>CM042478.1:11810000-14459166 GCA_023621385.1 Quercus gilva
CGAGCTTATTCAATATCTTTTTATTGAAGATGAATTTTGACAAATTCATCATTGGATCATATCTTCATCTTATATTTTTCATGCTTGCAAAATTTCTAGAAAATTAAAAATCAATAGCTATGTCATCAATAAATTATTTAAATTGCAAGTTTTTGTAGTTTAAAATTATGCATAAAATATGAGCTTGTAGATCATATAGTAAATAATATCTAATTAACACAAAATTTGACATGTGTAGTAAAAGTATAAAGAACATGCAATTTAATAGTTATATTTCCAAAATATGTAGTAATGTTTATTTTATTGAATAAAGTTGTAACCTTAGGTTACAACCAATTTTGTAGCTAAACTTTGTCCTAAAAGAAATCTTTTTGTTTTTCTCATTTTTTTTAATACACATCATTTTTAAAAAAAGTGATTGTTCAAGCTTGGTTTGACAAAAAATATATGTTCAAGTTTGGCTTGAGCTTGAACCAGGCTTATAAATAATGTTTAAACTCAAACTTGTCAAAAAGTCTGAGCTTGACTTGGTTCAGCTTGATTAAATAGTCAAGTCGAGCTCGACCTCAATATCAAACCTTTTGAGCTTGAGACCTAACACAAATATTTTATCAAGCCCATATCAAACTTTTTAAGCTTGAGACCCAACACAAATACTTTATCAAGCCCATTTCAAACTTATTTGGTTTGGACTTGCAATTCTAACTCACTATTCCTAAAGACTTACTAAGATATCAATTTGATTGTCACAACTTATATAAAGTCTAAGCTCAGCTTGATTTGTATTAACCCTAATATTCATAAGCCTATTTATATGAACAATTTTTTTTTTTCCTTTTGCTTGTAAACTTATTTATTTAATACATTTAATTAAAACTCAAACTTTTTTTTTTAGAATACTAAATATTATTAACACACACAAAAATGGAAGAAAATATTTTAAAAAATTTAGTAATATATATCTAAAAGAGTCTAACTCTTACACGTCGTTTAAACCACTTTAACTAAGCTCATTATAAATAAACCAAAATTGAGGATTTTTTTTTTTTTTTAATTGAAGCCCAAATTATTTAGAATTCATTATTTAGAGCCTATACTTAAAACCTCACATCCTGTCGCGACTTCCAATTTGGAGACCCATCGCCGGTTTGACGAACAGCCCCAGCCTCTCCAGCCATCTTTGAAGTTTGAAGGCTCGTCGCTCGACTCGAAGAGGCGAAGAGCTTCAACTTTAAGTGTATACCACTCTGTTTGTTTATCATTTTTTTTTTAGGTAAATTTCATTTTTCTTGTTTCTATTTTTTGCTATTGAGTGGGTGATTAATTGTTTGGGTTTGAACTTTGAACTGAGCTTTGTGCTATCGTGTCCTGTCCATTGTTGAGGTATTGTATAATTTCGTATTTGAGTTAAAACGGAATCGATAACTTTGCCCTCTAAACCCTTAACAGAAGGCAAGCTTTTGAGTTCTGTAATTGAATTTGATAATGGCTCGTGAAGAACCGGACGTGGAGGCTTTGAACGAAGCGAGAAGCTCCGCCCTCGTTTTCAACGATGAAGTTAAAGACGGTGGTGGCGTGCAGATCACGTGCTTCAGCGAAGTTGTGAACGACGTTGCTCTTCATTTTCAAATACTACGCCTTCCCAAACAGGTCTCAATTAATCACTCTCTTCTCTTTTTTTTTTGTTGGGTCTATCATTGTTTCTTTTTTCTGGGTGCCTTTGATTTCACTAATTTGATAAACCTATCGTTGTTTCTTTTTGTTTCACCATTTAGCTAACTTTGTTTTAGAAATTTCCTGTGTATTTGCAAAACTGTTCGGATTGGATCAGTAGCAATTTCACAAAATTGGGAATTGGGAAACTTGAAATTTTGTGCATTTAATTGAGACTCTTACCCACATTTTGCTTGCAAGAAATTATTCTACACGCACTATGTAGGTGTCATATACAAGAGAAGGTATTTGGTATCAAATGATAGCTTGTTAACGGTATCAAAATCCAATAAGTGATAGACATGTCTGCAAAAAATAACCATCCCACTAACAAATGAAAGACTTGTTAGTGGGTAGTTATTTTTGCACGCTTCTCTGATTTATTGAATTTTGATACAAATGACGTTGTATCGTTTGATATAAAATACTTAGGCCTACATTTAAAGCACACCTTTGTGTGAGAGGAAGGCGGGTGCACTAAATAATTTCACCTTTGCATCGTATATGTGTGATACTAAAATGTGCAGCATATGGGCATTATTGGTAACTAGCATGTTATAACTTATAAGCTGTTGGGTGTTGATAATAGACAGAAGTAAATGAAGGATTAAGGCTTGCTTAACCATTGAGCACGTGCCTTTTGAATTCTAATAAACAATCCAAGTGTTACTCAATCTATACTCATTTAATATCTTATAGAATGAAAATCTTATTCTGAAAAGTGCTGCCGTGAATGATTAATTATAATTTTTTATTTATGTTGAACCTATTGTGATTGTAGATATATGTGTGGATCGGTTGTGACTCTGCCAAATTGGGACGCATATATGCAGCTGCACCTACACGACCTGTATGTTGTTTGTCCTTGTACCCTGTGAAGAGAAGCCTGAATGTTGAGAATTGCATTTACATAATGCTTAATATTGTTATTTTCACAATTCAAAAATTAACCTTGTGTTCTACTATTTGGCGATGTAAGCAGAAGGATATGATTAGTGTTACTTCCATACTTGGAGGAGCTTCTGATAATACAGGAGCTGGCATTGCTCGACGATTAGGTAAGTTCTGAATCATGTTTGATGTTTTTGCAATTATATACAAATGTCTTGTGCTTGTTCTGACGTGCCATATTTCTCGCAGTGTTGAAGACTGGTCTCAATATAATTTTGGCTTGCAACATTCCTAAGAATAGTCCCATGCTTGAGGTCTCTTCTCTCTCTAACATAAACTTGCATGGTCACACACACACAAGTACACGTGTTTATCAGTGCTGTTACTCTGGATTTAGTGTCAGTATGTTTTTGGGCAAGCTATATTTTTTCACCTCAAACTCGACTAAGTTTCTATTTGGTCCCTGAACTCATAACTTGGGCAAAATCAAAAAGTTGGACCAAATAGAAACTCTCCCCAAAATTTGAGGTATAAAAATGTAGTTTACCATATGTTTTTATTAGTTAATTTAATACTTCATTTGGCTATTTGATCTGGATCTCCTTGTGATGTGTATATTCATCTAATTCTTCCATCTCCTTTGGCATTTTAGGCAGAGGCTGAGAAGATGTTGGTACAAAAGCTAATACAGCTGGGTTACACGAGAGCAAAAGCAGAAGGATCATCCTCATAGCAGGGTGCCTGGCAAACCTTGCTATAAAATGAAATATGCATTGGATACAGTAGTCCAGTTGGCCCTGTTAGGCACGCTATTCCAAAAGGCAGGAGTCATAGGGTCCAACCGAAGAGGGTGTTATCTCTTTCAAATTCTTCTCTTTTGATTCTTCTTTATTACATTAAATGCAGTGTAAAATTTATAGCAGCCAGATGTTCTGGGGGGCATTGATGCAATCCCTTGTCAACGACAACAAAAAGAATGTCATTGACTATTCAAGTTCAATATAATCTCTATCATGGCAGGGAAGGATGATATAGGAAACTTGTTGAACAGCCAATCCTTGAAGCATCTCGATCCTTCTAGGTGCGTTAATTTCTGCAGCTTTCATTCTCTATGTATGAGTTTTTTTTTAAAGAGAACACTCTCTATGTATACTAGGAACTTTTTTTTAGAACATGGTAAAATCCATTTTATTAATTTGGCTCAACTATTTTTAGTCTGTTTGAAATATAGGGTAGGTTTCAATTGGTCTTTAAATTAAAAAACTTCCAGTTTTGGTCCTTAAACTTAAGGGTAGGTTTCATTCCTGAGCATCTTCCAAGAGATTCTCTCAATGTCATTTCCCCTTCAATAATGTAAACCCCCCCCCCCCCCCCCCCCCCAACATCTTCTCCCCAAATCAGTCAATTGAACCTATCATTGGTGAAGCTAGAAGATTGTTACAAGCCTCTAGCTTTTGTATCTCATGCCTGTAGAGACTAGAGAGCTTAATTTTGTAGCCCAAAATTTGGTAGAATGGCTGTTTTGTGTAATGAAGAGGGAATGATTTCTCTCCTCTATTCATGTTGAAAGTTTTGTGTTCCCCGGTTAGAGATGGGGGTGTTTTCCCTTCACTCACTCACTCTCTCTCTCTCTTCTTTTTATGGTTAATGAAATACATATTCAGTTAAAAAATGTATTAATTTTGAGCAATGTATACCATCAAAGTTGATGAGGATACTGTTGAGATGAAATTTAAAGGATGGAAGCTTGTTGCAATCATATGCTTAACTTACGTGTAAGGGATCCTAGAGAGTCATGCAATCATCCAATAAAAAACTCGAGCCACCTGCAATGAAGTTTTATTATTATTATTTTTTTGGTAACAAAGGAATAAAATGCATTAATAGTTTAATCTCATAAACATAAAACTTTCAAGCATCTAGTACAGCTGCTTTAGCAAGAATATTCACGCATCCATTGGCTTCTCTGTAGATGTGAGGTCGGTTGTGCTGCTCAAGCCTCTCTATAGGCACCTGCACTCAACAGTAAGACTCAAAAACACATTAGTGGTCTTGTCTGAATTAATTAGGTCAATAGCTGCTACAGTCAAGTTCATTCTCTAAGCATGTAATTCTCATATCTAGGGCCAGAATCAACCCATCTTTAAGAGCCTTCAACTCGGGTTGGAGGCTTGTTGTGACACGACTTGCCCGTGAGAAGCCTCTCAACCATTGCCCATTCATGTTAAGCTTGACCCAAGCATATGGTGGAGTATTCCATTCAAAAGAAATGGCCTTTGTAACCCTTCAGTTCCTAGCATGATCTACCAAGGAGTAATATTCGGAGGAGAATATTACCATTAAATGCCACTCTATTTCGACTAAGCCAAAGATTCCAAACACGAAGGGAGAAAGTAATATTTAGGCGAAAAGCACTTTTTAGTCCCTACATTTTCAGACGATTTCCATTTTAGTCCATATATTTTATTTTTACCGCTTTTAGTCCCTATCCTTAAAAACGTTTCTCGTTTTGGTCCTTGCCGTTACATCAGAAACGGAAATTACACAGTTGGCAAACAGCATGCACTGTTGACTTGACGTGGCCATTAAAATAATAATAAAAAACACCACGTCAGTATTTTAATTAAAAAAATTAATTTATTAATTTTAACTAAATAAAAAAAAATTAAAAACAGAATTAAAAACTAAAAATTACATAAATTGAAATCTAAGTGTGTGTCTTGAACAATAATTACAAGAACACAAGCCCATATCCAAGAACACAAACCCAGGAAAAAAAAAAAAAAAAAAAAAAAAAAAAAGACGACGACAACAACAACAACAACAACCATTCAACACCAAATTCTCCAGCAAATCACTAATCCACATGATTTTCACAAAGTCCATAATTGAATAACTAATCAACTATACAACATTGAATTCTCTAGCAAATCAAACTCATAAACCTAGTAAACAATCCAATCTCCAACAAACCCATAAACCTATATTTTCTTAGGAAACAAATATAAAATAAACCAAAAAAATTTAGCTCAAATACAAATTTAGCTCAATTAGCACCAGAAATTTCAACCTCTAACTCAGAGACTTTACCTTCCTTTTCCCCAATTTCAGAGGAATCGGAAGCTTCATCAACCTCACCTCCTAGGGTTAAGGTTTGTCCATCAACAACAATGGAGTCCAAAAACTCCTGCAACGCGATCGCCCTCTTGATCACACTCGCAATCCCTAACCCCGAATCGACGCCTCTCACCGAATCCAACCTGAAGAGCAAGCTCATCACCGTCTCGTTCACCTTCAGCCTCTCCTTTGGGTCCTTCTTCATCGATTCTAGCGCCTCCTCCCTTGAGATCCACTTCTCCACCTCATCGACTTCTCTCCTGATCGCCGTGATCTTCTTCACGCTCTTCCTCACCAGAAACCCTCGGAACACCTTCTGGATTTTCAACGCCGACGAGTCAGACTACGCCTCGCCCCAACCTGACGAATTGGACCGGGATCGACACTACTTTAGATCTGGGTGTTGTGATTTACGTGGAACACCCGAGAAGTCGAACACCTTTTGCTAAAAAACTAAAAAGAGATTTGGGTTTGTGATTTTTTTTTTTTTTGATAAGTAAAGAGTTTAATTAATGGGTGAGAGAGGCTCGAAGTGGAACACCTTTTGGTTTTTTTTTTTTTTTTTTAATTTCATTATCGATTTGTGATTTATTGGTGGGTTTGGTCACTGTGATTTTTTTTGGGTTTGTGTTCTTAGATTTGAGTTTGTGTTCTTGTTTAAGATCCACTTATATTTCAATTTATGTAATTTTTAGTTTTTAATTATGTTTTTAATTTTTTTATTTAGTTAAAATTAATAAATTAATTTTTTTAATTTAAATACTGACATGGCATTTTTTATTATTATTTTAATGGCCATGTCAGGCCAACAGTGCATGTCGTTTGCCAGCTGTGTAATTTCCGTTTCTGATGTAACGGCAGGGACCAAAACGAGAAACGTTTTTACGGATAGGGACTAAAAGCGGTAAAAATAAAATGTAGGGACTAAAATGAAAATCGTCTAAAAATGTAGGGACTAAAAAGTGCTTTTCGCCTAATATTTACCATGGAACCTGACTATTTTGATGAGTTACAGTTGAACAGTTTGATTTCTACCAAGAAAGGGAAAAGAAAAGGAGGGGGAGCAAGGATTTGGAATTCCCACTTTATTCCAAAAAGAAGGCGCAGCTGGACAATCCCTAGTAACTCACTAACAGTGGCGCAAAGAAGCCATGAGGAATGCTATTACTGCCACACTTAGCCATGGCAACATTCCCATAGGAAGAAGAGGATCTTAGGGCTAGCTTTGGTTTTCCAAATCCAATCAAAAGGTTGTTGGTTCCAATTGGTTAAAATTCTCATTAGTCAAATTCCAGGTAGGATGATCTAATGATCTTTCTTATCCACTAGGCTGCAAACATTAGTAGCTTTAAGGGCTAGTGCAAGATTGTCAAGGATAGTTAATGAAATCTTATCAAAATTTCACACACGAACACCAAGCAAAAGATCACTAAAAGATTTTGCTCCTCTAAGGTAAGAGATCTCTTAGAGGTTCCTAACCAGTGATTTGTCCTTCCAAAAGTTAACTTATTTGCCATTATTTACCGCCCATTTTAAGCCTTTTGTTTAGGGTGCCAAAAGCCGACCTTAAATTCCTCTCTAATTATTTGAAGAGCATTATATGGGAGGATTCTCAGGGTTTGGGCCTTCAGGCCAATGTTAGGCTTGAAGGGTCTTAAGCCCACAGTGTTTCCTTCTCGGTCACAAGTCTCTAATTAAGTTTTGTGAGCAAGGCTTTGTTTCTAGGTTTGATGACTTATCAGATATAACCTTAGGCACTTCCTCTTGCTTATAAAAACTCTTTCCCATCCTAATATATGCCACCATTTTCTTATTCGTAGAGGATCCCAACAGAAATTCCTTTTTTTTCTGATAAGTAGCTCAGCAGATACCAACAGAAATTCCTACTAATTTTGTGACCAAAAGGGATAAGCAGTAGCACTACTCTGTTGGTGATTAAGAGATCATGTTTTTTAGACTTCCTTTTTTTTTTTTTGGAAACTACTTCCTTTTCAAGTCAAGGCAACCTAATTTGAACATATAAAACTTTTTAAGAATTAACCTTTAGAATCACATGTTGAAAAATCAAATTCCACCTAAACTAACTACATGCAAGTAAAATACTAAAATGTAGTAATTAACCTTTAAATTTATTTTTAGCAGTAGGCTATGATTTTGAGCCCAACATTTTTTTAATTGATACCCTTACTTTTTGACACACACATCTACAAAATCATGCTTATATCAAGCGAGCCAAAAATATAAAATCTATTGAGTAGTAATTAAGAAGAAAAGTAAAGGAGACCAGAAATATACATAATCATTATATAACATCAAGTTGTCCATTAATCTCCAAAGCGCAAGTCTTACATGAATTGTACATGTAAACGTATCAACTTTCAAAGAGTCTAGAAGAGTGAAGGCCCTTATGTCTTTGACCTACCCCTTACACAACAACTACTCCTCCAACCTATATAATAATTCCATTTTACAGACAGATTTTGAATTTTCAAAACCATGCAGCCTTTATTAGTGATTACAAAATTACACATAATAAAAAAAAAAAAAAAACAAACAAACAAACAAACTTTAATACTAAACCTTACGGTAGCTGAGAGATTATATTTTTCTCTCACCTAATTAAAAACATAAGGGACTCTATAATAAGCGTGTAAGAAGTTGGTGAACCAGGCTTATCCTACGCACTCCCGTGTTGCCATCGTGGCACACGCTGATCGGTCAATTACAGACCTTCATCTCCTTTGCCAAAGGGTGAGTGTGGGACCCATTATTGAACCCCATTTTCTCGTCACGGCCCCGTTTTCTATTCCCTTTCAACCAAACCCCAAACAGCTTCAAACCCTCACCGCCGTTGCCGTTACCGTTATCTTCGACAACGTTGTTTTCGTCGTCATCATCGTTGGAATCAACTTTGCCGATGATGGGCCCACCACCACCGATTATTTTATCAACACAGCTGGACCCACAGCTTCCTTGTCGAATGATATGATTGATCTGGTCGGGACCCACTTTCAGATACTCAGTCAAGAAAGCTACCAGCTCGTCGCACTGTTTCTTCGTCTGTGCTAGCTCCGAGCTCAGAATCTCGTTGTCCTTCTTCAATTTCTCGTTCTCGCCCGATAAATCGGATACTTGTGCGGTCGGGGTCGTTGTTGTCTCCACCGACCCTGGGTTCTTTGAATCCGGGGATGACGTGGAAGTGGACCCCAGGTCCTCGCCTGAGTTCGATGACGACGACGGGCCACCGCCGCCCTCGCCGCTGCCGCCGCCGACAGGTTTCCCGGATGCTGGAGTGTTTGCGGGAGCTGACGTCACGGTTTTCCGGCGGCGGATCTGTGAGAGAAGCTCTTTCTGGCTTCGCTTGAAATTCTCGTTCGCGAATTCCCATTTGTCCGGCACGGTCTTTCGGAAACCCTGTATAACATTTCAATTCAATTGAATTAATTAATTAAAAAAAAATTTAATTACAAAATGAAAGATAGAGCAGGTTGTGTTTCTTACTTTTTGGATTGGGAAAAATTAGGATATTTTATGTTTTTAATTTAAAATAAAAATCCTACTATTTCTGGTTTTCTCACTTTCCCACGTGTTCAAATCTTCAATTATTGAACTATAAAAAAAAAATTTGAGAAATTCTTTAGACACAATTTATGGTAATAACTTTTATTACAAGTTAAAATAGAATTCAAAATTCTGACCGCCGCCCCATACGGTTACTTCACAAATATTAAGTATTTGTAAGATGTGAAAGGCAAAATTTAAGTTTCCAAAATGAAGTTTTACAACATGCACTTAATAGAATTTATGATAAAATTGATAAATTTATGTGGGCATTTTTTAAAAGTTGTTATGTAAAATATTTATAATAAAAAATAGATGCTTATATTAAAATATACAAAAATAAAATAAAAAATTCACGAACTCGTGATCTAATTAATATGGTTGACGTATTTGGTGATGCATAAATATTGTGGCCTGGATAAAAATAAGGGAAAATTAACAAATCCTCTAAGAAGAAAAAATTTATGAATTTTTTTTTTACAATTTTTTATAATTTTTATAAAAGTAGGATTAGAATTTTTCTAAAATAGTTATAAAAGAAAATAATTTTTATAAAATAGTTCTTTAATAAACATCTTAAAAACACAGTTAAGCGGATACTAAAAATAATCACAAAAAGTATATAAAAAATGTTGGCACAAAATTTTAAAATTGTGGCCCTATAGAACTATATCTCTTGGAGTTTGTATGTGGATTTCGTAGCTGTCAGGTTTGAAAACACGACGATCTGAATTGGAAATCTCAAAAGAAGTGGTTGAGAGATAATCTCAGACATACACGTGCTACATGCAGATTTGTGTTGGCCTCAAAAATCAGCGCAGTCCTCAAGATTTCAATAGAAAAATACAAACAAAAAGTCGGACCAAGGAATTTTTTTCCCCACTCCTTATTATACTATAAAGTTTTATACGCAACATTAATTTTGTATGTGTCCAGAAATTTCTTAGTAACACAGAGTGGGGCCCGGCTGAGATATAAGCCGCACAAGTTGTGTTTGTTTGACGTGTCAAATTGTCACAAAGTTTTCGAATAGAAGTGTACATACAGTACTTCTCAGAACGATTATGTATATGATCCCCCTCAAAAAAAATTATATATATGATCTAAAAAGACAAACATACCCCTCAACGACCCAATGTTTTGGGGACTGAATAAGAATAAAACTGTATTAATTTTATAATAATAATTAATTACCCACTAATTGGACTGGAAGCTTCTGCTATTATAATTTACTTTCTCATTCTCAACACGGCATAACTCAAGCCGGTGAATTGACATTTTTTAAAATATATCACAGGGAGTTTCTGGTGTTTAATTTAATAATCAATAGTATCATAGTTTATATTATTTTCGGCTGTCATTCATTTTCTCTTATAGAAAACTATGGACACGAGAAACAGAGAAAAGGGTCAAAAAAAAAAAAAAAAAAAAAAAGGTCTGAAATATTCAGCATGATATTCACTTCTGAAAGCTATCCTATAAATTTTGTTTGTTTATGAGAAGCATATAAGAAAAATGCATACACCCAACAAACAACAATGATGCCATCTTTAATTTTTAATTAATAGATGCAGGCGTACACAGAGTGCCCTCAAATCTCAATGGCTAGATTGGTTTTATTTTATTGCTTTTTTTACTTCTTTCAGTAAAGCCCACATAATATTAATTTTATCCAATCAAATGAACAAGCATCAGCGTAATTACAATTAGCTCAAACAAAAAATCAATTAGTGCTTTATTCTGATGAAAATCATCAGCAGCAGAGGTTTAAACCATCTTTTAAAAAAAACCAACATAATTATGAGGAAATTGGTAACAGATTTAGAATTTGATATCTGCTTACACAATAAATTAATTGGTGTTTTTTGCTCAGCTAATAAAAGCAATCATCAGTGCAGAGGTCGAAACTATCTCTTCAAAAAAAACAACATAATTCAGGGAAGATTGGTACTTCAATTAGTTTCAATCTAGGTATGAGATACCTAGGTTATTGTGATAGAATTAACATGTAGATTCAAACAAAATTGGGAGGATGAAAAGAGAGAATGTAATAAAGAAACTTACGTAAGTGTTAAGCTGGCGGACAAAGCTTGAGAAATTGTTGTGCTTGAAATAGTTAGGCAGCAAGTCCTTGGCAAAATCGGCAGTCTTCCAAACCACAAAAGTGGAACCATCTTCATTCCACGATATCACATCGTCGGTGATGGGGTCATCCACAAGCTGATACGTTTTCGTCAGAAAAGGCGCCGGAACTGACCTTTGCGCCATTTCTCTCCGACTTATTACACCTCACCTCACCAAAATGGCTTTTAATTTTTTTTTTTTTTTCCCTTATCAAAAATCAAATCTAATAAAAAAGGAAATTAACTTTTGGAATTTCTAATTACAAAAAAAAAAAGAAAAAAGAAAAAAATGAAAAATGAAAGCTTAACAACTAAAAAGCAAGAGAGCGGTCAAGAATTCCCAACCCCAACAATAGAACCCAGAAGGAAAGAAACGAAAGTGAACAGGATTGGGACAAGGCTTGCTTCTACGATCAGCTTCCATGAGTTAGAACCAAAACCAGTTCTGTTTTTTCAATTGGTAACAATACCATAACTTCCCAAAACTAAGTCTAAGGATAATATTCCTCTTCTTAGTTTTGACAAGGTGCACTTTTATAAAGCGGAGAGAAGCTGTTCACACTGACACACAAAAAAAAAAAAAAAACAGAAGATGGGGTTTCTAGAAAATTTTAGAAAACCCAAAAAAAAGAGGTACCCAAAAGCCGACTAATAGTCGTAGAGAGAGAAAGAGAGAGACACAAAAATATACAGACAAATTCTATACGCTTTTATTCTTTCCTGAGGAAAAAATGATGAGAGAGAGAGAGAGATTTGTAATGAGAATTGGTGTATGTGCTTTTGTCTTGGTCTTTTTTCTTACGGGAAGTTTCTACTGCATTTTAAAAAAGAGAATACTGATTTGGGATCGGTGCTATTTGAACGCGTGGCATTCACCGTTTTTTACTTTTTCTAAAGAATAGAAAGAAGAAGAAGAAGGAAAAAAAAATTAAGTGGTAGAAGAAGAAGAAGAAGAAGAAGAATAAGCGGGTAAGACGGCTTTTTCTTTTCTCACCTAACACCTTCGAATCTCAATTGCTTCTTTTCTTCGTTTCTTTCTTTTATTTATTACTCTCTTTTTTATTTTACATTTTTGTTTATTTGTGCTATTTGTAAGTCTATTTTAGTTTTTTTTTTTTTTTTGGTTGTCTTTCGCAATAAATAAATGAAGAAAACGCAAAAAGGAAAATGACATACCCATTGGATACCAGTCAAACACAGTAGTTCCATATATTCATTTTTATTTCATTGTTCATTTTCATAACAACTATACATCCTACCTAATGCACAACCACGTGCGACGCTACCCATTTTAGTATCTTACGTATGTATGTGTAGTATGCCACTATGTCCATCTCAAATAATTTAGGCTGGATTTGGATAGTGGCAGATCGTCTGCATTTTTTTTTGTTAGGTCTCATGTACTGTGTTTGAGACATGCAAGTACAGAAAAATTTAAATTTTACTTTAAAATTGGATTCTATAGTGTTTTCAGTTTTTCAATTTTTAGCAATAAGCGGTATTTAAACAGATCTTTAATCTTTTTTTTTTTTAATTGTGTTATTACTTTTTACTTCTTATTTTTTTTTTAATTTATTAATATTTGTGGGTTTCAGTTAACTTAACAAATTATCTAGGAGTTCTTAAATGCTATCAACACAAAAAATCGATTAACATTTTGGTATAAAGATAATTAATAATCATTATGGAATAGATGTTATAATTTAATATTCAATCGTATTTATAGAAAATTCTGTCAATATTTAATTTTTTTTTCTTCGTCTTTTTCTTTCCACTTCGTTTATTAGGTAATTTCTCAAATTTTCCTCTTTATTTTTTTGTAATTTTTCCTATGGTAAGCCTAGTTTTAGGTTTCCTAAGAATCTCTTACCTATCCTAGGATATATTTTCTATAAATTAGTGGTTGTAACCTATTGGCAATTATACTTTGATTAATAAACATTTTCAGAGAGGTTTTTCTCTTTCTTTCTCTAGTAAATTCTAGATTTCTTCTTGTGCATTCAAATAACCTGTTGTGGATGATAAATAAATTCTGTTTCTTATGACCATCTGCTAAGTCAAATTTAATTCCAACTCATCCAAGTTTTATCCATTTGATTTTCCAATTGATTTGTTCTTCCTATATTTTCTTTCTTGCCTCTTTGGTAGTTATAGTACTTCTTTACAAATCTGTAATATCATCTCCAAAAAAGAGGGAACACCAACTAATGATCCTTCCTAATCTGCCTCCTTGTCCTTCTGTAAATCTACTTATGTTGGGTATGCAAGTTTTCCTAAGATCTTTCAGTTAGTGTTCATTGTTTACAAATCGATTGTAGTTGGAAAAGGTGGTTAGGAAGCTTCTTCTCCCAACAAGCAAAAATAAGATCATAACTTCTCTCATTAATGCATATCTTTAAGTTCTTCCTTAGTGTTAGATTTCCTTTAATAAATAGATTCTTGAACCTCTCTAATGAAAAAAAAAAAAAAAAAAAAGGCCTCATTCATGTGTTCTTTTCTAGATTTAAAAGGCACAAAATAATTAAAATCTAAAAGGAAAATTAAGAATGGAATCACAATAAAAGATATATTATTACATTTTGTTGGAAATAATACACAAAGTAATAAAGGAAGAACAAGAATAACACAAAAGACAAAACAAAAATAGATAATTTGGAGGTACAAAATTGATATCCTTAGACAATATTTGCCCTCCACACTCTTGTTGCTAAAAGGTTATTGCAAACTTGTCTTTAGGATACAACCAAGTTGTTGGATTCTACAGATAGTAATTCTGGAGAATAACTACAAAATTTCTTGTATTTCTCTCTAATTTACTATTTTTCAAGTAAACATAAATCTCTATTTATACCCATAGGGTTATATTTTATCAAAAGGCATGTATGGAGAGTTAAAATATTTCATAAAATTGTTTACAAGGCTTGAAACCTTTTCAAACTTTTAGAACAGTCACAAGAAAATTTTGCAAAAAAATTCAATTTTTTAAAGTTTCGATCAATTGAGTAGGAATTGAATAGCGATCGAATCATCTAGAGACTCCAGGATTATTTTCCTCATCATTTCGATCGATCGAGCAAAAGTTTCGACCAATCAAAAATCCTTATTTTTAAATTTCACTTACAAAATTCCAGAACTTAAATTTTTACTTTATAAAACAATATTCTCCAAACTCAAACATCATTATTACAACATATCCATATATATACCTATATATACAACAAATTTTACACAAATCACATTTATGAGAAATTTATAACTTAATATATATCTATATATTGTCACTTGAAATATATTAAAGGAGGATTATAACATAGTTTGCTTGGGTATTATTTATTAATATGTTTACACTAACAAAAATATAACATTTAAAAAAGTTTAAGGGAACCAAATAGCATTTTAGTGTAATTTTTTTCTTGGGGCTACTTTTAAATATAGTTATAATTTATAAGGAAACAAAAAAAAAAAAATCAAAAAAATTGTAGGGGATCATCCATCCCATTTTCTTTCCTATCTTTTTCACTCTAACCAACTAATAGAAGATCACGTTTTCCTCTTCTTCTTTTTTTTTCTTTTTTTTTCTTTTTTCTTTTAATTATTTTTTATCCCTGTTTTTCGTTCTCTTCCTTTTCACCCCAATCAAACATAGGCTTAATACCATCATTGTCGAATTGTTTGAAGCTTTATGATTTATGTTTAAAAAGATTTTTTAAAAATCCTCAAAATAGGAGCAACGTGCATATGTGAAGAAAGAAAAAAAAGGTATGTACTTGAATTTATAGTTTTAAATCCTAGTTGTAGAGTTCTCTCTCTCTCTCTCTCTCTCTCAAAAAACAAATGAGGATGTACTACTTATTCCCTTTTTTTTTTCTTTTTTTCTTTTTTTTTTTGAGAGGAATGTTATACTTATTCTTTTAAGTTGGCTAACTTAGATGATTAAGCTATCTTAGTTAGGTTATTAAGATCTAGAAGTTTTCATAATTCCTTTATAAGTAAAGTAGGTCCCACCTAATTAGGAGAAGTAATTTGAGAGGGATCAGGTTACTATATATATAGTGTCTATATATATATTATCATTCTATAAAGAAAAAAGAAACTCTTTATGTTTAATTCTTTGGTAATTTTAACATGATTCCATTTTTTATCTCACAACTTAGATAGGTTGAATTCTTCCCTTTTTTGGGGTTGGAAAAATGTTCACGTCAATACATTCAGACATTGGAATCCAATTTTTGGGAATTTCAGGCATGGGGTTGCTTTTAATTGTCACATTATGATTGTACACACAATATTTCAATATCCTTCTAGTAGACTCGATTTTGTTTGACCGATTTCCCAATATTAACCCAAAAATGCGAAGCAAAGTATAAATTGTATTAAAAATTTTAACGATGGAAAAATACGATTGACTTTCTCCAACATCCATTATTATATTATTAAGAAATCGTTGAAAAACAAAAATAAAAGGATAAGGATATGGGGCTATTGAGTTTAAGTACTCTATTATCTTATACAGTATACATTCAACGCTAAGAGAGAGACACTGTTTTCCGAAGGTTATTATTCTTAAAATATTACATATTTTTCCTGCATTTGTTTATATAAACATATATATAGAAAAATGACATCTCCAGTATAAATCATCCACTTCACATCACGTAATGATAATAGTAATATCTTTTTTTTTTTTTTGATAGGAATAATGGTAATATCTTAATGAGACTATTTGTAGGTACAACATATTCGTTAAAACGCCACCATTCGTATCATTCAAATATATATTTTTAATCCAAGCAAATTAAATGGTTGAATATTTGTCATTTGTTGATGGAGAAAGATGACGTGACTCGTGGCCATATGTACGTAGCCGCGTGAGCTTGAGGTGCTAAAAATCCTGCCAAAAACTATCGGGGCACCAATCAAACAACACGGCTTTGGCTTTCATTTTCTTAGACCTAAAAATATCTTTTTATTGGTGGCGTGGATTGAACGAAGCTTCCTTCTTCTCTCTATCGTGCTAGCACAAATGTTGGAATTTAAATCCCCCACCCCCATTCTATTGACTTTCTAATTTCCATGTCCCCTGCCTAAATTATCTTCTTTGACAATCTTCTGCCTTGGACGGCTTCACAGATTTTAGTCTCATGTTATCTAAAAAGGCGGAAAATGGTGTTAGCAAAGCAAGCTTAAAAATAGGAAGCAATTCTAGACAATGTTATTTGTCATAAATTGATGAAGTAATCAACTATAAGTATTGGATAATCTTTTTTTTATAGACCCATCATCATTTTTGTTTTCTTAATTAACATTCACAATGGACCAGGGGCGGTGCCACACATTCTTCAGAGTGTTCAAATGAACCCCGACTTCAATTTTTAAAAAATATATATAAATTATATATATATATATATATTGCTAGTTTAACTTACCTTTAAAAATATTTTTACATCATAACTTAAATCTTGCACACTCTCATTACAGATATTTTCGACTTTAAGAGTAACTAATAAGTGGATGTGTGCGTATAAATATAATATAATATTATATAATTAATAATTAGGAAATAGAGATAGTTTATTAATACATGTGTGTGAATTGTTATTATGTTATAATAACTTTTCATTATAAAGTTATTTCTCAAAAAAAAATTTACTTTTTATTATAAAGTTAATAAAGTAAAACTAATAATTGTTCATGCATTTGATTAGTTAAGTAAATAGTTTGTGTATTATCTATGTATGGATGAGTGTAGTTATGCGAGTCAACCATTAATACAATGTTAGTGAGTTGAGTTTTCCTATTTAGTTTAATATATTTTTATAAAAACAATGACAAATGCAAAAAAAAAAAAAAAAAAAAAATGTTATACAAACTTAAAAAAATAAAATGGTCACATCTACTCATATTGGCAATAAATAACAATAACTGAATTATCATGTAACGATTTCAAAATTTGAAAACTCGTAAAAGAAAAATATAAAACTTCATGTATTTGATGGTTTTTTTTTATCTATAACTTGAAATATTCGAGTTCTCTTTTTATTAAATTCTATTTAATTTTAGTTTCTTAACGACTCCCTCAAAGCAAATTCTTGAAGCCATCACTGCAATTGACTGCCTCTAAATTGTATTAAAAGTTATGATACAAAAGTTGCACTGCATTCTAGACCGTCTGACTAGGAAGAACAGGACGGGCTAACCTGTATGATTGAAGAAAATTCAAGATGAAGAAAGATGACACTGTGTTATAGTTGAAATAACCTTTTGCTTTGTCGTTCTTTAAAGTGGAAAGAAAGAGAAGCTTGTTGACTTTTCTGTTCAATTGAAAATAAAACTATGTATTATAGTTTTAATGTTAATGTCAACATTGTCAACAATTAAAAAAAACAAAGAAACGTCGATAACGCCAATTAAGTAACATACAAAAGTAAGACTGTTGACGTTTAAGTTTAGCTAGAGCGCTTATAAGTGTCGTGGGAAATTTGAAGTGTATGATGATACATTCACAATTGGCTTTTTATGAAATGGGACTTGCGTGTGAAATAAAAAGGACCATAAAGAGTCTACGAAGAGTCTATATATTTCGTAATTCTCGGAGTGGGTGAAATAAAAGTAACCCAATTAAGGCTTAGTCAAATTTTTGCCAAATTCTTTGTTACTTTTCGTAAATTTTTCTTTTTATGGTCCAATCTTTACTTATAATCTTCAAAATTCATTATCATTTCCTTGTTTTAATTTCTTCGTTTTTATCTGGAAAAATCCAAGTTTGGTGTGAATGTGATGCGACAAAGACAATTGGAGCAATAGCATGCATGCCAATTAGTATTACTCTGAATGAGCGCTCGCACACGCAGAAACACGCATATGTGAAATAGTACTTGGGTTGGTCCTCTAGAACTGTGCCCCAATATGGCATAGTTAGTGGAAGTCAATTCCCAAAGAGGAAAAGGTTAATACAAGTCATTTTCTGCCTCTTGCATGCATGGTCTCTGGTTTGTTGGATTATTTCAAGGGACTCTAATTAAAAATTGTTTGTTAGATGATAGTAAAATTACTAAAATAAAACCATCTATTAAAAAGTTTTTATAAAAAAAATGTTTAATTCAGTATATTCTGTGGTAAAATCTATGCCGACGAACTTCACCAAAAACCAATTAAATTAATATATAATATATGATATAGATTCCGGTAATATTTAGTATAACTCTACAAATAACTATATTTTTTAAACCATCGATTTTTATTAAGAGTTTGTTTGGATACCGTTTACTGTTGAAAACTGAAAACTTATTGCTGAAAATACTGTAGCAAAATAATTTTTAAACCATGAATAGTGCCCGTAGGACCCAGTTTTAAAGTTATATTTGCTGAATTCCGTACTTGCGGGTCTCATAAACAATGCACGGGACCTAGGGAAAAATGCAAACGCCAACCGCGTTTGCTATCCAAACTCACACTAAATCTCATGGTAGTAAAAAAATAACACTGATGATCATTCAGCATTTTTCTAAAATTTAGTGATGTAAGAGCCTAAGCCATTAACTTTCTCTAGCTTTTTTATCGTCTTCTTCTACTTTCTTTGCATCTCTCTATCTCACCTACTTCTCCATTGAACTCCATTGTCTTCTTCTTCTTCCTTCAAATGGCTCCAATAATCGCTTTCCCATCTATAAAACTCACCCATTTCCCATATAAATGCAAAGACAAAAGCTTTCGGTGGGAAAAAATATAATAAAAAATCATATATGAAAAATACCACTATATCCAAAAATAGAAAATTTTGTGGGAAGAATGTGAATTTTGCTACAAAATTGTGAAATACAAAAAATTTCATTACCTGCTGACAAATATGTAAGTAATGCAACATCACTTTCATATATAAAATATAAATACAAAAAAAAAAACATTTTTTTTATGACATAAATCACAACATGTCACCTTAATAGATGTGGAATAAAATTTTTGAAATTATTTAAAGTTAATTACATTTTCCATTTCCCCTCCCTCCCCACCTTCCAAAAAAAATTCCATCAATGTCCCACTCTAACTTTTTGGAAATAGGCAAATTATTACAATATGCCATTACTAAATTCCATTATTATTATTATTATTATTATTATTTTAACAAGATGAGGTAATTTGCTAATTTCCAATATATTGAGGGGTTGGGGTGGAGGGGGCATTGCTCAACACTTAAATTTAAGGAGGATTGAAGTGGACCAATAGTTTAAGGGGGGTCCAATGGTAAGTCCTTGTCATGATTAATATTTTGGGGAAGGGAGAGATAGAGCCATGGGGCTTGTAACAAAAGAGGCTATAGACATCTTTGGCAGTTTCAAATGAGGCAAGCTTGCAGAAAATGGATGAAAGGGAAGGACAAAGATTGAAAGGGTGGATGCCAGCATTTCCAAAATGTTGAATTTCTGAGCGATGATTACCAATGGGATTCGTAGATAGGGTTGAATGATGGAGTATCTATTGAATGGAGTTTTGAAGATAGGCATGATTGCGTTGTAGAGGTGTTTGGGTTTTTTTTTTTTTTTTTTTTTTGGTGGGGGGGGGGGGGGGGGTGGGGGGATTTAATTTGTTAATTAGTGAGATTTCTTAGTGTAATTAGACTTTGAGTTGAGAATGTTTTATAATTATATATTTTTAGTTTCATTTGAAAGGATGATTTTAAGGATTTTTTTACATACTTTTGTTTAATATTCTTCCTCTTCAAGTATTAAGATGATGATTCTCATAGTTTTTGATAATTCTCCCCTCTTCAAATTAAGAAATTAGGCTTTATGTTGTAGTTGTTTTTAAAAAATATATTAATTTGGGCATTTCATCCTGATAATTATTAACAAGTTTATTATTTTAAACTGGTTTGATCTATATATAAAATTGTCATTTTATTGTTTATGAAGGATTTAATGGACATTTTAATATGAATAGAATAAAAATTTTAGGTAATATGTATTTGTGGGGCGAAAAGTAGAACAATTAATCAAAACTCGTTTTTTTTTTTAATTAAGCTATAGTTCACTCACACAATTAATTTATAGGTGGGATGCAAGACCAATCCCGTAATACCCGTTGTGTAAGATGAAACGAAGATCATAGGTAAATTGTATACGAAGTGGAAGTGTTCAACTAGAATTTGTATAAGAAATAGCTAAGTGTTCGTCCTCGAGTTCAGTTCGAGGATGAACATACAATTGAATGGCTCCTCTCTCTCTCTTTCTCTCTTTTTTTTTTTTTCCTCCCCTAGTCCAAGTGCTTTTTGGCTTTATATAACTTAGCTAAGATACATCTGGACCTTACATTTGGAAGGCAATGATCAAACTATCTTGATACTTGTCTCATCAAAACTTTGCTAGAAAGTTTTTACACTTGAGCATTAGCTGTGGTAACACTATTCACGGTCATTTCCCTATTAATGCGGCCAACTAAGCAGTTGCAGTGCATTTAATGCGAAGGGGATGACCATCTTGCTCTTTTTTTTTTTTTTTCCTCCCCTAGTCCAAGTGCTTTTTGGCTTTATATAACTTAGCTAAGATACATCTGGACCTTACATTTGGAAGGCAATGATCAAACTATCTTGATACTTGTCTCATCAAAACTTTGCTAGAAAGTTTTTACACTTGAGCATTAGCTGTGGTAACACTATTCACGGTCATTTCCCTATTAATGCGGCCAACTAAGCAGTTGCAGTGCATTTAATGCGAAGGGGATGACCATCTTGTGCTTCCTTTCTCTTCTTTTCCTAGTTCAGCACCAAGTTTCCCTTGTTCCCCCTCAGGTTGCCCCATGCACCCTCTGACTCTGTCCCTCGATCATCCGAGGTTAGGCAAGTGTCCTCGGCATCCTCATCAAATATGATTAGGTAGCCCAAGTGCGAATTAACGCTGCGTTTGTTTTGGGTGAAATTCATTTCCAGAAATGCTTTTCTATATTTTCGGGTGTTTGGTTGCGCCGGAAAAAGTAATTTTCCGGAAATCATTTTCAGTTGACCGTGAGTCAAAGGTGAAAATGATTTCCGGAATCATTTTCACTTCAAATAACTTCCGAAAAACAGAGAGAAAGAGAGAGCACGAAGACAAAGAGAGAGAAAGAGAGCACGAGCACCGCGCCGAGGAGCCCAGACACGCCGGAGATGTCGCCGGCGAACCCCGAGCACTGCGCCGATCTCGCCTTCGATCGCACTACGCCGATCTTGCCTTCGATCGCTGGCGATCGCCTTCGATCACCTCCGCTCAATCTCGCAATCTAGCCTTCGATCTCGTGATCTCGCCTTCGATCTCGCATCGGCGAACCCAGAAGCCGTCGTCGATCATCGATCTCCTTCGAACCCAGAACCCAGCGCTCTTCACACCGGCGAGTAGCACCACGCTGCACCGTCGATCGTCGATTGTTGTCGACCCAGACCCATCGCTTCCTCTTCCTCGATCTCTCAGTTTTTTTTTTTTTTTTTTAAGTTTGATTATTGTTGTTGTTTTTTTTTTGATGAACTGATTATTGTTGTTGTTGTTGTGTTGTTGTTGCCGTAATTTGCTGTTGTTGTTGTCGTGTTGTTGTTGCTGGAATTTGCTGCCGAAATTTGTTGTTGAATTGGCTGTCATGTTGAAATTTTTTGTAATAAAATTTGTTTGGATGCTGAGAAAATGTAAAAAAATTGTAGGAAAATAGCATTTTCCTAATAGAACCAAACACATGAAAATATTTTCCACAACAATTTTCATAATACAACCAAACACTTGAAAATATTTTCCTTTTTCGGAAAATAGCATTTTCGGAAAATATGTATTTTTCGGAAAATATTTTACGGGAACCAAACGGACCCTAAGTGCGTACCTTCCGAGAATAATTTGCCTATGTCTCCCTATATATATATATATATATATATTAATTATGGGGTGCATTTCAATACCTCTAAACTTTAAAACCAAACAATGTCCCTCATTAAGTATTGAATTTAGCAAATTATCCCATGTCGTCAAAAAATAAAATAAAATCTAACGTAATTTAGTAATGGCAAGAGGTAACTTGCTAATTTTCCATATTTCAAGAGACATTGGTCGATTTTTTAAAGTTTAGGAGGAGATTGAAGTGTACCCCATACTTAGGAGGGAAAAGTAAAATTAACCCAATTTTTGGTCACCGTAATATATATATATATATATTTATATTTATATTTATATTGAATTTGATTGTTGAGGGCAGGGGAATTTGAACTGTGAATATTTTTGTTAGAAAGATGTGACAATTAAGTTACAAAACTCTTGACATGTCACTATAATAATTGTTACAAAAGAGACCAATTCCCAAATTATGATGATTGTATAAAATATATCCTTTAACGTTTTTTAAACCCCAATAATTTTCCATGGTTGTTAAATCACTCCATAGTCTATAGGGTGGAAGAGAAACTGAATGTATAATATAATTAAATAAAGGAGAGGGATGACTTCCCCACCCCTCTTTTTGAATATGGATATATAATATAAAGTATATGATTGCATATTATGGAAATGGTGAATGTTATTGTATTAGTTTTCAGCGGATTGGTTGAAAGAATTGAAAGTAGAGGGAGGCAGGCAGTCTAAACAAACAATCGTTTCTCTGCTCACCATTGAGATGACAGACTCACAAAGTATCCATGAGATATTACTGGCTGTTGAAAATTCCCTATAAAGTCAGAAAATAATTAAGGACTTAGACTCACTCACCCTTTTTTTCTTCTTCTTGGTTCTTGTACCTTTACACATTCAATTTTATTGTGCAAGTTGGAAGAATCCGAGAAGGGAGAACCTGCTACGAAAATTGAAAAGGCACTTTATATAAATTTGAACACAAATTTGAGCATCAAGAATTGCCCTTGGGAGTTGGGAGGAAGAAATGGTATAAATTCTTCTAAATATAAAGGGAAAATTTCACTACGTTTTCAGGTTTATTAGCGAAGGTTCTCTTAATTTATAATAGATGTGGGATTCTGTTTTTCAATCGTTGCTTGCACTTTTAAGTTATTCCATTGTCCCCTTCATAATTCAGATATCATTTTATTTTTCCTTTGCAATGTATATAAAATAGAAAAAGATATTTTCAAGCATAAGCCATTGAATGCGAATTTCACTGCAAAATTGTGAAATTCTAAGATACAAAAAATTTCATATCGTGTAAAAAAATATGTAATTAATGCAACATCACTTTCACATATACAAACCATGAAGAATATATATATATATATATATATATTTTGAAGACATAAATCACAACATATCAACTTAATAGATTTGGAATAAAAATTTTGAAATTATATAGGGTTACTTGCACTTTCCACCAATATCCCACTCGAACTTTTGGAAATAGGCAAATTACTACATGCCATTACTGAATTCCACTAAATTTTATTTTTCTTTTAACAAGATGGGGTAATTTGCTAATTTCCAATATATTGAGAGGTTGGGGGGTGGAGGGAGCATTGCTTAGTTCTTAAATTTAAGGAGGATTGAAGAGGACCAATAATTTAAGAGGGATCCAAATATAGGTCCTTGTTATGGTTAATATTTTGGGAAGGAGATAGAGAGAGCCCTAGGACTCGTAACAAAAGAGGCTATAGACATTGTTGGCAGTTTCAAAAGAGACAAGCTTGGAGAAAAGGGATGAAAGGGAAGGAGGAGGTTGAAAAGTTGGATGCCAATGTTTTCAAGAATGTTGAATTTATGAGCACTGGTCACCGGTGAGATTTTTTGAAAAGGCTGAATCATGGAGTATCCATTGAATTGGGTTTTGAAAATAGGCAGGATTGCGTTGTAGGTGCGTTCGGGGTTTTTTGGGGGGATTTTGACTCATTCTACTTGTTAATTAGTGAGATTTCTTAGTATAATTAGGCTATGAGTTGAGAATGTTTTATAATTGCACTTTTTTAGTTCATTTGAAAGAATTAAGGATTTTTGTCCATACTTTTTATTATTATTATTCTTCCTTTTTAGGAATTAAGATAATGATTCTCATTATTACTATATTTTTTTTATAATGATCCTCTCTTCAAATTAAGAAATTGAGCTGTATGATGTATTTGTTTTAATTATATATTAATTTGGGCATTTGATCCTAATAATTATTAGGACAAGGTTTAGTTACAAAATTGGTTATAGCCTAAAACTACAATCTTACTTAATAAAATAAACATTATTACATATTTTGAAAATTTAACTATTGAATTGCATGTTTTTTATGCTCTTAATATACATTTCAAATTTTGTGTCAATCGGATATTATTTACTATATGATATATAAACTTATATTTTAAGTATAATTTTAAATTACAAAAACTTGCAATTTGAACGATTTATTAATGATATAGTTATTGATATTTAATTTTCTGAAAATTTTACAAGCATGAAGAATATTAAAAGAATATGTCATGCAATGGTAGATTTGTCAAAATTCACCTTCAATAAAAAGATATTGAGTAAGGTTGTAGTCTAAGGCTACAATTAATTTTGTAATTAAATTTTGTCCTAATTATTAATATGTCTCTTATTTTAAATTGATTTGATCTGTATATAAAACTAGTATTTTATTGTATATGAAGGGTTTAATGGACATTTTAATATGAATAGCACACAAATTTTATATATATATATATATAGACAAAGTTTAACTACAAAATTGGTACTTTATAAAATAAATATTACTACATATTTTGAAAATCTAACCATTGAATTGCATGTTCTTTAAGCTCATAATATATATGTCAAATTTTGCGTCAATCAGATATTATTTACTATATGATCTATATGTTTATATTTTATGTATAATTTTAAACTACAGAAACTTGCAATTTAAACAATTTATTGATTACATAGCTATAGATTTTTAATTTTCTAGAAATTTTGCAAGTGTGGAGAATATAAGAAGAAGATGTAATCTAACGGTGGATTTGTTAAAATTCACCATCAATAAAAAGATATTGTGTAATGTTGTAGTCTTAGACTACAACCAATTTTGTTGCTAGGTTACCCTCTTAAAATTTCAATCTGGGTAGATTTAGATATAGTATTTAGGTATTGTTCCTTAGGTTGCCCTCTTAAAATTCTGCCATGTGGATTTTTTTTCATGGGATAGAAATATATTTTTTAGTTAACTAGTCACATGATTGAATCTTAAAAGAGAAACCTAAAGAACAGCACCTAAGGTATTGTCCCTAAGTTTTGTTCTTTCAATCCCTCTCAACTTTTAAAACCGAGCAATGTCCCTTGTTAAGTATTGAAGTTAGAAAATTATCCCCTGTCAAACTAAAAAATAAATAAAAATAAAAATTGAATCTAACATAATTTAGTAATGGCAAGAGGTAACTTAATAATTTTCCATACTTCAAAAAAGACATTGGTTGATCTTGAAGTTTAGCGGGAGATTGAAGTGTACCCCCCACAATTAAGGGATCAATTGAGTTGCAAGTTTCTTGGCATGTTACTGATACCATAATAATTACTACAAAAAGACCATTAGACCAATTCCTAAATTATGATGATTGTATAAAAATATAAAATATATCCTTTAACGTTTTTTAAACCCAATAGTTTTCCATGGTTGTTAAATCACTCCATAGTCTATGGGGTTGAAAAGAAAATATATGTATAATATAATTCAATAAAGAAGAAGGATGACTTTCCCACCCTTCTTCTTTATTAAGGTTATATAATAAAGTATGTGATTGCATGTCATGGAAATAATGAATGTTATTGCATAAATTTTCAGCGGCTTCGTTGAAAGAATTGAAACTAGGGAGAGGCAGGCAGTCAAAACAAACAATAGTTTCTTCTAGCCATTGAGATGACAAGTATCCTTAAGAATTAAGATATTAGCGCTCACCGACATGACTAAATTACTGGCTGTTGAGAATTCCCAGCCTAGTCTACTGAGCTTTGGCCCATTGTATTGTATATACGTCAGTTTAGTCTATTGGGCTTGAGCTTGGTGTATTCTCCTTGTAATATACTTATATTATTTATACTTCACATATATTATGCTTGTATAAATTGTGCGTTTTGCAAAAATGTTGTGTCACAACAGGAATAGCCCCAATGCACCCAGAGGTGCCCCAAGTCATGAGTTTAGTGGGTTCAAGTGAGCCGGGTCAACGATCACACATGAGACCCTTTTTTTATGTTATTTGAAAAAAAAATTCTTTATTGTACATACACATCATATGTACAAAATATAGTACATTTTATTCTCTCAGTCTCGCTGTCTTTATTTTTTTCACTGACTTTCAAACAATCAAATTTATTGCGCAAGTGGAAGAATCCGAGAAGGGAGACCCTGCTATGAAAATTGAAAAGGCATTTTGTACTAATTGGGACACACATTTGAGCATCAAGAATTGCCCGAGGAAGAAAATGTATAAATTCTTCTAAATATAAAGGGAAAATTTCACTGCGTTTTCCGGTTAACTAGGGAAGGTTCTCTTTATAATAGATGTGACATTCTTTTTTTTTTTTTTTCTTTTTTATGGTTGCTTGCAGTTTTAAGTTATTCCAATGTCACCTTCATAATTCAAATATCATTTTATTTTTTCTCTTTGCAATATATATAAAATAGCAGAAGACATTTTCAAGCAAAAGCAACACAGCACACTTATGAAAGATACGTATTGTCCTGTTTGGATACTTTTTTTTTCTTTTTTTTTTTTAATTCATATTTTGTTGTTAAAAATTCAGTTGAATTGAAAAAGAAAATCTGAACAGCAGGTCGCATTCAAGAAGGTTTCATATCTGGAGTGTCGCATTTGAGGTGTGAAGCAAATGCCACACAACAGATAGACAGCTTTTTGTTGTTGTTGTCGTTGTTGTTGTTGCTGTTGTTTTTTTTTTTTTTTTTTTTTTTTAATAATAATTGTAGGGACTCAATTTGTAATGGATCCTTCACAATAAAAACTTGTAGAGATATGGGTATAAGGATTTGGCATCACCGAAGTAAACAACAGTTAATTTGGTGTTTATAATAAATGATAGGGGATATGGAGGTCAACAGAATCCCCTTCACAAAATTTGGCTCAGAGTTTTTATTGGGGATGACCATCACTTTGGTTGTGTGTTTGCGAAGTGTATTTATCCTCGGATTATGCCGAGGATCTATTTTTCTTAGAGTTAATAGATCTTCTCTCCTTTTTCTTTTTCCCCTCCCCTCTTTGTTGGGAATTCTCTTGGTTATATAGCATCGTTCTAATTAATCTCGGCCGTCCATCTGTCAGTTATTCGGTCACTGTGAATAAGAGTTTGTCCCATCATCTGATTTTATAGGCTTTATGTTAGTTCTCAACTGTCTTTGCAGGCTTCCTATTAGTTGGAGTAACCAAGGCGACTGGGTTCGTTAGTCACATCACCATTAAAGTGGTCAGAATGTTGGTGAGATATTTTCAACGAATGAGTGATATTTTCTTTTTGGCGAAGTCGGTGTGCCGAGGATGTGTCATCCTCGACGAGGCCGTTAGGTGTTTTAAGCCATTTTCGTTATCCTCGGCCTCCACACTATCCTCGGTGTGGGCCTTGGGCCGGGTATAGAGTGGGCCGAGGTGGTTTAAACGTGTGGTGCCCCACAATAGCCCCTCAAAATTCTACTGCACAACCTCTAGGGAGGGGAGTAGGATTTTGACTTATCTCGGCGCACTTTTCTCGGCCTATTGGACTCTACCTCATCGTCAGTGTTATCGCTATTTCAGCTATTTTTTTTGTAGCTCTCTTTCTGCACCAAGGGTCGCCCGAGGATGGATAGGTTTGGGTTCGAAGACCATGCAGGACCTTGGTTTTTCTTATCACTTAGTTTTTATGAGGGAATGTTCTTCCTGTTGGCCTGAGGCTTTGTACTATGCAATGTTTTAAGCTTTGTCTTAGTGTTCGGCTTTTGCTCTAGAATATCTGGTTTCCCCTTGAGGCTTAGGTCCGAGAACCAAGCAATGCCTTGGTTCTGCCCAGTACCTAGTTTTCTCATTTTATCATCTGAAGTATCTGGTTTCCCCATGAGGCTTGGGTCCGAGGACCATGCAATGCCTTGGTTCTGTCCAGTACCTAGTTTTCTCATTTTATTCATCTGAAGTATCTGGTTTCCCCATGAGGCTTGGGTCCGAGGACCATGCAATGCCTTGGTTCTGTCCAGTACCTAGTTTTCTCATTTTATTCCTCTGAAGTATCTGGTTTCCCCATGAGGCTTGGGTTCGAGGACCATGCAATGCACTGGTTCTGTCCAGTACCTAGTTTTCTCATTTTATTCCTCTGAAGTATCTGGTTTCCCCATGAGGCTTGGGTCCGAGGACCATGCAATACCTTGGTTCTGTCCAGTACCTAATTTTCTCATTTTATTCATCTGAAGTATCTGGTTTCCCCATGAGGCTTGGGTCCGAGGACCATGCAATGCCCTGGTTCTGTCTAGTACCTAGTTTTCTCATTTTATTCCTCTGAAGTATCTGATTTCCCCATGAGGCTTGGGTCCGAGGACCATGCAATGCCCTGGTTCTGTCCAGTACCTAGTTTTCTCATTTTATTCATCTGAAGTATCTGGTTTGCCTATGAGGCTTGGGTCCGAGGACCATGCAATGCCTTGGTTCTGTCCAGTATCTAATTTTCTCATTTTATTCATCTGAAGTATCTGGTTTCCCCATGAGGCTTGGGTCCGAGGACCATGCAATGCCTTGGTTCTGTCCAGTACCTAGTTTTCTCATTTTATTCCTCTGAAGTATCTGGTTTCCCCATGAGGCTTGGGTTCGAGGACCATGCAATGCCTTGGTTTTGTCCAGTACCTAGTTTTCTCATTTTATTCCTCTGAAGTATCTGGTTTCCCCATGAGGCTTGGGTCCGAGGACCATGCAATGCCTTGGTTCTGTCCAGTACCTAGTTTTCTCATTTTATTCATCTGAAGTATCTGGTTTCCCCATGAGGCTTGGGTCCGAGGACCATGCAATGCCCTGGTTCTGTCCAGTACTTAGTTTTCTCATTTTATCATTTATTTTATCTATTTATCCGTAGCCATTTAATTCTACATTGCTATTGTTTACAATAAGCCTTAAATAATTACACTTTTCAAGCAGAACAATAATAATAAATGCAAGTTGGAGTTGGTGGAGGATAAGACCTTGCCGTGTTTTGCCTCTTCGTTTGATGGGACTCTTCTGATTACGAGGCGTCTCTTGGGTTGTCCGGGTAACGTGTTCTGACGCTTCGGTGCCTTCTCGTTTAATGAGGCGCCTCCTCATTAATGCTAGCCGTGGATCTGCGAGGATCTAACGGCTGTTAGGCCCCTAGGAATTTGGGGCGGAATTATTGCCTCCGGAAATCTCTCCCTGGGAATTATTGTGGATTAGCTCTCATCAATGTCCCACCGTCTATATAAGGCGTTTCTAGGGCAACTTTCTCCTTCACACTTTTGACAAACATTCATCTTATACTTCTCCCAGAAATATTACCCAAAAAGGCTCTCCCAAACACCGCCGTCCGAGCCCCCTCGAATGAGTTGGCCCTTGGAGAGGGCGACCTCGGGGGTGCACAGCCCCTATCAGGAGTCGAGGATGATACTCCGACCCTGGACGTCACATCGGGGTTGGAGTAGGGGAGATCCAAAGGTCCTCCTTCTTTTCAACCTAACCAAAGGAGGAAGCTCCCTCGCCGCCTGGAGGAGGGTCCAGGAAGAACGTAACCACCTCCTCTTGGGTATGGGTCCTTGACCCTCCAAGCCGGCTGCACTGGGGGTGGGAGGGAAATCAGGCGGAACCCAGAAGTGGAACCGTCGTGTGCCCCGGCCTCTTCCGCCTCCTATGCCGCTCTTCTTCCCTTTTGTCTCTTTTTTCTCTTCTTCTTTTGCTCCTCAACTAGCCTTCCTTTTTTCTTTTTCCTTTTTATCTCTTCTATTTCCATCTCCCAACCAGTCTCCCCCTCTTCATTTCCTCCTCTCTTACTTCTCTTCTTTTCTATCTTTTGTTCTTCAGTCAGCTTTGCTTTCTGCCATTTGTTCTTCATCTCTTCTTTCGCTTCTTTTCTATCTTTTGTTCTTCAGTCAGCTTTGCTTTCTGCCATTTGTTCTTCTGCTGGCTTCGTCAAGCGTCTGCCTTTGTAGTTAGATTTAGAACAAGCCCCGCGGGCTTCACTTGTAAAAGATGTAATTTTTCTTCAAGTATGAATAAAAGAAGTAGACTTGTTTTGTATTATTTATTTATTTATTTCTTTTTTATACTTTTGTTTCTTGTGGTTATAGACCTCTGAACGAATGTTGCTACTACAAACTGTGTTGGTCTTGACTGATGATTTTTCATTTACACTAACCGTTGTACCTGTTAGCGCACAACTCCTTCCCACAGACGGCGCCAATTATAGGGACTCAATTTGTAATGGACCCTTCACAATAAAAACTTGTAGAGATGTGGGTATAAGGATTTGGCATCACCGAAGTAAACAACGGTTAATTTGGTGTTTATAATAAATGATAGGGGATATGGAGGTCAACAGAATCCCCTTCACAAAATTTGGCTCAGAGTTTTTATTGGGGATGACCATCACTTTTGTTGTGTGTTTGCGAAGTGTATTTATTCTCGGGTTATGCTGAGGATCTATTTTTCTTAGAGTTAATAGATCTTCTCTCCTTTTTCTTTTTTCCCCTCCCCTCTTTGTTGGGAATTCTCTTGGTTATATAGCATCGTTCTAATGAATCTCGGCCGTCCATCTGTCAGTTATTCGGTCACTGTGAATAAGAGTTTATCCCATCATCTGATTTTATAGGCTTTATATTAGTTCTCAGCCGACTTTGCAGGCTTCCTATTAGTTGGAGTAACCAAGACGACTGGGTTCGTTGGTCACATCACCATTAAAGTGGTCAGAATGTTGGTGAGATATTTTCAACGAATGAGTGATATTTTCTTTTTGGCGAAGTCGGTGTGCCGAGGATGTGTCATCCTCGACGAGGCCGTTAGGTGTTTTAAGCCATTTTCGTTATCCTCGGCCTCCACACTATCCTCGGTGTGGGCCTTGGGCCGGGTACAGAGTGGGCCGGGGTGGTTTAAACGTGTGGTGCCCCACAATAATAATAACAAAATTAGCTTTTTAAATAATAAATTAGTTTTTAGCTGTTACCACACATTTTCCATAAAAACTATCAAAAATTATATATTTTTTAATAAACTGTTAGGTTCATATTTTTATGTAATTAGTATATTCTGAACGCAATTTACTTATTTATTATCTGTCATTGTTTTCCATATAGTGCACATAACATGTTTGTTAAGTGCTTTTTGGAAAGACAAGTATGAAACCAATCAAAACAGTCAATCCTAGTTCGTGCTATGGTTTCTCAAGACTGGGTGTTTTTAGATAAGTTAGTGTATTTGAATATGGGTTCATTCATTGTATTCGGGTTATTATTGTATTAGGCTTACTTTTGTACCTAAGGTTTTGTCATGGATTGACAAAATGAGAGATTGTTAGGGTCATGTGTTTTGATATTGTCAAGCATGCCAAATTATGTGTCTTTTATTGAGTTTTGATGTGTCTTAAAATTGTAATTGAAGATTAAATTGAAGACATGAAGTTTACTCAAGAAAAACACATTTTCCATATGTACCTCGATAGCAGCTCAATAGAAGCTAGAGACTTACTGTCTCCCTTTTTTTTTTTTTAATGGGAACTTACTGTCTCCTTGATAGAAGCTCGATAGTAGCTCGATCTATTGAGATTTTTTTCTCGATAGTAGCTTGATCTATCGAGTTTCGTGAATCAGTAAAAATCAATAATGCGAAAAAGCTCATAACTTATTCGTTTGAAATTTGAATTGAGATCCGTTTGAACCAGTATTTAAAGAACATCATAAGCCTCTATTAGAAAGCTTTTTAGACAAAGAAATGCTCCATTTATGCAGTTAGGGTTTTGTAACCAAGTTTTCTCTATTTCACCAAATCAAAGAGTTCTTACTGCGCTTCTTGTACGCCTTTGGATTCTGTAACCAAGCAAATTCTCTAGCTTCAACATTGAAGATCTTATTGATGTTTCTATGTGAAACTGTTGCAAATCAACTACAACAATCAAAGGGTTGCTATGGAGTTAGTCACAGATTGGAGATTTGTGTATCAAAGGAAAGAATGCTACTACAAAATTAAGTCCAATTGGGTATTAGAGCAAAAGTTCAACTGTAGGTTGATATTTTGAAATAGACTAGGATAGTGGTAAGATTTTTTTATACTTGTAACCGTTTGATTATTGATTAGTGGATTATTGGGAGTGGTGACTTTAAATTCACCCGGTGAGATTTTTGTCTTGTAAGAGATTTTTCCCATTCGTCAACAAATCACCGAGTTATTTATTTTCCGTTGTATATTAGTTAATTGGTGATTTGTTGGTGCCTCCACGATTTGCATGCAATTTAACCTAATTAATCAACTTGGGTAATTGAATTAATTAACCGGGGTTAAGCTATCTTAACCCAACATAAACAATATGCAAGTAAGGTACTAGAAACTACATAACACTCAAATGAACACTTAATGTAGAGTTTTAAGAATAAAATATAACATGTTAAATAAAAGAGAAAAAAGAGTAAATAATTCGAATAAATCCCTATTGAATTTACCAAAAAAAAACTACGTTATGTTAGTACCTAACACTAAAAATATTTAAATTTGAGAATTGCATATCAAATTGATGAGTAATGTCATTAGCACTTTCATCTACAATATAAAAAATCTAATATAAGTTTAGTATAAAAAATACAATAAAAAGTCAAACTTTAAATTACAATATAAAAAAAAAAAAATCTAATGTAAGTTTAGCATTAAAAAAAATCCATTTAAATGTAATCAATAAAAAAGTCATAATTTAAATTTTATAATAGCTATTTGGTGAATGAGTTGTATCATGTAAGCTCTGAATTCGACCCCTCAGATACATGTCAAAAGTAAATTGTACTAAATAACTAATTTAGCTAAAACCAACACATGCCTTTGATATCACCATAGTTAGGGTTGAAAATGTACTAAGGTGCTGTTTATGAACAGCTTGAGCTTGGTTTGGAAAAAAACTTGTTATATATTTGATTTTTTAGCCAACAAACCAAGTTCAAGCCCAAGTGTAGACTCAATTTTTAAACAAATCAAGCTCAAATACAATAATGTGTCTATGAATAAGCTCATGAACATAAAACACGATTTAACTATATATAATGTTATACTTTTATATGCATATCTATCTAAAAATATATGTATATAGACCTAAAATTGAATTATGTAATTTTGTAATTAGGTCCATATAATATCAAATTATTAGTTATAGTTTATTGATAATATAAACAATCCATTTTGTAATTAACATTCATAAATTGATGAGGGCGTAAGAAATTTTAGTTAGGGTTTACTACATAATGGAAAATAACAAGTCAATCAAGTAGATTGTGAGAAAATGAATTAAATTTGAATATATAATCTAGTTTGGTAAGGAACTCGAACTCAATTTGTGTGTTTGAAATAAAACTAAATGAACAAATTTGAAATCTTGATAATCGGTTCTGATCGTCTCGTATACAGCCCTGATCCAAAGGCATTCGGGCCTAATAAAATTCCCCCAGTGACTTGAAGACACAACGTAAAAGATTGTAAGATGTGGGGCACGTTCATAGGCCCCAGCTATTGGGCTCTATGATTATGGACTGTTGGCTTTATCGGGGTTCTACTAACTTAGGGGGTCCAGGTCGGTCCACAACGGACCAATATCGATCAGATATCCATGTTCCATGGACATTTATAGCTGGCAGCACTTGCTAATATCTTCTGTCCCGAGTCCTGACCATTAAAAGCAATTTATATCTTCGCGACAGAAAAATAATAGCTAATAATAGTATTACCTTCTCAAAAAAAATCTTCTCAATAAAAAAAAATTAAAAAAAATCTCAAAAAGATAAAATAATATCTAGGTCCATGTCGTGAGCTAGCACTGGTGATTAACTGATTTTCTTTGATCATTGAACCCAACAATATTAAAATCAAAATAAAACAAGAAATCCTTACCATCAAGTTTTCTTATTTCTAAGTTTTATTTATAGTAACTGTTAAATTATCAATTGTTCTAAAAATTTAAATTATTAAAATGTGATAAATTTAATTATTTAACCACACAATTTTAACGGTAACATTTCACATTTGTAACGGCATACCATACAGACAGTGCTCCTAGCCAGGATTCTGTCACCTAGACCAAGCTTACTAGTGCACTGTTACTCATGGAAGCACATCGTCCACATTGTAAATTTTGGGTTTTTCCCAATGTGCTTACAAAGTAACTCAGTGTTACACGTTTATTAAGATAATTTGCTTTAGATTAAACTCTACTAACAGGATTTCAAGAAGTTAAAATACACTTCAATTAAAATTCTATTACCAATTTTTTTTTTTAATTTTTTAAATTATTATTAATTTTAAATTATATGATTAATCATAATGTTTGGTCTTAGACGTCATATTTAAGCAATGTTGATGAATATGAAAATTATATATCGTATAACATATATCTGTTGTAGGGATAAAGGACCCAAAAGTATATATGTTGAGCCTTATGCCTTGGCCGAGGACGTTGAGTGGTTTGAGGACATATAAATAGTATTGAAAATGTAATACTCAGAGCCCTATGAGTAAGCTACAAATGAGAGGGTTGGGAAAAGTAGGCCGAGGAGGAATATCCCATCGGCTAAACCAAGCAAATATCAAAATGTGTGTCCTATCATCCAAGGTGACGTTCCAGGAAGTTCTATTGATAAGGACATGCATTATGAATGTACAGGAAGGATAAGAGTTAAGAAATATCTCTTGAGGAGGTAATATCTGAATAGTGTTTTTTAGCTGTTTTTCAGCCTCACAGCTACTCTCAAAAACTTCAAGAGAGTGCTAATGGGACAAGAATCAACACAAGCAATCTACTATCCACGTGGAGGGTAGAGATAAGAAGGGAGAAATAGTATAAATTAAAAGGAAGACCCTAAGAGAAAAGGATCGAAGAACGAAGAAAGAAAGACTATAGCAATTAGAATTGTATTTGTAACCAACTTCAAGTAATATATACAAGAACTAATCTCCTCGGACTGTACCGAGGATAATTTTCCTTAGATAAAACCAGTCCACATTTACTTTATTATCATCTAAATCCATTATAATTGTTACCCAACTTATTGTAACCTAGTTTTCCAACCTACTCTCTACAAATTCATTGTATTGGGCTCATTGGGCCTAGATCCATTTACTTTTTGGAATTAAGACTCAAACCATGTCCATACATCCATCGTGTGGATCACTATGATTAAAATTTATCAAAAGTTTCAAGAATTATAACCTTACTATTTATTTTAAATGATTTTAATTATTTATTATTGAAGAGGAAAAAATCTAGATATAATGGGCCTGACGGGCCATCCTTCTGACATCCCATCTCCTGTGGACCGAGACTGGATGGGTCCAATACCTGCAACACATGAGAGGAATTCTAACACAAGTGGAGTTCTAGAAGATATCTCATTAATAGGTCTCTCCACAAGGAAACACCTTGTCAATCACGTTTAGAATTCAACAAGGAAGAGTCCTATAAGGAAAAGACTTCCGCGCAAAGGAAGAGATGTGTTAATCCTCTACTACTATAAAAGCCTGAATATCATCACAAATCGAGGTACGCATAATTAACCCCTCTCTAGCACCCTAGAGTTGAAAAAGGTCTAACTTAACCTTCGGAGGGTACTTAACCGACACCACATCGGTGTCCTTCGCAAGGTTTTCTTTTCTTTGTTGTGCAAGTTTACATTCGAGCGCATAGGTATCGTGTGGCTCACTGGTGAATTTTCTAACATTATCAGTTGGCGCCGTCTGTGGGAAACTCTCGATTAGTTGATATTCATAAGCCATACTATTGTTTCCCGGACTAAAGGGTTGCATGGTACTCACTCGCTTGATGGCAACCATCAACGATGTTCAAGGAGAGAAACCACCCACGACTGCCCTAGAGAGACAAGTTCGAACTCTTGCTGCTGCGGTGGAGCGCCTCACTAAACAAAACCTAGACTTGGAAGAACAGCTACGCCAGAGGAATGCAGTATCGAATGATCAACAAGAAGACCAAGAAGGGACCAGCGCCGCAAGAAAAAACCAGGAGAAACCTGAAGGCAGCCACGCCCCAAGCAGACCAAAAAGGCAGAACTTGAGCATGCCATCTCTCACAGATGCAACTTCACCACACATTGTCGTGGAGATGCAAGCGATGAGAGAACAAATGGAGGTTATGATGAACGCGCTCAAGGGGCGAGTTTCCAGTGACCTTGACGATCTAGTCAATCGCACTGATTCACCTTTCACTGCGGCCGTGAACTCCTTCCCCCTACCACACAAGTTTTGAATGCCACAGATCGACAGTTATGACGGAGTAAAAGACCCTCTAGATCACCTAGAGACGTTCAAAACCTTGATGCACCTTCAAGGGGTCGCAAATGAAATCATGTGCAGAGCTTTCCCCATCGCGTTAAAGGGAGTCGCAAGGATTTGATTCAGTCGGTTGACACCAAATTCCATCAGCACATTCAAGGAATTAAGCGCCTAGTTCACGTCTCAGTTTATCGTGGGATATAGGTACAAGAAGTCAACGGCATGCCTGATAAGCATCAGACAACAAGAGGACGAGACGCTGAGATCCTACATAACCCGCTTCAATAAGGAGGCAATTTCAATTGATGAGGCCGACGATAAGATACTGGTAGCAGCCTTCACAAATGGATTGCGAAAGGGTAAATTTTTGTTCTCTATATACAAAAATGACCCGAAAACCATGACGGAGTTCCTTTACAGGCCCACCAAGTACATGAATGCGGAAGACGCATTGCTGGCCCGGGAGGACAAGCCGAGGAAAAGAGAACAGCAGGAAGACACTCGGCAGGACCAAGAGCGAAAAAGACTCAAAATTGGAGACCGAAGGGACGACCGGCGGTCTAAGCCCCAAGGAAGAAAGTTTACAAGTTTCACCCCATTTAATACCCCAATAGACCAAGTCCTAATGCAGATTAAGGACAAAAGGGCTCTAACCTTTCTGGGAAAACTCAAGAGCGATTCGAGCAAGCGGTCTAGAGACAAGTACTGCCTTTTCCACCGCGACCACGGCCATGATACATCTGATTGCTACGACTTGAAGCAGCAGATTGAAATCCTTATCAGACAAGGAAAATTGCAAAAGTTTAGCAGGAAAAAAAGGACGGATCCTCCACCTTAAGAGCAGCAACCCCGAAGGGAGAATGAGTGCCCTAGACCCCCAATCGGAGACATAAGGATGATTGTGGGAGGAACAGCGACAGCAGGCTCATCCAAGAAAGCCCGAAAAACCTACCTTCGAATGGTTCAGAACGTCCAACTGACGGGCTCGGTTCCGAAGATAGCCCGAAGGGATAGCCCGAAGGGATAGCCCAATAATTGGGTTCTCAGAAGACGACGCGCGACGTCTTCATCATCCGCATAACGATGCACTAGTTGTCACCCTACGAGTCAAGGAATACAACATGCACCGAGTGTTGGTTGACAATGGCAGCTCAGCGGACATCCTGTATTATCCCGCATTCCAACAAATGATGATTAATAAGGAACGACTGATACCAACGAACGCCCCGCTGGTGGGATTTGGAGGAACGAGGGTATTCTCGTTGGGTGCAATCACACTTTCGGTGACGGTAGGAGATTATCCTCAGCAGCTCACTTGAGACGTGACATTCCTCGTAGTTGACTGCTCGTCAACATACAACGCTATCCTTGGATGACCTACTCTTAATGCATGGCAGGAAGCAGCCTCAACATACCACCTGATGGTTAAGTTCCCCACGGAGTATGGGGTCGGGGAGTTACGGGGGAATCAGGTGGCCGCCCGTGAGTGCTATTTAGCCATGTTGAAGATGAAGGACCACCAGCAAACAATGTGCATAGGAGAACAGCGAGTCACTGCAAAACCTGTCGAGGAACTGGAAGAAATAACTCTAGACGAATCAAGACCTGAACGAACCACTAAAATTGGGACATTAGCCAGCCAATCCACACGGCAGGCCCTCACAGAATTCCTCAGGATGAATCAAGATGTTTTCGCCTGGAGCCACAAGGACATGCCGGGGATTGACCGCTCAGTCATAGTTCACAAGTTAAATGTGGACCCTACATTTTTGCCCGTGAGACAGAAAAAGCGAGTATTCGCCCAAGAGCGAGACAAAGTAATAGCCGAGGAGGTCAGGAAGTTACTTGAAGCAGACTTCATCCGGGAGGTATATTACCCTGAGTGGTTAGCAAACGTGGTGATAGTCAAAAAAGCTAACGAGAAGTGGCGAATGTGTGTCAACTTCACGGACCTCAACAGGGCATGCCCAAAGGACAATTACCCGTTACCTTGGATTGATACACTGGTAGACTCAACGGCAAGACACCAACTCTTGAGCTTCATGGATGCCTTTTCCGGCTACAACCAAATCAAGAGGACGAGGCCGATCAGGAGAAAACCTTGTTTGTTACAAGCCAGGGGCTCTTTTGTTATAAAGTAATGCCGTTTGGGCTCAAGAATGCGGGAGCAACGTATCAAAGATTCATGAACAAAATGTTCGCGCACCAGATTGGGAGAAACGTACAAGTATATGTCGATGACATGCTCGTAAAAAGCCTTCTCGAAAATAACCACCTGAAAGACCTACAGGAAACATTCGACACTCTAAGGTCGTATAATATGAAGCTAAATCCGAACAAGTGCGTATTCGGGGTGACGGCAGGGAAGTTCTTGGGATTCATGGTTTCCCAGAGAGGTATAGAAATTAATCCAGAAAAGATTCGAGCCATCCTGGAGTTAGAACCGCCAAAAACAAAGAAAGATGTGCAAAAATTGAACGGTAAAGTTGCGGTCCTGAACAGGTTCGTCTCTAAAGTGACGGACAAATGTCTTCCATTCTTTCGTACATTGAGAGAATCGTTCGTATGGACGGACGAGTGCCAGAAGGCATTTGAGGATCTGAAGAAGTATTTATCATCTCCACCATTGCTCAGCCCATCAAAACCCGGAGAAATACTCTACCTTTATTTAGCAGTGTCGAAAGCAGCAGTCAGCGCGGCTCTAATTAGAGAAGAGGACGAATCACAAAAACACGTCTACTTTATAAGTAGGGCATTCCGAAGAGCGGAAGAAAGGTATCCTCATATAGAGAAATTGGCGTTCGCACTAGTAACTACGGCACGAAAGCTCAAACCCTACTTCCAGGCACACACAATTGTGGTACTGACAAACCAGCCCCTTAGGAGAGCCATGAATAGCCCGGAGATGGCTAAGCGAATGGCTTTATGGACGATGGAACTGAGTGAATTCGATATACAGTACCGCCCGCGAAATGCGATAAAAGGGCAAGTCGTTGCTAACTTCATTGAAGAATTTGCAAGATCAGAAGGGGAGGGGGCAGAGATAAGCACGCTATGGAAAATCCACACGGATGGATCCTCAAACAGGCACGCTGGAGGTGTCGGAGTGATAATCCAGACCCCTGAAGGAAATAAAATTGAGTGCATGATCCGGCTGAACTTCACTACAACTAACAACGAAGCCAAATATGAAGCACTAGTAGCAGGTCTAGACCTTGTTAAGGCAGCAGGCGCTGAGAACATGATCGTACATTACGACTCCCAGGTGGTGATAGGTCATATCAGCGGCGACTACGAATGTAAAAATGAGAGAATGAAGCGGTATCTGGAGAAGGTAAAACGCCGTATTAGCAGCCTCGAAGTCAAATTCGTCCAAATTCCAAGGGAGAAGAACGAATGTGCCTACCGTCTAGCAAAAGCGGCATCAGCAGAATCTATGATTGTCCCCGAACAGGTATTGTCGTTTGTTCAAATCTCCTCACTTATTGATGACGAGGCAAACATGTAGGAAGTGAATACAAAAGGCGATTGGACTACTCCCTTAATATCCTATCTTAGGACGGGAACATTACCAGACAGAAAGAATGTTGCCAGAAAGTTGAAGGTACAAGCAGCACGATTTGTATTGATAAAGGACGTGTTGTATAAGAGGGGATTCTCACGCCTATACTTGAGGTGTTTATGCCAAGAGGAAGCAGACTACGTGATGAGGGAAGTCCATAAGGGTATCTGTGGAAACCATTTGGGGGCGCGTTCACTGGCGCACAAGTTGATCCGAGCCGGCTATTTTTGGCCCACAATGCTGAAGGACGCCCAAGCTTATGTCAAAGCCTGCGACAAGTGCCAAAGATTTAGCAGCTTCATCAGACAACCGTCCGAAGAGCTAACACCCATGATGGCCCCTTGGCCTTTCGCTCAATGGGGACTTGACATCATGGGTCCCTTCCCTACCAGAGTCCAACAATTAAAGTTCCTGGTGGTTGGCATCGACTATTTCACCAAGTGGGTAGAAACGGAAGCACTAGCCACTATCATGGAGAGAAACATTTGGAGTTTCGTTTGGAGGAATATCATCTGCAGGTACGGGATTCCCAGAGTACTCGTCTCCGATAACGAAAAGCAATTTGACAATAGCGCCTTTCGGAACTTTTGCTCGGAGTTAGTCATCAAAAACCACTACTCCTCTCCAGCACATCCACAGGCCAATGGGCAAGTTGAAGTCACAAACCGGTCCCTGCTCAAAATCATCAAGACCAGGCTCGAGGGGGCAAAGAGTATCTAGCCAGACGAGCTCCCAAGCGTTTTATGGGCTTACAGAACTACTGCCAGAACTCCCACAGGCGAAACGCCGTTCCAACTCACCTACGAAAGTGATGCTGTCATCCTAGCAGAAGTAGGACTCACAAGCTACAGAGTTGACAACTGCGACATAAACAAAAACAAAGACGCCATGCGTCTTCAGCTCACCCTGTTAGACGAAGTACGGGCAACGGCAGAGCAAAGACTGGCAAGGTACCAAAACCTCATGGCTAAACGCTATAACTCCAACGTTCGGCATAGAGAACTTCAGGTAGGAGATCTTGTGCTTCGAAAGGTGATGGGTTCTACCAGAGACTCATCACAAGGGAAGCTCGGCCCCAACTGGGAAGGACCCTACCGGATCACATCATGGCAATGAAAGGGAACCTACCACCTTGAGACTCTAGATGGGCAAAAGCTACAACACCCATGGAACGTGGAGCACCTGCGGAAGTACTACCAGTAGCAGACCTAAGGCATAACAACGTCTTATTTTACGAACTTTTCTACAAGTTTTAGATTTCCAGTTTATTTAATTTCTCTACAAGTTACTAGTTTTACTTAAGAACAATTTTTGCTACAATATGTTTTTAAGCCCAAGGGGGCATGTACCTTTCTACCCATGCATGATTTTTATTCAGATACAACTATATTTCCCTACATACACTCTTAAAAATTTTAAGTCCACAAAGTAGACGGACAACCCCAAGAGGGTTAAAAATTGCTCAAGTCCATAAAGTGGACGGAGGAAGTCCACAAAGGGGACGAATCTCCCCAGGTGGGATAAAATCTTAAGTCCGCAAAGTAGACGGACAACCCCAAGAGGGTTAAAAATTGCTCAAGTCCATAAAGTGAACGGAGGAAGTCCACAAAGGGGACAGATCTCCCCAGGAGGGATAAGATCTTAAGTCCGCAAAGTAGACGGACCACCCCAAGAGGGTTAAAAATTGATCAAGTCCACAAAAATGATGGACAACCCTAATTGAGTTAAAAATTGATCAAGTCCATAAAGTGGACGGACCACCAAAGGGTTAAAAACTCTACAAATACATAATTTGAACGGAGTCCATGAAGTGGACGGTCCTTTTCCCAATAAAGCTAGAAATTACACAAAATCATGGAATGGACGGAGTCCACAACTTGGACGGATAATACCAAAATGATAAAAATCCTTAGTCCTATGGAGGACGGATAAAAACGTAGTCTACATAATGGACGGATCATCCCAATTGGATGAAAATCCTGTCCTATTGAGGACGGATGAAAACTTAGTCCACAAGATGGACGAATCACCCCAGGATGGTTAAAAACTAACGTCCTCAAGATGGACGAATTCAGGAAGACGCCTCGAATCAAATAAAATGATGTTTTCTTTAAGTACGACGGACCTAAGGGCGAACGATACAATTCATTAACCAAATCAAATAAAGTCAACAGATAAAGCAACAGAGTATATATGCCAAGTGAATAAGAAAATATTAACGGACAAAGTACCCATAAGAGGGAAATGTTTAATAATAAGAAGAGGACGGAGTTATAAATTGTTCCCCAAATACCTTTACATATTAAAAATTAAAATAAAAAGGCGAAATAAAGTTTAAACTAGAACGGGCGCTTCCTTCTCTTCGTCACGACGGGTTTGGCTATGCTTAGGATCGCTCTCAACAGCTGGCTGATCTTCAGGAGCATTTTTTCCGTCCTTAGGATCGTTTTTAATGATTTGTTGATCTCTGGGAGCACTGACGGGTGGGTTCTCTCCAAAGAGCTCGTCCGTGTCCTCAGAATGGGCAGAACGGGTGGAGGTAAGTTCTTGAGCATTAATATTGACGGACGACAAATCAAAGTCCGGATATAATGCCTTTACTTGACGAATAGCCTCATTAAAACCATCATTATAAGAATCTCCAAGCCCTGACAATAGGGCGTCAGAATCACGGTATTCTTGGATAGCAGCATCCTTTGCCAGACGGAGCTCTTTTTCTTTATTTTCGAGGACTTTCCTCAGCTCCTCCGTCGACCTATAGTACTCCTTTCTCTCCATCTCAACCGATTTAAACTTCTTCTCCTGGACAACCCTCCATGCCTTCAGCTCTGCAAGCTCTTCCTCCGTTAGCTTGGCTTTCTTCCGAACATGGCCTAGGGTCATCTCATGATTAAGACACCGTCCCATAAGGCCCTTCACCATGACCATGGTCTGGAATGTGGAATAATTCAGAAATCAAAAGCAGTAGTAAGATGGATAAAGAATAAACGGATATGAGTCGAACGGGGCTTACCTGAGCTATGCTGAATAAACTCGTCTCACCCATGGCCTTCATCGAGTGATTACCCAGGTCTTCATAATTCTCGGAGGTGATAATGGAAGAAAGCTTTTCCAAAGCATATCTGGGGTCGTCCCGGAGAAGGGGAGGTGGTTTCTTAAGGTTGGAGGATGGATCCTTCATTAGACCTTTACCAGCCCCATGTTTGGGTGGGGTGGCCGTCTTGGCACCTTCAGCCATAAGCCCCACGACGGGCTCCAGGGGGACCTTAGGCTTCTTTGGGAGACGGTCTCCCTTGGACGGCTGCTTTCGCTTTGTAGAGACCGTCGCCTCATTGGGATCTATAACATAGGCCTCCTTGTTTTTTGCAGCGTTAGTCCGTATAAGTGCCCTTATCTTGGCGATATCCATTTCTGTAAAAATGAACGGATAAAGTTAGCTTCATAAAACAGAACCCATTATTCAAGCAAGAGGGGAATGACGGACGTACGCTGACGGATCCTTTTTTCGTATTTGATTGCTTGGGGAGAAGGTACAGGTCCGTCACAGTACCAACAAATTGTATCAAGGTTGACCAATTTTGCCTAGGTCCTTTCTTCCGGTGTGGTCTTGTTGAAAATTCTTTCAAGAAAACTGAACTCCTCAATGTTAACTTGTGGGTGCCGTCGGATTGCAAATAAAGAGGACGGTTAGAAAAATTTTGAAATAAACTGAACGGTTTAAAAAAGATCCTCACACATTAGGACAGACACATATCATTCTCAGATAGTATGCCCCATGTTGTGTCAACAGGCATGTGGTCTGTCTCCCCTGGACGACACATCCATCCGTCACCCTTTAAGAAAAAATAACGACTCTTCCAGTCTCTGTTGGAGTCTGGGGTTTCGTATATTACCTTTAGCAGCGAACTCCTAGGTACAAAACTGTATATACCCCTAGATTTGTCAATCTCATCTGGACGGTAGCAATGTAAAAACTCTCGTACCGTCAACCTCCTATCTCCGTCTGACCAAGCCTCGTACAGAATCTCCATTGCTATGAAGACTCTCCAGGCATTGGGGGATATTTGGTTGACGGACAAATATTTTAGCATCTCATGATGAAGGGAGCTCAGTGGGAACCTGAGTCCTGCCTTCAACATTTGCTTGTATACTCTGACACCGTCTACCCCCTCATAATAACATTTCTCTGATTTGTAAGGCAGACGGATGGGAATATAATCCGGAATCTGATAGTTGGCCCTAAGAGTTTTGAAGTGTCTCTCCTTAATGGTTGATGTAAAATCATTAACCGTCCAATTTGGAAGCATGATGAACTCCCTTGGTCCATCGGCCCCTACGACGGGTCCTAATTTGTTGCTCTTCGCTATCATCAAACTCTACTTGTTCAACCAATTCCATATCCTCATTTGTTGAGGACGGAGAAGAGGTGGACAGACTCCTATCGTCGCTGGGACTGTCCAGGTCTTTATGACCTAACGGGTATACCTCCTCATAGTCCGCCCCGTCACGGACAAATGATTGATTACTCGACGCACTAGACATTGCCTAACTTAAGACTATGACGACTCTATAGAAAGGGTGACGGATGTATGAAGTGAGGTATCTGACGGAAGAACGAAATGGCAAAAAGTACTTACCAATCAGTATGAATGTGAACGGAGAAAGTTTAATGGTTACGGATGCGAATAACTAGGCAATGAAGTCTGACAAGGATGACGGATTGCGCTCTGATCAAAATATTTCTGAGCAAAAGTGGGAAATGAGAGGTGAAGGCTTGATATTTATAAAAAGATTACGCAGGAGACGAGGCAACACCTCGATCCAAGACAACGCCCAATAGCACAGTGACGCGTGTCATAATATTAGGTTGAAATTATGCCTGTATGTGGAAACCGTCGACCCACGAATATTTGACCTGTTATACCTCTGACCCGTCATGCCTCTTACCTGTCATGCCTTAACCGTCTATCGTCACCCCGTGAGCCCTATAAATACTGACGGACTCACAGTGTGAGGGGGCAACTGAAGAGGAAAAAATCTAGATATAATGGGCCTGACGGGCCATCCTCCTGACTGCCCATCCCCTGTTGGCTGAGACTGGATGGGCCCAATATCCGCAACACATGAGAGGAATTCTAACACAAGTGGAGTTCTAGAAGATATCTCATTAATGGGTCTCTCCACAAGGAAACACCTTATCAATCACGTTTAGAATTTAACAAGGAAGAGTCCTATAAGGAAAAGACTTCCACGCAAAGGAAGAGATGTGTTAATTCTCTACTACTATAAAAGCCTGAATATCATCACAAATCGAGGTACGCATAATTAACCCCTTTCTAACACCCTAGAGTTGAAAAAGGTATAATTTAACCTTCGGAGGGTATTTGGCCGACACCACACCGTTGTCCTCTGTAAGGTTTTCTTTTCTTTGTTGTGTAGGTTTACATTCAGGCGCATAGGTATCGTGTGGCTCACTGGTGAATTTTCTAATATCATCAATTATAAATTTTGGATTAAATAAAAATTCACAATGTGTTTTTGCCACTTGACTTTTAGCTTTATTTAAATAAATAAATCAAAAACTCTATTTTGTTGTTCAATTTATATGATATTGTTTTAAAAATGTTGTCTTATATATTATTTTTTATTTATACACAGATCACATGAACACACACATATATAATATACTAGTATATAACTCCATGATCGTGCACATGCACAGCAACAATTGAAAATAATTGAAGTTAACAGGCACACACACACACACACACACAGAGTATAATAGTTTATAACTCTATGTATATGCAAGGCTACAATTGAAAACAATTGCAGTTAGCACACATGTGTGTGTGTTTATAAATTTGATTTATTTTTAGTTAGACCAAAAAAAAAAAAAAGGCTTAGGAGAGTATATGAATCATTTAAACTCTCTTCTTCTAATTTTATATATAGAGTTAGATGTATGACTAATTTTTGTTCATGGTCACTTACACTCCATTTGTTTTTATGTAAAATATTTGTAGGAAAATATTTTCATATTTTACGGTGTTTGTTTTACAGTAAAACATTTAGTCAAAAGTAAAATATTTTCAGTCAAACAATACAACCGAGGCAAATAAATGTTAAAATGTTTTACACTTGAAAAATTGGTAAAATATTTTACATTTGCTACTATCTCTCTCAGTCCCGATCAGCCCCTCTCTCACTTTCTCACGCTTTCAATTTCTTCCCACATGACCACAACCCAGCCCACCTTCACTCCTTTCCCACCCATCACCGGTTCTACCTTCTTCGGCAGTCCCTTGGAACTTTGACTCTTGGCATCAATGTTCCTAACGTGAACGTTGAGCACAAGGACGGTACAGATCGACGACCACTAGCTCTTTTGTGGTGCAGATCGATGATAAGGTTGGTAATGGGTTGGGTTGTCGTCAGATTTGAGTGCTGGTGTCTCTCTCTTGGTGGTGGGGTAGGTCATCGGTGACGGGTTTTAGTGGGCTAGGTCATTGGTGTTGGGTTTTGGTGGGCTGGGCTTGGTGTTTTCAGGTTTGGTTTTGAGGTTGGTGGCCGAAACTGCTATAGTTGTGGTGGTTTGTGAGTTTTGAAGGTAGCTGAATAAGAGTGGGTTTCATTGATCTTTGATTTTGGAATTTTTGTTTTCATTTGGTATTGTTGCTTCCTGTTGGTGGTTGTAGTGGTGGTGGTATGGTCGTGTGAGTGGTGGTGTTTAGTCACTAGATTTTGGTGGCAATGGGGCAATGGTGGCTTTTTTTTTTTTTTTTTTTCAATTTGGATTTTGGGTGGTTAGTAGTAGTGGTGGTGGTTGTATTTGGAGGTGGGTGGCTGTTTACATTTTCAAGTATCTAATCTTGGCTTTTCAATGAAAATATTTTAAAGTAAAATTTTTTACATTGAAAAACTTGTACATTTAAAAATATTTTACATCAAAACAAACAGAGTGTAACTACAATGACAACATCTACATTCAATGAAATGTTTTCAAAAAAGTGCTAAAAAATTTAAGATTCATTGATGACCTATCTTTTCCGTAGAGAGAGGCTAAGTTCAAATCAAATCCTTCTATTCCTTCACTTGCGGTAGGGGAGTAGGTGGAATTCTCTCAAAGGAAAAATTTTGCCAGCATCATGGAATGAAATCTTGGACACTCAAATGCCTTTTCTTTTGAGCAAAGAAAATACGCTCCTCCTATGAAAGATAACAAGCTGTCTAGTATACATTAAGAAAAGGGATTCTTATTCCAGAAAAACCTTTACCATAAGAGAGAGAGAGAGAGAGAGAGAGAGAGCTTTTTCGTTTTTTTCCTTAAGCTTGACTTCATTCATCAGAGTAACCAACCAAAATTACAAAACCCTACTTCAATCAGACACAAAGATCTTTCTTTTGACCTTTTTACTTTTTTTTTTTGGTGAAATCTTTTGACCTTTTTCACCCAAGAGTTCAGACACAAAATCTATAAATCCAACCTAAACCAAGTGAAAAAGAGAAGACAAGCCACACCACCATACATTCATGTATCTAATTATAGTAACAAAAGGAAAAGGAGAGCTCGATATTTCTATATCAAATTTTGGTTTTTCTTTTTTTTCATAACACCTTTTCCTCATATGAATAATGAATCCAACTATAAATTCCCATTTTGTGAAAAGACGGTGATACCAAAGAAATCAAATCGATCATCGATGTGAAAACAGAGCCATCCAATATTTATATTAAAATCACAAAAAGGTCAATCCGATACAAGTTGGCTTCCATTGGATGAGAATTCTTTTTCTCTTTTGTTTTTTCTTCACATTACTTTAAACTCATTAATAATAACTAAACCAAACAAAAGTGGGTGGGGGAATCATACGAAGGAAATTGATGTTGATGTTTGGTTACTTTGATAAACTCTGGTTTGGTTGGCACTTAACCCTGATAGAAACCGATCCACAATCACCATTTCTCTTGAATCAGCCAGAACTTTGCCTCACCGAGCAAGCAACCACCTGAGCCCACCGCCTTAACCTTGTCTTCACCGTCTGCGGATTATCACCTTCACATTTTCCCAACAAACAAACACACAATTTTATATTCGTAGTTTCATACACGTACACATATTCAAAACGTGTGTCTAAAGCAAATATAAACAGGAACTCAATAAACAAATTACCGGGTCCTAATAGGGTGTGGTGAGGACTACCGACAGGAGAGCTGGGAGTGTCGGAGTCCGACGCCGTTGACGAACACGGCGTGAGAGTTGACTTGGAGTTGGAAACGGTGTCGTTGTAGTGCTTGTTGACAGCGTAGTAGAGACCCAAAGCCGGCAAAGTATCGGACAAACGCTGATCCACGACATGATCAGGCGAGTCGATCAGCTCGAATCCGAAACCCAACTCGATACAACCCTTGAGCTCGTCGACGTCCTCGTCTGTCACGCTCTTGCTCCTGTTCCTGTTCTTGCTCCTGTGGTTCCCCTTGCGCCTCAGCCACGCCTCGTCGCGGTACGCGTCTGGTGACCACGAGTGCTGCTTGTACAGCGGCGATATCATCATTGGCTTTATTGATGATGATGATGATGATGATTGTTGTTGTGGTGGCGACGACGATGATGGAGGTTGTGGTGGTGGTGAATAAGGAAGTGGGTGAAAGTCGGACATGGTTGAGTCCTCGAGCTCGAACACAGCCCCTAGTATGGGGTTGTGCGGAGGTCGGGGGACCTCGCGCGCTGGGTCTGCGAGCGATATAGCTTTTTTTTTTTTTTGTATTTGGGTCCTATATTTCGGCTTTATATTCGGCTTATATGGAGAAAGGATCGGTAATAACGCAAAAGCAAGGAGGTATTGGTGGCGGTCCAGTTGAGTGGGAAGACTTAAAGCTCTGGTAGGTCCCAGTCATCATTAGTAATGCTACGTACATTAAAAAAAAATAAAAAATTATAATAATTTTCACACTTGCTTAGGGGATAAGTTTTTACATATTTTTATTTAAAAATATTGTTGACATTAATTTTTATTTACTATTAATAATATGTTATATTAACCGTTGTGAAATTTTTTATTAATTTTTTCTATGTTTATAGACTCTCTCTTTGTCTATACTCATTGTGAGAGGGGTAAAATTCGAGTACGGAATAAAACCCGTGAACTAAGTCTGAGAAAGGGGAAGGGCCACCCACGCACTAGTTTTTATCCAACATGTGGATGAGAATCCGAGGGGGAACCATGAAGAGGCCAACCTTCTAAGGAGCCGAAGAGCGAGCATTCCTTGGGAATTGTTAGGTAGGCCACTTACACTAGATAATAGAATGCCGAAGAAGATGGTAGAGACGTGCAAACAGAGAAGAATGGAAGTATCCAAACAAATTAATCATCATCTTCGCATTCAATGCACTACACCAACTTAGATGGCTGCATTAACGGAGGAATAACCTCTAAACAATGCCTTAATAGCTTGCAGCACACTCTACCACTTTCAACAAAATCTTGATGGGACAAGCATCTAAAGGAAGGTCAATGACTCTACTTGTGAAGGGCTCAAATGAGATTCAGCTAACTATTTATAGAAATGAAGCCCTAAAAGAAGAAAGAGAAAGGGGATAGATTGAAAGGAAATACTGATATTGTGTAACACTATTTTGTAATCAAGACTTGAACAATTTATGAACAACCGATTTTCGGCCAGGCCTGAGGAAGAATTAATTTTAAAAATCTGTTCTTCTTCTTTGAATTGTCTAACTTTTATCATCCACCTAGAGCTTAAATCATACTAGCACGTTGAAGTTGATCTCGGAAGCCTATTCTCTAACAAATTAATTGTATTGAGCCATCTAACCTAAATCCGCTGCTCTAAGTGGGCTTAGCTTATTGGACCTGCCTACACTCACTTAGGTTTTCTTAAACCTTTTTAAATATATATATATATATATATATTTTTTTTTTATTGAAAATTTTGGCTAAATATAATACTAATAATATTCAAGTAGTAGTTTCTTTGTCCACAAAATTTGAAATAATTTATCAACTTTTAGAATAATTATTAGTATTATGCATGTGTAAATTAATAAAAAGAAATAGTAAATAATTTTTTTTTCTTTTGAGAAACATAGTAAATAACATTCAATTGGCTAATTGGCATGAATGTAAAGAGTATAAAGGACATGTAATTCAATTGTGGTATTTTTCAAAATATTAATTCAATGAATTACAACTTGTATCATATAGTACATGACTCGTATAAACTATGAAGTATATTGTAAGTTAGAAAATTATTTTTAGAATACTAAATAATTTTTTAATATAAGTAGAGTATAAATACGACTATACATTTAATTTGAGTTGTAGAGGACAAAACTAACAACCAGACTCAACCTGGTCGAGACTAGGTTAGAATGGAGGCCCAATACAATTAATTTGTAAAGGTGGATGGTTAAGGTCAACACTTTGATCTCTTGTAGCCATGAGTTAGTAACTAAAGAAAGAAGACTGGCAAGGATTACAATTTATGTAAAGAATTATATCTAGAAAAGAGAAATTCTTATTTAAGTCCTTCCTCAGGCTGGCCAAGGAGCAATTGTTCTTTAAGAATACACTTCTCAGTTTTACAATAATCATTTTCTCCTTCATTTCCCCATTTTTCTCTCTAAACTTTTTTCGATCCCCTCTCAAGGAGGACATTCCTTCCTATATATGCCTGCTTGGATTGCATCTTAGCCTTCCACTTGGAGGGCTGTTGATCTTTTTTAGATACTTAGTCCATCACTACCTCGCTGGCGGCAGTAGAGTAGGCTACAGGCTATAGGAGCACTTTTCAGGGGTCATTTTGTCATCAATGTGGTAAACAAAATTGGTATAATGCATTGAATGTGGAGGTGGTGGATGCTTTATCTGGAAATTTCCTCATGTTCTCACTCGTATGTCACTATGATCCTCCTCAGCCTCCACTCGTATGACCTTTGTGGCTTATCGCCTATCTCTCAAGAAGTATCTATCCCTCTGGCGGGTTGTCCTCCTCGGTTTCCCTAACCTGATTGTCCTGATTAGGTTGGGCTTCATCGGATGAATAGTTAGGCCCAGTTACATCTCGAGTGGATCCTATTGATGGTTCCTTCTTTTTAGAGTCTCACCCCCCACATGAGTCATTTGCATTCGAGCCAGTTCTATAAGATGCACTATGCTTCAATTACATGATATCTCATTGTGTGTATATGATTGGATTGAATTGTTTAAGTGTGCGATTTATGGGTGCATTGAGTTTCACATTTAGTGTTTATTACTAGATAGATCTTAGATATATAAGTAACAATGAAAAACCGCATTCCTAACATGACTAATCCTTTTGGGATATAAATTATAAAGGCAAATGTGGCTAGCCAAAGCTTTGCTTGACCCATTACAAATGGTATGTATTAGAGCCAACGTGATAACACCATGTAAGTGCACTTCAACACAACTTGGACCTTGACAAGGATATTGTATAAGTGTGTATTGTATGGGCGTGTAAGTGCATTTTTCTCGGGTCATTACAAGTTACACCTTATCACTTTTATTTACTAGTTGGGTGAAGTTGGTTCTACTTTTGTACTCGTACTGGGGTGTGCCAACCATACCAACTGAGGTAAACGTAGCTTAAAGTCTTAAGCACTATCACTATTTGTTATAATGGCTAAGGCTAACTCTTTGACAAATATTAATTAGACAAAAAAGAAAAAAGAAGAGATTTAGTGCTTAGTTTGCTCATGGGTGACGATTATTAAATAAAGAGTTATATTTAAAATAGTGGAGAAATAATCAATGTCTAGTTAATGCTTAGTGTAAGAGTAATTTTGTACGGGTCCTATTTATACAAAATTTATTATGAAGTTAATAAAACCAACATTTTTGGTGCAAAATAATTAACTACCGTGATATGTACAAAAGGTTGGTCACCAACATTTTCTAATCTACTTTGGCGTCGAAAGAAATGCCATAATTACTGATAGAAGCTAATAATTGCAAATGGGTGACTTGGTCTTTTTAGCTGTTTATCATCACTAATAAATACTAAAAAAAGTAAATAAATTAGAGATCATTACTCCGCATGGAGTGGAACTTTGAAATGAAAAACCAACATATATAATGGCGGCCGTCTGGCGAAACAGAAATTATTTGTTGCCATCATATACATATTTATTTATTTATAATCTGCATAGAACATTCCAAATTATTTCTTAGTCAAATGTCGAAGGTTTGTCTAATAAAAAATGATTTCATCTAGAATTCTGAGTGAAGAATTTGTTGTATACAGAATTTTCCACCAGCTTCGACGTTAAGAGAAATTAATCCAGTTAAAAAATTTAGAGATTGGAGACTTTTCTGTAGACCATGACTTTGTGCAGCTGGGTACAGAATCTACCGATCAAAAGAAGCTGCATTATAATCATCAGGAATAAAAAATATATATATATATATTGTGGGCACCCAAGGAACGAAGAAGGAGGCCGAGGAGCTGAACTAATGGGCCAAGGCCCCGGGAAGGGCATGGAGGGACCTGTTCTTGGGCTGAATACAGAGCTGGTCGGGGGCCCAAGAAATAAATAATTCCCGAGGAGAGAGCTAGATTTTGAGGAGCACCGCGCTAAGTACCAAAGAGGAAGCCTCCTCGGCCGAGGGAGGAATGGTAAGTGGCAGACAGGCGGCCGTCTGGGCAGTAGCCCCCAGTCACATCAATAATAAATGGCGCACATCCACTCTGTCAATCGCATTAATTATGGAGATGACCTGAGATGATGCCCGTGACAGCAGCACCAGCTACAGTCGCTGCTTGCTCCTAGAGAGAAGATAGATGACAGGTGTCAAAGAAAGAAGCGAAGGATAGCTGAAGATGGACGGAACAGATCAGAAAGAGGAGGCCTATATTAAGGGGGAGGCTGGGTGCCTTTGGGGGGATCGAATGTTTGTTGTTCTAGCCCATCTCTTACAAATTCTATTGTATTGGATCTAAGAAAGGAAAGAGCTCGTCTCATTACTTCAGACTTTGTCTTACTCTCTTTTGGGTCCTTACATATATATATATACACACATAAACCCATGTTAAGAAATCAATTCAATTTGTAAAACTCAAGTTTTACACCTTCAATCTTAACATGCCACGTTATCATATTACATATTAAGAAACAGGCACAATCACACTCAATCAATTCTAGTACTCATTTGAAAATTCAACTTAATTGTGAGTTTATTGAGATGTTATTATGTATAGGGTCTATTTGGATACAACTTATTTTTGCTGAAACTGAAAACTGAAAATATTGTAGCAAAATAACAATTGCTTTTAGGGTTTAGGGAATTGTATGATTTATTAACAATTGCCCTAAAGATATCCCTTAACATGACCCTAAAGTAAAAAAATGATGTGACAATATTTTAATAAACAGTGTAATCCTTATCAAATTCGGATTCTTTGTAAATTCGATTAATTGCAACTTTTTTTTTCTTTGCTAAGTTTTTCTTTTTTTTTTTTAATAATATTTCAAATTTTTGATATCCACTTTATAATGATTGATCTTTATTATCAAGTCAATACACCAATTAATTTTTTTTATGCCGGCAAAGATTAAGCTCGGATCTCTTATTTAGTATTAAAAAACTTTTTGAATTGGAAATCACATTTTTTGGTGGGCTAAGTTAATTGCACTTTAGGTCATCCTAGGCATATACCATAATGATGCTCAGTTTCTAGTGTAAAATAATAGGTGATGGCGTCAGGAGTTTGGTTATCAACATCACAATAAGCAAGCCTCTCTATCAAATTCAGGTCGGGGACGTGTTATAGGCTTAGGAGGGCGGCGGCGGCGGCAGCGGCGGCTGCTTTACTTGGACAAATAGATTTGTTTAGTTACCACTTGCCAAAAGATAGCTTATCTGATTGCAATATAAAAATTGTAATTTACTTCATGTGTGATTCACTTGCCGGCTTTCTTTTATTTCAATGAAATGATCAATGATGTACTACTGTAATATTTTATGAGTAATGTTATCACAAATTTTATAAAAGAAAGAAATCTTACAAACTAATGCATCTTTCGATCATTAAAAAAAAAAAATCACATTTATTTATTAAGTTAAAGTGGTACCAATTAAAAAAAATTGTATAGTTATCGCATCAATTTGCATGTTCTTTTTAAGGAAAAATTATAATTTATCACTTTAAAATATCTCTCAAATTATACTTTGCACTATAAACTTTTTGAACATATATTTTATATCTTGAATTATAATTTTTGTTACACTTTGTACTCGATTTATTTGTTTAATTTCACTTATGATTTAGGTATATAATTTAGTTAAATTCAGTTCAATTTTTATTGTTATCAAAATAATAAGCTACCAAACAATTCAAAAAAAACGCATTACCAAAAAGTCTCTTACAACGACGCGGTTGTGATCATGGTTGCCTCAATAATTACGTATCACACAGCCGTCGTCTTGCTATAAGATAAAGCCTCGTAAGTCTTCACCACAAGTACCTTTTTTCCGATTTTGCTTGAGAACAAATGTTGACCCTCATTTTATTGGGTCTAGAATCCAGACCACGGAACCTTTAAACTTTGAAAAAAAAAAAAAAAAAAAGAGAACCGTAGAAGGGGTCATCATATCATGTTCTGTTTCCCACCTATTTCGTATTCAAAACTCAAAAGACCATAGAATTTCAACTTTGAAGCACTGCCTTCTAATTTGCTCTTAAAAAAAAAAAGGCACTACCAACAGTCGATGCAACTCATTGGAGGAGCATGATATAAATTCAAACTTCCTATAAAAGGTTCAAGAAGTCATATTCAACTATGTTGTCAATGGGCACCAATCTTGTAACACGGTAGCACAGTAAGTTTGCATTTATTTGAAAAATTAGGGTTTGAATTTTTCTCTTTTTTTTATATCGTACTATCGAATTATTAAAAAAAAAAAAAAAAAAAGGTTAACAATGAATACCGTTAATGATGGAAAGATCGCGTGGGGAACCAAGTTGCTCTTAGAAGTTTCAGCCTTTTGGCGTAGAGTAGTTAATATTACCGAAGTTTTGAACATATTGTATAAAAACAATTATTTGATATTAATTTTTAATATTTATTTAGAAAATAATATAAATTATTTGCGTAAAGTCATTGTTAATATATACTGTGTGCGCAAAAATTTAATATTAATTTGACGTTTTCTATATATACTGTGCGCGCAAAAATTTAAAATTAATTTCACGTTTTCTATACATATATAAAAGTGCGAATGCATTAAAGCACTGTAACTATAGTGTTTTAGTTTCGTCAAACTCTGCATTGTTGCTGCTTTTTTTTTTTTTTTTTTTTTGGCTGCTTTCTTTTTTTTTTCTCTGCTTTTTTTGGGAGGGTAATATCATCCTGCCCACTTTTTTATTTTTTTTATTTTTTTTATATATATAAAGCTATTAGTTAATACAATAAATTGTCACAATATTTTTACAGTTGTTGTTATGTTAATTCCTCATAAGTTAAAATAAAATATCATACTAGAATCATTTACAACTAAAACTAAAGGTATTATGAAAAAAGAAGTGCTACATCCATAATATTTTTCGCAACACTTTCACAACATTGTTCATTAGGATTTTTTTTTTCCACAAACCGCTGTATGCCAGATTTGGTTGTGCTGTTTTTGTCTTTTCTTTTAAATATTTATATGTATATATACAGTTACACTGAATTAACAAATTCTTCCAATATTTTTACAATTATTGACAATTTGCACTGTTCATTGGCCTTTTTTTTTCTTCACAATATGCTGGTTTTGCTTGTACTTTTAAATATTATATGTGCATACACAATTACACTAACACAACAAATTTTTATAATATTTTCATAATCGCGAGATCTCAATTCCTTATAGATCAAAATAAAATAAAATAAAAAGAAATGCTCTGTCCACAAAATTTTCACAATAATTTTGTAACAAATTTTATGTGGCAAGGTATTTTTGAAGGATAAAAAAGTGATATCAGTAGTGGGTTCAATTTAAAACCAATAACAACTTGTCATTTATAATTTGTTCTAAAAATGTTATGGATGTAACATTTCTCTCAAATAAAATAAAAATATATCTATTCGAATCCTAAAAATAAAAATATTGTGAAAATGTTTTAATATTTTGTTGTATTCTTAGACTTTTTTTTAGTATATATAGTCAAATTGGGTGAGTCAATATTCACTGTATGTTTCACGCACAATTTTCTTGTATTGTCTTTTTGTTTGTTTTTTTTTTTTTTTAATGCATAATTTCAAAACCAGTAATAATTTTTTACCTAAAATTTATTGTGAAAATGTTGTGGATGTAAAAATTAAATAATAAAATATCAAACTGGAACCTATTATAGCTGGAAATAAAAAATTTTACGAAAATGTTGTGACATTTTGTTATATTCCTAAACTTCTTTTTTGTGTAACATTTTGTTGTGTTCCTAGACTTCTTTTTTTGTTTAGTCAAATTTAGTAAGCCAAAATTCGTCGTTTGATGCAAATTTTCTTCAGTTGGCTTTTTATTTTATTTTTAAATGCACAGTTAAAAGTGGTTAGCCCAATTTAAAATCAGTAGCAATTTACCACCTAAGATTTATTATGAAAATATTGTGGACGTAAAATTACTCTAAAATAAAATAATAAAATATCATACTAGGACCCACCATAGCTAGAAATAAAGGTATTGTAAAAATATCGTGACTTTTTGTTGTGTTTCTAGACTTCTTTTTTGGTTTATTCAATTTGTTGAACTAAAATTCATTGTTTAATGCGCAATTTTTTTAGGTTGATTTTTTTAATTCAAGTTTTTTTTTTTTAAATAAAAATAAAAACACACACACACACACACACACACATTGTTTTACACACACATAACACACACTCAAATTTATGAAGTAACACTTTCCTCCTTTATGTTCAGGGTAGTTGCATTCCCCTCTAAACTAAAGTTGAATAATTTCATCATTTATATTTTGTAAATGAGCATATACCCCTGTTGTTTCTCTCTTAGTTAAACCCTAACAAAATCTTATAATTCCTAAAATATTCCATTGTGCTATGTCTAATATACTCTTACTAAATTTTAATGTCCCAAAAAATTTCTTTGTGTATTTTGAATTTTATGTGGTAGACTGGTAGTCATGCTTGGAAAGTTAGAATGATGATATATTCTATTTGTTACCTAGAGAACACTAATTTATTAGGTTTAAATCTTCTTGACTTATAATTTTATCTAATAGAAACTTTGATGACATATGTCTTTTGTTATTTTGTTCTTTTTTTAATTTATTCTCCTGCTTAAAAGGGTATTCATTAAAAATAAGTAAGTTAAACATCGTAGTTAGACTCATAAAATAAGATAATAAATAATAAAATATGAATAACAAAATCTTCATTGTAGATGATTGCAAGTAATTTAATTTAATGAAAATCTTCAAAAAAATTGTAGCATATATTATCATTCATTGCGAAAATTTAAATATTGTAGAAAGATGATGACTTTCATTATCATTCTTTGTAACATTTTTTGGTGAGTAGATATTACATTTAGTAAATAAGTTCTAAGAAATTGTAATAGTACATAGATATTCAAATAACTATTTTAAATTTAAGTACATGACTTCGTACTTCTTCAAAAAAAAAAAAAAAAAAAACATCTATATTAATTTTCACACTAAAGGGCTAGCATGTGCCTTGCACGTGCAACCCACACTAGTTTACTTAACAAATGTGCAAGAAAGTTGAATTTTCTTTTGATAAGGAATGATGCATTAAATATTCCTTAAACAATATATTGGAGACTCATAAACAATGATTATAATTCGAATGCTTTTTTCCAAATGGGAGCCATATATATAGATTAGGCCCATTAGATGTAACATCATAATAATCTTTTATGCTATTTTTCAAAAACGTAAAACTGTACACAAATGTGAACAAAAACACACTCACCAATCTTATGAGTGTAATGATTACATAGGATTGTTTGCATAAGAAATAGAATGATTAGGATGCTCTCATAGTCTCCCTACTCATAAATAAGCACGCACTTCTTCATGAAAGGTGTCACATGATATGATTTACATCTAATTTTCCCAATTTTTTTTTCTTTGTGATGTCACTAAGTTGTTCATTTAGTCTTAGCCGACACGGCGACACACATATACATACATACGCATACGCGTTTTATTTGGCCCCCCAAAAATAGATTATTGATTATGTCACTTGTTATTCTTATTAACGATGAAAGCTACTCTTGTGTAACGATCAACCTTTATCCTTTAGTCCAAATACAAAAATTGTAGGATTTTCTCTAAGAAAATGAGAATTACAAAGCTAGAAATTGGGATTGGCCAACAACTTCATAACTTTTTTTTCTCTTGTGTGACCTAAAGATGTAGGGTTGCAATGTCACTTATTATGGTGTTTGCTACATGTTTATGAGTTTATATTAAACTTGGAAACTTGTTTGTTTTCATTCCTTCAGCACTTGTGGAAGATTGGACTAAGATTTCAAAATGCTATATAACGAACTTTCTATAATAGAAAAAAAAATGTAGAAATATGTCAACAAATTATATGTGTATAATTGTTAGTTTTGCAATATTTTTAAGTGATTTAGTGGAGTTTCTTTCTAAAATAATGCAATTAGGAAAGAAAATTAACGAGTGATCATGTTAGATATTATTTTATGAACTAATGGTTGCATTTTATGATTGTTTACTACAAAACTCTCTCTCTCTCTCTCTCTCTCAAACCATCAACTACCTTAAGCTATCCTTATAATTTTTTTATTATGGGGCCCAACAATTGTGAATGGCCAACAACCTTTTTTTTTTGGAGGTGATTGGCCAACAACTTAACAATTAATTCATTTATATTTTGTACCATTAAATTAAACCAATATCTTGTATAAGAATGAAGTATAAGATAAAAAACGTATTTTTTTTATTATATTTTCTTAATGTTTTTAATATGGTATTGAAAGTTGGAACTGTAAACATGTATAATCAGTGAATTTTCAATCATGAAAACATGTAAATTATTCTTTTACTAAAATGATTACTATTATTTGTATATGAAACTGATACTTTCAACAATTGTTTCTTTTTTTTTGCCTAGAGTCTTATAACTCAATTGATACATTTTGATATTTTCAACAAAGGTGTCTAGATTCAAATTCTCCATCTTCAAACTATAAAAAAGAAGTAACAATAAAAGTTTTTTTTTAAAGAGAAGGTTTCAATAACGGTTAAGAATATGGAAAAAGGAAGAAGAACAAGAGATAGATTAGTGAGGTCCTCATTCTCAAAAAAAAAAAAAAAAATTGAGGTCCTAAATGTGGACATGTGATCATATTGGTACCCAAAATATGGGCCATCATGTTGGGCCCTTCTAATGTACAATCGAAAAATCTCTGTAGTCACATATGGCCTTATGGGCTATGAAATTGGGCCCATGAATTCCTAATCCAACCCATGACAAATACGGTCCAGATTCCAGAACATTTTAGCTTTTTCCCCTAACAGAAAAAGTGAATGAAAAAAAAAAAAAAACGCCAAGTATCGCAATCGCAATTGCTGGCCACAACACAACACAACACAACAGCCTCTTCCATTATTGTTTCCATAATAATAATATCGCTGAAAAAAGAGAAAGATCAAAGTTAGGGTTGAGTTTTTGTGTGATCGAATCGAAGTGGGAGAAGATGTGGCACGAGGCGAGGAGGTCGGAGAGGAAAGTCCACGACATGATGGACGCGGCTCGAAAGCGAGCACAGAGACGAGCTGTGTTCTTAGCCAAGCGCCGCGGCGATCCTCAGCAATCGATTCAGGCCGTCGGCTCTCGCTCTCGCATGTACCGCGACGACGCTCTCTACCAAGCCACTCAGGACCAGCAAGGCCTGTATGTTTGTTTGTTTGTTTATTTCACTTTTATGCATGTTTCAATTTTAGAATTTGATTTTGCATAGCAATAGAATTGATTTACTGGAACTATAAATTTTTTATTTTTTTATTATTTTATTTTACCTGCTCATCAATTACAAGACGTTCTCTTTTTTAATATAATCAGCTAATCAATCCTATGTAGTAGCACTAAAAATAATATTATATGTTGAATTTCTAATTTCCTTTTGCTTGTCAAATCACCTAGGAAGCACGAACACTTCATTTAGGTTGTCGTACATGTTATAATTTTTCAGAAATTGCTCGTATCACTGGGTCATAATTGTAACCATACCCTTACCGGTTTCCGTGTCCGTGCTTCCTAGCAAATCACTAATTATACCTTTTCCATACATGGTTACCAGACGCCCATGGAGTGGCACATTACATAGTACTTGTATGCTTGCAGCCGGAATCTTATTAAAAATGGGGAGGGAATGGGTTGGTTTGGGTCAATGTGGAATTCTTACCCTGCTCTTGTAAAAGGGTGTCTTTTGTTTTTCCCTTCACTCCCATTTAAATCTATGCTAATCTCTAACTTTCTTTCTCAGGATACCTTGGAATGGGAAACAAGATATATTAATTGATAGGTATGATGTTTTGCTTTTTCTTTGTTTTGGGATTATAAGTTGGTTGTATATTCTTTGACCAATTAATTAAGGAGGGGTCAATTGTTTTTTCTTTGCCTAAGTAGATTTGATGGCCGTGCTCTTCTTGATTTTATTCGGGATTCTGGGTCCCGGCATTTCCGGGTCCAAGAAAAGTCGGAAGAAGAAGAAGAACTAGAAGAGTTTGTTAATTTTGAGCGTTATCGGGATTTAATTAAGCATCGGCGTAGAGGATGTCGGTACTTTTTTATTTTTGCGATGATGTCTTTAAATTCTCGAACATTTTAAATAGATAATTTTCTCTTTATCCTTGTACTATTCATGACAAAGCACAACAAGTCAAAGGTTATCCACCTTTGGAGTCAATCATATGGCTAGGTTTTAATTTGGAATTTAATTTTACAAGTCAAACTTTGTATGTTAACAGTTACTGATGAGGAGGCTTTGCAACATGTAAACCAAGAGATGGAAGCGAAGGCTGTTGCTCCATTTATATCTGACAGGTTTGTTTCTAATTTCTACTCCCTAAATTAGCAATTTAGTAAGTGAGATATCAGGGTTGATGCTGTTTAATAAACTGCATGATCAATGTTTAAAAATGGGTTTAATGCAGAACATTGACTACATAGGACAGGTTTCCATCAAATTCTAATGTTGATCAAATAGTTTTGATGCTAAGTGGGTGCTGATGTTGTGATTATGTAGTCTTCCAGAAGTGGTCTTTGGTTTGTTAAATATATGTAAATATGTTGGCAACATTAAAATTCCTTGGGTCTGAGTTTTCATGTGCTTTTGATTCTGCATTGTGCTCAAATCTGAATTCTTGACAGGTTTTTTAATGATGTTGCCATTTGAATTCTGAAAATTTATTCCCCCCTTAAGAAAATTGTTATCAGTTCAGTTATAAATGTTCTCAGCTTTTTTCTTTCTGGGTGGTCTGGACACCCAAATCAGTTGCCTAAAGAAAGTTGCAATTACTTAATTCTCTCCTTAAACTTCCTCTTTTGGAGGTTGTGATCATGGTGGTCCTTGTGGGAAGAGACCATTTATCAAGATGTATTAACAAAAAGAATGAGATGGTGTAAGTTGTTACAAGTTCCATGGTCTAATTGTTTCAGTTTCTTCTTAGTCCTAGTTATGCATTCCTTTAGTTTGCTTATGTGTTTTAATTAGAGTGTCAAACTTTGTTTTACTTCTGTAGTGGCATGATCCGAATTTCCATTTGGTTAGCTATTCAAGATGTACTGAGTTTTCGTAAATTCAGTTATTTACCCCTCACTGTGTGTGTATATATTTCCGGTGCGATTTGGGGTGAGAGAGAATATTACATTTGATTTCATCTCTCCTCTTTTCATGCATGGCTTGTAGATCTCAGCCACAGACTCAGCCTCCTGCAAGCAAAGGTTCTTATTCACAGGTAGGCTTCTCTTACGAAGGGGATGGGAAAGAGGAGGCCCATCTTTCTGATGATGATGATAATGACGAGGATGATGACGACGAAGATGATGAGGATTTCAATAGTGATGATAGCAATGATGAAGGGATGGATATTATAGCAAAAGAATTTGGTGTAAAAAGGTATGGTTGGCTCGTTTACATGGATAAAAAGGCTAAGGAAGAAGAGAAAAGGCAAAAGGAAGTTATCAAAGGTGATCCTGCAATTGTAAGTCTGCCACTATCACTGGTTGAAGGATGCTTTGTTTTATTGTAATCAGTAATGCATACTTATTGTTATTATTATTATTATTTTTTAAATGTATTCTACAATACCTGTATTGTATAGTCCTTGATCTTCTAAATGTTGTAGAGGAAGCTGAGTCGCAAGGAAAGAAGGAAGGCTTCTCAAATAGAAAGGGAGCGAGAAAGAGAAACTGCACGAAATACTGGAACCAGAGTGCTCCATCATGATCCCTACAGGTAGAAGAACACACTTGTCTATTTTTTTTTTAGTATGCTGTGTTCTTGTGATTATAGTGCTTTCTTATTTAAATGTAGGGAATCTAGACGAAGTCCAACTTATGAAGCTTATCCTCGTTCTAGAAGGTATGCACTTAAATCTTAATGGGTCTTTATGGAAGGTTTTTAATCTCAGGGTTTCTTTCCCATGAAAGTAATACCTTATGATTTTTTTTTTTTTTTTAATATAAAAAAATGATGTCTTGTATCTGCAGATCGAGATCAAGATCCCGGTCACACTCCCCATCATATTCAAGGCGTTATTCTCGCGGAGGGCATTCTGATGATGTTCATCGAAGCAAACCAAGGACACCAAAAATAGAATACATTACTGAATTTGGGAGCTCTGGTGACAGGGATCAACCAAAGCTTGGAGGATTTTCTCCACCATCATCTCCACCTTCTCAGGCTGACATGTTAAATCGGTCGGCGCACTCGACCTTTAATTCTTGCAAAGATAGATTCGACAGTCTTTACTCTGCTGCAGCTTATTCCCCATTTTGTTATGTGAGGCAAAATTTTCTGGTTTAGAGTAGATCAGGCTTAGGGTTATCAGCATAACTGCCAGAGGAGAGAAGGATACTTCCTTTCTGAAGCTCATTGTTTACCCTGAAATGGACTTTATATAAAAGCTTCTGACTTGCATGGAACTGATGATTTTGGTATCTAAAGCTTCTTCTTTTGTGCAGGCCATCATCTGGTCGCATACTTGAGGCACTGCATGTTGATCCTGCATCTGGTATATCCCTTGACAAGGAAAAGAGCACAAAAGTGTTGAAACCATCAGTAAGGTATGTCGTGGTTGCTGAGTGAAAAATTTTATTTTCATGCTTTGGTTTAAGTGGATATGCATGTTTGGATAAGAGGTTTCATAAATTTTTGCTTCTTTGTTTACATTGCCTTTGCTGCCTGGAAAGCTCTTCTACATTTCTTTAATATGATTTTTTAATAAATTTTTTTTATATTTGTCACTCTTGTAAACTTGGTTTTGTTCTCTTTTTCACTTTGCTACCTGGAAAGCTCTTCTCCACTTCTTTAATATGATTTGTTTTTAATTTTTTATATCCGAAATTATATTTGTCACTCTTGTAAACTTGGTTTTGTTCTCTTTTTCACAGTACAACCTCTGCTATAGCAAAGTTAACTAAGGCAAGTTCTTCTGGGGGTCCCTTAAAACAGCAACCGGGAGAGAAGAAGGAAACTCCTCAAGAACGACTTAAAAGGATCATGAGCAGGCAGCTGAACAAACAAAGTATGGCTTACTGCATAAGCATTTCTGTGGCGAAGCAGTTATCTTAATTTATGATATCCGATGTTGGCAGAAATGGATATTCCCTCCTTCTTTTCTTAAATCTTTTTCCCTCTTAAATTTAAGTTTAGTTTCGTTGTAGGAGGGAGAGAATGGGGAACTGTTTTAATTTCTCAATATTAATGATTGCTTAACTGATATTGCTTTTGCAGTTAAAAAAGATACTGCTGCTGAGATGGCCAAAAAGCGAGAACAGGAACGCCAGAGGCTGGAGAAACTTGCAGAAACAAGCCGGTTAAGTCGATATAGGCATCGGAGCCGCAGCCACAGCAGGAGCTACAGTCCTCCTCCAAGGTAGTTAATAAAGCAATGTGCATTTAGAACCTATTGGTTTCCTTTGAATATTTCTTTTTTTTAGTCTGCCAAATATTTTGAGTACAAGAAAGGGACTAATATGTCTTCTTATATCAAACATACATCAAGCTTGACTTATCGAAAAAAAACATATATCAAAACTTGATAAATTTTCCAATAGATTGAATAACAAAATGGTCTATGGAGTTGAAGAAGATGCCTGACATTGCAATTTCTGGCAATGAAGGGAAATGAGAAAATTTACATTTCCACATTTTGTTTTGGGATTTGACAGATGCTTTATATGATTGTTACCTCTGGTCAATTAAAATATGCATATGCATGTATTGAAAAGGACAAATGATGTGTTTACTGCAGAAGATACCGACGTAGTAGAAGTCCAAGTAGAAGCAGGAGTTCCCGAAGACATTATTCCCGCTCTCGTTCCCGATCTCACTCTCTCTCACATTCCCATACCCGTTCCCGTTCCCGTTCCCGCTCATACTCTCGTTCACCAAGGTTACCACCGTTTTCCCTTTCCTTTGTACTTATATACATTGAAATCCTGGATACTGATTTAAAGAGCTAATGTTTCAGGGTAAGAAGCCGTTCAAGGTATCGATAGAGACATTGCTGTTAAATTGGTAGTCAGTATATTTTGATCTTGTGTCTTGAGTCTTTGGTATCCCCAGAATGTAACAGTGGGCAGCATTCCGATGTTAGGATCCTGTTATTGTGAGGGTAGATTAAGTATTGAGACCTTTCCTTAATTAAGTTGTGATCTTTCCTTTGAAAACTCATATTGATTGTTTTACTTGAATGTGTATGTAATATATTAATTAGTATTTTGATACTTTTTTTGGTTTAATTAGCATTGAAAACCGCCCATCAGACTTTAAGAACCCCCTAATCACGGTGTTAGAAAGAAATCCATCTTGGTTTTCAATTCTATAGGAAGACCCTGAGACACCATGATCTATATTCCAAGTGCTCCAGAGCTGCACAAAATGTGATTATCTTGCTCATGAGATGGAGGTTTTGATCAAAGTGGTTGGGATTCTATGGGCATGGGCTTCAGAGTTTTGACAGTGCAATAGTTGTGGTTGTCGAAGGAGAAGTCGGTCATTAAACTTTGGCAATAGTAAAACAGAAGTGGCTTTTGCTTTGGCTTCGAAATGCAGTAGCTGCCAAGGGCTGCATCTTAACTCTTTTGCAGGGTGCAAGGTATGGCAAATTATTATCCTGGTTGATGGTTGGGGGGCCACGAAGTGCAAGTGGGTTTTATGTGCAATAACAAGTTAAGGACTGAGAAGCACAGGAATGAGGTCAGAATTAAATGGTTGTGCAGCGCCAAAGGAGGGATGGATTAAACTCAATGTGGATGCTGCAGTGTCTGAAAACTCAACTGCTTTGGCGGTGGTGGTTAGAGATAAGAATGTAGAGACTCTCAAAAGTCTGGGCCAAAGTTAATGAATGGTGCGCCCTGCTCCCTGCTCCCTGCTGCAAGCTGAAGCTTCAGCTGTGCTCTGGGCAATCCAGCTAGCTCTGATTGAAAATTGGAAGCAAACCATCATTGAGGGAGATGCAAAATCTTGTCTTGACTCCTTGATCTCGTTTGAAGTTTAACCCAACTGGTCCATTGCTACTATGATTAATAATATTCCTGTTTTTAGTAATTCTTTTTTGAATTGTAATTTTTGATGGGTTAGAAGAGGCTGCAATACCGCTGGCTCATGTGGTTGCAAATTATGCAAAGTTTAGATCTTCCTGTTTCAATAAGTGCAGTCTCCCTGTAGGTATTGCTGATGCATATAAGGTTGACTGCCCTCTTATTTTTAGTTGAATGATATTGTTGTTCAACAAAAAAATAAAAAAGAAAGGTTGAGAATGAGAAGATATCTTATACATCCCGTATATGTATGTAAAGAACTAAAATGAAAACAACTCCTTTTAAGGGCAAAAAACATACTTTAGTCTTTAATCTCTTTCACAAGCTCTTTCACAATATGTGGATTCGATACAAGGATCTGCATATTGTGAGAGATGTGATGCATGCCATGAATGCATGAAATGGCTACTGGTTAGACGTAATTGCCCTACCCATGTGGACTATGGGGGGGTTGAGCAAACAGGAACCGACTCAGAACTTGAACAACTTGACTGGGATGGATGAAACCAATCATATTTAATTCATTCGGGACTGGGTTGGATGAAACCAATCAGAAGTGAAAATCACATAAGCAAAGATATAAAAGCTGCACAACAACTAGGACTCATGTTAGAGGAGTTTCGGCCCTTTTGGGCTTGATATACCACTTATGCAGTGGCAAGGACTAGTAACCCTTAAAAGGGGGCTACCAATTGCTTGTATCACTGTAGTGAATACTCAATGGATATGGCTTATCCTATAGAATAATGAGAGGGTGTTATAAGCTTATAACTAGTATGAAGGGAGAAATCCATTGCACGTGTTTTGTTGCATGTGAGGCCTTAAAAAGTTGACGGGATCACAATTTTTTTTCATAATTATCTTTATAGTCTGTTGTTACTAATGCATTAGTAGTAGATTTAAGTGAAAGTAACAAGATTCTCAAAAAAAAGAAAAAAAAGTGAAAGTAACAATTGTGAATATACATACATATATATATATATATATATCTATATATATATATATATATATATAAAAGCATAATTCTTTGATAATTATTTCATTTAGCCTTCCACTTCATCTTTTAATTAGTGTCATACGCTTCATAAATGACTTACCAATGTGTAAATGCCAGGTATGTAAACTAACGAGTTGGCTAATAAATATTCAAAATAAAATGTGTCCTGAATATGTTATCTTAAGTTCCCAACTAATAATTTTGTTCCACGCACTTTATTTCAAGATACAATAATTTAACCATGTGATGCATTCCTTGAAAATAAAATAGAATACATTTCGGGGGCATTTGGTTTGCAAAATGTTAGATTCCTTATGGTAAAAAATGTCATGTCCCCAGCATTACTTGACAAGCATTTGCAAGGGCGATCCTCAGGCTGCTATAGTTTCCAAAGGAAAAGTGGTTGAAATATATGCAGTGGCAGGAAACAACCTTACTAGAACGTGGAAATCATTGTCAGTGACATAAAATTAACAAAGCAGATGCAGAGGAATTGGTTGAGGCATATTTTAATATAACGGTCCTGGTGAACCTGCAGAACTGGCCGATGGCTTTCCAAATCATACGTGAATAACCAGTTTGGCATGTCCCTAAGATGCTATCCTTTGTGTTTCTTTGCACAGCTTTGTATCCAATTATTATGACTGGCATTGTTTTCTCTGTTCTTGCACCATAACTTTTGTATCCAAAAGTGGGAGAAGGCTTGGGACCCAGATTCAAATTCTGGGTCCGTTTTCTGTGTCTTTATCTGCTGAAGCATCTGCATCCTATTATTGCTTATTTTGTTGCAAAAATCGTATAGGTTTGACGTAATTATTACGTACCATGTTTTAATGTCTTGATGATGTGCTGCTGATGCATTAACAAAAGAAGATTGGATACTCCATAACAATGAGGCTAAGGGCACAAATTAAATTTGACACAATTTTTCCCCTCAACATGTGATTGGCATAATAAAAATAGTGTCATACTCGGGAAAGTGAAATTCCAAGATAAAAAATGTTGTGAAAAAATTACGTCCGGTGTCATCTTGTTAATGTAGGGTTGAGTAAAGTAGTAGAAAGTTCTGTAGCCTTATTGGCACTCAAATGTTGCCAGTATTGAACTGGAACTAGAGTTAGAGGAAACTTGTTCTAGTGAAATCAATTAGGGAAACATGTAAAGCTTCTGGATGACAGATAGAGATACAGTTAGGCAACTCAGATAAGGTCTCAAACAATATATGCACCTTTGATGAGCTATTCTTAAAGAATTTTTTTTATGCACAGTTTGGTAATTGGTGTCCCTCAACTGATCTTTGGGTTCACTTAGGAGAGAGAAGCTGTGTAACTTTCACTTCAGTCCTAGTCTCTTTTTATCATCCACTACCAAGTAGTGCGTTAATGATGAAGGCAGATGGTGCAGAAAAAAACTGGCATATCTGGAACCTAAGTAGACCCAATTACATATGAATTCACTGGAGGACGCTTTATGTCAGTATTGGAGAACAGAAAAAGAGTATCAACTTTCTCGTTTCAAAACAAATGGCGTGTAATTTGTTTTGATTATGTACTTGTGGTGTCGATGAACAGAAAAAGGAAAAGACAAAATAATTAACTGCACTTGTATTAATTGAAACAGCTAAAATTAATGCTGGTTGCATGGCAGTGTTATTGAAATGTACGAGCACATGACATTGTCGACATCTTGTTACTATTCTACGATCAACTGAAGAACTGTGTAGAAGATGTTACTATTCATAAGAATTACATTAAAGATGTTAGTATTCATATTATAAAGAAAACTGTCTCATGCAACGTCTATGTACATGCCACCTCTCAAAGTATCTGTGAACACACCCCCCCCCCCCCTCCCCCGGGTTGAGGGTCGCACAACATATGAGATGTTGAATTCATGCAGTATTTGCGTACGAAAAAATTCTTAGGTACTTTTGGAATATAGTAAAATGATTTTTCATTCTTTCACATTCATAGTAAACTCCACATGAACTTAATAAATAGACTCCATTATAAATGTGAGAGGAGCAAGCATCATTCTTCATGCTCCGCGAGTAATGAAGAATTTTCACATTCATAGTAAACTCCACATGAACTTAATAAATAGACTACATTATAAATGTGAGAGGAGCAAGCATCATTCTTTATGCTCCGCGAGTAATGAAGAATTACTCAAACACTAGAGTGTGTGTAATAGAAACCACTCCTCATAAAACATAGGAGGGTAGGTTTAATCATTTGTGTAACAGAGGAAGTTGTTTTCCTGTGAGTTCATGGTTGGAGTTGGTAAGACTAAGACACTGAGTTTCTGTAATGTTGTAATAGTCTACACCCTCCAATTAATGGGTATAACAACATCAAGATTGGATTATATAAAGAAAAATAGTTGTGATTTATTAGATGCCTTAATGATATTGGGAGAAAAAGAAGCTCTTTGGAAGTTCCAGTAACTATTGATTAAAGCTATTAATGGGTGATAATTAAGTGGTACCTTTTAAAAAAAAATAATAATTACTGATTTAAAAAATTTTATATTTTGGTCCTGACTAGCTGGTTGGCTAAAGAATTAGTAATAGAAATTAGAAAAATACACTTCAAGCCTTACAACAATTGCATTAGGATGTGACAGGATACAATTTTCCCATTCTGGCCTAGACAAAGTAATATGATATCCTTGTCAACCCACATATACTCTTTAAGTAATAATTGTTTCTACACTAAAAAATAAAAGAAAAAAAGAAAGTAATAATTGTTTTATTAGATGCTGCTTGAGCTTAATTCACAAAATACATGGTATCTTAATGGACACAACTACCTTTCACATCTTGGAGGGCTATGAATCAGGCTGCTATTTGGTAATATGTTCCTTTCATATCATTTATTTTTCAAAGGGCATAAAGAGCAACTGATAGAGATGTAAATTTCAATATATTAAAATTTGTTGTGTGATTGTGTGGAATTATTGAATGATGAGTGAAAGCATGAAAGTACACACAAAGGTTTATGTGGTTCAGACTAACAGTCTATGTCTACAATGATAAAGCTCTTGATGGCTACACATTATATTAAGCATTAGTGTTACAATGACCTAATATAGGGTTTATAAACTAGAAAATACTTTACTGATCATAGGCTAATCTTAGACTAACTAAAGGTTAATATGGATGTTCTACAAGTACATAGACCTACAATTAGTTTGGACCACATTATGTCTAACAAAAGAAAAGCTATGGAGATGAATAATGCAAATAGCCATAGCCCATAGCATAGATGATAGATATATCATATATATATATATATATACTCCTTTTTGAGGCCTTTTCATCTTTTGCTTCTCTTTGGCATCACTTGAACTGCACGGGATTTGATCTAGGTTTTGTTAAAGTAAATCGATCAGACTTGCATCTAAAAACTTTGCACTTTATTCCATTCTTATTGCACGTACGCATCTCATGACTCAAATGAAAGTGATGCTCCTCTCTTTACCTTTAACCTTATATATATATATATATATATATGTATGTATATATATATATATATATATTCACCTTTACTCATACTTGCCTATTTGATATTGAGAAAGAAAGTAATCAAATTCCACACGAGGGGCCAGTGATCGCACTTTAAGATCACTTTAACTTTAAAAGTTGGATGCTAAATTGACGTATTGTGTAGTTGAATTCAAAACTTAATTATCGGCTAAACCACGAAATTGAAATTGTACATAGAGATGTGATTTACCACTTGTATATGGACCGTATGGTTGTATGTCACTAACTTTGATAATGGCTGTGGTTAGCTATATATACGGTGGACCTACTCTCTAATAATTAAAATTTAAAATCACTCAGCCGAAGGCCCGAAAGATTTCTTTGCTAAATTGACGTATTGTGTAGTTGAATTCAAAACTTAATTATCAGCTAAACCACGAAATTGAAATTGTACATAGAGATGTGATTTACCACTTGTATTACGGTGGACCTACTCTCTAATAATTAAAATTTAAAATCACTCAGCCGAAAGATTTCTTCATAGTATCATAGTACGTGTTCTTGGGCCCTTGGCAAGCATCATCTTTTGCTCTATTCTCACTAATCTCAAGCTACATTTTTTTTTTTGACACAGCAAAGAAAGAAGGAAAGCTACATTAATTTTCTAGCGCAAATCTTTTAGAAAGAGCCGCCAACATCGATTGGCTCTTCTAGCCCTTTTAAATTTTCAATGACCAAATGATGAATCCTTTTTTATTTGAGAATATACAATAAGGAAGTGAAAATTTAAATTTAAAATTCTATCTATTTTTAAGCTTTACCAACCCTACCGTATTTGATTTTAACAGAGAATTAAATATGTTAGAAGGAAAGTGAAGCACATGGGGGTGGTGTATTGGTGTATCCCTCTTGTTTATTATATACAATCTTCAATCCGAGAGTCCATAAAATAAGATTTTAAGTAGGTTAGATCCTTACCCTACAAAATGATTTTATTCCTCTAAGCATGCATTTTATCTTTTAGAGCTTCTATATTATATTATCATCATAATTAATCACCTCTAATCAATTGAAATTATCTTTAATTATTTATCCTAGTCTACCTTTGAGGCTAGATCTTAGTAAAATATGATATTCTAGATATTCTAGTTTGATTCTTCTCACTCTCCAACATCATTGTGATGTCATATTTTCTTCATGCATGGTTGCATATCAGTTTTATGCCAAAAATTGTGTCCACATGAGGATGTGTATAAGCTCATCCATTTCCATACACATCAAGTTGAGAGCAGTTTGATCAAATTTCTTGAAATGATAACAATTAGCAAAAGGGAAGTGAAGGGGGGCAAAACATTTGGTTTCTCTCCTTAACTTAAATCCAGACTAATCCCCCCAGTACATAATCCACCTAGAACCCACAAACCCCCCCCCCCCCCCCCCCCCCCCCCCCCCCCCAAAAAAAAAAAATTGAAGTTTATATCTTTTAGATTCCTAAGATGGGACCAATCTTGTTAGGAGTTACAAACGACAAAACTTAGATCAAGTACTATAGATGCAGAATATTAGGTTACTCAATTAAATTCAAAACACATGGTTGTATTGATCAATGGAAAAAAAACAATGTATTTTTTCTTCTTCTAAAGATAATTAAATTCAATACAACCATATATTTAAATTTTAATTAAGGAATTTAATATGCTACAACTAAAATATTCTAGTTCTATCCAGCTACAGAAAATAAATGGCCAAGAAATAAAATGACCGCTTCAAATCAGAATTATTTTATACAAAGATCTGCTCGGTAGTGGTGTTTGATTATGTTGGACTCTCTCAAATCAAAATATGATCTTTTAACATCTATAAGAAAGTGATGTATTTGTTATTAATAGGGACAGAATAAAAATCATATTCATTCATTTTTCCAAAGTGATTCAAAATTTCGTCCAACTATCAATGAAGCTTCGTACTTGTATATGTGTGCTTCTTAAATTAAGCAACCAACTGAATTTATAATGAAAACTTGCAGATCATAATTCATAAACAAAAGCCGACCCAGCCGTCTAGACTTGTACATCTTTTTCTGCATTTACGCAATTGCAAGAAGAAGAAGAGGCACTGAATCTGATAGCTTTGACAAATCAGTGTTTAAGGGAACATAATATTTTAGGATTGGGGAAGACAAGTAAGCAATGTTACCCACTAAGTCCACTCACCGAATATTGATTCGGCCATTTTCTTCTTCACTATGGACCCTACTTTGCAGCTTATTTCAAATACAAACACAATGACACCCGCCAATTATTTCAATGGAGGGTGCCCAATTGGTTCCACATTGTTAATACCACTATGGCCTTTTCCTAGAGATCTGTTGCTTCTGATTTGGATTGCTGACCTACATTATTTGGTCCATGCACATCCTCCTATACACACACAAAATCAATACAAAACATTTGTAGCTCGTGTTGTCAGTAAAGAGACCATGCCACTTGGTCCATTTATTCAAATCCCACCACAAATAAGCCAACTCTTCCATCCCTCTCAAAATCTCTCTTTCATTCCCTGTCTTAGAGCCTTATGAACAAAGCTTTAGTTTAGGAAATCCTGTTTTTTTAAAAGATTGGAGAGTTTGGTATGTAATTTTAAACAATAGTTTTCAGTTTTTAAATAATATTACACGTATTTTTACACTTTTTCACCCATATGTATTTTCAAAAAATACAAACAACGTTACCAAACAAATCCTAAAAATTAAGACACCTGTTAATACAATTTTTCTTTTAAAAAAAGTAATAAAAAACTTTCCTTAAAAAAAAAAAAAAGTACAAAAAAAGGTGCTTTGAAATAAGGTATTTTGGTTTGAAATTTTCAATGGCATGTGGCCCATTGAAGCATAAAAAAAAAAGTCCAAGTGGTCAGACTCGTCCATATGAGTAGTGCCAAAGTTACTTCCAATCTAAGATGCTGTGCAAGTAGATAAATTGTTTAAGATTGGTCCTATTTTACACAACACGGATATTTTTTCTTTCACACCTGTTTCACTCAAAAGGATAAGCTGTGTATCGTGACTTCCACCTTATAGGAGGGGCTACATAATGTGAAAGAATTAATTGTATAAGTTGCTTTCTCTTTCACACTACCTTTTGTCACAGATTGAGTTTCATTTCACCGCAAAGTTTTATATATCTTGTGAGAAAAGATAGTATCATTACAGAAACCAATGAGGTGAATAATATCACGTACCTTTGCTTAATGAGGTAAATGGGTTGTGGAAGATATTGTTTAATTTGCTATTACAGGGAGCTAAATTAAAATCTACAAGACAATTAATGAAGCCGTTGACCACCAATATTTACAACTTACAAACCTAATGATTATGACCGTTAACCCATGAAAAAAAAAATATTTTTTCTGTGATTAAAGACCTAAGATCAAGGCTACCCTCACATGCTATTGCTAGCTTGTTTTGATTCTATAAAGTCAATCCAACATCTGAGAAAATTCAAAATTGTAAATCTCTGCAATTTTTTTTTTTTGGAATAAAGTCATAAACAATGTTTTAATCACGTGCTCTGTTTTCAGTTGATACCTTAATTGGAAGAAAATATTCAATTTATTTGACGTATTAGTTGTAGTATTTTAGAACACCATTTTTCTTCTAAAACTAAAATTAATCCAAATCTCATTTATTCAAATGAATTCGGGGCAAAATTAGTTATTAAAAAATAAGTCAAATAAACTACAAGAACTTTCTTTTTTAATATATAAAAAAATAAACCGAATAAACTATAAAATTAAACCTTTACTAAAAGAACACCAAATTGTCAACCATGCAAACTTGAAAGTTGTAACTTTTTCTAAATTGTCAACCCCATACCTCTATTGAAGTTACCACAAAATTTTGTTACCTGCTCTCTAGATTTACACTCGTGAGTTCTCTAATGGCTTTTAGATAAAATCACCTCGAAATTGGATCAACAAGTAGGAAAAGTAAAATAGATTCCTTTGAATTCAAAGGATATTTAGCATTAATTATATGTGGAGGGCCATTTAATCTTTTGCAAATGCTAATAAGGCGCCACCATGTGCATCCAATGTTTAAAGAGTCGTTCAATTTTTGACTGCCGCCCTTTGCCTGCACGCAATTATACATATACACCATTATTAATGGCCGCTTCATTGGTCAATTTTTTTTATTACCTATATTATAACTCTGTCAACATCAACTCCTAAGATAGAATTAACAAAATTAATCATGGACTTTGATTGTGAAAAACTAAAAGAATCTAAGGGTAAGGGGAGTGAGTTAAATTTTGAGTAATACATCTTTTTCACATCCTACTGAGATTATAAAGATATTGATTTTTATATGTATTATATACATTTAGTGTCCGTTTAGAAACATCTTATCTAATTTTTTGTTGAAAAATGTGCTAAAATATATTTGTCTTGAAAAAATGAAAAAAAAAATGCGGTGAAATGTAAGATTTTAAAAGTTGTAAATAAAAGCTAAAAGTTGAACTTATAAGCTGATGTTAAGTGTCTGTTTGGAAATAATTTATTTAACTTTTTGCTGAAAGTGTATTAAAATATACTTGTACTTTGAAAAAAATTGAAAAAGTGAGAAAATTAAGGAAAAAATGAGGTTTTAAAACCTGTATATAAAAGATAAAAGATTAGAGAAATACTAATAGATGCCCTTAGGGTAATAGTTAACAATTCATATTAAGAAATTTTTTATAAGAAAAAAAAAATTTAATGTTTTGACAACTTTTTTTTTATTTTTTATAAAAATGATGTCAACACTTTTCTAAAATAGATAATTAATTATTGTCCTAAGGATGCAGACTTTAGCCTTATCCATTAACATAAGATATTGTCTTATTATTATTTTTTTATTCAAGATATTGTCTTATTTAATAGAATAATGGTTAAAAGTAGAAATATCTTTGGCATAAGTAGACTAGCTTAGGTTATTGATTAAACTAGAGCTCTATTAGTAATTGATTGTTTTTCGAGAAGCATGCATGTTAGTGTTGGACACTTGGAGGATGATGAACACAAGGCTAGCTGAAGCTCCACGTGAGTACAAAAACTACTACCTAAAAGTATGTGAGGTTACTGCCCCAATTATGCTTCAATTCTAGAAAACTTTGTTTCAACATTAATTAGAGGGTGTTGCAGTTCCAACCTCTCATCCAGCTTTGCAAGATAGAAGCCAATCGGGCAGCCCGTGGAGGTCATCAATTTTTAAAAAAAAGAGTTTGGTTCTCGCTTTTACTTTGTTTCTTCTCACACAATTTTTTCTTTAAAATCTATCACCAAAGTTTTTATGTGAATTAGTAAAAGACTTGCACCTTTTTACTTTTTCCCAAATATTGACTAAAAAAATCAAAATTTCTAGGAGCTCCACAAGATATTGTACGGGTGAAATGAAGAATAAAACAGTAGTAAATGTGAAGAAAAATAAATGTGAGCTTAAATAAGATGACTGAGTATAAAAAAGATGGCATAACTTTCCCTTTGGTTTACTGAAATTTATATAATGGTGTATCAATGGCAGTCAAGACATATATAAGTGTTAAATATCTTAGTGGCAAAATAACTCTTCTATCCAAGTTAAAAGTAACCATATATGTCTTAACTGAGGGACTCATCAATATAAAAGCTAAGAAAATTGTCCTAAAGCATTTTCCTCTCATGCTAAGTTTGTTGTATATATAAGTATATATAGACTAGGTTTCAATATTTGTAAGTTTACTTTGAAACCTACTTGAGTGAGTCTTGTGTGATTCAAATTCGGATTGGCAAATAGAATATATTTTGAAGTGCTAATCAGACAACAAAGCATTTTTGAATTGCTAATTGGTGAGGAGAAAAGCTCGTTTAAGCATTGCCTGGTTCGCTCAAGTAGATTAACAATTCGTTTGAAAATAACTTATATAGTTGAAACTGAAAACTTTTTGCTGAAAGTATAGGGAAAAAAAAATGTTAAAAGCTAGCTGAATAGTACAATGGGATCCATGAACAGTACCAAAAAGTGTAATAAGACCTATGAATAGTTAAAAAAAAAAAAACTAAAAACTCAAATAAGCTGAAACTTGCACCACATTCCAAACAGGGTCTAAGTGGTGGCACTGGCATCAAGTAGAAGCATTAAGGCATCCATTCAACGACCACCTGTTTGGCTACTCAAGCAGCTCATTAAAGCTCGCTCAAGCAAGCTATGAAAAGAAACATTTTATGTAGAATTCCAAAGGAAACTAGTCTCACACGACTAGTAAAGGTCTTGAAAGATTTTGAGTGTTTGAACCAACCAAGTTAACTCTCCAAAAACACCTATTAAAGGGTTATACCCCATTGTCTATAAATAATGCTTCTATATTTAGTTTTTTTTACTACTTTTTACTATTACAGAAATTTACAATAATTCTATATTATAGAAAAATTTGCTATAATCCTTTAGCGACTTTGGGGGAGGGAAAATTTATGCTATGAAGACAACAATTTCATCATGTTTCTAAGCCATTATTTATTTATGAAACTTTCACTTATTTCTTTCATTGTCATTCCCATTGAGTTGCTCCCAAATTAGCCAAAAGATCCATATACTTTTAATTTTAATGATGATCCATATACTTATTTCCCTCACCAAAGATATGTTCAACAGTCACCTGTCAAGTTAATCCCAACAGATTCCCACCGAGTTAGTCTATATCCTATAGTAGTAATCCACATAATAGTCAAATAAGAACATGTTTCTACCGTCTTTCTTTTTTAGTAAAAAATATGTAAAGTAATATCCATTTTCACTGGAAGAGAAATGAACATGAAAGATCGATATGTTAATTATTTATTGAGGTGTTATTTGGGACAATAATTACGAAACCAACTTTACCCTGACCCTGAGGAGCAGCTCTAGACTCATTTTGACGACTAATAATTAATTTGATTATTATTTAGAAAGGGATAAAGAAAAAAAAAAAGAAAAAAAAAAAAAAAAGAAGAAGAAAACAAAAGAAGAAGGTGGAAGTAGTATTAGTTAACGTTAGAGTACAACTAGGTGCCATGATGATTGTGTGCTTTGCTTTATCTCCGCTGTCTAACAAATGCATGATTACTTATGGGCCATAGATCGGTCATACCAGACACAAAAGGCGTAATAAGCTTTAAAGCTCAAGTTGTTTAACAATTAACAGTAAAAATAAACCAAAAGTTTGATGGATTAGATTAAGGAATTCAAGACAAATGTTAATCAGAGAGTCTTTGCTTTTTCCTTTTCCTTCCCTTACTGTCAAATCCTCAAACAAATCTTATCTCTCTCAGCCCAAATATCCCGTTTGCCCCAGTTGTCGTTAATAAAGTTGATATATATATATATATATATATATTATATATGAGTATGTGAAAAGTTAAGAGCGAATTACTTTTTATTGTGACGAGTTAAATCTCCACACTTTTGCGCTAAATAGCATCACCAATTTTGGTACTAATGCGTTCTGTAAGACTTAAACTCAATCACAAAGACAAAGTGAACGAGGTGTTTGATCACTAAACATCGCTCTAAATAACCTTACCAACCTTGGTACTAATACACTCTGCACCACTCAAATAGACAAAGTGCTTGACTATTAATCCAGAGTCATAAAGTTATAGATATTAAAAATATTAGTATTTGGGTGTAAAATCTTTCAAATTGTTATTTTAACAACATACCCACTCAAATTGAGTTTTAATTAAGTATGCATTTGTTAATAATTTTTAGCAATCATGAATAGCAAGCATGTATGTATACACGTTATTGTAATTTGATGATAAAACTAACGTATTATATTTTATTTTTACTAAAAAAAAAAACATATTATATTTTATTGTACCTCTCTTCCAATAAACAATTATTAACCTTTATTTTATTACTTTTTTCTCTCTCTTCGCACACTCTTTCAAGTAAATAGTAAATAAAGAACAAAAAAATATATTTAAATAATATGGTGAAAAAATAAAATATTAAATATATTTTAAAATAAAAATATATAATAAATAAAATAACTTTTTAAATAATAAAATGGATCTTTTTATGCATAACCGAATGTAAATACTGTAACAAAACAAAATCACCTCCCTATCAATCACATAAATCACCCAACAACAACTAAAAAGTCTAGCACAAGACTCTAGTCTACTACACCTATTTTTTCATTTTAGCCATAAAAGAAAAAGAGCCGTTGCTCAACAAGAAGTAAGCTGTAATTTGTAATTTAGTGGGGTGCTGTATTAAAGAAAATAAAAAGAAAATATATATATATCTAACAATAAGTATAACAAACCTTTTATCACCAGTCATAATCACAGACTCCAAGGGCAATTAAGGAACCCAGCGGAGCGAATGCTTCCATTACCAAAATCTCAGACTGGACCCCACTCTGCCACAGCTATAAATACCTATCCTTCCTCTTCTTCCCAAACTCTCCAAAAAGCACTCACACTCTCCGCTCCTCTCTTTCTCTTTCCCCTTCACCTCTACACACAAACAGTTACTTCTCTCTCTCTCTCTCTCTCTCTCAAAAAAAATAATTTACTTCTCTCTCTTTGATTTTCTCTCTCTTTGGCAATAACAGAAAAGAGAGAGAAAAAAAAAAACTTGGTAATTCTTGTAACCAATAACCAGACTTTTTTTTGAAACACAATGGTCGACGTGGACCGGAGAATGACCGGTCTAAACCCGGCCCACGTTGCCGGTCTCCGCCGTCTCTCGGCTCGAGCCGCCGCTCCATCAGCCACTGCGTCACTCCCTGCACGAAACGGTCTCCTCTCGTTCTCTTCTCTAGCGGATAAAGTCTTAACCCACCTTCGGAATTCGGGTATCCAAGTCCAACCGGGTCTCTCAGACGCCGAGTTCGCTCGCTCCGAAGCTGAGTTTGGCTTCGCATTCCCGCCTGACCTCCGTGCCGTCCTATCCGCCGGGCTGCCAGTCGGTCCCGGCTTCCCTGACTGGCGCGCCACCGGCTCTCGCCTCCACCTCCGCGCCTCGCTCGACCTACCTATCGCCGCGATTTCGTTTCAGATCGCTCGGAATACGCTCTGGTCGAAGTCTTGGGGACCTAGACCGTCCCACCCGGAAAAGGCCCTACGGGTCGCCCGGAACGCTCTAAAGAGAGCTCCGCTTTTGATTCCTATCTTCAACCATTGCTACATTCCTTGTAACCCGTCTTTAGCCGGGAACCCCATTTTCTTCGTGGACGAGAATCGGATCTTCTGTTGCGGTTTGGATCTATCCGATTTCTTCGAGCGCGAGTCTCTCTTCCGGAGCTCCGAGTCGTCCGATCCTCAAATTCTCAAAAGGCAAAGATCCGTGAGCGAGAAATCGGCTGGTTCGTCGTCCAATTTCTCACGGAGAAGTCTGGACCAAGGTGGATCGGCCGGAGCAAGGACACCGAGGTGGGTGGAGTTCTGGAGCGACGCAGCCGTAGACCGGCGTCGGAGAAACTCATCATCGTCGTCGTCTTCATCTCCGGAGAGATTCTTCGAGATGCCTAGGTCCGAAATGCCAAAATGGGTTGAGGAATACATCGAGCAAATAGGATCCGTTTTGAGATCGGGCGGGTGGAACGAATCGGATATATCCGAAATCGTGCACGTTTCGGCCTCCGGATTCTTCGAAGGAGAGATGGTTTTGTTAGATAATCAAGCGGTTCTCGATGCTCTGCTTTTGAAAGCGGATCGGTTCTCGGATTCGCTCCGAAAGGCCGGGTGGAGCTCCGAAGAGGTGTCGGACGCGTTAGGATTCGATTATAGACCGGAGAAGGAGCGGAAACCGGCTAAAAAGCTATCCCCGGAGCTCGTGCAAAGAATTGGTAAACTGGCTGAATCGGTTTCCCGGTCGTGATACGTGGAGATTCTTTTTTTTCTTCTTTTCCTAATATTTTTATTTTTGTATTTTAAAAAGCCTCGGGGTTTGATTTTTCCTCATTTGGGTAAAAGAAAAAAATTAGTAATTACGGGGAAACGCGTTGTACTATGAAATGAAACAAAGCGTATAAAAGATCAAAAATCAAATATATATATATAGAGAGAGTTCAAAATTACAGTTAATATTTTCATATATTATTATAATGTTAATAAAATTATTATCGCATACTTTTGTTTGGGTATTTCTTGTTAATTACGTGTTTACAGCTCATATAATGGTACGGAATATTGTTTAGTTTTTAAGCTGGGGAAATTAAATTAGCTCTAGTTTCTAAATCCTCAGCCAGTGCACGTGTGTATCTTTTTGAATACAATGGAGAATTTATTGTTCAGTCTTGGTAGTTGGGCTCCAATCAAAACCTTGCCATGGTGTGCTACGGCGGGACAGTGCGTCTCTCAATGATATTTGCAAATTGCAAACAACTAATCCAACGGCATCGTGCTTTGCTTTTGTGCTATGCTTCTGAACTGCTTAAAAACCAAATTCGATTGTTGTGCTAATTTTCCGTTCAGTTAAATTTCAATATAATCAACATGAAATTTTTGAATGTTTTAGGCTGATGATGGTACTGAGTTCAAAATCACAGATCTGGGCCTTGGAAAATGGGTTTTTTTGGTTAATGTTTTTAGGTAAGAGTTGTGACAGGAATTTATGTAGACAGTGGGGGCACAGTTACACGGCAATGGGAAGTGAGGGAAATGTCTGACTGAGGGAAATCTATTCTTTTAAGAAACTATAGTTAAAAAACAGGAATAGGGATAGGGGAGGGGGATATATATTTTACTCTGGGATTTCTTTTTCCTTGGAATTGGTGAAAAGATATGGGGTCTTGCAGAATCTGACACGGAACCCTTCTCACAGTTTAGCTTTTAAGAGACAAAACAAAGAGGGAGTGTGCTACGTGGTGTTAGTCTGTTAGATACGTATCTTATTTTGGGGGTGTGAACTGAAAACTGAAAAAAAGCTATGGCGGAGTTTTTGTAATTTTGAGAAATGGGGGTGGGATGGGCAAAGTTTGTAAATTTGGGGACCGCGTGAGTCGAGTTTCAGATGGGTCCGTACTTGAGATGGGATAGTTGGAAGATTACAAAAGTGGAGGCTTTCACACCTTTTTTTTTCTCCTGATTTGTGTATAGGTTTTTTTTTTTTTTTTTTTTGGAAGTGAGTTGAGACTTGAGACTTGAGAGGGGTAGTACTTTGTTGTTTTTATTTTGGTTTGTCATTCACATTTTGTAGATATTTAGGGAGCATCTAGAGCAGGCCGACATGTGATGGAGTGTGGGTTGGTACGGGGGGAGAGAGAGAGAGAGAGAGAGAGCATTGGATTTGGATCTTCAAATTTTGCAATTATTTATTGTTGGGTAAAAATAATTGGAGAGTTTAATTCCATTGAGGGTAAAAATCAGTGAACTGGGTTCGTGGTCAGAATGTGACTAGGCTCCTTATAAAAAAAAAAAAAAAAAAAAAGGAATGTGAGTAGGCTTACACAGTCCTCAAAGTTCACAGATTTGCATCTTGCAAATTCAGATTGGCTCTTCTGAATACTGACAGGAACTTCAATACAATGATCAGAGATGGTAAAAATGCTGTTGTCCAATCCCCTCCTTATTAGGAGCAGATTTTTCCTAGCTTTAAGTTTGAAAGAGTAGAACTTTTTTTTTTTTTTTTGAAAAGAAAAGAGGAAAATATTACTAAAAGTCTTTGATACGATGGCCACTCTATAAGTATAAATACTTGTGAGACGTGGGAGGAAATGATTAAAATTCAAGTCTCTACAAGAGAGTTTCATATACATATACACTTAGATTAGGTTAGCATAGAATTTCTATCTTCTATAAAAAAATAAGAGGGAAATATTTTGTCTCTTCTAAGTATTTTTTGAAAAAAAAAGTTGTAATTTTTATTAAACAAAGTAAAATAAATTCACTAAAATTATGACATTAAGGTGCAAAAGAATATCATCCATTTACACCAAAAACCAAACATATTTAGTCCAAGTTTATGCATATATGTATGGTTTAATTTTTTAATATGTAATTTATTATATATTCAAAATAGGAAATTGCTAACGAGTGCCTTTAGGGTACTGATTAATAATCCATTTAAAAAAGGTTTTTATGAGAAATAAAAAAAGGACAAAGTTTAGCTACAAAATTGGTTGTAGCCTTAAGCTACAAACTTAGTTAATATCTTTTTATTGGAGGTGAATTTTGACAAATCCACCGTTGGATTACATCTTCTTCTTATATCCTCCATATTTGCAAAATTTCAAGAAAATTAAAGATCAATAGCTATGTCATCAATAAATTTTTTAAATTGCAAGTTTTTATAATTTAAAATTATGCACAAAATATAAGTTTATAGATTATATAGTAAATGATATCTGATTGACACAAAATTTAACATGTGTATTAAGGACATAAAGAACATGCAATTCAACGGTTAGATTTTCAAAATATGTTGTAGTATTTATTTTATTGAGTGAGTTTGTAGCCTTAAGCTACAACCAATTTTGTAGCTAAACTTTGTTCATAAAAAAAAATTAATATTTTGACAGTTTTTTTATTTCCCATAAAAGTGATATAAAAACTTTCCTAAAATGAATTATAGCTTCAAAATACTAGCTACGTGGTCTTAGTTTAAGTTGTTTAACCATCATTCCTCCCCTTCTCTCTCATCTCTATTTGATCTCACAACAAATACACTTTTTTTTTTTTTTTTTTGAGAAAGACAACAAATACACTTGAATGCACACCTCTCCACATCCTTTTATCAATCAATAAATTATGAATGAGCTAACATTTCTTGGATCGTTGAATATAAACGAAATTCATAATGAAGGTAATTTACATTATACTGTTTGTGAACAATACACCTATTAATGAATTGAATGATAATGGACCACTTCGAAGACCGTTTTTCTTCACAGTAATCGTATCCATTTCGAACAGTAAGATGATAATGATTTGCAATGGAATCCAACCTTCTCAATTAAACAAAACATGGAACTTTATGATAGTTAAATGATTGTTGTTAAAATAACAATAAAATAAAATAATGTAACATGACAATGTGGAAGAAAGAGAGAGAAGGAATTAAGATGGTTCGGCATGACCATTTAAATATGCAGTAAAAGTTTCTCAAAAAAAAAAAAAAAAAATCTGCAGTAAAAAAGTTCCTAACAGCTACAATTTTACTTTTAAGTTAGTATATTTCATAATGAGCGCATAGTAAGATATTTATGGTAGGCTGATTTTTAAATTTGGTGCCTTTGGAAACAACATATCTAATTTTTTTCTAAAAATTTTTGTTGAAAGTATTGTAGTAAAATAATAAGTAGAGCGGGAATGGTAATAAGCAAAAATGTGAGCAAAAAATATAGCGGGACCTGCAAATGGTACTGGCTGTAGATTTTTGACCAAAAACAGTACCTAGTTGTGTGAAAAATTAAGTTATCGAAAGTGGAAATAAGCTTTTTTGCTGCAGGCCCATGTGAGACTCGCAAACAATAGAAAATTTTAAGCAAAAAGCCAGCTTTAATTGAAACCCAAACGCACACTGGACCAAAGTCACCAAATGAAGTGTAGGCGACAGATTAGAAAGATGGTGAGATGTACACGATGATTAAGGCTTGGATGCTGGGCACTGTGGATGACATACCTATGGAAGTTACTAATTAGATGCATGGTCTAAAACACTATACTGGAAGAAGACAGGGACACGTGACTGGTCAGAGTTTGTGGTCTAATTAACGTAACCTAAGGGCCTGTTTGAATTGAGGGGGGAGTGGAGAGAAGTAGAGTAGAATTGGCTGAAAATATACTAATTCTGAGCCATTTCTATTCTACTCTACTCTTCATCTCTCCTCCTCAATCCAAATGGACCATAAAAGATGTTAAAGATGCATAACTAGTAAAAAAGCTAATAGAGGAGGTTATTGTGGTTGGTGTGGTACATGATTCTTGGCCAAGATAGTAAAGGACACTTGATCATAAGGAAACCAAAAACTAGATGCATGTACCTATTGAATGTAGTTGGATCTTGTCCATGACATGGAATGATTCAAGATGAACCAGCAAAGTGGTTGGCATCAACGATAAAGGAGAGAATCTTGATAGAGGTATAAAAGACATAAATTAATAGAGGCCACATAAACCTAGCACTGATAACACACAATCTATAATGATTATAAGGGAACAAATGAGCCAAAGTCTTGCACAGTTAAGAGTAAATAAAAATTACCACTACACACCTTTGGTGGGGGGGGGGTCACTTCACAAGTATAAGTGCTTGTGGGGTGTGGAGGGAAAGGGTCGGAGTTCAAGTCTCTAAGAGAGAGCTTCATACACATACACTTAGATTAGACTAGAGTAGAATTTCTATTTTGTATAAAAAAAAATTAAAAAAAGAAAAAGAAAAAAAAAGAGTAAATAAAAATGCAAAAAGCCCAACACATGACAACAAAAGCTGTCCACATTACCAATTGGGCCTTCTTATTTTGTACAAGAAAATAATAGGGTAGGCTAATTCATAAACAAACCAAGGTTACAACACCTGCAATTCAAGTAAGATTATGATTAGTTAGCAAACAAACAAAAAAAGTAGGATTATTATTTGCTTGCGCTCCAAGTAGGATTGATTGTAGCCCTTGACTAGGATTAGACTTTGATATCTTTAACCATTACTTTGTAATACAAGTTAATATTTTTTGTAGGGATAAATGCCAAAATTCATATATTGAGCCTTGGGCCTTAGCTGGGAATCTCAATTTGTCTGAGGACGAATAAATCGTGATGAGGGTGTCAAGCTCAGAATCCCATAAGTGAAATACAAGCAGAAAAGCTGAGAAAGTTGGTCCGATGAGGATTATCTCATCGGATCAGCAGAGCACGAATCAAGTACATAACTTAACACTTAAAGCAACCTTCTAGGAAGATTTAATGATGGAGACGGGAGATATGAACGTACAAAAGGGATGGGAGTTTAGAAGAATCCAAGAGAAAGCTGCTATCACCGCATTTAATGCACTACAACTATTTTTCTGGCCGCATTTATGTGGAAAAGACCCCTAAATAGTGTTACCTTAGCTACCACAACTCGCAGAAAGCCAGAAGGAGTGTGTGATGGGACGAGCACTCAAGTGGTGTCTTGGATGATCAACAAATGGAAGGCCAAGATCACCAGGAGGAAAATATATAATGTAAGGGACCCTTGAAGGAATCGGGATCGGAAAATACAGATAAAGAACATTGTAACAATCAAAGTTGCACTTGTAATCAGTTTAATCGATTTATAATAAGATTTGCCTCTTCGGACAGTACACTCATTCAATCCTACGCACTATGTTCTAGCACGATTATCTTTCAAGTCCATTCTAGCTGTTGTTAGATTCACTGGGCATGAAATGAAGTCAACAAAATAACATAAGGAGGTGGTATAATATGACTATAACAAATTAGATCTAAGAAATACATATCATATCTTTATTTTTATCTTAATAAGTACCCTAAAACATTTGTTAATGACCTATTTTAGAAAATTTTTAATACCACTTTAATGAGAAATATAAAATCTTATAAAAAAATTAATTATATTTTTTTTCTTTTTCCAATTTTTAATAATATTTCATAATTCAATACTCTTAGAGCATTCATTAATTTTTTTCATTTTTATCTAGCAAATGGTGCCAGACATAAATTACTCAAAAGCATGTAACTCAATGGAAATGGTGGATGGTATGATTAATATTCATACAACTACCCTATCAGAAAGGCCAATTTTGGTTGATTCTTTAGTACAATTTCATATGCAATTGAAGGCCTTGAGGCAACGTTAATTAATTGGATGCCCCCCCGTCCCATATTGACAATTTGCCATTCAAATCCTTTATTAACATCAATAATTAGAGTATTAGACATGACAGAGCACATTTATAAAAAAAAGACAATCAATAAACAGTCCCAAAACCACTAACACAGATAAAGATAAGCATACAATAAATGCTCCAACGGCTACTGCCACCACCACCGACCGTTGCTCAGGTCACGTGTGAAATCCACCGCTCCCATTCACATCACATGCCACCCTCTGCGATCCCTAACGTGGTGTGTGAGTGTGTGACAACGTCACTTCTTGCACTTAAAAAAGGTATCTTATGAGGATTGTGGATAAAATATATATGTACAAAGAACTTATACAAAACCACAATGCATGCATGATGTAACTAAACATGTTAGATGGGCCCTCTGGTGTGGTGAATTTAATATGGGCCCTCTTTGTGTCTGTTTGGTCTTGACTCTTAAGACACAACACCAACATTGCTTTGCCCTTAGGGTCTACACATATTTTGCTAATCATGAAAAATTATCTCTTGTAATAGGTATATTAAATCGTCCATATAATTAACTAACAAGTGAATGCAATGTAATTTTATTTTATTTTATTTTATACTCTTTGAGAAGAATGGAGTGTAGTCCCGATCCGAACTACATAATAAGTTTTCCTTTTAAAGATTGATCAATGTACATAACTGTTACAAAAGATACTTTCTTTCTGGCTAATCATTGCCTCAAATCAAGCTAAGATAGAAAAGGTACGATGACATTATTAACATGTATGGCGATGAAGCACTAGGAAAGAGTGGGGTGCATGGTAAAGATTAGTCTACTCACCAAAAAGAGACGAGGATTAATCAAAAGTATGTCTTTGATTTGTCTGGGTAAGGGGTGGTGAGGGTGGTCCAAGTTGTCCTGAGAAAGGGCCATTTCACTCACTCTTAATAGGCGAGGGACTGTCTATGGGTGCTATTTTTGTCATGCAAAGGAGACAGTAATTGGTTTGGAAATTAATGTGATAGAGAACTGGTGGTGATTATTCAAAAGTTTGAGGACGATTTTAGAAGACTTGAGATGGTGACCACACGTTGACATTAAAGGAGGAGTGTCTTTAGACTCTTGTGCCAGTGTTTTCAAGTCTTGACTCTTGCGTGTTGTGCTTCTGCTTCTGTTATTAATAGTCTACTTGTTTTGTACATTCCAATAGGTGCGCTATCAGCTATGTGTTGCATTTTCAATGGAGTCATGTGACAATGTTGCATTTCTCCTGGAGCACCTAAGATTTTTCTTTTATCTAGAGGCTTCTTTGTCCAATAATTGACTGTATCTATAGGCTTCTCTGGAACATTTCTGTGTATGTGTGTGCGCATCACATTCAGAAGAATTGTTGCTAGTACGATACTGATTAGTGATTAGACAGGGTAAAAGAAAGCAAAGGATCAACTCATATAAGTTGGTGGGTGGTTCATGATGAAAAATGAGTATAGTCAGCAGCATCAGTAGACAGTAGCTTCCCAGTTTCGCGAGATAAAATGGTAGGGCTAATTGGCTTCTCTGTAAAGTGCTTCAGATGTTTTTTTTTTTCTTCTTCTTCTTTTTGAGGAATAAGTGCTTCAGATGTTTGTTCTGCAAGTTCTCCAAGTACATGCATTCAATGACACATTCTCGAAAGCTCAAACTCTTATTATAAATATTTTGTATTGAGTTGACATATATGTGATTAATTTCAATTCGTTTAACAAGTGGGTTGTACTTGATTTGATACGAAGACATGACCTGAGACATGATTAATATGCTTTTATATTTTATAAGCACATAAATTATATCAAGCACATAAATTTTACATAATTATTTTATGTACAATTTGTATATTAAATAGTAATTGTGTTATTTAGAACTATTTTATATTTTTATAAAATTTATATAATAGAATATATAATGTAATTTGCATTTAACAACATTATATAGTGATATGTATAAAATTTGTAGGGTCTATATTTTTAATTTCTAATGCCTGTTTTGTTTGTATTTTTTAGCCCAAAATTAAAGAGTTTGGCTAAAATATAATATAATTTTCACAATTTTCAATCTAAAATTTAAGAGAAAACTTGAATTTTTAAGTCAAAAACTAAAAATGCTACATATAAAAAGAATCAATTTAAGGTTCAATTAGTCCAAAAGGAATTAAAATTGATCGAAGTGAACTAAAATGCTACGTAGATGTGGCTCAAAGGAAATGTAGCAACAATAAATGCTACGATTCAATTTATAAATATTATATAAATTTATAAGATTTATATGAGCAAAATTTGTACTCACTACAATATCATTAAAAAACAATTAGGAATTTGTTTATTATGTTGTTGATGTAACACTAACCAATCATGTCACTTTGAAAATTATTTTAGTTGGTAAAAAATATCGATTAAATGTTCTTTTTATATTAAAAATATAAATGAAAACATTCTTTATTTAAAAAATCTTATTGTTTGATTAATATTAATTTTAAAAATGCTTAAATGACTTCCTGCACTATTAGATTTGGGCAAAATGATTAAAACTCCTTTAGTTATTTACTAATAGATCTCACAATTGAAATTGACTGAAATGGATCGAAATGCTATACTAATGTAGCTCAACAAGAGCGTAACAACAATAAATACTACGCCTCAACTTCTAGATATATGTATATATATATATATATATATTATAGATAATAAACAAATAAACTCCATACAAAGTATATTTCATAATGATATTAGTTAAAAATAGTTATTGCATATACAGCTTAATGTAATTACATCCATTTAAAAAAAGGGGAAGGGGAGGAAGGGAATTAGACATTTTCATCCTAAACTATACCTCAGTCATTTTACACTTATTCCCCTGAACTACAAAAATGCATTATTAGCCCTCTAAACTAAAATTTGTGTAACACTTTACCTCCTCTCATCACTTTCTTAGTTAAATCTACCAGAATGTAGCATTAAAAGGCAAATCTACCCTTTACCTTTTTTTTTTTTTTTTTTTTTTTTTTTTGGAGGGAGGGGTAAATTGATTTTTTTATGCTAAACTCCATTAGAATTAACCCCAAAACAGACGACAAGGGGTTAAGTGTTACGGAATTATAACTTTAAGGTGTCAGACGTGCATTTCAATAATGCAGAGTAAAGTGTAAAATATGATATAGTTTATAGTAGAATAGTGAGTAAATTTTCCTATATATATATATATATAGTTCACATAATATAGTTTCTTGAGATTGTGGAAGCGCTAATACCAAGTTGTTGTAAATTTGGTTAATTATAGTGAAATAGAAATTGAAAAATAGAACAAAAAAACACACAAAGAGCATAGAGATTTATGTTGTTCGGCTTTATGCTTAGAATTATAGGTTGTTGGAGTCGGCTCATATATGTTTTTTAGCCAACTAACCCATAGGCCTTATGGGTGTAGCGATGCAGAATAAAGCAATACTCAAGGTCGTGGAAAGTTAGTTTGTGGGTCAAATAATAGTTTTGGGGTGGGGTGGGGGGGGGGGGGCGAGGAACAATGCCCCCTGCGATATGATATAGTAAAATCAAGGGTATTTTAGGTATTTGTGCTGAGTAGGGCTATGCTATATAAATACTGTTGTAACCCCAATTTCTCATATAGTGAATTAAAAGTTGCTCGATCCTATGGACATAGGCACATTGTCAAATCACATAAAACGTAGTAGAGACTCACAATTGAAATGCATTGTCAAATCACATTAGGGTCATATTTTATGTAGTTGTCATAGGATATGACAAAACGCATTTTACTTGTATTTGGGTAGTTCTAAATGGATTCAACAGTTGGTACTATTGAAGTCATGAAGACTACACAAAGAAACAAGTGTGAAAAGCTGAAAATTGGTGGCTCGAAACCTAGCTCAATACTTGCTTCTATCGAGAATAAATGAATCCCGATACCTCTCAATCTATTAAGCTTCACAGATCCAAATTTCTCAAATCTGATTTTCAGTTCATGATGACTTGGTTTTTCTAGGGTTTCGTTCTCTAACCTACTAAATGATATAAAAGTTTTATTTTGCAGCTGTCATCATACATAAAGACTCATAGAGAATCTACATACTTCCTATGAAGCTACTGTCTTCTTATGCACCTTAGGATTTTGTAACCAAATTGCTTTCTCTTCTACAAGTATGTAGTGAAGAACTTTGCATCTAACAACAAGCTTCGACTTGCTAGAAGTTAGTCACAGATTGGAGGCTTGTGCAATTGAATAAGTCTCTACAAAATCAAGTCTAATTAGATATTAGTGTAAGGATTCTTGTGAAGCCACTGTCTTCTTATGCACCTTAGGATTTTGTAACCAAATTGCTTTCTCTTCTACAAGTATGTAGTGAAGAACTTTGCATCTAACAACAAGCTTCGACTTGCTGGAAGTTAGTAACAGATTGGAGGCTTGTGCAATTGAATAAGTCTCTACAAAATCAAGTCTAATTAGAGATTAGTGTAAGGATTCTACTGTAGGTAGGTAATTTGGGATAAGTCAGGAAGGTAAGATTCATTGTTCTTGTAATCACTTGATTCTTAATTAGTGGATTCTTGAGAGTGGTGACTTGAAATTCACCTAGTGGGGTTTTAGCCTTGTGAAGGTTTTCCCCATTAGTTAATAAATCACTGTGTTAAATTTATTTTCTGCTGCACTCTAAATTAGAATTGTGATTTGTTGGTGCCTCCACAATATTGCATGTAATTTGACCTAATTAATTAAGTAGGGTAATTGAATTAATTAACTGTGGTCAATCTATAACTCAACACAAAGTATGAACAATATCGAGAAGGATAGGTTTAGTAGCAAAATAAAAAGATTATAATAAGAGTTGTGCTAGAGACATAACAAATTGTCACAACATTTTCATAACAGCTGAGGAGTCAGTTCCTCATAGTTCAAAATAAAATATTAAACTAGAACCCACAATAATTAAAAATAAGGGTGCTGTGAAAATGTTGTGAAATTTTGTTACGTACATATAATTTCTCTTATAATAATGATGTGCGCCTACTCACCAAACTCAAACTCCAAATACATCAATAAAATTCTCTCTTATAACAGAACACAATAAAGAAAATCTTCCTTCACTATTCACGGATTAATGTGCATTTTTTTGTTTTGAGGGAAGGATGAATGTACATTTGGCAAGCACAGAATGACAAAGTAATAATAAAACTTTATGGGTTTTTAGAGCATATTATGGTGGGCCACATAACCGATCAACGAAGTGCATCCAAACATGTCAAACATTTATATCTCAACTAGTTAACACTTCCTAGTATTTTCAAATCCCCCATCCCAAATATCAACTAATCATATATATATATATATATTAAAGGAGATGAGTTTAAGTTACACCTAGTATAACTTCACAACTTCATAAGAGTTACATCATTTTTAAACTGTAAATTTCTTTGAGATCTAACGGTTAAAAAAGTCAACTGTCTATGTCACTATTAAACATGTATTATTTGCCACACCAGCTAACCAAATTAATTGGAAAGAATATTTTATTATTTTTTTCTACTTTCTCTTTCTCCCTAATTAATTTATCCCTAACCTTTCACAAGTGCTAGTCCTAACTTTCTGAGAGCATTTCCATCAGGTGTTCTATAAATAAGCCATTTTGGTACATCAAAAAATCTACTTTATTATTTTAACACACCATTTTACAATTCACTGTACATCAAATCTTCTATTTTTCAATTCTATACATTAAAATTGTGGGTGCCTGAGGATGGAGGATGGATCTAAAGAGTTGCAATATAACTGTGGGGATGTCGTAGTCCACGGACCCAAGGAGGAAAGACGCCCGAGGAGAGGAAGAGATGAGTCAAAGTACTCTAAGGCATTCCAAGTAGGAACTAGAATCTGAAGAGAGAGAATTAGTGGTCATAGAAGAAATTTTTAGTTTGAAGTAGCCTGTTGCCTCCGCATTAAATGGCGAGCAATAGTTTTATCAGTTGCATTGATGAGGAAGTGACCTGAACAGTGTAAGTGACAGCTAAGCAGACTCCTTCCACCACCTTCTTCAGATGTAAAAAGCGACAAGTGTCATGAGAAGAGGGATGTTAGGTGAGGATGGATGGTTGAGATATGATAAATGGATGAGTATACAAGAAAAGGAAGGTTGATAGAGAGAGGGATTTGGACACAAGTATCAAGAGAAAAAGAGGAAACAAGAAGAACACTTAGAGAAAAGAGAATGAACAACAGTAATTCCTATGTAACTATGGCCTCCTCGGACAAGCTTGTGAGGATAAATTGATTCACCTATCTAATACGATCAGCCTTTTCTTCCTTGTTTTTGTCCTCAGGCAAAGCCCCCCTTTGGTTGTCTGGTTCCCTCTCTTACAAATTCTTTATTTTGGGCCACGGTTGAGCTAATCCAGCTACTATTCTAAGTGGGCTTGGGCTGCAAGATTGTTTGGTCCTTACAAAAATAATATATAAAAATATTAAAAAAACCGTCAATATAAAAAAAATACAAAATAAAAACTCACCACCATACATAAACACAAGCACAGAACTGTATCACCACCATGCAACCTTGGTGCAGTGGTCACTCCACAAGTATAAATGTCTGTGGGGTGTTAGGGGCAAGAGCCGGGGTTCAAATCTCCAAGAGGGAGCTTCACACATATATACGCTTAGATTATGTTAGAGTAGAAATTTTATCTTGTATCAAAAAACGAGCACAGAACTGTAACAAACCCACCACCATACACAAGCACAGCCTGCCACCACCAACAACAATCCACCAACCGCTGCCACCACCCAATACTACTTTAAAAAAAAATCCCCAAAATCAACACAACTCTCAAAAAAAAAATGAAGAGATGAATTAACTCCATTTATACATAGAATCAACCCAACTCCACCACCACCCACAATCACATGGAATCCACAACACCAAAAAAAAAAAAAGCCCAAACCCACCACCATACACAAGGATAGCCCACCACCCACAGGTACAACTCGCCACCACCAACAACAATCCACCGATCGCCACCACCACCCAATACTACTTAAAAAAAAAATCCCCAAAATCAACACAAAACTCTCAAAAAAAATTGAAGAGATGAATCAACTCCATTTATACAACCCAAATCACATGGAATCAACCCAACTCCACCACCACCCACAATCACATGGAATCTGCAACCGGGGGAAAAAAAACTTACATGCGATCTCCACTAGTTGATCTCATTGGTGTGGCTAAACTCCACAGCAACACCCGATCTCAATGGCTATGGTTTAGGCGGAGAAAAAAGGAGAGAGAGAGAGAGGGCGTAGAGAGAGTGACAAAAAAAAGAAAAAGGAAGAGGTGAAGATTTTGGAGAAGAAAGAAGAAGAAAAAAAGGAGGAGAGAGTGAAAGAAGATGAAGGGAGAGGTGGAGAAAGAAAGAAGAAAAAAGAAAGAGAGAAGAAAGATAGTCATAAAAGAAGAGAGAGAAAATGAATATATATATATATATATATATATTTTAGCATTTTCGTCTGTTTAGTTCCAAAGATGGAACGGTACTGTTCATGTGTGCCAAATATTATAGCATTTAAAACATCTCATGGGAGGGGTTTTTTGGTGTTTGGCGTGACAAATGCCAAATATTTGGCATTTGGCACACTTGATGAGAATGCTCTAAGAGACAGATCTTCTTTAGCATGACTTGTCCTTTTATAATACTTACCTATTATCATTATGGTATGAATTTTTATTTATTTATTTATTCCAACGGTCTTGCTATGGAGACTTTTGTAACATCGCAACAAGTCTAATCCTTAGAGATGATGATAGAAATGATCTTAGTTTTTGTTTTAACCGTGGAAAAATAGTTTAAATCAAGTCCAATCCTTAGACATCTATAAAAAAAAATGATCGGATTGTAAAGATCATGATAAGATAGAAATGATCATTTTTCTTTCTTTTTTTTGAGAAGAGGCAACTATCAAAATCTTATCCTCAATATTAGCAATTAGAATTTGTTTTTAATTCAAATTCATCTTCTCTACATATTGATTCTAATATTTTCATAACTAAAATAAATAAAATAAAATAAAAACATTAGTGTTAAATGAATCTCTCTCTCTCTCTCTCTCTCTCTCAACATTTAAAGAGGCTGTAATAAAAATTACATAATCTTCTCTCGCTAAATGTGATTATAATGATTAATAAATAATGTACAAACAGAAAAGACAAAAAAAAAAATTTTGAATTAATTATTTTTTGAGAGAACTTTTGAATTAATTTAGTTGGTGTAGCTAGCAATAAATGTTTAATAATGATATTAATAATTGACATTTTTTAATCGCTAGATCTCATTGAAATATATGGTCTAAAAAGGGTAACTCTTGTGCAGTTGAACTTATCTCATATTAAAGGGCACGTAAACATGCTTCAGTAATAAGGATTAGAATAGCCAAAAAGAGAGATCACCAAAGTCAGCTAATAGTTCCATGTTTCGTACCGTCAAAAATTAATTTAATGGGCACGAACATGTCAAACTTTTTCTATACTGCTAATTTTACTACAAAACCCAAACCTCATGTTTTTAATTTCGGACATCATTATGTCTGGCTTTATTGTGAAAGAGCCATGTTTGTTCTCTACATTTCTTGGCCCATATATTTCGAACAAGTGAGGGTAAAATGAAAGGCCCATATAATACGAACAAGTGAACTCAATTATAAGTTGAGAGTTTAAATAGGTAATAAAACCTGGATTTCAAAATGAATATATCATAAAATTTATGAAGGTTAGAAGGGCCAAAAATAAGGGGGGAGTGAAACTCGCTAATGCATTTGACATAAGTTACAAAACATGTTCAAGCTTTGAGTCTTTGACTGACACAAAGAAGAGGTAGAAATATCGTAATTCTTGTATTAAGTTATCCTTATTATTACTCAGCAAAATGCGGCAGATTTACATTGCTTTACCACTCCGAATAAATGCTGTACAATTCCTGTGTATACTTAAGAAAATGAAACTTAAAAGATTTTTCACACCGTCTGGGGGATTCCACTATCCACTGCTGCATCCTTTGGAGAAGTCCTCAATACCTTAACTCGAAATCTTGCCTGCACATTTCTCGGATGCTTAGAAAGTACACAACACAATCATAAGCGAAGAAAAGACATGCCTTGTAACAATTATTTTTCAGGCTGGCTAACTGGCAGAGCAACTTAAAATCATTAAAAACAAAAACAATTTTTTTTTTTTTTTTTTTAAATGAAAAACACCAAAGGGGAAAATTTAGAAACTACATGATTTGCGAGGTAGAATTCACTTTCACTACATATTTGATACAGATATAAATAAAGAGGGATGAACAGTCATGAAGAATAATAACAAGAAAACTTGACAATACACTTCTTATAGTTCTCAAATATGATAACATATAAACAATCCACTATTTTTATTTTGGTTTATATCTAATCCAACCTGCAAGAAATGGAGGGATTTCATATACATGTTCTGCCAAACAACTGAAAATAATCATGTAAATAGAAGTGTAATAACAGAAAGAAAATTCCATAACCTATTTGTTATCCCCTGCCACTCCCTCCCTTCTTCCCAAAAAGAAAAAGAAAAATTCATGGTTATTATACAATTTATACAGTTCGTTTCTAATCAATATAATATATATGAGGTTGACTGACTCCACTAAAGTAAACAATAATGATGCGGGAGACGCAAGAAGATTATCATTTAGTATTATTTACGTTTGCAAGTCAATTGTATTTTTATGTTTTAGTCCTAGTAGTTTATTAGGCTATTAATATATATGAGGTTGACTCCATTAAAGTCACTAATTAAATATGTTAATGTGGTTTCTACAAGATGGACCAATTCAAAACAGTTATGTTGGCTCAGAGAAAATGCATGAAAGTGGGTGATAGAACTAAATAATGACCGTTCACCGGTTGGACAAGACAAACACAAAGGCCATCCCTACAATTTGTTTCCTCCAAAAGCAGGAATTGTTGCCATTACCTTTGCCTAGCAGTATCCCCCAGGATTGTCTTTAACTAATTCTGAAACCTATGTAGATTGCATAAGCAATGAAATATATGCATAGAGAATAAAGCCTCCAAATCTTTGAAGTAAAATAAAGACGTGCTTCCTTCCCCACCACCCCCCTCCTCCCCCTTCAAAACCCAACCCACCCAAAAAATAGAACTTCATTGGTATCCGTCAATTATGTTAAGCATATTTTGCTTCCAAAGCTAAGCATGCTCAGTCAGCCAACATGCACCTTATCCAAATTCAACAGACATGATATAATATTCATTAGAATGCATGCAGAAAGATCAACTGTAGGTATAATCCACACCTTCTTATCAGAACCAATCTCAATAACATCTGATGGATGGAATTGAGTAGGAAAATTTTGAGGTATCCGATACCGTCTCTCTTCAATACTGCACAGGTAAGAGAATAAAATTAGTAAAAGAAGATTGTATAATCGGAATGACAAAACAAAACTGCCCTGCTTTCCATTACTTACTCTGTGATCCAGGTACCATGTTCACTTCGCAAGTCAGTCAAGAAGAAGGCACCATCCTTATAACTAACACGTGCATGCATTTCAGAAACCTAATATAATAAAACACTGGTTATTTAATCTTGAACACCAAAGGCAGAGGAAGTGAGTTTTTTCCAGCTAATCAAATAAGCTAAGAAAGCAACTGGCTATGTCACCTGTGGCAAGGATATTGCTATCGACATCCCTGGGAGGTCCTTGTGTACTATGCTCCTGCAATTGAAATAAAACATAAGAGAAAGTTCTTTTTCATGAGAAAAATTATTAGTAAATATTGGTGATAGAAGGTAGTTGAGAACAGAACAATAAAAAATTGGTGCATTGGGTAGGATTGTCAAATAAAGGGATAATGATCCCTATTTTAACTTAAAAAATAGAATAGTTGCTCAAATATTAGGATTTGTATATGATAAATCAGAAAATCAGGATTTATCAAACTATAAATAAGTAGGTCTCATCCAAAATTTCATACCCAATAATGCAGGGATTGCTCTCATCTTTGCTTAAACAAATAGGTTGTGAAATGCCTGTTTCATTTCCACATGGCAACAAATACCACCTACAAACAAACAAGACAGATAAAAACACCAATGATAGTGGCATGCATACATTAACTAAGATATGCCAAGACATGACATTCAAAAACATAAAGGTTCATGTACATACTCTCCATTAGTGGCACGCTCCAATGCATCATCATCTTCAAACCATTGGCGTAACTGATCATTTGCCTTCACAGATAATTGATCACATATCAGCATTTAGATCAAACTAGAAACCAATGCTGCTTTTAATCACAAAATGAAATAGGCTACACTTCTTTGTGAAGTTGAATACAATATTACTTGATCAACATACTTTGTCTGAGAGTCTGCAGGATAGTGACCTTCCTTCAAGTTTTGAGCTGCAAAGAAAAATATGATTAATTGCCGATATAAAAACATTGACAGCAAAAATGGTCTTTCCTTTGCTTAATTCAAATTTTGAACTAAAAAATCATGAAATAAACCTTATTTCAGCTCTTATTATGGTTTCTAGTTCTTGCACTTACCATTGGCCCAGATTTCTAATGCATGATGTATAAATGCATAGAAGCATGAAAGCTTAAAAGTGGACGAAGTATGTTCATAATCTGTGTTTAGAATGCACAGAAAATTTCTAAAACATTGAAGAAAATCTAAAATCCTGACTAAACTATTTTATGGGACATCTAAACTTGAGAAGCTTCCATGTAGAAAAATAGCTTTAACACATGGAAATCAATGATTGTTTTCATAACCGGTCATGTGAAGGTCAGAAATAAAGGTCAGAAGAAAATTAAGATAACAGCTGGAGCACACTAAAAAAAGGGTTCTTAAGATCTTACCTGTTACCACCAAGGACCCAACTTAGCATCAAGGGCATTGCCAGGTCAATAAAAACTCTCCCTCCAACTCTCCCTGGATGTGGTATCCTAAACTTCGTCAAAAACTGAGAGGTTGCAAAGGCATCATCAATATCCACGCAACATACTGGCCAGGTTGATTTAATTGATTATTTTGTGCATTTATAAATAATCCTACCGACAATGGGCCAAGTCCTATGCCCAAGTAAGGCTTGTAAGTTGAAGCCATAAGCGCAGCCATTCTTGCCATTCCATGAATAATGGCAACACGTAATCTTCTAGCATTCTCATATCTGGGGGACCAAAGAGAAAGGGCATGTGTTATCAAAGAGAGTCAAGTGATTAATTCTTCATATAATTGTGGTCTATCAAACTCCAAGCCAGCCAAACTTTAAACAACAGTTTAAGACCATAAAATTTACAATTGAGAATTATGCAAAATGTGATTTATCAATGCAACTCATCACAACAGTGCTATTTCCAACTTTTTAAGGTTTAACCCAAGGGTCACCATACTGGCTGAGGACCACACCTCATGGAATGGAGGTCACTGGTTCAACTCTTCCCCTCACCCCCTGGGGTCATTTATTCACTTGATAAAGAATGTTCCACACATCCGCTTTCTTATACATGTTTTCCCCCTTAATTTTCTTTTATAATGTTTCACAGTTATACAAATATCAGGTAATTATGCAGTTCTAACCTTAAAATTGAACTTTCTTTGGAATAGTAAACAGCATATTACCTCTTAAGAGAAGTAACAACATCAATAGGAGTTCCTGATTCAATACTTTCTTTCCATGATTTATCAAGCTCCACTGCAAGTTGATAACCATCCTGTCATGATGACATAAATGGTTCAAACACATTTGACCTCATTCTTGAATTGGGATTTGCTGAATTAGTAGTCCCATATCCTTTTGACCATCTAATGAAAAGCTGAGATAAACATTGTTTATTTCTGTAGTCTACAATGAAGAGACCAATAAAAAAAAAAATCTGCAGAAGTTTCGGAAAATGAAAACACGGAAGATGAAGAAGAAGAAAGTGCTTATCACATCCCACAATTTCGGCAATGCTTATCTCGAGTTGATGAGGAGTGATAAAACTGTAAACCATGATGATCATTAACTTGAAATGGGATAAAGTGTATCAAACCAAAACAAAGCAAGGTATACCTCAATGGCCATGCATCCCCCTTGACCCATATTTGGCTGCATAGCATGGACAGAATCCCCAAGCAAGGTCACACGACCCTTTCCCCAAGTTAAAATTGGTATACGATCATATATGTCACGTCGAAGAATTGCATCTTCATCTGTGGCAAGTATCAGATCTATTACATTATCACACCAGCCCTCAAATATTTTAAGCAACCTTTCCTTTTTACCTGTAAAAAGGAAAACATTAACAAATGATAAGTAAACATCCATTTTTTTTCCTATTATTTTTCTAAATCTGTAAAAAATAAGTAACAATAACTGAAATAACACCATCCAATTTTTTCCCCCAACTTTCTGGTCACAGAAAAAATGTCTACACACATTCTATTATTAGGGACAGAATTCTCAGATATGTATTATCTTTTGATTTTAACCCCAAAAAAAAAAATATATATATATATATATATTGATGACGCTTAAGATGAAACTTGAACCTTTCCTTCATATAGTTCATGCTATAAGGAAGATATACTAAACCTACATGTGTCTCTCATTGAAATTTTGGCAACTCCGATTAGGATATGAGTGTTGGCCAATTCCATGACAATGATTGTAATCAGATTTCATAATTGGGTGTAATTCATTCCTGTAAAAGTTTGTTATGAGTTGTCTTGGAGCTGCCTTGAAGAATTGAAGACTGGAAAACTTTACTTAAGCAAAAAATATTCTTGTTCCAGAAAAAGGTAAAGCCACCCGATTGGCCTGACTTTCCCAAATGCCCACCACCGGTAGGCCAGTAAACTTCTATTGCAATTCTGAGGTCAACTTGCTACAGATTGAGAAAATTTTGGTTTTGCTCAAGTAAAAGTATAATGAATTTGAGATTTCTTCTGTCACTACCTCGAGTGAGATCACATGATTAGTTTTCCTGTTCCATTTTGAAATAGTTTTTGTGCTGCATCTTTTAACCCTATTGTGCACCTATATAAATCATAATTTGTACAATTTTTGCCACACCCTACGCAAAATTGAAAAAATCTAGTGCTTAAACTGAAAATCCTTTTTCTTTCACCCATCTTGTGATCCCAAAGTAAGAGATTGTGACATTAATTTGAAACCACAAAAACTTCTCCACCATCCAGACTGAAGATATGAGAATGAAAACCAACTTGACTAACACTAAACAATCTATTATTACTTTGTGTATTTCGTGCAAACTCTGTTTTAATTGTGACCATTTTCTTTTTTGGCATGATCACCAAAGTCTGTTCATATAGATGCATGAATTCCCTATTCATAAACAGACACACATTCACAAAAACAGATATTGTTCTTTTATCCTGGCATTATTTTCACTTCTACTGCTTGGTAGTTTGAAAAGCTTAAGCATCTGAAGAGTGAGTACCACGAGGACTATCAACCCCACCAGGTGCTTCCTTGTGAAATGCATACCACTGCATCTTTCCTGCACCCACATCTGAAGAAACGAAGTATTGTTTGTGTCCCAAAAATACTCGGTACCTTCAGAAGAGAAGTATAAGTATAAGCCTCTATACTTGATATAGAATTACATGAAAAAAGAATGACAATGATTCAAATGCTTGTTAGTAGCCTATGGTGTAAGACAATGAAGATGCAAAGCAAACGTGTAACTCAAGTGGAATGAAACATACCCAACAGTTTCAATGTCAGCAGGCACAAAATCTGCAATACCAGTATAACAAGTGTAGCCCGAGTAAACAGCTTCCTTTGGTCCAAATAAATTCTTTCTCACCTATTGAAAAGAAAACCATATCTAATATTAGAAATTTAAATTACACCTGTTAGACCATAAGACATCCTGAAAATGGTAGAACATATCATATCTGTCTCACTCATCCAAAAAAAAAAAAAAAACCATTTCATTCAGCCTGTTGGCAGATGATGTTTGTCAGGACTTCTGAAATAATGAGGAGAAAATTTCACGGACCAGGTTGCCATGGCTACTTGGTAAGACCAAATTTGAGCTAAGATATCTTACCATACATCATTAATACGTATCCTAATCCCCTCACGCACACTAATACGCTTTTTCATACTGTTATATGTAAACAAAAACTATATATCAAAGAAAAAGAAAGTGAATTACAAATAAAAATGTATTAAAAAAAGGCATGTCTTTATATACAGGGCATTAAAAAATACCTTTGACCATATACCATCAGCTCCAACCAGAAGGTCACCTTCATAACTTTGTCCATCCTCAAGCATCACAGTAACCTAAATTTGGGTTTTAAAAAGAAAAAAGAATAAAATGTCAAAATCTAAGATATATATGAAACACTATCATGTAGAGCACATCAATTAATTAGATGCATATTCCATAAAGAAAGAAACAAAACAAGTGGAAAAGAACTTTCTATCCAACACATTCCTTGGTGATAATGGAAGGACAAACTTCAACAAGTTAACAGCTCATACTATATTTATTACCTTATCTCCATTATCCTCGAATTCAGTGACATTACTGCCATTTATAATGACATCTTCCCCAACTGCACGAGCAAGAATTTGTTGCAAGGCCATTCTGCTTATAACTCTAGTGACAGGAAGCCCTCGTTCTGCTGCAGGAGTGAATGTGTCAAACTTGACGTACCTGATAATCAACTACATATCAATATATGTGACTAGATGCTTATAATTAGAATTTTCTAGCAATAGGGACCGTAAAAACTACTACAATCCAAAGTAAGACAAGAAATTATGTTAAAAAGGAACATTTCTACTTCTGAAGCATTATGGAACTAATCACCAATCTGACTCATCTCTTTTGTTTAAATAACAGTTTAGTTTTATCCTTCTCTCATCATACATGTGCTTTGCAATTCTAGGCCTTTTATTGTAAAACTTGTTGGAATAAAAGCCAGAATCTGGTTGAAGCATGCAAATATGTCTCTGAACTAGGTAAGATTGTCTGAAGAAATGGCAAAACAAAAGAAAAATTAAGCTTTAAAATAGTAAAATGGATAAAGCACTGACGCTGCCTTACTAGAACTAGAGGCGGTATTGGGATAAAAGCAGCTGCAAAAATAATAATAATAATAATAAGAACCACTTTAGATATCTATCTTGGATAGACCTCCCTTAGCCTGAATCACTCTGCTGCTACCTTACATTCATATTTGCATATGAGAGGATCATTTTGTAGCCATGTAATTTCCTTAATTTGGTTCGGCTAACTCATCCAATCATGGCTGCCACTCCTCTTAGAAGAATTATGTTTTCTTTTCACTCTCTTAGATATGGGTGAAAGAATTTTAAGATGTATAGGGGAAAGCTCTAATTTCGGTCTTCCTGGAACACAAAGCTATGCCATTGTCAACATAAATTACTGGCTTTCAAATTCACCATTATGGACAAAAAAATCCATGGTAGACTGGTAGTAATTGTTGGCAATTAAATAACTTTAGGACTCACAGAATGCTAGTTTGCTGCAGTATAGTAGCAGAGATTCAATTATCCATGACAGGCCTTTCCGTACAAACTGAAGCAATTGCAGCATACTGATCCGTGGGATGAACTTCGGTTTCCATTGCTTCATTAATTAAATTTGTAAGAATAACTATGTTAACAGATAATGGCATCATACATACTACACCATGAATTTACCACAAAATGCTCATGAAGATTGTATTCAAATCACAATATCTGTAATTGGTTCACCATCACTTGAAACCACAAGCGCAGACTACAACATCACTATTCACTGCATCAATTCTGTGAAGATACATCGGGTGTGAGTTGTGCGTGTTGAGTCCCACATCAGGTGTTTAATAGGTAGATCGGGTATTTACTAGGTAGATCTTGGATATATGACTGATTATGATGAACCCAATTATAACTTCACTAGTCCACTAACAAGTATTAAAAGGATGTGGTTCATTAATTGGCAACTCCTTCTGGAACCCACAAATAGCTAACAAGGTTTCTTCTCTTCTTTTCTTTTTCTTTTTCTTTTTTTTTTCTTTTTTTTTGGTGAAGAGTAATAATTGTAACTAATTTGTTGTTAAGAGTCATGTGATTCATTAATTGGCAACTCTTCCCCTAAATTCCTTTGACGCAAATAAAAAGGAAACAAATTTCGAGCACACCATAAGGTAGAAGAGCCAAACATATAAAAAGCAAAATAATTTCGAAAAACTTACCAAGTACCAGAAATCCCATCAACAAGGCCATTAATCCTATCCCCAGTAATGCACCCAGTGTTCATAACCTCCTCAGCAACATCCAAATCAATAGCTTCCAAAGCAGCCAAAGCATTACTCTGTATCTGAATTGGACCCCTATACTGACCCTCCCCTCTTATAGCACTCAAATCCTTCTCAAACACCACCACCTCAAACCCCCTCTTCTTTGCAGCCAAAGCAAAAACCAGCCCACCAATCCCACCTCCAGCCACAAGTAACCGAAGCTTCTTTCGTGGCTCCACATCACTTAGCGTTGGTGGTGACACAGCTGGGGCCTCTGCCACTTGGGCTTTGACTTGCACCAGCTTCCTCTGGTGCCTGCTTGTTCTGGTTTTGAAGTGGTGGTTAAAGTGTACATAAGGTGGGAATTCTACTGGGAAGTCTCTGGAAACGTGAACTGGGAAGTGGGTTCTTGAGAAATCAAAGGTGGATTTCGAGTTGATTGAGTTGCAAAGGACAGTGGAAGCCATTAATGGTTCTCTTGGGAACTGAAAGACTTGTTGATCTTGTGGTTAAACTAAGTTTTCCCGGCTAATAAAGAAAGAGACAGAGAGCGAGAAAGAGTGCGTGTATTGTGCCTGTGTACGTGTAATTCTGTGTGCGTCTAACTGTGTGTGATTGGGGGTGCACGTGGTCCATCCAATCCAATTCATTGGAGGATACATCAAATATAAAATATAGGGTAAAATATTATTTTCGTCTTCAAATTATTATAAAATTTTATTTTTCGTTTCTAAACTTTCAAAAGTTTTATTTTTGTTTTTAAACTTTTTTAAATGTATTGATTTTCATCCCTCTCATATTATCACATTGTCAAAGTCACGTCAGCACTTCGTCAGACGGAGAGACAAAAATCAATATATTTAGAAAAGTTTAAGGACGAAAAACGAATTTTTAAAAGTTTAGGGACAAAAAATGAACTTTTGTGATAATTTAAGAACAAAAACAAACTTTTGAAAGTTTAAGGACGAAAAATAAACTTTTATAATTGTTTAAAGGCGAAAATGATATTTTACCCTAAAATATATGTAAATTTCCACTAAATATTAAGGACAAGAATTGTGGTGCACTGAGCACCAATCGTGGATATTCCAATGCCATGTGGCAGTGCCTTGATGAACCTTGCTCTCACTCTCACACTCTCACCTCTGTACTGCATTTTCTCCAAGACCAAGAGGGAAAGAAAAAAAATCTTTGGCAAGACAGGAAGTTGATAGTTTCTGTGGTGACTATTGTTTTTTGAGAAAAAAATAATATCTATCTCAGATTCTCAGTGATACTTTTTGCAACCAAATGGAAACTGATGGAGTAGACAGCATTATCCAAAAAAAGACAATATCATTGCTGCTTTGTGGGGCCCAATTTGGTCGTAGTCACGTATTACAGTAATCCAATGCGTGGCATTTGGAAGTCTCAAGGGGCAAGACCAACCACTCCGGCCTACCTTACCGAATTTGTAATGCTACTAGCTCTCGCACAAGGGGCGAGTCTCGTAGAAGGATCAATGTATAGAGTCTCATTTCTATGTGAGAGCTTGAAACACAGCTTTAAAACTATGTAAATATTGTTGCCAAATTTCGAGTGTCTTTTAAAAATTTTGATTAAAAAAATTGGCCTTTAGCAAAATAAATTAAAATATATATTAAGTAATGTAAGAGTACTTACAAATGAGATAATTAAAATAGCTTTTTAGACCAAATTTGACTGAAAATGCTGCTAAGCTGATAAGAATGCTCTTACAACCATTTTGGGACTTGGAGGATAGTCGTTGAAATTTTATTTTTTTTAATGTTATTGTAGAAAGTGAAACCAAGATTGTTGTGGAGGCAGTGCTAAAGTCAAGCAATGATGATACTTGAAAAATAGCGGTTTTCAATGATAACCTTTTTTAGTCTCTATATTTTGGGATCATTATCAATTTGCCTCCTACATTTTTGTAACAATCAATTTAGTTTATGTTATTTTCAACTTACAATCAATTTAATTCTTGTTATTTTTAATTTGCAACCATTATGAGTCCAAATTTGGATTTGTTTTAGTTGCTAGTTAATATGTGTGTCTACTAGAGTCGGAGAATAGTGACTTTGATTTGTGTTTAGTTTTCAAGAAAGTGTAGGAAAAACTGTGATTTGACGATAAAGACAAAATTGATTGCAAGTTGAAAAGAAAAAGATCTAATTGACTACTACCAAAATTGTATTTTCGCCAAAATTTAATTTAAAAAGTGGCCTTTAGCAAATAAATTAGTTACAAAAAAATTTTATAATCTTTTGATATAATTTTTTTTTTCATTCCAATTCATTTTTCATTCTTAAATTTTAAAAGGTTTTTTTTTTATACCTATCTAAAAACAATTGAAAGCATTATATTATTCTCTGTAATTATTATCTTATATGTATAACTAAGTGACACTAATATTTCTTAAAAAAATTTGAATTTTATTTTAATATTAAAGAATCAAATATATCGGACTTGTACATTACTTTCTTTAAAAAAAAAAAAAAAAAAAAAAAAAAAAAAAAAAAAAAAAAAACACATGATATTAATTAACACAAGTGACATGATTTTTTTTTTTTTGATGGAGTAGCATGAAATTATTGGTCATTCACATTGTGTAATAGAACTTTTTCAAATTTAAGGGAAATTTTTTTTTTTTTAATAATTTAACAAAAAATAATTTTTTTAAAAAAGTTGAATGATATAAATCTACTATTTTCAATACACATGTACACGTGTGTAGTCCTCCTCCCTGAAATCCATTATTTGGGCCTGGGCATGCAGCTTGATATATAACCTTTGGACAGGCCCAACTGTGTCGATCATATATTTTCCAAGCTGCTGGCTGCCATACACTCTATTTTTTTTTATTTTTTTGGTAATCACCATAAACTCTAATTGGAAACACCACAAGAAGCAACATCCACATTCACTCATCACACAATATACTAGATATTATGGGTTTTAAATATATATTTTATTTTATTTATGAAGCAAAGCTAACACCTACTCGATTGGGGGAGGTTACTGTGATGGTGAACTATATATTAAAATCAAGATCATTATCATTTGAAGTAGTGCTATCAATCCTTTAAGTTAGAAACATGAGTACAATTGGTTATTTTGTAAAAAGCTGTTAGACTCAGTGCTTACATGGCTAACAAAATAATGACGTGGCGAATTTTAACTCAAATGACATCAATTTTAATATAAAAAAAATTAAAAATCACCGCTGACTCGTATAAAATCCCATGACCCATCAGAAAATCACCCGACTCATTTTGAAACCCGTTAACAAACGGTATTCCCAAATCAAACTTCCCCCTTTGCATTGGGGAAGGGGGAAGATGGTGAGGATAAAGACATTGAGCCATAATAAAGAACTAAGTAAGGGAGTGAACAACTAAATTGTACTTCTTTCTGTTTCTTAATTAGAAGAAAGAATGATCATTCTTTCTTTTTATTATTGTACTTTGAAAACTCATACACTTGACCTTAAAGTATATATACACACACATAGTTTCAGTCCAAAATCCAAGTCCAAACTGTTAAGAATTAAATATTTGTAGACATCATCATGTAATAATGCTAAATTTTAAGTTATAATAAAAATGTTTGGCAAGGTTAGGGGTATACGAACTCCATACAAAAATTGGATTCCCATGTGGTTTTTCTATTGAAAATATTCCTTATTAGTTTGCCACTTTGTTACCAAATTTGTATGTGCTTCTACTGCTTTCATTATAATTATTATTGTAGATTTGGTATTTCAGATTTGTGGTTAATAAATCTGTTTGTGTGTGAGATTCATAATAAATTTGATGAAATAATTTGTTTATTTTTCCACATAAATTACTTAGAGTCAAGGTAAGATTTTTCATTTGATGTAAAGATTTTACTAACATATGTCTTTATGGTATTCATTAATAAACAATTTCTTGAAACTTTTTTATGAGAAAAAAAAATTGACTAACATTTTTGATAACTTTTTTAATTTTTCATAAAAAGTTTCCTAAAATTGATAGATGCCTTAAAGACATACATTAACTAGACCCTATAAGGTTATAAAAGCATTTAAAACACTTAAGTATAATTAAGAAAGATTTTTAAAGACAAAATGAATTATATATATATATATATATATGTAGGGATAAAGGCCCGAAATTATATATTGGGCCTTGGGCTTAGTTTGCATATTGAAGACATAAGTTGGTCCGAGGAGGGTAAACAATTAGGGAAGACTCAAATATCAGAATCCCGTGGATAAGAGACAAACAAAGAGCTGTCCTCAGATTAATTACTCCTTGGATATGTTGGACGTGATACAAATCTATATTCCGACCACCAACGTGATCTTCCAGAAAGCTTCAGTGATAAGAACAAACTTCATATATATATACAAGAATAATGGAAAATGATAAATATCTAGGGAAAAACTGCTACCACTGTATTTAATGCCCTGCACCTACTTTCTTGGCCGCATTTATGTGGAAAAGACTCCTGAACAGTGCTGCCTTGATCACCCAAACTCACAGAAAGCCAGGTAGGATGTCTGATGGGATAGGTACTCAAGTGATGGCACAGATAATCAACAAGTGTAAGGTGAGGATGATCCAATGGAGCTATATAAGGTGAAAATCCCTCCACGAAGAGATGGATCAGAAAAAGAGAAAAGGAACACTATAGCAATTAAAGTTACATCTGTAATCACCTGGAGAAGATTTATAACCCAATTGATCTCCTCAGACATCACATATATTTAGTATTATTAATTTTGCTATTGTCTGATTTCACTTTAAATCTATAATAGCCGTTACTAATTTCATTAGGACCCAGTTCTTCAACCCTCTCTCTACAAATTCTATTGTATTGGGCTCATTGGGCCAAGGTCTCACTCACCTTGGATTTGGGCTACAAAAAGGGTCTTTACAATATATTTTCTTTTTCTTTTTCTTTTTCTTTTTTTATGGGAACAAATACACATTTTTCAAATTAAAATCTCATCCAAAAAAATCTTAAATTGTGCTATTACTTATGGTAAAGAAAATCAAGAAAAGTAAAACTTAAGTAATAAAGCATCATTTCTAAAAATAGGAACATGTTTTTAACGTTTTCATTAATGTAAGTTACTAAAAATTAAGGGCAAATTACAGTAAACTCACATGTGGTTTGACTGGTTCTTATTTTGCCTACCCGTGACACTTTGTCCACCTGTGTTTAGCTCTGTTTGGTCTCTATTAGCCATCTCTGTTAAAAATATGGGTAAATAAGTCTTTTTGCTTATATTTTATATATCTCTCCTCCAAAAACATAAAAATAACAAAAATATAGAAAAAAACAAGATCAAATAGGGAATTTGTAAAGAAACTAAATAGATAGAGCTGGGTCAATTTTCATATGCTTCATCCTCTCTCTTAAACCCTCATTGTCTCTCTGTTGAGGACTCTTTTTTCGCCCCACATAGCACTACTTCATCGGTAATCCACGCCACATCAACATATTATTGATTTTTTGGTAAATCTCTTTAAAGCCAAAAATAAGCTTATATCTCATTCAACTACATGGATTTGGCTCACTTGGTCCACAAGATCCTTACTTCAAGAGGCGGATTCATGGTCAACATTTCTTCTTCATCAATTGGGATGATAACCACATGACATCATCAACATCAACATATGAATCGCGTTCAGGCAATGAATCAAAGCTCACGGCCCATATTACCTCTCTTACACTCATGACAAGCGGCTTTTTCAATAAAAGCCCATATTCACACAAAATGACAACAAAATCCAAGGTACATTATCTCATCTTCGGCTTATGATCTAAGCTTATGAGTCTCTTTGGGAAAACTTTGGGAGTCGTGGTTTGGAGGGCCAAAAGGCATGCTAAGTAAAGCTCTAGCGGTTTAAAGTTGCTAAAAGAAACATGTTACTTGGCGTGTCTTCTCTTATTCCCTAAACTCTGACTAGTCCATGTGTGGTGAATAACATATGGTAAGCATCTCTTATCACATAGCACTTTAGATAATAAAATTCCTTATTACTCTTTTCCTAAAACTTAATATTCATCATATGACACACTCAATATCCATCCTTCTAAATTCTGAGAAAATAACTATTCATTCAACCTCTAACTGTTCCTATACAAATTTAGAAACTTCATTATATTATTCTACATAAATCTTATTACTACTTTCAGCTAAAATCCAACATAAACACATGGCCTAATCTGATTGGCTATCTTTGATCTCCAAATACATAGAATATTCATGATATCTCTAAATATCCAACTGTTGTCTGCCACAATCAGATCAAATATTTCTCTGTTAACTGCTAGAGTAGAGTATTAAATGCTCTTCTTGCTCACCAAGATTATGTCACAACACAATGAGACTTTAACTTGATCTCTAAAGCTTCATTAACTTTCAACAAATCATTCTATTACTTACTAAAAACGTGTTATAATAAAACCTTGGACCAAAAATACAAACACTCAAAAAAGGAAACATTTCCAACAGGACTCCAGCAGTGTGTTCAGCACTTGACACCTAGCTGGAAGTGATATCATTAGCCTTTTAATGTTCAAATCTCATCAGCCTGACATTTGACCTCATCTGCTTCTGCCCTAAGCAACAGCTGTCTTATGACAGTTGTGATAGTTGTCTCATGATAGCTGTCACAACTTTTCCTAACAGCTGAAACAGCTTTTTCAGAATAGATGTAACAGCTGACCCAGCAATCTTAACATTACTGATTTTTTCACATTTGGCTAAAAACTAAAACCAACTAAGAAACTATATTTTTCTTGCTAAAATACTTTCCTTTTCTGCTGCTCTTTCCCCATCAGCTTTTACCAAAAACAGCAAGAATATCTTAAAGCTAAACATACCTTTTTTTGGTCAAATCTTAAGATGGATTTTCTAAAAATTCATTGCTAATTAAGACAGATTTTGGCTGAGATTCTTTACTAAAATACCCCTTTAAACTCAGCTATAAACAGAATCCTTCATCAACACCTCAAAAAAAGACACTAATAGAGAAGAACAACTCTTTCATAAATTTCTTTATTCTCTCTCCCTCCAATTATCTTCTTAAGCTCTTAATGAAGTTCTGAGTTTCTGAGTTTTTAGTTTCTAAATTAGGAACTAAACTCTTCAGCCCTTAGCTCATAAATGCCTTCATAAGCCCTCATACATCCTCTAGCAGAAAATCTCAACAGCTTTGTTAAATACACTACAATACCATTACTCTCTTATACTCATTATCTCACTCTCTATATTCTGAAAATACGTCTATCTTGCTACCCATATCTCTAAACATCTCTTTCTCTACCTCTCTTATAAAAGCCCTTCTCATAGAAGGTATAAACTTCTAATACTTAAAACTCTTCTCCTAGAAGGCACCAAGATCTCATATCAAAGCCCTTCTCATGGAAGGCACAAATCTATCTTACATAAAGTCCTTCTTTTAGAAGGCACAAATACTTCATACAAAAGCCCTTCTCATGGAAGGCAACACTATTCATAATTTCACAACAACTAAAAGAGTATTGTCAAGGGGGAAATTCATTTAAGTGCATGATAAGAAAGACAACCTTAACCAGCATCTACACACAACTAGATATACTCTCTCTCCCTCCAATTGCACCCATTTTTCTCCTTCAATATTTAAGTTATCATGGCAAACTGCCTCTCTACCGCTGGAGTCATTCTACTGGAATACTATCAGTTCACCGATGCAGTACAGCTAGAGTTACAAACCATACAAAAATAAGTGACTTTGCTTCCATATATTTAAATTTACATCATTGAGTACATGATTACTTCACATTTAAATACATATTACTTTATTCCAACTACTATTACAACTATTAATTAAAACTTAAACTCATTTAAATGTATGATAAAAGGGGCAAGTTTAACCAGTCTCTACACATAGCTGGACATACTCTCTCTCCCTCTAGTTGCACTCATTTTTCCCCTTCAATATTGAAGCTATCATGGCAAACTGCATCTCTACCACTGGAGTCATTCTACTAGAATACTATCAGTTCACTGATGCTACACAACTAGAACTACAAACCATACAAAGATAAATGACTTTGCTTCCATATCCTAAAATTTACATTATTGAGTATATGATTACTTCATGTTTAAATACATATTACTTTATTCTAACTACTGTTACAACTATTAATCAAAACTTAAACTCATTTAAATGCATGATAAGAGGGGCAAGCTTAACCAACCTCTACACACAACTGGACACACTTTCTCTCCCTCCAGTTGCACCAATTTTTCCCCTTCAATATTGAAGTTATCATGGCAAACTGCCTCTCTACTGCTGGAGTCATTCAACTACATAGCTGGAGCTACAAACCATACAAAGATAAGTGACTCTGTTTCCATATCTTTAAATTTACATCATTGAGTATATGATTACTTCACTTTTAAATGCATATTATTTTATTTCAACTACTATTGCGACTATTAATCAAAGCTATTATATTAAACACATATAACATGTTTATTCAACCATTATTATGATTCTTAGACTTTGGCTTTAATGGTTTTATAGGCTTAAAAGTATGTCGGTAGCCATTGGACCATGTGGCCCGATGTTGAGTTCTAGATGCAACTCCCCAAACACAACCTGGGCCTAGCAAGGTCACTAATCCAGCAGACAACACATGGCCGAGTAACCGAAAAAGGCCCCCGAACACTCTCAAGCTCCCATCTCTCTCTCTCTCTCTCTCTCTCTCTCTCTCTCTCTCTCTTAGATCTCTGATTTTATTCTCTTATCTTTTCTCTGTTTATGGTGTTGAGGAGACCAACTTGGCACCACAGCGAAAACCCAGCTAACCTAGCCTTGAGGAGGCTAATCAGATGAAAACCTAGCAACACCTAGAGTTGAGGATCCCAATCTGACTACACCACTTCACGGGTTTCATTTTTTTTTTTTCTTTTTTGTTTTGCTTTTAGGTTGTGGGTTTGATCTAATGGTGGTTGCATTGGATATAGGTGGACGAGAGAGAGAGGGGGACAACAGCAAGAGGATGAGATGGTGACTTTTTTTCAAATTGAGTTCATTTTTTTTTAACATTAATTAGTCCTAATCCTAAAGTACCACCCTATTGCTTGTCTTAAGTCACATGTACCCGCCTCAGCAAGTTAAAGAATTTTTTTTTAGTCTCTAGCATTGCTCATTACTCTTTGGGAATTATCTATAATGGATACAGCAGCAATCGATGTAGTAAGCCCTACTCTATAGCTAATATAAGAGTTGAGAATTGAGATTGAAGGTTATATTCTGCAATTCCTGTTTACCCTGCTATAGTTCTTAGCTGTAACTGAGGCAAAGAGTCATTACTCTAAATTCTGTAACCTGTTTCCTAGTTGTAGTTGTTATTTGTTGTTCCTAGGTTGTGATTTTGTAATGCAAGGACTTCTCAGGTCTTTAATTTTAGGTGAAGGGAGAAAACCACTAAGATTAAATTTTTTTTCTTATGGAATACAAGAATTTAAAAAAAGAAAGCACCAAAAAAAGGATAAAAACAGCCTTTTGTATTGAACAATACTAATTTTTATTTTGTTGGCAAAAACTACATTTTGGTCCTTACATTTTCACGCGATTTCATTTTGGTCCCTTACTTTTTTTTCCACCACTTTTAGTCTCTATCCTAGATAACGCATCTCGTTTTAGTCCTTTCTGTCAACACCCTAACGACAAAGTCCTACGTGACAAACGAGACTATTAAAATAATAATAATAAAAATTTATTTTGGCATTTAAAAATGCCACGTCAGCATCTAAATTAAAAAAATTAATTTATTAATTTTAACTAAATAAAAAAAAATTAAAAACCGAATTAAAAACTAAAAATCACTTGAATTGAGATCTAAGTAGGTCTTGAACAAGAACAACAAGAACATAACCCCAGATCTATGAACACAAACCCAGAAATTAAAAATCTCAAAATCACAATTTTCTCAAACTCAGCAAAATCATCAAATCCAAAATCCCCAAAATATCAAATCAATCCAAAAATACAACACAACCAATCCAAACAAAAAAAATCTCAAACTCAAAAAAACCCATCAACCACCACGTCTGAAGCAAGCCACAAACCCAGGGGCAATCACAATGACCAAACCTACCAATAAATCACAAACCAAACCACAAATGAAGAACCAAACCACGAAGCAAGCCACAAACCAGACCCAGATCGAAACCACCAACCATCGCCACCCTGACCCAAATTGGAACCACAACCCAACAAAAATTAACCCATGAAACCCACCAATGAAACCCACGAATTTAGAACAAACACCATGGCCCACTCCCAACAAACACAATCAACAAACCCCCCCCCCCCCCCAAAAAAAATCCAAGACCAGTGACAAAAGCCAAATGCGAAAGAGGGAGAGAAAGAGAACTTACCGTCGTCGTGCCGCTGCCTTGGACCTGATATGGTTGGGCTGATGGGTTCATGATGGGCCGATGGTTTTCAGGTGGATGGGCTCTATGATTTTCAGGTGGATGTGTTCTCTTACGTTTTTGGTTGGCAAACACATTCATTTCTGAGTTTAAGATTTTTTGGTTTGGATTGGTTGTGTTGTATTTTTGGATTGATTTGGTACATTGAGGCTTTAGGATTAGATGATTTTGCTGGGTTTGAGAAAATGGTGATTTTAAGATTATTAATTTTTGGATTTTAATTTCTGAGTTTGTGTTCTTAGATCTGGGTTTGTGTTTTTGTTATTCTTGTTCAAGACACATTTAGATCTCAATTCATGTGATTTTTGGTTTTTAATTCTGTTTTTAATTTTTTTATTTAGTTAAAATTAATAAATTAATTTAGATGTTTATGTCGCATTTTTTAATGCCAAAATAAAATTTTTTATTATTATTTTAATAGTCCCATCTGTCACGTAGGACTTTGCCGTTAGGGCACTGACAGAAATGACTAAAATGAGACACGTTTTCCAGAATAAGGACTAAAAGTGGTGGAAAAAAAAAAGTTAGGGACTAAAGTGGGATCGCGTGAAAATATAAGGACGAAAATGTGATTTTCGCCTATTTTGTTTTGTGGAGCAATCTCATAATTACTCGGAAAACTTGGTTACACTGGAGATATCAATTTGGGCCATTATGCCATTTTCTACTATGGCAAAGAGATCTTGCAAATAGTAAATTCAACTTCCTACCTCAAGCTCTTTCAAAAAATTCAAACTCTAACCTTTGATTCGTGTTATGTTATGTTTTGGTGATAAATGTTTTTTTTAACAAAAAAGTCAAAGGTGGGTAACAGAGATCAAACAGAGCTAAACATAGGTAGGTAAAATGTTAAATTTTAAACCACGGATAGGTAAGGTAAAAACGAGTCAAACCACGTGTGAGTTTACTATAATTTTTCCAAAAATAAAAATAAAAATTTCCAGAAACAGTTGTTGTCCCTACAGTCATGTTGATAACGTGAATAGGACATGGATACTTCCATTGATACGCAATATAATTTCCATGTGTTTTGTTTTCTTTTTGTTTTTCCTTTTAAGACCACGTTGTATAGTTCAGATTGGCTATGGTGGTCCTGGACATCTGGGTTGAATTTTCTTCCTCACAAGAGATCAGGACGGAAAAGACTCAAGCCCGAGATGTAAGAACCGAAGGCATTTAACTCCTGGCCGAAAAAACATTGCATGTGCAATGAAGCTTTTCACGGTGAATGAGTTATATATTAGTTAGACCACCGAACAATAATGGTGGTACTATAAATGGGTTCTTTGCTTATTCGTGGGACAATTTGCAAGAAGTAGTGGAGTCGATTATTTTTAAGGGGGTCAATAAGAAACATAAATTATACAAAATTTTAAATAAAAGAGAACTTGAATATATCAACATCACCAAAAAAAAAAAAAAAAAAAACTGAATACATAAAGTTTTACAATTGTTTTTTACGATGTTTCATATTTTGAAATTGTTGCATGATATCTTCATTATTAATCCTACAAACTACATATTTTTCAATGTACACAACTAAGCAATCATTCATTAATTGATCTCTTATTTTATTGATTTATTTCAAATTTATTAAGATCTAAGTGAATTTTTTCTAAGGTTTAAGATTAACAAATTTCTACTTTTGTTGTTAGGCTTATTAATTTTTTTCCAAATTTTATATCAAATTGGTTTGCGATTGGTTTTTTTTTTTTTTTTGGTGTGTGTGTGTGTGTGTGTGTGTTTAAAAAGACCAAGATATTGTTAAAAGAATTATATTCAAACTTATTTTCAACTGGGCTTAAAAAAAATATAAGGTCAAGGTGTTCAAAATTTTATTCTAGGGGTCAAAAGACTCAAAACCAAAAAAGAGTGTATATATATATATAGGGCAAAACTTAGGTATAGTACCTTAAATACCTCTTTTAAAATTAAAACACCTGTCTACTTACTTAACAGTAAAAATGCCGTTTTCTTCTCCGTTTATTTCTTTTCCTTCTTTTATTTTTCCCCTGTTTCAAACCATGACTTCCCATGAGAAAACCCCAAAACCCCAAAACTGTTTTCTTCTCTTTCTTTCTCTCTCTCGCTTAAATTGGATGAAATATTCACTTTCTTAACGTCTTCTTCCCTTCCATTAAACTGACACCTTTGCTGGTAGCTAGAGAAAATATTAGAAAATGTTCATTCAAATTTTATGAACATCAAGTACTTCTCACACAGCAACAATCAAACCAACAAAATATCAATAAACCACAAATTGATGTGTTCATCAGAGATAAAGGGAGAGAGAGTGAAGAGGAGATTAAGCCAGCAGCGAAGTAGATCGAGTGGTGGTGGCCAAGTTTCATGTAGCCAAACCTCAGCTGCTGCCAACGACCACCGCAAGCCATTGAAGGATGGCTCTCTCTCTCTCTCTAATCTCGCAAGTTTCTCTCTCCTAAGCCTGATTCTCTCTCATGCTCAACCATGCCGGAACCTCTAGAGTACGGCCACCATACACGGCAGCACAGGTCAAAGGGGTCTCCACCACTGATGGCTGCCATTCTCTCTCTCTTTTTGTTTTATCCTTTGGTTGATTTGGTGATTAGGTTATGAAAGCTTGAGAATTTCATTTGGGTTTGGGAAATGAGGGCTTGTAGATCCATGGGTTTTGATATATGCCCTGTTGAAATTGTTTTGTGTTTTAGAATGGGTTTTTAATTTGATTTGTAATTTTTTTAGTGTTTGTTTGGATAGAAAATCTTGATTTCTTGAGAAAATTTTGAATGCCCAAAATAGTCTGAAATAGGTTAAAAATAAAAGAAGGAAAAGAAATAAACAGAGAAGAAAACGGCATTTTTACTGTTAAGTAAGTGGACAAGTGTTTTAATTTTAAAAGGGATACCTAAGGTACTGTACCTAAATTTTGCCCATATATATATATATATATATAAGATAGGTTCAAGTTACACTTGGTGTAACTTTACAAGAGTTACATATTTTGTGAAACATTGATTACTGTTCGATATAAGGGTCAAAAACACTCATAGTATAGGGATTCAGATCCTCTAGAGTTCATAGGGTACTCTATTAAGTAGATTTCCTTAAATCTTAACCGTTCTTTAATGATTTAATCGTCTAAATTTTACCATGTCAGCATTCCATTAATAATAATATTAATTGTTTTGTTTTCAACATTATTATATTATTTTAAGAATATTGTTAGTGGAATGCTGATATAGCAAAATCTAGACCATTAAATCATTAAAGAATGGTTATGATTTAAAGAAATCTATTGATAGAGTTCCCTAGGAACTCTAGAAGATCTGAATCTCATAGTAGTATCATTATTACTCCCTAGAAATTAGTGATTTAGGCATTAACTTTTCTTATTAAAGGAAAAAAAAATAATAAAAAAAATAAAAAAATGAAATTGACATTTAAAATTCATGCCACCTTTCACTTATCCATATATATATATATATATATAAGATAGGTTCAAGTTACACTTGGTGTAACTTTACAAGAGTTACATATTTTGTGAAACATTGATTACTGTTCGATATAAGGGTCAAAAACACTCATAGTATAGGGATTCAGATCCTCTAGAGTTCATAGGGTACTCTATTAAGTAGATTTCCTTAAATCTTAACCGTTCTTTAATGATTTAATCGTCTAAATTTTACCATGTCAGCATTCCATTAATAATAATATTAATTGTTTTGTTTTCAACATTATTATATTATTTTAAGAATATTGTTAGTGGAATGCTGATATAGCAAAATCTAGACCATTAAATCATTAAAGAATGGTTATGATTTAAAGAAATCTATTGATAGAGTTCCCTAGGAACTCTAGAAGATCTAAATCTCATAGTAGTATCATTATTACTCCCTAGAAATTAGTGATTTAGGCATTAACTTTTCTTATTAAAGGAAAAAAAAAATAATAAAAAAAATAAAAAAATGAAATTGACATTTAAAATTCATGCCACCTTTCACTTATCTATTTAATGGAATTGACAAGGGAGATGCTGAGTACCTGTCTTCACTCCGAGCATATGTAGCATAATTCAAATGAATTTCTCTTGCTCAGTACAGGGGGTTCATTTGAACCCCCTGGGCTCCAAGTGGAGCCGCCCTGGCAAGAAGCAACCAAGTTTCATTTTTGGCTAAAACCAACTTTTACAATGCATGTGAGCTTGTCGGGATTCCTTTTGTAGGGTTTCATGAGCAAAAATGCAACATTATGGCAATAGTTTGGATGGCTTAGAACAATAGCCCTCTGTACAGTAAATCCAAATGGTCCTTCAGGCTTTATATAATGGTTCCAATCGATAATTCCAAATGATGCCTATATTGGCTGTTAGTGTTTCCCTGTAAAAAAAACAACTCTGTTTTTAAAATTGACTCAATCATCTAACTCTCTCTCTATATATATACACTCTTTTCTTGATAAACATTTATGAATTATGCTACTGCCAAGTCTCCCAACCATTTTATTTACCCCAAAAGCACTGAAAAAGGAAGGTATAACCACGTGAAATCTTTGGCTGTATATGCAGACTGGTCTCTTATGAACTGCTAGTCGATGCACGATAATTGCCTTGGTAACTAGCTAAACAATTTCTCTATGCCAATTGATCATGAACGAGTGGTTAAATGATCGATGTATTAATGGGGCACATATAAAGACAACGACTGGTTAGGCTGTCACGGGTCTGGCACCAGCCTAAACACTACCATATAGTGACGATCTCACTAAAAAAAAATACTAGAACGGTAAATGAAAACGACTCGGGCTAGTAAAAAAAAAAAAAGATGTTTTTGTTTATTTATTTAGTGAATGAACCAAGATCAAGGTCAAATTTAGAATTAGATTACATGTATAAAAGTATACCTAATATAGAGTTGATATTATATTAGATTGTGTATACTTGACTACTTGTAAACAAGTTCATAAGATATCAAATCAACCACCGTGCCTTATTAATGTGATGGTCACTCCACAAGTACTAAATTCTTGAGGGGAGAAGACTAGAGTTTAAGTTTTCAAGAGAAAACTTCACACACATATACACCTAGATTAAGTTAGAGTAGAATTTCTTTTTATATATATATATATATATATATAATCATTATTTGTAATTTATTGATAATATAAATAGTTCATTTTGCAGTAAAAATTATATAATTATTAACAATACAACGATGAATCTAATTTTTATTAGTTCATAAACAAAAAAAGCATTCTATCTAATTAACTCAAATATTATAATTTCAAGGATAAGTTATCACTTTGGTTTACAATCTTTTTCTCATATTTCAAAATGGTACATAACCTTTTAAATGTATCTTTTTAATTCTTAGATCTTACTCTTTTGCGATAATGTCAAAAAGGTTATTGGCATTAAATGATAAATGAAAAGTTTGGGTGATAACAATTATTAGTATTAAAATAATGCACTAATGCTAACTAGATGTGCCACATGGTATTTATGAAAAAAAAAATTAAAACTAAAAAACCTGCTAATGGAGTTAGGGATGTGAAATCTCTAACTCTAAGCAGCTTGACAGAGAGAGGGAGAGAGTGGGGGGGGGGGGGGGGGGTGTGGATTGAAAAGAGTTGATGAGGGTAAAGATCAGCTAGAAAAATTTGGGATCTCTCTCTCTCAATTTAGGTTTCCCCTTGTGGAGCTACTCATTTTATCAACAAATTGAAAGGGACATTTGGTCTCAACTCCCATGATGGGATTCACCATCTATGAACACATGTGACAACAATGTTGCTACCCCATTTTTCTCTTATGGAAGCCAATTGTCGTTCGCACATGAAAATTGAAAAAAAAAATCATAAACCAAGAAAAACTCCAATTTCACCTGAGACACAAACTGTGGTTATGGAGCCCATTCAAACACCTCCACTTGGTTATACTAGGTTGAATCCCGGAGTTTCAATTTTTTTTTTTTTTTTTAATAAACTTATATAATCTAATCTTAAGTCTATACAAGTATTTCTTAAACATTTATACATATTAACAAATAATATTATATATATACACATTAAAAAAGCCTCATACTCACAGATTGTTCACAAGCACATTATTATATTTGGCTGAGTTTTTTAATAATTAAGCTTAAACTTAAACTTAAACTTGACTTATTTGTTTAATTATTGACCAAAAACAAGTACTTTCTTTAATCGAGACAAAATTGTTCACAAATAGTATGATTCACTTCTAGATCAATTAAGACCCCATTTATCCAAATAAACTTATTAAACCCCCTCCCCCCAAAAAAATGTATGATAATTGATTTTTTTTTTTTTTTTTTTTTGGATTTCTCATTATTCAAGCCCCCAAGATTTTGTGTCAATAGAAATTTAACTTAATTAAGACCTTAATTTGTTTCTCCCAATTATGAATGTGCCAAAAAATCATTGATAACTAATTCTACTAACAATTATAAAAGAAATTTTAATAAAACCAAATTAACAATTTTATATCTCAAAAATAAAAATGATTTTAAACACACCAAGAAAAAATATTTATATATATAATATATAAAAAAATGAATAAAGAATATTGAATTGTTAAATTCTAATATTCAAATGGTTAAATTCTAATAAAATTCATGAAATGCATTGGGGACCGGCGGTCATTTGTTATTTGACCGCGAAACTGTCCAATGTGTAAAAACCCCTGACCTTTTACCACAAAATGATGACGTGCATGAACCCTTTGCAAATTGGTAATCCTTGAAATACGCGTCTCATTCATCAAAAAAAGGAAAAAGAAATACGTGTCTCTAATCACTACCTACTACTTGTGGTCTAGGCGTGAGATTCTTGAAAATCTGTTGTAATCTCTGTTGTACAACATTTATGAATTTTCCATCCATTCGACAAAGATTGAAAACAGAACCTGTAGCTACTTATTTATTGACCTACTACTTCGGCTCTATATTGTATATTCTTTATATAATTTTTGGGTAGTGTTAGAGATTGCTTTATGTTTTGACCCAAAAAAAAAAAGAAATTGCTTTATATTAAAATTTTGACCAGTTTTATAAAATGTGGAGTTAACGATAAAAGAGCTGAAAATAGTAAAATATTACTAAAGTGATAAATGAAGCTAAAAAAATTTATGAAAAATAGTTATTTGTTTCTAATTTATAAATTATGTAACAAAATACTCATATTTTGAAATTATTTATCAAAATATTCCTGTTTTTGAAACTCAATTTTAATAAAATCGAGTTACAGGTCAAATTCAACATTAGCAATATCAAGTTTTATGCATATTTTGCCACTTAAATTTTAAAAAAATTTTAAGTGGAACTCGACATTACTAAAAATTTAAGTGATTACATTTAAAAATATATATAAAATTCGTCATTGTTAATGTCAAGTTCTATTTGTAACTTTATTTTGTTAAAATCAAATTTAAAAAACAGAAATATTTTGTTAAATAGTTTTAAAAGTTGAGCATTTTACTACATAATTTATAAATTAGAAATAAATACCAATTTTTTCAAAAAAAATATGAATTTCATTTATAACTTTAGTAAATTTTACTATTTTCAGCCCCTTCCGTTAATTCATGCAAATTTTTTTATACTTTTTTATTAGTTAAAACCCACGATAACTCATCCTTAAAACCCAAAATAACATTTCCCATAATTTGTATGAACTACGTTTTCCAATCCATTACATTTTTTTATATAAACTTCGTCCACTTCGCTGCGTTTGATTCTCTGATTTGATGTTTTGATCCAAAATCTGGCAGTGTACAACTTTGGGACTTTCAAGAGTGATGGTGTGGTTCAAATCCAATCAAATCTACATACACTAGGATTGCTTCCCCTACAAGACTAAGGCCAAAAAGTGTTATGTCAAAGCTACAGCTGTATTAGAGACATACGCATATAAAACTGAGCCCAGTTTCCAGTTTCAAGCATCTTGTTATCCAATGAGTTTTTCTTTTGCAGTAAGAGTAAGTTGAGCTAAAAGGAAAAGACCCGCTTCACTATTTGGTGAGTCCAAAGCTTTAGCTAAACAACCGGTGCTTGGTTTGGACAGAAAACCATGAAGAAAGTTTCAGTTACTTCCCACAATTTGGGAACACTGCCAAGCCCGGGAGCTCCTAGTTACCGGGATAAGAGTGTTGGGAGCCAAAAGGGTTGGAGCTCAGAACGTGTACCACTGTCAAGTAATAGAAGCCGAAGGAATTCAAGTAGTGCTTCTTTTTTGTTGCCATTTAATAGTGGAAAGACTTTGCCTTCAAAGTGGGAAGATGCTGAGAGGTGGATTTGTAGCCCTGTTTCAGGAAATGGTATGGTTAAACATTCAAGTTCTCAGCCTCATAAAAGGCCTAAGTCCAAGAGTGGTCCAATTGTGACGCCTCCAGGGGTTGTGTACTACTCCAATTATTCACCAGCAATGCAGGGATTTGAAGGTGGCAGTGTGAGGAATATGATGGTGGGTTCTCCTTTATCAGCTGGAGTATTGGCTGCTGATAGTGTTGTTGTTCATTATGGTAATTCTAATGGAGAACAATCTTATTTAATGCATTCTGAAAATACTAATTGGGTGCAACAGTCGCCTAGTTTGCCTGGATGGTTGGAGTTGTTGAGTGAGCCTTCATTGTCTAGCTCTCAAGGTATGATGTTCCTCTTCTTTTTTACAGGCACATTTTAGATAATGAATTGAACCTGCATCAATATTCAATAACTCTAGATTCACAAAATTTTTCACAATTGTTGAGATGGCTAATTGTAAATGGTTAACGATAAAGTGATGTTTAGTGGTCGCGCATGAGAATCAGTAACAACTTTGACAGATGTGAAATTTGTTCTGAAAAATTATGATAGGATGTTTATTTTTATTTTTTTTTTCAAACAGTTGTGGAAGCCGCTGTGAATACTTAAACAGCAGCTATAGGTGTCACAGAACAGAAATTGAGTGTCGTGTGCTAGGGGCAATGCATGTGATCAAGTGCGTGGGATGCTTTATGGACACAATTATTTGTCAGAGTCAGATACCTAGCAGCCAGTATTGTATTTGGCCTCACACAACATGAAGGAAAAGTTCTCATTTTCCCATCATCGTCTTATCATTACAAATTTGCCCTTAGCTATCCAAATCAACTTGATAGGGTCATCTTTTAGACAAATTCATAGATTTAGGCTGTAATTTTAGGGGATTGATCTAGGAATCCCACCTAATTAGAAAAAGGTTTGGAATAAAATTGTTCTGTTTCCCTATATTCTTCATGGAGGATATCATCATGAAAATTATTGAACATAATATTGGAATCTTCCTAGAAGGAATAATTATGTTATGCGTCGTTTATACATAACATTCTTCTCAGTCTGTGGCCCATAGCTTTAGGATCCACATGCTATGGATCCTACAGTTGTTGGGTCCTCATACTGTAAGAGGGATGTTACGTTTGCCGGATGCATGAGATACCTTTTCTCCCACAAGGAACTAGGGAGCCGGTTTACAAATTGATGTCATAATTTAGTTACTTGAGGTTAAGGTAATGACATTTCTACAATCTTGAGAACAACAAATAAATGAACTCAAATAAAGGAGTAATATTGACTCCACTGCTGAATGATGCATTTTTAATTTACTTCAATTCTTTACATGTTAGCTCGTCTCTGTTGGATCATATGTACAGATGAGAAACTTGATGAAACTGAGGAAATCATGGATTCTGGTGCTGTTTCACGAAGAGATATGGCAACCCAAATGAGCCCTGATTGTGGCTTCCACTCATCTCCAAGAGGGAAGTCTCCGTTTTCTCCGACTCATCAACCTTTGCCATCTAATATTGTGGAAACAGAAGCTGACAATTCTGCTAACATAGAAATCAGGGATGTTGAGGTTGACAAACGAGCTACTGTTATTAGGTGGTCTAAAAGACGTACTAGTAATGTGAATAAGAAAGGGTTGCCACACGTTGAAGACCTGAATAAAAATGCTGAGGAAGCTCAAGCCTCATCTTGGAATATTGCAGAGTCAGAAATGAACATTTCAAAGTATGTTTTCTTTAAATCCTATCTTGCACCCATTGCTTCGGTTGAACATAATCCTTCTGCTGTTGGGTTAAATTTATGAAGAAAGACCAATCTTTCAGTCTGCTTGTTCTCTTCATTGCTTCAGTTGGGACTTGTAACTTATAGTTATAAGGAGTTAAATTGAATTTTTCCTTACAACTGAAAAATGATTGAACTATGTTCCTTCCTTGAGTGCTGATTTCAAAAGTTTAGACCAGAAACAACTGGTTTCCAAGCAGACTGAAGGGGTCACCCTTTCTGTTTGGTAACAAATGGCAAAGTCTTTTCCAATCAAGTACCTGCACTTGCTACTACTAAGAATTTGCCAAATCTTTGTAGCTCTCTCTCTCTCTTCGAAAATCTTAATGCTTGGAATCTATTGGACCAACATTTTACGGTCAACCGGTTTATTGAAGTCTCACATGTGAGGGTGTGATCAGTTAAGTTTTGAAATCTCATATGACATACTAATAAGTAATAACAAGAGTGAATGGTTAATATAATATAATTGAGTTTAAACTCATTGGCTTAATCTTTTGGGGTAAATGAAATCCTTATATGCTATATTAAGTATTAAGCCCTCAATTGAAATCTTTCCAACTTGCGATCTCCCCATCATATTAGCTAATTAAATTATTAGTATTTAATTTAATTTTGTAGAGTGAAGGCTATTTTAGCAATTGGGTTTTTATCTGTCTTAACAAGTCCATATGGGCGTGCCTATTGTACTCTAATGTGGAGTTTATAGTTGATAAATAAAATTTCTATTAAAATTTTTCTATAATGGCTTGGTGCTAATTTCTAGATTTTCTATTGTGTTTGATGATGATTTCAAGCAACTTATTTCATGTTTTTGTTTATTTTTCCTCAAAAATCCTTGGAAAATATTGTGCTGCATTAACGTTGGTAAGAGCACTCATTGTACGGCATCAACTCTAGTATTAGAGATCATTGTTCTGGACCAATAATTCTATTGGCTTGCAGGTTGCAAAGAGAGGAAGCCAAGATCACTGCATGGGAAAACTTGCAGAAGGCCAAAGCTGAAGCAGCAATACGAAAACTTGAGGTTGATTCATTTTCAGCATTATATTTTATACACCAATTCAACTACATTTTGCTATTGGAAACAGCAGAAATGCTAAGATACTTTTAAGAATTCATTTTTAAGCTCACTCTCTCATCCTTTTCCAAATTCTTTTCGAGAATAAATAGAAAGTTCAACAAGTTCTGTTTTGAAAAATGTACGATTCTTTCTAGTCTTGTTTGATTGAGATCCTGTTATTATGTGTCCTATGCTAACTAGAGTTTGGTTCAGATGAAATTAGAAAAGAAGAAATCATCATCAATGGATAGGATATTAAACAAGCTGAGAGTTGCACAGATGAAAGCCCAAAAAATGAGAAGCACAGTTTCAGTCGATGAAGTCCCCAAGACTAATCACAAGATTTTTTCCTTCAAAAAGTATGTGCAGATGGGTTCCTTCGGCAGTTGCTTTACCTCCTATGCGTCCTAAATCCTCATACATGTTTTGCACCAGGTAAATGGAATTTCTGACTTCAAACTTCAGAGTTTGTTCATGGCTACTCCATACTTTTTGTTTCAATAAATCTAGGGACACCAAAAAAAAAAAAAAATCACTGACTGTTGGTGCGGCTTGTAGTGATTGGTTACGTAATAAAAATTGTACCAGTGATGAGCTTATATGAATGTTGCTCTAACTTGCCACCTTAATAAGTTGTGAAAAATTTGTGTTCTTAACATTATTCTTTTTTTGTTGCAGAGTAATGATTGGACTCTACATTCTCTCTAGGTGAGAGGAACTGCGTTCACCAGCCAAATTTGGATGTTAAAAGTAGTCTAAGATAAAAGGCCAAATTGCTGCAGTAATACGATGAGAAGAATGACCGCAGTTTCTTTTCAATTCAAAAGCAATGATTCACCGCATTTGTCATCGGTGACTGGTATAGAAGCTCTTCTAGCTATTGTGCTCTTTAATATGTTTTGTTAAGAAGTCCCATATGTTGCATTATACGGATACATGATGTGTTTAATGATTAAAATTTTGTGCATCAGACCATGAGAGTATTCTTGGATACTTAAGACATTATAGTTTAGTGTGAATACAAATTTTCTTTTACATGGTTTAGTAATCATCCTTTTGTGTATGAGTAATGTTGTGGACACCATCTATTTCATAATTTTTTTTTCACAATCTACTAAGGTGAAATGTAGTTATTACTTTTATATGGACACATCAATGACACCGTTGTAAATTTTACCATCCACAACTTGTCAACTTCACGGACGTTAAGATAAAAATATAAAATAAAATAAAAATTATGCATGTGATGCATTCCATGGTAGCAGGAATGCTTTTTATTTTATTTTTATAACTAAAAAGGGGATCTGTTTATTTAGTTATAATAGTTACAAAATAGTTGAGTCCAATGGCAATCCCTAACTCTGGCTAATCGGGGATTACCAATGACATACTATCATCAGAGTTAAGTTTGACAAAAGATTGTTGGGGAGGTGTCCAGTAAATCAACCGTTGAATCTGCGAAGAGGGTGATTGTATTTCGCAATGAGGACGAATTCATTAACATAATTGATAATTTGATGAATCTAGGCAGATGGGGATATGATTTCTTGCTGCAATAGGCAAGCATTACGAGCAAGTCATATGCTTCATATGGTTAAAGCAAATACATAAAAGTAACAGTTGTTCTTTGATTCCAAGGTTCTGTTAAGCCAAATAAAGGTCTAAGTTTGAAAAAGGTCCCCAAATGGGGGATAGGAAGGGAGGGATGTTCAAATGAAATGAGTCCATCTACAACCCTAAACAATGTTAAGAATACAACCGCAGTTTCAGGACTTTTGAATACATAACATTTTTATTATAAAAATAAAAAATAAAAGATAATGCATCGTTTTCCTTAGTGGCTAATTTGGATGGAGAAAGAGGAAAGGAAAATAGAGTTGGTCATAAATTCCGGTTAACTTTACTCTACTCTCCTCCATCTAAATTGGCCTTAGAGAAGGGCATATTGGCAAAGGGTATAAGTAGAAGACACCAGCAAAAGCAGAAGGCTAGCAATTTTAAAATGTTGCATTATGAAGAATGTGATCAGCTGGCTCATCTTTCAGGAAATAACGCTTTAGAAGGTACACGGGATATAGCTATGGGTGAAAAGAAAACCGATAAATCATGTGATATTTGCCACTTGCCACGAATGGCAGTCATAATGTCACTAGGAATTTATGCGATCGTTACATTTAACACCCTATCAAATGGGGATGGGGGTGGGACCCCACACCCAGGCCACAGGCTGCAACATGTAACAAGCTCGATATAAATGATGTTTCTATCAATTATGGCACTGGGTGTTGTTCTCAGAAATGAGACATGAACACACTACATGCGGCTGATTTTGTGCTGGAAACTCTGCTCAACCCTGCAGGCCACACGGGCTCTGCTTGGGCTCCACCCTTGTTAGATAATGGAACAATTCAGACACCACATATTGAGATAAGGTGCAATTACTGTCAATGGTTGAGATTGATAGTTGCAAAAAAACAACTTTCAATCTCAACCATTGATTAAAAAAAAAGTTAACAAAAGTAAAAAGTAAAAATTTAAAAATGAAGTGTAAAAAAAATTTGTGAGAGTGAAGAAGGTAAATTGCACCGGGTGCAATACTTAGGGTATTGCACCAGATCCTAATCCCAGACCAAACCAAGAACACTGACACAACTAACAGAACAACACGGATTCACATAAGGTGCAATACCTCCACTTCCCTCACAATTTTTTTTAACTTTTCTTACTTTTTAATTTTAACTTTTTATCTCTTTTTTAATATATTTTATTTAATGACTAAGATTGAAAATTACTTTTTCAACTTTCAATCTTATCCATTTATTAGGTATTGGTGCAATACCTAAGGTATTGCACCTTATGTGAATCCGAACAGAACAATCACCTCCTGATTATTTACAGAGCAACATTGGAATTTGGAAAACACAATAATTACTTACTAAACGTGACAGGCAAATAGCCCACCGCGGGTACTGCAGATAGGTGAACTAAACACAACGGATCACTTAACACTATTGTTTTATTAATTCGGACAATTTTTCAAAACATAAGGGCAGGTTCCAACCTATGTTCCCCAGCACATTACATATATAAATGCATTGAGATGGGTGTAAATAAACATGAGTCTATAACCCATTAGGTCGACTTCGAAAATGAACATCCTAATAGTATATTTAAGTTATACAATGTAACACAAAATGCAATGCATTTTTAAGAGAAACAATGTGCAAGTTCTCCTGGCCAAACTCTTTAGTATGGCCTATACCTCCAATCTGCTCTTGATGGTCTGGCACTGCCAATTCCATAGCCCCACTGCAAAACAAAGATGGCATCATATAAGACATTACTAAGTACCAAAAAAATAGTAACAATAACAGACATGCCTAAGAACTGTTTATTTAGTAATTGCAGAATACATTAAGAACTAAGCATTAAATAAAGAAAACCTACTTTTCTTCACAGAAAAAATTGCCTAGTTCCAAAGATTACAAAAGTATCAACAGAAGTCAACTACTAGATCTGGAATATTTTGCAATTATTGCTACATTAAGAGATCAATATACATACACCCACGTCATCGAAATCCAGGCTTCCATACATCCTGCCATAAGTGCGCATGGGACCGCCATAGCCTCCAAAGGATTCAGCACCATTCATCATAAAATTTCCACTGGGACCAGCATCATCAAGAGGTGTGGCTGAATCTATTGCAACCTGCCGAGCAAGTTGAAAAGTCAAAACCCCAAAATTCTACAACTGCTTAAGGATGGAAAATGGTTGCAATATGACTAAAAGAATTCGATTTCATACCTGATGTCCACAAATTTCATGAGCCCTTCGAGATACACGATCTGCTACACCTTCTTCAGCAAAAGTTACAAAACCAAAACCCCGGTGTCCAGTTCTCTTAGGGTCCTATATTTTATATTTATATGCATTTCACAAGATCGTCAGTTACCTTAAATCAATTTTTCACTCATAATATGTAGGTAATAGCAATCTTACCTTGGGAACATAGACATCTAATATACGACCAAATCTACCGAAATACTGACGGAGATCGTCAGCAGATGCCTCCTGAGGAAGCCTACCAACAAAAATCTTTTTGCCCATTCCTCGAGAGGGCTCACCCCCTGGTCCAACATAATAAGGAAAAATTGACTGCATTAATTAATATAACTGGTATACATTTCACACATGTACATTCATAGGTTACTTACTTCCATAAACAGGGCCTGGATGATCATATAAAGTAGGTGCACCAAGAGCTGCATATCTAGTGGCTGCAGAAATATAAGCATTGTATGCACCATATCCACCCTGTGCCACTCTGCCTATTGGCCTGAAGTCATCTTCCTGAGAATATAAAATTATATTAGCTTAATTTAGAAACACAAGTTTACTGCGAATAAAATTCAATTGTAAGCTAAAAGAGATAGGACGTTCTGCTTTCAGGAAAAAAGCAGAAGGTGCAATTAAGAAAGAAAAAGACTACTCATACTGTCACTTGCCTTTGGTGTTGCTCGATCAACAACTACAGTTGAACCTCCTAATTCATGAGTTTCAGCCATCAAACTGTCCACAGATTCTGGAAAACCGGAAACAGATAATGCCAGTCATTTTGCAAATAATCTTGGTTTTTTTTTTTTTTTTTCTTAAGAGAATTCTAACAGGGTAACAAAAGCTATCTCATGTTCTAGTGTAGTTTTTCTTTTATTGGTGAGCTATACACACACACCTAGTGGGTCTTAAACCCACAAGGCCACGAGCTCATCCTCCACCTTGTTCTTCGAAGGGGAGGAGCTGACATTTGAGCTAAAGCTCATACCTTCTAGTATAGTCAAATTTTAATATTTAAGAAATCAAGATTGTCAATAGAAATCACTTAAAAAGCAGATACCTTAAATCCATTCACATTCGCCATTTCCCCTTTTTCTGGGGCCCCCCAAGGGGGGGGGGAGTTATTTCTAGGATTTCATATATGGAGATAGACTGAACTTTATATCTCACAGACCAATGATAAAAATTCAAAAACATCTCTTCTTTTGTAGAACAATAATTATCGGGAAGGTAAGATTATGAAGTTCAAAGAACCAAATGTCATGCAAAAACTAGCTGTATAGCATCAAGTTAAGTAAGATGGTCTGACCTGCATTTTCAAAGGTGATAAACCCGATTCCACGATGCATTTTTGAGCCTTGATCCTACAGAACAAAGACATCAATTACATCTTGTTGATTACAACCAGAGCAATCATTGCAATATAAATATATGTGTGTGTTTGTGTGTGTGAGAGAGAGAGAGCAGACCTTAGGCATGTACAAGTCCGTTATCTCACCATATTTCTCAAAATGGCTGGTAGAAAAAAAAAAAAAAAGGTTAGAGATCAACATGTTTCCACAACATACTTCATTGAATCATGCTATAAAATTAGCAAAGGTATGACAAAATAAAGTATCTTGATAATCTAGCAATCAACTCCATTACCTTCGGAAGGTTGCTTCTGTCACAGATTGTGGGATCCTGGCAACAAAGATCCTGGTAACTTTCTTTGCCGGCGCTCTCATTTCCTCCTGCCAAAAGAAACCATCAAATATAATTGTCAGCAGAAAATTACAATTGGATCTCATGAGGAAAAAGTGAGAGAATGGAAATCGCAACAACAGATAAAATGTACTAATTTTAAATTCTGTAATGCAACCTTTGGGGTAGCCACTTTAACTTCCAGAATTCTGTTGCCAAGAAAGTGCTCACTTGACAATGCATTCTGTAGCCAGAAAGATATCATACATCAAACATTATCATAGACATAATACATATTCAAATTTGTACAACTTCAATATTTGTCTAATCAATCAAAAATATCCTGCTAAAAAAAGATAAGTAAAGAACACAACACAAATTCTAATCAATTCTAAATTTGTACTGACCTTCGCATCTTCATCTGATGCAAATGTTACATATCCAAAACCACGAGACCGGCCTGTTGACCGCTCCTAAATCATAAAAAGAAATAGAATTGCATTACTTTTTAAAATAAATTCCAAAATAATAGGGGAAAAAGAAGAAGCAAATATTAAAATTTTGTACAATAGTTTATGTATAAAAGTATTTATGGAAAATGCAATCTCCAAATTGCCCATCCCTGAGGAAAAGAGTAAACTGAGGACAATCAAGAAGCCTCCTAAAGGTCCAATTCTAGCCATTTTGTTAAATCAAAGGCTCAACCATATCCTGGTCTAGTCTCTACCTCTTTCACATAAACCACTTCTTATGACAGCCTAACTAATGACCATGTAATATTTCAAATGTAATTGAGATGCAGCATACAACATCCTTTTACATTTGATCTAGTGTGGAAAAAAAATGATTTTAGTCAACTTTCTCTGACAATTATTCAATCCACACATGAGCAGGAATTTCACGTGTTAGGTGGTAAGCTAAGATGCTCAACCGTAGAAAAAAGTGTTAAAAGTACTGGACAATGCTAAGACATGTTGTCTGATGTTATTGTCAAATGTCTCTATTGTATATATCAAATTAAATCCATGATTATTTGTTCTTGTATGATTTTGTATTGAATGTACAATGAAGTAAAAGATGTATCAAATTAAACATCTACTACTAGAAAAATAACTAAATATGTTCTCTGGTCACTTCCATTGTGAGAGAAAATAAATTTGTGGAGTTAAGAGTTGAGGGTCCCAATGCTATTCCTTATATTTAAATCGATAAAATGCCTTTTCCACTGAAAATGAAATTTAAATATTTCACACAATTATTTTGCATAAATTCTTCAATACAGAAACCAATTTCAGCCAACTGCTGTAACTGATAAAGCAAGTCCAATCCAAAGAAATAGACAAACAGAAGTATTAAACTTTGACAACGCAAGTTCATAGGAAACGCAAAAAATACTAGAAAAACCAAAAATCCCATTGATTCCTCTAATCCATATACTCTAAAAGCCGTATCTACAAGAAATCATCTTAAGCTGAGGTTGTGCACTAGCCAATAAAAAAAATCCACCAAGAGAAAATCAAGACCAAGCTTAGGCAGAAAGAGGTCATGGAAAACTTGGGAAGAAGGAAAATAAATTAATTATGCCTGGTTGGACAGAAAGTAAGGAAGCAAATGCAGTAAGAGTGAAGGAAGTAATTGCATCTGGATGAGGGTTTAAACACAATTACCTGCATCAGAGCTTAGGCAGGATTTGGGTGCATTGGGACACTCTAGAACTAGGAAGCACGGACATGGATACGGGTATGGGTATGACAAAACGATATAACTATTTCTGAAAAATTAGGATACAACACGATGGGAATACATGTTTAATTAATTATTACATATATTTTTTATATATTGTCAAGCATTTATTTTTCATATATTGTTAAACATATTTCAATTTAAGAGCAATAATGGATAATAAAGTGAATCCATGGCTATTAAATAATGTTTTGAATACAATTAATTTTTCAAAAAAAAATCCTTACCGATCAAATACTAATAGGACCATCATTTATTAAAGAAAATTATTATTGTTTGGCAGGACACATTTGGGACACACATGCAGCTGTGTCCGAAGAGTATCCAAGTTCGAACAGCCCATTTTGCCATGTCCATGCTTCCTAGCTAAGGAAGTGACAGTGTCTTCATTGTATCAATTTGAGCAGGTAATTCAGTATCAGGTGGAAGACAAGCAAGGGTTTTTTTAGATGGCTTTTCTTCATTAATGCATGCTTCAAACAATAAAGTGCAAGGAAGACAGCTATGGACCAGTCGGAGTCCTTTAAAGTTCAGATTGAAGATAAACCATGGTTGATCACAGGTGATTTTAATATGGTCAAGATTATTGAGGAGAAATCTGGCCATGAGACTTTATCCTAGTATGAATCAGAATTTGGGAAGTGTTTATTCAATAACAAGGTGATGGAACACAGTTTTGTGTGTAACTTCTTCGCGTGGGGCAACAAAGGAGATGGTGGTGAATTTGTAGCCTAGAAGTTGGACAGAGTGCTAGGGAATATAGAGTGGCTAACAGCTTTCAATTAATCTCCTGTTGACTTCTTAGCTCCAGGGGTTTCAGAACATTCACCAGCTGTAATCTCAATTGGTGCTAAGCAAAACTATGGCCCTAAACCCTTCATATTCATCAACTTTTGTTGATTGCATTTTGCTGAAAGTTGGTTTAAGTATAGTTGTACCTAAAAAAGTGAGGCTTAAAAAATTTGTACATAAAAAATAAACTAAAAGGCTAAACAAAAAAATTGATGGCAAATAGACACTTGGTCCATCTATGCATCTCTCATTAGCTAGAAGACTGAGGTTGGTTCAATCATTTTGGTATGGCCTCCAGATGTATTGGTCCAGCCTTTTAAAGGTGGTTAAAAACTTACAACTATTGAGCAAAAGTTTAATAATTTCCTTTGGAAAGGCAATGATGATCCAGGCAAACGTACTAAAGTGGCATGGGAGCTGGTGTGTTGTCCAAAAAAAGGAGGGCTGGGTTTGAAAAGAAGTGAATGGTGGAACAATGATGCAATCATGAGGCATATCTAGAACCTATTTGCTCAGACAAGTTCTTTAAGGATGGCCTGCTTCAATTGAACCCTTTATAAAGAAATGAGTTTCTAGGGTGTAAAGGCACCTCAAGATGGTAAATGGGGATGGAGGAAGATTTTGAACTTAAGAAACATTACAAGATCTCTTTGAAGTTTAAAGTGGGCCATGGTTATAATATTTTCTTATGGCAGAACTAGTGGCATCCAGATGGAGCTTTTGCTTCAGGTATGGAGGGTTGCGTACGATACAGCTAGTAGCATAGATGCTAGGTTGTCTGGTGTGTTTCATGATGAGGTTTGGCCATGGCTGTAATAATTTTTATGGTAGGACTAGTGGCACCCGGATGGAGTTCTTGCTTCAGAAGTACGGATTTAGGATTGCATATGATACAACTAGCAGCATAGGCGCTAAGTTATCCAGTGTGTCATGATGTGGTTTGGATGTGGAAACCAGCAAGGTCAAAAGAGCTGGTTTCTATCAAAAGCAAGCCATTATAGTAGGGGAAGCAGATAGAGCTATTGGGATCCCATTTAAGTCAAGTAAATATGCTTAATACAAAGACTTGGATAGCATCAGATGCAGATTTCCAGATATGAGTTGGTGGAAGGTGCTACAGTTCTCTGGAGTTATTCCTAGACATGCTTTTATTGGTCGTCTTGCCATTACAAATAGATTGGCTACTAGAGACAGAATGGTGCAATAGGGCTGTTGCACCATTGGACCATTCTGTCTCTAGTAGCCAACTATATACGAGACCAAGCTCTATGCAGAAGTACAATTGAGAGTAGGAACCAACTGATTTTAATGGCCTTTTGCTAAAAGAATCTGGAATTTTATTGTGCATTCTTGTTTTATCAAGAACATTAAGTTGTTGGCATGATATATAACAGTTTGGGGGAAGGAAAATCTAAGGGAAAAAGTTTGACAGTTCAAACTTTGCAGGTTTGCTTTGTGGGAGGCAATATATCAAAATTTGGCAAAAGAGATATGCTCTTCTTCATGCTGGGGAGAGGAGAACAGAGGAAAGGATTATGCAGATTATTAGTTAAATGGGAAGTCAAAAACACCATGGAAGCAACTAGGATCAACTGCAATTCACTCCTAAATAGGGCTATTTGCTGCAGATGGGGGATTTCTCTTTCTGTTATAAGTAAGATATATATTGTAATAAACTTGCTAGGGTCTTAAGGATGGGAATGTGAATCGGTGATTCTGGCTAAGCGAGGTGGGAGGAGAATTAGGGGAATTTGACTTAGTTCGAGGTAGCCACCTGAACCTAGAGAGAGTAGAGGAATTTGCATCAATGATCATTACAAAAATTGTTACATGGCTCATAGTATTCATACTAGTGATCTTACAAAGCAGATATCAAGAAAAGCTCAAGATTGTACCTTTAACTAACTAACAACTAGTAACTAGGCAACAAACTATTATTGTGCTCATCTTGCTCTTTGTTTTTGATAATCCGATAGTTACAACAATGGGGTAGGGGAGATTCAAACTCTAGCTCTTTTCATATAGAAGAGCAGGTAATGCCACTGAGCTTTGCAATCTTGGCTTGTCGAACTCTGGTAACCTTATCAATTCATTCACACGGTGTGCCTTCTTCACAAGTGTCCTTCTTAGTCAGGTTGAGCTTGACTTGTTCCACTCGGGTTTGGGTTCATTACATTCGTTTAGCCATTCTTTATATTGGTGTTAGTTCTTTTTCTTTTTTTCTTTTTTTCATTTTGAAGTTGTAATTGGGCTGTAAAGTCACATTTCAATGATACAATTTGCTGAGTACTCTTCCGTATAGAGTTTGTTTGTTAATAACATTTCTCATTCAAAAAAACAAAAAAATCCAGACCAAGCTTTTGCAAAAGAAAATATCATATAGATCAAGCAGTGAGAGTAAAAATCAAAGCTTGAGCTAACCTTCATGACAATGCAATCCTCCAAATCCCCAAATTTGCTCATATATTCTCTCAAACCCTCCGTATCCACATCCCATGGAATACCCAGAACCTATTATCCAAACATTTATAACCACACATAATTAATAACCAACAAAAAAAAAATTAATTTTTTTCCTCCTACAACTAAAAAATTGAATGAATCAAGAAAAAGCAAATAAAACCAAAACATAGAAATTATAGTAAAAACTAACCACGAGCTTTCGATCCATGGAGAAGGGATTGGTGAAAGTAAAGAGAAGCGAGAAACCCTAACACAATAAAAAGAAGAAACCTCCTCTCCTCAGTCCTCACCACTCTCTCTCTAAATCTCTCACACTCTATTTCTCTTTCTCTGCTCAGCCCTGCACATGATAAGCACACCTCTTTCTCACAACACACATACGTCAAATACCAAATCAAACTCACCATTTTTGCTAAGCTTTTTTTGGGGGTTCTTTTATAATCTTTGAGTCAAAAAAACAGCCCAAAGTTAAAAAAACCAAAATTAGAGAAAAAGTTGTTAGTTTTCGTTTTCATGAATAGACGCGCTCACTGACCTTACTTTTCTGGAAACCCTAACGCAGTGCAAAGGCAAGCTCTCGCCTCTCGTCTCTGTGTCTCTTTCTTACCTCTGTTTTTCTCTCTCGTTCGCACGCACGCACGCGTAGCTCAAGACCTTCTCGCTTTCGAGGATTGAAACGGTGCCGTCCCTTGTTCCCTTTTAAAAGGGATTGAGAGCAATTTCTGCGCAATAATAAAACGCCAAGTGTAATAAAATAAGACACCTCAATTTTTAAATTTTATACGTAATTGGTGGATGACAAGAACATGGTAAATAAATGAATTATAAATATATATCTATATATATATATATTTTTTTTTGTGATTAGTAAACAATGAGTATTTAAAGTTTATCCTTTGTAACACTCTTTCTTTCTTTCTCTACCTTACGCTATTTGATTAATTAAAAATATATTTATATTACAAATTTTATTATATTATTTTTATAAATTGATGTGATAATAAATGTGATTAATCAATTTTAAAAATATAATAAATGAATGTTGACTTGCTTTTTATGATTGATGACAAAGGGTTATGTATGGTAGAAATTGTAATTGGGATTCTTGTTTGACACATCAGTTTATAGAGTTACTGTTAAGGTGTGTTTTATAAAAACTTGGTGTTTTATGGTATGTTTGGAATGAAGGGTGGGGCTCTCTCCACCTTGTAAAAAAAATTGAATAACCCCTAATTGCACTTGATATGGTACATGTCCTCATTACTTAAGGTTCTTTGACAAATCACCCTTATAGAGTTATGGTCTTGCCTCCCCAGAGCCTGTAATCGCCTTGATCCCTTGTAGTTGGAAGCGGACCAAATGGTATTTTTGGTAGTATAATTATGTCTAATTTCTAACCTTTTAAAAAGAATTTTTAAAAAACCTTCATCAATTGGGCAATTTTTTTTTTCCTAACTCCATCTTATCCTCCAATGCATTGATTACAGTTGGATCGATTAATATCATATAACATATAATAAAAGTTTGGTATTATTATTTGTATTTCATTGGGTAACTTGGGAAATTCATCAAAACTAGATAACCAAAAATTTTTGAGAAAGAAACTGATGGATTTTATTAATGAAATTCAACTACATTCAATTGTAAAATCAAAACAATATGTGATGGGACATGTTCCATTCATACTTGAAAATCTGGTATGCATAACACATTTTTAGCCAGACTATGAGCAACTCCATTGTCGTTTCTCTTAATGTGAGAATACAACAATGTTACAAAACTGTTAGCAAACATCTTCGCATCTTCAGTCAGCAAACCCGTTGGTGATAAGCTATGCTCTTCTGACTTCAAAGCTTGAGTCAGTCCAAGAGAATCACCTTTAAGGATAGTACTACGAAATCCCAACTCAAACGCAAATGACAATGCATTGAGGGCTGCCAGCGCCTCAATCTCTTCAACCTTGTATGCGGGAGGGATTTTTTGTGAGGAAGAAGCCAAAACAGCTCCATTACTCTCCCGTATTCCCACTCCAATACCGGACATCTTTGCTTCATCTTTGAGGTGTCCAATGTCTGCTAGGGATACGTCCTCACATAACAGAGAATCAATAGTGCGCTTTGAGTCACCTTCGAGAACAATGGCTGATAGACCGCGCTCTTGAGCGAACTTAAGTGCTCCATTGGCTGCAAAAGCCTCCACTGCATCAACAGAAAAGGGCAGAGAAATACTATCTGCCATGGATGCAATAACCCTGCCATGCTCATCCCTTATAATTACCCCAACACCTGCCTTCTGCTCCTCTCTAAAAATAGCTCTGTCGAAGTTTACCTTGAACATGTGATTGACTGGAAGAGTCCACCCCGTGTGTTGATGAGCAAGGCTGCCACGGTCTGGAGGTTTTGGAGGAATTGAACATACATAAGATGCTTGTGCAAACCGAGCATCTTGCAGAACCCGTACGATAGGTTTCAGTATAGCCGCTGCTAGGAATTGATTGGACCTTACTGACTAATTCGAGGCATTAATTGGAATCAACTCGCCTGTATCCGTTGAAGGAAAAACGCAGTAAGCTCCAGGATTCTCGGGCATAATTGTGTCATCAATTGCTGCATTAATTGGCTCCGGATTGCATGGATTAGGTGGCAAAAAAATCTTTACCTTAGCTGGACTATTGATTGCATTACACTTCAGATTCTGTGCTAGCTGGTTGTTAGACTTCATATCAGGTACAATAATCCGAGCCAATAATAACTCATCATTATCATTTATTTCTGCCACAAACGTGTACTTATGCAGCACTAATTCCTCAATAATTGTAGGCGTTGAAACCGTAACCAGCTGCATGGCTGTGGGCAGTAGTAAAGAGGACGTTACTTCATAAGTTGTAACTGATGAAACTTTCCAGTGCACCACATCAACACTACCCTCCTCCACCAAGCTTGCTGCGTTCCTCCCTCTTTTCCCACTCTCCGCCGTACTCCTCCCTGTTGGGCAAGACTGATTTCGCTCATAATGCCCAGGCACATACATTTCACCTTTCCTAGCTGAGAGTAGGTCCAAATTGTTGCCAAGCATTAGTGATTTCCTCCATATTTGTGTACGTAGAATGAGTAGTAGACTCATCACAAAAAGAAAAGTGTTACCCCAACCTCGCAAGCTCCACGGATGTTCTTGATATCCCTAGAGAGACAAAAGAACAATCCCAAAACAAAACACTCCTTCATGTAGAAGGGACAAACAACTTCTACTACTGAATTACAAGTTTCTAACATGTCAAAAGGAGCACTATCATATGTCACAAAATCATTGTTTGAACACCTAGTAGCATTGCAATAGAAATGGTTGATCCGAATTTCGGAATCTAGGAAATCAATAGTCTGCCGTCATCCACAATTTAAGAGACAACATTGTTAGAATAGTCAAAGTTAGCTATCAAATCTACAATTTCCCAAAAAAAAAAAAAAAACTATCAAATCTACAATAGCTTAGGCATTTACCTCTTCTTTAATGACTGTTAACTGTGAGTTTTTACACTTAGGCTGCGTTTGGTTCAACGAAAAGTCAATTTCGAGGGTAAAATAATTTTAGGAGAAAATATTTTTTCGTAAGGAAAATGTATTTTAGATGTTTGGTTGCACAATGGAAAATAGGGCAGAAAACGAATTCTAATGTTTAGCTACCTTGGAATTCATTTTACAGTATTCATTTTCCCATATGAATGGAGGGTGGATCGGAGGTGAGGTGAGGTCATCGGATTGAAATAGATGGTGGATCGGAGGTAAGGTGAGGTTGTCGAACTGAAATGAACTCAAACAATGGAGGAAACTCACCGTGGGTGGATCAACGGCGCTCGTCGTACTGTGGGTGGAGCTCGGACTAGCGTGAGGGAGAGGGTGGAACTCTGTCATAACTGAGCTTGGAGAGTACCAGTGATGTCTGTGCGAAGTGCGTGTGAGAAGTTTCGAGAGAATGTGTGAGAAGTGTAAATCATTTGAAGGTAAAATAAAACCTAAAATGGTTTTACGGGTGAGGAGGCTTATTTTACAGTCAACTCGTAAAATAATTTCCGTTTGACCTAATTTTCTGTAGGTACCAAACACTTAGACTGGTGTAAAATAATTTCCTGAAATCCTTTTCAGGCGAAACAAACGCAACCTTAATATATCATGTTCCTACATTCATTCCATGATTTTAGACGAGGTTTCCAGCAAACGGTGTGGCGTTTCGAGGTTTCCATGATTTAATGATTTTTTCTATTTTTTGGCTTCCGGAAATCATAAAAAAAATATATGTTAAATCTGGCTTCCAAATTTTGGCAGGTTGAAGGTTATATTTTTCTTACCATGTGTGCAAAAAATCAGGGTAAGATTCGAAGAATTACTCCAAAAAAGACTTGAATATGCGACAGGGTATTGTAAGTGGTAGAATGACCTTGCTACCACGATCCACTGAGATTCAGTCCTGTGTCACTTCGATTCATCCATCCCCCCTCCTCCTCCTCAAATCCCCTATCTCATCAAAACTCTTTGCCTCGTTCCGTCCGAAAGTTAAACGGCAGCCTAACCTTGCTTGGCTACTTGACATATCTAAAAGTTCTTAACGTTAGGACTTATTTGTTTTTGAATGGTCAAATTCTCATTTTTCCCTTACTTCATGAAATGACTATTTTACCCTTGAAACGAGGTTAAAAGAAAATTGTAAAATGTGGCGTCTACACAAATTCTATTTTAATAATAAATTAACCCAATTTGTCAATCATGGATCACCAATTTGCCATCATAAATTTATTAGAAGTCTTGAAACTAAAAATTCTAATTTTATATGCGGATTAAGAAAAATTACATTTAGAAAACAATCAACAACAAAATATATATATATATATATATTTATATATATTGTGGAGTTCATTTGTTTTGTGCATAGATTGATTCATATAACGGTTTAAGAAGGTTGCAGTGAGCCAAGCTCAGTCAAACTAATATCCATTAACCCCTCTTGGTGGCCCAGGATCCCCTATCAATGCTAGGCATAAGAACCATCAAAAGAAAGACCCATACCATGCCATTTGTTCATTCATGATTTATATATTTTTATATTTTCTAAAAGAGAAACATGAAAAAGCTTTGCTCTTCACCCCTACTTACCTTTCCTACACTACATTCTTCAAGGTCTATTTTCTTATTTACAAATTTGTCCTTCAACACTTCACTATTTTATTTTTTAATACTATTTCTCACTAAGTTGTTCCTTCTGTATTAGCCAATATATATGTGCTTCCATGTTTGTGTATTCTAATAAGTGTTACTGTTTTTTTTAAAAAAAAAAAAATCTTTTTTTGTTAAGTAAAAAAATGAAAAGAAAATGAAAAAGAAAAAAAAAAGAAAAAGGAATGGGTTAATAAATATTTGAATCCAAATCTGCCAAAAATTTAGTAGCTTAAGTATCATTATTATTGTAAGGTCACGAATTGTTGGTCCAGGCCCAAAATTTTGTTTGGACTATGGTTTAGTGAGCCCAAGACAATGAATTTGTAGAAAGTGGGCCTAAAAGCTAGATTTTAATAATTTGTGTTAACGGCTAGGTAAGAATTCGATGATAATCGAAAGTGAGTAGCACATAAAGCTTCACAAAATGGCAATCCGAGGAGACTGGATAGGATTCAATATAAGAATTATGAACTTTCATACCACCCTTAGTGCTATAATAATTCTCTCTTCCCCTCTTTTTCCTATTTTTTCCGTCGTCATTATGGGAGATCTTTTACATTTATATAGGTCCTTTCAGACCATACTGATCTTACACTTATTGCCCATCTAAATCCTTACTTGAGTACATGTCCAATCAAATATCTTCTTTTGTTATCTGTTAGTGGCAGTAGCTAAAGGTTGTACTGTTCAGGGGTCTCTTCCCCATAAATGCGGCCAAAAGAGTTGGTGCAGTGCATTTAATGTGGCGAAAGTAGCTTTTCTTTGAGATATTTCCATATTATCATATCCTTTGTACGTGCCTGAAGTTCATCCTTATCATTCTAATTTCCTGATCAGTTTGCTTAAGTCATCCGAGCACTTGCTTGAGCGAGACTCGTCCTATAAGAGAAGGACAACCTCCTCAGACTATATTCCTCTCTCTTCTCCTTGTGTGATCCTTCATTCCGTGGCCTCTTCTAATTATTTATTGCTCCTCGGATATATCTACGAACAGGGCCCAAGGCCCAGTATACAATTTTGGGATCTTACCCCCACAATAGCCCCTCAAAATTTTAATTTTTCCCTCGCATCCGAGGAGAAAAAATGGGATTTTGACTCGCTTTTGAAAAGGGGGTTATAAATGTAAAAGTACCTGAGTTCGCGCGTGTGGGAACGTAGTTTTAGGTGCTTCATTATTGCCACTGACATTTTGGCATTTACGAAGCGCCATTAAATGCTTCAGGCTGCGTTTTGCCCTTTGTATCCAACGGTGGCGAATTGATCTAGCGGCTGGTATTTTTCCACAGGATTTGGGCGGGATAACTCCCACCCACTTTTCGTCTTCTATATAAAGTCCTTGGGGAATTAATTTTTTGTTTATCTTGTAAATTCTCAGGCATTCTAGTGATCTTCAGCACTTCACCACACAAAACATCCTAAGTTATTAGGTCTCCTTTAGTCGTTTTTCCAGTAATCTTCGTGATTTTTCCCTGAATACCTTCAGGGGTTGTAGCACATCTTGGTTTATGTAAGTTTCAACTTACTTGAACCATTCCTTTCTCCTCAGCCAATCTTCTCAGCCCTCGAATTTTCATTATTTCAATCGTTGATTTTAGTCGCTTCCCTTTAGTCTATAAAAAATGGGTAGGTTTGAGCACTTAGTGGATTCTCCTACCAAAATAGAGGCCTTCAAGGCGAAATATCACATACCCTAGGGGGTCAACCTTCGTTACTGCCCTACAGAAGGAATAAGAACTGACAGGGAGAAAGGAGAGATCATTATCCCCATGATAGCTTTTATAGAGGGGGGAATAACCCTCCCAATGGGTACTGTGACTAGAGATTACCTTTTTAATCATAGGTTATGCCCTCATCAATGCGCACCCAATCTATTTAGGATTTTGGGTAGTATTGATGCTCTGAATGAGCACCTGAGTTTGCAGCTCACATGACACGATGTGGTGCACATGTATGAGTGCCACTCCTAAAAAAGCACCGGGTACTATCTCAAATCCCTTTCAGACGTGGTAAGGATGATTTCATGTCTACCTAGGTCAAATAAAGGCATGAAAGATGATTATCTTATAGCTTCAGGAGCGTGGTACGATGGCGTTCACTGTCCCGTCTGAGCAGGGAAGCCAGGTGGGATACCCTAGGATTAGGTTCCCTAGCAATAGACTTAAACTCGATCCTTCAACCCCGTCTTGTTTCTGTTCTTTTCAGTCTATTAAGATTATGGCTTTCAATTGTTTAATCGACTTTTCCCTCAATTGTGTTTGCAGATAGAAGGCACGTAGCCCCAGGCTGAGCTTGACCAACGTTCAGGCTCTTAACTACCTGTTGCGATCCGAGATCTTTGTCAGCGAAGACAGGCAATTAAGGGATGTACACCTAATATTGGACTTTAAGCCTATCTCGGACGCATTTTTGGATGTCGGCAATGCCATAAGAGCAGGAGATCGCCGGATACATCGGATTGACATGTCTCAGCCCAATTTCTTAGCACCGAACGATCTTCCGCCAGTACCATTTTTGATCCCAATGAGTGTTCCCCTAGTCGCCCTGGCCATTCAACTTCCTCCTAAAGCCCTAGTGGTCGAAGAAAGGGTCGCTTCTTCAACCTCCTCATTAGACAAAGAGATCGATAATTTCTGCCTCGTAGTAGAAAATGCCGAAGCGGCGCAAGAAATCTCGGGAGCCGAGGAGGAGTCTGACAAGCATTCAGCAATTCAAGCCCCATTTCTCGTTGTCGCCATCCCAGACGATACTTCAGAGGAAGAAGAAGAAGAAATGGCGCTGAACATGGAGAATAAAAGTCTGAAAAAGCTTATGAAGGGCAGAAATAAGGCCCCGGTGACCAAAGAGGCCGTCAAGGTGTAGCCCTCGGCGAACCTCCCGCCCCCTCCTCAGCTTCCAAAGGATCTTGGGCTAAAACCAATCCAAGATCTAAAAAAGAAAAGACCGAGCGAGATATTAGAGGAGGGCGAGTTGCGTCCTTCAAAGGGAAACAAGCAGTAGAAAATGTCTAAGACTAAGCAAGGTCAGAGGTCCTCGTCTGTAGAGAACCGCGAAGATACCCACGTGGCTGATGTGCGCCAGCCACCGCACATATGGTCCCCCAAGTTGGAGGTAGATGGTGCTCTTATTGCGTAGGACGCTTCAATCCGAAGCTACCAAGGAGGACAGGCAGGTCATATCGCTAAAGCCTTGGAGCAACCACTTCTTTTACTAAAAGATATGAATGCTTACAGGCGCTTCAACTGTCCAAAGCTTTTCCTGTCCCTTAAAAGGGATTTGGCCATGGTAAGCTACTCGATCAAGCTTTTTAATAGTTAATTATTTTTATCTTTTTTTTTTTTTTTAATGGATTTTTTTTGTTCTCGTTGTGCAACTTGCCCAGCAGGTTTATGTAGCTGAGGAGTGGGTCCATGATGCCCAGAACAAAACAAAGATGAAGGCAGAGTCTCGTGCTGAGGTTGAGAAAACCTTGGGTAAGCTGAAAGAGGACTACATCAGGCAGTCCGAACAGTTGAAAGAGGTGATCAAGGCCAAAAACAGTGTCGACGCGGGCCTTAGGACAGCTGAGAGGCAGGCCGAAGATCAACGCAAGCAATTGTACACTACTGAAATCAATCCGGCCACCGAGAGGCAACTTGTGGAGGATCTTCGTTCTGAGTTTCAAAGGGTCAAAGACGCATCTCAGTTGGCCAAGGAAGCGGCCGAGGCGGAGAAGCGAGCGGCGTACAAACTTGGGGTGGAGAAGACTCAAGTAAGGTTGACGGAGGAACTCTCTTCAGTGTGTAGAGAATACTGCGAGATATCTTGGGGTAAAGCCCTTGACGTTATAGGAGTTCCTCTAGATTCTAACTTGAGGCAACCTGAGAGCATCGATTATGACCCAGAAATTCGTAAGCTCCCAGGTCCCGACTCCTCTCATCCTGAGCAGGCTCTACTGGTATCCGAGCAGCATATTGTGCCCGAAGCCCTTCCTTCTGCTCCTCCGAACAAACCTAAAGATCTTACAGAATCTAAGGATCAAGCCCCCGATGCTGCTGTCTCCCAGCCAAGTCAAACCGTTAACCCTTCGGGGTCTAAAACAAAGTCTTAGATGTCAGGCTTTTTTTTATTTTTATTTTATTTTTTTAACAGTTGTAATATACTCTTTCTTCAGTTAATGGATGTACTTTTTGCCTCCTCTTGTTTTCTCTATTTTCTTTGTTAACAACAATACCTTGTTAATGACACTGATAATTTAATTTCCTATTGACAACAATTAGGTCGTATAATAATTGGTACATCACTTCAATTGGGTTTAATTCAATATAATAGAGTTTAAGTTTAAACACTTAAGAAAAACGTCATGAAGTGCTAACTAACTCAAATCATCTGGTCCGAGGACTACAGGCATGATAAAGTTTAAGTTTAAACACTTAGGAAAAACGTCATGGAGTGCTAACTAACTCAAATCATCTGGTCCGAGGACTATAGGCATGATAGAGTTTAAGTTTAAAAACTTAGAAAAAACGTCATGGAGTGCTAACTAACTCAAATCATCTGATCCGAGAACTACAAGCATGATAGAGTTTAAGTTTAAACACTTAGGAAAAGCGTCATGGAATGCTAACTAACTCAAATCATCTGGTCCAAAGACTACAGGCATGATAGAGTTTAAATTTAAACACTTAGGAAAAATGTCATGGAAAAAAATACAAAGGTTTTACACAACATATATTGATTAATAGTAGTATCTTTTCAGATTATTTACATTCCACGGCCACGGTATCACATGCCCATCCAGGTCTTCTAGAAAGTAGGCTCCGATGCCAGCTCCTGCGATAATGCGGTACGGTCCTTCCCAGTTAGGTCCTAGTTTTCCCCATATTGGGTTCTTTGCAGCGCCCAAAACTTTTCTCAATACCAAATCACTAGGAGCCAGTGGTCTTAGCTTCACATTGGCGCCATAACCCCGTTTGAGCTTATGTTGATAGTATGCCAACTGGACCATGGCATTCTCCCTCTTTTCTTCAATCAGGTCTAAGCTTTTCTCTAGTAGATCATTGTTCTTGTTCAGATTGAATAGGCAAGTCCTCAAGGTTGGAAGACCAGTTTCTAAAGGAATGACAGCCTCAGCACCATAAGTCATTGAGAATGGGGTTTCCCCAGTAGACCTACGAAGAGTGGTCTGATACGTCTAAAGGACATGTGGCAGTTCTTCCACCCATTTGCCCTTTGCGTTGTCCAGTCTCTTCTTTAGTCCATTCATTATGACCTTGTTAACAGCCTCCGCTTGCCCATTTCCTTAGGGGTAGGCAGGGGTAGAGTATCTGTTGGTAATTCCTAGCTCACTGTAGTATCTTCTAAATGACTTACTATCAAACTGTAGGCCATTGTCCGAGATGAGGGTGTTTGGGACTCCAAATCATGTAACAATGTTCTTCCAGACAAATCTTTTAGCGTCAACATCTCTGATGTTTACTAGGGGCTCAGCCTCCACCCATTTGGTAAAGTAGTCCGTGCCGACCAACAGATACCTCTTGTTTTCTGCTTCTTTGGGAAGAGGACCCACGATGTCTAAGCCCCATTGTGCGAATGGCCATGGGCTAGACAGTGGATTAAGAACCCCCGCTGGCTGGTGTATGTTTGGCGCAAACCTCTGGCATTGATCGCATTTTTTCACATATTCTTGGGCTTCTCTTTGCATATTCGGCCACCAATATTCTTGAGTGATAGCACGGTATGCCAGGGATCTACCACCAGTATGACTGTCGCAGACTCCCTCGTAGAGCTCTTCAAAGAGCATCTCAGTTGCCTCGGGATGCATGCATAACAAGTTTGGCCCTGAGAAAGACCATTTGTACAATTTCTGGTCCTCGAATAGCCTGAACCGCGCGGCCTTCTTTCGTATCTTGTCAGTCTCAGACTTTTCTTCAGGCAACGTGTCTTCTCTCAAGAATAGCACCATCGGGTCCATCTAACTACGTCTTGCTCTTGCCTGATGAACTTGAACTGCTTCTCCTTGTGGCTCTATAGATCTGCATAAATGTTCCACAAGAATTACCCGAGGAAGGCATTTATTCGAAGAGGTAGCAAGGGTGGCTAGGGAATCAGCATGCGAGTTGCTATTTCTGGAGATGTGCAACAAACTGAAAGACTCGAACTCCAACTGTAGATGTCTGACCTGCCTCAAGTATTTCTATATTCTTTCATCTTTTGCCTCGAATTCTCTACTCACTTGGCTGACCACCAACCTTGAATCCGAGAACATTTCTATTATCTTTCCCCCCATCTTTCTGACCATAGCCATACCCATCAGCAGAGCTTCGTATTCAGCTTCGCTATTCGTTGCCCCAAAATCCAACCTCAATGACTTCTCAATGGTGACCTTCTCCAGGGACACAAGAACTAGCCCCACACCAGAGCCCTTATGGTTTGTTGCGCCATTGACGTATACTTCCCAAGGTGAAGGACCTTGCTGGGATATTAAGCCAACCGATTTTCCATCCATGTTGTGCGTTGGTGTTATTTCCTCTTCAGAAGGCTCTGTGAATTCAGCCACCAGGTCTGCCAGGGCCTGTCTCTTGACTGATGTGCGGGGCATATATTTAATATTAAACGCCCCTAGAATTTTCCCCTATTTGGTGATCCTCCCTGTGTAGTCAGCACACTTGAGTATTAGTTTAAGTGGGAGTTGTGTGAGGACCACAACTGTATATGCTTGGAAATACTGGGGTAGCTTTGTACCGTGAACCACGGCCAAGATGGCTTTCTCCAAAGGTAGATACCACACCTCGGCCTCATGTAACGACCTACTCACGTAATAAACCGGCCGTTGCACACCATTGTCAACTCGTATCAACACCAGACTCACAGCATGGAGGGCCACGGCAATATAGGCAAAAAGGACTTCATCTTTCTCGAGATTGGACATAACGGGAGGCCGAGAGAGGTAGTCTTTAAGCTGCTGGAAAGCAGAGGCGCATTCCTTAGTCCACTCAAATCCTTTCCATTTATTCAACAGCCGGAAGAAAGGTCGGCATCTGTCTGCCGATCGAGAAATGAAACGGTTCAAAGCCGCAGTCATTCTGGTCAATCTCTGAACTTCCTTTGGGTTCTGAGGAGACTGCAAGTTGTTGATTACTTTGATCTTATCAGGATTTACCTCAATTCCCCTATGGGTGACCATGTAGCCCAGAAATTTGCCCGACCCCATACCAAATGAGCACTTGGAAGCGTTTAAGTGCAACTTGTGTCTCCTGAGAACTTCAAAAACGTTTCTGAGATCCTCAATATGGTCAGGTATGACTTTGCTTTTCACCACCATGTCATCGATATAAACTTCCACGCTCTTGGCCAGCTAAGACTCAAACATCCTTGTCATCATTCTTTGGTAGGTAGCTCTTGCATTCTTCAGACTGAATGGCATCACCTTATAGTGGTAGTTCCCGTTGGGGGTAACAAAAGCGATTTTTTCCTGATCATCCAAGGCCAGTGGTATTTGATGATACCCTTGAAAAGCGTCCAGGAAACTCATCTGTGGGTGGCCAACGGTAGCATCGACCAGTTGGTCAATTTTGGGCATAGGGAATGGATCTTTTGGACACTCTTTATTCAAATCTGTGAAGTCCACACACACTCGCCATTTTTCGCTTTTCTTCTTCACCACTACGGTGTTAGCCAGCCATTCAGGATAAAACACTTCTTTAATTACCCCGGCTCGTTTGAGTTTCACCACCTCTTCTCTGACAACGTCTGCGTGTTCCCTAGATGGGCGATGAAGCGGTTGCTTTTTAGGAATGATAGCTGGGTTAACGTTCAAGTGATGGCAAATGAATTCTGGGCTTACTCTTGGGGCCTCAATGGAGTCCCATACAAATACGTCAATGTTGGTTTTGAGGAATTCCATCAGCTCTTCCTTTTCTTGAGGAGGCAGCAGGGATTCGACTTGAAAGAATTTATCTGGATTGTCGCCGATAACGACCCTTGTTAAGCTTTCACATTCAGCTCCCTCGGCTAGGTCCTTGGCATTCAGCGCCGCGGATTTTAACTGCTATAAGTCTTTTTCACTATGAGCCGAGGACTCGACTTCAGGTTTATGCCGGATCGCCACCACCAAACATTGTCTGGCCATTGATTGGTCTCCCAGAATTTCTTTAACCTGTCCTTCAAAAGGATACTTGACATTTTGGTGAAGAGTGGAAGAAACAGCCCCAAGCATATGGAGCCAAGGTCAGGCTACGACTGTGGTGTAGGGCGAGTAAGCGTCCACTACTATAAAATCTACTTCTACTATTTCTGGGCCAATTTACGTGGAAAGTTTGATTTGACCTCTCGGGATGACCACCTTCCCATCAAAACTGACCAAAGGAGAACTGTAGGATGTCAGATCTTCAGGTGTCAAGTTCAGACCTTTATAAAGGTCTGGGTACATTATCTCTACACCACTGCCTTGGTCCACCATCACTCTCTTCACGTCATACCCCCTATCCTGAATGTGATCACCAAAGCATCATTATGGGGTTGGATAGTTCTAATTTTGTCCTTGTCCGAGAAGCCCAACATAGGTTGAACTTCCACTCTGGCTTTCTTCGGCTCTCTGTTAACGCCTTCAAAGGGCAGCTGAGCAACGGATAGTATTCTGGACGGCAAGACCCAGTTCTACCTAGTGCAGTAAAGATAACGTTTATCGTGCCCAAGGAAGGTCTTAAGAAATCATCCCTCCGAGATCCTGTGTTTGCTTGGCTCCCTTGACCATGGGTATGGTGCAAGAACTGTTTTAATTTGCCCTCGCCAACGAGTTGGTCCAAGTGGCCCCACAGACTCATACAATCCTCCATGGTATGTTCATAATCCTGGTGATATTGGCAATAAAGGTTATGGTTGCACCTTTTAGAATTTCCCACCATTTTGTTTGGCCTCTTGAAGAATGGCTCATTTTTTATCTTCTCTAGGACTTGATGTACCGGTTCTCGGAACATGGCGTTAACTGTCTGAAAGTTTGCCGACCCTGGTGGTCTGACCCAATCCCTTCGTGGCCTATTGTTGCCATGGCAATCCGACCTGAAATCCCTCTTCTCTTGAGGGATAATCTTATCATTTTCCTTACCCTGCTGCTGGTCTTCCTCGACCCTTTTATACTTATCAATCCTGTCCATCAGTTGGCGCACACTGGTAACAGGCTTACCCGTTAATGACTTTCTCAGGCTGTGTTCAGTCGGAAGGCCAAGCTTAAAAGAGCTGATGGCTACTTCGTCAAAACCACCCTCCATTTCGTTGAACATCTCCCAATACCTATCCGAATATGATTTCAGTGTTTCAACCTCTCGCATGCTTACGGACAGTAGGGAAGCCAATGACTGAGGAACCCTGCGGCATGTGACAAAACGGGAACCGAACGCCTGAGTGAGCTCTTGGAAAGAACTTATAGAGTCCGTTTTCAGGCTGTTGAACTACCTCATTGTGACTGGTCCAAGACTGGGCGGGAAAACTTTACACATCAAGGCTTCGTCTCTAGAATGAACGGCCATCCTCTGGTTGAAATGACTCACATGTTCAACAGGGTTTGTTCGGCCGTTATAGATGGTGAACGTTGGCTGGTGAAAACGTCGTGGGAGCCTTGCATTTTCAATGTTACTTGTGAAAGGTGACTTGGATATTTGTTTCAGGGCCCTACTCATAGCGTCATGGCCTACGCCTCGACGTGATGGGCTTCGCATCTGCTGTTGACGATGATGCTCTTCTTTATAGGTGAAGGATTCAGTGGGTGGGGTTCGAGACCTCTGCCTGTAATCTGCGTCTCTTTCGTCATCAAAAGAAAAGTCTGAATCCTTAAAAGTTTTTCTCTTCCTTGCATGACGTAATTCTCTTTTTAACCGATCGATCTCTAGCTGCATGTTCTTGTTGTCATTGTCATGGGAGATATGGTCCTCCCTCTGAGGTTGACTCCGGTCAGTGTAGGTGGTGTGTACACTTCCTTTGCGGTCACCTCTCCGCTCAAGGTTGAGAAATGGGTCACCGCACTTAGAGCCCCTCGATTCCACTTGTCGTTGACCTAGTTCAGCTATAGGCATTATACTCAGTGTCACTCAAGCTCTTCCCACAGACGGCGTCAATTATAGGGTCATGAATTGTTGGTCCAGGCCCAAAATTTTGTTTGGACTATGGTTTAGTGAGCCCAAGACAATGAATTTGTAGAAAGTGGGCCCAAGAGCTAGATTTTAATGATTTGTGTTAACGGCTAGGTAAGAATTCGATGATAATCGAAAGTGAGTAGCACATAAAGCTTCACAAAATGACAATCCGAGGAAACTGGATAGGATTCAATATAAGAATTATGAACTTTCATACCACCCTTAGTGCTACAGTAATTCTCTCTTCCCCTCTTCTTCCTATTTTTTTCGTCGTCATTATGGAAGATCTTTTACATTTATATAGGTCCTTTCAGGCCATCCTGATCTTACACTTGTTACCCATCTAGATCTTCACTTGAGTAAATGTCTCATCAAATATCTTCTTTTGTTATCTATTAGTGGCAGTAGCTAAAAGTTGTACTGTTCAGGAGTCTCCTCCTTATAAATACGGCCAGAAGAGTTGGTGCAGTGCATTTAATGCGGTGGTAGCAGCTTTTTTTTGAGATATTTCCATATTATCATCTCCTTTGTACATGCTTGAAGTTCATCCTTATCATTCTAACTTTTTGATTAGTTGCCTAAGTCATCCGAGCACTTGCTTGAGCGAGACTCTACCTATCCGAGAAGGACAACCTCCTCGGACTATATTCCTCTCTCCTCTCCTTGCGTGATCCTTCATTCCGTGGCCTCTTCTAATTATTCATTGCTCCTCGGACGTATCTACGAACAGGGCCCAAGGCCTAGTATACAATTTTGGGATCTTACCCCCACAATTATAATAAAAAAAAACATTATAAATTAATTAGAAAGCTATTTTTCACACTAGAAGATTCAAATATTTGATTTATTAATAAATTTGGACAATTTTTATTTTATATTTACAATTTTTTTTAAGAATCAACTATAAATACAATTGAATTTGATATGCATCTAAGTGTAAAATTAACTAGTAGTATGCTAGGGTGATACACAAATTAATTTAAAACTTTATGTTTAAAAAAAAAAAAATTACAAATAGATGCTAACATTATTTTTGGTAACAGTTTTTGTTTTCTATTTTCAAAAACTTGTTTTTTTGGAATATAAAAAAAAAATTCTTATATTTTTTAAATCAAAAACATGTTTAGTTAGTTGAAATTAAAAAGATAGCTTTTTGAAGAAAAAATAGAAAATACTAAAACATGTTGTTATTAGGATTTGAACTCTAATGCTAACTCATTAAATGAGACAGATTCATTAAATTAAATGTGTGTTTTCATTGACTTTTGAAAATTAGAAACTGAAAACAGCCTTTTGCATATTTTCAGTTTCCGTCATAAATTGAGTTTTGAGAACTGTTTTTGTTTTCTGCTCCATTTTAGGTTGCTAAGCAAGTTTTTTAATCTCAAAAATAGAAAATTATTTTTGGAAACAGAAAATAAAGGGGAAAAACAATTACCAAATATACCCTAAGTTTTATAAAAAATGTCTAATCTCTTAAAAAAAATTCCATAACTTCTTTTGAAACAAAACCCAAAATAAATGTTACTTTTATTGTCCAACAAATAATGATTAAAACATATTAGTTTTTAGCATGCTTCACATAATAAAATTGATTTTATTCTTTTTTTTTTTTTTTTGGGTAAACCTAATTGATTTTATTCAATTATTTGCATTTGCTTCAAATTTCAAGGCCACGTGATGGTCTAGGGTCTTTGTTGAATTACACACGGTAATTAAATCATACCGCAGAGACCAGTAAATATTTTTGGCACACATGGGTACCCACAGCTTCTCTCAAACTCATTCTTGGTGGAATGCATACTAATTTTTTTATTCGTGAAGTTAAAAAGAGATTTTATTTCTTATTTTATCTTTCCACAAGAAATGGGTTTTTTTTTTTTTTTTTTTTTAATTTTTTCAGAACTTGAAAATATAATGTAGATTTGGAAGGAAGAAGAAACTCCCTTCTAGATTATTTAGTCCGTTTTAAAAATCGTTTCCATCATTTAAACACTAAATGTGGGGGATCCACGTAAAAAATATTGTTTGTTTGGGTTCATTTTCTAATCTCAAAAACGTGTTGTGGCAATATGGACATATGTGGTAGTAAACAGAGCCCGGCCTCTATTCCTGGCAGCTTTTTTTCTTTTTCTTCATTTCTTTTTGTTATTAGTAGTTTACTTTCTTGTTACATTCGGCATTGGCTTAAAAAATCAATTTTTTTTCTACTTAGTTTATTTTTGGTACTATTCAGTTTATTTTTAGTGTTATTTATAGGTCTCATTGCACTATTTAGTTCTATCCATGGGTTCTACTAGTATATTATTTCAACTACTTTTTAACTTTATCTACAGTATTTTCAGCAAAACATTTTCAATTTCCTCTAAATAAACTGTTTCCAAACGAACTGTTAATTTCATATAAACTAGTTAAGTGAAGCTTGTAAGAACTAAACACTTAAACAGAAGAATTGAAGCCACAAAAAAAAAAAAGGCTTCTAACCAATGATACAGGAATAATTGATTCTGAATGGAGCACACGATCGAATTGATATAATGTAAAAAAAAAACTAGTACAATTCCATGGTGTTTTCAATTCCAAATTAAAGTCTGCATTTGATAAAGCTATCTTTAGCTAGAAAAACCATGCACACTCATTCACTCAATGACACTAGTATAAGGCCATGCAAAACCAATTTCTACGTCCTTGTCCTGTTCAAAATATATGCAATATAAATTAAATTGGATTTTCTGGTTCTTTGTGTGGGAGAAATAGTACAGAGGATCCCAGTCGAGTGGCATTTACATAATCGAGGGTGGAATGGGCTGGTATTCCGGGAATTACCAATCCAATTATCCTAAATAATCTAAGGACTGAACCTTCTTGGTAGTCTGGTCCCTTCTTGTACTTAATAGTAAAGCTTCTGATCAGTTCAAAAAATGCATTTATCATCATAGGAATCGCTCCCAGTGGTGAGAAGTAGTTCTTGTTTGGTTCTTCCTCAACAATCTGCATCAATAACGTAAAATAAATATAATACACAATTAAGAAGAATTTATCGTACACACTTGTTCTTTAATGTATCATATCGATCTGCTTAAAATATTGTCTAATTTAATATATATTTTATAATGATAGATGAACAGTTAAAATTAGGAAGGCATGTATGATATGTCATATATATACCAAAAATTTAAATTAGTAACAAGAAAAAGAGGTGTTTACCTTCCCTTCATAGAACCTGTTATAGTAGAGGCAAGTCCCAAAGTGCTTGAACATTAGTGTTTCGTCATCATAGGGCAATCTAGGCACTATATCATTACCATAAACGAACCTAAAATAACGAATATTATGATCCTTCAAATTTTGTTCCATAAACTTCCCAAATGTTTCATCTCCCACCCTAGGCTGCCCAAACGTATAAATCCCATCTAATCTCTCCAGCAACAATTTCTCTTCGTGCAATATCAAAATAGCTGGAAAGAGAATTGATAGAGCTCCACCAAAACTGTGCCCTGTGATTATATACCTTGCCTTTTCGTTTTTGCCCAGGAGTTCTTTTAGCATTTCTCTAATGGCATAGTAAGCTAAATCTTGGTGGCTATCGTCTTTTTTGGTAATATTTTTAGGCCAACCGACATTCTTCTGTAAGCCTAGTGATTTCATAAAGCCACCATGGATTTTCCCAACTCCTCCGAGTTCATACCATGAGATGTCAAAGTCAGAGCACCATGCATCTGAATCGAATGGTTCAGTACCTCTAAAGGCCACAACAATAGTATCATAGTCAGCAGTTTTATCACGAAGCAAGAAGGCTTGTGTTGTGGCTTTCTCCTGATAATCTGCCAACACATATATAAAATCATTTAGTCATACATGTACATATTATGAATCATCATAATTTCTGCACATAATTTTGAGAATACAAAGTGAGCTTTGATTGACTCAGTTTATATATTGTCTGTAAGCATCATGCGTTATAATGTGTTAATTGTGAATATTCTAAAAAAAAAAAGTTGGACACCAAGTATGAAAATGTAGATATTTAGAAGGTGTGAAGCAATAATTTCTCATATTAAATTGGTGTATTTCGATGAGTTTAAGTTGCTTCTTACCGTTCCAGAAGTCATAAAAACCCAGGAACTCCATCTGCATAAGACACACAGACATAATATTATATCAATGCGATGGTCCAAAAAAAAAGTGTTATATATTTAATTAAATCGAAGTTAACAAATTAATAAGAGCAAGATAGAATCATAGAAGCTAAGTAAAGATGTAAACTTTGATTCATACATCCCAATGATCCTTGACTATGGCTTTGATGTAGGCTTTGTTCTCATATGATACTTTAGAAGCCATCATAGACAGTGCTGCATTGTACTTTCCATCTCCGCGCTCGATGCTACTGTCCAACTGAACTCGTTTGTCCCAATAACCAAGAAACGACAGGAAACTTGCTGATGTTTTATCGGGTTTTACTACATTCCCTGCAGAACATATTAACCTGTTTCCATTTAATCTGAAGTTTGAACAAAGTAAAAAAAGTAGATCATATTCATCATGAATTTTCTTTGCTAGTTTTGTGTACTAGATATTTATCGTGGATTTTATTATGGTTAGGATTTCAGTTTGGGAAACTGGTTCTTCGGACAGTGATTCAATAAATGCAATGACCCAAAGGTGAATTTACAATTACTGTAATGCTGCCTTTTTTAGAAACTAGTATAACTTGGATGAGGATTAATTAAAAGTCATATGTATAATACAGGAAATATTTAATAAATTTCATCAAAATTGAAAAACAGAATAGTTAATTTAAAATCAGTATCTAGTTTTTTTTTTTTTTTTTTTTGCTAAATTAAAATCAGTATCAAGTTGTATAGACGGAGGCATACATACATACAAAACTGAATTTTTTTTATTTGAAAAACTAAAAATTTGTTAATAGAAATAGTTATGACCTATTACATAATTAATAATTAATTATGTGCCGTAAAAGAAATGTGTAGTGACCAAATGCGCCCAGGAGAGTTACTTATGATATAGTGTGTTGTTAAAGTTGATAGGATTAGTGGATTACATTCCTTCTATTTGTAATGGTAAATTTTTACTATATATAACGTAGACATTCCATCCAATAGATTAAATATTTCTTGATTATGAAGAGAAAATTACAGATTTAACGTATTTTTATTATAAATTTAATTTAATTTTTTAGTCTTATTCATTATGCAAATATAAGTAAAGATAAATATTAATTACTTTACTTCATTTTTAATAATCACTAATTGATTTGTATACATTTTATGTTTTCTAAAAGTTATATTATACTCTAATATGTGCCTTTAATTTATTTAATAAAAAATATTGAATTTTATATGTTTAAAGAATTTTTTTTGAGAATTTTTAAAAAAAATATTAATTATAGTTAAAAAGATATTTAAACATAAAATATTGCTCTTGAATTATATAAAAATGGCTTGATAAAATATATATATATATATATATAATAAATCATATTAAAGACATATTTTAAGTTATAAATTATATATATGTGTGTTATTTTTGTGGTTTTAAATTTTTTGATACATTTATAACTTGGGCTACTTTTTTTTATATATATATATAAAAAAAAAATCTAGATCTAAAGTAAAATTTTGTGTCCGATAATTAAAAGATAAAAAAGATGTTTTTTTTTTTTGGAGGAAAGAAAAAAAAAATGCTTAACTTTATCTTATCCAACCAAATTTGTGAGTACTACCTTGATTTTGGAATCTAGTGGTCCATCACATTATAATTCATAATAACGGGGCCAGCCAAGACTTCCTCATAACTACTTCACTCTCAAGCCCTACATGCTACATGGATTGTTGCCCTACGGCCCTACCTTGTTCTACGTTTGGGCTTAACCTTTTTTTTAGTCGATGTTTAACCTTCACAAATGACACTTTGATGGAAAAAACTTACTACATTTTTTTTTCCTCTTAATATTGAATTTTATGAGCATTATACCATGCCATTTTATAAAAAATATTTCATTTTACTATCTCAAAAGTTATTTTATCTATTATATCATATCATTTTACAATACACTTAATATCTTAACTTTTATTTTACCATACAACACATCAAAATAATATATCTACACAATAAAATAATATAACACAATACCCAAGTAAAACTCAAAACCCAATAAAATATTATTTTAAAAATATACCATCTTGCCCATCTTATTTATAAAATGGTACTGCAGCAGAGTTGTAAAATATTTTACAACTAGCACTCCAGATAATGCACAATTTTTGTTGGTTGATGGTATAAAATACCATTTTGGAGGGTTTACAATCCCCAGTACTAATGCTCTAAGTTTTTCAATTAAAATTCAACCACACTAATATAACAAAAATCATTTTTATCCTTTTTTAATAATTATTAAATTTAACCATGTGATTCGTTAATTAATGCAACCATACAATTGAATTTAATTAAGAAACCTAAAATAAAATACTTAAAAAATTATACCTAAGTGTTTCACTAATTTCCCTTTTAAAAAAAAGTTTTACACCAATTTAATATGCATGTATCTACTTGCGATATTTAGATAGGATTTACTAGTAAATGTACTTATTAATACTAATTCTTCAAAGAGATTAAATTTTATAAAAACATGATGTAAAACTTAAATTTTACACCATCCAATCTAAACATGTCTCATTATCATATCACATATTAATAAAATTAGCATAATCATATCCAATTAATTCTAATACCCATCTGAAAATCCAACCCAACTAGGAGTTTATTGAGATATTATTAGATGTGGTATAATATATTAAGTTTTAAGCAAAAAAAAAAAAAACTAATGTAATAATCTCTTATTTGATGGTATAAAACATGCATTTTACGCCTAATTTGCTTTACCAAATTTCAGCTCTTTCTTCAAATACATGGAAAGAAAATTCCATTGCCATAATGGTTGCATTCACGCGCAAACTAGAGAACTAGCTGGGCTAGCATAACAATTTTACTGTGTATGAAAACAATTGATCAAATATTCTAATTAAAAGTCATCTAAAAAAAGAAAAAATGACGAATTTTCCAAAGCACCAATCACTTTGTCTATCTTTTTTACTACATAACCAAAAATAAGAAGAAGACAGGATGCCATCTCCCTGATTTGTCAAATGCATAATGTGAACGACAACTTTATATTAAAAATTTATTCGATTGCTTTCTCAATTTTTTTTTATTCGAATATATGTCAAATATAGGTGTAGCTTAAGAAGCATGTCGAATCACACCTCCTTTTCCTTCTTTTCTTATCTTTCTTGATCAATTGATTCATTGTGTCAAAAATTCAATCGTCTTTGGGTCAAATCAAGGAAGTCAATACCATACCGGAGGCTGTACCGGTTTGACCACCGGTACGATATATTTCGGGTACCGGTCAATACCGGTGTACCATTTCGAATTTACCGCTATTTTATATATTTAATATACATACAAACACAAAATCTCTATTTACCATAAAACATTACCTCCTATTTACAATAAAATATTACTTCAATTGTTCATTGCATATAAAGAAAAAAAAAACAATATAAAAAACAAAAAACTTAATTGTTCATTGCATATAAATTATATATATATATATATATATTATTTACATTTTTTTAGAAACATATTATTTACATGTTTATATTATATAAATTTAATTGTTTGAAAAAAGCCAATACAATATGTTATTCATCTTTATAGGTGAGTTTATACCTAAACCAAAACCCAATAGGCTTTAATTTATCGGTCAAAAAGGAAAGAAAAAACAACCAACAGACAAGACAAAAATTTGAATAAGAGATAGTAATGAGACATGAGATACTATTAGAAAAAACTATTCAATGGGCGGAAGTTGTTGGCAAAAAAATATTATAATATTAGAAAAACTTGTGGGTGGTAATGGTAAACCCAAAAATAAAAATTTAAAAAGCCACCTGCTGTTGGAACTCACAAAAACTGAGGGACAAAAAAATAAAAAGCCAACCTGTCATCACTCATCACAGCTTCCAATGTTTATCAAGTTTTTCAATTTTTCTGTTCACACGTTACTGCTGGAATACTTATTACTTCCCACTTCACATTTTTTTCAGATCTCAAAACGCATGCTCTTTCTCTGTGTTCAAGACTTCAAGTTCAAGCTTTTAGTTCCAGCATCTCTTTCTCTATCTATTACTCTAAGCTTTAAGCCCCATTTCGCAACGTCAACAAATCGATGGTGCCACCATTCACCTTCAATCAGCAATATCGTCCCAGTGTTAGGCCGAAAAAATCAATGGCATAAAGGGCAAGGAGCTGGAAAGAGCCCATCCGGCGTGAGGAGGAGAAAACCAGTGGATTAGATGGTGTTTTTGGGTCAAGTTCAGTACCGGCCGGTATCCATTAACCGGCCGGAATCCGATATTTACTCCGGTACGGCCGAAACGATCCCGGTATGACCGGTATTTAATCCGGAACGAAATCACTATGTTTTTGTACCGGCCGACCTACCGGAACGGAAAATACCGGCGGTACCGGCCGGTACGGTACGAAATCCTCTTCCTTGGGTCAAATAGCATCTCTAAAGTAAATATGGAGCGGTGTGCGTGAGTATATTACTTGGAAACAAATTTTCATTGAGCCAAGAAGCGACAAATAGGACTTTGAGTTTTTACAAAAACTTGATTGGTTTCTAAGTTTGGTTCTGGCTTAGGCATTTTATTAGTTAGTCCTTACCAATAACACGTTTTCTATGTGTATTGTTGACATAGGTTGTCAAAATTGCAATCCATCTCATAGGATTGTATGACTATGATCTACGATCTCATCTGACGAAAACGATTAAAATTGCACCAGGATCGCATATTTGGTAAGATCGTATAGGATCTTACCAATCCCTTATCATTATTTTGAGTGTTAGATTTGAACTTTGCTAATTTTAGGCCTAAATTAATATATATTGTGAGCATAAGAGATTTGAACTTTAATCATCTTAAAGCTTCTATTTCATGTATCAGTCAGTGAAATTATTCAAGTATTAGTTGGTCATATTTATAAGATCTAATTACTTTAACTTTTAGGTTTCTTAGATATTAGTTTTTGTTGTTTATATATTTGAGGAAAAAATGGTAAATTAATTGGTGTATTTGGTTAAGCTAAAGTTTTGACTATTTGCTTGGGTTATGGCGTTATGCAATGTCTCTGTTTTGGGTTTTTTTTTTTTTTTTTTTTTTGGTAATAGTACTAATTTGTACTTTGACACGATTGTTTTTGTTAGTATAAATGTAGTCACGCATGGTATACAAATCTTTGGGTTTTTGTTTTTTTATTAATGAATTCATAATTTATGTGATTATTTAATGTATAAATTTATTATCAAAATAAGATCTTGCAATTTACGATCCACGATGACTATGAGGACCTCGATGTGGAATGAATCTGCTTATCTCATTCTTTCTCTTGACTCGATTATGGGATTAAGTTTAACGTGACACATTTTAATTTAGCTAGTAGTTTTCCTGGCATAACAAATTAGCAGCCGAATGTCATATATATCATGAATGCAAGCAATCCATACAACAAAGCAGCTACAGAAATTAAAGAGCACACTGACCTCGTAAAGCATTTAGCAAGAGCACAAAGAGGTTGCGATTACTTGACACAAGGTTCAGCCCCATCTCAGTAGTTGATCCAACAAATGAGAGTGGCTTTGCCACAAATCGCAGGAACTTTTGAGTCAATATAGAGACGAACATGGGCCACCTACGCCGGAAGATCTCGGTGGTGCCCTCAGACGCATCCACAAACTTCCTTTTCTTTATATCACTGGAAAATAAGATGTGTATGAGATCAAAGAAACGTACTTCCTCCGGTGTCAATAACATATAACTGCTAGAAAAACCCTTGTCACAAGCCATGGCTACGTTACTAAAAAGTAAAAACAGAATAATAAAACTTGGTGTTTTGCTATTCCTCCAACTATGCTTTAAATCTTTATATTGAGATTGCACATGTAGCTATGGAGGTATATAATTAATTGCCAGGATTTTTTCTGAATGCTGGTCGTCAATGATGGTTGGACTGATACTGACCCATAAAAATTTTAAAAAGAAATCAAAAGGCATGTGGGAGTGGGGCAGTCCTGCTGTCTGTCACGCAATTATAAAAGAAAGAAACTTTGAGTTACCTTAACTTAATAGGTTAAGTTATGTTGCTGTAAGATAAAAGGATTTGATATTCAACCTCTGTTTTTATTAAAAATTAGTTGTTGTTTTAACCTGATAATAAAAGTCGTCATAATATTGAAATTTTATCTATCAAAAAATAGATAAATAAATAAACTTTATACAATCTCATTTTACCTCTTATTTTTAATTATTGACTTTATTAGACCCACCAAAATCATAATGTTATATTCTTTAGTAATTCTAACTAGTAATGTGCACGTATCAAGATTATTTATTCTGGTTATTCTCTCATTGAACAGAGGTCAAAAGCTCCATTATATTAAAAGAAAAGAAAAAAAACGTGCTTTTTTGTTGTTGTTGAATAAGAAAAAACATTTGCTTCTCCTTTGCTACTACATAAATATGAAAAATTTTCAAGCGCAAATGATTGTTTTACTTTTACATTCCTTGAACACTAAGGCATGTACTAAAGTAAAAGATGTTCATGTCTTTTGACAAGGCCACAACTCCTAAGGCATGTACTTTTTTTTTTTTCTTCAAGAATACATTGCATATAGTTATTAATTTACCAAAACCTATTATAAGTTTTACTATATAACTTTCACAATGTGATTATAAATAAATATCAGAATTATTTATTTTATTTGTGAAACATCAATTTATAACCCATCAAAAAAAAGAATTTATAAATATTAATATAATACAAATTGCAATCCCTCTATCATTACTCTAAATTTGCCTACTGTTGTCTTTAATTTTAAATTTTGATGCATGAGTTGCCTGTGTCAGTGTGTTGTCTTTTTATGCACGAGCGGAGACACCTTTTCAGACAAGCAGAATCCGAAACCTGCTCAAAGATATTCTGGATCAATGTGATCTCATTTGATTTCACCGGTTCCCTTATCTTTCCACTTTATTTTATTTATTTATTTATATTATTCACTGTCGGCTATATATAAATATATGCAAGCTCTATGTAAAATTTAGGGTAAAATATCAATTTCATCACTAAATTATCACAAAAGTTCGTTTTTCGTCCCTAAACTTTTAAAAGTTCGTTTTTCGTCCGTGAACTATCATAAAAGTTTGTCTTTCGTCCCTAAACTTTCAAAAGTTCTATTTTCGTCCCTAAACTTTTCCAAACGTATTGATTTTCGTCCCTCCGTCTGACGGAGTACTGACGTGGCTTTGACAGTATGCTGATGTGAGAGGGACGAAAATCAATACATTTGGAAAAGTTTAGGGACGAAAATAGAACTTTTGAAAGTTTAAGGACGAAAAACGAACTTTTGAAAGTTTAGGGACGAAAAACGAACTTTTGTGATAGTTTAGGGACGAAAATGATATTTTACCTTAAAATTTACTAGAAATAATATCATTTCATCGTGAAATAAATTTAGGCGTAAATGCACTTTTAGTTCTTATGTTTTGATTCTATTTCTATTTTGGTCTCTACATTTTATTTTTACCACTTTTAGTCCCTAAACCAATTAACACGTTCCATTTTAGTCCTTTCCGTCAGTCAACCGACGGAAATAGCTGAGGTAGTAGCCGGAGTAATTAAAATATTACAAAAATGTCACGTCATCCATAACACATCAGCATATAAATTTAAAAAATTAATTTATTAATTTTAACAAAATAAAAATAAAAACAAAATTAAAAATTAAAATTCACATAAATTAAGATTATTCTTCATGTTCTTCATGTTCTTCAAATTGTTCTTCATTTTACAACTTATTCTTCATATTCTTGCCAAATCAATCCCAGCAACTAAGAACTCAAACCCATCACAAGAACACAAACCCAGCAACCCAAGAACTCAAACCTAGATCACTAGGACATAAATGAAAACAAGAATAAAAAAACACCCCTAATTACAAAACAAAAAACACCACCACCATCGGACTTGTTCCCAAAGTCCCATACCAAACATAAAACGCAAAAACCCAAACCCGTAGAGAGTCCTTCCTTGCCTCTTCAAGGCATAGACGACGTCCATGGCCGTCACAATCTTCCTCCTTGCGTGCTCAATGTAGGTCACGGCGTCGCGAATCATGTTCTCCAAGAAGATCTTAAGGACGCCACGTGTCTCCTCGTAGATCAGACCGCTGATACGCTTCACTCCACCCTTGCGAGCCAATTGGCGAATAGCGGGCTTGGTGATTCCCTGGATATTATCGCAAAGCACCTTACGATGCCGCCGCCGCCGCAAACGCCGGTTTCGAAGCCGAAGCCGGAGCCGCAGATATTGTCGACTCCAATTCGCCACGGCCTTCGCCGCCCTGCGATGATTCCGTCTCCGAAGAAGGCTCCAATCGCGAGCTCGATTCCTTTCCTCTACCCCTAGATCTAAAAAAAGGATGATTTGAGTTTTGTGGGTTTGATGTTTGTATGGAGGGTTTGATTTTTCATGTGATGTTCTGGGTTTGCTAGAGATTGAGGGTTGGGTTTGGGTTTGGGTTTGGGTTTGTGTTCTTTGTGTTTTGATACTTTGAAGGTTTTTGTATTTTGTAGATCTGTTCCCTTTGAGGAAGATCTACAAATGATTAGGTTTTCATCCCTTTATCATGTTCTTTTTGTAGATCAAGCCAATCAAAGATTCAAAGGGCATAATTGTGTTCTGGGCAACAAGTTATTTAAGGAAGAACATGAACAATTCTGGAGAAGTGAGAAAGAACATGAACAGTTATGGAAAGAACACAAAGAATATGACAAAGGCATGATCTTCCAGCAAAGTAATATAAAGAAAAATTAATGAAAGGAATGGGAGGCATTATTTTTTGAATTTTGATTTTGATTAATGAATTTTGATTATGTTTTTAAAGAAAAATTAATAAATTTTGATTTTTAATTCTGTTTTTATTTTTTTATTTAGTTAAAATTAATAAATTAATTTTTTAAATTTATATGCTGATGTGTCATGAATAACGTGGCATTTTTGTAATATTTTAATTGCTCCGACTGCCACCTCAGCTATTTTTGTCAGTTGACTGACGGAAAGGACTAAAATGGAACATGTTAATTGGTTTAGGGACTAAAAGTGGTAAAAATAAAATGTAGAGACCAAAATAGAAATAGGGTCAAAACATAGGGACTAAAAGTGCATTTACGCCATAAATTTATATATATTTATATATATATATATATATATATATGTATATATATATATATATGTATATATAAATTTTACATAGGAAATATATATGATCTGTTTGGTAAGAGATTTTTAGTAACATGGTTTAAGTGTTGTGAAAATGCGTGTGGATAAAAATATGTTATGAAAATTCGTGTTGTAATGTTTAAACAATGAAAACTGTTTTTTAAACAACAGTACCAAACGGGTCCAAAATATCATTTCACAAACAATAGATTTTGTATATTCCAATAAATATGATATACCCTGTGAGAGCATTCACATTAGACATGGTATATGCCATATGTTGATTTAATTTAGCATAAAAGTCCAAAACAACCTCTTCATCCGGACTTGTAAAAAGCAACTATTGCAAAAAAAAATTGCAATTGTGCTACAGTGCGATTCTACATTTAGAATCGCACTGTAGCTCAATTGTAAAACAAAATATAATATTTTATTCAATATTTACTGTTTGCTTTCAACTCCCCTCTCTCCCTCTCATTGGTCACTCTTATCTCCACTCTTTTTTTCTTTTTCTTCCTTTTCAGTTCTGATTCTCTCATGGCAAAACCTATTTACATTTACAAAACACTCACATCCCAAACCCATACCCCCCCCCCCCCACACACACGACAAGGTCAGATCGTCATCTCTGGCGAAATCAACAACTCCAGCAACATCAGTAACAGCTCCAGCGACAAAGGCGAGGTCATATCACGCTGGCCTGTTTCTCTCTGTGTGCAGTGGTGGCCTGTTTGTGGTGGATCTTGGTGTGGAAAGGTCACGGTGGTGGTGTTTTTTTTTTTGCAAGGTCACGGCGTGGCAAAGGTGGATGAGGCGAGGCAAAGGAGGGTTGTGGCAGAGGTGGGTGTGGCACGGCAGATGTGGGATGTGGGTTTATGGGTTTTGTTACTCTATGGGTTTTTGTAAAGGGAAAGTTGTTTCGGGTTTTGATTTTAGTTTAGATTGGATTTTTGAGCTATTTTTTGGAATCTAGAGGTATGAACAGGTTTACTGTTAAGCTTAAATTCGTGTTTCTTTAGTTATAACTCATAATCTATCATGTTGGTCATGCTTTTCTTTAAAAAAGAAAAATAAATATATGAAATTTAGTGGTCAACTGTTGGAGATGGAAGATTTGGAGCATTGGGTTTTGCTTTTTAAGGATGGTAGAAGCAAAAGAATAAGGTTTTGCAAGTGTTTTAGTTTGAGATTTAGTTACATGGAGGACTTTTAGTTTGGGTATGTTCTTAGTCGTGGTGGTGGTAGCAGGTGGTTGTAGAGGTGATTTGGGTTTTGGGTTTTTATTTTTATTTGGGTTTTGGGATATATTATTTTATTGTGTAGAAATATTATTTTAATGTGTTGTATTGTAAAATAAAAGTTGAGATACTGAGAGTATTATAAAACGAAATGGTATAAATGATAAAGTAATTTTTTGAAACAGTAAAATTGAATATGATAGAATAATGAGATGATAATGCTTAAGCCTTTTTTTTTTTTTTTTTTTCACTCCATTTCCGTTTTAATTTGGCCTAATCTCATGACATTTCTGTCAGACGATGGTGTTTGTTTCTGCTGTTTAGCCTTCATATGGTCCTATTTCAACATTTATTATTGTCGTTTTGTCCTCAAATAAACAATCCCTTTTTCTCAAAAAAATAAAAATAAATAAACAATCCCTTACCTACTATACTTTTATTTTAGATGCTCCGAATTATAAATTTTGCGGTTGCGTGGCCAGGCTATCTTGTCAAGAGTGCTATTGATTTTTTTTTAATCATCAATTCAGTGAAATAAACTTCTTTCTTTTGTTAAGAGAATCAATGCACGGAACCTCCCTCCTCAAGCTATTACTATTGAAAATAATATAAATATATATAAAAATTAATATTTACATTTTAAAAAGTAAATATTTTACCAAATACTACTTATGTAACTTGCTTTCTGTTAGAATTTACAGTTAGGTCACCTATTATGCTATTAGTGAGCATGGCCCTTGACTAGCCACATTTAATGGCTTTTTTTTTTTTTTTGGATGAACACATTTAATGGGATTAACTCTTACTTGTAATATAAGTTACATTGGAGTGAGTTGTAAAATGATGCAACCTCTCTTATTTGTGAATCTCAAGAAAAATAAAACATTTATTCCTCTTCGCCATTCTCTAAAGCTTTCGGATTCCATCATATTAATTGTTCATTGATTGTGGATATTGTGTGACTTGCTATAATAACAAACACCACCATAAAAAATAATCGTTCAGACTATATGTGGAGCTCGAACTAGCGTGAGGGAGAGGGTGGAGCTCGGTCACAACTGAGCTTGGAGAGTAACAGTGATGTCTGTGAGGAGTGCGTGTAAGAAGCTTCGAGAGAGTGTGTGAGAAGTGTAAATCATTTAAAGGTAAAATAAAATCTGAAATGGTTTTACGAGTGAGGAGGCTTATTTTACGGTCAACGCATAAAATAATTTTTGTTTGACCCAATTTTCTATAGGTACCAAACACTTAGACTGGTGTAAAATAATTTCCTGAAATCCTTTTCAGGCGAAACAAACGCAGCCTTAATATATCATGTTCCTACATTCATTCCATGATTTTAGAGGAGGTTTCCAGCAAACGGTTTGGCATTCCGAGTGTTTTTGAAAATTTTTAATGATTTTTTCTATTTTTTGGCTTCTGAAAATCATAAAAAAATATATGTTAAATCTGGCTTCCAAATTTTGGCAGGTTGAAGGTTATATTTTTCTTAGCATGTGTGCAAAAAATCAGAGTAAGATTCGAAGAATTACTCCAAAAAAGACTTGAATATGCGATAGGGTATTGTAAGTGGCGAAGTGACCTTGCTACCATGATCCACTAAGATTCAGTCCTGTGTCGCTTTGATTCGTCCATTCCCCCTCCTCCTCCTCAAATCCCCTATCTCATTAAAACTCTTTGCCCTATTCAGTCCGGAAGTTAAATGAAAGCCTACCCTTGCTTGGCTACGTGACATATCTAAAAGTTCTTAATGTTAGAACTTATTTGTTTTTGAATGGTCAAAATTCTCATTTTGCCCTTACTTCATGAAATGACTATTTTACCCTTGAAATGAGGTTAAAAGAAAATTGTAAAATGTGGCGTCTACACAAATTCTATTTTAATAATAAATTAACCCAATTTGTCAATCATGGATCACCAATTTGCCATCATAAATTTATTAGAAGTCTTGAAACTAAAAATTCTAATTTTACATGCGGATTAAGAAAAATTACATTTAGAAAACAATCAACACACATATATATATATATTGTGGGGCCAAGGGATTAGGCAACCCCAGCCCATTTCATACCAAGCCTAAGGTCCATGCCGAGGAAGAAGAAAACTTCCGAGGACGACGTGAGAAGGTCTAAATCACCTAGGATGACCGCCGAGGACAATCATGTCCTCGGCCAACCCCAACCAAAGGAGGGAGAGTCAACGCCCCATCACAGGCAACCTCCCCGAGCACCCATGAGAAAGGACGAGTATAATATGCCGATCATGGGAGGACGATGGGGGAGCAAATCCAAGACAAACTGTCATCTCTACATTAAATGCCCGCCGCTGGCGTTCTGGCCGCATTAATGAGGAAATGACCCATGAACACTGCAGTCTTGGTAGCTGCAACTCACAGAAGGATGGAAAAACGACTGATGAGACAAGCACTCAAGTAGTGACCTGCCCTGTCGACAAATGTAGAGTTAGGATCAACTGAAAAGAAGTATATAATGTAAGAAGCCCTCCAGAAAGAATGAGAGGCAAGAAAGGTGGTACTATTAATATCATCTCTGTAACCTAGCACGAAAGAAGGAGTAAAAAATTCCAGCCCCCAAGAAGAGGGTCGAGGAACCATAACTTGCGCTTTAGCTTATGTTCTTGTCGCCTAACCTATACACTACCCTGTTTAGCCGTCGCAATCTTTACCAGGGCTTAGTTCTTGAACCCATACTCTACAAATTCATTGTATCGGGTACTTGGGCTTGAGCCCACCTCATCCTAGGGGCGCTTTCCTTGCCGATGTAGGACTAGGGTGTCAAGCCTTACACTACAAGGTTAGCCCTTGGTGGGGTGAAAATCCTGAATCCCCGCGTCGTATGGGAAATGCCCAGCCCCTACAAGAATCATTCAATATGCCCTAGAACAAAGCTTCTCGGATTGTATCGAGAATAACCTTTTTTTGATAAACTCAGTTCATCTCTGTTTGATTGTCTTGTATACCATATTAACTGTTGTCCAAGCGCTAAAGCCTAACTCTTTGACCCATTCTCTACAAATTTATTGTATTGGGCTAGTTAGGCCTGAGTCCATTCATCTAATAAAAAAAGTGCTTAAACTCAGCCCCTACATATATATATATATATATATATATTGTGGAGTTCATTTGTCTTGTGTACAGATTGGTTCGTATAACAATTTAAGAAAGTCGCAGTGAGCCAAGCCCAGTCAAACTAATATCCATTAACCCCTTTTGGTGGCCAAGGATCCCCTATCAATGCTGGGCATAAGAACCATCAAAAGAAGGACCCACACCATGCTATTTGTTCATTCATGATTTATATATTTATTATATTTTCTAAAAGAGAAACATGAAAAAGCTTTGCTCTTCACCCCTACTTACCTTACCTACACTACATTCTTCAAGGTCTATTTTCTTATTTACAAAATTGTCCTTCAACACTTCACTATTTTATTTTTTAATACTATTTCTCACTAAGTTATTCCTTCTATATTAGCTAATATATATGTGCTTTCATGTTTGTGTATTCTAATAAGTATTACTGTTTTCTCAAAAAAAAAAAAAAAAAAAAACTCTTTTTGTCACATAAAAAAATGAAACGAAAATGAAAAAGAAAAAAAGAAAAAGGAATGGCTTAATAAATATTTGAATCCAAATCTGCCAAAAATTTAGTAGCTTAAGTATCATTATTATAATAAAAAAAACAATATAAATTAATTAGAAAGCTATTTTTCACACTATAAGATTCAAATATTTGATTTATTAATAACTTTGGACAATTTTTATTTTATATTTACAATATTTTTTAAGAATCAACTATATAAATACAATTGAATTTGATATGCATCTAAGTGTAAAATTAACCAGTAGTATGCCAGGGTGATACACAAATTAATTTAAAATTTTATGTAAAAAAAAAATTACAAACAGATGCTAAGATTATGTTTGATAACAGTTTTTGTTTTCTATTTTCAAAAACTTTTTTTTTGGAATATAAAGAAAAAAAAAATTTCTTATATTTTTTAAATCAAAAACATGTTTAGTTAGTTGAAATTAAGAAGATAGTTATTTGAAGAAAAAATAGAAAATACTAAAATATGCTGTTATTAGGATTTGAACTCTAATACTAACTCATTAAATGAGACAAATTCATTAAATTAAATGTGTGTTTTCATTGACTTTTGAAAATTAAAAACTAAAAATAGCATTTTACATGTTTTCAATTTCCTTTATAAATTGAGTTTTGAAAACTGTTTTTGTTTTCTGCTTTCCATTTTAGGTTGCTAAGTAAGTTTTTTAATCACAAAAATAGAAAATTATTTTTAAAAACAAAAAATAAAGGGAAAAAACAATTACCAAACATAGCCTAAGTGTTATAAAAAAAAATGCCTAATCTCTTAAAAAAAATTCCATAACTTCTTTTGAAACAAAACCCAAAATAAATGTTACTTTTATTGTCCAACAAATAATGATTAAAACAAATTAGTTTTTAGCATGCTTCACATAATAAAATTGATTTTATTCAATTATTTGCATTTGCTTCAAATTTCAAGACCACGTGATGGTCTAGGGTCTTTGTTGAATTACACATGGTAATTAAATCATACCGCAGAGACCAGTAAATATTTTTGGCACACATGGGTACCCATAGCTTCTCTCAAACTCATTCTTGGTGGAATGCATACTCATTTTTTTATTCGTGAAGCTTAAAAGAGATTTTATTTCTTATTTTATCTTTCCACAAGAAATGTGGTTTTTTTTTTTAATTTTTTCAGAACTTGAAAAATATAATGTAGATTTGGATGGAAGAAGAAACTCCCTTCTAGATTAATTAGTCTATTTTAAAAATCGTTTCCATCATGTAAACACTAAATGTGGGGGATCCACATAAAAAATATTGTTTGTTTGGGTTCATTTTCTAATCTAAAAAACGTGGGTTCTAATTAGCTCAACTGGTAAAGTCTCTAATAGTTAAATAAGAGATCTGAGGTTCAATCATCGCCTACACCAAAAACCAATTGGTGTCTTAGTCTGATGATAAAGAGTATCATCAAAAGTGGACGCCATAAGTTGAAACTTTCTAAAAAAAAATCTCAAAAACGTGCTGTGGCAATATGGACATATGGTAATAATCAAAGCCTGGCTTCTGTGGCAATATGGACATATGGTAGTAAACAGAGCCTGGCTTCTACTCCTGACAGCTTTTTTTCTTTTTCTTCATTTCTTTTTGTTATTAGTCGTTTCCTTTCTCATCACATTCTCTTAAGTTACATTTAGCATTGGCTTAAAAAATCATTTTTTTACTACTTATTTTATTTTTTTAGTATTCAGTTTATTTTTAGTACTATTCATAAGTCTTATTGTACTTTTTAGTCCTATCCATGAGTTCCTCTAGTATACTATTTCAACTACCTTTTAACTTTATCTACAGTATTTTTAACAAAATATTTTCAGTTTCTGCTAAATAAACTGTTCCCAAACGAACTGTTAATTTCATATAAACTAGTTAAGTGAAACTTGTAAGAACTAAACACTTAAACAGAAGAATTGAAGCGACAAATTAAAAAAAAAATAAAAAAAAAATGCTTCTAACCAATGATACAGGAATAATTGATTCTGAATGGAGCACACGATCGAATTGATATAATGTAAAAAAACTAGTACAATTCCATGGTGTTTTCAATTCCAAATTAAGTCTGCATTTGATAAAGCTATCTTTAGCTAGAAAAACCATGCACACTCATTCACTCAATGACACTAGTATAAGGCCATGCAAAACCAATTCCTACGTCCTTGTCCTGTTCAAAATATATGCAATATAAATTAAATTGGATTTTCTGGTTCTTTGTGTGGGAGAAATAGATCAGAGGATCCCAGTCGAGTGGCATTTACATAATCGAGGGTGGAATGGGCTGGTATTCCGGGAATTACCAATCCAATTATCCTAAATAATCTAAGGACTGAACCTTCTTGGTAGTCTGGTCCCTTCTTGTACTTAATAGTAAAGCTTCTGATCAGTTCAAAAAATGCATTTATCATCATAGGAATCGCTCCCAGTGGTGAGAAGTAGTTCTTGTTTGGTTCTTCCTCAACAATCTGCATCAATAACGTAAAATAAATATAATACACAATTAAGAAGAATTTATCGTACACACTTGTTCTTTAATGTATCATATCGATCAGCTTAAAATATTGTCTAATTTAATATATATTTTATAATGATAGATGAACAGTTAAAATTAGGAAGACATGTACGACATATCATATATATATATATATATATACCAAAAATTTAAATTAGTAACAAGAAAAAGAGGTGTTTACCTTCCCTTCATAGAACCTGTTATAGTAGAGGCAAGTCCCAAAGTGCTTGAACATTAGTGCTTTGTCATCATAGGGCAATCTAGGCACTATATCATTACCATAAACGAACCTAAAATAACGAATATTATGATACTTCAAATTTTCTTCCATAAACTTCCCAAATGTTTCATCTCCCACCCTAGGCTGCCCAAACGTATAAATCCCATCCAATCTCTCCAGCAACAATTTCTCCTTGTGCAACATCAAAATAGCTGGAAAGAGAATTGATAGAGCCCCACCAAAACTGTGCCCTGTGATTATATACCTTGCTTTTTCATTTTTGCCCAGAAGTTCTTTTAGCATTTCTCTAATGGCATAGTAAGCTAAATCTGGGTGGCTATCGTCTTTTTTGGTAATATTTTTAGGCCAACCGTCATTCTTCTGTAAGCCTAGTGATTTCATAAAGCCACCATGGATTTTCCCATGGCCAACTTCTTTGAGTTCATACCATGAGATGTCAAAGTCAGAGCACCATGCATCTGAATCGAATGGTTCAGTACCTCTAAAGGCCACAACAATGGTATCATAGTCGGCAGTTTTATCACGAAGCAAGAAGGCTTGTGTTGTGGCTTTCTCTTGATAATCTGCCAACACATTCGTAAAAATCATTTTGTTTTACATGTATATATTATGAATCATCATAAGCTTTGCACATAATTTTGAGAATACAAAATGGGCTTTGATTGATACACACCCAGTTTATATATTGTACATCATGTTTTATAGTGTGTTAAATGTGAATATTTATAATTAAAAGAAGTGGACACCTAGTATGAAAATGTAGATATTATTTGTGTAGAATATATATTAGAGGGTGTGACCACTTCGCATCCTTAGTGCGATGGTTACTCCACAAGTATAAATGCTTGTGGGATGTAGGGAATAAGAGTTGGGGTACAAGTCTCTAAGAGGAAGATTCACGCACATATACACTTAGATTACACTTAGATTAGGTTAGAGTGAAATTTCAATCTTAAAAAAAATAAAAAAAAAAATAAAAAAGTGAAAAAGGGTGTGAAACAATAATTTTTCGCATTGAATTGTTGTATTTCAATGAGTTTAAGTTGCTTCTTACCGTTCCAGAAGTCATAAAAACCCAAGAACTCCATCTGCACAAGACACAGAAACATAATATTATATCAATGTGATGGTCCAACATAAACAAATTAGTAAGAGCAAGATAGAATCATAGAAGCTAGTAAAGATGTAAACTTTGATTCATACATTCCAATGATCCTTGACTATGGCTTCGATGTAGGCTTTGTTCTCATATGATACTTTAGAAGCCATCATAGACAGTGCTGCATTGTACTTTCCATCCCCGCGCTCGATGCTACTGTCCAACTGAACTCGCTTGTCCCAATAACCAAGAAACGACAAGAAACTTGCTGATGTTTTATCGGGTTTTACTACATTCCCTGCAGATCATGTTAACCTGTTTCCATTTAATTTGAAGTTTGAACAAGGTAAAAAAAGTAGATCATATTCATCATGAATTTTCTTTGTTAGTTTGTGTACTTGAAGCTTTCTCGTGCATTTTATTATGGTTAGGATTTCAGTTTGGGAAACTGGTTCTTCAGACAGTTATTCAGTAATTGCAATGACCCAAAAGTGAATTTACAATTACTATAATGCTGCCTTTTTTAGAAACTAGTATGACTTGGATTAGGATTAATTAAAAGTCATATTTATAATACAGGAAATATTTAATAAATTTCATCAAAATGAAAAATAGAATAGTTAATTTAAAATCAGTATCCAGTTGTACAGACGGAGGCATACATACACATAAAACTGAATTTATTTTTTATTTGAAAAACTAGAAATTTATTAATAGAAATAGTTATGACCTATTACATTCCTTCTATTTGTAATGGTAAATTTTTACTATATATAATGTAGACATTCCATCCAATAGATTAAATATTTCTTGATTATTAAGTGAAAATTACAGATTTAACGTATTTTTTTTATAAATTTAATTTAATTTTTAATATTATTCATTATGCAAATATAAGTAAAGATAAATATTACTTTACTTCATTTTTAATAATCACTAATTGATTTGTATATGTAAGGACTCAAATTGAATTGGACCCAAAAGAGGGATGGGTTTAAGCCCAAACAATAAAATTTCTAGAGAGTGGGTGTAAGAGCTAATTCCAATTGGTAGAAGAAGACATGACCATTCTACAACAAAGGAAACTTTAAACTAGTTTGAACAATATCCACCCTCCTCGGCTAGGTTTCAAAGGATATCTTAATAGTTGCTCTCGTGTTTCTCCCCCCTTCAATGTTATCTTCTTTCTTGTTATATACTGCTTCTTTTTTTATTCACGTCGTACACGTGTAGGTTTTAATCTGGAAATTTCTTTCAGTCCCATCCAGCACTTCCTGGAACCTTTGCTTGGTGGCCATAAGGCTGCTTGGTTACTGTTTAGGTATCACCTCCACATTAATGCGGTCAGATAGTTAGCTGGGAAGCATTTAATGTGGAGGTAGCAGTTTTAGAAGATATTTGTCACCTTCTCTGGTTCCTCCTTTGTTCTAAATTCACCTTTTAGTTCATATGCAATTTGATGAAGTACCTTGAATATTAAAATAGTTACATCCACCTCGGACCTTGGTATCAGAGGTGAATCTTGTCCTCGGATGCGATTTGGGCCGCTATACACGACTTACATCTCTTTGTCTTATACTACTCTCAAAATAGTTCTTTTTAACCATTCTCGGATATGTGAATATGCTCGGATTGGGCCGTTGGGCCACAAACCCACTTCCTATGAATTTTACGTCATCTCTTTGGGCAACCAGCCCCACAATATACATTTTATGTTTTCTAAAAGTTTTATTATACTCTAATATGCGTTCATCGAAAAACATTATACTCTAATATGTAACCTTTAATTTATTTAATAAAAAATATTGAATTTGAAATGTTTAAAGAATTTTTTTTTGAGAATTTTTTTTAAAGAATATAAATTATAGTTAAAAATATATTTAAACATAAAATATTGCTCTTGAATTATATAAAAATGGCTTGATAAAATTTATATATATATATATATAATAAATCATATTAAAGACATATTTTAAGTTATAAATTATATATATGTGTGTTATTTTTGTGGTTTTAATTTTTTTGATACATATATAACTTGGGCTACTTTTTTATATATAAAAAATCTAGATCTAAAGTAAAATTTTGTGTCCGATAATAAAAAGATAAAAAAATATGTTTTTTTTTTTTTTTTTTATAGAGGAAAGATGAGAAAAAAAAAAAAATGCTTGACTTTATCTTATCCAACCAAATTTGTGAGTACTACCTTGATTTTGGAATCTAGTTGTCTATCACATCATAATTCATAATACCGTGGCCAAGACTTCCTCACAATTACTGCACTCTCAAGCCCATGCCTACGGCCCTACCTTGTTCTAAGTTTGGGCTTAACCTTTTTTTTTTTTATTATGCCTCCCCCGCGGCCGTGGGTCCTTTCTCTTTTTAGTTGATGTTTAACCTTCGCAAATGACACTTCTATGGAAAAGACTTGCTACATTTTTTTTTTCTCTTTGTTAAGACTCCAAGCCATTGGATTGATTGTAACGTATTAGGATTTGTTGTATAGGTAAGCTGGTACAGTTAGGATGTGGTTGAGGAAAGTTAGTTAGGCTGGTTAGTTATAATAACTAATTGAAAGTATTTGCCAAAAGCTAAAGAATTAGCTATTAAATGACTTGTATCTTGTACATCATATTCATAACAGAAATAATACAAGTTTCTTTGCTCTTGATTCTCTAATTCTTCTCTCTATCTCTTCTCTATCCTAAGGAGGACTGGTTCCCTCGAAGCAACTACTCATAATTCCCTATTCCACCATTAATTCCCACCTAGAAGCTTAACATTTGATATCAGAGCAGTTCATCGTGGGCACCAATGGCTGAAACCAAATCAACAACACTTATCAATGACACCATCGCTTCACTCAAGAAAACCTTAGATTACCATACACATGATATTCAAGAAATTCACCACGAGATCCATCAAATGAAGGAATTACATAGCTAGCATTTCCAAGAAGTTCAACAGCAACTTGGTGTGATTCTATAGAAGTTGTCTAATTCTAATTCAGATAAATCCTCAGTGCAAACACCACGATCTAGTGAAAACCATCCCTTAAACAATACTTTGGCATTGACATTTCCAAAATCTATCAAACTGGAATTTCCTAGGTTTTGAGGAGAGGAACTTGCAGCTTGGGTGTATAAAGCAAATCGATACTTCAGGTACTACAAAACCCCTGATCCTGAAAAGCTTTTAATGGCTACATTTCACATGGAAGGAGATGCTTTGATATGGTTTCAAGATGGAGAAGAAGCAGGTTTGTTTGGGGATTGGTCAGCTTTCATTCAAGCATTGCAAGTGAGGTTTGGAAGCATTGCTTATGATGATCCAATTGAGGCATTAACAAGATTAAGGTAGACAACTAGTGTGATTGCTTACAAAAGTCAATTTGAAGCTCTCTCAAACAGAATTAAAGGTCTCTCTGAGTCTCACAAACTCAGCTGTTTCTTGAGTAGGCTCAAGGATGAAGTGAGATTAGCAATAAGGATGTTTGCCCCTCAATCCTTGAATGTAGCTTTTGGCTTGGCTAAAATTCAGGAGGAATACTTACTCAGCTCCAAAAAAGGATCTAAATCCTTTCAAGAAGTTATCAAACCTTCCATTCTTGGAGCACCTCCTAAGCTAGATTTGAAGGGAGAACAGAAAATGAGGTTGACACCTGCTCAGATCGACAAAAGAAGGAAACAAGGTCTCTGCTTTAATTGTGATGAGAAGTACCAGGCTGGTCATCAATGGAAAGGTGGAGCAAAGGTGTTTTTGTTAGAAGGCTTTCCTCTTGCCGATGAGCCATCATCTCAAGTCAAGTTGTTAGGATTGGATGACAATGAAGTGGAGGTTCAAGTGAAGCAACAATTGGGAAATAATGCCTTAGAAGCTGAAATTACCCTCTATGCTTTAGTGGGTAGTCCTTCACCAAATACAATGAGGGTTAGAAGCAAGATTAGGTAATTGGGGTTAGTTTCCCTTATTGATTCAGGGAGTACACATAATTTTCTTGATCTTTCTGTGGTGTTGACTCTGAAATTGCAGATAGATACTTCTCAAATGTTGGAAGTGAAGGTGGTTAATGGAACGGTGATTAAAACTAAGGGTGTTTGTCCTGGTGTGTCCTTATGGATTCAAGGTCATCAATTTTTTGTTGACTTGAATGTTCTTTCCTTAGGGGGCTGTGATGTGGTGTTTGGGGACTCAATGGCTGAGCACTTTGGGGGAAATCTCATGGGATTTCAAATTGATGACTATGAAGTTTTGGTATCTGCAGAAATTGGTGCTGCTACAAGGGTTATTATCATCTAGGCAGTGGCGACTCCAGGAATTTTTTTCAGGGTGTTCCTTAAGAAGTATAAATTAAACAATATAATAATTTGTTATATTGTTGTTTAATTCATTATAAAATTATTAATTGTTGTTTAGCCTAACATAATTTAATTTGTTTGTCTTTTATAATATATTGGTTAATTAAATTATTAATTATTATTTATTAGTTTCTTCTTTTAATTAATTATTGGTTAATTAAATTATTGTTTATTAGTTGCACTAACACACATTCTATGTGCATTTACTTCCCCCAATTCAAATATCTCACTCGGCCCCATGTACCCATCCACCCCCACCCCACTCAACAGACAAGTCTCATGCCCTTCAATAAAAAGTTTTTAATTTCAGCTAAGTAAGCTGTTCCAAAATAAATTCTTAATAAACCATCAACAAAGATTAAACAGAAAAATAAATGCACATTCAAAAGGAAAAAAAAAAAATCATTGTTGCACTATGTACACAACACAACACTACAATTCATTAACTTTATTATATCTCAACTCCCAATTAATTTCAAAGTTTCAAACAAATTTAATTTTTACTTAAAAAAAAAAAGACACTAACAAACAAACATTACTATTTACCATTAAAAAAACTGCTATTCATGTAAACACAAAAAGACAAAAAATAAAAAAATAAAAAAAATAAGGCAACCATAACTCATAGAGCACAAACGTGGGAGGATATCATTCCACCCACCAGAGCACTAGACACTTCTACTAATTTCTTTTAAGTCATTGTTTATGTCTCCTAAAAAGAGAAAGAACTCTCTTTCTCTTTGTCTTTTGTATCAGACGGTTTAAGAGATTTATTTTTGTGCTCATTGCTCACTGCTCATAAGAGAGAAAGAGAGAGAGAGATACCAGATGTGGTGAGTTTGGGCTAGGGGCGTGGCTGGCTGCTCTACTGCTACCATGTTGCTGCTGCTACCTCTCCCTTCACTGCTTTACTTCAAGCATCAGCCGTTGAGTCTCTTGGTTAGGCTTAGAGTTAGGGTTTTATTTGTTTGTTTGTGGTTTTCTTTTTTTTTTTTTTTTAATCTTTGATGGAATGAGAGATTAGTTTTGTTTTAAATTTTTGAAAGGCCGGGCTATTTGTTTTTGATAAAATTTGGTTGATTGGGTTAAATTTTCTTTAGCTTTACTATTTTGTGATTTATGTTGTTGTGCTAAATTTTTTGGGCTTGCTAAATTTTCTTTTATAGATTAGATCCATAAATTCTTTTTATGGCCTTTTAAAGTGCCAGTAATATTGTTGGGCTTTTTTGTGGCTGGCTCTGTTACAATTTTTTTTTTTTTTTTTTTTTTAGATTTTAGTTGGCTTTTTTTTTTTTTTTTTGGCTTGAAAGTAGAACAAATAATTTTTTTTTTTTTTTTATTGGAGGGTGTTCCTAATTTTCCTTGAGGGTGTTCCTAAAAGGGTAAACAAATATAATTTTTTTAATTATTATATATAATTTTTTTTTTATTTTTCAGTTCAGGGTGTTCCTGGGAACACCCTGAGCTTAACGTGGCGTCGCCACTGCATCTAGGTCTTCCATTTTGGGAAGTGAGGAGATGTTAAAAAACCCCGTTAAAAAGGGTTTAATCTTGCAAATCACCACACCTGATTTAGAGGCAGCAACAGCTCCAGGTCAGCTTCCAACAACTTTGCAAGATTTGCTCAATGAGTCTGGTGCTGTTTTTGAAGTTCCAGTTGGTCTACCACCCATCCAAGGTCATGAACATGGCATTACACTCAAGGAAGGAGCTTAACGAGTTTGTGAAAGACCCTACAGGTACCCTTATTAGCAGAAATCTGAGATTGAAAAAATTGTGAAGGAACTATTAGAAGTAGGCTCAATTAGGCCTAGCCAAAGTCCTTTTTCATCACCTATTTTGTTAGTCAGAAAGGCAGATGGTAGTTGGCGAATGTGCATAACTATAGGTCTCTCAATAAGGCTACTGTGAAAGATAAGTTCCCTATCCCTGTTGTGGATGAATTGCTTAATGAATTCCATGGGGCTAGTATCTTTTCTAAACTAGATCTAAGGTCTAGTTATCACTAGATTAGAATGAAAGATGATGATGTGCATAAGACAGCTTTTTGTACTCATAAGGGTCACTATGAGTTCATGGTTATGCCCTTTGGTTTAACCAATGCACCTTCTACATTTCAAGCCCTAATGAATGATGTATTCAAGCCATTCTTGAGACACTTTGTTTTAGTGTTTTTTGACGACATTTTAGTCTTTAGCAAGAACTTACATGATCATTTAATTCATTTAAGAGCTATTTTGAAAGTGCTTCTTAAACATCAACTCTTTGCTAAGAAAACCAAACGTGTTTTTGGCTGTTTTGAGGTAGAGTGCTTGGGGCATGTCATTTCTGGTGAAGGTGTCAAGGCTAATCCAAAGAAGACTGCTGCTATGCAGCATTGGCCAAGAACCCAGAATGTTAAGGCTTTGAGGGGATTTCTGGGCTTGACAAGATACTATAGAAAATTCATTAGAGGATATGGTTCCATTGCTCAACCTTTAACTGAGTTACTCAAGAAAGATTTATTTCACTGGACTGATGCAGCTGAAGCTGCCTTCAATCAATTGAAAGTGGCAGTCTCTCATTATCCTATCCTAGCTTTGCTAGATTTTACCAAGCCCTTTATTATTGAGTGTGATGCATCAAGGGTTAGACTTTGGGCTGTCTTAATGCAAAACATGAGACCTATAGCTTTCCATAGTCAAGTTTTGAGGGGTAAGAGTCTTCATTTTTCTACTTATGAAAAGAAATTGTTAGCACTAGCTACAACAGTGAAGAAATGGAGACTCTATGTGCTTGGAAGTCCTTTTATTGTTAGAACTGATCATCAAAGCCAAAAATTTTTACTAGAGCAGAGGGTGGGTACTCTTGCACAGCAGAAATGGATCACTAAACTGTTGGGTTATGTCTTTATTGTGGAATATAAGAAGGGAATTGAGAATAGAGTTCCTGATGCTCTTTCAAGACAAATGGAGTCAGAATTGAAGCCTTTTACAGATAAGGCAGACCTCACTCATGGCATAGTTAACTGTTTTTTGCTATTGTCATTTCTAGATCCTACGTGGTTGGATAAGCTCAAGGACAGCTATCATCAAGATGGAGAGATTATGCTTTTGATTAAATCTTTACATTCGGGTGTAGCCACTATCAAAAGGTTTTTTTTTTTTTTTCTGTATAATGGTTTTATCCTATACAAGGGCAAATTCAATTTGGGCTCTCAATGCTCCTCAAAGCCCTTGGTTCTTGCTCATGTTCATAGTAGTCTTGTTGCAGGTCATTCTGGTTTTCTTAAGTCCTTTCATAGAGTCAAACAAGAATTTTATTGGAAGGGCATGAAGTCAGACCTCAAGAAGTTCATTAGGGAATGTGATGTTTGTCAAAGAATAAAGGCTAAGACTGTTACTCCAGCAGGCTTGTTACAACCTTTAGCCATTCCTACTAAACCATGGACTGATGTGAGTCTTGATTTTGTTGAAGGGTTACCAAAGTCTCAAGGGTTTGAAGTTATCTTGGTTGTGGTTGATAGACTGACCAAATATGTCCATTTTATACCTTTGAGTCATCCTTATACAGCTACTAAGGTTGCTGGGTTATATATGCAATATGTCTTCAAACTATATGGTCTTCCAACCTCTATTGTTAGTGACAAGGATGCCACTTTTACTTCAAATTTTTGGTCTGAGCTGTTCAAGTTGCAGGGAGTTGATTTGGCCATGTCTACTACATATCACCCTCAGTTTGATGGCCAAACTGAGAGATAGTGAAAAAGAGTCTAGAACAATACTTGAGAGCCTTCGTTGGAGATAGACCTCACAGGTGGGCTAATTGGCTTTCATTGGCTGAGTATTGGTTTAATACCAATTTTCACACTTCCATTAAACTCACTCCATTTGAGGCATTATATGGCTATCCTCCTCCTAAACTTCAAGACTATATTCCAGGCACTTCAAGGGTGGCAGCAGTAGATTCTCTTCTTACTCAGAGGCAGTAGAATTTAGCTACACTCAAGGCTAATCTAGTGGCTGCTCAGGAGAGAATGAAGCTTTTTGCAAATAAATACAAAACTGAAAGGTATTTTCAGGTGGAAGATTGGGTGTTTTTGAGGTTGCAACCTTACAAGCAGAAGTCTTTAGCCTCTAACAGAAAATGGAAGTTATCTCCAAAGTTTTATGGCCCCTTCTAGTTGCTTTAAAGGATGAGGGAGGTAGCCTACAAGCTGGATTTACCTAGTGACAGTAAGATACATCCAGTTTTTCATATCTTTTGTTTGAAGCTGAAGTTGGGACAGCAAATCTCTCCATTACCCACTTTACCACCCTTAGATGAGACAGGTCAAATTATTCTAGAACTTGTAGCTATTCTACAAACCCAAACTAAGAGTTTGAGGCCTAGGTCTATTACTAAAGTTCTAGTACAGTTGGGCACTACACCTAAGGATGCTACTTGGGAATCATTACACCAGTTGAAGCTCAAGTTTTCTCACCTTGTGGGCAAGGTCTTTTAAATGGGGAGGGGTATGTTAAGACTCCAAGCCATTGGATTGATTGTAACTGATTAGGATCTGTTGTATAGATAAGCTGGTACAGTTAGTATGTGGTTGAAGGAAGTTAGTTAGGTTGGTTAGTTATAATAACTAACTAAAAGTAACTGTCAGAAGCTATAGAATTAGCTATTAAAGGACTTGTATCTTGTATATCAGATTCATAACAGATTTAACACAAGTTTCAATGTTCTTGATTCTCTAATTTTTCTCTCTATCTCTTCTCTATCCTAAGGAGGACTGGTTCCCTCAAAACAACCATTCATAATTCCCTACTCCACCATTAATTCCCACCTAGAAGCTTAACACTCTTAATACTGAATTTTAAGAGCATTATACCATACCATTTTATAAAAAATATTTCATTTTACTATCTCAAAAGCTGTTTTATCTATTATACTATATCATTTTACAATACATCCAACATCCTAACTTTTATTTTACCATACAACACATCAAAATAATATATCTACACAATAAAATAATATAACACAATGCCCAAATAAAACCCAAAACCGAATAAAATATTATTTTAAAAATATACCATCTTGCCCATCTTATTTATAAAATGATACTGCAGCTGAGTTATAAAATATTTTACGATAATGCTTAATTTTTTTTGGTTGATATAAAATACCATTTTGGGGGGTTCACAATCCCCAGTACTAATGCTCTAAGTTTTTCAATTAAATTCAACCACACTAATATAACAAAAATCATTTTTATCTTTTTTTAATAATAATTAAATTTAACTATGTGATTCATTAATTAATGCAACCATACAATTTAATTTAATTAAGAAACCTAAAATAAAATACTTAAAAAAGTATACCTAAGTATTTCACTAATTTCTCTTTAAAAAAAAAAGTTTTACACCAATTTAATATGCATGTATCTGCTTACGATTTTTAGATAGGATTTACTTGTAAATGTACTTATTAATGCTAATTTTTTAAAGAGATTAAATTCTATAAAGATGTAATATAAAATTTAAATTTTATACCCTCCAATCCTAACATGTCTTATTATCATATCACATATTAAAAAAATAGGCAGAATTATATCCAATTAATTCTAATATCCATCTGAAAATCTAACCCAACTAGGAGTTTATTAAGATATTATTAGGTGTGATATGATATATTAAGTTTTAAGTTAAAAAAAAAAAAAAAACTAATGTGACAATCTCTTATTTGATAGTATAAAACATGCATTTTACACCTAATTTTTACTAAATTCGGACTATTTCTTCAAATAAATGGAAAGAAAATTCCATGGCCATAACGGTTGCATTCACGCACAAACTAGAGAACCAGTTGGGCTAGCACAACATTTTTACCGTGTATGAAAACAAGTGATCAAATATACCAAGGCCTCACTTGGGAGGGAGGAATGGAATGGAATGGAAATGAATGAAAAAAATAATTTTAAAATATTCTTCTCTTCTCTTGTTTGGGAGTTTTAATAGAGGAAATGGAAAGCTCATTCATTTGTTTGGAAGTTTACGTAGGAGGGAATGGAATGAATATGAGGGATCACCAATTCCTCTCTATTTCCTTAAAACCTCAAATTTTCATTCCACCAAAAATTGGGAGGAATGAGAGAAAATGAAATTAAATTTAATGATTTTTTTATTAAAACTCCCAAAACCCTTTATTTTTAAAATAGGGATCTAATAGTAATATTGTCATAAACTGATTCCATTCTATTCCCTCCATATTGCTCCCAAATAAGATTACTTACATTCCATTCATTTTCATTCATTTCTATTCCTTTATTTTAAAACATCCAATCAAGGTTACTTGATTCCATTCCACTCCATTCATTTCTCTTAAATACATTCCATTCCATTCCATTCTTTTCCATTCCCTTATAATGATTTCATTCCATTCTATTCCATTCTCTTATGAACTCCCAAGCGGAGTCTAAAAGTCATCTAAAAAAAGAAAAAATGACGAATTTTCCAAAGCACCAATCAATTTGTCTATCTTTTTGACTACATAACCAAAAATAAGAAGAAGACAGGATGCCATGTCCCCGATTTGTCAAATGCATAATGTGAAGGACAACTTTATAATAAAAATTTATTCGAATACTTTATCAAAAAAAAAAATTATTCGAATATGTGTCAAATATAGGTGTAGCTTAAGAAGCATGTTGAATCACTCCTTTTCCTTCTCTTCTTATCTTTCTTGATCAATTGATTCTTTGTGTCAAAAATTCAATCGTCTTTGGGTCAAATAGCATCTCTAAAGTAAATATGGAGTGGTGAGTAGCGTGAGAGTATTTTAATCCGCCTTGAGTGCGTGAGTATATTACTTGGAAACAAATTTTCATTGAGCCAAGGAGCGACAAATAGGACTTTGAGTTATTACAAAAACTTGATTGGTTTCTAAGTTTGGTTCTGGCTTAGGCATTTTATTAGTTAGTCCTTACCGATAACACGTTTTCTATATGTATTGTTGACATAGGTTGTCAAAATCGCAATCCGCCTCATAAGATTGTATGACTATGATCTTATGATCCCATTTGACAAAAATGATTAGAATTACACTAGGATCGCATATTTGGTAAGTTCGTATAGGATCTTACCGATCCCTTATCATTATTTTGAGTGTTATATATGAACTTTGATCATTGTGGGCCTATATATATATATATATATATATTGTGAGCATAAGAGATTTGAACTTTAATCATCTTAAAGCTTCTATTTCATGTATTGTACGCATGGATATATATTGTGAACATAAGAGATTTGAACTTTAATCATCTTAAAGCTTCTATTTCATGTATCAATCAGTGAAATTATTCAAGTATCAGTTGGTCATATTTACAAGATCTAATTGTTTTAGGTTGCTTAGATATTAGTTTTTGTTGTTTGTATATTTGAGGAAAAAATGGGAAATTAATTGGTGTATTTGGTTAAGCTTAATGTTTTGACTATTTGCTTGGGTTATGGCGTCTTGCAAAATCTCTGTTTTGGATTTTTTTTTTTTTTTTTTTTTTGGCAATAGTACTAATTTGTGCTTTGACATATTTGTTTTTGTTAATATAGACTTAGTGATGTATAGTATACAATTTACATCATATTTGATGCAAATCTTTGGTTTTTTGTTTTTTTACTAATAAATTCATAATTTATATGATTATTTAACATATAAATTCATTACCAAAATAGGATTTTACAATTTTCTATTCACCCACTACTTTGATCCCACATAGGATTTGACTTTGACAACCTTGATTGTAAACAAATAAGTGAATAGTCCAAGGAAAAAAATATTAGAAATTAGACCTAATACAATTTAAATTGAAGGCTTTCATATTTTCATCTAGAATGCACATTGAAAAATTAAATGGGTATTTGGAAACATAGTTTCACCCCAGCTTCACCCATGATTCTTATATTCGGATCCAAAGGGCTACAGCCTTTTTTTATTGGATTATAATAAAAAATAGATTTCAACATTGGCATAAATCACTGTGAGAACAATTATTTATATCTATATATTCCACAGCACCTCATCTATGACTATGAGGTCCTCGATGTGGAATGAATCTGCTTATCTCATTCTTTCTCTTGACTCGATTATGGGATTAAGTTTAACGTGACACATTCTAATTTAGCTAGTAGTTTTCCTGGCATAACAAATTAGCAGCCGAATGTCATATATATCATGAATGCAAGCAATCCATACAACAAAGCAGCTACAGAAATTAAAGAGCACACTGACCTCGTAAAGCATTTAGCAAGAGCACAAAGAGGTTGCGATTACTTGACACAAGGTTCAGCCCCATCTCAGTAGTTGATCCAACAAATGAGAGTGGCTTTGCCACAAATTGCAGGAACTTTTGAGTCAATATAGAGACGAACATGAGCCACCTACGCCGGAAGATCTCCTCGGTGGTGCCTTCAGACGCATCCACAAACTTCCTTTTCTTTATATCACTGGAAAATAAGATGTGTATAAGATCAAAGAAACGTACTTCCTCTGGTTTCAATAACATATAACTGCTAGAAAAACCCTTGTCACAAGCCATGGCTACGTTACTAAAAAGTAAAAACAGAATAATAAAACTTGGTGTTTTGCTATTCCTCCAACTATGCTTTAAATCTTTATATAGAGATTGCAAATGTATATAGCTATGGAGGTATATAATTAATTGCCAGGATGTTTTCTGAATACTGATCGTCAATGATGGCTGGACTGCTATTGACCCATAAAAATAAAAATAAAAGTCAAAAGGCATGTGGGAGTGGGGCAGTCCTGCTGTCTGTCACGCAATTATAAATTAAAGAAACTTTGTAGAGTTGAGTTACCTTAATTATTGACTTTATACAATGTCATTTTACCTCTTATTTTTAATTATTGACTTTATTAGACCCACCAAAATCATAATGTTATATTCTTTAGTAATTCTTACTAGTAATGTGTACAGTGTGTACGTATCAAGTTTGTTTATTCTGGTTATTCTCCCATTGAACAGAGGTCAAAAGCTCCATTATATTAAAAAAAAAAAAAAAAAAAAAAAACACGTGCTTTTTTGTTGTTGTTGAATAAGAAAAAACATTGCTTCTCCTTTGCTATTACATAAAAATGAAAAATTTTCAAGCGCAAATGATTGTTTTACTTTTACATTCCTTGAACACTAAGGCATGTACTAAAGTAAAAGATGTTCATGTCTTTTGACACGGCCACAACTCCTAAGGCATGTACTCTTTTTTTTTTTTTTTTTTCCTTCAAGAATACATAGCATATAGTTATTAATTTACCAAAACCTATTATAAGTTTTACCATCTAACTTTCACAATGTGATTATAAATAAATATCAGAATTATTTATTTTATTTGTGAAACATCTATTTATAAATATTAATATAATAAAAATTGCAATCCCTCTATCATTCCTCTAAATTTGCCTAGTGTTGTCTTTAATTTTAAATTTTGATGCATGAGCTGCCTGTGTCAGTGTGTTGTCTCTTTATGCACGAGCGGAGAGACTTTTTCAGACAAGCAGAATCCGAAACCTGCTCAAAGATATTCTGGATCAATGTGATCTCATTTGATTTCACCGGTTCCCTTATCTTTCCTTTTTATTTTATTTATTTATTTGTATTATTCACTTTCGGCTATATGCATAAATATATGCAAGTTCTATGTAAAATTTACTAGAAATAAAATCATTTCATCATGAAATAAATTTATATATATATATATATATAAATTTTACATAGGAAATATATAGGATCTATTTAGTAAGAGATTTCTAGTAACATTATTTAAGTGTTGTGAAAATATATGTAGATAAAAAAATATTGTGAAAATACGTGTTGTGATGTTTAAATAACGAAAACTGTTATTTAAACAATAGTACCAAACAGGCCCATAATATCATTTCACAAGCGATAGATTTTGTATATTCCAATAAATATGATATACTCTATGAGAGCATTCACATTGAAAATGGTATATGCCATATGTTAGTTTAATTTAGCATAAAACCCCAAAACAACCTTTTCATCCGAACTTGTAAAAAGCTACTATTGCAAAAAAAAAATTTGCAATTGTGCTACAGTGCGATTCTAAGAGCATCCCCATCAGTCTTTGTATAAATGTGTATAAATGTGCAAAATAGAAAAAGTCATTAATTTTACACATTCTGGGCAAAAAAAAAAAAAAAAAAACCCTACATCAGTGGGTGTAAACTTGTTTATATTTGAAAGTTACTACAGTACCCATGCATATTTGCAAGGGCACTAAGCATGTGTATATAATTTTTTAATAATTTTTTCTCTCTCCTCTGTATAACTGACTCTTAAGTCCCTCTCTCCCTCAAGCGCACAACTCTCCCTTTCTCTCATCTCATCCATTTTTCTTCCTCTAGCTTCCGCCGATTGCCATCGCCGCTGATGAGAACGAGGTCAAGCAAGCCAAGTCGCCTATCGAGTCCATCGCCTACAACACGAACGGAGTTCTCCAACGGGTCCATCGTCTAGAATCTCGTGGGTTTTGATCCATTTTTGGTTGAGCTTGAGGTCGGCGACCATCACGAGGAGGTGGTGGTGCTGCGAGGCACTTTGGTTGAGGCCGGTGGCCGTTGCGAGGAGGTGGGTTTTGATCCATTTTTTCTGGTTTTTTGGTTGATTGTGGGTGTAGGTTGGTGGGTTTTGATCTTGATCGGCTTGGCTTGAGTGGGTTCATCACGAGGAGGTGGCAGTGTTATAAGGCACTTTGGTTGAGGCCGGCGGCCGTCGCGAGGAAGTGGGTTTTGATCCATTTTTTCTGTTTTTTTTGTTGATTGCGGGTGTGGGTCGGTGGGTTTTGATCTTGATCAGCTGGCTTGAGTGGGTTTTCCTTGATGATGCAAGTTGGGTGATGATGGTGGCTGGGTGGTGATGGTGGCTGTAGGTCTATGAGAGAGAGGGGCAGTGAGGGAGTGTATAATAAAAAATTGTAAAATAATGAATATTTTATTAAATAAATGTGTAGAATAGATAAACTAATGTGGGTGTTTTGTAAAAGTAAATATGTAAAATAGAAAAAGTAGGTCCTTTTGTGTAAAATAAACAGAAAATTTAAACGGACTGATGTGGATGCTCTAAATGTAGAATCGCGCTGTAGCTCAATTGTAAAACAAAATATAATATTTTATTCAATCTTCACTGTTTGCTTTCAACTCCTCTCTCTCTCTCTCTCATCGGTCGCTCTCATCTCCTCTCTTTTTTTTCTCTTTCTTCTTTTTTAGTTTTGATTCTCTCATGGCAAGACTTGTTTACATTTACAAAACACTCACATCCCAAACCCATACCCCCCCCCCCCACACACGGCAAGGTTAGATCGTCATCTCCAACGAAATCGACAACTCCAGCAACATCGGTAGCGGCTTTAGTGACAAAGGCAAGGTCATGTCATGGTGGTCTGTTTCTCTCTGTGTGCAATGGTGGCCTGTTTGTGGTTGATCTCGGCGTGGCAAGGTCACGGTGGTGGTGTTTTTTTTTTGCAAGGTCACGCCATGGCAGAGGTGGATGAGGCAAGGCAAAGGAGGGTTGTGGCAGAGGTGGGTGTGGCACGGCAGATATTGGATGTGGGTTTGTGGGTTTGGTTAATCTATGGGTTTTTGTAAAGGGAAAGTTGTTTCGGGTTTTGATTTTAGTTTAGATTGGATTTTTGAGCTATTTTTTGGAATCTAGAGGTATGAACGGGTTTACCGTTAAGCTTAAATTCGTGTTTCTTCAGTTATAACTCATAATTTATCATGTTGAGCTTTTCTTTAGAAAAGAAAAATAAATATATGAAATTTAGTGGTCAATTGTTGGAGATGGAAGATTTGGAGCATTGGGTTTTGCTTTTTAAGGATTGTGGAAGCAAAAGAATAAGGTTTTGCAAGTGTTTTAGTTTGAGATTTAGTTACATGGAGGACTGTTAGTTTAGGTATGTTCTTTGTCGTGGTGGTGGTAGCAGGTGGTTGCAGAGGTTATTTGAGTTTTGGGATATATTATTTTATTATGTAAAAATATTATTTTAACGTGTTGTATTGTAAAATAAAAGTTGAGATGCTGCAAGTAGTGTAAAATAAAATGGTATAATTGATAAAGTAACTTTTTGAGATAATAAAATTGAATATGATAGAATAATGAGAAGCAAATGCTTAAGATTTTTTTTTTCTCTCCAATTCCGTTTTAATTTGGCCATGTCTCATGACATTTCTGTCAGACGATAGTGTTTGTTTATGTTGTTTAGCTCTTCATACGGTCCTATTTAAACATTTATTATTGTCGTTTTGTCCTCAAATAAACAATCCATTTTTCAAAAAAAATAAAAATAAATAAACAATCCCTTACCTACTATACTTTTATCTTAGATGCTCCGAATTATAAATTCTGTGGTTACGTGGCCAGGCTATCTTGTCGAGAGTGCTATTGATTTTTTTTAATCATCAATTCAGTGAAATAAACTTCTTTCTTTTATTAAGAGAATCGATGCACGAAACCTCCCTCCTTAAATTATTACTATTGAAAATAATATATATATATATATATATAAACTAATATTTACATTTTAAAAAGTAAATATTTTACCAAATACTACTTATGAAACTTGCTTTCTGTTGGAATTTACAGTTAGGTCACCTATTATGCTATTAGTGGGCATGGCCCTTGACTAGCCACATTCAATGGATTTACTTGTAATATAAGTTACATTGGAGTGAGTTGTAAAATGATGCGACCTTTCTTGTTTGTGTATCTCAAGAAAAATAAAACATTTATTCCTCTTCACCATTCTCTGAAGATTTTGGATTCCATCATATTAATTGTTCATTGGTTGTAGATATTGCGTGACTTGCTATAATAACAAACAGCACCATAAAAAATAATTGTTCAGACTATGAAGATATGGTTTATAATATAGAACCAGCGAATACATGAACCTAGAGAGATAAAAGCTCTATTTCTAACATTTTCATTACAAACCAGCAGTCACATTCATCAACATGACTTTTACCTAATGTTACATATATTAGATAATTCTTCCAAATAGAAATCGACATTTTTTCACCTAATCTTTCCCATGAAATTCTTTGCAAGAGAATCCAAATTCAATTATATATTCCATCCATTTCCTATCAAAGAAAACCTGATTTGTCCATGTGTTCAATTTCACACTCCCCAAGACAAGTCCCCCCTCTTCTTTTTTCCTTTGTATTTGACATTACATTGATAAGCAATTAGTACGTTCAAAAGCAGGCTCAAATAATCAGGTGTGGAATTTACTAGCACATATATAGGAAATTTTTTTAAGAAATTTTTTTTCAAGAATCGAAAAAGCAGTAAAAGTTTTATATAATTTTTTTAATTTTTAATAAATTTATTTTAAAATAAATTATTAATATATACCTACGAGCATATATTAACTAGACTCATCTAAGTATATTTCACATCCCTCAGTACATAATTAGCTGCACAGAATTGACAACAGCATAGGTCATTTTCTGGGCCAAAGATGTATGTCACAAGATGATGTCTTTGGCAATGGAGTTTAATCGAGTGTAGTACTGTAGCGAGGTCAAAGTCCTTTGTCATTTAATTTGGTTGGTGGAATTCGTTTTTCACATGTGGGATATGGGTACAGAGGTAGGTTTCTTATTGGACATTAAAGAAGAAATACCAACTGTTGAGGATGAAAAATGATGAAATGAGAAAAAAAGATAAGGACAAAGTATATGCAATTATTATTTAGATTAGATTAGATTAGATAATGGAGTACCCGACAAACTTCTGGTCAGTGCGTTTCAACAAATTATTGATTTTCTTTAGTTTTTTGGGCCCCCAATTCTCGTGAAAAATGTGGGCATATAAAAAAAATTGTAATTTAAAAACAGGGTTGGTAGCCGAAAGCTATGTGAATTGGGCTTGAACGCCTTGTTATCTGTTTGACCGTTTTACCATGGACTCGAGCTCAATTCACAATTTCACATTAGCAAAGCGAAAGCCCAATACTGGGCAACATTAATGACAGAGAAAAGTCAGAAAACCAAATACTTCTTTTAATAATAATAATAATAAAAATCCATTACTTAAAAGAAAAAAAGTTGAGTGAGATTACTTTTAACATTTTCATACTAGGATGAAATTGGGATCTAATGCGCTATTAGATGGGTCTTAGGTTTTAAGTGACAACAAAAAATCTCAATTGCAACTGCCCCCAGGCCTTGTAGTCTAGTGGCACCCGGTGTCTCTATATACCTTGAGCTTAGGAGTTCGAGCTCCGTATTTACCTAGCAAAAAAAAAAAAAAAAAACTCAATTGCAACTTGAAACTCCTTTTGGGGTGTAAGTGTAAATATGGCTAGCTTTTTTCTCATGTTGTTAAAATTTTATCAACATGGGATGAATTTAGTATACCAAAAAGATATTACAAAGTGTTTACTTTTTAGCACTCCAAAACCCAATACACCAAATGGTGCTTTCTCACTCAAGAAATAGACCAACGATCAAATTATTTAAAAAAAAAAAAACTCACATCATGTTCTTCTAAAAGTCTTCTATTCTACCAATAAAAGAGTTCCCTTGGCCAAAGGCAACCAACCTTTATAATGTTGTCTATTTATAAGATTTTATCACTTCTTTTTAGGTGGACCATTTATTTCTTACGGGATATAGAATACCAATTCACTTCTTTAATTTTTCCGACAAAAATTTACCTCAAAGGAATGGTCATTCCATTCATATAGCCAAAAAAAAGAAAAAGAAAAAAGAAAAAGACATTCCCTCCATCTAAGAAAAAATCCCAACCAAGTGAAATTTGTGATTTGAGACCATTTTTAATAGTCCTCCACATTGATTCAAATTCTACCAATCAATCTTCATTCTTTTTTCTATGATTTACACCTTATCTAAAACAGAAAGAGCCACAAATTGAGTCAAACTCTACACAATGAAGTTCTTAGATCATTATCATTAGGCACAATAGAGTTTTTACTAAATTTAAGCTAAAACCCCAACTTTTTCTATTTTGCTAATCCACTATTAACATACACCTATATCAACCTGTAAGAGACGTGTCCCTCAAAAGTTGGGGCACCTCTCTTTTTGGGTAAGTAGTATGGAGTCGCCACTTACTTTTCTTTATACAAAAAAATAAGAAAAAAAATAATAATTATAAGATACATGACTGAATAGTTCCATTCATTGATTGGATAATAATTACATATCTGGAAAATTGAAAAGTTACATAGCTTTGGGTCCTAGTTACAATCTACCAAATATTTACATTGTTTGTTGTCCTAGTTACATTCTACCCAAAACAAATGAAGACAAGGCTAGATTTACTAAACCAAAAACCTAAATCTGGAGGCTAGGATACGAAATAGAAAGGTGTTAGGCACCCATTCCGCCCAGATAAAGTCTAGTCTTTTAGATTCTTGTGACCAGTGTACTATGCTATGCATGTCACGCATGATATGTTGAACATGTGAATGAAAAATTAAATCACACAAACTTATGTATGGATGAAATCTCTTCTTTTGTTAAAAAAATTAGATCTGTTTTTTTTTTTTTTTTTTTTTTATAAATGATTTTGATTTGTCAAAATATCAGATCAGCTTTGTGGGATGTAAAAAAAAAAAGGTTTTGTGATGACAAAAATTCAAATTTGTTTTGTTATATATATATATATATAAAAAGTGATTTTTGATGACAAAAATTCAAATCTGTTTTATTATATATTTAAAAAAAAAGATTTTCTAAGAAGAAAACTTCACTCATAATCTAAAATTATGCAATCATGAATTAAAATAAACACAAATACATCAATACATAATATCTTTTTTTATTTCAACAATTTGCATGTATTAAGAGAATCATATTTGAGAAAAATTTAGATCTGCATCTCATAAAGATGCAGATCTCTTTTTGTTTGAGAAAACTTAAATCTACATCTTAAAAAAAATGCAAATCAATTTTTGTATTGAGAAAAAATTTAGATCTACATCTTATAAAGATGCATAGCTGTTTTGTTTTAAGAAAAATTCAGTTCTACATCTTATAAAGATGCAGATTTGTTTTGTTTTAAGAAAAATAATTGTTCACTTTTAAGAAAAATAATTGTTCACATGCAAATTTATTGACATTCAAGAAAAAGATTATAACAATCATATAGAAAATATCATGCTTTAAACAAAAGGACAATTAACAATTCATAGATATTTGAAAAATAAAGAGATATAATATACATCATCACATCACAAGAGAAGAGTGAAGGAAACAACCTCTTGCATGAGCACACTTTGTTCTTGAGATGGTGTTTTAGGGTTCAAAAAAATTTGTTCAATTCTCTTTGAAACTTTAAAACCCTAATTTTGTAGCAACACTCAGAGAGAGGATTAGAAAATATGTGTGGTTTGAGAGTAAAAAATGTATGCCTCTCAGAGTGTAAAAGAAATGTGCTAAATTATGAGGTTCAGTCTCTATTTATAGAGGCTAGAAGACTCTAAAAAATAGGTACGGACGATTAGGGTTTGAATTCGGCCGCATCCTTTTGCGAAAAGATTGAAAAGGGTGTGCATTATCGTGAAGGCCGTTGGGCCAAAGCCCACATGATGACAATTCAGCACCTTTAGAGTGCCGTTCGACACTCCAAAAGTGCCGAATTGGCTCTTGGAGGCTGAATGCACTTTCGTGTTCGGGTGCCATTTGGTCTATCGTTTTAGGGTTTTTTGGCTGGTTCTTGTACCTAGACGTATTTTTAACCTTCGTTTATGATTTTTATGTCTCTTTTCTGGATAATTCAGGCTTTTTTAAGAACAATTATTTTGAACAATTATCTTGTGGATAAATCCCTTAAAATAAATCTTGATAATGTTTAGCTTATCCCTAATTTTGTTGTTATCTAATCATCCCTTTTATTTCTATGCATGCATCCCTATTTTAAACACTAATTATCAACCAATCACAAAATTATCTAATTAATTTTAATTGCTTAACTAATCAGAATTAATTTAAATTAATAATGTGCGATCGATTCTTCCTAGACACAATGCATGCTAACCGTGCAACTTGATCATGCGATATCATTTGATCCGATGGTTCGATTTCGAAACCGGAAACACCGTTGCGACCGTTAGAATCTCAAGATCATTTTTATGATATGCAATGAATGAATTAATGCATATAATGCAGGAACGAATTGATGCATGTGATGCAATAACAAAATGATGCATATGATGCAAGAATGATTTTTTTTTTTTTATACATAGATGGTCACTCCAGTCATCTTCCTTGATTAAATCATGGGTATCAAATCGAGTGTCTACACAACCTTTCCACTCTATCACTATTCCATTTAAATAATATTTATTAATTGTTTCTTTATTAAGTATACAGTACACATCCAACACACACAATCACAACAATCCACAATGTTAGGTCCCAAATAATATTATCACAATTATTAGCAATCCAAAATAACAATCACAGACAGGAACACAAAATTTACATGGAAAACCCTTTCTCTTTGAAAGGAAAAACTACGGGACAAATTCCGAATAATTTTATTATTGTCAAATCAATTACAATAATTCTTGTGTATGTCTCATGGCTAAAGAAAAAAATCTCTCTTATTTTTCTTTACTCTCACACACACAAATTATCTTTCTCAAAGGCGGTAACACTTTACTTTCTCCTCCTTGACTATCTTCTCGAAGGCAGCAACCTTTTACTCTCTCCTCCTTGGCTATCTACTTGAAGGCGGCAACCCTTTGCTCTTTCCTCCTTGGCTATTTTCTTGAAGGCGGCAATGCCTTACTCTCTCATTCCTCCTGCGTTCCTCCTAAGTGAAGATCTTTTTTCTCTTTCTTGGTTTCACGCTCTATTTTCCCTCTCGGGCTAAAGCCATCAAATTCTTTGTAGCATTGTCTATTTATAAGACTCTTTTGCTATTTCCTCTTAGACTAGGAATACATTACCTCTTTAATAAGGAATAAATTTCCTTCACATCGAGAAATAGTCTTTCCTTTTACAACAAGGAAACCCAAATTAATTTTTCCTTCTTTAATTAGGAAACATAATTGACTTTCCAAGTCACAATTGGAATTTGAAGCAATTTCCCAACACACAAACTGTCAACTTCCAAATTACACATTCAATTGATTCGATATAATCCATAATCCTCAACTCACTATAATCCACAACCCATGTTATATATTCAGTTAATTCAAGCTCATATTGTACATTTCACTACATGCAATTTCCTACCAAACACCATTAAAAAAACAATTGCGCATCAAACCCATCATCAATTGCCTAAAATTTTACTCTCATTCATCAAATAACAAAGTTTGTGAACAATTTTAGAGAAAACCTGAGTTTTTTTTTTTTTTTTTTGGGGCGGGGAAGAGGGGGGGGGGGGTTGGTTGGTGGTTGAATGGGTGGTTGGTGGTTGAATGGGTGTTTGAAGTGGTTGGTGGTTGAATGGGTGTTTGAACTATCAACTAGTGTGAACTGTGAATAGTGATTAGGGAACACGTGGGTGTCGTAATCAAACATTGGAGCTTTTGTGTCGTAAGAAAGTGAAACTATTAAAGCTTTGATGGAAAGCTCTCGCTCTCTCGTGCTTTCAACGGAAGAACAAGAGGAACTCTCTCGTAGCAATAAAAAAGTTAAGAATGTTGATCATGCAAGGTTTTAGAATGGGCAAAATGGGCAGGACACTCCTTCTACCTCGACGAGGTATGGCAATGGCGTTTGGAATCAAACAGGGACCTTCAAAGACAGATTGGTTGGTGAGGTCCCAGGTGCCTACACTCAGGCCTTCAGCTTCGAAGACCACATGGAGGATGATTTAGAATCAGATGAGGAGGTGGAAGCTCTCCGTGAAGGTCTGGTGGCAGTGAGGTTCTCCAAAGACTTTAAACACCAGATTCAGAGTCTATGGACAAGAGCTCTTATTGTTAAAGTTGTTGGGCGGTCAGTTGGGATTAGCTATATTCTGAACAAGCTCTTATCTCTATGTAGGGGTGTCAAATGGGTGGGTTTGGGTAGGTTTGGGGTGGTCATAATTGGGTTGGGTATAAAAAACCCATTTACCCATTAAAACCCATTTAATTAGTTAATTCTAACCCAAATCCAACCCAACCCAATTATTATGGGTAAGCCCCAACTTACCCAATTACCCAATTATCTAAATTACCAAAATACCATTAAAATGAAAATCCAAAACTTTCTTGGCTCCACTCTACTTTCCAGGAAAACAGACTTTCCCAGGAAAAAGAAAAAACTTTTCTTGGATTTAAAATTTCTTTTTCTTTCTCCTCCATTGCCTCCCCACTTCAATTCTAACCAAACAACTCTCAGTTCTGCTCTCTCTGTTTGATTTCTGATTGAGATTTGATTCGAACTTTCTGGGAAATTTTAAAATTTTTTTTTCTCAGAGATTTGCTATGGCTAACGAGAAGATCGACGGTCAAGATCGCGTTCACCAATACGACGGCGAGGAATACGAAGACTCCTCGTCGTCGTCGATGTTGATGGAGGACTCGGTTTGGTTGTGCAGTGTTGGATCCGAAGCGAGTTCTAGCGGTTTGAGGGAGAACAACGAGTCGAGGAGCGAGATTGAGCTGACGGAGCGTTTGAGGGATATTCTCGTGGACGGAGATCTGTCGCTTCAGCGGAGCGATCGAGACTCGAGAGGACCGCGTTCTTCAATGATCTGTGCTCGGTCAAGGCGGATAGCAAAACGCGCCATGATCGGCGATGGCGAGAATTCTGGGTTCATGGGTTTTGGATTGCTGGGTTTGTGGGTTTTCGATTTTTTTTTTTTTTTTTTTTTTTTTTTTGCTGGCGTTTTTGGTTCTTCGCATGGGTTTTTTGGTGTTTGATTTTTTTTGTGCAATTTTTTTTCCTCAGATCTGAAAATCTCTCAATGAAACTGCTGGGTTTCCGACTAAACGTTGATTGGGGGCCGAGAAAATGAGAGAAAAAGAGAAAACCCCTGTGATACCCTGAAACATAAGGGCTGGGTTTTCTTTTTTCTTTTTCTTTTTTTATTTTTTTTAATGGGAAGGATTGGGTTGAATTTAGGGGTATTGTTTTTGGGTTAAATGGGGCTCAATGGGTTTTTAATTAAAACCCAATAATTACTTGGTCTAATTGGGTTGATGCCCATTTAACCCAACTAATAATTGGGTGGGTTTGGGTTCAGTTAGAGTGGGCGGGTTTGGGTGGGCAAATGGGTTTGGGCTTATTTTGCCACCCCTATCTCTATGGAAGCCTGCTGGGAGGTTGGATTGTGTACCCATTGGACAGGGATTTTTCCTCACATGTCTATCGCTTAAGGAGGATTATGAGAATATCCTTAGGAAGGGACCATGGTTTATTAGAGGGCATTTTCTATTCATTAGACTGTGGGAGCCTGATTTACGGCCGGCGACGGCCAATATTTCATCGGTAGCAGTTTGGATCCGTCTAAATGAGTTACCTATTGAGTATTATCATGCGGAAGCATTACATCAGATTGGTAAGTCGATTGGTAACGTGCTGCGGGTTGACACGCACACGGCCACTGAAACCAAAGGAAAGTTTGCTAGGCTCTGTGTACAGATTGATGTCAACAAGCCATTGACTACGGCTATTCTAATAGGGAAGTTTGAGCAACCTGTATGTTATGAGGGTATCCAAAAGTTATGTTTTGAGTGTGGTAGAGTGGGACATCGGAAAGAGTTTTGCCCGTACACTATCCGGCAAGAATCCCCCATTGGAAGGACGGAGAAAACGACGGAAGGGAGCGTGGATTCTTTCCCATGCGATTTGCATGTAGAGGACAAGGTGGAGAAAGGACAAGGGTCTAGTGGGAATGTGAATGGTAGTGCGAAGGAGGAGACTGTAAAAAGTATGTACGGCCCGTGGGTAGTAGTTACATGTAGGAGACAAGAGACAAGGAAGCAGAGAAATGGTGGGACCTCAATGGGTTAGGTGCGTGAGCAGCCACAACAAGGTCTGGTACGAAATGGTTTTGAGAAAGTGACGAATATGGGGAAGTTATAGTCCGGGCTCAATATTGGGCTTGTTAAGGAAGTGAAAAGGAAGCTAGCGCCCATCAGGGAGATTAATGGGCCTATGTTGGCAAGCTCTCTCCAACGATTAGTGAAGGCGCCCACTACTGGAGATGTTAATGAGTTTGAGATAAGCCCAAACAATATGGGTCCGGAGGAAGTTACCAACCGGGATGGGCTTGGGAAAGATAAGGGGCCTGTAAAGCCCAACGTGAGGAACTCAGTGAAAGGCAAAAAAGCACTTGCGAGTGTTAGGGCTGGCCAAAGTACTTCTTCAGATGCTGCTAGAAGAGATGAAGAGAACACACGGCCAACAGCTCAAGGTAGAAATGAACTCCCAATTTCGTGTGACTCGCAGAAAATGTTGCTCATGTTTGCGCCATGGCCAGAAACGGGGTATCAATTTAAAGGAGGAGATCGCCGAGACTCCGAGAAGCACCCATGCTGAGAAGAGAGTAAAGCTGAGCCGAGTTGTGGTCTGGGTCGGTGTGAAGCTCCGGCAAATATGGAAGTGCAATGGTCAACTGAAGAAGGTGATTGCAAGGGAAGGCTCCCCACCAATGCCGGGATTAGTCTAGACGGTTGCGAAGTTCATGCAGGGGACTGTAATGACTGCTTTTCCGCCGATGGAGGCAGAGCGGTGGTGGAGATTGGTAACTTAGCTGGTTTATACAAGGCCCATGGGGAAAAGAGTGTATCAACAATCCAAGTTGTTTAGACTTCACAGGGCATTGAAGGAGTGGGGTTTGGGAGTGCGGCATCTCAGCGAGGTGTTGATGCGGATCGAATGGAGCTTGAGGGAGGAGGCAGAGATGTTATCTCAATCTGATTTTGCCTCAATCTAGTTTATTTTTGTCCTCATGAATATAATCGTGTGGAATTGTAGAGGTGCTCTTAAGCCCTCATTTCAGAAACATGTTGGTGAGCTGGTTCGGAATCATAATCCAGCGATATTGGTTGTAATAGAGACTCGAGTTGGGGGTAATAGGGCAAAGGAGATTACTGACAGATTGCCTTTTGATGGTTCAGTGCATACAGATACCATTGGATATGCTAGTGGTCTCTGGCTATTGTGGGATTCAGATAGAGTGAATGTCACGCCTCTGGCAAATACTGAGCAGGAAATTCATGCTATAGTTAAGGTACGAAATTCTAACTCTAGCTGGCTCTTTACTGCTGTGTACGCTAGTCCTAGATCTGCTTAAAGATTTATTTTGTGGAATAACCTTATTAAAACTGCTGAGCTGCATGATATGCCGTGGGTTTTGGCGGGGGATTTCAATGAACCTTTTACAGAGGAGGATAAATTTGGGGGAAGAGAAGTGAGTGTCAATAGGTCGCTATTATTTAAAGAGTGCCTGGATAAATGTAACATGATTGACATAATGTTTTCGGGGCCCCGTTTTACCTGGACAAATAGAAGGGAGTTCCAAGCTCTAATCCAGGAAAGAATAGACATGATTTTTGTGAATCCTAGCTGGTGCGTTTTGTATCCGGAAGCTTGAGTTGTTCATCTCACCCGATGTCATTCTGATCACTGCCCTATTCTTTTGGAGATGCAGCCGAGAATAATCGGTGGGAAAAAAAGGCCTTTTAGATTTCAAACTTGCTGGCTGTCAGAACCATCCTTCCCATCTATTGTGACACATGCTTGGAGAGACTCCACTACTTTAGGGGATGCAGTGAACAGGTTTACTCAAGCAGCAATAAGGTGGAATGGGTCTCATTTTGGAAATATTTTTACTAGGAAAAAGAATCTGTTGGCTAGGATCAATGGTATTCAGAGGGCCTTATCAGTGAATCCTTCTGTTTTCCTGCTTAATCTGGAGAATGAGCTCTTTAAGGAATTAGACCGAGTGCTTAATCAAGAAGAAGAGCTGTGGGCTTTAAAGTTTCGGGTTAATTGGATGATTCAAGGTGACCGAAATACCAACTTCTACCATGTGTCTACACTTGTTCGAAGGAAGAGAAATCAGATTTTGGCCATTAAGGATCATGTGGGGGAGTGGATTCATGAAGAAAGTGCTATTAAGGAGATGTTTAGAAGTGGTTTCAACAGTATTTACACTTTTTCCTTTACATCAAGCTCTCGGGCTGCACCCGTTGTATCCCATTGGCAGGCTAGGTTATCTGATGAAGATAAGGAGAGTATTGGTGGGATTGCTACGGAGGAAGAGATAAAATCTGCCCTATGGTCTTTGAAAGCATTTAAAGCGCCGGGTCCAGATGGTTTGCATGCTGGATTCTTTCACAAGTTTTGGTTGGTTATGGGCAAGTTGGTGATTGATGTGATTAAAAAGATTTTTACGGAGAGGACTATCCCAGAATATTTGAACCGAACTCTTATTGCCTTAATTCCAAAGATTCAAAGTCCTGAGACGTTGAGCAACTATAGACCTATTAATTTGTGCAACACTGTATACAAGATTGTGACAAAGATTATTGTTGCCAGACTTCGACCGTATTTGGACAAGCTTATCTCTCCTCTCCAAACGGCTTTTGTTCTAGGAAGAAAGGGCATTGATAATGCAATCATAGTGCAGGAAGTCGTTCATACCATCAGTAAGAAGAAAGGAAGGGTGGGGTACATGGCCTTAAAGATTGATCTAGAAAAGGCGTACGATAAGCTCGAATGGAGCTTCATAAGGGATATGCTGATTAGGGCCAATTTACCATCTGATTTGATTGATATTATTATGAGCTGTATATCCACGGTCTCAACGTCTATCTTGTTCAATGGTGAAGCACTTGATCCAATATATCAGTCTAGAGGGATTAGGCAAGGAGACCCTCTCTCGCCCTATTTATTCATTCTTTGTATGGAATTTCTTGGTCAACTCATTGAGGAGAAGTGTAATGCTAAACTATGGCAGCCCGTGAAGGCTTCGAATAGTGGACCGGCATTTTCACATCTTTTTTTTGCAGATGATTTAGTGTTGTTTGCCAAAGCTGATCATACTAATTGTTCGGCTATTAGGGATGTTCTGGATGATTTTTGCAGCTTATCGGGTCAATCTGTAAGTGATGCTAAATCAAAAGTTTATTTCTCTCCAAATGTGGAGAGGGAGGCTAGGGAATCCTTTTGTGATATTCTTGGCTTTGCATCAACCCTGTCCCTTGGAAAGTACCTTGGAATTCCTATTAAGCATCCTGGTTCTTCATCTCAAGATTTTAATTTCATCCTCGATAGGGTGAAGTCCAAGTTAGCTGGGTGGAAAGCTAACTTACTCTCTTTGGTTGGTCGGGCGGTCTTAATTCAAGCTTCTTCAGCGGCTATTCCAGCATATGTTGTGCAATGCACTCACATTCCGAACAAAATCCTTGAGGGGATAGACCGGGTGAATAGAAACTTTCTTTGGGGGTCGTCGAAGTCATCCAAAAAAATCCATTGGATTGGGTGGCAAAAGGTAGCGAAATCGAAGGAGGAAGGTGGGCTTGGTTTGCAAACAGCCAAGGGTAGAAACACTGCTTTACTAGCTAAGCTCAATTGGAGGCTACATGTTGAGAAAGAAGCTGTATGGGCTAAAGTTCTAAGGCAAAAATATTGTAACCACAGAAGGATAAATTCTACCAATGCGGATAGACTTCCTTGTTCACAGATTTGGAGAGGAATAAAAAAGGGTAGGGATACTTTCAACGAGGGCTGTATGTGGACAGTTGGAAGAGACAGTAAGGTCAGTTTTTGGTGGGAAAATTGGACGGGTAAAGGCGCACTCCGCTACATGATCCAAGGCCTTTTAACCCAAGGAGCTGATAAGTGGAAGGTGGGTAATATTCTGTCAGATATGGGTTGGGATTGGGATAGGATACCTTTTGAGCTTCCCTTTCAGGTCAAGTCTTTAATTCAAGCAACCCCCATTCCCTTCACGAATCGAGGTCAAGACAAGCTAGCATGGTCAGGCAATCCGAGAGGAATTTTTGATCTAAGGAGTGCCTACTCTATTGCTACAAAGGAGGAGTCAGCCCATTCCTACAACTATGATTGGATTTGGAAGCTTCAAACGTTGCCTAGAATTAAAACCTTCTTGTGGTTGTGTACTCACAATAGCATAGGTGTAAAGGTGTGCCTTGCTAAAAGAGGGGTAGTGGTTGATGAGCTATGCCCTATATGTCAAAGAGAGCCTGAGACGATCATTCATGCCATTAGAGATTGTGCTTGGGTCAAAGCCGTGTGGTTTTAGTTGGGAGTGAGCATATCCAATCAAGCCTTTTGGACGAGCATTCTCCAAGAGTGGATCACTATCAATGGGAACACAAATAACAGCTTTGATCGAGGTAACATCCCTTGGAAATCTATCTTTTCTTTTGCTGTGTGGTGTATTTGGAAAAGTAGAAACATGTTTGTCTTCAATAGGAAAGGACTGAACCAAAATTTATCTAAGGAGATTATGAACCAAACTGTGGAATTCTTCTACTGTGTTCAATCTCCTAGAAACCCAAGTCGCAAAGTCTTAAGGGCTATTCGATGGGAGAAACCCCCTATAGGTTGGAAGAAGCTCAATACTGATGGTTCTTGTGTGGGTGGATCGGATAGAGCTGGTTGTGGAGGATTGGTGAGGGATGAGCATGGAAATTGGTTAGGGGGCTTTACTAGACATATTGGCTTATCAAATAGTTTTATTGCAGAACTTTGGGGGCTTAGAGAGGGGCTGCTGCTTTGCTACAACTTAAACATTGATTCTCTTGTTGTTGAATTGGATGCTTAAGCTGTGGTGGAGATTTTTATGAATGCGGCTTATGTTAACAATGTCATTTCTCCCCTGTTGGATGACTGTAGGCAATTGATAGCGCGCTTTCACCGAATTCGCTTTAACCATTGTTACCGCCAAGCCAACAGGTGTGCAGATTTGCTAGCTAGGATGGGTGCTATACAGGATGTAGATTTTATTTCTTTTAGTAGTCCTCCTATGGACATTTGTAGTGCTTTAAATGATGACTGCAATGGTGTGCTGTTCAGCAGGATGTGTCCTGTTCTGGATGTAGTTGTTTAGTTGTTTTGAATGCATCGTCTTTTTTACCAAAAAAAAAAAAAAGAACTATCAACTATGACTGATGGTTTGGGTTACGTGTAAATGACGCACATGAGAGCTTTAAAAGGGAAAAAAATGTTTTGCAAAAGTAACTTGTTAGAACCTCATTCAATGGGATGATGTACTTCTCATTATATATGTGTGTGTGTTCTAAAGGCTCTCAAGTTTAAAGCAACGAGTTTGGATATAGATTTAGCAAAAATTGTGAAGTAGAGAGCATGATACTAAATGCTCTTAAATATAATTCAGGTGAAGAGTAAGCACCTTCACCCAAATGTGTTAGTACATTGATGATTGAATCATTCCCCGAAACCTAGCAAACAAGTTGGGTCGATTAGGTTTGGGTTTGACTGGATCAATTTAAGATCAGAAACTTGTTAGACTGAAATGGGTTGCCATATATAAATTTAACATAATTTATAACCTCTTTTTTCATATTTCTTTTATTGTAAATAAAAAATAAAAACAAAAAAGGCTATCAAAGATAAAAGTTGAATAATTTCTTAAGTTTATAATTCGATAATTATTTTTAATAATTTACTAGTCTAATAATTAATTTCACAAAATAAGAAAAATAAAATGTGTATACCTGTTATACATTAAACATGAAATAAGATTAAAATCACCTACAAACTAAGTGTGGTTTTGGATTAACTTTTTGCTAAAAGTTCATTTATTTGTTTGTTGAAAGTTGGCAAAATTATAATTGTAATTAAAGGAAAAAAGAAAAAGAGGTTTTCAAAAAATTGAACATATGCAAATAAAATTAAATTAAAAAAAAAAAAACTAATCTAAACTTATACAATATATACAATTTTAAGAGTGAAATATAACATGTCAGGTAAAGAAAAAAAAGTAAATAATTAAAAAGAAAATATTTAATGAACTTATGAAAATTTAAAAAAAAAACTACTCAATGTTTATATAGTAGATCCGACCCTAACATTTGTTATATTTGAGAATTGCTTGCCAAATCGATGATTAATGTCATTAGTATTTTTATCTACAACAAATATATATAACTTAAAAATTGAAAATGATACTATTAAAAAATTCAGTTTAAAATTTTATAGTAAGGGCTTGATGAGCAAGTCTGGTACCGGTTGTTGTACTAAAACAAGTTACCAATCCTATGATCCATATCCTACCTTTCGTTTAGGTTCGGGTGGATTATTGAGTCCGGATTCAATTTTGCCAATTCTAGTTTGGGTTGAGCTTGGAGCCTCGAACCCAAAATTTGGGTCTTTTTCTTTTATGTTATTACACAACCTTTTTCATGGTTGATGGGCTACCTAAATCCTTATATTCCATTAGAGGCCCAATAATTTGTGTTTTTATATGACGACATTAGAGTTATCCCGAGTTGGACTGTGGGCCGAAAGCGGTCAACAAGTGCATAGGGACATGGGACCAAGAGTAAATGCTACTGGTTAGCATGGGTGTAGGCCATGAGAAAATTTTAGGCGAACAATTTTTTTAAAAATTTTTGTCATAATTTAATCTCGTGTCCAGTCATGGGTGGTAGAGTAATAATACTACTGGTTAAAAAAAAATACTCTATTTAATATTGCTGGTTAAACAAATCAACTGTGAAAAAAAATCAATTAGTAATAATAACTTTAAAAATTAAGTTAATAAAGTTTTTGAACTTAGGAATGGTCCATTGCTTAATAAGGACCCTATAAACTAGTCTAAGTATTATGTTAAACCAATAATCGAGATTCTTATTCTTTTTGTTGGATTTCCACGTTAAAACTTATCTAAGTTAATTTTCCATAAACTTGGCACATTTAGTATGATTTATGAGATATTGATCAGATGAAAGGTTTGCTCTTCTCTTGTGTCGTAAATAATATGATACTTAAAAAAATAAAAAATAAAACATCTAGCAAACTTGAACTGAGAAACCTAATTAAAAATTTTGTCCAAATTTTGTGTGTATGTGTATATATATATATATATATATCACCTAGCATAAGGGACGACGTCGGTGAAGAATTTTGGTCTAAGATCTGTGTCCACCTGTCCTCTTAAATTGGACAATTTTGCCAAAATCCAATCTAACAGAGTAACCAAAAAAGTCGTTGACTATTGTTTGTATTTATGATTCATCATACGTATTGTAGAAATGAATCTCATTAAACTCTTAGCTCATTTGACCTTATCTTCATTTATTATTTTGTTTCAAAATGAGAAGTCAGAATTCTTTTCTTTACTTAATATATTAAATGATTTGAATCCTTTTTATATATATATATATATATATAGTGTTTGTGTTCTAACTAGTTTAGTGTAATTTTAAGTAATATTATACGTCCCATAAAAAAAAAAAGTAATATTACACAATTACAGTACATTTTTTTAATTAATTGAATGCGAATTTTAACAAATTAATTATTAGATTACATGATCTTCTTAAAAAAAATTATTTGTAAAATTTCAAGATAATCAGAGATAAACAACTATATCATTTATGCAATATTTAAATTTTAAGTTCTTATATTTTAACAGTATGCATAAAAGATGAGTTTATAGAAGAAAATAATTTAAAAAATTCCGATTGGCACAAAATTTATCATGTATGTTAACTTTTAATAACATAGAGAGAACACAATTTATGGTGGGATTTTTGAAATATTAATTTAACAAAAAGTTATTAAGTGTTATAATATTATTTAAAGTAACTTGACCTTAACCTTATATATATGATTGCTTTAATCGCTAAATAACTTTTGTGTTTCTCCATTACCAAGCCTAATATTTAATGTAGTAATTTTGTTTATCTCAAGCTAGGAGCACAAATTCAAAACTAGATGTAAATGTTTTGTTGCTCAATCGAAACTGAAATAATGACGCAAAAGTATACTTTAGCCCTTAAAGTTTGGGGTTGTTTTCTTTTTTTGGTCCTTTATATTTTAGATTTTTCATTTGGCTCATTGTGTTTGATTCCATTTTCATATTAGTTATGTTGTTCAAATTATTAGCTTTGCCGTCCAACTCTGTTAGTAATTTTTGATCATTAAATATTAGATAAGTAGAGTTCATTAAGATACGTCATCTATATAATGTTATCCTTAAATGTCACTAAATTACTAACGGAAATAGACAACGGTATTAACATGAAAACGTATTATGAAAGGCGAAAATGAAAAAGATTGAAATGTAAACTTTAGTCAAAAATCAAGTATTTCGTTATGAAAGTTCTAGGGCATGGACATGTGTTAGATCGATATTGGGTGAGTTAACGAAACACATAAGAGTTTGCTATAGTTGCTGTGTAGGGTCTGTTACACGAATCATAATAATACCCTTTTATCACTCACAAAGAATATTTAAACTTATCGCATCAAAGAAGAGGATGAAATAATAGAAAGAAAGTGTCAGAGAAAGATACAATGAACTTAGCAGGTTGGAAAAGCCAAATAGCCATAGTGAATGCATGCAAGTCTTTAAATTTATGGAAAGAAGTGCCTCCCCCCTAATAACACAAAAGTGTATCTGGGTATGTTGGGACCTTAATTGGACATCTCACATGGTGTATTTACTAGATGTGGTTTGATCCTTTAAAAAATTGCTTTCTTTATTCTTGCTTTGGATTTGAATCGTATAGATGGGAGAAATGGCTGTTTGTGAGGCATGATCCTTGAGACACGAACACTTCCATTATCCGACCCTGCCTTGGGAGGCAACCTACCTCACCCACCAACTGTCTTTTCTCTCTCACATGCTGCAGGGAAAAAGAAAAAGAAAATATGAAAAAGGAAAACAGAAAATTAAGAGAAAAGGTTGTCTTTAGTTTCTTTATTATTCCAAAGGTTTCTACTCCCCAATTTCTTCATTATGCTCTATTATTGATGATTTTTTTTCATTATACTCAAGAATTCAGATGTTATTGTACACCATTGGCGTGATGGTTATTGTACAAATACAAAATTCTTGTGAAGGTGGGAGGGACAAGGATCGAAATTTAAGTTTTCAAGAGAAAATTTCATATATATATATATATATACTTAAATTAGATTAGAGTAGAATTTTTATCTTGTATAAAAATGAAAAGAAAAAGAGAAAAAAGAAATGATAGAAATTCTAATCCTAAATAACATTTACTCACAAAATTTATTGGGCAATCGAAAGCATGCTATAAATTGACATTTATTTTTTTGATAAGATTTTGTAGTTTACTTTTACAAATAGTATAGATCTTGGTGTTATACAATTGTACTAGGGAAAAAACAATTGTAGGTTACATAATCTTTTTTTTTCCTTCTTTTTGCCCTATAAAATCTAACGCTTAGCTGTTTGACTTGTTTCTTTTAGTTGCTCTTCTTCCAACAATTAGATAATTACTACACTAATTTGAATAAGAAATGTAAGGACACAAAAAATATGGCGGCCCAAACTCACTTAGAATAGTGAAATTTGTGTTATTCAACTAGGCCCAAACCAATAGATATTTATTTAGAGAGTGGGGTAAAGCAAGTTGGGCTTAGCCCGAGGATTCAGACAGAGAAGGCATGAATGAAAGGCTTAGATTAAGGGAATAAATGGTTCTTTACAATCTCGCCTGAGGACGGTGTTCTTGAACAAGGATGTACACTCTTTCTCTCTCTATCACGATCACTATTCTTGTTCTTATCCCTTTCTCTTGATTTTTCTGAGAGATCCCTTCATTTGGAAGTCCTCTTACTTTATATACTCCTCAACTAATTGCATCCTAACCCTCCATCTACAATCCTCCAGACTCCCTTTAGGACACTTGTCCTTTTAAACTTCTATTGAAGGTGGTAGAATTCAGGTCACTTCCTCATCAATGCAGCTGATAAAACTGTTACCAATCATTTAATGCAGAGGCAGTAGGTGAGCTATTACTGGAAACTTCCTTCACCTACCTTGACTCTCACTGAACACCATTCTTTCCACTTGACCTTTTAGAAAGTATTTTGTCCCCTCTCCTCCTATCCACGGGCAGGCCCTTCCTCGGGTTTAGAATGCTTTTATGATGATAGTCACAGCTTGTTGTATCCTTTCTCGATTCTCGGGTCCCCACAAGAAAATTTTTAAATTAAAATATGGTAATAATTCGAAAAAAAAAAAAAAAAAAAGTGCCACTTTATTAGAAATAGAAAGAAATTATCTGGGAAATTTATGTCCCTTGGATGATTTTTTTTTTTAAGGTTAAATATTAGATTTAATGATTGTCTCTACTATTTTTTATATTTTGATGCTTCAATTACCAATCCTTTTTTATGAGCAAATAATCCAAATATCAAATTATTTAATTTTTTTTTAAAAGAAAATCCTTCTAAAATTATAATTTTGATATTGCCCCTACTAATTTCGGTACCTGTTCTACCAAATAAATAAATAAACCAAAGTAAATTAATATTGTAACAAGCACGTACACTCAAAAAGTTCTATAGCATAAGGTTTCCTATATTTATAGGAATATTCTCACCGATGTCATTGAGATTTTATAAAAAGAAAATAAGTCTTAAAATAGTACAAAACTATTTTGGAAAACAAAGCGTTCGTGTTGGGTTCTAAGAAATTAGGAATTAATGTATTAGAATTTCAATTTGTATTATGTTGACAAACCATAATCAAAACATTGAGTCTAGGTTTAGGCTTGCTCAAAGTATGTTTATTTGTAAAATTGGAATAGAGTGATTGCAGAATTTATTGGACTAAATCTGCAAGGCTCGATTGACAAAAAAATTAGACTCGATCGATTGAACCACATGCAGATTTATTTTTCTGCAGAATTTCAGTTCAGCCCAAACTCTACTTAAATGTCTTGGGGTTTAAGAAAAACACTACTATATATAAGGAAAACCCTAAAATGTTTTTGAGGCTTTTAGAGAGATTAAAGTGCCGTGTATGCTTCTTTTTATTTTTAGGGTTTTGTACCCAAAGGCTCTCTAAAGGTTGTTGCTCATATTACTATTTGTGTGAATCTCTTGTGAGATCAAAGAGGAGCTTTCCTTTACATAAACTTAGGATTATCAAGGAGGATATTTCTTCAAGAACTTGATGATCATTCAATTGCTGCCATAAGAGCTTAAAGATACACAAGCGGGGTGCTTGTACTTGCTGGAGAATCCAAGAAAGAAGGAATTTGTGGTCTCAGAGCTTGTACGTGGTCGTGTCAGTAAGTTTCTACTGATGGGTAGCAATAGGATGTTAGTGGTCTAAGTTGCTATTGTAAAATTTCGATTCTTTCATAATGGATTTAGATTTACCTTGAGGATAGTTAGGTTAAATCTTCCTCAGATTTTTATCGGTTTGGTTTTCCTGGGTTATCATATCATTATGTTATTTATATTTCCGCTACTATGCTTGATATGATTATATGATTGTGTTAACCTAGATTTGCATAATTTGACTAAGTTAATCACTTGGCTAATTAACTAGGTTAATCCAATTGTTGTTTAAGGAGTCTAAATTTCTAACAAGTGGTATCAGAGCGGGTAGCTCTTCTATTTTAAATCTTTTGATCTAAGAGCTGATCTTTGACCCCTGTTATCATGAATAATTTGAAGTGTTTTTTTGATCATGTTTCTGCTTATGCTTCTGTTGATTTTATTGATGTCTGTGAAACTCTTCGTAAGGAATTATTGAAATCTATGAAAATTGCTAAGAAATTCAAGAAATAGTTAAAATTGGCTAATCTTGAAAAAGAGGAATTGATTGTTAGATTAGATGAATTTAATAAAAAGAATGAATTTTTGAAAAATCAAATTTCCTCTCAAGATGAGAAGATGAAAAATTTCGAACAAGAGTTAGTTGAATCTAAAGCTAAAATTGAAAATTTGACTAATACCAAGCCTGCTGTTGATAACAGAAGTGTTTCTGTTTCTCTTAAGCCTAAAACTGTGAAAATTTATATCCCTCATTTTAAGAGGAATAATAAAGAGAATGCTTATTTTGCTAGGTTAGACAAAGGTAAAAATTCTGATGTAGACGCTGAAGTTTCTAAACCTAAGTCTAAACCTATTGTTAGAGAGTATAATAAATTTGTTTTTGTGCCTACTTGTCACCATTGTGGTGTTGTTGGTCATATTAGACCAAATTGTTCTTTGTTGAGGCAAAAACCAAAATCTGAGACTAGATTTGTTGTTAGGAATACTGATATTCCTAAATTTGTTCATGTTTGTCACTTTTGTGATGTCTCCGGTCACATTCGTCCTAATTGTCATAAATTAAAATTTAAAAATTCTGTATGTCAATCTAAAATATGTGATGATATTCCTCTTGCCATAAGTCCAAATAAATTGTTTTATATGCTTTTGAAAAGTATAAGTTTGTTGGCTTGTGAAAGGAATTTGTAGGATTTCAGTCTTTCTCAGAAGTTTGGTGTAATCTCTCAAATACACTCTGCTTCTCATGGATTTTCACCTACAAAGCCGAAGTCTCGTGCTATATGGGTGAGAAAAGATTCTCTAAGGTGAGTGTTGCTGACTTGTTCCTGTTTTAATTCTTTCAATTGTTTGTAGACATGTCTTGTTTCTGTTTTTGGTTGTTTTGTTTTATTTTTTATTTTTTTTAAAAAAAAATCCAAAAACATTGAAAAATTTCAAAAAGACAAAAATATTTTATTTTTGTGTCTTGTTTTATTTTTCTTGAGGATTACATGAATTATGATATCTCTTTCTTATTTTAAAACATGCTTGACATTCTGGAGAAACTTGAATAGCATGTGTTATATAAGTGCTAAGTTTTTTTTTGATTTTGTGTGAGTATGTACTAATTTGTACATGTACTCAAGAGTTAATTAAGAAATTGATATTTTTTGTTTGAGTACCCTCTATAGCTTAGTTTAACATTATCATGCATTTCTTTTGCATTGATCATTTAGCATAATATGTGCTTTTTGTTTTTGGTCATAAAATGTTTTTTAAACCAAAAAGATTTTTGTGTTTTGTATTACATATCATGGATTTGAAATTAAGGTTGACCACCTTATCTTTACATAACATGTTTATGTACCTTGTTTAGCTTGGATGAACTTATTTATTGCACTTTACTAGTTTGAGTTTTGTAGTGCATGTTGTGTGGGAAGATATTTATAGTTTTTGATCACTTTATCTTGATCTTGAAATTACATGCCTTTGATTGTCGGACTTTATCTTTTTGAAAAAGGCATAAATAACCATCTCACCACTGTTTACTACCTAATCATGAACACTTTAGTGCATATCATAAGATTTTGTGTTCGAGAAAGTCTAGCACATACACAAAAAGAACATAAGGTGTAGCCTCAGTTTAAATGTTAAAATTGATGTGTATATTATTGGACTTTAAGTTAAATCAATCAAATAAAATTGGTGTATACATTATCCCGGCTATTTTAATAAGTTTCTACTCAATTAAAATTGGTGTGTACAATATGAGGCAAATCAAGAAACTTACATGATTGCAAGCTTTTATTTTAAGAGATGTGGGAGTTATATGATGTAACTCTAAGTGATAGTCTCTCTCATATTTATGTGATGACTTTTGTAGAAATTGTGATTGATTTTTATTTACATATCACCTCACATGTATCTCAAGTTTTTGCTATTTGCACACACTACACAAGTTACTCTTTGCTAAACTTGGTACATTGTATTGTGTGATCTTGTTGTGGTCATCCAAAATTAAAAGTTTCCTGATTTTGATGCAAAATGTGTTCAGTTTTTAAGTTTTTGACCAAATTTTTTATTCATGCATCATTTATGTTTAGGATTCACATGCATTGCATTGATTTCTGTATCCATCTTGCAGTTTTGCAATCATATCTCTCATTGTTTTCACACATAGAATGCATACATTTTGCTAAATTGGGTACTCAACTTGATTTAAAAATTGATTGATTAATTTTTAAGTCCTTTGTACGTTTTAGCATATACTATTTTTCTGTGTGAACTGCAGAAAATATTTTTCTTAAGATATATGATGGATAATTAATGTGCAAATATTTTCTCTACTCATGCAACTTTTTATGGGTCACATAGTGTCAAGTTTGCATTTATTAAAAGAGTGAATATTTTTTTTTTCTGTGTATCCTCACCTTATCAACTTAGTTTTTAAGTTTGGTTTGTGTGTTTTTTTCCCCCTCCTCCTAAAGTTTCCCCAAAAGTGTTTTTCCCAACACTTTTTTTAACCTTTGTTGTTCTTAGGAGGAGTTATTACTCTTCATAGGGGGAGTTGTCTCTATTTTATATAGAGTTGTAGAGGTGTGCAAAAAACCGACGAACCGAACAAACCGGCCAAAACCGACCGAACCGTTGTCAAATTTTCAGTTCGGTTTCGGTTTGGTTCGGTTTCGGTTTCATTTTTTAAAAACCGAAATTTTCGGTTTCGGTTTCAGTGTTGGATTTTTTCACCCGAAACCGAACCGAAATAACCGAATATATATATATTTATGTACCATTAAAACATAACTGCTCAGTGGCTTAATGGTATGGTCCTTATGGTTTAGCTACCTAATCCCAGGTTCGAGCCTTCGCGCAGGTCTGGATATTTTTTTCTACTTAATTTTTTAAAACCTAGCATAAATACGTAAATACCCCAGCTTATTCTCCCCTTTTCTTTCTTCAGCCACCCCTTCCCCCATTTGTTTCTCTCAATTTTTTCTCTGTCTCTCTCTATCATTCTCATCTGAGCTCACCGGACGATAAAGGGAGGCTGGACTTGGACCAGTCCTCTTCCTCGCCCTCGTCGCCGTAGCCGAGGCCGTCATCGTCGACAATAAAATCCTTAGCCTCCTATCGCCGCTTGGCCACGAGTGCATCGTACTCGTCCTCTTCGACGGTGTCGTAAATCGGTTTCTCCAGCTTGATTTGGAACTCTACGCCTGCGCCGGACTCCAATCGGCGGGATCCGCCCTGACGAAGGGCTTTCAGATGCTCTAGAGCCTCGTGGTGGGCCGTCGCCTCTGGGCCTCGAGCTCGCTGCGGATTGAGATCGAAAATAGAGGGTGAGGGCTTGAGAGATGGAGGCTTGGACCATGGCCATGCCTTTCTCTTCTCTCTAAGTCACATGTCCTCAACAACGGTAAAGTTCTGTCTGGACCTTTTGCCAATTCAAAATATTTTCAATTTTTTGTTGGAATATGTATGTAATACTGTAAATTGTTGAACAAATATTGTTGGAAATTTTTCTTTCTCTGCTCTCTCTCTGTTGCTCTATCACTTTGTTTTTTATATGTGATTAAATTTAGGGTTTTGAAAATCTCAATAACCCTCTCTTTGGAAAATCGAAAACCGACCGAAACCGACTGAAACCGATGTACACCGAAACCGATGGTTTTCTAGTCATTTCGGTCGGTTTCGGTTGAGAATTTCACAAACCGAAATAGTCGGTTTCGGTTGGCCATACCTATACAAACCGACCGAAACCGAACCGAGCACACCCCTATAGAGTTGAATTGTTTTGTGTTCCCTTAATTCTCTATTTTCTCTTATCCTTTGTTGCGTATGTTGACTGTTTACTCTTTGTATGAGTTGTCTTTGTCAATACGTGACAAAAAGGGGGAGATTTAGATAAAATGTGGGAATATGTGGGAACCTGTTTGTTTTGTTTAGGGGGAGAAAATAATTTTTTATGTATCTAATTTAGGGGGAGAGTTAGTTTGCATATTTGTTGATTTACTGTTTTTCTGTCACACGTGCGTTTATGCGTTTGTTGAGTGTTTCAGGAATATACAGGTCGATTCAGTCGTGCTACTGTCTACACTTACAACTGATAGATAGTAGTTAGGTTGAATTGTATTTGGGCTATTTGTAACTTTGAGCATTTCATGTTTATGATGTGTTTTGTCACGGATTGCCAAAGGGGGAGATTGTTGGTTTCTAAGAAATTATGAATTAATGTATTAGAACTTCAATTTGTATTGTGTTGACAAACCATGATCAAAACATTGAGTCTAGGTTTAGGCTTGCTCAAAGTATGTTTATTTATAAAATTGGAATGGAGTGATTACAGAATTTATTGGACTAAATTTGCAAGGCTTGATTGATCGAAAATTAGACTCGATCGATCGAACCATGTGCAGATTTATTTTTCTGCAGAATTTCAATTCAACCCAAACTCTACTTAAATGTCTTGGGGTTCAAGAAAAACACTCATATATATAAGGGAAACCCTAAAACGTTTTTGAGAGCTTTTAGAGAGATTAAAGTGCCGTGTGTGCCTCTTTTTATTTTTAGGGTTTTATACCCAAAGGCTCTCTAAAGGTTGTTGCTCAGATTGCTGTTTGTGTGAATCTCTTGTGAGATCAAAGAGGAGCTTTCCTTCACATAAACTTAGGATTATCAAGGAGAAGATTTCTTTAAGAACTTGATGATCATTCAGTTGCTGCCATAAGAGTTTAAAGATACACAAACGGGGGTTCTTGTACTTGTTGGAGAATCCAAGAAAGGAGAAGTCCGTGGTTTCGAAGTTTGCACGTGGTCGTGTCAGTAAGTTTCTACTGGTGGGTAGCAATAAGATGTTAGTGGTCTAAGTCGCTATTGTAAAATTTCGATTCTTTCATAGTGGATTTAGGTTTACCTTGAGGATAGTTAGGTTAAATTTTCCCCAAGTTTTTACCTGTTTGGTTTTCCTGGGTCATCATATCATTGTGTTATTTATATTTTTGTTGCTATGCTTAATATGATTATATGATTGTGTTAACCTAGATTTGCATAATTTGACTAAATTAATCACTTGGCTAATTAACTAGATTAATCCAATTGTTGTTTAAGGGGTCTAAATTTCTAACAGTCCGGATAAAATCCAAATGATACACTATAAATTTTCCAAAATATCCATAATCTTCTTGTTTTCTTCACATAAATCTCGATCTACGTTGTTCTTCTCTTTAACTTCGTGTGCCTTTGGCTCTAACTTAAAAAACTAGCTTATTTTACTATTGTGCTTATTTTTACTATTATTCATGGGTTCCACTACATTTTTTGGTACTATTCATGGGTCTTACTGTATTATTTTAGCTAATTTTTACCTTTATTTACAGTACTTTTAGCAAAAAAATTTCAGTTTTAGCAAAATAAGCAAATCCCAAACAGACCCTCAATCATCATTAATCAGACAATTATGATTTGCTTTATTGTATTCTGATGGGTCATCCACACTTGTGTCCAGTTTACTCCCCATAAACTCATCTTCCTTCAATCACGTTGCTCTGCTGACGAAGTTTTTTTTTTTTTTTTTCCTCTTCTTCTTCTGCAAGTCCTATCTCCCACATCATTTAAAAAAAAAAAAAATTTATCAAGTGTTGGGTTGCTAGACCCCCAAAACCACCAACAATAATGGCCAAGTAATTATTTTTTTGGACTCCGTAAGGTAATTGTATGGTTATGGAAACTATTCCAATATTGTGTAAATAAGACAAAATAAGCATTTGAAAATAACATAACACACAGTATAGTTTTTAACCCGGATAAAACTGCATAAATTTTAGTTTCTTCTCACGCGAGGTGAGTATTTTTTCTCTCTAGGGATAGACATTTCTTCTCACACTTTAAGTGAGGACTAGTTAATTCACAATGTTTGTCTGCAATTTTGTTAGAGTTCAGTGGGATCTATTTAGTGTTTTCCTATTCACATGATGGATTCGGATTTTATAGACTAGTTGCAAAGTATAACCTTGACGGAGGAGGAGGGAGAAGTTATTAAGGTTAGGGTTACACAGAGGGAAAGGATGTTGGAAGAATGTTCCCTTAGTTTGTTTGGGAGATTTCTCACAACACGAGCTTTCAACCAGCGTGCGGCCAAGGCTTTGCTAAGGTCTGTGTGGAGGTTGGGCTCGGATTTACGCATTGTTGACATGGGGGATGATCTTTTTCAATTCAAATTTACCATGGAGAGTCAGTTGAAATGGTTGCTAGCAAATGGTCCATGGAGTTTTGAGGACTACCCTTTGGCGTTACGAAGGTGGGAGAGAGGTATGATAGCCACTTTGGTTAGATTCACTTCAATGCCGATGTGGGTTCAGGTATGGGGTTTAACTTTCGATTTGTTATTGGAGGAGGTGGGCAAGGATATTGGTAGTGGTTTGGGAGAAGTATTGGAAGTTGATTTAAATGTGTTTTCGTCTAACCAAGCTCGCTTTATCAAAGTAAGGGTGGAGTTGTCGTTGGATAAACTATTACGTCGGGGAGGAATTGTCGCCAGCCCTGAAGGAGATAAGGTTTGTATTGGTTTCAAGTACAAACGTTTGGTTGGGCTCTATTATTAGTGTGGTCAGATTGGTCATGAGGTTAGGGATTGTTCTTTCCAAAGGGATCGACAATAGGGAGGTCTTCCTTATGGGGAGAGGTTGAAGGCGGGGTATTGTAGAAACTATGTTAATGCAAACAAAGTAAGGAGTTGTCCGGGGTGGCGAGATGGTGATGTCCAAGGCTGATTAGGGGAATCGGGATTCTTCACAATGGAAGGTAAATGAGCAGAGTAATCCGAAAATTGGAAGTGGAAGTGGGAGTACGTCGCTAACACAGTTGGGCAGTTTAACTAAAGGTGGTAACTTTGATGGTGATCCGACAAACGGTGGTGTTACGGTTGATAAAGGTGCAATCATGACTGTACGTTCCAGATTTGAGGAGTTGATTACGAAGATTGATCGTGCTATCCAAACCGGTTCAGATTTTTCAAATTCAAAAGCAACTCCAACTGATTGCGTGTCAGATAATAGCGAGATTTCCTCTGACTTAATTGAGGTGGTAGTCCTGGATAAGGATGCAGTCATCCTCAATCGTGACTTAATGGGGAAACAAGGTGAGCAAATATCTCCACCAGGTTTTAAGGGATCAGAGATAAGTTTTAAGGTTGGTTGTGGCAACGGGAAAGGTAACAAGAGTACTAGTAAGGGCCGGCCTAAAAAAAGTGGTAATAGAGATAAGGGTGTGAGTCAATCCATGCACAGCCTAAAAGAAGTAGTTGAGCCCGTGGAGAAGTCTATAATTGGAAGCCCAAAAGCAATGAAGAATTAGAAGAGGCTTACCACAAGACCTCAGACTCTTATTAATTCTTCAATTGTTGACGTGGAACCTAGGCAAAAAATGAAGCAAGCAGAAAACATGAATAAGGAGGCTACGATTATTAAGGGAGAAAAGAAACACAGAATTGTGGAGAATGAGTAAGGTGTTGCATCAACTTTGGGATTGGTGGAGGTTGCAGGGCAACCGTGTTGGGCATGAAGACACTCCTAAGTTGGGGAAAAAAAAATCACTTTGATGTCCATGTAAATCAAGGTGTCGTTTGGCACTTTTTCTGGTCTTCTGGGCATTCAAGTGAAGATTCACTTTTCTTACAGTAGTTTGGATTTTGAAGAGTTTTTCTTTGTTCTTTTTTTCTTTCATTTTTTTATGATGTAATCGTGCTACTCTAACATATGTTAGTGTTGCAAAAGAGAATGAGGGGGTCACATGTCCCTCTTTCTCTTTCCCATTGTATATCATATTTCTCAATTAATAAAGTCTACTATCGTTTCCTCTCAAAAAAAAAAAAAAAACCGGATAAAACTAATAGAACAGCTTGTCCTAAAGTAAAATCACTTGAAGAACTTTTCAAAAAAAAAAAAAAAAAACTATTATAATAAATAAAAGTTTACAAATTTAGAACAAAACTTGTGTCCTTAGACTCTATAATTTTAGTAGATTAAATTACTGCAGAAACCATCTACAACTTCAGAACTCTTCTACTATATAAATGCTCCACAGATGATATACTTGCAATCACAATTGGAACCTCCGACTAGCTCTAAGAAACTCTTGAAGATTTGACTCATAATAGCAAGTTTATGATTGGAACTATGACTTCAGCTTCTTCATCAACTAATGTTTAGATTTACTTGGATGCCTCTAGTATGGTGAAAATATATTGAGATAAAATTAATTATAAAGCGTAGCTGAGCAAACAATGTTTCTCTTTCTCCAAAAATCCTATTTTCGCGTTGTTGTTTTTTGTTGATTGTGCAATCTCTATTGATAAAAAAGGTGTCAAAAATCCAAAAACTTGACACTAAAGTACAGAATTTGTCAACAATCTTTTCTTCAGAAATAAACTACTTAAACCATTTACAAAATACATTTTGTTCACGGTTTACCAACCTAAACGAGGAACTTATTATAGATGAAAACATGGGGGAGGGGGTTTTTAGGTTGAGTTGAGTTTAGATTTAATTTCATTTTTGGTGAATTAATTTTGGAAGGTATTATTGTTTTTGAAGAGGAGTAAATTTCTCTTATATGTACGGGCTTCCCTCTGTACCTATTGGACGGACCCATGACTCGGAACTGAACGGATTCAAGATAGAAGGGTGCAGAGCCCAAGAGAAATCTGGTCTTGATGGTCTCCGGCCCCCAATAAGCCCAAAATGGGATATTTGCAGCCCACACCACGTAATGGAGTCCCACTACAAATCGGATTCTGATGACTGTGTCTGCTTAAGGAAGGATCTTCTCAATATGGAAAAATACTTGTCGACTACGTTTAGGACTCTTTTAGGAGAATTTCTACAAGGAAAGACTTCAACTCCAAGAAAACAAAGGTCAACTTTCGACTGCTATAAAAGCTCCAATACCCTCACAAATCAAGGTACGCATGATTTACCCTCTCTAGCACTCTAGAGTTGTGAGCAGATTCCTAACTTGACCTTCGGAGGGTATTCGGTCGGCACCACACCGGTGCTCTTCGTGAGGTTCTTTCTTCCTTTTTGTTTTGCAGGTTTGCATTCGGGTGCGCAGATATCGTGCAACTCACTAGGTGAAATACTGACTTCATCAGTTGGCGCTGTCTGTGGGAAGCTAGTATTATTACTTCCTAGACAAAAGAGTTGCATGGTACTAACACGCTCGATGGCAACCACCAACAATGTTCAAGGAGAGGAACCCCCCACGACTGCCCTTGAAAGACAAGTCCGAACTCTTGCAGCCGCAGTGGAGCGCCTAACCAAACAGAACCTCGATTTGGAGGAACAGCTGCGACAGAAGAACGCACAACCAAACGACCAACAAGAAGACCAAGAGGGGACAAGCGGTGCAAGAAGAAACCAAGAGAGACCTGAAGGCAGCCACGCACCCAGCAGGCCAGAGAGGCAGGACGTGAGCATGCCCTCCCTTACGGATGCAACTCCACCATATATCGTCGCAGAGATGCAGGCGATGAAAGAACAAATGGAGGTTATGATGAACGCACTGAAGAGGCAAGTTTCCAGTGACCTTGACAAGCTAGTCAACCGCACAGATTCACCCTTCACTGCCGCCGTGAACTCCTTCCCTTTACCGCACAAGTTTCGGATGCCACAGATTGACAGTTACGACGGAATAAAAGACCCTCTAGATCATCTAGAGACGTTCAAAACCTTGATGCACCTTCAAGGGGTCGCGGATGAAATAATGTGCAGGGCTTTCCCCACCACGTTGAAAGGAGCAGCGAGGATCTGGTTCAGTCGGTTGACACCGAACTCCATCAGCACATTCAAGGAGTTGAGCGCCCAGTTCACGTCTCACTTTATCGGGGGGACATAAATACAAAAAATCGACGGCTTGTCTAATGAGCATCAGACAACGAGAAGACGAGACGCTGAGGTCTTACATAACCCGTTTCAATAAGGAGGCCCTTTCAATTGATGAGGCCGACGATAAGATACTGGTAGCAGCCTTCACAAATGGACTGCGAAAGGGTAAATTTTTATTCTCAATATACAAAAATGATCCGAAAACCATGACGAAGGTACTCTACAGGGCAACAAAGTACATGAATGCAGAAGACGCATTGCTGGCAAGGGAGGACAAGCCGAGAAAAAGAGAATGGCAGGAGAACACCCGGCAGGACCAAGAGAGGAAAAGACTCAAGACCGGGGACCGAAGGGACGACCGACGGTTAGGGCCCCAAGGAATAAAGTTTACAAGCTTCACCCCGCTGAATGCCCCGGTAGACCAAGTCCTAATGCAGATTAAAGACGAAGAGGTTCTGACCTTTCCGGGGAAGCTCAAGAGCGACCCCAACAAGCGGTCCAGAGACAGGTACTGCCGTTTCCATTGAGACCACGGTCATGACACGGCCGATTGCTACGACTTAAAACAGCAGATTGAAGCCCTTATCAGACAAGGGAAATTGCAAAAGTTCGTCAGGAAAGAAAGGACGGATCCTCCGCCTCAGGAACAGCAACCCCGAAGAGAGAATGAGCGCCCCAGACAGCCGATCGGAGACATTAGAATGATCATGGGAGGAACAACGACGGCAGGCTCATCCAAGAAGGCCAGAAAAAACTACCTCCGGATAGTTCAAAACGTTCAACTGACGGGCTCGGTTCCAAAGATAGCCCGAAAAGAGAGCCCCATAATCGGGTTTTCGGAGGAAGATGCACGGCGCCTTCATCACCCACGTGACGATGCACTCGTTGTCACCCTACGGGCCGGGGAGTTTAACGTGCACCGAGTTTTGGTCGATAATGGCAGCTCAGCGGACATCCTATACTATCCCGCGTTCCAGCAAATGATGATTAACAAGGAACAGCTGGTGCCGACGGACGCCCCGCTGGTAGGATTTGAAGGATGTAGAGTATTCCCGTTGGGTGCAATCACGCTTTCTGTGACGGTGGGAGATTACCCTCAACAGATCACACGAGACGTAACATTCCTCATAGTCGATTGCTCGTCCGCATACAACGCCATCCTTGGACGACCAACTCTCAACGCCTGGAAGGCCGTAACTTCAACATACCACCTGATGGTCAAGTTCCCCACGGAGTACGGGGTCGGGAAGCTGCGGGGAAATCAGGTGGCTGCCCACGAATGCTACTTAGCTGCCTTAGAGGTAGAAGATCACTAGCAGACGATGTGCGTAGAAGAACACCGGGTCACTGCAGAACCCGCCGAGGAACTAGAAGAGATTGTCCTGGATGAATCAAGACCTGAACGTACGACTAGGATAGGGACCTCAGCCAGTCGGCCCGTGCAGCAGGCCCTCAGGACATTCCTCAGGGGGAACCAGGATGTTTTTGCTTGGAGCCACGAAGATATGCCTGGGATCAGTCGCTCCGTTATGGTTCACAAGCTGAATGTGAACCCTACATTTTCGCCTGTAAGACAAAAAAAGCGTGTCTTCGCTCAAGAACGGGACAAGGCAATAGCAGAAGAAGTAAAGAAGCTACTCGAAGCAAACTTCATCCGAGAGGTCTATTACCCCGACTGGTTAGCAAACGTCGTGATGGTCAAGAAGGCAAACGGAAAATGGCGAATGTGCGTCGACTTCACGGACCTCAACAGAGCGTGCCCAAAAGACAGCTATCCATTGCCTCGGATAGACACTTTGGTAGACTCGACATCGAAGCATCAACTCTTAAGCTTTATGGATGCCTTCTCGGGATATAACCAAATCAAGATGGACGATGCTGATCAGGAGAAGACCTTCTTCGTTACAAGCCAAGGGCTATTTTGCTACAACGTAATGCCGTTTGGGCTCAAGAATGCAGGAGCGACATACCAGAGACTAATGAACAAAATGTTCACGCACCAAATTGGGAGGAATGTACAGGTGTACGTCGACGACATGCTTGTAAAAAGTCTCCTGGAACAAGACCATCTTAGAGACCTACAGGAAACGTTCGACACCCTCAGGTCCTACAATATGAAGTTGAATCCAAACAAGTGCGTGTTCGGAGTGACGGCAGGGAAGTTCTTGGGATTCATGGTATCCCACAGAGGAATCGAGGTCAACCCGGAAAAGGTACGGGCCATCATGGAGTTAAAACCGCCAAGAACAGTGAAAGAGGTGCAGAGCTTGAATGGAAAGATCGCGGCCTTGAACCGGTTCGTCTCCAGAGCGACGGACAAATGCCTGCCGTTCTTCCGCACCTTAAGAAAAGCGTTCGAATGGACCAATGAGTGCCAGAAGGCATTTGAGGACCTGAAGAAGTACCTCGCTTCCCCCCCACTCCTCAGTCCAGCCAAACTAGGGGAAGAACTCTACACGTACTTAGCGGTTTCACGGGCAGCCGTCAGCGCGGCCTTAATAAGAGAAGAACAAGGCACTCAACTGCCTGTCTATTTCGTGAGTAGGGGCTTTCGGGGGGCAGAAGAGAGATACCCCCAGATGGAGAAATTAGCCTTCGCATTGGTGACTGCGGCAAGAAAGCTCAAGCCATACTTTCAAGCCCATGCCATCATCGTCTTGACGGATCAACCACTGAAGAAAGCCATGAGCAGCCCTGAAGCGGCCGGACGAATGGCTTTATGGGCAATAGAACTCAGCGAGTTCGATATACAGTATCGCCCGCGAACTGCCTTGAAAGGCCAAGCCGTAGCAGACTTTATCGCCGAATATACCCCGTTAGAAGACAAGGGGGCAGACACTCCCAGAGAATGGAGCATCCACACGGACGGCTCTTCGAACAGGCAAGCTGGAGGAGTTGGGGTGGTAATTCGAACCCCGGACGGGGACCAAATCGAATGTATGATCCGATTGGATTACTCAACCACGAACAACGAGGCCGAGTATGAGGCATTAGTGGCAGGATTGGACGTCGCGGCAGCAGCAGGTGCTGAAGTCATGGTCGTACATTGCGACTCTCAGGTAATAACAAGTCAGATTAATGGCATTTACGAATGCAAGAATGAAAGGATGAAAAGGTACCTAAAAAAGGTAAAGAATCGGATCGACGGCCTCAAAGTACGATTCATTCAAATCCCAAGGGAGGAGAATGAATGCGCTGACCGTCTGGCAAGGGCAGCCTCAGCAGAGCCTATGCTAGTCCCCAATCAAGTATTGTCGTTTATCCAAACGTCTTCGACTATTGACGGTGAAGAGGTGCATGAAGTGAATTCTGAGAATGATTGGACCACACCATTATTAGCATACCTGAGGGCAGGAGCGCTACCAGACGGGAAAGAAGCAGCTAGAAAACTTAGAGTCCAAGCCTCACGGTTCGTACTGATCAAGAACCAACTGTACAAAAGGGGATTCTCACGACCGTATCTGAGGTGTCTGAATCCTGACGAGGCAGACTACGTAATGAGAGAAGTCCACGAAGGTATCTGTAGAAACCATTCAAGTGCACGATCACTAGTGCACAAACTTATCCGAGCAGGCTACTACTGGCCTAAAATGCAGAAGGACGCACAAAGCTATGTCAAGAGGTGTGACAAATGTCAGAGATTCAGCAATCTAATAAAGCAGCCAACCGAGGAGCTAACACCCATGACGGCCCCATGGCCCTTCGCCCAGTGGGGACTAGACATCATGGGCCCTTTTCCAACGGCGATAAGGCAACTAAAGTTCCTGGTGGTCGGTATCGACTACTTCACCAAGTGGGTGGAGGCAGAGGCCCTAGCCATCATCACGGAGAAAAACGTTCGAAGCTTCGTTTGGAGGAACATTATCTGCCGGTACGGAATACCGAGAGTGCTTGTCTCAGACAATGGAAAGCAGTTCGACAACAACGCATTCAAGAGCTTCTGTTCGGAGTTAGGTATCAAGAACCATTATTCTTCGCCCGCACACCCACAGGCCAACGGGCAGGTCGAGGTCACGAACTGAACCCTGCTCAAGATGATCAAAGCCCAGCTCGAGGGGCAAAGGGCACCTGGCCTGACGAACTACCAAGCGTACTGTGGGCGTATCGCACAACAGTAAGGGTACCAACAGGGGAAACGCCGTTTCGACTGGCATATGGAACTGATGCGGTCATACCGGCAGAGGTAGGGCTTACAAGCTATCGCGTGGAGAATTACAGCGACGACAACAACGAAGAAGCCATGGTACTCCAGCTAGATTTGGTGGACGAAGTCCGTGCCGCGGCGGAACAGCAGTTAGCACGATACCAGAACCTAATGGCAAAATACTACAACTCCAATGTCAGACGAAGAGATTTTCAGATTGGTGACCTTGTGCTGAGAAAGGTGATGGGAGCTGCTAGAGACCCCTCTCAAGGAAAGCTCGGCCCCAACTGGGAAGGACCATACAGGATCTCGTCTTGGCAAAGAAAAGGGACCTACCACCTTGAAACTCTAGACGGGCAGAAGCTACAGCACCCATGGAACACAGAACACCTACGGAGATACTACCAGTAGAGGCGACGACCTGAAGAACAACTAGAACAACACCTATCTTTTACTCTTTGGTTTTTTAATTACTTTTATGTCTTAGCTACAATAAGCCCAACAGGCACATTTTTACTTTGGTTTTGCTACAATATATTTTTAAGCCCACGGGGGCAAGTACTTTTTCTACGCATGAATGATTTTTATGCAAATTAGTCCTCCACATAATGGACGGATTATCCCAAGGGGATGAAATCATCAAGTCCTTTAACGGACGGATAAAAACAACCTCCACAAAGTTGACGGACTAACGGACACAATCCGCATAATGGACGGATTAGACAAAGCCCGCATAATGGACGGATTATCACAAGGGGATGAAATCGTTAAGTCCTTAGGTGGACGGACGAAAACAAAGTCCACATAATGGACGGATTATCCCAAGGGGATGAAATCGTTAAGTCCTTAGGTGGACGGACGAAAACTAAGTCCGCATAATGGACGGATTATCCCAAGGGGATGAAATCATTAAGTCCTTCGGTGGACGGATGAAAACATAGTCCACATAATGGACGGACAGCCCCGTAAGCAGGAAAATCTTAAGTCCTTTGACGGACGGATAAGAACAACCTCCACAAAGTGAACGGACTAACGTCCGGATTAAAATTTGTTTTAAGTCCACAAAATGGACGGGCAATTCACCAAGATTAAAATCTACATCCACAAAGTGAACGGAGTAACTATCCAGGTTAAAACTTGTTTAGGTCCACAAAGTGGACGGACCATTCACCTAGGTCAAAAACAAAGTTCACAAAAGTGAACGGGCTTGCTATCCGGACCAAAATTTGGCTAGATCAACAAAATGGACGGATTGTTCGCCACAGCTGAATTAAATCCATAAAGTGGACGGACTAACTGTCCTGGCTAAAGTTTGATTAAGTCCCACGTAATGAATGGACCATTCATCATAGTAAGAACAAAGCCCATAACAACGACGGATTACCCCAAGTGGGACAAATCCCAAAACGGATCAGCCTAAAAGGGAAAAAACGCACCAACGTGGACGGATATTTTGTTAAAAGGTGGACGGACCACCCAAATAATGATAAATTCTAAGTCAACATTAGTAAAAATATACTATCCCAGAGGGTGAACGGATTAAAATGGCAAAATGAGCAAAACATCGATAAACGGATCCATTAAAATTATAAAAAAGGAGTCAACAGATATAACAAAAAGAAGTGTTCTACTGTTGCCCCAAAAACTTGACGGGGAGATTAAAAGGCTTACAACAAAAACAAAAAATAAAATAACTACATTTTATCCGTCTATCTCTTGGACGTCTTTGTTCTGTGCTTGGTCCTCCTGGGGATCAACCGTCTGGACTACCACCGTCTGGCCATCCTGAGGATCCTTGGCAGCTTCTCCGAACAGGTCGTCCGTATCCTCTGTTTGGGCCAGCTGGGGAGAAGTATTCTCGGGGGCATCAATGTTGACGGCTGACAAATCCAGATCAGGGTTCAGGGCCTTGACCTGACGGATGGCGTCATCAAAACCGTCGTTGTAAGAGACGCTGAGTTCCGTTATCAGGGCGTCGGAGTCACGATACTCCCGTATCGCGGCCTCCTTAGCCTGACGGACTTCAGCGTCCTTCTTCTCCAGGGCCTCCCTCAAACCTTCCGAGAGCTTCATGAACTCGTCCCAGGCCGTCTCCGCCATCTTGAGTTTTTTCTCCTGGACGACCTTCCAAGACTTTAACTCGAGCAGCTCGTCCTCCGTCGCCTTGGCCTTATCACGAAGACGGTCTATGGTCGTTTCGTGGTTAAGGCACCGTCCCATTATGCCCTTTGCCATGATCATAGCCTGAAAGGAAACACAGGTTAAAGAGGAAAAAGGGTAAGAAAGTAGACGGACAAATGGGTGACGGGCATATTACCTGAGCTATGCTGAAAAGGGCCGTCTCCCCCATTGCCTCCGTCGAATGATTGCACAAGTCTTCATAATCTTCAGAAGTTATGATAGACGAGAGCTTCTCCAGCGTGTACTTGGAGTCTTCGCGGAGAAGGACGGGGGGCTTCTTTTGACTTCCGGACGGGCCGGTCATCAAGCCCTTGCCGGCGCCATGCTTCACGGGTTGAATCGTCTTAGTGCCCTCGGCTAGCAGGCCTATGACGGGCTCCAGGGGGACCTTCGGTTTCTTCGGTGCACGGTCCCCCTTGGACAGAAGCTTCCTTTTTAACTTACTGGAGTCCGTCCCCATAGGGTCCGTCCCAGTTCCCTTATTCTTAGCCGCTTGAAGTCTAATGGCCGCTCTCCTCTTAGCGTCGTCCATCTCTGAAGACACAGACGGAGTGTCAAGTACAGGGGGCTAAAAGGAAACTAAAAAGCAAAAGACGACGGACTTACGCTGACGGGTGCGCTCTTCGTATTTGATCGCTGCCGGTGTTGGCTCTGGTCCGTCACAATACCAGTGAATGGTATTGAGGTTGACAAGCTTAGACTAGGTCCGTTCTTCTAGCGCAGTCTTGGAGAAAATTTTCTCCAGAAAGCCAAACTCTTCGAGTGTGACTTGTGGGCGTCGACGGACTGCACAAAAAGTAGACGGACGTTAAAACAATGGTTAATGGATAAACTAAGCATGTTATTGCAGGACGGACTCATACCGGATTGGTTTAAGACTCCCCAAACCTTGTCGACGGGCATAAAATCCGTCTCCCCTGGGTTACACATCCAACCGTCGCCTTCGAGGAAAAAATATATGCTCTTCCAGTCTCTATTTGAGTCCGGAGTTTCATATATCACCTTTAGGACGGGGCTCCTAGGAACGAAACTATACATCCCCCTGGACTTATCTATCTCGTCTGGACGATAGCAATGGAGGAACTCCCTTATCGTCAACCTCCTTGAACCGTCAGACATGGCTCCGTACAGGACCTCCATGGCTATAAAGACCCTCAATGCATTGGGGGATACCTGGCTGACGGATAAACCCAGGTATTTGAGGAGTTCGCGGTGCAGTGAACTCAAGGGGAACCTAAGACCCGCTTTAAGCATCTGCTCGTACACTCCTACGTCGTCTACCCCTTCGTAATAACATTTTTCTGACTTATACGGTAGACGGATGGGGATGTAGTCTGGGATTTGGTAATTGGCCTTAAGGGTATTGAAATGAGCCTCCTTGATGGTGGATGTGAAGGCGTTCACCGTCCACTCTGGGAGCATGATGAACTCCCTAAGTCCATCAGCTCCCATGACGAACATGACAATTTGTTCTTTGTCGCCGTCATCAGATCCCTCTTCTATCTCGACCACTTCCATGTCCTCATTTGTTGAGGAAGAGGAAGTTGAGAGTGAACTCCTGTCGCTCAGATCGTCTTGGTCTTTATGACCTGACGAATATACTTCTTCGTAGTCCGCCCCATCACGGATGACTGACTGGTTACTTGACGCACTACACATGGCCTACATGTATAACGACAGAACCTAAGACTCTGACGGGTTTGGAAAAGGAGACGGGGGCATTTAAATACAATCAAGATGCAGGCTAAAAAATAAAAGATAAATGATAGGTGAGGACGGATGAAAAATTGCTTACCTGGGATTGAAAGAACGATGCGATGGATGCAGAATCTAGACGGATGATTCTCTGACTGGAGTGACGGATGCGCTCTAACAGTGTATAAATTGGGAGAAGAAGTAGAAATGAAAGGGGGGGGATCAATATTTATAGGAAAGGTGCACGGAAGACGAAGCGTCGCCTCGATCTGAGGCCATAGCCATTAAATGAGCGACACGCGTCGGCCACCATAAATGAGCTCTGGCAGTTGTCAGGGTACGGAGTGGTGCACGTAGCCATTTGCATGTGCGATTCATTCTGCCGTCACCCCCTGCGTCCGTCTGCTCGTAACTGAACGGACCCAGGGTGTGAGGGGGCAGCTGAAGAGGAGTAAATTTCTCTTATATGTACGGGCTTCCCTCTGTACCTACTGGACGGACCCATGACTCGGAACTGAACGGATTCAAGATAGAAGGGTGCAGAGCCCAAGAGAAATCTGGTCTTGATGGTCTCCGGCCCCCAATAAGCCCAAAATGGGATACTTGCAGCCCACACCACGTAATGGAGTCCCACTACAAATCGGATTCTGATGACTGTGTCTGCTTAAGGAAGGATCTTCTCAATATGGAAAAATACTTGTCGACTACGTTTAGGACTCTTTTAGGAGAATTTCTATAAGGAAAGACTTCAACTCCAAGAAAACAAAGGTCAACTTTCGACTGCTATAAAAGCTCCAATACCCTCACAAATCAAGGTACGCATGATTTACCCTCTCTAGCACTCTAGAGTTGTGAGCAGATTCCTAACTTGACCTTCGGAGGGTATTCGGCCGGCACCACACCAGTGCTCTTCGTGAGGTTCTTTCTTCCTTTTTATTTTGCAGGTTTGCATTCGGGTGCGCAGATATCGTGCAACTCACTAGGTGAAATACTGACTTCATCAGTTTTTGTTGGTTTGTTTTTAATTTGGAATCTTAGAAAAACCTAAACGCGCGAACTTGGTTGGGAGGGCCTAACAATGCAATTTGGAAGGATTTGGACAGAAGGATTACCTTGAAAATGGTTAAATTTAATAGACTATTTAAAAAATAAATAAAAAATAAATGACTAAATTGAAAACATGTTAAAAATGAAGGTATAATTTGTAATTTTGTCTAGATATCTGTTTGTTTTTGCTTGTTCTCTCAGGTCACACCCTCCTCTTCATCCAATAATGTATGAAAGGTTCATGATATTTCCAAATAGCCAAATTCGGTAAAAGTATTTTTCTTTTACTTTAATGTATTTGAGGGAAAAAAAAGTTATTTTCCATGACACATAGTACACTTTAACCTACCATTGATAAGTCTTTAAAAACAACTTTTATGACTTTTGAGATATAAGTATCTTCGCATACACAAAGTATTTAGAGATCTAAGAAGAAAGAGCTCACATAATAGAATTAGTAACATATCATAATCATCTTTATAAAAAAATAAAAAAAAAAAACACCAGAATTATTGCATTTTCCCAGATTTGTTGTGCAGGCTTGTTAACTCTACTAGGAAAGATTCTGAAAATTACTTCTCTCTTTTTACTTAAAAGATAAAATAAGAATATTCAAAACCAAAAAAGGAATTCTCATATATTTCAACTTTTCCATTCTTATTTTGGGTAAAATTATTGTGCCGTGCAGGCACATTGCACGATGAGCCCAACGTCTCCTCTACCCATCAAAACTTCTTTCTCTTCCTCATTCCCTTCTTAGATCTTCTTGCTATATGTTCTTCGCTTTCCTCAATGTGTAGTCAGTAAGTTAGGATTTGGTTACTCTACTATTTTCTCTCAATTCCAAACGTTTTATTTTTTTAGCTGGGTGTGCAATAAGCTTTGGCTTAACAGAGACAATGGGTGATTTGTAGATTGTGTATAACGACTTGGCTAAGATCAATTTTGTCTTTAATATCATGTTAATGTTGTTGGGTGATTGAAAGAAATAAATGGAAAAAGTGGAAGCAAGACAACAATTTTAACAACTTAACAACCTAATGTTGTTGGGCGATTGAAAGAAATAAATGGAAAAAGTGGAAGCAAGACAACAATTTTAATGAATTAACAACCTAAATTCATTAGTAAAGTCTCTTGATGATTATATTTTTTTTATACTAAGATTTTATGTTACAATAAACCCAATGTATAAATTACTAGAAAATAATAGGTTATTTTTAAACCAACATATTGTTAATTTATTAATTCTACAAGTACATGAATTTACAATTAACTTGAGTCTCATGAAACCATAATATATATAATAATAAAGACTCAAGATTCCTCTCAAAAAAAAAAAAAAAAAAAAAGACTCAAGATTCCAATCCTCCTATCCCATTATTGTTAAATGGAAGTATCACAAAAAACCTCCAATTACTTTATTCCTCTCCTAAGTCCTGACATCCAAACATAGGCTAAGAGCATTGTTGAAATATTAAATATATTGAGCCATTTTCTTATGTATAGTTAGCATGTACATACTACTTTTCTCTCTTTTATTTATTAATTTTTATAACAAGTCACGTATAATATAATTGAGTGATACTATGAATACCACAATTTTACTACATAAAATTTATAAATTAATATATGACCGATCATTAAAACAACAATTTAAATATTCATTACGTCAAAGTGGTTAAACCCCACCGATTACATTCATTTAACATTAATTCACTAATAATATGAAAAATTAAGAAACAAAATTTTCTTTACAAGCCCACCTATAGACCAATACTATCACTTCTACACCATACATGCATGTATCAATAGTACTTTCACCCTCCTCTCACCAAGACATTAGATCTGCATAGACCCCACCATTTGAGCAGGCTGGGCGCTGGTAAGCCTTCATCAAAGTAGCGTAATTCACACCACCTCTCGTCATCCCAACTGCAGGTAAACCAACTCCATTGATTGTCCTATTAGCCTCGGCTTGTTCCAACTTTTGCACTTGTTTCTTCAAGAACTTCACGTAATGTATAGCCTCATCCAACATCGAAGCCGTGTCCATTTTAGTCCCACCAGGAACAAGCCTTTGAAGTATCCTTATCCTCTCACTAATCCTTTCCCTCCTATGCCTCGCTGCCACGCTCTGTGGATCCTTTGAAATCTTCACGTTCCTCCGCTTAGGTGGCTTGATTGATTCCGGGTCTATGTGAATAGGTTGCATCGCAGCTATCCGGAAAATCATCTCTCTCATTGCTGCCACTGAGTTCTTCTTCTCATATGAATTTGCAAGTGATAATGCACCAACATTATTAAACCTGAATCTTCCTGACATCACATGGGGTTGAAGAGATGGTGTCATGGGGTCCTGAATTGGAGTGCCCATTAATGGTATGGAGGAACTTGGGTTTATCAATGTGTGTGGGACAGGGGCTACATTTGGGTTATGGATTATGGGGGGTGTGGTGGTGGCAATGTTACTAGTGCTTCCACTGGTGAATTCGATTTGTGGGTATGTAGGAATGGGAGTGTTATGGAAAGGGTCACAGAATTCAGGAAGCTTTTCCATTTGCATCATCATTGTCATCACGTCCATGTGATCCTGATCTGTAAATGATTTTAGCATGTCACCATCCATATTGTTTCTCACACACCCTTTTATTAACGCTCGCCCCCCAATAGAAGAGAGAGAGACAGAGAAAGAAAGGTATAAAGTCACAGAGCAACAGAGGTATGGGGGAGGAGACAGTGGAGTGGAAGAGTCTTATAGGGTTTTAGTATTTTCAGAGAGAGATAAGAAAGTTGAGAGAGAATAAAATAGTGATAGAAACTGTAGAATTATCTCTAGAACCGACCACCAATCTTGCTATAGCAGGCTCACTGTAAGTGGGAGAGAGGGACTTTATTTATATAACAACTAGTGACTTAATATTTTATTCTTTGGAAACATATGGAAGAAAAAATCTCAACTCATTTATGAATGAATTTATGACCTCTGATAAATACCACCCATCGTTGTAGGGAGACCTCTAAGTATTGTCTCAACCATCTGATCTAGTGCTCAATTTAAAGGTCAATGTTGCCTGGATATGGTATCAATGGTAGATTTTGAATTAGGTCGACTAATTGGAGGGCTTAGATTAAAGTTATGTTTCAATGAAGGTGCATGCATGAAATTTTCTCTTTCAAAGTTATGATTCTTTTGACTGAAATTTTGCATTTGCTTTGCCTTCAAATTTTATACTTTATGATTAAAAAAGAAAAATAAAATGGCATTGGAACCCCACTGTCACATGAAATCTGTCGGAAGAAGAACCTTCCTTCCCCAAAACATTTATGCTATGTATGTTTGAATTTGGGGGATGGTGATAGAAAGGAAAAGAAAAGGAGAGAAAAGAAGTAATTTTCCTTATTTGGTTAGGAAGTTGAGAGAAAGGAAAAAAAAAAAAAAAAAAAAAAAAAAAAGGAGAGAAGAGAAGTAATTTTCCTTATTTGGTCAGGTGAGACTTTTTTTTTTTTTTACAAGATATAAATTTTATTCTAGTTTAACTTAAGTATATATGTGTGAAACTCTTTTTTCGAGATTGAACATCGACCCTTTCTCCCATTACACAAGAACTTTATACTTGTAGAGTGACCATCACATTAAATATGCACGATGATAAGTTAGATGAGACTTGAGAGAAGAGAAAAATAGGTTGATTTGCTGTGATTAAATTTACATGGGGCCTACCTTTTTGCTATCGTCCCGAATTAATATTGGATGCAATTAAAAAGAGGGAAAGGAAGAGGAATTTTGGGATTATTTTAAATTTTTATTATAAAATTACTAATATGCATTTCTATTATTTTTTGAGTGATGCTAAGCTCACCATTAATATAACTTTTTTATTTACTAATAATCACTTATCACATCAATAGTTTGTAAATTTTTTTGTAAAAAAGTTTATATCTTTAATATTACTTTTTTTTTTCTAATCATACATTAATTTAAGAGAATAAAAGTATAATTTTGTTCTTTCTTTCTAAACTCTTTAAAAACCAAACAAGCGAAATAATTTGTTTCCTTTCTTTTCTTTCTTACATCCAAAATGCATATAGAGAAAAATATATATATTTTTTCATTTCCTTTCTCTTTTTTTCCCTTGATATATATATATATATATATATATTTTCTCTTTCCTATCGTGCAACCAAACACTGCAGCAATCCCGATATATTCAATTTCGTAATTTATTGAAGTGGTCCAAAGATAGAAGATAGAAAAATAATGATAAGTTTATGAAAAAGCTGTGAGTGAAGTATATTTGTACTTTAAAAATATGAGAAAAAGGTAAGAAAAAATGAAACTTAAAAAGCTATATATAAAAATTAAAAAGCAAAAATATTAAAAAGTACTTATAAACTAATACCAAACAAACACAAAATTATTCTTGTTTAGCCGCCGGCGCAACTCATATCATGAGGAAGCTGGTGGTGCCGGTGGTAACTTATTCTGGTGTGTCAGTGGCTTTATCGGATATAATTTTTTTTTTAATAATCTAGAGTGAAGTGAGTAGGGGACCTAGTATACAGTAAGTAGAGCTTCATGATGGCTTGCTAATTGATATTATTGCTGCTCCATCGGCACGCTTTTCGATGTAGATTAGGAGCTGGCGGTGATGCTGACTGCTCAAACCCAATCCTCACCCCTCCCCACTTAACAAAAAAATGACCCTTCTGCTATATAAGTTAGAAAATGAATTCAGAAAAGAAAAAGATGAAGAAGAAGAAAAAGTCATTTACTGCTGTAATAATTTTGTACTGATCATAAATTTATTGCTAAAGTATACTGGTACACAAACTTTGCATTCTTGAACCGGCTTTTCAGTTTTCACGAAAATGTTTCACGGCAGTATGGAAATCTTTTGAAAACGTTTCACGACAATATGTTTCACGACAGCTGATCAATGCGAAGAACATAAAGCACGCAAGTGAATTTTCAGCATTTTAAATATGATTATTACTGTCAAAAATTTGTCTATTTAAGGCTCATGTAATGTGAATGAATTCTCTGCGATGACCACCAGATCAGAAGGGCTTCGTACTATGGCGATAACAACAAAAGAGTTCCACAGTTATGAATTTGCCTAGTTTTCATTTATATGCTACATCAGTCACTCAACATCCAAAATGACATGTTAATAATTATAAGAAGTATTTTATCTTTCTAAAGTTCTATATAATGAAAAGTATGTGAAATACAAGAGATTAATTTGTAGCTCAGTTCTATTTTTTGAGGATAAGGGTAAAGCTAATGATTCTCGACAAAAAAGAAAAAAAAAGGTAAATCTAAGGCGGAAAAAATATAATATATATAGTTAATAAGAAGCATTAATTTTATCTTTCTAAAGTTCTATATAATGTATATCATTACACTTTGTGTCATTTTCATCAATGTTATATTACTTAGTCATTTTATATTGGAAGTGTTTGTTGACAAATCCAATAGTGGATTATATTGTCTCCTCACACCCTACATGCACGCACAATATCAAGGAAATTAAACCCTACATGCATGCACAATATCAAGGAAATTAAAGAGTATATAATGACTATATCATCTACAAATAATTTACATTTCAAAATTTCAAAACTTTAATTTATATACAAAACATGAGTTTCATGAATTAATAAGGAATTTTCCACAATGGACAAAAGCCCGACAAAGAAAATAGCATCTAATTCATAAGAAACTTAAACATGTAATGAATATAAAAAACATGTAAACTAATGGTGTGCTTTTAAAATATTAATACAACAAAAAATTATTAGGTGATATAAAATTAACATAGAGTTACACCCTACATGCATGCATAATATCAAGATAACCAATGAGTAATAATTATCTCCTCTACAAAAGGTTAAATTCCACTTGTTTCAAACTTTAAAATTATATTCAAAATATGAATTTTATGGATTAATGGGAAATTTTTTTCTGCAATGGGCAAAAGTAAATCACATCTAATTGACAACAAATTTGACTTGAGAGTTAAAACATAAAAAACATGTTATCTAATGGTAGTATATTTGAATATTAATAGAATAAAAGTTATTTGGATGGTATAACATTAAGAGATAATTATACTAAGTTTAACTTAATCTGAACTCTATATGTATATATATCAATGAAATGTGATTTGTTATTCGATCAATAAATACATGTTTTATTTATAATTTTAAAATAAAAAAAATCTTGAAATTTAAATATTTTGTGGATGAAATTGTTATTAATCTTTAATTATGTTGATATATTGTGTATGGAAAGAATAAAAAGGTAATGTAATCTAGTGGTGGTAGAATCTTGAAAATGTTCATATAATAGAAAGTTAAGTGGTACAATATTGACAAAAATTACATCAAGTGTAACTTATGTTCGTATGTTAAGATTAAAGAAAATTTGTAATTCAACGTTACAATTTTGAAAATGACTTACAGTGCACATGTGTGTTAAGAATGATGAAAATGTTCAATCAAACAGTGAGAATTTTCAAAATTGTAATCCGCAGTTAAAAGTTTTTAAGTAATGTAATATTGAAAGAGTAAAAATATGATTTTTTTTTTTTTTTTTCAAATTATAAAAGGATGGTTAATGCCAATAGTATTAGAAATTTTTTTCGTTTTTTGGGTACTAAAGGTTCTGAAAAGAAAGTATTACACAACTTGGGAGCATTTTCGCTTGCACTACAAGCTAAGATCAGATATCATTCAATCTTTTCACTGTATATAGAATCTAACATAAAGGCAACTGGTATGCTGTAACAATCAACAGCAACGTATACATTTGGTAGATGAACAGTGAGGCTTTGTTTTTTTCCATTATCTAAATAGCAGGTATATATGCTCTGTAGATGAACATACGTTTGCCCTAGTGCTAAGGGACCCATTTGAAAATGAAAGAAAACATTAATTTGTAGAGATAATATAAATAATTAATAATGAGGAAACACAATGAAGAGATAATTGCAGAACTCAGAGGGTGGTCCAAGTTTTTTTTTCTCATCATATACATTCAAATTCTTATTCCTTAATCTTCAACCCAGTTGGTGAGTTTTACTTTTACCTAAAATGCACAAAACAACGATAATGCAACCTTTCTGATTGTCTGGGTTTCTGGATTTCATTTAATTTTACCACTACTACGCAATCAGATTGCCTTTTGCTTTGGTTTTCATGCTATCATCATCGATCATGGCTAAAGCAACTTTTTCATCAGCAAAAGTAAGCATGACACAGCTTTGAAACCGTATTCGTTGACAATAAGAACTTTTGAATTGGGACGGTGCACGGAGTCTAAAAAACTTTCAACTCTATGTTGCACTAAAATGACAAGCGCTTCATCTACGCGCTTTCAACGAATGTACACACAGTGCAGAGCTAGCCAACTCCCAAATTTAAAGCTCATGGAATTAATTCACATAGCTTTGGACCTTCGGATGATAAAATAGCTCAAGTTGCTAAGGATGGAGTTAATAACTTAGATTCGACTAATAATACACAGACAACGCCTAGATCTTTCTGTTCTGCCATCCATGCATATAGGACGGAATCTATGACAATGAGAACAAGAGAAAAATGGACCACAATGGTTCGAATAAATCGTGATAATTAATCAAAAGACATGATTGAGTCTATGCCTCTGTGGCAATAGTTGTCATGATCTCTAATAAAGCCATGGCGGCACTGATAAGCATGAAACACATTACATATTGATATAGACGTTGTCGATTGAATTTCCGTTGGAGATTCCAATGGCAAAGTTAAACTCAAATGGGTTATTTTAAAAAATGAAAAGGATTTCTCAGCAGAAACAGAGGGAAATGTACGTAGCTAATGGAAAGTTGTTCCATATGGCACGATAGTAAAGATTGTTTGTACCTATGCCTTTGTATGCTATCAAAACAACTTCGAAGCCTTGAGAAAGACTCATTGTCACATGTATGAAACCATTTCACAGTCTTTGTTTGGATATATATTGTAGTTTTCGATAGTTTATTTGTAAAGCAATAATATAAAAAATATATAATTTTTGGTAATTTTAAGGTAAATGTATGATAAACGACTTAAAATTAACTTATTTCAAATATTTAGTTTCTATTATGTTATATTAATTAACCACTCATTCTTCTTACTAGTATTTATTAGTGTGAAACTTTACTATTCAATTAACTACGCATACTTACTCATGAATATTCCAATAAAATTTTAGTAGGTTCTAGATCGTGAGATCCAATAGGAAACGAGCTTCAGCGAAGAAAATTTCTTTATTTTACTTATGTTATTTTGTATTGGCCATTAAATACAAGCCAATATTCTATGATGTAGCAGCTTGATTTTATAAGTACTAGATTGAATGATAATGATGAACTCATAATTATTATAATTAATATAAGCACAACTTAAAATAGCAAGGTTTTTATGTAACTTGCTTGCAAGAATTTTTATGCAATCTACTACATGGAGTCAAAAAAATCATTTATATGTATTATTTAAGTAAGTTGCATCATGCATGACTCGTTAAAAATGTCATGTGACATATGAATGATTTTTTTTTTTTTTTTTAAAACCACCATGTAGTGGGTTGCATAAAAATTCTTACAACCCAAGTTGCAAAAAACATTTTCCAACTTAAAATAGATGAACAAAATCAGATGATAATAAGATAATTTGTTATTATTTGGATTTGTTTTCCCTATTTCAAATTTGAAAAAAATAAATAAATAAATAAAGGCTAGCCCAACATGACACACATTATAGTCAGACCCACTTTTGGCCAGGAGCTAGTATCCATTATTAAAGCATTCATATCAACTCATACAAAAATTCTTGTTTATTTTAGTATAATAACCTACTTTTTATATTGTACATACTTTTCAAGACACTTCACATTAGGTTATCTATTTTATACTACATTTCATTAAAATATCAATTTTTCTTAATTTTTTTAACTACTTCTCTTTCTTCGCACACAACAACTATTATCTACTTTATACTCGAGATATGTAAATAAAGAATAAAAAATTAAATGCAAAATAAAAATTGCCAGTATAAATTTACGTAGTTACTGTATCAATCATATATTTTTATACAATTTTGTATTGTTTGAAATGTGGGAAAATTTTGAGTTTAATTGGCTAAAAGGATATTTAATATTTGCAAATCGGTCAATACATTGCAATTAATCATGTTTAGTGAAGGGTTTCAAGTATAAGTGTGCATTTCGGTACTAATGAAAAATAAAAATTATTTCACTATTCAGCTTATTTTTGCTATTATTCATGGGTCTTACTACACTTTTTGATACTATTTATGAACTCCATTATACTATTTCAACTAACTTTTACTTTTATTTACAGTACTTTCAGTAATAATTTTTTTAATTTTAGTAAAATAAGTGGTATTCAAATACACCCTAAACATGTTTGTCTGCCAAAGAAAATTTTTGTAACACCTTTTAGTTGGCTATTAATTTTCTAAAACGAAATAGAAATTGTAATATGTCTGGGCCCTGCGACACCCACTGTTATTAGGTTGAAGGACTAAAAGACAAAAGTAATAATAATAATAATAATTAAATACGACAGCCAAGCATGCGCCTGTGGCCTAATGGATAAGGCGTCTGACTTCTAATCAGACGATTGTGGGTTCGAGTCCCACCAGGCGTGTCCTCTTTCTCCAAACCTTTCTTCTTTTTTTTACTCGAATTCTGATTGCTACACCTGGATGAAGAATTACTATGAGAACACTTCGGCCCAATGTAAAGCCCGTTTTAAAGAATTTGGGCTGAGATCAGGTTTACCCAACTCAACAACCATGAAAAAAATAAATTACCCAGCTCAGCCTCAGATCATTAACTGAGAACGTCAATCGAGCTAGATTGTAATGCAAATAAAACTCGGCCCAATATTTGGGGCCTTCATGGCAACTGCTCGGTCCAATAAACTCCTATCCTTCCTTTCCCTCGCTCAACAAGTTTTTGTCCAAACAGTTGGACCCATTGTGTGTGCATTGGGTCAATATCGATTTCCGTGGTTTGAAAAATCCCCTAGATAAAAACTCCGTTATTCTCAAAAATAAAGATAAAAATTTAGCTGGATGTTGTGTCCTTGGTTCAGCCCCTACTGCTCGCTCTTGTTAATGTAATTTTAAAGGATCAAGCCTAGCTTGATGATGTTTCTCTGTTGTAATTTTGCCTTTTATTTCAATAAAATTTTTTAGAGAATACCATGATTTGTTGAATCCAAAGTTCATATGCCAAGTTATCAACCCTTGTGAGTTTTATTATGGCAATTTGGGTGTGTGTTATGAGAGTCTTCGGCCCAACTGTTAATTAGTTCTATTAATTAACTAATTCATTCCTTTTTACAATATTAAAAAAAATAAAATAAAAACCCTTGAGAGTCCTGCTGGGTGGATAGTATGCTGAGATGCAAATTTTTTTTTTTTTTTTGATAAATGAGATAAAATTACAATTTTTAGGTCTATTTTATTCTGATTAGTCTTTATCATTTAACTCAAAACACCAATTAAAAATTTGAAACCTAATGCCATGTTTGGTTTGCAAGGTTTTCATCACTTATTACTCAATTTTCATCACCCATCACTCACTTTTGCTGAGATCCACACCATTTTTACTTATTTGGCTTTGTCTTGCTTTCTTACTTTCAATCACTCATAACTCAAAAAAATAAGTTTTTTTATTTTTTTAATTTTTTTTAAATCTCGAAAAAATGAGTTAGAGTGAGTGAAAATGAAAATAGCTTTTAGGAGTTTCCGGATCATGAGTTATGCGATTTGATGGCAATCTTGTAATTCTTTAGAGCCCAGTCCCACCCGCATGTCTAGTCATATCAAATGCCAGAGAAGTAATGGTCACCAACGGTCATATGGTACTGTTCACTTTCAGCTTTATTGCTTTTCTCTTATTTCTCCCATTCACTCCCATTTCTCTATGCACTTTCACTTTAGAGCTCTCTTCTTGCTTTCGAAAAGTGAGAAAATTTTTCTCATATTTGCTCTGTTCTTCATGGAGTTGGGTTCGGTTTTATTTTTTTAATTTTTTTTTTGAAGCTGTTTTTGGTTTTATGATTATTAAACTATACGTGTGTTTGATCATATCTCTCTCTTCTGCTTCACATGAGGGAATTTCTAACAAATGTTTTGCTTTCTCACTTTCCATCACAGAGTTTATTATTGATAAGTGAATACAGTTCTTAAAGTTACAGTCAGATCTTTTTCTCCCTCTCTTTCTTCCTCCCCCCTTCTTTAGAGGCCTATTACATTTATATATTCTTCTTCTCCCTCATCTTCACCGTACACTTGTTCTTCATCTAAGCATTCACTTGAGTACATGTCACATCAGATATCTGCTTTAATTTTCTGTGAGTGGTGGTAGCTGAGATTGCACTGTTTAGCGGTCTTCTCCACATAAATGCGGTCAGGAAAGTTGCTGTAGTGCATTAAATGCGGTGGTAGCAGCTTTTCCTTCTAGATATTTCTCTGTTCTTATCACTTCCAGGCATGCCCAAAGGTTGTCCTTATCGTTGAAGTTGTTAGAAAGATCATTCGGACCTTCCATATATTTGCTTGATCAAGTCCCCTTAGTATCCGAGGAGAATGACCTCTTCGGACCACTGGAGCTCTCTTCAGACTATACTTCTTGTTCGTTTCCAAGTATATTTCTTTCACCTAGACTTCTTTCCAACCATTTTCTTCTCTCCGAACACAATAATATTCAGATAGGGCCCTAGGCCCAACACGTCATGTTAAGCTTTTACCCCCACAATTTAAATTATGTGATCTACCTTAATAACAACACCTTACAATCTTCATATTAATAAAAACCTTACATAAAAAGTTTCAAATCCAGCCTCAAATTTACACCATCTGATCGTTGAAGATAGATGTAGGAATGTACAAGATCGAAAAGAACAAATTATCAAATATAGACTGAAATTCATTAAAATGTTTATAAATATGCAAAATACAAAGGTGGACAAATTTTTCTTCAATAGACCCACACTTCCGAGAGGGGTTTAGAAGTTGAAGGTGATAATGACAAGGAAATGGGGATACCCAGGTTGTGTTCGAAGTTGGGCTTTGGAATTCCTTCGTGTGGGTTTCCGGATTTCAAAATCGAAGAGGATAGGGGAACCTCTGAAAGTCCTTCAATCTTCCTGGGCAGAAAATGAGAGGCGGAGTGAGGGTTCGAGGAGTTGATGCTCAATGTTGAGAGAGTGGAGAAGCTAAGCCTAGGTATTGTGGAATGGGCGAATGGCTGTGAGTGAAGTGGAGAGAGAGGCTTGACACGGGTAGGCTTGTTGCAATTTTGTGCACCTACTGAGCAATAAATTTTCATGGGTCCAAGTGATTGACATAAAGTTGTGTTTTTGAATTGTAAAACCCATCGAGAATTTCCAGCCAAATGAACCAAAGAGTAGAGTTATGGGTAATTTTGAGTTAGAGTTATAAGAATTGGATTATGAATTTGAGTGATGAGTGCTGAGATATGAATAACCTCTAAAGAGTCTAAACCAAACAAGCCTAAATATCTTACTCAACATTACAGCTAGCTAAAATCCACTAGGATGGTAGGACACAATTAATCATTAATAAAAGGGTGAAGAAAAGAAAAAAGAAAAAAAAAGAAAAAAAACCCACTTATTAGTGTAGATAATGATAAAAGCAAAAGAAAAGGGACATTTTCATGTTCAGTCGGAGCCCATCCGACCAGAAGCGCAATTTGGGAGCACCAGGCCAAATGTATGTACGATCAACTTCTGCTTCTTGTCTTTATTCATTCGCTAATTCTATTGCAGCTAGAGCAGAGTAAAAAAAAAAAAATAGTAGCAGTCAAAAGATTATTTTACAACCAAGTAAAAGTAAAAGGAAAAGAAAACTCTCAAAACCTTAATAAATTTGTATCTCTCGCCGACTCATCAGTCACTATCGCTACTGCGAATCACGGTCCCACCCTCCCAAAACCCCCAAATGGCCTTAATATCATACCGCTCATCTCTCAACACGTAAGTGAGTATTTTTTGAAAATACATATATATATATATATATATAAATATGTCAAATATTATTTAAAAATTAAAAAAATATTACTTAAAATGTCCTTGGTTGGTTTTGTTTGTATTTTTATAAAATATAGATAAAATACCATATTATATGTGTAATATTATTTAAAAATTAAAAAATATAGCTTAAAATACCATATTAAACGGCCCTTAATTAGTAGAGCTGAGCTGATCATATTTGCGTATAGAGCAGAGGGACGAGAGAGAGGGAGCAAAAAAGAGCAAGGTTTTCACAATGCACGAGGTCAAGAGCTAGGTATAAACACGTCAATCTGATGCATTGAATATTCACAGCTGTAACCCAATAATCTCTCAACCTTTTTTCTCTAGGCTATCACAGCTGCATCCTGCATGTGACCCCTTGTCCCCCCTTCTTTCACTGCCTCTTTGTCCGAAGGGCTCTCAAACCCTCCTCAGTCCTCACTTCACTACAATAGAAACCGACACTCAAATCACAAACTAAACTAGTACTAAAACGGTTCTGATCAGAAAAAAAAAAACTAGTACTAAAACGGTAAAACCCAACACAACTCTTTCAACTCTCGCTCTCTCTCTCTCTCTCTCTCCCTGCTTTATCCATGGCATACCCATCTCCTTCAAACCTTATTTTCCTCTGTTTTCTGCTCGTTTTCGTCAACGTGGGTCCTTATGTTGGTGCTCAGCTTGAAGATTCGAGCTTGAATCTGATGAGTAGTAGTGAGGCATTTGAGTGGCCCACCACAACAATGTCATCACCGTACGACAGCGACGAGCTAGATGAAGAGGAAGAGGATGAGAACAGCATGGAGGGTGGGCTGAGTCGTAGGTCACTGTTCTGGAACAAAATGAGGTACTACATTTCGTACGGTGCACTCTCTGCCAATAGAATCCCATGCCCACCTCGCTCTGGAAGATCTTACTATACCCACAATTGCTTCAAGGCCACAGGCCCTGTCCACCCTTACACTAGAGGCTGCTCTAGAATCACTCTCTGCCGTAGATGAGGAGAGAGAGAGAGAGAGGTACTGTATATCTCAGCCTGGAGTTGGATTACCACCTACGTTTCGAGGTTTTTATATATGTTAGATTAAAATGCTTATTATTTTGTTCTACTTATGTTGAGTGGGAAAATTGTGTGAGTTTGGCTGTTTAGGCTGAGAATTGAGATTGAGTAGTAATGTAGCTTGTTTAATGGCATCGCTTTGGTGCTAATTAAGTATTGAGTATTTGTATTTTATGCTAGGCACTCTTGTTTTTATGGGAATTTGTTTTAGTCTGATTCCTGGTTATGAACGGTATTCTCCTGGTTTAGTATTTTTTTTCCCATTTGCCTAATTACATTGTAAGAGTTGAGCTTGATTATCATCGTTTGTCACTATCAGATGGGGAGTAACTTGAAATTAATTAGGTGTTATTTGTGCTATGCTTATTTATCAGATGGGGATTGGGAGTAACTTGAAATTAATTAGGTGTTATTTTAGCTACTTAGGCGGCCAAAAGTGACTAGTACATCATGACATCTATGTGCCCACATGAAAGTGATTAATACTATGTAGCATCACTTTAGCTGGCTTCAACTGCCCTAACCACCCTCCAACGACTTACTCTACACTGTCACCAATATTATTCATTCACGAATCACGAAATATTGACTGGCAGAAGTGCATTTACTCAGTGCACCCTGCTAGGACCCAACATGTAAAAATTACTGATTAATTGCTGGGTAGTTTGATTCAATTATTTGTTCGGAAATAGCAATATTTCAATATGCTTTTTAATGGTTTAGCATTGAGTTACACTACTCATTGAGTAGTGATTCTGAATCTCAATAAGGGCCTGAAGAAATGAGTGCAATAATGGGCTTAGGATGAATCCGGAAAAACAATTCTCGTCAAGTCAGGATGAACGGATGTGTTCTGTGTTTTTCTTACTGAGACCATTTATATTTCGTTACATTTTAGCACAATATGCAGTTTTGCATGTATCAATTGATTGCGGATCTGCAACAAATGGGAATGCACACATTAGTAATCCATGATGATCTTGGTAAAAAGGCATGTTGATAACAACAAATTAATATTGTTGTTGAATTATTGTTATATGCCTATTTAGATTTTACACAACCAAGCCTTGAGGCTTTCCCAGACCATATTTTCTGTTTGCATTGCTTGGTTAATAACAATTCTTTTCCAAACATGAAAGAGATTTAGGTTTTCTAGAGTTCTTATTTATTAAAGCGATTTCATCTTGGAGTAGCTAAAATATTATCGAAAATTGCGCAACATTTCACTAATTGTTACCTATTGGTAGAAAGACATTTCATTAACTAACCAAAAGTTAAATCTTTAGAGAGGCTGCATTGTAGAAACTTAGGAGCCACCTCCAACAGGACAGAATAAGTGAATAACTACTTAAAGTTTACGGATTGGGATGGTGTCCAGTGCACTACACAAGCCATGTCCAAAATTTACTGTAACTATCATGGTATATATTTAAATTATTGTTTATGTAGTAAAATTCACTTAACTTATTTCAAAATGACTAAAAAGGATATTAGGAACGCCATAATAGGATTAATGAATCTAGAGGGTTCTAATTCGAAAAGGAGAACAAGTGAAAACAAGAAAACCAACTATTTGGTCAAATAGCACCCAGTTTTTTTTTTTTTTTTTTTTTTTTGCAGCATGTGTTTACAATATATTTTCACTACAGTTAACATAACATGTAATTGATGTCTAATGAAAATGGCTCCACCGAGGTTTAACGTAAAAGAGTGAAAAAAAAATGTCCTTAACATTGCTCAGAATAAAATTGTATAGTTGAATGTTTAGGAAGTCCAAATCCAAGTTTATTAATTAGATCCATATTCGACCACCAGTGAATGTTTAAAGGAGAGACAAGGCAATAAGTTAGCTTTTGTTTGTTTTATATTTTTAGGGCAAAAAGTTAGCTGCCAATCGCACTGACATTTCATCTTAATGCATGTTTCTTACAATGCTTATGATTCTTCTTCTTCTTCTTTTTTGCGGAATAAAGCTAATGATGCTTATAATTCAAAACTCCATGCGGCAAAAAATTTTTTTTTTTTGAATAAATACTTTATTTATTAGAAGAAGCAAAAGATATATAATTAAGGGAGGGCCTGTAACCATCTTTATCTAAAACCTTAGCTAACAACGGCGACAAGTTAGAGATGGGAACTAGCCCATCCTAATTCAAAAGAGCAGTCCATTGAGCTAGAAGGTGGGCAGTAACATTGCCCTCTTTACGTATAAAAGAAAATGATACATTATCAAAAGATTTGGCTAGGAACAAAATATCCTCTAAGACTACTTTAATTCTCCAGTGAGAGACAACTACTTTGTTCCTTAATGGCTCAATGACATTCAGTGCATCTCCTTCAAGGATAATACTCTTGAATCCTTCATTAGCCGCTTTTTTGATAGCTAACCAAGCTACTTTTGCATCTCCCAATAAAGGCTCTGTCTAATCTAACCGCTTTGTCCGGGTTGCAACTAAATTTCCTCTTTGGTCTCTTGCCACCACAGCCACTAAGGATTTACCTTCCCTAATTATAGCATCAAAGTTCAATGTTATCCAATTTAAAGGTAGAGGAATCTAGGATGGGTCTTTTGGGGGTATTTTTGGTTGACTTTTTCAAGCATTCCTGTGCTCTTCATAAGATTTATTCACCTGCCTTGCCACCTCTTCCGGGCTTGTTTTGATTCCCTCTAGTCTAACTTTATTTCTCATCATCCAAATCTAATCACATAAAATTGCTGCATATAATTGGAAATCTTAAGCTTCTTCGCCCTCTAAACCCAGGTCATGCTTTGGGTTGATTATCATCTTCACCCAATCAGCTATAGATACATTATGCATATGGCTTATATTTAATGGCCAAGGAGCTGCAAACCAAATTTGGGCAACCCAATCACATTGTAGAAAAATATGCTCTAAAGACTCAATGACATTATTGTATAAATAACAATCTATCAAAGATAGAGAAAACCTGGAATTTAGGACTGAGGTTGTAGGTAGAATCTCCCAAGTCATCTTTCGCAACAAATTTTTGAGCTTGGCATGAATTTTCAGCTTCCGCAACTCTTTCCAATCTTTATTTTGTAGCACAGGGTGAGTAAATTTTTTCACTGCTTTCCTAGTCGAATTACACATCGGATCCAATCTTTATCTCTTTTGTCTTTCTATGCCATGTTTTTTTCTTTTCTTTATTGGTTCATTCACTTTAAAGTCTAATCCAACTTTTTTTTTTTTTATTTAGAGAATTTCAACTTATGGCGTCTGCTCCTGATAATTGCTCTTTATTATCAGATCAAGACACCAATTAGTTTTTGGTGTAGACGGGGATTGAACCCCAGATCTCTTATACAACCATCAGAAACTTTACCAGTTAAGCTAATTGGAATCCACAAGTCTAATCCAACTTCAGTTACGTTTTGATATGTAATCAGAGAGGGAGTACAGTGCGTATCAAAAAAAAAAAAAAAAAACGAGAGGGAGTACAGTGGGTTGATTGGGCTTATTAACATAACAGGTGGCTTAGGCTTTTTAAATGTTAATGCCGCGTATCCCACATTGTATAAATCCGGTCTTGTTCATGGGCCACAAGAAAATCTAGTCTTATTATGGTCCAAATGGAATCTGGTCTTTTATATAAGCATTTTTCTTTTTCTTTTTTTGTTTATAATACAATAGTTGAGAACAATTTGAAGAAGTATTGATTCTAACAAGGTTGATCATTCAGACTTTTTAATACATTGATGTGGAGGCAGAGAGTTTTGATCTTGACTCTCTTTATAATGGAGAGCAAATAATACTACTAAAATATAAGACTTTTGGTAATAAATAACACTTTTATTTATTATGTGTGTCAAATTCTTTAGTGGTGTGTTTAGATGGCAGGATTTGGGCACATGAATTTGGATTTAAGTGATTAAAATCCAAATACCGTGTTTGAATAGTTTACAAAGGGTAAAGGATTTGGATTTAACAAATCTATCAAAGATTTTAAACCTTAAAATTCTTGAATTTGAAATAACTTTTAAGACCATAAAATTTTAGAAATCCATTTGAGATACTTAAACATTTATGGATTTAGAATTAAGGCATTTCAAGTCCATTACTTTAATCCAAATCCAAATTCAAGTATCCAAATGCAACCTAGGAGTCATGAGGAAATCAAAGAATTGGACCTAACGTGAATAGTATAACATGTTTTAAAATTTTTATTATGTCAAATCTCGGAAAGCATGTGGTTCAAGGAATGGTCCAGTGGTAATATCATCTTTTGAAAAACTTCATGTTTATGGTTCAATGGACATATAGTGCATTATGAACCACAAAATCCAATGCTCCTATTTTCCTTCTCTTCTTCAAAAGTGTACCCCTTACCTTGGCTGGGTGATGTTTCCTAGTTAGAGGTGCGCATTCAATCCATCACCTTGATAAACCTAATCCAATCCAAACCAACCTAATACTTTTTGGGTTGTTTTTTGTATGTTGATGGTTTGATTTATGTTTTATTTATATATTTGTTTAATTATTACTATTTTTTGGGAATTTTGGGATTTAATTTTAAATTTCTAGTTTGATTTTTGTTAGCAATTCAAAGCCGTTTTGTTAGAATTTGTGTACAAGTCATACTTGTGTAAATTATAACAATTTATTGATTTTTTTATTATTAAATTAAGCTTGAGAAAATGACGCAACTCAATGACTCAACCCAACCAAATCCCTACAGGTTGGGTTGGGTTGGGTTGCTTTTTAGACTTATGATGGTTTGGGTTGGAGATGTCTCAACCCAAGGATGTTAGGTTGGATTAAAAAAAAAAAATCCCAACCTTGTCCATGCACACCCTTGGTTTTGCTTGAGTGATTGTGCTTGGTAAGAAGAAAAGGTTTGCTTGTGGTTCAAGTGCCGAGGAAGTTTGTGTGCCCTACTTTGAATACAAAATCATGTATGTCTATTTCCCCCCTTTTCTCTTTACTCTCATTTCCCTAATATAAACTTTGAGTCATCATAGCCTTTTTTTGACTCGGTCTAGCCCAATAGCCCAATGCATGTGGTGTTTCAAAGTTGACAAATTCATCTTTTTTTCTGAAAGAATGGCTCGCTCATATTTTTCAAAGATCCAGCTATTGATTTGTCAATTAGAGAAAGTGGAAGTAACAAGTGCTTTCTTAGTAGGAATTGATTCATTGTAAACATATAGTGCTAATATCAAAGTTGTAGCTGTCAAGGACTTCCTCCGTGGAGGTAAGTCGTGTAATTCTCTTTGTTCTTGTGTCTTTCTCTCCCTTTTACATCTATGATATTTTCCTATTCTACTTATGATTCCAACAAACACATTAGTTAAAAGTTTTTGAAGCTAATGAAAGTTATCATGATAGAAGTCATATTAACAGAATTATATTTATTTGATCCAAAAACGAAAAAGAAAAACAGAATTATATTAATCTATTACATCATTGACTAATATAACTAGAGTAGTCTCGTTGGTTTGATTATTCGTGGTCAACACAGGAACACACACAGTGGACTCGAAAAATCAATGTCATACATGCACTTCTATGTTGTCTCAGCTTTCGGCCAACACCAAAGGCCAAGTTAAAAGTCCTCAATTAGCGGCTGAATCTATTTTCACTTTCCATACAGTCCCGACCAATATATATATATATATATATAGTAGTAGAAAGAAGATTCCTACTAAACTTGTACCACTTTATGTTCACGCTGGGACAGAGAACCAGAAGGGCTGCAATCCAAAAAAAACTTTGACCCAGATTAACTATTTGTACTTCCTAGAAAGTTCATGTTTTCTTACAAGAGTTTGAGAGCATTGAACTTGGTCTAGCGTGAACAATTACAAAACATGGGTAATGTGAAGTTGGACCAATAGTTACTCTATCTTCAACAACGTGAATCATTTCCTTTTCACCTATAAAAAGATCTAAGCCAAATAGACGGCTGCAAGCCTGCAACTATTTCATCGAACTTTCTTTCTTCATTTATTTTTTAGTTTTTTTGTCTTTTTAGCATTAAAAAATAAAAAAAATGGAAAAGCCCATCAAAGATAGATTGAAAAACCAAATGGTGTGGAGCCAAGTTTAAAAATTGAAATCATAACTGGGCCCCAATGTAACATTGTGCCCAAATTGAAGCCGAAAACCCCACCAATTAATAATGGAAGCCGAAAGCAAACACAATAAAGTATTTTCACTATTTTGTGTTGAAGCAAAAATAAAGGGAGAGCTGATCTCGGGGTGTCAAAATCAAACACGGCTGGCTAGTGGGCCACCACTGAAAATCTTTGAAGCCCAGATGAGCCCAATTGGAGCTAATGGGACCCTTTTATCACACAAAGTTACAATTAGGACATTGACTTAGACATGACACAAGCCCTGACCTCTGTTGGTGCGCCATGATGATGGGTTCATGTAATTTGTTATGGACCGTGGGTTCATGAATCTTTGGAATTGACCATTCGCGGTGGCACAGTGGCACTGCCTGCGCTCACGTGGGCTTCTACATGAACTGACAAAGTCCCACCATTTTTATCAAAGTTTTAGAAGAATTGACACTTTGACGGCGAGCCAGATCTCTTTTTTTTTTTTTTGGGGGGGGGTTCAACATGAAAGAATAGTAGGTTGAGTTTTGAGTGCTAGTGGTCTAGTAGTAGAGCATATGTCAACCTAGTATCTTCAATTTTTCATGCAAGTTGCAACGAGGGGCTCGAAAAAATATTCTCTGATACACAATTGTGAAAAAGTAAAGTTTAGGTAGAGTACTTAGTTACTATTTTTTTTTTTTTTTTTTTTTTATGTAAGTTTGTTCTCATGTAATAAAAATATATTTTTAAGTTAATTAGTTGTATGATTAAATCTTAAAAAGATAATTTAAAGTATTGTATTTAAGTTTTGTTTATTATAAAAAGTTGCTCAAAAAGGAAAGGTGGTGAAAGTTTTATCTATATGTTGAATACAAATTTAATTGCAATTGTGAAGGGGAGAAAAATTAGGGGGTGGGGGGTTGATGTAAATCAACATTTAAATATAAAACCAAGAAAATAAAATACATCAAACCCACACCCCCCACAATTGGGTCACAAGAAAAATATTAATTTTATAGATTTTTCCTATATGAGAAAAATATTTTTTTAATGGAATTTTTTTAATGAAATTAAATGGAACGCCTGAATTGAATAATTTTAAAACTTAGATGACTCAATTGAATGACAGTAAAGTTAGAAGTCTAAAATGAATTTTAGTCAAATTTAATAGGTGCTGTAGGGGCGCAACCAATGATCAAGCGTAATCAAAAGAGGAATGGGCTGAAAAGCAAGCCCAATGCAATTAATTTGCAGAGGTGGGTTACCAAGACCAACCCTTCGAGCCTTAACAGCTTCACTTGGTGGTTTAAAGAAAGAAAATTGTCTAAGACAACAATTTAAAAAGAGGATGATAAAGAGAAAAATAAGGATTCTTATTCAAATTCTTCCTCGGGTTGGCCAAGGAGCAATGGTTCTCAGGATTATATACTTCTCAATTATAAAATTCTTAATTCCTCTCTGTTTCCTTTTTATTTCTTTTTCTGGTCCCCCTTTTAAGATGACCTTCCTTATTGTATATAGTTACTGGGATTGCATCCTAACCTTCCACTAGGATGGTCATTGATCATTCCTTGGATACTTGTCACATCGTTGCTTTGCTGGTGGTGGTAGAGTAGAATGCAGGTTGTAGGAGCACTGTTTAAAGGTTATTCTGCCATTAATGCGGCAAACTAAGTTGGTATAGTGCATTAAATGTGGAGGTGATAGGTGTCTTATCTGGAAGCTTCCTCCTCTCATTGCCTACATGTCTCTACTTCCTTCTTTGGCCTTCAGTCCTATGACCTTGGTGGTTTTTCTAAAGTCTCCCGAGGAGTGTATGCTCCTCAGTCTCCTCAGACAGGCCGTCTTCCTTGATTTCACTATCTTAATTATCTTGGCTATGCTGGGCCTAAGTTAATGAATAGTTGGGCTCAACTGGTCCTCGGGTTAAGCCCATTTGACGATCCTTCTTTGGGCTTCCCCCCTCCCACGGGTGCAATTTTTATTTTAGCTAGCCTTATGTATGTTATGATTATCACAAAATTTAGGGAGTGAATTGTCATTTTAACAAAAATTTGGAAATTATTATTGTTTCCTTATAATTCAAGATTAGGGTCATCTTTTTTTAAAATGAATAAATTAGATTTTCTAAAATTGTATATTTTATTTGCAAATTTTCTTGTATTTAATTTGTGTTGACGGCAAGCGATTGTGAACTTTATGCAATAACGGTTAAACAATACCACGTAGTAGTCAACATCCGTGTAATACTAATCAAGATCTTGACTATTTAGTAAGCGGCTAGCTGGACCATGGCCATGGCTTTAACCGTAAAATAATGAAAATTGTGAAAAAAAAAAAAGAAAAAAAAAAGGGTTTCTATTTTGCGGCGGTTGCTTGTTTTGCGATTTTCAACATCTTTATGTCAATGTCTACACAACCAAACGAGGAAATTCCGAAGATTGGGTTAGCTCAATTTAACCATGTCAAGCAAGCAAGCAATAAAGTTGAAATCATTTTCCTCGAGTTGTAAATTCGAGACACATGATTCATGGTGAATAGGATATGCCATTAGATCCAGCGACCAGCACCTAATTACAAAAAATCCATCGATACCCTAACACTTTCGAGTAAAGGAATTGCAAAAGATTGATAGGAAAATGTAATCACGTCATGTTACACGCAAAGCTTTATTTTTATTCAATGTTTTTATACTGTATGTGACGTTAAACACATTAAAAGTTGGTTGGCCCAATACGTTGTCTTCATGTGAACTGTGGAAGTGATGCAAAGATAAGGTCACAGTCTCACAGAGACTTACAGGTCCAAGTGGGCTGCCCTTGTATATATATTCAATTCATCTACTAAAAAATAAGCTTGAGATAGTTAAAGCACGTGTGTCAGTCTATGGTACTCGGAATTTAACTACTCCAAAGTCCAAACAGCTTCCACACGATTCTGATTTCTGACCTTGTGACACAAAAGGAAAAGGAGAAATGTCTAAGACGATTGTGTCGTGTCTACCACCATAATCTCAGTAAGACCTTAATAATATATGTGGTATTTATCGTCATATTATGTGATCTTGATGAGTCTACTACTATTTTTTAATTATAAAAAATAAAAGATCATAAGAGAGCATAGAATGGAGATATAATGATATATCGAATGTGTATATTTATATATTTAGATGGACAAAATTTAGGTACAGTACTTAGGTATTGTTCATTAGATTCTTCTCTTAAAATTATGTCATATAGATTTTTTTTCTCCAAAGATTATGCTATATGAATTTTTTTTAATGGGATAGAAGTATATTTTTTGATTAAGCAATCACATTACTGAATCTTAAGAAAAAAATATAACGAACAACACCTAAAATATTGAACTTAAATTTTATCCTACATAAATTATGTAGTTGGGATCAAGACTGAAGGTGCGGTGGAACAGAGTCTGATAATATATATTCTATGATACGTAGAACGTGCCCACATGTGATGGCTAAAGTTGGCAGATAAAAAACGTGAGCTCGCTTCCCTCTACTCGTCCAATTTATAGGTACTGTTGTAGCTGCCACACACTGATTCATGGTATCAGCTCACAATCTAGGGTATCATCTGAATTGAGAAATATCAACAATTGGCTGAATTGAGATATTTTTTTTATTCTCTCTCTCTCTCTACTTGGAATTAACGTGGAAAATGATTTTTTGTATGTTGAAAAAAAATTAGTTTAATATAAAGTGTATACCCATATCTACTATGTAAATATAAATAGACCGAAATAGTTAATAATAGTAGAAATGATATATTATGAGAAGGTTTCATGAAACCATCATCTCACAGCATATAGATTCTATACATGTTGTGATTTCTGTACATGTTGTGAGAGAAGGGTCTCACAAGAATGTCTTACAAGATAAGTTTTCATGATAATGAATGAGCTACTAGTCCAAATGGCATACTGTCCTTGATGATATGAATGTTTGATCATGTTTGGAGACAAGAGTTACTTTATATTATGATGATGTCGGATTTTTCCCTCTTCATATTAAATAAATAAAAATCTGTAATGGTATGGTTCTAGCATCTCCAGTAATATATGGGCTAAATGTGCACAATAGAAAATATGCAATTCATTTGGTTTAAGATTTCATAATTTTTTTAAAATATGTGATAAAAAACCGAAATGAATAAAAAAAAAAAATGTAAGCACACATACTTATGGATATTACGAATTTGAATTAAAAAAATTAGGACAAGAAGAATAATTGTGTGTCTGTATATATATATATATATATATATGTTACGATATCTCTTTTATCATATCTCAATTTGGTGACATATATACATATATTATCTTATAGTATAATTTCGTAAGATGTTCTATAAAAAAAGATTAATTTTAGATGTCTTAAAGTAAAATAATAAGTGAATAAACGAGAAAATGTTTAACATGTTCTTTCTTCACTCACTTTGTTTAAAAGAAGTAAACTTACAAAAAGTATTTATTGTATCACATTATTATAATTTAACATTTAATTTTTTATTTAAAATCTTATATGCATACGTACATTTTATTTATGATGATAAGGTAACGTATCTAGAGTAGTAGTCATTAGTGAACAAAAATAATTGTACTAACCAGCAAGGCAACTCCATCCCCAACATTCCAAAGATTATTAGAATTATTTAAAAAAAAAAATCTTAATTAAGAAAAAAATTTAAAATTATAAGAAAAATATTAAAATGTTGACGTTTAATGTAAACAGTAAACTATAGGGTTAAAAAAATTGATTTTTATAGTTTTATTTTTTTGTATATAATGACACACCAAAATTAATTAAAATATTTAAGTATAAGTATTGTAAGGTCATATTTAGTAATGGACCCAGAACAATAGAATTTGTAGAGCATGGGTAAAAAGGCTAGGCCCTAACAAAGCAATGAGAAGGTGCTATTAAAATTCTTAGGAGTATTAACAAAAGACTAGAATTTTTCAGGGTCTTCCCCCATGATTTTGATGAAACACCGGTGAGAGTCTTAGCTGTCTATGAGAATTTTCTCGTCTTCGGCTCAGTCCGAGGACGCTCTTCCCTCCAACTGGCCAGCCCCCCTAATTAATGGGAATACTCTTGTTTATATAGCCTCCTTTTCGTTAATCTTAACCGCCCATTTGTTGGTTATTTGAACTCTTTGCATAAGGACTGTCCCATCATCTGCTTTTGCAGGTTTTATGTTAGTTCTCAACCGTATTAGCAGACTTTTTAAGTTGAAGTGACTGAGGTATCTGGGTTTGTTAGTCATTTCGTCATTAAAGTGGCCAGGATGTTGGTGGAATACTTTTTAATGGGTGGGGGATATTTTCCCTTTACTAACGTCAGTTTGCCGAGGACATGGGCGTCTTTCGGATAGGCCCTTTTTGAGGATCTGGGCCCGTCCTTTCCATTTTCAGCCTCTGTACTCTCCTCGGCACGGGCCTTGGGCCGGTTGTGGAGTGGGCCATGAATGTTGACATTTAGGGCCCCACAAGTATAATACAAGAGAAACTGTTAATACATACTTTATATAATTGGTGTATTTTACTAACTATAAGAGTCAACTTATAAATGTAGTAGTCAAGCCAAAAACCTTATAAGTTGTAACTCAACTGACATCTCTTGATATTTCCAATAAAAATGTCCGGATTTCAAATTCCTTCTCCCTCGCTGTTCTAAGGAATTTATCAAAAAAGAAAATAAAATTGCCCCTAGCCAGGGCCCCTTACATTTAATCGTCCTTGCTGAAATTTCTAATTGACTAAGGGTTCAAAATTTTAGAAAAAAATTGGGTATTTATCTCATTGCAAACACTGAAACAAGTTTCAAATTAGGAAATTTTTACTTAAGAGAAACCAATGCAATTGAGGAAGAGAACTCTTATTTATTTATTTATTTTAAACTTTCTTTCTCGATTTTAATGAAAACATATGATCAATTGAATTGGTTGGCTAAGATTTATTCTTCAATTGAGTCAATAGTCTGGTTTTTTTATGCAATGGGAGTGATTTTGTAGTTTACGATTTATTTTCCATAATTTTTAATAGATTAAATTCTTTTGCCATGCCAAAGTGGGATTGATTTGTTAGAATTTTTAATAGAGGGTAATATAATTGAATAAATCCCTAAGATAAAAATGTGCATCATATCATAAAGTTCATATTTAGTTGATTAACTTGCAACATTACTTTTCTCTAAAAAAAAATAATAATCTTACACTTACAAAAAATGTTATAACATTAATTTATTAGACTTCCCAAAGTTAAACACCATAGGTTAATTCTAAGGTGTTAGAAATTGTCACGAATTCAGAATTCAATTTGGTTATATTTCTTGGCATGTAAGGAAATAATTTTTATTGGTGTGGAAGTAAAAGAGTTTCTTTGACAAGGAGTGAAAACGTGATGGGTTTGTGTGTGTAAACTAGGTTTGCAAGTTAGTTTGTATTTATGAGTGTTGTTTGTGTAAGTACATATGCGAGATTTCATTGAGAGTGTTTGTAATCCATATTTTTTATAATGGTTTTTTTTTTTTTTAAATAGTTGATAGTGAATTTTGGTTGGCTTGCTTGTTGAAGTAGGTTTGGAATTGGCCAAACACGTTATTATCTTATGTAATTGTTTAATTTTTTTATTTGCCTTTGTTCAGTTTGTTGTCAGCTTTCTTTTTGAACCATAAGCAACAAATCCATGTTGTAGACTTGAAGTGTATAACAATGTTTCCTTATTCATCCAAGCAAATAAAGGGTACCTTTCAAATTACACTTTTTCCGTTGTGGTTTGAACTTGAATCAAGCAGAATATGCAAATTGGGGTCAGTTCATTGTACAAACTGAAGAAAAATGTACATTGAATCGCACGAATATTGTACAAAAAAGGTTAGAGAGAATCAAGATAAAGATAAAATATCTTTTTCTTAAAATATAGTCATTGTACATTTTTTTCCCTGGGCGCATGGTCATTGTTTTGTACAATATTTGTACCTAAAACATCTTTTTTAAGCCATATGAAAAAAAACCAACTCTTGATTTAAAAGTTGTGATAGAGATGTTCGTATACTTTTTCTGGGTCCTCCTCTACTCAATGAAGTTTTATGTCCATCTTTTGTGAACCGGTCACAGTGTCATCATATCCCAGAACTTTTTGGATTTTCATCTTAATTCAATTGATTTGAAATTGTACAAATGAATCTTGTGCACATTATATGAAATCCACTAGGCAGGGTTTTCAAAACCGTGGGTCATTTTTCAAAATTTGGCCAAAATTATTTTATTCTCTGAAAACTCATGATCATGGCTTAATAGTGTGGTGAATTGAACTGAACTGAACGACTTGAGACTTTTGAATTACTTTACATCCCTGACCAATAAACCAGTTATCCAAATATATTAAGAAGTGAGATATCATTGCTCATTACACATGAGACACGCCTTGAAATTTTGTGACCAGACAAAACTAAATTGCATTTGAACATACAAGAGGCCCTACCCTCTGTTAACAAATAAGAGAAATTAAGCACTGATTGAAAGTTAGCTCATTTCTATTTCTTGAAGTAACAAATAAGAGGCACCTACCTTCCTTGACAATGAGAGAGAGAGAGAGAGGGACAATTTTGTATGCACACATGCACGTTTTGCTAGTGTCGGCTATGAGCCTCGTGATTCATTTATTTATTTGGGTCACATACTCGTACATAAAGCTCGTGTGTTTTCAATTACATTATGGTAAGATTCTTTATTGGACTTGGACATACCAATCCATCACACATTTTCTACATGTGATTAAACAGATGCTTCATGTGTGCTTCAGGGAGATATAAACACTTATATTTAAAAAATAAAAATAAAAATTCGGGGGCTATTATGGACAAGTTGACCATACCCTTTAATTAGTAATTTAACTCTTCAATCCCTTTCATTTTCCCCATCAATAAGCAATAAAAATACTGAAATGTAAGTAAGAGCATCTATGGTTGGTCAATTATCAGTGTCATACTGACCTCAATAATTGGAAGCATTGTGGCCAAAATAATAATGGCTAGAAATAATTATCACTTGGTTTTCCAAACTACTACTCATTTGACACTTGGGATAATGATTGGCAAGCAATTCACAACATTTCAAATTTGCCCGTGTGAAATTATGAATTGCATGGAGTTTGAAGTTTGAACAATTTGGACACGCCCCCCCTACTCCCTCTGTGCAACAATCACGTTACTAGATTGCCCTTCACCCACCTCACATTTTTTAATACCTGTCATTAGGATAGTCTAAACCAGCATTAAGGCCATTAAAGAGCTACCATTGAACCCTTTATCATGCTAGGTTGATTTGATAAATTAAATAAAGAGATGATTTCCTGAAATTGGCATTAAAGAGGTGTGCATCATGCTAACTAGTGTATAAACCTTGTGAATATGCAGTTGTGCATTTAAAAGTAATCACAATTACACATATATATGAGTTCAAATTATACATAGTGTTAGAGTTACAACTTACATATTTTTTTAAGCCATGAATTTCTAAAATATGTAATGGTTTTTTATATTATATTATATATATATATATATATATAATTTATAATCTAATTGGATTTGGACTCTTTGGTTTTTGCACCCAATAATTCATATGGGGACGAGGATCCCAAATCTAATCTAAATAGGCAATCAAGGTTATTTCCGAGGATGCACCTCGGACCTTAGGGACGAGCACTAGTTACGTAAGGCACATAAAGTTAAAACATCAAAATAGAAAGGAAGCAGACTTGACGCAGAATACGAGAAGGATGAAGAAAGGAGGGTATAGAAGCCATCCTCTCCGCATTAAATACTAAACAACCACTCCTCTTGCCGCATTAATGAGAAAATGACCATGAATAGTGGTGGCACAACTAAAATTATAAGGTAAAGCTTGCTAGTATATTCTGTAGGGGACCAGAATTCTAGGAGGGCAATCTCAGCCCTCCAAGTGTAAGATCTAGATAAGTTGTAGTTGGATATAAAAGCAGGAGGAAGATCCAAATGCAAAAAGGAGAGAGAAAAAAGAAAGAAAAAGAATCTATCCATTTGTAAAACCATCCTTGGATTAGACCCGAGGACCAACACTTATATTTTTTCTTAACCAATTCTTAAACTATGAATTAATAGAAGAGACACCCTTTCTTATTCAATTCTATGATATAAACATTCTGATCTCATGCACAAGATATCATAATAGGATTTGATTTCCCATCTCTAAACAAATTTATTGTGATTGCAAGCAGTAAAATCTTCATTTATTTCCATTTGTTGACTAACTACTTGTTCACCGTTACAATTCACTTTTCACAAATATTAAAAATTTAGATAGGACACATGGAATAAAATTGATTTCCAATTTAGAATCTAATTAGATTTAGACTCTTCAATTTCTACATCTAATAATTCGTGGACATAAAATTTTAAAAATTAGATAGGACACATAGCATAAAATTGGACTCCAATTTAAAATCTAATTGGACTTTCTCTAAGTTTTGGTTTTAACTATATACTAGTGTGTAACCTTATGCATATGCACGAGTATAATTAAAAACAATTATTTTTGCATCTTGTTTTGTTTAGCTATACATGTTTTTTTCTATATAAACATCAAACTCAATACTTTATTTTTTACTTCATTTAAATAATTATTTTTTTCTATATGCTCTCTCCTTTCTCTCCTCTCCACATATATAGCCACCACTGCATCACAACCACCACCACCGCCACCTACAACCCAAGGTTAAATCCAACCACAACCACCTACACCATCATATACAACACCCAAGATCAAACCATCAACCACCACTGCCAAACCAAAACCAAGATCATGACACTACACCACCACAACCAAACCAAAATTAAACACCCAAGATCAAATCATCACAACATCGCACCTAGTGCACCACCACTGCCAAAACACCAACACGTTGGAAACCAAAAAAAGAAAAAGAAAAAAAGAGAGGAGAAACACCACAGATCATTGTGAAATAGATTGATTAAAGCTGAATCTCAATGGAGCTCTAGATCCAATGAAAGTCCCACTGGCCAGAGAAGTAGATTGAGCCACTAGATTTAGCAACTTCCTAGCTATCTTGCCAAAGCAGCAATAAAAGCCTTCTTCACTTCTCGCTAATACACACACACACACAGACATAAACAGAGAAGACAAGGTACAAACGAATGAGAGGGAGAGAGAGAGAGGCAAAGTTGGAGTAGAAAAATTATTTAAGAAATAATTTTTTGTCTTGGCGGGGAAACTCTCTCACCACAAGAGGTGTGGCATTGTTCCTCACCAAGTGTTTTGGACTAATTTGGTGAGACCGATGCGTGATTTTTAGAGTATTTAGTTATGTATTTGTTGAAATATTAAAATAACTACATTGATATGAATGCTCTTACATGTTATTGTAGCTATGGATGAATTTTATAAAATTATACATAGATTGATGTGAGATGTTTTGGGAATTTTCATTTTTTTGAGAATAAAAGGCTTTGGAAATTGTTGGGGGAAAAATGTAGAACTTTTTTTACTTTACAAAAGAATGATCTGAATGCTCTCTCTCTCTCTCTCTCTCTCTCTCTCTCTCTTATGGAGATGTGAATGCTCTTGATTTTCAAATAATAATAATAATAATAATAATAATAATGAGACCTTGAGATCCATTGGACTAATCCCTATAGCTAAAAAGAAAGAAAACACACAAGTCAATAACTAGTTTAATTTGCCAATGTCTAATTCCGTACTTTGTGGGCACTGGGCAGTTTAGTCATTGCACACAAATTTCCAAACTATCGCAAATCGCAATCCAGTCCGCGTGAGAGGTTCATTAAAAAAATCTCAATGGACCACGTTAGGAAATCGAAAATCAAGTCCTATTGCCCAAAAAAAAAAAAATATCCTATTGCCAAAATATCCTTGCGGATCACGTGCTTGAATTCTCTCTTTCTATTCTTTAATATTACGCCCCTTTAAATTAAATTAATCAAATATTCAAAACACCCAAAAAAAAAAAAAAAAAAAAAACACCTAATCCCACATATAAAAGCCAAGGACTACCTTAAACCTATTTCCCAAGTTAATAACACATAGTTCAGTTGCAACCTCTGTATTTCTCACCAAGAAAACAAACAAAAAAAAGGCTCTCACAACTCTCAAACCCTCACAAGATTCAAAACCCAGATAGATATTTTCAACGATGGAGTGGGTTCGAGGAGACCCAGTCGGCCATGGCAGTTTCGCTACAGTCAATTTGGCTCTACCAAAAGATGGTTACTCTCAAGATTCTCCTATAATGGCTGTGAAATCTTGTGAGTCTTTCAATTGCTCGACGCTCGAGAACGAGAAACAAGTGCTCGATCAACTCGCGAAGTGCCCACAAATCATTCAGTGTCTCGGCGACAACCACAGCTTCGAGAACGGCACGGAGTATTACAACTTGCTGTTGGAATATGCTTCTAATGGCACTTTATCTGATCAACTCAAGAACCGTGGCGGCCCGTTGCCGGAGTTCGATGTTCAACGCTACGCCAAGTCGGTGCTCAAAGGGCTTCGTGATGTTCACGCTAAAGGGTTTGTTCACTGTGACTTGAAGCTTCAGAATATCCTCGTGTTCGACAATGGGAAAATCAAAATCGCCGACTTTGGACTTGCGAAAAAAGCAGAGCAAAAACAGAGTAACGAAGTAAAAAGAGCAGAGCTTAGAGGAACTCCTTTGTACATGTCGCCGGAATCAGTTAATCACAATGAGTACGAATCGCCGGCGGATGTTTGGGCTTTTGGGTGTGCGGTGTTGGAGATGGTGACTGCTAAACCGGCATGGAATTGTGAACCCCATGTGAATATTTGGAAGCTTTTGCTTCGAATTGGGGAGGGTGACGAAGTACCACAAGTCCCTAAAGAATTGTCTGATGACTGTCAAGATTTTCTCGGCAAGTGTTTTGTTAAGGATCCAAGAGAAAGATGGACGGCCGAGATGCTTTTGCAACATCCTTTTGTGGCTGATATTTCTGATAATGAACATGATCATGACACTGTTCCATTGGATGAATCACCAAGAAGTCCTTTCAATTTCCCAGAATGGGTTTCCTTACAATCTTTGGATTCACCGGAATTGTCACCGGCTTCCGGTAATTTCTCTGAATGGGAATTGAATTCGAGGCATGGTTCGTCGGCTTATTCGCCGTTATGTTCTCCGGCAGATCGGTTGCGGCAGTTGATGACCAATGAGGAACCTGATTGGCCTTTTTCGGAGAGTTGGGTGACAGTGAGGTGACCGGAATTGTGCAAATTTTAGCAGTGGAAAAACACTAATTTCAAAGATTTTCAATTTTCATTACATCTGACGGTTCTGATTTAATCTTGTTGATTCTGATATTTTGATTGTAAATACATGGGAATACATAGAAAGAATTATTGAACAGTTTTGATTGGCAATGGCACCCTCAAGGTGGCTGACTCTGTATATAAGAAATTATATTTTAGTGAATAGAAGTTCGTCAATTTCTTTACCAATATAATTTGAGATTCTGCAAGATTTGCTTCAATAATTCAATATGTCAGGCTCAGCCGCTCAATTTTAAAGTTTCTCTCCTCTTCCGAAAATAAAGGATGAGATTGAATTTACTGTTTTGGTTGCTATTTTATTAGAGTCTCCTTAAGAAAATTCATATAGGGCATTGTTAATAAAATTCTTTTACTAAATAGTTAAAAAAAAAAAAAAAAAATTCGATGTTACAATAGGAAGCAAAGTAAAAAATAAATACACAAGTAGTGCAGTAAGTCAAAATCGTCAACTGGTTGGCTTGGCTTTGAGTCTTCCATGAAAGTCTGCTTGACAATAAAACATTGAATTGCCAAGAGAGGTCGGGAGATGCCCAAATCCAACAACCCAAGTAGTTGTAGATGCTCTCAGTAGGTGAAACTATTAGGTACACCGTGGATCATTAAAGGCAGACTTTCCTTAGCAAATTGATCTTCTTATTATGGGAATATTCTTCATTGCAAGGATCAAGTATTCAAGATCCCTGAATTGTCAAATACTTATTCTGGGAATATAATATTTGCTACTATTATATTTGCAATAAGTAGTACGCAATTTGGATTTTGGGGTTTTGGTTGTTTTTGTTGAAGTGATTCTCAATCATGTGGGGCCAGCTTCTTGTACTAGTACATTGAGATAGGCCTCATAAGGTCTTGTACTAGTACATTAACCTCAACCTTTGTGTGCTAAAAAGATTGTTAAGCAGATTGGTAACTTTATGGGTCTTGGAAAAAATATTCTTTCGGTATAAATATATTCTCTCCACAGTAGGTCAGTCTCACTAATGAGTGAGAACTCACATGCTGTGAGTGAGAAGATACATATACTCGTAATAGGGTATATCTTTTTCTAAGGTTGAGGAAAGAGATATTTGCTAACTTGTCTTTTTTGAGACTTAATGGGATTCTTCTACATAGTCCGTTCCTATCACTAATGGAGATGATGTTCTGTAATATGTTTGTGTTATGATATGTAGTATGTTATGGTCTGTAATGTGTTAGTGTGTTGTAAGGTAGTAGTAGTGTTGTAATATGGATGTCATCCCTCCCTTGTTGTTGCAGTTTGAGTTAGCAAATTGTTGTCTTATTTGTTGTACTTCTTGTGTTTAGGGTTCATTTGGTTGGAAAGATGCAAAAGTGAGATGACAGAAAATGGAGAGGAGATAGAAAAGTAGAGGAATAGAAAATATTTTAGTTTCCCTCCTAATCTTTGATTTCAAAGTGGAAAAATAGAAGGATGGACAACTCTTCTATTAGAAACAAAAATATTGCTTATAGAAATTTACTCAAATACCCCGATTAAATAATTTTTTATATAAACATCCTATTAGGGAAAAAATTGGAGTTGGGTATAAAAATTATACCAAACATTTACTTCAAGTGGGAGAAGAAAAAAAAAACTAACATTAAACAGCGGGGAGAAGGAGTTGGGGGAGGGGGGAGGTGGCAATGGTAATTTACCATCAGCCCCCTCTCTTCTCCCTTATTTTTTTTTTCCAAATTGGGGCTGAAATTTGGTAGGTGCAGAGAGAAAATTACCGAGTTCCACAATTTTCTCCCTCTTTTCCTTCCTAATCAAACACTCATCTCTCCCCTTTTCTATTCTTTCTATTTTCAGTCCAACAAATCACACCCTTAAACTTCTCATCTTGTAATATATTTTAGGCCAAAATGCAAAATTGATCCTCTAAGTTTTACTATTTTTCATTTCAGTCTTCTAAGTTTAAGTTTAGTCATTTCAGTCCCCAGAGTTTCAAGTATACTCAATTCAGTTCTCTTTTAGTCTTTAGTTAGGTGCTGCTGTTCAATAAACAAAACGATACCGTTTTGGATTTTTTTTTCTTAATTTCGAAAATAAAAACCAAAAAACGTTAATTAATTTTTTTTTTAGAAAGGGCAGTGGGGAACGATGTCGTTCCTAGCCCAATGAATATAAAAAATTCCTCAGTCCCTCAAATTTTTCAGGTCACGGGCTGATGGGTCTTGCTGAGTCGTGGCTGGCAAACAATCCTGATGTACTGGGGTTGAAGAGAGATGGAAAATCTGTATTCAAAGAGCTGACTCTCTTCCAAGACTATCACGGCATGCCTACTTTAAAAAATGTAAGTACTTATAATAATATTTCCTTATTTGCTACACATTAGTACAAAGCTACTGCTCTCCTCTCCTACATATATAGATACCAAACTTGGCTTGAACGGTTTTTAGGAATTGGTAGAGCTCATGGCAAAATTAAGAGGGTATAAAGTGGAGTTTGAGGGACTGAGAAATTTTTGATATTCAGCGGGCTAGGAACGACGTCGTTCCCCACTGCCCTTTAGTTTCTGTTTTTTAATTTATTAATTAACGTTTTTTTTTTTTTAATTAAGAAAAAGAAAATCCAAAACGTCGTCGTTTTGGTTATTGGATGGTAACACCTAACGGAGGACTAAATTGAGTATACTTGAAATTTAGAAGACTAAAATGACAAAATTTAAATTTAATGGACTAAAATGACAAAAAGTAAAACTTAGAGAGTTAGTTTTACATTTTGAACAATATTTTATCTATTAATAACTCTCCCTCAAAATTTTGTTTTTAAATCATTTTTTATTTATAGTTCAAAGTATAAGTACTTGACATTTGAGAATAGGCTAAATTTTTATCATAAAAAAAGAAGAAACTAATTTTGAGTTAAATTTATTCTGCTTTACTCAATTCCCTTGCAATCTAAACCCTTAGAAGTTTCCTTTGCGTTCTAATAAAATCTTGTTTATTCAAGGGGAAAAGATAAAGCCTACATTATCTGTTCGGCCCAAAACGTTATATTTAATTTTTCTACGGCCCAAAACTTTATTTCAACAAAGAAAAGGGAAACAACAAGTGTGAATGGGTAGTCTTGTGAAGCCAATGCATCTCGAATTGTGGTTCCTTGGGCTTAATAATTCATATACGGGTTGGATTGGATGATATTAGATTTGAAACTATTGTCGAGTGAGCTACAATGTGGAATCCAGTTTCTGGTTGCTCCACAATTTGTAAATAAAATAACATAATTTCCAAATTTTCATTTCGGACAATTTTTATGTTACATCTGTGCAAAAGTGAAAGTTCTAACACCAATTATTATCCTTCTCACAAAAAAAATAAAATAAAATAAAAATAACATCAATTATTATGATTTGAAATTTGCAAAAGTTTATTCACGTAAATAAGAAAATAAAATATCCACAAGAGACAACAATATTTAACATGGTTTATCCAACTCTATGCCTACATTCAAGGACAACGCCAATCAAAATATTCAGTATCAATGATATGGATTATTACAACACTCACAAACCTCACCAATATAACTCACAAACCCAAAGCTTTGATACACCCAATACCTCCTCACACTCACAAAACAAATAAACTCTTAACATACAACTACGAGTAATCTTTCAACTCTAAAAAATCTACCAAATCACTCTTCTAGGAGTCTTTCTCCTCTCCCTAAATGGGGGGAACATTGGGTAAAAGTTACCAAACTCTTTGCAATAGTGCCTATTTATAAGACTCCAAACTCATTCCTTGATAGGTAAGGAGTACTCATTGCTTCTTTAATAAAGAATACTTTTCCTTCTATGTCAAGGAGAATGAGATCTTCCACACTAAGTAAATTCATTGTCTTCCATGCCAAGAAAAAGCCTCTTAAGTCTTAACTAATTAGGAATTTGAGGCAATATTTAATGATCTTTTTTCTTAACTAATATAAAAAAAAACGTTAAAGAATAAAACACTTCTGATATATTATTCTGATCATATAGGTACTTGCATATCTCGGAGGTATGTAGAAGAAAACTTTACATTTATTCGCATTCTAGCGTTTCAACAAAGAAAAGAAAAGTCCTGGTGCACTTTGCAAGGATTGAAAAGCCATAAATAAAATTTGTGGCTTATCCTACAAAGTTTTAATTTTGGTTTAAGTAGCATTATTCCCTTGCAATATACGAATTAATAAAAAGAATATGTACCCCCTCAAAAAAAAAAAAATGTAATTAGTTTCAAAAAAAGAATATGCATGTAAATTAAAAAAACAAAAAATACTTCAAATTACATGATGAAAGTACATTGCGAAAGACAAGGTTTTTTTTACTAAAACCAAATATTATAGTAGATTATTAAAATCATTTAAATAAAAAAAATTATAGTACATTCTAAATGCATGGAATAGTCTACTAAGAAGTTTTATTACAGTAGTTTAAAGAGGTTTCGGAAAAGAGTTAAGAGCTACGTGTATGTTCGTGGTTCCTCAAAAAAGAAAAGAAAAAAAAAGACGTGTATCTGTCCGTTTGTGCTTAAAGATTAGTAAATTTTACATTCTTCCTTTTTTTTTCTTTAAAACTAAAATTTGGGATGGAGGAAAGTTATGACAGACTTTGCAACATTTTTCATTTTATTATAGCAGTTTTACTAGTCAACAGCACTTATAATTTATGAGAAAGTTCAATAAAATATTATTTTAATAAAATTTGATTCTCTCTCTTTTCTTTTCTTTTGCATAGCAATATGAAACTTAATAATTATGACCGTTATTAATAGATATAATTTTAATTGTATTTTCATATGAAATATTAACTATGAAATTTGGTAATTATGATTGTAGGGATAATGGCCCAAAATTATATATTGGGCCTTGAGCCTTATCCAAAGATGTGAGCATGTTCAAGGAGGGGCAAATAATTATGAGGGGTTCCAATTTTAAAGTCTCAAAAGTAAAGAACGAATGGAGGGTGGTCCAAGGAGGAACTCTTCCTCGGATATGACGAATGCGGCTCAAATCTGTACTCCAACAATCAAGTTGACTTTCCAAGAGGCTTTAGTGATTAAGACTTGCATCATCCACGTATAAGAGTAATGGGAACTCAGAAATATTTAAGGAAAAGCTGTTATCACCAAATTAAATATACTATAGTTACTTTCCTGGCTGCATTTATATGTAGAAGACCCCTGAACAGTGCTGTCTTGGCCACGACAACTCACAGAAAGCTAAAGAGAGTGTTTGATGGGACAGGTACTCAAGTGAGGGCTCAGATGATCAACAAGTGTACGATCAAGATGGTCCAAATGGAGCTATATAATGTGAGAGACCCTCCATGAGAGAGGGATCGAAAAAATAGAGAAAGAATACTGTAGCAATCAAAATTGTACTTGTAATCAATTTAATCGATTTATAATAAGATTTGCCTCATCAGATAGAAAATTCATTCAATCCTACTGTTGGGATTTATGCCCTAAAATCCAATTTATTGGCATGTCATAAATAATTAAATTGTTTAATCATATGAGACTATTTATGAACTAATAAGACATTATCTTAATCCATGAGATGCATAGTATTTGATTTATGTGAAAAGTCACAGAAAGATGTAAATCACAAGTTCTTTGTAAACTCAGAATTTTAGTTCGTAGTCAGTGATGAAATTGGGCATTTCATCTGCGAAGACTATAACCTATCAACTACGATGATTTGTTTTGATCATGGAAGTGGAGACTTCTAGTTGGTAGGTTGATATGTTTTAAGAGTTAAGACATATTGAACTAGATTGCTGTGAGATTTATTATTCTCCTAACGACTGTTAAATGAATAATAAATCTCACGACTTCTATTTACATCAACTTTAAATCTTGAGAGAATAATGAATCTAATCATGAGATATAGGTTGCTTCGATATATCAGGAGTGAGATCTATTAGTTACGGTCAAAACCTCAGTATGTTGGGTAACCATATTTAGTGTTGATGGAACATATATTTTCAAGATGGAATACATAATCTTTTAACGGAGATATAAAATATTCCCTTGAGATAAGTTTAATGAGTTTGGTTATTTAGAGTGTTGAGCCTAACCACTTTAGTAAGGAGTTACTAAAGTATATATTTATGAAATTGGATTTCATAAATATATGATGAATAATATAAAGGATTAAATCGGGTACTCAAGGATTAAGATGTAGTAATCTTCAAAGTGGCAGTCTATATTTATGACTTTGTATTACTACGAATATTTTAATAAAGGGGTTGTATGTATAATAAAGTCTTGGGATATAATTTATTAATAAGGCCTAAAGTGCAATTATATTCTTATAGTGGTATTGAATATAATTAATGGTAACTTTGGACTTGTCAAGAGTTGACGGAAAAGCCTAAGGCCCATTAGAGTTAGAGTCTTATTTGTTCCCTTTGATCCCATCTCAAGCCACAAACTAAAGCCCAATTGGGTAAGCCCAAAAAGCTAATCCAATTAGATAATCAGTCATTATTTAATAAAAGTTATTAAATAAAAAAACTATAATAATAATTTTAACGTACATATGATGAAAAGAAAAGAAATCAGTTTTTCTCCACAAGGAGAAGAAGAAGAAATTTTCTTTAAGTATCTATGTACAAAAAGACTGATTGAGAGACTACACATCTTGGGCACCATGTGGAATTGAAATGAAGATTAAAAGTTTTCTCAAGTTTTTTGTTTTGAAATTCACTGTATCAAGGTACGCTTTCTATTCTTTGTTCTAGAATTCATGGTTACATGTTTATCTTTCATGATTGAAGTAGATCTGTGTTTGTTGTTTCCGTTGTGTATTTTGTATGAGATATAAAACCAGATTTTCCAACACCTACGCGTTTTGATTTTGCATAATTATCATTCAAATCAACTCTAACCGTTGTTAAATTCACTAGAGCCTAGTTCTCCAACCTACACTCTACAAATTTATTGTACTAAGCTCACTAGGCCAAGATCCTATACATTTTGGGTTTGGGCTATAAAACATGTCCCTACAATTAGCGCCGTTTGTGGGAAGAATTTGTGTAATAGTGAGTGCAACGGTTAACAATGGTAGGTTCAGGTCCACACCAAGCAGAGTCTAAGGAATCCCAGCATGGTGACCCTTTTGTCAACCTTGAACAAAAAGGTGGCCGCAAGGGAAGTGTACTTACCACACATACTAGTAAAAGTCAACCTCGAGGAGGAAGCCATATCTCTCATGCAAAGAGTAACAAGGGCATGCAACTAGAGATTGACCAGTTGAAGAGGAAGTTGCGCCATGCACGGCGAAGGCGAACCCCCTCCAACTCTGATATTTCTTCTGTTGACAAAAAGGACGTCAATTACAAGCGAAGGTCTCGAACCCTGCATAGCGAATCTTTCTCCTATGAAGAGAAACACCATCGTGAACGAAGGGTCAGAAGCCTATCTTGTAAAGGCGTGGGAAACGACGCTATGGGCAAGGCCTTGAACAAAATCTCCAAGTTACCATTCACGCAAAATCGAAGGGGCGAGACTACCTCGACGATGCGTTCAACCTGCTTTCACTATGTACAACGGTAGAACAAATTCTGTGGAGCACATAAGCCACTTCAATCAGAGGATGGCTATACATTCCAAGGACGAAGCCTTGATGTGTAAGGTTTTCCTATCCAGTCTGGGACCCGTTACAATGAGATGGTTCGACAGCCTGAAAGCAAATTCCATAAGTTCCTTTAAGGAGCTCACCCATGAGTTTGGTTCCCGCTTCGTCACCTGTATCAGGGTTCCTCAGCCCTTGGCTTCCCTTCTATCTTTAAGCATACGAGAGGGAGAGACTCTGAAAACGTATTTGGATAGATACTGGGAGATATTCAATGAGATAGATGATGACTTTGATGATGTGGCCTCAAGCAGTCAATGATGTGTTCCGAGAGCCAATGCATCAAGTTTTGGAGAAGATTAGGTATGAGCCATTCTTCAAATGGCCAAATAAGATGGCAGAATATCCCGCAAGGCGCAATCAAAACCTCTATTGTCAATACCACCAGGACCATGGACACACCACGAAAGATTGTAGAAGTTTGCAGGACCACCTAGACCAGCTCGTCCGTGAAGGAAAGTTAAAGCAACTCTTGCATCACTCTAGTGGCTAAAGGGGCCAGACAAACTCAGAATCCCGGAGAGATGATTCTACAAGACCACCCTTGGGAACGATAAACGTCATTTTTGCTGCTTTAGGGAGGACCGGTTCCTGCCCTTCCAGGGTGATGTCTGTGGTTCAGCTGTCCGCCGAGAGCGCAAATCAGGAGCCAAAAAAGGTTAGGATAGAGATCCAACCGGTTCTAGGCTTCTCGGATGAGGATATGATCAGAGTCATCCAACCCTATGATGATGCTTTGGTGGTTACACTCAAGATTGGGGGGTATGATGTGAAGAGAGTGTTGGTGAACCAAGGCAGTGGTGTTGAGATTTTGTATCCCGACATATACAAGGGGCTAAATTTGAGATCTAAGGACCTAACAGCGTACAATTCACTTTTGATAAGTTTTGATGGGAAGGTTGTCATTCCGAAGTGCCAAATTAGACTACCTGTGCAGACTGGCTCAGAGGTGGTGGAGTTCATCGTGGTGGACACATATTCACCCTACACAGCCATTGCGGCCAGACCCTGGCTTTATACCCTATGAGCCGTTTCTTCTACTTTACACCAGAAGGTGAAATACCTGTCGGAGGGCCAAGTTAAGGAAATACTGGGAAGTCAATCCACAACCCGACAATGCTTGGTAGCTGCCATTTTGCATCAACCCAAAGCTAAGTCCTCGGCCTCTGCTAGAAGGGGCTTGTAGCAATTAAAGGTTCCGAAACTGCCTATCAGTGGACTAGTCGGGGAGGTAAAGTGTGAAGATTTAGAAAAGGTTGTTATAGGTGATGATCCGGAGAAATTATTTCAGGTTAGGGCTCAGCTGCCTCTTGCAGAGATGGAAGAGCTGGTAGAATTTCTTAGTAGAAACGTTGATATGTTCGCTTGTGACGCTTATGAGGGTCCGAGAGTGGATTCAAGCTTCATCTGTCATCATTTAAATGTTAACCCATCTATCACTCCAAAAAAGTAGTCACCTCGGCACCCGTCCAAGGAACATGCTAATGCTGTCAAAAATGAAGTGATGAAACTCAAGTAAGTAGGGGCTATCAAGGAAGTTTTCTACCCTGAATGGCTGGCCAATACTATGGTGGTGAAAAAGAAGAGCAGGAAGTGGTGAATGTGTGTGGACTTCATGGATCTGAATAAGGCTTGCCTAAAAGATCATTTCCCACTTACATACTCGAAAAGGTTTCCTAACTCCTTAAGTATTAACCCTTCAATTCAAGTGGCATCTTCTATTCAAAAGGAAAAAACTTAGATTTTACAATGAAAAACAATAAATTAATTTGAAGAGAATAAAGATGTAACTTGCATATGTAACTTGGGAGGTTAGACATGGTTTAGGAGGGTGATAAATAAAGACAAGTGTAAATAACAGATGAATCAAGCTTGGCGACTTTGGGAAAATCTTGATACACTTTGGGCAAAAGTTCTAAAAGCTATACATTTTCCCAATTCATCTTACCTATCTTTGAGTCACCTAGAAATATTTACCACATTTGGAAAGCTATTCAACATGGAAAATGACATTTAATCCAAGGTATGAGATGGGTTATAAGTAATGGTAATAGTATCCAAATTTGGGAGGATAAATGGCTGCCTAATGGCACATTAAGAGCTTAAGTGGAGGGGCCTTTACCAATTACTAAATTTTCTCGAAACACGGACTCTTTATATCATCACGGCAAGTAGCATTTAGAAGATCTCCCATGTTATTAGAAATTGTCCTTGGGCTAAAGAATTTTGGATAAATTTACCAGGACAAAGAGAAATTTCTCTTTTTTTTTTCACTCTCCTACGGTTATTTGGTTAAAAGAAAATCTCACCAATACAAACCTTGTAGGGTCTTCTTTTACATGTTCCATTATATTTGCTTATGGTCTTTGGCACCTTTGGCTTGCTCATAATGATAGGATTTTTCATCCCCCTTCAACTTCTCTCTCCATCAATGCATTCACAAGACAAAACAACTTGCCTCAGAAAATTTCTATTTAGCACACTCCTTTGTTTTTACAAAAACTAAAATCACCACACATATTTCATGACAGCCCCCACAAAATCCTTTTATAACTTTGAATACTAATGGTAGTGTACAAGGTAATCTAGGATTTGTAGGGGGAGGGGTAGTCCTTCAAGATAGCCATGGGAACTGGATTAATGGCTTTTCAATGCATATTGGTTTTGTCACAAATAATGCTGCAGAATTATGAGAAATTAGACAAGGTTTATTAATTGCCTGGGAATTTGGTTACAAATTTATAGACTGGCAAAATGATTATGAAATTGTGATATGTTGGCTTACATTAAATGGGTCCATGGCTCCGACTATGGCTCCATTAATTTGTGATTTTATGGCCCTATTAAGCAGAGCATGAACCGGCCCACCACATCACGTCTTCCGTGAAGTTAACAACATTGCAGATAGTCTGGCCAAGAGAGGAGTAATGCAAAGAAGCAACCTAGTGGAATATGCACAATGTGCTACTTTTGTAAATAATCTTTTGTAATTGCTACTTAGTAGGGGTGTGCGCGGTTCGGTCGGTGCGGTTTTTTCTAAAATTTACGACCGAACCGATAAAGATCGGTTATCCCATAATTGTAACCGATGCATACTACCAAGGGTCGATTTTCAGACCTATAGCGGATTGGTTTTTTGCGGTTAGTTTCATCGGTTTAATCGGTTTAAATATTAAAAATGTTTTTCTACTTAGACATTACTCAATCGGAAAATCAATAACAATAACATGATAAATTTTTTGACCAAGTAAATGCTTTACAATGAATTTATACTACCTCAAAGACTAACTTGGTTTATTTAAAATTTTAAATTCCTCAATATATAATTCATACTCCAACGCAAAACCCACTGGGCTACAACTAAAAAAAAAAAAAAAAAGAAGCCAAATATCCAATAGTCACTTAGGTAGTTAGGCAGTAGCTCATTTTAGCCATTACTGATATGACTCCAAAAATATTTTAGCTTCGAGAGTGAAAGAAAGAGAAAACCCAAGCATTATTAAAGAACTAGGTTTCATATGTTTTAACTTTGTTGTGTCACAAATAGAGAGAGAGAGAGAGAGATAGAGAGAGAGGGGAGTGAATTACCGGCGGTAGGCAACTAGGGGGTAGTTGGCCTAGTCGTGAATGGTGAGCCTGCGAAGCTGCTAAAGGTGACTCATGGTCAGTTGTCAGTCACGGTCCACGAACTCAGGCAAGAGCGAGAGATACTAAGATAGAGCATCTGAGAGAGCTGAGAGAGTTGAGTGGCTATTTATACTAAGGCAGAAATCACTCAAATCAGCAACCCTAGCTCAAAAAACAACGCCTTTTTGATACATACATATATATATATATATTTTAAGTTACTAAGTGAAATGAATCGTTTTTGTCAACAAAAATTAAAACAGAAGGAAACAAACTAATATTGGTTGGTTCGGTAATCAACTCGGTTTGGAGTTATAGTTCCGATGGCAACACCGCACCGGCGTCGGAGCGGGATTCTCCATCCGATCGCCAGCCTCGGCTCAGTCAGTCAGTGCTAGAGGCAGTACGGTTGGGTTGGTGCCGATCGGTTGGGTTGGCTCCGGTATCAGTCTACTCACCCTTACTACTTAATGTATGTTTGGCAAAAGTTAAAAAGCCAGCTTATTTTACTATTCAGCTCATTTTTGCTACTATTTATGGACCTCACTGTACTTTGTGGTACTATTCATAGGTCCCACTATATTATTTCTACTAACTTTTACCTTTATTTAAAGTATTTTCAGCAAAAAGTTTTCACTTTCAACAAAATAAACAGATCCTAAACAGACCTTTATCAAATAAAACATACATTCTTTCTACCAAAAAAAAAATTTTAAGAGAAGTTAGGATAATCTCAAGTTTGACTAATTTGATAAAAAAGAAAAAGGAAAAAAAGACAATTCTTACCTGTGGGAACGTGTGTGTTATTTGTATCCATTATAAAAGCAAGATACACTGGGTGAAAGAAAAACTGGTTTAACCCAAAAATAATAATAATAATAAAAAGGGGATATCAGATATGGTTGCAATAATTGACTAACTAATACAATAGGAATTAAACATCCCTGTTTCATGTTTGTAATTCTGGCATCATTATTACTACATGTTAATAAATGGCACCTAAAAATAATCCGAATTAAGTGTGACAGAGAAGAGTAGAAGACTACCGAACATTAATAAAGTTCAGGTGGGAGAAAAGTAAAATAAAACCACCGACCAAATCAAGATTTACTATTCGCTACTCCCTGGATTTCATGGTCAGTCAGCTATATGATCGGATCCATGCAGTCAACTCCTGCCTGTAAGCCCCAAAAAACTGCATTTGTTATTTGTTTTAGTCAATACTTCTAAAATTGTTTAACCCTTAAATTATTCGAAAAAAACAAAGAAAGAAAGAAATTAAAATATATATATATATATATATATTGCTCCCCTTCATATGATATAATCCATAATTATTATCAAAGAATGCTATGATTAATCTCTACTTGTAAGTGCACTTGTTGTTCAGCGAAATTGCGACGTTCATCTTCTTGGGATCCATAATCACCGAACACTCAACCCTCTTGTAGAACTTTGGCTTGACCAGTGTACCCAAAACATAAGCTCTTGACCGAACCATGAAGTTCAATGTCACTGGCACTGGATCAATTGGTGCACCATTTTGGCTGCCCAAGGTAGATGCTCCTCCATATAGTGGGATATTGCTTCCTTTCAAAATGATTGCTATTGATCTCTGACTCTTTCTTGATTGATAAAATTCATCCATCTGAAAAATTTTATCAATTAAAAAATAAGAAGAGCCAAAAAATAATGGACATGAAAAGAACATGTCTTGGGATTGCATGCATACGGTTCCAGAGGCTACTTTCAGTTGAGAATATGTGAGATCTAAAGGTGTTGATGTGACATGGACCCCGAAAAATGTGGCAGTGTTACGAAATGTGAGCTTCACTGTGGAATTCATGGACACCATCGCAGTGGCTACTCCTGATGCATCCGCACCAGCTTGAATCACAAACTGATCAAATAAAATGCTCTGCAATCACAAATAACCAACACCCACAACACCAGAAAATTTATTAAAAAAATCACCCAAAAAAAAAAAAAATCCAACACCCACATCATCAAAATGCAATTTCAATGTCTTATTAGTTTCTTTAAATTATCATAACCAAAAAATAAAAAAAAATAAAAAATACTAAGAACTTGTAGCTCAACAAAGACCTATTGTTGTTTTAAATAGAGAGGTTCAAATCGTACATATATACTAAAAAAATGTACCTTCATAGTGATGGTGGGTTTTTGAGGACGACTTGCACCCCACAAAATCAAAGAAAAGGAAGAGAAAAGCACCAAGAAGCCGACAACAAAAGCAAGACAGTAAAAACGACGGCGGAGGAAATGTTGGTTTCCATCCTCATCGTTCAAAAGGCCTTCTTCTTCAATGGAATCAAACTGATCCTTCCATGGCTTCCAACCCTTCCTTTGCGAGTTGTTGTTGTTCTTGCGTGAACCAGGCTTGAGGGAACCAGAGAAGCGAGTGGAGGAGGACTCACGGGAGTGAGGGCCAAGAGAAGAGTTGGAGTGAGAGTGAGGAGGAGAGCCCATAGGACTGAGCACTGGGCTCGAGTTGAAAGAGTTTGTGGTCTTTTCTCCATCGTGAGAGTCCCTAGATGGGCTCTGCACGTAGTACACAGGTCGCCGAGGAGACCTTGCTGGTGAGGATTGGCTCAAGCTACTCACCTCCGAGTCTGTCTTCACCAACACTGACATTGTTGTTGTTGTTGTTGATGATTACGATGATATGGTGGTGGAGCTAATGAGTACTAATGTGCAAAGCAAATTTGAGAGATTTAGGTGGAGATGGAGGACTATATGACTGTTTGATGGATTTCTTTTTTTTTTTTGGTGTGAAAATGTTATAGAATCTCTAGAACGTACGACTTGGTAGTGCACGATGGGTACACGGTTTCTTTATTGTTTACGAAGTCTTGTTTTGTGAAAACAATTAATAAGGGAAGGTGGATCACTCGACATTGAGTGCAATGGCAGTTGTCTATTTAGCTGATTTTGGTTTAATTATTGTCAACTTTCTCATTTTTTGTTTGAGTTTTTTTTTTCCTAATATGTACCAGTATTTATTTATGATCTAAGTGTAAGATAACACATAGTAGCTACTTATGATATCCATAATCATATTATAAATAAGATGTGAATAATTTTTGAAAGAGTGAAACCTCCATTGAGTGCACTATATGAGATATGGGAGCAACACATGATCATTTTTATAACTCATGTATTGTCCATTTGGTGTCCGATGCTTTACTAAAGAATATGCTAGATATAATCCAAGTTCCTAAAATTTATGGATGATGGTTCTACTTCCCTCAAATAGAAATTAAATTCATGATTATTCAAGTTTGTATAAATTAGTAAAACAATTTGTTGTTTCTTAATTTATGTGCTCTAACATTAATTGGGCTTAGCTTAATTGTAGATTTTCAAGGATTTCTATTAAAAATTAATGTTAGAATAATAATATGTTTTTGTTTTTAATTATAAGTTACATAGGTATCTAATGGGTGTTGAACTTGAACAGTTGAATCTACAACTTTACTATTTACCCAATTCTTAGAAGAGATATGAATAATCTAATTAGTCAAAGTCACTAACAATTAAATAAATAAAGACTTAGTTATTCCTTCTTCTTTTTCTTTTTTCTTTCACTAAAAAAAAAAAACTATTTTTCCATTTTTTTCACACAATTGGAATTAACAATCTTATACCCATTTAAAGGGGGGGGGGGGGGGGGCGGGTGAGGGGGGAATTTGACATAGCTAACTGCATATTTCCCACAATTACTTGGACTTGACAGTTTCATGATCTTAATTACTTTGGAGTAACTATGTTAAAAAAAGCATCCCATTTTGTGTGATCTAATTAGATTAGAAATAGTGGTTCATTAAAGTTAAAACCTATCCAAATCAATGGCTAGGGTAAGCTCCGATTAGCCATCTTGCCAGTACTATTAATTTATATCCAATCTTTATCAGCACTAGCTAGAAACATGTACAGGCCCAAAAATCTAAAGCACGGGCCAACTTTGGGCATAGAGAAAACACTGCCCTTGGCTTGGCAGGTAAAGCTGATATTTCTTTTCTAATATCTTGATCCCTACACAACTTGAAGACATTTCTGTTCCAAACTCCCCCACCCCCATTCTTTGAATTGTTTAATTTGCAAATTCTCTATTTGTTTTCTCCAGTCCACACTTCTCTCAATGATAACCCCAACAATTTGAAAAGATTTTTCAAAATCATCCACCCAAAACATAGTGGATGAAAATGTTGAGATATGCAAAAAAGTCACTAGGACTCACACACCCATTATCACAATCAAATCCACACCTGATTATGTGTGAACTTGTGATTAGATTTTAGTACTTTTACATGAGCTCACAATTGATACCTAAATATTTTGTGTCAATTTATGCACTAATCACAAGTTGTGACATAAGTATAGCGTGGATTTGCAGCAAAAGATGACAAATGTCACACGCTACAATTATATAAGGCTAGGATATGATATGATGTGGGTTGTTCCGCAGGTAATGGGCCATAAAAAGCATTGCTGTGAGTGTTAAAGCATGTTAAACACCATCATATTTGTTTGACACAAGATTCGAGTTCACACTTCATAGGGGTGAGCAAAACATTGTCGGTGCCAACCCAACCGAACAACGCCGACGACTCCGTCCCAACACCAATGCCGATCGAGTGAGCCAAGGCCGGCATTCGAAGGGCGAAGCCTGTTCCAATGCCGATGTGATGCGGTCACCGGATCAAAGAATCCTTCACCGATCTACATCGAATCGAACCAATCCCAGTTTACCAATTCTCCCCCAGGTTCAATACGATGTCGTTTCATAGGTTTTGATTTTAATTTTTTTTTTAATGAAACGACGTCGTATAGGTGTTATTAAAATTTATTTTTTTTTTAAAAAAAGGTGTGTTTTAATTTAGTTTTTCAGATTCTTAAGGGGTATAAATTCATTCTTAAGGGTTTTCAGATTCTTTAACTCTCTCTCTCTCTCTCAATCTCGCCTCTCGCCTGACGAAGCGACACTTGCCTGAGCTCCCACCGTCGCCTGATGCAGTGTCGCTTGGCCTGAGCTCTCACCGTCACGGCAAACCAACGGTAAGCCTGAGCCTCTACAGAATCCTTTAAGGCTTTAACTCTCTTTTTCGTGTTTTATGACGTTTGTCTTCATGATTTCATTGGTTTGATCTTGGTGTTTTGTTTTTTTGTTTTTGTTTTTGTTTTTGTTTTTTTTTTTTTTTTTTTTTTTTTTTTTTTTTTTTATGAAGTTGGTTTTCATTTGTTAACGAAAGCATGAATGATTAAGTTGGTTTGATTGAGTTTGGGAAAGCATGAATGTCTTCTGGTTTTTTATTTTTTATTTTTTATGAAGTTGGTTTTCATTTGTTTGGGAAAGCATGAATGATTAAGTTGGTTTGATTGAGTTTGGGAAAGCATGAATGTCTTCGGGTTTTTTTTTTTTTTTTTTTTTTTTTTTTTTTATGAAGTTGGTTTGATTAAGTTATGGTTGTGATTTAATGATTTTTATATTGTCTACTACTTAGCCGGTTAGCCCCCAAAAAAAAAAATTAAAAAAAAAATGTTATACTCTAATATGTCTTACTGTCTTAAAAAAATGCTATACTCTAATATGCTTTTCATAGGTTGAACATATTTTTTTTTTATTAAAAAAAAACATATTGTTAATGTTTCAAATTAAACTGAACAAACCGATTAAATCAAGCCGATCAAAGCGACTCTAATCGGTATGCATCGGTTTTAATTATTACAAAACTGATCCCTATTAGTTCGGTAACAAATTTGGAAAAAAATCGAGCCGACCGAACCGTGCACACCCCTAGCTGTAACTAAGAATGAATCAGGACCAGAGAAGCTATACACAGTGAATCTACGTCCAAGAACTGACTCACCACAACCACAATCATCTTTCGGAAATCTTTTTTCCATTGCCATAACAATATCGATTTTGAAAAATGGGAATAAGGGTCAAGGCCTCGTGCGCCAGGTTCGAGAGGAAATAAGTAAAATTGACAAAGATTACGTGAAGAAACTCGAAGAAGGAAGCCAACACTTGAGTAACCCAACAGAGCAATGCTACACTTGACTTTTTCACACTTGAGAAGGAAGTCCCACATTGAATAATAATGAAAATAATTAGTAGTTTATATAATATAATTGAGCATATACTAATTGAGCTTAAGCCTTTTGGGTTTTGGGTCACCCAAATGCAAAAGGGTTAAGCCTTTTTGGGCTTAGTAAAATATAATTTTTTGGGTCAACATTTTTTGTGTTCTTTCTTGGTCACTTAATAAAATAGTTACAACTTTCATCAATATAATTTTCAGTGAAATATATTAGTTAATATATTTATAACTAAAAAAAATATTATTAATGAAATTATTAGTAGTCTATGGAGAATTTTTTTATTGAAAAGTTGAATGTTGGACATATAATACAAACTTAATAGAAATAATTATGTGATAATTGTGATTAAACCTACAAACTTTTGAAGGAAAGTCCAATAATTTGTTTTGTGATAATGCCATTTTTTTTATATAAATAATTCCACAATTGAACATTATGATATATTTGTTTTAAGGTTATTATTTAGCAAATATCACAGGTCATAAACTTATTATGTATTAAATTATTTATATTATAATTTTGAAATTATTAATTAAATTATTTATGATATTGCTGGTTTGACCATCGATCAGATCAGAGAATCAAGAACCACTCTCCTTTCTAAATTTTTGGCCAGTCTGATTTTTAAAATAATAAATAAATCTAGCCATAAGGATCAATGAGTCAACCAATGGTCACCTACTAGATTAGATTCACACGAGGAAGAAAATATCATCTGGGCTTTTAACAGTTGGTTTCGCTCCTCATCTTCTCTAACTTATCCACCATAGTGACTTTAATTGTTAGGACAACCTTAACATTACTTTGACCTTATTTTTTGTTGGTAGGATAGAACATAGAGATCGTAGAGCAAAACGATAAATTAGGGCAGTCCGCTCCACAATTTATGCCTTGAAGTAATTACAAGTTATAACATATAAGGGGGATTTTTTTTGAGAAATAATTATACTCTATCCTAATCTATGTGTGTGTGAAATTTCCTTTTAGAAACTTAAACTTTGACCTTTGATTCCTACACCTTATATGCACTTATATTTATGGAGCGACCGTCGCACCAAGGATACGCAGTGATACCAATAGGGGAGATTTGAACATTGGATGTCATGGAAATACTATAAGGTGTCACTCAAGTCATAAATGCAATGCTACTTTATAGTTTTTATTTTGTGAACTCATTGATGCAATATTAGAGATTATGATGAATTATGGTTCATGTTTAAATGAATATCCAATAGTAATGAGATATATATATATATATATATATAGGGTTAGGTTCAAGTTACACCTAGTGTAACTCTAAGTAATGTTACACCTCTCAATAATTTGTTATTGAATTAATATTTTGAAAATCCAACCGTTAAATTTCATGTTCTATATGTTCTTAACATACATGCCAATTTTCATCTCAATCGGATGCTATTTACCATTTGCTCTATAAACTCATCTTTTATACATTATTTTAAACTACAAAAATTTGAATTTTAACAATTGATTGATGACATGGCTATTAATTTTTGATCACCTCGAAATTTTGCAAGCATGAAGAATATACAAAGATAATGTAATCTAACGGTGAATTTGTCAATATTCGTATCCAATTGAAAAATATTGAGTGGTGTAACATTGCTTAGAGTTGTTGAACCCAACCCATATATATAATTTGTTATATCTCATATATGTGGTTTGAATTACACGTTAAAAAAAAGGTTAAATTAAGTTTCAAAAAAAAAAAAAGGGTTAAATTACAAATTGCACCCTCTAACTTTGCTTAAAATTTAATTTAGTCATTTGACTTCACATTTATTCAATTCGATCCTTTAACTTACAACTTTCTTCAATTCAGATCTTTATTAGTTTCAATTAAAATTGAACTATTAAGGACCCCTCAAAATGACGTAGTTTTATATTGCACAAAGTTGAATGTCAATTCTAATGAAGACAAATGGGAGGATTGAATTGAATAAGAGTAAAAGTTAAAGATTTGAATTGAATTGGGCATGTTTTGTAATTTTAGCCAAAAAAAAAAAAAAGTTTATATGTTCAAGGTGGTATTCACCAAATCGCACAAACCACACTAAAAACATCCTCAAAATGGTAACCACACCGCATCACACTCTCTATATTTATTTATTTATTTTATATTACATATATATTATAAATTTATAATATCAAATATATTATACATCCTTCTTAAAAAAAACATTATACATTAATAATTTAATACCCTTCTCTATCTCACTGTGTGCGCATAGGGATGGCCATGGGTAGGGCATGGATCGGGTATACTCATACCCTACCCGAAAAGTTTGCTCATGGATACCCGATTATCAATATCCATTAATATCCATACTCGAATCTTACCCAAATATATTATTCATGGATATCCATACCCTACTCGAAACCCGAAACCCATTTAATTTTTTTTTTTAATCCAAAACATTTTAATGTAAAACCCAACCAATCTTAAAAAAGAAAAAACTAATCAATAAAAAATTTTAAAAAAATTTTCTCAGCAAATGCTTTTTCTCTTTCCTGTCTTTCCTCATCTTTCTTACTAATTCTAAAGCCTCTACTATCCAGAGCAACCCTTTTTCAACCCTTTTCGTTTCGTTTTTTTTTTCTTCCCCACCTTTTCTCCTTTTAGCTGATTTTTTTTTTTTTTTCGTTAAGGTTAAATATATATATATATATATATATTTTTTTTTTTTCATAGACAACCAATAGTGATGACGGATTCTATGATCTCAACCCTGAAAGAAGTTGGTTTGTACCTATGGGTTACTCTGTCAAGCCACAATCTGGAAGAAAATCTGGAGTCCTTACAAGATGCTATGGAGTCTCTGAAGAAAGTTTATGAAGATGTGAAGCAAAGGGTTGAAATTGAAGAGAAAGTACCACAAATGAAGTGTAGAAACCAAGTTTCTAGTTGGCTTCATGAAGTATTGAAATTGGAAAAAGATGTGAGCAGAACTCTGCAAGATGGTGAGAAAGAAAAGCAGAACAAGTGTCTTAGAGGTTATTGTCAAAAAAATTGTCGGTCAAGCTATAATCTCAAAACCATTGTAAGCAAAAACCTTGATGAAGTAGAGAAACTGAGGACACGAGGTCAATTCAATGCTTTGGTTCAGTGCTGCTATGATTGACCAAGAGACGTGCTTGGATGGGTTGGAAGAGAAGAGAGTAGGTCAATAGCTCTGCAGAAATATATGCTGAGTAACCTCACATTATAGATTGGAATCCAGCTTCCCTTGTAAGTTGTAGCCATCATTGTTGCTTGTGTCTTATCGTGGTCTGTGATAAAGTTGAATCCTTTCAATATATCCCTGCCACTCTTATCTCTAGCCAGGTAAGCCACTCTTCAACTTGGGGTCTGCAATAACCAGCTATAAGGATGAGAAGTTGCTAGTTGGGATCCCCCCTTCCATGGCTTGATTCTTTTGAATGGAACATGGATGTTGTGTTCTGCCTCTTGCTTGCTTCGTTGGTATGTTGTAGTTTTGGAACTTGTAGGGGCGTTTCTGTGAAATCGGTGAGGTTACGGTATCGGTGGGGTGGGGTTTTTTGTTTTGATTTTCAAGTTAATTGTTTTTCTTTTTTTACACAATTTTTTTTTAATTACGAAATTAAAAAAAAAAAAAAGAGCTTGGCTTAGTTAAGGGCAAGAGTTAATTGAATAGTAGCGAAATACTGATTTGAAAAAATTTAAAACTTAAATAATTGAAATGACAAAATTAAAATTTGAAGGACTGAAATAATAATTATTAAAACTTAAAAGGTCAATTTTAAATTTTAACCTTTTGTATTTTAAGTTCTATTAATTTATTGGGTTATTAATATTTTAATTTAAAAATAAGGGTATTTTTGTAATAAAATAATTAGGGTTTTTTAACTAATTAAAACTAGGTTTTAGCAATTTATTGAAGTACTTGAACAGCTGGTTGATATTTGCTTGGTGCTTACTCCAAGCAACCCTTGCCCCCACCTATAAATAAAGAAATCAAACCTGTTTTGGGAATGTTTACAGCGCCCTCAAGAAGCAATTGAAGAATAACCAAAAGGAAGAAGAAAGGCGGCGCAAAGAGGAGGAGAAGGCAAAACAGGTACTTGACATTCAGACCAGATGGTTTAGGGATTAGGTTTTAGGTTTAGGGTTTAGGGTTTAGTTCGCTCTCGAAATCTAACATGTACCCATTTTTTGTGTTAATTTGGCTATATACCCAAGCTATCTTGGATTTGAATTTTTCTTTGGAAGACGCATCTCACATGCCGGCATTCACGTATGGATGTTTTTGGTTGGATGCTGCTGTGAACATTTTTTTTGTACTCCTCAGCTTCTTACGTTAGGCTCACTGTTACGTCATGTTTAGGCATGACATGTTAGCAATTCACTAGACATGTTAGCATTTTCCGTGAGTAAGATGATGGTGAGGGCAACATTGAAATGATATTAAAAGTCCAGGTACTAAATTTACAATTGAATTTTTGAATGACCAAAATGAATCATCACATATTTATTGGGACCTGAAGTGATTGCTTGCCTTAAAAAAAATGAAAATGAACAAACGACCAAGCATATGTAAAAAATTAAGTTAATTGAATACCTAGAAAGCAATTATTTGTAGAAGTTATGATGTGGTTGCACTTTGGATGTGACTGAAGTATACAATCATCATGCCATGTGCTTCTCAACGGTGCTTTGGCTTTCACATTTGATGGAATGCTAACATTTCATTTTAATCTATAACAATGGGGGGGAGGGGCTAAGTGATAAATTTCCTTTGGCTTTCACAATAATAAAAACAAAGTATCTTAAAAAATTACAAGATGATCAATTAGAAGATCTAAAAGAGTGTTAGAATTCAAAAATAGAAGTACAATCTGAAAAACCACATGCCTGAAACTAGTCAAACAATGTATGGATCAATAACGATTTCAATTGGTCAAGAGGTCTCTCAACGTCCTCAAACATACGGCTATCTTGTTTCGCTTCCACTCTAGCCACATCAAGCACGCTGGAACCAAATTCCATACATTTGAGGAGTGTTTACCAATCCTATTCCGCCATCCAACTAAAAGAAATGCTACTGTCCCCAGCATCACTCACTGAATCCCAAACATCATAAACACTTCACTCCATAAAGCATAGGCAAGCTCGCAATGGAGCAAAAGATGATCCACTGTTTCCCCATTACACCTACACATACCACACCAATTTACTAAGGACAAACCCCTCTTAATTAGGTTAGGTTATTAAAAGTAAGAATCTTATCCCATGCTGCTTACCACAAAAAGAATGACACCCTCTCTTTGGGGCCTTAGCACCCCAAATGCTCTTCCAAGGGAAAGAATGAGCATTTCTGCCACTATTAGCATTATATTAGGAGTGAATATTGAAATTGCCACTTGTATTTAATTGCCATGTCATCCTATCACCCCCCCTCCCCTCGGCATCTTGGAATAAATATGATCAAAGAAAGAATAAGCTGCCTGCCTCCATATCTCGATCATGAAAATCTCTGTGGAACCGCAGAATTTAATTTTCTGCAGTTCTATTTATTCTTTGTGCTCTTCCATTCTTGCTGACTATATAGTGAAATATCTTTATATTTTCCTATTCTAATCTAACCTTATTATAATTTAGGCCAATGAAATAGAACTTAAGAGTTGGGATGTTATTGTTCCCTTGTAAATTTTGAGAAAAAGAATATCTTGTAGAATTAGAATGAGCAACAAATTATTATGATTCATTGGCTACATGTTTATCTCATATATTGGCTTAAAAAACAATCCACCTTCTAATAATTTTTATTATGAAAAATTTTCATATGCAAGGTGGCCATGTCTTAATTAGTCAGGACAAACTTGGAGCACTTAAAATAGTAATTAATGTTGTTTTTTCATATGTTTGACTTCTTTTTTCTGCCAAGAGCCTTGTAGCTCACCTAACATCTCTTGGTATTTACAATTGAGACATCCAGGGTTCAAATCCCTTCTCCCCCCATTGTAACTATCTAATTATTTTTTAAAAAGGACATGCTCTTTCCTAATTGTGATAAAAAAAATTTCAAAAATCCTGAAGTAATTGTAGGTGCTGGTTTCTTGGATTACTCGTTTTAATATAGAGAATTTTAAATTTTGGTACCATGGAATGTATTGATGTTACTATATGAATGAATCTACATTGATCATCATGTTGTGGAGTTTGAACATGATGGAGTATGATGTGTTATTGGCTGTTATCTCTAAGGTACCTTACCACCTTGTTTTGAAATCTTATTAAGAATAAACTTGTGTTTATGTTCCAGGCTGCTTCTATGGCAGATTCCCACAGCAAGAAATCTGCAGCAGCTGACGATGAAGATATGGATCCAATGGTATAAGTCCATTCTTGTCCTGCAATAGTTAGCATTCTTTTCCTGGATCTTTTCCACAAAGCTCTTGATTATAACCTCAATCTCCTGCTTTTAATCTTCCCTCATTTGTTTTTCCTCCAGCAATACTTCGAAAGTACACTGAAACATGCTGCATCTCTGAGGGCAGCTGGTAAAGAGCCATATCCTCATAATGACCCTGTTACAATGTCTATCCCTGAATGTGTAGAGCAGTATAAAAACATAGGCAATGGGGAGCATCTTGATGAAGTTACTGTACATTTGGCTGGTATTGAAATCGGGGCTTTTATTTCTTTGGTTAGTATTTATCATGTTTCTTTTGGTAAATTTTTTTTTTAATTTTCTTTCCTATGCAAGGGCGTATCATGAGCAAACATTCATCTTCTTCAAAGCTATTCTTTTATGATTTACATGGTCGTGATGCTAAAGTCCAAGTTATGGCTGATGCTAGGTATCTTATCACTGAATCTTTTCTTTTCCCTTATTCATATTTGATTTTTCCTTATGATTTTAGTATTGTTATTTCTTTAGGTATGCAATGTCTTTGACAAATTATCTTTCTATTAGTTTTATTTTATTTTTTTTTTAATTCAATTTTTTTTTTGTAAGTTATTCATGCAACCATGTGGGCCTTGAACCTAGGACTTCTTCCTCCACCTTACCCTTATAAGCGGAGGTGCAATTTGAGATGCAGCTCATTGCCATCTTTCCATATTAGTAGAAGAGCCTTTGTTTTTGCTTTTGGACTCTTTCTTTGAATGGACACAAATTGCTCTCTCTGTTATCTTCTATAGTGGAATAAGTGATTAGTTTGGGAATTTGGATTTTCTTGTTATCAGCATTTCATGTCAAATTTCTTATCTTAAAAAGTTAATATTTTTGGGTAGTGATTCATCAATTAGTTGAATGTCAATGTTTTGCCCAAGTTCCTTGTAAGAGAAACTTTGTTTTTTTATTTATTTATTGAAATTATTGCTAATTTCATATTTGTGAGGCCTGATTAGTTGTATGTTGAAGGCTTAGGTAGATTGGAAAAAAGAATGATGTAGGTCATTTTACATTATCGCATCTTTCTGTACCACTGCCTAGTTTTCTCAACTGTGCTTAAAAAAAAAAAAATTATAAAGGACCTATATAAACAAGATGATGAATATGTATGAATGAGACTTTCCACTTGGTACTATTTGGGAAATTTTGGTTCAGATATGAATTAGTTTCATGGACAATCACCCCCCCACCCCACCCCCTGGCTGGGTGTCCCCCTAAATTGCACCACCTTTAAGTTTTGCTGCACGGATACCAAATTTAATGATTGAGAGATTCTTCATTTCTATGATGCAGCAAGTCAGATTTGAGTGAGGAAGAATTTTTTAGGCTTCATTCAACTGTGAAGCATGGTGATATTGTTGGTGTCAAGGGGTTTCCAGGTATGTGAATGTTACTATAATTGGGTAGCTACAAACACCTTTTGACTTATATATATATATATATATATAGCTGCTCCTTACTGTGTTGACACTGTTGAGTTTACAGAAGAAATCACCATCAGTTTAATTACTTAATTTGATTTCTCTCTCTCTCTCTCTCTCTCTCTCACATTTGATGTTTGATAATGAATTTAAAATTTTGTGGCATAAGGAAAAAATTATGGAGAGTGTAGGTAGAACTTCAAAATACAAATTTAAAAGAGACCAGTTAAAAATTCCCTTAAATAGGTGCTTCATTTTGGTCTTTTTCCCTATGGTGAACTGTTTTAGTTTTCTATGCTGCATAATTGGTTCTTTTTTTTTTTTTTTTTATCAATATGCCGCATGATTGTTGAAATTTTCTAGAAATGGGTCCAGTCTTGTGATGTAGATGTACATTTTTTTTTACTCATAATTACATATAGATTTAGTGGGTCTTGAACTCACAAACTCACTCCCAACCTTGCTCTTACAAGGGAAGGAAGTGTCATTTGAGCTGGAGGCATAATTTATTTTTTTTTGAATTTCAAAGTTGAATTGTAGGTTTTTGAGTCATTGTTTCTTTAAATTATAACTTCCTGGTTGACTTACATTTTGTTAGAATTATGGTTAAATGATTAAATTCACCATTGCCTGGCAGCTTAAACTTTTGGGAGAATTTGTAATTTAAATTCACTCTTACCTCCCATTAAAAATGTGAAAAATCACACATGTTGGGCCCCACTTATTAAGGGGGAGGCTCGGCCCATGCGTGAGAGGGAATGTTAGACTTATGTTCAAATTAAATTCACCATTTTCTAATGGCTTTAGTTTCTAGGAGAATCGGTAATTTAACACATTTTCTTTCAATTCAGGGAAAACTAAAAGTGGGGAGCTAAGTATTTTTCCAAGATCATTTATAGTCTTATGCCATTGTCTCCGTATGATGCCAAGGCAAAAGCCTAAGGCTGGTTCTGTGTCTGACAATGCCAATTTGAAGGTGAACATGGTTTCTCCCTGAATGATTTAATGCTGGTTACAGTCTCATCCTGACTTCATTACTTTCTTATTGTTGCAGAAAGAGGAGGCTTGGGTCCCAGGACGACCCAGGAATCCTGAAACATATATTTTGAAAGACCAGGTATTGATTAATATCCTAAAATTCAACCGAATTCCTGTTACACTGTTTTAAACTGTATTCTTTAGCACACCCAAAATAAAAATTTAAGTACATATGATCTGGTACTGATTAATATCCTGAAGTTCAGTGAAAATGAATTGCAAACCTTCATTTTTGGGCTTGTGATAATATGTTCCAAATACTTGTGTGGTAATCTTTGGTTGTTTTTATTTTATATAATTGATTTCTTTATATTATAAGGACCCATTCAGAGAAATACATCAGTTTAATTGTCAGCCGGAAATAGTTTCTGTTCCCTTTTGCTTGTACCTGAATGGTAAATGAATTAATTTTTTGGGTAAATGTGATTCTTTGGACAAGGTTTCTTTAGGGTTAATAAACTGAATCTTTCAAACCATTTCTTTGAAAGTAATTTGAAGCTTATATCCTGGGGCTCACACTATCGGTTGGCCTCTGGAGAAAGCCTAAAGGAACTAGCAGGCTTAAAGGCGCTGAAGTTTTGTAACAAAGCTCTCGTTACACAATTTCTAAAAGCTGGTTATGTTTTGAATTATTCCACTTAGTGCTTTTTTGGTTTTGATTTTTTTCTTTTATTAGAAATTATCCTTTTCTACGTAGTTGTGGTGTTGCATTATTTTGAATTCAAGTAGCTAGGAGACTTACATGACCTGTATTGCTGAGGAATATTTTTCTAGTTTCTTTTATTTTTGATAGGTAAGAAAAAACATTATTGAAAAATGAATAGCATGAAAAATACACAAGGTTCACGATAGTGAACTAAGAGAAAAAAGAGGAAAAAAGAAACAAACAGACACTAAGCTATTCTAAGAGACAAAAGAAAATCCATGAGTGTAGAACAATCCGAGAGATCCCAACATCGAGACCAATCAAAGAGGGTCCGTTGGCATAAATCTAACAACTGAGCCAATGATTTCCCAATATCCTCAAAAGAACACCGATTCCATTCGGTCGAAATATTCCACATTAAACAGCCCGGAACCGGATTCCAAATATTAGAATTATGTATCCCAAGCTAATGATACCAACAAAACAATAAGTCTGCAACGGAACGCATGACCCAATCAATCCCAAACAACCGAAGCATATACATCCACAAAGAATGAGCAACTGGACAGGAAATCAGTAGGTGATCCATAGATTGCTTGTTACAACAACACATATAACAACGATTTGCCAAAGTGCGACCACGGAGCATTAGATTATCCAAAGTTAGGATTTGAGCATGAGCAGTTGTCCACAGAAAGAATGCTACCCTTTTAGGAACCTTTACTTTCCAAATGTCTTTCCTAGGGAAAGTAGAAAGAGATACATTTCGAATCTTATAATAAAAAGACCGAACGTCAAACTTCCCACTTCCATTGAGACGCCAACAAAGTCTGTCACTACCTCTACCCTTAGGAATTCGAGTTTGAATGAAGTGAAGAAGGGAATAGGAAGCTGCTAACTCCCAATCATTAAATTCCCTATAAAATCTTCAACTCCATACTCTATCATTATCACCAACTAGAGGACTTAACACTTCAGAAACACAAGCTTCCTTATTGGCTAAACACAAATAACCGAGGATAAAGAGTTTTAAGAGAATTATCCGCAGTCCACTTATCATGCCAAAAAAGAATACTAGAACCATCTCCCACCACAAAAGACAAATGCTTAGAAAAACCTTCCCACCCTTCACTAATATTTTTCTAGTTTCTTACCCTTGAATGCAGACATTTTCTCTTCACAAGTTTGTGTGATGGGCGGTTGTCATCCTGCTTAATAATGGGCTAAGGACCTAAGCTTTTCTGCCCACCAGCATTGGTCATTTAATCCTAGATGGCTTATTAAAGAAATTTGCTAGTTTCATTCACATGCTTTTGGATGGTTGCAGATTTGGGTTGGAATATAACTAGGAGCAGGAAGAGAGAGAATAAGCTCTTCACAATGCATTTTTAGACCATTTACACGGAATACAGTTACACATTTTACTGTTTAATGCTATTTGTGAATGACATTTCTAGTCCTTTAGGGGCTCTTCGGTAGTGTATTTTCAACAACGGTTTTCAGTGTTAAATAACATTACACGTATTTTTATACTTTTTTACGCACACATATTTTTAAAAAATACAAACAACGTTACTATAATAACATTACTAAACGGGCCCTAATTTCTATCCTGGGTTTGTGATGTGGTAGAAGTGGCGAGTCCTTGAATTGAAAGGGGGAAACTTTGGAAGACATCAAAATAATAGATAGCTATCCAAAATATTTTATTGAAGAAAGTGAGTTCTTTTTTCACTTGAACTATTCACAGCCTATTTATAAGCTCAATAAAACTAAAACCGCTAATAGTTCCATCTTAAAATTGATTCCGAACCCCAGTCTCCTTGCAGGACCTAATTTTGGCAAACAAAATCCTAAAAATTACTAAAGGATAGAAATAAAGGCTCCCTAGACCACTGAACCTTTTATGGTAGTCCTTGGGTTGTAGGCCCAGCATTCACCATGAGTGGATGGCTAGAAAGCTGCAAGCAACACTTTTTAAATATAAGACTGGGTGTTGGAGTCTTTGACGACCTTCATGGATACCAGACAAGAGAAGTGGCTTCAAGATTGGTACTTATTACCAACTTCTGGGTGCCCCTTCAAACACCATCATTCTTTCCCTTGGGAAATCATTTGGAGATCAAAGGCCCTGATGAGAGTAGCCTTTTTTGTATGGACTGCTGCTTTGGGTAAAATCTTGACAATTGACAACTTAAGGTTGAGGAAGGCAAGGATTACAGCTTGGTGTTATATGTGCAAATGCAATGGTGAATCTGTTGATCACCTTTTGCTACATTGCTCTATTGCTTCAGACTTATGGTCCATGATATTGGGTTTGTTTGGAGAGTTGTTGAGCTTTTAGCTTGCTGGCAAGGGCAGTTTGGTAATCATCGGAATAGTCACATTTGGATAGTTATCCCCCATTGCCTGATGTGTTGCTTTTGGAGGGAAAAGAGTAGCAGGAGTTTTGAAGACACTGAAAGTTCTTTGCCTGATCTCAAGTTGTTCTTTTTCAGAACTTTATTGGATTGGTTATCAGCCATGAGGAACCTTTCTTTATTTTCTATTGTTGATTTATTAGATTTATGTAACTTTTGTAAATGATAGTTTACCCTAGTATACTTCCTGTATACTTGGGTGATTCATTTTTTATGATTTATATAATTTTATTACTTTATTAAAAAAACACTTTAAATATAAGAAACTAATAAAAAAAAACTAAATTGAATAAAAATACAAAAATATGGGACAAAACTTTCAGACAATAATGGTTGAGCTTCATATCTTGTTTCACATCAGTTTGGGTAGGTTTATGGTTGAACTATGCACAAGTGAATCATACTACAAGAAGATTTTGTTGCAGCACACATGCTATGTTATATTTATAAACCCAGTTAGTTAATTCAAATGCGCCACTCTACTCCCGTCATTGTCCACAAGAAATTTTGGAGATTGTAGTCATAAGTCTGCCCTTGTGATCCATATAAATGTTAGGTTCATCTTTTGAATTGGGAACACTTTGATCCTTCTTTTAAAATTAAATGATCCCTTAAATCTATGTCTTATTGGTTGCTATTGATGTTGTGGGGGTGATTTGAACCTGATGAATTGGATTATTTTTTCCTGATGCAGATAAAAGTGAGATGGGTCCATTTATTTTATTTTCTTTCAGTTTGGACTGTGTTTTCACTTCTCCTCTTCTTTTCCTTTTCTGGTGTTTTATTTTATTGTCTTTAATGCTAGGAAACTCGTTATCGACAACGCTATTTAGATTTGATGTTGAATAAGGAGGTTCGACAAATTTTTAAGACAAGATCTCGGATCATCAAATATATTCGGCGCTTTCTTGACAATCGTGATTTCGAGGAGGTTAGTTGTTTGTCTTGATTTTTTATTTATTCAATTCATTCAGGTGGTTTCTACATATGGCACTGGACTTTACTTTCTTTTCATTACCTTCAATGTTCTTTTCACTGTCAGGTTGAAACACCAATGATGAATATGATTCCTGGTGGAGCAGCTGCCCGTCCGTTTGTGACCCATCACAATGACCTGAACATGAAGCTATTCATGCGCATTGCGCCTGAGCTCCGTCTTAAGGAGCTTGTTGTTGGTGGACTTGACCGTGTTTATGAGATTGGAAAGCAGTTCAGAAATGAGGGCATCGATTTGACACACAATCCTGAGTTCACCACCTGTGAGTTCTATATGGCTTATGCTGACTACAATGACTTGATGGAACTCACCGAGACGATGTTGAGTTGTAAGGGTCGTTTGGATCATGTTGCAAACAACTGCTTCATTCCACTTGGGTAGTGAAGTTATTTTTATCCTCCAAAATACTTGGATTTTTCCTGACACAGTAATGTGTAACAGGGATGGTAAAGGAACTTACGGGTGGATATAAAATTAAATATCATGCAAATGGGCTGGATGAGGATCCGATCGAGATTGACTTCACTCCACCTTTCAGGTTTGTCATCTATATAGTATCTCTCACAAATTGTATAACATTAACATGAATATGAAAATCTATGAAATTGGTTGTTTTAACTCTGGCAGAAGGATTGACATGATAGAAGAATTAGAGAAGATGGCGAACCTCAATATTCCCAAGGACTTTTCCAGTGATGAGGCCAACAAATATTTGAAAGATGCATGCACAAAGTATGAGATCAAATGTGCCCCTCCTGAAACAACAGCGCGTTTGTTGGACAAAGTCAGTTCTCTGCTTTGTCCTTTTTATTTTTATTTTTTTTATTACTTTATTGAACATAAATTAGGTAGTTACTGGCATTGTGATCCTGTGTTATCTACTGAGTAAGATACAATATCTGTGATGAAGGTTCTGAGCTTTATGCTTAAGGAGGTGAATGAGAGGCTAGGTACCGTATGAGCAAGGGCTTAGGTTTTTTATTTGTGAGAGGGGGGGGGGGGGGGTTGTGGAGGAAAAGCACTGGATTGGATAGCTCTTGCTGGAATACTGGTTTTTCCTTAGATGGCTCTCTGCGATTTGGAGTAATGGTTCAAAAAGATTGCTTACACTGATAAGCTGTAGCAGTTGGATAAAGTAGAAATTGTAGCATTTATCAGTGGGAGAGATAATTGGAGGTTGGGAACAGTGAAAAGTGGTTGATTGGAAATGCCATTAAAAGAACAATATGATGGGGTCCCCAATATTTTACAATAATTAAGTAATTCTGCATTAGAAAAAGTGTATAGTTTCTTTTGTTCTGACAGTGATGTTTTCTGACTTGATCTGATTTTGTTCCTTATCTTTTAGTTCTGTTGTTTGCTTGGTGGGTTGTGAACCAGCAAGGTCTAGTAGAATGTTTCAACAGAATTCTTTTATGTAATATTTTAGATTTAAATTGTTTCATCATTAGTGTTAAGGTAGACTATTCTTGCTTGCATGCTCAGACAATTTATGAGAATTGGTTATATATATTTTTTCTGTTACTGCAGCTTGTAGGACACTTCTTGGAAGAGACTTGTACAAATCCTGCTTTCATCATTAACCACCCTGAGTTAATGAGTCCTTTGGCAAAGTGGCATAGAACGAAGAAAGGCCTAACCGAGCGTTTTGAGTTATTTATTAACAAGCATGAAGTATGCTTTTCAGGATATCTTGTTTTCTTTTTCTTTCTATGTTTCATTTAATTTTCAGCTTTATAATTCATGATTCTGACTTAATTTTTCTGTAACCGCTCAGCTCTGCAATGCATACACTGAATTGAATGACCCTGTGGTACAACGCCAGCGATTTGCTGAGCAGCTCAAGGTTCACGCATCAGTTTTTAAGTGTGCAATGGATTTATCCTTAAATAAATTCCTCTGGAACTTTTCTGAATGATATGTGGTTTGCATGCAGGATCGGCAATCTGGTGATGATGAAGCAATGGCTTTGGATGAAACCTTCTGTACGGCTCTTGAGTATGGGCTGCCTCCAACAGGTGGTTGGGGATTGGGTATTGATCGGCTAACAATGTTGTTAACTGATTCACAAAACATTAAGGTTCTCTTCTCTTCTCTCTCTCTCTCTCTCTCTCTCTCTCAGGTCTGTGCCTGTTTGCATTTGTCTCATTTATACGTGTATGTGTGTACACTCTCTGTTCTCAATGGGCTCTCAACATATGCTATTTGGTAACAGGAGGTTATTCTCTTCCCAGCCATGAAACCTCAAGATGAGCCATCTGCTAAAGGTACTCTTCCCAGCCATGAAACCTCAAGTGATAATGGTTACCCTTTTCATAACTATAAACAAAAATTATGATCTTGTTTTAGAATCTGTGTGTCTTGCCTTTGATAATGGGGTCTTTAAATTAACGGGTTTTTGTATTGGTGAATTTTAGTGAAGTTTGGCCTTCAATGGCCTAGATTTTTTGAGGGTTTCTGTTTTTGTTTTCTTTTGACTCTGAAGCTTAAGCCCTCTGTTTTTGTTGTATAGTGTGTTTGTGCAAAAAAAATTTCGTTTACGACTCAAAAATGTGGTTTATGGCTAGAGATTTGGCTTGAAAATGTGATTTACTCTGTGTAGAGGGCGGTGCTGGAACCAGCAATGCAAGGGCATGACATGAACCTGCAAATTGTTTCTAGAGATTTGTATGGTACTTTGGTTGCTTACAGATTGTTGAAGATTTCTCCGAAAACATTGTTGATGTGTTTGGTTCGTAGAAAAGTAAAGAAATTGTGATCTTGATATTAAAAATTTTCCTTTCAAAATTCATATTTCAGATTTTATTTGGGTTTTTTTGAGAAACCAAGATAGGAAGATCTGGATTTTTCTCATTTGCTACACATTAGTACAAGGCTGCTGCTCTCCTCTCTTACATATATAGATACCTAACTTGGCTTGAACGGTTTTTAGGAATTGATAGAGTTCATAGCAAAATTAAGAGGGTATAAAGTGGAGTTTGAGGGACTGAGAAATTTTTGATATTCAGTGGGCTAGGAACGACGTCGTTCCCCGCTGCCCTTTTTTTTTTTAAATATTAATTAACGTTTTTCTGTTTTTTTTTTTTTTTAATTAAGGAAAAAAAAAAATCCAAAACGACGTCGTTTTGGTTATTGGTTAGCAACGCCTAATGGAGGATTGAATTGAATATATTTAAAACTTGGAGGACTGAAATGACAAAATGTGAAATTTAAAATATATTTTAATAACTTAATTAAAATTGAATAATAAGATTAAAAAAAAAAAAACTTCAAATTACATAATGAAAGTACATTGTGTAAGACAAGGATTTTTTTACTAAAACCAAATATTATAATAGATTATTAAAATCATTTAAATAAATTAAAGTCTCTTTAAAGTATAATATCATATGAAGATATTATATATTTATGATATCATCCTCTAAGTACATTCTAAATGCATGGAATAGTCTGCTAGGAAGTTTTGTTATAGTAGTTTAAAGAGGTTTAGGAAAAGAGTTAAGAGCTGTGTATGTGTAAAAAAAAAAAAAAAAACTATCGAAATGGTCATATATCTCACGTCAACTTTAAAAAAACACAAACTCAATCCTATTCATTGGCCACAACCACGCTGACCTCCTCCACAAGTACATGACTTACGCTCCCTACTTTCTCTACCCACAAGACTCAGACTCCATTGTTAAGACCCTAATCCTACGTGGCTCCCACCCTTTTCCTCATTGCCTGTGCTTCTCCAAAACCCACTTCCTCTCTTCCCCATAACCCTTTCCCTTCATATCTTCTTGAGCAAAATGTCCTCTGGTCTAACAAAAACTACTCTGGTAAGGCGGTAACAGTTTCATCTGTCTCATTCACTCAAACCCAAAACTTGGTTTTGACTCATCTCATGAAATCAATAGATTCGCCTCTTACACCAATGAACTCGACCTCCCAATCTCACAACTCTTATAGATTTCGAAATTGGCCAACTCAGTACTCCGTCTCGGCTTCGATATTGGAGGTGGAACTGGGACTTTTATGGCTAGTTTAAAGGTCCACAATGTGACTGTCATCGGGTTTCAAATGAAAATGATTGAGTATTCCGTTATTTTTTTTAAACGGTAGACTAATTGGGTACTGATTTGGAAGGTATGTGAAGTTTATGGAGTAAATTGGCCAATAAAATAGTTTAGGAAGTGTCTTAGCCACTACTTCAAAGTTTAGGGGTATATGAGTATTTTTCCCACCGTGTGTGTTCAAAGATTAGTAAATTTTAGTCTCTTCCTTTTTTTCTTTAATTCTAAAATTTGGGATGGAGTAAAGGTATAACAGACTTTGCAACATTTTTCATTTTATTATAGCAGTTTTACTAGTCAACAGCACTTATAATCTATGAGAAAGTTCAATAAAATATTATTTTATTAAAAAAATGATTTTCTCTCTATTTTATTTTCTTTTGCATATAAATATGAAACTTAATAATTATGACAATTATTAATAAATATTATTTTAATTGTATTTTCATATGAAATATTAACTATGAAATTTGGTAATTATAGTATTAATTAATAGTTATTTATTATGATAGTGCTTTTATATGGAATTATTAAATATATAATTATGATAATTGTTAATATATTTATTATGAGTGTGTTTGTATATTGAACTATTTAATCTATCATTTACTTCTTCTAAAAAATCTATCATTTAATTTAAGGTTTAAATATAAAATAAATTTTAAGTTTAAATAAAAATATTAAAATAATGACAGTTAAAATTGTAGGATAGAAAAGATTATCTAGCAATATATTATGAGGTTAACCAAAAGTCAAAAGTCTTTTTTGTATATGAATATGAAACTTGGTAATTATGATACTAATTAATTCACATTTATTTTGATTATATCTGTATATGAAATTTGAAATTCTATAATTGTGGTATTTATTATTGTAGGGCCAAATTTTGTAATGGACCCTAGACAATAGAATTTGTAGAGCATGGGTAGAAAAAGGGGTAGGCACTAACAAAAACCTGGCGCAACCAATGTTCAAACTTCTAATGTAGTCTTGACTAGAATCAAAGGTTTCCCGGGGAATCACTGTTATGGTCTTTCTAGGGCCTCAATGAGGATCTTGGCCGTCTTTTTGGGTGTTTCCTTCTCTTCGGCTTAGTCCGAAGAGTTCAAACCCTCCTCGCCCCTCACTCTTCCCCCCCACCCCTCAGATAGGGAATCATCTTTTGTTATATAGCCTCCTTTCTTCCGTTCTTATCCGTCCACTTGTCAGTTATCCGGACGTTATGCATTAGGACCCGTCCCATCGCCTACTTTTTCAGGTTTTATGTCAGTTCCTAGACGCTCTGGCATACTTTAAAAGTTGAAGTGATTGAGGCCTCCAGGTTTATTAATCATATCATCATTTAAAGAAATCAGGATGTTGGTGAGACACCTTTCAGTGGGGGAAGGATATTTTCCTTTTATCCACGTAACCTGGCCGAGGACATAGGCGTCTTCGGACAGGCCTTTTTGAGGCCCAGGGCCCATCTTCTGTTTTCGGCCCGTGCTTTCTTTGGTGCGGGCCTTAGGCCGGCTGTGGAATGGGCCATGTACGTTGACATTTAGGGCCTCACAATAGCCCCTCAAAATTCTGCTGCCTGTCCCCTCGGGCGGGGAGGAGGATTTTGATCTGCCCGGCGCACTTTCATGCTCTGCGGAACGTTATCCCTCCGTTTAGCGTTATTACAGCGGTTTTTGTAATTATTCTTTTGGCACTCCGTTTCTTGTGTTTTTCGTCGTTAATAGGGCTCGTCACTTAGCATCAAAAAAGGGGTGGATGCCGCCGTAGATTTGGGTTCGTGGTAAGTTTCAAAAACCCTGGTTCTGCCCTATGCTTATATCGCCCTATAGTGACTAGTTTTTGTATAGGTTTGGGTCCGAAAACCATACAAGACCTCAGCTGTTCTAGCACTCAGTATTTAGTATTTAGTGGAGTGGTCCTCCCCTCGGCCTGTCTTTGGACCGTGCGGTGCACAAAATTTGTCTAAAACTTATTGTACTTATTGGAAGTAGCTGGTTTCACGAGGCTAGTGTCCGAGGATCATACAATACCTTGGGTCCGCCTAGTACCTGATTTTCTTGTTTTAATTTTGTTAGTTTCCCCAAAGGCTGGTGTCCGAGGACCATACAATGCCTTGGTTCTGTCTAACACTTAATTTACTTTTTGGAAGTAGCTGGTTTCCCCAGAGGCTTGAGTCTGAAGACCATGCAATGCCTAGGTTCTGTCCAGTACCTGATTTTCGACGTAGCTGGTTTCCCCATAGGCTTGAGTTCGAAGACCATGCAATGCCTAGGTTCTGTCCAGTACCTCATTTTCGACGTAGCTAGTTTCCCCATAGGCTTGAGTCCGAAGACCATGCAATGCCTAGGTTCTGTCCAGTACCTGATTTTCGACGTAGCTGGTTTCCCCATAGGCTTGAGTCCGAAGACCATGCAATGCCTAGGTTCTGTCCAGTACCTGATTTTCTTGTTTTAATTTTGTTAGTTTCCCCAAGGCTGGTGTCCGAGGACCATACAATGCCTTGGTTCTGTCTAACACTTAATTTACTTTTTGGAAGTAATTGGTTTCCCCATAGGCTTGAGTCCGAAGACCATGCAATGTCTAGGTTCTGTCCAGTACCTGATTTTCTTGTTTTAATTTTGTTAGTTTCCCCAAAGGCTGGTGTCCGAGGACCATACAATGCCTTGGTTCTGTCTAACACTTAATTTACTTTTTAGAAGTAGCTGGTTTCCCCAGAGGCTTGAGTCTGAAGACCATGCAATGCCTAGGTTCTGTCCAGTACCTGATTTTCGACGTAGCTGGTTTCCCCATAGGCTTGAGTCCGAAGACCATGCAATGCCTAGGTTCTGTCTAGTACCTGATTTTCTTGTTTTAATTTTGTTAGTTTCCCCAAAGGCTGGTGTCCGAGGACCATACAATGCCTTGGTTCTGTCTAACACTTAATTTACTTTTTGGAAGTAACTGGTTTCCCCATAGGCTTGAGTCCGAAGACCATGCAATGCCTAGGTTCTGTCCAGTACCTGATTTTCGAGGTAGCTGGTTTCTCCATAGGCTTGAGTCCGAAGACCATGCAATGCCTAGGTTCTGTCCAGTACCTGATTTTCGAGGTAGCTGGTTTCCCCATAGGCTTGAGTTCGAAGACTATGCAATGCCTAGGTTCTGTCCAGTACCTAATTTTCGAAGTAGCTGGTTTCCCCAGAGGCTTGAGTCCGAAGACCATGCAATGCCTAGGTTCTGTCCAGTACCTGATTTTCGAGGTAGCAGGTTTCCCCATAGGCTTGAGTCCAAAGACCATGCAATGCCTAGGTTCTGTCCAGTACCTAATTTTCGAAGTAGCTGGTTTTCCCAGAAGCTTGAGTCCGAAGACCATGCAATGCCTAGGTTCTGTCTAGTACCCAGTTTTCGAGGTAGCTGGTTTCCCCATAGGCTTGAGTCTGAAGACCATGCAATGCCTAGGTTCTGTCCAGTACCCAGTTTTCGAGGTAGCTGGTTTCCCCATAGGCTTGAGTCCGAAGACCATGCAATGCCTAGGTTCTGTCCAGTACCTAATTTTCGAAGTTTAGTTATTTACTTCAATTATTTACTCGTAGCCGTTTAGTTCTACATTGCTATAATTTTGCAATAAGCATTAAATAATTACGTTTTTCAAGCAGAATAATGATAATAAATGCGGAATGGAGTTGGTGGGAGATAAGACCTTGCCGTGTTTTGCCTCTTCGTTTGATGGGACTTTCTGACTACGAGGCGTCTTTTGGGTTATCCGAGTGATGTGTGGTGACGTTTCGGTTCTATTTCGTTACTGAGGCGCCTCCTCATTAATGCCAGCCACGGATCCACGAAGATCTAATGGTTGACAAGCCCCTCGGAATTTGGGGCGGAGTTATTGCCTCCGAAAATCTCTCCCTGGAATTTATTGCGGATTTTTCCTCATCAATATCCTACCGTCTATATAAGGCGTCTCTAAGGCGACCTTCTCCTTCACACTTTCACAAACATCCATCTTAACCCTCCTCCGAAGATATCACAAAGACAGGAGACTGTCAAAAATAGCCATTCGAGCCCCTTCGAATGAGTTGGCCCTTGGATAGGGCGGTCTCGGGGATGCACAGCCCCTATCAGGAACCGAGGATGGCACTCCGACCCTGGACATCACCTTGGGGTTGGAGTGGGGGAAAAACACAGGTCCTCCTTCTTTTCAACCTAACCAAGGGAGGAAGCCCCCTTCCCCTCTGGAGGAGAGTCCATGAAGAACGTAACCACCTCCTCTTGGGTATGGGTCCTTGACCCTCCAAGCCAGCTGCACTGGGGGTGGGAGGGAAACCAGGCGGAACCCAGAAGCGGAGCCCTCCTGTGCCTCTACCTCTCCCACCTCCTACGTGGCCCTTCTTCCCTCTAATCCTTCTTCTCTCTTCTTCTTTTGCTCATTGACCATCCTTCCCTTCTTTCTTTTTCCCTTTTATCTCTTCTATTTCCATCTCCCAACCAGTCTCCCCCTCTTCATTTCCTCCTCTTTTGCTTCACTCCTTTTCTATCTTTTGTTCCTCAGTCAGCTTCGCTTTCTGCTATTTGTTCTTCATCTCTTCTTTCGCTTCTTTTCTATCTTCTGCTCCTCAGTCAGCTTCGCTTTCTGCTATTTGTTCTTCTGCCGGCTCCATCAAGCGTCCGCCTTTGTAGTTAGTTTTAGAACAAGCCCCACGGGCTTCACTTGTAAAAGATGTCATTTTACTTTATGTATGAATGAAAGAAGTAAACCTGTTTTGTGTTACATATATGTATTTTTTTTTTTTTGTTCTTGCAATTGCTAACTCTTGAATGAACGTTGTTGCTATAATTTGTACTGTTTTGGTGTTTTGTTTTTCAAAAACGTTTTCTTTGGTTTCTTTACGCCGACCACCGCACTCGCTAGCGCGCAAAACCCCTTCCCCACAGACGGCGCCAATTGTAGGGCCAAATTTTGTAATGGACCCTAGACAATAGAATTTGTAAAGCATGGGTAGAAAAAGGGGTAGGCACTAACAAAAACCTGGCGCAGCCAGTGTTCAAACTTCTAATGTAGTCTTGACCAGAATCAAAGGTTTCCTGGGGAATCACTGTTATGGTCTTTCTAGGGCCTCAATGAGGATCTTGGCCATCTTTTTGGGTGTTTCCTTCTCTTCGGCTTAGTCTGAAGAGTTCAAACCCTCCTCGCCCCTCACTCTTCCCCTCCACCCCTCAGATAGGGAATCATCTTTTGTTATATAGCCTCCTTTCTTCCGTTCTTATCCGTCCACTTGTCAGTTATCCGAACGTTGTGCATTAGGGCCCGTCCCATCGCCTACTTTTTCAGGTTTTATGTCAGTTCCCAGACGCTCTGACATACTTTAAAAGTTGAAGTGATTGAGGCCTCCAGGTTTATTAATCATATCATCATTTAAAGAAATCAGGATGCTGGTGAGACACCTTTCAGTGGGGGAAGGATATTTTCCTTTTATCCACGTAACCTGGCCGAGGACATAGGCGTCTTCGGACAGGCCTTTTTGAGGCCCAGGGCCCATCTTCTGTTTTCGGCCCGTGCTTTCCTTGGTGCGGGCCTTGGGCCGGCTGTGGAATGGGCCATGTACGTTGACATTTAGGGCCTCACAATTATTATTGTGTTTTTATATGAAACTATAATATATATAATTATGATAGTTATTAATGGATATTTATTATAATTGTGTTTGTATGCTGAATTATCAACCATCTATTCTATTATATCATTTAATTGATGGTTTAATATAGAATAAAATTTAAATTCAATTAAAAAAAATTATATTAGAATATTGACAAGTAAAATTGTGAGGACATGGAAGTTTATGTGGCAATATAATTTGACATTAACTAAAAGTTAATGTCAAATTATATATATAGGCTTGGGTTCAATTAATACTTGGTGTAACTTTATAATTTTATGTGAATTTTAACAAATCTACCGTTAGATTATATTATTTTTGTATATTCTTCATATTTACAAAATTTCAAGGTAATAAAAAATTAATAACTATATTATCAATCAATTATTTAAATTCAAGTTTTTGTAGTTAAAAATTATGCATAAAAGATAAGTTTACGGATCGAATGGTAGATAACATCAAATTGACATGAATGTTAAGAACATATAAAATATGTAATTCATTGGTGAGATTTTCAAAATATGAATTCTATAACAAGTTATTAGGTTGTATAACATTGCTTAGAGTTATATCAAGTGTAACTTGAACCCAACTCATATATATATATATATATATTATCGATTATAGATTATAGTAATTCAAGGATGTTTAGGAAAAAAAAGTAAAGAGCAAGTAAATGTGAATATTTTCATGTTTTTTAAAGTTTAGTAAATTATACCTTTAAAAAAAATCAAAATTTGGGATTAAAGAAGGGTATAACAAACTTTGCAACATAAGTGAAAAGGTTTTCTAACTCTTCAAGTCTTAACCCTTCAAGTCTAGTGGCATCCTCTATTCAAAAGGAAAAAACTTAGATTTGACGATGAAAAACAATAAATTAATTTGAAGAGGATAAAGATGTAACTTGCATAAGTAACTTGGGAGTTTGGACACGGTTCAGAAGGGTGATGGATGATGTGTTTATTGATGCACTCTTGCATCAACATCATCTAGGTAATAGAAGTAGTTTAGTCTTCATCACACATGCCTATGACAATATTGTGAAGGATTTGCAAGAAAAATTTGAAAAATCAATAGACAAGCAAAAGGTGAAAAATTGCATTAAAATCATCAAGTATAATTGGTCAAAATGCTATGATGTGTTTAAGAATGGATTGAGTGGTTTTGCTTGGAGTCCAATCGCCAAAATGTGGAGTGCTGCACCGGAAGTTTGGGAAAGTCTAATCCAGGTCTGTTCTAATCTTATGTTAAGCTTCCTCTTTACCTATTATAAAATAATTGTGAATGAAGTTTTTGTTAGTGACTATCCTCTATCCAATGCTAGACTCTGTTCTTCATACTGAGTGTGGACTAGCATTACATTATTGTGAGTTTGTTATGGTATTGGCTTAATGATGGTGATGCATTTGGTTTGGATATAGTGACGTATTAAGTTGATTCACTAGTGACCCTAGTATTGGGGATGGGAAAGAAATTAATATTCTGGGATATTTAAAACATACTATGCATTATGTTTTGAATTATAAATGTACTTGTTTTTTGCTATTCATAATACAGGGAATAAGAGGATGTCTAGTAATAGCAAACATATTACTATGATGCAGTCACAAAAGAAGTCTTGTGAAAAAAAGTTAAATCAGTAAACGAATATCAACCAACTGATCATATGTTAACAGACCCCCTTACTAAACCCTTTTCCTGGTGGGAAAATTAGTGAAACTATGAGAGATATGGAACTGTTACAGTCTTGATTGAAACATGCTCTCACACTGATGTCAATTAAGTGTAACTTTGTAAACTGAAAATTATGTGCATAAAAGTTCAAGGCAATTTAATCAAGAATTATCCAAGAAATATGAACGTGAAAGTTTCATTTCCAGTATATTGCATATTTAAGGAATAGTTGAGGTAAGTCTAATCCTATTCCTACTAAACACTCATATCTAGCTAATGCACTGTAATTCCATAACGAGAAAAGTTGGGTACGTTATCCTTGACAGAGCTCATAGCTTTTAATGTGGAGTAATAAAGTGGTTATGGATGCTCTTGATGATTTTGCCTTTGCAACTATGAACCCTTATATACTATGAACATTTATTCTTTGAATTCTCAAACTTAAGTTCAATTTTTAATCCTCAAGTGAATCCACAACCTTAAGATTAAGGTTTAATACTCTTAATACTTTAGGCTCATTGAATGATATTCAACCCAAGGTCCAAGGTGTAGTCCACCTATTGACATGTGTTATATAATACCTGAACTATTCCTTAAATATCAAGTGTTATATAATACCTTGAAACTCATGTGTTATATAACACATAAGGTGTAAAAGAGGATCGAACCTTAATATATATATATATATATATGAGATGGGTTCAAATTACATATTTTCTAAACCATTAGATTTAAGTAGATCTAACGATAAAAAAAAAAAACTCTCATTAATGCTAATATTCTGATTAGGATCTCATTAATTATCTCTTATTTATTGCATTCCATATCAATCTCTAAACCTAAAAAAAAAAACACCAAAAAGTATACGTATCTCTCTAATTTTTTTTTTTCCCACCATTTCTCAAAAAAAAAAAAAAAATCCTCCACTGCACGCCTCTCTGTCTCTTTGTCCCTTTCTCCTCCACTGCTCTTCCAGCTCCACTACCAGGTTGCCAGTAGGAAGAAGAAGAAGAAGAAGCCGCTGGTTGCACAACTGGTTAGTCTTCCACTGTTTTTCCCTTGTTATAATTTCTTAGATAGAACTATTTTATTCTCAAAAAAAAAAAAAAAAAAAAAAAAAGATAGAACTATTTTATTGTATTTAACTATATTGTAAGACGTTGAAAATTTTGGTGGCTGTTGTGGTTCTTTTTATATGCAATAGTAGTCTTTTAGTTCATTTTATATGCAACTATATTTTCCAGATCAACTTGCTATTGACTAAATCTATTGGATTTATTAGTTCTTTTTATATGCAATAGTAAATATAATTTATCAAAATAGTTGCTGCATGTGTAGATATAACCTCTATTTTTCTATTGGGTCTATTAGTTGTTCCAAATTTTACTGTCTCACGTGTAGTTAAATTTTATTAGTTTTTCTATTGGGTCTATTAGATATAACCTCTGTTTTCCCTTGTTATAATTTCTTAGATAGAACATATGTTTTGTAGCTGAATGTTTACACACTGATGAGAGGGAACTTTGATATTATATTCAGTCTATTAGTTGTAGCTACAGGTATTGGCTACTAAATCGAATAGTACTTGGCTCAAAGTGACTATTTCTTTAGATATGAAATTATTTAAATTTTTATTTATGTAAATATATTGCTTGTTATGTTTACATATTTTATAATTGTGTTCATTGTTTATATTGGTTGTTATAGTTACTAAATAGCAAATGGAGTGTGAAGAGTTATATGATGCCCCAAACAATCCGGAGCTCTCAGAGTAAGAGTTACCACTAGAAGATTTTGGTGATTGTGAGTTGAAATCCAAGCCATATGTTGGAATGCAATTTGACTCCCATGATGGTATTGAAACTTTTTACAAAAAATTTTGCAAAAAATAAAAAAGGTTTTGGAATCCGTGTTCGTATTGGTAAAAGACCGCCTAGAAGTGATAATATAACAAGTATTTATGTATGTTGTAGTGAAGGGCAACGCAAAAGAAAACATTACAGCGTTTGATGCTAATAATATTGATGACTTAGCATAGAGTGAGTTTTTTCATTTCATTTTTCTAGTCTTTTTTTTTTTTTTAATAATTTTGATTGTAATAATATATATCTTTTGTTTCAAATTTACTTATATATTTTTTTCTACTTTAGGTACATGTGGCTGAAGAGAATCACAAAATGAGCTTCGCTTGGTGGAATTGAGATATATAGAGTCCAAGTAGCTTAAAATATAAGTGTTTAAGGACCTATGTTGTTAATCATGACAAAAAAATACATTTTGGTTTTTTTATTTTTATTTTTTTGTTTTGTTTTTTTAAGGACCTATATTGGAATACTATTTGGAATTTTCTAGCTAAGAACCTTAGCTATTAGTCTTTGATCCATGACAACATATATATGGAGGGTAGTAGCAATGTAGCCATAGTTTTGGTTACAAACTACTCATTTACTTTTGCTTTAATTTAATGCGATTAACGGTGTGTTTATGGCACATTTTTCAGAGTTTTTAAGCAATTCTATACTCTTTGTTTAGTCCTATATTCATTTTTCATAGAGGAAATCTTTTTGTGATAAGCAATCTGTTAGAATAATGAAAACTTTTTGGAGGAACCTATTAACAATTTTCCCGAAATGTGTTACTGTCTCCAATGATGGTTTTCAATTAATCACGTTCAACATGTTGTCCTATAATGCATTAGCAACCTACTTGTTATCCTGATTCAGGACTCTTTCACTTATAGAAATTGATCAACAAAATCGTATTTTGATCTAAAGATAAAATGCACATGTAAAAAAAAATTAGCAGCTTCATAGGCAGCAGACTTACAACATCTCTTAATCCAAACATCTCTGATTACAAAAATTGATATATGAAGAAGCGATTTTATTCAATCAATTGGAGTCTAAGTGTACAACTAACAAACATAAATACATTTAGCAGTAACAACTAACAACAGATACAATAGCGTTTGCTACTCCATAATCACTCCAATACCAGGTGAAGCAAAGGTCTAATGATCATTTTTGCTGCTCCATAATCACCATAATGCATTTTGTATTCCTATCAAAACGTTTGTCAATGAGCCTTCTAACATTTTCCTGCAAAATGAAGTGTTTGTTTTAAGTCTTTCACAATCAGCTAGAAGCAATAAATCAATCTTTAAGATGCTATTTAAAAAATTAGATCAAGTTAGTATTACTGCTTTCATAAGGTGTTGTTATCTTCAGATGAAATGACCCCCACCCCCAAAAATAAAAAAGAGGGAGATGGCAATTATTAACTTTTTAGATAGGAAATCTTACAAGATTAAAAAATGATAGATGACCCAATAGAAAAACAGAGGTTATATCTACACATTTAGCAACTGTTTTGATACTTTATATTTACTATTGCAGATACAAAGAACTAATAAACCCAACAGATTTAGCCAATAGTAAGTTGTTCCGGAAAATATAGTTGCATATAAAAAGAACTTTATATATATATATATATAGAATATGGTAATTCCTTTTAACTGTTCAGAAGTATATACAACCACAACTATTCAAATTTAAATTATGGTGCTGGACCCAAAGGACCATTTATAGAAAATGGTAATTCCCTTTAACAATTAAACATACATATTGCGCCATTTAGCATAAATTACAGCCCCTGATAGGTTCATAGAGTATGTTGAAGTTTTTGATAGAACAAATCTATTTATCTCCATTTTTTTCATATTAAGTCAAGATACGTAGAAATATTTGTCAGTGGAAACTCGGAATAAAAATTTTGTAACATGTGAAATTAAATGAAGGAATAGTTTGTGTAAAAGTAGTGTACCCTCATTCATATAAAAAGAACTAAAAGACTACTATTGCATATAAAAAGAACCACGACAGCCACCAAAACGTCTGTAGTACAATATAGTTGAATACAATAAAATAGTTTTATCTATTATAACAAGGGAATTTTAGTGGGAGACTAACCAGTTGTGCAACCAGCGGCATTTTTTTTTTTTTTTTTTTTTAGTTGGCGACCTAGTGGTGGAGGGAGAAGAGCAATGGAGGAGAAAGAGACAAAGAGATACAGAGAAGTGTAGTGGAGGATTTTTTTTTTTTTTTTTTTTTTTTGAGAAACGACAGGAAAAAAAAATTAGAGAGATAAGTATACTTTATTTATTTTTATTTTTTTGTGTTTTTTTAGGTTTAGAGATAGGTATGGAATGTAATAAATAAGGTACAATTAATGAGATACTAATCAGAATATTAGCATTAATGAGGGTCAATTTTTTACCATTAGATCTACTTAAATTCAATAGTTTAAAAAGTGTAACTCTTTAGAGTTACACCAAGTGTAACTTGAACCCATCTATATATATATATATATGTTACTTTGTAGAAAGATATTTCTAAGGACTAATAGAATTAATAGCTTTATGTGTAATGGGTTTATTTTGTTGTCATTTTTTAACAGGCTAAACCTAAAGCAAAAGAGCTTAATTTAAGCTAAAGCAAAAGAGCTTAAGAACAAACCAATTCCAAACTACAACAAATTGGTTGAGCTTTATGGAAAATATAGAGCAGCTAGGGAATAATTTGAAACTGCATCGAAGATGAGGCAACGGTGGGCTACTTCAACTGGAGAGGGCTCTATGGAGAACATTGAAGATATTGATCATTTAGTTGCTCAAAATGAAGTTGTGGGGGCCTTTTTGTTGTTGTGCGTTGGGCTGCCTGCCGCGGTAATAGGCCCGAGTATTCTGAGTAAGGAAGTTGAGACCGGTCCAACCGGAACTCAACTTGGGCCGGCTTGTGCGCAAACGTTGAGTCCAAGTCCAAGGGAAGATGCTGCGAAGTGGGCTTATCCTCTGTTTCTGCCGCGAAAGACTTTTCTCCAGTTTCTGCCGTTGCCAGTTTCTACTGCAAGATTGATGTTTCTGCCGCGAAAGACTTTTCTCCAGTTTCTGCCGCTGCCAATTTCTGCTACAAGATTGATGTTTCTGCCGCAAAAGGAACTTTTTTCCAGTTTCAGCCGTTGCTAGTTTCTGCTGCAAGATTGATGTTTCTGCCGCAGAAGGAACTTTTTTCCAGTTTCTGCCGCTACCAGTTTCTGCTGCAAGATTGATGTTTCTGCCGCAGAAGGAACTTTTTTCCAGTTTCTGCCACAGGTCCGACTTTTCTGCTGCAGAAGGGACTATTCTCCAGTTTTTGCCACAGGTCTAACTTTTCTGCTGTGCAGCAAGACTTTCTATCATGCAGTAAAACCGTCTGCCTTGCAATAAAACTTTCTGCTATGCAGTGAAACTGCCTGCTGTGTAATAAAGCTTTCTGCTGTGCAGTAAAGCTTCCTGCTGTAAAGCCTTCTGCTGTGTAATAAAGCTGTCTGCTGTGCTTTAAGCCTGTCTGCGGTGCTTTAAATCTGTCTGCAGTGCTTTAAAGCCTTCTGCAATGTGAATGACCACTCTTTGCTTTTACTGCAGAAAAAAAAACTTTTCTACTTCCTGTACATGAACAAATCTAAAACCCAAAGAAAATACCCATCAAACAAGTGTTAGTTTAAATGGGTTAGCATATTCTCAAATATATACACATATTCATAAATAAAGATATATGTATATGTATACTTATGGCAGGATAATGATTAGCTTGTGTCAACAGTAAAATACGTAATAACAAATAAAGAGGAAAGCTTCGGCAGGAAATGTTTAGCTGGTAAAATAGTTAACACGGTAAACATAATAAAAAAGGGATTACAGTAGAATAACAGGTACAACAAGTAAAGACACAGCAGCAGGACAACTGATGCGGCAGACTTGATAAAAAATGTGTTACAGCAGGATGACTAAATACGGCAGATATAAGTTATAATGAGAGAAATCAAATATATTTATAATCAAAATTAAGTAATAAATCTGCCCATAGAATAAGTAAACCAAGAAGGAACCCAAACTCCAACTTAACAACCTTATCATGGGCTCCTGTCATAAAAGTTGTTCATTTTGGAGAATAGGCCTAAATGGCTACTAGTTATTATTTTTAGAGATTTCAAAGAGTGGGTTTGCTAAGAGGGAGGGAAAAGATGGTCTATTGATGCATGCCCCTATTCCTACCGCGTTTTCTCTCTTCTTTCTCTTTCTTTCTTTCTTTCTTTTTCTCCCCACTGGGTGTTTTTCTTCTTCCCCTGTTTTTTACTCATTCCCCTGTTTTTTCCTCTCTCCCTCCTCTGTTTTCTGCTCCTCTTTTTCTACCATGGTTACCTCCCTTTTATAGTGAGCTAATTCAATGGGATTTCTCCCTTTTACCCCTAGGGCTTCACCAACTGTTTTTGGTTTGTTGTGGGCATCCTTTCAAGATTACCCATCCACCAATTGGTTGCCCCTGTCATTACTCAGAATAGGTCAGCTGCACCATTACTTATTCCACGACAAAATTCCATTTTGTTTGTTCCTGCTGTATACCTCTACCTCTCTACCTAACTCTATGGCATGCATCAGTGGTCCCAACCATTTATTACTTCTTTTGGGTAAGATACCATCCCAGCAAGGTATATATCCCAAAAGAAGTTATGGCAGGAAACCAAATATAGACCCCCTTTTCCCCCCACCACCAAACCACGCCCTCTGAATCTCTTTAACCATGGACCCACCTCCCTTGTATTGGCTGGGTACAAGTTGGTGGTGCCCTGGCCCTTCTGTGCTTGCTCCACTGTCTTTTGTTTTTGTCTCCCACGCCATTCCTGCCGTAGCAGATTAGTTCTGTTTTGTTTGCTGTGTGTTTTTGTCTTATTTCTTCATGCGTTTCCTGCTACATTTGTTGTTTCCTTTAGTTTAACTCTCTCTTCACGCAATTCCTGCTGCTAACACTTCTTGTCATTCCTTGTTTCTTTTCATCATGCTTCATCATATCAGTTTTCATGCCTATTTTCTTATACAAAAGGATTTGGGCCTTTGTAGGCCAAATAATATTGACTGGACCAAAAGGGTATTAGGCCCAATTTATCTTCATTTGTCGAAGTCATCCTGCCAAAGAACTGTATTCTGCGGTAGATCTGTATTCTGCGGCACACTTGTATTTTGCAGCAGATGACTTTCACTTGCACTTCTTTCTTTGCTCTTCGGTCTTCTTGGTGGGTTTTTGGGCCTTGCTTCTTATTAGCCTTTCTTCCTTATGGGCCTTTGGGTACAAATTTGCAAAAATGAGCATTAACAGAAGTTACTTTGGAGAGCTGTGATAATGTGGGTGATAATAATGTGGGTGAAGCCTCCTAAAAGCCAAAAAGAGAAAAACATCAAAAAATGAGGACATGGAACAAATTATGGGAGCAATTCAGGATGTTGCTTTAGCAATGAGAGAAGGAAATTCAGCACTTAGAGAATGAAATTTAATTTTTGAGAGGAGCTTGGCACGTGTTCCCATTCCTGAGCAAGACATGTTCCATCTCTTGGATGAGATAGGAATTGATTCTAGATTGCGAATGAGGGCTTATCTCTATCTTATTAAGAATAGAGATATGTTGAGAGCTTTTATTGGCTATCCAGTGGAGGGGTGCAAGGAGCTATTGTTACCAATGATGTCTGATCCTTAAATTTCTCTAACAGTTAGACAAGTAAATGTTCCAAGACAATTTCAGCTTCCAAAAACCTTTTCAATTGATCATTGAACTGTAAACTCTTGGGATTAATTTTTCTTTGGCACTAGCTTGTGTTTATTTTTAGTTTTGCTTTCTAAAACAAGTATGTTAGTAATTACAGATATGGTCATAGCTCATTGTAACACTATCCTTTTTTCAGTGGCTTGAAGACTTTGTTTGCTTACATCCATTTTTATGCTTTTCACATCTTAGTTGTCTGGCATGATACAATGTCGTTGACTCCGCGACTTCTTAGGTCTTGTGCTATGTCCCTTGTTGTTCAATACTGTTTACTAGTATAGGTGCTCATTTAAATTGTCTTGTTATTGTACAGGAATTTCAGCCCTTGGTTTAATCTTGTTTGTAAATGATTAGGCTTTCTTTTTTGGCATGGTCTGGACTTGCCTTAGTTGCTAGACCACTTGGATCTTGATATTTTTTATTGAAAGTTTTTTACCCTGTTCTATTTATAAAAAAAAAAAAAAAAAAAAAAAAAGATTTTGCTTTATTAATTAGATGGGCAAGGCATTCTCAATGGGCTCTATGTTTGGCAAATTTCAATATCTCATGTCATGATTCAAAGTGGCATTGGTTCCTAAACAAATAAGTATGGTCATGAAAAAAATGTTTCAGTGTGTGAAATTTCGCATTTTTTTGAGAAATTATTGTCATTTGTTTTGGTTGAAATTTGTGTGCTATTGCTTAGTGTAAGGACCATATTTAAATTCCTAACCCACTATGTGGGTGGACTTAGGCCCAAAAAGCCAAAAACAATGAATTTGTAGAGAATGGGTTGAAAAAATGGGCTTTAGTTGATCAAACCAACATTAAAATAGATTCAAATGATAAGAGAATGCAAAGAAATAGGGTTATATTGAAGTAAAATCGTCATCGGCATGATCCGAGGAGATTTGTTCATGTATATTATTCTCAAATTAGGTTACAAGTTTGGTTTTTGAATGCTAGAGTGTTTTTTCCTCTTATTTTTTGATCCCCCTTCATGAAGGGTCTCTTCCCTTATATAGTTCCTTTTAAAGCATCTTGATACTATACTTGTTAATCACCTAAGTCATCATTGAGTGCTTGTCCCATCAGACACCTTCTCTGGTCGAATATGCCTTGGGGCAGCCAACTTTGCACTATTCAGGGATCTTCTCCACATTAATGCAGCAAGGAAGTTAGCTGCAGATCATTAAATGCGGTGATGGTAGCTTTCTTTCTAAGATATTTAGGACTTCTCCGGATCTAATATCTCTGCAATGTCTATTCATATCGACAGGACTTCCTGGAAGGTTCTCTTGCATTAGTAAGCTATTTCTTCTGACCTCAGCTTTAGCCTGCCGAGGAGACATTTATCATCGGCTAATATTCCATTGAACCTTTGTGGCCAAAACTAACTCTTATATTTGCTAACATGGTCTCCTCTGACAGAGATTCTTCCTCCTCGAACTAGTCCTTATCCTCGGCTTGGGCCATAGGCCAATTGTACAAATATATAATGAACTTCTGCGCCTAATATCCCTACACTTAGTATTTAGCAGGGATATTCTCTTGAGAATTTTGAGTTGCTTTCTTTTCTGAATAGTAAGTGGGCAAACACTTAAATTTAAATTACATAGTAGGATCCTATTTTTAGAATTAATTCATAGAGTCACTCTCCCTAACTTTTTTGTTTTTTTGGGCCGAATCCTCAAAAAATTAAATTCACGTACTAAGCAAAATAAAAATATATATATATATATATTAAAAATAATAATAATAAATGAAAGAAACACTTAAAATTCAATATTTTGTTGATTTTTTCAGTAAACAAACAAAACAAATATTTTTTTTCTTATTTTAATTATTATCAATTAAGGATGGTTTATTTTAGTATATTAAAAAAGCAGAAAAATATTTAATCATAGACCAATGTTGATTATTTAATTCACATCAGAAAAAAAAAATTATCAAAAAAAAATATTGCACGCTATAGTCATAATTATTTAATCTAACAAATTAATCATAAACCAATGTTGCAAGTCCATTTTCAAATAGGGGTAAATTTTTCTATTTAAATCATTTCCTCTCATTTCCATCATAATTTTTAAAACATTCAAACAAGAGCAAGGGTTAATTACTCTTTTCTCCCTTACTAATTTTAAAAACATCTAAACAAGGTGGAGGATAACCATTCCCCTCTACTCTCCTCCCCTCTACTCCCCTCTCTCTCTCTCTAAACTTCCAAACAGGCCATAAGAGCTCATGCGGAAGGACCTTTACCAATTACTGATTTTTCTTGAAACATAGACTCTTTATATCATCACAGCAAGTGGCACTTAGAAGATCTCCCATGTTATTAGAAATTGTCCTGGCCAAAGAATTCTGGATAAATTTACCAGGACAAAGAGAAATTTCTCTTTTTTTCACTCTCCTATGGTTATTTAGTTAAAAGCAAATCTCACCAATACAAACCTTGTAGAGTCTTCTTTTACAGGTTCCATTATATTTGCTTATGGTCTTTAGCACCCCTGGCTTGCTCGTAATGATAGGGTTTTTCGTCTCTCTTCAGCTTCTCTCCATCAATGCATTCACAAGGCAAAACAACTAGCCTCAGAATATTTCTATATATTTAGCACACTCCTTTGTTCTTACAAAAACTAAAATCACCACATATATTTCATGACAAGCTCCATAAAATCCTTTTATAGCATTGAATACTAATGGTAGTGTACAAGGTAATCTAGGATTTGTAAGGCGAGGGAGAGTCCTTTGGGATAGCCAAGGGAATTGGATTAGTGGATTTTCAAAGCATATTGGTTTTGCCACAAATAATATTGTAGAATTATGGGCAGTTAGACAAGGTTTATTAATTGTCTGGGAACTTGGTTACAAATTTATAGACCAGCAAAATGATTATGAAATTGTGATATGTTGGCTAACATCAAATGGTTCCATATGGCTCTGGCTATGGCTCCATTAATTTGTGATTGCAGGACTCTACTAAGTAGAGCATGAACCGTCCTACCACGTCACGTCTTTTGTAAAGCTAACAACATTACAAATGGTCTAGTCAAAAGAGAAGTAATGCAAAGAAACAACCTAGTAGAATATGCATAATGTCCTACTTTTGTATATAATCCCTACATATGGGATTTTTTGAAAAAAAAAAAAAAACAGTCCCAAAGAGTGTTCCTTAACATCCTTGAATGCTAGACTTTGTCCAACGATAACTAATGGACCAACTTTTGTAACTACTATTTAATCAAATAAAAGATCTTCTCTTTCTACCCAAAAAAAAAAAAAGTTGTAGAGAGAAGTTACGATAATCTCAAGTTTGACTAATTTGATAAAAAAAGAAAAAGAAAAAAAATAAAAGACAATTCTTACGAGTGGGATCGTGTATGTGTTATGTGTATCATTTATAAAAGCATGAAAAAGTGGGTGAAAAAAAAACTGGTTTAAACCAAAAAAATAATAATAATAATAATAATAATAAAAAGGGGATATAGCTGCAATAAATGACTAAATAATACAATAGGAATTAAACATCCATGTTTCATGTTTGCAATAATTCTGGCATCATTAATTATTACTACATGTTAATGAATGGCACCTAAAAAAAATCCGGATTAAGTGTGACAGAGAAGAGTAGAAGACTACTGAACATTAATAAAGTTCAGGTAAAATAAAAAAAATAAAATAAATAAAATAAAAACCACTGACCAAATCAAGATTTAGCATTCGCTACTCCTTGGATTTCAGGGTCAGTCAGCTACATGATCGGATCCATGCAGTCAACTCCTGCTTGTAAGCCCCAAAAAACTGCATTTGTTATTTGTTTTAGTCAATACTTCTAAAATTGTTTAACACTTAAATTATTCGAAAAAAGAAAAGAAAGAATGAAATTTAAAAATATATATATATATATATTTATTGCTCCCCTTCATATGTATATAATACATAATTATAATCAAAAAAATGCTATGATTAATCTCTACTTGTACTGCACTTGTTCAGCGAAATTGCCACGTTCATCTTCTTGGGATCCATAATCACCGAACACTCAACCCTCTTGTAGAACTTTGGCTTGACCAGTGTACCCAAAACATAAGCTCTTGACGGAACCATGAAGTTCAATGTCACTGGCACTGGATCAATTGGTGCACCATTTTGGCTGCCCAAGGTAGATGCTCCTCCATACAGTGGGATATTGCTTCCTTTCAAAATGATTGCTATTGATCTCTGACTCTTTCTTGATTGATAAAATTCATCTATCTGAAAAATTTTAAACCCAGACAACCAGGATCAAACAAAATGTTCAACTAAAAAAATAAGAAGAGCCATAAAATAATGGACATGAAAAGAACATGTCTTGGGATTGCATGCACACGGTTCCAGAGGCTACTTTCAGTTGAGAATATGTGAGATCTAAAGGTGTTGTCGTGAGATGGACCCCGAAAAATGTGGCAGTGTTACGAAATGTGAGCTTCACTGTGGAATTCATGGACACCATCGCAGTGGCTACTCCTGATGCATCCGCACCAGCTTGAATCACAAACTGATCAAATAAAATGCTCTGCAATCACAAACAACCAACACCCACAACACCAGAAAATTTATTAAAAAAATCACAAAAAAAAAAATCCAACACCCACATCATCAAAATGCAATTTCAATGTCTTATTAGTTTCTTTAAATTATCACTATATATAACCAAAAAAAAAAAAAACTAAGAACTTGTAGCTCAACAAAGACCTATTGTTGTTTTAAATAGAGGTTCAAATCGTACATATATACTAAAAAAACGCACCTTCATAGTGATGGTGGGTTTTTGAGGATGACTTGCACCCCACAAAATCAAAGAAAAGGAAGAGAAAAGCACCAAGAAGCCGACAACAAAAGCAAGACAGTAAAAACGACGGCGGAGGAAATGTTGGTTTCCATCCTCATCGTTCAAAAGGCCTTCTTCTTCAATGGAATCAAACTGATCCTTCCATGGCTTCCAACCCTTCCTTTGCGAGTTGTTGTTGTTGTTGTTGTTCTTGCGTGAACCAGGCTTGAGGGAACCAGAGAAGCGAGTGGAGGAGGACTCACGGGAGTGAGGGCCAAGAGAAGAGTTGGAGTGAGAGTGAGGAGGAGAGCCCATAGGACTGAGCACTGGGCTCGAGTTGAAAGAGTTTGTGGTCTTTTCTCCATCGTGAGAGTCCCTAGATGGGCATTGCATGTAGAACACAGGTCGCCGAGGAGACCTTGTTGGTGAGGACTGGCTCAAGCTACTCACCTCCGAGTCTGTCTTCACCAACACTGACATTGTTGTTGTTGTTGTTGATGATTACGATGATATGGTGGTGGAGCTAATGAGTACTATTGTGCAAAGCAAATTTGAGAGATTTAGATGGAGACGGATGACTATATGACTGTTTGATGGATTTTTTTTTTTTTTTTTGGGTGTGAAAATGTTATAGAATCTCTAGAACGTACGACTTGGTAGTGCACGCGGATCCGGATCCTCTCCATTTCTATTTGAAATGGAGAGTGTCCATTTCATGGACAGATCTCTTTAAAATAAATCAACGGTCTAAAAAGTGCCATGTCAATTAAAACCAAAAATGCTCAAACTCAACTATGGTTAACCTTTACTCAATAAACCCACCCGGTCTAAACAATTTTTTTCTGAAATCTCTGTCTTCTCCAACCCATCTCCAAGCTCCACTCTTTCTCAACCCTGCCATTGCCGCTGCAACCATGACCCTCGTTCCAAACCACCTTTGTCACGGTGGCCACATCTCATAGCCCAGCGTCATCAAACTGCTCTGCTGGAACAGCCACTGCCCAGTAAGTTTCTCTCTCTGATTTTTTTATTGATAAGCTCTGTTGGGTTGCTGGAAAAACGAAGGGAAAAAAAACTATGATACCGCTATTTTTTGATTGATTTGTTGGTGCTGAATTTGGTTTTTTTTTTTTTTTTTTTTGATAGAATGGTTTCTTTTCGTGTGTGTGTGTGTTTTTTTATATAATTTTTTTAAGCTTTTGGTTTTAAGCTTGGTGGGGTGTTTCAGATTTTTGGGGGATTTATGGATTTTTTTTATCTGAATTTGTTCTTAAAGCGATGGGATTTATGGGTTATATTTTTGATACCACGCCCAAGTTTCTTGAGACTAGGTTGAAACACAAAAAGGAAAACCATAAGCAAAGCATTTTTTTTTTTTTAGAATAAACAGCCGAAGCAAAGCTAGTTTAAGATAAAGGATGAGTGAAGAAATAATTATTGCAAAATACTCCATAGGCTTTGCATAAGTTAAGAAAAAAGACGTGAAAATGACCACATAAAAGAAAGGCATGAGTGATTTTTTAAGCACCTAGTACGATTAGCCTTGTATTATTATGAAAAATAATTACAGGGGAGGAAGTATCATCAGTGTTTATGCATATACTAGGGAAAACTCTCCTTTTATCGTGCCTCATCTTCCAATTTGTTATGTTATCATAACTTTTCATTTAGTTTTTTGCAGACGTTCAATCTGATTTTTAATCGGTTAAGGGGTAAAGAAAAAAGAAAAATTTGACAATTTTATCTAGTAAGCAAGCATGAATGCACTAATTCACCTTAAAAGCTTAGAGCGTTGTCAGTTATAAGGTGAATTATATTGGCTTGAGGATGCATAGACTTAGATGTAAGATACTGTGAATGTTCAATTTGGCTTTCAATCTGTTGTTAACTATTTTCTTTCTTTTACCCCCTTAAAACATGTTATTGGGTTGTGAGCAATCATCAAAATACAAGCTCTTTGTTTTACTTAATTATTATAGTTCAACCAGTTGGAAATAATGGGGAAGTTTATAATATGCAGGATTGGCATTTTTTGGATATTGCCTGTAGGTTTCATCAATCCTTGGTATACTTCTTGGGTTATTTTGAATCATCAATTACTTGAGGTGAAAGACTGTCAAAGTGTCAGGTATTCTAGGGGACTGCATTTCGTGTGTCGCAAAACTTCAGATTCTAGAGTTTTGATATCAAAAGGACTTATATAATGAAGAGACATCATACTAGGAAAGGGTGGGGCAAGTTGAATATCATGAGACAAGTCAAAGTGATCAAGCTGTGAGTCTATGACTGAAAATTGGATTGCAGACTATGGCGGGAATGTGTAGTCAAGAAGTAGGAGACACACCAAGTGCAGAATTATCATTATATTATGACCTTTGTAATCAAGTGTATATTTCAATAGAACTCTTATTATATATGTCTATGTTTCTATTTTTTATACTATTACTCTACAAGATATGGAATTACCTTTACGGAGAAATGAAAAATTTGCCGAAATATAGAGTTAAAAATGGCCCAGCCATCCTCAAACGATACCACTAAGAAATTACACATAAAATAGAAATTCATTAAACGTATTTTCATAATGATAATAATATATCACATATATGATCACTGTTCCACTAAAAAAATACTCAAACACGTACACACAAAACCAACATCTTTAAGTATCTTCTAAGCCAATTACAAAAAATATCAAAAATTTCTACAAACTTCGCAAATAATTGTCTAAGTTGCCCTACAAGCTAGAATATATCAAATCTCAAGCTTTAGTTAATCTGAAAATTAGCGAATTTTGCATTGCTAACTTCAAGATATATATTTTTTCAATCAGTCATGGACTTATGGGATACTTCAAAACCTTTTCTTCAAAACAAATGGGCAAAAATTAGTGCATGGAACATTGCATAAAGCTTGCACTTGATTTCTTGAACAACACTTGTACCCGTCTTTAGACCTTTTTCAAGGTTAGGCTGCTCCAACTCATTTTCTACAAAAAAAAAAAAATCAAATGCATTATCTGGAGATTGCCTCAATTAGAAATTGCCCCAATTCCAGGACAACTATCCATTTTAGAGAGGTTATCTGGAGATTTGCTTTTAGAGTCAAAAGTGCATGGTTTAGTAGAAAGACCTTCCTGGGGAAAATTCTCGACAACCTGTAAACTCAAGGTGTTAGCAACAAAGATACATTTTCGTATGGTCCAACAAATAAAGCAATGACAAGGTGTTTGATAGTCCTTAGAGCTTAAAAAATGCATAAATTATATTAAATGTAGGTTTGATCAGACACTAACCTAATGCTAGCTTATAGTTGGTAGATACGTGCATAAGTGCTTAAGAATTTGTGATATTATGGGAACATATCTTTTTCCACAACAGAAATAAAACCTTATTGAAATGTTGTGGTTTATCCAATATCAATAATGACTATATAGTGTCAATTTGTTCAACTTTTTGTAAAAATGCTACAACTGATACTCAAAACTCTTATACAAAATTATCTTGATATCAGAATCTGTTATGCTAATTTAGTTTACTTGATATTGGACCTCTTTAAAACCTCATTTGAGCAACAACAACAACATCATCAATACTCTTTGTACATGGAATAATTATGTCCAAAAATGTAACTTTGGACAAAGGTTTGACTCAACTCGACAAAGCATTGATTCCTAGCTAATTGGCTACAAGAATGGAGGTGTCACATTAATTAACTAGCGTTTGTATTATATGCTTCAATTATATATTTTTCAAATTTATTCTTAACTCAGCCACCATCACATGCCAGAACTTTTGAATGCAACTTTTAAGCCAATGTAAGACTAGATGCCTGACCCAAGTCACGTACCAAGGTAACTCTGGATAAATAGGCTATAGCAGTTATACACAATCAGTTGTTATAATCCAACTAAACAGTTAACAGTTAACCTATTTATTACTATTGAAGTTCAAGAACTAAGCAATTTGCTAACCAAGATTACTGTTGAAAACAGAACTTGAATTCATAATGCGATAATTATGTACATCAGAAGGGGAAAAAATCCACAAAGAAAAATTTCTCAAAAATCCACACCATCAAGTCAAAAGCTCTACATTTTTTTAGCAAATACACTGACAAACTTCAAGTGGTCCATATACTTAGTCATGAAACTGAACTAACATAAGAACAAAAGCATTATCTTCTTTTAAACATACCTTCTATTTGAAAAACTGAACCAACATAAGAACAAAAGCAATATCTTCTATCAAACATACCTTCTATTTGAAAGGGAATTGGGTAAGAAGCTAAGCAAAATTCCAAACACTTTTGTGTAAAAAGAACATGAGTTCAAAAATGCTTGTTCCTTCATGCACATTGCATCAAGCCTGAGCCTTGAGATCCAATAAAAGTTTTTAAAATTATAGTATTTATTGAAACTTACAAAATGAAAAAGGCCATTTAATAATAAAAATTTAGATGACACATATTTCTGCTTTTATATGCAGAAAGCCAAATGTTCAATGTTTCAAACCCCCTTCACACAAGCATTTTGACCTATCAACTCAAAAGCCCATTTAATAATGTGATGCATACAAACATTACAAGATCAATTGAAATCATATAAAGTAGACTGAAATGGATATTTGATTTAATATTATGCTTACCAAAAAACAAAAGCAGTTCAAGAGCTAATTCTAAGAATAGGTAATATGTTAATTAAAAAGTCAAGCACTAGCTAGCTATGATACATTGGGCATATGGTGCAATGTAGAAATATGATGCCAAGCTGCAAAAAATGTTATGATACAAATTTGGTTGACAGTTCTACAAAATACTACTGATACACAAGTACTATTGAGGACAGAAATTTCTGCAAGGTAAGTAAAACTTAAAAAGAATTGTTACTGCACAAAATTCAAGTGGTTCAGCCAGGAATTGGACAGAAATTCAAAGAAGCACCTTTTGCATCAAATCAACCATATTTTGTCAATGAAAGCAAAGGTTGAACTCAGCCTACAAGGTAAAATGATAAAAGGAAATGAGATTTTGATGATGAAAGATTTGTAATGATAATGAGCAGCAAGAGTTTGAAATTAGGCAAAGTAGAGCCAAACTTAATCATTCCATGGCAGAGCATTCTGAGTTTCTGACAAATTTTAATCCCGAAGCTCAAACCAACAACTAATAAAACCACACAAAAAAGAAACCAAATTCAGCACCACTAAAAAATATATATATAGCAGTATCATAGTTTTTTTTTTTTTTTTTTTTCCATCGTTTTTCCAGCAACCAAACAAAGCATTTTAGTAAAAAAATCATAGAGAGGGAAAACTTACTAGGCAATTTCTCCGCCGACGGAGCAGTCCGGCGATGCTGGACTAGTGTGAGACTTGGCCCGCGCGATAACGGTGGCTAGGCACAAGGGGTCATGGTGGCAGCGGCAAGGGCAGGGTTAAGAGAGAGAGTGAAGCTTGGAGATGAGTTGGAGAAGAGAGAGATTTTGAAATTTTCAGAAAAAATGGGTTTGCCGAGTAAACTGTATGGTTAACCACAGTTGCATTTGTTGAGTTAGGTATTTGTATTTTAATTTACGTGGTATTTCTTAGATCATTGATTTATTTCAAAGAAATCCTGTCCGTGAAATGGATACTCTCCATTTCAAAGAGAAATGGAGAGGATCCAAATCCAGTGCACGATGGGTACACGGTTTCTTTATTGTTTACGAAGTCTTGTTTTGTGAAAGCAATTAATAAGGGAAGGTGGATCACTCGACATTGAGTGCAATGGCAGTTGTCTATTAGCTGATTTTGGTTTAATTATTGTCAACCTTCTCGTTTTTTTTTTTCCTAATATGTACCGGTATTTATTTATGATCTAAGTGGAAGATAACACATAGTAGCTACTTATGATATCCATAATCATATTATAAATAAGATGTGAATAATTTTTGAAAGAGTGAAACTTCCATTGAGTGCACTGGATGAGATATGGAAGCTACACATGATCATTTTTATTACCCCTGTATTGTTCATTTGGTTTCCGATGCTTTACTAGAGAATATGCTAGATATAATCCAAGTTCCTAAAATTTATGGACAATGGTTCTACTTCCCTAAAATAGAAATTAAATTCATGATTATTCAAGTTTGTATAAATTAGTAAGGATTATACAAACAAGTGTCCTTAGAGCACTCATTAATAATCAATTTTTAAAAAGTTTTTATATCACTTTTATGAGAAATGAAAAAAACTGTCAAAATATTAATTATTTTTTTTTCAGTTTCCATAAAAACTTTATTTAAATAGATTATTAACCAGTACCCTAAGGGCACTTGTTAGCATTTCCCCAAAAAACAATTTGTTGTTTCTTAATTTATGTGCTCTGACATTAATTGGGCTTAGCTTAATTGTAGATTTTTAAGGATTTCTATTAAAAATTAATGTTAGTATAATAATGTGTTTTTGTTTTTAATTATAAGTTACATATATATCTAATGGGTGTTGAACTTGAACAGTTGAATCTACAACTTTACCATTTACCCAATCCTTAGAAGAGATATGAATAATCTAATTAGTCAGAAGTCACTAACAATTAAACAAATGAAGACTTAGTTATTCCTTCTTCTTCTTCTTTTTTCTTTCACTAAATAAAAAATAAATAAAAAAAACTCTTTTCCCACTTTTCATCTCTATCATCAGTAGTTCTTGATACAATTGGAATTAACAATCTTATACCCATTTAAGGGGGGGTGGGGATGAGGGGGGAATTTGACATAACTAACTGCATATTTCCCACAATTACTTGGACTTTACTAGTTTCATGATCTTAATTACTTTGGAGAACTATGTTAAAAAAAAGCATCCCATTTTGTGTGATCTAATTAGATTAGAAATAGTGGTTCATTAAAGTTAAAACCAATCCAAATCAATGGCTAGGGTAAGCTCTGATTAGCCATCTTGCCAGTACTGTTAATTTATATCCAATCTCTGTTAGCACTAGCTAGAAACATGTACAGGCCCAAAAATCTAAAGCACGGGCCAACTTTGGGCACAAAGAAAACACTGCCTTTGGCTTGGTAGGTAAAGCTAATATTTCTTTTCTAATATCTTGATCCCTACACAACCTGAAGACATTTCTATTCCAAACTCCCCCACCCCCATTCTTTGAATTGTTTAATTTGCAAATTCTCTATTTGTTTTCTCCGGTCACACTTCTCTCAATGATAACCCCAACAGTTTGAAAAGATTTTTTAGAATCATCCACCCAGAAGACAGTGGATGAAAATGTTGAGATATGCAAAAAAGTCACTGAGACTCACACACCCATTATCATAATCAAATCCACACCTGATTATGTGTGAACTTGTGATTAGATTTTAGCACTTTTACATGAGCTCACAATTGATACCTAAATATTTTGTGTCAATTTATGCACTAATCAAAAGTTGTGACATAAGTATAGCGTGGATTTGTAGCTAAAGATGACAAATGTCACATGCTATAATTATATAATCTCAAATTTCTCAACCCATGAGGTCAAGACCCCTCTAGTATTTTGGCTGAAGTGGACAAGTTTTGCCTTATAATGTGACTGTAAGGCTAGGATATGATATGGTATGGGTTGTTACGCAGGTAATGGGCCATAAAAAGCGCTGCTGTGAGTGTTAAAGCATGTTAAACACCATCATATTTGTTTGACACCAGATTTGAGTTCACACTTCATAAGGGTGAGCATAACGTTGTCGATGCTAACCCCACCGACCGACGCTAACCCCACCGATCGGCGCCGACGACTCCGTCCTGACACCAGCGCCGATCGATTGAGCCAAGGCTGACATTCGAAGGGCGAAGCCCGTTCTGATGCGGTCACCGGATCAAAGAATCCTTCACCGATCTACATCGAACCGAACCGATCCCAGTTTACCAGTTCTCCCCCAGTTTCAATATGACGTCGTTTCACAGGTTTTGATTTTAATTTTTGTTAATGAAACGACGTTGTATGGGTGTTATTAAAATTTATAAAAAAAAAAAAAAAAAAAAAAAAGGTATGTTTTAATTTAGTTTTTCAAATTCTTAGATTCTTAAGGGGTATAAATTCATTCTTAAGGGTTTTCAGATTCTTTAACTCTCTCTCTCGGTCTCGCCTCTCACCTGACGAAGCGACACTGGCCTGAGGTCCTGCCATTGCCTGATGCAGTGACGCCTGGCCTGAGCTCTCGTCGTCACTTACCAGTCACGGCAAACCAACAATAAGCCTGAGCCTCTGCAAAATCCTTTAAGGCTTTAACTCTCCTTTTCGTGTTTTGTGACTTTTGTCTTCGTGATTTCACTGGTTTGATCTTGATGTTTTTTTTTTTTTTTTTTAAGAAGTTGGTTTTCATTTGTTAAGGAAAGCATGAATGATTAAGTTGGTTTGATTGAGTTTGGGAAAGCATGAATGTCTTCAGGTTTTTTATTTTTTATTTTTTATGAAGTTGGTTTTCATTTGTTTGGGAAAGCATGAATGATTAAGTTGGTTTGATTGAGTTTGGGAAAGCATGAATGTCTTCGGGTTTTTTTTTTTTTTTTAATTTTTTTTTATGAAGTTGGTTTGATTAAGTTATGGTTGTGATTTAATGACTTTTATATAAGATTTTAATAGTGGAAACTGAAAAGACTATTATATTATATAGTCTAATACTTAGCCGGTTAGCCCCCCAAAAAATAATAAAATAAAAAATGCTATACTCTAATATGTCTTACTGTCTTTAAAAAATGCTATACTCTAATATGTTTTTCATAGGTTGAATAGATTTTTTTTTTTATATTAAAAAAAAAAAACAAAAACAGATTGTTAATGTTTCAAATTAAACCGACCAAACCGATTAAACCGAGTCGATCAAACCGCACCGCTATTGGTCAGAAAATTGACCCTAATTGGTATGCATCGGTTTTAATTATTACCAAACTGATCCCTATCAGTTCGATAACAAATTTGGAAAAAAAACCGAGCTAACCGAACTGTGCACACCTTTAGCTATAACTAAGAATGACTCAGGACCAGAGAAGCTATACACAGTGAATCTACGTCCAAGAACCGACTCACCACAACCACAATCATCTTTCGAAAATCTTTTTTCCAATGCCATAACAATACCGATTTTGAAAAATGGGAATAAGGGTCAAGGTCTCGTGCGCCAGGTTCGAGAGGGAATAAGTAAAATTGACAAAGATTACGTGAAGAAACTCGAAGAAGGAAGCCAACACTTGAGTAATCCAACAGAGCAATGCTACACTTGACTTCTTCACACTTTAAAAGGAAGTCCCACATTGAATAATGATGAAAATAATTAGTAGTTTATATAATATAATTGAGCACATACTAATTGAGCTTAAGCCTTTTGGGTTTTGGGTCACCCAAACCCAAAAGGGTTAAGCCTTTTTGGGCTTAATAAAATATAATTTTTTGGGTCAACATTTTTTGTGTTCTTTCTTGGTCTCTTGCTAAAATAGTTACAACTTTCATCAATATAATTTTCAGTGAAATATATTAGTTAATATATTTATAACAAAAAAAATATTATTAATGAAATTATTAGCAGTCTATGGAGAATTTTTTTATTGAAAAGTTGAATGTTGGACATATAATACAAACTTAATAGAAATAATTATGTGATAATTGTGATTAAACCAACGAACTTTTGAAGGAAAGTCCAATAATTTGTTTTGTGATAATGCCATTTTTTTTTATATAAATTGTAGGGTCAAAATTTGTTGGGCCAGGCACTAAAACTTTATATGATGAGCCCACCAAATTTCCCACAATAAATTTGTAGAGAATGGGCCAAACAACTGGGCTAATGGTGGATTTAGCAACGGTCAGGATGAACAAAAACTAATAACAAAGAGATGGATTGAGTCAAGCCTTTAACGGGATGAACCCCTGTAGTCCGAAGAGGTTTTCTATTTTAAAGGCTAAGTAAATACAATTTTTTTCTCCCCCACATCTAATTGTGTCCTGACCACGGTGCCTGGCGCGGTGCGGTTTTGCCTTCGCCCCGAGTGTAGGACCAAGAGGCCATGGGCTTGCTACTTGCGCAAGGCACCAAGCTTTGGCTTGAATCCCACATCGGTTAGAAAGAGCGCCCCACTACCCTTTATAATGCTTCAGGAGCTTGGGTAGTGTACCATCACTCTGAGTGATGGTACACTACCCAAGCTCCTGAAGCATTATAAAGGGTAGTGGGGCGCTCTTTCTAACCAATGTGGGATTGTTGCACGCAAGTCCAAGCTAAGCGCTTGCTTGTTAAGCATGCCTGCACTCGGGGACGAAGGACAAAAACCGCATCGCGCCAGGCACCGCGTCGATAACAAATAGATGTGGGGGGATACAAAAATCCTACCCTACATAAATAATTCCACAATTGAACATTATGATATATTTGTTTTAAAGTTATTATTTAGCAAATATTACAGGTCCAAACTTATTATGTATTAAATTATTTATATTATAATTTGAAATTATTAATTAAATTATTTATGATGTTGCTGGTTTGACCATCGATCAGATCAGAGAATCAAGAACCACTCTCCTTTCTAATTTTTTGGCCAGTCTGATTTTTAAAATAATAAATAAATCTAGCCATAAGGATCAATGAGTCAACCTATGGTCACCTACCAGATTAGATTAACACGAAGAAGAAAATATCATCTGGGCTCTTTACACTTGGTTTCGCTCCTCATCTTCTCTAACTTATCCATCATAGTGACTTTAATTGTTAGGACAACCTTAACATTACTTTGACCTTATTTTTTGTTGGTAGGATAGAACATAGAGATCATAGAGCAAAACGATAAATTAGGGTAGTCCGCTCCACAGTTTATGCCTTGGTAATTACAAGTTATAACATATAAGGGGGATTTTTTTTGAGAAATGATTATACTCTATCCTAATCTATGTGTGTGTGAAATTTCCTTTTAGAAACTTGAACTCTGACCTTTGATTTCTACATCCTATATACACTTATATTTGTGGAGTGACCATCGCACCAAGGATATGCGGTGATACCAATAGGGGAGATTTGAACATTGGATGTCATGGAAATACTATAAGGTGTCACTTAAGTCATAAATGCAATGCTACTTTATAGTTTTTATTTTGTGAACTCATTGATGCAATATTAGAGATTATGATGAATTATGGTTCATGCTTAAATGAATATCCAATAGTAATGAGATATATATATATATATATAATTTGTTATATCTCATATATGTGGTTTGAATTACACATTAAAAAAAAGGTTAAATTACAAATTGCACCCTCTAATTTTGCTTAAAATTTAATTTAGTCATTTGACTTCACATTTATTCAATTTGATCATTTAACTTACAACTTTCTTCAATTCAGATATTTGTTAGTTTCAATTAAAATTGAGCTGTTAAGGACCCCTCAAAATGATGTAGTTTTATATTGCACAAAGTTGAACGTCAATTCTAATGAAGACAAATGGAAGGATTGAATTGAATAAGAGTGAAAGCTAAAGATTTGAATTGAATTGGGCATGTTTTGTAATTTTAGCCAAAAAAAAAAAGTTTATATGTTTAGGGTGGTATCCACCGAATTGCACAAACCACACTAAAAACACCCGCAAAATGGTAACCGCACACACCCTCTATATTTATTTATTTATTTTATATTATATATATATATATATATTATAAATTTATAATATCAAATACATTATACATCATTCTTAAAAAAACCATTATACATTAATAATTTAATACCCTTCTCTCCAAAAAAAAAAAAATTTAAGTAATACCTTAGAAGCTTATCCCCTAGTCCTATCTCACTGTGTGCGCATTTGATTCCACTTTGAGAGCCCAAAAAGCAAGTTTTCAAGCCCAAAGTATCAATTTCTAAAAAAGAAAAAAGAAAAAAAAAAGAAGATAAATTACAAATTATGCCCCTAAAGTTTGGGGGTGATTGACTCTATGTGCCCGTTTGTTTGCACTTTTCACGTACAAAAAGTGCTTTTTTAAAGCCACTTTTTCATCATACCCGTTTGGTAAGAGTTTGTCATCCTGCTTTTTCTAAAACGTAGCTTTTTGAAATGTGAACAAACGGGCTTTTAACGCAACACAGCTCTAGCGAGCTTTTGCAAAAGCCAACGCACGTTGATAAATGTTACCGTTGAGAAGCTATCTTTAATTACCAAATTGCCCAAGCATTTTATTCAAAACCCAATTTTGCCCTTTAATAAATCAAGGTCTGTAGCTCACCCAATTCCTCTCATCTCATCTTCAACACAAGCCTCTCCTTTGTGCACAATCCTCTCCGTGCTGTTGCAGGTAAATTCTTCGTGCTACTACACAAGTCGTTCTTCAACAAATTCTTCGTCTTCTTCTTCTTCTTCTCATCTGTATATATATATATATATATATATATTTTTTTTTTTAATTTTATTTATGTCTATATATATGATCTGAGAAAACCAGCAGGTACCACTGATCTACTACCAAAAACCATAGGTTCTTCTTCATCTTCTTCTTCTTCTTCTTCTTCTTCTTCTTCTTCTTTGATTCTGTATATTTTTTTTAAATTTTATTTGTCTATATATCTGATCTGAGAAAACCACCAGGTACCACTAATCTGCTACCAAAAACCACCAGGTACCACCAGAGATATTAAAATATTTGTTGAAATTCTTTTCAGATCTGTGCCTGCTTTATTTATTCTTGCTAATGATCTATTTGTTCTATTTTGGATACTGAAAAAATTTGTGGGTACATGCTTTGTATTTTTTTTCTTTTTTTCTTTTATGGATATGGGGTTGTGTTTGCTTTTATAACACGTTGGTGATGTTGATTTTGATTTGCATAAAAGTGTGTATGGGTGAGGGCGTGGCTCGTTGTGTAATGTTTATCAATCAATGGCTTTTTTTTCCTTAGTTTCCAAGCACATGGACCATCAAAATTGAACTTTTACTCAAAACCCACTATTTTTAACTAAAACCCTGAATCGAAAGCACTTATATTCACAACCACAAAGAAAAATGGTACAAAAATGACTTGGATGTTTTTGGGTTTAAATAGAAATTAATAAAATCGAATCAGAAATTTGGAAAAAGGTTTCGTATAGAAATTATCAGAGTTAAATGGCTGTCGTGGCTGGAGATAATGAGACGAGCGGCTGTGTTGATCGAAAGCAGAGAGAAATAGAGGTTCCGGTCCAAAATTAGGGTTTATAGATACGATTAGGGTCTTAGGGCTGAGATGCTATAGTTTGAGAATAAAGAGTGATGCTTTTTTTTTTTTTTTTTTTAATTGCTAATTGCATCTCTAAAGTTTTGGAGTTTTGAATTTTACATACTGAAATTTCAAAATTTAGATTTTACCTCATAATATTTAGGGTGATCAAATTTTACACTCTGAACATTTCAGAATTTAAGTTTTGCCCCTATATTTTAGGTGTGTTTGGATTTTACTCCATAAAATTTCAAAAATTTTGGAGTAAAATCTAAACACTTCCAAACTTTAAGGAGATAAAATTCAAATTCTGAAACTAATGACGCAAAAGCTACACACTCCAAAATTATTATTTAGTATTATTTATGTTTGAAAGTCAATTGTATTTTTATGTTTTAGGTCCTATTAATTTATTGGATTATTAGTATTTTAATTAGGGGGTGTCAAATGGATGAATTTAGGGTGGACATAATTGGGTTGGGTATATAAAATTCATTTAAACTAATTGTTTCACACTCAAACCCAACCCAACCCAATTATAATGGGTAAACTCCAATCCACCCAATTATCTAATTATCAAAGTACCAAAATATTTTAGTTTGCATTTTTTGACACATCAACATTTTAATTTAAAAAGAATTTTATTTTTCTTTCTTTCTCAAAAAGCATTTTAATTTTAAAAAAGCCAAGTCAGAAAACTAAAAATAAAATTCTGAATTTATAATTTTTTAAAATTTAATTAAATTAATTTTTTAAATCTTAAAATCAGATATTTGTATCAGTGGGTTGAGACTTGAGAGAGAGAGAAAGAATGATCTGGGTTTAGAGATAGAGGGAGAGAGAGTGATCTGGATCGGAACCGGCATCCGCTCCGTCTTACTCGACCCTACCTCCGGTGCCCTCTCCGGCCTCCGCCACGGTGGCATACTCGTCGACATGACCACCTCCGAACCCTCCCTCGCCGCCGAGATATCCGCCGCCGCCCCCTCCAAAGACTGCTTCTCCATCGACGCACCAGTATCCGGCGGCGATCTCGGGGCTAAAAACGGAAGGTTGGCGATATTCGCCATAGGGGACGAGTCGGTGGTGAAACGTTTGAGTCCACTTTTTGCCCCCCTTGGTAAAGTTAATTACATGGGTGCCACTGGAAAAGGTCAATTTGGGAAACTAGCGAATCAGATAACGATTGCTTCCAGATTTTTTATTATTATAAACTACGTTTTATTCTTCTTCTTCTTCTTCTTTTTTAATTGTTTTTTATTTGTGAGTAATATTCTGTTTGGTTGGGGAGAAAATGCTGGAAAAGAGAAAGAGAATTTGTATATTTGAGTTTCAAATGTTCTCTTAAATTTGTATATTTGGACTCTGCTTGGTTACAGAGAAAATCACAGGATGGTTAATTTTCATTTGTTTAGTCCAGATTTTTTATTATTAAAAACTACGTTTTATTTATTATTATTATTTTTTTTTTTAATGGGAAGGGCTGGGTTGAATGTGAGGACATTGTTTTTGGGTTAAATGGGGTTAATCGGGCTTTTAGTTAAAACTCAATAATTATTACGTCTAATTGAGTTGATGCCTATTTAACCCAGCTAATAATTAGATAAGTTTGGATTCAATTAGAGTGGGTGGACAAATGGGATTGGGCTTATTTTGCTACTACTAATTTTAATTTAAAAGTAAGGTATTTTTGTAATAAGGCAATTAGGGTTTTTTAGCCAATTAGAACTAGGGTTTAACAATCCTTTATAAGCAACTTATTGTACTCCTGGAGAAGTTAGTTGATATTTGCTTGGTGCGGACTCCAAGCAACCCTTAGGTGCTTACTCTCCTAGGGTTTACCCTTTTGTTCTATTGATGTTTAATTGCTCCATCGTCCCCTACACAAAACTAAACCCTTTTCCATCCCTACCTCCTCTCTCTATTGCTCAATATTTAATAATGTTCAAATCCCCCTCCCCTACTTGTTGTATTAATTGAATTATCGAAAAAATATTGTTCTTTCCCCACTGTTTGGTTGCCAAGAAAACTGGAAGAAGAGATTATTTTTTATTTAAATATTTCTGTTATGATGTCTTATACTTGTGATTTATGGGATTTTGATGCAGATTTCCGATTGGTCTAGGTCTTATTAAAAATGGAGGGCTTAGTTGAATCAGTCTTGGGTTCGGCGACAGTCTCCCCTGCTGCTGGGGAAACTCTCAGCAAAAAGTAAGTTTCGGAAAAATGTTTCTGATTTTGCATAAATTTTTGTATTTTTAATGGAAAAACAGAGGAAAAGGAATGACAACCATTTTTGATGTGATGTAGGGCAAAGTCTTTGATACTGTTGTGGGTCTTTGTTTCCTTCTTGGATGTGTGTGATGCTATACTTTATACATGGACATAAAATACACTCACAATACCACATTAATCTTTTCCAAAAAATATTTTTCTTAACAACTTTTGCATATAACCAAAAAGAAAAAAAAAAAAAAAAAGGAAGAGAAAACAAGTTATATTATCTTTAATTTTTTTTAATATAAAAAAATACGATAGTTGTAACCGTCTGCATATCAAAACCTGCCAAAATGGACTGAAACAAGCTGGAACAACCTGTATTTACTGAGAAGGCCAGAGAATTTGGGTGACATCATACACAGGAATTATATACAAAAGCAGTATGTGTTGCTTTTGTTATTGGTGGCCAGTACAAAATTTGATCACTATAGATCCAAATTCTTCTAAATATATTATTTTTGATGATTTATGCACATATTTAGCTTCTTATTTTTATTGATTCTTATGCATTATTTTTGTTCAAAATATAGTGCAAGTAGAATACTATTACCATGCAGGATAAGTTGAGGAAGATATGAATATAGCTTTCTGAAGCTTATTAATTACCCCACCAATAAATGAAGAAATCAAACCAGTTTTGAGTTTTTAATTCCTTTGTATTTTGGGGAATATTTACAGTGCACTCAAGAAGGAATTGAAGAGTAAGCAAAAGGAAGAAGAAAGACGGCACAAAGAGGAGGAGAAGGCAAAACAGGTACTTGACATTCAGACTAGATGGTTTAGGGTTTAGGGTTTAGGGTTTAGGGTTTAGGGTATAGTTCGCTCTCGAAATCTAACATGTACCCATTTTTTGTGTTACTTTGGCTATACACCCAAGCTATCTTGGATTTTAATTTTTCTTTGGAAGACGCATCTCACATGCCGGCATTCACGTATGGATGTGTTTGGTTGGATGCTGCTGTGAACATTTTTTTTGTACACCTCAGCTTCTTACATTAGGCTCACTGTTACAACATGTTTAGGCATGACATGTTAGCAATCCACTAGACATGTTAGCATTTTCCTTGAGTAAGATGATGGTGAGGGCAACATTGAAATGATATTAAAAGTCCAGGTACTAAATTTACAATTGAATTTTTGAATGACCGAAATGAATCATCTCATATTTATTGGGACCTGAAGTGATTGCTTGCCTTAAAAAAATGAAAATGAACAAACGATCAAGCATATGTAAAAAAGTAAGTTAATTGAATACCTAGAAAGCAATTATTTGTAGAAGTTATGATGTGGTTGCACTTTGGATGTGACTGAAGTATACAATCATCATGCCATGTGCTTCTCAACGGTGCTTTGGCTTTCACATTTGATGGAATGCTAACATTTCATTTTAATCTATAACAAAGGGGGGGAGGGGCTAAGTGATAAATTTCCTTTTATTGAAGATGAAAATTTCCTTTGGCTTTCACAATAATGAAAACAAAGTATCTTAAAAAATTACAAGATGATCAATTAGAAGATCTAAAAGAGTGTTGGAATTCAAAAATAGAAGTACAATCTGAAAAACCACATGCCCGAAACTAGTCAAACAATGTATGGATCAATAATGATTTCAATTGGTCAAGAGGTCTCTCAACGTCCTCAAACATATGGCTATCTTGTTTCTCTTCCATTCTAGCCACATCAAGCACGCCGGAACCAAATTCCATACATTTGAGGCGTGTTTACCAATCCTATTCTGCCATCCAACTAAAAGAAATGCTACTGTCCCCAGCATTGCTCACTGAATCCCAAACATCATAAACACTTCACTCCATAAAGTATAGGCAAGCTTGCAATGGAGCAAAAGATGATCCACTATTTCCCCATTACACCTACACATACCACACCAATTTACTAGGGACAAACCCCTCTTGATTAGGTTGGGTTATCAAAAGTAAGAATCTTATCCCATGTTGCTTACCACAAAAAGAATGACACCCTCTCTTTGGGGCCTTAGCACCCCAAATGCTCTTCCAAGGGAAAGAATGAGCATTTCTGCCACTAGTAGCATTATATTAGGAGTGAATATCGAAATTACCACTTGTATTTAATTGCCATGTCATCCTATCACCCCCCTCCCCTCGGCATCTTGGAATAAATATGATCAAAGAAAGAATAAGCTGCCTGCCTCCATATCTCGATCATGAAAATCTCTGTGGAACCACAGAATTTAATTTTCTGCAGTTCTATTTATTCTTTGTGCTCTTCCATTCTTGCTGACTATATGGTGAAATATCTATATATTTTCCTATTCTAATCTAACCTTATTATAATTTAGGCCAATGAAATAGAACTTAAGAGTTGGGATGTTATTTTTCCCTTGTAAATTTTGAGAAAAAGAATATCTTGTAGTATTAGAATGAGCAACAAATTATTATGATTCATTGGCTACATGTTTATCTCATATATTGGCTTAAAAAACAATCCACCTCTTATAATTTTTATTATGAAAAATTTTCATATGCAAGGTGGCCATGTCTTAATTAGTCAGGACAAACTTGGAGTATTTAAAATTGTAGTTAGTGTTGTTTTTTCATATATTTGACTTCTTTTTTCTGTCAAGAGGCTTGTAGCTCAACTAACATCTCTTGGTATTTACAACTGAGACATCCAGGGCTCAAATCCCTTCTGCCCCCATTGTAACTATCTAATTATTTTTTAAAAAGGACATGTTCTTTCCTAATTGTGATAAAAAAAATTTCAAAAATCCTGAGGTAATTGTAGGTGCTGGTTTCTTGGATTACTCGTTTTAATATAGAGAATTTTAAATTTTGGTACCATGGAATGTATTGATGTTACTATATGAATGAATCTACATTGATCATCATGTTGTGGAGTTTGAACATGATGGAGTATGATGTGTTATTGGCTGTTATCTCTGAGGTACCCTACCACCTTGTTTTGAAATCTTATTTAGAATAAACTTGTGTTTATGTTCCAGGCTGCTTCTATGGCAGATTCCCGCAGCAAGAAATCTGCAGCAGCTGACGATGAAGATATGGATCCAACGGTATAAGTCCATTCTTGTCCTGCAATAGTTAGCATTCTTTCCTGGATCTTTTCCACAAAGCTCTTGATTATAACCTCAATCTCCTGCTCTTAATCTTCCTCATTTGTTTTTCTGCCAGCAATACTTTGAAAATAGACTGAAACATCCTGCTTCTCTGAGGGCAGCTGGTGTAGAGCCATATCCTCACGAATTCCATGAAACAATGTCTATCCCTAAATATGTAGAGCAGTATAAAAACATAGGCAATGGGGAGCATCTTGAGGATGTTACTGTAAATTTGGCTGGTATTGAAATCAGGGCTTTTATTTATTTGGTTAGTATTTATCATGCTTCTTTTGGTATTTTTTTTTTTTAATTTTCTTTCCTATGCAAGGGCGTATCATGAGCAAACGTTCATCTTCTTCAAGGCTATTCTTTTATGATTTAGATGGTGGTCATGCTAAAGTCCAAGTTATGGCTGATGCTAGGTATCTTATCACTGTATCTTTTCTTTTCCCTTATTCATATTTGATTTTTCCTTATGATTTTAGTATTGTTATTTCTTTAGGTATGCAATGTCTTTGACAAATTATCTTTCTATTAGTTTTAATTTTTTTTTAATTAAAATTTTTTTTTTGGTAAGTTATTCATTCAACCGTGTGGGCCTTGAACCTATGACTTCATCCTCCACCTTACCCTTATAAGTGGAGGTGCAATTTGAGATGCAGCTCATGGGCATCTTTCCATGTTAGTAGAAGAGCCTTTGTTTTTGCTGTTGGACTCTTTCTTTGAATCGACACAAATTGCTCTCTCTGTTATCTTCTATAGTGGAATAAGTGATTAGTTTGGGAATTTGGATTTTCTTGTTATCAGCATTTCATGTCAAATTTCTTATCTTAAAAAGTTAATATTTTTGGGTAGTGATTCATTAATTAGTTGAATGTCAATGCTTTGCCCAAGTTCCTTGTAAGAGAAACTTTGTTTTTTTTTTTTAAAAATTTTTTTTTAATTACTGAAATTATTGCTATTTTCGTGTTTGTGAGGCCTGATTAGTTGTATGTTGAAGGCTTAGGTAGATTGGAATAAAGAATGATGTAGGTCATTTTACTTTATCGCATCTTTCTGTACCACTGCCTAGTTTTCTCAACTGTGCTTAAAAAAAAAATTTATATAGGACCTATATAAACAAGATGATGAATATGTATGAATGAGACTTTCCACTTGGTACTATTTGGGAAATTTTGGTTCAGATATGAATTAGTTTCATGGACAATCACCCCCCCACCCCACCCCCTGGCTGGGTGTCACCCCTAAATTGCACCACCTTTAAGTTTTGCTGCACGGATTCCAAATTTAATGATTGAGAGATTCTTCATTTCCATGATGCAGCAAGTCAGATTTGAATGAGGAAGAATTTTCTAGGTTCCATTCAACTGTGAAGTGTGGTGATATTGTTGGTGTCAAGGGGTTTCCAGGTTTGTGATGTTACTACAATTGGGTAGTTACTAACACCTTTTGAATTATATATATATATATATATATAGCTGCTCCTTACTGTGTTGACACTGTTGAGTTTACAGAAGAAATCACCATCAGTTTAATTACTTAATTCGGTTTCTCTCTCTCTCCCTCTCTCTCTCTCTCTCGCTCTCTCACATTTGATGTTTGATAATAAATTAAAAATTTTGTGGCATAAGGAAAACATTATGGAGAGTGTAGGTAGAACTTCAAAATACAAATTTAAAAGAGACCGCTTGAAAATTCCCTTAAATAGGTGCTTCATTTTGGTCTTTTTCCCTATGGTGAACTGTTTTAGTTTTCTATGCTGCATAATTGGTTTTTTTTTTTTTTTTTTTTTTACTAATAATTACATACAGATTTAGTGGGTCTTGAACTCACAAACTCACTCCCAACCTTGCTCTTACAAGGGAAGGAGGTGCCATTTGAGCTAGAGGCATAATTTTTTTTTTTTTTTTTGAATTTCAAAGTTGAGTTGTAGGTTTTTGAGTCATTGTTTCTTTAAATTATAAACTTCCTGGTTGACTTACATTTTGTTAGAATTATGGTCAAATGATTAAATTCACCATTTCCTAGCCGATTAAACTTTTGGGAGAATTTGTAATTTAAATTCACTCTACATCCCATTTAAAATGTGAAAAATCACACATGTTGGGCCCCACTTATTAAGGGGGATGTTGGCCCATGCGTGAGAGGGAGTGTTAGAATTATGTTGAAATTAAATTCACCATTTTCTAATGGCTTTAGTTTCTAGGAGAATTGGTAATTTAACACATTTTCTTTCAATTCAGGGAAAACTAAAAGGGGGGAGCTAAGTATTTTTCCAAGATCGTTTATAGTCTTATGCTATTGTCTCCATATGATTCCAAGGCAAAAGTCTAAGGCTGGTTCTGTGTCTGACAATGCCAATTTGAAGGTGAACATGGTTTCTCCCTGAATGATTTAATGGTGGTTACAGTCTCATCCTGACTTCATTACTTTCTTATTGTTGCAGAAAGAGGAGGCTTGGGTCCCAGGACGTACCAGGAATCCTGAAACATATATTTTGAAAGACCAGGTATTGATTATCCTAAAATTCAACCGAATTCCTGTTGCACTGTTTTAAACTGTATTCTTTAGCACACCCAAAATAAAAATTTAAGTACATATGATCTGGTACTGATTAATATCCTGAAGTTCAATGAAAATGAATTGCAAACCTTCATTTTTGGGCTTGTGATAATATGTTCCGAATACTTGTGTGGTAATCTTTGGTTGTTTTTATTTTATATAATTTATTTCTTTATATTATTAGGACCCATTCAGAGAAATACATCAGTTTAATTGTCAGCCGGAAATAGTTTCTGTTCCCTTTCACTTGAACCTGAATGGTAAATGAATTAATTTTTGGGTAAATGTGATTCTTTGAACAAGGTTTCTTTAGGGTTAATAAACTGAATCTAACAACTGAGCCAATGATTTCCCAGTATCCTCAAAAGAACAGCAATTCTGTTCAGTCCAGATATTCCACATTAAACAGCCCGGAACCGGATTCCAAATATTAGAATTATGTTTACCAAGCCAATGATACCAACAAAACAATAAGTCTGCAACGAAATGCATGACCCAATCAATTCCAAACAACCGAAGCATATACATCCACAAAGAATGAGCAACTGGACAGAAAATCAGTAGGTGATCCATAGATTCCTCATTACAACAACACATACAACAATGATTTGTCAAAGTGCGACCACGGAGCATTAGATTATCCAAAGTTAGGATTTGGGCATGAGCAGTTGTCCACATAGAGAATGCTACCCTTTTAGGAACCTTTACTTTCCAAATGTCTTTCCAAGGGAAAGTAGAAAGAGATACATTTCGAATCTTATAATAAAAAGACCGAACGTCAAACTTCCCACTTCCATTGAGACGCCAACAAAGTCTGTCACTACCTCCACCCTTAGGAATTCGAGTTTGAATGAAGTGAAGGAGGGAATAGAAAGCTGCTAACTCCCAATAATTAAATTCCCTATAAAATCTTGAACTCCATACTCTATCATTATCACCAACTGGAGGACTTAACACTTCAGAAATACAAGCTTCCTTATTGGATGAACACAAATAACCGAGGATAAAGTGTTTTAAGAGAATTATCCGCAGTCCACTTATCATGCCAAAAAAGAATACTAGAACCATCCTCCACCACAGAAGACAAATGCTTAGAAAAACCTTCCCACCCTTCACTAATTTTTTTCTAGTTTCTTACCCTTGAATGCACACATTTTCTCTTCACAAGTTTGTGTGATGGGCGGTTGTCATCCTACTTAATAATGGGCTAAGGACCTAAAGCTTTTCTGCCCACCAGTATGGGTCATTTAATCCTAGATGGCTTATTAAAGAAATTTGCTAGTTTCATTCACATGCTTTTGGATGGTTGCAGATTTGGGTTGGAATATAACTAGGAGCAGGAAGAGAGAGAATAAGCTCTTCACAATGCATTTTTAGACCATTTAGCCGGAATACAGTTACACATTTTACTGTTTAATGCTATTTGTGAATGACATTTCTAGTCCTCTAGGGGCTCTTCAATAGTGTATTTTCAACAATAGTTTTCAATTCTTATATAACATTACACGTATTTTCACACTTTTTCACGCACACGTATTTTTAAAAAAAACAAACAACGTTACTATAATAACATTACCAAACGGGCCCTAATTTCTATCTTGGGTTTGTGATGTGGTAGAAGTGGCGAGTCCTTGAATTGAAAGGGGGAAACTTTGGTAGACATCAGAATAATAGATAGCTATCCAAAATATTTTCTTGAAGAAAGTGAGTTCTTTTTTCACATGTACTATTTACAGCCTATTTATAAGCTCAATAAAACTAAAACCACTAATAGTTCCATCTTAATATTGATTCTGAACCGCAGTCTCCTTTCAGGACCTAATTTTGACAAACAAAATCCTAAAAATTACTAAAGGATAGAAATAAAGGCTCCCTAGACCACTGAACCTTTTATGGTAGTCCTTGGGTTGTAGGCCCTGCATTCACCATGAGTGGATGGCTAGAAAGCTGCAAGCAGCACTTTTTAAATATAAGACTGGGTGTTGGAGTCTTTGAGGACGTTCATGGATACCAGACAAGAGAAGTGGCTTCAAGATTGGTACTTATTACCAACTTCTGGGTGCCCCTTCAAACACCATCATTCTTTCCCTTGGGAAATCATTTGGAGATCAAAGGCCCTGATGAGAGTAGCCTTTTTTGTATGGACTGCTGCTTTGGGTAAAATCTTGAAAATTGACAACTTAAGGTTGAGGAAAGTAAGGATTACAGTTTGGTGTTATATGTGCAAATGCAATGGTGAATCTATTGATCACCTTTTGCTACATTGCTCTATTGCTTCAGACTTATGGTCCATGATATTGGGTTTGTTTGGAGAGTTGTTGAGCTTTTAGCCTGCTGGCAAGGGCAGTTTGGTAATCATCGGAATAGTCATATTTGGATAGTTATCCCCCATTGCTTGATGTGTTGCTTTTGGAGGGAAAAGAATAGCAGGAATTTTGAAGACACTGAAAGCTCTATGCTTGATCTCAAGTTATTCTTTTTCAGAACTTTATTTTTTTTTTGATAAGTAATGGAAAATATATATTAAAGAAGAACGCAGCCCCGTACATAGGAAATGTACTAAATAGGCAAAAACATCAGGAAACCAAATTACAATGGTCAACCAAAACAGGAAGAGAAAAACAAGAAAAAGATGGTATAGCTAAACACCATTCGAGAAGAGTAAAAAAGAAAAAAGACTTAAACTCAAGAATGGACCGTTCGTGACCCTCAAAGCTTTTGGCATTCCGTTCCCGCCAGATACACCACATCAAGTAGTGCGGCACCATCCTCCAAATAACTATATTACGATGACGCCTAAAATTACATGACCAACAATCCAACAAATCCACAATCCTTTGAGGCATCACCCAACAAATACCAAACAAGCAAAAGACCATACTCCACATCTCATAGGCCAAGGGACAATGAAGGAGGAGATGATCAACAGATTCTCCACACCTTTTGCACATAAAACACCACTCAAGGACAATGAAATGCCTCTTCCGAAGGTTATCTATAGTTAGAATCTTGTCTAAGGCCGCAGTCCAAGAGAAAAAAGCTACCCTGGGGGGAACCTTCGATTGCCACAGCAATTTCCATGGGAAGGGAGTGGCGGTAGAGGGGGATAGAGAGTGATAATACTTGCTCACCGCGAAACCCCTATTGTTGGCCGGCTTCCAGCAAAGCTTGTCAGTACCAACAAGCTTGTCAGTACCAAACTGAAAGAAAATAAAATAAATGGACCCATCTCACTTTTATCTGCATTAGGAAAAAATAATCCAATTCATCAGGTTCAAATCACCCTCCACAACGTCAATAGCAACCAATAAGACGTAGATTAAAGGAATCATTTAATTAAAAAAAAAAGGATCAAAGTGTTCCCAATTCAAAAGATGAACCTAACAAGGGCAGGCTTATGACTACAATCTCCAAAATTTATTGTGGACAATGACAAGAGTAGAGTGGCGCATTTGAATTAACTAACTGGATTTATAAATATAACATAGCATGTGTGCTGCAACAAAATCTTCTTGTAGTATGATTCACTTGTGCATAGTTCAACCATAAACCTACCCAAACTGATGTGAAACAAGATATGAAGCTCAACCATTATTGTCTAAAAGTTTTGTCGCATATTTTTGTATTTTTATTCAATTTAGTTTTTTTTTAATTAGTTTCTTATATTTAGAGTGTTTTTTTTTTTAAGTAATAAAATTATATAAATCATAAAAAATGAATCACCCAAGTATACAAGAAGTATACTAGGGTAAACTATCATTTACAAAAGTTACATAAATCTAATAAATCAACAATAGAAAATAAAGAAAGGTTCCTCATGGCTGATAACCATCATTTTTCTTAGGAATGAGAGCAAGGAAAGTAGCATTGAGACTCTTTTCAAAAACCGCATGAGCATGAAAATTATGAAAAACCTTCATAATATCAGTTTTCAACAAGCTCCAACAAGATTGAAAGAAAGCTATTGAAAAACCATCCGTACCTTGCGCTTTATCACCATTGAAATCCTGAACCACTCTAAAAACTTCATCCTCCTCAAAAGTTTTGTCCAGCTAATTGGCATCTTCCTCAGATATGCTAGAAAAAACAACCTCATCCAAAAGAGGTCTATGTACCTCATCCTCCAAGTATAACTGTCTATAAAAATGAGAGATGCACCCCTCTATGATCCCTTGATCCGTGGATAACTCTCCATCCACCATAAGCCTATCGATGGTATTGCTTCTTCTATGAGAATTCACAATACGGTGAAAAAAATTTGTGTTCCTATCTCCCTCTTAAGGAAAAGAGCCCTAGACTTCTGCCTCCAGCAGATTTCTTCCAACAAGGTTGTTTTTTCTAATTCTCCCCGAATCTGATCCTTTTCCACACTCTCCTCCACTGATAGAACATGATCTTCCTCGATAACTTCCAACACATTGAGATCCTTCCACAGATTCTGCACCCTGAGACCTATATTACCAAACTCCTCCACATTCCATCTTTTCAAATCCAACTTCAACATCTTCAGTTTGTTAGCCAAAATAAAACTAGGAGAACCTTGGACATGATAGGACTCCCACCAAGAACACACCCTTTCCAAAAAATCCTCATCCTTGAGCCACATGTTCTCAAACCTAAAAGGTTTCTTACCTCCAAGCAGATTCCCACCCTCCAGCTGAATAGGAAAATGATTAGAAAGCAGTCTAGAAAGACGACGCTGACAAACACGAGGAAATTTCTCCTCCCAGTCCGCTGACAGAAGGAATCTGTCCAATCTAGAACTTGAAGCCACCTCTCTAGTGTTAGACCAAGTGAAATTCCCCCCAACCAAAGGTAGATCAATAAAGCTAAGCTCTGAAATAAAAGCAGAAAACCTATGCATAGCTGAATAAAAATTTGCAGAACCAGATCGTTCAGAGGGAAACCGCACCACATTAAAATCACCTCCCACACACCAAGGCACTTCCCACCAACTACAAACACCAGATAACTCCTCCCATAATAGACATCTGTCACTATCACAATTGGGCCCATAGACACCAGAGAAAGCCCAAACAAACTGATCCACCACATTTTTTAATTTACAAGAGACTGAGAAACGACCCACTGCTTCCTTCACCTTTTCCACCACCCTATTGTCCCACATCAATAACACCCCACCTGAAGCACCCATAGAACCTAAATAGAGCCAATCCACATGTTGACCTCCCCATAAACTGCAAATGACACCCCTGTTAATTAACTCCAACTTAGTTTCTTGTAGACAAACAATATCAGCTTTCCACTTACGGATCAAATTACTAACCCGAAGCCGCTTCTCCTGCTCATTCAACCCTCTCACATTCCAATAAACAATTCTTAAATTCATTGATGCACTACAACAGCCGGATCCCTTACTGCACTCCTGCTCCTCTCTGTCTCATTATCCTCATCCCAAGAACTCAATAAATTCTTTAATTCACGATGCCCTTTATGCCGAGCCTTAACCAACTTCCTCTGAGAGGCTACATCCAACATCCTTTTTTTTCTTCGTTCTTCTAAAGCTAAGAGCAAACCTATAACTTGTTCTTCAAACCCCTCCAGCGAGGTCCCAACAGATTTCTGGAAAGCTTTTATTCTATTAGTTACCCAAAGAGACAACTTAGAGTCGTTGACATCCACCGAACATCCTCTTTCCTCTGCCGTAGGGATCTCCATAACCACTGAATTATCCACTGCCAGAGGTGCCACATCAAGCGGTTCACCTAAATGTTCCCAATTCAGCAAACCCACCTCAGAGTCCCAAGTCTCACCCTCTGACCCAAACACAGAGTCAACAGAACCCACAACACCATCATACTCAGAAACCCCACTACCATACTGCCCCTCTTTAACAAGAGAATCCATACCTGAATTAAAAACACCCTCCGAAGCAATCAGGTCTGACACGGAATTAGGAGAACGATAAGCTAAGAGCAGGATAACTATTTTCCTCCCATCTCGAAATTCAATCTTCCAATCATTGGAGTCACCCCATGTTCTGCTCAGGTCACCTACAAAATCACTGAGTGTAGGACCAAAATCCTGTGGAATTTTGGTGAAAATCTGGTCTGGCTTCTCCGATCTCTCTGCTTGCTGAGAAGACCTTGCCAAATCATTCTCAAAAATCCCCTCCTCTGACCCCTTTCCAACCTCGTCACTCGCCGGTAAACTACTACCCACCTTTAGATTGTTGAGTGTCGTCAAAACTGGCGGCTTACTTGGGAGTATCTGTGGAAGCCCAAGAACAGAGGGAGCCGCCGAAGACCCCAAGCCTGAAACCACCTGGAGAGAAACCAAAAGAGGAGATTTGAATGCTAAAGTAGTGTTCGCACAATCCGAAATCGAGGACCCGGTCCCTGCAACATGGCAATCCGAAATGCAAGGCTGAGATGAAGGCCCACACATCTGGGTGTCGGAGTTGCAAGTTGGAGAGGACAGCGTAAACGAGTCTACATATGGCTGAGTTTCACTGAAGTTGGGTTTAGAGCAAACACTTACAGACTTAGACTTAAAAGTCAAAGCATTATGAGGCCCAACGTGGGCTTTGGGTTTCCAAGTAGAATGGGCCGCTGGCCCACTTCCTTTCATTAACACATTTTTAAAACTGTGTGGCTTATTATTGCCACTGGGTTGCGCAGCAACCGGGCCCACCTCACTAACCTTAGAAGAAATCACCTGCCACTGCCCATCAGTCCCACGTTCCACGCGCAAAGTGATATCCAACGTCGGCGAAATATAACCACTGCTACACGCAGTGCCCTTAATGACTGAAGTGACAACCTCCCCTCACTATCCTTTACAATCCCGGAATTCCCTCTCCAAGAAAAATCTGGATTCAAAATTTGAAAACCTGACATCAACTCCTTCCCTTTGTAAACACCACCTTCAGGGTTTTGCCGGAAATTCTCCAACACCCCCACCGGCTTCGTGCTGGTCCTACTAAACTGAACACCGAGATTATGGCTAACCAGAAATAAAATCTTCCTCAAATGGACACCAAATCTTCTCCAGCCACTCCCTAATTTCCCTTCCGGTATGACGGTGGAACCCCTTCGGCGGCCTTTGACTAATTCAGAGAGCAACACAAAAGTGCCACGGGCATTGGAGCCCAACTGAAGAATAAAAGTTCTATCTCCCTCCCGAACTGTTCTCGCAAACTGACCTGTCTGTTGCTTAGTTGCCAACTCCTCAATTTGAAACAAAATTCGCTTCGCACTCTCCTTACCCATACATACAGAGCGAGTGAATTGCCTACCTCTTTCATAGATACATAAAGAGAAAAACAAACCCCCTTCCTCAACAGCAAACTCAAAAGATTTAGACTCAATAAAAAGAAAAGATGAACCACCCATAACTTCACTGGCAATATAATCTCATTAACAAAGACATAGGATTAACATGCAAACAATTCCCTTGAAAGAGATAAGATGAGGAAGGAAAGGAAGAAGAGAGAGAGAACAAAAGAAGAACCACCCATAACTTCACTGGCAATATTTCAGAACTTTATTGGATTGGTTATCAGCCATGAGGAACCTTTCTTTATTTTCTATTGTTGATTTATTAGATTTATGTAACTTTTGCAAATGATAGTTTACCCTAGTATACTTCTTGTATACTTGGGTGATTCATTTTTTATGATTTATATAATTTTATTACTTTAAAAAAAAAACACTCTAAATATAAGAAACTAATTAAAAAAAAAAACTAAATTGAATAAAAATACAAAAATATGCGACAAAACTTTCAGACAATAATGGTTGAGCTTCATATCTTGTTTCACATCAGTTTGGGTAGGTTTATGGTTGAACTATGCACAAGTGAATCATACTACAAGAAGATTTTGTTGCAGCACACATGCTATGTTATATTTATAAATCCAGTTAGTTAATTCAAATGCGCCACTCTACTCTTGTCATTGTCCACAATAAATTTGGGAGATTGTAGTCATAAGCCTGCCCTTGTGATCCATATAAATGTTAGGTTCATCTTTTGAATTGGGAACACTTTGATCCTTTTTTTTTAATTAAATGATTCTTTTAATCTACGTCTTATTGGTTGCTATTGATGTTGTGGGGGGTGATTTGAACCTGATGAATTGGATTATTTTTTCCTGATGCAGATAAAAGTGAGATGGGTCCATTTATTTTATTTTCTTTCAGTTTGGACTGTGTTTTCACTTCTCCTCTTCTTTTCCTTTTCTGGTGTTTTATTTTATTGTCTTTAATGCTAGGAAACTCGTTATCGACAACGCTATTTAGATTTGATGTTGAATATGGAGGTTCGACAAATTTTTAGGACAAGATCTCAGATCATTTCATATATTCGGCGCTTTCTTGAGAATCGTGATTTCACGGAGGTTAGTTTGTCTTGATTTTTTATTTATTCAATTCATTCAGGTGGTTTCTACATATGGCACTTGACTTCACTTTCTTTTCATTACCTTCAATGTTCTTTTCACTGTCAGGTTGAAACACCAATGATGAATATGATTCCTGGTGGAGCAGCTGCCCGACCATTTGTGACTCATCACAATGACCTGAACATGAAGCTATTCATGCGCATTGCGCCTGAGCTCTATCTTAAGCAGCTTGTAGTTGGTGGACTTAACCGTGTTTATGAGATTGGAAAGCAGTTCAGAAATGAGGGCATCGATTTGACACATAATCCTGAGTTCACCACCTGTGAGTTCTATATGGCTTATGCTGACTACAATGACTTGATGGAACTCACCGAGACAATGTTGAGTGGTAAGGATCATTTGGATCATGTTGCAAACAACTGCTTCATTCCACTTGGGTAGTGAAGTTATTTTTATCCTCCAAAATACTTGGATTTTTCCTGACACAGTAATGTGTAACAGGGATGGTAAAGGAACTTACAGGTGGATATAAAATTAAATATCATGCAAATGGGCTGGATGAGGATCCGATTGAGATTGACTTCGCTCCACCTTTCAGGTTTGTCATCTATATAGTATCTCTCACAAATTGTATAACCATAACATGAATATGAAAATCTATGAAATTGGTTGTTTTAACTCTGGCAGAAGGATTGACATGATAGAAGAATTAGAGAAGATGGCAAACCTCAATATTCCCAAGGACTTTTCCAGTGATGAGGCCAACAAATATTTAAAAGATGCATGCACAAAGTATGAGATCAAATGTGCCCCTCCTGAAACAACAGCGCGTTTGTTGGACAAAGTCAGTTCTCTGCTTTGTCCTTTTTATTTTTTTTATTACTTTATTGAACATAAATTAGGTAGTTACTGGCATTGTGATCCTGTGTTATGTACTAAGTAGATACAATATCTGTGATGAAGGTTCTGGGCTTTATGCTTAAGGAGGTGAATGAGAGGCTAGGTACTGTATGAGCAAGGGCTTAGGTTTTTTATTTGTGAGAAGAGGGGGGGGGGGGGGGGGGGGTGTTGTGGAGGAAAAGCAATGGATTGGATAGCTCTTGCTGGAATACTGGTTTTGCCTTTGATGGCTCTATGCTATTTGGAGTAATGGTTCAATAAGATTGCTTACACTGATAAGCTGTAGCAGTTGGATAAAGTAGAAATTGTAGCATTTATCAGTGGGAGAGATAATTGGAGGTTGGGAACAGTGAAAAGTGGTTGATTGGAAATGCCATTAAAAGAACAATATTTTACAATAATTAAATAATTCTGCATTAGAAAAAGTGTATAGTTTCTTTTGTTCTGACAATGATGTTTTCTGACTTGATCTGATTTTGTTCCTTATCTTTTAGTTCTGTTGTTTGCTTGGTGGGTTGTGAACCAGCAAGGTCTAGTAGAATGTTTCAACTGAATTCTTTTATGTAATATTTTAGATTTAAATTGTTTCATCATTAGTGTTGAGGTAGACTATTCTTGCTTGCATGCTCAAGACAATTTATGAGAATTGGTTATATATATTTTTTCTGTTACTGCAGCTTGTAGGACACTTCTTGGAAGAGAATTGTACAAATCCTGCTTTCATCATTAACCATCCTGAGTTAATGAGTCCTTTGGCAAAGTGGCATAGAACGAAGAAAGGCCTAACCGAGCGTTTTGAGTTGTTTATTAACAAGCATGAAGTATGCTTTTCAGGATATCTTGTTTTCTTTTTCTTTCTATGTTTCATTTAATTTTCAGCTTTATAATTCATGATTCTGACTTAATTTTTCTGTAACCGCTCAGCTCTGCAATGCATACACTGAATTGAATGACCCTGTGGTACAACGCCAGCGATTTGCTGAGCAGCTCAAGGTTCACGCATCAGTTTTTAAGTGTGCAATGGATTTATCCTTAAATAAATTCCTCTGGAACTTTTCTGAATGATATGTGGTCTGCATGCAGGATCGGCAATCTGGTGATGATGAAGCAATGGCTTTGGATGAAACCTTCTGTACGGCTCTTGAGTATGGGTTGCCTCCAACAGGTGGTTGGGGATTGGGTATTGATCGGCTAACGATGTTGTTAACTGATTCACAAAACATTAAGGTTCTCTTCTCTTCTCTTCTCTTCTCTCTCTCTCTCTCTCTCTCTCTCTCTCTCTCTCTCTCTCTCTCAGGTCTGTGCCTGTTTGCATTTGTCTCATTTATACATGTATGTGTACACTCTCTGTTCTCAATGGGCTCTCAACATATGCTGTTTGGTAACAGGAGGTTATTCTCTTCCCAGCCATGAAACCTCAAGATGAGCCATCTGCTAAAGGTACTCTTCCCAGCCATGAAACCTCAAGTGATAATGGTTACCCTTTTCATAACTATAAACAAAAATTATGATCTTGTTTTAGAATCTGTGTGTCTTGCCTTTGATAATGGGGTCTTTAAATTAATGGGTTTTTGTATTGGTGAATTTTAGTGAAGTTTGGCCTTCAATGGCCTAGATTTTTTGAGGGTTTTTGTTTTTGTTTTGTTTTGACTCTGAATCTTAAGCACTCTGTTTTTGTTGTATAGTGTGTTTGTGCCCAAAAAATTTTTGGTTTACGACTCAAAAATGTGGTTTATGGCTAGAGATTTGGCTTGAAACTGTGATTTATTCTGTGTAGAGGGCGGTGCTAGAACCAGCAATGCAAGGACGTGACATGAACCAGCGAATTGCTTCTGGAGATTTGTATGGTACTTTGGTTGCTTACAGAATGTTACTGAGATTTCTCCGTAAACATTGTTGATGTGTTTGGTTCGTAGAAAAGTAAAGATATTGCGATCTTGATATTAAAATTTTTCTTTTCAAAATTCATATTTCAGATTTTATTTGGGTTTTTTTGAGAAACCGAGAGAGAAAGATCTGGATTTTTCTCATTTGCTACACATTAGTACAAAGCTGCTACTCTCCTCTCTTACATATATAGATACCTAACATGGCTTGAACGGTTTTTAGGAATTGGTAGAGTTCATGGGAAAATTAAGAGGGTATAAAGTGGAGTTTGAAGGACTGAGAAATTTTTGATATTCAGTGGGCTAGGAACGACGTGGTTCCCCACTGCCCTTTAGTTTCTGTTTTTTATTATTTTTTTTTTATATTAATTAATGCTTTTTTTTTTTTTAATTAACGGAAAAAAAAATCCAAAACGATGTTGGTTATTGCCCAGGAACAGCTAACGGAGGACTGAATTGAATATGCTTGAAACTTGGAGGACTGAAATGACAAAATATAAAATTTAGAAAGTTAGTGTTGCATTTTGGCCAATATTTTATCTATTAATAACTGCCCCCAAAATTTTGTTTTTAAGTAATTTTTTATTTATAGTTCAAAGTCTAAGTAAGTGACATTTAAAAATAGGCTTATTTTGTATCAAATTTTCTTTGCTCTACTCTCTCTCCCTCTCCTCAATCTAAATAGACCATGGACCATTAGAAGCTAAATTGTTTTTGTAATGCCTTATTGTTTCCTTTGCGTTCTAATAAAATCTTGTTTATTCAAGGGGAAAAGAAAAGCCTACATTATCTGCTCGGCCCAAAACGGTTTATTTAATTTTTCTAGGGCCCAAAGTTTTATTTCAACAAAGAAAAGGGAAACAAGAAGTGTGAATGGGTAGTCTTGTGAAGCCAATGCATCTCGATTTGTTTTCCTTGGGTTTAATAATTCATGTACGGGTTGGATTGGATGATATTGGATTTTGAAACTATTGTCAAGTGAGCTACAATTTGGAATCCAGTTTCTGGTTACTCCACAATTTGGAAATAAAATAACATAATTTCCAAATTTTCGTTTCGGACGATTTTTGGTTTACATCTTTGCCGTGCAACGGTAAAAGTTCTAACATCAATTATTATGATTTGAGATTTGTAGTAGTGCATTCACATAAATAAGAATATAAAATATTCATAAGAGACAATAATATTTAACATGATTACACTCTATGCCTCCATCTAAGGACAATGCCAACCAAAATAACGGATTATTACAACATTAATTAACATCACAACTCACAAAAACAACACTCACAAACCTCACCAATATAACTCACAAACCCAAAGCTTTGATACACCCAATAACTTCTCACACTCACAAAATAAATAAACTCTCAACATACAACTACGAGTAATCTTTCAACTCCAAAAAATCTACTAAATCACTCTTCTAAGAGTCTTTCTCCTCTCCTTACATGAGAGGAACCTTGTGTAAAAGTTACCAAACCCTTTGCAATAGTGCCTATTTATAAGATTCCAAACCCATTCTTTGATAGATAAGGAGTACTCATTACTTCTTTAATAAGGAATACTTTTCCTTCTATGTCAAGGAGAATCTATGTCTTTCACATTAAGTAAATTCATTGTCTTCTATACCAAAAAAAAAAAAAAAAAAACCTTTTGGCCTATATTAAGGAAACTCAAACATTAACTAATTAGGAATTTGAGGCAATATTTAACAATCTTTTTTTCTTAACTAATATAAATAAAATTTTAAAGAATAAAACACTTTGCATTTATTCGCATTCTAGTGTTTCAACAAAGAAAAGAAAAGTCCTAGTGCGAATTATATATATAGGGTTGGGTTCAAGTTACACTTGATGTAACTTTATAATTTTATGCGAATTTCGACAAATCTACCGTTAGATTATATTATCTTTGTATATTCTCCATGCTTTCAAAATTTCAAGGTAATAAAAAATTAATAACTATATCATCAATCAATTGTTTAAATTCAAGTTTTTGTAATTTAAAATTATGCATAAAAGATAAGTTTACAGATCGAATGGTAGATAACATCCAATTGACATGAATATTAAGAACATATAGAATATGTAATTCAATGGTGAGATTTTCAAAATATGAATTTTATAACAAATTATTGGATGATGTAGCATTGTTAGAGTTATATCAAGTGTAACTTGAACCCAACTCATATATATATATATATATATTATCGACTATAGATTATAGTAATTTAAGGATGTTTAGAAAAAAAAAGTAAAGAGCAAGTAAATGTGAATATTTTCATGTTTGTTTAAAGTTTAGTAAATTATACCTTAAAAAAAAATCCAAAATTTGGGATCAAAGAAGAGTATAACATACTTTGCAACATACGTGAAAAGGTTTTCTAATTCTTCAAGTCTTAACCCTTCAAGTCTAGTGGCATCCTCTATTCAAAAGGAAAAAAAACTTAGATTTGACAATGAATAAAGATGTAACTTGCATAAGTAACTTGGGAGTTTGGGCATGGTTCAGGAGGGTGATAAATAAAGATAAGTGTGAATAACAGTGAATCAAGCTTGGCGACTGTGGGAAAATCCTAATACACTTTGGGCAAAAGTTTTAAAAGCTATATATTTTCCCAAGTCATCTTATCTATCTTGTAAAACTCCTAGAAATATTTCCCACATTTGGAAAGCTATTCAACATGAAAAACGATATTTAATCCAAAGTATGAGATGGTTATAGGTAATGGTATTAACAACCATGTTTGGGAGGATAAATGGTTGCTTAATTAATGGCACACTAATGCTCTATTTGGATGTTTAAAAAAGGAGGAGGAGTAGAGTAAAAGAAGGAAAAGTAATTCAATTACCTTATTTGGAAATTTTGTAAGGAATGAGGGGGAGGGGCTTGGAGGGGGGTTTCAACTACCTCGAACCTCTCATTTTTAATTCCCTCAAATTGGAAAAATTTGGAGGGAGTATAGAGTACATAAATTATTGACCAAATAAATTACCTAATTTACCCTTATTATATTAAAAAAATTACAATGTTTTATAACATTTAAAAAAAAAAAAAAAATCTGTAACCCACAAATTTCTCTCAAGCTCTCTCAACTCACGCTCTCTCTCTCTCTCTCTCTCTCTCTCTCATGACTTCTTCACTCTTGGAATGTCTTTCACTTTTCTCTCTCATGCCTAGCATTCTCTTGCAAAGGTAAACTCTATTTTAATTTTTGTTTCATGGGTTTCTTTTGAGTTGAATCAAATAACTATGTTCTTAAAATTGTGATTTTATTGGGTAATTTCTTATTAATTGTGATTTTATGGGGTAATAACATGTTATTTGTGGGTGGGTTTCAGATCTGAGGGCTTTTTTTCTTAAATTTTAAAGTTTCAAAATATTGCTCATAATGTGTTGGTAAAGTGCTTGAGTAAGTCTAGATTGTGAACGTGCACAAATTTGTATATTGTAGTTATAAATTTATCTAAATACTTGCAATCCTTTTAGTTCATGATATATGGATGAACTATGGTTAAACCTAGGCTTTGTGATTGTTTATTCTGTGTAAGTTTGATTTTATGGTCAGGTTTTTGATTATTGGTTTGTGTTTGTGATTTTTATTGGGTAATTTCTTGTTTATTGTGAAAGGGTTTCTGATTTGGGTTTTTTTTTTTTTTACTGGAATTTTAAAGTTTTAAAGAGTTGCTCACAATATGTTTGATAAATTGCTTGTTTGATTGTGTATGATCAAACTCACATGAGTTTGTGCAGCATCTCACTGTGTAGTTCCCCGCATCAGCATACAAAGATAGAAAGATGTTAAAAGTTTTTGTATCAGGAGATATCCCCTTTCTTCCATCTTAGTAAGCAACAATTCTACCTCTGACATATTCTCATTGCTTCCACAAGTAAAGATCATAGCATTAAAAGTAATTGTATCTGTACGGACCCATATTGTGCAGACTTGTATGGGCCTCGAATCATGGGCCGACAATGAGGTCCAAGGGCCTGATGGCGGTACCCTTCGGGCCCTCCACCCAAGCCCACCTATATACGAGCCCAACCCAAGCATTGCTCAAGGGTTCAAATCACGGGCCGAACATCGGTGTGGTGTTGGGGCGGTTGCTCGGCAAGATGGGCCAAACGACACTACGTTTGTTCGGACACATGCCTGGTAGTGCCTTTGGGAGTAACGCTGCCGTGTATGTTCGCTGAAGTGGGGGCATGTTTCCAAAGCCACTCTCACCTAAATCCCCACTTACCACTAACAAGATTGGACCCTTCAATCCACTGATGCTGAGTGTGATCATGATCAACCCATTAGCATCTTGCTATAAATAAGAGAAACAAAGAGAAGGTAAGGGTTGCGAAGTTCTAGGTAAAGAATGAAAGAGAGAAAAGTGATTTCATTGAGTCTTCTAGTTGCAAACGACCCAAGATAGGAAATCTTCTCCCACCATACAAATAGGTTGTGAGTCCAAGTGAGGCCCAGTCCATCTGCCTCATCGGCGACGTGCACAGTATCCATTGCCACCCCAAACTTCAACATTTCAGCAAACACCTCAGCTACATCATTAAGTCACCCGGCCTTCCCATACAAATCAATTAGAGTGTTATATGTAGATGTAAACCTTGGCTTCTGAACAAAAATCTCCACATCCGCTACATTCATAACTTTTGGATTAAAAACTCTCCCACTCGTCTTGAAAAGCTTAGTTGACAAAAAAAATGCTTGAAACTAATAGGTGCTGAGTTAGTCATATTTACAGAATCAGTAATAGAATCCAAATGAAGATCATCCAATTCAACTTGCCCAATGCACCAATCTTTATAAAACCTATCCGCCCTATCAAACTCCCCTGCATCCTTTAACACCCAAACAAAACAACTGTATTCATCGTAACCTCGTCTGAACCCCCCCCCCCCCCCCCTTGCCTCATGTGTTTAATCCACAAAAGTGATTCTTTCATGAGCCCATCTTTTGCATACACATCGACAAGCATCCTATGCTTATTATTCGTTGGCAAAACACCATTTTTCGCCATTTCAACCCAACAAACTTTGGGTAGGAGTGGACTGCTTGCAAAAAAGGTATTGTTTTGCCTTTTCTCCCATTTTCTTGTTGATAGTTCTTTACTTTTGAAACATAAAAATTAAATTATTTTTGTTTCCAAAACAGCTTGTCTTAAATTTTACAAGTTTGTTTGTTAAGTTTTTTCATTCAATGGGCTGGCATATGACAACAAGCTAAATCTGATGGTTTTGTTAAATATATTTATTTGCTCAAATATTTTTTTATAGATTCAAATATGTTAGAAAAAAGGACTATTGATGATGTGGTTAAGAAAGATAGAGAATATTGGACAACTGTTATGGATGATGTGCTTAGTGATGCACTCTTGCATCAACATCATCTAGGTAATAGAAATGGTTCAATCTTCATCACACATGCCTATGACAATATTGTGAAGGATTTGCAAGAAAAATTTGAAAAACCAATAGACAAGCAAAAGGTGAAAAATCGCATTAAAACCATCAAGTATAATTGGTCAAAATGCTATGATGTGTTTAAGAATGGATTGAGTGGTTTTGCTTGGAGTCCAATCCCCAAAATAAGACATTTTAGGCCATTATAATATTATTAGTAAAAAAAATTGAAAGTTCAAAGGGGGCACTTGCACCCCCCCCCCCCCCTCCACCCCTACTAATATGTACCAGTATTTATTTATGATCTAAGTGTAAGATAACACATAGTAACTACTTATGATATCCATAATCATATTAAAAATAAGATGTGAATAATTTTTGAAAGAGTGAAACTTCAGTTAAGTGCACTAGATGAGATATGGAAGCAACACATGATCATTTTTATAACACCTGTATTATCCATTTGGTGTCCGATGCTTTACTAGAGAATATGCTAGATATAATCCAAGCTCCTAAAATTTATGGATGATGGTTCTACTTCCCTCAAATAGAAATTAAATTCATGATTATTCAAGTTTGTATAAATTAGTAAAACGATTTGTTTTTTTTTTTTTTTTAGAGAAAGAGTAAAACGATTTGTTGTTTCTTAATTTATGTGCTCTAACATTAATTGGGCTTAGCTTAATTGTAGATTTTCAAGGATTTCTATTAAAAATTAATGTTAGAATAATAATATGTTTCTGTTTTTAATTATAAGTTACATATATATCTAATGGGTGTTGAACTTGAACAGTTGAACCTACACCTTTACCATTTATCCAATTCTTAGAAGAGAACATGAATAATCTAATTAGTCAGAAGTCACTAACAATTAAATAAATAAAGACTTAGATATTCCTTCTTCTTCTTCTTTTTTCTTTCACTAATAAAAAAAAAAAAAAAAATCCATTTTTTTCATCTCTATCATCAGTAGTTCCTGATACAATTGGAATTAACAATCTTATACCCATTTAAGGGTTGGGAGGGGGGGGGGGGGGGTGAGCAGGGGAATCTGACATAGCTAATTGCATATTTCCCACAATTACTTGGACTTTACTAGTTTCATGATCTTAATTATTTTGGAGTAACTACGTTAAAAAAAAGCATCCCATTTTGTGTGATCTAATTAGATTAGAAATAGTGGTTCATTAAAGTTAAAACCAATCCAAATCAATGGCTAGGTTAAGCTCCGATTAGCCATCTTGCCAGTACTATTAATTTATATCCAACCTCTGTCAGCAGACTCAACACTAGCTAGAAACATGTACAGGCCCAAAAATCTAAAGCACGGGCCAACTTTGGGCACAAAGAAAACACTGCCTTTGACTTGGCAGGTAAAGCTAATATTTCTTTTCTAATATCTTGATCACTGCACAACCTGAAGACATTTTTGTTCCAAACTCCCCCACCCCCATTCTTTGAATTGTTTAATTTGCAAATTCTCTATTTGTTTTCTCTGGTCCACACTTCTCTCAATGATAACCCCAACATTTTGAAAAGATTTTTCAAAGTCATCCACCCAGAAGACGGTGGATGAAAATGTTGAGATATGCAAAAAAGTCACCATCTGCCTATAGACAAACTCACACACCCATTTTCACAATCAAATTCACATATGTTTTTGTGTGAACTCATGATTAGATTTTAGCACTTTTTACGTGAGTTCACAATTGATACCTAAATATTTTGTGTCAACTTATGCACTAATCACGAGTTGTGACATAAGTATAGTGTGGATTTACAGCAAAAGATGACAAATGCCACACGCTATAATTTTATAATCTCAAATTTCTCAACCCATGAGGTCATGACCCCTCCAGTATTTTGGCTATAGTGGATAAGTTTTGCCTTATAATGTGACTGTAAGGCTGGGATATGATATGGTATGGGTTGTTCCGCAGGTAATGGGTCATAAAAAACGCCGCTGTGAGTGTTAAAGCATGTTAAACACCTTCATATTTGTTTGACACCAGATTCGAGTTCACACTTCACAATGCCACATACTCTTGGACTGTCATGTGCTAAACCACAATTTTATGATTTAAGAACGTGTGAGTGATCGAGCTAGGTACCAAATTTCGCAATTAGAGATCCTTTCATGAAAACAAGTAGTAATTGAGTCAGAAATAAGAACCCAAGTCTTTGTTTCAGTTTAGAGTGAAACTAGCCCGCACTGGTTTTATTATTATTAATATTTGTCATGTTATATGATAGGATTCATGCTGACAAGAGCTTTTACTCATGGAACTATATATTTTTTATTAGAGACTACTATTTGGAACAAAATGAGGATAATTTATAGTACAATTGATTTATCACTATTTGTTTCCATAAGGGTAAGGACATATACCAAATGTTAAAAACTTATGGGTAGAACTTACCGTTGAAAACCGGCCTGCAAGGGAAGAGTGTCCAAGAACTTATAAATACATCTTAAGCTTAAACTTATAAATACATGTTAAACTTATACTTAATCCATATGGGACACTAAGATCATAATAAATAAATTGAAGAAAAAAAAAAGTTAAGAGACTAAAATGAAAATAAATAAAATTTTAAGAATTAAATTAATAAACTAGTCAAAATTAAAGAGTGTAATTTATAATTTAGCAAAAAAGTTAATAATAATACTATAACCCATTCTTGGAATGTTTTGCCCATCTCTATTTCTTGCAAAATTAATTTTCATACTCCAAAAGTTGTCTTGAGTCCACCAAATACCCTATATTTTACTTTCCCATATATTTGTATTTTTTTTTTCTTTCGTGATACATGTTAAATGTTCCCGTGACTTATTAAAAGAGATATAATACTTGTCTCGAATTCAGCAACAAAAATCTCGATTTCGGAACATAAGGTGAACGCCAAAAAAAAAAAAAAAAACAACATTCTTTATTCTTTTGTTGCAGTACTCTTGAGTACAGTGAAAGAGGATATCAACGCTTAAACATGATAAAACGGGTCAGAATTTTCTAATCTAATACGACTCAATTCGGAAAATATCCGACTGAAATTTGTTTTTTTGCCCTGAATCAAAAATGGGTTGACCCATGATTTGACCCATGTTTTTTGCAAGTCAACCTAACCCGACCCACAACCCAAACCATTTTTTAAAACTTTTTTTTTTTTTTTTTGTAAAAAAATAATAAAATTAAGACAATATTTGTTTCATTGTTTGTTGTGAGTTTTAAGAAAACAATTGAGACATTTACACAACTGTATTTGAATTGAAAGATGAATGGTTGAGTATTTTGTAATAAGTAAAAAATTTTAGATATCAAATAGCAAAGTACATGCCAAAATAATCTAGTTACAGTAGAGTCAAAAACATAGATTTAAAATTGTAGACATATGTGAGAAACATTCATAAGCGTGAAAATAGTGAAGCCAAAGTATCAAATTAACATAAATTATGAATACTTAAACCCATTTTTTAATAATTTATGTCCAAAATAAACGGTTTTTCAAAATAAATTATGATATTTCTTAGAGTGTGCGTTACTTAACAATGATATGATATTCACAAAAGAAATCATGTATAAATAAGTAAACAATCAAACTTTAATGTATATTCTCAAATTGAAATAGAGTGTCAACCACAATTGATAATAGATTATAAAATTAATTTTCAAGATTGTAAATTTCTTTTATGTTTTTATTCTTTGTCAAATGAATTATCCAATAAGTCATTTGTAATTTTGTTTTATATTTTGGGATGTTGATATTGTGTAGAAATAAAACTTGTGTGTATTTGTTTTACTTATCTTTTTGTTATTTTGTTTTAGTTAGCAATGTTGGGATTTGTATAATTTTAAATTTATTGAATAAGTATTAATAAGTTTAATTGAGTTCATTCTTTATATAAATGGTGAATTCAAAGTAATGCATTTTACATTAAGTAATTTGTTGCATGACTTTTCAGATGGCAAATACAAATTGTTTTCTTTATAATAAAAAAAATTCATGTGAAAAATATGGGTTAACCTGACCTGACTCGACCCGCAATCCGATTAACCCAAACCCTTTTTTAACCTGCTAAAAATGACTCGTTTTGACCCGCAACCTGATTGACCCGACGTGCCCATTTTGCCTTGTTTATCAATGCTTACACAGCTTGGTGTACATGCAATCAAACAACATAACAAGTATCTTGGTCTGCCCTCTACGGTGAGTAGATCAAAAGAAGATGACATTTCTAGGCTCTGAACTACATGGATTGATTAGAAAGTTTTGGTGGGTTTAAAGGGCCGATGAGCATAAGAGCAGCTGGATATCATGGGAAAAGATGTGTTTGTCTAGGTTTTATGGTGGGATGGGCTTCAAAGACTTAAAAAGGTGTATATTAACAAGGCCCTATTGGCTAAATAAGGATGGACTTTTTTATTCATGATACTAACTCATTGGTCTATAGGCCCATAGGGTATTCAAAGTAAAGTACTTTTCGCCAATTTTTCTTTTTTGGATGCCACTTTGAGGCCAAATTATTTATATGCACAGAAAATTATTGAGGGCTCCAGAGAATTAATTGTGCAAGGATTGAAAATGTAGGGTGTGTAATGGTTACATCATTTATTTTTGGAAGATTAGATGGTTACTTCAAGCTAGCTGTCCCAAGGTGATTTCTCCTCATCAAAGGCTACCTAAAGATCGATGCAGGTGTGACTTCCTTAATTGACTCTAATGAGTAGGGTATATGGAACACTGCATTGGTACATAAATACTTTCTCCCATTTAAAGCGAAAATGATAACAAGAATTCCTTATAGTCCCATACTTTTCGAGGGAAAATTAATTTCGGTGGGCAATAACAAAATGAATTTTCTCTGTAAAAACAAAAACGTGCTTACCATATATGGCTACGTTTATGAGAAAAAGGGTTGGGCTTGGTATATCTTATGATGCTGCTACTGTGAGACAATACGCTTAGTATTTATATTTATACTAATTAATAACCAGAGTAGTGTCTAGTGAGTGCATTATTACAATTTTTTCCCTAACTTGTAAGTTGTAAATACTACTTTCCCTTTTTTTTTTTCTTTTTCTTTTTTTTTTTTCCCTTAAGTAGCTTGTAAATTCTACTCAAATCATAAAAACTATACACTATATTTTAATAATCTTCACCCTTCAATTACAACAAACACAGGGACAAAGGAAAGCTAAAAGTTTATTATTTGTTGCTTCCTTTACAAAAGAGTGTGTAACTATTTATAACAAAAGTTGTGTTATAAGAAGAAAATATAAAATATAAAAATGAAAGTTAAGTATCCTTGTTTACAAAATAGTCATTTTACCAAAGATGCAATATCATAAGTGGAAAGTTGTAATTAAATTTTTTTTTTTTGGGAGAACCTTTATTAATTCTAATTTGAATATACAATTAAAGTTACTTTTGGCCTACCCATAAAAACCAATAACAACTTACCACTTAAAATTTGTTATGAAAATATTATGAGTATAATGTTTCTCCAAGTTTTATGCCAACCCCATTTTGGAATCTAGCGCAAGAGAAACAAAATAACATCAAAATTGCCGAGGAGAGCTAGGCCGGATATCAGTGATAATGGAGTGACATCTTATTTAGCATTATTTAAGGAGTCAATTACTCTCTACTATAATGCAAAGTGATGGCCACTATTTGTTTTTGAGAAATAATTACAATATGCTGCTAATCTCGCAATTTGAACCCTTTCCTCCTAGACCCCCAAACACTTTGTGCATAAGAAGATGCTAATTCAGCTACAATACCTTTTGCGTGGCCACTATTTGTTAGCTGTACTATTTTTGTGATCACTTACTTTCTAGTAAAACAACAGCAGTGCTACTGTGCTTCCTGAGTTACAATCCACCTCAAACACAATGAATCATAGTTTTTTATTTATTTTTTTAACATGGTTGAACTTCATGATGGCCGCAGTTCATGTAATTGATGACGTTGGTATTAATTTAAAATTTCCTAAATTGTTAGAGGCATGACAAGTGGCACAATAAGGGAATTACATTTGTAAGAATTCTAAAAAGACACGGGGCAAAGATGAGAATTCTCATGATTTTTATCGGTGCATGTAAAGAAGACCAGTGTCAACGGGTAGTTTACAAGTAGTATATCACTTTGCGACAAGTATCATTCAAGCCCAACAAAAGAGAGATACGTGGAATGAACAATCATTATATATATATATATATATATATATAAAAGCAGAGACTTCATGTGAGAGTACATGAGGTCCTGCCACATAGCACTCTAATATTGCATTTAACATTTTTTTACCTATTTTCATTAAGTTTTTTTTACTGTTATCCAATAAATCATAGTAACTTATTTTTACTATTATATAAATTTAACATTTTTTACCTCTTTTTATTAATTTTTTTTTTTTACTGTTACCCAATAGATCATAGTAACTTGTAGCATTTAACCTTTTTTACTTTTTTCATTAAGTTTTTTTTACTGTTATCCAATAAATCATAATAACTTATTTTTACTATTCTATAAATTTAGCATTTTTTTACCTCTTTTTATTAATTTTTTTTTTCACTGTTACTCAATAGATCATAGTAACTTATTTTTACTATTATATTGATATAAGCTGTTCTTGACAATTACACCAATTAGACCAAAAGTTATTCACTATAAAATTGATTACCTTTTAAAAGTAGACCAAACCTTATGAAAAACTCAGGTCCAGTTCTTATCTTACATATTATGACCCAAGTTTGACCATTTCCACAAGTAAATCAAAGCAAAAACTCTTACTTTCTTACAAACTCTCTTCTTCCTCCCTCACGTATAGATAATACTTCTAGAAAATCTCATTCTCATGAAATATCTCTTCATTTTTCCCCAATTTTAATTCAATATGCTTTTGTCTATTAATAATATTCTATGAAATTTATGCAGAAAAATTCTCTCTCATCGACCAGTGCAACAAAAATATAAATAAATCTTGAGATCCCTCAGGTTGCTGAAATAATTGACAAGTGCATATTTTTAAAATTTATAATAACAAAAAAGTCTAATAAATAGCATATACTATCTCACAAAATGCCATTAACTTGATATTTTCTTTAAAAAAATTCAATGATATGAATGGTCAAAAACATGATCCTATACAAGAAATATCAAAAGTACATGTAAAACAATTTTCATAGGAGGATTTATCTTTAAATAATATGAAGACAATAGTAAAGATAAAATGCATTAAATGAGATCCTATGAAACATGATTGTTAATTATTTCAAATTATACTCATCATTTATGTAAAAAAATAATAATAGATCATATTATTTACATTAAAAAAATACATATTAATTTCAAAGTTCATTACAAGATGTGAACTGCTAGGGTATTGTAATAATAAGTAACATTAATACAACAATGGGTTGGTATTACATTTTGTGCGTACTTTGTGAAAGGAATGTCAAATTACAAATAGGATCATTTTGGTGTGCAAAATGTAAAACAAAAATAAATCTTTCTATCCCAAAGTTAGAGGCACTCACATTAACTATATACTCTCCAAATATTTATAATATATTTATCTCACTATAACTACTATATATATACAATTGCAAACTACTTCAGATACAGAATTCAAATTGAAGTTTTTAATGCAACTAACAAAACAAAGTTTGTGATATTTGATCGAGATGCCAAGAAAATCCTAAATAAATCTACAAGATCGAGATCTTGCTGAAAAATAAACTAAGGTACAACTTATTTAAATTATTGTAAAAATATTGATATTGGAGAAGAAATCCCATGTGATTTGGGAAAAAAAAAATCAGGAAAAAAATGGATTTCTCTACTTCATTTGAATGAATTCAATCTAAAAGATGGTTTTGAAAATTACATAGTTGCTAAGATTTTTGATGCGCCTTCAAATAATAAAAATGTATGGAAGGAAAAAAAAAACACAATTCAACATGCTATATTAATTCTTTTTGCTACACTATTCCAAAATTAACAAAAATAAAAAATTTACAAAAAACTGTCACATCATTGAAATTTAATATAAATGCAAATACCTATAAAAAATCTTAGCGAAAAAGTCCAAACTTTGTAAGATCTAATCAAGAATCTCTCGGTGCCAATTCATTAGTAATTAACACAAATGATGCAACAAAAGGAAAAAATGATGAAAGCTCAAAAATTAAACAAATATGGATGGACTAAATTTCAAATGTTGAAGATGGAGAAACTGATGATGACAACAAGCATCACCATACCACAATAACAAAGCATTGAAGAAGAAAAAAAAATCGTAATGAAACTTTTTATTACATCACATAATAAAAATCAATAATATAGAATGAATTAATATGCTTTTATCAACTTTTATTATACAATATTACTCCAAGTTGTTTTCATTATTGCTTATTACTTGAACAAAATAATTATAATAGATATATGTGTACAATTTATAATTGTTACTTTTTATGATGAACTCATTACTAATAAAGTTTTATAATAAATATGTTATAATATATGTATAATATTTTCGAAAAACAAATTTACATAAAATATTATAATATTATCCGTGCATCGCACAAGAAACTTACTAGTTGCAGATAACTGTGGAGCCTCAAGTATAAATAGAGGAGTAATTCTCAAGAAAAAGACAAACACACATCTAAAGAACTTACTCTACATAGAGATCATTGTAACTTTAGTTCCTTAAGAAATTCTCTTATAATTCATAAGGCTTTATGATTTGTACATACTTTGTAAGTGCTTCTTTGCAACCTTGTAACTTATAGTTCAATCCAATTTATATAAGTTTATCTCAATTTGATCAATAATGCACCTTCAATCTAGTTTGAAATTTAACTTTAGGCTTGTATCTGTTTATTATGCACCTTTAATTTAATTGAATTCTTAGTTTGATTATTTAGGCTTCAGATTGCTAGATTTGGGGTGATCATGAATGACTAAGTTTCTAAAAGTCCCCCTCAAAAAAAAAAAAAAAAAAAAAAAAAAGTTTCTAAATGTATGCTGGCATTAGACTTCACTTAGAAATTAGCTTGATAACTTAAGGCTTAATTACTTGCTTTCCATATTCTATTGTTATTTGCATCTTTTCCATAAAACCTCAAAAGGGCTCTTAATTGAGAGGACATTTGAACCACATCCTTTTAACCACAAAGTTAGATTTTACTTTGAAACTTTAAAAAATGGATCAAATCATAACACATGGAATAGCTAAAAATTAAAATACTCTCAAACATATTAGGTGGTTTAAAGCAATCGTGATTTAGATATCGTATGCATTTGATATCAATTTATTTATCCTTTTTGTTAATTATTTTTAGTTGAAAGTGTGTTAAACTATACTTATATCTTTAAAAAAAAATTAAATTATAAAAATTTGTATATAAAAATTAAAAGATAAAAAAGAAAAAGAAAAAAAAGTTAAGAAAAAATGTTGGACCCAAACAAACGAACACATCTTTTTCAATATTTAGACAAACAAGTTATGAAGTTGGTTGACCTATCCCCCTCTCCCCACGGGCCAAACCAAAACAAAAAAGCACAGCCCATCTTGATTGTACTTTTTGTTATTGTGTTTTTTTTTCCCGCCTAGACTGTACATATTGTTCTTAAAACCACTTTTGCCGACTCATTTATGTCATGGATTGCTCTTTCACATGCATGTCTTGATGCAGTTTTATGTTATCTATGAAAATGGGGCCATAATAATTGCTATTCGGCTAATCTTGACAGCCTCCATATGTCTCGATGAAACAATAAAGTGGAAATAATAAAAGCTATTACACTCCGATTAAAAAACAACTGAAACACTCTTGATGAAAATTGTGATTTCAAATCATAGTTTTTGTTGTTTTTTAACTTGCATAATAAACTCTACCTTAATAAAAATTGGGAAATACTAATGAGCGCCCTTAGGACACTGGTTAAGAATCTAATTAAAGAAAGTTTTGACGTCACTTTTATGGGAAATGAAAAAAGCTGTCAAAACATTAATTGCTTTTTTTTCTTTTCCCATAAAAATTTTCTTTAACTGAATTTTTAACCAGTACTCTAAGAGCACTCGTTAGCATGACCCATAAAAATAATATGCAAGGATTGAAAAATCTTATTTTTGTCATTATGAATTATTGAAAATTTTGTACAGAATGGTAGCAACGCAATTAGTCTCGTCGGTAACGTTTAAATAAAAAATGTGTCACCAAAACTTTTATTACAGTAACGTGTAAAGTGACTCTTCTTGTTTTAGCAATTATATGAGATTTTTATGTTTTTTATTTTTATTTTTTATAAATTTGATAGTTATAATGGGTGGGAGGGATTTGAACACTAGACAGTTCCTTTGATAACACCAAAAATTGCCAATTGAGTTACAAAACTCTAGACTTAGCAATAATATGAGCTGTTTGATTTGTAATGCTTATATGAATGGCTATTAATTCAGAGACAATGATACTCAGCTTTGACGCATTGATTCAAGATTCATGAAACAAAAGGGTAATTGGCGTGAAGATAAATTTCCGCCACAGAGAGATTACGTTCAATAATTGTAACGCCATTTGAAAGACATATATGATTCCATAACATTAAATTTTGCAGCAACACCACGCACCTTCTCAAACCAAAGGGTCCTTCAATAATGATCCAACAAAATCATCCCTCTTTATATATATATATATTCAAAATTTGCAATGGCAGCTGGATCATCATGTAAAGAAACCCTGTCTATGCCAATTGATAACGAAATGACATCTACATCATCTATGATATGTTAGGTCTATTGCATCAAGAACATCTGGCTTGTAGCCATTTGTACCCTGAGTGACCCCCAGTGCCTTGTAATTAAGAAGGGAAAAAGGAACTAATAAGTCTAGAGTCACGAAAAAAGTTGCAAACAATAAATAATAAAGTGAGTGTATATGAAAACCAATAAACAACTAAAGCATTACGGAATTTATTGCGAAAAATGTTGTGTACTCGAAAAGGAAGGAACTAGGAAAGATAAAAAAAAAAATACAGAGTAAAGGAGCTTTAGAATTGCCCAGTAGTACTCACTACTCATAGCTATGCCCTTAAAAGAGATTCCGGGACAAGACTTGTCACCACTATAGGACTCCTCACTACATATTTACCATCATCATTCACCCAACTAAGAGAGCCATGGACCACCACCTCTTTCAGAGGCTTTGGTCCCTCCAAACTAAGCTTGTAGCTTTTCTTCTCATACTTCTGCTTGAATACCAGCTTCTCTGGCTCCACTTTCACCTTAATTAAACCATTCATTCCTCTTACATTTGCAGTATAAGTCCACCTTCCCTCTTTCACATTAGTCACTGTCCTCCGAAATTCATGCACAACCTTTGCATCGGAATTGGAATCATATTCATTAAAAAAAACTATAAAAGATGGGTAGTTAAGATCCAAAGACCGGTTCTCACAGTTGTATGTAGACTTTGTAATGATTCTGATTTGTGCTGCCGTGTAATTCATTGCACAAAGAAGCTTTACATAGTCCTCTGCTGTTGCATCATAGACAAGTCCAGGATCAAGTGCCTTGTTGGGATTAATGTGGCCAGCTCCTATGTCTAGAGGGCTGGCTTGCCTCTTGTTATATGCTCTATCCTTTATTGGGCTCAAAGTGTTGTCTAGCGAACTTGCTGTTGTCATAAGGGCAGACCTAATGGCTGCAGGGCTCCAATCTGGGTGCACTTCTTTTATAAGTGCTGCTACACCAGCTACGTGAGGGGCAGACATTGATGTACCTGACTCAAGATTGAATTTGCTAAACAAAGGGTGTGATCGAACCTCAGCAACTGGACTAGTTGGGCACCATGATGCGAGGATTGATGACCCAGGTGCCAAAAGGTCTGGCTTTAGGACAGATGGGCAACTTGGAAATGGTCCCCTTGAGCTATAGATATCCACCATCGGTGCTGGCTTTGTACCAATAACTGTCTTATGATATATCAAGCTTCCTCTTGGAATACTGTTATTCCTCTTTATGTAGTCTATTACAGTTTGGCCTTCTTGCGGACCAAGAAATGCTGTTGGAAATGAGCTTTTAGTGGCGAATTCCGGTAATGAATAATTGGAAATGAATATAGCTCCATAAACTCTTGCGGACTTGGCATTGTAAACTTGAGTGCTTAAACTAAGATTGTCTTTGCACACAACAATCTTGTTTTTGTTTTTCTTCATTTCCTCTACACTCTTGCAGCCATTCAAGAAAACAAGGGACACCTGGGTTAGAGAAGAATTCCCTGGATACATGGACACAAAGGTGATTTGCATACCATTTCCCAAAGTCAAAATTCCATGAAATTCACGATCAATAGTACCCGCACCAACTGTTAGCACCCATGGAGCTCCATTACTTAAGGTACCATACAAAGGCCCCTCATTTCCTGCCGAAGCAACAACCATTACACCCTTTTCCATGGCTGCAAAACTGGCTATTGCAATAGGATCATCTTGTAAGACATTCTCATCCAAGCTAAAACCCAAGGACAAGGACAATATATCAATCCCATCTTGAATTGCCTGGTCTACTGCGGCGAGAACATCAGATGAATAGACCCCATATCTCCAACCTGCTTTGTACATGGCTATTCTAGCCCGTGGTGCCATGCCTTTAGAAGTACCAGTGGCATAGCCAAAATAAGTTGCGCCTTTTACAAAGTTGCCTGCAGCTGTGGATGAAGTATGTGTTCCATGCCCACTTGTATCACGAGGAGAGTTCATTGTAATATTTACCTTAGGATTCTTAGCAAGTAGACCCTTGTTGAAATAGCGAGCACCAATAAGTTTCTTGTTGCACAAAGAAGAATTAAATTGGGTGCCAGACTCACATTTTCCTCTCCATCTAGATGGAATTTGAGTCATTCCTTCATCTTTAAAACTCTCGCTCTCAGGCCAAATTCCAGTGTCAACTAAACCAATTATGACATCATGACCATGACTCGATGCTGACCATGCACCAGAGGCAGAACTTAGACCAAGGAATTGAGAAGTGTGGGTTGTGTGCATGGTAAGAGGACGATCTGGGGTAAAGGAAATATAGCCAGGGGTCTTTTGTAGGGTCTCAAGCTCGGAAGGAGTGAGAGATGCACTAAAGCCATGAATAGAACCTGTATAAGCATAAATAAGACTAGAGGTGGCTGCTTTCGAACTGTCTGATACAGAAGAAAGGGTGGCTGAGTACCAGCTTTGGTGGTCAGAGAAGGCTTTGGGTATGGCTGATGAATCCATGTGAATGATATATGTGTCATGTTGTGCCAAATTGGAGGAGAGGTAGGAGAAAGTGAATAGAATTGAACATAGAACTTGCAGGGTTAGAGTGGCCATGGGTGAAAAATTAATGGATCGATCACATTCACATGTGGAACATAAATACACAAAAATATTCACTTTGTTGTGTCTGGACCACCAGATTAAAGTGACAAGACTATGATTGTTTGCCAGTTGCAAAAAAAAAATCCACCTTCATTGTCTTATCCTTTTGCCTTTTTTCCATTTTATCCCTTTTTGCCAGGTAAAATGGGAAGAGAATCAAAGATGGCATTGTTCCTACTTTTAAGATTGAAGATAGCCTAAAATTGAGCACCCCTAGGCTCCAGCTCCAGGCGCTAAGATATTGTATTAATATTTACCTATGGCATACCACCTTCTCGCCCTTCCTACTTTTCCTTAAAATATATATATCATTTGTCCTTTGCCACAAATTTAATACAAATTGTTAGCAGTGCCTTACTGAGTTGAGTTAGAAATTTGGAAAATTCTTAATTTGCATTGTATACAGGCAAATGTGATAAATATCTTACACATTTGCAAAAAAATGTACAATATTGTGTCTACAATGTAAGTTTACATGGCTAGTATTATGTAAGCCTAAAAAAATCCTATAAATTTTTATAAATTAGCCTTTTATCAGCACCAATTATTTATTTAAATTAAATTAATTTAAAAGATGGACAAATAGGACCAACAGGGCGCTACACATAAAAAGTGTTTAAAGGAAAAATACTTCAACAATGACCATGGTTTTTAGATCAAAACCGTTCAATGAACTATAAAAAGAAAAAGTTCAAAGTTTTTAAGGTCAAACTAAAGTCAAATCGTGATGACCTCATAATTAATTAAAATATAAATTAAATTATTAAATTAATAAATTAATAAAAATTGAAAAATTACCTAAAATAATTCCAAATATTTGACTATTTATAAACTTTTTTATTTTATTTTTATGAAACCCAATATAAAAGTTAATAGACATTTCCCATGAAATTAATTGGAAAAAAAAGTTAATAGACATTTCTGGTTTTTCTACCCAAAAAAAAAAAAAAACTTGAGCAGTGGTGGTAGTGGTTACTGGTTTGTCTCCTACTCAACTTTTGTTGAGAGACCCAGGGCTCTGGTACTTTACCCATTCCCATGAAATTTTAAAAATAAAATATAAACTAAAGCTAGAAGCCTAGAAAAGTGAGAAAGGAAAACATTGTTTTGTCCACCGGATTAAAATCGAAGCCCAAGAATATAGGCTGTGGTTGACAGTCAGGTTGAGTATATGAGAAGGCAAAAACAAGAAATAAGAAGAGAAGAGTGGAAGACAGAAGGCATAAACGCAGAAATAACAAGAGAAAAGAGAAAATGAAGAATACTGAGACAGAGAAAGAACAAGAGAGAGCGATATATAGAAGAAGAATGAGAAGAAACTATGATGTGATCTCAAGTCTCAACGTCTAACAGCATGTTTGAAGCTACAATAATGGAGATCTACTTCTGTAAGCCTGTAGAATGTAGATAAAATTTTTTTTTTTCAAGCTTGGACTGGAATCGTGAGAACCACCCACGGTTTTCAAAACCAGACGGTTCAACCGTGGTTCGCACAGTCCACTGGGTTTTTTAAGTGTAAAACGGGTTTTAGAGTTTAAAATACCGTTTCAAGAAGTGGTTCACAGTTAACCCGGTTAGACCGTACGGTCCAGTCCGGATTTTAAAACTATGCAAATGACATGGCAGCTATTTAATGGCCAACGTGACAACTAATGTGACACAAATTATGGAAACTAGTCACAAACTCACGCTTACGAATAAATAATTATTTTGTATTGTAATAATATAATGTATAATTTTTTGAAGATAATTTGTTCTCCTTAAAAATCAAACAATTTGTATTCGGTCCAATTAGGTCTACTTCGATCCAATTTGTTCTACTCGGCCTAATTTAGTCCAATCGGTTAATTTCAATCCACATTGATCAGTCTATTTTAGACTAATTGGGCCTTAAATTAATTCTTTTTGTAGGTTTTCATTTCAAGTTTAGCTCCAATTTTTTTTTTTTTTTTTTCATTTTGGATTGAAAAGTATGAAATTTCATTATATTTGGGCTAAACTCTATAGTTTTGAGTTAAAAAATACAAAGAAATTACTAAAATAGACATTAGACATTAGAAAAATGAGCCCTAAAAATGCAATAAAAATGATAAATATTCAAAAGTCTTATTCGGTCCAATTTGCTCCTATTCTTTCCTATTTAGTTTATTTTGTCTGCTAAAGTTCTATTCGGTACAAGTTGGTCCACATTGGTCCTATTTTGTCCACTTTAGTTCTATTCGGTCCATTCTGTCTGCTTTGGTTCTATTTGGTCCTATCCAGTCTACATTGGTCCTATTCGTCCATTCTGTCCACTTTGATCTACTTCAGTCATATTTGGGCTATTCGGTCTATTTAAGTCCTATTCGGTCCATTTTATCTACTTTGATTCTATTCAGTTCTATTCAGTCCATATCAGTCTAATTTGTCCACTTCGGTCCTATTTGGTCTATTACAGTCCCTTTTGTCCACCTCAGTCCTATTCGGTCCTTTCATTCTTATTCAGTCCTATTTTTTTTGAAGAGAATTCTTATTCAGTCCTATTCAATCTACCTTGTCCCTATTCTGTCAACCTTCTTCCTTTTGCTCCAATTAAATCCACTTTGTTCTATTTGGTCCAATTCGGTCCTTTTTGGTCCATTTGGTCCTATTTTGTCCACTTTGTTCCATTTTTACATCTATAAAGCAAGATTAAGCCTCCATTTTAGTCAGCATGTTACTCTAATGCAAGTGAATTTTTCTTTCAATGCAAGTTACTATTGGTAGTCTTTAGTCTCCAAGTTATTTTGTTCCAATTCCATTACCTTGAAGTTGCTTAATTTCAATTCAATTTAGCCTCTAGATAACTTAGTTTTGATTCGCCTAGCATCAAAACTCTTCGTCATGGTAATTTAGTTCTTAATCATTTTGTATCAAGAAATTTACTTTACTTCCCATGAATTTGACAAAAACAAATTTGTTTTGACAAAGTCCTCTTAATTGAGGTGATTCCAAACCCAAAACCCTTAAGACAAAAAGAAAAATCCCAATCTTGACATCACCTCGAGGTCAAAAGTGAGAGGCCATGCACGTCTGGTCTGGAAATTTTTTTTTTTTTTTTTTTTTTTTTTGGGAGAAGCGCATTTCAAGTTTGGCAATGGGTCCCGTGCATAGTTCACAGGACCCACAAACCTCTTTTTTTTCACAAAACTTTCATTAAAAATGGATCCCACGGCACTATTCACTCATTTAAAAAATATTTTGCTATAGTGTTTTCAGTTTTCAGCAAAATAAGCAGTATCCAAATGCACACTTAGTGGCAACTGTAGTTGGAGAGGCCAAGGAAAACAAGAAGTAAATATTGAGATTACAATAATTGAAGTAATTTTTAGGTACTTTCGAGGCACGAAGAATGACGCTTCCTTCTCTCATATTCATAGGGAATTTAATCATTAAAATTATGATAAGGTCCACTACGAATGTGAGAGAATGAAGCATAATTTCTCTATACTCCAAATTACTTAAGAATTTTTGCAAGAAATGAGACTTCGAATTAACTAAGAGGAAGGATAGTATGACCTCCTACATCGGATGTCACACTTAAAAGTGTTAGCAGACCATTAGTTTGTATAAAAATAAAATTTAAAAGATGGACAAATGGCATTAGAGGGAGCAACACAAATAAAGTCTTTTAAAGGATCGTAATATTAAATTTTAAATAATAAAAAAATCTGTTAAAGGAAAAGGCCGCAACCAATTAAACAATTGACAAATGATGTCACAGTCATTTAATGGCCAGCTCCAATGGCAGTTCAAAATTATGAAATTGGAATAAAAAGGAGTAAGGGCCTGATTATGGATGGAGGCTAGGTGACATGTTGTTTAGAGTATATGTCATAACATAAACAACAGGGAAAAATAAAAAATTAGAACCACCACAGGTCCACATGCATATAAGTCTCCTTAATCAATTTTTTTTTTAATCTTTCATGATCACTTTATTTATTTTTTTAATTTTTAATTTTTCCATTTTTTACAGCTCCAGTCTTTGTCATTGTATCATGCAATGAATACTCCGATTTGTCATAATACGATTAATTGCACTCAAGCTTAAAATAAAATTAAAAAAAAATTATTAATTGCAATCCTACTCAACTTGGTTGCAGTTGGCTCCTAAAAAGAAAAGAAAAATAATGATTAATCTTATTTTATCTAAGAAGTTGGTATATATTCTAGAAACTGTCTATAATTAATCCCAGATACCCTAGTTTACATGGGGCCTAAGAGAAGTTTTGTTTTCTTTGACTAAGATATGAAGAAGAATAGGTAAAATTAAAACGAAACAATAAAATCAAAGAGAGACAGCCTTTTTTTTTTTTTTTTTAGTTTAAGCAACTCGGTCATAGGAGACTGCAAATACAATGTTGTATGATGGATTTTAGTATTATATTTGTCTATCTAATTTGGTCGTAGTATTAACGTAAGGGAAAGTTTCTCCTTGTTTGTGATGGGCTGAAAATATCGAAGATCATTTGGATTTGAAAATTATTCTTATAAGACGAATAGTCGACTCCTTTGGAAGTTTCTTTGCGCCTGTTTTTAGTCTTTCTAGAAGGTGGATTTAGTTAATTTTGGAATGGGTTAAACAAAAAATAATGCATGTTTATAGAGTCACAATCTATAATGCAAATTAATAATAAATTTGTTAAAATTTATGTCTAATTAAAAAATATAGAGAAAATTTGTAGCCATTGCTACTCAGTAGTTTGTAGGCAAACTTTATTAAATATTTGTTACTCAGTATATATTTGGTTTTATCATTTCCTTTTGTACAACTTTCCCTACTTCTTTTGTCTTTATCTTTCTACATATTAGCTTTTCACTATTCTGTCTGTCAACTATTTCTTTTGCTTTGTCTTGAACTATTACTATGTCAACTTTCTTGGTGTTTTGTCTTTCCATTTTTTCTATCATTTCTTTTACCATTTCTTTTTTTATCATTCTTTTATCTTTTTTGTCTTCATCTATTATGTCTATAGGACTTCTTTCTTTTATGAGATTCTTTTCTTCTATACGTGTTATTCTTTCCTTAATTGGATCAGTTTTTCTGTCAACTCTTCTATCAGTTGCTTTTGAATTTTTTAAACTGTTGTTATTATTATCTATTAAGCTATCTTTTATATTCATTTATATGTCGATACGTGTCGAATTATCCTCTTGCTTATTATACCGATTATCTATCATAGTTTTAGTTAAAGGTGATCTATGATGGGGTTCAAGTTCTCTTTCATATTTTAGAGTTGAATTAAAAGCTTTCATTCTTTCATAGAGGTCCAAAAAACTATCATTTTTCCTTTCTACTACTTTAGTACATGTAGTGGATCTTTCAATAGTTTCTAAAGATTCTAATTTTTTATTAATTACGTTTAAAAAGCTATTATTGTGTCTATCAGTATGTCTGTTGATTTTATTTCCTGTTAATGTACTCCAATTATTTGTGTTATTATTGTAGTTATAATCATCAATATCACTGTCGAAATCAGAATCTGTTTCATAATCCATATTACTATTATAACAATTATTATCTATATTTTTCATGCTATATCCTTCATCATAATCTATATCATCATAGTCCATGATTCATATTAGTGTGTGCCTAACCTAAGTGTGAACAAGCAAACAGATGATGAGCTGATAAATGTATTTATTCTCTTTCTAAGCAATTAATAATTACTGGCGGAACTATTACTAACCACTGGTATCCTTGCTATCGGGACCACCTCCTCGGGAAACTCCATTGTGGGACCACCCAAACAACACCTATCTGTTGGCTTAACAAAACTGGCTAACCAACGCAAAACTTTGGTTTGCCAACAAGTCTGAAGCTGACCAATGCTATCAAGGAGCAAGTAGTGGCTTTGTAGTAATATGAGTTCCTAATAACTTCTTAATTGCAAAGAAATAAAACTCATACATCTACCATCCATGGCTCTGATACCATTAACTACCTAGGAGAGAGCACAGCAGTAATATGGAAGCATAAACAATGATAAAATAGATGATAAAGAAGAAAATAGAAAAATAGATATATTCAAAATAAGTTAAAACGGAATATAGAATATGAAAACAGAAACTATAAAATCTTACTTGAAAATACTTTTGTCTTTGATTAAAACTGTCTTTGATACAAGCTTGAAAATAAAACATTGAGTTAAATAAAGTGAACTCAAGTTAATCTGTCAATAGGATCTTGTAGAATCTTGAACAGTAAAAGTAAATCTTGTAGAATCTTGAACGGTAAAAGTTTTGCTATTCATAAACAGTAGTCTATCTGGGAATCTGTCAGTTTGCATGCTTGTGAACAGTAGTGACCTAAAATCTGTCTTTGTCTAGACTATTTTGGTTTTGTCTGGGAGTCATTCTCCCGTTCTAATGAATAGTGATATGTCGCAGTTGCCTGTCGTTTCTGTATTTGTCTATAATTTTGTCTGATGGTAGCTATATTAGCTATTCTATCATGATGTCAATATTAATTTTCAGATTACCACATGAATACACTGTCATTGCTGACCTTGTATTTTGAAGGGATGTTGTCTCTATTGAGACGCCTTCATGCTTTGGCTGAAATCTCATTAAAGATTTCTATTTTGGCAAAATTTGGCTTGAGATTTTAGTCTTAGAATGGCTATCTTGCTTGCCAGGCAATTGATTGTTAATTTTAAAATTAACTAATTAATATATTAAATTAACTAATTAATATATTGGGACAATATGTGACAATATGGTCAGAGCAAATAGTACAAGGGAGGGGACAAGAATAAAACTCATGATTCTATAGTACAAGGCAAATAGTATAACATAGACAAAACAAAAGAAATGCTTGGAAGTTAAACTCATGGAAGGAAACGTAGGTAGCTAGAAAAAGAAGAAGAAAGACTAGTCAACAAAGGTAGGAAAAATAATAATTTTAATTGTTATAAAAACTTTGAAATTTTATATATATATATATATATATTGAAGATAATATGTACATACTTACATGCTACTACTACTGGGTAGAACAGTATTTTCTACCATTGAATTTGTAGGAATCTCATCATCCATTACTGGCTGAAGTTTATCAGTGCTTATGGCCTTTGAAATGGAAATTTCTTTCAATAAGTGTACATCCTTTGGGGTTGGGGGTAGGAGGAACTTAAAGAGTACTTCTGTTTCCAAAATATTAGTACATATTCCATTGTCTGTCATTAAAAAAGGGTAAAGTAGAGCCAAAAAAGGATTTCCTAGTATAACTTTAGAGGACAACTTACTTGTTAAGAAGAAAGGTGTTCTGAAATTGATTTCATTATTATGTATGTATGCCCTAGTTAGTTTATTACTTATTTTAAGTCTATCACCATTAGCCTGAGTTAATCTATCTGTTGTTGATTCATAATACTTGGAAGGTATTAACCCTTCTTGTATGCAATTCATATCAGCACCTAAATCAACAAGGGCAATGATTGTTAATGAGAATTCTTTATGAACAACCAAAGTTATTTCAGTATACCATTTCTAGAATATCATTCTATCAATTATATTCAAAAATTCATCTTTATAATCATCTTTATGAGAACTTTCACTAGTATAATTATATCTGTCAAGGAGAGAGGAGTCTGTCAAGGGTTCATTACTATATTTAATTCTATCCTTCACACTTATTACTTGAGTGGCTATCTGCTCAATCATATCTTTTAAAATGAAATTTTCTGATTTTAACTCTTTTAATTCTTTCTTTAGATTATTAATATCTATTTGTAAATCTGTTATTGTTATAGATTTACTGGGTTTAAATCTGTCGGTAATTTCTGCAAAATTATAGGTTGACTTATAATCTTTTAAATCTATCTCAAATCTATCAGTTTGAGTTAAGGATTCTTTTAATTTAGATAAATATTCTTTTTTAGACTGTGAATCCAGAAGTTGGTCTATCAAGTCTATTATTATATCTTCTTGTTTTATTAAAACACTTATTTTTAATTTTCTTTTACAATAACAATTATCAAGATTATTACAATTACATAATTTAATCTTCCCATTATCTGAAGAAATGTCTGTCGATGATGAGGTGATGTCACAATTATCACAATTATCTATCTAGTGAATTTCATTGTCTGTTTCATCACTATCTGTCTATTCTAATATACTCATTAATTTTTCTTTTATCTTCCTTGATATGTCAAGTTTTTTTATCTTTCTTTGAAAGTTATAGTATCTACTAGTGTGTCCCTTTTTCCCACATTTAAAGCAGATAATGTCTCTTTCTTTATATCTATCACTTTTCTTTCTTTTGGATTCTTCTTTCTTTTCTTTAGTTCCGCCTTTATGATATCTTCCATTATTATTCTTGTATCTATCCGTATCTTTCCTTTCTTTTGTTCTTTCCTAGAGGGAGCAATCAATGGTTCAAAGCCATATTGCTCACAAAATGTTCCTAGCTCTTTTTTAGCATACCTTTTTTCTTTTTCTATTTGATTTTTTAGCCTTAAATCATTACATAGCCATAGACCTGTTTTATTAATTGAAGATATTATGTCTCCATATGTCAGGCTAGGATAGTCTATAGTTCCTTCATTATTGGCTATGTCAAGTCTAACTTTTTGAGCAAAGAAATAAGGTAAACCAGCAATGAATTTTTCTTTCCAGTAGGATTGTTGACAATCATTCCTACTTAAAACCTTTGAAATAAAAACATGGCGAAAATGCACTTTTGGTCCCTACATTTTGGGCCTATTCTCAATTTTGTCCCTAAATTGATTTAGGTCCTAAGTCAGTCCTTGATTTTTAAAAATCGTTTTTAAAATAGTCCCTACCGTCAACCTAGTGACAGAAAATGCTGAGGTGGCAAACGGAGGTCCTAGCTATCAAACCCACTTATTAAAATAATAATTAAAAAGCCAGCGTGTCCCACTTACACACTGCCACCTCATCTCTCGCGGACTTAGGCCTCACATGACCCTCACTATGATTTCTCAGGGGAATGGGTTTTCAAGTTTCAGGGGAATGGTTTTCTTACAGTTTTCAAGTTGGATTTTGGGGAAGAACACGAGGATGAAGACGACACGGGCTGTTAGGGGAAGAACACGATTTGGGATTGTTAGGGTTTAGTTTCCAGGTGAAGGTGAAATTTGGGGATTTTCGGTGAAGGAGTGAAGAGAAAAGACTGAAAGTCGTTATGGCTTATGAGTTCAGTCACGAGAGGGTCATGTGTGGGCTAAGTGGGCAGGAAAATGACGTGGCAGGAACACGTGAGGGTCATGTGAGGCCTAAGTCCGCGGGAGATGAGGTGGCAACGTGTAAGTGGGACACGCTGGCTTTTTAATTATTATTTTAATAAGTGAGTTTGACAACTAGGACCTCCGTTTGCCACCTCAGCATTTTCTGTCACTGGGTTGACGGCAGGGACTATTTTAAAAACAATTTTTAAAAATCAGGGACTGACTTAGGAGCTAAATCAATTTAGGGACCAAATTGAGAATAGGCCCAAAATGTAGGGACCAAAAGTGCATTTTCACCTAAAAACATCTATATACCATCTAAAGTTTGAAAGTTATGGGCATCTTAAATTAATTAAAACATCTGAAGCTCTTTCTTTATATTGATTAGGATCTCCAACAAAATATTTAGTTATGGTAAAGATTAAAGTATTAACTGCATCTTGTGAAGGGTGTCTATCAGTCATTATAACACTTCCATCTGTTTCTCTTTTAACGGCTATTAGTATTTCATTTCTGTCATCATTATTTAAATCATGATCCCATCAGCCTTTTAGTTGGCTAGTAAAACTAGTGACAATTAAATGAGCTATCTGGTGGTCCTGTTTTCCATGATTTTTATAAACATTAGTGAGCAAAGTCATTTCATGTAAAAGGTTTATTATTTCATATTCTGACATTCCATCAATATTCCATTCATAAAGTAAATCTGGTGAGTAAGATGAATTAACATAAGTATGTCTTTCTTCAAATTGTAAATCAGGGGGAGTAGGTTTGGGATACCAATTCTTTTTAGGGTATAATTCTTCAATTCTTCCTTTTTTGTGATCTTGCGATGAAGATGCTAAAGTTAATTTATTAATCTGTAATTTATCTGTAAATTGTGATTCTAAATTATCTATGTCTGATAAGTCTGTCAAATCTGCCAATTGGTTATCTTCTGATTCTTCATCCTCTGAAGAGTCAGTTTGTCCTGTTGTATTTAATGTTATAATATTCTTGTATTTTAATGGCTCCCTGTCCTTTACTGATTCTAGTTTCATTAAGTCTAGCTTTTTATTTATTTCATTAAGTAAATTATCAGTTTTTTCTGTCATAGGCCTCTTTAAAGGTGCTCTAAGGTGAGGAGGTATTTCATGTGGGATAAACAAAGGAGTATTGGACACATTTTCTTTTTTTATGGAAGTGGAAGGGGTTGTTGTTCTATCTTCTATGTCTTGTAGCTTTTGACCAATTGTTTTTAGATAGGTATTGGTGTAATTATTCTGTTGAATTATACTATCTAGGTTTTTATTATCATCACTTAGGCTGGGTTTTTTGATAGGAGTAGCTAGCACTTGGACTCCACTATTTTGATTCAATATGATTGATTCAAAGGGTGAATAAGTTTGATAAACTTTCTCATGATTTTCTGTCTTCGTCCATGACAATGTTTTTTCTATCACACTTATCTTTTTATTATGATAGTCCAAAAAGTCAAAAAAGCTAAAGTGTGTTTGTAAGTCTGTCACCATTTCATAGTATTTGACCCTTAAATTACCCTTTCTTGTTCATTATATTCTTTAAAAAACTAATTTTTTATGTCAGTGTTTTCAGGTTTTGAATAATCATATTTTAGTAATTCTTTATCTAAAACAAATTCCTTAGATAAAACATTAATTTGTCTATCATCTGTAAATCCTAATATATCTGTGTGGGTAGGAGAATCAGGTTGAGGTTGGGGCTGGTAAAGGACTTGGTGAACATTAGGTGTTGGTTATGTGGTTTTTGCTGGGTAATAAGCTGTCTCAGTATGGTCTGGGGTTCTTTTTGTGTTTATAGGAGGGAGGTCTATAACTGGGGAAAGATTTTGAAGAGGTAAAGGTCTAGAGTCAGAGAAAGGTGTCCTAAAAGAAAAGAAGCTTCTAGGGGTAAACATCATAGGGGTCTTTCTGCCTGAGGAACTACTGGGTCTAATAAGATTATCAGTTTGTCTATCACTATTATTGAAAGAAATAATAATTGTACCATGCTCATGAAACACTCCATAATTATTACATAGAACACAGTATGAGATAGGAAGGTAAATAGGAACACGATCCTTTATTGTCATTAGTCTGGGATCCTTAGCAGTCTTTCTTTTTCCAAAAAGTCTTCTTGCTGAAGGTCTTGGACCATATACGGCTATCCTCTTTGTATAGCCATATAAGTGGAAGTCTTCATCTAATTCTTTCTGTACTTCATAAATCTTGTTATTCAGGAAATTAGACCATTCTTGAGCCAGAGCACCTGGATCATCAAGAGATAAATAAGTATCTCCTGTATACCAGTTGTATTCAGGGATCCAACCCCAATCATGGATAAGGACCAAAATGTGTGCTGGCTGAGCTTTCATATGGTATCTAGTGTCCCAAGCAAGAAGAGTACTTGTAACTCTTCACACAATGTTTTATTTTCAAGCTTGTATCAAAGACAGTTTTAATCAAAGACAGAAGTATTTTCAAGTAAGATTTTACTAGTTTCTATATTCATATTCCATACTCCGTTTTAACTTATTTTGAATATATCTATTTTGCTATTTTCTTCTTTATCATCTATTTTATCATTGTTTATGCTTCCATATTGCTGCTGTGCTCTCTCCTGGGTAGTTAATGGTAGTAATTATTAATTGCTTAGAAAGAGAATAAATACATTTATCAGCTCATCATCTGTTTGCATGTTCACACTTAGGCTAGGCACACACTAATTTGAAACATAGACTATGATGATATAGATTATGTTGAAGACTATAGCATGAGAGAGACAATAATTGGTCAAATAGTAATATGGATTATGAAAAAGAGAGACAGCTTTTTTTTTTTTAAGCAACTCAGTCATAGGAGACTGCAAATACAATGTTGTATGATGGATTTTATTATTATATTTGTCTATCTAATTTGGTCGTAGTATTAACGTAAGGGAAAGTTTCTCCTTGTTTGTGATGGGCTGAAAATATCGAAGATCATTTGGATTTGAAAATTATTCTTATAAGACGAATAGTCGACTCCTTTGGAAGTTTCTTTGCGCCTGTTTTTAGTCTTTCTAGAAGGTGGATTTAGTTAATTTTGGAGTGGGTTAGACAAAAAATTATGCATGTTTATAGAGTCACAATCTATAATGCAATTTAATAATAAATTTGTCAAAATTTATGTCTAATTAAAGAATATAGGGAAAATTTGTAGCCATTGGCCATTGCTACTCACTAGTTTGTAGGCAAACTTTATTAAATATTTGTTACTCAGTATATATTTTATTGGGAGATACTTCAACTTTTTTTCTTTTTCTTTTTTTTATGAACGAAAAATGAGTAAAGGATGACTTGAGTTGGCGTTTTCCATCTGGGTGCATCTATAATAACACTCTACCTGCTGGCCGGACATGTACCTTTTTTTTTTTTTTTTTTTTTGGAAGTATCAAGATTTGCTGATTGAGCTAAGCTCTTTAAAATATATTTTGTTTCAATATTTTTTATAACCATTCCTTTACTTCTTCTTTTTTTCTTTTCTTTTTTTTATAGAATCTCGTAAAGAAAAAAATCTTTGGCCAAAATGAAAATTTATAAAAACCAATTAATTAAATAGTGTAAAGAATAAAGTTAAATAATAGTTGTAATACAAAATATAGAAAAAATGTTAATTTCAATTAGTTTAACTGATAAAATCTTTAATAATTGAAAAAAAAAATTGAAAGTTTAATACTAAAAATCAATTAATATTTTTGTTTGATAATAAAAAATTATTATCGAGATTGGACAGAAAGAAGAGTAGAGAACACGGTTCCCTCTCTTTATATTATGAACCAAACGCATACGTTCTCATTCACTTTTCTTTTAACAGAGCCAAAGTCAATTCTTAAACCACTCCTGGGGCCCTCGCAACCTTAGATTTAAAAAGCTTAAAAACTCCAGAGAAAGATAGACATAACCATCACTCTGTCTCTCAAATCCCCAGATGAAGGCATGCAATTACAATCTCCTTAATCACATTCTTATCCATTTTTCTTTCTTGGGTTATCATAAGCTCTAACACATAATTTTTTTTTTTTTTTTTTTTGGGATTAATTCAGAGAACAAACTTCATCATCATGAACATCAAAATCCAAGTTGTGTTCATCTTCATCACTGTTTGTCTCTTTGCCTGCTCCTCCGGTCTCCAGGTACACACGGATGTTTCCCTTTTATTAGTTTTTCCCTTCAAATTCCCATTTTCAAGAGATTCATTCTTTTTATAAACCAAATATAGCAATACCAAGATAAAGTAAGTTGTGATGATGATGATGATGATGATGATTTTGATTTCCTTGCTGTACGTGCTGGTTCTCAAAACAGATTGGAGAGACTTGTTCAGCCAACACTCAATGTGACGCTGGCTTACTCTGCGAAACCTGCGCTGCAAATGGGAACACCCGCTCCAGATGTGTTCGGATCCAACCACTCAGCCCCACATCAAAAGTTGGCTCTTTTTTTCTTTTTCTTTTTTTTAACGATTAAAAAATAGTACTGATATTACAGATTTTTTTTTCTTAATTTTTTATGTTTTATGTTTTGTTTTGCATGTGGCATGCGGGTTTTAGTTTTTTTTTTTTTTTTTTTTGAGAATAGGTTTTTGATTTATGAATTTTATGATGAATATGAATAGGTGAAAGGTTTGGCATTTAACAACTATACCTGGCTGACCACACATAACTCGTACGCTCTCACAAGTGCAAAGTCGGCCACGGGTTCGCCTCTAATCACTGAATTCAACCAGGAAGACACGGTTACCAATCAACTCAAAGTGAGTTTAGTTTCTCTATATATTAATTCATGTAATTTTCTAGCTCTGCATTTAGCTCACTTATTTTGATTGTTTTGTTTTTCCCAAACTCTAAAAATAATATAGTTTCAAAGATGGTTTTTTTTTTTTTAAATGCTGTTTTCTATTTTTATAAATTTAAATATAAAAAAAACTGTTTTTATAAAAAGGCAACTTAACGAGAAATTATAGGGTCCTCTGGTGGACCACGTCATTTGTCCACCATTCTATTAAAAAACTTCCATTTGTTTAAAATTGCTGAGTCAGTAATTAATTTCTGTTTAAAAAAATTTTCTAACCAACAATTTTAAACAAATGACAGTTTTTTAGTGGAATGATGGACCACATCACTTGTCCACCATGTGGACATTATAATTTCTCCAACTTAACAGCCTTTTCCCAATTAAAGATACCATCCATACTTAACTGATTGAAAATATGTTTTGTTTTCTGACGTGGCACATGGTTATTGGCTGGAAGCCCAGACTTTTTCGTTGTTCTGGCCGGCTTGGCCAAAAATAGAACAGAGAGACTACAATGCCCTCTGTTATAGTTTAGATTTAATTATGTTAGTAAATAGTAACATTTGTTTTGTTCTTGTGGATGGCTACCGCTACCATAGGAATAAAAAATCATTAGTCTCATTTTGAGCGATTTACTTTATACTTTAAACTGCTACTTTCTTATTTTATTAACCAAAATTGCTCGAGGAATAAGATTGTGATCCAGTGTGTGTTGCTTTGTGAGTTATACAAAGTCACCAACTAGTTGATTAAAAATTAAACACACCAACTACCCCACCAAAATCATGTAACTGCTTTCATTTAAGGGAAATGCTAACGAGTGCCCTTAGTGCACTCTTTAAAAACCTATTTAAAGAAAGTTTTTATGGGAAAAGAAAAAAAAGCAATTAATGTTTTGACAACTTTTTTCATTTCCCATAAAAATGATGTTAAAACTTTCTTTAAATGGATTTTTAAAGAGTGCCCTAAGGGCACTCGTTAGCATGACCCTTCATTTAATTATGCTTGGTATCTTCTCAAAAAAGAACAAAATTATGCTTGCTAAGAACTAAGAACCTACCACATTATTTTAATGTTTAGGTTTGTGCTACAATTTATTTTGTTGTTTAGGTGAATTTTAAACTAACACGTGTGTACGCACTCTAATCCCCTTGTAGAATGGCGTTCGAGGGCTCATGCTAGATATGTATGACTTCGAGAATGACATCTGGTTATGTCACTCTATTAACGGCAAATGTTTCAATTTTACTGCATTTGTAAGTGCGTCTTGTAATGGTACTTAAATTACATTGTTCTTGCATTTGTATACTTAATATTTGATACTTTGCTAAGGTTAATTTTTCCTCCTCTAATTGATTAATTGTGCACTTTGTTGATTTCCAGCAACCTGCCATTAACGTCCTCAAAGAGATCCAAGTGTTTTTGGAGGCAAACCCATCAGAGATTGTCACCATTTTTATCGAGGATTATGTGACATCTACACAGGGCTTGACAAAGATCTTTAATGCCTCTGGCCTGAGTAATTACTGGTTCCCAGTGTCCCGGATGCCCAAAAATGGCGGAGATTGGCCAACAGTGGATGATATGGTCCAGAAGAATCAGAGGTTGGTGGTATTCACTTCAATATCATCCAAGGAGGCCACCGAGGGCATTGCTTATCAGTGGAGATATGTTGTTGAAAATCAGTGTGAGTTTTATCTTTTCTTAATGAAACCTGTTAAAGTTGTTTACAAATGCTCACTGAAAAGAATGGTTAATGTCACTTAGTTTTGGACCCTAAGCATTAGTTAGAATTTGAGCAATAGTGTTTAGTCAGGTAGATTAAGTTCTAAAAATCAAACATTCAGTAAGAGTAAAATTTTAATCTAGCACAAGGAAAAAAGAAACATCTTGTAAATTGCATATGGGAAAAAATCAGATGGTCCAAAATCATATATTTGTCTCTCTTTTTTTTCCTTTGGTTGATAGTTGATACTTGAGTTTGTTGCCAGGGTTTAAGTTTTAACTTGCAAGCTAAATTAACATAGAATAAATATGTGCTTGCAAAGATTTCCCTCTTAATAAAAATTTCTTGTTTACTAAAGGGTAAGAATCAATTTTGATGGTGTACTTGAATTGCAGATGGAGATGATGGCATGAAAGCTGGTTCATGTCCAAACCGTGCTGAATCGCAACCCATGAACACATTAAATATATCCCTGGTTCTTCAGAATTATTTTCATACCGTTCCCAATGATTCCCAGTCTTGTGCAGACAATTCAGCTCCATTAATTAGCATGATGGAAACTTGTTATCAAGCAGATGGCAAACGGTGGCCAAACTTCATTGCTGTAGATTTTTACCAGGTATTGGCTTATGTGGGGGTATACATGCTTTCAATAAATCATATACCATAAACTAGCTTAGGAAAAAGAACACATTTGAGGAATATTTGATAAATATATTAGACTTGTTGTGGCAGAGGAGTGATGGTGGAGGAGCCCCTGAAGCTGTAGATGAAGCAAACGGTCATTTGACTTGTGGGTGTGACAACATTGCCTACTGCAAGGTTTGCAACCATTACTTTTTTCTTTAGTTTTCTCTCTTTTGTCTTATATCATTACATGACTAGATAGATTGAATTTTAAGGGGAGGCTAAATTAAAAGTGTTACTAGTAATTTGACCCTTGTTACATATGAGCAGGCAAATGCTACATTTGGAACGTGTGATGTACCTCCCATTTCTCCCCCTCCGCCTGCTTCTGCGGGATCTGGAACACCGGGATCCGCACAAAATCCAACTTCCAACGCTGCTTTCTTGGGTGGTAGACCATTGCAACTGCGGTGGTTGTTGGGGGCAATCTTAGCCTTATGGTTGTAAATTGCAATTTAGAGCATCTTGCTTGTTAACTTTCCTCTCCTATTTTTTTGAACCACATGTGGGTAATTTTTGGATGAGATTGATGGCTCTTTCATTTGGGATTTAGACTGAAAATGACATTAGAATTATATACGCACGGCACTACTTGTTCCCATTGTAATATACGTTGCTCAATTGAGTTTTTTTTTTTTTTAATATGCAGGACTCCCGACTCCATGTTCTTTTTTCTTTTCCTTTTTCTTTTTCTTTTTCTTCTTTTTAATCTAATCCTTTTTGTTGCGTATTTGACCCTCAAAAGCTAATCTCATGCGCAAAGCTGTCAAATATGCAGAATGGTCTCATGGTGGAAAGTGGAGACATACTTTTATCCCCCAACGCACCTTTCTAAATTGTTCTGACACTTATGCCCATTTTGGTTTGGTACGCATCACAAGTTTCTAGTCTTCACTTCTTTTACCAGGATAATTTTCTCGGCAACCATAAGAGGATTTATAAAACCAAAATCATGCTTTTTCTTTCTTTTTTTTCTAGGATAAGATTCCTTCCATCTAAATCCTTAAATTCCCTCCAATTTTTATTAACATGTAAGACGTGTAGCATTTAAGAATCAAATAAATACCACATTTTATATATCCTACCAAAAATTGGAGGGAATTAGCATGTATTAAATTGAAGTGGATCATTTATTGTCTAATAATTATTTTAGTTAATAGAAAAATTCTACACATTTCTCGATCACATTGGTACTTTTAGGCTGTGTTTGGTTGGGGTGAAAACAAGGAGGATAGAAAATAGATGGAGGAAAATAAGGTGAAAAATATTGTTTTCCACTGTTTGGTTGGGGAAGGAAAATGGGGAGGAAGGAAATCTTGGGAGAAAATTTTCTCTCACGGGCCCACATTTTTGGTCATCCAAAATCGGGAAAAGGCTGGAGAGAAAATTATGGCACAACACTTTTACACAAATACCCAATTTCTCTCTCCTCTCACAGCTACAAATACAACGGCTACAAACACAACAATCTTTCTCTCAAATATCTCTAAAAACTCAAGCATAATCAAATTATCAGAATACAAACTCAAAAACACAATTTTAAAATTCATCAAATCATAACAATGAAAAAAAAAAAAAAAAAAAAAAAAAAAAAAAAAAAAAGAAGAAGACAAAAGACAGCCATCTGACCCATCTGGACTGCGATGGGGACGAAGATGAGCGACAGCTCCAGGCTAGGCCAACTGCTTTGGGACGAAAATGACCCATCTGGACTATGTTGGGGACGAATGTTCTGGAATCAAGTAAAAAAAAAAAACAAAGAGAGCGCTGGAGGAAAAAAAAAAAAAAAAGAGAATGAGAGTTGCGCCTCTCTGTGCTGAACCTTCTTGAATGAAGGAGAAAAAGAAAAAAAGAAGGGGGATAGAGATAAGGACAACGTATGTGGAAAAAAAAAAATGTATGGATGAAATGAAGGCTGAGAAAGGAGAAATAATATAAAGAATAAAAAATCCTAATTGAGAAATGTTATCATAATATTTTTACAATAAATTTTAAATAACTGATTGTTATTAGTTAATATTGGTAAGTAACAAAATAATTTTAGTGGTGAATTCAAATTAGAACTAGTAATAACTTTCCACATAAATTTTGTTGTAAAAGTATTACGAAAAATGTTGTGAATGTAACACTTTTTATTGAAAAATATAATTGTTGGTAAATTTTATATTATTTAACGAGTACAAATAAATCTATTTCTTACCTATTATGTAACAAGAGTATAATAGTCAATTTATATAAACTACATTTTCTATCTTCTCACTTTTCTTTTCAACCAAACAAAAGAATTTTCTACCCTTCCATTTTTCCATCCCCCAATCAAACACACACGAGGGAAAACTAAATATTTTCTATCCTCCCACTTTTCCATCCTCCCACTAATTTTTTATACTCCCACTTTTCCACTCTTCCAACCAAACAGACCCGTAAGGTGAGAACTTTCTAAATGGTTTTTCTTATAAGCTAAGTACTTACTCAAAGCATTCACATTGGGTGATAAAACTCTAGAAAATGCAAAATGCATAATACCACTCACACAAATGCACTCCATCCCGTGAGGCATTTTGTATCTTAATTTTACAATTTGCTACCGTGTCATGTATAATACATGACCACTTAAGGAACATGCAAATCGTTTTCATTTTTTTTTTATTATTCTCCTTCATCCACTCTCTGCCCCTCTCCCTCCTTTCTTGCACTCTCTCCTCTTTAAATACTTTGCAAAACGCCAGCATTTCAGTTGTTGTGGTGGTCCTTGGCATCAATGTGTACTGTGTAGTAGAGCTAGGTTCTTTTGATATGGTGTTGTTGCATGTCGTTGGTGGTTGTTGGCATGGATGTGGATTGTTGTTGGGTTGGAGTGGGTTTGGTTTTGGGTTTTGGTGCATAAACGAATCTAGGATTTCAAGATAAGGGACTTATGTATAAGCAAAAAATATATAAATAACTCCAAATAAGTATTCATATAATACTAAGTAATAACAAACTATCAACTAAAACAAATACACAACTAACTCTCTTAGTCCCTCTCTAATTTTTTTTTCTTTCTTTTTTTAGTTTGGTTTTTATTTTGTTTTGTTTATAAATAAAATTTGTTATGTTTTGAACTGAGGATTTACTTGGGTTTGGATTGGACTGGGTTGGGCTAACGATTTTGGAGAGGAGAGAGCCAAGCTACTTGGAAAAAGTGGCCTAAATATATATATATACATATATTTTTTTTTTTTTTTGCTGAAAATATACCTACCATTTTTTTTCATAAGGCCAAGGGGGCCCAAGCTCATTTTGGCCCACTCCTAGGTCTGTCCTGTTTTCGTGGTAGCTGTGGTGAGTGATTTTGCAATGAGGCATGAGTTATTATTGGTGAGGGTAGAAAATGTATTAATCTTATGTGAGGGAATGCAAAATAAAGAATATGATGTAAGATGTGTAGTAAAGGTGATCATGTAATATAGACAAAGTGGCATTTTGATAGGTTTTTTTTTTTTTTTTTTTTTTTTGCATTTCATGAGAATGCTCTTATTATTTATGATTTTAGTTGTAGGTTCCAGTTAGCTCAACTGGTAAAACTTCTGATAGGTGAATTAGAGATCTGAGATTCAATCATCGCTTACACCCAAAACCGATTAGTGTCTTAAACCCAAAAAATTAAAAAACTATCATTAGGAGCTGACATCAAAACTTTCTATATATATATATTATTTTAGTTTATTTGACATAAACGTAGTGATTATTTGAGCCCAAATTGCTTGGCAAGTGTTTTAGGGCCAGATTTTTTAGTCCAACATGAATTTGAAATAATCCTATTCTATGATTCAAGCACTTGCATAGATTAATTATATCAGGGATACTTCCATTCCAGGTATGAATTAGCATATCTACTATTGTGTGTCGGGAAACTTGGGTCAGTATTTAGATCAAATTGCATCATTGAACATGTGCATGTGCCCAGTGGCCCATACCCAGTGAGAGAGGAAATCCTAGTTTCTTAGCATGTGCGCTGTCCAGCGAATAAACTCTTTTCTCAATAACCTTTCTCTTTCCTTTCTTTAGGTTCCATGAGATTTCACAAAAAAAAATGTCGTCATCATTGATATATGATATATCACTTACTAGAATGATTCACAAGAAAACCCTATTGACTTAAAGTATCAGAGCAATTAGGACAGTGCCACATAAGTGCCCCTGCAAGCTCTTTTTTTGTGTTTGCAAGTATTCACTCGATTAGTCAACCAATCAATCAAATGATTCATCACAAGTAGCTTCACCTTGTAGCTCTTGACAAGAAAAGAAAACTACTGATAGGGATATTTCATTTATTCTCTTGTTCGTGGGTATAATAGGAATGAAAGAAATGACTATGAGAGAATGTCCATTCCACTCTATTCATGAGTAAGCATTTCTCTCAAAAGTGGAAGACGCACTTCCTTTAATAACGTAGAGATGAAATATCAATTATATTTATATTTGAGATGGAAAAAATCTCAACAATAAAGAAAAGGGACATACACATCGGCCAAAATGGCCAAATACCATATTTTTTTGAAATTTTTAGCAAAAAACCACTGTTTCGAAAATAAATGGCAATTTATCACTTTTTCTAGTACTCGAGTTACCGAACTCGAATACCCCACTTTATAGTTCCACCGTGGCACTGCTAAGCTGGAAATTAGGCGATTAAAAAAAATAAAGTGGTACTCGAGCTTGGTAAACTCGAGTACCATGCAACACAATACTCGAGTGTACCAGGCTCGAGTACCTTTTGTAAATAAAATACAAAAAATTTTATTTCTACAGTACTCGAGTTTACCAAACTCGAGTACCGTGTAAATTTTTTTTTTTTTTTTTTTGGTTTTTGTTTTTGTTTGAGGATAATCAACAAATAAATATAAAGATAAAAATAAGTAGCTTTTTTATGTTTTTATTTATTTAAATAGAAGCATTGTAAAATATAGAGATTTTAATTTCGAAATATGAATTTAATTTCTACATTAATTAAAATTGTTTATTGTTTTCTCATAAAAATTGTTCACTATTTTCTGTATAAACTATTTTTACAATTTTGCATAAAATTATTTTCTGTTCAGCATTATTTAAGAAATTGTTCACTCTCTTTTTTGCATAAATTATTTTCTGTTCACTATTTAAAAAATTATTTACTATTTTCTCATAAAACACCTAGTGAAATCGTGTTGTCTAAATTTTAACGCCAAATCTGAATGCTTTTTCATGTTTGAATTTTACAATAATTAAATATATTTTTCTGCATTGATAAAATCTGTTTCTACATTAATGAAATTTTCTCTCTGCACATCATATTTACTATATATTCGAATCTGCTTACTGTATTCATAAAATCTGTTTTTTGCATTAATTAAAACTGTTCACTGTTTTATCATAAAAATTGTTCACTGTTTTCTGCATAAACTATTTCTAGCATTGGTGCAGTTATTGCACTTAAATGATTTTTGTGTTTTTTTAAATATGTAACCATATGAATAATGGACAAACTCCATAAAAGAAAAATGAATGATTCATATAAATCACCTAATGGTAAAATGCCTCAAAAAATTCAAATTTGTAAAAATGTTCGAATTAGTTGAATGTAGAAATTTCAGAAAAATCGATGGAAAATCAATGAACGTACCAAATTGTGAAGGTGTACATAAGATGTACAAATAGTCTAGACTTGTTGAGAAATTTGATTTCGTTGAAAGTACAAAATAATGAAAATTCAATGGAAAAGTATGTACGTTAGATGTATAGATCGTATTAATTTGTTTAAAAATTTGAATTTGTTGAATGTACAAAACTGTGAAAACTCAAGGAAAATTTATGTACATTTAAGGAATAGATAGTACGAATTTGTTGAAAAATTCGAATTCGTTGAGTGTGTAAAATCGTGAAAATTCAAATGAAAATTGAAGAACATACCAAATTGAGTAAACTTAATGGAAAATTAATTACATTAGATGTACAGATCATCTATTTTTTTATATTGATAAAATCTGTTTCTACATTAATAAAATTTGCTCTCTGCACACCATGTTCACTGTTTTCGAGGGAATGTGCAGAATAGCTGTGTAAAGGGGTTGTATATAATTAGTTAGGCAACATGTGAAAGTATAAAGGAAAGTAGCATCTCGAGTTCCACCTTAAAAATCGAGTCTCAGAAACTCGCTTTGTATTGATTTTGTGCTGCTGATTTGGACGAAAATGCCAGCTGGATCTCGAGTCTTAAAGACTCGTTTTGTACAAAATTAAAAATCGAGTCTTTAAGACTCGATTTTCTTAGGGAAAAACGTAATGGTTTTAATTTAAAATTTGCGTAGAGTTCTACTGGCCAAAATGCGATTTTTACAAAATAAAAATCAAGTCTTAGAAACTTGAAATCTATTTAAAATTCATGAAGAACTCAAGTCTTAAAGACTCGAGTTTTACTGGAAAAAAATTATAAAACATTCAAACGCAGTAGACCAAAAAACAGAGCATAACTCTCAGCCTCACAAACACTCAGCCGAGACACATAGACAATTACCCATACACTCAGCCTAACTAACTCTCACTCACCCATAACTCTCACATCACATTGCCTCTCACTCACCACATTGCCTCTCACTGCTTTTCCCTCTCAACAAATTCATATCAGGTAAGGGTTTTTTGATTTGATTGTCATTGTAGTTGGGTATTAGTTGTCTATGGGTGTGGGTTAAAGAGTTTGAGTATTTATTTTGTAGATAGTTAACATAACTTAGTTAATTTTTTGAGTATTTATTTGCATGATCTTACAATATGTGAAGGATCAACTATCATTGGATTACATATGTGAAGGATAAACTTAGAGAATAAACTTATTGCCTGTGAGAGTTAAACTTATTGCCTGTGAGAATAAACTTATTTTGAAACTATCATTGGATTACATAGAGAATAAACTTAGTTAATCCAATGATCTTACAATATGTGAAGAATCAACTATATTGCCTGTGAGAGTTATTAGATCTTAAACATAAAAAATAAAAAATAAAAACTAAGATCTTATCCTAACTAATTTTGTTGTGCTCTATGAATTCTTCATAGAGCTGCCCCCAATTAGATCTTGACCTTTTTTTTTATATACAGTTACTATGTAACCAAACTAATAAATTGTAAAAATTCTTTCTAGACTTGGGCTGTCCGGTGCTTTTGAAGAATTTAGCTTTTCATTTTTGAAGTGGGAGATTACATGCACCCTAATATTTTGAATTTAACTTCTACAATATATTTGGAATGCTGCTTCTGGTTTCACTGAAAGCCATTCTTCCTTACTAGGATGCTCTGTAATGCTTCAACATTTAACTGTTGAAAACTACCCTTGGGCTATTGTAAATCTTTGTAAAAAGTGATGTCTAATATGTGAAATATATGATTCATTTTTTATGTTTCTTATCATTTGTTGAAACCTATTTTCATGTTGGGATTCACACCCTTTATATAATACTAAATAATATTTCTAGGGTCATGAGATCTATCCTATTAATATTTGATTTTTTGTGAATCTAGATATCTAAGTATTATTTCGATCATGCAATCCTGTATCTCCAATAACGAATGTGTAATGAAATTCATACCCTTTGAATGAATTGAAATTTGTACTTTGTGTAGTTTGACTAGATAAAATGTTTTTTAACTAACATAGTAACTTGACTTTAACAAGTTCACAATGCCTGAAATTGATATAATCCTATACCACGGTGGTCCACTGAAGAATGCCAATGCGAACAAGGGATTGCCATTTGAAGGGCCGGGTATAAAGAGCTATTATACCGAAATTGATCATAGGTTCAAGACCCTTGACGAATTGAAGATGATGGTTTTGGAAGAGTTGTGTGAAAATCCTACTGTGCACAACATACAAATTACTTATCGTATGCCGAATGAAATCCTGAAGCACCGGACTAATTACAAGTATATGGCGATAGAAACAGACAAACATGTGAAGATCATGTTTGACAAGTTGGAGAGAATACCTGAAGTAACTAACATTGAGTTGTACATACAGTTGGAGCCGCATGCAGAAGTTGGTATCGAGGAAATCCAACAAACACAAACAATTTTGTTTTTTACAAATTTGAACAATCTGTACATCTAATGTACACAATTTTCTCTTGAATTTTCACGATTTTGTACTTTCAACGAAATTAAATTTCTCAACAAGTCCAGAATATTTGTACATCTAATGTACACAACTTTCCATTGAATTTTCACGATTTGGTACGCTCAACAATTTCGATTTTCCATTAAGATTTCACGATTTTGTACGTTCGACAATTTTGAAATTTTCATCAAATTAGGATGATTAGTACATTAGTACATAGTTTTAAATTGAATTTTCAAGATTTTGTACATTTGACAACTTCAAATTTGGAAACAAATTTGGATGATCTATACATCTAATGTAATTTAATTTTACATTAAGTTTACTCAATTTGGTATGTTCTTCAATTTTCATTTGAATTTTCACGATTTTACACAATCAACGAATTCGAATTTTTCAACAAATTCGTACTATCTGTACATCTAATGTACACATTTTTTTCCCTTGAGTTTTCACAGTTTTGTACATTCAACGAATTCAAATTTTTAAACAAATTCATACAATCTATACATCTAACATACATACTTTTCCATTGAATTTTTATTATTTTGTACTTTCAACGAAATCAAATTTCTCAACAAGTCTAGACTATCTGTACATCTTATGTACACCTTCACGATTTGGTACGTTCATTGATTTTCCATCGATTTTTTTCGAATTTCTACATTCAACTAATTCTAACTTTTATACGAATCATTCATTTTTCTTTCATGGTGATTTATACGTTCATTTGTCCATTATTCTAAAAACAGTTTATGCAGAAAACAGTGAAAAATTTTTACGAGAAAACAGTGAATAGTTTTACTTAATGCAAAAAACAAATTTTATGAATGTAGCAAGCAGATTCGAATATACAGTAAACATGATGTGTAGAGAGCAAATTTTATTAATGTAGAAACAAATTTTATCAATGCAGAAAAATAGATTCGATTAGTGTGAAATTCAAAAATGAAAAAGCATTTAGATTTGGCGTTTAAATTTAGAAAACATGATTTCACTAGGTGTTTTATAAGAAAACAGCGAACAATTTTTTAAACAATGAACAGAGAATAATTTACGCAGAAAAGAGAGTGAACACTTTTTTAAATAATACTGAACAGAAAATAATTTTATGCAGAATACTAGAAATAGTTTATGCATAAAATAGTGAACAGTATATTGTGTCCTACTTGAGCCAAAATCCATCTTACAAACAGTTTTGAGTGTTAAGGATCATAACATCAGCATTCAGTACTTTTAACAGGCACAACTACTTTCAAACACACAAAAAAAAACACAGAAACAAGTTCAAAATCATACACATAAATGGACACTCAAAACATGCTCTGAGGTAAAAGTCATAATAGAAAATTGATTATTGAGCTACATTTTATTTTATTTTTCAAGCACGATTACAGTCATTAAACCAACATAGATTCTATTACAAACATTTTTTTTCCCAGACATATAGATTCTATTCTCTCTCAGCCCCTAGACAGAGGGAAAGTATATAACAAATCTGATATTGAAAGACTTTAAAGAAACAAAATATTTGGTCAAAAACCTGCTTTGAAGTTGTAAGTGAAAACTGAAAACCCAACCTACCACCTTTATTTGATCAGGTGGATGTAGTTTATGTTTTTTTTTTTTTTTTGGTTGGTTGGTAATTTATGTTGCTTGTGACAACTTATTTAAGTACAGCAACAATGCCACTTAATTTGTTATTTTGGCAGTTCTTTGGTCTAGATTTCCCGCCATGTATTTCGTGGCATAAATTTTTGGATAAACCCAAAAATGTTTAACTTTTTAGATAAAATAAATAAGAAGTAATAACAATAATAATAATAAAATGTAATAAAGGGAAATTTTCAATACATTACGATTCATTGTATTCAAATCATCTCTAATTTCTACTCATTTTGTCACACTTGTTCTATACTTCTACATGGTAGACTGTAGGAGAAGTAGAAAAAATAGTGAGTTTATTAGAAAGTAATAAATAACCAATCACAATCTATCATTGTTGGATAATTTTGACAAAGTGTGTATCAAAATAGATTTTATCAATGCAAAAAAACAGACTCGATTATTGTGAAATTCGAACACGAAAAAACATACAAATTTGGCTTTTCAATTTAGAAAACACAATTTCACTAGGTGTATTATGAGAAAACAGTGAACAATTTTTTAAATAGTGAACAGAAAATAATTTACGCAGAAAAGAGAATGAACAATTTTTTAAATAATGCTGAACAAAAAATAATTTTATGCAAAATCGTAGAACTAGTTTATGCAGAAAACAGTGAACAATTTTTATGAGAAAACAATGAACAATTTTAATTAATGCAGAAAACAGATTTTATGAATGCAATAAGCATATTCGAATATAGAGTAAACATGATGTGCAGAGAGCAAATTTTATTAACGTAGAAACAAATTTTATCAATGCAGAAAAACAAATTCAATTATTGTGAAATTTAAACATGAAAAAACATTCAGATTTGGTGTTTAAATTTAGAACACAAGATTTCACTAGGTGTTTTACGAGAAAACAGTGAACAATTTTTTAAATAGTGAACAGAAAATAATTAATGCAGAAAAGAGAGAGAACAATTTTTTAAATAATGCTGAACAGAAAATAATTTTATGCAGAATGATAAAAATAGTTTATGTAGAAAACAGTAAACAATTTTTATGAGAAAACAGTGAACATGGTGTGTAGAGAGAAAATTTTATTAATGTAGAAACAGATTTTATCAATGCAAAAAAATAGATGATCTGTACATCTAATGTAATTAATTTTCCATTAAGTTTACTCAATTTGGTATGTTCTTCAATTTTCATTTGAATTTTCACGATTTTACACACTCAACGAATTCGAATTTTTCAACAAATTCGTACTATCAATGCCTATAATGTACACAATTTTTCCTTGAGTTTTCACAGTTTTGTACATTCAACGAATTCAAATTTTTAAACAAATTCATACAATCTATACATCTAACGTACATACTTTTCCATTGAATTTTCATTATTTTGTACTTTCAACGAAATCAAATTTCTCAACAAGTCTAGACTATCTGTACATCTTATGTACACCTTCACGATTTGGTACGTTCATTGATTTTCCATCGATTTTTTCGAATTTCTACATTCAACTAATTTGAACATTTTTACAAATTCGAATTTTTCGAGGCATTTTACCATTAGGTGATTTATACGAATCATTCATTTTTCTTTCATGGAGTTTGTCCGTTATTCATATGGTTACATATTTAAAAAAACACAAAAACTATTTAAGTGCAATAACTGCACCAATGCTAGAAATAGTTTATGCAAAAAATAGTAAACAATTTTTATGACAAAACAGTGAACAGTTTTAATTAATGCAAAAACAGATTTTATGAATGCAGTAAGCAGATTCGAATATACAGTAAATATGATGTGTAGAGAGGAAATTTCATTAATGTAGAAACAGATTTTATCAATGCAGAGAAATATATTCGATTATTGTAAAATTCAAACATGAAAAAGCATTCAGATTTAGCGTTTAAATTTAGAAAACACGATTTCACTAGATGTTTTATGAGAAAACAGTGAACAATTTTTTAAATAGTGAACAAAAAATAATTTATGTAAAAAAAAAAAAAAAGTGAACAATTTCTTAAATAATGCTGAGCAGAAAATAATTTTATGCAAAATCGTAGAAATAGTTTATACAGAAAACAGTGAACAATTTTTATGAGAAAACAATGAACAATTTTAATCAATGTAGAAATTAAATTCATATTTCGAAATTAAAATCTCTATATTTTACAATACTTCTATTTAAATAAAGAAAAACATAAAAAAAACTACTTCTTTTTATCTTTATGTTTATTTGTCAATTATCCTCAAACAAAAACAAAAACAAAAACAAAAACAAAAAAAATTTACACGGTACTCGAGTTTGGTAAACTCGAGTACTGTAGAAATAAAATTTTTTGCATTTTATTTACAAAAGGTATTCGAGCCTGGTATACTCAAGTATTGTGTTGCATGGTACTCGAGTTTACCAAGCTCGAGTACCACTTTTTTTTTTTAATCGCCTATAATTTCCAGCTCAGCAGTGCCACGGTGGAACTATAAAGTGGGGTACTCGAATTCACCAAACTCAAGTACTAGAAAAAGTGGTAGATTGCCATTTATTTCTAAAACAGTGGTTTTTTGCTAAAAAATTCAAAAAAATCTGGTATTTGGCCATTTTGGCTCATACACATCAACATCAATTCTTCTTTGCAGTCATGATCATTACTGGCATGTTTGGATGTTTAAAAAAGGAGGGGAAGTAGAGTAGAGGGAGGGAGAGTAATCCAATTACCTTGTTTGGAAGTTTTTTAAGAAATGAGGGAGAGGGGTTTGAAAGGGTTTGGAGGGGTTTCAACTCCCTCTAACCCCTCATTTTTAATTCCCCCAAATTGGAGAAATTTGGAGGGAGAGTAAAGTAGATAAATTATTGTCCAAGTAAATTCCTTAATTTACCTTTTCTAACAAATTAATCATAAACCAATGTTACAAGTCCATTTTCAAATAGGGGTAAATTTGTCTATTTTAATCATTTCCTCTCCTCTCCATCCTAATTTTTAAAACATCCAAACAAGGGGAAAGGCTAATTACTCCCTTCCCCCTTACTAATTTTAAAAACATCCAAACAAGGTGGAGGGGAACCATTCCCCTTTACTCTTCTCCCCACTACTCTCCTCCCTCTCTAATGGCCTGTTTGGAAGTTTAGAGAGGGAAGAGAGTAGAGGGGAGTAAAGGGAAGGAGAGTAGTGAGAAATGGTTCCCCTCCACCTTGTTTGGATGTTTTTAAAATTAGTAAGGGAGAGGGAGTAATTAGCCTTTCCTCTTATTTGGATGTTTTAAAAATTAGGATGGAGAGGAGAGGAAATGATTAAAATAGACAAATTTACCCCTATTTGAAAATGGACTTGCAACATTGGTCTGTAATTAATTTTGTTATAAAGGGTAAATTAGGGAATTTACTTGGACAATAATTTATCTACTCTACTTTCCCTCCAAATCTCTCCAATTTTGGGGAATTAAAAATGAGGGGTTAGAGGGAGTTGAAACCCCTCCCCTTCATTCCTTAAAAAACTTCTAAACAAAGTAATTGGATTACTCTCCCTCCCTCTACTCTACTCCCCCTCCTTTTTTTAACATTCAAACATGCCATAAACTTCCAAACAGGCCATACATAGACCTATAGAAATTGAGGGCAAGTATTATCACATTTATGATATTCAAACCGTGGAAAATTTCCAAAGAGCCCATCTAGCTCTATGTTTGGGGTGTTAAAAGAGCTTTAATACTCCTTGAAGTTTTTTAATCTATAAAATAATTCTAATCTAAATCTATATATGCTTTAGCATTAAAGCTCTTTTTTTTTTTTTCTTTTTTTTTTACAAGATAAAAATTCTACTCTAGCCTAATCAAAGTGTATATGTGTGTGAAGTTCTCTCCTAGTGACTTTAATCCCGGTTCTTGCCTCCCCACACTCCACAAGCACTTATACTTGTGAAGTGACTATCGCACCAAAGATGTGCGGTGATAGTATTAAAGTTGTTTAGTATACTGTTACAATTTTTAATAGAATTAGTAAATTACAAAACTTCCATGTTTATTTTTCAAAATGACTCCTATGCCCACACATTGAAAGAGATGGAGAGAGTGTCCAATAAGTGCTAATAATATAGATTAATACTAATAATAATTAAATAAACATTGTCATTTACTTAAAATAATTGGATTTAATTATGAAAATACAAACAATTTTTAAAAAAATATTTACTCAATTTAATTACCAAATGACTGTAAATATTTTGAAACACTTTACCACTACAATTTGCCAAACATCTAAAATGTTGAAGAGCCTTTTAATTATAACTCTTTATTACAAAAGCTCTAAAAATTAAAGTTTTACTTCCTATAGCAACCCAATGAGCCCTAAGCCTCGAGAAATAAACAAAATCTTGTGCATTGTGTAAGCATATGAGGGTGAATAAACCATACATAATTTTGACTCTAGGCACATCCATTTATAAATAAGTTTGGTTTACTTCCAGTACTTTTTTAACTGAAATCTCATTTTGTTTTAATGAGAAATTGTCACATCACCCACAAACTAAAGAAAAAGTGGAGATTAAAACTCACTACCACTTGACATTGTGTATTTAAAACAAAATGAGACCTCTAATTAAAAAAATGCTAGAGGTAAGTCAAACCTTTTATAAATAAGGTAAATGTGAGATCAAAATTAATTAGACTATTTTATTTGTAATATTTATTTAAAATGAGATTTTTGTTCCCTTTTGCTTCAGCATTTGTATTCATTAGGCTGTCAATAACCAATTCTGGGTCTTATTTTACAATGAGATTTTTGTTCCCTCTTGCTTCAGCATAAATAGAAGGGATAAAATCCTTGGTCCAAATCCCATAAAAGAGATGACGCGTCAAAAAGCCATTCTATTTGTAAAATAAGACCCAGAATTGGTTATTGACAGTCTTATCTCTTATGAATACAATTAGATGTCTTGGAAGATGTTTCACAAATAAAAAAGAAAAAAAGAAAAAAGGATGTCTTGGAAGATTGTCATTATAGTTGTATAAGTATTTCTTGTGATATTAATGAATATTTACCAATATATCATATAAATAGAAGAGTTTTATAACCCACAATTTTCCTCCCTCACTTGTTGTAATTACTATCAAATAAATATATAAATAAATATTCAAATCAAGCCATTGATTTTGTAGCTTCATCGAGATAATCCCCGTTAACACACTAGTAAAATAAATCCATATTAGTTACTCCTCCCCTTGAATAAAAGAGAAATGTTATATTCATAACATATAATATTTTCACAACAAATCTTAAGTGACGAATTGTTATTAACTATTATGAGTTGACAAAAAATAATTTAAATTGTGAATTCAAATTATAACTAAAAATAATTTATCACTTATAATTTGTTGTGAAAGTGTTATAAAAATATTGTGTAAGTGACGCTCACTAAAATCTAAACAAAAAGTAAAGAAGAGTCCTTACATTAACCCACTGTGAGCCTGTAGCACATGTACCCAAAGAGTGATAGACTCATAGTCGACCATTCCTGGACCCCTAAGGACCCCAAACACCTACAAGCCGAAGACACAAATCCAAACTGACCCATTTCCGGAATGGGATCTGAGTCCAACACCCAGAATCAAAAGACAGGAACTGCTTCCACGGTTCCACCCACGGAGGACAAGAGCATATGGGTCATGGGTGTAACCATAGGATTCGTAGCCTGAATGATTCTTTTCCACATGGAAGTGAGCAGGGTTGTGGCTTTGATGGTACCTGTTGTTCCACACTTTTGGGGGACAATACCCAGTTTACTGACAAGAATTTGTTCAATAATAGGCGCTTCTTGCTACTTTCATCTATTTATTGCTATTAAAATTCACTGTTTTTGTTTAGATATTTTGTGGTACCTTTCTTTTTTTGGCTTACAACAAGGCAGGTTTCGAACCCAACCAGGAATGCCATTGAGTCACAAGGCCCTTGGCATTTGTGGTACAATTTTTGGTGTAATAAGAATTTGAGGTTTAATTCAACTATAGACAACATGTGCAACCAACTATAAACAAGATCGGCATTTCTTTACAGTTTGTCTTCTTGATGCTTCCATCTTGCCTCATTTGGATGCACTACGCTTTCACGTTCACTACTGTCTCCTGGTTCCATCACCTGCTTCTCTTTCAACATATCCTTTGCACTGTCACCATTTGCACGTCCTGCATCCCTTCCAGCTCTACGATCCTGAAACAAGACAACCAGAACATGATCAGCAAATATCCACATGAAAGAAGTGGTAACATCAAATTGATATGTCTACTCTATTGACTAGAAAAACAAAGAAGTTGTTATATTCTTTGATATCTCATTCTAAAATTTACTCATTTCAAACTTACCTAACTATAAAGGGTGGAGGAGATGAAAGGGAGTGATGCTAACCAGACCGTGAGGGGTGGAGAGGGGGAATTTTTTTTGGGGGGGAGGATGAAGAGAGAAATGAAATGCCATGAAAGGGAAATGGTAAACTTATTGTAGTATCATAAGACCAAACCAAAGAAATGGAAGTTGTGGTAACAGTAATGAATTACAATTTCTGGTCAAAAGACCAAAAAAATAAAAAGGTATTAAAAAGATACTGCCTCAGAAGTTATACATTAGCTGAATTTTATTAAATTATTGTTGCTGTTTGATCACATGCATTAGGAGTTATTGTTTCTGTTTGAGATATAAGAAGAGTTTTTCAAACTTGATACTTGCTTACTAATTGTATAATTTATAATGGTCCAAATGCCTTAAGCATCATTTCCTAATTACTCTGTTGAGATATAGATTATTTGTTGAGAGGACTAATTGATGACATATAATATGATCTGATAAATTGTTTTTGAACAAATGAGAGTACATTGAACTTGAATTTTGAGCAGTACTGCATACATACTTCTTTGAAGGGGGAGTCTTCAGCTTCCAGCATATGTATAACATGTCCCATTTTTGGCCGCTTCTGTGCATTGGGATCCACACAACGTAAACCAACAAGAAGAGCCCTCTTCAATGCCCTTGAAGTAGGCTTCTCAGGCAGCTTTGGATCCAATACTCCTTCTGCATTCCTGTTTGCAACCATCTTCTTAAGCCACTCAACTAAGTTGACCTGAAAATTCTAGGCTTTTTAGTTCAAAGCAAACATAGAAGAGGAAATATGTAAAAGAAATCTAGAAGAAAAATTATTTGACTAATTCAAATATCTTCGTAGCAAATTGATATTCAGTAATATCGTGCAAACCTCTTCTGGAGGTCGGCTATAATCAACCGGGTTCCTCCCAGTAATTATTTCCATTACAAGAATCCCAAAGCTGTACACGTCACTTCTTTCATTAAGCATTCCCGTGCTTGCATATTCGGGAGCTACATAGCTACAAAAACAGAAACAAGATTGTCATGACCTCTTTTGCACACACAGAAACACAAACACATACAAACACACACACATACACAGCCCTACATACCCAAATGTTCCCATGACACGAGTTGTAATGTAGCTACTCTCTGAGCCTAGGAGCTTAGCAAGGCCAAAATCTGAAACCTTTGAATTCCACTGCTTGTCAAGTAAAATGTTGCTTGATTTTATATCTCGGTGAACAACTTTGGGTTCCAGCCCCTCATGAAGGTAAGTTAGCCTACATTATTAGTCCAGTTATGGTAAATAAGCATGCTTTATTCAAGCGACCAATAAATCAATGCCATGGATGAGATGCAGTGAAAGGAATGAACATCATAAAATAAAGCTCAAATGTGAGTGATTTGGATCATACCCTTTTGCTGTTCCAAGGATGATATTCATCCGAATTTCCCAAGTAAGAGGGCTGCAAGGCCCTACATCCCCATGAAGCCATTGTTCCAAATTCCCATTGTTTACATACTCATATACAAGCATCCTATCATTTAAGGGAACAGTCAATTATCATTAAGGACTTAAAGATGATATATTTAACACCCTTTACAAAAGTACATAATCAACTTAAAATCGTTTTCAATTGGGCATTAATAAACTCTAGCCAGCAAATGCAATAACATAGAACCAAGTCCAAAGAAGGAAGTTGGGGTAATTAGGCAAGAACAAAGTAGGTACCTATGAGCTCCTTCAGCACAGTAACCAAGCAATCTCACTAAATTCTTATGCCGAACCCGACCAATTGCCTCAACTTCAACTTTAAACTCCTTCTCAGCTTGTCCCCTACCAAATACCAAATATCTAATTCATCAATTCTTTAACACTAACCAATTGGTTTAATAATAATCTAACACGAATTAAACAGCAAATTGCACCACAATTAATATCTCAAGAACAGAGTAAATTCTAATGGCAATAAATAAATAAACAAAAAGCTAGCAAGAAAGCACCTATTATTGAGCAAATTCTTGACAGCAATCTGACTATTGTCCTGCAAAACACCATGATATACAATCCCATACCCACCTTCACCAATTACATTATCGTCAGCAAAACCATTTGTGGCAGCCTCAAGCTCTCTCAGAGTATACCAATGCCCCCACCCCAAGTGTGAAACTTCAGGAACCACTATAGCTACCTGATCAACACCGCCACGAGCTTCCCCACTGCCATGCGAAGAAGAAGACCTGCAGAAACGCTCAGGGTAAGAAATCCTATGATCCTTCCCAATCTCAATGTGAATCCTTTGGTGGTACCCCATTGGGCTCTCTTCCTCTGGAGGTGGAAGCAGTGCTTGTCTTTCTACTATTGCGGAAACTGGGTCGGATTCGGGAGATGGGTCGGGTTCAAGTTGAGACCTTGTTGTTGGCTTCGGCTCTTGGTGGTGGGTGTGGTGGTTTCGACCATGGTCGACTCTGATCTCCTGGATCTCTTTGGAGACAAGTGGGATTGTGGGTCTTTGAGAGTTCTTGGATTTGGAGCGCTTTGAGACCAGCCATAGAGAAATGAGGAAGAGAAGGAGCACAATCCCAGCTCCAACACAAACACCAAGAATCACCCACAGTTTAAGCCCGAAAATTGATGTCGGTTTGGAGAGCTGGTCGTTTGCTTTGTGATCAGACATATTAAAAATGTTGTCTTTTTGTTTGTGTTTCAATGGAAGCTAAGTTAAAGAAGGTAGCTTTAACTTATAAATATACCAAATGCACTGCACTGCACTGCACAGCACAATGCTCTGCACTGAGAGTGGATCAGTTGGCGCACATACAGTTACATTAAAAAAAGGGCAAGAAAGAGTGAGAGAGATAGATAGAGAGAGAGAGAGAGAGAGCAATGGAGGGCATGGCAGCTGGCAATGATGGGACTTCATAAGGGATCGTTTGGGAATAAGCGGGACCTTTTTTTGAAGAAAAGAAAATAGTTTATGTAAAGTATTCTATAAGCTTCGTCCAAAAAATTTTGTTTATTACTTTTCAAAACATTTAGTTATATTATCCATTTTAGACTATATTTAATTACAATATCAATTTTTTTTAATTGTTTATTTTTCTTCACCATCAATAATTATTATTCATTTTATTTTTCTATTTTTGCAAAACATAAATAAGAATAAAAAATTAAATCCAAAATAAATGGTACAAGTAAAAATTATTGTAGTAATTATATATTTTTACACAATTTTATATAAATTAATGTAGGTGATTTTTATTAATTGATTATGTGATACTTTTGCAGTTTGATGTGAGCGCTCCAAAACAATATCTAAAATTTAAATGTAAAATTTCACTAGAAAGTATAATTGTTTATATTGTACAAACAATTTACAATATCTAGATGTAAAATTTCACTATAAAATAGAAACAATTATAAATTGTAGAGTATTTTTTTTAAGGTGGACCTGGGGACTAAAATACCTATACTTTATCCATCCTTCTCCTTCTCTTTTCTTACTTAAAAAAATTATAATAAAATAATTTTCTCACAAAAAAATAATTAATTAAACTAATAATAAAGTATATTCTGCATATGCTATAATTCGAGAAGTTTGTCTTATGGAGCATCTTCTTTGGCATCGTTGTCAGCAGAAACAAACACTCGGAGATGCTTTATAATGTTTGTTTTTTGGACTGAGATTGAAAAAGACCACTGACCTAGTAAAACCTTCAGCTACGCATTGGGTAAGGCCGGCGTGTGATTATATAAAAAAATTAAGGCTATGTTTGGTTTAGTAAGGGGGGGAGGGAACAGAAGAGAAAGGAAAAGAAAAATGAGTGGGGAAAGTAAGTATTTCTTCGAGTGTGTTTGGATACGAAGAGGAAGAGAAATGAAAGATGTGAGATATTTTACATTTTTATCCTTTTAAATTATAAATTAATAAGGATATAAATGTCATTTTACAAAAATAAACAATTCCTTTTTAAGGGTATAAGAGTAATTTTAAGAGAAAAAAAAAATTATGGATTCCACAAAAGCTTTTTCCCTTCCATTCTTCCTTCTTTTTGTTTTCCTCTCTAACCAAACAAAGGAAAGTCATTCATTTCTTTTCTTTTCCTTCCTCTTCCATCAAACCAAACAAAGCCTAAAGGCCACAAGATAGACGCATGAGGACCATGTATCAAACCACCAACTCGACTCAATTTAACTTAACCTGACATCTCAGGTCGATTTTCATGAGTTGGGTTGAAATTTTATTTTAAGGCTGTGTTTGGCAACTTGTTAAATGATTTTCAAGTGTAAAATATTTTCAGTTGAAAGTATTTTTGGTGTTTGGTTCTCCAATGTAAAACATTTTCTACATAAATAAATAAGTCAAAAAATACCTATAATACAATTAGATTTCTCAAACTACCTATACACATCACATATGCACATTCATTAATTCCAACCTCAAAATATTAACATATATATATATATATATCCAAGTTTTGTGTACATAACAATTACACAAGTATCCACATACAAAAATCCCAACATAACACAAAATAAAATCAACTACCACAGCCTTAATGGTCATTCACCCAAATTTAGATGTGTCATTTGATTGAGTTCATTGTTCTTCTGGACTTAGGATGCCACTGCATTTAGCATTTTGGCATTCATCTTTGCTATCTTTATTGAATGGTTCTGCTACTCAATTACAATATCTAATTGATATTTCAATAATTCATATTTAACATCTTTTGAGCAATCAGGGATCTCTTCAGTTGAAGGAGTACTGGAACTTGAGCAAGAATGAGTAGGATATGTACAAGATGAAGATCCTTCTTGCACATTCCCACCATCAATCTACCAAATTTTCATAAAAGCAACTTCTGCATCCCTTTTATTCTTGAATGCCCTGTGATCGGCTTTAGAAAATTGATGAACTTGGACACGGGCTTCTTCCCATGTGCAAACACACCAGGCACACGGCCAATGAATGCCACATATGTCTTACCCTTTAGGTGGTCAATAGGATAAACAATTTAAAAACCAAAATTGGCCTTATGACATACATATTTAGCATAGGAAATTATTTGACATATCATTCAATCAAATGTGTAAGCAACAAGATGATATACAAGAAACGTGCCTGCAACACAAGATACTGTGGAAAAGTTCAGCAATTCCAGCACAATGCAAATACAGTACAAAACAGTTAAACATCACAACTGCACAATAATCATACAACCAAATAGAACAAATATATCTCATTTGAACAAAAAATACCAAAATCCACAGATTTTGAAATGAACAGGTATATAAATTTCAACCCAAGCAAATAAAACAAGATGTTACAAATATTCATGGATATTCTTATATACTCATAGAAATTCATTTACATATTGATTGATCAAATCAATGGATCAGTTGTAATTTTCAAATTTTGACATACTAAAATAAATCAGTCGCAACCCAAGAACAAATCATTGTTATTACCTCAACTAAATCATGAAAGCAAAAAAATAAAACTACCTTATAAATGGGAATAACCCCATAAAAGCCTAGACCTCAATTAGAGGATGTGTGTCTCGAGGGAAAAGAAATGAAGAAGATGGAGGAAGATGGGTCGAGGGAGGAAGAGGGATGGATTAGAGGAGGAAAAGGGATGGGTTGGTGGAGGAAGAGGAATGGATAAGGGGAGTGAAAAGAGAGAGGAGGGAGAGAGAAATGTCGAAACTGCCTTCACTGGAGGTGGGGCTTGCAGACACAGTGGCAGGACCATGGGTCAGGGGCTAGTTTTGGGCTTCATCGGCGGTACCTCTCTCCTTCCTTTAGCTCGGGCTTGGTGTGAGTGATGAGAGTGTGAGTGAGGAGAGGATTTTTGTGAGGATTGGAAATGCTTTGAAGGTAATTTCAAAGTTTAAAATATTTTACACTTTAAGGGGGTATTTTACGATCAACTAAATGTATTTTTAGTTTGACCGTAATTTCCTGAGATGCCAAACACCATCAATGGTATAAAACATTTTCCAAAGATCAATTACTACCGAATCGAACACAGCCTAAGTCTTTGGTCGAATGGGTTGATAATTTTTTCAACCTATCTTACTCAACTTGACCCATCATGAATATAAATTTATTTTATTATTCTTATTTTAAAAATATAGTTTAGTTGATTTTGGTATTTTGATGAATTTAGAAATTTTGAATATAATTTAAGCATATTATATAAATTGAAATAATTTATTGAAAAAAGTTTTCAAATAATTGATGAATGTTCATTTTTTTACAAAGCATAAATATGCATGCACAACCCATTGACCCAACCCAATCCAACCTAGCCAATGTGAGTTGAGTTGGGATAAGAATCATATATATATATATATATATTAAGCAATTAAAGCAAATGTCAACTCCTTTGATAATTTTAATATTATTGACAAAAAAGATTATGTTTTAACATCATTTATTTCTTCTGAAAATATTTCATAATAATTAAAATATTATTAATATGTAGATTGCAAAATTATTATTATTATTATTATCATTCAAAGCAAAATTATTAAAAAGTCATTTTGTAGATTGCAAATTTGTGTGGGTGTGCAGATCTAATAATAGTGTAGCGCGCACTGGGTAAATGCGCAGCCAGTATGAATTTGTTATAGTACTTTGTTTTCCCATTTCCTTTTTAAGAGGGATTTTTTCAAATAGTTTTTTTTTTATTATTTATTTTATATTTTATAAATGATTTTTTCAAATAGTTGAGAGAAGGGAAATTAAACCCTACAAGACTCTTGACCAGAGATTGTGTTAATTGCTCTGGATAAAGACCTATGTACTTAATTTTGGTTTGAATAAAATGCTCTTTCAGAGAGCAATAATATTAGCAATAATAAGCTGTATAAGATACCAATAAAAATAACAACAACAAGAAGTGTTATAAGCTGTATAAGGCTTTATTATTAGACAACGAATCAATAGCGAGTTTGTTGAATGGTCATCTGGTAACTGCAACGAGTTGTTAAACTCGATGGTATTATTATATCTTCCCTATTAGCTGAATTTTGGTTCAAAACCACTAGGGAAAAAAAAAAACAGAATTATTAATATGTTTTGTTAAAAATGCATTGGTGTTAGATAATATATCCACGAAGGGATACACATCAAAAGGTTCATCAATTTGCACATCCATTATACCACTACATGAGACTCAATTCTAATAATCTATCCATATATAAGTAAGTCATGTGACTATGCCACTACAATTAATCATTAAACCTAACCTTGATTTTTGTCCATTTGTAATTATGATGGGCAGGGCATGAAGAGCTAGCTCTATAAGAAGATAAATGAGTGGGGGATGAAAAGCTAGTGGCTGCTATTTAAGAAGAAAGTAGCATTGACATTTGACATTTGTTAATGATCATAGATGTCTTAATTTGTTTATCGTGTGCTTTCAATGAAGGTACTCATTAAAATGCAAATCATGCAACCTAATAATTAAGAACAAACATAAGAGGCATGAAAAAAAATAGTGTAAGCCATGCGAGGTGGGGTGTACAAGCCATATCAACAGTGGTAACCAGTTGGTGTGCAACAGCTATCAAACAAATAGGCAGAATTTAATTAGCTGCGTTTTATGAAATTCATGGTCGTTAATATAGGTCATTTACGTGAGTTCTAGTCAACTCAATTAGTAAAATCTCTTATATATAAGAGATCTAGAGTTTAAACATGCCTATATAAAAAACCAATTAATGTCTTGGGTTTGATGATAAAAAGAAATTATCATAATTCATATAGCGAGAAATTCTATTATGTGTGTGTATATATATATATATCATCTATTATAATTTGCTTTTCACAATTTCTAAATAATATCTGATTTATTTTAATGGCCAAGGCATTTGTTGAATGTCATAGCATTTTGATATTTCATACTGCCTTGGTACCGTACAGCATAACTTGTAGTATGGTGGTGGTTAGATTTTGGAGTAATGGATTACTTCAACTTGTTTGTTGTTGTACGTCCAAAAATAAATTGCATTGTCCATAGTGTCTTGTTTGTCGATAGATCTTGGAACCATGCTTTTGTTCTATACGTTATGTGGTAAATGAATCCAGCAAAGGGTGTTTCTATGTTCATGCTATAATATAAATTCATAGTGGGGTCAAACTGCCACCTTTTTCTTTGTTTGATTGAAGTGAATGTGTTTGTAATAAATAATGTCGAATGCTACCTTTTGTATTAGTATCATCATGATTTCCCATTTCAACAGGCTATATCACGATTAGTCCATATCAATTATCATATCCCTTTTATTTCCTTATGAAAAAGAGTATATTATATTAGCCCAAAAGATTGAGTCAAGGACTTTGATGTTAAGTATGCATGTGTATAGGTGAAGTCTCCTGTTAAATAATAATAACAAGAGTGACTGATTAAATAACATAATAAGGTCAAAACTCATAAGTTTAAGCTTTTTGATCAAGTGGTGTCACAACATGGTGGCAAAGTTTACAAGGGTCTCTTTTGCAATTGGAGTGAGAACAAGACATGCCCATAAAGCCTGCATGGAGATGATCTAGGAAAAATGTTCAATATTGTATCTCTACATGTTATACTAATTACTCAATAGGGTATGGCATGAAGTTCCTATGGATGAGCGCGCAAGGTTTAAATGCAGTATGTTCTCATAGATGGCGTACCAAAGGTCATGGATGATGCATTGGTGAAGGAAAAATCTCATAGGCAAGTAGAATCTAATAAGATTTGTTCGAGGCACACAGAGAGGCAATAACTCAACAGTGAGAGAGAAGACTTAGTGTGGAATTTCATTCACACATGCATTCCAAGCATTTGTTTTTTCATTGAATAACAAGGCTGGTTTAATTTTCATAGAGATGGATTACGCTCTTCCCCACCCCCATGCCTTTTCTTCAGGGCAAGAGTAGCTTATAATTGATTATTTAACAACTATTCACCGAAGGATTAATACTTAAAACTAAAACTAAATATCATATTAATATATCTTTCTCAATCTCAGCAGCCAGGAGTGTGCCTAAATCAACACCCATATTTTATGATGGAGTATCCCTTGGTGGGATTTTAAAGATTAGAGTATGTAAGATATTAATTAGCCCTTTACTTTGTTGCCGGACCAATTATAGCTGCTTTATCAACCTTTATTAGATGCTTTCTTAGTGAGATTGGTACTGCTTTTTTACTAATCTTCTTTGCGAAACGGCTTGGAAGAAATTATAGGGAAAAGAGGTTCAAAATAAGCATAAAGTATTCCAAAATTCACAATTGTTTAATTGTATGAACATGGGACATGTATTCTTGTTCAATTATGGATACAGCAGGCATTGAAAGGTTTGGAATCTAATCCAATTGTTCAAGTGAACTGTCGTATTGATTACCAAGCCAGAAGTTTGTTTTTGTTTTTTTTTTTTTTTTTCTTTTGGGTGTTGCTAAATGCTAATACGTATTAATGGAATTTGCATGCAGATAAGATATTGGAAATACGTATTGGAATTTGCATGTAGAGAATATATTGGCACATGCAAATTAATTCCAATACGATCTATGCAAGATTAATTAAACACCAAGCCACCAAGGTTGATCATAATTTAATTAGCACGTAACTGATCTGTTTGACTGTTTGAACTGGATGCTTAAGCTAAAGGCTTGCATGGAATTAAGAGGATTTAACTATAAATACAAAAATGTAGAAACCAATATCTTATACATGTTTAGCGATTACTACTTGTCTACTTGTTATAAACTGCTATTTATCTGTAAAAGTCTACAGTAAACAAAACCAAACAGATTAAGCAATTTTTGCTCTTAATCTATTGCAAATTTCTCATCTCATGAGGCTCTCAAGAAATGACATGTAAATCAATTCCCTTATAATAAAACATTAGAAACAAACGATGAGATCATCCAACTAAAACACATTTGGCAGCTTGTTTGGGAGAACTTGGTTCTGAATATCTTTCTCTTTAATTAGTTGATTATGGTGAGTATGAGTTCTTAGCAATCAATTTAGTCTCTTCTCTTTTTTTTCTCCAGACATCGGATCCGGCCTATTCCCAAAAAAAAAAAAAATTCTTTAGGCATTTTATTTTTAATAAACCGTGTCCAAAATAATTATTCAAATTTATTGCATTTGCTTCCTTTGATATCTAATGGATCCTGTCACTTTTTGGGTCAGATGACATTGATTTTCAAGTGTAAATACTTCATTTTACAACTTTAGAAAAAACATTTTCATTAAAACTTAGACAGGGGTAAAATGATCACTTAACATACCCAAGGGAAAAAAACATATCCTACATGTTTTTAAAATTTTCAAATTTGACATATGACAAAATTTACATGAAAATAGATCACCTTGGAATCTAAAGGTAAAGTTGTTATTATTTGGTTAAAATTTGAAAGTTGTCATCAAGTAAGTAGTGACTTTAAAAGTGGACATTAATGCATATGATCAATGTTAATTGATTTTGATTGGTCATTAAAAATAATAATTATAATCAATTAATGTCATGATTTTCAATGATTCAGTTCAAAATGATGGTGAACATGCATATATTTGATAAGCTTTACAATATAATTATGATTTTCTACAAAATGGTATTTACGGCTAAAATTAATTAGTTGTTTTCAAAGCATGTATAACTTTCCAACTTAGAGCTTAAATTCAGTCCGGATCGCCACCAATAGTATAACGCCACCAATAGTATAACGCCACATCAACTCCCCTCCCTTGAGGTTTGGGAAAATGACACTCACCCCCAAACTTAAAGGAAAAAAACATTTTCCCCCCTTTGACATTTATTTATCTAAACTCTGTTAAATTGACGTTAAAAATGTTGTGCACTAACGTACCCTTTGGTTAATAATGTATTCCCAAAATTGACTCTGAAAGTTTTTTATATTGATAAGTGACTTTGAAAATTTCAAACTCATTTTTAAACAATAAAAGCTTGAAAGTTTCAGCAAATTGTTTTATTTCATAAATTTTGATCCAAAGTGTTAGAGAGAAGAGCGATTAAAAAATCTAAGAGGATCATCAAACTTTAAAAAATCAATTGGAAAGGTGCTATAAGAGACTAAAAAATCAACATAAGCAACATGTTTTATAATATGCTTTATATTCCGTTACTAAATATTAACAGAAGGGGGGGGAGTGTTATTTTTTTTAAATCTCAGGGGGGGGAGTGTTTTTTCCTTTCAAGTTTGGGGGTGAGTGTCATTTCTCTAAACCTCAAGGGAGGGGAGTGTTATTTGCCCAAAAAAAAAAAAAAAATGAATGTCTGTGTTGATGTTGGCAACGATAATGTTATGGGAGACACAGAGAAGCTGAAGAAGCACTCCACCCACGGTCCACCCCTGTCAATGAATTGGTGACCTCTCTTCCTCTCTAAATTTTATTTTACAAAACCTTTTAAAAACAAAAACAACCAAGAAACCTGGTTCCAAAACCCACATGCAAAAGCAAATGCCTCAAAATTTTATCACCCACAACTTTATACCATATGCAAATCTTGAGCAAAACCCAGATTCAAACTTGCACACAACCCAGATTTGATATATTTCTTTATGACCACATGTGCATAATTAGAAAAATAAAAAAGATTGTACCTGGGACTATGAAAATTGGAAAAAAGAAAAAAAAATTCGAACTTATTATTGAAAGAAACAAATATCACTAATTCGATTTTTTATAAGATAAATATATTTTTTTTCATTAAAAAAAAAAAAATGAAGTTCTGTAACCTAAAGCCTACGAACTCTAAGAAAATTTTCTCTATAAATTAAGAAACCCACACCCACGTGAGTCTTTTTATCTTTCCCTCAATTATAGCCACCTTACAAAACATTCATTCATTCTCTAATTAAGCTAGCTAAAACATGAAAATTCATGGTCAAAACTTAATTTTCAAGGCATCAAAATATCAATCCATTACAAATCACCACATTAATACACATCAACTCAATGCAGGGACGGACGCAGGATTTCAAGCTAGGGGGGGCTGGAAATAAGCGAAAAAAAATATTTCAGGAGGTTGGTGCGGACCTTTTTTAATGTAAGCCCGTCGAATTTCATCATGCTAATTAACATGATATTCCCATATTTGTTTGCATGTTCCAAGATCATAATCCAAAAATTCAAGATCAACTCTTTGAAATTGTGTTTGAGAGATTGGAACATCGACATTTTTCAGAATTGGGAAATGCATATTTTCTAAAATTAGAACATCCACATTTATAATAACTACTTATAAAAAAATAAAAAACAATCTATTAATAACTATATAACAGTATAACCATTAAACCAAAATAGAAAAAAAGTATAAATAGAGTAAAAAAAAAAAATGAATGGACGAGGCTCACTTGTTTAAAACTTTAATCCCTGTACTCTCTACAGTCAAACTCCATATTTTCTCCAATAAAAAATACTACTTATTAAGCTCACAATTTCACAAACCCCACTTTCCTCCCACAAAACCCAACTCAGCTACCAAACCAAAAAAATACTACCTACCTTTCTTCGCATCTTATTCTGATTCTGATTCTCTCCCTCTTCCAGTTCCAGCACGTCAGCTTCAATTTTTTGTTTTTGTTGCTCCATCTACTTGGACTTTTGATTTTTCGTTCGTGCTTTGATTCTGAGAATTTCCTTTTTGTATTTGTTATTGCTTTGTTTTACTAAAATTAGGGTTCTCAAGTGCTTTCTCTGATTCGAACAACGGTATCAATGGAGGCTTTGCTTGATTGATTTTTATATTAGGGTTTTGGTATTGAAGCATCTTCTTAAGGCTGCTTTGTGTGAGTGAGTCTCAGTAGTTAGTTTGTGGAAACTGGGGTTTAATTAATGGCGGATCGAAACGCTGCCCTTGCAAAGCCTATATGGATGAAGCAAGCTGAAGAATTTTATTTATTTATAAATTACACACTCAGTTCCTCTGTGAAAAATTTTCAATTTCAGAGATGTAATTTGGTGGAGCCGTTGAAGTACGAGAACGGAAAGCCGTTGAAGTACGAGAACGGAAAGCCGTTGAAGTACAAGATGGGTCTTGCAACTCGCAAGCGTCATAGCGTCACGGCGACACGGCGTAGGCGTGGGCAGCGGCGTCACGACGTGGGTGAGTGGGTCTCCGTCTCTCTGAGTACTCTCTATCTCTACTCTGTCTCGCCTCTCTATCTCTTTGTCTCACCTCTCACTTCCCTTTCTTCTTTTTTTTCTTTTGTTTCCTTCGTTTTTTGCTTTCTCCGTTTGGTTTTGGACTGCTGAGAGTGAGAGTTGAGTTTTTTTTTTTTTTTTTTTTTTTTTTTTTTTTTTTTTTTTTTTTTTTTTTTTTTAAGATTTACATGGGTCATGGGCTCCTGAGCTGCCCGGATGATGGGCTAGGGTTCATGATTTTTAGGAGGGGGCCTTGAGTTTGGATGATGGGCTAGGGTTCATGATTTTTGGGAGGGGGGCTTGAGCTAAAAACTCAGGGGCCCAAGCCCTTTTTTTTTTTAATTTTACTTGCTAAAAATTTTTTTTTTTTGGGCCCAGGGGGGGCCCGAGCCCCCTTAGCCCTCTACCTAGGTCCATCCCTGACTCAATGTTGAAGCTCAAACACTACATTTCTAGGTACTTGTTGTCACAAGCTTCAATACCAACATACATTAATGGCCACAACACATAAGCCCCGTACAATTTTTATTTTTTAGTGATTTGATAGTTAAAACGGGAATGATGAATTTGAACCATGAATGTTTTATTTGAAAATATCAAGAGTTGTCAATCAATTGAATTACAAAGTTCTTGATATACCCCACACAAACTAATAGAGAAAAACTCGTGAATCTCCATATTGTGCTATGCTTGTTTGAGTTTTATGGTTCTTTGCATGATGAATGAGTTTTTTTCACAAAATTATTAAATGAAAATATGCATGGAAGTAGTTAACCGAATTGAGATGGGCAAGTCGATTTGTATAATTCTAAAATCTTAGGAGTCAATAAATAAAAAATTGGTAAATTACAATTTATCCACATGTGGCTTGACCGAAAATTAAATTGTCTACCTGTGATTTGAAATTTGACACTTTACCCACCTAAAATTAACTTAACTAGAGTTCCGTAACCCACCTCTGTTAAAAATAGGATTAAATATGTAATTTTGTTCAACTTTTATGTCTCACTCTTCCCAAAACAAAAACACACACAAAAACAAGACAAAACGAGATAAAAAAGTGAGGGTTTTGTAAAAATTAAGAACCATCATAATCTATTCTCCTCGACATCCCATTCATTAAAGCTCCAGCCAAAATAAATTCTTTCTTTATGTTGGAGATGAATCTTTCTACAAACACTATTTTCCATTGCCAAGCCTTCCACTCCAAATTAAAAAAACAAACAAATAAATGCACACAAAACCCACCAAAACAAAGGGGAGATAAAGTCAAGCTTTAGTCAAAAGTTGCTAATGAACCTTAAATAAAGAACCTCAAATTAGATAAATCCATAACTGGGAACCTCAAACAAAGAAAAAAGGAAAGAAACCCAGGAAGCGAAAAAGAGAGAGAAGGGTTCAATAGCAACGAAAAAAGTCAACACTCAAATCTCTTGGATAAATGGCATCCCACATATGGAAGACAACAATTTAAGTTAATATTCTTGACGAAAATAAATTATGAAAAATAGCTAAGGCAACCGTACTAATTCAAGGAGCAAGCAATTCCAAACATAATGCAAGGGATCAGTTAGGTGAAAGAGCAGATGTCTTAGCATTTAAAAATAATAGGAGTAAAGTTTTCGTAATAAAATTCCTATGACTTACTTATTACAGGTCACAACCATTCGCTACATTACGCTTTATTAAAAACACCTTAATCCATGGCAAAAAGAGGTAATTTTCATACTCCAAGCATGGATTCAATTCCACAGTCTCTGGAGGTCAGTAAGCTTTCTTTGTCTTCAAATCAACTTCAAGAGAGAGACCAATACCACATTTTTATTGTTAAGTGCTCAGATTTATTGTTGGTTTTTTTGTTTGATTTGTTACATTTTTGTAATTGTTGTTAGGAGTTTTGAATATAGGTTCCAAATATTAATTTTTACAAAACCCTTAATTTTTTATCTTGTTTTTGTATGTGTTTTTTGTTTTGGGAAGGGAGAGACATAAAAGTGTAGCAAAATTACATATTTAATGCTATTTTTAACAGAAGTGGGTTATGGAATTATAACTGAGCTAACTTCAGGTGAGTAAAGTGTTAAATTTCAAACCACAAGCATGCAACTTAAATTTCGGTAAAACCACAGGCGGATAAGTTGCAATTTGCCGATCAAAAATTGATAGCCTAGTGGTTAGTTTGTAATTGGTTCTATTTGAGGGTCTTTTCGCATTTTGCCCAAAGAAATTCTTAGTTTATTTTTTTTGGGGGGGGGGGGGGGTGTTGGGAGGGATGACTCCAAATATTTTTGGTAATTATGTGTTAAGTTATTACATACAAAAAATATTGTTACACACAACTTATCACATTCTGCTAGCATACACTCACTTAAAATGTTATAATTGTGTTTTGAAAACACAATTTCAATTAAAATTGTGAATGGTGAGTGGTGAAATTTTTTCAAAACACAATTTCAACTTGTGTGGCATAGTGTGTATGTACATACTAGTATACTACGTGTGATAATCATTATCCTATTACATATATCAAAAGGGTCCTATTAACTAGTGTTTTAAGGGCACATGTTAAGAATTAATAGATGTTCAATTATGAGTTATAATACATTTTAAAGAAAAAATTACATTTGTTATTAATAATTGATTGGCTTATATGCAAAATTTTCATTGTGCTTGTGTGCGTGTGTTTATTTTTTATTTTTTATTTTATATGTGTATAGTTTGACTTTATTTTTAAAAAAATATTTAAAAATATTATTTGATAAAGTATTAAATGCACCTTACCACTATTGTTATTAAAGCTTCGTTTGTGTTGAAGTAAAATATTTTACAAGTAAAAAATTTGACATGTAAACATTTTTAGTAAAATAATTTTCAGGTGTAGTATAACAAGTAAAATTGTTCAAGGAAACTACTAGAGTTGCTAGTGCCGAAGGTTTGGTGACCAAACTCTCGGAACAGTGGCTCTTACGATTGCTACCTAAGCGGTGTCTCCAATGACCAAATCAGCAACACCGGTCACCAGAACAGTGTCATAGATAATTGGAAATACAACTTAAGTTATTAGACCTCTGATACTAGTTGTTGGAACTAAGGGTGTGCACAGTTTGGTTGGCTTGGTTTTTTCCTAAATTTATTACCGAACTGATAGGAATCAGTTTTCTCATAATTGGAACCGATACATACTGCCTAGTGTCGGTTTTTCGACTTGTAGTGGTGCGATTTTTTGCGGTCAATATAATTGGTTTGGTCGGTTTGAAACATTAAAAAAAAACTGTTTTTTATTTTTATTTTTATATATATGTAAAAAAATTGGACTTTCAAGCGATGTAACACTATAAACTTTATACTAGGCAGAGCTATGGATGCTATTAAAACTTTAGTTATTTAAAGAAAAAGTCCAACGGTGTAACAAAAAAAAAAAAAAAAGAAGAAGCCATAAATGTTATTTAAATTTTAGTTGGCAGACAACTAGACATGAATACATGATGGAGGTGGGAGTGGGACTTGAACTTGAAGTAATAGTGTAACACTATAAACTTAGTTTGGAATCAGACATATAGAGAAAGAGATTCTTAAGAACTTAAGCCTTAAGGGCGAAAGGTGAGATAGGAGAGGGGATTATAGGTGGCTTGCTACAAATTGGGCTAAGTGGCTGGCAACAACTGCTTGACTGGTGAGGCGTCTAATGATGAGACTTGAGAGGGCAAAGGCCAGCCAAGTCGAGAGGTGAGAGCGAGAGAGAGAGTGAAGGCCAATGATGAGAGAATAGAATGAATTTATACCAGGCAAAACTCATAAAACCTAGTATAAAACGATGCTGTCTTGCTCTTTTTTTAATTTATTTTTTTTAATAACAAGTGAAACAACGACGTTGTTTTAAAAAAAATTTAAGAAATCCTAGTGAAACGACGCCGTATTAATTCAATTGAAATGTATATGTTTGGTTCGGTTTGGCTCATCCTCGGTTTCGGACATTCTACTTCGATGTTTGCACTGCACCGGCATCGGAAATCCCTTCGCTCTTTGCTTGCAGGCATTGGTACTGTCGGTCAGTTGCAGCTGCGGTTTGGAATGATCAGTGCTGGTCAGTTTCCTTGGTGATGGTAAGCTTTTGCACACCCCTAGTTGGAACAATGTTTCAGGTGATCAGACTGCCATAACAGTTGTCAGAACGATGACTCTAGTGACTGGGCCCTTGGCACTAATTTTTAGAATGGCGATTCCGACCACCAAATTGCCCAGTCTACAAGGCCATTAATTTAGTAACCAGATCAAATGAAGGAAGTCACTGTTTTTTTTGTAAAATGTTCTTATTAAATTTGAAAAATTAAAATGTTCACAAGTCACAACTCTATTTAAGAGATTTTACGGTTAACGGAAAATATTTTACAAATTTAATCATATTTTACCGACAAATATACACATAAAAATGTAATTTTTTTTTTTTTTTTGGTGGTAATATTTTGATTCCAAACAAAAAGGGTTAACAAAATCATATAAAAATCCCATAAGTTTGAGTTGAAAAGTAGGGTTGACCTCAAATTGAGAGGGTGCCGTGTGAGTCCAATTCCCAATGTCAGCCATTGTTTTAGCTCAAAAGCAAGAAATAAAAAAAATAAAAAAATAAAAAAACCGAAAAAAGTCATCCATTGCCCATTAAAACATTCGCGCCCAAAACCACAAAAATTTCCCGCCATTTTACACCCATTGAAGTCCATTTCTTATTTCACCCTAACGATTTCAGAAAGAAAGAAAGGGAGTGAGAAAAGGAAAAGAAAGTGCCTCTCAGTCTCAGATTCGAAGAGAGAAACACACTCACACTCACACTCACAAAACCAGAGTAGACAATGGCGGACGAGCAATCCGCAGCTTCCGCTCGACGCCGGGCCCGAGGCCCAGAGGCGACGGCGCGCCACGAGGCTCTAGAGCGTCTGAAAGCCCTTCGTCAGGGCGGGTCCCGCCGATCAGAGTCCGGCGCCGGCGTAGGGTTCCAGATCAAGCTGGAGAAACGGATTTACGACACCGTCGAAGAGGACGAGTACGATGCACTCGTGGCCGAGCGGCGAGAGGAGGCTAGGGCTTTTATTGTCGACGACGACGGCCTCGGCTATGGCGACGAGGGCGAGGAAGAGGACTGGTCTAAGTCCAGCCTCCCTTTATCGTCCGGTGAGTCGGACGGCGAACCGGAGAGGCCGAAGCGGAAGAAGGCAGAGAAGAAGGATCCACAGCCGAAGAAACCCTCCGCTTCTTCTGCTTCTTTGTCGGCCGCCGCAGCTATGATGGGGAAACAGAGACTCTCGTCGATGTTCACATCGTCAGTGTTCAAAAAGGGCAAGGACGAGAAGGCGAAAGGGTTTTCGGGTTGTGATAGTATTGTTGATGATGTGATTGCGGAGTTTGCACCGGATGAGAACGATAGAGAGAGGCGTAGAAGGTCGCAACCGCAGCCGCAATTGCAATTGCATTCAGGTTCGGTGCCGGTTTCCAAGAGCTTTGCTCCGGTATGTGGTGTTAAGAGCGAGAATTTATATGTTGGAGGAGCTGATTTTGTAGATAGGAGTGAATTGGCAAGTGGGGTTGTTGCCAATGGTGATTCTGTGTTGAATTTGGAGCGAAATCGTGAGGAGGATGAGAAGGTGGGTTTGATTGAGGAATCTGAAGGTGGGGGAGGATTGAAATGTGAGGACCCAATTGTGGAATTGGATAAATTTTCAAGTAAAGAAGGTTTAATTGAGGAGAAGATGGAGAATGGTGTTGAAATGAATGCGGAAACGGTGGTGAAGAAGGAAGAGAATAAGGGTTATGCTTTGAATGCAAAGATTAAAAAAGAAGAGAACAATCCGGCCTTGAGCGCGACTGCAGGATGGCAGGCAGTGAGGAGTGGAGGAAATGGGAGCATTGATGGTGGTGTTGCAAAGGAGGTCAGTAATGGTTCAAGCTGTGAAGAGAAGACGGATTTCAATCTGGACTCAGATGGTTCAATGCCTTTCTACATTCTTGATGCGCATGAGGAGTTTTATGGTGCTAATATGGGCGTCGTATATCTGTTTGGGAAGGTAACAGGATGGTGATATTGGCATTTTGTCATATAATATTGAAAGCATTCTATGTGAATTATATCATTGTGCATTACATGAAATTATGGTGATAGAAGATTGTGACTTTTTTGATGTTGAACAATGTGAGCAAAACAAAGGCAATGACTTGGGGTTTTTTTATAATTTTATTTTGGGTGCATTTATTGTTACTTAGCTTTGTTAAAAGTCTTTGCTTGATTACTATCCTTAAGGATTGATGAGTTCTTTTCCAAGGCAAGTGATGCATATTTAAATACTTCAGTTTGCTGATTTTTTTGGTCCCATGGCATTTTGTAGAATTTGAAAATTGTGTAAGTTGAGTATTGCTCAATTCAAAATTGGAGTGATGTTTGCACTTTTTTATGGAATATTTCTCTTTTTTATTCCCTAGTTTGTGTCTCAGCATGTTCTATCCATTTGGTGTTTGCTCTATCATGCTATTGTTGCAGATTGGGATCTCTTCTGTAAGCTTGAATTTTGGCATATGTTATTTCATTAAGCTCTAAGGTCAATGGAGACTGCTGTTCATTTGTTGAAGAACATGAAGGAATGTAATCATACATTTTCATTTGGTTCCTAGTTTTATATTTATTTGGTAATAAAAGCTTGAAAAGCTGATACTTTAGCCTGTCATGTGTATCATTTGAGATTTCTAGTGTTTATTGGTTTACTTTGCCTTTTTCTCATTCAAGCATCTTTCATCATGGACGTTATATATATAGATGAGCTTTGTTGCTTCAATGTTTGACTCTTATAAATATAGATGAAACAATGAACTAGACTGTAAATACCTTTTGCTACCATTTAGGTCAAAGCAGGAAGTACATACCATAGTTGCTGTGTTGTTGTTAAGAACATGCAAAGATGTGTCTATGCAATTCCAAATGGCTCTTTGTTTCACAGTGAAGAGATGATAAAGCTTGAGAAAGATTTGGCAGAATCTCGGGTTTCTCCCACAGTTTTCCATACAAGGCTGCAAGTAAGATATATTTTTGTAAATAATATAGAATTGTATACATATTTGTTTTCCGCTTTGGTCCTTTATGATTTCTTTTTATTTTCCTTGTTTGCTACAATTGATGTCGTTATTTATTCAAGTTTTTTTTTTCTTCATATTTTTAGCATTTGGCTTCAGGATTAAAGAGTGAAATTGCAAAGAAGTTGTTAGATATCAATGTCTCAACTTTTAGCATGGCACCGGTTAAGGTCTGCAAATCGAATCATTCTGACGTGCATTGTCAAATTTATATACAACAATTGTCTTACAAAAAAAAATTTCTTTCCTTTTCTTCATTCTGCTTTGTCGCTTGTTTTGTGTCATGTATACATGTTACAGAGGAAATATGCATTTGAGCGATCTGACATACGTATGGGGGAGAATTATGTACTTAAGATCAATTATCCATTCAAGGTATATTACTCAAAACCTTTGAATCAAATCAGCAATATGGTTTAGAACATTGACATGCATGTTGGTTTTTTCATATGTCAATGGTATAGGTATTGTTTTCTTTCTTTCTTTAGATAATTTTTTAATTTATTTTGTGATTCTTTCTAATTAGTCATGAGTTTGGAAGATTACTGCTGTATTTTACAAAGTAATACTTATCTTTTATTCTTCCAGGACCCGCCACTTCCAGTGGATTTAAAAGGGGAATCTTTCTCTGCTCTGCTAGGAACTCATTGCAGGTATAATATAAGTATGCTGAACTGGTTCCTCATTCCTAGTGTCTCATGTATGCTTCTCAGATGGATTTTGATGTAGGCAGCAAACTTTTTTTTTTTTTTTTTCCAAATCAGCAATTTGATTCCTCATGTCTGTCCGTTTGGCTTTAGCTTATAAGGTCAGTTTTTAGCTTTTAGTTTTTATGTACAGTTTTTTAAAACCTCACTTTTTCGAAGTACAAATATACTTTAGCATACTTTCAGCAAAAAGTCTTAATTAAAAAGCTAGATAAGTTGTTCCCAAATAGACACTGGTGTCTCATGTATGCTTCTTAGATGATTTTGATGCTTATTATTTTAGTGCATGATGGTTATGTTAGAAGCATTTTACTTTTGATGGATGTCAAGATCCATTGATCTTCAGTGATTGGTCATATGAGATAGACCGATTCTTTGAGTAAGTAGGTTTATTGGGCGATAAGAAGGTTAGGTTTGCTATAACGAAACTCATAGGTTGAGCTAACAATTACTGGTATCGCATTGAGGGCTTTAAATTTAGAAAAAATAAGCCTACCATAACTGATTGGGTAGAAATGAAAGAAAAAGTTAGAGAGAAATATGTTTTTTAATCCCATAAAGAGAAATACATGTCCCGATTCTATTAGGGCGATTTTTCAAATCAATGAAACAGTCAAAGTCAGGGGAACATGCCTTTTATTGGCTATGTCACACAATTTGAAAAAGACAGTTTCTAGTCTTAAGCCCACTTTGGTATCAATGGAAGCCATACTAAAAGTCATCCAAGACTTGACTGAAAATATCAAGTCAGTGGCTTCTTCCTTCCAAAGTATGACCTTCAGCATTGAAACCACAAACTCATATGGGAGACAATACAATAGTGTTGGTAATGAAATTCAGGTGATAAAGGAACATTAAGAACCACCAAAACTTATTGCTGAAAAAGAAATATAAATGCCAACAGATTAGACTTAAGAAAACCTAGACCAAGTGTGGCAGACCTAATACAGCCTGTTGAAGAATCACTACTTGATGAGGAGAAAATAAAACAAGAAAGCAAATAATTATAGGGTGCACTGGTTGTGAATAATGAGTTTGGTGCATATGCTTCTCATCTTTCCTCCGTGGTGTGTGAAGTGAAAAGGCCTGATGCTAACAGTGCGTTTGGTTGGAGTTTTTTAAGGGAGGATGGAAGATTGAGGAGGGAAAAGAGGATAGAAAATGCTATTTCCTCTTGTTTGGTAAGGGGAGAAAATAGGGTGAATGGAAAATGGGGGTGGGGGAGTTTTCTCTCCTGGCCCACAATTGTTCTCTCCAAAATGAAGAGAAAACTTGAGGAAGGTAAAATGTCAAGATTACCTGCAATCTTTAAAAATAATATGGGTATAATAGTAATTAACTCGCCATGCTTCCACTTTGTTATCCTCTCTACTAAACACACATGTTAGAAAACACAAATATTTTCTATCCTCTTTCTCCCAACCAAGCATATTGTAATAGAGGATCAAGATAAGGTTCTGACATTTGCAATACTAACTCCACACATTGACTTCATTATTCTAGCTGAATTTAATGAGTTGGTGGAGTAGAAGGTTTATTTCTTTTTAGTGCTGTCATAAGTGTTTCAAGAGTTGGTGAAAGTGTCAAGTGCAAAGTTTTTATCCTTTAGCATTTCAAAACTCAAGGTTGAGTTTTCTCTAACAAGGGGAGAATGACACAGAGCACCACCAAAATTATTTTAGAGTTTGTTATTTTGAGATACCATATTTTATTTTAGAAATTTGAAGCAAATTTCTTTTTAAATTTTGAATTTGGCTTTTACTTTGATTGAGAATTTCTTCAGATGTAATTGTGCTTTAATGTAATCCTTGAAGCCTATTTAAAATTTAATAGGCTTCGAAAATGGTTTGAGATAGTACATTTAATAAAAAATTTGATTAGAGATGTTCCTCTATAGCTTGGTGGTGATTCCATGCAACCTTAGGTGGTGAAACCTTGGGTTCTCAGTTTCTTTCTGTTGTTTCTTGTTGTTGCAAACCCATTCTATGACAGATTTTCTTTCTTTTGTTTATTGTTCACAAGTTATTGAAGTTCACTACTAATGTTGAATTATCTTAATTATCATCAAAATTCATTATTTTTGGTAAAATTTTTCTATAATTATATTTTTATAATAGTTGTGGTCTACTTAAGAATTAATGTACCCATGAAATAGTGAACTGACTATATCCCCATATGCAGTGCTTTGGAGCTTTTTCTTATTAAAAGGAAGATTAAGGGGCCTTCCTGGTTATCAGTTTCAAAATTTTCCAGTTGTCCAACTCCACAACGGGTGAGATTTCTAAGTCGCGGTACTTAACGTTTAAGTTGTTTAGTTAATGCTTATGAAGTCTGTCTGTCTGTCTCTCTCTCATGCATATGTGTGTGTGTGTGCTCTCATTTTCAGCTGTAACAGCTTGGTTATAATTTACACAGGTGAGCTGGTGCAAATTTGAGGTGACTGTTGACTCTCCAAAAGACATACAGATGTCATCTTCATCAAAGGAGATTCCTCCAGTGCTCGTTACAGCAATAAATTTGAAAACTATTATCAATGAAAAGCAGAACATAAATGAAATTGTCTCTGCATCTGTTGTTTGCTGTCACAAGGCCAAGGTTTGTTCTAGAGCCTTTGTTTGTAAGCAGTACTATTGTTGATGTTAATTGATGTGCTAAATTGAGTCAGAATTTGGGCCCACGGAGATGATGAAATATTAATTACTTCTTGCACTTGTATTTCTGGTAATATGGTCTTACACAATGCTAAGAACCTTATGGCTTAATTGGCATATATTGAAGTCCTCTCACCCCCAACTGTCGATATATCAACAAAAAAAAAGTCTTACACAATATAAACAAATAATAATCACTTATGTGTCATGGAGTAGTCAGTATTTTATGTTTAGTTGAGTGGTGTGAATTTTGTACGAAAAAGTTGACACGTTGATGCCTGAGTTTACTTATCCACAAAAAAAGAAAAAGGATAAAAGTATTGGTGGTTTTTTGGTTAAGGCTATTGAGTAATTTTTATGAAGTGTTACACTTACAGCTTGAAAAATAAATTTTACTATCAGAAAGACCAAAATTTTGGAGGAAATTTCTTTATAATTGGATGTTCATAAAGTTCCATTGACATGTTCCTCTTCTATTGTCAGCAAAATTTTGACCGAAGTTGAGGTTCAGTTTCAATTATTCTTATACTCAAACTGCTAATAGTATTGTGAAGTTACTTAGTGTGTTGATTCTAATTTATCTTAAATAAGCTGTTGCAATGTGAGAATATAATCCACTACTTGTTCTGTTTGAGCATACAGATTGACACTCCAATGTTGGCCTCAGAATGGAAGAGACCTGGTATGCTTAGCCATTTTACTGTTGTCCGCAAGCTTGATGGGGACATATTTCCAATGGGATTTGCTAAAGAGGCTACTGATAGAAACTCAAAGGCTGGATCAAATGTTATAAGCTCTGAAAGCAGGTAGGTTTTACCTGCATGACGTGTTTTCAATTAATTTCTCTGTGTCCTCTTAAAAGGTATGGTGTTTTGCTACTATAATTAAATTTTAGTTCCTGTAGTTATGGTATTTTCATTTTTCTGTTGTGCAGTGAAAGGGCTTTGTTAAATAGGCTGATGATTGAATTATACAAGTTGGATAGTGATGTTCTGGTTGGACATAATATATCGGGGTTTGATCTGGATGTACTTCTCCACAGAGCTCAGGTGGGAACTTTTTTTCAAATTTTTTTTTAATCAAAAGAATTTAATCATATCCATAATACATGTCTTATATTAGTGTTCAAATGAGTATAGGAGAAATGATGACCATGTCATTTTTGTAGTTTATAACAAGGAATATGATATTTACTGTCAAATTGCATCTTCAAGAATGAACAGCGAAACCAACCATTGGCCTGATGCAGTTTCATTGAAATATTAAGTTTCATATATTATAATTTTTTGATTGGTAATTCACACATTCACCCAAAGGGGTTTGAACCCACAACCTTACCCTCCATCCCATAACATTATTGAGAAAGTGTCATTTGAGCTAGAGCTCACTGGTTTGCATGTATCATAATTTTACCATCATGTAAAGATGCCCTTATGAGTTTCTTTAGAATGCAAATTCTGCTGCTATGTCCATATGATACATATATAATGAGCTGCCATTTTCAAAAAAGGAAAAAAGAAAAAAAGCTCATATTTGAATTACAGACTTGCAGAGTACCTAGCAGTATGTGGTCCAAAATAGGTCGCCTCAAGCGTTCTGTGATGCCTAGGCTTGTAAAAAGAAGCAACATGTTTGGGTCTGGGGCAAGTCCAGGGATCATGTCTTGCATTGCTGGTCGGCTCTTATGTGATACATATTTGTGTTCCCGTGACCTATTAAAAGAGGTATGATGCTTGTCTTGGAAATCATAACATGTGGTAATGCTGGTTATTATTTCATATATGTAACCTTGATTCTTCCAGGTCAGTTATTCTTTAACACAACTTGCAAAGACTCAGCTGAACAAAGATCGGAAGGAGATCACTCCACATGATATTCCTAGAATGCTTCAAACTTCAGAATCTCTCATGGAACTCGTAGGTTCTAAATTTTTACTTTAAATACTTGTTCTTTTTGTCATGTTTGATTAAAGACCAATATTGATTGCTTTTTTTTTTTTTTTCCTTGGAAAAAAGATCAGGGTTGTTAGTAACAGGCAAGTTAGGTCCGTAGTTTGACCTTCTTGCGTGGTGCTTGGTCACCTTGTTTTGCAAATGAGAGGTTTTGTGGTTATGTGATTCACTAAATAACTATTATCTGATAAGCTTGATTGCAGTTCCTGTTCCTGTATCTTTTTGTTAACCACTATAGGACTTTGACAGATCATAATGTTTGTTAGTGATGTTAGAGCCTTGTCTCTTGGTGGGTGTGCAATCCACTTGTTCAATTGAGGATCTAGCCTAGCTAAGTGAGATGAGTTCTTAGAATCCAGATAATGGTTCTACAGTAGCTTTGTCTAACTGGAAAATTTTGATCCCTTTGTGCTGGTTCTCATAGTATTAGGTCTCTCTATTTTAACTTTTAATTATTTTATTTAAATACATACAGATTGAATACGGTGAGACAGATGCTTGGCTGTCTATGGAACTCATGTTTCACTTGAGTGTTCTGCCCCTCACACGTCAGCTGACTAGTATCAGTGGTAATCTCTGGGGAAAAAATCTTCAGGTGAGTCCTCACAATGTGTTTCCTTACACAATCTGACCAATGACATTTTCTGACAATACATTTTCTTTACATCTCAATTGTACATTTTTCAGGGTGCTAGAGCACAGAGAGTAGAATATCTTTTATTGCATGCATTTCATGCAAAGAAATATATTGTCCCGGACAAGATGTCATATCCTATGAAGGAGACAAAATTAACAAAACGAAGAATTAACCATGGTGTTGAGGATGGAAATTTTGATGAATTGGAAGTGGATGATGCAAATATTGATAATGATGTCCCCCATAGTGATCATGGAAAAGGCAAAAAAGGTCCAGCCTATGCAGGTGGCTTGGTCTTGGAGCCAAAGAAGGGTTTATATGACAAGTATATATTACTTCTGGATTTCAATAGTCTTTACCCTTCTATCATTCAGGTTTGCATCTATTCCTCCACTTTATGCCTTCCACTTGTCTACTATAATATCTTCTCTCTCTCTCTCTCTCTCTCTCTCTAAGTGATGAAAATTGTTTCTGATCTGTGTTATTTTGTTGTCTTTCACTTATTTAATAGGAATACAATATCTGCTTCACAACAGTTGAGAGATCTTTGGATGGATTAGTTCCCCGCTTACCATCTAGTAAAACGACAGGAGTGCTACCTGAGGTACAATCACATCAGACACAATGAATCATCAGTCTGTTTATTATTTTCTCAGCATAGTTGAACTTTGTGATATGATGATTCACTCACTAGATGTGGTTTCGTGCTATCATGATTTGGATGTCAATATGATTTTAAACTGTATTTCCCAATTTCTGCATATGATGGTACTTACAACCACATCTAGTGACTCATTTCTCTTTTGATATGTTCTTTCACATTTCTTCATGTACTTTCTAAGATTTAGAACACTCACATCAATGGGTGTATAATAGAAAAAGGTGTAAAATACTAAAATTTGCACAGTTTTGCCTAAAAATAACCCACATCAGTCAGTGTATAATTGTGTAAATTTACATTTATATTATTCATTTTGCATTTAGTTTTTTATTCTTACTTTATCTATCTTGAGGATGAAGGAAGTGAGTTGATGGTGGTTGTTATGTGTGAAGAAAAAGAAACAATTTTAAAAATCAAGAAAAATTGATATTTTAATGAAATGTAGTGTAAAATAGATAATCTGATATGGGGTGTTTTGAAAAGTGAGTATGTAAAATAGAAAAAGTAAGTTCTTATGTTAAAATATACCAAATTTTTTGCATGAGCTAGTGCAAATGCTCTTAATGGGACTAGAATAATTGCTATTCAGCTTATTTTGAGAGGCTCAATATGCATTGGTGGAACAATATAATGTGATTAGTATGTGACCTGCCTGATTTAAGGAGCGAAGGAACCTGTTTTACCATCATTTGAGGTTTGTATTATATTAGAATGAATTTGGAGTATCTAGAATATTAGAATGGATTTTTGAACTTCTGATGCTGTGAACAGGAGGGTAAGTAAAGAGTATTTGGGACCCTTTTCTTGAACTTATGTCCTGCTGTACCAAATGCAGGCATTGATATTGTGGAAAAAAAATCCTTTTGAATATTGTGGATAGATAGGATATTTTCTGGATTTCAAGTATGGATTTATTCTTTTTTAAAGATACATTCTTAAATAATTATCATAATGCTTGTTTATAAGAATTTGCGTGTGTAAACAGTTGAATAAAACGGGGACTTTATTCTGGTTCATTAACAGTTACACTGTAACCAAGCTCACTGTTTGTAATGGCATTGGACTTTGATATAGTATGGAGTGGAAGTGTACTGTACTTTGCTTCCTTTTATCATCTAAAATAGTTGGTGCAGATTGTTTATCTCATTTGCGTTTTTGTAGTTGCTGAAATATCTGGTAGGAAGGAGGAAAAGGGTGAAGCAATTGATGAGGACTGAATCTGGTCTCAAAGTCCAGCAACTAGACATTCTGCAACAAGCATTAAAGCTCACTGCAAACAGGTTTGTATTTTTTTGTTGCACCTTTCACGTTCTAATTCTCCCATTAATACCTTCAAGACTTGACTCTCTTATTCATTCTTTTTCACTTTATTTGGTCAACTATGTTCGGCAGTATGTATGGGTGCCTGGGGTTTTCCAATTCACGATTTTATGCAAAGCCACTGGCAGAGCTTATAACACTACAAGTAAGAGAGATACTTGTAGCAAATACATAAATTGCAACTTCTCTCGATTAAGCAGAAATTTTATCTTCTATATTTAGTGCTTCTATTAAGTATTGAGCAATTCAAATAATTGTTGTGCAGGGAAGGGAGATTCTGCAGAGTACAGTTGATCTTGTTCAGAATAATTTGAACTTGGAGGTCATTTCTTGTATTGAAATTTAGAAGTTGACTGTTGTCCTCTAATGTTCAGATCTGCGTTTTATCAATTAAATGTTAAACATAGCTCTTAAAAGATGTTTTGCTTTGTATCTGTCAGGTAATATATGGTGATACAGATTCCATTATGATTTACAGTGGGCTTGATGATATTCCAAAAGCAAAAGCAATTGCAGAGAAAGTCATCCAAGAGGTGAAACTTTATTTTTGAACCTGGAATCAGTAGGATATTAGCTTAGTATCTTATGGTTAAAAACTTATACTTGTGGCCCACTTGATATATTCTCGATGATACTAGGTTCAATATAATTACCCTTTTGCTATCTTGTGCTATAAACATGTTGGAGCAGTATAGGAGACCTACAATTTAAATATTTCTTTGGGAAATGTTTGCTCTCCAAATGACTTGGATAGGGAATTAGAAACTGAATATAAGAGAATTATTTTAATTTTTTTTCCTGTCTGTTTTCGTCTTGTGTTCTATTAAGGTGTGTTTTCTCTGTCTCTTTCTCTCTAGGTTAACAAGAAGTATAGGTGTTTAGAAATTGATCTTGATGGTTTGTACAAGAGAATGCTGCTTCTCAAGAAAAAGAAATATGCAGCTGTCAAAGTGCAGCAGCTTAAGGATGGGTCTCCATACGAGGTTATAAAACAATGCCCTTTGGGTTTTAATTGTTCCGTTTAGGAAAACGCGGCAATGGGTTTATATTGTTGGTGCAGGTTATTGAACGCAAGGGTCTTGATATGGTTCGTCGTGACTGGAGCTTACTATCAAAGGAGTTGGGGGATTTTTGCCTAAGTCAAATTTTGTCGGGAGGGTAAAATTAAATTATGATTATTATTTTTTAAATTGTTCTGAGCTAGCAATCCAAGATAATATCTGGTTTACTTATCTGTTTTGTTTCATGTTTTGGCTCTTACGCTCCCAGGTCGTGTGAGGATGTTGTTGAATCAATACATAACTCTCTAATGAAGGTATGGTCATTTTTATTCTCCCATTGCAATGACTATTTTTTTCTGGTGAACTTCTTGGGAGAGGTGGAATGTAGAGTCAATGATTGCACTTCTATGATACTTGAGCCCAAGCCTAGATTATGTCATTTGACTACCATTGAACCCAAATCTTAAGACTGCCACAAATTGTTGACGAATTAGTTTAAATTCTTTAATTGGACAGGCTCATCCCAGTAAGCTTGTGACATGTCAATCATTGATTGTATTTGGAATAGAAGAACTTTGATATGACATTTTATTTTTGAACTTATCTCTTCCTTAGGAATTGTAACTGTCCATCCTTTGACATTTTGGCTGATGTGGGTTTGATTTTGGCTGAGGTGCTCAAAGTTTTTAAAGGATCTTACACAAGTGAAGTTATCATTAACTCAACTTCTTTGGAAGATGGAAATACCCTAAATTTCACGTTGAGATGATCATGACTGACCAGTGTCTTCATGCTTTAAAACCATTGTCATTCTTAAATTGATCATATAGCCTATGTTAAACAGGTACAAGAAGATATGAGAAATGGACAAGTGTCACTTGAGAAATACATCATCACAAAGACATTGACTAAACCCCCTGAAGCCTACCCAGATGCCAAAAACCAACCACATGTTCAAGTGAGTTCGGTCCCACATTCCACAATTAATTGAAATTTTCTTATCCTATTTATTTAATGCATTCCGCCTATCTAGGTGGCACAACGGTTGAAGCAAAGTGGTTACACTGCAGGCTGCAGTGTTGGTGATACAGTCCCTTATATAATATGCTGTGAGCAGGTTTGAGATGCATTGATTTGTGTTTTTTGTTGTTGAATGAGCAGTAGCTGACCTCTGAGAAAATACTGCTCTTGCGTTTTAGATGTCATTTTTCTATAATTTCTCCTTCTGTGTGGACAGGGGACTAGTTCAGGTAGTTCAACAGGAATTGCTCAGCGTGCTAGACATCCTGATGAACTGAAAAGAGAAGATGGGAAATGGATGATTGATATTGATTACTACTTATCACAGCAGGTTTTGTTTTCTTTGGCAGATTCCCATGTCAAACAAATATGGTAATTTTTCGCTTCCATTCTAAGGTTTGATTGAAGGCTTGGTTTCCCCTTGCAGATTCATCCTGTGGTATCACGGCTTTGTGCTTCAATTCAAGGTACAAGCCCAGAACGCTTGGCTGACTGCTTAGGGCTGGACTCATCTAAGGTAAACCATTCAGCTTGACATCTGGTGGCCAGATATATTTTATTTTCTCTTCATTGTATTCCTGACATGTGAACTATGCTTTCTTCTAGTTTCAAAACAAATCAAGTGAAGCTGTCAACAATGATCCTTCCAGCTCACTCTTATTTGCCGTAGATGATGAGGAGAGGTGTGTCATGTGTCATTATTCTCAATTTGTTGAACAACTTATTTTAATGCTTATATTTTGTTCAAGATCGTGCTTGTTACCATGTCCATCACATTAAGTTGGGAATTATTCTTGAATACTGCAGATGTAATACATCATTAGAGAACATGCATTAGTTTTACCCCATTCTAGTTCATCCTTATTTCTTCTCCTCTCTCTCTCTCTCTCTCTTCCCCCCTAATTTTGAATATTTCCATTTTCATTATTTAAAGTTGTCTGCTGTCTCCCTGACCTTTCATGATGTTTACTAATTTCTAGGTTACGAATCAAAACCGAGCAGAACTTCTGAAAATGAAACTATTGAATGTATGCTTATGGTGAATTTAATTTAATTGACTTGCAGATATCGGGGTTGTGAGCCTTTGATCTTGTCATGTCCCAGTTGCTCTGGTACTTTTGACTGTCCAGCTGTCTTCAGTTCCATTTGTATGTCAATCAGTGATAAGCCAGCAAAGCCACAGGTAGAGGACCCCCCCTGCAATTTTTGGCAAAGGTTGCGCTGTCCCAAATGCCCAGAAGAAGGCACAGTGGGTAGAATATCTCCTGCACTGATTGCCAACCAGGTATTTACGTTAACTGTAGAATCTTGATCTAAAAATTAATGAGAACCTCATATCTTGTGCACTTGCTTTGAAACTCTAGATTGCCTGATTTTAGTTTAACCTTGGGAGTGTGTATAGTCTAAACATATATCTATACACATTAGATTGTATAAATTTATTTTTGTCCAATATTTACACTGCTTGAGAGCCCATGCTTGAGTTTTGGAATTTGGATACCCTTGTGGAATATTTACTGAAAATATGCTTAACTGCCAGGTCAAAAGGCAAGCAGAGGGGTTTGTGTCAAAGTACTACAAGGGCATAATGACAGTAAGCTACTGCTTGCAGATTACTACGGAAAACATTGGACTATGTAGTAGTGATAATTTTTGTTATTGCTAATGAGCTCTTATTATAGGTTAATTTTTTTCCTTTTTAGTGTGATGATGAAACTTGCAAATACACCACACGCAGTCTCAACCTCCAGCTGGTTGGTGATTCTGAGAAAGGAACAGTTTGTCCCAACTATCCTCGCTGTAATGGACGTCTTATTAGAAAGGTATCTATCCATCACAATCTTAGTGAACAATGTTAAGGGCATATTTTGTTATGGCCACGACAATGTAAAACATTGCATGCCTGAAGTTGCTCTGGGCAATAACAAAAAATGCTCTAGCAATAATCTCCTCTTTTTTCTTTTTTTTTCCTATCTAATTATTAGACAACACCATTACTAATTTCTACCGTATTTTTGGGTGTAAAATGTACCTTCACTAGTACACTGAAGCAGATTTGTACAAGCAGCTGGCATATTTCTGCCATTTGTTGGATACTGTACGCTGCATAGAAAAGGTTATTTCCTTTTGCACTCCATTTTTATCATTTAATTATTATTTTATTAATTTATGCGTCAAGTAATTTTTATTGCTATTTGGCCTTGCAGATGGAGGGTAGCACTAGACTACCGCTTGAGAGAGAGTTGGCCAAAATTCGGCCGATGGTCCAGTTGGCTGCATCAACTGTTCAAGGGATGCGGGATCGTTGTGCCTATGGGTGGGTACAGCTACAGGATTTCATCATCACAGTCTGAATTTCTAAATGATGCAAATTTTGGCGTGTTAATGTTAGTTTAGATTATTCTTCTTTTACCTTCTGCTTTGTATATATTTGATATAAATTTATACAATATAGGGCCTGGAAAATCAAAGAGAGCTTGTAAAACTCAACAAGTTTGGTGAATTAAAAATCATTTGTATACTGTTGATATTAATAAGCACATGGCACATAGTTTTAATCGTAGTGACACTTTTTATTAAACATCGTTGATAGTAAAGGAAGTTCTGAGCTGCAATTTAATCTTATGACTATTAGCTCAAGCTATAAACCTGAACTAGGCGCAGAGCTGCGCGATTTTTGGAAAATTTTGATGATTTGTTATTTTTAGTTAAGTGAAAAATAAAAATAGTAAATGAGATGAGACTTGTAAATGTTAGTTCCAACCTCCAAACCATTTTTAAAATGATGCGATTATTTTTTAATAAAGTATAGTTGATACAATATATTAGATATTCTAGATTGAGTTATTTATATTTGTTATTTGAAAGTGTTTTAAAATTTGTTTGTTTGTTATTTTAAAGAAACTTGGAGCATTTACATTCAATTATCTATTATGCATTTCATTGTAGCACTAAATGCATAAAAAGATCCCCACACCCAGTTGTGTAACATTGTTAATGCTTTTACATTTTGCTACGGTAATATCTAAAAATAATTATCCACGGTAGCAACATCTATATCTTAAATAAATACTAGTATTATTTATTCTACCCCCAATTATTTTAATCTCATAAAACATTCTCTCTTTAGACTTTTCATGTGCCCTCCACTATAGCAATCTCTCATTTTTCTCTTTTCAGAATAAGAACAATAATATTTTGGAGAAATTATAATTTACTCTTCTAAACTATATCATTTTTTACACTTACCCTTCTAAATTATGAGAATGCACATATTACTCCTTAAACTATACCTCTTTTATACTTATTCTCTTAAACTATGAAAATACATATTTACTTCTCTAAATTATTATCCATCGGATGAGGTGTAAAGTGTTAAACGAGTAATAATTTAGGAAGAAAGTGTGCATTCTCAAACTTTAAGAAGTAAATGTAAAATATAGTATAGTTTAGGAGGGTATAGTGTACTTTCTCCCAATATTTAAATAAAATAGTAAGATAATGAAGTATAGTAATGTAGGGTGTATTGTTAATGTGATAATGTATTATAGATAAGTAGTTTTTTGTGGTATAAATTTTTTTGGGTATCACTTGTTGTCTTAGGCAACCTCTCTCTCTCTCTTATTTTTTGGGATTCAGAGTTCGGCTACATCAAGAATGAAACCGAAGTTCACACTTCAGCCCACCAAGTTTCCGGGACACATCCACTTTGAATTACATCTCCCACTTGCAGTGGTTTGAGTTAACGACGAGGCTCACAAAATGCTCTTTGTATGGGAGAGATGAGAGCTAGAAAACAATTATTTTAGTAAATTTTCTCTTACAAGCAAGAAAGAAAAAAAAAAAGCCCAATTATTTTATTAAATAAAACAAAAGAACAGAGAATTGTTTCTCAATCTCATGTACATATGTGATATGGACATGTGTATGGGCTGACTATTTGAAATTCCTCCAAACTTATTGGAATAATTAGTTGCCCTGCAATTGTACCCTACTTCATGCAATCCATCTTGATATCCTTACTGTAGCTCCCCAACAGGTGCCTCGTTGAGCCATAGGAAGTGAATGAAGTCATACAATTTTGCACTTACACTCACCTGCTAAGCAGCAAAAGTCAAAAGTTTCAAATCATTTTTTTAAAAAGCAGTTTTTTTTTTTTTTGACAACTTAAAGAGCAGTTAATAGTAGCAATAGTATAAAAATTGATATCTGAGAAAAATCTAAGTATGTACTACCTTGTATGGTGTTGGGTTCAGTCTCCTCATGTGGTCAGGACGCATTTGCTCGAGTTGTTCCATGCACCGTTTCCTGATGTCCTTAAGAGGTGGTAAATCTTCTTTTGCTTTATCTTCAAGAAACAAAACTTTGAGTTTATAAATTGTTTAGACACTAAACAAAATGCATTATCAGTCACAGGCTGCATCCAAAGTATGTAGTTGATAAAAATACTGATGACCCCTTCTTGTCCTCCAAAGAGAATTTGCAAGTCACTAAATACCAAGACTACAAACCTAATATTTTGATGAAGTCCTGAAGATGTAAAACATTATTTGCACAAGAAAAATGGTTTTGGACCAGTTGGATGTCAGAGCAAGATCAGTGGGTGGATACAATTCTAGGAAACTTTCCCAATAAAAAGATGCACATGTGCATGCATGCACACAACTTTGTGAAAAAAAATAGGGTAAGGACTCAAAAGTCAAAATCATTTATTTGATGCTGTTTATCATTAAAGATCATCACATATTCCTAGGCACCCACCTGACGTTCCAGGCCAGTAACACTTCAGAAGCTCCTCAACACGCTGTGGCACCACATATGCTCTCTTAGATTCATTGAAAGGGTGACGACAAAGGATCCTTTCTCCAACCTGTATGTTAGAAAAGACACAAAATGAAACCTTCCTGCTTACAAGATTCAATTTGGGGTGAGCTGTAAACTCTTATATAGAATTGAAAGGGCAAGCAATAAAGAGGGCACATAAGAAAACAAGTTGCAATCAAGCTATATAGTAGTCAATGCGTTGGTAACTCTGACCAAATAACTCAATTAGTTGAGCCTTAAATCTAAATTAATTGAACATGGCTATATGTCAATCCTATACAAGGAAATATACTCAAGAACATCTTCAAAATGATTCAAGATCATAAGACGTGACTATGTTTACATTTTCCATCAACCTACTGCAACCCTTCTCTATCCCAGATTGGAGCTAGCAGTTTGAAAATTAAGATACAAAGCATGACACAAGTGGAGTCAAGATTGAGTTTTATACTTTTGACTGCCACAAGGAGAGAAGTTCAGAAAGCGAAAAAAATCAGTGAAAATATTTATTATTAGAACAGATTTAAAAATGAGGCAGCCATAGAACATTGTCATTATTCCATTCCCTGTTATATAGTTAACACTAATGCTTCATAAAGGAAAGTGTAGCTGGATGCAGAATTCCTCATCAAAAATTCAAAATTATTTATATTTGATAAAAGGATTCAAATCATAAAATATGCATGAGGGTGTATTTTAGCCACCCTTATCAGGAGGAGAATCAAGATAAAACATATATTTAAGCACCATCAGAACAACTACCCCAGAGCATGGCACGGTAGATTAATTCTTCCAATTTTTTTTCCACACCAAAATAAAAAATTGAATTACTTGTTTGAAAAGGAAATGAAAAAGAGGCCTTTCTTATTGCATTCCATTCTGTTACCCCATAACACCCAATGCAGCCAAAATCCGCAAGTTGACATGGTGATTAAAAAAAATATTCTCGGGCTGCCTAAGCCTAATTACAGCTCATATGAATCATGATAAAAGAGTACGTGTATAACCAACATCTATTTACCAAGAAGAGTTGGAATGTATACAATATAATTAATAGGATAAAAACACACACACACATAGAGGATGATTAATGGGAAGACCAAGTTGACAAGATACCTTTGGGGATGGTTCATTTTCCCCCGTCATAATGTCTACTAGGGGATAACCTTCTTTCCCATACAACCTGAAACACCGTTTCTTACATGGAATAGAGACCTAGAACCAAATAAGAAAAACATTAAGAGATGAAGTAGATGTTCTCTTGAGATTTCTTGACAACATGATCAAACCTTTGAGACATCTTCAGAAAGTTTGATGCGTGGTTGATCATTTATCTCAACGAGCTTGAAAACACAACCTAAAGCAGGTTGAGCAAAGCATGTAACCAGATGGGTTCCTATTCCAAATGCATCAACCTCATGACCCTGCACAGGGAACACAATTCAATTTTGATATAATTTGAATCTAGATATAACATCCTAATTCAGCAAACACTTAGGATGCATAAACTTTTGGGAAAATATTTTATTCTTTTTATTTATGAGAAAGGAGATGAAAAGAAAATATAGACAAGAAGAAACATAAGAGATAGAAAAGAGTAGAATCTGAGATAAAAATAAATAGAGATATCCTGGGAAAGATTGAGACATGAGAAAGAAATATACAACATCCTAAGCTGAATTACATGACATTCACTTGAGCAAGCTATGAACTATTGAAAGAACTTACATGTGGAATCTGGGAGTATCAAGTAACTACCTGCTCAGGTGAATATCATGTATACACGCATTATGAGCAGTTAAAAAAACTCTGCCTGCAATGTTTTTCTATGGGAATCGAGCTTTTTGAGAAAGTATAGAAGTGATCAATTTGTCAGGTAACTACAATCTTGGTTTAAAAAGAGATTACAACTGTACCATTTCTCTAGGACTTTCAGGATCTAAGACAGCTTTCTGCATACATAATGGGATAAATAAGACAACCCAGAAAAACCAGAGCTATGGGTGAGTATATTATAATGAAATCAGCAGAGGACAACAGCTAAATGTATCATTTACTCAGCATGCTAGCTGAATGAGATAACTGCCTTGCAACACTCTTGTCAATGGAGAGCATATCATAATCTAATTTGGTCATCCTACACTCTCAGGGTTTTGCATGCATTTGGTACAGATCTGAGACAATAAGTGAATATAATTTACTTAAACCAAATTGTTTTAAAATCAATACCTGTTTGTTTAAAGCATCTAAAGTTTCCTCATTGAGGTCATTACTAGCTGTTATAGCTGTCTTTCCAAAACCAGGCACTCCAAAGTCGTTCTCAATGGCAACGAAAAACTTCCGGGCCTCGCAAGACAAATATGCTAGGTCACCAGAGTCCAACCTAATCCCTGTTGCTTTGTACCTGCACAGATCATCCAAATTCATACTGGAAATATATTCACAAGGATCAAATCACTGAAGCAAGGAGTCTTCAAGATTTTATGCACATGAAGTCCTGTCTGGAAAAAAGAGAGAGAGAGAGAGAGAGAGAGAGAGAGATAATAGAAATATGGAAAAAAAAAAAACATGATATGAAAATAAATTGGCTCATCAGAAGCATAAGTATAGGCAGCTTGCTTGAAGGAAAACTGTAATTTGCAATGGACAAGCAAAAGTGCATTACTTTCATCCCAAAAAAATTGTTAATTAAAGCCAACACAATGGTTAAGAATGACAAATGGTGAACCAGTAACCATTTGTTTAATGGTGCTGCCAATAAAGTACACCCCACAAAAAAGTAGTCTTTCCCCGGGAAAGTCTAGATTTTTCTGAGGGGAAGGGTGCATGTTTGAAAATAAAGTTGTAAACTAGACAGTTAACTCACCTTGAGATAAAAGGAATGAACAGTTTTTACATGCTTAATGTTTTCAGCACTACATTTTGTCTTTAACCCCTTGGAAGGATATGCACTACCACATTGTCTTCTAAGATTAAGCCATTTTCTTGTTTCCTTCCTCATTTTGCTTTGAAACGAGATTACACAAAAAATTCAACATTTATTTCTTTGTAATTACCCACCCACCCAGCGGGTCTTGAACCCATGACCTTACCCTCCACCTTACTCATATAAGAGGAGGAGGTGCCATTTGTGCTAGATCTCACTGGCCAAATTTTACATTTGAACTATGGAAGTCTGACCATAATCTTTGAAACAATTGTTGTTGTAGTCATCATCATCTTTTGTTATTGTTCTCATTGCTGTTACTACTATTTGATCTCATTTGTTATTGTACTGATGGTTCCAGTTCACCAATTGATTTGTTCAATTTTTAAAGCAACAAAAACATTACTCCTCAACTAAAAGGGGATGGATGGAGTGACAACTGAAAAATGAAAGATATTGTTCATTGATCATGCTCACATCAAGAGATTTAATATGTGACTGCACATCAAAACCTTTCAGACATACCCCAGATCACTAAGTGCTAAAGCAACTGCACAAAAGTTTGGGATCCCACTCCTGATAACCTGGCACAACGAATGTCAATGACATGCATTAAATAATGGAATTTTAAACAAGTATATACAGGTTGCAACTAAATGAAGTATAGCTGATAAAAGAGTGGAAATCGTAGTCTTTTGACATGAAAAACAAAAGAACATATAGCACATATTGACCAGTATTACTATCCACAAACAATAGTACAACCAAGAACTGAGAAGTAGCACTTTATACCATTGTAACATATAAAGATTCAACGTAGTGTCTTTTTGAAAAATAAGTTAGAAAAAAAAAAAAAAAAAAAAAAAAAAAAAAAAAAAAAAAAAAACTTAAATATTAACAAATATATAGTTGTCCATGCAAAACTTGGTGAACCATTGAAGTCCATTTAGTTGGGAGGATTTTAGAGGATGGAAAATGGGAAAGAGATTAAAATTTTTGTAGGTTCTGTATGAAGGAAAACTTGGAGAGTGGAAAAGGGATGGGAGGCATTTTCCATGTGGGCCCAAAAAATTTAATCTTCCCAAAAATGGAGAGAAAAGAGGAAGGAAAATAGGGAGAGAGAGAATTACAGTTTTCCCCTCATGTGAATACAATATATTGTTGTAATAAATTTTAAATACTATGAAAATAATATAAAAAATAGTCTCTTACATAATAGGGGTATTATAGTAATCAACTCAATTATTATTTCTTTCATTCATTTCTCTCCCCCCCTCCCCCCCCCCCCCCCCCAACCAAACAAGGGAAAGTTAAATGCATTTTCTCTCCTCCAGCAAATCTATCCCCTCTACCCAACACTCATGAAGGAAAACAACAATCTTTACTTTCCTTCTTTTCGATCCTTCTAGTTTCCGATCCTCCCTATATTTTCCATCCTCCCTAACAAACATGACCTTAAGATTTCACACACCATAGTCATCAGACTAGTGTGTGGGACACAAAAAGTTCAAGATCTCCTTCAAAAGATTGGGACCAAGTTATAGAGCTGCCTTTGTTTTTTTTTTTTTTTTTTGAGAAGAAGAAGGTTGGGGGGGGGGGGGGGGTGGGGGGGGGGGGGGGGGAAGTAATTTAGCTCTTACGGAAAAATGCAACATAGTTCATATCTTTAAACAAAAAATGACCAGCCTGAGCACCCAGTCCAGCCAAATTTGATAATGAGAGAGAGAGAGAGATGGAATGAGGAAGGTTAAGGATTCTAGGTTGAGCATCATCTACAACACATAAAACTTTGAAAGCAGATGCTAAAAACATGATGAGGAAACAAGGCAAGATAGGTAGATCTCATCCACATTATTTAAACATCTGAAGGTAATTAGCAAAATTTTCACTTACATCATATGTGTCTACAAGAGCTAAAAAGTTATTAGGGAATGCCAAGGCATATGATGTGAAAGCTGCTAGCTCGCTTTGATTTGTCTCACCAAATTCACCATGTGATGAACCTGACCACTGCAAAGCAAGCACAGATTTTAGTGTTATCACGATTTTAATGAATTCATAAGGGCAAAACAAAAACATTACTAGCAATATAAGTTAGTATAAATTCATGCATTTACAAACTATACATGCATGCATGTGCAAATATGGGACATCATCTAAAAGAAAAACCATAGCATATACTTTTCTAATAAGTAAAGAGAAATAAAAAGAAAAGAATCATAAAACCAAAGTTTATACACTCTAACTCAACAAAGACTCAACAAAGCATTACATCCCAGCTGCACTAATCCTATTTTTGCCACACAACTCTTTCAAGTTCACATCCTTTACTCAACCATGTTTCATCAGCGTTTTCTCATCACCTCAAGGGCTCAACCAATGTCCCCCCCCCCCCCCCCCCCCCCCCCTCTTTCACTAGTCTAGAAATTGCATCTTAACCTAAATCTATTAGACGCAATTGGTATGTATTGAAAAGTAAATGATCATGCCCAAGTTTAATGCTCTTACAAGTAATAGCTTAGGTGGTAGCTCAAAATAGTAGTATATAAACTGAGCTCTTCCTAACTAAGCAAGAATAACGTGGACACATATTGATAAACCATATATCACACAACAATGAAATTTGGTGGCCAAAAACAATACCTGAATTTTGCTTAACCATTTCTGGACTAGACTTACAAAATCCTCACAGATACTTGACCCATCATTTCTATGAAGTGATTTATCTATGATCTCATCAGGGCTCTGCAAATCACTGAATTAATCAGACAAAGAATGGCTTCATGTGCAAAGGTAGATGTAAATCTACGGCAAAGTAATATCATTTTTAATTGGGGAAAAAAAAAATCTACCGCAAAGTAAACATATTTCTCAAAGCACAAACTTAGTATAATCAAGTTTATGTACATCACATCAAAGTTTACTCTTTGCAAATGGCTTTGAGAAATACACATCAAGTTTATGTACATCACATCAAGTTTATGTAATGAAATCCACTGCAAGAAATACAAACCATAAATGAGCTAACAAAGGCATGGGAATGTGTTCCACGAAGTGGTATTCCAAATAACTTCCCAGCTGCAACATTGCTGTCAATAAACAATACAGAAACAGAGAAAAGCTGTATCAAACATTAACTCAGGTCAACAGCAAAAGCACTGAAGAAAATAAAGAGAATGAAGCTCTAGTAATCCCCAAACTGAGCAAAAAAGGGGACAGTTATATCTTTTCTTTTCTTCATGTCAATCTAGCCAGATGAGATTTAACAGTCAAATAAAAACATTTAGTGAGCTAAGTCAAAAAACACGACGATTCAAAAGAGATTACTGTTGTCCGTTATTCAACTCTATGAATTTCAGTGAACAATTTACAACAACACATTTTACTTGTGAGTTTACATGGATGCATTAATTTCGGGATCAATTAAATTTAATTATACAAATGCACTTCATCATTTGAAGAAATGCAAACACTGTTAAAATAAACACAAATTATGATGTTTGAGACATGCATTGTTTAACCAAATTTATCATCCAAAAATTTAGGAGTTGATTTGGAATACAGAGGTGCCACGTCAAATCAAACTTAGCATAGACAAGCAACACTAACACAGTGTATCATTTGACATATACCATAGAGAGTAAGTAAATTTTGCCAAACTCCAGCTATAGGAAACATATATTGATGAAAAATATTGCAGTTAAAAATGCAAGTAGTGATTCATCTGATACTACCTTGTTGCATCAAACCCTCCAAGGTAGCAATATTTTGATGCCCCTATTCCACCATCAGGTCCCTACATACAAAATTTTGACATCCTTCTGATTAACATAAACACAGATAAGCACTTCAAAACAAATAAAAACAAATCAGCAACCTGAGCTCGTCGAAGCCCAAACTCAAGAAGTATTTTTGATTTTCCAGCAACAAATCGGTGCCTTGCAGCATTGGTAGCAACTAATGACGCATAATTAATAAGATTTAAAAATGGAGTTTCCAGCAATTGAACCACCTGAAAAAGCAGTATTATGTAAGACATATGTTATCTTGAGGAGAAATTAGCATTGGAACATTTTTATCTTGTAATTAAATTCCTATTTTATCCTTGTGAAATTAGCATTGAAGCATGACATGAATTTTATGAAAAATGTAAAAATGTGGAGAAAACCAGTTTCATGGTACTTACAGCAACAGGCCCTTCAACTCTTAGCAATGGTACTTTGGGGAAAACAACTGATCCCTCTGAAACAGCATATACTTCAACATCAGAACAGTCAATTTCTCTAAGATAGTCGAAGAATCCATCCTATAGTTCATAAAATAGAAATGGATTAGTCAGCCACTTATGTTGTTGCTAGGATTCATGGACTAAATACACCACCAAAATAGTTCAAAATTGCATTTTGAGACTACCGCCAAAAAGAGATCATGAGTTTCAAATCTTCATTTTGAGTTCTTTCTTATCAATCTGGAGATTCACCTGATTTTATATTACTACTGAGGGGAGCAAAAAATGTAATAAAATGATGTGCAAAGGTGAAGAACAAAAAAACAATTGGAAAACTAAGATAATGCATGGTAAGCTCCTCCCAACCATTGTTCACATCCAAAGCACTTAGAATCTCCAGATAGCGGCACCTATTAGGTATTATGCAATTAACATGCTTCACAAACTATGATAGCCTAGTAGCACAATCCAATAACATTTATGTTGAATGATGCACTGCTTTGCATGCTTTCAAAACTTTTAGCACTACCAGGAAGACACTGTTGTTCTTTCTTGCAACGATTCTGAGAGAAACATTAACTAACAATTATGTTGTTCTACAAAATTTTAATTATGCATAACTTTTAGCAATTCTCCTTTATCTACACATAAATATATGTAAGACCCACCTATTGTTCTTAGTATGTCAATAACATGAAAAAGAGAAAAGATTAACTCGGCGCACTTCATACGTATTGTAAAGGTAAAAAATGCCAGTCTTATATGTAGTCTATAATACTAATAATAGATTGGTATATTATTGAAAGACCCATATAGTTACCTCTCCTGAATTAAAATCAGAATATTATATCACCAAGGAGTTAAATAATGTAGTTTACCTCACATGAAGGAGGTAAGGATTCCCGGACAAAAGCAATCTCCTCCTCTGTGAATTTGAAAGTAGAAATGAATCTTATGCATTCTTCTAAACCAGCAAAGATCGTATATTCACCGCCAAAGGGGTTTCTCCGAAAATATAAGTCAAACCTGAAGGCGATAGCCACACCATATGGAAGCAACAACAGAATTATCGGCTCAGGGACAAAGAATATGAGATGCTAATAGTAAAGTGGGGCTTCTTGAAAGCTCCCAATAACTAACTGATTAAAAATCCATTTTTCACTTGAAAAAACCCTTCTTTGAAAATCAATCCGGAATCCAGTCAAGTGGGGTAAATACAAACCATTGATTTTAGCAAGAAATTAGACATGTGTTATTCAATTGGAAAAGAAAGATTCGTTACTTAACGATAATTGACAAATTTTCCACACCCAAAAACCAAAAAATTAAGTTACTATGTACATAGTTAAATTATAAGACTTTTCAACATAGCAGTGGAAATGCTCAGTGTCTCTCATTCTAAATAGTCAACCCGCAACTTAAATTTAAATTAATCAATTAATAAAATCTCTATCTAAAAAAAAAAAAACTAAAGCAAGGTTTAAAAATGATGGATTAACTAACAGCGAATTTCAAATTTATAAATTAGTTTGTACAATACTGAATAGAATTAATCCACTCAAACAAACACATTAACAACTTTCTCCCCGTTTGGCGGCTTAAGCAGTTCGAGAATTCAAAATTTCAAATCTTGGAACCTAAACTTAATAAATATGTCTTCTTCTTTTTTCCTAGGAACCAAACAGAGCATAAGGAAAGAAAGAACTTACACGGCTCGCTCGTTGTGTTTCCCGGCTTTCCAATAAGCGTAGAACATGGTGAACTGGTATTGATCTGTGAGGAGAGGCGTGACCATCGGGTTGGTGGGTCCAACCCGACCCGAGTGCGCTCCGTTCGGACCGTTTTCTGTCGCTTTCTCCATTTCTCTCTCTATCTCAACGATTCCCAGGGCTTGTTCTTCTCCTTCTTCGTTGTTGTTGTTGTTTCTTGCTCCTTGGTCTCGGTTTTTTTTTTTTTGTGTGGGCTTTAAGGTTTATGCGATTTATCTATGTATTTATATACATGTGACTTTGTGAACGACTTAGACTGTGAAACGCGAACGTGAAAATCACGGAGACACGAACCATAGAACAGACGAAAAGAAAAACATGGGTTTGTGCCTTGAGCTTCACGGTGCGAGTTGTTGGGAGAGACAGTTAAGAACCAAAAACATAAATTAAAGTTTTTTTTTTTTTCCTTAAATTTTGTTTGGTAAGAACAAAAAAGGTAGTACAAGGTCTGATGTGGCTGAGAGTGATCCTAGTCGCTCACGTCATCTTCTGCGTGTGATGCACAGCCTGCCGTATCTCTCTTGGACCATACATTCCATAGAGTAAGTATCGTGTGCGTCCAATGTCTTATTAACATGTGTGTCGACCTACATGTTAGTGAGACACTGAACATATGCACCTATTATGGACTATATACTGCATAGAGTAAGTATTTTGTGAGATTGGTTCATGCGTCTAATGTCTCACTAACATGTGGGTTGGCCTATATGTTAGTGAGACATTGAATGCATGCGTCTTTTTCATATAAGATTTTCGCACATTGCATTATTGTTTTTAATCATTTATTGCCTTTACTTGTTTTCTTTTTTCCTTTTTTGAAAAGTACAAAAGTATATTTATTTAGCCATAAGTTCAATGTACATCAACTTGCTTTTAAACCAACTTCCTTAACCAATGATGATAATTTATAATTTATAATATCACTCTTGAAGATTCTTAGCTTACCAACTAGTAGTGAGTCAATGCGATGTACAAATTAATTAAAGATTTTAATATAAAAGAAAATAATTTTTGCAAATTTCTTTGAAAGACTCATAACTTTATTAAAATGAAGATAAATTTAATACACCACAAGTCAATGCTGACTCGATAATAATTGGATCCTCCTCTACCCAAGTTATCTCACTATCTAATTATTTGGCATATTGACCTAAAATATGCGCCGGTTTATTTTCTTTCCTCCTCACGTGGGACACTTAACACATAAGACTATAGGAGTTTTATCCTATTAAAATAAAAAATTTTTGATAAATAAACTCATTAAAATAAATAATTTTTTAAAATTCTTGAAATTTGTTGTAATATAATTTTAGTTGGTGTGGAATTTTAAATTTCTTGAAACTCTAATAATATAATTCCACTTAAATTTTTATTTTATATTTAAAGTCTATATTATTTGTCATAATTAAAATAAAAACTATTAATAACTACCATGATAATTAAATTTCATATTTAGAAAATAAATAAAAGACTATTAATAAATAATAACTATCATAATTATCACATTTTATATATATAAAATAATAATAAAAAAAGGAGAGAAAATTTATACCAAAATCCACCGCAGATCAAAAACAATGTTGTTGTGAAAATTTTGTCGTGCCTCTAATTTTCTCAATCATATTTCTAATCATTAGTTTTTTGGGATGATATTTGAATGGGCACAATGCAACTATAAATTTCGGAAGAGGCTTTCATATCAGGATTACAGAATTAACTTATCAATTTTTTTTTTTTTTTGAGTGGAAGCAAAGAATTGGTAAATGTGTTTCAGCATTTATTTTATTTTATTTTTGATATTTTGGTGTGTCAAATCCTGGCCCGGTACCATTGGCATTTTTGTTCTTTGTATCCGTTTGATACGCATTTTGAAAATTTAAGCCCGTTAGTCACGTTTTGACTCCCTTGGTACATCTTCCTGGACAATTTACCTTAGATTCCACAATTTTGAATCAGACTAATTTGCTTTTGATTCCAAATTTCTTTCTTCTTTCTTTGGTCGACAACTCAATTGAATTTGACTAAGCTCATGACTTCAAAGATTTCGAAACATTGAATTTCAACAACATTTTGGTGTACAATTTACACCATAATGGACTTTATTATTTTGATTTTTTTTTCTCTTAAAAGCAAAGACCTCGTTTATTTATTTATTTTTTTTTTAATTATTACAAATAAACAAAAACGGGTTAGATGAATCAGACAAGTTTTTCCAAAAAGTCATGTATCTATCCCACCTTGGGGTAGAAAGATGAGTTCTAAGACAGTATTCCTAAAGATTTGGAAATTGGCAAGAATCGAGGAGATTATGGCAATCCACAATAGAAATTAGTGAGAAATATTAGGAAGCTAGCACATCAAAAAGATAACATTCCTCTTTTAAAGAGATTTGGATAAGTGACAATTAAAAATATCATATCCATCTTCAACTGAAGTTAAAACGACTATTAAGAAGATCGTATCCTCTCAAGCCAAAAAAAAGAAGAAGAAAAGATTGTATCTATCTTCAGCAAAAGTCAAAACAACAATTAAGAAGATTGTAAGATCGTATCTATTTTCAGCCGAAGTCAAAACATATAAAGGTATATCTATATATCTATACTACTATTTAAGGGGTTTCCCCTGTTTGGACTAGATTTTTTTCTGGTTTCAAAATACCCCCAAAACTCCTAAGTTTAAGTAAAGATAAAACTAAAGAATAGTTAAGTAAAAATACATATCTAATTTCCACTAAAAAACATGCCCGACAAAATTGTAGCATTTTCTAAGGCAAGTTTCTTTGAATCACCTTACCCACCTTTTTCCATGTATCCTATCTTCACACAAACTGCCCCAAAAAAGAAAACCTCCAAAAAGACTCTACTCCACATTCTCTCTCTCTCTCTCTCTCTCTCTCTCTCTCTCTCTCTCTCTGTGTAATGTTCGGGTAGATATTGAAGAATAGGAACTACAAGGGAAGATGGCAAGCAACTGCCTGGCCAAAAAAAAAAAATTATTCTCTCTCTCTTTTTAATCTTTGTAGTTCATTTCTGTTGAATTTTGTTTGTTACTATTGGGTTTCACGCAGCTTTATTAATAATGTTAATAATGTATACATACCATTTGCATCATAGGAATGGTTCTTTCCCTGCAAATATACACCCACAATCGTTTATATTTTTTCTTTTTTAGTGAAGCTAATGTCTTATTACACCATCCCTTTCTCTCTAGAGACTGAACAGATTTTGTTCTGTGAAATGATAGATCAAGTTGGTGTTTCTGTGGTAGAACATTGTCAAGTCATGGAGGCAATAGCAGAGCACACAATAAGGACACAAGAGAAATAAAATTCAGCCTCTTCGTCCTATTATGCTTCTCCTTCGGGGGTTATAAGGTCAAGTTCTAAGACAGAAATCCTAAAGATTTGGAAATTGGCAACAATCGAGGAGATTATGGCAATCCGCAACAGAAATTAGTGAGAAATATTAGGAAGCCAGCACATCAAAAAGATAACATTCCTTTTTTAAAGAGATTTGGATAGGTGACAATTAAGAATATCATATCCATCTTCAGCTAAAGTTAAAACAACTATTAAGAAGATTGTATCCTCTCAAGCCAAAAGAAAAAAAGAAAAAAAAAAGAAAAAAAAAAAGAAGATCGTATCTATCTTCAGCAAAAGTCAAAATAACAATTAAGAAGATCGTAAGATCGTATCTATTTTCAGCCGAAGTCAAAACATATAAGGGTATATTTTAAGATAATACTTCTAAGTGGTAGTTATTTCCTACACCCAAACCACCCTCCTTGATTTGTGGGTAGTTATTGAAGGAAAATAACTACCACCTATTGTCTACTAATGAAAGATTAAAGTTTACAAACAAATTCTCTCCAACAAATCTGTCAGCAGTGTAATCCTCTAATTAAGGGAGATCAATCCATGTTCATAGGGAACCCCTACTATCAAGGAGTAGGTTCTTGTAACTTAAATTAGTATGCTTATCAATTAGGAGTAGGCCTTGTACTCTAATCTTTGTCAAATTCAATTTGTACTTGTGTCGTATCGTTTTGTGTTATATTGTAATCAAGTGACATTGTACTTATTATAATATCAAGTGAGTTGTATTATTTAATAGACTAAAATGCATATTGCACTCTTTAAGTTTGACTGAAATTCATTTAAGTCCTCTAACTTTACTTTCATTTAATTTAGTTCTCTCTAAGTTTCAAATTTATTCAATTAAGGTCTTTCATTCAATTTTGTTAAAAAATTGCCATTAAAAAATATTTTTCTCACATGAAAAAAATCTATAAAAAAAATATTTTATAGTTTTTTATGTGAGAATTTTTTTTCCATAAAATATATTTTCATTAGTTAATTGCATACTTAGCAACATTTTTTTTAATGGAATTGAATGAAAAGTTTGTTGAGGGTCATTTTTGTAAAACAGGCCCAACTCAGCAAAGCGGGTAGCAAATAGAAGTGGCAGGCATAGAATAAAACTATTAAGCTTAAGCGGCAGGAATAATGGATCACAGGCTCATAACATGAACAAATAGGTCTTGAGGGAGCAAATGGGCCCCAAGGGCCCGAAAAGTAAGAAATGGCACCCATAGGCAGTATGTGGAATGGAAAAGTGAAAATGGGTAGCGGCAGGTCCAAGGCAATGTAAACAAAGAAAGTAGGGGTTGATGGCAAGCCCATGAATCCCAAGGATGAGAATAAAGAGATTGGGTCAGGGAAGCCCAGTCAAGTTAGTAAAAGCCCATGGGAATGCAGAGTTAGTAAATAGACCAAGGAAGTCCAAAGGAAGTAAATGGGCCGCAGGCCCAAGGGAAAAAGAAAGGAACACTGGAGCCCATAAGTAAGAACACCAGTGGCCATATCAAGCCACTGGGGGAAGGAATGAAACGGCAGGCTTGAAAAGAGGCCTAGCAAGAAGAAATCGCCACGGCAGAAAATGCTAAGTAATATGGCAGGACATGAAGGCAACCAAGAAATAGGCCAAGAGAAAGGTAAAACCCAGTATTAAAAGAGGCCCAACCCCGAAGGGAAACAGTGAATTATACAAAACGGCCCACGTAAAAGAACAAAGAAGCACGGTAGACTGTACAAGCAAAGCTCCAGATTGCAGCAAATGCATGAGCCGCAGGTAGATTTTGAACGTACATAACAGGAAAGTACGCGCAAGGCCCAGGCACCACCAGCCTGTACCCAACCAATATGGGACGTGGTGGGGCCATGGGTCAGAGGTAAGAGGTAAGGGGGGTGTGGTTTAGTGGTGGGGAGAGGGGAAAAGATCTATTTTATGGTTCTTGCCCAAACCCTTTTGGGAGGTACGTCCTGCTGGGATGACAGACCGCCCAAAAGAGACAAGGTTGAGGGGGGAAACGTTGGGTGCATGCCATGGAGAGAAAGAGAGAGAGCATTACGCCATAGCAAGAGAAAGTGCCACGGCGGACTAACAAACGACACAAACCTGCCTTTGTCTGGCGAGGGTAAGTGGTACACAGGCGAGCTCCTGGGTGGTCGGCAAGTACACCCAGACCAGACAAAGGTGGTTAAAGGGTAAAGTGGTAAAATTCGATCACGGCTGGCCCTATAAAAGGACCCTTGCTGTGCCCTGTAAAAGGGGAGAAAAAACAGAGGTACCGGGAAGTAAATGAAAAAAGAACGAAAAAGGGAAAAAGAAAAGAAAGAAGAAAAGATAAAAGGGCAAACAAGAAACAAAGAAAAATAGTGTAATGGGCATGCACCAGTAGATCGGTTCCCTTCTCTCCTCTTCAAAATTCCACTCTCTGGGAGACGATTAAGCAATAGGAATTCCTTTGGGCACTAATCATTTAGGCCCGATTCCCTCAAAGTCATTAATCCCCACGGCAGGACACTTTCCTGGGAGATTAGTTTTATTGAGAGGAAGCGTTCTTCCTCTTTGGTTTTTGCCACTGTGGACCCAGACTTGACTTGATATTTATTTTCAATTAACTTCTATTATCGCTTAATTAATTACTCTTTTGTAAAAGCCGTTATTATCATTACTATTGTTATTACTGTGATTGTCATAGAAATAGAGATCACTCGGTCATTTCCCCATTAAGAAAAAGTTCACTGTACTCTGTTTTTTTTCTTTGTTGTTATTATATCTGTCTGTCGTAAACTATTTGTAACAGCTCTGCTTGCTGTAAGATCATTCCTGGCAGACAAGGCTTAGTTTGCACATAAAGCCAATCCAAAGTGAGTTACAGTTGGGCCGGTCTCAACTCTCCTACTCAGAAATACTCGGGCTCATCACCGCAGGAGACAGCCTAACCCAAAACACAAAAAAAGGCCCCCACATTAAATTGGCGACTCCACTAGGGAGTTGAGAAACAGATAGAGACGAAAGCCCATGCAAACAAATGCCTCCAAAATCCAGGACAACACGAAACATGAGTGTCGTGCCCTCACAAGCAGAGTCTAGGCCAACGACGCCTCACCAGCAGTAGCCTAACCAGGAAGGAGGTGCTAACGAAATGGGGGTTGGACCCCAACCTCCCCCAAGGATCCCCGCAGACAACGCCAACACTTTCGTTGAAGTGTTGCAGGCCTTACAGCACTCACAACAGCAAATGATGGAAGAAACCCGCCAGCTAAAAGCCGATAAGATGAAAGAAAAACGAAGCCAACACGACCTAGAGCATGCGACAGACAAATAAGAGACACCGGCAGGGGGTGTCCCACACAATGCAGAACAACGTTTCATCACTATGGCTGAGGTGGCCGCCCTCTTGGAGCAGGAAAGGGCCAGGGCACCTAAGGAGAGGTTCTATACATGAAGGCCTCCTTACCCACTGAGGGTGCTCAGCAAACCATACCCCGAGAGGTATGAGCCAAGGGCATTCGCATAGTATGACGGTAGAAAGGGAAGTGCTGTTGAGCACGTGAGCAAGTTCATTGATACGCTTGGCCCTTATGTCCCAAACGAAGACTTATGTCTTCGAGAATTTTCTAAATCACTATGTGACCGGGCTTATACCTGGTACATTGGCTTAAAGCCAGGATCCATCCCAACATGGGATGATTTGGTGGATGTATTTTGTACCAAGTACTTCCATGGAGAAGAAACGGTGATACTTGCAACATTGCAAGCAACCAAACAAAGGAATGGTGAAGACTTAATGGAGTACATCAAGAGATTTAGGGACATAGCACTCGACTGTTATGACCATTGTGAAGAAAGGACGCTGGTGGAGACATGTATGACGAATATGATCAAGGAATACATGGCAGTTCTAGAAAACCTCGAAATCTCCTAGTTCGCTCAGCTATTGCAAAAGGCGAGAAAAACCGCCCAGTTCGTAAAGCCAAGCACGGACAAAAGAAGTGCCCTGCAAGCCATGGCGGTGTCCACTGGTGAGCGGAGGAGAAAAACCGACGGGAAAGAGTATGATACTCCCCCGCCAATACCATGCACCTTAAAGGAGCTAGACGTACTGCTAGACAAATGGATAGCAGAAGGAATTTTCAAACCTAACCAGGTTGCTAGGGAGCCCACAGAGGAAGAGCAGAGGGACCCATGTTTTTGTCGTTTACACAATTATGTCCAACATTCTACCGCAGAGTGTTGGGCACTCCGCAGACTAGTGCACCGCAGGATAAAGGAAAGGACTTTAGAACTATCCCAGCAGAAAATCCAAAGAAACCCAATCCCAAACAACAAAGGGAAGGGTGTAGCAGCAATGGTAATTTGCGCAGATCTAGGAGAGGACGAAGAAGAGAACATGGCTTTGCCTGCGGCGGCCATTACCACTCTACAACAGAGTTCCAAATTCAAAAACTTGTTCGATCAGCTAGGACTCTCAGCAAAGGAAAGAAAGGTAGCCACGGAAACTTTGGTGAGTATTGCCTCCGGTGCAGGAGTAGAATGTCTATCAGCGGAAATACCAAATAATAGGGCTCTCTTACAGGAGTCAACTGAAATCACTTTTAGTGAGGAAGATATGGAGGTGGGACAGCCGTATCACAAGAGGCCCTTATACTTGGCGGTATCCATAAATCAAATCCCCATAAAAAGAGCTTTAGTAGATACAGGCGCTTCTGTGAATCTCATTCCATTAAGCACTCTACAAGCAGCAGGAATTTCAGAAAAGAAGATTTAGGGATGCCTAATGGAAGTAACAGGGTTCGGCGGAAGGGGCAAGTACACAGCAGGCCAAATTCAGTTGTGGTTGAAGGTAGGCCCCATAGCCTCTTTAACACGGTTTCATGTGGTAAAGACAGAAGTATCCTACCACGTGCTTTTGGGAAGGCCATGTTTACACAAACACCGATTGGTCCCATCCACCTATCACCAATGTGTGAAAGGAAGATTGAATGGCAGGATGATACGCATAGCTGCAAACCTCTCACCATTCGAGCAGGCAGAAACCCACTTAGTAGAAACTATGTTCTACGACCAATGGGCTCCATCTGGAGAAAGTTCAGTATCAAAGCCACTAGGTACCTTCGTGCCTAGGTGGAAAGATGTCCAGAATGACCCAGAACCTGATCTAAGGGAGTTATTGGCGAGAAAGAGGAAAAGGAGAGAGACGCCCGCCACAGAATCTGATGACACGCCTCAATGCATTAGAGTCCGAGGCTTTGATGGCAGAATCGTCTACAAGTTATGAAAGCGCACGGGGCCCACGATTGAAACCCAGACGGGCCCCACCCAAGAAGGGCAACACGAGAGTTTGACGTGCTGCAGAGTCCAAGAAAGTTCAGAGGAAGGAAGTAACGAAGAGGAGAACAAAGGAATTGTAACCGAAAAGGAGGTGCAGGTTATGGCAGAAGAAGAAATGGAAGAAGTTGACCTGGGGTCTACTTCGTAAGGACCGAGACCCATCTCAATTAATACAAGTTTGACGAAAAAAGAGAAAAAGGAGCTGGTACTGTTGCTAAAAGAATTCAGAGACGTGTTCGCATGGGACTACAGTGAAATGCCAGGGTTAGACCCTGGGTTAGTGGCACATACGTTGAATATGGACCCGCAGGCTAGGCCAGTAGCTCAGCCTGCCAGGATATTTCACACAGAAATAGAAGGGCAGATAGTCAAAGAAGTACAGAAGTTACTAGCTGCAAGATTCATTAAGCCTATCCAACATCCCCGCTGGCTATCCAAAGAAGAAGAATGGCCAGATAAGGTGTTGTGTAGATTTCAGGGATCTCAACAAAGCATGCCCGAAAGATGAATTTCCATTGCCAAATATGGATTTATTGATAGATTCTGTGGCAGGAAGCGCCATGTTCTTATTCATGGATAGTTTCAGTGGATACAACCAGATCGGGATGGCACCAAAAGATGCGGAGAAAACTGCTTTCAAAACGCCCATGGGGAACTTCTACTATACCGTGATGCCCTTCAGGTTGAAAAATGCAGGTGCGACTTGTCAACGGGCAATGACGGCTATATTTCACGATATGATGCATCAGGAGTTAGAAGACTATGTGGACGACATAGTAGTTAAGTCAAAGAGGAGAGAAGAACATTTCCGTGTGCTGAGGAGAGTATTCGAAAGATGTAGAGCCTTTAAGTTGAGAATGAATCCCCTCAAATGTGCGTTTGGTGTGTCCTCAGGGAAATTCCTGGGTTTCTTGGTTCACAGTAGGGGAATAGATATAGACCCAGCAAAAGCCACGGCCATTGCAATTATGAGATCTCCAGCCACGGTAAGAGAACTAAAAAGCTTCTTAGGGAAAGTCTCGTATATCCGAAGATTCATCCCTGGGTTGGCATCAATCATTTCGGCTTTTACCAAGTTGCTGAGGAAAGGGCAAAGTTTTGTATGGGGAGAAGCGCAGCAGGCGGCCTTCAAAAGGCTATAGCAGATTATGATGAACCTCCCTACAGTGCAAACCCCAATCCACAAGAAGCCATTGCTACTTTATATGGCCACCAATTCATAAGCCATTGGTGCCTTAATCGCTTAAGAAGATGGAGGTGGCGTCGAGCAACCAGTATACTACATCAGCCGCACCCTAAAAGATGTAGAAACTCGTTATCCAAGGGCGGAAAGGGCATGTCTGGCTATTGTGTATGCCTCACAGAGATTACGCCACTATTTCTTGGCCTACAAAGTATGGCTGATGACTAAGTCCCATGCCATCAAAGCTTTATTACAATAGCCAATCCTCTCTGGTAGGATATCCCAGTGGTTATTACAATTGTCGCAGTATGACTTGAGAATGGAAGCGCCCAGAGCAGTGAAAAGCCAGGCTATAGCAGACTTATTGGCACAGTTTCCAACGGAGGAAGAATTTCTGCTGAACGACGAAGTTCCGGGGGAAGTAGCCATGGCGGAGGAACTCAAAGAACAGTGGGTAATGAAATTTGACGGATCTTCTACCGCTCAGTCTGGAGGAGTTAAAGTAGTTTTGTATCATGAAGAAGATAAAGCAGTAGCACTATCATTCAAATTGGAGTTCCCCTACTCAAACAATACGGCAGAATATGAAGCCTACTTAACTGGGCTGGCCACAGCTCTTGAAATAGGAGTTAAGCATTTGAAAGTACTGGGTGATTCCAACTTGGTAATCTGCCAGATCAAAGGGAGTTTTTCCCTAAAAGAGCCCAGCCTAGCCCTGTACAGAGCAATGGCCTAGAAAATGGAAGAAAAGTTCTTAACTTTTAAAATAGAACATGCTCCGAGGAACGAGAATCGTTTTGCCGATGTGTTGGCCACACTAGGTTCTCAAATAATGTTTGAAGGGGGGAGCACCAGAGTAGAGGTCAGCAAGAGAGAAGAATTCATAATTGAAATGTTGAAAGAAAGGTTCCAGGAGGAACACTGAGAAGGAGATTGGCGGATACCCATAAGGAAAGCTTTGACGGGAGAAGAGGGAGCCATGAAACTGAAAATACTCAAAGACTACGCCCTGGAGAAGGGAGAACTGTACCGCAGGATGCCAGGCGAAGTCTTGTCCAGATGTGTAGGGCAAAAGGAGGCCTAGAGAAAGTTGAAAGAAGCACATGAGAAGACTTGCGGATCCTGCGGAGAGATCAGCCTTTACCGCAAACTTCAAAAGGCAGGCTTCTATTAGCCAACCATGAGTAAAGATGCAGACCAAGTCCAAACCCAGTGTGGGAACTGCCAACTTGCGGCAGACAGAGAAGAAAGTTACGCTGCATTCGTCAACGAAGACTGGAGGAGCCCATTTATACAGTACCTGACAGAAGGCATCCTGCTGCAAAAACACAGCGAAAAATATAAGCTCAAAAGGTTAGCAATGCGTTATTTTTTGCATAATATGATCCTTTTCAAAAAATGGTATGATGGAGACCCCTTGAGGTGTTTGGGCCCTGAGGAGGTGAGAGAAATGGTAAAAGAGGCACACTTAGGAGAGTGTGGGGAACACCAGGGAAAAAAAAGGTTTTACAGATGCCTGCTGCAAATGGGCTACTACTGGCCTACCATGAAAAAGGATACGGTAGATTTCGTGAAAAAGTGCCACAGTTGCCAAGTACAAGCCAATTTGATTCACACTCATCCGCAGAATTTGCATAGCATGGTCACACCATGACCCTTCCACACTTGGGGGCTTGACTTGGTTGGACCAGTGAATCTGCCGTTGCGATGGTACATATGGATACTGGTAGTTACGGAATATTTTACTAAGTGGGCAGAGGCAGTACCACTTTGTAAAGCCACAAGAGGAACAGTGACAAACTTTATCAAGGAAAATATAATTGTAAAGTTTGGAGTTCCCCACAGGATTATCAGTGACAACAGCACACCTTTTGTCAATATTGAGGTAAGGAAAATGCTAGAGTTCTACCAAGTCAAGCATCACCGGTTATCACCTTATTTCCCTCAAGGAAACGGACAAGCAGAAGCAACGAACAAAACTCTCATAAAAATCATCAGTAAAATGAGCCAAGAGTATACGGGGCAATGCATCTGCGAGACACTCTTTGGGCTTATAGAAGTTCACCTAAGTCAGCCACAGGTTTTTCACCTTTTTCCTTGGTCTACGGAACTGAAGTAATAAGCCCAGTAAAGAAAATGACCCCATCCCTGAGAGTCATGTAGATGCAAGAAAAGGAGAATGATGAAGAAGTCTTTGCGACAGAAAGGTGCGAAGACTTGGAAGGACTTGATGAAAGAAGAGAAAAAGCCCAAGAACACAGCCGCAGATATAGGCAAAAAATGACTGAGGCCTACAGCAGGATGACTAAAGAGAGAGTGTTTGCGGAAGGACAACTGGTCCTAAAAGTGGCGGATTATGTTAGGAGAGGCCTGGCAGGACCATCGAAGTTTGCACCGAAGTGGGAAGGACCCCTTGTGATAAGAAAGGCACATCCAAGTGGATATTACCGCTTGACTCAGATGGATGACAGGGACTTAATAGATCCCATCAATGGAAAATGGTTGAAATGCTACTACGCCTAAGAGGAAAAGCCCTGTGATTATCCCTTCCTTTTGTTTTGTTGAAAAAGCCGTTATATTTCCTTTCATTCTATTTTTCATCTTTCAAATGACTATGTCAAAATTTTGTAATTTGCTTTCATAAGGATGCAATGAAAAGCACGAAGTATTTATTATCATATATCATAGCAAAAGCAAAAAAAAAAAACAGTAGCAAAATGTAGCATTATAAGTTACAAACCCAAACTATGGCAAACTAAGCCAAATAGGTACTGTAGGAAACATAATGTACTAGACAGAGTAATAGGGCAAAAGAAACAACAAAACAAGGAAGAAACTACATCATCATCAATAGAGTCTAGAAATGAGTGATTGATCCCCAAAACGACCAAGTCTGCCGATACTGGAAAGAAGACGCTCGCAACGGCCCTCCAAATCTGCCACTTCCTTTCTCAAAACCGCAAGGCGTGAGTCAATAGCATCAACAGTAGGCTGGACTCTCCTCATAAAAACTGCTCGAGCAATCTTTCGAAGGTGATCCAAGACAAACTCCACGGCAAAGCCAACACAATAAGCTTTTGTACTGCAACCCTCCACTGCAGGATCCTCTTAGTGGAGACAGTATCAACAAAGTTGTGCTCAATGTCATTTAGCACACTCCCTAACATTCTCAAGAAATGCTCTCTAACTGATCGGCCAAGTCGGAATCCCTGCATGAAGTCCCCATGACTATTATGAATCATCACCAAATGAGGAGCACAGTCCGCGGGGATTTTGAAGCCATGAAAATCTATGTAAGGAGGCCTGGAGCCCCAGAAAAAAGCAGGATCAAGCTCATTGACTTCGGGTTGGTCAAAATGTCTGAAAAAAGCTGCAACCTCACTCGCAGGGTCTAGAATGGTGGCGAAGCTCCTGCCTACCTCAAACTGAGAAGGCATCATAGGAGGTAGACCTGTAAAAAAGGGCACAAAGTTTGAAATAAGAAACCTTGGTAAGAATAAAAAGGAAGAAAGACTCACGAAGAAGAAGTAAAAAAAATTTTACCAGAACCAGCAGTAATGGGGGCTATGGGGAAGACAGAGGCAGGAATAGAAGGAACGGCAGAAACGGACGCTGTAAATACGGCAGAAACTGGTACAAAAGATGTGGCAGGAATAGGTGTTGTGAGCACGGCAGGAGTAGCTACCGCAGACACCCTTACGTCTGCTGCAATTCCTAACTCCTCAAAGGTCTCTGCAAACAGGGAGATAGACATGCAGATAAAGAGGAATAGTGAACTTAAAAAAAAAAAGAAAAAAAAAAAAGAAAAGAGGAAGAGTGAACTTAAAGAAGAAAGAAGAGAAAGGAAGGAAGAAAGCACATACCCATTGTCTCGAATGGAATACTCCCCTCTTCCTCAGATTCAGAAATCCTCCTCCCTAGGATAGGCTCATCTGCAGGATCCTCAAAGATCTTCTCAGACTCCTCTGAGGACAAGTCAACATGAGGTCCACGTGTGGCAGAAACAGGAATAGAAGAGGGAGTAACTACCAGAGAAGAACCATCTTTCACGGCCTAAGAGAGAGCAGCAAAGGGGTCACTAGTGGAAATGACAAGAGGTGTAACTGAAGTAGCCTCAATCTGAGTAACAGCAGGAGGGGTGGCCCCCTTTTGAACAGACGATGTCACGGCAGGAGTAGAGGTGACCTCACTAACCTCCCTAGTATGAGTACCCTCATCCATGGGTACCGGTCCAGTGGGAGAGGTAGTAGCCTCAGTAGGAACTCCACGAATAGTTGCAGGAGGGGCAGATGTTGCAAACTCAGCCCCACCAAGAGGGCCCTCAGTAGGTGTGCCCATGGGGGCAGAAAGCTCCTCGGCAGTAAGGCGGTATATGGAAAGAGGTTCAGACTCATTCTAAAAGACAAAAAAAAAGGAAGAAAGTATGAAGATCAAAGTAACTCTTTAGGCGAATGAAGTAACCAAAGGTATGTAGCAGACTGAACACGTGCAAATGAATAAAGAGAAAAGGGAGAAGAAGCAAGAAGAAATATACTTCCGATTCAGGTTCCTCGAGCATAATGGGACGGGTAGCTGACGTATCCTTCTTCTGCTTAGATTGCAAAAAGAAAAAAAGAAAGTAGAAGGATAAGAGAAAGAGTCAAAGAAAGGAGTCAGCAAGCATGTCAGGATTCAGGAAAAGTCAAAAAAAAAAAAAAAAAAAAAAAAAAGAGGAAAAAAGTACATATATATGTGTACTTGGATGACAAAGCAAGAAGAAGGTTTTCAAATGACTTACTCTTCGCTGAACGGCAAACGCAGGATGGGGAATTGTCTTCCTCTTACTGCCTTATGTTCTGCTGGCAGGAGTAGCACTTATGAGAGGCTGGGGAGTGGCAGACTTAGGATTGTTAATAGATTTAAGCTTGGCAGGAACTTTCTTGGCTGGTATAGGAATGTTTACTACTTTAACTTTCTTCTCCCAACCTGAGGGGTAATCACCTGTATGCCAATACCATCCTTTCTTCTCCTCATCCCATTCAAAGATGGTGAATTAGCTTTGTTTCCTGGCATAGGCTAACACAGATTTGGAAGGAAAGAGCAACCGAGGATTGGGAGAGATAACCATGTTAAGTCCCTCAAGAGGTATGAGAGAGAAACCGCGACTGCCAGCCAACTCTGTATCAAATGAAGTCATTACAACCTGCCAATAGCTGTGCATAGCAGGAGTGCAAAGCCCTTCCCTCAGAGAACCAGGAACTGTGATTGCATTAAAGCGTTGTCTCCAAAAATTAGAAGCAGTGTGCCGCAAAAAGGGTCTAACTGAAGTAGGAGACTCTGTGAGGAAGGAGAGGTCATCAGGAATATCCTAATCCAGCCCAAATTGTCTTCTCACTCGGTTAGCAGGGTAATGGACGAACCTGACACATTCGTTTGCTAAATAGGGTAACCATCCGGTATTAGTGGCAGCCAAATAGGTGATACCCGTCTCATCAAAACCAGCCAGCGAAGTGGTAGTACCAATAGTATCAATAAATGAACCCATTGCAGAATCAACGCAAGTATAAACAGAACGCAAATGTCTATAAGCTCTCCAAGAAAAACCAATACCTTCATCAAATGACTCAACAACAGAATAATCAATGGGCTTCAAACCGGACCAACGAAAAGCCAGAGGAAAATCAGATTCAAATTTGCCGTAGAAATCAGTAATTGCCCACGGACAGGATTGGTACTTCTCTTTAGCAAATCTGACAGGCCTACACTTCGCCAAGTATTGGGCACAGCGCTCAAACAACAACTGCTGCAGAATGGTACTGTGTACAAAGGAAGCAATTATGTGGCAGGAGCCAGCCTGACTCTTGTCACTTCGCAAGATGTCCAGTTGAACATATAAATGCCCCAAAAACACGGGGGCCAACAGCAGACTCACTCCAACAGATATTTTTATGGCCAGACGAAAATACAAAGGCTTTATGGCATAATGAGGATGGGACCCAAAGACAAACTTACAAAGCCAAAAAGCAATAAAAGCAGCACGGCAAGCAACGGCAGAAAACTTGGAAGAAGAACTAACCCAGTAAGATAACTTGGCGTTTCCGACCATCCTTTTCTTTAACTCCACTTTAATGGCTTCTTCTTCCGGGGAAAGCTCAATGGTGGCAAGATCAACATCACCAAGAATCGGCAAAAGTAACTAGTTAGTCACGTCCTCAAGAGTAACAGTAAGTTCGCCGCAAGAAAAGAGGAATGTGTGAGTGGTGGCACACCACCGGCGAACCAAATGACGAAGGTTGTAGAGGTCTCGGAAATTGGATAGACTTCGAGAAAGAACGACGGCCTTTAGAATGTCGGCTCTTTGAAGCAAACCCATGAAACCTATGTCAGATAACTCACTGTCAACCCACTCCTTCCAACCCAAGGCAGTGCCCGACCCAAACTCGAAATGAATGGGTACAGGAAGGGCGACGCCTTGACGAATGACCAAATCGGAGATGGAGGAAGACACCGGAGCCCAAGAAATATCAGGGCTTCGCTGGCAAAGAGCAAGCCACACGCTGCCCGGCGGTGGCGACACATAATCTCCAGGAGCCTTGGGGAAGTAGGGACTAATATTGTACCAAGGGTCGATCAGAGGGGCACACTCGCTATCTGGGTCACGCCATGCCTTCTCCTCATCGGAATGGTCCAAATCGGAGCGTACGGCCTCTTCTTCTACTTCTTGTTCTACCGGAGGATCCAAAGCAACTCCTTTCCCCCTACGGCGGGAAGAAGCTTGAGTTTTCACCGGTGTCATGGTGCGAGGATTTGATCGGAGTAAGAGGGGGAAGGGTGTTCAAAAAGAAGAAAATGGTGAGCGAAGGAAAACAGGTATGATATTTTGAAATAGAAGGAGTTTGTGTCTGCATTGGGAAGGGACTCTCTTCTTAAATACCTGAGTTATTAATGCCGGTGTGAGGAGAGGCGACTGGTCAGCCATTAAGAAAAGAATGAAATTAATGAGGCGGCGGTTATGTTTTAAAGCAATTGCCATTTCGGGAAATTTGAAGAGTCACCACTGTTCACGGCAGGAAAAGAAATATATATGCAGGAAGGAGTCCATAGTTTAAACAAGCCCGTGAAGGAAAGGAAAGAAGGAAAGTAAAAAGACAAAAAGGTCCTTCATTCACATATGAACCGCAAGAACGCTCCATATGTTCAGGGGGCTAAATGTTGAAGGTCATTTTTGTAAAACAGGCCCAACTCAGCAAAGCAGGCAGCAAATAGAAGTGGCAGGCATAGAATAAAACTATTAAGCCCAAGCAGCAGGAATAATGATCACAGGCCCATAACATGAACAAATGGGTCTTGAGAGAGCAAATGGACCCCAAGGGCCCGGAAAGCGAGAAATGGCACCCATGGGCAGTATATGGAATGGAAAAGTGAGAATAGGCTACGGCAGGCCCAAGGCAATGCAAACAAAGAAAGTAGGGGTTGATGGCAAGCCCATGAACCCCAAGGATGAGAATAAAGAGATTGGGCCGGGGAAGCCCAATCAAGTTTGTAAAAACTCACGGGAATGCAGAGTTAGTAAATGGACCAAGGAAATCCAAAGGAAGTAAATGGGCTGCAGGCCCAAGGGAAAAAGAAAGGGACACTGGAGCCCATAAGTAAGAACACCAGGCCTAGCAGGAAGAAATCGCCACGGCAGGAAATGCCAAGTAATATGGCAGGACATGAAGGCAACCAAGAAATGGGCCAAGAGAAAGGTAAAACCCAGTATTAAAAGAGGCCCAGCCACGAAAGGAAACGGTGAATTATACAAAACGACTCACGTAAAAGAACAAAGAAGCACGGCAGACTGTACAAGCAAAGCTCCAGATCGCAGCAAACGCATGAGCCGCAGGCAGATTTTGAATGTACATAACAAGAAAATACGCGTAAGGCCCAGGCACCACCAGCCTGTACCCAGCCAATATGGGACGTGGTGGGGCCATGGGTCAGAGGTAAGAGATAAGGGGGGGTGTGGTTTGGTGGTGGGGAGAGGGGAAAAGATCTATTTTACGGTTCCTGCCCAAGCCTTTTTGGGAGGTACGTCTTGTTAGGATGACAGACCGCCCAAAAGAAGCAAGGTTGAGGGGAGAAACGTTGGGTGCAGGCAATGGAGAGAGAGAGAGAGAGAGAGAAAGAGAGAGCATTTACACCATAGCAAGAGAAAGTGCCACGGCGGACTAACAAATGACACAAACCTGCCTTTGTCTGGCGAAGGTAAGTGGTACACAGGCGAGCTCCTGGGTGGTCGGCAAGTACACCCAGACCAGACAAAGGCGGTTAAAGGGTAATGTGGTAAAATTCGGTCACGGCTGGCCCTATAAAAGGACCCTTGCCATGCCCTGTAAAAGGCGAGAAAAAACAGAGATACCGAGAAGTAAACGAAAAAAGAACGAAAAAGGGAAAAAGAAAAGAAAGAAGAAAAGATAAGAGGGCAAACAGGAAACAAAGAAAAAGAGTGTAATGGGCATGCACCAGTAGATCAATTCCCTTCTCTCCTCTTCAAAATCCCACTCTCTAGGAGACGATTAAGCAATAGGAATTCCTTTGGGCACTAATCATTTAGGTCCGATTACCTCAAAGTCATTAATCCCCACGACAGGACACTTTCCTGGGAGATTAGTTTCGTTGAGAGAAAGCGTTCTTCCTCTTTGGTTTTTGCCACTGTGGACCCAGACTTGACTTGATATTTATTTTCGATTAACCTCTATTATCGCTTAATCAATTACTCTTTTGTAAAAGCCGTTATTATCATTACTATTGTTATTACTGTGATTGTCATAGAAATAGAGATCACTCGGTCATTTCTCCATTAAGAAAAAGTTCACTATACTCTGTTTTGTTTTCTTTGTTGTTATTATATTTGTTTGCCGTAAACTATTTGTAACAGCTCTGCTTGCCGTAAGATCATTCCTAGCAGACAAAGCTTAGTTTGCGCACAAAGCCGATCCAAAGTAAGTTACAGTTGGGCTGGTCTCAATTCTCCTTCTCAGAAATACTCGGGCCCATCACCGCCGGAGATAGCCCAACCCAAAACACACAAAAAGGCCCCCACAAAGCTTGAATTGAAAAAAATTTAAAACTCAGAGGATTCAATTGAATGAAAGTAAAGTTAGAGAACTAAAATGAATTTTATTCAAATTTAGAGAGTGCAATTTGCATTTTAGACTATTTAATATTTCTTGCTTGATCATTTGTGCACTTGATTCGGTTTAATTCTCTTACTCCCTTTGATAACTTGTGCATGTTTAAATCCTATCAAGTTAGGCAACAACTACCGAACCCAACCATTTTGATCGAAGTATAATTGTTCTTGAGCAATTTCCAAACAAGAACAACATCCATAAAATTGGTTTGCTCTTCAAACACTAGTATTTTCTTTGATTAAGAGTCTTAGTTGAAGTTGAATTCAAATTAGGACGTTTAGACTGATTTCCTTTCCATGTTTATCTTCATCATTATTATTAGCTTTTTTCTCCAAGTCTACAGTAAATGGGCTTTTACCATAGAAGTGTGTAAGGGGACCTTGGGAAGACATTGAGTTTTGTATTATCCCTTTGATTATTATAATGAAACCTGTAAGTTTTCATTAAGAATTGTTGTAGTACTCTGTTATTCCATTCTCTTCGTCTTGATCGTGGCTTGATAACCCATAGATCAGAAATTCAGAATTGAGCTGTATCGCTGACTCTTGTTCCACAATTTATTCCGCTACATCATTATGCTAAAATTGAACAAAACGAAACCAATGAATCGGTAACCTTTCATCGTGACGAAGAGACTAAGAGAAGTTGATTGTTTTTCAAAATTTTTTTTAAAAAAATTATTTTATTTATCCTCTGGTCTGATAGAGATAGACGAGTTGGAAGTAATGGCTGTCTCTTGGGATGAAAGTTGAAACACAAAAAATGATCAATATCTCAAAAGCAATCTTTCAATTTATTGTCAAGGAATTTACTGATCTTGCATTGAACAAAGGGTATATGCCCACATGCTCAGAGCTGTGCTTAGCCGAAAATAATGGATTCGCCACATAGCCTAGCAGCAACCACTAACATTTAAGACAAAAATCAAATTCTTTTTCAGCTTTATTCTTGTTTTAGCGGCTCAGGCACTATAAAATGCTCATGCTGTCTTCAATGTATTATAATTGTACTTTACTATCTTTTAAGGATTCTAAAAAAAACTGATACAAATTCTTCCATTTGTGCCTCACTGACTTCATTTTCAAGCACCAATAATAGTGCCTTTTTTAAACTCCATGAAATTGAAAAGTGAAACACAATCAGACCTGCTTGCCATGCCATTCTCAAAATCAAATTTGGCAAAGCTACCCAGTCAAAGGTCACCTTCCAAGTCAATGATTTATAAATCCCATGTGACAAGAATCACAAGCAAGCATATTCCACAAAAGTTTGGATAGCACTGAACTGCGTGCTGCTTTTGGCCTTTTTTTTAGCACACAACACTGATTATACGACCACCAAACTCAGCAAAATGCATATATCCATACATTTTTTGTCCTACAATACTATTTACAGTTTTAAAAATTATTTTGCTACATTATTTTAAGTAATAAATTTTCAATTTTCAGCAAATAAGTAGTATTCAAATAAACCTTTAGTTGCATTTTTAATATTCTCTTGTGCCATATGAACATCACTCCAAGAAGGTGCATGAAAAAACAAATGCCCCTACAAATATATTAGCCTATCCCTTCTAAAAACTCTTATAAAAGCAAAAACCGCCACTTTCCTTTTTAGGCGTGCGCTTACTTTTTTCTTTTTTTCTTTTTTTTTTTTTAGGAAATATGTAACTTACGATAAGAAAAAAAAAAAATCAATACATCTTGAGCCAACAAGGGCTGAATCATGCTAGAATTTTCTTCTACCTAAGTTAAAAATTAGCAAAATCTTTGACATATTGAGCCAATACATGTGCTAGTTTGTTTGCTTGTTGCCTAACATGGCACACTTGTGCTATAAAGCTAATTTATAAAAGATTATATCTATCGTAAAAGTCATAAAAAGATTATTTTGATATAAATTTTACTATATATATGAAATATTAACATGGGTTCTTTGTTGGTAGCCTCTAATGTTTTTAAGGGTATGATACATGGAATTATTGTTTTGTATGACATGAGTTATCAACAGATGTGAAAAAGTTACAATCATACATAACCATGCTACTAGTTGTCCAAAATGACAATAAATGGAAAAAAAACAAAACAAAACAAAAAATGCGTGTTCATGCAACATGCGAAATCCACATGAAAAAAAAATATAATTAAAAGATTGATTGAATCATGGAGTTACTGTTTAATGTGACATGAAGTTATGAATGAATATAACAAAATATCCGTGAACCTAGTACTGCCTGACAAAAAATAATTGAAAATTAAAAACTCATTGAATTTGACGTGAAATAATAATGAAACAAAACCATGAAATTACTACTCAGTGTAACATAACTTCCTAACATATATAACAAGGATTTTGCCAAGGGTCGTCAATAGGCCCGATCGGGTTGGCCCGACCCATTTTTACTTGACCCAAAAACATAATGAGCTGGGCATAATGAGTTATTAACTAATTAACGGACCGGGTCGAGCTGGGTCAAAAGAGAAAACCCCAACCCTCGACCCTGCCCATTGGCAATGCCCATTTTGTCTTTAACGGGCTAAGCTACTAGGTTGGGTCTAATGGGCTACCCCTAAGAATGTGTTAGCATATTATTTTTTTATTTTTAGAAATAAATAATCAATTTTTAATAAGTGAATAATCAATTTAATTTTTTTTAAAGGAAAGAATTAAAGAATTTAATACTTAATTACATTTTTTTTATAGTCAAATCTATTTAATTTTTTGTTTTATTAATGAAAACTTATTTAATTTTTTATAATTAAGGCTTCAAATAGTTTTTTATTTTTATCTTTAATAAAAAAAATCAAATGGTTAATTCAAATTTGCTAGACTACTAGAAAAATATATATATATTTAGTAAACTAAGTTTAGCACAATTATTTTAAGTATCTTAGTGGTTGTGAGAGTTCTCTTTAAGAAATTCTATTACAATATCTCAAGATTAATCATTCATACACTTCCAATATAATTTTTGTTAAAAATTCTAAGTTACTGGATTGGGCAATGGATTGGGCCAACGGGCTAAACTACTGAGCTAACCCACCGGGTGCCCATGGGCATAAAAACTAACCCACAGCCTAACCCACTGGGTTAGTAGGCTACCCATGGGCCTCAATAACTACAAATCAGGCCGTTGATTAGTTCGATAGGCTACTGAGTTTTTGGGTCGGGCTGTAGGCTATTTGATGACCCTTAGATTTTGGCTTATCTCTAATACTTTTTTAATTTGACATCTTATGTTGTTTTAAATATACATTAGTAAATGGTTGTGGATGTTAATCTCTACATTTTATTTAGTAGATAATATGACAGTTTTTTATTAAAACAAAATGAAATTCCAGTTAAAAAAATATCAGAGGTAATCCAAAGTGCCAGGCCCTATAACAAATTATAAATTATTGTCAAGTGTCATTATCTCTAAAACAAATCATAATACCAGAAAATTATTCATAATTAACACGTTGAATTGTGTTAAAAGGCATACTTACACACAATTTAATAAAAAAAAAAAATTTCACTCAAGGATTTTTGTTATATTTTAGCTGGGCCCTTTATAAGGAAATTAAATTTCTAGCTCCTACTCTGGTTATATGACCTCTAAAACAATTGGTCTTGAAAGTGTAAGCGGGAAAACAGTTATTATTCCACTCCCAACCTCTGACAAAAGTTAAGAATACCAATTGGACCACCTATGTAACCCATGGCAACATAGCCTCAATAGGGCTGCATTCGTCTTAAGATCCAGTGAACCACCATGTCTTCAACAAATAAAAATTAAAAAGATTAATCATGCAAATTTAAGAATCCCCAAACACATCCAAGAAAGGCCATAAAAGATTAGTAATACAAATTCAATACGCACAGGGTCTTAGAAGATCATCCCACTGATAATGGCAATAGCAAGGGGTAGTTAGGTTTTTGCTATTGTCATTGACAGGTTTACCCAACTACACGTACAACTGAATGGCAATAATCATGCATCATTTTCAGCTTAAAGGCTAAAACCAATAAATTTAACATTTTTTCATATACCTATATCCTCATAGATGGACACAATTCTCAGCTTGAGGTTGAGGATAACTTTATATATGGCTTATCTCCCATTTTGTACCATTAGTTCTACAAGCATTGCCCAACCCCAATGCATTGAAGAGACAGACAAATTCTGCTCAATCGCAGCTCAGCTTAAGATAAGTTAAAAATACCAGTCTCTCTTAAGCAAATATGAAGAATTACAGAAGCTAGGCTAGCTAAAACATATTCAAAAAGTTAAGGAGTGACACACAGTTTAGCAAACTTCAAAACTCTCATTTTTCCATCTTCACATTGTCATTGGAGGCACTTCTTCCTGTGTTCATGCTGGTAAAAAGTACACATGAACAAAAGTTAAGGCATGCATATCATGAAGAAAACATAATAAGATACCATGCTTCAAAGTATACTTGCCTCAAATGTGGCGTAAGTATAAGGTTGTGCTCTATATTCCTTAGAAGCACAGCTTCTGACCGTTCTCTTCCCGAAATGCATGTTTGGAGAGAGCCAGTGTCCTTTAGATTAGACGCTTGTGTATTAAAGGGAAGTGATACTGATGCTGGGGCTCCCATGTCAATTTCTTTCAACAAACAAACACATTTCAGACACCCAAAAAGTTTACATGTCAGACCAAGGGCTTAAGAATACTGCAAGCATGAAAATATATGTCACCCCTTGGATCTAGCTCCTATATGCAGCAAGCATATCTTTCAACTACACAAAAGAAATGAGACCTGGAGACCCACCTACTGGATTGGTATCGGGATGGTTCACAATTGATTGCTGATGCCGCAAAATGTCTTCCCTGCAAAGATCCTTCACATTTAACAAATGTAAGATGGCTAGTATCATTCCCCTGATCGCATGCTTTATTCAAGGAGATTTTAACTTACCTCAGATGAGGTGTGCAGTTGAAAAGGTCCTAAATGAGCCTGAATAGGCCCAAATGAGGTTTCTGAATTTATTATATTTGACATATTAGATACCGAAGCCTGGTTTGATGCAGTGCATTGGTTGGGTAGAGTGAATGCATCATGCAATGTGGTTTCTTTGTTCAAAGGATTTGTGCCTGTCATGTCCAAATGCAGGGGCCTATATTCCTCACCAAAGTCCATTCTCATCTGGGAGAACTGGATGGGCTGCAGCGCTCCCGGTAAGCACATAGGATGCAAACTCAACCCATTTCTCATTGATAACATCTGAAATGTGAATCACAATGAAAACAAATTAGAAAATTAACTTAGTATGTTGTCAACAGCATGTTTGTTTTGGCATTTCTATGCAGAGGAACAAGCCTTAACTAAGATATTCAAGGTAAGAAACAAAAAAGCACCTAACTCAAACAGAATTAGGGCTCAGCAATTAAGCATACATATCTTTTGATATAGACTCCACAGAATTGGGAGCCTGGTGCACTGGGGTACAACCTTTTTCCCAATAGCTTCCTCTGATCATTTTTTAACACAGATTTCTCAGTTGGCTTCAGTTATTGTAAAATTGGAAAAACTGCATAATGCATAAATAACTTCCAGATGTAATTATTGATATTTTTTACAATGAAGAGAAAAATATTTTGGTGTAGAAATCTGCAAGTTATTGAAAGAACTATGTTGGACATATCACAGAACCTAAAAAATTCAATCTATCTACGCTTCAGATGGAAATAAGTGGCAGGACTAGGAAGCAGCTGTACTCAGCTTACGAGAGGAAGATAATTAAGTGCTATGCCAACAGGGCAGAGTCAAAGAGTTTGTAATACTGCAATTGGATGTAAGGATTCATTGTCTGAGATTTCATCACTTTCAAAGTTGATCATCAATTGACTACATCATCCAACCTAGCAAGGGGCAATAGCCTAGATGTTGTCCTTATCAACCCTCTGAAGAAATTGGTACAGATAATTAAAAAGTTATTACCAAGAGAGAGATGGCATGCAAGAGCTTCTCACATTGACTCCATTCTTTCAGCTTCAACAAAAACTCTTTGAAAACGATTAGCTCCCAGTCTTTCCAGTTCAAGTAAGGAGATTTGAGAGTGTTGAAGACTTGAATATTGCCAGGTTAAACGCTTATTTTCTTTAGCAGATGTCCTTAATGCTAATGGAAACTTTTAAATTGGGTTATAAAAAACTGAGCAGTGAATCTCTGTGACAGTGTGACCTGTTTCACTTGTATACGGGTTCTTTTACGCCCTTCGAAGGGCGTAAGCACATAAATCATGTCACTTGTGTTGTTGTATGACTTATTTCGACTAATGGTTCAGATACTGCAAAAGACCTACAAATTGATATGGCTGCTGAATTGTCAAGTCACAATAACACACTTACCCCCAACCCACCCCGCCCTGCCCCCCGGGGCAATTGTGGAGAGCACAACAGTTGAGTACCACGAATGCAAAATTTTTCACAAATTACTAAAGTGGAAAGTTATATATACTGGGTTCGACCTTTTTACTAAGGTGTTAAGTTTTGATTGAGGAACATCACTTTCACATTGGTCCACCATTAACACCACTTTGTACCACTCACAACAGGCCATGTCAATAGGTTGTGAAAAGTTTTGTGTGACTGGATTTATTGGCACCACAAAATACACCACAAATTTTTTTATTAAAAAAAAAGGATAAAATATATTAATTAACAAAGGTGCTACAGGCTTACATCATTCACAGTTCTCATGGTACAGTTACCCTCTGTATCTGAGGTAAAAAAAATTTGCATCCTCCCCTGTAGGTTGTAAAATCTTCTAGCATCACTCTTATTATTATATTATTATTTGAAGCTTTTGCGATCAGATTACTTTTTTTTCCCCCATAAAAATCTTGGATTATGACCCTTACATTAAGAAAGTTACACAGAAAATTTTCCACTACAAAATCATATGAAATGGGTGCAAACCGGTATGCACCAATTCACGTATGTGCTCAACATTAAATTATAAGATATCCATGAAACAATAAGAAGACTAGAAAGACAATATGAATCCTTTTGTTGACAAAGGATGCAAGTTTTAGAGAAAGCGCCACAAACCTGTACTTGGAGCTGAAGCTGCTTTAGGTATTCAATAGCTTCATCAAGCATCGAAGCCTTATCTGTCTGCCGACATTTAAAAACAGAAAAAAAAAAAAAAAAAAAAAATCAATCCTAATAAATTGGAACCAATAAAACTTTGTAAAGACCAAAGTTGGTAGCGTATGTATTTGTGTACCTTATTAGAATTTGGAATCAGATTTTGCAATGCCTTCATTTTCTCATTAATCCTGCTCCTCCTCCTCTGCCCAACAACCCCACACATAAAAACCCAAAAAAATAAAAATAGGGAAAATGAAAAAAATTAAAACTACACCCTATCACAAATTAAAAAAAAAAAAAACTGAAAATGCAAGACAACCTTTTCAGACAAATTATGAACTTCGGCGGCTCTGCTTCTCTTTGATGAACCACGAGGATAAACTGGTTTGTCAGGCACATCTTCCACCAACGCTTCAAGACCCTCCTGCGCTCAGAAATCACCATTGGCTTAGAACAAAAATTAATTTTAGTTCACTGTCTGATAGCAGAGGAACCCAAGTAAAGTTCTATATATAACACTTTGAATTTTATGATCTCTTGGTTAAGATTTCTACAAAATAAAAACCTTGGTCAACTATACCAATTTTTAGCAATACACTTTTCCCGGGTCCCAAAATATAAAAAAGAACAAGAATTTCTAATTCCTTTGCTTTTCACACATTTTCTCAGCGACCAAACGGAGGACTAACCGAAATGTAAACTCCATCAGCACGACAACATGGTATTCGTAGAAAGTTGAGAAACTATACAAAACCCAATTACAATTACACGCAAAACACATGTTTAAGCGATCAAAGAGTCAGCTTTTTTTCTTTTCCTCAAGCCCGCCAAAGAAAGAGACATATCTAATTTTTTCTGAGCAACCAAACAAAAAACAGACAGACAGATAGACAGAAAGCTCCAAACTTTAAGAAGTACAAAGTAAAGTACTATACCTCGCTTTCACAATCATACTCATCAGTCTCATTCTCACTCGCTCCTCCAAGTGAAGAGGTTGACACATTGGAGAGGAAAACACCACCAGAGCCAGCGCTGACACCACTTAGAGACTCAACGGCCGAGATCCCATCTTGGAGAAGAGCTGATCGGCTAGTACGGTCAGGATTTACATTCGATGTCCCTTGTTTAACTGCGTTGGCCATGAGAGAAGATGAAGAAGAAGGAGATGAACGAAGAAGGATTTGATGAAGAAAAAGCGAGATTTCATCTGGAGCACTTGCAGAAGTTGAAGGAAGCTGCTGAAGCTGAGGCTGAGGAGCTGAAGTTGAAGATGAACAGGAAGACTTTTTGTCATACTCGTACATGTCCCCCATTATTACTTTACAGAGAGAAAGAGAGAGAAAATTGCTTATGGTTATGGGTTATGGGCTTCTTTCAGTTTTTTGCTTTATTGGGTTTGTTGCATCTGTTGCGTGTCTTTATAGAACCAAAGTGATGTAGTACTTCGGCTTTGAAACTGAGAGAGAGAGAGAGTTTGTACTGTGTATGACATGGGAAATTGTGGGCGGGGTTTATAGTTTGCAATTGAAAATGATGAGAGGCAAAAACCACGCGCCATTAGAGAGGGTGAGGAAAGAGAAGGAGTGTTGGAGATTCGAACCAAAATTCTGACAGTGCTCTTTTAAGGGATGGAATGGATGGTTGGGTCTGAGGTTGGGACTGTCAAAATGTTAAAAAAAAAACACTGAAGATTATTAAAAATGATTACATAGGTAAACAATTAACAAAAGCAAATACAAGATCACAATCTATCATATAATTTTTACCATAATTTTCCCATAACTTATAATGTGACGGATTATGAATTGTGATAATGTGAATTCAAACTTTTTCTTTTTCTATCATCCACAAGTCGTAATGTAATTTGTTGTAATAAAAATTGTGCCACTGTTTATGTTCTTCTTGTATTACAAAAGCTTTGTTTGCTTTTTGGTCAGAGGAGTCCACTCCCATGTCGCACGTGAGGCCACAACTAGCATTTTTTGCTGTGCCAGTAAGCTTTATTCTTTAACCACATTTTTTGAGGTTTGACCCTTCCTCAGTAATCCGTACCATTTTCTAACTATGTTTACATCGTCATAAAGAGTATTTGCTTCATATTTTCATGGAATCCGTACTAAATAAAGAGGTTTTTGTTCCAAGTTTGAAATTGAAAAGCGGGTTCTAGTTTATTGAGTTTGGTAAACTTTTTTTTTTTACACCTATTAAAGGCACTTCAAAAGAAACCTATTAATATCTTAACTAACTAACATTAAAGAACGATCATTATTAAGTAAAAGTCATAGAGTTTAGGTGGTCACAAGACTACCCTAACTTGAAAAAAAATATATACAATTATTAGGTATAAATTTTAAAAATTTATGATTTTTTTTTAATCTTTAAATACTTTGTGATCACCCTAAATTTTTTTTAGGCCCAACATAATTAAATTTTGAACAAAATTTGGCAACAATCTTAGTTGTAGACTAAAGTTACAATTCTATTCAAAAAAAATTTTTTTTATTGAATGTGAATTTTAACAAATCCACCATTTAATTACATTTTCTTCTTAAATCCTTTATACTTGCAACATTTCAAAAAGATAAAAAGATCAATAGCTATGTGTCAATCAAATATTTAAATTTCGAGTTTGTTAGTCTAAAATTATACATAAAAATTAATTTTATGAATCGAATAGCAAATGACATCCGATTGATATGAAATTTTAACATGTTTTAAGAATATAGAGAACATGCAATTCATCAATAAGATTTTCAAAATATGTACCAATGTTAATTCATTTAGTGAGGGTGACTACAACAAAGTTTCTAGCCAAATTTTGTTCTTCAATTTTGGTCCCCTTGACAATATATTAGGTCTTTACAAATAAAAAGAAAAAATCCAAGAAAAATTTTATTTAACCAAACTTTTGAAAAGATATGGCTTGCAATATTGATAATGAGACTATCATGTAACGATTTTAAAATAAAAAAATTTATAGAAGGAAATGGTAAGATTTTATGTATTTACGAATGTGTGTGTTTTTGTCAATGTATGAAATTTTCTTTTTAATAGATTTTGTATAATTTAAGTTTCTTAATAACCACCCTCAAAAAAATTCCTAGAGCAACCACTGCTTTTAATATTTCAAATTTTTTATTTTTATAATGGCAAAATAAAAAATGAAATTAAAGTTACAAACTTAGAAAATGTTTAAATATAAATGGCCAATATGAAAAAAAAAAATTAAACATGAAAATTTAAAATGAAAATTTTGAAACATAAATGTCAAAATAGAAGCATAAAGTACCAAAAGTGTACTTTAGTCTATTTTATTTGTTAAAGTCACAAACTTAGAAAATGTTTAAATTTTCATTTTGTCTTGCAAAAATGTAATCAGTGAAAATATACTAGTAATAAAAATTATTAAAAAATATCTTATTACTTAATAATATCGATAAAATTTTCTTTCAAACCAATTCAGAACAAAATTCCCTTAAATTTTTACATGGCAATTTAATGATCATACACACATGTTTTTAATCATATGACTTATTTAATAGGCTTGTGATTTATTTATATAACTTAATAATAAGTTATATGATTAAAATACACATAGATGATTATTAGAATTGTCATGTTAATAGCTTGAAGGAGATTTATTGAGCAAAAATGCTTTCATCGTGACTTTTTTCACAATTGTTGAAGTGATCAACTATAACTAGTGGGGCATGGGGGGGGGGGGGGGGGAATGTAGTGAGTTTGTGTAAAAAAAATGTGTCTACCACTTCACAAGTGTGAAGATTGTTGTGAAAAAGGCTTGTCTCTACGTAGTATTACCATTTTTTCAAATCAAATTTGAGAAAAACTTCATACCAAAAAAAAAAAAAAAGCCCTTGTTTAATTTTATTTTAAAAAGTAAGAATATTTTTTTTAAAAATTAAATAAATAAGAACTTCCACTTTTTAAAGAATGGGAATAACTTTGAGACATTCCAAAAATTAAATTAATAAATAAATAAACAACATATATATATATTTTTTTTGAAAGAAGTAAGTAAATTTTATTAAGGTAAATCCGGTTGGAATACATCATCCAAAGGAATAGTTTATCGTAAGGTATCTTTTCATTTTAATATTGGAGTCATGATGGTATCTTACGAAGTATACTTCCCCTTTCTATCTTCTTCTTCTTCTTCTTCTTCTTTTTTCTTTTTCTTATATGCAATTTAAGGTATGAAAAAGATTATAGTATCATTTGTATGTGACTCAAATATTTTTCAATTGTTTAAAACAACGGTATCTTTTATTATTATTATTATTATTATTATTTGGGTCAGAGGAGAGGAGAAGACGAGTTGAACCCGCAACATGAGGATTGGGAACAATTGTAGGTATAAATATAATAATGATATCTATAGGGATAAGGGGCCCAAGAATATATGTTGGCCCTTGGGCCTTGTCTAAGGACACCTAGTGGTCCAAGAGCAGATAAACAGTAATGAAGATGTAAGACTCAAAACTCTACGAGCAAGCTATGAATGAGAAGGGAAGGGAAGGTAAGCTGAGGAGGAGTATCTCATCGGTTAAACAAAGCAAAGGTCAAAATGTATATTCTGTCATCTAGAGTAACATTCTAGGAAATTCTATTGATAATGATATGCATCACGAACGTACAGGACAAATGGAAGCTATGAAATATCTAAGGGAAAGCTGCTACCACCACATTGAATGCTCTGCAGCTAACTTTCTAGCCGCATTAATGAGGAAGTGATACATGAACAGTAGTTTTCAGCCTTACAGCTACTCCCCAAAGATTTCAGGAAGATGCTGATAGGACAAGAATCAACACTAGCAATTTAATGTACACGTGGAAGGTGGAGATGAACAAAGGAAAAGAATATAAAACAGAGAGAAGATCCTAAGAAGAGAGATCGAAGATCTGAGAGAAAAATATTATAGCAATAAGAACTGTACTTGTATTCAACTTCAAGAATTATATACAAGAATTGATCTTCTCGGACTATGCTGATGATGATTTTCATTAGATAAAACCAGTCTATTTTTACTTTATTGTCATTTGGATCCACTATAATTGCTACCCAACTCATTAGAGCTAAGTTTTGCAACCCATTCTCTACAATTTCATTGTATTGGGCTCTTTGGGCTTAGATCCTTTTAACTTTTGGGCTTAGGACTCAATTGCGTCCTTACAATATCAATAATTACACATTTGGTTAGTTTAATGGTCATTTAAAGTAACAAACAGTTACAATAAGATAAAATTAGGTACAATATCTTCTCTTCTTTTTTTTTCTTTTTTTTTTTTTTTTTCCCAAAGAATTTCAATTACTTAGGTGGAGCATATTTGAATTTTCAATTAAATTGAAACACTTAGATGGATTGATTGTAACTACTCTTGGAAAAAAAAACACAATTTGTAAATTTTATGTCAACGCATCAAAGTATTTAAATTTAAGTAGGGAACCTAATGTACTGCATATAAAATACTATATATAAATTATAACTATTACAATTTACACATAAAGGGAAGTAATATCTAGGCCCTAGGCCCTCTAGGGAACTTTAGTAGGTGATTGGTGTTAGGCATTTCCTTACAAGATAAATGTGCAAAGTGGACGACTAGTTGTGAGTTAAGTAAACTCAACGGGTAAAGTTTCTTATTGTTAATAAGAGATATGACTTGAATCCATCTACACCAAAAATTAATTGATATATAAAGTTAGTAATTAAAAAAAAAAAAAAAGATTATTATGTAACAATATGATATAGAATGTAATATAGGGTCTGTTAGGACGCAATTTGAGTCCTTAGCCCAAATGATGAATGAACTTAGGCCCAAAAAGCCCAATACAATGAATTTGTAGAGAGTGGGTTGAAAAACTGGGTTTTAACGAGTTAGACAACAAATATAATGGATTCAGGTGACAAGAAAGGGAAGACAAACTAATTTAATCTAAAGAAAATTGTCCTTGACATAGTCCGAGGAAATTAGTTTTTTTTTTTTTTAATTTTTTTCAAGTTTGATTACAAAGTCAGTTCTTGATGGCTACAATATTTTTCTTTTAGTTTCTTGATCCCCCTTTGGCGTGGAGAGTCTCTTCCATTATATAGTTCTCTTTAAACAATCTTGGTCTTCCATTTGTTGATCATCAAAACTACTACTTGAGTGCTTATTTTATCGGACACTCTCTCAAGCCCTTTGTGCGTTGGGGCAGCCAATACAACACTGTTCAGGGGTCTTCTCCACATTAATGCAGCCAGAAAGTTAGCTGCAGAGCATTCAATGCGGTGATAACAGCCTTTTCCTTAGATATTTTAGGACTCCCCCCTATCCTATGTTTCTGTAATGCTTATCTGTATCAACAGAATTTCCTGGAACATTCCCCTGGGCGACAAACCACCTATTCGAACCTCGGCTTTGGTTAGCTGAGAGGCATTCATCCTCGGACCACCCTTCTGGATGACCTTAATCGGACTTCACCTCTTTACTTACTAATACGGATCTTTATGAAAGTGTTTACCCGTCCTTGGACTGTTTAACGTCCTTGGATCGGGCCCCTGGCCCAATATATATATAAATATAGGCTCCTGGGCCCAACACCCCTATAGGGTCTATTTGTATCATTTGTTAATTTTTTATATTTTCATATAATTTTTGGAGTTTTATCATTTAAGGTTTTATTTTCTTAATTTTTGTTTTAAAGACTTTCGTAGTCAAATTATAATCTTATTAGGATATGTTTAGGGTTATCTTTACTTGAAAAAAAAAGGTGTTTTTAGCCTTTAAATAGATTGAAAATATGTAAAATAAAAAAGGAACATTTTATATATATAATTCAATAGCTACAATGAGGGAAAATTTAAACTTTGGTTTTTTTGGTAAAGAAGAGCAAGTAATGTTGATGAGCTAGAAGGCTCTTGACCAAAAAGGAACAATTCACTTTCAAAAAAACTAAAGGTTTTCTTTATTTTTATTTTTTGCAGATTCCAAGGTTATTTCCTGTGAATTCAATCAAATCGAAGTTTTCTTTATTTTCACTATTTTTATTTATATAATAATTAAACAATATTTATATAACTTTCTATAAATAATATTTTAACAAATTTTAAGATCCATTATTCTTGCTTTTGAAAAGCGAAATTACTAACTAAGTTTCTATATTTAACTTTTGCTAAATTATTTTCAATTGATGATATGGCTAATCTCTTTTTTTTTTTTTTTTGTGACATTATTGATCTCAAGTAGGATTTTATCAATTTTAATTTTGATTTTTTAGTACAAATAGTTGTAAAAAATATTGTTAGAAAAATCCTGTAAGTGATACATGCATTTAAAAAAGTATGTAAGTTTTTTATATTACATGTTTATCATTACAGATATTTCATTGCTATCTTTCTATTGTTTTCTGTTAATGAGAGATAAAATCTAATTTTGAATTTTGGGTTTGATGTTGAGAAAGAGAATGAGAGAGTGTTTAGTGTGTGGTCATGTGGGAAATTGGGTGGCTAATGTAGAAAATAAGGTATGTGAAAAATCAACTTATAAAAGGTAAAACCTAAAGCCGTTATGGAAAATAGATCTTGGAATCATCAACGATTCGACACTGTGTGAAATTGCTTGGAATTTCAGTTATTTTAGATTTCTATTAACTCATAATTTTGGAGCCTTAGGATGAGAAAAAAAAGAGCACAACCCACTAATGCTTTTTTTTTTTTTATAAATTTATAAAGACCAATCATTAACCCATAATATATGTTGCGAAGTTTTTTCTTATAGGGGCCTTAAGCCCTTAAGCATGCAATGGCCTAAATTGCTTATGCCTAAAGTTGCCTCGGTCTAAATCATGAAAAGAACTATCTTAAATTTGCTTGCTTATAATAAGCACAAGGGACTAAAAGGCTTTTTTTTTTTTTTTTTTTTTTTTTTTTTTGGGGGGGGGGGGGGGGGGGAGAAATTAAGGGACTAAAAGGTTATACTTATATAAAATAAAAAAAATAAAAACTGAACAATATCACTAAATCATAAAAGTACGAAAATTAACGAGAGTAACACTTAAAAGTGACCTTTTCAAACATTCCTAAATGGCTAAATGAGTATATATATATATATATAAAAGGTAGTTCTCATAAACTTCTTTTCCCTTAATTTTCCTTTAATTTCTCCAAATATTTTTTTTTTGTCACCATCTTTAGGTTACGAACATTGCTTTTATCTTAAAAGTAAGGATAGAATGATGGTTTTAGGATTTCATTCCTTATAACTATTTTTTGTTAAATTAAACTATTTGCACTCTATCTTTGGCTCAAGTGATATATATATATATATATATTAAATACTAAGTATTTTAATACACACACAGAGAGAGGGGAAAATGTCTTTTCTCATCTTTTATTTTCTCTTCCCCTACTTGAACCAATTACAGTGTATACTTTGTACTCTTCCTTTCCCATCACCATTTGATTCTAAGATTTCTTCTCAAACATGAAATAATTCAGTGACTTTACCTTAATTTACTATAGGTTTTACTAACGTATACCTTTATGATTTATATTAGTAAACTAATTTATGAAACTTTCTTAAAAAAAAATAATTCTTTTAAAAAGTGACAAACTTTTCTTATATCTTTTTAATTTTCAACAAAAACTTCATAAAATAGATAATTAATATATATCCTAACTGGATACATTTATTATACCCAACTATTGCACCAACTAGAAGGTTATGTGACAGAATATGTTGTTGTTCTTATGTTGTAAATTTTTTTTTTTTTGAGTTTTAATCTATGTCATTCGTTTTTAATAATAATTCTTTATCATTAAATTAAAATATCAATAAATTTTTAATGTAAATATATATTAACTTTTACATTTTTTATTTAATTATTTAAAATTTTATCAATTAAATTATTTGAAAAGATAATTATTCAACCCCTAGCATAGAAATTATATAGAATGGGTCCTCTATATTATTAGTTTGTCAGAGGATCAGGCTTTACACCATCTTATCATCCCCTATCACTGTCTTGTCCGACCAAACATCACCTTAATCAGACACAAAAATAATAATGGAGCATGTTAACCAGCACCGCTTGGTGCTGGTTAAGTGCAGAAATGACAAAAATATTTTGTCAGAAAAAATTAAAAAATTTTCAAATCGTACTTACAAAACTAAAAAATTAAAAATGGATGTAAATTGAAAAAATAAAAGATAAAAATTGTGTTTAAAAAAAACAAAGGTAAAAAATTTTATGCTTAACTTGTTCGAGTGGTGACCATTAACACAACCTAACAATAATAATAATAATATTAGCAAAATATTTTTATTTCATTTATAACATCTTTTGTCAGAACGATTACGTGTCCACAGTTGATTGGAATATGAGATCTCGAATCGTATCCAACGCCCCCTGCTAACATACGGACGGGACCACCATAGTATCCGTGTCAACATCATCAGACATCACACAAACGTCCATCAATATCCACACACGGCAAGTAAATAAAAACCATCACTTTGCTCTGATTAAATTGTGTATGTCTGATTGAGGGTCCAGATTTTTCTGATGTGGACGTGGCAAGAGGATAGGTTGGATTTTGCTTTTTCTTGAAATGTGAGCCATCACATCATTTCTGTTCCTGATCGACGGCTAGGAATTGCTTGCAAGTCAAATTATATATGCGAGTGACTGAGTGAGGGATTGGATTGGATTGGATTGGTGGGTCGTGAATTTAAGGAGATCATGTATTCCCAAGGTATTGGGATGATGAAAAAAAGTCAAACAATCAAATGGTTCTGGTTGCACGTGTCATGTTCTTATTTGTGTGCTCATTTTTTTGATGTAATTGCGACAAGATTCAACGGTTATGATTAAGGGAGGACGTACTCTCGCGTTAGGTACTTTTTTTTTTACTCTGACTGTCACGGGGGAAAATAAGTTGCATCACGCGCGTTTCGTGAGCGTGAAATAAATTTAAACACAGATTTAGACTTAAATATTAATATAAATATTCAAATAATATATTTTATAAAATGTTTTGTGAGGAATTGAAAAAAACCATTAAAACAGTCCATTACTTTTATATTTTTTTTATAATTTTTTTAAAAAATAATAATTTACTAATGTATAACGTAAATGTATAGATAAGTGAAACCTCATATAATATATGGGTCCGGTTAATATGTGCTCTTAGAGCACATATTAATCATTAATTTTGAAAAAGTTTTTATGAAAAATTAAAAAAGTTATCAAAACAATTAGTTACTTTTTAATTTTTTGATAAAAAGTTCCTTAAATTGGTTTACTAATGTATGCCGTAAGGGCATATGTTAGTAAATCCCAAAATATATATAAAAAAGAGAATTTTTGATAAAAATAATTATAATTGACGACCACTGATGGTGATGGTTGGCAACTAGAGACTAGTGAGGCGGTGGTTTGGTGGCCGTGGGGGGGTGGAAGTTTGGTTAATGAATTTTAGGTAAGGTGGAAAATGAAATGATTACAAATGAAAATTTAAAATATTTTTTACCACAGATGTATTTATTTCATGATCAACTAGGAAACAATTTTTAGTTAGCTAACAATTTCAATTGCCTCAACCACCAACAGATATTTAAAATATTTCTCAAAAATCAATTTCTATCGAAACAATCACCGTCTTAATCATAAACTTTATTAGCATGGAAAAAGAAGAATGATGCAAATTGTTATAATAATGAAAGGAAATTGCATTAGAGTCGTCAAAGAATGATGCAAATTGTAATAATGAAAGGAAATTTCGTCGTCAATCACCCGCCACAATCATCAATGATTGGGCTCAACAAGTTGTTAGTGGAATTTGGACGTATTAATGATTGCACTGCATTCGTTGCATCCAATTCTATTTTAGTCGTCTCTATCCCAAAGTTTGACGGCAATTTCAAACCTTTCTAGAGAGGCCCAATTTTCAATTATATATAACTGGTCACTGTCCCCCACTGATATTGAAAATCTTTTTGACCTATTGAACAAAGATCCATCCATCTAAATTAAGTTTGAAACGTCCTATAGGGGGGTCTGTTCCGCTTGATATTTTTCATAACAAAGGTGAGTTTGATGAGAATGTCACACAAAGGTCAGGGCTCTTAATTTTTAAAATTTTTAAATTATAGGGATATTTGTAACATGGACCATAAATTTTAAAGTTTTGTAACAACTCTTAAAAAAAAAAAAAAAAGGATACAAGGTCTTGGCGAGGTTGGCATGGATAAAAAACAATATGGTTTTGGTTTAACCAAAGGGTCCAAATGGCAAAAGGAAACATAATATTTAAGAGGAGGCTAAAGCTGCTAAACTCATGGAATTGAATTGGGGATTGATTATTAGATTTCAGCCTATCATTAGTGAAGCAACATATTTATAAAACGAGTGTAACTAATTGAGAATGTTAAGGTGGATAAGTGAAAATACAATGAAAGTTTAATTCAAAATTAGAAAAGGGAGCTTAAAGATAGGGTGAAAATATGAGGGAAATTCCTTTGAGATAGTTTGATCATATTCAAAGCTGTCATTTGCTGCAAAACTTGGCGTGAAAAATGCAGTGTTGGAAGGGGATTCTTTGCTGGTGGTGAAAGCTTTGACAGAATCCGAGAACTCCATGTCTCACATAGGACCGTTGATCAATGATGCTAAGAACTACTCCAAAACGTTTAGAAAATTACTTTACTCTCATGTAATGAGAGATTGTAATAGTGTTATACTTAACATTCAAGACTTTTTAGTGTAGATGGATGAAGCCCCACCACAAGTTTTTCATGTACTTCAGGCTGATTTAGCCGGTTTATTTCAATGAATTTACAGTTTTCCCCTCAAAAAAAAAAAAAAAATTAAAGCACTATTGTGAAAAAATAATTTAATTCAAATTAAGGGAACAATAAAATATAGAGGAAAACAAAAAATAACATAAACAAAAATAGTAAAAACAGACATGTTAATTAAGGAAATAATAGGACTAAATTGCCTCTAATCTTTAGAAAACTCAGTTCTAAGGATTTCTAGCCTCTAATTTTGGATCAATGTATTTGTGCTATCAAAGAAGGTTGCCAAAGAAATTGCAAAATCTGTTCTGTTTTCTATGGAAGGTGTTGACTGGGTTGGTGCTGGTGCTAAAGTAGCTTGGGCTGATTTGTGTTGTCCTAAGAAGGAATGGGTTTTGGTTTGAAATGAATGGAAGACTGGAATAAGGTTTCCTTGATTTGATGAAACTGTATTGCAACTTCCATAATATTGACTACGCCACACGTTTTGAGTGTTTGACCAAACGATTAAACTGCGATGGAGTTCAAAAGGCAGTTTGAAAGCCAACCTTGCAGAATGCTTACTGTTAGGAAGCACCATATCTTTGGTAAAGGTCATTTCATTGTGAATATCATTAGGCCTCATCTTAATTTGGTAACAGTCATTTCATTGGCCTTTTTAACCAAATTGAGCAATAATTTAACATCGACAAAAGGAATCAGATTTTTTTTAAGAAAAAATAAATTTGATAAGTATGTGGGATATGAGAAAGAAAGTAATATAGGGGAGTAAACCATGGATACAAGACCCTACAAGTTAAAACCGTGTATCAAGCAATCCAGGGGAACTCCTAGTGGGGATTTGAACCTAGAATATCTGGGTCTATAGCTCATTCCAAACCTCCCACTACTAGGCTGCACTCTAGCGGGTTTGTTTTTTGGCATAATTATAAAGCGAAAAGAGAAGGCAAAGCCTTTGTCCAAGAATTGGGATTGTTTCCAGCACATCCAATACAATTTCTTTCTAAAATTTTAACCATGTTCTTGCTTTATTTACATCCCTTTATAGACTGCCTATAGATATACTTGCTCCTGTTCTTAGTCCAACGTGTGTTGGTTAATGGTTACATGTGGGGAGCTTTATGACCTCAGACATTGCTAAGAAATAGGGTACTTTCTACCTTTGAATGTATTTGCTGAGAGTGACCAGCAATGGTTGACAGTGTCTCTACACCTTTGTTAAAAGTGCAAAGCAATGTTGCATGCCTCAAGCCACACAGGTAGCTAGTGGTGCAGCAGTTGCTGATGAGGGATGCACTAGCCAAGCCACAAGAGCAGCAGGCAGTGCAGCAGTTACTGATGCTAGGTGCATTGGTCAGGCCTTGAGGGCAGCAAGTAATGCAGCATTTGCTGATGAGGCGTGCACTACTCAGACCACAAGGCTTGCATCAGGGGACTTGATTAACTCAGCAGTCTTGGAATTACTTGAGGCCATGCCACATCATGAGTTCTTCATCCAGGATCGTTGAAGGAGTCAGTTCCACAGATCCAGGAGTTAGTTACTCAAGCTTGCCACGCGTATAGTTTCCAGAATATTCAAATAACTAATTTTGGCGTCAATTATAGAGTTGGTTATATTTTTCTGTGTATATAAACAGAGCATCTTGTATGTATTTATTCATTCAGTTCATTTCGTTGTAATTGACTCTCAATCAATGAAATTCTCTCAATTCTATTTAGCCTTTCCAGTTTTTATGTTGTGAATTGAGAAATAAAAGATAGTGTAGTTAATTCGAGATGACTAATCTCTTGAACTTGAGAGAGGAAATAGACATTTTTTTATTAATTTTTTGCTTGCTTCATTCATAATTCCTACTTGCATAAATACTAGTAAGGAGATAAGTTTCATCACAACCAAGTCCCAAAACATAGGATCCAACTCCTACTTAAATGTAAATACAAATTGAAATTAAATCCTAATCCTCATCTTAATCTATTGCATAATTTTATTAGAATTCTATTCAAATTCAAATCTTCAACTACTTCAGAATTATTTGCCATTTGGCCTTGGGACACAACATTCCCTTCCCCTTCAGATGAATCTTGTCCTCAAGATTCTGCAACATAGAAATTAACCCTTGCTCACATTGATTGGAGAATACTCGGTCTCGGATTTTGAAGTGTTGAAGGAAAATTATGACCATGGAGACTTGCACCAATTCTTTAACTATTTTTGTGAGCACTAGAAACAAAAATATCTTGCTTCTCATACCCTTGAACTCATCAGGAATGACAAATTCAATGTGTGGGATTGAGATCGACTCATTTGAATTCATGAAAAGATCCCTTTGATCAACATTTTCCACTTCATTGAACCTTTGATCTTCAAACTCAATTTTTGTAGAAAGTGTACCCTCCAACATATTACTTTCTTGAATTGTTGGTGATGCTTGGAGTACATCACTTTGATTCTCTGAAATTTCATGGGATCCTTGATCTTTTGATTGTTCTTTGAGTTCCAAAAGAACATTGGATTGTTTATCTAAGACCTCTATCATTTGATCCCAAGAATCTTGCATATTTGCTTCCATCCTTGCTATACTTTTGAACATGTCCTTGGTAATATCTAACATTTGGTTGACAATTTCTGACATGCTCCTCTTGATAGGTAGATGTGGTTTTTTTTTTTTTTTTTTTTTGGATGTTGCAGCGGCTACCTGGAAGTATGGTGGCTGTTGTTTGCCTTGGGTTGTAGATTGGATGATAGTATGGGATGAGAATACGATTGATATATATATATATATATATATTTTTTTTCAATAAATTGGATGGATCTATTGGCTCTATTCCCAAATGTTGTGAATTGAGAAATAAAAGATAGTGTAGTCAATTTGAGATGACTAATCTCCTGAACTTGAGAGAGGAAATAGATATTTTTTTATTAATTTTCTGCTTGCTTCATTCATAATTCCTGCATGCATAAATACTAGTAAGGTGATAAGTTTCATCACAACCAAGTCCTAAAACATAGGATCCAACTCCTACTTAAATGTAAATACAAATTGAAATTAAATCCTAATCCTTATCCTAATTTATTGCATAATTTTATTAGAATTCTATTCAAATTCAAACTTCTTCAACTACTTCAAAATTATTTGCCATTTGGCCTTGGGACACAACATTTTACAACCTTGAATCATTTGCTGTTTAATTCTGGTGCCAACATTTTACTTAATTATTAGTAGTTTAAAAAAAAAAAAAAAAAAATTGATGAGTAAGCCATGATCCCCTTTGGCCTTGGTAATCCCCAGATGCTGAACACCACCATTATTGGTAGGTTCTTTTGGAAAATGAGAATCTGTGAATGATGATTAAGTGATTAAAGGTTCATTTGTTGGCCCCCCATATATTCTAATCTATTTATGATTTTTCAAACACAATCAACTTTAGCTTCTATATGAACAGGGATAAGCCCAATATCCAAAATTTTCCTTCTCCTTAAGAATAAATTAGAAACAGATTTTCTACTACCAACTCAACATAAAAATATAAATGTGGCAGCAATAAATAGAATGAAGTAAACGTGACGAATACCAATGAGAGTCATGACTCATGGCCTCTTGGCCGTAATGCCTTTTCTTCTTTTCTCTTTCAAAATTATTATTTTTAAATAAACATATTTGAGACAAAATTTAGGTATAATTTCTTAGGTATCTTACTTTAGACTTAAAATTGAATTTAACTACATGATTGTATTAGACAATACCAAAAAAAAAAAGAAAAAAAAAAGAAGGTTGTGTTATCTTTTCCCATGATAAATAAATTCAACAATATAATTTCTTAGTCAATGCAATAACATGGTGGAATTTAATTAAGAAAGTAAGGTATTACACCTAAATTTTATTTATACCTAAGTTTTTCTTGTATACTTATTAAAATTTGAAGTTTGGTCTCTTCAAGAATTCAATTGGTCTAAAGAGGATAAGAAAAATAATGGTCGGCTAACCTATAACTTGTGACCCCTTCTCCCCTAAAAGAAAAACATTTTAAAATAAATTATTTGTAAAAATTGTGTATGTGTGTTGGTATGGATTAACAAATCAATAATGTTTATAGAATGGTTGTATTTGTGCTTACTCTTCTTGTTTATATTACACCTACAAGATAAGTGTTATTAGTCATAAATATTGTCAAAGTTAAATTTCATAATAAAAATGAAGATTTTTTAAAAGATTATTTGATTTTGTACTTGAAAGAGAAATTATTGCAAAATTTAGCACATACTTAGTCATAGATTATTTTTGGGATTCGAAAGAATGATGAAATATATATTTGATAAATAATTGATTTAAAATGTATTGAGAAACAGTTGTTTTGGGTCTTTTCTTTTGTTTAAAATATTTTTTTTTCCTTGAATTTTAATATAATTTTCTTTCTTAAATTCTATTTTTGCTTCATGCTACAATTTCTCAAGAAGAGAGAAATGGGAGGAAAATGTCAATGAAAACATACCCAAGGGCTGGGGGTGAATGAAATGGAAATGAAAAGCAGATGAAACAGTTTAGTGAACATGAAGCAAAATGTAATCAACGCATCTCGAATGCATATTTCCTATTACCTTTGTCCTGTCTAATACGATCTTTTCAGATTGACCCAGGGTCGTATCCACAACTTTTCCAAGGAAATTAGGAAACTAATAATGCATGTGAGGATAGATTAGATAAAGAATTAACGGAGCAAGACAAATAGAAGAGTTAAGGATTTATCATTGTCCTTCATCTGACAATTATTATTATATGTTATTATGTTGTTTCTACAGAGAGATCCCACTGTTGTACTACTCTAGAATTGCTTAGACTAAAATTGGGAATTAAGTCCATTTTCCTAACTATATAGTTAGTAGGCACGATTTTAAAAGTATATATATTACTAACATTTTGAGTCACAAAGACTCGATTTTGGGTCTATAAACCGAGTCTCAAAGACCCGGTTTTCATGTTTGAACTAGATTTGAGTTTGTGTTTTTTCCACGTGGCGTCCACCTGAAAATCGAGTTTTATAGACTCGATTTATAAACCGACTCTTTAAGCATCGGTTTGTGTGTGACGTGGCAATTTGTATGTGACGTGGTTGATCCACATGGAAGCCACTTGGAAACCGAATCTCTAAGACTCGATTTCTAATAGGGCTTTTTCAAAATTTAACGCACTCTGTCTCTAACGCCTTGCCACTCTCACTCACCCTGTCACTCTCACACAAACCAGAGCACTCTCACGCCTCTCTCAGTCACCCTCTCCACCCTCACATAGACACCCTGTCACCCTCTTCTCTCACTCACCCTCTCCACTCTCACACAGTCACAGAGCCACAACGAGGTGTACAGAGATTGTATCAAACCCTTATCACAGAGCTTTGAGTGCCTTCAGTCTACGCGGTCTCTCAAAACTAAAAAAAAAAGGTGAGTCGGTTTATGTGTGTGTTTCACGGTTTGGTTGTTGAGAAACAGTGGGAAAAATCAAAGAAACTTTGGTTTTAGTTCGTTTTTTTTTTTTTTTTTTTTTTTTCTATTTTAGTTTCTGTAGTGAATTTCTAATAGAACTGTTAAAAAAGATCGAAACTTTGTTGTTTTTTGAGATTGAATTGGTATGTGGAATCGGATTATGTTTCTGGGTTTGTTTATATTTGCTGAGGATTTAATTTTAGTGCTTTGTTGATCAAAATTTACTTTGATCTAAGTTTGATTTGGTCAGTTATGGTAAATATGTTACTAAGAATGGAGAAATTGGAGATATATATATATATATATATACTTGTTGGGTTGTTGAGGATTTAATTTTTAGTTGTTTTTTGGAAAAAATTTACTCTGATTTAGTGCTTTTTCTCTAAACTTTGCTAGAGTGGACAAAATGCTTTAGTTGTTTTTTTTTTTTTTTTAAACAATTACAGTAACATTGGCCTGCTAGGTTACTAAGGATTTAATTTTAGTTATTTGTTGGAGAAAATATATTTTGATTTAGTGATTTTATAGATGTTAGTAATATATATACTTTTTCTCTAAAATCAGTATTGTCTAACATGAATGTAAATCATGTCATGTTTAGCTCAACAAAAAAAGAAAAAAGAAAAAAAAGGTGAACTTAATTTTTTACAATAAACCAAACAATCAGTATTGTCTAACATTATTGTGTTAAATTTTATTTAAGAGCCGTTTTATTGACATTAGCTAGTTTGATGTGGATCAATAAAAAATTATGATATTAGATGGCATTCATTCATAGGTAATGTAAAGGTTATTAGGCAGAAATCAAATTGGCGGAATTTTATTTTATTTATTTAAAAAATTGGCTTAAACACTATATACTCAATCATTCATAATATAAATGATGACATGAAGTTGAATTAAATAAAACTAAGAAAATAAAGTAATTACTTGTTATTCGTTGGCTTTGGCCTTGGGAAGATTATGTTCAAGATATAGGAAATAGAAATGACTTCATTGTGTGCAACAATGTTAAACTGTTTAGATGGGGAGACACTTGAATTTACTTTTTTTTTCTTCTTCCTTTTTCTTAATTGGGATTTGGGTTTTCAGGTGAGGAACCCTCCCTCATCCTCATGGGCCATGATAACTTGACAAGTAAAATTGAGTTCTCCATTAATCAAACATGCTTTATCATTGGCATAAGTTGGTTCTATTCCTTTTCATTGATCATATTCTTTCTATTGATTGGCTTAAAAAAATCATTTTGTGTATGACAATTTGGACATGAAATTTCTGTATAATCTTCTTGGGAACTTATATTTTATGTTGATCATAAAAATTATTTGGCTTTGAAGGCGTTTTTGATTATTTTGATGGATGCTATCTAGTACTAGTGGCTTATATATAGTCAGTGCCTTCAACTTCTTTTAGTTTTCCTTGTTTGACCATGGTACTTACCTATTAATTCATATGGGAGATAAAATCTGTTGTTAGTTGGTAGGGTTCTTTCTGAAGTATCTGCCACAGGGCTATAGAATTAATTGCTGCCTAGCATATACAACTCAATCGATATTCAATTTGTTAAGGGTCATGGGAGTTAGAATATGAAATCCTTGGAAGGGAGGGAGTTGGTGACTAATGCAAGGGAGTTGAAAAACTAGTTTTAGCAAGGAGCAGTTATACCAAGGAAAATAATTCTATAGAATTAATTTTTTTTTTCAAGCATTAAGAGTGAAGTAAACAAAGTGGAATGCAACTCTCCTGTCAAATAAACTGTTTGGAGTGTGTAATAATTGTACACCCAATTGTGTTGAGATTTCTATGCTTTGCCAATTCTTTATTTCTAGGATCCTTTTATGGGTGGTTATATTTTATGTCATGAGTAGGATTAGGAGCTGTTAAAACACTCTTACTTATTTGAGGCAAAGGCATGGTGCATATAAAGTTCAAGAGAGTATCGAGTATATATATACTTTGATTCCTACTTTAGCAGCTTTTATACTTATTTGGGCCATTGGGAATTTGTGATTTTTTGTATAAGGGCAATGTGACTTTTCTGGTTGCTAGTAGAAGTTGTGTGTTATGTGGCATTAGTGTATATTGCTGCATTAGGCATTATTTACGTCTTGTAGTGTCCAGTTATTTTGTGTATTCTAGTTATGAGGATGGACCTGAGTATTCTGTGGAACTTTATCATGTTCTGAAGAATAAATACCTAGAAACTCTTTGAATAACTTTTGCCTTATTTTGCCATCACTTGTCTCTGCTTTGATAACCATTGGATACAACACGGTTTTTTGAGAATATTTCTTAGATTGTTTTTGTTTTTGTTTTCAATAATGTCTATTACGTGCTAATTGCTTATCATTCTTGTGTAGTATGGCTGCTGCAAATGCTAGACAGATTGACCATGCGTAGCCTGTCCCCATTGACAACTCAGTGTTAAGGTTGCAGGTCAACCATCGGTTAGACGCTATTTGGAATGGGCAGGTAAAACATAGCACTAAAGATTTAACGAATGTACACGCATTTAATTCATACAATGTACATGCACTTGCTGTCATAAGTTAATCCATGGTTTTGTTTTATGCAGGATCCAGGGTCCCTTACCTGTTGTAGCCGTAGTGAAGAGTTCTCCAATCGAGAGCCAATGGTGGATGACCGAGTCGTTGACATCATTAAAGCACTTGGTTTGAAGTGACTCCTCAGGACCCTGGGTAGAGAGATTGACCATGGCCTGATAATGGCCTTAGTGGAGTGATGGCGGCTCGAGACTTGCACCTTCCACATGCCACATGGTGAGGTCACCAACACATTGCAGGATGTGGAGGTTCTTCTCGGGCTTCCTGTGGATGGTGATGCTGTAACATGGAGTACGCAGAAAGAATGGGAGAATGTGTGCCATGAGTTCCTTGGCTTTCGACTTATAAATCAAGAGCATACGTAACTTACTGGCTAGAGGATTCTCATCAAACGGCTTTTGGAGCAAGTTGCCAATCCATTGACGCCTAATGTTAAAGAGGATCAGCTGCATAAGTACGCACAATGCTACATCCAAGCGCTGCTGGGGGACGCAATTTTCATGGACAAATCCGATGATAGGGTGCATCTAATGTGGGTGCAGAAATTGCAAGACTTTTGCAACCTACAAAGGTACAGTTGGGGAAGTACTTGCCTTGCATGGTTGTATCGAGAGTTATGCAGGGCAAGCGATAAGAAGCCAGTCAGATTGGTGGGTGCTTACTGTTGATCCAGTATTGGGCGTGGGCCAAGTTCCACTATTTGTGCCCGACAGTTAAGCATGGCCCACCAGTGGGTGTTTATGGTCCTCCAGTGCGTGGTCCACTGTCCCTTAAGTAAGTCTCTATCTCATACACGTCATATACATTATATGATCATTACCTAAGCCCACAATCATGTAACTTGATTCTATTTATATATTTCAAAGGCTTCTAGGAATTATTTATGTCAACATTAAAAAATTTTAAACAGAGGTTCAATATATATGATTACGTTAATATACTCTAATTTTGTGACTGTCATGTGGCTTGTATGTGCTTTGTTTTTTATAAGGACTGTTTCTTATTCTAGTGGGTGCTTATGGTCCTCCAGTGCGTGGTCCACTGTCCCTTAAATAAGTCTCTACCTCATACACGTCATATACATTATGTGATCATTACCTAAGCCCACAATCATGTAAATTGATTCTATTTATATATTTCAAAGGCTTCTAGGAATTAGTTATGTCAACATTAAAAAATTTTAAACAGAGGTTCAATATGTATGATTACGTTAATATACTCCAATTTTGTGACTGTCATGTGGCTTGTATGTGCTCTGTTTTTTATAAGGACCGTTTCTTATTCTAGTGATATTATTAATTGAGTAAATATCTATAAGATTATCTTAGTAGTTATATGTGATTACATTATAGTTTTAATCATAACATTATCTTAGTAGGAAAGTTCTAGATATTGATCCCTTGTTCTTGATTATAGGTGGGTGTGGGTCCCAAACAAGAAAAACAGGCCCACCCACATCTTCAGGGACAAGTATCGCGAGCAAATAGCTTCAATGTTGTCAGGCCAGGTATGAAAATGCCTTGTTTAACATGTTTAGGAACAAGATATACGTTTGGTGAAATTTGATTCTTAAACATAGTTGCCTAATGTATTGCGTACTTGTTTTTGGGTTGTTGTAGGTGGTGTGGTAGCTGTATGAAGTTGAATTAAAGGACCTTCCGCCGTGGTACGTTGCAGGGAGGGTTGTGTGGATGGCAACGGTGCTGCTTGTATGTTTCCACCTAGTAGAGAAACATACACCAGATCGTGTCGTTCGTTAATTTGGGATGATCCAAGAAATTCTTTGCGATGTTGACACTGACACAGTGCTTCATGCTATTGATTTGAGGAGGAAGGTCAGTGTTGATTGGATGTGGAAACATGCTGTGCATATCATGGAGTGGGGTAATCGCCTTCAACGGCGTTGTGAAGCAGTGCTTGGTGATATGCCTCCACAGCACGAGTACTTCGACTGGTTCAAAAGGATAACTCGGAGGTTCATCGATAACCCCGGTGGTAGATTGATTCTAATGGTAACTTCTCCATTAGAAGTATCTCGAGCAAATAACTTCAATGTTGCCAGGCCAGGTATGAAAATGCCTTGTTTAACATGTTTAGGAACAAGATATACGTTTGGTGAACTTTGATTCTTAAACATAGTTGCCTAATGTGTTGCGTACTTGTTTTTGGGCTGTTGTAGGTGGTGTGGCAGCCGTATGAAGTTGAATTAGAGGACCTTCCGCCGTGGTGCGTTGCAGGGAGGGCCGTGTGGACGGCAACAGTGCTACTTGTATGTTTCCACCTAGTAGAGAAACATACACCGGATTATGTCATTCCTCAATTTGGGATGATCCAAGAAATTCCCTGCGATGTTGACACTGACACAGTGCTTCATGCCATTGATTTTAGGGGGAAGGTCGGTGTTGATTGGATGTGGAAACATGCTGTGCATATCATGGAGTGGGGTAATCGCCTTCAACGGTGTTGTGAAGCAGTGCTTGGTGATATGCCTCCATAGCACAAGTACTTCGACTGGTTCAAAAGGGTAACTTGAAGGTTCATCGATAACCTTGGTGGTAGATTGATTCTAATGGTAACTTCTCCATGTGTTTTACGTCTTACTGTACTTCTTAGCATGAAACCACTGTTTAGAGAACATAATATATGTGGTCCAATGTCTACTTAGCATCAAACCTCCCTTTTAAATTGTTGTCTGCTTAAGATTCCTTATAGAGAATTTTGTTGATTTACCTTATAGAGAACTTTGTTGATTTAAAAATCTAATTTGAGATGCTATAAGGTCATATTTCCTATTTCAGCCTTTAGTGTTATAGTATACATTCTTCTTTCCATTTTTATTATTTTTAATTTTTGCTCATTTGAATTTTTAATTAGCATTTTTGTCTATGCTATCCACTAGCTACATTTTTAATAGAAAAAATAATTTAAATTTAGTCAAAGGTAACACTTGGTTTCCCTATAATTTGCAACTACTCTTGCGACAGTGGCTACTTAGAGGCCAAGCACTACTGAGAGCCCAAGCACGAGCACAACTCTTGCTGGATGTTGCTCTCGTCCGCCTGTTGCTACCCCTCGGGTTGGTAAATAAGACCACTACAAAATCGAGCCTTTGAAACTCGATTTGTACTGGCAGGTTTTTTATTATTATTAAAATATTGGCAATTATTTACGAATATGCCACCCAAATGGAAATTGAGTTTCAAAGATTTGATTTCCACTGAGATTTTTTCCCCCTTCCCCCACCTGCAGTAGTAAACCAGAATTATTTTTTTCTTCCCCTGCAGCAGTAAACCAGATCCAGAAAACATCACATTGGGCAGTAGTAAACAACTAGATACAAAAATAATATATATATATATATATATATATATTATGATACCAGTCAAATGGAGAGTACATTAGATGCAAAAAACTGGATTAAAACAGTTACTGTTCATGGGCAATATAGTTACCCTCTTAGCTACAGACTAGACAGATTTAACCACTACATGAGGCACACAAAAAACATTACTAGCTATCATTGCTTCAAACAAGGCTCCAGTGGTTGAACTTGCCAAAGTACTAGCTACTAATGCCAAAGTAATATCATTGCTGGCATTATAGGCAAAAGCTGCATAACGCAACTAATGTAACGAGTACAACGGATAGCGAATAGTTCAATTACAACAACATTCAGCAATACACAAAATAACAACTGAGTCGATACAACATAGTCTACATAGTCGCCTAGCACTTGTCCATACCCAAGATAACCACAACTCTCACGTATAATGCATTCCAAAATCGAGTCTCCGCTTGCTTGACAAATATTAAAATACGGTCGTTAGTTCCCAAATGCGAAGAACAAAAAGCAAATGAAATTCTGAGCATATTATATAAAAATAGTGACAACACTTGCCTAGTTTGTAGCACTACCGCTTGTCGAAGCCCCACGGGAATTGGGACATATTTTGCGGCTATGCCCCTCTTCATGACACACTCCGCATCGCTGCCTCTATTGAATCTCCCTCAAGTCTAGATCTTCCCTCCGGCTTCCCCCGTTCTCGCCGTACCTTATCCATTTCATTCCTTATTCTTGACTTCACAGGACAACTTTTGACCTGCAATAGCTTTGGGTCAGGCACCCACCGTGGTCCGCAAACGTCCCTCCACAATGACTCTGACTTTGACTTTGGCACCACAATTGATGTGCATGTGTGTGAGTGGTGTTGTCCAAACTTTAACATGAGTCAATATAGCTGGTCGCATTAAGGTGCAGACCTTGAAGAACTTTAATTGCATGTGAACAAGAGATCTTAATGTTTTGCCACTTTCCACAACCACATATTCTAGCAAATACGTGCACTTCATGACTATGGTTTCCCCCTCCACCTCTATGGTTGTTGTATGAGGTAACCACTTGATTTACACTAGTTTCATGCTTAAAATTCCATAGAGTGTGTCCTAAAATTTTCTGCGCATTTTGGTATAAATCCTTATTGCATAATACTCCACACCTTACCTCGAGAGAGATCAGAAATAATTTCTTTATGTCGATGGTGGAAATATGCAACAAGTTTGCACCAAGTGAATTCAACCATTGCAGCAATGGGCAAACTGCGGGCACCTTTAAGTACCCCATTAAAGCACTTAGAGATATTGGTTGTCATTGCCCCGTAACGTCTTCCACCATCATGTGACTGGGTCCATTTGTCCAGATCCTCACTCATTAGATACGTGTATGGCATATAGCATGCAACATGGGGATCATCAGGGTCTACACTCCTTAATGCATTAATCTCGACATCCTTAATGGTTTGCATTATGGACTCAAATTTAGCTTCATGAGTCACATATCCAGCTTTCAAGGCCAATGCCTTTAGAGTTGGGTCATCAAAGTGTGTGTTGAAGTTGCTAGCAACATGTTGAAGGTAATATTGGTGAAATACGCGTACGCTTCCGTCATCTCCTCTAGGTCATTCTGCAATGGTGCATTTGATACCTTTATGTTGGTCAGAAATAATGTAAATGCCCTCGTCAGGTATCACATGCCTTATCGAAATCTTGATACACTCTAAAAACCACCCTAACTAGGCTCTGACTCCTTGTTCACAACAGTAAAGGTGAGAGGCAAAACCTTTTGGTTAGCGTCGGTTGCCATTGCAATCATCAACACCTCTTAATATTTATCATACAAATGAGTCCCATCAATATTGATCACTGGCTTGCATTATCTGAATGCAGCAATGCATGGAGCGAATACCCAAAATACGTAGTGCAGTAACGTAGTACCAACTATGGCTCTAGGTATAGTGTAATAGTTGTACTAAGTACCTGAATCCCAATCCAAGTATGCCAACAACAACTTTCGCAACCTTTGGTAGGGATCTTCCCAATCTCCAAATATCTTAGCAATTGCCTTTTGTTTTACGTCTCATACCTTCTATTAAGAAAGCTCATGATTATACTTAGTATGTATGATCTCCCAAAGTTCATCAACAGGAGCAATGTGATTTTGTTGCAATTTTCCCACGATTCCTGATGCAACAAAATTAGAATCCATCATTTTACTGTCTCTTCGTAGGCCAAAGGGTATACAACTGTGTAGACTCACATAAAATGTGACCATCCATAAACCATTAAGTTTAGCCTTCATGAATGCCCCAACGTTCCACTTGCAGTTGGTGTTAATGCATGAGACGCACAATTTAGTTTTAGTCAACCTCCTGATAAAAAATTTCTATTATTTTTTGCTGCGTATATTATCAATGCACGCTTCACCACCTCTTTATTTGCATATGTCAACCCTTTACTAAAATGCATCCCATCTTCCCAAGTAGAAACAAATGGTATCTGAAGACGTGAGAGATCAATCATATTTTTCCAAGTATTTGCATAGAATGACTCGGTAGGAGGTGTGTAGGCAGTGGTCGTATTTGTATCATGCTGGATGCCAATATCATCATTTGCATCACCTTCATCATGGCACTCCATATTTTTCTCTTCAAAATTGGGAACGAGTTCATGGTTATCCACATCCCTATCAAAGTCGCCTCGCTCAATCCTTTCTTCATACTCATCCATATCATCAAGATTTTCACCCTTATTTGTAGCATGATCTTCGTCTTCGTTTCCTCCCCTAAATGTGTCTCTTGAGGTTGGAGTGTTTCACCAGTATTAGCAGCATGATCTTGAGATGGAAGCATATAACTTCCCATTGTATAGCCTGCCATTGCAATGCATCCATCATCTAGGGCTGTAAATTGTAAAGATGTAGTTGTTTGTTGCACCTCCTTAGTATCAGCTTTTGCAAGCGGCTCCGAACTTACATACAACTTAGCAGCATTTACTTGGGGCATTTTATTGATCCTATTAAACATGATCTTTACATTTTTGTCTCCTTTGATTGCCATGTATCCATAATTTATCTGTTCATGAAAGACTTCTTGTGGGTAACGATAAATAATCTTTATGTCATAACAAGTAGGGTTCAAATTCAATTCTTCCATTATTTTCCTCTTCAAATCATTCAACGTCTTCAACTTACGACGTATCATCATGTAGTAGCATTCGATACCTGGCCCTCTAAATGGGAATCCGTCAATCTATTCAGGATTGACAATGGGTCCACCGTAGTATACATTTATATCAATATTCTTCAGAGATTGTGAACTTATTAGAGTCAAGTGTAATATGTTAGTGACATATTTTATCTCTTTCATTTAACATCAATTGCAAAACATTTTCTATCTACTCATAGTACAAAAATTACAACTTGTCACCCCACATTTGCATATACTCACCCCATATCACATACAAACACACTCAATCATTATCATTTTGTACTTAAACAAATAAAAAAACTAAAGACAAAACTCACCCCCATTACAAAATTTCAACTCATTGTAACAAAAAAATAAAGAAAAATATTAAACTCAACAAAAAAAAATAGTCATGAATAAAAGCCTAACAATTCATATAACTACAATATTTTTTACTTTTTATAAAAGCCTAACAAATATATACACTAACTTGTTAAATCATATGCATACACAAACCCCACATTTGCATATACTCACCCTATCACATACAAACACACTTAATCATTATCATTTGTTTCTAATATAAAAAAATAAAAAATCATTAATCATACTCAAAAAAAAAAAAAAAAAAACTAAACACACAACTCACCCCATTACAAACCTTCAAATCATTCTATTGAAAATATAAAGAACAATATCAAACCAAAAAAAAAAAAAATAGTCATGATATACATATCCATAAAAAAACCTAACAATACATATATATGTAACTAACAACTAGAGAGAGTGAGAAACCTTACTTGACATGAGGATGTGAAAATATGGAAGGTGAGTTTGATTTGAAGTTTTGTAATGGGGTGAGTTTTGTATGAGAGTGAGAGAGAGAGAGAGTGTGTGAGAGAGGAAGAGAGAGCTGCTGGGTTTTTTGGAGGAAAAAACGGAGAGACCCCAGACCCACATTATGAGGACTAGAGGTCAGTAGTTGCCTTAACGACGTGGAAGCTTATGGACCAAAGATTAAAAATCGAGTCTCTAAGACTCGATTTTAAAAACCGAGTCTTAGAGACTCGATATCCAGCTAGAATCCACGTTAGATGTAGTATACACATAAATCGAGCATTTGAGGGTCGAGATAGAAAGCGAGTGTAGAGAGGAAAAATTTTCAACCTATCATAAGCTGACATGTCACACTACCAAGTCCATAAAATACAGTCAATTATAAAGCGCCACGTATTGCTGCTAGATTTTACTATCACTACTCAGAAACCAACAGAAATTTGCCAAGTGTCATGCAAAAACCAATCACACATCAATGCACGTGTAAGCGATGACATAATCAGCCTCGCACGTGTAAGCGATGACATAAGCGGACCAATCAGGCTGTGACATGTGTCACCAATTAGACTCCGCCACGTGTCGCTCATCCACCTCCAAATTCCTATAAATAGAAGCTTTCCTAAGACATTTAGGAGGACACTAAGCCATCTGAAGCACAAGCAGCATCAGAGAAGATTCAGAAGCATCAGAAGTATAGAAGCTCTACAGGAATCAAGTCTCAAAGCCTTCGAGAACTTCAAGAACTTCAACCTCAAAATCGAAGAACATTCAAAGCAGAATCATCCAAACTATCTACCTAGATCCTAAAGTTTGTGGGAATCAAGCCAAAAGTGTCCGAAAACATCAACAAATCACAAATCAGTGACGGATCCAAGCTTCTAAAGCCCTGAAGAACTTCCACCACAAACCTTCAAAGACGAAGAACGCACGAAGAACACGAAGAACAAGAAGAACGTGAAGAACAAAGGATTTCTAACAAGCTCATAGCCAGAGATTCATTGTAATTCCGTTTCAGCAATCTTCGATCCATCCCTCAACCAAATTGAAGGATATTTTGTGTTCAAATCAAAATCACATTACCACAAATCCAAATCAATAAGTCTTGCAAGGAGATCGAATCAGAGGATCACTCTTTTGTAATCACAGAGAATTGTACCACATTCATCAATACAAATTCGCATTTGTAAAACTATTTTACTTGTTTGAGTTATTTCAAACTAAGAAATTTAGACGTCCACAACGAGTCTCTAAGACTTGATTTCCAAGTAAACCTCGGGCCAGCTCAGATCTGATCCAAACAAGAAAACCGAGTCTTTGAGACTTAGTTTATAGGCCCAAAATCGAGTCTCTAAGACTCGAGATGTTAGTAAAATATATACTTCTTAAACTGTGCCTACTAACTATATAGTTGGGAAAATGGGCTTAATTCCCAATTTTGGCCGAATTGCTTATGTTTCTTTTTTTTTTTTTTTTTTTATAGGAAATTAGGAATTGCTTATGTTTCTGTTCAGCTTTTAATAAATGTTAATTATTTTAAAATATTTTTTTAGTAAGATATTATTAAAAGATCAACTAATTATAATTAAAATGATTGAAGTTGTATTGTATTTATAAAAAAAATCATAATTAATTTTTTTTTTGTTTATTAAATATATTATATGATAACTAGCCCCTGAGCATGCGCATGAGTGAGTGATCAGAGGCTTTTTTATTTATTTATTTTTTGTAAAGATTAATAATTTGCATCTATTATAATTTAGAAATATTTTTTTTTTTTTTTTCAAACAAATAAAAATGATAAACTTTAGAGATAAGCAGTAACTATAATTTCTTTTTTGAATATGAAAGGATAAAAATTCTAAATTTTAGGAGTTCTCTTTTTGAATTTAAAATGAAATTTGTTATTTGACATTTATATCCTTATTTCTAAATGAAGTTGTCCTTCATTAATGATGGTATTTTTGAAACACATAAAAGTCCAGTTGAAAGAGATGAATCATCTTATATAGAGTATAGATAAGATCTAATCATTCAAATTATGGATAAAAAATTCAAGATTCTAATAAAATGAATTGTAGCATTTTTTTCTTTCTTTCCAAATATAAATATAATGCCTATATTATTAAAACTTGAATTTTAAGGTAATCTTTCAAATATTTATCATTTTTATTGTTTTTTTTAGGACTCGTATCTCTAATTCTAATGCTTATTTTGTTTGTATTTTTTGCCCAAAATTAAAGAGTTTGGCCCAAATAGAATAAATTTTCATAATTTTCAACCTAAAAAATTAAGAAAAATAAAATAAAATTTTGAGCCCAAAACTAAAAGGCACTCCACCAAAAAAATCAATTTAAGGCCCAATTAGTCCAAAATGGACTAAAATGGACCAAGTGGACCAAAGAGTACGAAATGGACCAAAATGCTACGCTTATATGGTTCAAAAAAAGTATAGTAATAATAAATGCTATACTTTAACTTTTGAATATTGATCATATTTATTGTTTTTTTACGGCTTATTTCTCAAATTTCAAATGTATATTTTGTTTGTATTTTTTAACCCAAAATTAAAGAGTTTGGCCCAAATAGAAAAAAATTTTATATTTTTCAACTCAAAATTTAAGAAAAAAGAGAAAGAAAATTTGAGTCTAAAACTAAAAAGGCAACTTATAAAAAAAAAAAATCAATTTAAGGCAATTAGTCCAAAATGGATTGAATTGGACCGAATGGGCTTGAGTGGACTGAATGGATAGAAAGTAGACTGAAAATGATCGAATAGACCTAAGTGGACCGAAGTAAACTAAAATGCTATGCTGATGTAGCTCAAAAAGAATGTAACAATAGTAAATACTACACTTCAACTTTTATATATCATATGTAATAAAATTTGTACTAAATACAATATCACAAAAAAATAACTAGGAATTTGTTTATTATATTTTTGATGTGAAACTAATCGGTCATGTTACTCTGTAAGTTTTTTAGTTAGTAAATGACATTGTTAAAATGTTCTTTTTTATATTTAAATAATAACATTCATAATATGCATTATTTAAAAGATCTCATTATTTGATTAATATTAATTTAAAAAATTCTTAAATAACTTCATGTAGTAATAAATTTGGACAAAATAATTAAATTAACTCATTTAGTTATTTACTAACAAAATTTATTTACTAATAGATCTTACGATTAAAATTGACAAAAGTGAATCAAAATGCTATATTGATGTAGCTTAACAAAAGTGTAATAACAATAAATGCTATGCTTAAACTTTTAGATATTATATAGATATAGATTAGTTTAAGTAGTCAATTATGAGTGGTGGAAAACGAAATTGTTGGATCAATATAAAAGTAGTTGTCCACCATTTGCCTTTGAAGCAAATTGTGACCAAAATGTGGCAAGAGATGTGCCCATTGAAGAAGTGTTATACAATTAGTAACATTATTTATTTATTTATTTTTCTGACTAGACCATTAATACATTCAATCTACCAAGCTAGCAAAATTTACTAACCTCATAAAAACTCAAAAGATATATGTTATCTTAATTGGTAATTTTTTTAAAAAAAATTTTATCGTTAAATAAGGTATTTAGGGTTCGATCATTGTCTACACAAAAAATCAATTGGTGTCTTAATTTGATGATAAAGAGTAATTATCATGGAATAAGCGTCATATGTTTGAACTTTGAAATACTATCTTATCTATCAACCAAAAAAAAAAAAAAAACTCAAAAGTGAAAAGACACAAAACAGTAAAACCAAAAATTTTCCAAATGAACCAACATAGCAACATCAAGGAGGAAGATTAAAAACAGCTTTAATTCCAGCAAATGAGAGCCTAGTCAACACGGCAGCCTTCTTATGAAATATTGTCTATAAAGTCATAAAAGTTCCCTAATTTTCCATGGGTGAGGTTCCATTCATTAACCTGCTATTTGACTATTAGATATAGTGGAGCCCATTGGGCCAGACACGTTATAAAGCCCAAACCTGCACTTTTAGGGCAAGCAAACCTAGTCCTACTAGGACTTGATTAGGCTAGGCTCTGCCCCCCTCTCTCTATATATGTAGATATATGCTCCAATATGTAAATTTTGTACATTGAAATCAATTCAACTTTAATCTATTTTCACATTGACAAACTGTTGCTTACTGTGTCCATGAACCCAAGAGTACACAGAAGTTTGGAAAATTTTGTTCTATATACCACATCCCCACTAGCAGGCCAATGCCCTAGCATGTCACCCCAGCCATAGAAACTATTGCCTTCTACAAGGAAAAGGCAAGACCATGAGGCACCAAGGCATCTAATGGGCTTGCACATAGTTGCAAATGGAAAACTGTGTTCTATTTAAAATTTTAAAAAAAAAAAAAAAAAAAATGATGTCTATAAAGATACTAAAGATGCCATCCATGCAAAGGAAAGAACTTCTCTCTGGTTTTATCTCTAGTTTGCAAAAATAGCTCAGAAATTAATTATCTGTCTCTAACAGCCAGTGCTGTCTTTTTGCAAATGGGGCAGGAATTCTTCTGCACTAGCCACTGTTTAATACAGGCATGGTGAAAGTCATGCCCACAATCCAGCTTCCCAAGGCCATCTCCATGAACATATTCCTCCTGCAAAGCGTTTCCATAAGTGGAAGACAGATCAAATTAAATAGCGAAAACAAGAAACAATAAGGCAGAATTAAAAGCTGCAGGTAAGAATCAATTCAGTAATCTAACAAGGACTAAGCAGGCTACAGGCAAAAAACAAAACTATGATCTCCATCCCATTTTGATGGTTATCTATTTAATTTTGGGATGTCCCAAAATATAGTTCTCTTTGAAAAGTCAATGAATACAATACAATACCCTTTACCTTCTTTTACTAAATTTTGAATTAAGGAGGATAGTTACCTACCTATCAAAAAAATTGAGGATAATTTGGGAAACTTGTATCTTTATATTTAAAATAACAACGTAATAAATGATGTTCCCTTAAAAGTTTGGATTTTCTAAACATGACCAATAAAATGACGAACGAGATTTTATTTCATACACCTCTCTTACATAAATGTGGTCCCATGTGCAGGACCCACAAGTCGGCTCTAACTTTATATGAGAAGAAGGTATGCGCATCAGGTGCACTAAATTATTTCACAGAATAGAGGTAGTATCAATATCAAGATCAAGAATTACTTCATGAACCACGTTTTCTTCTAGTATTCTTCTTTCTAACTACCTCTGGAAGGGAGGACAAAAGAATGGCACTTACCTGACAGATGCAGCATGATTCATTCTCCACTGGAGACCCTAATGGGATGGGCTCATATTTTTGCCACCTCAAATTTGCCAAAATAGCTTCGTCGCTAAGTCCAGTGCAAACATTCCCAATTTGCTCTTCCAAGCCCAGTAATTCCTAAGCCAAAAATTGTTATTTCAAGCTGTTTTCTATAATGAATGGCCAGAAGATGGAAAGTAAAATAATTTATTTTTTAAAATATGCTAAGCTTGGAAGGTACCAATTTTATTTTGGTGTTACCTCATAAGACATGTTATCTACATCAAGACGCATGTTCTCATGCATATCATCCTCCTCGGGTACAGCATATAAAACTGAACGGTTAATAACCAGAACATTCTGGAAAATCACCATCAGGTATCAGAACTTGATGAAATCAAAACAAACTGGAACTATTTTGGTAGTGGAAACCCATTCTTGCAACAACTAATAATTATTTTGAGGGAGTGTACAAATATGACATTTTGATAACATCCCTATCAATTTTCTGCTCATACCACCACTAATAATTCTAGCATTTATAACATGAAGAAAAATAATACAATGCTTAGCATTACTGAAGCAATATGGAACTTGATAGCAACATGTAAAGAGATAGCTAATACCTACCCGAAATCGGAAGGTAACACCCCTACGAACAAGTGCCAAGGCATTTACAACCTGTTATGTAAAAAATAGAGGAACTCAAACATCTGATTAAGTGATAAGACACTAATACTGAAAAGGAAAACCAGTTGATGGTGCATAAACTGTTTGCTTGTGCTTATAGGGTACAAGATATTTGTTTTCTTTTTCTGGCCAGATATTTACAAGTATGCTTAAGACTACATAGGTGTAAGTACAAATAAAATTACTATAACAGCAAGAAAATTGCAAACAGTAAGTGTAATGAGTGTTAAAGGAAATCTCTTCAAAGGTTGAACATGATAAAACCAGCTATCCATTCCTTACATCATAAATACCAATCTGCAATTAGAATTCAGAATAAACTGCAAAGCGAGTCTTCCATTGGCAAAATTCTGTTGAGTTGGTAATAAAAATCTGTTTCTAATTTATTCTGAAGGAGAAGGAAAATTTTGGATATTGGGCTTATCCCTGCTCATATAGAAGCTAAAGTTGATTGTGTTTGAAAAATCACAAATAGATTGAAATATATGTGGGGCCAATGAATGAACCTTTAATCACTTAACCATCATTCACAGATTCTCATGTTCCAAAAGAACCTACCAATAATGGTGGTGTTCAGCATCTGGGGGTTACCAAGGCCAGAAGGGATCATGGATTACTCATCATAATTTTTTTTTAAACTATTAATAATTAAGTATAACGTTGGCACCAGAACTAAACAGCAAATGTTTCTAGGTATAGAGACACTGTCAACCATTGCTGGTCACTCGCAGAAAATACATTCAAAGGTAGAAAGTACCCTATTTCTTAGCAATGTCTGAGGTCATAAAGCTCCCCACATGTAACCATTAACCAGCACAAGTTGGACTGAGAACAGGAGCAAGTATATCTATTGGCAGTCTATAAAGGGATGTAAAGAAAGCAAGAAAAAATTCCAGAAAGAAAAAACAATCCCAGTTCTTGGACAAAGGCTTTGCCTTCTATTTTGGCTTTATAATTATGCCAAAAAATACCTGCCAGAGTGCAGCCTAGTGGTGGGAGGCTTGGGATGAGCTATAGACCCAAACATTCTAGGTTCAAATCCCCACTAGGAATTCCCCTGGATTACTTGATACATGGTTCTAGCATGTGGGCTTGTGTATCCATGGTTTGCTCCCCAAGGATGAGTCCAAAGAGCCCTGCCTTGGCGAGGTTCCACGTCATTAAAAAAAAAAAAAAAAAATTAAACAATATTTAAAGTTTTCCCTATAATAGGATGTGCCAACCAAGAAAATATTCGCCGTAGATGCTCCGAATATTCTCTAGACACATAAGGAAGGTTGCTTGGATAGCTAGGGTTTCCTACCTCCTATAAAAGGTCATATTCCCTTCTATCTTGAAGGTGTGGAGGAATGTGCAGTTTTCATCACAAAAGTTCTTTTGTAGACTCTTAAAGAAGTGAGCCTCCTCCCCATTGGCAGCAGACATCTACTGAGCCTCTGACTTCAGATTCATATGGAGTTACATCATTCTTATTTGGAGAAGATCATGGTATGACTCCACTCTTATTCCGCCAATTTTTCCATTTCTTCTTCCGATTTGTTTTAGATCCATTTTCTCTCTAATTTCCAATCTTTGAAATCCACCAATAGCCCTATATCAGAGCACCTTCTCAACAGCCTTTGTAACTAGATAGTATTTGTCCCCCTTTCAAAGGAGGGTCTTGGTTCATCACAATATCATGTATCAAAAGGAGGGTGATTCTTCTTTTCCCATCTATATTATATTTTAAAGTTTTTAAAAGATAAAAAAAAAAGTCCATTTCTTGTGCAAAGTTTGTGCTCCAATAGAAATTATAGCATAAACCTGGTGTGCTACATCTCCTTGTCATTTTAATCTAGTCCAATGTGCAGTTGGGTCTGCCTTCATGTGAGAGGAAGGTGTAGTATGCCAGGTGCACTGGATAATTTCACGTGTGTTTTGCAACCTCCCAACACAAGAAAGAAATTAGATTTGGGTTGGCTTCACCCAATTCTGCATTATCTACTAATCAATTTCTTTTCAATGAGATTTCATCTATGTGATTTCCAGAAAAATTATTAAATAGCTGCAACTTTTTGAAAAATTTTAAGTTCTACTATATATGTATGTATGTATTGAGCATACCTCAGCTACCAGTCTACTACTGCTTTGAGAGGCACTGATGGACTGTAATGCAGGGGGATTTTCAGGATGACCACTAGCTTGTCTCCCAAGTCTTGCTGCTATCAGTTCTGACCTCAAACGTATTTGAGGAGGTCTCACATTACCAGCTCTTGTTGAAAGCTCCATTCCACTCAATGCTGGAGAAGTCCCTAAATTTAGCGGGTAGTAACCACCCTGCCCACTAGATTCAGCCATGTTGGGTTCAGGAAACCTGGTAGGAGCAACTGTGAAAGGAGCGACTGAAAGAGTTCCATTTCTAGAACCATTAGCAATGGTTCTAGGAAAGTTTGAATTTCTATTGACAATGCTAAAATATCTGGGATTCTGTCCCACATTTCCCCTTTCAGTTTCAGGAGTAAGTTGGGTGTTCCATGGAATGTTCATTGAGTTCTGTTCTTGCTGCAAAGTGTCACCACCATTGACAGCATGAACAGGAGGCATAGGTCCCACACCATGTCTTAACCTCACCAAATCACTCCATGGGGAAGGCTGAAGATGTTGCAATGCACTAGGAACATGCGCAGAAGGATGCACTGGATAAGTTGCATTAAATTGTGATGTTGCTGCTGAGCCTGAGTTCATAGATCGATCAAACGGAAAAAACATGTATGGCTGAGTGGATGAGTGCAAATGAGAATTTCTTGGGGTCCCACTCACCACCATACTAGGTGGTACAAAATCTTGTATATTTGCACCTCTCCTTAGACGGATATTTCTCTGGAAACCTTGTGCTTGTCCTGCCCCACTTGAAGTTCGGTGCACACCAGAAAATGCTCCCGTTAGGCCAATGTCAAGTCTATTCTCCAAATGTTCTGTTTGACTTATATTTGGAGGAATAATCAAAGGAGTTGATATATTCAAGCTGCTGTTGGCATTTCCTTGAGTGGGAACAGCTTGCCATTCAGAATTTCCAGAACCTTGTGCAGTGCTTGAACTTTCACCCAAAGACATTAGTCCAGGAGCATCTTGAGGTGCTCTTCTTTTGCAGGGTAGCAGCCTACCTTCTAATGACAGACTCTCTCTGCCATCATTTTCTTCCAACATATGTCTTGCAAGTCCAGAAGATATAATGTGTGGGATAGAAGAATTGCTGGAATGTGGATTCTGATCAGCTTCTAGTCCATCAGGTTTAAATAGGTGCAGGCTTAAACCTTCCCCCATATCCTGGTTGACATCTCCGTTATTGCTCTCATTAAAGGCATTCAAATCTACGTTCCAAGGGAGAGAACCAGAATTGGCCCCTTGCATAATTGATAGCCTATTTGTGACCTGATCATTATTTGGGATTATATTTGCAACCTCTTGAAAAGGAGCAACATTTAGCTCAGAATGCCTTCCTTGAAACCTTTGACCAGTTTGATCAGAGGCACTAGCAAAAGAAAGCCATCCATGTCTGCCGAGCAACTCCTGAGCACTGCTCTGGTATTGGGTGTTCAAACTGGAACTAGATTGGCCCACATGGCCTATAACAGTATGCCTATCACGAACTGAAGCATCAGTTACAAACACATTATTCGGAAGAAACCCAGGATTGTTGACATCCGGCCCATGGTCAATGTAAAACGTTTGAGGAAATGAGTTGGAGGTGCTTCCTTGACCATTCATCTTGGCCTACAATAGTCACTTCAGAGGTCAACAGATTGCCAGAGGGAGTTTAAACAGAAAGTCTTCTCCACAGACCCGAAATCACAGCACCTGGAATAGAGTTAGATCTGGCTATTAATTTTTTCATAATTCAATAGTTGCAATTGGGGGAGGGGGGTTTGAATTATGGACGTTTCTGTTGGAAACACTAGGAGGTGCTAGTTTAGCTACAAGACTCATGGCTAGATCTGGAATAATTTAAATCTACTAGTTTCATATCTACAAAGCTACACAAATGAAAAGATTTACAATTTGAGACATCAAGAGCATGACTTTCTGCAACTGAATCACATGTACAAAACTGGAGAGAGAGAGACAGAGAGAGAGAGAGAGAGAGTTTTCTTAGAAAAGTCAAGAGAGTATCAACTTTCCATTTCTTATCATAGAACTTTCAGGATTTTCCAGATGCATATATTTTAAATTTTATCTTACTAAGGTTTTTTTTCCTTTTTATTGTTGTATCTTGTTTCTCTTGTCATTCATCAAAATATCCCTCCAATCCACATCTAAACTAAATTTAGTTACCAACATATTGTCTCTTCATTTTCTACAATATACTCTCAAAACATCCGGAAGTTGCTGAAAATAAATCTGTTTTCCTCCATCTCATTAATATTTGAAAGTCTAAGAAACCTCCAAAGCACATCTCTGCTTCAGCTATTCATCTCCTCATTTTCTTAGTCTCTACCCAATGAGAATTTTAACAAAACACTGGAAAGAGATCTCTGTTACTCTGTAAAGTAACTATCTATCTTCAATTCATTATTCTCATCAGCAGCCCACCTTGATTCATGTTCCTACTAATGTAGCATTGTCTTGAGTCTTTCTGGTCCAAGTTATAGAGAGAACTTTGATGTCACTGTACAAGACCTCATCTTGAATAGACTAACTACAAGAGAACCCTCCCTAGAAGCCAGTGATAACAAGCCTAAGTAACCGACATATATTTCACCAAATGACCAAACTACCTCCTTATAACTTGTTCTGTTTGAGTAAGTTTTATAGATGATTTATTCTCTATAAACAGTCCAAACTCTAATTTTCTCACACATAGGCACATTAACCATGTATACCCTTCCAAGCAAGTAGCTTTAAAAAAATCTTAAATTTCTAATAAATTTACTCGACTAACCAAACAAACTAGTATTTGGCAAACATTCACCCTAATAAAAATGAAATGGTATCTAGGTTGAGAATATAACTAGTCAATAATTTCACAGCCCTTTCCATAACTTCTCCAATTTCACCAAAATGCGATGAATTGCCAAGTGTCCTGTAAGTTATCATCTTCCTACCATTCTTCCAAATGAAATGGAATCTGTGTTGAAAGTACTAATGAGTCCAACAAGTTATTGTCTTCAACAATTTCATCAAAGTGGATTAAAAAAAAAACACCCTACTTAAGTATGTTCCTTCCCTTACTCAGTTTCTAACATCCTCCAAATGTGTCAATTGAAGTCTAGGATGTTAGTCTGCAAGTAAAAGTGTAAAAATAACTTATCAAATGATGAGTTAAAGAAAAGATGGAATGCCATTTATTGACCTTCAAACTGGTTTTATTCAAGCCAATCAGTAACAAATACAGAAATACATATATCTCCTTGACTAACAAATTGCTTTAGCAGAATAGGTTGAAGGGTCTTAATAGGTAATTATAATTTATAAATTAATTGATCATGTTATATCATCCAAAATGAATCATGAAGAATTCTCATTGGTTCAAAGATCTAGCCATATACCCCGAACAGCAGTGCAGATATCAGAAAGAATGTATGCTTTACAGTTGCTAAATAGCTGCTAAATACTTAAAATAGAGTTTTTGTGAGGGAAAGAGCAAGGAAAAATAAGATTGAAGAACAAACCCTCTCCAATCAATATTGTCAACAATAAAGAATGAGTTGATCTACTGAATAGGCCATATGAAACATATAATATATAAAATAAAAATAAAAATAAAAAACACTAAATTGAGATCAAGCTGAGTTTCAATAACCATTGGGGCATATGAATTCGAAGCCTTAGATCACAAATGTCACCTAAATTAAAATTTTCAAAAAAAGTTTCAAGCTTCTAGATTTTCACTATAAAAAATTAAATTGAATAATTATTTCTTATTTCATTAGTCATTACAAACAAAAAGTTTCAACCTTCAAGATTTGTACCACAAAAATTAAATTGATCATGAAAAATTAATTTGACATTAAAACAACTTGCAAAGACCTTCTCAAAGAACCACGTTTCATCCCAAAATCAACATATAAAAATAGTTCTCTCTCTCTCTCTCTCTCTCTCTCTCTCACGCACACACACACATATCAATTGATTTTAAACAGACCATAAATGATAAATCAAATTGAATAAAATTAAGTCCCCACTTCAAAAACACACACCTTGGAAAAAAGAAAAAGAAATCATTAGATAAACAGGCACTAGATTATCATTCACTAATCTCACATATGACCACTATAAAGAAAAGGGTTTATAGCTATTATACCCAGTATAGCTGAGAGTCGGTGGACACAGGAAATGAAGCTTAGGCCTCAACCCACCACTAGTTTCTTCTTCTTCTTCTCCTTTTCTCTCTATCTCTAACTTTCTGTGTCACCCTTTTGCTTTTGTGTGAACAAACTGAAGGGAAAGGGAGCAGCTTTATAGATTGGATTGGGGGGGTGGGACAGTGGTAAGAATTGGAGTGTATCTAAGGAGGATAATAATGTGGAAATAGTGAAATTATCAAAGGAGCATGGAATGGAATCATTATTGCATTTTTCAAAAACAGACAATTTTGGTGGTAAGGTGGCATTTGTGGCTGCTAACCAATTGTTTGCAGTTTCAGTTTTGAGACCTCACTCACTAAGCCTCGTGTCACTTTGCTGCATGTCTCTCTTTCTCTCTCTGAAAAATACATGGAAAGTGGAAACAGCTCAGGTCTCCACCAAGTGTCCGTTATATACTCTTCTTGAACGCTTTGTTTTCTCTTTCTCTCCTATGGATTTTGATTTTTTCCCTCCTCATGTCTATCTGGGTTGGATTCAAAGTCCCAACTTTCCTTGATAGAAAAGCTTCACAAGCCTCTCTCTCTCTCTCTCTGTCTCTCTCTCTCTCTCTTCACATGTTTTTTTTTTTTGAGAATACTCTCGTCACATGTTTAAATCCAATTATGACATTTTTTTGGGTTTATTTTTGCTCACTTTTTATTTTTTTGCTTTTTTTTAATTGACCCTGGATTTTTTTAATGTTTTTTGTTAAACCAAAAATTTAACATAATTGTTTCTCCAAAAAAAAAAATTTAACATAATATATAATTACAAAAGCTAGTATTATTTATTTATTAATCTTAATTAATTGGATTATAATTTTAATTTTAATTTTAATTTTTTTTACAATAATAAATTTTATCAATTGAACTAATTAAAATCTACAATTTAAAGTTTAAGTTAATCATCATTATATGATATTTTAGATACTATAGATAAAATTACTTCTATTTAGTTATTCAATAATGATAGTTTTTTTGTAGTATTTTATTTTAAAACAATTAAAAAGACGTTATTCCGTTAATTTCCTTAACAGTTAACAATTAATAATTTCGAACTACTAAATCAAGCTAAACTTCCTTAATAATTAAAATTTTACAAAAAAAAAAATACTTACAATTTACACACTTCAATGGCAAAGGAATCTTCAAAATCAAGGAATATGATTTTTGTTTCTATTTAAGCACAATAATTAAAGCAACAAAAAAAAAAAAAAAAGTTTCATAGCCAATTATTTAAATTTTTGAATAGGACAATTATGTAAATTTGTTTTCATGACAAATATTATTGTTATCATTCTTTAAAAAATAATACAAATCCTGTGTTTTACTTTATATTTTACCAATCACAATTTGACACGTAGTTTTTTTTTTTTTTTTTTTTTTTTTTTTTTTTTTTTCATACTTAACTTTAGTTATTTTATATATATATATATATATATATAAAGTCCAATGAATATATGATAAGTTATGATTGGTAAAGTATAAAGTGAAATACAAAAATGGTGTGGAAGGATTTGAGTATTAATGATAAAGAAATAATAATTGTAATAATAATAATAATGACAGCAATAATAATCAGTTACAATATGTGACTGTCTTCTTTTAATTTCTTACCATCTTTGTCCAACCAAAATGCATTAAAGTCAAACTATTCAAGTACTAATAAAAATATTGATGAGCTTACCATCTTAAAAAAGGTGCAAATTTATGGAATAGATACACTTTCAAGGGTTCAATAAATAGCAATAAATACACCTTCTATTTAGTTTTAATGTTATTCCAGGATACCAAAAAAAAAAAAAATTAAAAAAAAAAAAAAAAAAATAAATAGCAATAAATACAGTTCATAATGATCTTCTAGTTGTATAAATTAAAGGATTTTGTTAATGGATACCTGAGAGTAATTGTTAAAATACATTCAATTTTTTATTAAATAATATTTTTATACATATTTTCTTAAAAACAACATCAAATTTTACACATAAATGATATATCCCCCCCCCCCCCCCCAAAAAAAAAAAAAACAAACATAACTAAAATGAGTTGTGTGTAAGGTGATATATCATTAACAAGTGTATTTTCTTTTTTGGTAAAGGTTATGTTGACAAAGGTCTCTTTGTTGCTCTAGACCCTTCAAAATGAATCATTTTGCATGGACTTTCCAATTATCTATTACCAGGGATTGACCTAGGTGGGGCCCAAGGGAGTCGAGCCTCACTGGGTCAAATTTTTTTTTTGTTAGTTTTTATATATTTCATTTTTGTAACTGGACCACCTTTCCAAAACTTTAAGCCCCATTCTCCTCAATAAGCCTAACTAGCTTCACTCAAATAGCAACTATACAATCCAAAAACTTAACAAAAACAATAAAAACATTCACAATGATGATTGTATTTTGTCAAAAAAATCTATTTTACCACTAATAGACCAAAAAAATCATGTGTTATTGGATAAGTTAAAATTAATTTTTTTGCACCTACAGTAAATTGGTATAAATACCAGTTGACAATAACAAATTGTTAAAATAAAATACAATATTTTATTAAGATTATATCTCTTTCTTCAATTAAAAAACTCAAATTGTCTTGCTTGTTTTATTATTTTAATGGGTTGTTTATATTATTTTAAATGAAGTGATAAAAAAAAAAAAATAGAACATTTGATATTAGGTGTATTGTAAAGTGAAGTGGTAAAATAGATAAAGTAGTTTTTTAAGGTGCTAAAAGCTAAAATTTTTAGCAGTACCACTATAAATGCTTTAACTTAAAAAAAAAAAAAATCATTTTGTTTTTGTTTTTTTATTGGTAAATGATTTCATTTTAATGTATTTAGAAATAACAAATTTGAGTATTTATAATTTTTTAATACTATATGAATGTCTATTTTTTTTTTTTTTTTTTTTTTTTACTTCGCCCCTGCGAGCTTAAAATCTTGGGTCTGTCCTTGTTTATGACTCAGGCAATTTTGAGGCCATTTGACCAATATTTGGACCAAGTCATAATTGAGTAAAATTTCATGATTAATATTGTGAAATTTTTTGTGTTTTCGTGATATCACTTGATTTATATTCAGTTTTCATGATCAATCACTCGTTTTGAAAGGAATTGAAATTTCTTAGCATTGGTGTAAAAATCGTTTCAATTAGACGGTGGGATTTTTTGGTCAAAGCAGGTCAAACCTTGTAGTTTGCTATAAAACTCCCAGGTTTGTCGCAGTTTAATAGATTTTGACCAATTTGAGGTGTTCAGAGGGAATCGTGGTCCAAATTATTATTTTTATATTAAAATTAGGGTTTCATTGGTTTTCATATCTAGGTAGTAAAACACTTGTAGGAGGGCAAAACAGGGTAGCGACACTTGTTGTAAGCAAGCAGTTAATTTAATAATATATATATATATATATATTTACACTGAAAATAATTTGTTTTATATGTTGATTAAGATCGTGCCTAAGGAGAAGTTTGAACTTTGTGCTGAAAAAGTTGGCATGAATTTTAATTTAAGGGTTGGATTGTAGCATTTTTCCTTAATGAACTGAACTACTATAGGGGATTGTTGTGGGCACCTAGCAACTTATGGGTCTAGTCTACACTACTGAACCAAACCCATTTAGTGCGTATTGTGTTGAGGTTGGCTATGAATTCTATTTGGTTCAGAAAGCCTCGTAGGATTTGGAGCGGTGAGAAAATGAGATTGTAAAGATTAGACAACATTCTTATATAAACTCGAGTAGTATGTCTGTATGTGTTTTTTTTTTATTTGGGTAAAACAGAGAATTCAATTAAAACTAAAGCTTAACAAGAGTCTCAGGGCAGTGCCAGTTAAGATACAATCCCGATAAATCAAAATCAACAAAAGACTGAATGTGTTTTTTGCTGCATGCTTATTGTAACCATGTACGGCAGGTTGTTCATTCCTCGTGAAAATTCTGGTGAGGCTGAGGCATGGGGTTAACTGGGCAAAAATGGGAAAATAACCCCTTTTTAAATTATAATGTAGCAAAATACTATATTATATTGTTATGAATTTGGAACTTGACATCAACATGACAAAATAATGCATTTTTTTAAATTATGTAGCAAAATACTACTGTTTTGAATTTGGAATGTCGAGTTCCAAGTAGAATTCGACATTAGCAATGTTGAGTTTTATGCATATTTTTCCACTTCAATTTTTTTTAAAAATTTTGCAAAGTCAAGTTCCATTTTAAAATGTGTATAAAATTCAACATTACTAATGTCGAGTTCTAAAAGAATAGTATTTTGTTAGATAATTTAAAAATGGGTTGTTTGGCTACATTTTCCCCGGTTAACTGTAAAAGATAAAAGATGTGATTTTTTGTTTTGGGATGAAAAAAGATGTGATTTTTTGTACATTAGTTTTACCTGTCTACAGAGAACGAGGAAACCGAATGTTTTCCAACTGCTGTTCTATTATTTGTCAGAAACAAAATCTCTGAAACCCTATGGCTCCCATCACAATCAAGAAACCTGATAAACTTCCTTTGCCAATTGAAGTCACAATAACCAACGAAACGAACAAAACCCAACTACCAAATGATCACAAAGAAAAAGATTGAGCAACGAAAATTAGATTAGTTTGATAGCATGTTTTTATGTCCTGGGGTAGGATAGTAATTGTCTTAAGTATTTAATAAAATATGGATTAGTTGGAGTATATTTTAGTTTTGTTAGACCCAATAGTAAATAGTGATTACCACATATTGTTAATATTAGGTATTTTTTAGTGCACCTTATTGTTAATGGTATTATTATTAATGGTATGGATTTAATATTGTGTAATTTATTTGGTTTTTTTTTTTTTTTGGAAAAAGTTTCAATCTATGGCGTTTGCTTCTAATGATAGCTCTTTATCGTCAGACCAAGACACCAATCAGTTTTTGGTATAGGCGGAGATTGAACTCCAAATCTCTTATACAACCATCAGAGACTTTATCAGTTGAACTAACTGAAACTCACATAATTTAATTTATTTGGTTAAAGACAACCTTTAATAAGATAGGCTTGCATTTTAAGTACTCACGATGAAAATGTTCCTAAACTCTACTTGTTAAGGTATTAGTTTGGCCCATTAAAACCAATACATCGTGATACCTCTCTTTCTCCTCATTTATATAGATTTCATATATTGTATTTGTTAAATATTAGTTATGATATATTCCATGTTGAATACGCTTGAATAGATGCGAAAGAGAAAAGCATAAAATAAGAACACAAGAACATGAGTTACGTGGTTCAGCCTTATGGCCTATGTTCACGAGGACCTTTAAAGGTTACATCTTTATTTTATAAGCAGTGACGGAGCCACGTTGGGGTTGAGGGGAGCCATGCCCCCCCCCCCCCCCCCCCCCCCCCAATTTTTGAAAAAAAAAAAAAGTGGATATATTGAAATATGAGTTATCCCAACCAATTAAACAATTTTCAAGACTAAATATGCTTTTGTTCCCCCCAAATTCCGAACAAATATTTAGACATTCACCAATCACCATTATTTCACCAAATAAAAGGAAAAAAAAAATTCTAGTTAAAAAGCAGTTTTAGGGCTTACTACAGTCAACTTCACAATGTGAGGCTGTGATTTACCTCTAAAATCTTCTTAGGAAGGGTACCTATTTGCACCACCACGCAGTTGCAAACACCACCAGGTTCTTCTGGCATAGGTGATTCTTTGACATTTTATCTCCCTCTGTCTCATGTGTCTCAACTCAACTAGTCTGCTCTTTAATTTACTCTGTTTCCTCTTTGCTTCTTCCGTTATTTACGAAGCAAGTGGTGTGTTACACTTGCAGTTTTAATCCAACCATCCAATTAGTTAATATCTCCAAGGCTCCACCACGTGTATGGTTAAGAGGAAATGTATACAAAAGCAAGTGTACAAGTTTAGAATCCCAAGGTTTTTTTTTTCTTTTTTTTTTCTCTTTACATCTTCTTTTGATTGGACTTTTCTTCTCACGTGTGCGTATATATATATATTTGTTATTAAAATAATAAATAAATTATATAACATTAGAAATATAATATAATAAATATTAGTAGACCTGATAAAAATATACTACTATATATCATATAATTTATATATATATATATAATAATAATATAACATGTGTAATTAGTTGTTTTTTATTAGTATTTTTTTAGTATTGAAATTTGAGTCATTGTTTGTCTACAATTTAACATTTTTTGATCTACTATTATTTTTTATCTTAATCATTATACTTTATTATGTTGATAATTTATTTTGAAAATTTTGGTTTATGGGCAAATTAAAAACTATTGACTCATTCTTTTTGTAAATGTTGTCTCTTTGACTGTTTGATTTTAATAAATACATATTTTTAGCACACATTGAGTTATAAAATATTTAACTTGTATACTGAATTATACTTACATTACTAGTTGAGACTATTATACATAATATAAATATAATTAATATATACAAAGAAAAAAAAAATTGTTTGGCCTTCTAAAGATAAATTCCTGACTCTGCCACTGTTTATAAGAGTGTAGTATAAAACTTGTATTACAATGAACTATAATATAGGTATTTATAGTAGACTAAACTCTAGGCTAATAGACTTCTAATACAAATAGGATGTTTGGCTTACACACAAAGTAGAATTAGGCTTAGATCTATGTTAATGGGCTAATATATATATATATATATATATAAAACCGAAGCCTTTGCTCGCATCACAATTTTTCACGTCAGCATTATTTAAAAAAACAAAAACTTTGTTTTTATATTTCTATATATATACTAAAGAAAGATTTTCCACATCACTAATTTATTTTCAAATTTTATATAAAAAAAGAAAAAGAAACATCAAACTAAAATGTGAAACCCGACTCCTATTTTATAACACCAACAAACTCAAAACCCTAAAGAGATCATTCTCTTTGCTTTGAAAATTGGCATCAATGCGGCTTAGGCATTGGCGGCGCCACCTTGAAGGCTAGGTGAACACCTTTTTTTACACTTGAATTATAAAGCAAAATAGATGTGAGTTTTTCTTCTTCTTCTTCTTCTTCTTCTTCTTCTTCTTCGAATTTTCTTCTTCTTTTCCTTTGTTCATCTTCTTCACACGCAGCCCAGCTCTCTCTCACTGTATTATGAATGAATGAATTTGAATCAAAGAAGTTTGCGTCTTGCTTAAATGGCATTTAACCGAGAGAATATTTGAGTAGCATAGAAGGAGGGAACAAGACCAACTGAAAAGGCTGCAACCACTTTTCAATGTGTGGTGAAAAACCATGCCACAATTTTAAACTATTTAAGTGTTTTTTTTTTTTTTTTAATATAATAGCTATGCCCAATTTAGTGTTCTTTATTACAAGTATAACGTGAGAAACATAACAAAATATCACAATAATTTCACAATATTCTTAAATTATTATACCAAAAAAATTAAATTAGATATTGACATGCATCTATATGTGAGTTGATATACTAATTTAGAAATATTGTGAAATTGTTGGGAGCATTTTATTGTATTTCTAGCATTACTCTAATACCATCTATCATCTTTTGGTTTTAAACATTATTATTATTATTATTATTATTGTGGGGGGTAAAGGCCTAGGATCGTATATTGGGCCTTGGGTTTTATCTGGGGATATGGTTTGTTCGAGGAGGGGTAAGTAATTAAAAGAATCCCAAAGTTCAAAATTATAAAAGATGGAGCGGAGGATGATGTTCCGAGGAGATGTTCCTTCTCGGATAAAGCTAAAAACTGGTTGGCTTTGTACCTTGACAATTTAAGTGACCCTCCAGGAGATTTCCACGATAAGGATGATCCTTATACACGTACGAAAGAGATAGGAATCCAGAAATATCTAAGGAAAAAGATACTACCACCGCATTTAATGCCCAGCACCTACTTTCCTGGCCGCATTTATATGGAGAAAACCCCTGAACAGTGTTACATTGGCAACTACAACTTACACAAGTCCAAAGGAGGTAACTGATAAGACAGGCACTCAAGTAGTAACCCAAATGGTTGACAAGTGTAAGGTGTAGATGATTCAAAAAATATATATAATGTGAGAACCCCTCCAAAAGAGGAGGATTAGAGAAGAAAAAGGAATACTATAGCAATGCAAATATAATTTGTAATCACCCTTACTAGATTTTATAATACAGGCTGCCTCCTCGGACATCACCTTCATACAAGGTTATTGACTTTGTTATCATTTGATCATATTTAAAACTCATATTAGCCGTTGTTAATTTCATAAGAACCCAGGTCTTCGACCCACTCTCTACAAATTCTATTGTATTGGGCTTACTGGGCCAAAATCTTGCACACTTTGGACTTGGGCTGCAAATTGTGACCCTACAATTGACGCCATCTGTGGGAAGGTCTTGAGTGATAGTGAATACAACGGTTGACGATGGCAGAATCAGGTTTATAACTAGCGGAGTCGAGGGCATCCCGACATGGTGACCCTTTTTTCAATCTTAAATAGAGAGGCGACCGTGAAGGAAGTGTACATACCACACACACTGATCGAGGTCAACCTTGAGGTGGAAGCCACATCTCCCAAGCAAAGAACAACAGGAACATGCAACGGGAGATCGATCAGTTAAAAAGGGAGTTACGCCATGCAAAGAGGCAACAGGCTTCTCCAAACTCTGAAGTTTCTTTTGATGACGAAAGGGATGTTAATTACAGGCAGAGATCTCGAACCCCACCCAGTGAATCCTTTTCTTATGAAGATGAACATCATCATGAGCGGCGGTTTCGAAGCCCGTCACATAGAGGCGTAGGGAATGACGCTATGAGCAGGGCCTTGAATCAAATCTCCAGGTCGCCTTTCACACATAGGATTGAAGAGGCGAGGCTTCCTCGGCATTTCCATCAGCCAACGTTCACCATCTATAATGGTCGAACAGACCCTATGGAGCACATAAGTCACTTCAATCGAAGGATGGCTGATCATGCTAAGGACGAAGCCTTGATGTGTAAAGTTTTTCCATCTAGTTTAGGACCAGTCGCCATGAGATGGTTTGATAGCCTGAGAGCAAATTCTATAAATTCCTTCAAAGAACTCACCCAGGCATTTGGTTCCCGTTTTGTCACCTGTTGTAGGGTTCCTCAACCCTTAGCTTCCTTACTATCCTTAACCATGAGGGAGGGCGAAACCCTGAAAGCGTATTCGGATAGGTACTGGGAAATGTATAATGAGATAGAGGGAGATTTTGATGACGTGGCCATAAGTACTTTTAAACTCGGTCCCCCAGCCGAGCACGATCTGAGGAAGTCTTTAACTGGTAAACCTGTCACCAATGTGCGCCAACTGATGGACAGAATTGATAAGTATAAAAGAGTTGAAGAAGATCAGCAGCAGGGGAAGGGGAAGAATAAGGTTATCCCTTAGGAGATGAGGGATTTCAAGTCGGATCGATATAGTAACAATAGACCACGGAGAGATTTTGTTGGACAATCAGGGTCAGCGAATCTTCAAGCAGTCAACGCCGTGTTCCGAGAACTAGTGCATCAAGTGTTGGAGAAGATTAAGAATGAGTCATTCTTTAAACGACCAAATAAAATAGTGGGAAACCCTGAAAGGCGCAATCATAACCTCTATTGCCAATACCATCTGGATCATGGACATACCATGGAAGATTGTAGAAGTCTGTAGGACCACCTGGACTAGCTCGTCCGTGAAGGCAAGTTAAAACAGCTTTTGCACCACTCCAGTGGCTAGGGTAGCCAAGCCAGCTCAGAATCTTGGAGGGATGATTCTTCGAGACCTCCCTTGGGAATGATAAATGTTATATGTGTTGCACCGGGGAGAACTGGGTCTTGCCCGTCCAGAGTAATGTTTGTGGCTCAGCTGCCTGCTAGAGATAATAACCGGGAGCCGAAGAGGGCTAGAAGGGAAATTCAACTAGTATTGGGATTCTCGGACGACGAAAAAATCAGAACCATCCAACCCCACGACAATGCTTTGGTGATTACCCTTAGGATTGGAGGGTACGATGTAAAGAAGGTGATGATGGACCAAGGCAGCAGTGCTAAAATAATGTACCCCGACCTTTATGAGGGGCTGAATTTGAAATCCGAGGATTTGACGCCCTACAGCTCTCCTCTGGTGAGTTTTGATGGGAAGGTTGTCATTCCAAAAGGCTAAATCAGGTTACCTGTGCGAGTGGGCCCAGAAATAGTAGAGGTAGATTTTATCGTGGTGGATGCCTATTCACCCTACACTGCAATTATGGCTAGACCCTGGCTTTATACACTAGAAGCCATTTCCTCTACTCTGCACAAGAAGGTTAAACATCTGTCTGAAGGCCAAGTAAAGGAAATCTTGGGAGATCAATTTGTGGCCAGATAGTGTTTGATGGCCGCAATTTAGCATAGACCCAAAGTCGAGTCCTCGGCACAAGTTGACAAGGATTTATAGCAGTTAAAACCTCTAGCACTGCCTACCGATGATTCAGCCGAGGAGGCGAAATGTGAGAATTTGACAAAGATCACTATCGATGATGATCCGGAAAATTTTTTTCAAGTCAGATCCCAGCTGCCTCCCCAAGAGAAGGAAAAGTTGGTAGAATTCCTCAGAAGAAATATTGATGTGTTTGCATGGGACTCTATTGAGGCCCCGGGGGTGAATCTAGAGTTCATTTTCCATCATCTAAATGTTAACCCAGCCATTGTTTCCAAAAAGCAGCCACCTCGACGCCCATCTAAAGAACATGCAGATGCTGTCAGAGAAGAGGTGATGAAACTTAAACAGGCTGGGGCAATCAAGGAGGTTTTCTACCCTGAATGGTTGGCTAACACTGTGGTGGTAAAGAAGAAGAACGGGAAATAGCGAGTGTGTGTGAACTTCACAGATCTGAATAAGGCTTGCCCAAAAGATCCATTTCCTATGCCTAAAATAGATCAGCTGGTGGATGCAACGGTAAGTCATTCTCGGATGAGCTTCCTAGATGCCTTCTAAGGGTACCACCAAATACCGTTAGCCTTGAACGACCAAGAGAAAACCGCGTTTGTTACCCCAATTGGGAACTACCACTACAAGGTGATGCCATTTGGTCTGAAAAATGCAGGATCTACCTATCAAAGGATGATGACGAGGATGTTCGAGCCACAATTAGGTAAGAGCATTGAAGTCTACATAGATGACATGTTCGTAAAGAGTAAGGTGGTGTCTGAGCATATAGGAGATCTGGGAAACATTTTTGAAATTCTTAGAAAACACAAGTTACACTTAAATGCTTCCAAATGTTCTTTTGGCGTCGGATCAGGCAAGTTTTTAGGTTACATGGTCACTCAACGAGGAATTGAAGTCAATCAAGATCAGATCAAGGCGATTATTAACCTAAAGCCACCTCGGAACCCCAAAGAGGTTTAAAAACTAACAGGGATGACTGCTGCCTTGAATTGATTTATTTCGCGATCAACGGATAGGTGTAGAATGTTCTTCCTACTAATGAATAAGTGGAAGGGGTTTGAGTGGACTGAGGAGTGTGCTTTGGCTTTTCAGCAACTTAAAAAGTATCTATCTCGGCCACCCATCATGTCTAGCCCTGAAGTTGATGAAGTCCTGTTTGCCTATATCGCTGTGGCCCCTCATGCCGTAAGTTTGGTGCTAATACGAGTGGACAGCGGTGTACAGTAACCAGTTTACTATGTGAGCAAGTCCCTACATGAAGCTGAGGTGCGTTATCTGCCACTGGAGAAAGCCATTTTGGCAGTGATGCATGGTACAAGAAAACTCCCCCACTACTTCCAGGCTTATACTGTCGTTGTTCTGACTCAGCTCCCACTTAAGGCTATTCTTCGAAGTGCTGATTACACTGAGAGGATCGCCAAATGGGGCATAGTTCTAGGGGTTTTTGACATCAAGTACATGCCTCGCTCTTCTGTTAAGGGTCAAGTACTTGCGGATCTGATAGCAGAGTTTGCTGAACCCCCGTTTGAAGAATCAGCAGAAGCACAACACATGGATGGAAAATCAGTTGGCACGATCTCACAGTAGGTTCCTTTACCTTGGAAAGTGTATGTCGATGGTGCAGCGAACTAGAAAGGGTTTGGAGTGGGGCTAGTCCTTATTTCACCCGAAAAGATCACCATCGAATAGTCATTAAGACTGGACTACTTGGCTACGAATAATGAAGTTGAGTATGAAGCTCTGCTGATAGGAATGACCATGGTTCGAAAAATGGGCGGGAAGGTAGTAGAGATGTACTCAGATTCAAGGTTAATCGTCGGCCAAGTGAAAGGAGAATTTGAAGCGAAAGATGAAAGAATGCAGAAGTATTTAGGGCAAGTTAGACACTTACAGTCGGAATTCGAATCCTTTGACTTGTTGCACATCCCTAGAAGTGGAAACACACATGCTGATTCCTTAGCTATAATTGCGACCTCCTTGGCAAAATCTTCCTCGTATTATCCTTGTAGAGAATTTGTACAAACCTACAGAGGAAAGAGGGAAACGGTCCACGTTCATCAGGTTAGAGCAGGACCTAGCTGGATGGACTCGGTGTCGCTGTTCTTGAAGGAAGACATGCTGCCTAAAGAAAAGTCAGAAGCTGACAAGATACAGAGAAAGATTGCTCGATTTTGGCTGTCCGAGAACCAAAAATTGTATATACACTCGTTCTCAGGACCATATTTGTTATGTGTGCATCCTGAAGCAACTGAATTACTCCTTGAGAAGTTACATGAGGGAACTTACGAAAGCCATACTAGAGGTAGATCCCTGGCACACAGAGCCATCACTCAGGACTATTGGTGGCTAAATATGCAAAGGGAAGCCTAAGAGTATGTGAAAAAATATGACCAGTGTCAGCAGTTTGCACCAAATATACACCAACCAGGGAGCGTCCTCAATCCACTAACCAGCCCTTGGCCTTTCGCTCAATGGGGTTTAGAAATTGTAGGCCATTTCCCCAGGGCAGCAGGAAACAAAAGATATCTACTAGTCGACACAGACTACTTCACCAAATGGGTTGAAGCTAAGCCCCTAGCAAACATCAGAGATGTGAATGCCAGGAAATTTGTCTGGAAAAACATTATTACTCGGTTTGGGATCCCAAAAACCCTCGTCTCGGACAATGGCCTTCAGTTTGATAGCAAAACCTTCAGAAGATACTGCTGTGAGTTGGGAATTACGAATAGATACTCTACTCCTGCTTACCCCTAAGGGAATGGGCAAGCAAAGGCTGTCAACAAGGTCATAGTGAATGGACTAAAGAAGAGGCTAGATGACGCAAAAGGCAAATAGGTGGAAGAACTGCCACATGTCCTCTGGGCATATCGAACCACTCCTCGTAGATCTACTGTAGAGACCCCCTTTTCAATGACTTATGGGGCCGAAGTTGTTATTCCTTTAGAAATTGGTTTCCCAACGTTAAGAACCACTTCGTTCAGTCCGAGCAAAAACAATGAGCTACTGGAGAAGAGTTTAGACTTGATCGAAAAGAGAAGGGAAAGTGCAGTGGTGCAATTGGCATACTACCAACATAAACTCAAGCAAGGTTATGATGCCAAAGTGAAGTTAAAACCATTAGCACCTGGTGATTTGGTATTAAGGAAGGTTTTAGGCACAGGAAAGGATCCATCGTGGGGAAAGTTAGGGCTCAATTGGGAAGGCTCATACTGCATCACCTCAGTGGCTGGTATAGGGGCATATTTTCTAGAAGATCTGGATGGACATGTAATACCACATTCGTAGAATGTAAACAACCTGAAAATGTATTATTATTAATAAGACTTTTCTTTATCAATTTGTGTTGTCATTGTATTTATTAGTATGACATCTTTTATAAGTGTTTAAATTAAACCTTATTCATGCCTGAAGTCCTCGGACCAGATGATAAGGGGAGATTAACACAATATAACATCTTTTATAAGTGTTTAAATTAAACCTTATTCATGACTGAAGTCCTCGGACCAGATGATAAGGGGAGATTAATACAGTATGAGATCTTTTAGAAGTGTTTAAATTAAATCTTATTCATGCCTGAAGTCCTCGGACCAGATGATAAGGGGAGATTAACACAGTATGGCGTCTTTTATATATCTATTTGTATTTCACTAAGCCTCAAAACTGATCTATGACAATTATCAGTCCTTCAGATTAATGGTTTGGAGTAAGTTAAATGTCTTGATTCTTTAGCCAAGTATGAGTTTATTATTGATTACTTCATAATATTACTGTGAAGCAAGGGCGTTTGTCATTTAACACTAAGTTAAATTATTCACATTATCAGTTAACAGCAAAACTAGTTCATATGTAACAATGGTAAAGTTGAAGGTATACTAAACAATAACACACAAGGTAGAAAGAAATAACCATTCATTAATTAAAAAGGAAAAGTACATTAAAAAAAAAAAAATGAACTATTACAAAAGATCCTAATAGCTAAGTCTGGGCCTTAGAGTCTGTAGGGTTGACGGCTTGATTCGGTTGAGAAGAAGCAGCATCCTTGGCTTTAGGGTCAGCTTTGTTACCTTTAGCCTCTATCATTTTTGCCTTGGACGCAGCTTCTCCCTCCTGGACCTTGTCTTTGCCCTTGGCTCCCACAGCCTCTTTGCCTTGATCAGCTGCCTGGCCAGACCCTTTTGAAGCCTCAGGGAGACTGGGAATAGTCTGGTTGGTAAGGGGCTGCTCAGATACCTCCGTAGCATGCTCAGGAGGAGAGGGGTTAGAACCTGGGAGTTCACTGATCTTTGTATTATAGTAAATACTCCCAGGTTGCCTCAGAATGGAGTTTGACGGAACTCCTGCAGCGTCTAGGGCTTTACCTCACGATTCTGTGCAGTATTCCCAGCAAACTCCTGCGAGTTCTTCGGCCAGTCTTATCTGCGTCTCTTCCACGCCGAGCAGATAAGACGCTGACTTCTTAGCCTCCATTGCCTTTTTAGCCAATTGGGCAGACTCCTTGGCCTTCTGGAGTTTAGCTTTGAGATCTAGGACCAGCTGCTTTTTTGTGGCCAAATTTATCTCTGTGACATGCAGCTTTTAATGCTGGTCCTCAGCCTGTCTCTCTGCGGTCTTTAGACCTGCCTCGACGCTGTTCCTAGCTTGGATCGCCTTTTTTAGCTTCTCGGATAAAGCTGTATGCTCTTCTCTAAGCTTCCCTAGAGATTTCTAAGTCTCGGCACGAGAATGGGTCTTCGCTCTGGCTTGATTGGCCTTGTTGTTGACCCATTCCTCAACCACATAGACCTGTTGGGTAATCTACGCAAAGACATCCCAAAGAAGAAGGAATGAAAATGAATGATAAACGAAGTAACTAAGAATAGAGTGTAAAAATGTGTTAAACACTTACCATAGTCAGGTCCTTCTTTAGGGACAAAAAGAGCTCGGGTTGCTTGAAGCGCCTATAAGCTTCCATATCTCTCGATAGGAGAAGGGCTCGCTCAAGGGCTTCAACAATATAGCCTGCATTCCTCCCTTGGAAGTTACGTACCGAGGCATCCAAAGGGATGGGGGCATCGTCCACGTCTAAATTGGGGGACCATGTGTTTGATTGTCAGCGCACATCGGTGCCATGAAAGCCCTCCTTGCTCTCCACAGATGAGGTCTGCTTGTCCTTTGCATATCTGGGATGCTTTGCCCCCTTCTGAAGGATCAGTTCACCTTCTTCTACCTCGTGTATCTCCGGATCCTTCCTTTTTCTCCTTAAATCAGGATTGGGGAGCAATCTAGTAGAGGTCACTGGGGGAAGGGGGGGAGGTGGAAGATTTGCTGGGACTTGGGGTTTGTCAAGTTCCTTTGAGGCAGGACCTTTGCCCCTCTCGGCCAGAAGTGCCTTCAAACTCTTGCCTCCTTTATTCAAAGTCATTTCTTCTTCTTCCTCGAAAGAACCGTCTGGGCAAGCAATCACTAAGGAAGGAGCGTGAATACTGGAATGTTGGTCTAGCTCGTCCTCGGCGTCCGATACCGAGATCACTTTTGTTCCCTGGTCTTCCTCCTCTTCGAATTGGAATTTATCAATTTCCTCGTCAAACGAGGGGTTCGAGGATGCAATCCCTTCTCCAGCTATTGTTACTTCTAGAGGGACTTATTGAACTAGTTGGACAACAAGAGGAAAGTTTTGTTGGTATGGGTGTGGTATTGGTGGAAGATCGTAGGGGGCCAAGAAATTGGGCCTAGAAACGTCGATTCGAGCTATCCTTTGGTCACTTGCTCTTATGGCGTGGCCAACCTCTTGGAATATCTTTGAGATTGGCTTAAAATCTAAAATTAAGTGAACGGCCCGCAGCTACCTATCCGCGCTTATGAAGATCTCGAATCTAAGTAGGTAATTAAGAGCCTGGATGTTGGTCAGGCTAATCTTTGGAGCTATATGTCTCTTATCTGTGAGCACAAACAAAGAACGAAGCACAATTAGAAACTCAAAATCTATTAGTAAGAAAAAGCAAAGCAAAAAGAAGTAGAGCAATGTCATGGTTAAAGAATCTAAATTTATCATTAGAAAACCTAGTTCTAAGGCATCCCACCTGGCTCTCCCTCTTGGACTGGGCAATGAAGACCATCATGCCATGCCCCCGAAGCAATCAGGTAGTCGTCCTTCATCCCCTTATTAGACTTGGGAAGACACGATGTGAGCTTGACAATATTCGATCAGGATTTAAGGTAAAACCTCGCCGCTTTTTGTTTGTGGAACTCATACATGTGAACCATGTCATGCCAGGTAACTCTTAAGTCCAGATACTTGTTTAGAGCATCAACACTCCCTAGGACCCTAAAAAGGTTACGTGCGCATTGGTGAGGGCATATCCTATGGTTAAGAAGATAATCCCTCATTACCCTACCCATAGGAAAGGTCATTCCCCCCTCTATGAAAGCAATCATGGGGATTGTGACCTCCCCCCCTCTTCGGTCTGTTACTATATGCTCTGGAGAACAGTATCTTAGTGCGACTTCTTGTGGTATATGGTATCTCTTCTTAAAGGCCTCTATTTTTGCAGGGGAGTCAACTAAATGCTCAAATCTACCCATTTTAGTAGACTAGAGAAAAACTATTGAAATTGACAATGGGAGAAATAGTAACTGGAAAGCCGAAAAGGTTGGCCGAGGAGAAAAGAAAGGTTTAAGTATACTAGAACTTACAAGAGTTAGGACGAATGGTGATCGTTGAAAAATTTAGAGAAAATTTCCAAGATTTCCGAGAGAAACAGTGTTGAAAGCTTAGCGATTTAAGAAATCTGGTAGTTTTGAATGTTTGAAATCTCTGAAGAGCTTGAAAGTATACGAAGTAAAAAGAAGCGGTTTCCCTAAAAATTTTTTATATAGAAGACAAAACTAGGGGAAGTTATTACGCTCAAAACTTAAGAAAAAAGGTCAGCCATTGGATGAACGCTTCACCACCAGATGTTAGAGACATAGTGCCGCCTGGAGTAATTAATGACGCCTCGTGGTCTTCAAAGCGTCAGAAGTAATTATGAGGGGCATAAAACCGCACTCTCACACGTGCCAGGAAGGGATTTAATATTTTTGATTCTCAATAAATCAAAATCCCATCTTTTCTCCTCGGATGTGAGGGAAAAACTGGAATTTTGAGGGGTTATTGTGGGGGTAAAGGCCTAGGATCATATATTGGGCCTTGGGTTTTATTTGGGGATATGGTTTGTCCGAGGAGGGGTAAGTAATTAAAAGAAGCCCAAAGTTCAAAACTATAAAAGATGGAGCGGAAGAAGATGTTCCGAGGAGATGTTCCTTCTCGGATAAAGCTAAAAACTGGTTGGCTCTGTACCTCGACAATTTAAGTGACCCTCCAGGAGATTTCCATGATAAGGATGATCCTTATACATGTACGGAAGAAATAAGAATCCAGAAATATCTAAGGAAAAAGCTGCTACCACCGCATTTAATGCCCTGCACCTACTCTCCTGGTCGCATTTATGTGGAGAAGACCCTTGAACAGTGTTACATTGGCAACTGCCACTCACAGAAGACCAAAGGAGGTAACTGCTGGGACAGACACTCAAGTAGCAACCCAAATGGTTGACAAGTGTAAGGTATAGATGATTCAAAAAATATATATAATGTGAGAACCCCTCCAAAAGAGGAGGATCGGATAAGAAAAAGGAATACTGTAGCAATGCAAATATAATTTGTAATCACCTTTACTAGATTTTATAATACAGGCTGCCTCTTCAGACATCACCTTCATGCAAGGTTATTGACTTTGTTATAATTTGATCATATTTAAAACCCATACTAGTAGTTGTTAATTTCATAAGAACCCAGGTCTTCGACCCACTCTCTACACATTCTATTGTATTGGGCTTATTGGGCCAAAATCTTTCGCACTTTGGACTTGGGCTGCAAATCGTGACCCTACAATTATTATTATTATTATTATTGTTATTATTGTTATTGTTATTTTTAATTATGAGTCTAATTGGTTACCTCAGAGGAGTTAGGCCATGTACATCTATTATATTATTATTATTATCAGTTAATAAAAATTGATATATCATTTATTGTATGTAATTATTTTGATACAACTGAAAAGAAACATCCAAACTAAAACATGAAACCCTGACTGAAACATTAAACCCTAACTCTTATTGATACAACTATTCTTAATTAAATTCAAAAAAATCATTATTTGCTTTGCCTTTATATGTCTGCATGATGTTCTCTATCATTTTTGTTTATGAAGTTTGTCTATGAAGCTCACAACAAGTGAATTAATAGAGGGATTGAAAATTGAACCAAAATTTAGTTGTAGGGTCGAAATTTGTTGGACTAAGCAATAACTTCCCGTATTATGAGCCCAACAAATCCCCAACAATGAATTTGTAGAGAATGGGTTAAACAGCTGGGCTGGATATGGATTTAGCAACGATTCATGCAGGCGAAATAGGGCAAAAGACACTCAGGCTAGTATTCAATAAAGATATCTTTAATCCGAAGAGGTCCTCACCTTTTGAGACCTGTTTCCTTTATATATATATACACCTTTTTCCCTCATCTTCACCGCACACTTGTCCTTCATCTAAGCGTCCACTTGAGTATTAGTCACATCAGAAGTTTGCTTTAACCTGCAGTGAGTGGTAGTGGCTGAGGTTTCACTGTTCAGGTGTCTTCTCCTCATTAATGCGGCCAAGAAAGCTGCTGCAGTGCATTAAATGCGGTGATAGCAGCTTTATTTTTAAGATATTCCAGGATATTTCCGCGCTTAGGAATGCCCAGAGCTAACTCCCCCCTTAGGAATCTTCTACTTGATCAAATTCTTTGGACGTCTGACGAGCGGAAACTCTTCGGACATGTCAGGTCGTCTTCGGACGAAATATTAACCCTTCCTTGGTTGCATTTTCGTCAGGATGGCAGGGCATTGATCCTTTTAACCTCTTCAGTCAGGAAGTTTTATTCAAATTGGGCCACAGGCCCAACATTTGGCGTTGGACTTTCTCACCCACATTAGTGTTTTTTTTTTTTTTTTTTTCAACTTATCTACTTTTCCTATATTAAATAAAATAGAGGATTAAGAGTTTCATTACAAATCTGAAAAAAAAAAAATCATGCAAATTTGAATAAATATATATAATTTTAATTAAACTGTACCGTGCATCGCACATGTTAGCGACTATTTTATACTATAGAAATAACAACAAAATATGAAACTCACATTAGTAGTTGTTCATAGAAGTTTGTTTTTTTGGTTGATTTATATTATTTTTGTGGGGAGTTTATTATTGAAATGCAACTTCATAAACATTTGCGTTAAAAGACAATTTTTGTTCCAATATTTATGGGACAATATAGTATTTTCCATCTAAAATATAATGAAATGGAGATTTAAAATAATCTCTTAAACTACCCTAATAGAATATGCAATAACTCATATTTAAGGACAAATTTTAACTACAAAATTGGTTGTAACTTAAGACTACAAATTCACTCAATAAAATAACTATTACAACATATTTTGAAAATCTAACCATTGAATTGCATGTTTTTTTACGTTCTTAAAACACATGTTAAATTTTGTGTCAATCGGATATTATTTACTATATGATTAATAAGCTTATATTTTGTGCATAATTTTAAATTACAAAAACTTACAATTAAAAAAAATTTATTAATATCGTAGTTATTGATCTTTAATTTTCTTGAAATTTTGCAAGTATAGAGGTGTGTGTGAGAAAGCCCAACGTCATATGTTGGGCCTGTGGCCCAGTTTGAATATAACTTTCTGTCCGAAGAGGTTGAAAGGATCAATGTTTTGCCGTCCTGGCAAAAATTCAACCAAGGAAGGATTATTATTGCGTCCGAAGACAACCTGGCATGTCCGAAGAAGTTCCGCTCGTCAGACCTCCAAAGAACTTGATCAAGCAGAAGATTCCTCAGAGGGGAGTGCTGGGCATTCCTAAGCACGGAGATATTCTAAAATATCTTACAAATAAAGCTGCCATCACCACATTTAATGCACTGCAACAACTTTCCTGGCCGCATTTATGTGGAGAAGACACCTGAACAGTGAAACCTCAGCCACTACCACTCATTGCAGATTAAAGCAAACTCCTGATGTGACTAATACTCAAGTGGACACTTAGATGAAGGACAAGTGTGCGGTGAGGATGAGGGAAAAAGGTGTATATATAAAGAAACATGTCTAACATAGGAGGGGGGATTTTATTTTTTACTAATGAGAAAAAGGCAAGACCTCTTCGGATAAAAGATACTTTTATTGAATAATCGCCTGAGTGCTTTCTTGCCCTGTTTCGTTTGCCTGAACCGTTGCTAAATCCATATCCAGCCCAGCTGTTCAACCCATTCTCTACAAATTCATTGTTGGGGATTTTTTGGGCTTGTAACACGGGAAGTTATTGTTTAGCCCATCAAATTTCGACCCTACAATTGGCGCCGTCTATGGGGACAGCTTGAGCCAAGGTGGAAGCAACATCTCGAAGAATGGCTGAACCAAGGCAACGACCAGCGGAGTCCAGGTCGTCTCAGCACACCGACCCTTTTCTTCATCTGGAACGGAGGCAAGATCGTGAGGGCAGCGTACACACCGCACGTGACGATCAAAACCAGTCACATGGAGAGAGCCACATGTCCCATGCAGAAAAAACAGAGACATGCAGAAGGAAATCGATAGGCTGAAGAGGGAGTTGCGCCATGCGAAGAGAAAGCGCAGTCCCTCGTACTCTAATGAAGATGCTGAGGACGAACAGGAGGTTGTTTACAAACAGAAACTTCGAGCGCCAGTCAGCGAATCCTTTACCTATGAGGAAATGTGTCATGACGAGGGGAACCCTCAGAATCCCTTACCTAGAGGCGCAGGGAACGACGCTATGAGTAAAGCCCTGGAGCAGATTTCTAGATCTCCCTTCACTCGTAACATCGAGGATGCTAGACTTCCTCGACGTTTTCACCAGCCTACATTCACCATCTACAATGGCCGGATAGACCCAGTGGAACATGTGAGCCATTTCAACCAGAAGATGGCCGTCCACTCCAGGGATGAAGCCCTGATGTGCAGAGTCTTCCCATCCAGCTTGGGACCGATAGCCATGAGGTGGTTTGACAATCTGAAAGGAAAATCTATAAGCTCTTTCCAAGAGCTGACTCAAGCATTTGGTTCACGTTTTGTCACGTGCCGACGGGTTCCGCAGTCTATGGCTTCGCTATTGTCAGTCAGTATGAAAGGAGGTGAGACTCTGAAATTGTATTCAGACAGGTTCTGGGAAACGTATAACGAGGTAGAGGAAGATTGTGAATTGGTGGCCATCAGCTCCTTTAAACTGGGCCTCCCCACTGAACATCCCTTAAGGGCGTCCTTAACGCGCAAGCCTGCTATCAGTATACGCCAGTTGATGGATAGGATCGATAAGTATAAAAGAGTTGAAGAAGATCAACAGCAGAGTAAGGGAAAGGATAAGGTCACCCCTCAGGAAGGGAGGGATTTCAGGACGGACAGGCAGAACCACAATAGGCCGAGGAAGGACTGGGCCGGACAAAGTACAACGAACTTCCAGACGGTCAATGCGGTTTTTCGCGAACCAGTACACCAAGTCCTAGATAAAATAAAAAATGAACCGTTCTTCAAGAGGCCGAACAAGATGGCAGGAAACCCTGAAAGGCGCAACCACAATCTTTACTGTCAGTATCACCTTGACCATGGGCATACTACTGAGGATTGCAGGAGCCTGTGGGACCATCTGATCAGTTGGTCAACAAAGGCCGACTAAAACACCTTCTACACCACTCATACGGGCAGGGAAATCACGCAAATGCGGGGCCCAGGAGAGGCGATTCTGTGAAACCTCCCTTGGGTACAATCAATGTTATTTTTGCCGCACCAGGAAGGACGGGATCTTGCCCATCTAGAGTACTGACTGTTGCTCAGTTGTCGTCGGAGAGTGCTAAAAGAGAGCCGAAGAGACCCAGGATGGAGGCTCCGGTTTTGGGATTTTCGGACAAGGACAAAATCGGAACTGTGCAGCCGCATGATGACGCCCTGGTAGTAACTCTGAGAATAGGTGGATACGACGTGAAGAGGGTGATGGTAGATGACGGCAGCGCCGCAGAAATAATGTACCCAGACCTATATAGGGGGCTGAACTTATCCCCCGAAGACCTAACTCCGTACAGCTCCCCTTTAGTCAGTTTTGATGGCAAAGTGATCATCCCGAAGGGCCAAATCAGACTACCTGTGCAAACCGGACGTGAGACAGTGGAGGTAGATTTTATAGTGGTGGATGCCTACTCACCCTACACTGCTATTGTGGGCAGGCCTTGGCATCATACTCTCGGGGCCGTATCCTCCACACTTCATCAGAAAATTAAATATCCGTCCGACGGGATAGTCGAGGAAATCCGAGGAGATCAGTCTACATCCAGGCAATGTCTAGTGGCAACTATCCAGCACCAACCTCAGGCTGAGCCCTTGGATCGTAACGAAGAGAGTTTATAGCAATCAAAACCTTCGGTGCTGGACACCGAGACTTCAGCCGAAGAATCGGAATGCGAAGGTTTGGAAAAAGTAGTCGTGGATAACGACCCAAAGAAGTTTTTTCAAGTCGGATCCATGCTGCCTCCTCAAGAGAAGGAAGAGCAGATAGAGTTCCTCAGTGCAAACGTAGATGTATTTGCATGGGACTCTGCGGAAGCCCCTGGGGTAAGCCCAGATTTTATTTGCCACCATCTAAACGTTAATCCCACCATCGTCCCCAAGAAGCAACCGCTACGGCGTCCTTCGAGGGAACACGCTGACGCGGTTAAGGATGAAGTGATGAAACTCAAGTAGGCGGGGGCTATTAAAGAGATCTTTTACCCCGAATGGCTGGCTAACACGGTGGTAGTAAAAAAGAAGAACGGAAAGTGGCGGGTATGTGTGGACTTTACCGATCTTAATAGAGCTTGTCCGAAGGATCCGTTTCCCATGCCAAAGATAGACCAACTAGTTAATGCTACTGTGGGACACCCTCGGATGAGTTTTTTAGACGCATTCCAGGGTTATCATCAGATACCACTGGCGCTCGCCGACCAAGAGAAAACGGCTTTCGTAACCCCTGTGGGGAATTACCACTACAAGGTAATGCCGTTCGGCTTGAAAAATGCAGGGGCTACCTATCAGAGGATGATGACCAGAATGTTTGAGCCGCAGTTGGGTAAAAGCATGGAAGTTTATATCGACGACATGGTGGTAAAAAGTAAGGTCATAGCTGAGCATATTGGGGACCTTAGGGATGTTTTTGAGATTTTGAGGAGACACAGACTGCGCTTGAATGCTTCCAAGTGTTCGTTCGGTGTCGGATCAGGCAAGTTCTTAGGGTATATGGTCACTCACAAGGGAATCGAGGTTAACTCCGATCAGATAAAGGCCATTAATAATTTGCGAGCTCCCCGGAACCCCAAGGAAATTCAGAAGCTGACGGGGATGACCGCTGCCCTTAATAGATTCATTTTCAGATCGGCAGACAGATGTAGGCCTTTCTTCTCATTGATCAATAAATGGAAGGATTTCGAATGGACGGAGGAATGCGCTATTGCTTTTCAGCAGCTTAAAGACTACCTGGCTAGACCTCCCATCATGTCCAGTCCCGAGCCAGATGAAGTCTTGTTTGCTTACATCGCTATGGCTCCTAATGCCGTCAGCTTGGTGCTGGTCCAAACGGACTGTGGTGTGCAAAAACCAGTTTATTACGTAAGCAAGTCACTGCAGGAAGCGGAGGTTCGTTATTTGCCGCTGGAGAAAGCCATTCTGGCAGTTGTGCTGGGTACGAAGAAGCTGCCCCATTATTTTCAAGCCCACACGGTTATAATCCTCACCCAGCTTCCTCTTAGAGCCATACTCCGAAGCGCCGATTACACCGGAAGGATTGCCAAATGGGGGACGATCCTCGGGGCTTTTGATATCAGGTACATGCCACGCACATCAGTGAAGGGCCAAGTCCTTGCGGACTTGGTCGCTGAGTTCGCAGAACCCCATTTAGAGGAGGTAACACCTATGCTGGGCACTAAAGGAAGGACCGTTGGTATGGTTTCTTCACGGAGCCCCTTGCCCTGAGGAGTGTACGTGGATGGCGCATCGAATCAGCGAGGCTCAGGAGTGGGGCTAGTGCTAATATCCCCAGAGAGAATTATCATCGAAAAAGTATTAAGGCTAGACTTCTCAGCAACAAATAACGAGGCAGAATATGAGGCTCTGTTGATGGGGATGAAGATGGTACGAAGGATGGGGGGAAAGTCAATTGAGATGTTCTCGGACTCAAGGTTAGTCGTCGGCCAAGTGTTGGGAGAGTTCGAGGCGAAAGACGAAAGGATGCAGGGATACTTGAGCCTGGCTAAGTCCCTGCAATCCGAGTTCGAATCCTTCAACCTGCGACACGTCCCTAGAAGTGGCAATACACATGCCGATTCTTTAGCCACCCTTGCCACATCTTCGGCACAGGAATTGCCAAGGGTTATCCTCGTCGAAGACATACAGAGGCCTACGGAGTTAAGAATGAAGGCATCCCAGGTTCTTTGCGTCGGAACCAGCCCATGTTGGATGGACCTCATCATCAAGTTTTTGAAGGATGATGCGTTGCCCGAAGAAAAAGGGGAAGCGGACAAAATACGGAGAAGAGCTACAAGATTCTGGTTGTCCGAGGATCACAAACTTTATAAACGCTCCTATTCAGGCCCATACCTATTGTGCATGCACCCGGAGGCGACTGAACCCTTACTAGAGGAGTTGCATGAAGGGATCTGTGGAGGCCATACCGGTGGGAGGTCTTTGGCTCATCGAGCCATTACTCAGGGTTATTGGTGGCCGAATATGCAGAAAGAGGCCCACGAGTACGTCAAAAAGTGTGATCAATGCCAGCGGTTTGCGCCGAACATACATCAGCCCGGAGGCGTTCTTAATCCACTGACCAGCCCATGGCCTTTCGCTCAATGGGGGCTGGATATTGTAGGCCCATTCCCTAAGGTAGCGGGAAACAAGAAGTACCTCCTGGTCGGCACGGACTATTTCACCAAGTGGGTCGAAGCCGAACCTCTAGCAAACATCAGGGATGTGGATGTGAAAAAATTTATCTGGAAAAATATTGTCACGCTGTTTGGAGTCCCCCGTACCCTTATATCGGACAATGGGCTCCAATTCGACAGCAAAGCATTCAGGAACTATTGTAGTGAGCTGGGAATCACGAACAGATATTCCACCCCTGCATACCCCTAGGGGAATGGGCAAGTGGAAGCTGTCAACAAAGTCATCGTTAACGGATTGAAGAAAAGACTAGACGAAGCCAAGGGTAGATGGGTGGAAGAGTTGCCTCACGTATTGTGGGCATACAGAACTACGCCTCACAGGTCTACTGGAGAAACCCCCTTTTCGATGACCTATGGGGCTGAAGCCGTGATACCTCTAGAGACTGGATTCCCAACGTACAGGACAAGCTCCTTCGATCCGATCAGCAACGACGGGCAGCTGGAAAAGAGTTTGGATCTAATTGAAGAACAAAGGGAAAATGCAATGGTCCGACTGGCGCATTACCAGTAGAAACTAAAGCAGGGCTACGACGCCAATGTGAGGCTGAGACCCCTAGAGCCTGGCGATCTGGTCCTAAGGAAGGTAGTAGGCAATGCAAAGAATCCAGCTTGGGGAAAGCTGGGACCGAACTGGGAAGGGCCGTATCGCATCACTTCGAGGGCTGGCGTTGGAGCATACTTCCTAGAAGACCTGGATAATCATGTAGTGCCCCGGCCATGGAATGTAAATAACCTCAAAAGGTACTACTATTAAAAGAATTTTCCTTTCAATCATAATACCATTCTGTTATGTTAAGCTCTTAAAGTGTCTAAACTTGAATCCAATCATGCCTGTAGTCTTCGGACCAGATGATTTGGGTTAGTTAACACTCCATTTACGGTTCTTAAATGTTTAAACTTAAATCCAATCATGCCTGCAGTCTTCGGACCAGATGATTTGGGTTAGTTAACACCCCCTTTACGGTTCTTAAGTGTTTAAACTTAAATCCAATCATGCTTGCAGTCTTCGGACCAGATGATTTGGGTTAGTTAACACTCCCTTTTACGGTTTTAAGGTGTTTAAACTTAAATCCAATCATGCCTGCAGTCTTCGGACTAGATTATTTGAGTTAGTTAACACTCCATTTACGGTTCTTAAGTGTTTAAACTTAAATCCAATCATGCCTGCAGTCTTTGGACCAGATGATTTGGGTTAGTTAACACTCCCTTTTACGGTTCTTAAGTGTTTAAACTTAAATCCAATCATGCCTACAGTCTTCGGACCAGATGATTTGGGTTAGTTAACACCCCCTTTTACGATCCTTAAGTGTTTAAACTTAAATCCAATCATGCCTGCAGTCTTCGGACCAGATGATTTGGGTTAGTTAACACTCCCTTTACGGTTCTTAAGTGTTTAAACTTAAACCCAATCATGCCTGCAGTCTTCGGACCGGATGATTCGGGTTAGTTGACACTCGTTCACGTTATTAATCTAATCTGGTGCTTGGCGGAATATGCAAACTTAAGCTAAAATTACGTCAACTATCATTATCATAAGGCCTTGTTTAAATGTGTCTAAAAGATTACCGTGGTTTTGGCTGGCTCATTAGTTATTAAACCATCATTGTTAACCATAATGACACAATCTAACATACTCTGTAAAAGCAACAATGAACAAAAAGTAAACTACTTCATTCATTGAAAAGGCAATTTCATTACAAAATAGATGATAAAGGGTCCTAACTATTACACAGTTTGAACACCCTAAGCCTTATCCTGAGGCACTGGATCAATCTTTGGCAGATCACCCGCATTTCCGGTCTGAAGAGGTGCTTGGCTCGTCTCGGCTGGAACTGCAAGGTTTTGAACAGCCGAGATAGCTTCCGAGGCGTCTGGCAGGTCACATAGATCAGGGTCGTAGTAGACACTCCCAGGCTGCCTCAGTGTAAACTCTAGGGGAACTCCGGCCGCATCAAGGCATTTGCCCCACGTTATCTCACAGTACCCCCTGCAGACCTTGGCGAACTCCTCGGTTAGCCTTGTCTGGGTCTCTTGCACCCCCAGCAGGTAGGCAGCCTGCTTCTCGGCCTCAGCTGCTTCCTTGGCTAACTGAGCGTCCTCCTTGGCCTTTGTAGCAGCATCCCTGGCCTTGTCTAGCTCAGCCCGAAGCTCTTTCACCAACGCTCTCTCTGTTTCCAGATTGACTTCGGTGGTATATAACTTCTGGCGTTGGTCTTCGGCTTGCTTTTCGATATTCTTCAAACCTGCCTCCGCACTTTTCTTCGCCTTCGTCTCCTCCTTCAGCTGCTCGAAGATGCGGGCGCACTCGCCTTTTGCAACGCTTAGTGCTTTCTCGACCTCCTCCTTTGATTGCACCTCAGCTTGCACTTCAACCTCTTTCTTTTTGTTCCACTCCTCAGCAACAAATATCTGCTGGGCGATCTGCACAACAGACGAATATTCCTTACTGTTAGCTATTAGACATAGTAAAAAGAGGATAAGTAGATAAATTCCCTTACCATGCCGAGATCCCTTTTTAGGGATAAGAAAAGCTCCTGCTGGCTGAAGCGCCTGTAGGAATCCATGTCCCTTGGAAGGAGCAGGGGCTGCTCCAAAGCGTCCGCAATGTAACCGGCCTTGCCTCCACCATAATTTCTGATGGAGGCATCATAGGGGATGTCCGCACCATCCAGCGTCACCTTCGGAGGCCATGTCCGAGAGCCCTGACGCACGTCGGCGGCTAAAGGTTCTTCCCTACTTTCAGTAGATGAAGCCCTTCTTCCCCTGGTATCGTGGGCTACCTTCTGCTGCTTGGGCCCCTTTTTAGGCACAGCCTCAGTGCCTTCAGCCTCGGTCGCAACCCTTTTCTTCTTTAGATCTGGTAGCGGCATCAAGCTGGGATCTGAAGGAGCCTGAGGAGGAAGAGGAGGAAGATCCGCGGCTAGCTGGGATGGACCAGTGCCTTTGGAGGCGGCTTTCTGTTTTCTGCTCTTCATCAACTCTAATAAGCTCTGCATGTCTTCGTCCGAAGAATAGGCAGACACGATTAGTCTCTCTGGATGGACAGCCGATTGCCTGTCTGCTTCCTCGACTTCTGTAATTTGGATCTCTTCCGAAGACTCACCCTCAAACCTGAACTGGTCAATCTGCTCATCAAGTGAGGGTGTAGAAGAAGCGACTCTTTCCTCCTCTGCTACTGGTTCTAAGGGAGCTTGTCCAACTGGCTGAACGAGCAGTGGTATACCCTGCGGATTAGGATGGGGTACCGAGGCGAGGTCGAAGGGAGCTAAAAAGTTCTTCCTAGCTACGTCAATGCGGTTGATGCGGCGATCCCCGAGTGTTATTGCGTTACCGATCGGCTAAAGTTCGGTCTTCGAAGTATAGCCGAGGATGAGGGGAACAGACCTGAGCTGTCCGTCTTCACTTACAAAAATCTTCGACCGAAGAAGGTAGTTCAGAGCCGCGGTATTAGTATGACTCAGCCGAGGACCTACGTGACGTCTATCTGTAAACATTGCAATAGAACTGTCAAAAAAGGATTGAAATATGACGAAGGGAATTCCAAATAGCCGAAAGCAAAAAATGTTAGAGAATCTCAATGGGGGATGTCCCACCTGGCTCTCCTGGCTGGGTTGGGCAATGAATTCCATCATGCCATGCGCTCGAGACGATCAGATAATCGTCCATCATCCCTTTATTAGACTTGGGGAGACAGGAGAGAAGTCTGACGACATCGGATCGAGACCTTAGATAGTATCCCGCTCCCTCTTTGGTACGACACTGATACATGTGTACCACATCATGCCAGGTTAGCCCCAATCCTAAGTGACGGTTTAGGTCGTCAACTGCCCCTAAAACCCTAAACGTGTTAGGTGCGCACTGGTCAAGGCTAAGCCTATGGGCGGTAAGGTAACTTCTGGTAACTAGACCCATGGGGATGGTCATTCCCCCCTCTAGGAAAGCGATAATGGGGATTATAACTTCACCCACTTCTCGGTCCGTTAGTAAGCCCTCCGTGGGGCAATACCTCAAGCCCACTTTCTGAGGAATGCGATATGTCGCCCTAAACTTCTCTATCTAGGAGGGGCTGTCCACTAGGTATTTAAATCTACCCATTTGTTAGTTAGGTTAGAGGGAGGGGAATGCGAAACAGCAACTGAAGAAAATCTACCAAAGGCCGAAGAGGCAATCTGAATAGATTTCGAAAATCTCGAGCAAATAACTTACGCAGAATCGGATTGGAAGATGTTCTTTAGCCTCGCGGGAAGATGGTAGCGGATTCTGAGACGATTCGAAGTAGATGACAGAGAAGGCTTTGGGAGTCTGAACGCTTGAGTTTGCTGGAGAGTCTGAAATTTGTAGAGTGAGAAAACAACCCCCTCTGGGACTTTATATAGAGGTGGGCAAGGCGTTGGGATTTATCCCGCCCGAAATTTTTAGGAGAATCTCGTCCGTTGGATTTGCGACGTGCCATTAAATTTCATGGACAAGACGCCGCCTGGCGCAATTAATGACGCCTCGGAAATGACGCAACAGCAGTGGTAATAAAGAAGGCGCCCAGATGCATGCGCGCACACACGTGTGGAGTCAAAAATTCAATGCTTTCACTGGACAAGATCAAAACCCCATTTTTTCTCTTCGGATGCGAAGGAAAAATTAGAATTTTGAGGGGCTATTGTGTGTGAGAAAGCCCAACGTCATATGTTGGGCCTATGGCCCAGTTTGAATATAACTTTCTGTCCGAAGAGGTTGAAAGGATCAATGCTTTGCCGTCCTGGCAAAAATTCAACCAAGGAAGGATTATTATTGCGTCCGAAGCCAACCTGGCATGTCCGAAGAAGTTCCGCTCGTCAGACCTCCAAAGAACTTGATCAAGCAGAAGATTCCTCAGAAGGGAGTGCTGGGCATTCCTAAGCACGGAGATATCCTAAAATATCTTACAAATAAAGCTGCCATCACCGCATTTAATGCATTGCAACAACTTTCTTGGCCGCATTTATGTGGAGAAGACACCTGAACAGTGAAACCTCAGTCACTACCACTCACCGCAGATTAAAGCAAACTCCTGATGTGACTAATACTCAAGTGGACGCTTAGATGAAGGACAAGTGTGCGGTGAGGATGAGGGAAAAAGGTGTATATATAAAGAAACATGTCTAACATAGGAGGGGGGATTTTATTTTTTACTAATGAGAAAAAGGCAAGACCTCTTCGGGTAAAATATACTTTTATTGAATAATCGCCTGAGTGCTTTCTTGCCCTGTTTCGTTCGCTTGAACCGTTGCTAAATCCATATCCAGCCCAGCTGTTCAACCCATTCTCTACAAATTCATTGTTGGGGATTTGTTGGGCTTGTAACACGGGAAGTTATTGTTTAGCCCATCAAATTTCGACCCTACAAGAGGATATAAGAAAAAGATATAATCTAATGGTAGATTTGTCAAAATTCATCTCTAATAAAAAGATATTAAGTTTGTAGCCTAAGGCTACAACTAATTTTGTAATTAAACTTTGTCTCATATTTAATAGTTTTTCCGTGCATCACACAGGTTGACGACTAGTATATCTCTAACAGTATTAGTGTCTTGATGGTTGCTTTACTCAAATATGGAGAGAGGAGTAAGGGAAGAGGTGTAGGAGCTCTCCTTACACACACATGGCCATTCTTGACCTTGCAGGAACTTTGGCTTCTTCCTCTCGTTCTCATTGCTCCTCGTCAGTCAGGTGCCTTCTTGCTTTTGCTCTCATGGAGGGCCTCTAATACGGTGTAGTCTACTCCTTTATACTGTTTACAAATATATGCTAATGATTCTAGAGAGTATTAAAGATCCTTTGCTCATTTGATTTTGTGGATCTTGAATCAAGTTATTTTTAACATAGTTTACCAAAAGTCAGAAGGCTTTCTAAAACTAACAATTGAGTGTTATCCTACCCCAAGAAAACAGAAAAAGAGTTCAAGCTAGGCTGGCTTAATAAACGTTCTCAACCTTAAAAAAAGAACATGTATGAAAACTAAACTTGTACGAAAGAATTGGTTTGAACCAATTTGAATGGTGATCACATAGAGAGTAGAGCATAATTAATTGTTGTTCAAGAAAGAGAAAGATATAAACACTGATTAAACAAAAAGATTAAAATATCCCACCAACCCCGATGATGTTGACATTCTATATAATAATGATTTTTTTTAGCCTCATGTAATTATAATCATTAAGATGGGTAAAATGGGTAAAAATCCTTCATTTTAAAACTATGTAGCATAATACCTCTCTTTCTAAAGTATCTAGCAAAATGCCTTTGTTTTTGAACTCGACATTAATAATATTGAGTTCTATGCATATTTTACTACTTACAAATACACATAAAACTCAATTTTGAGGATATCGAGTTTTACACATAACTCAATTTTGTTAGAATCGAGTTCCAAAATAGGGACATTTTGCTAAATACTTTGGAAAAATGGGTATTTTGCTACATAGTTTTAAAATTGGAGGTATTTACCCATTTTGCCCCATTAAGAACGTGCAATACAATTGACACACATTATGCACTGTATATATTGTTATTACTAAACTAGTTGCAAATCTACACGATGCATGAGAATAAATAATTATTTTGTAATTGTAATCTAATATATAAATTGTTTTCTAAAATTTGTTGAAGATAATTTGTTCTCTCTAAAAATTAAACAATTTTTATAATTATTTTTTATCTTTCTATCTTTACAAATATATCATTCTATATTTAGGGTGTGTTTAATTGATATTATTCATTTATAAGGTGGTCCATATTCTTCGAAATTATGGTATAGTATGCTATATTTTTCTAATTTCTTTTGTACAACTAATTTTTTTAAGTTTCAAATAAATTATTCAAATTCTTCATTCTCTTAAAGTAGATTATCATGATAATCAAAACTCACAACAAACTTATACTGAATATGTATAATTTATTCTTTAAATTTTATTGTAGATAATTTGTCCTCTCTCAAAATTAATTTCCATCATTCTATTTTTACAATATATAATTTTATAATTTTTGATGTTTTTGGTTGATATTATTCTTTTTTTAAATGGTCCATATTTTTCTAACTTTTCCTAATTTCTGTTGGTACAACTAAAATTTTTAATTTTTAAAGTTATAATTTAAATTCTCATTCTCTTAAAAAGATTATTATGATAACAAAAACTTTTCTTATAATTACAGTTGATATTATTAAAATAATTGATAGTACTATCAATCCAAACTTGTATTTTCTCATTTTTAAGTAAGTACACCAAATTAGACTAAAGTAAACTAAAATGAACAAAATGGTCCAAATAGACCGAATTGGACCGATGTGGACCAAATATGGACTGAGTGGACCAAAGTGAAACCAATGGACCAAAGTAGACCAAAGTGGGCCAAACTAACTGAAGTAGATCAAATGGACCGAATTTGATTGAATTGGACCGGGCCGAAGTGAAACGAATGACCTAATTGGATTGAAGTAGACCGCATTAGACCAAAGCGAACCAAATGGACCAAATGTTAATATGCAATTAACATAGCCAAGATTGTGTTTTGATATAAATTCAAATTCTTACTTCCAAAATACAACACCAAACATATGAATCCAAAATAGAGTTTTAAAAATCACAATGATTCATCAACCTAAAGTAGAGCTACAAAAGAGAGAGAGAGAGAGAGAGAGAGAGAGAGAGAGAGAGAGAGAGAGAGAGAGTAATAAGAAATTTATATAATAAAAAAAAATGAGATTAGAAGAAAAAGAATATAAAATAATAATAATAATAAACACTAAATTATCTAAGTCATGTTATGTAATAAAATAACATCATATTCTTGGCGAAAAACCCATTTTCGTCCCTACATTTTCACGTGATTTCCACTTTGGTCCCTATCTTTTATTTTTACCGCTTTTAGTCCCTATTTAGAAAAACGCGTTTTGTTTTAGTCCCTACCGACATTTCACTAACAGAAATATCTTCGTGGTAGACGGAATGCATTATTGGCTCACTAAAAGCTTATGTGGCCATTAAAATAATAAAAAAAAATTTATTTGCATTTTTAAAAATGCCACGTCAGCAATTTAATTTTTTTTAAAAACTACATCAGATAAAAATAATAAAATTTTTCTAACCTAATTATTTTTTTAAAAAAAGAAAAGAAATTAGTTAAATTATTTTTTTTTCTTTTTTTTTTGGAAGAACATGAAGAACTTAGAACCATTTGTTCTTCATTTTCTTCCCTAACTAAGCTTGCCTAGAAAATTAAAAATTAAAATTTTCTTTTTCTTTTCTTGCATTTTCTTAGCAACCAAAACCATAAAATCACTCAAATTTACAAAATAAAAATACATGCCTATAAAAATTTACAAAACAAAACACAGAGACATTCAACAGTTACACAAAGCCATTCAACAAGATTTTCTTATGCTTTGAAACCAAACACAAAAAGAAAACACAAAAACCAAACACAAAACTCAAACTGGACTCCCTTAATATTCTCAAGCCTTCCTCTCTCTCTCTTCCAAAACTCTCACAACTCTTTCTAACTCCATGGCCGGCCTCTCTGCTCATCTCCACTGCCGCCGCCACTAAAACTGACGGTGGTTCATCGCCTCACCACCTCTAACTGACCCACTTTCACAATTCACTCAAGTCTCTCTTTGACCACTTGTGACTGACCCACTCTCACGAATCGTTGTCTTTCTCTCCCAGATAGGCAAGTTTCTCTCTTTCATCTCTCTATCTCTCAGCTCAGTGGTGTAGATCTGGGTTTGTGGGTTGTGGGTTTGTGAGTTTTACTGATCTAGGTTTGTGGATTTGTGGCGAATTGGTGCACTGATTTGTGGCGGATTTGTGGGTTCGTGGGTTTGTGAGATTTGTTAATCTGGGTTTGTGGCGGATTGGTACACTGATCTATGGCAGATTTGTGGGTTATGATTCCAAAGGCTGGGTTTGAGAGAATGGTGGGATTTGGAGGATGGTGGAGATCATTGGGTTTCCAAGTTGGATCTGATTTTGTGTTTTGATGGATTGGTGGGTTTCCAACTTGGAGATTGGTGTTGATTTTGTGAACAAAAAGGATGCAGGTCTTTTGATTTTAGTGGGTGTATGTTGGGTTAAAATTTCTGAATATGCAGATCTTTTTCTGGGTTTGATTATTGGTGTATGTTGATTTCTGGGTTTTCAATTTTGGTGGGTGTATGTTGATTTCTGGATTTTGGTTGGTGTATGTTGATTATTGTTTGATCTAAGTTTTGAATTTTGATTTGTTTGGTTATAAAGAAAGTACTGGAACGGCAAAGAAAAGAAAAGACAAGAAAATAGGAATTAATTTACTAAAAACATGAAGAACATGAATTGTAAGAACACATAGATGATCTTCCAACAAAAAAGCGATCTCGTTTAATTAGATTTAAGTTTTGTTTTTTAATTTATTTTATTTTTTGGTTTAAATTTTCTGACATGGCTTTTTATAAAAAAATTAAAATGCTGAAGTGGCATATAAAAATGCCAAATAATATTTTGATCGCCACATCAGTGCCACTTTAGCGCCACGTCAGCTAATAGGGTGTTTCGTCTGCCACCTAAGACTTTGCCGTTAGGGCATTGACGGTAGGGATAAAAACGAGATCGCCTTTTTGATTTTAGAGACCAAAAGTAGTGAAAATAAAAGATAAGGACCAAAGTAGGAATCGCGTGAAAATATAGGGACGAAAATGAGTTTTTTGCCTATATTCTTATATACTATCTTTATAATGCAATAGGATAACATATATGAAATCAAAGAAAAGAACAAAGATGACTTAAAATACAAAATTTAATCACATCAACCAAAGTAGAGTCCAAATAATACAATAATCCATCAATTTAAAGTAGAGATGTAAGAAAAATAAAACAAAAAATCCACTAAAAATTTTGAGAGAGAGAAACAACATTTTGTGTGCAGGAAAACTATGCATAAAATGAAAGAGAGAGTTGTAAATTTATAGCAAAAGGATGAGAATAAGAAAAGCCAAAAACAAAAGAAAATAAAGGAACATAAGATAAGTGATATTAAGATAGATAGTAGTGGGCGAGATGGAAAGGTAAAAGGGGAGGGAAGGGAAGGGAAAAGTTGGAGAAAATGTAACAAAAAGTTGGGAAATTAATAAGAAGAAAAAGAGTTAAAAATAAGAGATATGGTTTAAAATAGGTGGATGATGTGGCTCAACAAAAACATAGCAATAATAAATGTTACGCTTCATCTTTTATATATATATATATATATAATTCATAATGAAACTTGGATTGAAGAATTTTAAAAAAAAAAATTATCTAAAATTTAGAAATTTTAAAATGAGTAAGGAATTGTAGGAATTTGAGATTGTGAGCCGTGCAAATATCTTTTTTTCCCTAAGCTAACCGTTTGACCAAATAGTTGTAAACTAATTTTTAGAGATAAAGTTGGAAATAAGAAAAAATGGACTCGCTGTATATAACAGGTAAAAGATTCCCTTATGTGGCATTTGTTATAGGGTAATGTTTTAGGATTTCCAAGAATGTTTAAAGATTCTCATGTTTGGTTACAAATTACGCTAGGGAATCAAATGCCAAGAGAATCTGGATTTCCCCTTTAAACCCATCTCAGTAGGATTCTCTTTAAAACAGATGGGTATCCAGATTCCCAAGTTTAAAGGAAATTGTATTTTTATAAATTGACAATTTTAACTCATTTTCCTTATCATTTAAGCAATTAAAATAAAATATAAAATGAATCATCAATATATTTTCTCTTGTCTTTTAAACCTAAACGTTGTCAGGTTGTTTTGTTATGGATTAAGCTCTTTTAAAAATTATTATTAGGAATAAAACATTTGAGAATTTAAATAGTTATTTTTGTATTGTACTTGTCATTTTAAAATGTTAGACTACAGTTTTAATGAATTTGTCAAAATTAATAGTTTATATTTTATTTTTCATTATTTATTTAAAGGAAGTTTTTTTTTTTTTTTTAAAGGACTTGATAGTTCACATTCAAATCTATGGATAGAATAGAAAAAATAAATAATTCATTTAAGATTCCTAGGAATAAACCAAATATTATTATCTCACATTCTTAGGAATCTTAAGAGTTTTCCAATGAAACCAACCATAAAAATAGCTACATTCCTAGGCATCCAGATTGCAAGGAATCACATTCTTAAGAATTTGAATGCCAGGAGTAATGTGGGTTCCTTTGTACCAAACGCCACATTACGGATAATAAAATATTATAAAAATGAGTTTTTTTTTTTTTTTTTGCTCTTCTTATAGATGAGTAATTCTTAGGTATTTTCAAAACACGGAGAATGATGCTTCATTCTCTCACATTCATGGTGGAGTCCACTTATTAAATTCATGGTGAGATTCACTATTAATGTGAAAGGAGGGAATACTATTTTTCCATCCTCTAAGGGTACCTAAGAATTCTCCCTTACAAAAACACACTAGAAAGATAAAAGGAAAGTTACATGAAGAAAAATTAGAGATTTTTTCTATGAGATGCCTTTGGTATTGCAAATTTGCAACCATAAAATGGTTGTAATATTCCGAAGGGAGATCTTGCTGTGATGTTGATTTTTTCAAAGTTTTATTTTTTATGCTATGATTGTACTTGTTCTTTTAGAGATGATATTTTTTGATTTTATCAAATTTGTTAGAGTCAAGTTTTGGATCATATAAACTTGAGTGTGAAAGAAGGGAATATCATTTTTCCATCCTTTGAGAATACCTAAGAATTCTCCCTTACAGACACACCAAAAGGATAAAAGGAAAGTTACACGAAGAAAAATTAGAGATTTTTTCTATGAGATGCTTTTGGTATTGCAAATTTGCAACCATAAAATGGTTGTAATATTCCAAAGGGAGATCTTGTTGCAATGTTGATTTTTTCAAAGTTTTATTTTTTATGCTATGATTGTACTTGTTCTTTTAGAGATGATATTTTTTGATTTTGTCAAATTATTTAGAGTCAAGTTTTGGACCATATAAACTTGAGTGTGAAAGAAGGGAATACCATTTTTCCATCCTTTGAGAATACCTAAGAATTCTCCCTTACAAAGACACACCAGAAGGATAAAAGGAAAGTTACACGAAGAAAAATTAGAGATTTTTTCTATGAGATGCTTTTGGTATTGCAAATTTGCAACCATAAAATAGTTGTAATATTCCAAAGGGAGATCTTGTTGCAGTGTTGATTTTTTCAAAGTTTTATTTTTTATGCTATGATTGTACTTGTTCTTTTAGAGATGATATTTTTTGATTTTGTCAAATTATTTAGAGTCAAGTTTTGGACCATATAAACTAGAGTGTGAAATGAGAGAATACCATTTTTCTATTCTCTAAGAGTACCTAAGAACAAGGGAGTCAATACCGTACCGGAAGCTGTACTGATTTAGCCAGCGGTACGATATATTTCGGATACCGATCAATACCGGTGTACCATTTCGGGTTCACTGCTATTTTTTATATTTACAAATATATATATATATATATATATGTATGTATGTATGTATGTGTGTGTGTGTGTGTTATAATAAATATAAAAGTTTACTATAAAACATTTCCTCAATTCAGAACTAATTATTTATAATTTTAGACTTTAGTATCAATTAAAAAAAAAAACATAATATAAAAAAATAGAAAGCTTAAAAGTTATCATTGCATACTAAGAAAACAAATAATACTAATAAGTTAATGCAAATAAGTTACCATTTTGTCCTAACAAAAATTCAAAAATTACAAAACTTTAAAAAAAAAAAAAAAAAAAATTTCTGTACCGGCCGGTACGCCCGATATTGTCCGGTATTGCCCGAAATTGGCCGGTACGGCCGGTATTTTTTCCGGTACGAAACAGAGGGTTATATGTATCGATACGCTTGCCGGTACGGTATATACCGGCCGGTACGGTACGGAATTGACTCCCTTGCCTAAGAATTCTCCCTTATAGAGACACACCAAAAGGATAAAAGGAAAGTTACATGAAGAAAATTAGAGATTTTTTCTATGAGATGCTTTTGGTATTACAAATTTGCAACCATAAAATGGTTGTAATATTCCGAAGGGAGATCTTGTTGTAGTGTATATTTTTTCAAGGTTTTATTTTTTATGCTATGATTGTACTTGTTCTTCTAGAGATGATATTTTTTGATTTTGTCAAATTTGTTAGAGTCAATTTTTGGATCATATAAACTTGAATGTTATTAATTCTATATAATTATAATGAATTAATTTGATTTGCCCTAAGGATGCTTCCTCAACTGGATCTGGATGTGTTGTTATGTGGTTAATTTCTTGATGATACTTGTTAATTTCTTATGTGATTTTGATTAAAAACCTAATATGATTGAATTGCATATAGATTCCTCGACAGGGTTATCCATTTTAAAAGCTACAAAATGACACCCAAAATGTTGAAAGATAGTAGCATCTTGTACAATTTATTGTTGTTTTTGTTATGGCTTGGACGGCATTGAATATGAACGGTCCAAATAGATGGGCTGGGGTTGGCGTGCGAGCTTCGAAGTCCCAAAAACTAGTGTTAAGTAGGACTGCATCTGCATGTGGTCAAATCACAGAGTTGGTCACTGCTGCAGCTGGAGGCTAAAGGATTAAATAAACCAATATCACCACTCACCAAACCCCTTACTTGTTGGGCAATCAAATCATCCTCTAAAGAATTTGATACGTGTTAAGTTGACAAATTTTTTCACCATAATTTGCAATGAGAGGAAAATTTTTACTTAATCTCTTTATCTATTTTATTTTTATTAGTACTAATCACAACATATCATATTAATAATTATTAAAAATATCTGTAATTTTTTTGAAGAATGATAAATCAACTATCAATTTTACTACAAAAGCACTTATAAATGACAATGAATACAACTGATGCTATCAATACCATAATAAATAAATTCATTAATTATTTTTCTATTGTACTATATGTTTAAAAACTAAACACCTTAGTTTATAAAATCTGGTAAGTAATGTTTTTTATTATTATTATAATTTGATAGTTGGAGAGGGCGTTAAAAATATCCACAGGTGATAGTTGAGCTACAAGCTACAAAACTTTTAATAGTAAAATTTGTAATTATTTTTTATGAAAAATATTATACCCCATATCATATCACTCAAAACTTTTTTATCTCTAAACTTAATTAAAAAATTTCACACCAACTCCAACAACCCACTTATTGAGAAAAAAGAATTTCATAATAATACACTTTCTGACCAACTCCCAGGGCCCCAACCCTTCTATATATAGAGACTCTTTCTCAATGAGGAAAAGCAGGGAACTAACCAGAAGTCCTTCAAGCCTCAAAAGAAAAAAAAAGAAGAAAAGAAGTCAGATATAGAAAGAAAGAAAGAAATGGCTCCCACTCAGGAAGAGCAGCAAAACGAAGCCGGTAGGCACCAAGAAGTTGGCCACAAGAGTCTCTTACAGAGCGATGCTCTTTACCAGGTACACAAACACAATCCCAATTCCACTCTTTTCTTCTATTCTATCATCAAACTTTATTTATTTTTTTTAAAAAAATTATTGTTCATTGCAGTATATCCTTGAAACCAGTGTATATCCGAAAGAGCCAGAGCCTATGAAGGAGCTCCGGGAATTGACAGCAAGACATCCATGGTAAGTGCATTATAAAAATTTTCTTTTGATCTATTACATTTAAGTGTGTGTATATATATATATATATAGTCTTGCATTGATGTGCTTTGTTTATTTACGTATTCATGGTTTGACAACTATATATATATATATATATGTGTGTGTGTGTATGATTTTCATTTTGCAATGTCGTGTAAACAGGAACATCATGACCACCTCAGCTGATGAAGGACAATTCTTGAACATGATCCTGAAGCTCATCAACGCCAAGAACACCATGGAAATCGGCGTCTACACTGGTTACTCGCTACTTGCCACCGCCCTCGCCCTACCGGAGGATGGAAAGGTTCGTTAATCTTAAGCATTTCTAAAAATCCAGAATCCAATTGAACAAAGAAAACAGAACAACTATTTTTTTTTTGGGATGAACAACTTTAATGTAGCTCTATGCAAATAGGAGTAACTCACACTATGCAAATAGCTACATGCCCTCGCTTATTTTTAGTTTATTACGTCTATATACAACTTTTTAAAACTTTAATTTTTTTATTAAATTACAAAATATAACTTTTAATTTTGACTTGTTTTCAATTCAACTTTTTTTAAATTTATTTATTTTTTCATTTCAAATCCTTAATTTCCAATTGTTTCCAATATAGTCATTCTGTTCACTTTCATCCATTTCACACCTTTAAGTCCACTAAAACGACATTGTTTTGAAAAATTAAAGACTAACAAATTAAAACTAGAGAAATAAAGAGAAGTACTAGATTGAAAACAAATTAAAATTAAAGGATTAAAATGAAATAAAAATGATACTCAAAGCCAAAGGATTGAATTAAGCCCCAAATAATTTACTAGATTATAATTATTTCATTTAATTGGCAAAATATGTTACCAAATAAGCCATGAATGAAAGGAATAATCAGTTTTAGGAATGTTGCAGATATTGGCAATGGACATCAACCGTGAAAATTACGAACTGGGTTTACCTGTAATTCAAAGAGCTGGCGTTGCTCACAAGATTGATTTCAGAGAAGGCCCTGCTCTTCCAGTTCTTGACCAAATGATTGAGAAAGTAAGTCTGTCTAAAATCATTTTAAATAACTCTAATTATTGTTGTATATGCGGAGTTATACACTATTATACACACTCTAATTAAAATTATGTCTTAAAAACATGATTTTAATTTTTAATTATATGTTTCGTATACACAGTTTATAACTATCACTAGTTTTAAATGTTAACTTGTGATTGTAACGGTACAATTTTTACAGGGAACGTACCATGGAACATTCGATTTTATTTTTGTGGACGCAGACAAGGATAACCATTTGAACTACCATGAGAGGCTAATTGAGCTTGTGAAGGTTGGTGGACTAATCGGCTACGACAACACCCTTTGGAATGGTTCTGTGGTGGCCCCACCTGATGCACCTCTTAGAAAGTACGTTCGATTTTATAGAGACTATGTGTTGGAGCTCAACAAGGCTTTAGCCTCTGATCGAAGGGTTGAGATTTGCCAGCTTCCCGTGGGTGATGGCATTACTCTTTGCCGCCGCATCAGCTGATTGTCTCCCCATTTGTGGTCTAGGATTATATATATTTATTTATAATCGTTCATTTTACACTGCTAATTTGCTATTTTATCATCGAGTTTTATTTATTGTATTGTAATTCCGTTCTTAATAGAATTCCTAATAAATTTGCTTCTGGGATGTTTAATTTGTAAATTTATTATGTTTTCCTCTTCAAAGCTGATGAAAATCTGGAAAATTATTAGGTACTCCCGGAGTACCATAAATGCGTACTTCTTCTTCTCACATAAATAGTGGGTCCTACCATGAATTTAATTAATGAGACCCATCATTCATGTGAGAGGAGGGAGTACGCATTTATGATACTCTGGGAATACACAATAATTTCCCTAAAAATCTATATCAAGCAGCAGCAATAGCAGCAACAACAACAACAACAAAAAAGAAAAAAAAAGCTGATGATGAAAATCTATAATGTCTTCCTTCTTCGGTACCTTTTAATTTTTTAGTTTTTATTTTAGAAGGAACCTTTTACTAATATGTAATATCTACAAAGAAAAAAGGGTTGATTATGATGCATGGAATAATGATTACTATATTATTAATTCTTTCTCTCTCTCTCTTTTTTTTTTTTTTTTTTATTATTATTATTCTTACAATTGCAGCTTCCAAATTTTATTATTTGACAAACTCCTCGTGGTAGTCGAAAAGACAATGGCATAGGGTAGTTGTCATTTCTATTTGTTTAGTGTGGATTGGTTTCAAGACGTGCAAGCAATAAAATCATTGAAGAAATCTTCAATTTTTCTGGGTCTCTTCGGCTGACAATGATCTTAGATGGGTTGAATGGAGAAGCTTGCATATTGGTAAGCCATATTTTAGATCCTGTCTTTGTATGAAGCAACAAATTTTATTTTTTATTTTTATATAATTCAATTGTGACAATAAACAGGAAGATAATACCAATAAGTTACAAGACTTTTTAGAATAACAAATTATAACATATTGATAGGGCGAAATTGGATAAATTTTAATACTCAACAATTCTAGACAGCATGGCTAAATACCATAACTATAGATCACTATTTTTTTTTTTTTTTTTCCATTTAGATTCCCTTTTTTTTTTTTTTTTTGCTGAATAAAAAAAAAAAATATATATATATATATATAGGGTCTTTGGTGTGAGTTTATTGATCCCACGCTATGTGATAGTAATGGGTAATACCATGTGTACCACATGGGCCTTGCTGGGATTATCGCTCAAACTATTCCTGCTAGGACAAAGACTTCTACCATCAAGCCACACCCCATGCATTTTATTCCCTATTGTTTCTACAACCAGAAAAGGGGGAAAGAAATATAAGAGCAAGCAATTTCATCTTTGTTCGCCATATGGGCATATGTGGTAGACTTTTTTTTTTTTGATAACACGTATGGGGTAGACTTGATCAATCATAAGGGATCAAATAACCCCCGTGTGAGGGTCTAGTGGTCAAGCACCTCATCCACCTTGCCAGAATATTTGGGTTCGAGTAGTGTGACTCATTAGCACCAAGATAGTAGACCAATATGGGAATCCTATGGTATATTATGGCCAATAGAATGTGATTTACCTGCATGATCCTACATTTTTTTTCATTCAAAAAAAAAAAATATATATATATATATATATACGGGGACGGAGCCAAGACTTAAAGTTAGGGGGGGGCGACTTTGTTGCTAGTTGTGTGCAGCAGTTCCGGCCTTTGAGTCTACTGCTTTACTACTAAGGATTTTTGTTTAAAATTTTTTAAATGGCCAAGTTGTTTGTTTTGGGTAAAATAAATTGGTTGGGCTTAATTTTTTTAGTTTTATTATTGGTAATTTTTGTTAAGCTAATTTTTTTGGGCTTGTATATTTTGTTTTAGATTTAATCTATTAACTTTTTATGTTCTTTAAAAGGTGAAAAATGCTAAAACTACAAAATTTTTACAAATTGCTAATATGGTGAGTGGTTATTGATAAGTAAAAAGTGATACAAGTGTATGAACCAATAAGAATTTGCTACCTTAATATTTTGTATAAACATTATAAAAATATTTGTGGCTATAACATTACTCTCAAAAGAATTGATGGCATTATTAAGGGGGGCAAAGCGTAATTTTATTGAACAAAATTGCTAAAATTAGTACCTATTAATATAGTAATATTAAAAAAAAAAAAAACAATTTAGGGGGGGCCATTGCCCCCCCTAGTCCAATAACAGCTCCGTCCATGTGTATATATATATATATATATGAACACAGTGCTGAAGGCGGAAGCACAGTAATATTATGTTGAAAACAATATGTAATCAAAGTAAAACCAGCCAAAAAGGCGCTAGCAACAATTTGAAAATAAAATAATTAAAATAGAACCAGCTAAGGAGGCAGTAGCAACAAGTATATTAAACACAAAACTGAAAGTAGTTATTATTGAAAATAGACAACAGTACTTACAGCAATAGTAGTTACAGGATTTCAACAGGTACAAAGCTTGAAACTAGTTCTAGTTACAAGATTTGTAGGAAAGTAGTAAAGGAAATTCTAGAGGAAAATCCTAAAGAAGAAGCAAAGGAACTCTCCTAAAGGAATTCTCTAAAGAAAATCTGGAAGAAAATTCTAAAGGAAAATTCTGAGTCTTAACATAAAGGACATCCCCCTTTATATAGGCAAAAAAAGCGAAAGTGTACAGTAACAGTGAACAGTAACTTTTCACTTTTCAACTCAAGACAACAGGAGCTCGGAACTTCAGTTCAAAGAACCAGTCTTTATCATTTTGGCATTTTGTGCCAAAAATAACAAAGCCATAATCATTAGAAATCCACTTTATCGAAAGCATCATCAGATTCCCTTATAATGGGAAGCAAGTAGCGCAATAGTTGGGACTTCACCAGGGGTAAACATTGCAGCATTTTGGCCGTTGTGCAAGCCAGAAAAATAGGAGAATTAATCTTCCGCTAAATCAGGAGTGTCTTCTTCATCATGACCAAACAGTTCCTAATTGTAGGGGTAATATGGGTTATTTGCAAAAGATGCTTCAGAGGACAGTTTATCTTCTGAATCATGATTATCAGCAGCTTCTTCCTCCTTCCATTTCATCTTGAGAAGGGCATACAAAGCATCAAGGTCCTTATGAATTTCTTCCAAAGGAGAACCCTTCTTTTTAGGCTTAGTAGAGGGCTTAACAGTTTTAGTAGATGTGGAGGCAGGTGCATTGGCTAGTTCAGCTATTTGCACTGGGGTATGAATCTTAACCGCCAGTAGAGTATTTGGTGATGGGAAATCTCTGGTGACATTGTTAACAACTTCCTGTACGTGGGAAAACTTATCCCACAACTTAACATACCAACGGCGAGTGAGAACATCACCTTCCTTATCATATTGCCATTTTAAGATCCAGGGTACCTTGTATTTCTTAAAGAAATGGAGCAAAGTAGGGAATTTAGCTCCATAAGAATCAATTTTGAACACACTTGTAAAATATTTGAAAAAGTCCATTAATGGTGTTGGGAATATTTCAAGGATAAAACTGAATTGAGTCCACCATCGGCTGAACCAAAGAGGAAAAATGGTATTGAAATTCTTATCAAAATCAACAAACCAAGAGTGAGACATATTTTCATTCTGATGTAGCATAAATTTGAACCAAGCAGTGAGATAATCATGATAAGAATATGGAACAGGGGAGGTTGGTAACATTCTTGTGGAGGCAAGGTTGGGGCCCCACATTTCTTCAGAAATAATATGATTCAGGAAAACACTGTGATAAATAATCTTAGTAGTGTTGGTCTTATCAGGTATGGCTTTAATAGTGATTGATTTCTTATGGCGCAAAATATCAGAATAGTATTGCACAGTCTTCTCACTATGTTCAGGGATCCAATGAAACTTTGGGGGAAAGTAGCTAGTAGCAAGTCTTAAGGGATTAGTAATTGAAGCCCTATTTGACTCAATAGAAAACAGGTTTTGAAAACATTGTTTTTTAACATACTGAGAAGCATTGGAAGTTTTGGGAAAAAAGTTTTAACAGGCTGGAGTGAAACGGTTAACAATCTCCAAAGGAGAAATAGGTTCTTATTTGACAATTGGTTTATCAGTGGCTGGACTCTTGTCTTTCGACCGCCTACTTGCCATTGTGACACTGCAGAAATTCACGGGTAAGGAAATCAGGGGTGGTATTTTGAGATCCTTTAATATATTCAATATCAAAATAAAAAAACACTTAAAATAGTGAAGCAATATTTTCAACATCTTTTTCAATAACATATTTGGCACTTTTGCAATCAATTCGTAACAAAAACTTTTGGTTTAATAAATCACTTTGAAAATTTGAAATACATAGTACTATAGATAAAATCTCCTTTTTAATAGAACTATAGTTTAACTGTGCGGTATTCCAAATTCCAGAATAGAAGCGAACAGTTTGTTCAAATGAATTTGGGGAAACCCTTTGTTTCAGAATACTACCATAGCCAATGTCAGAAGCATCGGTCTCAACAATTTTGAAAGAATTAATAGTAGGAATACCAAGACAGGGTAATGTCTTGACATGAGATTTGATTTGTTTAACAAGGGAAGTATGGTCATCAGACCAGGGTGGAGGATTACTTTGTAATTGATCAAAAAGGGGTTTACATTGTTTCCTCATATCCTTGTAGAAATCAGCAACATAATTCAGGGACCCAAGAAATCTCTATAGTTGGGTTTTATTAGTGATAACATCAGGAAATTTATCAGCAAATTGAATGGCTCTGTCTATAGGACGAAGTTGTCCTTCAGAGACGTCATAGCCAAGGAAGAGAACTTTTGTTTGAAACAATTTGACTTTTTTAGAAAAGACAACAAGACCATTTCTTTTGATAGTATCCATAAACGAATACAAATGTTTCCAGTGTTCATCAATAGAGCTGGAGTAAACAAGAACATCATCAATATAAACAATGGTGAAATGGCTGAAAGAATTGAAAATATCAATCATAATGTTTTGGAATTCACTAGGGGCATTCTTAAGACCAAAGGCATGACATTCCACTCATAATGTCCAAAAGCAGTGGTAAAAGCAGTTTTATACTTATCATTCTCACTAATCTGGATTTGCCAGAACCCAAATTTCATGTCAAACTTGGAAAACACCACAGCCTCACACAACCTATGAACCAGGTCATTTTTGTTAGGTATACCAATTTTACAAAAAATTGATATTCAAAACCTACTCCTCCTGATATGCAGTTTGAAGAAAGATCTTTTCAAACACAATTTTCTGTTTCTACTGATAAACTTTATGAATGGAATATTAATGGTTTGTCTGAACAACAAATCATTAATAAAATGGGTCATATGTCTATGGTTGGAATTGCTTATATGAATAACCATAATCTTGACCACCTTGAAATTGTTGACCTTCTTGTTACTGGTTTTTCTGGCACTCTTCGTGGATAATGGGATTCATATCTCACAGAAGATTCTAGAGAATCTATTAAAACAGCTGTTAAAAAGAATGATGAATGTTTGCCCATTTTTGATGAAAGTAATAGTCGAGGTATTCCTGATGGTGTCAATACCTTAATTTATACTGTTCTTAAACATTTTGTTGGAACTCCATCTAATATTTCATCTCGAATTTTTGATTATCTAAACAATTTAAGATGTTCTACTATGTCTGATTACAGATGGTACCAAAATGGTTTCATTTCCAGAGTTATGTTTCGGAAAGATTGCTACAAGCCTTATTAGAAAGAAAAGTTTATTGATGGTCTGCCTCTTATTTTTGCTCATAAGGTAAAACAAGAATTAATTGGTAAAAATGATTCCATTGATTATGATAATTAGTGATATTCTAAGCACTATTAAAAAACTTGGTATTAATATGTGCAATGATGAAAAACTGTTAAAATACCAATTAAAGAATAAAATAAAAGCTAAATACGAAATGGGTCATTTTTGTGAACAATATGGTTTGCCCCCTATTGCTCCTTCCAGGCAAAGAGGGAAAAAACATGATAAAATTCACAAAAAATACAAGCATAAAAAATACAGAACCAACTTTGTTAAACCCAATGATTTTTATTCTAAAAAGAAAAATGTTTCTAAAAAATATGATAAACAGAAATTAGGTAAAGGCAAATGTTTTAACTGTGGAAAACCTAGACACTACAGTAAAAACTGCAAGCAAAAACCTGGTAAGTTAAAGAATAAGTTTAACATGTTAAAAATCAATGATGAAGATCAAGAAGATCTATTCCGAATCCTTGAATCAAACACTCCGTCTGATTCCTTGGAAGATGATTTTTCTTCCTCATCTGATTCTTGCTATCAATCTGTTGATGAATCTTCTGGTTCACCTAATTTTAGGATTGGTTGTAGAGATTCCTGTTGCAATGTCATTAAAACTGTTAATGTTCTCACCAAAAGTGAAGAAAATGAAAGTTTGTTAATTACTTTGATAAGCCAAATTGAGAACCCTGAATTAAAACAAAAGTATCTCAATAAGCTTAAGAAAAATTTAATAAAAGATGAAAATGTTAAAAAACTGAAACCAACAATAAGTTTTGAAGAAACTTTAGAAAGATTTAATAAAAAGAAATCCAAAGATTTGACTGTTAATGATCTTCAACATGAAAATACTGTTGTTAAACAAGAAATAATTGAATTAAAAAATGAATTTAAAATCATTAAAAGTGATAACAATAATCTTAAACAAGAATTGTTATTGTTAAAAATTGATAAAAACCTTGATAAACATCAATCTGATAATGAAAAAGATAAGCACAAAGATGGAGATGAATCCAGTCAACAGACTTTTCTTTCTGACAAAGGTATTGCTGATGTTCTCACTGATTCTCAGATTAATCTTGTTAACAAAATGCTTCCTCCAAAATGGTTTACAAAAGTTAAGATTGTTGTTTCCCATGATTATTATTTCAATGTTATTGCTATGATTGATTCTGGTGCGGATATAAACTGTATCCAAGAAGGATTAATCCCTTCAAAATATTTTGAAAAATCAACTGAAAGATTGGTTTCTGCTAATGGTACTCAAATGAAAATTAAATATGAATTGAATAATGCTTATGTTTCATGATAATGTCTGCTTCAACATTCCTTCTGTTCTTGTTAAAAACATGACTGATAAAGTGATTCTTGGACTTCCATTTATAAATGCTTTGTATCCTTTTCTTGTTGAGCAAGATGGAATTACTACTGATCCTTTTAGACAAAAAGTAAAATTCAAATTTGCTTCAAAGTTTGAAATTGATACTGATGATACTCTAAATCTGATTCATGCTAAAACCAAACATCTTAATTTCCTTAAACAAGAAGTTAGGTACAAAAGAATTGCTAAACAGTTTTTTGATAAATTGCTACAATCTAAAATTGATAATTTTCAGAAAATCTTGATAAAGGATGTTTATTCTGATACCTTTTGGCAGGAAAAGGAGCATATTAGTGATCTAAATACCACTAGTAAGGGTTATGACTAGGGGTGTGTGCGGTTCGGTAGGGGTGGTTTTTTTCCAAATTTATTACCGAACCAATAGAGATCGGTTTTTTCATAATTGGAACCGATGCATACCGCCTAGGGTCGGTTTTCCGACCTATAGCGGTACGGTTTTTTGTGGTCGGTTTGGTCGGTTTGAAATATTAAAAAAAAAAAACTGTTTTTTTTTAAATAAAAAAATTGGGCTTTCAAGCCCAATATCAATATATCAACCTATTCAAGATTTCAAGTAAATCTGTTCACATAAAAAAAACATGTGCAAAAAATCTGTTCACATAAAAAAAATCTGTTCAACAAATAGTAATGATCCAAACTATCCAAATTTTTTCATTTCATTCACCATGCAAAAATATTTTGAAATTGCCTCAATAAGAGTTCAACTCTCAAAATACTATCATGTAGCATATAATATCATTAGTGTCACTGTGTGTGTCAGTGTCAATAATAATAAGCGTTAATGTATCCACTTAATAACGTATTACAGAACCATTTGTCATTGTCCACAAATGCCAAAAGAAAGATATACAAATTAAATTAGCATTTAGGCAAAAGAATGCTACTTGCTTGTATCCTCAATAATAATCCCACCCATAAATACCTAAATAACTACCATTAGTGAAAAGTCCACTACCAATAGCATGTACAAATATAATTAGCATATAGGCAAAAGAATGCTAATTCTTGTAAGTCTTTTGTCCAGTAAGTTTGTGCACTATGCATCATTCTAGAACTCCTACAAAATACTAAACAAAACAAAATAAACACGTGTTAATAACAATAAAACGTTTATGAACAATAGAATATTTATAATTAACACAAACTAATGATAATAGCAAGTATACTTACATAATACTAATTACTAACTAACTCCAAGCAAAGAGTTCATCATCATCCAACACAACGGTGCTTAGATCCTCCTCTATAGGCATTGGGCAAACCGATGCAATTTCTACAATCCCATTCAAAATAAAATGATTCGTAAGTATTGAGCAAATAAATAAACAATTGATATATACAACAAACAAAATGAACATATATTTACCAGTGTCAATCTCAAAACCATCCATATCCTCCACATTATCCATGCACTCCCGAAGCTTTATTGGTTTTTTTTCTTTGCATTCTTCAAACAATTTTTGGTACAAATAAGGGCTTCAACTGTATTAGGAGATAGTGAACAATGGAACGAATCCAAAACACGCCCCCCTATACTGAAAGCAAACTTAGATGCAACTGTAGAGACAGGAATAGCCAACACATCATGAGCAATTTGGGAAAGGACTCGATATCTAGAAGAATTCATTTTCCACCACATCAAGATGTCAAAATCTTCCACATCAGGGTCCTCAGAAGATTCCAATAAATACCTATCCAACTCAGATTTGCTTTCCACACTGTCCTCATCCGCCAAGTGTTGCTTAAACCTATTATTATAACTTTTAATGCGATTAGACAATGAAACATTACCAACACTTGGCCTGAAGTCCCTAGACAATGAAGCACCACTACCACTAGAACTCGAAGCCCCATTTTGACCCACTCTCTCCACATACAATCTCTTCAATGCATCTCGAACCTTAGAGCTCATCGCATCTCCCTTGTCCTTTCCATGCCACTCCCTAAACCAAAACTTTACATACTTCAATCTATACCTTGGGTCAAGGACAACAGCAACAAAAAGCATCAAATTGATATTATCAATACTTCCCTAATACTTATTATATTTTTTTTTTCATCTCTACCGCCATACTCTTCAAAAGTGGATCCCCATCAACATTACATAACTGTTGCAATTGATCTTCAATGCTAATTAGCTCATGGAAATATGTATTAGAAGTGACAAACAAGGACCCAGAAAATCTAAGTGTCGCCTCATAAAATATGCTAAGAAATTTTACAAAGGTCTTGACATTTTCCCAATCAAGATAGTTAGGAGGACCAATGGGCTTTTTCCCATTCCCATCCGCTTCACAAAAATAAAATTTGTAATGCCCATCCTCCTCTTCCAACCTATCAAATGCTCTCACAAATTTCAAAGCACAATCTAACATGAGATAAGTGGAATTCCACCTTGTTGGCACATCAAGGGACAACAAACATTTGGCTTTGATTTTCTCATTTTCAACACATTCTTGAAACTTCTCAAACCTTGCGGGAGAAGCTCTCACATATCGCACCGCATTCCGAACTTTGGCAATTGATTCATGAATGGACTTCAACCCATTTTGCACTATCAAATTCAAGATATGCGCACAACAACGCATATGCATGAACTCACCACCCAATATGCTACTATCTCTTTCTTTTGTTTTCTTCTTCACATAATCAATTGCCACCTCATTAGAACTAGCATTATCTGTGGTAATTGTAAACAACCGGTCTATACCCCACTTCAACAAACATGACTCAACCGCTCTACTATGGTGTCCCCTTTGTGATTAGCTATAGGGCAAAAGTTCAAGATTTTCTTTTGGTAAGTCCAATCCCCATCAACGAAGTGTGTGGTGACTACCATGTAGTTCAAGTTTTGTATGGATGTCCAAGTATCCGTTGTCACACAAACCCGTTGCCCAACAAAATCCCTTCTCAAAATATCCACCTCACTAGAATAAATCTTCATACAAGCCCTTGCAATGGTAGTGCAATGGGGAATAGGAAACCTAGGCTCAACTATTTCCATAAATTCTTGAAAGCCTTGATGCTCCACAAATTTAAAAGGCAATTCATCAATGACAATCATCCTTGCCAACACCAACCTTATCCTCTCTTCACTATAATTTGCAACCACTAACACATTTGAACCACTTTCCCCTTCTTTCTTAGCTTGGAAAGACAAAGTTTTTTGCTTATTATCATGAGGAAAAGACCACTTCTTACACACCTTCATGTGTTGCAACATGCCCGAAGTACCATTTTTCTTACCATGACACTTATATTGATTTTTACAATACTTGCATTCAGACCTAGGATTATTGGGATCAGAACCCGCTAACTTAATGAAGTGCTCCCATACTATAGACGGGTCCTTACCACCTTATTTAGGTGATAGTGGGGGAAGTGATGCACCAAGTCCAATTGGTGCTGCAGGTTCAGGTGAGTTAGGGTTAGCACTACTAGGATTAGGAGGAGGTGAGTTAGGGTCCCCAGGTGCACCAAATCCAGGTGCAGCATCGACATCCATCTAATAAAAAAATTTCTAACCAACAAAAAAAAAAGTTTCCAAAACAATATCAAAATATAATTAATTGGTTTAGTTACAACAATAACAAACTAACAAATTAACAATCATTAGTCATTACTCAACAATTTATGTCACTAATATTAACAAGGAATTTATTATATTGTTCCCAATATAAATATAAAATAAAAGCTAATTTTATATATATAAAGTTAAAGCAGTTGTTACTAAGTACTAAAAAATTAAAATCAAAATGCTGAATATAGTGAGTAATTAGTGATTATCTCTTTGTGAATGATTGAAAGCGTGAACTCTCTTAATCTCTGTCTCCCTCAAAAATTAAAATGCTGAAAAAAAAAAAAAAAAAAAAAGTTAGTACTTAGTAGACTAACAGTTACTATAAACTTACTAAAGTTTTTCTCAAAAAAAAAAAAAAAACTTACTAAAGTAACAACTAAGACTAATGACATATTATATTATTATATATAAACTAACTATAAAATTACTAAAGAAAGTAACAACAGTACTTAGTAGTATATATAATATCATATATGTAAGACAGCCAACCTTCATAGTTAATATTATATTGTTATATATGTAACTATGTAAGCATCCAGTTCATCCCAAAAAAAAAAAAAAAAACTATGTAAGCATCCGTGAGGACCGTGACCGTGTATATATAAATATAATATTATATATGTAAGCAGCTAGCCAGCTACAGCCTACAAACAGCCAACCTTAAGTTAATATTATATAGGTAAGCATCCAAACTTAATATAATATTATATTTATATATGTAAGCAGGCTAGCACAAGCAGCAACTGCTTGGAGAGTTGGAGTTGGACAATGGACCCCCACAAAATAGAAAGCCACGGACACAGACACACAGTCACACCATGGATTGGTTTCTACTTTCTTGGGTTAGAGGGAACTGGGAAGTGTGTTAACAAAGGAAGTTTTGGTTTCTAGTTTCTACTTAATCATTCATGCTTTCAGCTTTCCCAAACAAATGAAAAGGAAAAAACAGTAAAACACAAAGACAAAACTGAAAACAGACGAAGAAGCTTACCGTTGTTCACCTGTTCTGCCTTCTGCGTTAGGCAAGACTTGAGAGCGAGAGAGAGAGTTAAAAGATTCTAAGAGAAAAATATTTACTTATACCCCTGAGAATATGAAAACCTAGCATAAAACGCACCATTTTGCTTTTATTTTTTTAATAACACCCATACATAGTTACATACGACGTCGTTTTATAGCTTCATAAAAAAAAATAGTAATAAATAAATAAATAAAAAATCAGAATGACAGATCCTGTATGTATCGGTTCGGTTCGGCCATAGCATCGGTTTCAAATTTCTCAAACCGGTGATTTCACTGCACCGACATCAGAACGGAGGGTGAAGTCCGAACGCCGGCCTCGGCTCATTCGGTCGGCGTTACAGTCGGGACGGTATCGTCGGCGCCAGTCGGTTTGGTCAGCTCCGGTAAAGTTTTACACACCCCTAGTTATGACTTCCTTAGCAGAAAGGAAGAACAAGAGAAAAGCACCTGCACAAGGCTATTCTCAAGACAAAAGGAGTTCATCAGAATTTCCTTTTGTAATGCATGAAGGCATATCCTCTAGGGTTAAATTGAAAGGATCAAAATCCCTTCAGGAATTTGTCCCGGCAGGGTGACATATTCCAGTGGTGACATGGTTATTGCTTTGCAGGAAGTTTTGTCCAGAAATTTGCAATTCCACAATGGAACCTATACAAAATTGCCAAACTCTATTAAAGTTATCCTTGACAACCTCCATGCTGCTTTTACTCTAAAACACCATACCCTTTTCCAAAAAACCCTTCAAGCACTTGAAATTCACTAGGTTAATACTACTGCCATAAACGAAGCCTATATAAGTCAACTCTTTGGCAAAGAGGATATCCATTCAAAGGATAAAAAAGACTATAATGGGCACTGATGATGCTAGATTGAGTCTTAAGACCTAATCTCTATTGAGAAGTGCTATTGCCAACTTGCCAACTGAAATACAATTTTGTATTTTAGAAAGTAAGGCTATGTTCAGATCTTTTGATCTCTGGTTCGAATATTTCAAGATACTTATTACAACTGCTATCCTTGTTCCTGCTAATTCGAATGATCTTAGTGACATCCTAGGGCAAGCTGACTGGGAAGAACACTTTGGGAGTAGTCTTAGAGTGTATGAAAAGAAGCATCCCTTTCCTAGCCTTCTGGTCAATTACGAAGATGGTTCAGACAATGCTGACAGGGATCCTAATTGGTTGTCCCAAATGTTTGAGTATAGCTTTATCAGACTCATAAAATTGACAAGTCTTAACCAAGTCAGTCAACTCCCACAAATTATTCAGATGGCTGTTAAAAAATTTGACAATCCCTTTGTTTCCATCAGATGTTGGAGCACCTTGCCAAACTAGGAAAAATATAACTGGATGAATGTCTAGCCTTCAAAACATCTCGTTCTCATTAATGGATACACTTACCAAGGACAATGGCATGAAGGAGATTCTCATTTATCCTTCAGAAATCCCTATGCCCTTGCAGAATGTTGGAGAAATTATTTTAATAATCAAATTGTTAATATTGCTCAAAATCTATGAAAAGATTATCATTTCATAGGAAGCATAGAAAGAATTTTGGTTTTGGTCCCAAACTTTATGTTACTGTCATTTCTCATATATAGTTTGTAGAACATAGTAATCCAAGAAGCTTCATCATCCCAGGAAGAACTCCGAAGTATAAGCCACTTCTATATTGCGGATTTTGAAACCAGTACGCTATTTATCATGAACATGAATGTAATGATGATCCTCCGTGGGACCCTTATGACGGCTACCCGACTGATGTCCCTAATACTGATTAAGTCATTCCAGTGTAAACAGTTGAACTAGCCAATGCACCTGCTTCTACATCTGCTAAAACTATTAAGCCATCTACTAAGCCTAAAAAGAAGGGTTCTCCTTTGGAAGATATTTGCAAGGATCCCGATACTCTGTATGCCCTCCTCAAGTTGAAATGGAAGGAGGAAGAAGCTGCTGATAATCATGATTCAGAAGATGAACTGTCCTCCAAAACATCTGTTGCAAATAACCCATATTATCCCTAAAATCAGGAACTGTTTGGTCATGATGAAGAAGACACTCCTGATTTAGCGGAAAATTGATTCTCATATTTGTCTGGCCTGCACAAAGGCCAAAATGCTACAATATTTTCCTAGTAAAGTCCTGATTATTGTGCTGCTTTCCCCCACAAAAGATGCTACTTGCTGCTTTTGATAAAGTTGATTCTTAATGATTATGGTCACTTTGTTGCTTTTGGCACAAAATGCCAAAATGAAGGCTGGTTCTTTGAACTAAAGTTCCGGACTTTGCTCTTGCTGTCTTGAGTAGAAAAGTGAAAAGTTACTATTTACTGTTACTGTTCACTTGTACTATTCACTGTTACTATATACTTTTGCTTTTTCTGCCTATATAAGGAGGGATGTCCCTTATGTTAAGACTTAGAATTTTCCTTTAGAATTTTCTTCTAGAATTTTCTTTAGAGAATTCCTTCGGGAGAGTTCCTTTGTTTCTTCTTTAGGATTTTCCTCTAGAATTTTCTCAACTACTTTCCTACAAATCATGTAACTAGAACTAGTTTCAAGCCTTGTACCTGTTGAAATCCTGTAACTACTACTATTGTAAGTACTGTTGTCTATTTTCAATAATAACTACTTTCAGTTTTGTGTTTAATATACTTGCTCCTACCGCCTCCTTGGCTGGTTCTATTTTAATTATTTTATTTTCAAATTGTTGCTACTGCCTTCTTAGCTGGTTTTACTTTGATTACATATTGTTTTCAACATAATATTACTGTGTGTGTATATATATATATATATATATATCATAACGGATCAAATGAAACATGTGGTGGGAGTGCCATCAACAACATTTGACTTATTGCTTTTGGACCTTCACAAATCACAAGTCAATATTGATATTGTCATATTGAATTATTATTTATAATTGTTGACTTCATATGTTGTAATTAGTGCATAATAAAAGTGGTGGCAACGATGTGTCTAGATGAAAGTTGTGAAAAAATTATCATTATTCATGTTATCACCTTAAAAAATTATGAAAAGAAGAAGAAGAAGAAGTTATGTTTGCTCAAAGAATAAATGTGATGGAAAATTCAATCCTATATGGACCCAAAAAAAAAAACTTGCACTTATCTTTTAAAATTGTGTGATGACCATATGGAGCAACAAGGATGGAAAAAAAATATATAAAAAGTGATAAATGTTGTACATATTAATAAGTGTCACATTTAATGTATCTATAATATAATTTTTTTTTTGCAAAAATGCAAAACTGACCCTCTAACTTTCACTTTTTTTTTCATTTCAGTCATCTAACTTTCAGTTTTGTCTATTCAGTCCTCTAACTTTCAATTTTTGTCAATGCAGGACTCCGTTACAACTCAGTTAGTAGCTGCCGTTAGAACTCCTAAAACAACGCCGTTTTGCATGTTTTTTTTTTTTTTTTTAAATTCGGAATTAAAAAAAAAAAAAAAAAAAAAAAGGGAATGACCTTCCCCTGAAATCAAAACAGATTAGAGAAAAATCTAGCACAAAACCCAGAAAGAAATCAAAACCAAAATGCAAAAAACATTAAAATCAAGAAACTAAGGCAAACCCATATGAATTTATGGTCATAACATAACTGGGTCACTTATCTTTGAAGATGAATGTACGAAGCATACTATTCATTTGAATCTTGCTCCAAAGCTCTCTTGCACAGATAAGCAATTCTCTCTTGCACAAATTAGCCCCCCTCTCTTGCATGGAGGACCATGGTGGGCGATGGTTTGGGTTTTTGACGTTGCTCTCTTTGTCTTGCAAAGATCGGTGGATATGGCCACTGTTGCATGATATCGTTCATCTGGGTTTCCCAACATTTGACCGAGTTCCTTCTCCCCCCACCATAAATTCATATGGGTTTGCCTTAGTTTCTTGATTTTAATGTTTTTTGCATTTTGGTTTTGATTTCTTTCTGGGTTTTGTGCTAGATTTTTCTCTGATCTGTTTTAATTTTAGGGGAAGGCGAACGACGCCTTAATGTTTTTTTTTTTTTTTTTCCCATATTTTTCTTTTTTTCTTTTAATTCCAAATTAAAAAAAAAAAAAAAAAAAGCCTCGTTTCAAGAGTTCTAATGGCAGCCATTAACTGAGTTGTAACGGAGTCCTCCTGTAAACACAAAATTTCCCAATTGCAGCAAATCAAACAATTGAAAAGAAATATGGTTTGCAAATATAAATTTGCATTGATGTATAATGAGTACAATCTCTATTTCAATTCTTTTACAAAAGAATACCATCTGATTCTATCCTCTTTGAACTTGACTCGAACAAAAAATTCTCTTGACTTTGGTTGGAAGATGGATTGAACGAACTTCACAACAAATCTCTAGCTTTGAGCATATTAGAAATTTATTGTTCTTCAAGTCTTCGAATGTGAAGGCTCTTAGGTTGAAGTTCTTCGGGGATTTAGAGGTTTGATCCGTTGAGCTTCAAAGATTTGGATTTGTTGAGGTTTATGGAGGCTCTTTAGCTTAATTCCAATAAAACTTCAAAGAACTCAAACAAGAGATCTTCTTGACTTTGGTTGGATGGCGAATTGAACGGTCTTCACAACGAATCTCTAGCCTTGAGCTTGTTAGAGATTTGTTGTCCTTCAAGTTCTTCAAAGATGCTTCAAGTTCTTCAAAGATTCTTGAGACAGAATTTCTCCAGAGCTTGGGCCTCTTCAAAACTTCGTGTTCCAAATGAGAGGGGATGTCCTCTATTTATAGTGATTTTAGAGGATAAGCTCTACTTTGAATTGATATATTTGAAAGTATGTAGTAGACTTTTGATTGGCCCAAATTCTTCTTAGAGATAATTATCTCTATTTATCTATTTTGATAAAGATAATAATCAACAAAGATAAATAATTATCTATATTTAATTTATTTTAATAAAGATAATTATCTATCAATTTTGAATAGAAAATTTATCTTTATTTTATTTATTTATTTTAATAAAGATAATTATCTATATATTTTGAATAGGAAATTTATTTTTATATTGTGGGTCAAATGACACGTGGCAAATTTCAATATGCCAATGTGATATCAATTTGGATGACACATGTCATCATCTAATTTAATTAATTTAATGATATTAATTTAGAATTTGCTACTAAATAAAAAATGTGAAAGTTAGAGGGTCAATTTTACATTTTTGCATTTTTTTTGTGTTTTTTTATGAAATAAATTTACAATGTTAGTACAATATAAATTAAAAATTTTTCATAATATAAATCTAGACTAAATATGTGCTGTAGTGTAAAGTCAAAACATCTATGTGGCATTAAAAAAAAAAAAAAAAAACGTGTGTAAACATCTATCCCAAATTCAATTGAAGTGGAAATTGTGCTAAGTGTTCACGTGGTGGGATTTCCATCAATCCACGTTTCATCCTTTTGTCAAAACACGTAACGTGCTTTCAAGGAATTGACACCTAAGCAGGCACAGATCAGATTATTGCCCAAAAAAAGGAAAAATAGCCAAAAACAAAAAAGAAAAGGAAAGTTAGAGATTGGCTTGTTTGTTAAGCATGTATTTTCAATTTTTAAATAATATTACACGTATTTTTATGTATTTTTTTATTCACACATATATAAAAAAAAATACAAATAACATTACTCAAACTCCTCTACTGAACAAACCCTAAAGATGCAACTGTAATGATTCAGAATGGGAAGAAATTATTTTACGCGGCAATAATTACTTGTGTGTATATATAGTCATATGCATAAAACGACTCAACCTTAAAAAAGAAGAAGTTAAGATTCAAATTATTTCTTGTGTGTTGTGCTATAGTTTTTCACAATATTATACATTATTTAATAAATTTTTATTAGATGATATATATATATATATATATAAACTTACGATTTAAATACATTGCTTCTCTAGAGTCTATACGCTCTATACTTCCAAAATATTCCGTTTGGTTCAACATAATTTTTTTACCCTAAAAAATGAGTTCTTTTTCAGAAAAAAAAATTTTTCGAGAAAATTATCTTATTTTTTTTGTATTTGGTATTGATCTTGAAAATGAAATGAAAAATATTTTATGGTATTCAATAAAGAAAATCTATTATAATGGAAAAATTTTAAAAATAATAATCTTATACAAAATCATCAAGTGGTATAATATTAAAAAAAATTATCTTACAATTCAATCCTAACACATAATATATATATATATAATTTAAGATATTTAACTTTTAGTTGATTTTATAATATTTTGTTATCTAAGTTTTTAAAGTTTTACAATTTTTAACATTATAATATATGTATATATATATATATATAGTTGGGTTCAAATTACACTTGGTGTAAATCTAAGTAATGTTACACTACTCAATATTTTTTAATTGGATTCGAATATTGACAAATCCACCGTTAGATTACATTATCTTCGTATATTCTTTATACTTGCAAAATTTCGAGGTGATCAAAGATTAATAGTTATGTCATCAATTAATTGTTAAAATTCAAAATTTTGTAGTTTAAAATAATGCATAAAAGATGAGTTTATAGATCAAATAGTAAATAACATCTGATTGATATGAAAATTGGCATACATGTTATCCCTAATGATTAATACATGCATATAAATATTCTCAAATAATCATACCTGTAAAGAATTCCATACATGTGAGGCGTATGATGTCTACAAAATATATATATATATATATATATTTTGGTTAAAAGGATAATGGATTAGAAATTAACTAGCCAAAGAGAGGCATCGCTGTGGTAGAAAGCCTCAAGGAGTACAAAGCAGTAACGATGTCCACGGTCTTAACTTATCACATTCTTTCTCCCTTTACTTGTTTTATATTAGATTCTTAAATAAAAAAAATAAAAAAAAAATACAATACATTAAGTTCTCAAATTAAAATTTTAAATACAATTATTAATTTAAGTACTGTAAATTAGTTTTTCTAATTAAATTCAAATGAATTTTCACATAGAATGTTTTGGCTAGTAGTAATATAATGCTACTATAATAATAATAATTATTATTTAATTTCAGTTTTGGAGTTGTTATTGTCCAGTGGATGAGGATGGAGGAGTATGAAGAGCTAACACGAGAACACCCTCCTAGTATCAAATCCCAAACGGACAGGGGACACAAACTCTGAACGTAGATTCTTGACCTTTTACAAATACTAAAATAAAAAGTAATAATATTCTTACCAAAATAATAATAATAATAATAATAGGAAGGCGTAGATTCTTCATTCTTGAAAGTTGAAACAAGGGATGACGAAAACATGAGCACATTTTTTCACCCTTTACTTGTTTTTCAGAGCTTTCTTCTTCCTTAAAGCTACCGTACGAGTTTCGACCACTTCCACAACGTAGTACCACAGGCAAAATTCTCTGTCTCTATCTCTCTCTCTCTCTCTCTGCGCGCATGTGTGTGAAGAAGATGGGGGAAGAGGCAGAGATTGATCGTTTACCCATAGACCTTCTGGCTCATATCTTTGTTCTCATCACTTCCTTCACTGATTTGGCTCAGTACGTGTGTATATATATATGTGTGTGTGTTTTGTTATATCTTCCTGTTTTGTACCATTTGAAATTGAATTCATTAGTGTTATTGTTATTGAACTCTCAGGGCGAGAAGTGTGTGCAAGAAATGGAAGCAGGGGGTGAAGCAGTCTCTGGCTCGGAGGGAGACTCTGAGCTTTGCTGGTTGGAGGATGGACGATGACTCCACAGCCCGCCTTGTTCGCCATGCCTACAACCTCAAAGAGCTTGACATGTACGCTACACTCTCTCTCTCTATCTATCTCTGATACTTTTCCTTGTTTTCTAAATTGTGTCCCTTTTTTGTTCTTGATTTATTATGAATTTGTAAGGATGGTAGTCAATACTGTTAAGATAAGTGCTTAACATGAAAAAATGAGAATCGGGTTCTTAATAGATGAGGAAATTTGAATTAGAGGATTGATTCTTATCTAAAATTAGGCATGGGTTCTTTATGTGAATATCCATAGAGTATGCAGGGAAGTCATATGGGATTGAAATTAGGTGTAAAAGGAATAGGCTTTTTTTCCCCCCAGGGAATTCCCTGCATAAATGACATTACTTTTCTATGATCATACTGGCCACATTTGCCCCTTCCAGTTAATTAATTTATGTAATTGGACCAATTCCAGTTATTGGTATCTTCCTTCACTTTGTGGCTCTGTATTGTTGTGAAAATATTTTTTCGTGTGCCCAGTCGCTTAATTCTTTGAGTCAGACTAGATTTAGATTTTGGTACAGAAGGATCAAGCTTATCTGGCATTAGGCCAATTGGGTAGTTTGTATGGTGATCTGTGTTCTACAATTCTCCACCTTAGTCCAATTCCTAATCCATGAATTCGTGTCTAATTAACATCAAGCAAGAGGTCTTATTGAATTGACAATCGTTACTGAGTTAATCAATGAGCACTTTTGCCAAGTCCAGAACATGGTTTTATTGCATTGCAAAAGGACTAGAGACTTATTCAATGGCCTTTATTAGCTGAGACAGCTTTAATCCTTGCCAAATGATACTCCAGAGGCCTTTTGATAAATCTTCAATTTTCTGATCTGCAGTTTCTTGTTATAAACATATACAGTGAATATCATCGCTGCAGTTTTATGTTTTAGATTAGACTTAGAGTGGTAAAAGAGAATCCATTTAGCTGATCTGAATTACTATGGAAAAGTGTTCTTATACTTGACACAAATTGATTGAGTTAAAGCATAATTGAGTTGAGCATGGATGCAATTTTTGTGCTTATTTTGTTAAAATAGTTTTAGAAAAGTAACATAAAGCATGGTCATTTAATCTTTAAGGTTGAATATGAAATTTGTGAGTTTTACATGAATCCTTATACAGGAAACTAGCACCAGCTAATTCATTGATATATTGAGTGCATCTAACTGTCATGTACCTATATCAAAGACTTGAAAAGGCAGCAATTTGATTTCATTAGTTTTTGAATTCCTGATTTATCTTATCATGCTTTCAGTTCAAGGAGCCGTTGGGGTTGCCAAATCAGTGACAATGGACTATGTCAAATATCTTTGGCAAAATGTGTCAGCAACCTGACTTCCATATCTCTATGGGGTATGACAGGGATCACAGACAAAGGTGTTGTTCAACTGGTATGTGATAGTTACCATTAAGTAATACAGAGTAGTTCTACAAATTTTCTTTAATGTTGCAACTGAAGATAATGCTTTCACAGTTTTGGTGTCTGAATAGATCTCGTGGTAATCTGGCTTTAAGAAGTTCGTCATCAGTTTAAATGACTTCACAGATTCTGTATATTTTCATTGTCTAAATCATTCCAGAATTGATACCTTGTAGGCATCTGATGAGATGCTTAACTTAGACGCATTTTGTTCTATTTTCTCAGTTGATTCTTGATTGTTTTGTACAGATATCCAGAGCTAATTCCTTGCAACACCTCAATATTGGAGGTACATTTATCACAGATGAATCTTTATTCGCCATTGCAAATAGCTGTCCACATTTAAAGGTGAGTTGCCTGTGGACTAACACTTTATAAGTCCGTCCCCCCACCCCCTTCCCCTCCTCCTTTTTTTGAAGGTCGTAATACCGGATGCCTCCTCCTCTTCTTAATCCTAAAATTTCTTGGTTAAAGATTTTGTATGTCCAATTTGAATCAATCTCAATGGATCCCTCATGACTGCCCAAAACTCACCATTCTTTGTGCGACAAGGATTTTAATTATTGGCTGCTCTTTATTAAAGCATGGATTGTCATTTAAAATCAAGAATTATTTTTGTTTGTCAATTTTCATCATTGCTTTGCATACCTATATCCTTTTTGGTCTTTCTATGAAGAAACAAAAATTTGTATTTGTCAGTAACCTAATGCTCTTTCCAGACTATAGTCCTGTGGAGCTGCCGTCATGTAACTGAGAGCGGTCTTCTTGTTCTTGTAAATAAATGTCGAAAGCTTGAATCCATCAATGTATGGGGGACCAGAGTTCCTGTTGACTGCTTCCTTGGTTTACTTACCATTAGTCCAGCCCTTCAGATAAAATCCAGACTGCTGTTAGATGTTGGAAGCGCTTCTCTATGGCCCGTTGTATAAGTTTCCCCATGTTGTGGTTGCTTTTCCAATTGCTTTATGTACAGGTTGTTTTCATTTGTTTCTTCATCATAATGATAAATATATCAGCAAAATAAGACATAGGTATTCACCTTATTGTCTCTGCGTCTGTATTGCACAGTACACATGCAATTGTATTCTTTTGCCATATTTGGTAAATTAAGTTCATGATTTTATTTTACATTTCCTTTTTTTTTAAACTTGGTGGGTTCCATAGTTCATAATCAACAGGTTTCACAATCTGATTGGATGGAGAAGGTAATTATCTTACAAAACGGCTCCATGAAACGAGAAAATACAAGATGTTTTGGATGCATGCATCCTCACACGGGCCCACCCTCATGTGAGTGTGTGGATGCATACATCCGAAACACCTTATATCACTCCCATGAAATGCCCTCTCACAGCATGTGGGATCAACACATCTTTGGATCAAACATGCGGTGAGAGGATTTCATGGAGCCACTCCATGAGATACCTTGTCATATGTTCGGCATATGCATATATCCAGTATCAATCTAGTGCAATCCAACCAAACTTTCATCTCCTGAGAACGTCCACATAACTCAAAACCATATTTCTGTTGAGGGCCACCAACTTTTTAATTTAATTTCCACTCCCAAAATGAGAAACTGCAAACAATATATCATTTCTAATAACGCAGCCTCGAATATAACTCTTTTGTGATACCGTGCATGTTCCAAAGTCATATGAAAACATAAGAAAATAACCTGAGTGTAGGAAGCACAAGTAAAACTAAAATAAGACTGTAGAGAACATTGGAAGTAGTACACAACTATTTAGAAAATCTAGTAACATAATGGAACCACTTTTACACATGCTATGCCATACATTCCACTACTTCATGCTATGCCCCGGACCTGAAGAAAAACGAAAATAAAATGTTAAATTGAGTACAAGGAAACACGATGAGATTAATTAAATGGGCATAGAAGATATTGCAGTTCTACAACTTAAAAATTCAGCAATAGCTCACACATTTTTGCCACGGAGTGGACAACATATTATTTGCAACAGTATGAATTTAACTTGTTCTTTCTCAAAAAAAGGATCTCTATGGTTAAATTTTGTTAGATTTGACAGTCATCCAAATATATAATGGTTTTGCAGTTTCAATGACCACAAAGAGGTAATGAGCGTTATCAGTGAGAGTGACTCTCCCTCTCTCTCTCTCTCTCTCTCTCTCTCTCTCTAATCATCAACATCATTACTGCAGATGGCAACATCTTGCAAGGAATAAAACAAGAATGAACAACCAGCTATCCTGGTCAATCAAACATATAAATGAAGAAACAATTTTCAGAGGGAAATTATGGATAAAAACAGTTGGTAATCCTCTGATGGCCAAGTGATTTCCCCCCTGCCTTGACAGCATTTACTTGTCACTAGTTAGTTCTTTGTATAACTAAAGTTGATTGTTGCTACTCAAAGATTGAGTGGTTGTCTTGTTCAATGACAAAATTTTGCTATTGATTTTGAGAAAAACATGTAAAATGAGAAACCTTCTTGAGGAAAGGGCCTTCATCTTAGGAACTGATAATCCCAGTTTGAGCAACTTTTATTATTTCCATAGTCAACCAATGCCTTTTCTTCTAACCCTAATGCCTATGGGAGCTGCCGGTTCTCTGACAGTCCCTGGCCACTATCCCTAGGCAAATTTTAAGCCATTACCCTCTCAACATTACAAGAGTGTAAAGTTCATACTATACTATATCTTAATTCAATGTGTAGTGGCCCATCCCATAAATTTAGAAGTCCTATAATACATGATTAAAGCATTCTAAAACAGTCTGAATTTGCAGGATTTAAGTGAGACCTCGTTGTCAAATATTATCAGAAACAAACTAAGAAGTGCAAATGAGGCGCACTTCTTCATTGAATATAGAGGTCTTGCATGGCAGAAAAGAGAAACATGTTAAAAGGCAAGTATTATACCAATTTCTGCAGTTAAGATTTAAGAAATAAAGTGCATACCTGAATAACTTCTTGGTACACTCTGGTTCTCTCTAGGTCACTTTCTACGTTAGCTTCCTATGCAACCCCTTACTTTTTTGCCTCCATACAAGAACAAGTTCCTCCTTTACAATCAAATTTCACAGCACTAGCATGCATTTCTTGCCCCCACAACATAAAAGGCAGGGGTAGAGTATACCTGTTTTGACTATAAAATATACGTACTAACACACTAAACCTCTCTGCAAGAAGTAGCTCATCAACTGCCTAGTCCCATAATTAGCCATGGTAATCATAACAAAAACTTCATCAATGGAAAACAAAAAAAGAAAAGAATCAAGCAACTTGGAGAAAGGACTGGGGAGGCAGAGCTTGAGAACTGAACAGATCCAGTGAAACTTCCAGCAGTATTGGTTACTGGACTTGTATTAGGTACAGTAACATTCTTGCATGATCCAAAAGGTACTCCAGCCTGCAAAATCCCATCTAGTCTTTCAGATAAAGCTCCACAACATAAAACAATATGTTGTAAGAAGTGCACAGAGAAAAGTACTACACAAATTAAGTCCCAAAAGTCCAAATTGCTCCCATTATATATTTGCCCAAATTATGGAAAAAACATAACATCCAGAATAGCTGTAAACAATTGAGCCTCTGCCATATGATCATATAAAGGTCTCTACAGTTTAGACAAAACAGGAAAATATGACATAATGTTGACTCAATTTGAAGCTGGCTAAAAATCTTTTTCTCCAACAATTAAAACTTCTTCCTATCAGCCAATCTTGGCACACGAATATTCTTGCATGCATAAGAAAGAAAAACAAAGAGCATGGTTCTATAATTTGGTGACCTACCAATTGCATTATTTGGCCCACTGTAGACTTACTGATGCAGGACAAAATCAAAACAATGCAACAAAAATTAAAGAACAGAAAAGTAAAGGTTTGCTAAGGAGTTAGCACCTAGGTTTTCTTGGAATCAACACCAAGTAGTAGAGATACTCTAGGAGGCTGCACCTATGATTGGTTGGAGTCACCATCAGGCCATTGGAAGAACTCTAAGAAAATTTTTATTATCAATCAAACTGTATCTCTCTCCATAGGAGTACAATATTGTGCTTATATATACTTACTAAGACTAAACCCTAATAGGGAAACCCCAATTCTAATTGGCTAAGGAAACTGGATTCTAAATGACTAGGGAAATCCCAATTATTAGATTAAAAAAATACCCTTAACTCAAGGAAATTAAATAAAATTCGAATAACCTAATTAACTAATAAGGCATAGAATAAAAATACAATAGACTCCAAAATTAAAAAAGATTAAATTAAAATAAATATTTCCTTGCGCTTCCCCATCACTCAGACACCTTGAGTTGGAGCAAAATTCAGGAGGACATCCATTAAGAAATTTTCTAAAAGTATCCAAAATTTTCTGATATTCTTTATAAACTCTGCTCAAAATTGACAAATATTCAGGAAGATCAAGGACATCTGGTGACATTGAACAGATAGTTTTAGTCAGAGCAAAGTCAGCCCAATATTTTGCAATCAAGAAGAAGTAGAATTCAGGTCAAAAATAGTTTCAAAAACCAGCTCTAGCTGCTGAGGGTGAAGTCTGGGATTCAAACCCATTGGATTAGCCAAAATTGTTAATAATCAACTAAGAAAAATGTATTCAGCAAAAAAAAAAAAAAAAAAAAAACAAACAAAACAAAACAAAACACAACCACCACCACCACCTAATAAAAATGTGGAATTGGAGCAAGTAGCACTGAGTTAAAGTAAACAAACCTGGCAGGCAGTCACGGTGCTACACCCACATATTGTTGGACCATTCATTCTATCCACCACATCAAACACACCTCCTCCATCACTCCTCTGCATTAGTTTAATTTCCAGTAAGGATATTTAAAGGGAATCCATTTCTGTATGTTTCTTTTCTATGAATCAAATTTACAATACCATGTAAAAGTTGACCGCCACGAAGTTAGGCATCAAATTCCCTGCTGCTTTGTAACAGGTACCGACCATCTCAGCCAGTGGATTTGAATGCTCCTTGCAAGCGTCAGTCTGAACTGGATATGTTGGGAAGTAATTTTGAAAGAAAAGAGACGCACTTCTTGAATTCAACCGCTTTGATTCTTTTCTATTTGGGCATGAACCTTTTACCACCCCAGGATCTCCAGCTGAAACCCAATCCAGTATGGGCTGTTATTGGACACTGCTTATAAAATAACAAAGTCATAAAAACATGACATTCATGCAATACTTACCCTCATTTTCCACCATGTACTTCCATTGGTAAGCAACTCCTTCTTCTGCTTCCTTTGAAGCAACAGAAGTGAAAACCAGAAGCCGATGGTTATCTTGTACCATTTGAGTCACAGTGGGCCAGTCTTCACCCTTTGTGGGCATCTTGGATACTGGATACCAATACTTGTCTAAACCAGCGTTGGTGAACAGCCTTGTCAACCCTTTAGGAGTATGCACATAGTCCTCAATTATAATGGTCACAATCTCCGTTGGGTTATCATTCAAGAATGCCTCCACTTCCTTCAAAGTGTTTATAGCAGGTTGCTGGAAGATCACAGTAAACTCATTGTAAAATTGCTTGACACAATCAAATTATAAAACAAAACTTCAAAAGCCAGAAGTTAAGGAAAAGGAGAGAATAGATTACAAATGCAGTGAAATTGAAACATTGCCCTCGAAACGAATGGCAGAGCCAGATATCATTATCGAAATCGTACATGTCCAACATCAATCCCCTCACTCCATTCTGAACATCACCATCAAACAAAAACACATAAATTAATCCAACGAAAAGGTCTTAAAAGAGATATAAAAAAAATTAGCTTGTACTTTGATTTATGGGCTAGAATACTGACTGAAAGAATACTAAATAAAATGTCACAACTCACAAGTGTAGAGGACATAATTAAGCTGATCACATTGTTTATTAGCATCAACAACACTAAGATATGTAATGATCAATTGTCCCTTTCTTATTCTTTCCACCAAATTCCCAGAAACCGAACAGATCAGCACAGCACAGCACATCACAGGGCATCAATGAAATAAAAACTTAGGCAGTAAGAAAAAGAAAAGCACATACTCTGAGCTGATTGGTCACAGCGTCTTCTTGATTGTAAAATGTGAGTCTCTGAACACCGGGCAAAGATGGTGCATCAACAATACTAAACGAATTATGAGTCACCACCCATGTATACTTATTGAAGGGAAGCCCATTAATCTACATTCCAAAGAATTTACATCACAGTTCAAAATTCAAACCCACCGCCAAATTCACACAAAGCACAAATAAAAGACAACAGATTCGTGCAATTTAGCTCAAACCCACAACCAAAAAACAAAAAACAAAAAAAAAAAAGGCTTACAATAGAAGTGGGTATGGTAGCTTGGCCTCTGACGCAGAAGGGTTGGGTCTTGCCCAAAGCAGGGCAGTTGCCACAGTAGAGACCTGCTCCACAGTCAGTGGCAGCCGAACAAGCTTCCAAAACCTGAGAAAATTTTGAAAGTGCACAGATCTTAAACAAAAGAAAGAGAATTGGTGAGGAAGAGAGCGGAGAAAAGAGAAAACCTGGCAGTTTCCATTGGAGCAAGCAGTGGAAGTGGTGAAGAAGAAAGTGAAGAGTGAGAGAAAAGCAATAGCAGAAACTCTGCACACGCTACGGTGCTCCGCAGAACACGCCAACATGGCAGCGTCCTATGCAAAGCTTTCGAGAAGCCACCAGTGAAACTGTGAAGAGAAAAAGCAGTCTCTCTCACTCACAGTCTCTCAGGTCAGGTAGGTACAAAGCAAAAGAAAACAATTTTACTGTGTGTTGAGAAGGGACAAGGTGACACGGTCTTTTTCTTTCTTTGGAGATTAAACGCGGGCTCTTTATCACCTTTTGTTTATTTATTTTCTTTTTTTTAAGGTTGACCCCACACTTTTTAGTTTTGGTGTTTGTCAATGGTGGTTGGGACTTTAATTAAGGTCGGAGAGTCATGACGACATCGTTTTAGACGTTATTGATATTGATGCTTTTTTTTGCCTTGGTAAGATTGGTTTTATTATGCTTCTTATTAATTCCTAATCTCTGGTTTTGGTATTTTCTAAGCTTTTGGATTTTTGGGCCCCACTTTTTGCAGGTTACTTTTCGGTGCTTCTCACGTGGTGGGGTAGGTTTGCTTCTGCTTATACTTTACTTTTTCCCATTCGGAGGACATTGAACCAAAAATTGGAAGGGACCGTTGTCACAAATCAATATCTAGATTTTTTTTTTTTTTTTTTTTTTTTTTTTTTTTTTTTTTTTTTTTTTTTTTTCTGAGGAATCATACCTAGAATTTTGCAGTCAGAATTGGGACAGTTTCTCTTGCTTTTTTGGTATTTGGTGAGAAATGCCTCCCCAATAATGTTAGTTTGGACATTTTTAATTTTTTCTCAAGCGATCGGATTAAATGTTGGAGCTGTAGGCCTTGACAACTTATGGTGTGTTCAGATGTAGCAAGGTATGATAACATTCTAGATGCAAAAGTGTTTTTTTTTTCCCTGGTAAAAAGAGGACTAGCATATAGAATAAATAGCAACATTTAATAGCATTTTACATCATGCTTGATGCTAAAGTTGTGCTTGGTTGGATTTCTTAATAATTTAATACTAGCAATTTATATCATGTTTCACTTATCTTGGATTGTAGGACCCTTCTCGTCAACCAAAATTTTCAAGTGAGAATAAAGCATTGTTTTCGTAAAGCCAACAAATGTGCGGATGCTTTAGCTAGAATGGGATTACATTCAAGTCAAAACTTTATGCTTTTTGATAGTCTGCATGTAGACTTATGTATGCTATCATTTTATGATAATTCAGGTCTGTATTATAAGAGGCAGTAACCTCTTTACACTAACTTTGTTTAGTTTCTTTTAATGCATTTTGGTTTTACCAAAAAATAAATAAATAAATAAATAGCTAAAGCACGAATTAGGGCAAATTCTCTCATCGTACATAGCAACATTGTCTTAGTAAAGCAAAATACAGATGTCCACAAGGGGGACTATTTAAAACAACTAATTCTTGTAGAAGATCAATTCTTTTTTTTTTTTTTTCTAGCCAAGGCATTGGCACATTGGCTTGCCTCATGGAAGCAATGTCTCATTTTCACCCAAGGTATTTGTGTAATCCAATATAAGAGATGTATGGTGTAATAATTATTAAGAGTAGTATTAATCCAATCATGAACTATTTTAGCATCAACTTCTATTTCTACTGCCTGCAGATTCAGATTAATGCACATTTTAAGTTTATCTGACCATCTCTTAGTGCCCAAAGCTCTGCATCGACATTAGTGATCACACCAATGGATCTAGTGAAGCCTACAATCCACAGCCCTCTCTGATCCGGAATAACACCCCCAGCCCTAGCATGGCCAAGGTTGGCCAAACAATGACCATCAGTGTTAAGTTTGAATCAGCCGTCCTCAAGTTTAGTCCATCTTGCGCTAACTACATGCTTCTTTTTGTTCGTTCTAGACCGAGCAGCCGGGAAAAAATATTCAGAGGTATAGTGGTTAACTTTTCTAAGAAGATCCAGGTTTACTGGAGATTTCTTAAAAATCACCTTGATTCTATGGAGCCAAATGCTCCAAATAGCAAAAGACAGAAAAGTTTCCAATGAATAGAATAGATATTAGCTTTTAGCCAACAACACAAATCCATATCAATTATCAAAGAATTCATGGATAACATTACCAGCATTCATATTGTTCCAAAAAAGTTTTAGCATAATCACAATCCCTAAGAAGGATCTACAACAAACCCTCATGCAAACGTGTATTGTAACTTGGTTTGTTTGATAGTACTTGAGAAGAAAAGCCTACCTTCATTTGGACCTTTTTATCCTTTTCGATGTGATCGGATTAAATATTGGTGGGCTCTGGCTGTGGGCTATGATAACTTAATCAGATGACCACTTCCACATCTAATTTCTCTAGGCTTGTTCTTTGTAATGGTGACAACAAATCCCAGCTCCCTCCCAAACCCCCAATTCTGGGATGAGAACCACCCAGAGACCAAAATCAGTTGAGAAGCCGAGCCCCATTATAAAAGTTCTGTACAACTTGGGCTTAAGGGTTCACTTGAAAGTAATAACAATTGGTAATAGAATTATAGAATGTAGAAAATGAAGTTCATGAGATTGTATCCAATTGTCATTTTATATAAAATTAATCACTACGCTTCTGGGTTTTTTTCATTTCTTTTTTGTCAATACAATTAGCTCTGAAATGAACATGAATTGTTAGATGATACATAGTTCTCTATGGAGAGGGCAATGGCCCCTCTCAAAACAAAATGATCAAGAATACTAGTTTCCTCTCTGGTCAACGAGAATGATGCCTCTACCTGTAAAAGAACAATAAAAAAAAAATTGAATTGACAAATAAATCCTCGGATTAAGCAAGCTTCTTAGCACGACCATTTGAAGGAGCACCATCCTCTTTTTTTGATCCAGATGTCTCAGGCTTTCGAGCCCAAGCAGGGGCTTTGTCTGGCTCATAACGATAATCATAAAAGAGCTCCTCTCCGGAACAAATTCGTTCCTTGGCAAATATGCCCACTCTGTGATCCCCTGCAACCATAATAACCTGCCTCGGAATTTTGTTAGTAAATGCAAGTTAGTAATTGGAGACAACCTATTTGTAATGCCAATGTTTCTAGTCATTGGGCTCAAAAGCCAAAATTTTAAAGAATCTGATAATAGGGCAACCACAACCAACGTTAGTCAAAATGGTACCTTTGCATAACAATTTGGATCTGGTGAATGGTTGGCAAACTTCAATTTGTCACCCTTTCGATATGCATCAAGAACAAACTGCAGAAAATGTTTCAACATGCATATTCACATTTGGAATGTAAACACAAAAAAGATATTCAACTTTCATACAAAGTCCTACAACATGCCTGATCATTCAGATTGAAGAGAAATGATGAATTTTCACGGTCATAAATCTTTCCACGCTTATCTGCTTCTCGATGTGAAATTAGCTCCCCAGTGTACTCACCAAGGTATTCATGTTTGCCCACACTATTCTGGAGGGTCGCAAAAAAAGTTTCAGAAGCAAGAACAAAATGGAGCACACAACAACATCAGATTTATATATTACCTTTAGGAAAGCCCCCCAGCCAGATACATCAGATCTACCAAGCAAAACCTACGCACATGACAATAAAGTAAAAGCTTCAAACATAGCAGGGAGAAACCAGGAAAAATAAATAAAACAAAATGCCATGACAAGTATCTACCACCAAGGCACATATAAGTAGAAGGAAAATAATATCATATTCAACATAATATCAAAAATAGTTTAATGATGTAAAAGTTCACTGCAGTTTAAGGTAGAGGCATTGAAATTTCACAATATCAACATAACCACACATCAACTTCCTCAATAAGTCTAATGAAAACCCGTAGTCCTCCTTAAAGGAGACCTACTGAAGGCATATAGGAATAAGATAATTGGACTCGCTGGTCCTCATTTGCGAAAGAAAGAGACGTCGCCCAACTTTGATATTTCTTCCTACAACTAATAGAAGTATTACAAGAAAAGCTTTGGATAACCAACTGCAGCAAATAGATTAGAAAAGGAAGAAACATATCAGAAGAACAGTACGATGCGATTACCCTTTGTTGCTGTTTGAGAAGAAGCTTCATATTTCTACATTCATAATTATCACCTCTTTGGCTAGGAACCCCAAAAGTACCATCTCCACAGCTGCAAAGCCAATTTTAAAAACTCAAAACAGTTTTAAAAATATAATAATAAATAAATTGATACGAAAAAACAGTTAAAAGTTTATGTAAGAGATTCATTAAAAAAATGGCTTTCGTTAACAAATGCCCTAAGGGTAGTAGTTAAGGTGCATTAAATGCTTTATTAAGTAATATTTTTATAAATTTTTCAAAAAATAAAGGCAAACTATACACATATCCAAAATAGCGCACGTAATCACAATGAATTAGTTTATCCCTGTTTACAAAAATTTATTTATCACTGTTTAAAAATTTTCAAAAAAAATATTACCATATGAGAAGCACTAAATCTTCAAACCCCATTATATTTAAACCCCAAAAAGATAAATGCCTACTTTTGACAAGCTGAAATAGCTTTTAGCAAAATTCCAAATCCTTCATTAGGCCCAGTAATAGGTGAAGCTATAATTCAATTTCAACATATTAAATTAGCAAATCAAAATTTGAAAAGTATGGGCAGTTTCTTTTTTTTCTTTTCCTTTGTTTTTTGATTTTTTGGGTGAAGCAAATTGTACTTTCTTTTAATTTAAAAGGCAACCTCCAAGAAGTTTCAAACATTTACTTGTTCAATTACTTTTGCTAGTTAACGATTATTATCTAATTTCAAGAGCAAATATTAACATGTCTACAATTATATAAGAGCACATAAACTTGCCTATTCACTAACTCTCAGTGATGTGTCCATGATTGAGAAGAGCAAATTAGAATATATCACCTACTTGGCTAAATTAATTGTTCTTCTAGATACAAAAGTTCCGTTGAAAATAATTTCAATCTTAAGGTGCCATGAAGTATTTATTTATATTTTGGCAAAAGTTCCGTTGAAAATAATTTCAATCTTAAGGTGCCATGAAGTATTTATTTATATTTTGGCAATCTTACACAGAAACTAGCATCTTCACATGCGCTATGTGCATGTTCAGAAACTCTTCTTTTCTATCAATTATTTCCATTCATCTCAATAAAGCTAAAACAATGATATATTAGCCTCTTCACATCGTTATGCACGTGTTATGTTCAGAGACTTCTTTTCGGTCAAATATTTCCACTCATCCGAATTTGGGGTTCATGCATTTGTCCAATGAGTTAATTTCATTAAAACATGCCCATAAATTAAAATTATTTAGAACATCAATATGTATGTAGAGAATTACAGCCAGCCAAATTGTAAAATGTTTCAGTCCATTATAGATATAGTACATATTGTAAGGCAACATTAATTGATTGGTCAATGTCTTTCATTGGCCATTTCAATTGTTTTCTAGTAACATTTTGATGCAATGTAGGCGTGTAAAAGCAGAATCTTTGACACACAATTACTACAACTCTTCCACAAAACCTAAATTCTACAAGAACACTAGGCTAGTAGGCAAAATAATAGAGAAAACCTCTCAAAACTAACTTTTATTAATAACCACATAATAATAATTTACCTCCCTATAAAGAGTATTTATAGATAGAGAATTTCGCCTACTTCTTTTAGGAAAAGAAATAATAAACCTACTCTACTTGAGAAAGGAAAAACAATTTAACTAGGAAAATAAAAACAAATAAAAATCCTAATTCAACTAGTAAAAGGATCTTAACTCAACTTAGAAAAGCAAATAAATCCTAATTCCACTAGGAAAGAGAAAACAACATAAAATATTAAAACTATATTCTTCTTCCTTAACCAATTTGCATCACATTTGCTATTAACATATTTGAAAATTCAAAATTTGATAAATAAATTCACAAAATTAAACTCATCTTTAAACAAAGTTAAGTAAGACCCACATTTGCATTCCTGCAAGTTTCACTTTCAACTGCATTACTCTAGGATGCACGCACACTTCATTTGGGGTGATGTACTTGTGTCGTACCAATGTCATATATCGGTGTCTAGGGTTGTAAATGAACCAAGATGTTTATGAACAGTTCGAGCTCGGCTCCATAAAAGATTTTTTTGTGTTTGTTTGTTTGTTTAGAAAACAAGCCAAGTTCAAGCCTTAAGTTTAGGCTCGATTATTAAACGAGCCAAACTTAAACATAATAATGTGTTTGTGAACAAGCTTATAAACATGAAGGCTCAATTTAAGTATATATAATATTATATTTTTATATTTATATAGACTTGAAATCGGATTGTGTGAATTTGTCAATAGGTTCATATTATATTAAATTATTATTTGTAGCTTATTGATGATATAAATAGTCTATTCATAGTAAAAATTTCATAGAATTGTGAAGAGACTAAAACATTTTAGTCATGGTTTCACAGCAAATAGAAAAAGAATAAGTTAATCAAGTAGCTTGTGAAGCTTGCTCAACAAGAAAATGAGCCAAGCTTGAACATAAAATCTTGTTCAATGATGAGCTCGAGCTCAGCTCATGTTCGGAAAAAAATTAAATGAACAAGCTTTAACTTTTAATATTCGGCTTGGTTCGTTTACAGCCCTATCGATGTTGTCATGTTATAATTTTTCAAAAATTGCTTATGTCACCATGTTGTACCGGTAACCATGTCCATGCTTCCTAGGCATTACTCATTGACAAACTTCTCTAGAAGTTTGCATTTGATTATTTTGGAAACCCATCTAAAAGAAAAGAGAACTCATGCACCAATTATTCATCGAAAGGGGACCATCGTTTTGGTGTTTTCCCCAAAGTGTCAATGCTTATTACACAGAAACAAACAAATAGCAAAAATAGGATCAAACATAATCAATAAATAATAGTATCCAGGTCTTATTGCAATTTAAGGAGTGGTAGTTGGATTGGTCTATCCAAACAACCAATCACGTAAAAGAAACAAATGCACAGTAATAATCTCGCAGAGAGGAGAGGGAAACAACCCAAATTTGGAAACTTTCAAATCAGGATTTTCACAGAGAAATGATTCAGATGCACACAAATAATCAGAGAGCTGAAACATTTGGAGAAGTCATGGAAATGAATTGCATTACCTGAAAACCTTAACTCTGCTTAGAAAATGGAAGTCCAAAATAAGACTCAAGAACCAGAGAAAAATCAGTACTTCATTACAAGGGTTCAATTTCAAATCTGATTTGCTAGTATAACCCATTATGGCTTGGCTTTGTTAGACAAATCTTGGGAGTTATTGATTGTTTGAATTTTGAAATTTACAAGAATGGTTTTGGTAACTACCATGTGTGTTTTTATGGGTGAGAAGATACACATGGGAAGTTGGAAACATGCTTTAATTAGGAGTTAATTTATTTATATGCTCTCAAAATCTAATTTTATTAGAAAATTTGTATCATAAAAAGAGGTATTTTGGAGAGTTCATAAAAGCGGACACTAAACATTTCTATTCTTGTAATATACAGAGATAAATCTCATATCGAAGTCCCTCATTTTTATTGCACTCACAATGGTCGAAAGTGGTGAAATGTAAAATGAAAATATCAATTATTATGATTCACCTGACCCAACAATTTTATTTTATTTATAAGTAACTCACCTGACCCAACAATTCCTACAAACATCTGGGTCACATTCTCTGTCAGCAGCAAAGCATGGGCATTGACGACTTCGACATTGACTTTTAGCACAATGGCAGCCTCTAAATCGGTTCTTGCAACTCTTTGGACATCTGGCTCAGAAGAAATTATCAGTTGTCAGCATCCATACATCATCAATATCATCAACACAAACACACAAACCAAAAATCTAAATTAATAAACCCTTTAATCGCTCATCTAGTGAGAAGAGAAACCTCTACAGGTGTAGTAACTTGACAACAGGGGAGGAGAACAATATAAAACTACAACTATACAAGAAAAGCCTCTTGATTTCTGTGATATTAAAACAAAATATAAAAACTCACCCACAGTACTTTTCGCAGCAGGTCCCATTTTGAAGACAAGAACACTGCTTTCCACAAGCAGTTTGGCAACCACAAGGATTGTACTGTCGGCACGGCTGATCTTTTCTCTCAGTAATCCGTTTCCTAATCGAATGGTAGGCAGCAGACTTCCACGTATACTTCAAGCGTCGAACTCTACCCCTCCTACGTACAAATCTTGATCTTCTTCTCAGTTCATTATTACCCTAAAGTTCATTTTACCCCAGGACAAAAACGTAATCACTTGTTAGGGAAGGCAGGGTTCCATGCGAGATACCAACAAGCACAATAAAGCACTAACCATAGTTCCATTTAAGTCAACCTTAGAATAGCCTTCAACATGAGAATTTGCACCATCACCAGCTTGGCAAGACAGCTTACTTTCGGAGCAATTCATGAATTGAAAAACCTCCCAACATGTCTTCATACCATTTAGAAGGTTCCTTGCAATTAAACAGCTGTCATGACAGATAAAGAAAAAAAACTTTAATTGGAAAAAAATCAATAAGCAGTCAGGAAGGAAATAATAACAATGTCCAAAAGTAGCCAGAGTAAAGTTCTGCAGGGAGAATATGGAGGTAAAAATATGTTGTATCATTTACAAACCATATTGCCACTCTCAAACATATAAACACATGTCTAGAAGAGGTTTACGCATTTATTTCTTGACAGTAGCACTCTTATCTTTTCCATGAACCAAATCTCAAAAATATATCCAGATTAGCAAATATAAGAAAGCTTTGGCCTTGTAAGAGAAAGCAAATTGATATTAGCAAACCTCAATGTTTTAATTACTTCAAAAAACTTATCAAAAAAAATTACTTCAAAAAAAGAAAAAAAAGGAATATGTGGAAATGATTGATTTACAGATACCATCACAACTGTCAAAACGTGAATCGTATCATGAATCAATTTTTGATTTTTTTGTATCGCGAATCGTAAAATATACAAAAAATTAATAAAATTTATTCAAAAATTATAGATATTATATAAAAGGTATATTCATTATAAATTTAGAATATATTCAACTAATGACTAATTTAATATCACTTATGTAATAATATTTAACAAGCTAATTAAATAAATCAAATTAACACATGTTTATAATATACATTATCAAATTGATTAAACTCAAAAATAATAATATATCACAAATAACCCAAAATAATAATTTATTTTTATCATATTCATCATCTTGCCCAATCAATTCCATCCAAATCAGTGTTATCACCATGCTCATCATCTTGCAAATTTATTTCTTTATTGAAATTTTCTTTATCATCATCAACATTTACTATCTCTTCTTGTTCTTTTATTTAAATATTTCTTCTTGGCATTGTAGCTCCTTAGACTTATAACAATAATAAAGAAAAGATTAATTATATTGTCAATTAATACCTTATTCATAATATAGAAAAGAAATTTGCAAATATGAAAGTGAAGTATAAGTGTATAGTCCAAATTTTGTACGAGAAAGAGAGGAAAAAAAAAAAAAAAAAAACTTATGGACTTGTTATTTTATTGGGCTAAATTAAGTAACCTAATATTGTTGTGTTAAAAATAAGTCTAACAACAATATATGTCTTAAAAACAAGTCTAACAACTTGGTAAATTCAAATAAAAGCACAAATTTTAACCCAAAAAAAAAAAACTCATTTTAAAACATGTCTATGTATCGATTTTATGATTCATACAATATGTACTATTGTATTGTACGATTTATAAGCACTTACAATATGTCATAATCATACAAAACTTTTTGTACACATATGGTCCGATACTAACAACTATGGATACCATTAAGATCAATGACAATGATTCTCTATTAGCAAGGTAGTCAAAGGCGAAAGGCGACCTTAAGACGCCAAGGCCTTGTATCGTCCGAGGCGTGAGGCGACAAAAAGACGCTAGCCCGAGTAAAGTGAGGCGCCAAATTCTTAATATATTTATTATACATATAGAACTTAAATCATATGTACCTAGTGTATTATAATATTATAATTAAGTGTTTTTCAATGTGTAGTATGAAGAAATTAGGTCTATCAAATTATTTCAAAATAGGATTAACATGGTTTAGGCTTTATTAGTTAGTTCTAACAATACGTTTTACAATAAGCTTCTATATAACAATAAGTCTTACAAAACAAATTTGTAAATTAATTTAACTAACAATAGATTTTATAATAGGCCTTTTGAAATTGATAGTCTAAAAATAGGTTTCACAACAAACTTCTATAAAAAAAAAATAATAATAAAAAAATTTAAAAATTTAAAAAAAAAACTTGAGGCTCTCGCCTTAGCCCCTTTTTCATGGCTTAAGGCGGTTGCCTTGCTCGCCTAGGCTCTGAAGGTGAGCGCCTCACTAAAGGCGCCTCGCCCGGGCGCCTAGGCGAGCACCCGGCTCGCCTTTGACTACACTGTCTATTAGTAATAACTACTTGTGTCCACATTTTGAACCAAAAATTGAACACTTCAATAATTCAACAAATTCCTCGTCCAGCAAAGTTCAGTAGATTTTCAATAAAGTGGTCACACCAATTATCTTACATATTTAAATCATGTTAAGAAACATATTTTACTTATTCATAAAATGAGTGTAACTAAAACGAGTCTTCAAATGAATAAGTGGAAAAACACGAGAGATAATATTCGAAATGAGGATATTAGTTTAAAGAAGGTGATCCCTATTGATGAAAAGATAAGGGAGAGTTGCTTGAGATGGTTTGATCAAGTTCAGAGAGCACTTAATATACTAGTAATAAAGAGTGAGTTTACTCAAGTTGAAGGAACCAAAAAAAGGTAGAGAAAGACCAAAATTAATATTAGTAGAAGTTACAAAAAAAGACATGTCAATTAAGAATGTAACAAAGAGTATGACTTCGAATATGACTTCGGATAAAATAGAATGGAGTAAAATAATGTGTGGCCAACCCAGACTATCTATTGAGAATTCATAACCGACCGCAGTTTGGAGACTAAGGCTTTGTTGTTTGTTGTTAATTGTTGCTGTAGTATTTAAATCATGTCCAACCTTATTACCAACCTAAATCAAAATAGAATGGAAAAATCTATACGATCAAAAACAATTATCTCCACTGACCTGTTTCTGCCAAAAATTTCGACACCTTTCTCAAAAATACCCTTTTCAAAAGCTTTCCAAGATTTATTATCACTCAGTTCTTGTTTGTAGACATTTTCATCTACAAATTCTTCTTTCCTCAAGTTATCATCACTACTAGTGGCAGGTGGATCAGTAATCATCTCATTAGACAAACCATTAGGAACTTCACCCTGCAGATATTTGTGACCGTCCTGAATTGATGGCTCTTTCCTTCTAGACCTTCCACTAGTTGGAGATTTCAAATTCTTATGTGAAGAGGAGCTAGTTTCTTCATTTTCTTTGCATGAATTAGACTTAGGCTTCATATCACCTGGACAAAGACCTCCACTCACAAAGGAATCACAATCATCAGAAGCTGCCAGTTTCTTCTGCCTTTTCTGCAGGCAAACTAGAACACGTTCGGCAACTCGCTTGCTGTTCCGCTTACTAATTGCACATTTTCCTGCAAGCTTAGTTTTGGAAGGTGATGAATAGTGGGTAGAAGTGGTGTCCTGCCGGGAGCCATTCTCAGAGTCGCTGCTTTCCGAGATGTTCTTAGCATTTGATGAAGCACTTTCACTTTGGCAGGACTTTAGCCTCTTTCTAGCAGATGGACCAGAAGATTTCTTCCTAGATGATATCTGAGCCCCAGCACAACTGGATGAAGGGACAATTTTTTCTTCAAAATCACCATTCATGCTAGCATTTTTTTCTGACTTCAGTACCTGACATGAGCCAATATTAAGCTACTTATATAGTTTTTTTTACACTTCTCTACAGAATTCTTCTGAGCTATACGTTTCTATGTAATAATAAACCAAACACTTACAGATCGATAACAATGTGGACCACATGGTCTGTTTTCCTCATCTGTGGGGCACCAGGGAGATTGTTTCTCAGCCTGAAAATATTTATTAACAAAGAACATAAGACTTCGGTGAGATATTCAAACAAACACTTAAGAATTAATTAAAACAAATAAACTTACAGGAAAAATAAGATCCTGTGAACATCCATGTAACCTGCAATCAAAAACCTTCACAAAGAAAAGGAAGAAAAAAATTCAACAGAATTATATATAGAATGATAGCACAATACAGCATGAATTGAATGGAGCACAAGAACAATGCTTACAAGACATCGACGACAAAATAAGTTGTCAAAAGAATCAAGAGCTGCATCAAGATCCTTATCAAGAAAAGAATTCCCATTTTGTAAAACATCTTCATTATCCCCATTCTTAGAAGCTCCCACAGCCTTCTCTTCCTTAATAAGAATTTCGTGTCTTGCCTGTATAAGATGTTTGATCGTGTTTCATATCTCTGTAAAGCCAGCACAAACCAAATGGGAAACGGCTGGACCAAAGCTTACACTATGACCAGTTTTAATCAGAAATAAAGAGGATAGAAGCATGAAGAAGAGATTAACATGTTTCCTAAAATAGAAAACAACAAACTAAAATCCAAACCTTGACTTCGGAAGGGCTTCTAGAAAAACACTGTGCCAGTGATTCCAACACGGGATCAGATAAACCAACTTCTTTGACGGTCATACTGGCAATTTCATAACAGAATACCACAAACTAATAAGTTTTATTTCATACAAAAACATATGGATCACATTAGTTAATTTGGTTATACCAACCTAAGTATAAAATCTTCAGATTCCACAAATTCTCTCTTATCCTCTTCATCCTCAACTAATTCCTCCTCACTGTCACTGCAAATTAGTGCTTCGCCACCATTTTGATCATAATAGATTCGCCGTCGACCAACCACTGACTGATCCTCTTTCATTCTTTGATTTCTGCATCATAATTATCATAAAGTCACTAAAATCTCAAGCTAGATAAATATTAAATGCAATTAGAGATGGACTATGAATTTGACATCAGTACACTTCTTTTTTATATATAAACAAGTAAGCTTTACTAAAATTAGAAACACCACCCTGCACACAAGCTGTATACACAGGTAATAAAATCATGGAAATTACAGCTATCAGTAAATTCAAACAAGTTAGAACTAAAATGTCATGATAAAGCAGCCATCCAATCAAACAAGGCACACAATATGAGCAGCTTTAGATCCATCATGGACCGTTCAAACCCTTCAAAGGCACTGTTGTTCCACTCTTTCCAAATAGACCACATAAGACCTAGAGGTACAGCTTTCCAAATTCCTCCCCCACTGTGGCAAACCTCCCCCCGTTCAACATGCCAACAAATCCACAACCCTTCAAGGCATAACCTTCAGTGTTGTTTGAGACAAACTCACCAGTCTTAACCATGTGCTTCCAAAATCTCCTTTTTGCTGCTATCTGCAAATAACTTCCATTTGGTTTAGAGTTTCATTTTGCCTGATTTGTCAAAGAAATGTGCAGAAGGAGACAGACTAGTCCTGCTGCTAGTTCATATAATGAGACATTATCTGGTCATTCACATATAGACCATGCCTTCAGTCCCATCCCCCATTATCCCACTACTAAATATGTTGGGAAACTGTCATGTGATGCGTGGAAGATTTCAGTTAAGATAACCCATTGCACTCAAAATACGCACAATGGTAGAGACCATTGCTCTCTATCATAATGACAATGAAGCAACAAGTGATGGACACTCTCCCCGGCCCTCTTACACATAGCACCATTCAACAACAGATACTCTCCTACAATGTCAGAATCTTCCCCAAACCAGCGGTCCAATTAAAGAATGCAACTTTAAGAGGGGACTTTAACCTGCCAAGTACATTTCAAGGGAAATGTTGCACCTCTCCAGTATGAAGCAGCTTGTAGAAAGATCTCACCTCAAATGATCTACTCTTTTTTTTATAAGTAGAATATATCTGGTCCTCTGCATAACTCTGAATTTTCGTGGAATAAATCAGGCCCATGAAATTTGCCAACAAACACAGTTTACATATTCCCAATTGCAAAGAGCTATAGCTCAAATGACACCTCCTTTAGCAATTAGAAGAGGATGATGGTCATGAGTTCAAAACCTACCAGGTGCTTGAATAACTTGCAATCATGAAAAAAAAAATATACATATATATATATATATATATGAAGGGGGGAGGGGGGAGGGGGGATGGGAGGATTATATCCTCAGTCTAGTAAACACCACATTCAAGGATTACTAAAACTGGGAAATCAGAATCCGCAAACTACCGGTGATTAACACTGGGCACAGAACAAAAATGATAAATAGAACAATTCAGGTCTAAAATACATTTACATGAGTAGATGATTAAAATATTTTGTAAATATGTAAATAATCAACATCGGCGAGCAAGTTTTTCTTAAAACTAAAAAAAATAAATAAATAAAATAAAAGGAAATCTTAACACACCTGTCCAAAAAAATCCATGTAGTATAGGGAGGTAATCTTTTTAATTCTACAAGCTTAATGGGACGAACAGCATTCTTGACTGGAACATTAGATCCGAGAAGAACTGCTGTACAAGCATGGTCATCTTCTTGGGAGCTACTACTATCCCCATCCCCATTACTTGCGTCGACACTATTATGCATATCAATTGCATCTTTCTGCCTTTTAGTCAGTAGATCTATACTTCTATCAGTATTGTTAGTCCTACTGCTCCTTTCATTAGACAAGTTAAACAGATGGTTTGTCACGCCAACCATTTTAAGCCTGTTTTCTTCCATTCTTTTCTGATGATTAAAAAAAAAAAGAAAGAAAGAAGATTAACAACAACCAAACCCAAAAGAGTGATATCAAAATTATAAGACCAAATATTATCTAAGGTAAGGTAACAACACACCTTTATGAAAACAGACCGGTCAGCAGCAACTTGCTTCTTTAGAGATTCAATGACCGCCAAAATTTCCTTTTGAGCTGGACTTGTTTCTTGCGGCCCCGTCATCTGTAAACAATCAACATGTGAGCAAACCTAAGTGCACCATTTGAGGATGGACATTTTGTTTAACAACCACCACAAAAGCAGCAACAACATTAACATAACATAAAGCAACTTCAGCTGACAACCTAAACCGTAATGCATTGTACACCAGAAACTATTTTAGTAGACAACTACTACAAAATTTAACGTGTGAACACTGCAACAACAAGTTTATCATCAAAAATTCTAAATTACTCCATGCGCTTCCACAACATGAACGTCATACATTATGTGCTGCAACAAAATTGTCAAAACAACATAGTTTGATCACATAGTTTGACCTAAAATTGATTACAAATTTTGACAATGCAGCTAATTATCTCAGCCTTAGTTAACCTAAACTAACGAAAATCAAACATTTATATAATTCAGATGAAAAATACAAAGGAAAAAAATAAATGAATAACGTAATTGAAAGCGAATACCGAAGAGTCTTTGGGAGGGTCGGATCTGCAAGGCGAAGCCGAATTCGGTGAGGCCTTGGACGCCATTGGAGCTTGTGGAGCTTGTCCGGACCCGAGTCGGCAATGGCGGTTCGGATCTGGATCCGGGTCATGCAGAGAATATGGAATTGCCGGAGATAAGTGATAAGTAATAAATGGGGTTAGGGTTTGGTTTGGTTTTGTTTTATTAGGGAGGGAGATTTGGCGGGTCGGGGGTTCAACGAAACCCTAGGCGCGTCTCACGCTCAAATTTTGGGGGTTTGGGGGCTCAGGCGCCTCAAACCCAAGTTATGGGGTTTTTTTAAATTTAATACTCCTATATATTATGGTTTTATTATAATCCTATTTTGTGTGGCACGTAGTGTTTTTGGTCAGTATATTTTTATTCATTTTTGTTCGATTGTGTTTTTGGTCAATTATTTATTTATTTATTTTTGGTCATTATCTATAAATTTATTTTTAAAATAGGAGTTTTTGGTCAGTATGGTTATTCTTTTAGATACAATTTGGTAGATAGGCTAGGACATACAATTATTCTAAGGTTTCGTTTGTTTTAAAGTTAAATATTTTCAGTAAAATATTTTACAGAGGTTTGATATGACAAGTAACATTTTTCAAGCAAGCCATCAAAATTGGCGGCTAAGCCATTGGTACTAAAGGTTCGGTGACCAGACCGTTGGAACCGATAGCTGAAACAGTGTCTCCAACACCAGACTGTTAGTCACCACTGTCGGAGTGATGTCTTCAATGACTAGATTGTCATCACTAGTGATTGAAACAATGTTTCTGGCCACCAAGACGATTTTCAGCAATCGGACCTTCGACACTGATCATTAGAACAATGTCTTTGGTAATAGAATCCCCGAAACTATTCGTTGGAGTAGCAACTTTGGTAATTGGACCTTGACATAGGTCACTGGTAAGCTATCCGAACCTGACCGAAGCTCGAAAACCTGACCAAATGGCTTGATGTCGACTAGATTCTAGCCCGAACCGAAGGTCCAATAGGTCGGCGGCGAGTCGAGTGGCGGATCTCCTTCTCCAAAACCCAAGCCACCCAAACCCGACTAGAGTTATATATGAAATTCGGCCAAATCCGACAAGATCAAGCTAGATCTAGCAAGATCTCGACCAAATCTAGTGAGATCTTGACTAGATCTGGTAGAATTTAGCTAGATCTGGCCAAATCATAGCAATTTTCAACGAAAAAATTGCAAATTTCGACGACAATTTGCAGTTCTTGACAAACTTTAGCACTAATCAAATCGACTCAAGCTCCACCAGAACCCGAAACCAACTCGACCAATTGATGTCGGTGGTCTGTTTCAGGTCCCTCCACCCAACGCCGAAAGGTCGGGTCCAGGCTAGGTCCAAAACCGACCCGGCCCGACCCGTGAACAAGCCTAGTCATCAGAGCAATATCTCTAGCCACCAGACCACCTACATTCGTCATTGGAACAACGATTCTAGCCACATGACCAGAATCCTACTAACTCAACCATAGAAGGTCATTGGCACTCATCGTCAAAATAACATCTCTAGTGACTAAATCACCAACACTAGTTGCTCAGCCCATCAAACCGATGGCCTGGCCACCGCATAGAGTGAGGGAAGTCACTGTATGTTTTTTGTAAAATGTTTTACCAAAGGTAATTTACAACTTTTTGTAAAATATTTTATGGTCAATGAAAAATATTTTACAAGTTTGACCAAATTTTACTTGAAAGCAAACACCTGGGGAAAAAAAAAACATTTTCCAAAAAATGATTTACTTCAAAATAAATGGAGTGTAAAAAACATGTTGGGGCATAAAAGATTGCCGCTATGAGAATATTATTTTCAATATATGTTTTTTTAGAAGAATTATTCTCAATATATATATATATATATATAATATTTTGCAGGGGAAAGGAAGGTGGTGCTTTATTTTTGTATTATATATAGTTTAAATTAATAAATTATACAGCCTACATGCACTCTTTCTTTCCAAGAGTTTTGACATTATATAAAACTAGTTTGTAACCCATCCATACACATTAATGCATTTAAAAATAAACACATTTTTCATAATAAATATATATATAAGTAGTTGAATTATTAAAAGAATAAATTAGATGCATGTTAAAATTCCTACTTAAGTTTAATACTACTTATGATCATTTTTATTATTTTTTTTAAGATAAGTTTTATTCTAATTTAAAATAAGACAGAATGTGCGGTTACTTTTCAGTGGATATATGATTGGTTTATATATATATATATATATATAGTTCATTAATATTGATCTCTTAATTTTTTGCACTCATTAACATACTTGGCACAATGATTAAAAAAATTAAGTGAACAAGTGACACAAAATTGATCCACAAATTGAAATCTAATGTGGAATCTAATTAAATTTTAGCTGAGTTTTAGCTTTTAATATATATATATATATATATACAGAGACGGAACTAGTAAGGGGCAGAGGGGGGCCATTGCCCCCCCCCCCCTCACCAATTTTTTTTTAAATAGTAATAGTATACACATTTAATGAATAGTTTAACAATTGAGCCCAAAATAATTATTTTTGGCCCCCCTCCTCCCAATAAGTTACAAATTGGCCCAATTTAATGATAAAACCCAACTGGCAAACAACTATACTACAACATCTGTGTTACTGTGTTAGCTGTTTCTTACTCTTTCTTCTTAGATTCAAGCTATTTTTTTTTATGAGTGTTAAGATTGACTATTTGAATTTTCGGGAAAAAATATGACTATTTTTGCTGAAAAGAAAAAAAAATGCAGAAAGAAAAGAAGAATAAAGATAGATGAATACAAATTACAAACAAAGTTAATTTACTTTGTAGTGAGTGATAGTGGGGTGTGTGGGTGGCCATTAATCAATGTGTGGGGTGGGATGGCAGGTGTGTTTGGCAATTAATTTTAACTTAAAAATATTTATTTTTATTTTTTAACTTACTACTTACTAGTTGGTTGTTTATTAGTAAATTAGTTTAATTTTATGTGGGGTATTATAGAATTGAATAGTTGCGTTAATAAATTGGTGCTAATGTGTAGTGTACAGTCATTAGTATTACAAATTTTATTATATAAATTTTATAAATTCATGTATCATTAATCAAAAGAAATTAGGATTGAAAGGGAGATTGTTGCAAAGTTTAGTACAAAATCAACCATAGATGATTTTTGTTATTTAAAAGAATGTTGAATTCTATTTTTAAATTATTAATTTAAAATGTATTAATAAACGGTTATTTTGTTTCTCCTCTCTTTTGTTGATATTTTCCTAACATTAAATATATGCTAATTTGTATTTTAAAGAATTTTTTTTATTGAGTTTTTGGCCCCCCCTAAATTTTGATCCTAGTTCCGTCCCTGTATATACACACACACACATTAACTTGTAATTTTATGTTTATATGCTACATTTATTTATTTCTTTTTGAAACTTAAAAAATATATAATTAGATACATAGTTTTTTTCAAAAAAAAAAAAATCATAGTTTAATTACCACGTAAGTTAAACACTATTAATGATCATTCTTATTTTTTTGTTAATTCTTAAAAAAAAAACATTGTAAGAATATTTTTAATATAAAATTAACAAACTTCTCAATTATTGCAATGAGTAATAAATACCTTCACCAAAATTAAGAAATTCTTATAAAATTATTATATTTTAAAAATGAATAATTCTCCTTAAATGTGACGCTGCCTTTAATATGAAAATTAACAAACTTCTCGATTTTTTAAATGAGTAGTAAATGTCTATACCAAAATTAAGAAATTGAATTGACATATGTCACAAAATTATAGCTTAATTGAAATTCAATTTAGCAAATATAATTGGATTTTCTCTCAATTTTGATTTTTTATACATATGATATGACCGGGGGCGGAGCAAGGAATTTTTATTTAGGGAGGTCAAATTGTAGCACTAATATATTTATTAAGAAAACCCCCCACACATATATACACACTTTTTTATTATATACACACACTTTTTATTTGATAAGTTATATATATATACACACACCCAACAACAACAAAAAAAAGAGCTTAGTATTTTCAATCAAAATTATCTTTAATGATGATCTTTCATAAAATAAAATTCATTTTGACCATTTTTATAGTGAAAATCTTAAAAAGTTTCATTTTGATACAAATTATCAAATTTTATACTAAAGTAAGTAAAACATCTTTCAATTGAATTAATGAAATTTTCAAAAACATAAATGATTCAAAACTTGGAGGAACAAGTTAGGCTTCAAACATACTTGAAACTATTTTGCTTTAACCCATTACGTGGCAACTAAAGAGACATTTCATGTGTAGTTTTAGTGACAAGATTTGTTTAACGAGTCAATGACTTGTTAATCACCACATAATGGGTTGAAAAATATATATTTAAACATGTTTAATGTCAAACTTTATCAAATATTTAATAGATATAAGAGCACATTTTACAGTACAAAAATAGAATTGTGAAAAATAAAGTTATATTTCTATAACTATTAGACCAATTATTATTTTTAAAAGCATCATTGGACTAATTCAAATACTTGGAGGGCTTACTCTTATTTTTATAGACTAAATTTTAAAGACATTAAAATAATTATATATATTTTCAAAATTTTGGGGGGCTGGCCCCCCACCCTTCAACATTGCTCCACCCCTAGATATGTCTATCTTGTAAATCATAGTTGTTAGTTTTTTTATTTTTATTTTTATTTTATAAAAAATTATTACTTTCAATCTTCTTTTAGAAGTTTGGGTCTATGACTCCTAAGCCACTAGGATATAGTGAATCTAGAACTTTAGGATTTTTTCCATGTTGCACCAAACCCTACTCAAACCAAAAAAATGTCTCCAGCTCACCAAAGGGTTTTAATATTACTCAATATATGTCAGACCTCACGACTAAAGTAATGTTATGTGATCTAATAGTTTTTCTTGAACTTAACAATAAGTAATGTTAAGTTTAGTCTTTTTTTCTTTTTTTTTTAAAAATTAGTTTAGCCTTTTTTCAATCAAGCAAAATAAAATAAATAAATAGATGGGTTTCAAACGAGTTTGGATTCACTAATGAAATTTGAATTTAGGATTCACTAATAAAATAAATGAATTTGAATTTAGGATTCACTAATAAAATAAATGAAATTGGATTCACGAATAAATATATGTGGAAGAAATTTGAGATTAAATTGCTAAAATTTAATAGAATTTTGAACGTTTGGTATCTATATTTTTAAATAAATTTGAATTTAGGATAGGTATTCTCAACCCAAACTTGCCTTTTTTCTGTTCTTAAGTAAGTGTACCAAAATGGACCGAATAGACTAAAGTGGACCAAATGAATCAAGTGGACCAATTTTTTTTTTTTTTTTTTTAGGAGTGCTACTTCAACAACATTTTTACAACAAATTATAGGTGGTAAGTTGTGAAAATGAAGTTCCATTTGAGTTTTCAAAAGTCGAGTTCCAAGTGGGACTAATGCCACATCACTTGTGCCACATTTAGTAATAGCTGGTTGAAACTCAAGTTTTGAAAAGTCGAGTTGTGCAGAAAAATTGATTTCCACAAAGTCAAGTTCCAAACGAGGCTATTTAATCAAATAACTTTCAAAAGAGTGTTTTAGTCAAATAATTTGAAAAAGAAAATCACATTATTTAGCCAAAAAAAAAAAAAAAACCCACAACTGACAGTGGTTAGTGATGTGATATACTCTAGTATGTGAATAATGGATATCATCATAAATTTAATTAGTAAAAACTACTAATATATTTTAAAAAATAAAAATAAATAACTCGCAAAATATTGATTAAAATTTTTTTTTTTTAAAGTAGGTTCATTAGACTCATAGCTGATGCCTTTTTTTATAGTGGCTAAAAAATGTGTTGTCATTGGATTTGTTATTTTTATTTCTCCAAAAGTGGACAAAATCCATCTGATGGTTAAGTAGCACTATATTTAAAATTCTATTTGAAGGAATGATAGAAGCTATCTCAAATGAGGTGGTGTAAAATTTATTTTTTTAAAATTTGTTGTGTAAAATTTTGTTCATAAAATGTACTCTCTCCGTTTCAGAGTAACTAGTAAGTTGCTCATTTGATGCATGGATAATGTTATAATATTTTATGTAAGATAGTTTTGGAGAATATTGTACATATATTATAATATAATTGTTATAGAATTTTGTTAGTAATGAGTTCATCATAAGAAAAAACAATTATAAATTGAACACATATATCCATTATAATTATTCAGTTCTAGTAATGAGAAAAAAAAAAAAAAACAACTTTTGAGAAATATTATAGAATAAAAGTTGATATAAAATGTGTTTTTCTCTTTCTCTTTAATTTTAAAACAAAATATACATCTCAAATACTCACAATCAATCACATTATTTACAAAATTTACAAATTTACAATGTTTGACCTTAACATCAAAATCGTAATTGCCGCTGTCACTCAATATAAAATGCATGCCCCTTTCTTGGTTGTAGCAAACTCATAGGAGTTAAGATTAGATGAAATAACAATATTAGAGCTAGGTAGGTGTTATCGAAAAATTGAAGGTAAATGAAATTATTGTTGGTCTGTTGTATTTGATATGAGATAACATAAAGAGCTATAGGTAGGTATATATATACAGGAATAAAAGTGCAAGAGGTGAAAATGGTGAATTGAAATGCAAAGAATTTTGTGTGTGTGTGTGAGAGGGAGGAAAAATCTTGAAATATTGAACCAAATGATACAAAGAGTATTTATTTTTTAATTAAAAAAGTCTTGAAACATTGACAAAAAAAAAAAAAAAACAATAATATTTAATTTTTTTTGTCTCTAATGTGGCACTAGAGATTATTTCAATTCTCTTTGCTAAGAATGCGTCTTTGCTAAGAATGCGCCACTTGGTAAAATTTCATACTTTTCCATACGAGGTCTCTGCTTTTATATATACTAGTCGCAAACCTACGCGTTGCGCGTGATTATTTTTTAAAGTGGTCTCATTATTATTATTATTATGTAATTTCAACTAATTTAATGAAAAGTAATGCATTTCATAATCATATTTATCACAAGATAATTTTTTATTATTGTAGAATTGTTTTATTTAAAATTTGAAACCTTAATTCTACCATAGTCGATTGACTAATTTTTACATCTATAAGTCAATTAAACACATTTTCCATGCTACATGTAAACCTTCTTTTCCATAAGGGTTGAAATAATGTGGGTAATATTTTTTTTTCTATAGAAGTTAAAAAAATTAAAATTCACCTTGTCTTGATGTTTTCTAAAAATTTAGTTTGGCGATTTTCTTTCAATAATTGTGAAAATTCCAAGCAATAATTCAGAAGGTAATTCATGTTACATGTTCAGGCTTTGATTTGATTTGGGTTGTAATTTATAAGTTGAATATGGTGGTGTATATCATTTTTTTTTTTTTTTATAGAAAGTTTCAACCTATGGCATCCGTTCCTAATAATAGCTTAATGATATATATCTAAAATGGTCTAACTCTGTAGTTTATGTAATTAAATATAGTGTTGTATGTGATTTATAGAGCAACGACGGTTGTAGTAATTAAAAATTGGTTTTTCATTGTCTTTTAAGTTAATAAAAACCTTACATATACCTTTTTTTTTTCCAAAAAAACCTTTAAATATTTTTTTAACGTGAATCTTTACATTTACCTTAATAAGTAAACTCTATATATTTCATTTTCTTAGATGCATAAAAAAAGACATTTATTCCATAATAATAGTGACTAATTAGTTTTTTCATGATCTCATTTATAACGTTTCTTACTATTATCATTTTTTACTGGCTGGTAATTTTCATAATAGAGGCATTAAATGAGAGTTAAATTCTTAAAACATTTCATTAGATTTTAAAAGTCGTGGTGTGTGAAGAATATAAGCATTTTTTTAAATATTTTATTATTTATAAATAATGTTAAATGAAATGTCAAAAAAAGGATTTTGAAAATTTTCATCTTTATTTCTTATATATTTATATTATTATTGAAGAACATCTTCCTTTTACTTTTGATAATAAATATGATTTTCTAGATTAGAGTTTGATTAGTTTCAAGTTTAAATTTTGTACGATTGTAATTAATTGTTGATTATATGATTTAATTAAGTGAATTTAACAATTTATTTATTTGCATTGTAAAGTTTTTAATAACATTCGTAAGTTCATCTTTAATTAATTTTTTACTCTTTTAGCCGTTAGCCTCTTTGTTTTCCTAGTAATGGTTACTAATTAATTTATTTAATTGATGTTTGATTTCTTTTACTAATCTCTCTCTCTCTCTCTCTCTCTCTCTCTCTCTCTCTCTCTCTCTCTCTCTCTCTCTCTCTCTCTCTCTCTCTCTCTCTCTCTCTCTCTCTCAACATCCTATTGTTTCCCAAATTTGATAATAATTCTAATGTACTAAATATGCATATTGTAACATTTATTTTTATTTTTATTTTATTCCATTTTGCTGCCGTGAACTTAGTATATCCATAACTATTAGTTTATTTTATGATATGTTTGGTTTGATATTATTGTTATTATTATTATTATTATTATTATTATTATTATTATTTAGTGTTTCTAAAATAGCATGTGTTTTGTATTCTCTTTTTCTATTGATGCATTGTAACATTTTATGGGACTACTTTATAAGAAATTTTTTTATTCTATTTTTTTAATTAAGTGTTTCTAAATTGATATTTTTTTTGTATTTCATTTTTCCATTGATGCATCGTAACATTTCATGGGAAGACTTTATAAGAACAATTTTTATTTATTGAATTTTAAAAAAAATATTATATGTTTAATTTTTTTTTTAAAAGAGACAAAATATAAATAATTATGATATGGAGGATGTTGCTAAAGTTAAATGTTGAATAAAATAAAATGAGAAGAAAAATAGCAAAAATGAAATGTATAGCAATAAACACTATATTATTTTGGTTATGCTATGTAATAAAATAATATTATATTTTTATATACTATCTTTATAATGCAATAATATAACATTTAAAAACCAATGAATAAAAAAAAATAACAACATAAAACACAAAACTAAATTGTATCAAGTTGGATTACCAATCAATTCCAATTTTAACAAACTAACTGACTTCTAGTAGTCTAAGACTGATTTCTGCGATGCATTTGGTGGAGCTTTTAATATTGCATCAGTATGTTTTGATGGTCAACCTGTTACACTAAAATAAAAAATATATATACCAAAAACTGAAGAAAAAAATTTATATATATATATGGAGAGAGAGAGAGAGAGAGAGGCTTTTGTGTGTGGAAAAATATAAATTATGCATGGAATAAGAGAGGGAATGCCAATTTTATAGGATGAGGATAAGAATAAGAAGAGTAAAAAATAGAGGAAGATAAAAAGATAGAATAATAGTAATATTGAGAGTAGTGGGGATATGAAAGGTTAAAATGAAATGAGAAAGGTTGTAGAAAGTTAAGGTAGAGAGTAGTGGAGATATGAAAAGTTAAAATGGAATTGAAAATTTAATAATAAATAAGAATAGTTAATAATAAGATAAATTAAATATGATATTTTGATTGTAATATAATAGAGTTTTTAATTCAATTTAAAATTTTAAAAATTGTATAAAAAATTGGAAAAAATAATTGATAATGACATGGCTGCTGACGTGGCTTAACGTGAGCAAAGCAACATTAAATCCTACGCTTCAGCTTTTAGTAATATATAGATATAGATATATATATGTTGATATTGGTCCTTTTCCCAACGTTTAACTGACAAGAAGTTGCAGCTCAGTGTGATTTGAAGCTCAAAATGATTTAAGCTAGTCAATGGGATTTAAAACCGTATACAACATTAATTATAGGTACATTAATATCTGCAGCTAATTGTTGCAGATTCAACCCACCCCATGAAAAAGAATAAGCGGGCAATCAACTCATCTCAAAGAATGTTGTCATGTAAAATAGCATCCACAACCCGATGACCAATTCAAGGTTTCAAACTATATAATGAACTTCCACGTTACCTTTCTACCTCAACACAAGAATCACTAAGGGTATGTTTGGGACGGGCGGAGGGGAGAGAGAAAGATGGCTGGAATATACTAAACCCGTATGGTCAAACATAGAGTAAGAGCACTGAAGCATTATTCCCGCCCATTTGCAGGATTTTATACTGGATGCACACTGTTACTTGTATGATTTCTCCCCCACTGGTCAATTTCTCCAGCAGTTGAGATCACAAAAGCTAAAAGATTTGCTTCCACTTCTCTTGAATCGTTTGCAGCCAATTAGCAGGGAATCTAGAGATTGATTCTTCCTTACAAACCTGTCTTCTCTGTTTAGGTCACTAAGCGAGTCATGCATAGCATCTACTTGGTTTCATTTTATATCAGGGAGTAGTGAGGAAATAAGGCTTATGGTATGTTCAGAACTAAATTAATGAAAAATTACCGCAATAGAAGTTGGACACTTCTACCTAGCACTAGACCTGATATTACTGATTTGGAAGCAACCCACTAAGGCATTTTAAGGAGCCAACACGAAATATGCGTCTTCTTTTGTCAAATGAGAAGAAATTTCTTGACACAAAAACCACACTTTTTTTTAACATCCTTCTCAACAACATACCTGCATGAGAGATACCATGAGGAAGAATTCTTTGGTAAGGGCAGGCAAGGTTCGAGTAAACAAGAATGGTCTCATCTGAAATGAACTAAGGTTGAACACAACTATTAGAGGAATCAATACTTTACCGCACTCCAGTGTATGAAGTATCATAAGTTCATAAAAAGTATTTGATAATAGCCAATTTTCACATCATCAAATTATACAGGAACATATCTTACTAAAACAACAAAAGCTATGGTTAATGGGAAAGAAATGTTATAGCAGCCACTCTGCTTCTTTTACGTATCCTATTTACAACACTTCAATAGTGACTAAAATGTATTGAGCATGTTCAACTAAAAGCAAGAAAAAAGGATTTATTTTATTTTCATTGGTATGCTTGTACCACTAAACAGAACTCATAAATGAATGAAATGGAATTTATGAGCCAATACCAGAAACAATTGCTGGCATTTTTATTATTATTTGATAAGTGAATTCATTAAAACATGAAAATTGGGTTCTTCTGCCCAAGTACACGAAGTGTACAAGAGAAGAGCATCTCAAAGAAAACACAACATAACTAAGAAGCATAAAGAACCGTTGAAGCCCAGAAAAGGAGATTGTGGAGGAACCAGTAATCCAAACAAAGGATTGAAGAAAGGATGCCAGAAATAAATAATGAGAGTGCATACCAGGGTCCTCAAGGGAGACGTAGTCCTTGATGTTGACCAATTGTGCAGAACCAAAAACCTTGATGTTTGCCAAGGAAATCTCCTGTCACAGCTTCCAAAATTACACCTTCCATCTCCCCAATATGTCTAGTGACAAATTCACTGAACTTTATCTGTATCCCCAAAAAAAGGGAGATGAAAGGTTTCAAGATGAATCATGCATTCCCCACTCATAACCTCATGATAAAACCACTCATAAGAAACTGTTAAAACTGATACAATTTGCTCAAGGCTTAAGGAATTATCTGCTGGGACTAGTGCTGGGCAGCAATCCAATGGTGGAGCAGGTCAACAAAGCAAAGAGATGGTAGCTATTCTGATGCAAGTACAAGCATAGTAGCATCATCACTAGCAAACAAGGACAGCCTCAACAATAAACAATTGTGGAGCAAACGTGTAGCAGAAGCATCAGAAATAGAGCACCAGTGGGATGTGCTAGAAACCATTGAGACAATACCTTATCATGAAGTCTTCATACATAGCTTTGAAGACTATGATACACGTGGCTTGTAATAATTGGGCTGTCATGTATATAATGAAAATTCTATTGTATAGTTAGCATAGTTAGTAACTGATTTACTGATTTTAAGGGACTTAGTCTTTGATGTGTATATATATATAGAATAGCCTTACTGTAAAGGGCTCAGTTGCTTGTGACAATTCATTTTTGATTCAATAAAACTCTGATCTTCTATTTTAGAGAGAGAGTTCCAGATTTTATATGGTATCAGAGCTAAACGAAGCTTCTTCAATGGCGTCCTCTGATTCAAGCAACCAATCTGATCCAGTCAACAACCAATCTAATCCGGTCAACAATGAATCAATCCCTAAGAATCCATACTTTCTCAGTGCAAGTGAGAATCCAGGAAGCGTTTTGGTAACACAACCACTGCTTGGAATGCGAAATTATCACTCCTAGTCAAGGGCTATGATCTTAGCTCTCACTGCTAAGAAGAAGATAGGGTTCATCAATGGTAGAATCCCTATGCCTGATCCAGAATCTCCACTCTATGAAGATTGGCAAAGCTGCAATATGATGGTACTTTCTTGGCTTATCAATTCAATGCATGTTGATGTCTCTGGTAATATAATCTACTGTCAAACTGCTAGAGATATGTGGTTAGAATTGAAAAACTTGTTTTCATAAGGCAATGGTCCCAAAATTTATAATCTTCAAAGGGAGATTTCTCACATCACTCAAAATCAGTTGTCTGTGACTGAGTATTTCACGAAATTTAAGAGATTATGGGATCAATTGTTGAATCTTGAGCCTTTACCAGAGAGTAGTTGCGGAGCAATGAAAACCCTAAGTGCTACTCATGATAAAGCCTATGTAATGCAATTTTTGATGGGTTTGAATGAGAATTTTGAGACTATAAGGACTCAGATTCTGATGTATGAGCCTTTTCCTTCAATTAGCAAAGTCTATGGCTTAGTTCTTCAAGAGGAGTCTCATAAGAACATTGGACATGGAGGATCCTTTGCAGCAAAACCAGATTCTGTTGCTATGTATGTTAATTCAAAAGGCAATAGTTCTGGGAATGGAAATTGGACTAAGGGAAACAACAAAAAGGAAAGGCCATTATGCAAACATTGCAATATGCTTGGGCACACCATAGATAAGTGTTATAAACTTCATGGATATCCACCCGGGTATAAACCAAAGGGAAAATCTAATGCTAATCAAGTTTCTTATGATCAAGGACCCATGATTGAGCAATCTTCACTTGGATCAGTTCAATGTCCAATCACAAAGGCTCAATGTGAGCAATTGTTGGCTTTCTTCAACACTAGCTCTAATTCTGGTGATAAGCATCAAGCAGCTACTGTAAGTAGTGGTGATGGAGTGATGGAGTGCCAAGCTTGATGACTGGAGTTGCTGGTGTGGCTTCTTCATTTGGTGTTCCTGCTGGTACTGGTTTGGTAGCCACCATTTCACATCCATCAACATCTAATTCCTATCTTGAGACTATGGCAGGTATGGCTTCTGGTTTGTCCTTTAATTCCAACTTGAAGCATTTAGTTTTATCTACAAAACTAGTCAATAAAGATATGTTTTCATCCACTGATTGGGTCATAGACACAGGTGCTACTGACCATATGGTGCATTCAGTTTCTTGCTTTACTTCTATAATTTCTACTCTAAACACACATGTGAACTTGCCTAATGGTGAAATTGCCTTAGTAACCCATATAGGAACTGTTAGAATTTTTGAAACTCTTATTCTATATGATGTTCTTTGTGTTCCAGCTTTTAGTTTTAATCTCATATCTGTCAGCAAGTTAGCCAAATCTGTTCTATGTTGCCTCATTTTTCTTGGTACTTTCTGCTTCATCCAGGACCTTGCTCATTGGAGCACAGTTGGTCTGGGTAGAGAGTACAATGGTCTTTACCTGCTGGAAGAAAGCAAATCCATTTCTACTTCCGCTTCTGCAGTGTTTTCTGTCAATTCAGTTCAGCCACAAGTTTGGCATCTCAGATTGGGGCATCTATCAAATGCTAAATTGGCTTTGATGAAGATTAATAAAGTGCCTCTTCATGGTTTTGTAAATAATTTTCATTGTGACATTTGTCCTCTAGCAAAACAAAAACGATTACCTTTCAATAAAAGTGTTCATATTTCTGAAAATTGTTTTGATTTGGTGCATTGTGACTTGTGGGGTCCTTTTTCAGTTGGTACTATTGACAATTGCAAGTACTTTCTAACCATTGTAGATGATTGTTCTAGGTCTACTTGGGTCTATTTGTTGAAGTACAAGTCACAAACACAGACTGTTTTAGAGCAGTTTTACAATCTGGTTGAAAGTCAGTTTGGTAGAAGGATTAAGGTTGTGAGGACAGATAATGGGACTGAGTTCCTCATGAAGGATTTCTTTGCACAAAAGGGTATTTTGCATCAATTAAGTTGTGTTGAAACCCTTCAACAAAATGCTATTGTTGAGAGGAAGCATCAACATATCTTAAATGTTGCAAGATCTCTCAAGTTTCAATCCAAATTACCTTTATATCTATGGGGGCATAGTGTTTTAACCGCAGTCTACTTGATTAACAGAATCCCTAGTTCACCATTGTCTCACAAAACACCTTATGAAGTCCTTTTTGGTCATGAGCCAACCTATGATCACTTAAGAGTGTTTGGTTGCCTATGTTATGCATCTACTCTTTCTCATACCAGATCTAAATTTGACCCTAGAGCCAAAAAATGTGTATTTTTGGGATATCCTTTTGGGGTAAAAGGTTATAAGGTTTATGATCTTTCTAGTAAGTCAGTTTTCATTTCCAGGGATGTAATTTTTCATGAGAATATTTTTCCTTTTGCTGGTACACATGCTGCTCTTGTTGATCCTTTTCTTTCAGATTTTACTTTTCCAAGTACTACTCCTTCCAGCACAGGTATTGATTCTTTTGTTACTCCTATTTTTATATCAGATTCACTTTCTGATTGTTCTGATTGTTCTGATTCTTCCGTTTCACCTTCTGCCCCTAATTTTGTTAATCATTCTATTGAAACTTCTAATACCTTACTTGCTGATACACCTATTGCTGATTGTCTCCCTTCTTAGTTTCCTTTAGTTCCTTCGGTTGCCTTACTAGATCAGACATGTGCATCAACACCAGAAGTACCACCTGCACCTATCAGAAAGTCAGCTAGGACTTCAAAACCTCCAGCATACTTGCAAGATTATTCTTGTGCTTCAGCTTGCTTTCCTGCTTCTGGTGGTCCTTATGATATTGGTCATAGTCTTACCTATGCACATCTTATTCTTAGCTATCAATCTTATGTCTTGGCAGTTAGTTCTACTCCTCAAGAGCCTCAAAGCTTCTTCCAAGCAGTCAAAGATCCACTTTGGAGAGAAGCTATGGATAAGGAAATCCAAGATCTTGAACAAAATCATACTTGGGATCTCACTACCTTGCCTCCAGGTAAAACCCCTATTGGCTGTAAATGGGTATATAGAATTAAATTGAAGTCAGATGGGATTGTTGATAGATACAAGGTAAGACTAGTTGCCAAGGGTTATACTCAAAGGGAAGGTCTAGATTACATTGAAACCTTCTCCCCCGTAGCTAAAACTGTTTCTGTCAGGGTAGTTTTTGCTTTGGCAGCAGCTAAATCTTGGCCCCTTCATCAATTAGACATTAACAATGCTTTCTTGCATGGTGATTTGCTTGAAGAAGTATACATGTCAATGCCTCCTGGTTTTCACAGTAAGGGGGGGTGTTCAACTTCAAATTTTCATTCTCCATCTGCATCTACATCTACTGCACCTATTGTTTGCAAGCTTGTTAAGTCACTTTATGGGTTAAAACAAGCCTCTAGAAAATGGTACACTAAGCTGTCTTCAACCATTCAGCAACTTGGTTTTGTTCAATCCCAAGCTGATCACTCATTATTTGTGTTTACCAAAGGTCCTTTGTTTACTGCACTGCTTGTGTATGTGGATGACATGGTGATTACAGAAAATGATCCAAACTGTGTGGCACATTTAAAGTCAGTTCTGGATGCTAAGTTTGGAATAAAGGACTTAGGGTCACTCAAGTATTTCTTGGGACTTGAGATTGCAAGGAGTGATAAGGGAATTAGCTTGAATCAAAGGAAGTTTGCACTTGAGATTCTAAAAGAAACAGGAATGATGGGTTGTAAGCCTTTGAAATCACCCATGGAGCAACAACTTAAGCTATCAAAGGGTAATGGAGAGCTTCTAAAAGATTCAAGTCAATATAGGAGGTTTATAGGGAAGTTGATGTATTTGACTTTGAGTAGGCCTAACATTACCTATGCTGTAAATAGGTTAAGTCAGTTTCTAGCTCAGCTTAGAGTTCCTCACATGCAGGCAGCTAATAGGATATTACAGTATATAAAAGGAACTCCAGGCCAAGGGGTATTTTTTCCTTGTGATTTAGACTTGCAGCTAAAAGCATATTGTGATGCTGACTGGGCCGGATGTCCAGACACTAGAAAGTCTCTTACAGGGTATTGTGTCTTCCTTGGGGACTCATTAATATCATGGAGATCAAAGAAACAGTCAATGGTTTCAAGATCTTCAGCCGAAGCAGAGTATAGATCCATGGCAACTACAACATGTGAAGTGACATGGTTGTTGTTTCTATTGAAAGATTTACATGTGAAGCATGATAAACCAGTTTTATTATACTGTGACAACCAGGCAGCACTGCATATAGCTGCAAATCCAGTATTCCATGAGAGATCAAAGCATATAGAAGCTGATTGCCACATTGTTAGAAACAGGATTCTAGATGGAACAATTAAAACCTTTCATGTGGCTTCTAAAAATCAGCTAGCTGATGTTTTTACCAAGGCTTTAGGTGTAGACAACTATCTAAGATTGATCAAGAAGTTGGGTTTGATTAATATCTTTGCTGCTAGTGTTGAATTTCCAGAACTAGTGTCAGAAACACAAACTGCAAGAGCCTTGCTCTTGAGGGAGGGTGTTAAAACTGATACAATTTGCTCAAGGCTTAAGGAATTATCTACTGGGACTAGTGCTGGGCAGCAATCCAATGGTGGAGCAGGTCAACAAAGCAAAGAGATAGTTGGTAGCTATTCTGATGCAAGTACAAGCATAGTAGCATCATCACTAGCAAACAAGGACAGCCTCAACAATAAACAATTGTGGAGCAAACGTGTAGCAGAAGCATCAGAAACAGAGCACCAGTGGGATGTGCTAGAAACCATTGAGACAATACCTTATCATGAAGTCTTCATACATAGCTTTGGAGACTATGATACACGTGGCTTGTAATAATTGGGCTGTCATCTATATAATGAAAATACTATTGTATGGTTAGCATAGTTAGTAACTGATTTACTGATTTTAAGGGACTTAGTCTTTGACGTGTATATATATATAGAATAGCCTTACTGTAAAGGGCTCAGTTGCTTGTAACAATTCATTTCTAATTCGATAAAACTCTGATCTTCTATTTTAGAGAGAGAGTTCCAGATTTTATAGAAACCAAAATGAAAATTAATTTTAAACAGCCACTCAAAATAAATTCATGACAGATAATTTCAGGATGAATGAATCACATGACAAAAAGAATAATTATATGTTATTTCTGTTGCTTAGCAAAGTATATTATTCTGATTCTTTCCTATTAACTTCACCATCCAAAATGATAGAATGAAGTTTAAAGCAAACAAAACCTAACAGAAGACGATTGAGATTTAAGGGTGATCTGCTTCACTTTCCTATATCATTCAAGTAACCAAATAAATGCTGGCACCGGGAGATAATTTCTTGGACGGATGAATATTGGAAATAAATAAATCGTGTCCGAAAGAGCTGCTTAATAGACAGACCTTCCTAAGGAAGCATATTCCTTGTTAATCCTTTCTATCTTTGTTAGGTAAATAAAATCTTGTAGCAAGTTTACGGACTTCTTCCTGCAGGTAATTGGGCAGAGGTAAAAAGAGAAGGGAATCAGAATAGTAAGACACGAATTCAAGTGCTCTACAAAGTGACAATTAAAGCTACCTAGAATGAGCAAGTATTAGTATAAATTGCTTCAGCAAACAAGTAATTAGTTTAAAAAGAAAAAGAAAAAGAAGAGATTGTATTAACCATACACAATTGTGGATGTTTCGGACCTTTCGGTTCCCATTAACAATGAGAAACACTATGAATAAAGGCAAAATATTCATGGCTGCATCTATGTAACTAAATTTACACTGTAATCATATCACAAATAAATTGAGTGAGAACAATCCTTTTTGATAATATGTATGCAATACCTGGCATCTTTCAGCAACTACAATCTATAATTCCCATCTAAAGTTTTCAAGGACTCCAAAATGTTCAGCAAATGTTGTTCATAAATTAGATAATATGTAAAACAGAATGAAAATAATTAAACACAATCTTTCCAAGTAAAGTTCTGCCTTTACAGTAAAGCTAGTCCCCGACTAACCTTTGAAATATAACCAAGTGGAAATAAAAGTCGCTTGAGCTGAGCGTGGGAGAGATGCGAAAGGAAGTATGTTTGATCCCTGGCCTAAAAATTCAAAGTTAGAATGCGTTAAAACCAGACAATATGCTTGAGAACTTAAATTTTTTTTTTTTTAATTTAAAAAAAATTGTGCTCCTTTGCAAACTGAGATCTGTGTACATATGGCAAAAGAAACCAATAAAATCACTCCTGTGTTTTCTTCCCTCATATAGGAATTTATGAAACTACAAGCATCCACTTGCAAGCTCAAAACTCGATGACTGTAAAGATTGTCATCTTAAAGTAACATTAAAACCTCCGGGACATGATCATAAAAATTACATATATGGCACCTCTAATGGACTGTGAAACTCCTCCCCACTGGTCAATTGATATAATTTTGGAAAGATATTTTAGCAACAGCTAGTAAGTTTGATGATATTCATTTTTCTTTTGTTAGAACTTAGAAGAGAAGGGAATTCCTTGGCTCATCTCTTTGCCCTTAGGGCAGCTTTTTGTAATAGCTCTGGGCCGTCTCCATCTCTAGCCCGCCTGCTCTGGTCTCTCAGGCCCTGGTCAGAGATGGGAAGGGGCCCAAGCTTTCTCTTTTGTAAGCCTTCCTTGGCCCTTTTTTTTGTGGAATAATAGAGGTTTATAATTCAGCAAAAGGAAAAGAAGCAAGAGTAGCAATCTAAAGTATTTGGGTTCAATTCCTGCCTATATTAAAAATCGATTGGTATCTTAATCTAATAAAGAGCTATCATTAGTAGCGGACGCTATAGATTGAAATTCTCTAAAAAAAAATCTAAAGCATTTGATTATAAATAAAGCTCGTATTTAAGAAAACAAAATTTTTTGGACACATCTATGATATATAAAGAATAGCAGTAAACTCAAAAAGGACAGTAAACCCAAAAAGGACAGGAAATAATAGAAGGCAGTGATGTACAACCTTCAATGGAACATCAACCTGAAGAAAGAGATAAATTAATTTAAGTTGTAAGACCCTTCTTCTGCATAAACCACACAATAAAATTAAGCTAAGGTTGTATCTATGAAATGTAAGAGCAAAAGCCTTTCATTGAAATCATGCAGGTGGGTGCAATTTGTCCAAACAAATGTAATATCTGGATTAGCAAATGTGACCACAGAAATTCAAGAAATTAAAGTAACTTCAAGGGGTATCAATTTATGACTAAGTCCAAAGGAAATGGGGGTATAGAATCGTGACAAGATGTAAAATCATTAGACACTTGTGTGCTCAAGCTTAAATGATACCTCCTCTCCTTGTAAAAGCAAAGTGAAGGGTAACTAGATATCCAAAGTACAGTCCCCACTAGGAGTTCCCACACTGTTCTGGCAGGTGGAGTCGTGTATTTGTGGTTTACTCTTCAGGGGTAAGTCCAAACGGCCCTGCCTTAGTGAGGTTCCATGTCCAAAAAAAAAAAAAAAAGAAACAAAAGGCAAAGGGTAAGGTTGTGAGTTCATGAGTCATGACCCACTAGGTGCACGTGTAAATACTACCACAACAACAACCAAGCCTTAGCCCTAAAATTTTAGGTTTGGCCATGAATCCTAAATAGACTAATAAGGCCTAGTGTAAGTGTAATTTTAGGTTTGGCCATGAATCCTAAATTTTAGTAATCTAATTACAAACAGCTTTAGCATACTTCAAATCTTCTTCCCATGAGTAGTCTGATCAGAAGTACTCCAAGTAAAGTAATATGATACATTCATTCACGAGAACACCTTTAAATTCCAAAGCACACGAAGGATAAATATACTATTCTTTTTCCAGCATTAACAAGCATGGGAATTTGAAAGAGAAAGTGCAAGAGTTTGTACAAAATAATGGCAAGAAGACAGACAGTACATTTAATTCATACAGTCATGCACCATACCAGTCCATCAACAATAAATATACAAATGCTTCTTCCACGGCTGCAATAGCTTGTCTCTTAATCATTGAGGGCATTTTGGCAACAGTTGCCTCTAGCTATGGAGGCCAGTGGAATCCCATCAATACCAATTGTTGTGGTAATAACCAAGTCTTCCATAACATCAGCCTGTGACTTTGCAATATTGAGAACACCTCTAGTATCAACCACCATAAATTCATACTCTCCCCAAAAGGATCTACCATACAAGCGATCCCTAGTAACTCGCGGTTCATCCACCACAATTGCCCTGCTCCCCTTATTAATCAAAAAAGAAAGTCAACTTTCACTATGTGAAAACACACATGGAAGTTTCAATTTTTAATCACACAGTACAGGAAAGCATCAATACTAATCAGATAATCTAAAGCCAGAATTCTTGATCAAATACCCTGAAAAGGTGATTAAATAGTGCTGATTTACCAACGTTTGGTCTTCCAACAATTGCGACCCTTGGAAGTAGAGGGTCAGGTATCTGCACATTGAATTTATGAATTTTAGCTAGCGACAACACTTTTCCCTTTTTATTTTCAAAAGAGAGCACCCATCAAACGCTATCAAGAAATATCAGTTTATGTAATCCGGAATTTTTTTATCATCAAAGGCCTTTTTCACTTCTTTAATCACTGACTGCCCCACACTCAGCCAAAACCTCTGGAAGAAACCCGCATGAAGGCCGTCCGGCCCCGGAGCTTTAAAGGCTTTGAGAGACCACAAGGCTGCCTTTATCTCATCTTCCGTAGCACCACCGCTGATACTGTTTTTCTCCTCCTCAGATAACCTAGATTGCCATTGCGAACTTAGGGGATCAGCCCGATTAGCACTTGTATGGGAGCTAGTGTAAATATCTTCAAACCCATTCCGAAAGAATTCTTTAACTTCGTGCTCCTCAAGGATCCAATCTCCCACAGCATTCTTTATCGCCCTTATCTGGTTCCTCTTTCTTCTGACCAGCGTAGAAACATGGTAAAAGGACGTGTTTCGATCCCCATGAATCATCCAATTTACACGAGATTTTAGAGCCCACAGATCTTCCTCCTGAGTCAGCACCAAGTTGAGCTCTTTCAGAAGCTCATTCTCAAGGTTGAGGAGAAAGGAAGAGGGCCTAAAAGAGACTGCACGCTGAATGCCGTTCAACCTAGCCATGATATTCTTTTTCCTAGCAAAAATGTTACCGAAATGCATCTTGTTCCACGTAGTTGCATCCTTAGTGAAATTCTCTATGGCATCTGGAAGGGATTGAGCCTGCCCCCAGGCATGAGAGACAATCCTAGGGAAGGTGGGATCCGATAGCCAGCAAGTTTGAAATTTAAAAGGCCGATTTCTTCCTGTGGTAGTTCTTGGGAGCACTTCTAGCATCACAGGAGAGTGGTCAGAAAAACACCTTGTGAGATGCACCACCCTGGCTTCCGGGAATAAAAGACACCAGCTGGGATTAACAAAAACTCTATCTAATCTCTCCTGGATTAGCGCTTGAACTTCTCTTCTGTTAGTCCAAGTGAAGCGAGGCCCAGAAAACCCAATGTCAATCATATTGCACTTATCAAGGCATTCCTTGAACAATAGAGACCTGTTAACACTAACTGCCCTACCTCCAAACTTATCATCCTCTTGAAGAGGTTCATTGAAATCCCCAGCTAAAACCTAGGGCATATTATGCATATCTGCAACTTTATTTAAATTATTCCATAAAATGCGCCTCTCAGCACTCCTAGGACTAGCGTAAATTGCAGTAAATAACCAGCAATGCTCAGAATTCTTTACCTTAACAGTAGTATGGATTTCCTGCTCAGTGCTAGCTAGAAATGTAACTTCCACTCGGTCAGAATTCCAAAGCATCCACAAGCCGCCCGCATAACCAATGGTTTCTGAATGAATGGCACCATCAAATGGGAGTCTACCAGAAATTTCCCTTGCCCTGTCACCCCCAATTTTTGTTTCCATCACCATTAAAATTGCCGGATTGTGAATCCTAACCAACTCTCGGACATAACTCTGAAAAGAGGGCTTCCGAGCACCCCTACAGTTCCAAACAATTATATTCATAAGGACAGATAGCTGAGAAGTGAAGCACTCAACAAAGGATGGTAGCACAATCGCCGCCTCCCTCCATTTCCATCTGCTCTGCTTCAGCATTAACTTCATCTGACCCAATGGCAAACAATCGAACACCATTCGCTGAATTACTTCCACCATCGTTACAGCCACTAGCAGAAGCCACCAAATGGTTGTCACCCCCATTCACATTAAACCCATGAGCAGCAACCCGATCTCCCTTGCTCTCACCATTATCAGCAAGGGAATCCACTTCCATCTTCTTGGAAGCTCGTTGCTTGTCCAACCCATGACCCGAAACAGCATGGTCTGAGTCTCGGCTAGCACCGCCACTCGCATCTCCATTTCCCCTTCCTCTGAACTTAAAACCCAACTCAGGCTTAGGCGTACTTGTGATCTGCAGCTCCAACGAAGATCTCGGAACCCATTCTTCACTTTTTTTCAACTTCCGATCTCCACCACGATGAGCTTGCTCTTCAATCAGCCGAGGAGACCGATTGTCCACCTGATCCGCACTAGGAGGATTACATAGCTCTCTTTCAATGGCGCTTACACACGCATCTTGGGATGTCTTAGCACGGGCAAGGGCCTTTTTTCCCTTGACTAACCCCTTCTGATTGGGCTTTTTGATTTCCAGAGCCCGGTCCGAAAACTTGCACTTGCTACATTTAAAGCCCTTGGGCTTAGGTCAATAGCATCTTGGGTTTGATGATTCTCAATCTGCCTTATACTATGAATAACATTTGCCACTTGGGCTCCTTCAATCGGCCTTATCTGAGGTAGTTTTCTTTTCGCTTCCCTTGAAAGCCTATGATTGAAGTCAGACCTCCTTACTTCCTTAATTGGTCTTATCCCAATGCCAGGTTCATTACGCACATCATTCTTTTGGCCGTTATTCATCACAGAGGTGACCCCCCCATGCCTCTGAAATTTTGTCCCACTCTTCTTTCGTCCAACCACTACCCAAGGTCCGTATGTACCTTCCTGCACACATTCTTGCCCACTTTCATGCTCAATCCCACTGGTCCCCTCACTTGTCCTTTCTGGACTCGTCCCACGCTCCTCGCATGAGCTACCTCCCTTCTTGCATGAGCTGTCTTCCTTCTCACTAGCGTTCACCGTACTCTCCTCCCTCGGCTGCACCTCTTGCCGGATAGTGTACGGGCAATTTTCCTTACGGTGGCCCATTATTCCACACTCAAAACATAGCTTCTGAATACCCTCGTAACAGACAGGTTGTTCAAATCTACCGATCAAAACAGCTGTGACCAACGGTTTATCAACATCGATTTGAACACAAATCCTAGCAAACCTCCCTCTAGCTTCGGAGGCAGTATGCGTGTTCACTCTAAGCACATTTCCAATGGTCTTTCCAATGTGAAGAAGAGCTTCCGCATTATAGTACTCAATCGGCAGCTCATTAAGCCTTATCCACACTGCAATGGAGGTAACATTAGCTTCCGCTGGCCGAAAATCTGGAACCCATGGACGAATGGAAAGGAAATGTTCCCCAATAAACCAAGGCCCCTTACTTAGGACAGCTTCATAATCTTCCTTCAAGGACAGCCGAATCAAAAAGAACCCATGTCCCAGATCAACACAATCCAGTCTGCCCGCAGGCTTCCACAATGAAATAAGCCTGTTATGAAGAAAGGTGAATCCAACCGACCTACCAAAGACCTTCACAATGACAGCTTTTGACCACGGGGTTCGGATATGTTGTTTAAATTCTCTGGAGAACCTGCAAGCAACTAATCCTTTTCGCAGTGTCTCAACTTCCTCATCCGAGCCTTCATCATCCTCCATGATATCTCCAAAACTAAATGCCTGTCTATAGGCACCTGGGATTTCACCAACAAGTTTGTCTTTAAAGGAAGACATTCCACTCCACTGCCCATGGCTATTACCATGTAGCACTGGGCCTGACTCCGAACCTACTTTAAAGTCTGCATGACAAATATTTTTAACTTTCTTATTGCTGCGTGCCAATTCCTCCTGTTCTTCCCGAGAGAGGGAGAGAGCGCCAGACATACTCAGTTTTTTTGATGGTTCTTGAATAGAACACATATTGTTCTTATTCCAAAAACCCAAAGCCCTGAGTCGTTAGGAAATTACAGACCTATTAGTTTGTGCAATACAGGGTATAAAGTTGTAACGAAGATCATAGTTGCTAGATTGAGGCCGTTTTTGGATAAGCTCATCTCTCCGCTGCAAGCAGCCTTTGTTCCAGGCAGGAAAGGTATTGACAATGCAATCATAGCCCAAGAAGTGATTCATACTATTAGCAAGAAGAAAGGTAGGGTGGGGAATATGGCCTTAAAGATAGACTTGGAGAAGGCATAAGATAAGCTTGAATGGAGTTTCATTAGGGAGTCCCTCATAAGAGCTAACCTTCCTACGGATCTCATTGAGCTAATTATGAGCTGTGTGTCCACGGTTTCAACTTCTCTCTTGTTTAATGGGGAAGCCCTTGATCCTATTTACCCTTCAAGGGGAATTAGGCAAGGGGACCCCCTTTCCCCTTACTTATTTATAATCTGTATGGACTTTCTTGGCCAACTCATCGAAGAAAAATGCAGTAGAAATCTCTGGCAGCCAGTCAAAGCTTCTCAAAGTGGCCCGGCCCTCTCTCATTTGCTTTTCGCGGATGATCTGGTTTTCTTTGCTAGAGCTGACTATGTAAACTGTTCAGCCATCAGGGATGTCCTAGATGATTTTTGTAGTATTTCTGGGCAAACGGTGAGTGAAAACAAGTCGAGAGTCTATTTCTCGCCTAATGTTGATAGAGATACTAGAGAGTCGCTTTGTGATATTCTTGGCTTCGCTTCCACTCCTAATCTTGGTAAGTACCTAGGAATCCCTATCAAGCATACTAGATCCTGTTCTCAAGATTATAACTTCATTTTGGATAGAGTGAAGCAAAAATTAGCGGGCTGGAAAGCAAGTATGTTATCGTTGGCTGGCCGTTCTGTGTTAATCCAAGCGTCCTTAGCAACTATTCCTGCGTATGTGATGCAGTGTACTCATCTTCCGGGGAAAATTCTTGAAGGAATAGATAGGGTGAACCGCAACTTTCTTTGGGGTTCTTCTGAAGCAGCCAAGAAGATCCATTGGGTGGGATGGCACAAGGTGACAAAGCCGAAAGAGGAAGGAGGCCTCGGGCTACATACAGCGAAGGGAAGGAATATTTCATTACTTGCAAAGCTTAACTGGAGGATGGCTACTGAAAAGGAAGCTCTTTGGGTTAAAGTTCTAAAGCATAAGTACTGCAGTCAGCGAAGAGTAAGGGCTATTAATGCTGATAATCTTCCTTGTTCTCAGGTTTGGAAAGCAATTAAAAAAGGTAGAGAGGTGTTTTCCAAGGGTAGCATGTGGATGGTGGGTAGGGACAGTAGCCTGAGTTTCTGGATGGGTAAGTGGACAAAGAGTGGGCCTATTCGTGAGATGATTCAAGGCCCCTTAACTCAGGAAGCAGCTCATTATGAAGTCAAGGATGTGTTGGTGGATTCAAGTTGGGATTGGGCCAAAATCCCTTTTGACCTTCCTGAAGACATCAAGTTGATGATCCAAGCTACCCCGATTTCAATGACAGGTAGAGGTAGTGACAGATTGGCTTGGGTAGATAATCCAAAAGGTAATTTCGATCTAAAGAGTGCTTATAGGATTGCAGGGGGTACTGGGCCTAGCCATATGTTTACTGCCAATTGGATTTGGAAATCTAATATGTTGCCCCATATCAAAACGTTTTTATGGAAATGTGCGCATGAGAGCATTGGAGTGAAGCAATGTTTGGGGCGGAGGGGAGTGGTTGACGATGTATTGTGCCCAATTTGTCGAAGAGATCCAGAATCAGTGCTTCATGCGCTTAGAGATTGCCCTCGGGTTAAGGCTATTTGGATTCAATTGGGAGTAAAAAGGACGAATCAAGGTTTTTGGCTATCTAATATTCAAGAGTGGCTCAATGTGAATGGGAAGGCCAGCAGTAGTTATAAATCTGGGGATCCCCCGTGGAAGATGGTCTTCCCTTTTGCTCTTTGGAACTTATGGAAATGTAGGAACAATTTTATTTTCAATGGGAAGAGTCAAAGCCCAAGGCTGGCTGCAGAGATAATTCACCAAACCTTGGAGTTTATGTATTGCGTGTCTTCCCCTAGAGGTTCTACTCGTAGCGTAATTAAGAGCGTGCGGTGGGAGAGACCTCCAGAAGGCTGGTGTAAGTTAAATACTGATGGAGCTGCTTTGGGCAATCCGGGTTTAGCAGGGTGTGGGGGTATCGTGAGGGATGAGCATGGTGGCTGGATTGCAGGTTTTTCGAGGCGGATTGGGATAACGACGAGCTTTGAGGCGGAGTTGTGGGGTCTTAGGGACGGGCTGTTGATGTGCAGTAATTTAAATATTTCTGCTCTTATGGTTGAGGTTGATGCAAAGGCCATAGTGGATGCCTTCCAGAATGCTCACTACGAAAATATCATAGTTTCCCCTGTTTTGGAGGATTGCAAGCATCTTATCTCCAGGTTCAGCCGGTTCAAATTCAACCACTGCTACCGTCAATCAAACTGCTGTGCTGACGTGCTAGCGAAAGTGGCTGCTGATAGAAATTCTAATTTTATTTACTTTGAATGTCCGCCTGTGGACATAAGGAAAGTGTTTGAGGATGACCTCAATGGTGTGTTCCGGAATAGGCTGTGTCCTGATGTAGTTGTTGCTCCTTAGTTTTTTGTTTTAGTTTATCGTCCTTTTACCAAAAAAAAAAAAAAAGAAATATCAGTTTATTACATCACTGAACTAAAAAATTAACTAATGGGATTTATTATTACTCAAGATTATAGAAATTACTACATCACAGGAAAATTGATATTTTATTTTGTGCAGCTGTCTATTTGATAATAACCAATTAAAAATTACACGCAAGACATGCTTCTAGAAGCATGTGTTCATTGAAAACCTTGGGGCAAAGAAATGAGCTTCTCCATCAACATCAATCTCAATTGTTACTACATTTCCTAGACACAGATCAGAATAAAAGCAACGAGGCTATCTGCCTAGTCCTCAAGTCTTGCAAAGATGGTCTCTTTTTTTTCATTTTTCCTTCAAAAATTAAAAATAAAATAAAATAAGATCGAACCCAATGCACAAGGCTCTCCATATTTCTACGGGTTTGGGAGAAGTGCTGGTAAGTACTCATACTCCCAAAATCATACAAAAATAGTCTTAGATACTTTCATTGAAAACCTTGAGACAAAGAAACGAGTTTCTCCATGAAAATCAATCTCAATTGTTACTACATTTCCTAGACACAAATCATGAGAAAACCATTTCTTTGTGTACTGATTTCAATAAATGCAATGTTAAGCTTTCTGGGGTTTGGGAGAAGTGTTGGTAAGTAGTCTTGCTCCCAAAATCATACAAAAAAAAGTTTTAGATTCCTTCAGTCTCAAAGTAATGAGCTTTTCCATTAAAATCAATCACAATTGTTACTACATTTCCTAGACACAGATCAAGAGAAAACCATTTCTTTGTGTACTGATTTCAATAAAAGCAATGTTAAGCTTTTTGGGTACTCCTTTTATGTCTCGCCAAGATTACTTATTTATCAACTGGACAAGAATTACTCATTCTTAGCACCAATTACGAGTTAATTTGTTTTTAGCACAACATTAGTAATAAACACTACCTTATTCACACATTAATAAGTTATCAACGTAAACAAGAGAGAAATTGTTACCGAGATTTATAAAGTTAATTTTACGTTTGCTCTTCTTTCGAATCTAACATTAACCAGGTGACTTAATTGAATACAATAGAATAGGATTAACGGAATGGAAGAGGAGGTTAAGGATTGGAATTGAGGAGAGAAAGGAAAGGGTTTTTGGAGAGAGTGGAAGAGTAGAAGAAGCGCACACCTTGCATTTTTAGCGTAAACAAGAGTGGAGGGTTTTTTTTTTTTTTTTTTTTTTAATTTATTTTAATTTAATTTAATTTTTTTTAATTTTTACCTTTTTATTTTATGGTAGTGTAATATATATTTTTTTTCTTTCCATTCAACGAGCAAAATTTTTCAAAGAATGTACATAATTAATTTGTATATTTAATATACACAATTTTTTAAACAATGTACGTAATTTTATGCATTCAACAACCATAATTTTTTAAATAATGTACAAAGTTTTGTACATTCAATGTGCACATTTTATCACACTTTTGTATATTCTAGCTATATAATTTGTCAAAGAATTTATACAATTATATATATTCGATATACATCATTTTTCAAAGAATGTACACAATTTTACATATTTAATGTTCATAATTTTTTGATGTGTGAAAAATTTTCTTCTCAAATTACTAATAGCGTTAAGCTTTATATATGCAATATCTAAATCTTTAAAGAATGTACATAATTATGTATATTAAATGTACACATCTTTCAAAAGAATGTACACCATTTTTCAAAAACTGTAAGAAATTATAGTTTTCAATGTACACAGACTTTCAAAAAATGTATAGAAATGTGCACATTTTTTCAAAAAATGTAACTATGATAGTACAACAACAACAAAAAAAAAGTGATTTTTTAAAAATGAAATAGTAATTTTAATAAACTGATGTAGGACATAATCTACCATTAGAATTTTGTTATTTATTAATTTTAGTATTAATTTGTAAGTTTCAAAATTTTAGGTTTCCTTGATTTTAGGTGCTTTTAATATTTTTTTAGGTCTAATTTGGTTCCTATTATGGTTATGTTTTAAATGAGCTTCAATTTGTGCTAAGTGTCATTCCACCTCATTTGCAAAATTTTGAATGTATAACACTTCCAACCTATTTAAAACTATTTTAAGTCCATCTAAAATTACTTAGTCTAAAACTACTTATAGCTTATTCTATTTAAGTCCGAATTAAATTGTGGGGCCCAAGAATTCGGCAGCCCCAGCCCACTTTATATTGGGCCCAAGGCCCACGACGAGGAAGTAGAAACGTCCGAGGATGAAAGTAGAGGGCCCAAGTTGCCAAGAGACATTGCCGATGAGGTTCTTGTCCTCGGCCAGCTGAGATCATAGGAAGGAAGGGCGGCACGCCATCAGGGGCAACCTCTTAGAGCATCCCAAGGAAAATGACAGGTACCATGGATCAACCATGGAAGCACGGTGGAGGAGCAATTCAAAGAGAAATTGTCACTTTCACATTAAATGCCCGCAACTGACATCTTGGCTACATTAATAAGGAAATGACCTCTGAACAGTGCTGCCTCGGTTGCTGCAACTCACAGAAGGCTTAGAAAGGGACAGACACTCAGGTATAGGCTTGGATGATCAACAAGTGGAAGGCGGAGATCAATGAAAGAAGACTATATAATAGGAGAAACACCCCATAGAGTGGGGAGGCTGGAGGATTCCTGTAACGACTCTTATTCATTAATTATTAGAGAAAAGCTTCTTGAACTGTGCCGAGGACAAACTTTCTTAACCTCAGTTCATCTCTGTTTGATTTCTATGAAAGCCATATTGACTGTTGTCCATGTGCTAAAGCCTAGTTCTTTGGCCCACTATTTACAAATTCATTGTATTGGGCTAGTTGAGTTTGAGTCCACTTATCCAAAACCAGAAGTGCTCAAACTTAGTCCCTTCAATTGGTGCCGTCTGTGGGGAGAACTTGTGCGTTAGTAAGTGCAACGGTCAATCATGGTAGGACCGAGCTCCCATCAGCAAGGGTCCCCAAAGAGGGTCATTATGGCAGCGGTGCATGCCAAACGCAAGCTTCTCATTTATTTCCAAGAACGTACACGCAGTTGTTGTCGTAACTCAGCCTCCGCTCGAGAATACACTTCAAAGTATTGACTACGCGGGGAGGATTGCTAAATGAGGGACAGTCCTGGGGGCTCCTGACATCAAGTATACGCCTCGTACCTCTACCAAGGGGCTGGTTCTCGTGGGTCTGGTAGCCGGGAAGGAATATATTGATATCCTGGAGTTTTTTGTTGCAGTTAAATGGAACCTTAATCGGGCTGGGTCCTCGGACCTCCTGCTTTGGAAAAATCAACGCGCACTGGCAACATTCTTGGATGATTGCGTAGCCTGCGGCATAGAGCACATGGTTATGTTCCTGATTGTTCCCACGTTGTTAGCTTATTTAAAGTTAGCGATCGAATGCTATCGTCGGTTTTGTTAAAGTTAGGGTGACGATTTTTCGTTACCATCAACAACACCAACTCCAAGTCCCAATGAAGGGAAAAACAACAACACATTCACCCATGAAACAATTATTGCAGAGAAATGAAAGATTCAGATAATAAAGTAAGTAAAAAGTGTAGCCACTTCTTTATTAAATAAAGGAAAAGTACATCATACACCAAATGGCTTAGGCAGACTTGTTCTAAAGCTAACTATAAAAACAGAGGCTTAGGCAAGCTTGTTCTAAAGTTAACTATAAAAAGAGAGGCCGAGGCAGGCTTGTTTTAAGGCTACCAACAGTAATCGAAACAGTATGGGTGGAACCGGCGATGAGAAAGGAGAAGAAGCGGAAGCGCCTGATGGCCCCATCCCAGGATGTTCCTTTAATTCTCTCCCAATTTCATGATAATTAAGTATTGGAGGCGGCAACACTGGGGCATTAACCGTCCCGCAATCTTACAAACCTCCATCGGCAAGTAAATTAGACGCGAATCACTTCCAACTTGAAGGGCAGGCAAATTTGCGTACTGGAGAAAAATGTTATATTTCTCACAAACCTTCCTCATAACCGCAAGATGCCCTACCATCAAGGTGAAACCCAAACTTTGTCGCACCGAAAGTCTGATGCGATCTACGCCCACTTTGGCTCTTGGCTGAAGAAGGAAGGTCTTCTTTCTTACTCAGTTGAAAGATAGGAACGTCTTTAGCCTCTGCTTCCTTTGCCTCCACTGCATCATCCAGGATTGGCGCGGCATTCTCGGTTCCTAAAGGGGGCTTGGCTTCCTTGCCTTTGCCCTTATCCAGGGCCATCCCATTTCCCTAGGCCTTGATCACAATCTTGACAAGGTCCTTGGAAATGCCTAGAAGGTGGAGAGCTTAAAACTCTTATTGAACTCAAGAATTCGTAAAATGTGAGAGAATGATTCCCCTAGAGTGCCTTTTATAGAAGGCAAAGGTTGGTGGAAATTAATCCGCACAGAATTCAAAGGAAGAATTATAAGCGATATTAACCCCGCCCAATTTCCAAAGAAACCACTAGCCGCTGAATCTGTGTTAATCCACAAAGATATTAATGAGGCTGTGCCTCGCGTACCAAAACGTCAGGCACGCAACTCGAATAGCCAAAAGACGCCTAGTAAGTAGAAGTGGTGAAAAAGTGGCGCAATGGGGCTACTATCATACGTGGGGGTGGAAGGCCAGGCTGCCCATGTCCAGGTCAGTGTTGGGCCAAGGGCCCAGTCTGTGGAAGGATCCCTCCGCGGCAAAGCAAGCTCAAGGCCATTACAAATCCTTTCACTCCAAGCAGTAACGATGAAGTACTAGACAGAACCAAGGTCTTACATGGTCCACGAATTCAAACCTATGGGGAAACTAGTTACTTCAAGAAGAGACTAAGTATTAGACAGAACCAAGATCTTGCATGGTCCACAGATTTAAACCTATGGGGAAACTAGTTACTTTAAGAAGAGACTAAGTATTAGATAGAACCAATGTTTTGCATGGTCCACGGACTCAAATCTATAGGAAAACTAGTTACTTCAAGAAGAGCCTAGGTGCTAGACAAAACCAAGGTCTTGCATGATCCTCAGACTTAAACCTATGGGGAAACTAGTTACTTCAAGAAGAACTTAGGTGCTAGACAGAACCTAGGTCTTGCATGGTCCTCGGACTCAAACCTATGAGGAAACTAGTTACTTCAAGAAGAACTTAGGTGCTAGACAGAACCTAAGTCTTGCATGGTCCTCGGACTCAAACCTATGGGGAAACTAGTTACTTCAAGAAAAACTTAGGTACTAGACAGAACCAAGGTCATGCATAGTCCACGGACTCAAATTTATAGGAAAACTAGTTACTTCAAGAAGAGCCTAAGTGCTAGACAAAACCAAGGTCTTGCATGGTCCTCCTCAAATCTATGGGGAAACTAGTTATTTCAAAAGAGACTAAGTACTGGACAGAACCAAGGTCTTGCATGGTTCTCCTCAAATCTATGGGGAAACTAGTTATTTCAAAAAGAGACTAAGTACTGGACAGAACCAAGGTCTTGCATGGTCCTCGGACTCAAACCTATGGTAAAACTAGTTATTTCAAGAATAATCTAAGTACTAGACAGAATTAAGGTCTTGCATGGTCCTTGGACTCAAACCTATGGGAAAACTAGTTACTTCAAAAAGAGACTAAGTACTAGACAGAACCAGGGTCTTGCATAGTGTGAGAGACCGCGCCCCCGGCCCCCTTTTTTATAGGAATGTTGGGCCAAACCCACGTGAATGGGTGGAGTCGTGTTATTGTCTCTCAAAATGGAGGTTCGACTAGTTATATTTACCCCTTTAGATTAAGGGTCTAACAATGGAGTCGCCACTTATTTAATTATTAGAAAAATAAGAAAACCATAATTAAAAAAAATTCCTCATTTTATTAATTTGAAATTTACATTGATCATAGGAAAATTACATGGCTTTGGTCCTAGATACAATCTAAGATAAAGTACATGGCTTTGTTTCCTAGTTATAATCTAAAAATCGAAAATTACATGGATAAGCACTTGATTTACTACCCCTTGATCTAAGTTCGGAGGCTATGTTACAAAGTGGGAAGGTGTTAGGCACCCACCTTGCCCGATGAAACCGGTCTTCTAGACTATGGTGGCCAACATTCATATCATATCATCCAATATGTCAATCAATTTGCATGTTGAATTTAATGTGTGTGCATGTGATGAACCCTAATCCAATTTATTAAGTATTGTATTTGGATTGAAAATTAAATTCTAGTGAATGTGTGTGTATGGTGATATCCCAAATTCAAGAATTTGAAAGAATTATGAAACAAACATGTTTTTCATATTTTTTTATATGGATGTAAGATCAAAGCTAGTGATATGCATGAACATACGATGAACAATCAAGAACATGTGAAGAATATATAAGAACAATTAAAAAATTCAAACATATTCAAAGGGATTTAAATTATTATTATCATGTTTTAATCTTAAAATCTCATCATGGCAACATGAAAAACAATTAAAGAAGAGGATTATACCTTCATGCAAGATTCATATGGTGGAGGAAGAGACTTTTGGTAGAGGTCCCAAGGGTGGAGGAAAAGAAGAGTTAGGAGAAGGAGAGTGAGTCTCACTCAATACCTTGAGTCTCAGGAAGACCAAGATATGACAAGACTACTCTACTTCCTATAACTCAAGAGAGGAGAAAATAGGGGGTTTTTGGTGTCTTGGAATGAAGAAGGGGGAGGGTTTATATAGTAGTAGTGGAGGGAATATGAATGGAAGGCCATTTAATGAGGGTTGACAAGGATTATGAACCTAGACCTCATTTTAGCCTTGGGGAAAATCTGGTGCATTAAATGGAGAGATTAGTGGGAGTGGGGAGCAAGCCAAAATTCGGTTATCTCGTAGCTGCTGTAACAGTTTGTAGAGCTAACTTCGAAAAATCATATCTGACCCAATTCTGATCGGAATTGTCTCGTTTTTGTACTCAAATTGAAGCCCTGGATGTCTAGTTTCTGGGAAAATTAACCTCATTCACAGATTCAAAATATTCTGAGAGATATTGATGAAATGGTGAGCAGAGGTCATTTGTTAGAAAATGGTTTTAGCACAATTAACATTAATAGGTCCCAAATTAGCTCCCAATTAACATTAAATGGCTCCAATCACTCCCATTTCAGAATTAATTGGTTCCAAATTTACTCTAATTAAAAGATAATTACACAAATTACTCATTGAATAATTAATGTTTAACTATCTAATTAATTTGGTGTATGCAACCTCACCATAAAATGTAGTCCTAACCAATCAAATTATGACACATCATTGATCTCAAATTGATCACTCCTATAACCAATTGAAATCAATTGTTCATAATCATATATAGTTGGACTCAATTTACGATAGTACATCTTAACCATTAAAACTTGATTTGATGATAACTTTCAATCTGGTGGTCCAATTAGGGCTTATGACCAGTCAATTTGATCGTTACATCATCAAGATCATTTTGGTGAAATGAGTCCAAGGATCTAATGGCCTGAATCAAGATGCATATTTTCAAAGTAAAATTACCCTTTTACCCTCCATGCGTGGTTAAATACGGGTTGCAAAATAGGGTGTCAACAGAATGCCCCTCATTGACAGAGCTTGAAAAGCGAATGTCAATGTATGAAAGAGACACCTAACTTTGCAATCAGTATTTAACCGTGGTGAATGTATGATGCATGTAGATAAAAGTGTAGATGGTCATGTTATGGATCAAATTGTGGACTGAATCTCAAGGGAGATTGCCTACGTACCTCTTGGTAGGAGGATCAGGTCCAAACGTAGTTCATGCATGCAATTTTTTTTTTTTTTGAATGAGTACAAAACATGCTTACCTGAGGTCAGGAAAAAAAATGGAGGATCAAGGATCCTGGCTCATGTTTTCAGAGGACCTAGGATCTGGATCTTGGTTCATGTTTTTAGAGACCTAGGATTTTTGGATCTTAGCTCATGCCGATGTGTGTGGGCCTTTTACCCTAGTACCTGCAAAATAAATATTTTCAATTAGTAACAGAGTTATTCATTGAAAAGACTTTGGCATACCTGGCGAATGCCCCTAGTTTGGGACATATTTCATGCTTCGATGAATGCTGAGGGAGGATAGCTAACTTGCTGTTGTGACCACTGGAGAATATGGAAGGAGATCGCAATCTGCCATTTGTTTTAGAGATCTTTCATTTAAAGCTATGCTCAAGAGATTTATCCTTTGAAGCTTTGACTCTGGAGATTTTTCCATTGAAGTTTTCAAAATTTTTAAAGAAGATTTGTTCATTGGAGATTTTTCCTATGAAGATTTATTCATTGGAGATTTTTCCTTGAAAAATTGAGATTTTTTTTTTTTTTTTTCTGAAGAGTTATCTTGAAGATTTATCCTTTAAACATTTGAAAATTTTTAAAAAAAGATTTATTCATGGAGATTTTTCCTTTGAAATATGGAGATTTTTCCTTGAAGATTCATTTTGGAGATTTTTCCATTGTAATTTTGAAAAACTCTAATGAAGATTTGTTCATAGGAGATTTTTCCTTGAAAAAATAGTTTTAGAGATTTTTCCTTTGATGATTTGAAAATTTTTAATGAAGATTTATTCATTGGAGATTTTTCCTTTTGAAGATTTGTTCATGGAGATTTTTCCTTGAAGATTTATTTTGGAGATTTTTCCATTGAATTTTTGAAAATTTTTAAGAAGATTTGTTCATAGAGATTTTTCCTTTGGAATATGGTTTTGGAGATTTTTCCTTTTGAAGATTTGTTCATGGAGATTTTTTCCTTGAAGATTTATTCTAGAGATTTTTCCATTGAATTTTTGAAACTTTTCAAGAAGATTTGTTTATGGAGATTTTTCCTTTGAAAAACGGAGATTTATCCTTTGAAAATGGAGATTTGTTTATGATCAAAAAGTGAAGAAGATAAAGATGGACTAGAAATGATGAAGATTTGTTCATGATGATTTTTTTTTGAAAAACCTATCCTTTGAATGAGAACAACTTTGATTGGAAGTTGATGTGGATTGCTGGATAAGTCCTTGCTTAATTCCTGCAAAAAGATAATTTCAATTAGCAATGGATTTATTCATTGAAATGAATTGGAAGTACTTACCCAATGCCCCTAGTTTAGGGCATATTTCATGCTTAGATTGAAGCTGAATTCATTTGATGTTGTGACCATTGGGGAACATGAAAAAAGATCATGGTTCGCCATCCTTGGTTCCTACAACAAGACTTTCTTTCTGTAGCTTGTTAGAAACCAATTATCATGAAAACTTGCACACAATATAAATAGGCCAATGCTCCAAGTTTAAACATGCTTACAAATGGGCTTAACCTAACATGCACCCAAAGAATTTTGTCACATTGTTTTGACTTTGTTCTCCAAGGTTGTTTAGGTGAATGGGACCGGGCCTCTGCAAGGCTGCCTACGTACCTCTCTCATAGAGGATCAGGTCAAGACGTAGTTCAAGAGAACTGGATTTTGAAAAAGATTTTTTTTTTTTTTTTTTTGAACAAGAGGTGATCCTTTGAACAACCATTTTGGCAAATCAAAGTGTTTAAGAATCAAACAAATCTCTTTGATTAGGAAGAATCAAGATCATTAAACTCATGTAATCGAATTTGCTTCATCCTTTTAAACATCGCCAGATTAAGTCCCCAAAGGCAATCAAGAAATGAAATGTGATAATATTTATGAACCACATTTTTGGGTGCAAACAAGGAGAGTGTTCCAGGTTTGGAAGTTCTTTTGAGGATTTGAGAATTTGAGAAATTTTGTCCTCGAACATATTACCCTGTGGGGTTTGACAATTTTAAGCATTTTTCCTTTTTAATTCAAGAGAAAAATATTGTTAAAGTTTAAGATGTGCCTACAATTAGCAAGACTTCAAGGAGGTCTTATTCATGGGTTGCAATGTAGGCTGAGTTTAGGTTATGAAATGAATGATATAAAAAGGCTTAAAATTCCCGATGATGTTCCCTCAAGTATTGGAGGAGTTTTCCCATTTCTTCTTTGTCATCTTCTCACTAGTCTTCATTGATCACTGTATCAACATATGTTTTTATGCTCATTCCCTTGAATCATGCCTCTAGACTTTCCTCTTGTTACATCTTCAAGTTTTCAATTTGCTAGGATTTTCCTTTTCTTTCTTTTTTTTCTCTTTTTTTTTTTTTTTTTTTTTTTTTTTTTTTTTTTTTTGCCCTAACTTTTGCCTAGACCACCCTTTTCGGTTTTTAGCCTAGCGGGCTTTTTTTTTTTTTTTTTGGCCCTAGCTTTTGCCTAGACTGCCCTTTTAGGTTTTCAGCCTAGCGGGCTTCTTTTTTTTTTTTTTTTTTTTTTTGTGGCTATCTTTCATCTTTTGATTGAATGAACTTTTTGGGGATCTTTTGCCTCCCTTGTTTTTCTCAGCTTAAGTCATTTTGATGCACTCTCTATACATCTTTCTTGCCTCGATGCACTTGCACATTTCTATGCTTGATGAATCTTTCCTTTTTTGATGAAATCTCTTTTGGATGAATCTTGTATTCCTCTTGGCATGATGAATTTTAGGCTCTTCAAACTTGATGCACACTTTTTTCCTCTCACATTGATGGAATTTCATTTCTCTTTTCTTAATTGAGTGAAAGCTCATTTTTCTTTGATGATCTCTTATCTTTAGCTTAATGAATTCTCTTCTTGTCTTTCATGTCCTCTAGGAGAGCTTTATCAATTAGCTTCAAAGCTCAAGATTGACTCCTCCTTAACATGAGATTTAAGCATACATACTTTGAATTTTTCCACCCTAGGTTTAGATTTTAGTGGGTTCATGCAAAAAAGAGGCCAAGTGTTTAAAGGCTCAAATGGGCTAGCAATGGATAATGATCATTCTAGGTATTAAGGTATAATATATTGTTTTACCAAAGACGGCCTCCTATCCCTAGCAATGCTTGCTTGTAGGCACAATGACTTAAGCTCTTTTAATAAATTCATCTTAAAAGAAAAAGTATGAATGCTCTAATGTTGTGAAACAAAAGATCTTTGAAAATTGGTTTGAGTGCATGGTTTCTTGGGATTTTTCGATGGATGGATTCTTTATGATTGCCTTTTAAGACCATTTCTTCTTATATTCTAAGTCAAGTAGCAAAAGTTTTTACATGGATTAAATGAAATTAATCATTCATTGGTACAATTTGATTGCTCAAGCCTTTAAACATCAAGATATAGAAAATCTTTTGTTCAAGGGATCTTCATGTACCATTTTAAAGAGGAGGCTTCTTTTTTTTTTTTCTTTTTCTTTTTTTTTTCTTTTTTAAATCTTGAAAGAAAAAAATTGGGACTTTTTGGAAAAGTCACTAGGAAGTTCAATGGTCCTAGTTCAAAGAATTTTTTTTTTAAAATGACTTAAGGGCTCAATGCCCCTAGTCTACAGACCTTTTTTTTTTTTTTTTGAAAAATTTTCTCTATTGTTGGGAAAGATTTAGAAATCTTGAAAAAAAAAATTTTGAATTTTTTAAAATATATATATATATACATGAACAAAGTACATCAAATGCTACATGGATTTTTAGAATTCAAAAAAACATAGAAACATGGAATAAACTAACAAACTTTAAGCTTAACCATGATGTTGCAAACCAAATGTGGAGTGAGGCAAAGTTAGGCCACTTGCTTCTTCTTGGTCCATTTAGGATGCTTGAACCTTGATTGTGATGAAATGGCTTGAGCTTGCACTTGGAAGGCTTGAACCTTGATTTTGATCTTTTGGTATTTGCTTGAAATGGCTTGGGCTTACACGTGGAAGGCATGCATCTTGTAAGCTTTTGGCCTTCAATGTTGATCATGTCTATACACCTTCGATGGGCTCAAGTGTTGGGCTTAGACTCATTCAAGAAACAATTTTGGGCTTCACTACCAAGTAGAGTTCAATCTTAGGCTTTTAGGCTTGAGTTAATTCACAACATGCAAGGTTCAAACAATCATGATGAGCTCAAGTGTTGGACTTAAGTCATCATGGTTCAAACAACGGCCAAACAAATGCGTAATGAAATGTAATTTACATGGACCGACCTAAAGGTAGGTTCTATGGGTCATTACAACATGGGTAGAAGGTAGGTTAAAGGTCCCCACAAGCTAGGACATCGTACCTCCCAACTTGTGACGCCAGGAGCGCCGCGTTGGTTCGAACGGTACAGTTTGTCCTTATGAACCACCATGGCATAACCATTATGATCCTTGTTGCGGTGGGTGGTAGGTTCACCGCTGGGTATGTGAGTCTCAGGAAGACCAGAATCCACGGCTAATACTACCGGGCTTCCGAGCTAGCACACAAATAAAATAAATTTTATTCAAACAAATGATGCATGACATGCAAAATAATGACATATTAGACATATTATATACAAAAAGCAATAAACAAACAATGACATGGTTGGCCACCATAACCTAATTGAAGTCTAGCCCTCAATATCCCCAGCGGAGTCGCCACTGTGAGAGACCGCGCCCCCAGCCCCCTTTTTTATAGGAATGTTGGGCCAAACCCACGTGAATGGGTGGAGTCGTGTTATTGCCTCTCAAAATGGAGGTTCGACTAGTTATATTTACTCCTTTAGATTAAGGGTTTAACAATAGAGTCGCCACTTATTTAATTATTGGAAAAATAAGAAAACCATAATTAAAAAAAATTCCTCATTTTATTAATTTGAAATTTACATTGATCATAGGAAAATTACATGGCTTTGGTCCTAGATACAATCTAAGATAAAGTACATGGCTTTGTTTCCTAGTTACAATCTAAAAATCGAAAATTACATGGATAAGCACTTGATCTACTACCCCTTGATCTAAGTTCGGAGGCTATGTTACAAAGTGGGAAGGTGTTAGGCACCCACCTTGCCTGATGAAACCGGTCTTCTAAACTATGGTGGCCAACATTCATATCATATCATCCAATATGTCAATCAATTTGCATGTTGAATTTAATGTGTGTGCATGTGATGAACCCTAATCCAATTTATTAAGCATTGTATTTGGATTGAAAATTAAATTCTAGTGAATGTGTGTGTATGGTGATATCCCAAATTCAAGAATTTGAAAGAATTATGAAACAAACATGTTTTTCATATTTTTTTATGTAGATGTAAGATCAAAGCTAGTGATATGCATGAACATATGATGAACAATCAAGAACATGTGAAGAACATATAAGAACAATTAAAAAATTCAAACATATTCAAAGGGATTTAAATTATTATTATCATGTTTTAATCTTAAAATCTCATCATGGCAACATGAAAAACAATTAAAGAAGAAGATTATGCTTTCATGCAAGATCCATATGGTGGAGGAAAAGACTTTTGGTAGAGGTCCTAAGGGTGGAGGAAAAGAAGAGTTAGGAGAAGGAGAGTGAGTCTTACTCAATACCTTGAGTTTCAGGAAGACCAAGATATGACAAGACTACTCTACTTCCTATAACTCAAGAGAGGAGAAGAGAGGGGGTTTTTGGTGTCTTAGAATGAAGGAGGAGGAGGGTTTATATAGTAGTAGTGGAGGGAATATGAATGGAAGACCATTTAATGAGGGTTGACAAGGATTATGAACCTAGACCTCATTTTAGCCTTGGGGAAAATCTGGTACATTAAATGGAGAGATTGGTGGGAGTGGGGAGCAAGCCAAAATTCGGTTATTCCGTAGCTGCTGTAACAGCTTGTAGAGCTAACTTCGAAAAATCATATCTGACCCAATTTTGATCGGAATTGTCTCGTTCTTGTACTCAAATTGAAGTCCCGGATGTCTAGTTTCTGAGAAAATTAACCTCATTCACAGATTCAAAATATTCTGAGAGATATTGATGAAATGGTGAGCAGAGGTCATTTGTTAGAAAATGGTTTCAGCACAATTAACATTAATAGGTCCCAAATTAGCTCCCAATTAACATTAAATGGCTCCAATCACTCCCATTTTAGAATTAATTGGTTCCAAATTTACTCTAATTAAAAGATAATTACACAATTTACTTATTGAATAATTAATGTTTAACTATCTAATTAATTAGGTGTATGCAACCTCACCATAAAATGTAGTCCTAACTAATCAAATTATGACACATTATTGATCTCAAATTGATCACTCCTATAACCAATTGAAATCAATTGTTCATAATCATATATAGTTGGGCTCAATTTGCGATAGTACATCTTAGCCATTAAAACTTGATTTGATGATAACTTTCAATCTGGTGGTCCGATTAGGGCTTATGACCAGTCAATTTGATTGTTACTTCATCAAGATCATTTTGGTGAAATGAGTCTAAGGATCTAATGGCTTGAATCAAGATGCATATTTTCAAGGTAAAATTACCCTTTTACCCTCCATGCGTGGTTAAATACGGGTTGCAAAATAGGGTGTCAACACATAGTCCTCAGACTCAAACTTATGGGGAAACTAGTTACTTCAAGTAGAGACCTAAGTGTCAGACAGAAACAAGGTTTGGCCTAGTCCTTGGATCACCTGCTTTGGTAGAATTAACACTGTGCAGAACTTGCTTAAGTATCAAACAAAATCTATGAGCAAGTTAGCCTAACTTAGTTAACTACTTTGATACTCGTTGTGATCATCGCAGACAACGATGACCTTTCTTATAATAAAAATCTCAGAGTTAAGCCCATGAGCATCGCTTAAAGCGTTTTAGGGTGTCATAGACGTGATTTTTGTTTGTCCCACACCTGGGGAGTTGTTCTACATAAGTTTGAATGTCCGTTAAAAAACCGAAGGATCTAGTGACTTTGATCTATTCTGGTTCTAAATCAAAAACAAAAGATAGGTGGGTTTCCATTTGTATAAACAACTTTACGATTATTGTAATTATCGCCATGGTCAGCTGAGGCACAAGTAGAGTTAGAATTGTGCAAGTGAAAAGATAAATAGGGTAAATAAGGGAAAATAGAATGCACACTTCATTAAGTTCATAGAAACTACATAGTAGTGATTGCATTACAATGTTAAAAAAAAAAAAGACCAAGCAAAAATACAACTGGTGCCGGCTAATTGAGTCCTTCCTTGGGGAGCTGGGCAGAAAGGGTCTCTGGATCTTTGAGGCCTTCAGGTGGGGGAGCAACTCGCAGAGGATCAGCTGGAAGCGGTGCCTCTTCGGCATCAGGGGCCTAGGCTTCAGAGGAGGGCCTTGCAGCATCCTGGAGCGCTTCCTGGTCAAGGCCCTTGTGTGTCTCATTTACCTCAGGATGCTCGGTTTCCTTGGCAGGCTCATCAGAAGTGGTAGCAGCCAAAGCAACTTCATTTAGAGTAGTACCAACTTCCTCAGAAACTGCACCTTAGCCTCAAAGTTAGGTGGAGCAACCTCACGGATGGCCGGTGGGTAGTACACATTCTCTACCTTCCATAGGTCAGATAAGGCCTCAACTCCAGCTTGTTTGAGAGCCTCATTCCAAACCTAGGAGCAGTAGAGCCTGCATACCCTAGGGACTTGAGCTTTGAGGGCGGTTTCCGTCTCAGACACCTCTGAGGCATAAGCCTCCTCCTCGGCCGCCTCCTTAGAGGCATAAGCCTCCTCCTCGGCCGCCTCCTTAGAGGCCTAAGCCTCTTCCTTGGTAAACTCTGCCTCTACCTTAGCCCGTAGGGCTTCATCCCGGGCAAACTTTGCAATGTTCTTGGCTTCCTTTGCCTCTGTTGCTTTTTTCTTCAGCTCGGCGATTTGCTTTTTGGCAATCGTTAGCTGTTCCTCTACCTTGAGCAAGTGCCTCGTTTGGTCCTGAGCTTGCTTTTGAGTGCCCGCCAGGCCTACTTCGGCACTGTCCTTGGCCCTTGTCATCTCCTTAAGGTCCTCCCTGGCCTTCGCGAGATCGAACTCGTAGATCTTAAGGGTTTGAGTAGCTTCCAAGCGCTTATCACGCTCATTATCTAGGGCCTTGCTCCAGTTATTAGCCTCCTCCTCTAACCTAAAAGTGGCCTGGACAGCTTGTGAGTTGAAACAAGCTTACAGTAAGTTGGGAACCGAAGAGCAAAATTTAATAAAGGCATAAATGTCAGAGGTCTTACTATGCCCAGGTACCTTTTGACTAAGGACCACCTCTTGCCTCCTCAAGTTCCTCAGCTCGGCCATATCAGTTGGCAGCAGCAAGAACCTTTCCGGCGCATCGGCCATATAGGTGCACTCGCTTCCTTAGAAGTCCCTGAGGGAGGAGTTGTCCATGAGGGGAGCCCTGTGAAGCATCGGCGCAAGGAGCCAAGCTTGAGGTTCAAGTCGAGTATCAACTTCTTTGTCCTGGCCCTGATGCCCGGTCCTTAGCTGCTTCGAAGGTCGCCGAGCCTCATCCTCTTCCTGGGAGGAGCGAGATTTATCAGCCCTCATGGGCCGTTTGCCTTTATCCTTCTTCCGCTTGGGATCGGAGGGCTCAGGCCCTAGTGGCAGGCTTGGTTGAGGGGGAGGAGGTGGAAGCTTAGATTGGGCGGAGGACCTGGTCTGAGCAGGCTGAGACTTGGGGGGAGAAAGAGGAAGCTTGGAATGAAACCCCCCTAGAGCATCCTTCCCTGGCTGGCCCTCAATTAGATTAAACAGGCTAGTTTGGGGCTTCCTTTTGAAACCTATTTCGACTTGAGAAGAAATCCCCTTTGACAAGATGTCCGCTTCGGTCAAGTTGAGGTCGACAAAGTCACCAGAGAGATCCTCGGGCGGATTGACTTGGTCGAAGGTGCCAAATTCGTTCTCGGACGGACCCAAGTCAGCAACTTCTTCTTCTCTCTTTGCACCTCCTCCCTCGTCCTCCGCAACCTAATGGGATGAAAACGGGCTTGACGAAAGAACACCCTCTGGGATAAGAGATCCTTCAAGAAGCAAGAACCCGTGTTCTACTACAGTAATCTTGTGAAGCCGAGGATCTTTGGCTCTGACCATGTACTTCGAAGCCAAGAACGATTTTTGTATTGGGTTGTATCCAAGGATCTTGTGGGCAGCCCTAACTTGATTATCTGCTTTGTTCACGAAGATCTCTGCCCTGAGTACGGTTTCCAAGTCTGTCTTGTTGACTAAATGGAAGTGCCATTCAAAAGCGTGCGGATCTGCAAAAAAGAAGGCATGTTCGTATTAGCAACCAAGCAATGTAGACTGCGATAATGCAAAAGGTCACACCCTCTCCTACTCTAAATACCCCACCTGGTGTCCCTTCCACTGTTGGACAATAGAGGCCGTCATGCCACTCCTCGGACAGAATGAGAAAGTCTTTGTTTAACCCCTTGCTGGACTCAAGGAGGCATTGGATAAGCTGAACCTTATCTTCCCTCGTCTTCATGTAAAATGATTTACCCTTTAGGTGTTGGAGGTTGTAGCACCAGTTTACATCGTGGTGGGTTAACCTCAACCCCATTTTCTCGTTTAGAGCGTCCACACAACCTAGAATTCTAAACACGTTAGTGGCGCACTAGGGGCTAATCGGAAGTACCTAAGGTAGTTCCTCATCACTGGCCCCATAGGGATTCTCATACCACCTTCTAGGAAGGCGATTATGGGAATCACTATTTCACCATCTTTTCTCCTAATATACCACTTCCCTTCTTCATAGTACCTCAAACCCACGTTACTGGGTATCTTATAATTGGCGATGAATTTTTCCATCGCCTCTTCCAACTCAACCAAGTTCTTAAACCTACCCATCCTAAAGAACGGCCAAAAGATTCAGGGAAAAGCGAAAGAGAGAGAGAGGAATAAGAGGAAAAGAAACTTAGACGGGAGAAAATATGAGTCAGAAAGAGAAGAAAACTTACAGAAATGAGGAAAAGCTCCTCAGATAGGCTTTTTATGTTGAAAAGAGACGTAAGATCGGTTGGAGACTTGACCAAATTCAGAGTATGTGCGCAAGAGCTCTTGAATGCAAAAGTTAGGAGGCAAATCGGTTTAAATGGGTATTTATACCCCCAATTAAGAGTAACCATGTGGGTTTTCCTGTCCATAAAGTCAAAAAGATCCCCACCGTTTGATTATCATCACATCGTTAAACGTAGGAAGCACAGAGCCGCCAGAATTTAATGCGGGCGTGCTCCCTATATCGAAGCGTTAGGAACACGCCTTGGGCAGGTGAAAGGGCTCTAGCACTTAAGGAGGACTAGACTTGATAAGCCATGACATAGGCCCGAGGATATCAAAACCTTCATCCCCGACCGAGGAGCCAGACAGCAGGATTTTGAGGGGCTATTGTGGGGTCCAAGAATTCGGCAGCCCCAGCTCACTTTATATTGGGCCCAAGGCCTACGCCGAGGAGGTAGAAACGTCTGAGGATGAAAGTAGAGGGCCCAAGTTGCCAAGAAACATTGCCGAGGAGGTTCCTATCCTCTGCCAACCGAGATCATAGGAGAGAAGGGCGGCACGCCATCAGGGGCAGCCTCCCAGAGCATCCCAAGGAAAATGACAGGTACCATGGATCAACCATGGGAGTACGGTGGAGGAGCAATTCAAGGAGAAACTGTCACCTCCACATTAAATGCCTGCAACTGATATCCTGGCCGCATTAATGAGAAAATGACCTTTGAACAGTGCTACCTCAGTTGCTGCAACTCACAAAAGGCTTGGAAAGGAACAGGCACTCAGGTATAGGCTTGGATGATCAACAAGTGGAAGACGGAGATCAATGAAAGAGGACTATATAATAGGAGAAACCCTCTATAGAGTAGGGGGGGCTGGAGGATTCCTGTAACGACTCTTATTCATTAATTATTAGAGAAAAGTTCCTCAGACTGTGCCGAGGATAAACTTTCTTAACCTCAGTTCATCTTTATTTCCATGAAAGCCATATTGACTGTTGTCCATACGCTAAAGCCTAGTTTTTTGACCCACTCTTTACAAATTCATTGTATTGGGTTAGTTGGGTTTGAGTCCACTCATCCAAAACCAGAAGTGCTCAAACCCAGTCCCTACAAAAATTACTTCCAATCGTGAGTTCCAATTAGTTCAACTGATAAAGTCTCAGATGATTGAATAAGAGATCTAAAGTTCAATTTTTAGAGTTCAATCTCTGCCTACACCAAAAACCGATTGATGTCTTAGTCTAATGATAAAAAATTATTATCAGAAGCAAATGCTATAGTTTGAAACTAAAAAAAAAAAAAAAAAAAAAAGCTTCCAATCTTTTTAAAACCTAATTTTTTTCTTACAACAACTTATTATTTTTAAATATAAAATTTCAATAAAAAAGTATATAATTTTTTAGAAATTATTTGTTCATATCTTATTTTAAAAATGCACACATAAACTAAATTAAAATTAAAATTAAGTCAGTTCCTCAAAAAAAAAAAAAAAAAAAAAATTTAAAGTCAAGAAGTAAAATAATAGTGAATTTTGGTTGGCTAACCCCGGAGGTAGGCTTGAATTTAGGCTAATCAACCGCATTAATTGGTGCTTGCTATTTTGTGTTATGGTGCTTGCTATATTATTATTTTGCTTGTATTTTCACAACACAAAATTTAACATGGTTCGCTTCCTATCCACCAGTACCATCCGAGCAACGAGTCACAATGACTCAACTAGAAGAGTCGAGTTAACTCCTTGGGATCTCCGACACCTCATAGTTGGGTATATTCAGAGGGGCCTCCTCTTTGTCAAACCTACATCTTCACAAGAAAAACAACTTGATGAAGAAAACAATGTGATCGATCACCTAGCATCCTCCCTCTCTCGCACATTGGATATATTCTATTCCCTTGCTGGCCGACTTGCCATGATTGAAAACAGTGAAGATGACACCACCTCCTTCTTCACTGACTGCAATAACCATGGAGCCCAATTTGTCCATGCAGTTGCAGATGGTATCACTGTGGCTGATATCCTTGAGCCTATCTATATCCCTGATCACATTGTTGATTCCTTGTTACTTATGAACAGTGTTCCGAACTATGAAGGCGTTTCCAAACCATTGCTCGCCGTGCAAGTAACGGAGCTTGTTGACGGCATCTTCATCGGTTGCTCTCTAAACCATGCCGTTTCTGATGCAACCACATTCTGGCATTTCCTTAATACTTGGTCTGAGATTTCTCGAGGCAACTGTGACAATTTGCAACCGTACCCCATATTTGAACGTAGCACTTTATGTTAACTTTACTTTTCACTTTTTCCTTGTTCGCGTATTTAGTCTAATATTTGAGATAATTTATTTTAACCTATTAACCACCACAATTAAAAAGAATAAAAAAGTCTCTCTCATTTTCAATGTGGGATTAAACATTTTCATTAACTCCTCATTTTCTATATTCACTCTCATGTCTCTACATTTATATAATAATATTTATTTATTTTAATTATTTAATATTAAAATTCCCTAACACTTTACAAAGAAAAAATTGCAGAGCTTAAAGCAAAGGCCAACAGAGAAATGGACACTGACAAGATCTCATCTCTGCAAGCAGTCGTGGGCCATTTTTGGCGATCCACAACTCGCTGTCGGTGTCTAGATTCTGGCGAAAAGGTTATCTGCATCGTAGCTCTGGGGACGAGGCATAGAATGCAGCCTCCATTGCCAAAACAGTACTTTGGGAATGCAGTGCATGGGGAGATAGTCATAAGCACAGCAGGGGACCTGATGGAACACGGAATCGGCTGGGCGGCTTGGCGTATAAACAATATGATTGCTTCAAAGACAACACAAGAAGTGAGAAAGTACTTGGATGAGTGGGTGAAAAATCCTTGGGTGGTGAACACTACCAGCAGCCCAGCCATAAGTAATAAAGTGCTCTTAGGAAGCTTGCCATGGTTCAACGTGTATGGTAATGACTTTGGTTGGGGAAAACCCATTGCGTTGAGAGGCGGTTTTGGGGCTAAATTTGATGGGTCGTTACTTGTGTTTCTTGGGAAAGAAGAGGGTAGCTTTGATTTTGAAGTTTGCCTTTTGCCTGAGACATAGTTGCTATGGGAGAGGATGCAGAGTTTATGGAGGCTGTGGCCACCTGTGCTTACAAGGCCGGTTTAGATTCAAGGGAGGGAGGGAGATTGAAGAAGAGTAAAGTAGAATGGACTGAAAATTCTCAATCCAAACCGACCAATAATTACTTATGGCCAATAATTAATGGGTGGTTTTACTTGGGTTAGTCCAAATTGGATCGTAAGAACTGGATGCTTTTTTAATTTTTCGTCGTCTCACTACTATGATCAATTTACTTTCTTGAGATCTTTTGTTCGAACATTTTATTATTTTGTGTTTGCATTTATTTCTTGCAAATTTCTTAGCCATCATGTTTGTCAAACTTATTCAGTTCAAAGGTTAATTCCCTTGTACTTAGGAGAACAAAGAAATTTGCAGTAAATGGAGACTATCTATAGACTCTCTCTTAATTAGGTCTTGTAAACCCTCTGTTTAGAATAATGAACAGGCGTTTTGCTTTATGTTTGATGTCATGTCAGCTAATCGTTGTACTCTGTTGCTGTTTCTCAGCTGTACCCTTTGTTGCTGTGTGGCAATTTGTTCTAAATAAAGATTTCCCTTCATTATTATAAATAAATAAAAATGTTGCTTCGTTCATGGATATGCCACTAGTCCCGGTCATTTTTGTCACATTTATTATGTACAATGCTTTTCAAAACAACGAACAGATGACCAGAAGTCATGGTGCATCCCTAGTTTAGCAAAACTTATATTGCTTCATTAAACTGTTTTGGGCATGTCAATTTGTTAGCAGCAGCAACAGAATAAGAAATCTAAGAGAGATGGTGGGGAGAGGAAAACAATAAGTCTAGAGTCACAAATTTTTTTCACTACTGTTTGATGTGTTGAGTTTAAATTAGTAATTGTGAAAAAAAAAAAAAAAAAACTTTTTTTGAGAAGTTATTGTGAAAAAAAATTATTTCACTAACAAGAATTTTTAAATATTCTTTGCCAATAATCACGTAAAACATGGCAGGAATTATGATCATATCTCATGTTGGCAAAAGATATTAAAAAGATTATTGTCAATGAAACCCCAGCTAGTTTTTGATTAATTAAGAAGCCTGATTACTCTAGCTTTATTTTTGTCAATGAAACCCCAACAATTCTCCACCGAAGCCGTGTCCAACCGGAGGGAGGAGAGAGAGAGAGAGATATTAATATATATATATATTTTTTTGGGTTGATGATGGTGTTAATTAAGGTACTGTTCATTTATTATTTTTGCTCAACAGAGTGTTGAGCCAAATGCCGGTGGGTGTTCTCCTCCTTCAAAACATGTGAAACTTGACCTGACCGAAATACAAAAATTTTAGTGATTTTTCAAGATTTTCAACGAAGTTCATCAGATTTGGTGAGTTCTTTGCACAATTTGGCAGAAATCTCTCCAGATCCAATGAGATCTCAGCAAGATCTCGCTGAATCTAACAAGATCTTGCCACTTTTCAGTGGTTTTCGGTTTCACCTAAAACCAATCACCACCTGATGGAGACTCGAACTGACGAACCCAATACTATTATAGGTCGGTTGCGGGTTTGGAAAATACCCATCCAATCTAATCGGGTCGGTTGCGGGTTGGGCACAAACCCAACCCAAATCGACCCCTAGACAACCCTAGTTGGAATGCAGGATGTTGTGAGATGTGTTGTAACTCCATATATTGTGATTTGATGAAGAAATTGATGTGTTTGAATGTTTGAAACTAGAAGCGTTAAAGATCTAAGAGAGCTAATATTTTCTCTCATAATTTTTGTAGCATCTCACCACTCTTAAATTTTTAATAAAACTCTTAAGTTGCAAAAAGTTGGAATCCTCTAATTTGGTGGTGGGGGTGTGCTATTTATAGAGGAAAATGTATTACAAAGCTTGAATTTTCCTCATTTCCATTCCTGTAGGAGTTTTTGAAGTTGTTTTTTATCCTCATGCACATTTAGTGTCCGTTTAGCATGATTAATTTTGCTAACTTATTTTATTATTTAGCTTATTTTTGTTACTATTCATGGGTCCCATTACACTTTTTGGTACTATTCATGAGTTCTACTGTACTACTTCAGTTAACTTTTACCTTTATCTATAGTACTTTCAGCAAAAAGTTTTCAGTTTCAGCAAAATAAGTAGATCCCAAACAGACCCTTAAACTATGTTTCAAGTTGATAAAGTGTGCCAAAACTCGAATTTGCCAGCAATTAGGACATGAAGTGCCAATTGGCACCTGTGTCTGGGCATATTTTTACTCGAGAAATGCTATGTCTACAACATTTCTACAACATTTTTACAACATTTCCTAAGTGGCAGGTTGTTATTGGTTATTATTGTTAGGACAAAAAAGTAATCTTAGTGTTAGTTTCAAATTTGAACCAATAACAACTAACCACCTGTGATTTGTTGTAAAAATGTTGTAAAATTGTTGTAGACGTAGCATCTCTCTTTTTACTCCAACTTTGATTTTTGGCTGGTTTTGCTCGATTTTCAAAATTTAATTTGAGGATAATTACAAGTTTTCAAGTCATTTTAAAGCCACTTAATAATTAGAATATTCTATTAATGATTTCAATTTTCAATTGTCCCTCTCCTTTCAAGGAGGGAAAATTAAAAAGGATGCATCTTGTGTCCAATTAAAGTTATCATTGGACACGTTGGATTGCGGACACGTGTCCGAATCCTGACATGTCCAATGATAACTTTCACTGGACACAAGCCATTTCCAATTAAAAATGGTTTAATTTATCTTATAATGTTTTTGTCTTTTTGATTTTCCGTAATTACATCATTGTCTTAAAATTACACGAATGAAATTTTGACATGAAATTAATTGTAATCGATCCAATTAAGGGCCAATTAGAGTTAAATACTCATAATCACATGGTTTATACTACACTAGTTTGTAACCTCATGCATATGCATAGATACATTAAAAAATATACAATAAGATGCATAATATAAATTTCTATATATATAATTTAAATACTATTGATAGTCATTTTTATATTTTGTTAACTCTTTAAAAATTTTTGTAAGGATATTATTAGGTATAAAATGTAAATCGTCCATGTTTTTTTTTTTTATTATTATTGTGAAGCACTTGGATGAATATTTAAGAACTTACTTGGATGAATATTTATGATGTGGTCCTACATTTGATTATAAAATTAAGAAATAAAATTCTTTAAGATTAAATAATTTAAGATACATGGCGCAAAATTGGAACTATAATTTGGACTTTTAATTTGAGTTTCTCTCAGCTTTACCCATTATTATATATATAGATATATAGAATAGTGTGTAACCCTGTGTACATTCACATTTTTATGTGATTTTTTTTTAAATGTACCCGTGCATGTACACGGGGTTACACACTAGTCTATATATCTATATAGAATCTAATTGGATCTAGACTCTTCGGTTTTTGCACTCAATAATTTACTTGCAACAAAAATTAAAAAAATTAGATGGGACACATGATGCAAAATTGAATTTCAATTTAAAATCTAATTGAATTTAGACTCTTTCATTTTTGCATCTAATAATTCACTTGACACACAAATTTAAAAATTAGATGAGCCATATGGCGTAAAAATAAACTCCGACTTATAATTTAATTGGATTTTCTCTTAGTTTTGCCTATTAGGCTAATTTCTATTCAACTCCCCTCTACTCCCTCTCCCTTCCCTCAATCCAAACAGGCCATTAGGGTTGTGGATAACTTTTAAGAGACAATCACTTGTTAGGGCTGGTCCTTTTTTATTTTATTTTTATTTTTTTTAATTAAAGAAAAAAAAATGCTAATGTAGAAATTTGTGTTTAAACATGAAGAGATTTAATCATATAATTTCTTGGAATCACACACACACACACATAGATTGTTAAACTTCTCCATATATTATTGCCCAAATTTCTTTTAGTATACAATAAAATATGAAGCCTCAACTTTAGGAGAGCTAAATTGGCTCACGCCACCTAAATGAAAAGGTCATACATTATCAATTACTAGTGTCTAACCCCATGCACATGCACGGTTACATTTAAAAATAATTACATATATATATATATATATATATTTAGAATCTAATTGGATCTAGACTCTTCGGTTTTTGTATCCAATAATTCACTTGCCACAAAAATTAAAAAATTAGATGGGACACATGGAGCAAAATTGAACTTCAATTTAGAATTTAATTGAATTTAGACTCTTTGATTTTTTGCACCTAATAATTCACTTGACACACAAATTTAAAAATTAGATGAGACATGTGGCGCAAAATTAGGCTCCAATTTAGAATTTAATTGGATTTTCTCTTAGTTTTGCCTATTAGGCTAACTAGCAAGTAACTCCATGCAAACGCTTGGATGTATTTAAAATTAAACAAAATTTTTATTATAAAAATATAAATAATTAGTCAAATTATTATTTAAAAAAAAAAAAAAAACATGTAACACATGCATTCATGCATTCGTATAGATACATTTAAAATTAAACACAATTTTTATTATAAAATATAGATAATTAGTCAAATTATTTTTTAAAAGTAAATATAATTAGTCACATATAAAAATTCTTACCTAAATTTAATACTACTGATGTTCATTTTTTTTTTCTAATTTTTAATAAGATAGAACGTGTGGTGATTTTTATTTTATTTATTTTTTAAGAAACATGCGGTGATTTTTATTGAGTATATGTAATTATTTTTTTTTATAATTTTATAGTTCATTAATATTAGATTCTTAATATTTTGTACTTATTAACTCACTTGACACAAAGATTAAAAAACTTAAGTAGATACATGGCACATGCTTAAGTGGATAATTATGGTGTAGTCCCCACATAAATTTAGACATGTGTAAAATTGGATTATAATTTGAAATTCTAATTCAACTTTCTCTAAGTTTTACCTATTAATATATATATATATATATATACATACATGACTTATAAATTTGATTTTTTTTAGTTATATGATTATGTTTTTTATGGTTTATTATATTGGACTCCTCGTTTTCTATACTAAATTAACAAATTTGGCACACAAATTTAAAAATTTAGATTAGATGAGACATGTGGCGCAAAATTAAATTCTAATTGAAATTCAGTTTTTACACTAAATTAACTCACTTGGCACAAAATTCTAAATTTAGATTAGATGAGACACGTGGCGAAAATTAGACTTTAATTGAATTTCAATTTGAAAATTAATTGGATTTTCTCTCTACTTTACCTATTATTATATATATAGATTTTTATTCAACTCTCCTCTACCCCCCCCCCCCTGCTTTCTCCTTAATCAAACGGGCCATTAGGGTTGTGGATAACTTTTGAGAGATCGTCACTTGCTTAGGGTTGGTCCTTTTTCCCTTTTTAAGAAAAAAAATGCTAATGTAAAAAGTTATGTTTAAACTTTAAACCAAATTTGTATCCTTGGCAAAAAGAAGAAGAAGAGATTAAATCATATAATTTCTTGGTATAACACACACACATATATATTGTTAAACTTCTCCATATATATTTGCCCAAATTACTTTTAGTATACAATAAAATATGAAAACTCACTTTAGGAGAGCTAAATTGGCTCACACCACCTAAATGAAAAGGTCATACATTATCAATTACTAGTGTGTAATTCTGTGCACATGCACATGTATATTTAAAAACAATCACAATTATTTATGTATATGTGTGTGTGTGTGTGTGTGTGTGTATGTGTGATTTAGAATCTAATTGGATCTAGATTCTTCAATTTTTGCACCCAATAATTCACTTGCCACAAAAATTAAAAAATTAGATGAGACACATGACGCAAAATTGAACTTCAATTTAAAATCTAATTGAATTTAGACTCTTTGATTTTTTCACCTATTAATTCACTTGACACACTAATTTAAAAAATAGATGAGACATGTGGGTCAAAATTAGACTCTAATTTAGAATTTAATTGAATTTTCTCTTAGTTTTGTCTATTAATATATATATATATATATATATAGATTTTGTAAAAATGTGTATCTACCGTAAATCTTAATGTGGCTTGATTTTTTAATTGGATGGTCTCATTGTTGTGCATTATATGTTGTTTTGACTTTTGATTGTGGTTAATTCAATTAGATTTTTAAACGAAATTCATATTCATTAAACAGTGCAAATAACATTTTTACTCCCAGTGGTGTTTACACCCAAATTAAAAGTTGGCCCAAAGAATTCAAAAGTTAAAATAACCACTGGCCCTCTCAAAATAAAAACACAAAACCCCTTTTCTCAAACAAAATAAACATAATTCCCTTAATAATAATAATAAAACATCTACCCTTCATTTTTGTTAAGAAGAATTTAACATAAGGGAGTCAATACTGTACTGGAAGCTATTTTGGTTTGATTGGGGGAACAAAATATTTTGGTATCGATTAATACCAGTGTACTGTTTCGTGTTTATTACTAAGTATTAAATATATATATATATATATATATTAGTTGTATATCCATAAGTCAAAGCCTATATAACTTGTATCAGCGAACAAAAAAAAAAAAAAATCTTATATAACTTGTTTATTGTATTTAAAATTATCAACTCATATCTTATTTAATAATTTAAACTCTAGCTAAAATGTTAATTCATTATACTTATAATATATAATATATAATATTCTCAGCAAAAAAATATAATAAATAACATTTATAATAGTATTGATATTTGATGTAGTACTAAATAAGGGTGATATTAATGGGGGCACTTAGACAATGGTTAATAATTCATTTTAGAAAAGTTTTGACTCCACTTTTATAGGAAATGAAAAAACCTACAAAAACATTAATTTCTTTTTTTTTTCTTTTTCTATATATTTTTTTAAAATAGTTTATTAACTATTACTTGGCCTTTTTTATTAAATAATAATACTAAAATAAAGTCTCAGTCATCGTAGTGTTGTAAGCCAAAAAAAAAAAAAAAAAAAAATTGTCATGGTAGTGTTCACATGTGTGGGAAGTACACACAAAACGAAAAAGTCTTAAATAGTTATATTTAAAAAACTGAAAAAAGTGGTAGAGTTTGAATTTTGAATGATCATGTGGGTTAAATTAAAATAAAAAGAAGAGCTATGCTGGTGTCACAATTTGTGTCACCAGCATTAGTCTAAAAAGAAACATAAAAAGCAGAAGAAGAAACACATGGTCAGAGCACTAGCATCCGAGGATGGCACTAGCATGGTATTAAACACTACTTTATCTATTTTATCAATTCATTTTATAATTCATCCTACATCTCAATTTTTATTTTTACATATAACTCAATAAAATAATAAAAAGTATTGTTATCTTTCTCTTTCATCCCACTATCTTTTTCTCTTCACACACAATCACAAAATTAAATATTATTTTTTTCTTTACAACTTATGAATAGTAAGGTTGCATATATGCAACATTACTATTCATAGGTTGCAAATTTTTTTAAGTATACAAACTCGAATAGAGTAGGTTTTTACTGTCTTGGATTGTAAAATAGCAATTGGGGGTATTTAGAGGGTGTTTGGATTGGCCTGTTTTTAGTTATATAACTAAAAAATCTTACCTCGAAACTCAAAATCCGTGGGACCCACTAGCTAAAATGTTGTTTGGTTCAGTTTCTAATTTGTGTTTCCGTAACTCATATCCCAAAATTTTGAGTTTTGAGAATAAGAAATGAGAACTTAGAAGCTGTTTTCACTTTTTGAGAAATGAGTTTTGTGGCATTTTGAGTAAATAATTGCAAATATGTGGGACCCTTTTCAGTGTTGTTGGGAAATTTAGACCCTGGTTGATAGAATTAACAAGTTTTAAATCCAAGTTGTTAATTAGATTTATTATCAATAAAACTTGTTAAAACAAATAAACATCAATATCATGTCAATAATGAATGCAGCGGAAAAGTAAATAAGACAAGATATGATGACCCAGGAAAACCAATGAAACCAACCAGTTTCACAGTAAAAAACCTGGGGGGAAACCTTCCCGAAAAGCAATTCACTATAGAAAAGAGAAGTTTCAGATCTAGTACAAAACCTTTGTCCCTAGACTCTACAATCCCCATAGATGAACTCACAGCAGAAACCTTCTACCGTTTCAGAACCTCTGAACTCTTCAATATATGAACGCCACCCTTTGATGCACGAATCCCAAGTACGTGACTAACCAATTGCGCGGATCCCAATACGCGACTTCAATCACCAACTAGAAGAAGATGTTGGCTGCAAAGTTCTTCACTTCATCAAGAATGAAGATCAAGAAGCACTTGGTTACAAAACCCTAAGGCGCAAAAACGCAGTAGCTTCTTTCAGAGAGAATAACCATTTTTCATATGTTCTCCTTGTATTCTCTTATTCTCTCATGTGACGGCCTCTAAAATAAGCCTTATATAGGTCTAGGGTTGTGAGAAAAGAAACCCTACACAAATACATAAGCCTGGCCCAAAAATGAAAAAGCTGAATTTCCGTAACCTCGACAGATAGCAGCTATCGAGGAGGTGTCGATCAGGTGTTGAGGTTTAATGAATCTCAACAGATACAGCTATCGAGGAGGTGTCGAGAAGGTGTCGAGGGGACAGAAACTTTCTCGATCGATCGACCAGCTATCGAGAAGCTATCGAGATTGCGATAAGAATCAGCTGAAGAGCTTGACAGATAGCCAGGTGTCGAGGAGGTGTCGAGAAGCTATTGAGCTATCTATCCGCAGGTGTCGAGATATCTGTCCAGCTTTATTGAACACCTTTTCTTCACTTGTTTCTTGGTTCAATCTTCATGGCTTTAATACTAGACTTGAACAACATGTTTTTTCAAGTATTAAACACAACTTAGATCTACCCAAATACAAGTAAAGTGCATTTTGTCAAAGGATTAGCCAACTACATAAAATATGTCCTTAACAAGTGTATTGTCACATCACCCTCAAAGCCGTTGGAAGCTTTTGCTGTGCCAAATGTTTTAGCTTTAGTTATAGCCTCTGTTTTCCTCTATTTTCTTTACTCCTCTGACTTCTCCATTTACTTCATTTACACCTTCTCCATTTACTCCTACTCCTTCTCCATTTATTGCTTCTCCATTAACACCTCTCACCCACCTCTACCAACATACCATTATTTCAAACTTTTGCCTTTTCTTTTAACACCTCTCACCCACCTCTACCAACATACCATTATTTCAAACTTTTTCCTTTTCTTTCTTTTTCCTTTTCTTTCATTGCTCAGGCCTCTCACTTGTTCCATTTTTTCACAAGCTGCTCTTAACCTAGCACAAAGCGAGAGGAAGAAGAAGGAGTCCCAGCCAAAAACAAGCACGCCTTGACACATCCGATACCGACTCCGACACCAGTTTAAGAATCCGACCTCTGCCCAGGTGACCACGTTTTCTCTCTTTCCCTCCGTAAACCCACCTTGCTCTGTTTTGTGTTCCTCTAAATTTCAATGTTTGTATTTCAAAGTTTTTGTTTAGGTGGTTTGTTTGGATTTTGTTTGTGTTTCAATGTTTTTTTCAATTTCTCTAAACATTGATGGGTTTTGAAAAATTATGAAATTTGTGTTTGATGGGATTTTATGTCTGATGGGTTTTGTAAAATAATCGACTTTGTCTGTGATGAAATGTGGACTGAGAAACTTTGATTCGGGTATATGTTATAGGTTATTGTATGGGTCAACACTGGTTTATGCTAAAAATCCTATCTTTTTGTGACTTTGTTTGCCATTGTGTGTGTTGAGTCTTTAATAAATATTTCGTTGCTTCCATCTCCCTTCTTTTCTTTATATTGATGGTTTATCAGAAATTTCATATTTTGAAGCACTCCTTTATAATCACTTGAAGGGACTCTATGTGTGATTTATTATAAATTCAATATCTATGGTCATTTCTTCTTGATAAGAGTGGCTGCTTTCTTTCTAATAACAAAGTGTACAACTGGGTTTATTCTTTCTGTTGGACCAGATTGAGTCATCACTTTTATTTTGTAACTTTGTTTCATAATTCTATAAAACTTGAGGTTCTGTCTACTTGAGGTTGCATCCTCTGGATTTGTTATGGATCTTACTTTTTGTACGTAATTCTGGAAGACAAATTTTGTTTGATCTTTCAAAAGGCCAAAAGGACCCACATTTGACATATTATTAAAACCTATGATCTATAAATTAACACATTGTTGTGCTGGGATATTTGTATTAGATGGCTCATGAATCACGAGAGGTGGATGACAAAATGTGGCCTCCCCACATTGAACAAATTTTCATTGAGATTATGTTGTATGAACAGCTCAAAGGGAATATGGTAAATGGTGTGTTTAAAACTCCTGTTTGGGAACTATTACCAAGCAGCTTAATACCTAAACTGGGAAGAATTTCCTGACTAAGAAGGTGATTCAAAAGCATAATAGGCTAAGCCAAAAACAACGAAAGTGGGGGCAATTGTTGAATCATACGGGGTTAGGGTGGGATGAGTTAACACAATGTACATGATGCATCTTTTGGATGATATGATGCATTATGTTGATGTTATTTAGGGGGTTAGTTTATATCTTCATTGTCAAAGCCTTGTTGACAATGTATTTTGTAACTTATATATTATTCCTATGATTTAACAATGGAATATGTTATATCATCTTTATGTTAATATTCAAATGTTTTTTTTTTTTTTTTGGGTATATATATATTGTTTCCTGGATATGTAAACAAATTAGATTGTTTACAATGCACAGGTTATGTCAAAGCATTGTTGATAATGCACAAATTATGTTAGAATGTTGATATTTATGTATTTGATTAGTTTATTTATGTCAAAGCATTGTTGATAATGCACAGGTTATTTATGTATTTGATATATATATATATATATCCAATGTGTATGTGAAGATATCACCATTAAAGCAATTAAGGCCTCTTTATTTATGTATTTGATGAGTTTATAAAATAGTTTTGGTGACATTTGTGAAAATGTTGATATTTCAGTAATGCTGTTTGCAGGCGATGGGTCTTCAGGATATGGAGGTAGAAGTATAGAGAAGGAAAAGGAAAAGAAAAAACCACAAACCTTTCTCTTACATTCGGTATGTGTGTGTCTGTGGAGATAGGAAGACAAAACAATGTTGTGGGTGAAAGGAGAGAGAAGAGGACATGCGCGAGAGAAAACCAACCTTCTGACCTGTGCAGGATGTGGGCTCCACCAAAAAGTGAAAAAATTGAGTACTGAGGTGTGGGGCACAATTTTGAGATATTGGAGCCAAACAAAAATTTTCAGTTTTGGGTTTTTAGTGAGATGGAGTTTTGAGAAATGAGTGATGTTTTTGAGTTATCTGTTTTGAGTTATGAGTTATGAGTTTTGAGATACTTCCAATCCAAACAGCCTCTTACACTCCCTAATTCTAGTGCTTTGAGGCTCTGAGCAAACAAAGAATAAGAAGAAGGAGTAGCAGAAGCTGAGGAGAAGAGTTTGTATTACAATTATAGGATGAAAATTTTTAATTATGAATATTGTCAAAGTACGTTTTGCAAAAATTTGAAGAATATTTTTTAATGAAATGTTTTTTTTTTTTTATTAAAAAGGAAATTTTTTTATAATATTTAATACGTGATATTTAGATTTAACAAAAAGGTTGAGCTCCATTTAATATATTATAGAAGATTGAGATTAAATATTTTAAAAACAACTGTTTTGATTTTTTACTTATTTATATTTAATTAATACTAAACATAGATACTTTAATATTTCATGTATTTATCTATTTTTGAAATACAGTTTTGTTCTGGTGTTTTTTTCATCCCTTCCAAATAGAGAATCCTACTTTTATCCCTTGTCATAGCTCCAATCGAGAACCGACAAAGCTTCGTCACAATCGGCCAAAGACAAGTGCCAATATAGACTACTAGCCTTTGAGCATGCACATGAGCGCGTGCTCAAAGGCTCTTTTTTTTTTTTTTTTTTTTATAGTAAATGTTAATAATTTGCATATATTATAAATTGAGATTACTACATTCTTCAATCACAAAAATACCTAGGAGTGTGATGAGTGTTATGCCCAAACGGTGGATCTCCTTGTAAGAATTAAAATTTATGTATTAGTAACATGCCAAAAAATAATCAAACTTAAATTATTTTGCGTTTTAAAGTAGACGTAAATGTGTTTCAACACTGATGCTCTATTTTTCTAAATGTAATGACATTGTTATTGGAAAAAAATAATGGAAAGCCAGTAGACATGACAAATAATAAGTGATTTTTTTTTTTTTTTTTTTTTTTTTTTTTTTGGTGCTGGACAAATAAGTAAATAATAAGATGTGCATAACTTTTCATTTTAGGGTTAACAATATGGTGCTAGACCCCCAAGGACATTAGTTGTGGTTCAATTTGTCAAATCTAATAATTGCATGCTTATGCAAACAAGTTGCTAATCTTTGCATTCAGCAGTCCTATATTTGCTGATTTCCTCAGGCTTAGATCACTATTCTATCACCAAAATGGCATTAGGGTTTTCTAGGCAAGCATGCACCATTTTTGGCATTAGAAAGTCTAATACATTGGATATGAAAGCTAAACTTTTTGACACTTCTGTGGTGGAATTTTCACATTTCTATTAACATAAAATTGTCAAAATTATCAGTAAAATGAGTCACAAACACGCACATCAAAAGCCTGTAAATGTGATGTGTGATAAATTATTAATGAGAAGAACCTTATATCTCACTTTACTCCTGATAGTATAGTCAAAGATTGTTATATATGTTTTTTGCCTTTACTTTGCATCTTTCAAATACAAGAAACCTTAAATTGGATTCTTAACGCAATGCTGTCTAGTGGTCACACTTTTTGTGACTTTGGACTAATGTCATATATAACGCAATATTAAATGTTTTTCTATACTGATTATGCTCTTCAAGTTTCAAAATGATAGGAGATAAAACCATCTCATTAGTAAACTATTCAAAACTATAGTTTTTTTCTTTTAATGTTGTTTTGAATTTATTAAATGCATGTATTCATGAGTTTTATATTATAAATTGATACAAAATTTGACATTCACAATAATTATAAATAGATGTGATTTAATGGTGGTACTGACAAAATACTAATACATTGATGTAAACTAATCCATTGTGCGTTTATTATATTGTAGAATGGTAGTGATGATTTGGCAATGGATGTCCATTCTCCCAGTGATAACTGCGTATCATCCGATGACAGGCATTAGGCGATGATGACGTAGACAGTGGGCCTTATTTTGGAGTAACTACCTGGACATTTTGATATTTATAATAAAGTTTCAAACTTTGATCTATATATGTTATAGTTGGAAACTTTATTATAAAATTCTAGACACTTGGGATGTATTATTTTGTGTATAATAATCTAGATATTTGGGATGTAATTATTGATATGGTGTAATTAAATATATTTGGTTTGTTGGTTTAAAGTGGTATTGTATTTGCTATTGGAAAATATGAATTGTAGGTTCTATAAAATATTTATTATTGGTGCTATGAATTGTAGTTTCATTGCAAGTGCTATAATTTAAAAAAAAAAAAAAAAAAAAAAAACCCTATTGCAGCGCTTTACAAACCGCTGGAATAAGGTATGGCATAAGCAAGGCCTATTATGGTGTTTTAAAAACGCTGTTATAGGGCATATTTCTAATTCCGTAAATGTCCTATACTGGTGTTCTTAAAGCGCTAGTATAGGCCTTATTACTATATCCATTGAAGACTTATACCAGCGCTTTTGAAAATACTGGAATAGGCACTGCCTATGCCAGTGCTTTTAAAAGCGTCGGTATAGGTTTTATTCATATTTCTATAAGTACCCTATAGGGGCGGTTTTAAAATCACTGGTATAGATACACCTATACCGGCGTTTTTTTTTTTTTTTTTTTTTTTAATAAATTAAAAAGCACTAGTATAGGTCCTGAAAACCATTGGTACAGGTCTTAAAACTGATATCTAGGATTGTCTCGACACAAAGAAAAAGTGCTGGAATAGGGTATGAAAAGGGCCAGGACCTATATCAGCGGTTTTGGAAAGTGCCGAGACAGGTCTGGCGACCCTATACTGACTGTCACTACACGACGGTTTAAAGCGTCGGGATAGCCTTTTTTGGCCTATTCTTGCACTTTTTGGGGCTATCCCAGCGGTTTTGAAAACACTGGGATAGCCCCAGTTTTTTGTAGCGGTGATTTACAGCTTGCATACGTTATTCTATTATTTGGCCTATACTTTTTTATATCTATTTTTGATGATAGTGTTATCTGTTTTGTTGAGCAGGTTAAAGTGCTCTAAATATTGTGTCAATTTTTTAGCAAGTTAAAAGTGTTAAAAAACTCTTGTGACCTTCTTGTTCCAGTTCACTATCGCCCAGTCCAATATTCACTACAAAAAAACAGGGCTATCCCAGCGGTTTTGAACAGGGCTATCCCAGCGTTTTCAAAAGCGCTGGGATAGCCCCAAAAAGCGCTGGGATATGGTCAAAAGGCATTTTTTTTCCCGACGCTTCAAACCACCGCACAGTGAATGCGCGCAGAAGAGGATCTCATTAATTTGGTTTTCTGCAACCAAACCTCTTGTCTACTAGCTATGAAGGCATATTTGCAATGCCTTCTTACTACCTTCTCTAACATTTGATTCGTTTACACTTCTGAATTTCAACATCAAATGGTTGAAGGTGTGATTTGATGGGAATATTCATATACTCGCATGCAACAGTTGAAATTCGAGCATACAAGTTCTTCGTCTACCTTTAAAGGCTTGTATTAGTCATTCAGAAGATTCCTACTCGCAACAGCAAGAAGTGCCTTGTTTTATGACTCGATGTTTATTTATGATTTTATTCTATATTATTATTATTATTATTATCAAAAGCTCAATGGTCTTCAAGAAGGGAAGCACATTGGCTAGCTATTTTAGAAGTCTTCCCCTGAAACACAAAATCTATTTTAGATTCCCCCATTTCCTAGTAGAAAAAAAAAAAAAAAGAAAAACCTTTTGACCCCAAGCATGCTGGTGCAGGTCCTTTGTTGGACTCATCACCTATATAGTATTTATTGATTTAAAAATTTTAATACTACTAACTAACTCATAATTATTTATGTAGCACATATGAGTGATGAAAAAAAAAAGATAGATTTATGATTTAAGTAAAAGTGACAGACAATTAATCATAACCTGTTACGTAAAATAGTTATTAACTTATTGCAAATGTTGTGATTTAATTTATATGTGGTACTAGAATTACTTATAATTATTAGCACTACTTTAATTTGACCTATATTTTATTCTCGTGTTTCTCAAATCTCCCCTTCCTCTTGAACCCAGCATCTCTATATATGTTGTACTTGTCTTGTATCCCTAGATATAGTACTATAACTTGTACTTGTCAAATTCTATTTTGGTCTAATTCTCACTCTCTCCCTCCATCCCTGCATCACTACTAGTTTATAGTTGAAACTCTATAAAAGGAGAAGAGACGTGGTATGAAAGAGTGAGGGAAAAAAATGTAGAGTTCTCAAGGTAACAACCTAATGTCTTCTAGTATGTGTGAGAAAAATTTTTGGAGACTGCTTAAGGCAGTAACCTTATTTGTGAAAGTTATGTTCAAGGCAGTAGCCATATTTGTGGAGAATTATGTAACCTGATTTCTCCTTGTTTGTGAGTTTGAGCTTTGAAGTACTCTAATAAAAACTATCATTTTCCCTCTTTCTTGTGAGTGTTTACTTTTCAGTAGGCTTTGCAAAGCCAATAAAGTGGTATCGGAGCTTTCGCCCATTCTAATAGCTTTACTATATGGATGCTTTTTGATTAATTTACGTTCTTGGGATGTTTAAGTGGTCAAATTAGACCATCATTTTTGTGAAACTTGTTGGTATTATTAGAATCTATGATGTTCAGTTTATGCCCTTCTTGTCGCTTGGTTGATGGATGTGCCACTAGTCTTGGTTTTTTCCACATTTATGTACAATGCTTTTAAAAACAAAGAATTGAGATGACAAGAAGACATGGGGAATATGTCCCCAGTTTAGCAAAACCTATGGCTTGATTAAACTGTTTTGGGCATGTGAAAGCGTCAATTTGTTAGCAGCAACAGCAGGAAAAGAAGAAAATGTGAATTACAATTTGTTAGCAGCAATTTTAATTTTGTTGAATTACAATTTTAACCTTATTTTTTTATTTTTTAAGAATAAGAATTATCTAATTAAATTATGGGTACTTTTTACATTTTTTGAAGGCAAAACTAACTTTCTGAATCCTCTTCATATATATATATATATATAAGCAGAAATCTCATGTGAGAAAACATGAGGTTTTGCGAAGTGGCACATTCTATGTAAAGAGAATTGAAATATTTTTATATGCAACATAAGAGATAAGAAAAAAATTAAATATTGACTTTTTGTTTCATTTGGTTCAATGTTATAAGATTTTTCTAATTAAAAAATAAATATTCTTTGTATCATTTGGTTTAATATTTTAAGACTTTTAATCCATCACACATACGGGTAAGCCTCTTTGCATTTTAATTCACCATTTTTACCATTTTCAAATATATGTAAACCAAAAACGATATCATTTACCTTCAGTTTTTAATTTTTCATGTCTCACTGCCACGATCAATTTACTTTCCTGGGATCTTTTGTCGAACATTTTTTTTACTTTGTGTTTGCATTTATTTCTTGCAGATTTTAATTAGACCATCTTGTTTGTCAAACTTATTGTTTATACAAGGATCTACTGCTATTTGTGCCTTCTACGTTGCTTGGTTGATGGATGTGTAGCCCACTAGTCATGGTTTTTGCCACATATACGTTCAATAAAAACAAAGAATTGAGATGTCAAGGAGTAATGCTACTTGTAGCTTACGGAACAATAGCTTTTCCCATATAGGTAGGTAGACAAGGAGCAATAGAGTAAATCATGCCTTGGCTAGACGTGAGAGGCAAGTATTCCGTCATTGTTAGTTTGGAAGAAATCTATTCTTAGTGATAATTGATATTCAAAACTCTCTTTAAAAGATTGTATTTCATAGTTGGATAAAAGTTTGTTGTGCTGACACCCCCACCTCCCCCAAAAAAAAAATTACAATTCAAAAATCTACATCAAATTTATAACGCAAAACTCTCTCTACTTTTTGTTTGGTTCCAGATCTCAACCGCTGCATGTCTCACTCCTTAACTCAAAATTTTGACAAATAGGTGGAGCCCACACACTTATAACTCAAAATTTTGGAAACGTCCTAAATGCTGAACTTAGTTTACATGAGTCTAACTCAAAATTTTGGATTTTGAATTATGAAACACAACTCAAAAACTAAACCAAAAAACTTACATTTTAGTAGGGCCTACATTTTTGAGTTTTGCGTGATGCAAACCAAGTGATGTAACTCAAAACTTATCAAACCAATCATGCTAGCTTGTAAAGTCATAAAATTGAAGGAGTGTCATGTTTGACGAAAAAAATCCACAAGCACCTAAATTCCCAATGGATCTACCTCAAAAACTTGGATTTTAGTGTGAACCCCTCCTCTCATGAGAGAGGGAAAGGGTATTGATTGATGAGTTTATACTCTTAGAATTTCCAATTATTAAGTCAGATAATGATGGATTCATCAAGGGAAAAAAAATTAAATGATAACAGGCTGAAAATTCGCGCATGGAGCAACAAGTTTCGAATTGTTGACTATGTGCCGATTGGCTCTTGTTTGGGGTTCCGAGTCCCAATTCACTTCTATATTTTTATTATTATTTGCAGCTTCAAAGATTTTCCTTCTTGTTTTTGGGACCTAAATTTTAGCCGTTTTGAGGTTAAATGATACCGGTGGATATTTCAATTAAAATAATAATTTCTAAGATAATAATTTAAAAAAAATCCAATCATCTATTAAAATACTAATCTTATGTTTATTGATACACTCTTATCCTAAACCTAGACCATCATTGATTATAATTAAACCTTTAGGCCCGTTTGATTGCAGCGATTTTAATTAGTAGAGATAGAAAAAGGAGGAGAGAAAATGAGAAATTGGTGTGTTTGATAGGACAAAAAAATAGGGTGGAAAACTGGTGAAGATCATATAATTTCTTCCTAGACTTACCAAAATGCTATCTTCTCAATTTGAGGAGAAAATGAAGATTAATTAAAGAACACTCGAGACTTGACAGAGACCAAAATAGTCCTAGGCTGTGCACAACGTTTTCCATTGCTTCACGTTTCTTTATCCTTTTGTCCTCTTCTATTACTTTTCTTTGGTTTGTATTTCTTTTTACTTTTCTTTTTTTTTTTTTGTCTTTCCTCATTTGTCTTGGCTTTTTTTAATTTTTTTTTCATCCTTTTTTCCCCTTTTTTTTTAATAAAGTGCACATTCATATACAAAATTTTAATAAAAATATAATTTGTTACTTTTTTATTCAATAGAGGCATGAGAGTAAATTTATACAAACTATATTTTTCATCTTCTCAATTTTTTTTCTCAACCAAATAAAAGATTTTTTCATCCTCTCAACCAAACACATATGAGAAAAAAATTAAATCACTTCTACAATTCCACTTTTCTATCTCTTCCCCTTTTCTATCTCTCCATTTTTCCATCCTCTCAACCAGATGCCTTTAAGAGAAAACTATAATTTATTTTATCCTTTTACTTTTCCTTCCCCTCAACCAAATGGACCCTTAAAGGACCAATTATAATTAGTTAGCTATAATCACACGTGTCTAGTCTTAGTTGTAGAAAGGTATGTATGTTTACTGTTAAATCTTAATTCAACTTTTAACTCTTAATTTGGTGATCCACTTAAGCACATGGTATATTTTTTTAGTTATTAGAACTTTTAGATTTGTTTTTAATGGAGTAATGGAAAATCTAATGAACAAAATTACAACTTTACTCGTATATATGTCATTGAAGACGGTGAAAATTAGAGGTGACGGATCCACTGGACAGATCCTATGTGAACGTATTAGGGTGGACGGATCAAAGGGCCACGTGGCGCTTAACAGGTTATTATGTGGTCGCTAAGAAACCCTAAATGGAAACGACTTGCCTCGCACAATAAACCCTAGTCTATAGAGTCCCAATATGAATAGAATTCCGACATTAGGGGGATTCTGGAATATACGCATCAATGGAGATCTTCCCTATAAGGAAAAGACTTGTTATGCAAGTATGAGACTCGATTCTACACTACTATATAAACCCAAAGACCCACGAAAAATAGGTACGCATAATTCATCCTAGCTCTGGCACTCTAGAGTTGTAGAAAAAGGTTTACTGACTTAACCTTCGGAGGGTCCTTGGCTGGTTCCACACCGGTATCCTCTTAGGGTTTTCTTTTTGTGTTGTGCAGGGATCATTTCAAGCGTACGAGGACCGTGTGGCTTACTGTTAATTTTTCGGCATCATCAGTTGGCACCGTCTGTGGGAAACAAACGTGCTATTCTTAGCAAAGCCGTACAGATGCTTCCCGGGCCAATAGTTGCATGGTACTTACTCGCTCGATGGCGACCACCAACAATGTTTAGGGAGATGAACCTCGCACAACTGCCCTTGAGAGACAAGTTTAGATCCTCGCCATTGCTGTGGAGCACCTTACGAAGCAGAACTATGATTTGGAAGAGCAGCTGTGACAAAAGAACGCAGGGCATAACACTCAGGAGGAGGATCAAGAAGGCACCAGTGCTGAATAAAGAGACCAAAAGGGGCCAGAAGGAAGTAATGCCCCAAGCAGACTGGAAAGGCAGGACATGAGTCGTCCGTCAATCACTGAAACGGCTCCACCCCACATTATGGCGGAGATGCAAATGATGAGAGAACGGATGAATTTTATGATGAACGCCCTCAAGGGGAGAGAATCAAGCGACCTCGATGACTTGGTCCACCGAACGAATTCGCCATTCATAGCACCTGTTACTTCTTTCCCTTTTCCACCAAAGTTCCGTATGCCACAGGTGGAAAAGTACGACGGAAACAAGGATCTGCTGGATCACTTGGAATCTTTCAAGACCCTGATGCACCTTCAGGGGGTACCAGACAAGATCATATGCAGAGCCTTCCCCACCACGCTGAAGGGCCCCACAAGGATCTGGTTTAGCAAGCTGACGCCCAACTCAATTAGCACCTTCAAGGAGTTAAGCACTCAGTTCGCCTCACACTTCATCAGTGGACACAGGTACAAAAAGTCCATTGCATGCCTGATGAACATCAAGCAACGAGAAAACAAGACGCTGAGGTCTTACATAACCCGCTTTAACAAGAAGGCTTTTTCAATTGACGAAGTGGACGATAAGATACTCGTAGCTGCCTTCATGAACGAACTGCAAAAGGGTAAGTTCCTGTTTTCCTTATACAAGAACGACCCCAAAACTATGTCGGATGTGCTATTCAGGGCAACTAAGTACATGAACGCAGAAGATACGTTGCTGGCCTGAGAAGAGTGGCCCGAGAAGAGGAAAAGACAGGAAGACACACGGCAGGACAGAGGACCAAAGAGGGCAAGGACTGGAGAACAACGGGAGGACAGGCGCTCAAAGTCCCCTGCGGGAAAATTCATGAGTTTCACCCCGCTGACTGCTCCGATCGACCAAGTATTGATGCAAATCAAGGACGAAAGAGCCTTGACCTTTCCCGAAAAGCTGAAGGAAGATCCTAATAAGAAGCCTAGGGATAAGTATTGCCAGTTCCATCGCGATCACGGCCATGACACGTCTGACTGTTACGACCCGAAGCAATAAATCGAAGCTCTTATATGACAAGGAAAATTGTAGAGATTTGTTAACAAGGAAAGGACGGACTAGTCGCAAGAACAGGCCCCCTGACAGGAAAATGAACGTCCTAGGCCGCCTATAGGCGACATAAGAATGATAGTAGGGGCATCACTGGGTTGTCTAAAAAGGCCAGGAAAACTTACTTACGGATGGTTCAAAACGTTCAGCTAACAGGCTCCGTACCAAAAACACCATGGGTGGACAATGCCGTCATTGGGTTCTCAGAAGAAGATGCCCGACAACTCCATCACCCACATGACGATGCACTCGTAGTCAGCGTACGAGTAGGAGATTACAATATGCACCAAATTCTGGTCGATAATGGCAGCTCGGCTGACATCCTCTACTACCTGGCATTTCAACAAATGAGGATTAATAGAGAACGATTGATTTTGACGGACGCTCCGCTCGTTGGATTCGGAGAAACATGGGTATTCCCCCTTGGTGCAGTTACATTACCTGTGACAGTAGGCGACTACCCCCAGCAGATCACTAAAGATGTAACCTTCCTTATGGTCGATTGCTCATCCGCTTACAATGCTATCATAGGGCGGCCAACCCTCAACTCATGGAAGGTGGTAACCTCAACCTACCACTTGATAATCAAATTCTCTACGGAATACGGAGTAGGGGAGCTGCGCGAAAATTAGGTGGCCGCGCGCAAATGCTACATAGCAATGATGGAGATGGACGACCACCTCAAAGCCATGAACATAGAAGAACATCAGACGATTAAGGAACCCGTGGAGGAGCTCGAAGAGATACCCCTCGATGACTTTAAAAGCGACTAAACTACGAGGATTAGTACCCTCGCTAGCCCAATGGTTCGCCAAGCGCTGACTACTTTCCTTAGGGATAACCTGGACATATTCGCATAGAGCCATGAAGGCATGCCGGGGATAGATCCCTCCGTTATGGTGCACAAGTTGAATGTGTTGCCCACCTTCACACCTTTCCGTCAGAAGAAGAGAGTATTTGCCCCCGAGCAGGACCAAGCTATAGCGGAGGAAGTTTGCAAGCTGCAAGAGGCGAACTTCATTAGGGAAGTCTACTACTCCGACTGGCTAGTAAATGTGGTAATGGTCAAAAAAGCCAGCGGCAAGTGGAGGATGTGCGTAGACTTCACCGACCTAAACAAAGCATATCCAAAAGATAGTTATCCCCTCCCACGGGTTGACATCTTGGTTGACTCCATGGCACAACACCAGTTGCTAAGCTTCATGGATGCTTTTTCAGGTTACAACCAGATCAGAATGGACGAAGCCTATTAAGAGAAGACTTCGTTCGTCACCAGCTAGAGCCTCTTCTGCTATAGAGTGATGCCATTCGGCCTCAAGAATGCGGGCGCGACGTATTAGAGGCTTATGAGCAAGATGTTCATGAGGCAAATTTGTAGAAATGTCCAGGTCTATGTTGATGACATGCTGGTAAAAAGCCAAAGGGAGGAAGATCACTTAACGAACCTCAGGGAAACATTCGACACCCTTCGCTTCTACAACATGAAACTCAATCCAGGCAAGTGTGCGTTCGGAGTGACGGCTGGAAAGTTCCTAGGGTTCATGGTGTCTCAAAGGGGCATCGAGGCCAACCTGGACAAGATCCGGGCCATAATGGAGATGGCACCTCCAAGGAACGTCAAAGAAGTCCAGAGCCTCAACAACAAGATAGCGGTGTTAAACAGATTCATATCAAGGGCAACAGATAAGTGTCTACCGTTCTTCTGCACGCTAAAGAAGTCTTTTGAATGGACGACCGAGTGTTAGCAGGCATTCGAGGATCTAAAGGCCTATCTTTCATCTCCTTCTTTGCTCAGTCCTTCCCAGCCTGGGGAAGAGCTATTCCTTTACCTAGCAGTATCCTCGGTAGTCGTCAGTGTAGCATTGGTCAGGGAAGAAGACAAGATACAGAAGCTCATGTACTACACAAGTCGTACGCTCCGAGGTGCAGAAGAGAGATACCCACCAATGGAGAAGCTTGCCTTCGCTTTAGTTACCGTGGCCCACAAGCTCAAGCCTTACTTCCAAGCTCACACACTGATCGTCCTGATGGAAAAACCCCTAAGGAGAGCAATGAATAATCTTGAAACTGCTGGACGGGTTGTGTTATGGGCAATCGAATTAAGTGAGTTTGACATACAATATCACCCCCGCACTGCCATCAAGGGACAGGCGGTCGCCGACTTCATTGCAGAATTCACCAACATAGAAGGATAGGAGGCAGAAGAGGTCCCACAATGGAGCATCCACACAAATGAATCCTCCAATAAGCAAGCAGGTGGAGTTGGCGTAATACTCCATAGCCCAGAAGGAGATAAGATAGAATGCATGATCCGTCTAGACTTCCCTACAATGAACAATGAAGCGGAATATGAAGCCTTAGTAGCAAGACTGGACCTTGCCATTACCGCAGGAGCTGAAAATTTAGTCCTCTACTGCGATTCCCAAGTGGTGATAAGTCAAGTTAACAGAGAATACGACTGCAGGAATGAACGGATGAAAAAGTATTTGGAACAGGTGAAGGACCAGATCAACAATCTCCAAGCAAAGGTCATTCAAATCCCAAGGGAGGAGAATGAGCACGCCGACCGACTCGCTAAAGCAGCGTCTGCAGAACATATGGTTATCCCCGGCCAGGTACTATCCTTTGTTCAAGTCTCACCACTAATAGACTGCATCAGTGAATAGGAGGTTGGATTCAAGAACTGTTGAACAACACCAATAGCGTCCTACATGAAGGAGGGCGTGCTACCAGAAGAGAAGGAGGCTGCTAGAAAATTAAAGGTCCAAGCTGCCCGTTTCATCCTGATCAAAGACGTTCTCTTCAAAAGAGGATTCTCTCGACCCTACCTAAGGTGTCTTGGTCCCGAAGAAGCAGATTATGTTATGAGAGAAGTTCACAAGAGAATTTGCGGGAACCACTCGGGGCCGCGCTCGTTGGTACAAAAACTAATTAGGGCAGGATACTATTGGCCAACCATGCAGAAGGATGATCATGCATATATGAAGGCTTGCGACAAATGTTAGAGATTCGGCAACCTAATCAAGTAACCAACAGAGGAACTTACCCCTATGACGGCCCCATGGCCGTTCGCTCAATGGGGGCTAGATATCATGGGTCCATTCCTAACAGCAGTAAGGCAACTAAAGTTCCTAGTGGTCGGCATTGACTACTTCACCAAATAGGTGGAAGTGGAAGCCTTATCCACTGTTACAGAAAAGAATATACGAATTTTCGTATGGAGGAACATCATTTGTAGATATGGCATACCAACAGTGTTGGTTTCTAACAACGAGAAGCAGTTCGACAACGACACATTCCAGAATTTCTGCTCCCAACTTGGGATTAAGAACCATTACTTATCCCCCTACCCACCTACAGGCCAACGGACAAGTTGAGGTGACGAACCGATCCTTGCTCAAAATCATCAAGACTCGACTCAAGGGGGCAAAGGGGATATGGCTAGAGGAATTGCCAAGTGTCTTGTGGGCATATAAGACAACGGTACGGACACCTATAGGAGAGACCCTATTTCGATTAACATATGGGAGTGAGGCAGTCTTCCTGGCAAAGTAGGACTAACAAGCTATAGGGTGGAGAACCATGATGAAAGCAAGCACGATGAAACCATGAGCTTGTAGCTTGACCTAGTGGACGAAGTAAGAGCAACGACCAAGCAAAGGCTAGCACGGTACCAGAATCTCATGGCCAAATACTACAATTCCAGAGTTAGACACAAGGACTTCCAGATTGGAGATCTCGTCTTAAGGAAGGTAATGGGCGCCACTAGGGATCCTACCCAAGAAAAGCTCGGCCCCATCTAGGAAAGACCCTACAAAATCATGTCATGGCAAAGGAAATGCACCTACCACCTCGAAACACTAGACGAGCAAAAGCTGCACCATCCATGGAACACCAAGCACCTAAGAAAGTACTACCAGTAGGAGACAACATCCGACAGATTCTTAGTTTATTCAAATTTTTCTAGTTTTATTTAATTATTGCAACATTCTTCAGTTTTCTAGACGGTTTATTTTTGCTACATTAGCATTCTTTTGAGCTTCTTTTTCTTTCAAGAACAACTTTTTGGCTTAATAACGAGAGGAATATTCAGATATGATTGATGTGTTTTTCTACGAAATTTTGTTAAGTCCATAAAGTGGACGGTTCATCCTAGGAGGGTGAATATTTTGTTAAGTCCATAAAGTGGACGGTGTACCCCAGGAGGGTGAATATTTTGTTTAGTCCATAAAGTGGATGGTGTCCCCTGGAGGGTGGATAATTCATAGTCCATAAAGTGGACGGGTTTGTTACTAAATAGACAAATCTATTAGTCCATAAAGTGGACGGTTCTATTATTAAATAGGCAAATTCATAAAGTCCATAAAGTGGACGGGTTCGTTACTAAATAAACGAATCTATTAGTCCAAAAAGTGGACAAATCTATCATTAAATAGACGAATTCATTAGTCCATGCAGTGGACGGATCTATTATTGAACAAATAAATATATCAAGTCCATAAAATGGACGAGTTTATTACTAAATAGAAAACATTTATGATTAGTCCATAAAGTGGACGGACCTATTATTGAGTAGACCAGTTAGTCCACAGATGGACGGGTCTATTACAAAGAACAACAAAATGGATGGTTCGATGATATATTCTAAAAGTCCATAAAATAAAGATACATGCATAGAGGACGGAATGATTGAAATCTTTTAGAATGGTTTACCCCAGGAAGACGAAACTCTCAAAAAAAAATTATTCGAGTCCTTAGATCGGATGAATCCAACTTATGGATAATGAATGGTGCCACTGGACAGACTCATCCTGAAGGATGTTAACTACCAGGTCTAAATAGTAGACGGGTTCATGGCAATGATAAAATTGATAACTACACATGACGAATCCATTTAAAAGATCTTAAAATGGTTACAATTCTATTAAAAAAAAAATTATTGAGGAAGGGGGATGTTTTCAACATTTTCCGAGGCTCTCTCCAGCTGACAGTCATCACCCTTGACAGGCTGAACTTGATTTTCAATAGGAACTAACCCCCCGTCACCAAGAGCAGCATCGTCAGCAAATAGATCCTCCGTACTATCAAATATGACGAGCTGAGCAGTGACTTGGGCTTGTGTATCAATATTGAGATGAGAAAAATCAAGGTCAGGGTAAGCTTTCTTAGCCTAACGGACAGCATCATCGAAGTCGTCCGCATAAGAAATCCCAAGCTCCTTCAAGAGGGCGTCAGAGTCGCGATATTCATGGATCGCTGCCTCCTTTGCCTGACAGAGGTTGTCCTTGGCATCTTTAATCTCTTTCTCCTTACCTTCAAAGACCTTTTTCATCGTCTCAATCTATTCTAGAAGTTCTGTGTTGGCTTTTTCCGACATGTCTAATTTTTTCTCCATGCCAAACTTCCAAGCCTTTAGACCAATCAGCTCATCCTCTGTCTCGTTGGCCTTCTTCCTTATACGGTCCAGCACCGTCTTATGAGTCAGGCATCGTCCCATCAGCCCTTTCATCATCACCATCGCCTTAAAACAAAAGGTGGTTAGTGACGGACACAAATGGACGAGAAGAATAGAAAATGGACTTACTTACCTGAGTAATACAGAAAAGCCCGGTCTTCCCCATAGTCTCCGTAGTATGATTGCTTAAGTCCTCATAGTCTTCGGATGTTATGATGGACGAAATTTTCTCTAAAGCATATTTAGAGTCTTCGCGGAGAAGGACGGGTGGCTTATCTTAGGTAGTAGACAGACCCTTCATAAAACCCTTCCCCGCTCTGAGGTTGGCAGGGGTAACCGTCTTCTCAGCTTCTAACCCCACGACGGGTTCCAAGACGGTTTTGGGCTTCTTTGGGAGACGGCCTTGCTTCTCCGACAGTTTTCTTTTTATAGAAGGGTTGGATGAAGCCGTCTCCTTAGGTAGCTGTCCTTCCACTTCTTTCTTTTTGGCTGCCTGTTGCTTGATGACGGCCCTTCTCTTGGCAACATCCATTTCTGTACAAGAGTGGATAGATATTTTTAAAAGAAAAAAAAAAACTGCAAAGATTGGATGACGAACTTACGTTGACGAACTTGAGCATTGTATCGACGGGCGGCTTTAGTTGGCTCAAGACCGTCGCAGTACCAATAGAGTGTGTCGAACGTGACAAACTTTGCCCACGTCCCCTCCTCTAACTTTGTTTTATTAAAGATCTTCTCCAAAAAGCTCCACTGTTCTAAAGTGACCTGAGGACGGTCTTGAACTACAGAAGAGAATGAGGGGATGGTCAAAAAAATAATTAAAAGAGCCAAGTGATATCCTGAATATGACAGATACATACCAGACGGGGGTATTATTCCCCATGTTGTGTTGACGGGCATAAACTCATGGTCCCCAGGACAACACATCCACTCGTCGCCCTCTAAGAAAAAATACCGACTCTTCCAGTTTTTGTTGGAGTCGGGGGTTTCACACATAAGCGTTGTGTGGGGGTTCCTAGGTACAAAACTATACATACCTTTTGATTGAGCAATCTCAACTGGACTGTAGCAAATAAAAAACTCTTCTAATGTCAACCTTCTGGCTCCGTCAGACATTGCCCTATACAAGACCTCCACGCCGAGGAAGACCCTCCAGGCGTTTGGGGCTATTTGGTTGACAGACACGCCTAGGTACTGAAGGAGTTGATGGTGAAGGGAGCTCAGAGGGAATCTGAGCCCTGCCTTCAACATCTGCTCATAGACCCCAACACCCTCAACACCCTCGTGGTAGCATTTTTTCGACATATAAGGAAGACGGATGGGAATGTTGTCGGGTATTTGGTATTTTCCCCTTAATGTCTTGAAATGAGATTCTTTGATTGTGGAAACAAAAGCGTTAACCATCCATATGGGTAGCATTATGAACTCCCTCATTCCATTAGGACCTATGACGGACTGAATTTGGGGTTCTGCACCTTTTATACCATCATTTGAATCACCCTTTGACTCATCCATCTCCATATCCTCATTTGTTGAGGGAGAGGTGGCTGATGGAGTTCTATCTTCATTTGACACATCTTGGTCTTTGTGACCTGATGGGAACACTTCATCGTAGCTCGCCCCATCACTGACAAATGACTGGTTACTCGACGCATTAGACACGACCTACACGTTATTGTAAACCCTAAGACTCTGATGGGTCTAGAAAGGATGACGGTAGTATTGAGTTTAGAAACAAAGTGCGTGAAAATTTAAAAATGCTTACCGGATAGTGGCTGGACGGTAACAGGCTTAGATGACGGATATGACAACTGAATGGTGTAATCAGTTGACAAAGATGACAGATGCGCTCTGATCGTAGATTTCAGCAGAAAGTAAAGAAATGAGAAGAAGAGAGTTCAGTTTATATAGAGGGAACGGCACGGAAGATGAAGGGACGCTTCGATCTAAGTGAACAACCATTCAGTAAACGCCACATGTCCATCATTAATGATCTTAGGCCAGCCTGTCAAGGTCAAAGTATTCCCCGAGAATGGATTGAACCGTCACCCCACGGTCCTTCAACTGAGAGATCACGGACCCATAGGGCAATGAGGCAACTGAAGAGGGTGAAAATTAGAGGTGACAGATCCACTGGACGGATCCTATGTGAACGGATCAGGGTGGACGGATCAAAGGGACACGTGGCGCTTTACATGTCATTATGTGGTCGCCAAGAAACCCTAAATGGAAATGACTTGCCTCGCACGATAAACCCTAGTCTATAGAGTCCCAATACGAATAGAATTCTGACATTAGGGGGATTCTGGAATATACGTATCAATGGAGATCTTCCCTATAAGAAAAAGACTTGGTACACAAGTATGAGCCTCGATTCTACACTACTATATAAACCCAAAGACCCACAGAAAATAGGTACGCATAATTCATCCCAGCTCTGGCACTCTAGAGTTGTAGAAAAATGTTTACTGACTTAACCTTCTGAGGGTCCTTGGCTGGTACCACACCGGTATCCTCTTAGGGTTTTCTCTTTATGATTTGTAGGGATCGTTTCGAGCGTACGAGTACCGTGTGACTTACTGTTGATTTTTCGACATCATCAGTCATGAAGTAAAGAAATTACTCCTTGAAGTGAGATAGAACGAAAATTGCAAAATATGACATCCAGAATATTCTTTTATAAACTTAATTTGAACTTATCTCATTTGATAAATAAATAAACAAAAGCAATTTTTTTTTAGCAAAATCCAAACTTTAGAACCCAACAGCAACAACTCTCGTCATCTTCAATTTTGTGCTGTTGTGAGAAATCAATCGCGTGATTCACGTCACTTGACTGGTACTAAAAACTGGCAATATGTACCGATTGCTTGCTAAGCATTAAACAATCACTGTCCATGGAAAATAGAGAGTTTGTTTGGTTAAAAAAATAATAATAATAATACAAACAAATTTTTTTTTGGGGGAAATTCACTGTTCATGGAAATTTTAAGCAAATGATTTGCTTGAAAAATAGTCAAGTCAGTTTTTTTAGTTGGAGTAGAGTGGGACTCACGAAGTCGTTTTTATTTTTATTATTGTTTATTTTTTAATTTTATAAAAATGCCACTCATCTTAATTTTTTGTATATGAAAAGACCAAAAACTGAGAATAAAAAACACACCCAAATATGTTTTTAATTGGTGAGAGTGAGACACAAGAAATGAAAACAGAAAAAAAACCTTGTTTCAAAAAAAAAAAAAAAAACAATAAAAACCTGTTCAATGTGCCGTGTGGTACCACTGTTTTGTGATTTTTTTTAGAAGAAGGATAGAATGGATTTATTTAAGGGGAATGTTAATGGATATTCCAACAGAATTAGTTTAAGAACTATTTTTAGAAATATTTTATTGAAAAATAATAAAATAATTAATTTTTTTGACAGTTTTTATATTTCTCATTAAAATAGTGTTAAAATTTTTCCGAATATGATTTAAGGTGAGTTTAGTTAAGCTTTTTCAAATTGTGCTTTTTGAAAAAGTGACGGTTTTAAAAAGTACGGTATGAAATTAAGTTTTTTTTAAAAAGCAGAGCGTTTGGTAAAAACTATCAAAAAGTGCTTTTTGAAAAATTTGAGTGTTTAGCTAGCACTTATAAAAGTAGTGGTTTGAGTTGTAAATTACCAAAAATGACAAAATATATATATATATATAAGAGATTTTTTTTTTTGTTTTAATTACTTCCTTCTTTTTAATAATAATAATAATAATAATAATAATAATAATTGTAAGGACACATTTTGTAATGGACCCTAGACAATAAAATTTGTAGAGCATGGGTAGAAAGGCTAGGCACTAACAAAGTAAAAAATGGGTGATCTCCAATTCCTAGGAATAATAACAAAGGCAGAGTTTATGGGGATCTTCTCGTCCTCGGCTCAGTCTGAGGACTTTGTTCCTTCAAACTGGCCAACATTAGGGTCGTCCTCCCCCTTTCATTGTTGGGAATACTCTTGGTTATATAGTCTCGTTTTAGCTAATCTTATCCCTTCATTTGTCGGTTATCTGAACTCTGGGCATAAGGGTCTGTCCCATCATCTGCTTTTGCAGGTTTTATGTTAGTTCTCAGCCGCCCTAGCAGACTCTAATAGTTGAAGTGACCGAGGCATCTGGATTTGCTAGTCACTTCACCATTAAAGCGGCCAGAATGTTGGTGGAATACATTTTAATGGGTGTGGGATATTTTCCCCTCATTAACGTCGGTTCGCCGAGGAGATGGGCGTCCCATCTCCTCAGCGAGGCCCTTTAAGGGCCTGGGCCTTTCCTTTCTATCCTCGGCCTCTGTATTCTCCTCGGCGCGGGCCTTGGGCTGGCTATGGAGTGGGCCTTGGTTGTTAATATTTGGGGCCCCACAATAATAATAATAATATTATTATTATTATTAATGACTTCTCAATAGTAATTGGCTCTTTTAATTTTTCTTAGAATGGAATACATCATCATTATCTTAAAACTTAATAATTTTAGTTGTATAAATCTTTGTAATAAGTTTTTATTGAGACTTATATTTTTCTTTTAGTAATTATTATACTCATTATTATTAATACTAATGAACTCATTTCAAATGATTTTTTTTCCCTTAATAACACTACATTTTCACAAAAAATTCACAATAAAGTCTATGTGACAAATTGTTAATGGTAGATAAAAAAAATAAAAAAATAAAAATGTCAGTAGTAGATCCAGATGAGAATCAATAACAACTTGCTACAAAAAGTTTTTTATGAAATTATTATGAAAATATTGTGTGAATAGCACTATCTTTTTTTTCCAAAGAACAATAACACCAATTTAAAAAAATTAGGGAGACAATAAAATGTCACAATATTTTTACAGTATTCTTTGTTTTTAGTTCTAATCAACCATAGTATAATATTTTATTAATTAATTTTTTTTTTTTGACATATGAAATATTTGACAGCTCAACTGTTGTGAAAAATTTTATGATAATTTATTGTGTCCTAATTTTATAAATCTCCTTACACGTATCCCACTCAAACCACTTTTTATTTTTCTTTCTATTTTATTTTTCTTCTCTTTTTTTCTCATCCACCCATTTCTTCCCAATTCCCATCAAATACCTTTTCTTTCCTCCACCCACCAATGTCTCTATTCTTCAGCTCCAATTCTTCACCCAAAACACAAGAAGAAGAAGAAGAAGAGGAAGGAGAAGAAAGAGAAGAAAAAGAAGCTAGAAGCTAGCAGCAGTTTGAACTCTGTAGTCGAGATGATATTTTTTTTGTTAGAGATTTTTTTTGGCTTAGAGATCTCAGTAAAATTGGGATTTCAAAATAAAAACAAGGGTAATTTGGGGATAATATGTAGAACTAGCAATGGTAACAATGCAAGCTTGGAGCGTGTTTTCGTATTCCATCTCAGATGGTACATTATCAAAACGTGCTTTTGGGTCGATTGCAATTTCAAACGCACGATTTGGAAATCTTACCAAACGCCAAAAAATGAAAAAATCCCGATTTAAAATCGCAATAGTGCGTTTGGCCCAAAAACGCTGAACCAAACGGGCACTTATTAACAATTACCTTAAGAATACCTATTAACATGACCCTTTATTCAATAGCGAAAGGAGTTGCATCAGATTTTAGAGCATATGGAGAACTACCCTAAGCTTTAGAGAAATGTAAACAGATCACAAAATAGTGGTTTTCTCGATGGAGACATGTATTGTACAAATAATTGTAGGGTTTTATTGATATATATCCTTAGGGAATCTATTAATAAATTATTTTTAAAAAATTATAGAAAAATAAAAGCTAACTATTTTTTAAAATTTTTAATAAAAATTTTATTAAAATGAATGATTAATGTAGGCAAATATTTACCGAACCCATAGTAATAAAGAGAGCTGCCCGAAATTGAAAATAAAAGTTCAAAGAAGTAGTCCCAAAATTGCTAACGTGGGAAAGAAATAATTAAGATAGAAAGAAACTTCCAATATTTTGCTAACCTTTTTAAGAATCCAATTTCTTTGGCCAGAAAAAAGTTAAGTGTCATAACATATGCATGATTGGTGATGCATAGATAAGTGGTGATATGGAGAAGCAGGGATAGACATGCATTCTCTACATTTTTATAATAAAAAAAAAAAAACAATGTTTACAACATTTTTACAATACTTTTACAACAAATCTTAAATAGTACGTTGTTACTGACTATAATTTAAATAGTGAATTCAAATTAGAAGTAACTAGTTGCTAACTTGTGCTATGCACGGGAACCTACCTATTTGTGAGGTAGACTAAAATAATTTTATAAAATCTTAAATTGATTAATAAACTACACCATTGTATGATTTGCTCTTGTATGACTTCAATTTGTGTTACAATTTGATGAAGAAGTCGTTGCTTGAACGTGTAACGGCTTACAAAAAATTTGTTAAATAGTTTCAGATATTGCAAAAAAAAAAACTCAAAATTTCAGATATTAAAACTTCTAAAAAACCAAAAAATATTAAAGAATCAGATGATTCACTGCTTAGAAATTATTGAAACAAAATAATATATATATGACTAAACAATAGAGAAATATAAGAGAAAGATGAGTTACATTCAAAAGAATAATACATGACTATAACTATTGAAAATAATCAAAAGATTCAGAGCCTACAAATTATAGATAATATATGTGTGTGTGTGTGTGTGTGTGTGACTACACAAATTCAGATGTTAAAACTTTTAAAATGTCAAAAAAGATATATAATTAAAGAATAAGTTATTGAAACAATTCAAAAAATATATGACCATTCAAAAGAGAAATATATATAATAAAAAAAAAAGTACACGAACCCATAAAGCAATAAGTTTTAAATTTTAACGGGACTAAATTTTAAACGAACCTTATCAGCATGTGGGCTGTGGCCCACGCTAGTTGAGCAAGAGCCCATGTTGAAATAATGAAAGTCATACCTCCTCCTAATATATCGTATATAAAGTTTTTGCCTAAGAAGTTAACGTACTTTCATATCGTGAGGTGAAACAAAGACATATGCAGTAGCAGCAACCTTAAATTTCAATTATTGCAAGCTTTTTTATCTTGTAAAAAATGGCTAAAGAAAGTTTGGTGGTTCATGTACAAAAAATAATTTTTAAAAAATACATGAAAAACCATAAAATAATTTTTTTTAACAAAGTAGAGGAGAAGAAAATAACAGAAGAAAGGCTCATACCTTTACTCGGTTTTAAAAAAAAAAATATATATTAGGGTTTGCACTACTTTTATAGTGTTCATGATTAACCTTGCAAATTTGGAGATAAATTATCAACGTTTGAGTTTGAGTTTGAGTTTGAGTTTAAGTTGGACTTGTTAGAGAGATAGAATTTCACTCCTTGTTAAGTTTGGACTAAATAAAAATAATTTTGTTTAAAAAAAAAATGATAATGATGAGTTTGAGTTTAAGTTGGACTTATTAGAGAGATAGAATTTCACTCCTTATTAAGTTTGGACTAAATAAAAATAATTTTATTTTAAAAAAATAATAATGATGTGGCAAGCTCTGAAGAGGTCAATAAAAAGTCAAAGACTTCAGTTTTATATTGTTAGGTTCTAAAGATTTAGGATTTTATGTATTTAGAACTCTAATGTGTAATGTTGGCAAACCATGATCAAAACAATATGTTTAGTCTTGTTTAGGCTTGCTCAAAGTTGTGTAATTTATGTAAAGTTGGAATCGAGAGGCTGCAGATGTATTAGTGCATTTCGGCCTGGCTCGATCGATCGAAGGTTAGACTCGATTGATCGAAAGTCGGCCAAAATATTTTTCTGCAGAATTTCCAACTTAGCCCTATCTCATTAAACATTTAGGGTTTTATGTTTTTGCCCTAGGTATATAAGGCAAAACCCTAGCTACGTTTTTAAGAGTTGCTCTGGTTGTATTTTTGCTCATACTTTGCGTTTTGTGTGAATCTCTTGTGAGATCCTTGAGGAGCTTTCCTTCACATAAACTTAGAGTTTTCAAGGTAGAGATATTATCAACACCTTGATGATCAACTCAATTGTCGTCATTGGAGCTTAAAGAAACACAAGCAGGAGTGCTTATATCTTTTGGATAATCCAAGAAAGAAGGAGTTTGTGGATTCGGAGCTTGCACGTGATCGTGTCAGTAAGTTCTACTGGTGGGTAGCAATAGGAAGTCAAACGGAGGTGCTTGTAAGTCTTATTGTAAGAACTTCGATTCTTTCGCATCGTGGATTCAAGTTTACCTTGAGAATAGCTAGGTCAAATCCTCTTCAGGTTTTTATCGTGTGGTTTCCTGGGTCATCATATCATTGTGTTATTTATATTTCCGCTGCTATATATTCTTCATATGATTGTTTGATTGTGATAACCTAGATTTGCATAATTTGACTAAGTTAATCATTTGGCTAATCAACTAGGTTAATACAATTGTTGTTTTAAGGGGTCTAAAAACCTAACATATATATATACTAATATTATGCCCATGTGATGCACGGTTTAATAAAAGTGTTAGGACATATGTGGATCTTGTTAGAACATATGTCATTGTAAATTGGCTAATCCTTTGACAAAATACACTTTACTTGTAATTGGGTAGATTTAGGATGAGTTTAATACATCAAGGAATAAGAGTTCAAGTCTAGTATTGAAGCCATGCAAATATGTCCAAGAAACAAGTAAAGAAGTGCAGTTCATTAAATCTTGACAGATAAATCTATCGAGGTTTAATGTTTAATTCTTAACAGCTTTCGACAGAAGCTGTATCTATCGAGAATTACGAAATTCAGATTTCCAGATCTGTTTTTCACGCATATCCAAGTTATTTGTGTAGGGTTTCTTTTCTCACAACCCTAAACATATATAAGGATTATTTTAAGGGCCATCTCACTTAATGAAAAGGTTGTTGCAATTGTTGTTGCACTCAAATTGTGACCGGAGACAATTTGTCCTAGTTCATCTTTCTCTTGTAGAAGCTGTTGCGTTTGTGCACCAAGGGTTTTGTAACCAAGGAGCTTCTTGATCTTCATCGTCTGGATGAATTGTAGAACTTTGCAGTAAACATCTTTCTCAAGTTGGTGTGTTAGTCACATACTTGGATCAGTGCATTGATTGGTTAGTCACATACTTGAAGCCGTGCATTGAAAGGAGAGATTGTCACTACATTCCAAGTCCAATTGTGTATTAGGGTAAGGGTTTAATTGTAAGTTGGTATTAGGTACTAGGATTCCTTTTACTTGTAACTGCTTGTTTTGATAATAGTGGATTCTCGGAAATGGTGACCTTAATTCACCTGGTGGGGTTTTGCCTCGGTGGTTTTCCCAATTTGTAAACAAATTACCTTGTCAAATTTATTTTCCGCTGCATTAACTTAGTTGGTGATTTGTTTGTGCTACCACGCGTATTGCATGTAATTGAATTTAGTTAATTCACTTGGCTTCCACTCTCTCTCTCTCTCTCTCTCTCTCTCTCTCTCTCTCTCTCTCTATATATATATATATATATATAGGGTTGGGTTCAAGTTACACCTAGTGTAACTCTAAGCAATGTTACACCACTCAATATTTTTTAATTGGATGCAAATATTGACAAATCTACCGTTAGATTACATTATTTTTGTATATTCTTCATGCTTGCAAAATTTCGAGGTGATCAAAGATTAACAGCCATGTCATCAATCAATTGTTAAAATTAACATTTTTGTAGTTTAAAATAATGCATAAAAGACGAGTTTATGGATCAAATGGTAAATAGCATCCAATTGATATAAAAATTGGCATGCATGTTAAGAACATATTAAACATGTAATTCAACGGTTGGATTTTCAAAATAATAATTCAATAACAAGTTATTGGGTGGTGTAACATTGCTTAGAGTTATACCATGTGGGCCTTTTATATGTTATGCAAGTAGAGTACGAAAACCAAGGTAGCCGACTTCAGAAATTAAAACACATTGGAGTCTATGCGATTTCTGATCGATTAAGTGGAGATCGAGAGCTGTCAAAAATCTTCTTTTGATCAATTGAGAAGAAATCAAATGTCTATCAAAACTTTGATTTCAATTGATCGAATGGCAGTTGAAATACTGATAGAATGTCCTCTTTGAGCTGCATCTTCACACTTTGAGCTTGAACATTGTATAACACAATCATTGATTATTACATTGTCATGGAATTTGCCAATCTAAAACCTAAGACTATGTAACAAGAGGCTTTTCGTGTCTTTGAGTTTTCACTGTCCTTAATATTCCAATTATGAACTTCAGCTATCAATAGTCCTAGCATCCAGGGAGATAACAAATCTAGATTCAGCATAGATATATTCTCTTTTTATAGTGCACAAATACCATGCATTGACCAACATTTGTCCCACATGTTCTATACTTTTTTTCTAACTGGTAAGTGCTTGTTCAGTTTTCTCATAACTAATAGAATCCTAATGTGATCTATCACATTTCTTGCTTTGTAATAGGTGAATCCATTTTGTCTCCTGGGGCAAGCAAGGGTTAAGCCCCCTTGCCATTCCATTGTCAAAAAACAGCTCTGGAAAGGCTAATGCATTGCATTTGCATATGTTTGGCGTTAGATATTCCTGAGAAATATTGGACCAAAATTATAAATATCCAAAAGAGGAAACCTTTCCAGTAGAACATCAGTAGTGTGTTTAGCACTTGATACTTGGCTGAGAGTAACATCACCAGTCATTTAATGCTCAATCCCAGCAGTCAGCTGCTATGCCCAAAATAGCAAGACATCCTTAGAAGAGATCTTACCATTTTTTACTAAATCCATGAAATAAATGTTGAATATTCTCTCTAGCAGCTTGACATCATCCAGCTGACCTCATCTACCTCAACCCCAAGCAACAGTTGTCCTATGACAACTGTGACAGCTTTTTCAGAACTTATGGGACAGCTGACCTAGTAACCTTAACATTACAGATTTTCCCTATTTGGCTAAAAACCAAAACTAACCAAAGAAACTATCATTTTCTTGCTAAAATCCTTTCCTTTTTTGTTGGTCTTTCCTTCAGCTGCTATTACTCAAAACAATAAAAGCTCCTTAAAACTAAACATACCATTTTGGCCAAATCCTAGGATGGATTTTTTGATGATTTATTGCTGATTGGGATAGATTTTGGCTGAGATTCTTTGCTAAATACTCCCTTAAACTCAACTATAAATAGAGCCTTTCACCAACACACCAAAGCACACCAATAGAGAAGAACAACTCTCTTGTAAACTTCTCTATTTTATCTCTTTCTACTTATCTTCTTAAGCTCTTAAGGAAGTTCTAAGCTTCTGAGTTTTTAGTTTCCAAATTAGGTACTAAACTCTTCAGCCCTTAGCTCATAACTGCCCTTCATAAGCCCTTATCCATCCTCTCGCAGAAAATCCCAGCAATATTGCTAAACACACTACAACACCATTACTCTTCTTATACTCATTCTCTCACTCTCCATATTTAGAAAATACATCTATCTTGCTTCTCATATCTCTAAATGCCTAAACACATCTTCATACACTTCTCTTACAAAATCTTTCCTCTTGGAAAGCAATCTCTACAACTTCTTGAGCAGCTATAATCTCATATTTTTACTATCTTTAACCTCCATATCTCGCATACTTCCATGTATCTTACAAATTATAAATACTACATCCCACAAAACATCTATATCTTTTACCATCTCCATACTTCTCAAGAGATATCAAAGACTCATACTAAAAGCCCTTCTCATGGAAGACATAAACTTCCAATACTAAAGCCCTTCTCCTAGAAGGCACAAATACTTCCTACAAAAGCCCTTCTCATGGAAGGCACAAACCTATCTTACAAAAGCCCTTACCATAGAAGGCAATACTATTCATAGCTTCACAATAACTAAAAGAGTATTATCAAGGGAAAATTCATTTAAGTGCATGATAAAGGGGAAAAACTTAACCAGCTTCTACACACAGTTGGACATACTTTCTCTCTCTCTAGTTGCACCCATTTTTTCCCTTCAATCTTGAAGTTATCATGGCAAACTGCCTCTCCACCACTGGAATCATCTCGCTGGACTGCTATCAACTCACTAATGCTACACAACTGGGCTACAAATCATACAAAGATAAGTCATTATGTTTTCATATCTTTAAATCTACATTATTGAATACATGATTTCTTCCCTTTTAAATACATATTACTTTATTTCAACTACTATTATCACTATTAATCAAAACTATTATATCAAATACATATTATTTATTTATTCAACCATTATCATGATTCTTAAACTTTGGACTTTACTTATTTTGTAGGCCTAAAAATATGCCGGTAGCTATTGGACTATGTGGCCTAATGTTGAGTTTCGGATGCAACTCCCCAAACATATTCGGGTTTAGCAAAGTCACTCCTGCAACGAACAACACATGGCTGCACACGAACAAATGGCCCCCCAAAACTCATCAAACCAAATATGCTAGCTTGTAAAGTCATAAAATTGAAGGAGTGTCGTGTTTGTCGAAAAAAATCCACAAGCACCTAAATTCCTAATGGATCTTCCTCAAAAACTTGGATTTTAGTGTGACTTATGAGAGAGGGAAAGGGCATTGATTGATGAGTTTTATACTCTTAGAAATTTCCATTATTAAGTCAAATAATGATGGATTCATTAGGGGGAAAAAATTAAATGATAACGGGTTGGAAATTCAAGCGTGGAGTAACAAGTTGGAAGCCTAATTCGGTGTAGACTAGATAGGTGTTGGGCCAACCCAGCCTGGAAATCCTTCTTCTTAGAAGCTAATGTCACACATCTAGCCAAAGTTAATTCAGACCACTGCCCTCTGCTCCTAAATCTAAAACCCAACATGGGCTCAACACCAAATAGACCCTTCAGATTTCAATCTATATGGTTGAGTCATAATGACTTTCCTGCCATTGTAAGGGAGGCATGGATAGGAAAAGAGGCAGACCTAGCAGGCGCAATCACAGGTTTCACGGTGAAAGCTCAAAGATGGAATAAGGAGGTGTTTAGGAATGTGTTTAACAGAAAGAAACAAATTATGGCCAGGTTAATAGGTACTCAAAGAGCTCTAGCAAATAATCCCAACAACTTCCTGCTCAAGCTTCAAGACCAGCTCTTTGAAGAATACAATCTCATCCTTTAGCTAGAAGAAGAGATATGGGCAATGAAGTCCAGAACCAACTAGACCATTTTTGGGGAAAGAAACACAAAGTACTTCCACATGTCAACTCTGGCACAGAGAAGCAAGAATAGGATTACCAATATACAAAGTAATGAAGGTGAATGGATACATAAAGTGGAGGAAGTTAAAGAAATCTTCATCTCAAGCTTTAAGAAGCTATATCAGACTGGGCAATGTTGCTACCCCTTGAACCATCAGTGGAATTCAGGCTGGTGTGTGAAGCTGAATTCGGAAGAAGCTAACAATATAGCCCATATTCCATCAGATGAGGAAATTTGGAGTGCCCTTAAGTCTATGAAACCTTACAAGGCCCCCGGGAGTGATGTTTTGCATGTAGGATTTTTTCAGAAGTTCTGGCTGGTGGCTGGTGAATCTGTAAAGAGAGAGGTCAAGGGAAGCTTTGTGAACCAAAAGGTCCCAAATTATCTTAACCAAACTTTGATTGCTCTCATTCCTAAGCAGATTGGTCTGGAATCTGTTAGCCATTAAAGACTAATAAGTCTATGTAATACTATATATAAAATTATCTCAAAGATCCTTGTTCAGAGATTGAAACCCCTTTTGCCATCCCTAATATCCCCCATGCAAGTTGCCTTTCTTGAAGGTAGGAGAAGGTTGAAAATGTCATTATTGCACAAGAGCTCATACACTCATTAAGAAAGAGGAAGGGAAAGGATGGCTATATGGTAGTGAAAATAGACCTGGAAAAGGCCTATGATCGCTTGGAATGGAGTTTCATCAAAATGGTCCTTGAGCACTTTGGCCTACCCGAAAACATCACAAAGCTAATTATGAGCTACGTCTCAACTACTTCAACATCTCTACTCTTTAATGGGAGTAAACTAGAAGAATTCCAACCTTCGAGGGGAATTAGACAAGATGATCCCATCTCACCCTATCTATTCCTATTATGCTTGGAATTCTTGGGTGCCCAAATTACCAGTATGTGAGAAGAAAGAAGATGGGACAAAATCAAAGCTTTTAGAAATGGCCCAAGCTTCTTCCATATATTTTTTGCAGATGACCTCATGCTATTTGCTAAGGCAAATGACAAGAATTGTGAAGCAATCATAGAGGTCTTAGATAATTTCTGCAGTCTAGCTGGTCAGAAGGTGAATCATGGGAAATCCAGAATTTATTTCTCCCCTAATGTCACAAGACGATATAAGAGGAACATATGCAGGAAAATAAGTATTAATGCTACCAACAACCTAGGTAGGTACCTAGGATTCCCTATCATTCACCAAGGTAGGGTCGGCAATGCTTTTAACTTTGTGTTGGAGAAATTTCAAGCTAAACTTACTGGTTGGAAACCAAAACTATTATCAAGAGCAGGCAAACTTGTTCTAGTAAGCTCTGTTGCTGCTCCTATAGCTGAATATTACATGCAATGCCATGCTCTCCCCACTAAGGTTTGTGATATAGTGGATGGAATGATGAGAAACTTCCTTTGGGGATCAACAGATGAGGAGAAAAAGATGCATATGGTAAATTGGAACACTGTCTCTCTACCTAAAGAATTGGAAGGTCTGGGGCTGTACAGTATGAAGCATAGAAACCAAGCTATACTTGCAAAGCTTTGTTGGAGACTGGCTAGTAATCAGGAGGCCCCATGGGCAAGAATGTTAGCTGCCAAGTACCTAACACCTAGAAGAATTGTTGATGAAGAGAGAAATCTTCCTTGTTCAAGCATTTGAAAAGCTTGTAAAAAGGGAGGACCAGTATACGTTAGGCTTTAAATGGTCTGTTCAAAATGGAGAATCAATTAAGCTTTGGAAGGATTTCTGGCTCCCTAATGGCACCTTACGAAATCTCATACAAGGTCCACTTACAAGAGAAGAAGAATAGCTAACTGTTAGACAATGTTTTGATCTAAACCATGAATGGAATCCTATGAGCATCTCCTTTGAACTACCAGAAGACATCCTTAATGTCATCAAAGCTACTCCTCTCTCTTATGACCAAGGAGCGGAAGACGCACTCACATGGGCATTTTCTAAAAATGGTAATTTTTCTCTCAAAACTGCTTATCTTTTGGCCAAAGTCTTAAACCCTTTTGAACCTGATTACTAAGTCTATAGCTTGGGTTTGGAAGACTGAACTTCCCCCGAAAACCCAATTTTTTCTCTAGCTTTGTTTGCATAACAGTCTGCCCACTGCTGAAGTATTAGGTTCAAGAGGTTTAAGCCTCAACCCCACATGCAATATGTGCCAAGGAGGTACGGAGTCCATTCATCACCTTCTTAGAGAGTGTGTAGTGGCCTAAAAAATTCTGGCAGGATCTGAAATTTCCCTACTACCTAAAGGATTCTTTTAAGAATACAATTGGAAAATGGATGGAGCTTAACTGCAAGACCGCGATAAGCTCCAATTTTATGCGCTTACCATGGAAATTAGTGTTTGCTGTGGGAGTTTAGCACCTATGGCTACGCCGAAACAACTATGCATTTAGAACAGGTAAGGTGGACCACATATTTTTTTTAAAATGCATCAGGGAAAGTGCATATTTCTACTCCACGGGTATGTAGGCAAAAGCCCAGGATCATAAAACTATTATTCCAGTGGGATGGGAAAAGCCTCTGGAAGGATGGGTTAAGCTAAACTCAGATGGATTAGCCTTGGGGAACCTGAAAAGAGCAGAGGGGGAGGTGTTATCAGAAATCATGAAGGAGAATGAGTTAAAGGGTATGCTAGATCACTTGGCAACACCAACAACTTCATTGCTGAGCTATGGGCCTTAAGAGATGGTTTGATTTTAGCCAAAGAGCTTGGGGTGAATAATTTGATTGTGGAGCTTGATGCTTTGAGCATTGTGATTCTAATGAATAATAACACCCCAAATCCTTTAATGGAGCCCTTGTTAACTAATTGCAGGAACCTATTGAGGACCTTTTAGAACAAGTAGATAATCCACACCTATCGTGAATCTAATCAGTGCGCGGATGCACTGGCCAAACTAGGAGCAAGCTCCCTGTCTTCTTTTGTAGTCTTTTTGAACCCACCACCTGTGGTGGAAAATATTTTAGTTTTTGACAAAACAGACTTGTACTGTAATAGACTTGTAAATGCTTAATTCTTAATGCACTTTTCATGGTTTATCGAAAAAAAAAAAAAAAAATTATGTGCCGATTGGCTCTTGTTTAGGGCTTCGAGTCCTAATTCACTTCTATATTTTTATTATTATTTGTAGCTTCAAAGATTTTCCTTCTTGCTTTTGGGTTCAATTTGTTTTTGGGACCTAAATTTTAGCCGTTTTAAGGTTAAATAACATCGGTGGATATTTCAATTACAATAATCATAATAATTAAAAAATATATATATCCAATCATCTATTTAAATACTAATCTTATGTTTATTGATAGATCTTTATCCTAAACCTAGACCATCATTGATCATAATTAAACCTTTAGACCCGTTTGATTGGAACTATTTTAATTAGGAGGGATGGAAAAAAGAGGAGAGAAAATGAGAAATTAGTGTATTTGATCGGACAAGAAAATAGGGTGAAAAGAGATCATATTTTTTTTCTTGGAGTCACCAAAATGCTATCTTCTCAATTTGAGGAGAAAATGAAGATTAAAGATCACTTGACAGAGACCAAATAGTCCTAGGCTGTGCACAACGTGTTTCATTTGCTTTTGTTGTTTTCTTTTCTTCTTTTTTTGTCCACACATTTCTTCATCCTTCTATCCTTCTCTATTACTTTTCTTTGGTTTGTATTTCTTTTCTTTTTTTTTTCTTTTCTTTTTTTGTCTTCCTCGTTTGTCTTGGCTTTTGTTAATTTATTTTCATCCTTCCCCCCACCACCCCTCCGCCCTCTTTTTTTTTTTTTAATGAAGTGCACATCCATACACAAAATTTTAATAAAAATATAATTTGTTACTTTTTTATTCAATAGGGGCATGAGAGTAAATTTATACAAACTAAATTTTTCAACAACCAAACAAACAATCACCACCACGCCACCACTGCCCTATGCCCACCAAACCCAGTGGAACCAGAAACCTAAAATAAAATAATAAAACAAAAACCAAAACCCATCAAATACCCACCAAAGACCCAGTAAACCCATAGCAAAAACAACCGAACAACCCACTACCCACCACGCTACCACCATGCCACCATTTCCCTTTGCCCACCAAAACCACCGGAACCAAAAACCCAAAAAAAAAAAAAAACAAAACAAAAACAAAACAAAATCCACCAAATACCCGGCAAACCCATAGCAAAAACAACCAAACAACCCACTACCCACCATGCCACCACCACTGCCCACCACGCCAACCCAACCAACCAATCCAAATCCAATCCAAAGCCCATCAGAATCCAAAATACCAACCTATAGGAATCTAAAATCCAACCCATCCAAACCCAAAAGACAAAAATTAATGGCAAAAAATCAAACAAATCCATCGAAATCCGCCGTACCCACGCCAATCTTGCCACGCCATGACCACTTCGATCTCCGCCACGCCGAGACCATGCCGACTCCACCATGCCGTGACCACCCCGAATCCAACACAACTCTAGTGGCAAGCTTGAACGAGAGAGAAAGATGTGAGTAAAGGAATGAGAAGTGAAGAAACAGAGAGAATCAAATTAAAAAATAAAGGAAAGGAAGAAAAGGAAGAAGTAATGGCTCACAGAGGGAGAGAAAAAAAGAATATAAAATTTATCCAAGTTGCTACAGTACCGTCGTATAAGTAAGAAGGTACTGTAGCACTATTGTACATTTTTATAAGTAGAAGACTGGGTAATGAGCTTATTTTATGCTTTGATGCTAAATCTCACTACATATGCCATTTGCAATGCTGAATGTGACCTCTTATAAACTGAATTTGAACTTATCTCATTTGATAAATAAATAAACAAGGATTTTCTTAATGTATGCCCTAAGAGCATCACCATCAAGTGTGCCAAATACCAAATATTTGGCATTTGGTACACCAAACACCAAAAATCCTCCCTCATGAGGTGTGTCAAATGCCAAAACATTTGGAACATATGAACAGTGACGTTTCAAAGATGGCACGATACGACCAGAAATAGTATATGAAAATATTAATTTTTTAATGATTGTCTCTCTCTTCTTTGTCAGTTTATCTCCTTTTTTTTCTGTATGCCTCACTTTCTTTCAGGCCTTCTCTCTCTCTATCTCAGCCTCTCTCACAATCCACCACAGTGATCTCTCCACCTGCCGCCTTGCCTCCGTCGCTTACCAGCAGCTCGCCTCCGCTGCTCGCCAACAACTCACCTCCTCCACTCGCCAAGCAGCTCGCCTCTCTTTTGACGCCAACGCACTCCGCCGATGTCGCTCGCCGAGCAGCTTGCTTCGCCTTCGCCGATGCTGCTCCAAGCAACCTGCCTCCACTGAAATCTGCCCGATCTCACTAAGATCCGATTCCCCTTATTTGTTTCGCCGTCCACCAACACAGCCACATGAACTTGACCCACCACATCCACAGCAACCCATGCGCCGGTGGGTTTTGCTTTTGGGTTTGTTTGATTTGGGATATGAGTTTGTTTGATTTGTTGTGTTTTTTGCCGTGTCGATCTCTCTGGTTGTGTTTGATGTGGGTTTTGCTTTTGGGTTTGTTTGATTTATCGTGCTGTGCCAATCTTTCTAGTTCTTTTTTTTTTTTTTTTAAAGGTGGCGTTGGTGGATGTGGGTTTGTGCTGGTGATGGATGGTCGGTGTTGTTATGGCAGTGGTTGTTGGTGGCTGGTCGGTGTTGTTGCGGCAGTGGTTGTTGGTGGCTGTTGTTGCGGCAATGGTGGATGTGCCATTGTTGTTGTTGATGGTGATGATAGGGAGGAGATAATATATTATTTTAATGTGTAGTAAATATTATTTTAATGTTAGAATTTAATGATAAAACATCTGATGAATGAGATATTGTAAAATGATGTGGTAAAATAATAAAGTAGGCTTTTGGTGTGTCAAAATGACATTTTTTATGAAATAGCTAATAGTGATGCTCTTAAGGGCACACAATAATTAATCATTTTTGGAAAAAAATTTCTTGGGAATTGAAAAAGTATTTCCAGCTTTTTCAATTTCCAATAAAATATTTCAAAAATAGATGGCTTAATGTGTGCCCTAAGTGCACACATTAACTGGACCCAATAAACAAAGCAATTTTTTTTTAGCAAAATCCAAACTTTAAGAGACCGATTGGTCATTCATTTTAAACACTAGTGTTCAGTGTTTAAACACTGAACACTAGTGTCCAAAAAGAAAAACACGCGTTTGGTCATTCATCCCTATTCAGGGTTGTTTGGAAAACATTGTTCAAAAACCCATTTTCAAAATGATGGTTTTGAAATCACCTCCAGCTTGTTTTTAAACAACACTAGTTAGGGCAGCATGTGCTTGCCATGAAAAAAAAAAAAGTACTGTAGTAATTAATGTCAATTCTAGATTTTATTTGTATTACAAAACAAATATATGAATCATTTTATTTTTAAAGTATATAGAGATTTACATTAATCAAAAGAAACATTAATTTTAAGAATTTTGATAATTATGTAGAAAAAAGTTTTTTTTTTTTTTTTTTTTTTTTTGAGAATTATTATGTAGAAAAAAGTTAATCTCATTCGTTTAAGAATTTTGATCAACCACAAAGTTAGGGTAGCTATTTAACATATAAATATTTATTTAACTATAATAGTTTTTTCGTACCTACTTGCTAAAGACAATATATCTATTCATTTACGATAACAAAAGGCTTGTGTAATCAAATATCATCATTCTAACTTTCTAAGAATTTTTATCATTTAAAACTCAAAATACTTAAGAAAATTTTTAGTATGTTAAAATTTAGCAAGAGTAATTTAGACATTACACAATAAAATATTTTAAGAATCATAAGATTTCATTAGGGTTTATCTAAGAGTATAACAATATGACATATTTGCTCTTTTCCAAAATATTAAGGGAAAAATTGCATGATTTTAAAGTTTAAGGAAGAATTGTAAACTATCCCAAACATAAAGGATGAAAAATGTTTTTTTTCCTAAGTTTTTGTTTTTGTTTTTGTTTTTATGTGCAAAATTATGTGTTTTTACTTAAAATAGTGTGTAAAGAAAAAAATATACAAAAAGTCAACCCAAAAAAATTGTATGCGGAATAGTGAATTTTGGCTCAACAAAGTTGATTAAACCAACAAAAAATTTCTAAAAACACCAGAATGACTCAACATTTTCATAATACCTTTATAATTTTGTTATATTTTATTTTAACTTGTAAAGAATTGACAGCTCAACAGTTTTGAAAATATTGTGACAATATCAAGATGTCTTAACATTTTTCACACAAAAAAATGTTATATCCATGACATTTTCACAACAAATCATAAATAGTAGGTTACTACAAGTTGTTATTGGTGGGCAAAAAAGTGGTTTCATTGGTAAGTTTAAATTAGAACCAATAACAATTTACCATATTTGATTTGTTATGAAAGTGTTGTGAAAATTATTGTGGACAAACCAAAAATAATATAGCAAATATACTACAACTTTATTCATTAACACAAAAAAAAAAAAAAAAAAAAAAAAGGCCAAAAAGTTAAACAAACCATAACTATTGTAGTGAAATTACTGTAACTTTTCTCATTCACTCTTTTTATATAATATATATATATATATATACACACATTGCACTTACAATGTAAATTTATATTGTAAATACATAAAAATTGATAAATGTTGTATACATTTGCAAAATTTGTACAATTTTTTTTTTTGTAAATGTATATAATATTTGCTACTTTTTGTGTGTATACAATGTAAGCTTACATTACAAATAGAAAGTAAACATATAAAGATCATTTAAAAGAAAAAAAAAAAATAAGCTCAAACCAAGTTGGTGAACTTGAAGGAAAAAAAAGGAGGAAAAAGGCAAGTCACTAAACTAAAAATACTGTTCATAACACTATTCATGAGCTTATTCTCTCTTTTTATATATAGAAAAAAAGAGCACAAATTGATGACTGGGAAAAAAAAAAAAAAAAACAATGAATAGTACATATTGAACAAACCAAAAGTACTGTAGCTTTTACACATTCACCCAACAAGTGTCACAACATTTTTATAAAATATTTATTTTCAGTTGTAGTTGGTCACAGTTTCATATTTTATTATTTTATTTTGACTTATAAGAAATTGACACCTCAACAATTGTGAAAATATTGTGAAAACAATATATATAAAAGAAAAAAGAAAAAAAAAGTACAAACGGAAGACTAAAAAAAACTGTAGCTATTGTAATTACAGTGCTGCTTGGTACTGTAGCAATTGTTCCAAAAAAAAAAAAAAAAAAAAAAAAAAGACAAAGTGGCTCAACAAAATGGCACTGTAGATGAACAGTGAAAAACGCTGTATGAACAGTGCGAAAACACTGTACGCGCATTCACGCTTTTATACATAAGATATATACATATATAAAATATTTATTTTTAGTTGTGGTTGGTCGCAGTTTCATATTTTATTATTTTATTTTGACTATTAAGAAATTGACACATCAATAATTGTGAAAATATTATGAAATTTGTTGTGTCAGTATAACAATATATATATACATATACAAAACATTTATTTTCAATTGTGGTTGGTCACAGTTTCATATTTTATTTTAACTTATAAGAAATTAACACCTCACTAATGGTGAAAATATTGTGAAATTTATTGTGTCAGTATAACAATATATATAAAAGGAAAAAAAAAGTACAAACGGAAGACTAAAAAAAAAAAAAATGTACCTACTGTAGCTACGATTCAAAACTTGGGGAAAAAAAAAAGATGTGGCTCACTAAACCAAATGTACACTATACATGCAGTTGTGGTTTGTAGGGGTGAGCAAAACGTTACCGAAGCCGACCCAACCGACTGGCACCAATGACACCTTCCCGACACCAGCGCCGACCGACTGAGCTGAGGCTGGCGTTCAGAGGGTGAAGCCCATTCCGATGCTGGTGCGGTGCAGTCACCAAATTGAGAAATCTGAAACCGCTAAGCCAAATCGAACAGATACCAAGTTCTGATTTTTTTTTTTTTAGTAAAACGACGTTGTATGGTATGGGTGTTATTAAAAAAAAAAACACAAACAAATGCAAAACTGTGCATTTTAGGCTAGGGTTTTAGATTCTCAGGGTATAAATTCAATCTTTTCTCTCAAAAATCAAAATCGTTTAACTCTCTCTCTCGCTCTCGCCTCTCACTCTCACCTAACGCAGCTCTCGCCGTCACTCACCAGTCACGGCAAAACAACAGTAAGCCTCTCGGGTTGGATAGGGTATTTCATATTTGTCTTCGTGTTGGATAGGTGTTTGTCTTCATGTTGGTCCTGTTGCATACTGGATAGGTGTTTGTCTTCGTTTTGGATACTAGATAGGTGTTTGTCTTTGTGTTTTTACTTTTCAGTTTTGTTTTCCTTTTCATTTGCTTTTTATTTGGGAAAGCATGACTGATTAAGTTTGGCTGTTTGGAAAGGCATGAATGTATTCGTGTTTGATTAAGGTTGGCAGTTTGATTAAGGTTGTGATTTTTATATAAAACTTTAAATTGGATACTCCAAAATTGTGTACGGTCATAATGAATGGGCCTTGTTATTATGCTGTTGTGAGCTCTTTGCTAAATGGGTGGGCCTGCCTAACTCATATATAACATTAATAAAACAAAATGGTATTCCTTCATGCTGTTCAGATTAGAATAGATTTATTGTTTACTATCTAAGCTGTGCTTCTACTATTTGGGCCTCTTTTCTGTAACTGGATCCGGCCCTTTTTTTGCGCAAGTTTTGGATCATTATTGTTTATGTTTGGGTGAATAGATTTTTTAAAAAAAAGTTTCTATTGAATAGATATTTTTTATTAAAAAAAAAAAAAAACAGATTATTAATGTTTCAAATCGATCAAAATAGATTAAACCAAGCCAATCAAACTGCACCGCTATAGGTCAAAAAACCAACCCTAATTGGTATGCATCAGTTTTAATTATTACAAAACTGATCCCTATCGAGTCGGTAACAAATTTGAAAAAAAACCGAGCTGACCAAACCGCGCACACCCCTAGTGGTTTGTCATAGTTTCATATTTTATTATTTTATTTTGACTTATAAGAAATTGACAGTCAATAATTGTGAAAGTATTATGAAATTTGTTGTGTCAGTATAACGATATATATAAAAGGGAAAAAAAAAAAAAGTACATACGGAATACTAAGGAAAAAAAAAAAAAAAAAAAACCTGTAGCTACAGTGCCGCTTAGTACTATAGCTACGGTTGAAAACATGAAAAAAAAAAAAAAAAAAAAAAAAAAAAAAAAAAAAAAAAACTAGCTCACGAAACCAAAAAAGAAGGACTCGCGAAAACAAATAGTAAGATGAAAGCTTTTCTTTTATGCCCATATAAGCCCAAATAAAGCAATGATAAGCCCAAATAATAATAAAACAATAAAACAATGATAAGATAAAGGCAAAGCAGTAGAGTGTAGATAGCAGAGTTCAGCCTTCCACAAATGGACAAAAAAGAAGGACTCACGAAACCAAAATGCATAGTGCAGAGCACTGTAGCGCCATAGCCGCTTTTTATATAGTTAATAGATAGAAACCTAGTGTTTAGTGGCAATTGGGTAATTATTTTGAACACTGTATGAGCCCACCTGATCAAACATTTCTGTGTATTGTCTCATCTCTTCCTCTCATCTCTTCACGTCGAATCCATTTGAGTCTACCAAGATCTCATCTCACCCATACAGTTAGAGCTTAACCCAACAGCATTAATCTCACCCACCTCCATAATTGCCCTCACTGACCCATCTGACCGTAGTCAAAGGTCTCTCCCCTCACAACGGATCACCATGCCATTGATTACTCAACCCAGCACCATTAAATCCTCGGATCTGGATCCTCTCCATTTCTATTTGAAATGAAGAGTGTCCAGTTAAGGGACCAAATTTGCTTAAAATAAATCAAAGGCTTAAACTGTGCCACGTCAATTAAAATTCAAATCACTTAACTCTTCAAGTTCAACCGTGGTTAAACTCTTCACTTAAACTCTTCAAGTTCACTGAATAGAAAAGCTTATGTTTTACTTTGTGTTAACTCTATTGAAAAAGAAAAATGCACAACAGAGATGGACGCTAAGAACACAAACATGATTTGATGGGGTTGCAAGGTAGACATGGGCGAACGGTGGCTCACTCCAAGTCGATAAGGTCGGGCCTAGTAGTGCTGTGCTCGCTGGGGTTGGTGGCGGTGACTTAATGGGATCTGGTTTGGAAGATGAACTTGTGGATCTTTCCCCAGATTTGCTTTGATTTTTTATTTAGGTAGGTGATATTATAGTTGAGTTTGTTTGATTTTCTTCCCAGATATGGAATGATTTTGGATTTAGGCATGGTTTGATTATTTGGATATGAATTTGGATTATAAATGTTGAATTACTTATTTTGCACATAGGTTTCTTAGATTCATTGGACGATTCTTTTTTGGTGGATCAAATTGTCAGGGCTGATAAATTAAAAAAAAAAAAAAAATTGTCAAGGTTGATGAAAAAAAAAAAGGAAATTTAATGACTTTTTATATTTCTTACTTTGTATTTTTCTAATGACTTTTATTACAGGTTATAATGGCTTTCACATTTAATTGTATGATTGTATCTGATTTTTCAATTTTTCTCAAACAAATGTATAGAATCGAAGTGTTACAATTTGTAACCTTGATATTCAATTGGAAATATAAGACTTCAAAATGCTCTAAAAAAACTGCAGTTGTAAAGAAAGATGGAAAAGACCTGGGAGAAATATCAACCAATTTACTTCATCTTTGATCTTTGATAATTGTTATCTTTTTTGATCTTTGATCATTTTTCTGCTTTTATTTTTTTGTCTTGGTGTGTTTATATTGTTGTCTTGGTGGTTGGATGCCAGTTGGAGTCTATCTGAACTTTTATTTTTAATTTTTTGAGATAAAGATTGAATCTTTATATTGGCTGGATGATTCTTGGAGTCTATCTATATATATATTTTTTTTGAGATCAAGATTGAATCTTTATTAAATGCAAATGTGGGTTGGTGAGTGATGCTTGTGTTTATTAGTCATTATTAGTATATGGCATATGGCATATTAGGGGACACGTTTATTGCTCACATATTGTTCAAAATGATGTAATGTAGCTTTATTTTTAGTTTTTTAAATTTTAGTTTAGATGCATGATTTGATAATTTTAATGCTAAGCTTGTGATATGTGTAATGTGTAATTGGTTTTTTTGTAGTCGGCTTCTACAAGTTCTGCATCACATCAAGGAGGCTCATCAGCAAGTGTTGCATTAGCATCACATTTAGAGAGTATATAAAGTGTTGTAGGCTCGAACGACAAAATTGATGGTCTAGGGGGTCTCTTGACTCAAGGAAGTGTTGCAAGTGGAGGTCCCTTGACTCAAGAAAGTGTTGCAAGTGGATGGAATGAGATGGTTCATAAAGTCAAGCCATTTTTCTAGTTTAGGATCATGTTTTATAATCTAAGACACATGTTGAGATTAAGTGCTCTTGTTTTGTAATTTTCCTAGTTTAGGACTAGAGTTTTGATAGTCCTAGTGAGATGGTTCATAAAGTCAAGCCATTTCCTTTTGTTACCAAAGAGCATATCTTTGTTTATATCTTGCCAAAACAGAGGTACAAGTTTTGACCAAGTGTTCTAGTTTTGTAATTTTCTTACTTTAAGATTAAAGTTATGATGATCCATAAATTTGAAGTTTCTTTTCAATGGATCATAATCTGCATAAATTTTGCTTCTTAGATGGCCTATATTATTATACTATGTCTTATTAGGGAGTTCTATTTATCTCCAATTATCAATATCAATGTTTACTTTAATTGCAAAAGCTTCATTGACTTTTGGTAGCTGCTCAATCAAGCAACTGACAGTGATATGCATGTCTGATGTATCTCTGCATGGTGTTAATTTCTGCATAATTATTTGTTGTTGCAGAAATTGTTATGTTTTTCTGCATAATTACTGCTTCTGCAAAATAGGTCCGGTATTGCACATTCTGTAGCAGATTGTCTTATTTTGTTTTAAAGGTTTCAGATGTATTGTTTGTGTTTCTGCAGAAGTCGTTGTTTTCTGCATAATTGTTATGCTATTAGGAGTGGATCAGTTTCCCTTTTTGCTGTAGATAGTGTTCAGTTTTTGTCTAGGTAGGAGTTGTTGTTTTTATATATAAGTGTTGCTGTTTGATTTAGGTAGTGTTTAGTTTTTTTGGCTAGGCAGAAGTTGTTGTTTTTTTGTATAATTGTTGCTGTTAGCAAAGGGTGGTCTGGATCCCCTGTTTTGTTTACACAGGGTTCTTATGTAATGTTTTGCATATTCATTAAATAAAATTTCTACCTTTTATCTCAAAAAAAAAAAAACTATCATTACATAATTGTTACAACATTATCATTTCTTTTTTTTTTTTTTTTTGAAAAGGATACTTTCATTCATCAACACTCAATAGAGAGAAAAAGGAATACAATAGAGTGAGGCATAATAGCCATATACAAAGCAGAATCAGGGAGGGTAAAATACATATTGAATGGGGGCGTGACACCTTTCCAAACTTGAACAAGTTGCACAATAGAAAGGGCATCAGATTCAATAATGATACTGGGGATGTTCATTTCTTGGGCAAGGATGATTCCATTTTCCAGAACAATGGCTTCAGTTGTATCAGCAGGGTAGCGGGCTGGGAGTTTTGCTTATTGCTGCTGTGACATGGCCATTGGAGTCTTGGATGATTGCTCCGATGCATGAGGGTCTTCGATCTTCAGTTGTTGCTCCATCAACATTAATCTTGAGTGCCATTATCATTGAACACTTAACTAAGCAAGATACAAATTTGAGTACACTTTGTATATTTGAACATATAACCCACAAATAGGATTCTGCCTTTGTCAACTGATTGGCATTTCTCCCAAGTTGATGTTTAGGCCAATACACTTTGAACATCACATGAAGTAAATTGGTTGATATTTCTCCCAGGTTTTTCCATCTTTCTTTACAACTGCAATTTTTTTAGAGCATTTTGAAGTCTTACATTTCCAATTGAATGTCAAGGTTACAAATTGTAACACTTCGATTCCATACATCTGTTTGAGAAAAATTGAAAAATCAGATACAATTATACAATTAAATGTGAAAGCCATTATAACATGTTATAAAAGTCATTAGAAAAATACAAAGTAAGAAATATAAAAAGTCATTAAATTTCCTTCTTTCTTTTTTTCAAGCCCTAACATTTTTTTTTTTTGATTTGTCAGCCCTGACATTTTGATCCACCAAAAAAGAAGTGCCCAATGAATCTAAGAAACCTATGTGCAAAATAAGTAATTCAACATTTATAATCCAAATTCATATCCAAATAATCAAACCGTGCCTAAATCCAAAATCATTCCATATCTGGGATGAAAATCAAACAAACTCAACTATAATATCACCTACCTAAATAAAAATCAAAGAAAATCTAGGGAAAAATCCACAAGTTCATCTTCCAAACCAGATCCCATCAAGTCATCGCCACCAGCCCTATCGAGCACAGCACTACCAGACCCGACCTCATCGACTTGGAGTGAGCCACCGTTCGCCCATGTCTACCTTGCAACCCCATCAAATCTAGTTTGTGTTCTTAGCGTCCATCTCTGTTGTGCATTTTTCTTTTTCAATGGAGTTAACACAAAGTAAAACATAAGCTTTTCTATTCAATGAACTTGAAGAGTTTAAGTGAAGAGTTTAACCCCAGTTGAACTTGAAGAGTTAAGTCTGTTAACCTATGTTGAACTTGAAGAGTTAAGTGATTTGAATTTTAATTGACGTGGCACAGTTTAAGCTTTTGATTTATTTTAAGCAAATCTGGTCCCATACCTAGACAATCTCTATTTCAATTAGAAATGATGAAGATCCGAATCCTAAATCCTCCGACCCATCCAAAGTGTTTTGTTCTTTTAGAACCAACAGGCAACAACTCTCGTCATATTCAATTTTGTATTGTTGTGAGAAATCAATCGCGTGATTCACGTCACTACTGACAGTCTTGTCCATTAGTTAACAGACCAATTAATAGGTATCAAAAAACTAGCAATATGTACCGATTACCTGCTAACCATTAACCATCACTGTCCATGGAAAATAAAGATAAAAACAGAGGAAAGAAAAGGGAATAGGATGCTTTTCGAAAAGCGGAGGTTTTGAAAAGCGGGATATGAAATTTTTGTTTTTTAATTTTTTTTTTTACTAAAAATTTTTGTTTTTTTTTTAAAATAGAACATTTAATAAAAATTATAAAAAAATATTTAAAATTTTTTTATTGTTTAATTAACACTCATAAAAATGACAGTTTAAGTTATAAATTATTAAAAATGATAATATGTATAAATATGAAAATATTTTTTTAATTACTTCATTCTTTTTAATAATAATAATAATAATAATATATTATTATTATTATTATTATTAATGACTTCTCAATAGTAATTCACTCTTTTAATTTTTCTTAGAATGGAATACATCATTATTATCATAAAACTTAATAATTTTAGTTGTATAAATCTTTGTAATTAGTTTTTATTGAGACTTATATTTTTTCTTTTTGTAATTATTATACTCATTGTGGGTGAGGAAGCTCAACGTCACGCATTGGGCTTGGGGCCCAATTTGAGTATCACTGTTTATCCGAAGAGATAAATAAGATCAGCGCTGAGTTTGTTTGGTGAAAAAGCCCTCGAGAAGGGATGAATGGTGCGTCCGAAGACGACCTAGTTGGTCCGAAGAGGTTCCACTCATCAGATAGCTGGGGAATTTGATCAAGTAAATATATTGAAGACCCCAGCAATCCTCCCAGCAGATTCCACGATAAAGAATAAGCTCTGGGCACGTCTAGGGGCGAGAAGATCATGAAATATCTTAAAGAAAAAGCTGTTACCACCACATTTAATGCATTGCAGCAACTTTCCTGGCCGCATTTATGTGAAGAAGACACCTGAACAGTGCAACCTCAACCACTACCACTCACGGCAAATTAAAGCAAACTTCTGATGTGACTAGTACTCAAGTGGATGCTTAGATGAAGAACAAGTGTACGGTGAAGATGAGGAGGAAGATGTATATATAAAGGGAATAGGTCTCACAGAAAAAAGGGAGGGGAAAAAATTGTATTCATTAAAGTCTGTAAACTTTTATCCTCTTCGGATTCAAGAGGATCCCCACTGAATGCTAGTCTGAGCACCATTTTGTTCCTCGTTTGTCTGTTTGAATCGTTGCTAAATCCATTTCCAGCCCAGTTGTTCAACCCACTCTCTACAAATTTATTGTTAGGGGTTTCATTGGGCTGAATCTACGAAGTCTATACTTGGCCCATCAAAAATTGACCCTACACTCATTATTATTAATAGTAACAAACTCTTTTCAAATTATTGTTTTTCCTTTAATAAAAGTTATGCACACAACATTTTCACAAAAAATTCACAATAAAGTCTGTGACAAATTGTTAATGGTAAATAAAAAAAAAATAATGTTAGTAATATGTCCAAGTGAGAATTTATAACAACTTGCTAGGAGAAGTCTTTTATGAAATTGTTATAAAAATATTGTGTGAATAACACTATCTTTTTTTCTAAAAAAAAATAACACTAATTTAAAAAATTTAAGAAGACAATAAAATGTCACAATATTTTTACAATATTATTTGTTTTTAGTTTTGATCAATCCTAGTATAATATTTTATTAATTAATTAAAATTTTTTTATGACATGAAATATTTGATACCTCAACTGTTGTGAAAAATTTTATGATAATTTATTATGTCCTAATTCAATTGTAATTTTTAGTTTTATAAATATCCTTACACGTATCCCACTCAACCCACTTTTTTTTTTCTTTCAATTTTTTTTTCTCATCCACCCATTTCTTCCCAATTCCCATCAAATGTCTTTTCTTTCCTCCACCCACCAATGTCTCTATTCTTCAGTACTGCTTCTTCACCCAAAACACAAGAAGAAAGAGAAGAAAAAGAAGCCGAGATGATTTTTTTTTTTGTTAAGAGATTTTTTTTTGGGTTAGAGATCTGGGTAAATTTGAGATTTCAAAATAAAAACAAGGGTAATTTGGGGATAATATGAAAAACTAGCAATGGCAACAATGTAAGCTTGGAGTGCATTGTCGTATTCCATCTCAAATGGTACATTACTAAAACGTGCTTTTGGTTTGATTGCAATTTCAGTGAGGGTTTGGATTGGCCGTTTTGTTGCGTTGCGGTACGCACTACGTTTCTCTTTTTTTTTTCTTTCTTTCCTGCACTTTGTTTATGCTTTCAGAAACAAAAAACACTGTTCATAAACAGTGTGTGCACTGTTCACGCACTGTTCATGAAAAAAAAACACTGTTCACGCACTGTTTTGATACTGTTCATGGGACCCACAGCTACTTTATTAAAAAAATATTAAAAATGGGTCCCGCGGTACTATTCATACATTTAAAAATTATTTTGTTATAGTGTTTTCAGCAACAATCATCAGTTTTCAGCAACAATAAGCTCTATCCAAACAGACCCTTAAACGCACGATCTGGAAATCTTACCAAACGCCAAAAATGAAAAAATCTCGATTTAAAATTGCAATTGTGCGTTTTGGCCCAAAAACACTGAATCAAACGTGCACTTATTAACAATTACTTTAAGAGTACCTGTTAACATGATCCTTTATTTTACAGCGAAAGAAGTTGCATTAGATTTTAGAGTATATAGAGAACTACCCTAAGCTTCAGAGAAATGCAACAGATCAAGTAATGGTGTTCTCTATAGACATGTATTGTACAAATAATAGTAGGGTTTTATAGATATATATATTAATAAATTATTTTTAAAAAAATTATGAAAAAATAAAAAACTAACTAATTTTTTCAATTTTTAATAAAAATTTTACTAGAATGAATTATTAACGTAGGCAAATATTATCCGGATCCATACTAATAAGGAGAGCTGCCCGAAAATGAAAAAAAAAAAGTTCAAAGAAGTAGTCCCAAAATTGCTAATGTGGGAAAGAAATAAATTAAGATAGAAAGAAACTTCCAATATCTGCTAACCTTTTTAAGAATCCAATTTCTTTGGCCAGGAAAAAGTTCAATTTCTTGGCCAGAAAAAAGTAAAGTGTCATAACATGATTGGTGATACATAGATAAGGGGTGGTACGGAGAAGCTGGGATAGATATGCATTCATTCAAAAAAAAAAAAAAAGAATTTCTTTTTTTTAAGTGTTATATTTATAATATTTTTACGATACTTTGCTAACAAATTTTAAATTATTGATGGTTACTGGCTCTAATTTAAATAATAAATTCATTTAAGAAGTAATAACACTCCGCTGCACTTCTTTGCATATAATAATAGCTCATGCTTGTGCACGGAGAAAGCAGTTGCATAAACTAACATGGCAGGCATTCGACTCATCTCAACGAGTACTGTCAAAGCCGCGAGTCACAAGCTGGAGCACCCAACTCAGAGAATTGAGTTAACTCCATGGGATCTCCAGCTCCTTCTAGTAGACCCTATCCAAAAAGGACTCCTTTTCCACAACCCCAAAACCTCACAAGCCAAAGAGGCAGAGTCAAAGTCAGAATCAGAAATCACTCTCTTAGTCCATCACCTTAGAACCACCTTATCTCGCACGTTAGACTTCTTCACACCCTTTGCTGGTCGCCTTGCCACCATTGAAAACAAGGATAACAACACCATATCCTATTTCATTGACTGCAACAACGCTGGAGCACAGTTTGTGCACGCTGTAGCCAATGGTGTTAGCGTTGCTGACATCCTCGAGCCTGTTTACGTTCCTCTTCAACTTGTCAACTCGTTTTTCCCACTCAATGGTGTGCGCAACTATGAAGGCATTTCTAAGCCCTTGCTAGGAGTGCAAATCACTGAGCTTGTTGATGGCATCTTCATCGGGTGCACCATTAACCACACAGTTGTTGATGGCACGTCGTTTTGGCATTTTTTCAACTCTTGGTCTGAAATCTCTCGGGGTTTTGATCAAATATCCAAACCTCCAGTCCTTCAACGTTTTTTCCTTGATGGGATTGATTGTCCAATCAAAATTCCTTACGGGAAAAAACTCTCTGATAGTGATAGTTTGATCACTCCCCCACCATTGAAAGAAAGAGTTTTCCATTTCACAAAAGAAAACGTTGCAAGATTGAAAGCAAAGGCCAATTCAGAGATCGGCACCAACCGGATATCCTCTTTACAAGCACTCTTAGCTCATTTCTGGCGCTCTGTAATTCGTAGCCAAAATCTTGACCCAAATCAACAAGTCCTTTACCGGTTGCTAATAGGAGCTAGACCAAGATTGCACCCACCATTGCCTGACGAATACCTTGGAAATGCAGTGCAGGCAGGGACTGTGGCAATCAAAGCAGGTGATCTACTCAAACGTGGACTTGGCTATGCAGCTTGGGAAATGAACAAGATGGTTGCTTTGCACACAGAAGAGAAACTTAGGAGCTTTTTGGAGTCATGGGTAGAAAAGCCTGAGATACTCACAGAGAGTAGCATGGCTAGCACTGCTTTGGTTACGAGCAGCTCGCCGAGGTTCAATGTGTACGGCAACGACTTTGGATGGGGAAGACCAGTAGCTGTGCGAAGCGGTGGTGGGAACAAAACTCATGGAAAGATCACAGTTTTTCCTGGGGTGGCACAAGGTAGCATTGACATTGAAGCTTGTCTTTCGCCGGAGATATTGAAGGCTATAGGAAATGATTCAGAGTTCACCGATGTTTAATTAGTTTCAAGCAAAAACAGTAATAATAATCATCATGGGATTTCTATTTTGCGTGTTTTTCTATTTCTATGATTTGCCACAATTGAAGACAAGTATAAGGGCATGTAAGATTGTGTTATTTAAATAATAGTTTTAGTTGTTTAAATAATATAATATGTATTTTTATAATATATTTTTATTTACATATATTTTTATAACACTTAAATAATGTTATTAGAACAACGTTATACTCAATTTTCAAAATACGCTTATTCTTGATAAATGTTTCCATGCAAATAAATATATTAAAGTACATTCTTACTTAGAGTATGTTTTTCTTGGTTACTCTTTTTTTATTTATTTATTTATTTTGATTGTTATGTCATATGTGGGTTAACTAATTCAAACCAAATTCTTCCAATATCTCTACTACCCATCTCTTCACAATATCCAACTAGAAATTTACTATTGATCAATTGTCATCAATATCGATATTCTACTCTACTATAAATATATTACAAAATTTTTACAAACTTATGCAGTAATGAATGTGGTAAATAAATGTTTAATTTATTTTTTGGTAATTTATAATACATCCATTTGTAAGATTTATATAACAAATTTTTAATAAGTCTAACATCACTATTGATCTAAAGATAAAATTTTATGCAACTTTCACTTAACAAAAAAAGATAAAACAAAAAGTTTTTGGTGGCAAGATAAAAATTCTCATAATTGTTGAAATATTATAATATGATTAGTTTTAATAAAAGTGATATACTTAATGGATTTATGTAAAAATAATATTTTTTTTTCTTTTTTTAGATCAAATAAGAGTAAAAATAATGTTACTCGAATCACATATTACTACCTGTTCAATTAAGAAAAAAATTTATGAAAGAGCTTATTTGTGTACGTTTATGAAATAAAAAATGCTAAGACCAAAGTTTTTGATACAACTTATTGATGTGGCAAGTTACGAGGGATGAAATAAAATGCGTGGAGTTGAGCAAAAATTATAGAAAAAAGATTATAAAAAAGCAAATTTGTGCACGAATATGAAACAATCCGGTCTAACTAGGCCTAACTCCTGGCTGCTAATGTCCTAATCAGGCCTAACTAACTCAATGTCATCATCTTCTCCTCCTCTTCAATAAGAACAAGTAAACACTCCACCCAATCCTTTTGGACTTTGAGCCGTACTTATATCCCTGCAAACGCTATAGGTAATAGGCCTAACTAGACCTACTTAATCAGCAGTGAAAGTGGACCTTCATAAATATTTAGGATAAATATCTTCATAATTATTGGGTAATGTTCAATCTCTTATGCTGTTTCCATTGAATGTATCATTCCTCTCTCATGTGAAGGAAAGGATACATGAATGGAAACAGCATGTATTTTCTCTAATAGAAGAGACTTGTAGTTGTACAAAGGGGGGGCTTTTTTTTTTTTTCTTAAGCCAAATATTAAGTTTTTGTGAAAAATATTTTTGAACAAAGTTTGACTAGAACCTTAGTTTTAGCCTAAAGTTACAAATTCCTTTAAAAAAATTAACATTGTTACGTATTTGAAAGTCTAACATTTAGATTACATGTTCTTTACGTTTTTAATACACATGTCAAATTTATACTAATTGGATATTATTTACTATATGAACCATGAACTTATTTTTTATACATAATTTTAGACTACAAAAACTTGCAAATTAAACAATTGATTAATAACATAGTTATTGATATTTGATTTTCTGAAAATTTTACAAGCATGAAGGATATAAGAAGAAAATGAAATTTAATTGTGGATTTATCAAAATTCACATCTAATAAAAAAATATTAAATGAAGATTTAGTCTTAGGCTACAACCAGATTTGTAATCAAGCTTTATCTAAAAATATTTTTCACAAAAACTTAATATTTGGCACACAAAAAAACCCTTAATACAACTACACCTACTTATTTAGCAGAAATGCTAATGCCACAAAAAAGTATCACAACTTTTATTACATCCAGCAAACGTGAAGGGTTTTGGCAAAAATTGTGAAAACTTTTTGCGGTGTATTTAGAAGTGTAAGTGGGCCTTCAAACTTGGGTACCTCACATTTTCAACAATGAGCAATGTCTTAGGCCCAATCTGACCCCAACCAAAAAGAGATTGAAAGAAATGGACGAACCTGAGCCGATAGCAGAGAGACTTGTAGTAGAGAGCACTTCATTTCATTTGTTGCGTGCGTGTAAGCTCAAAGAAGAAAATGAAGGTGGGGGGTGGAGTGGTGTATGGCGGGCCACGTGGCACCGCTGTGCCCACTCTACTTCTTGGTCATGGCAGGGCTCGCCTTCGCTGCTATTCTTCCTCTCCAACTCCAGGTATGTACTATGTGCAGTTTGGCTTTGAAATGTGAATTCATTCATTATTATTTGGAAAAAACAAAAAAAAGAAGTGCTTGATTCAAAATTTGATATTTGTTGGCATTTGGGTATTTCATTCAGACCATATAACGTTCATAAAGGATGTGGCAGCGACTCAGCCTCCACAGCATTTGTGTCACTTGTTAAGAATGCTTAAGACCAAAGGTGGGTCTTTTTTTGTTCCATGTTTTTTTTTTTCCTTCTTGTTCCTGGATTTTTCAGAACTTGGTAATATCGTTTGCTTTGTTGTCACTTGGGTTTTTGATGTCTTTGGCTATGTGTGTGTGTGTGTGCTCTATATGTTAACTTCAATAAAATGTGCTTAGAAATTATGCGTACAAAATGTTTTAGAGTACTGAGTTGAGTGCTTTGTAATTGAAGTGCAGAGCATCTCAAGTGAGAATTTATGGTTATGATTGAATGCGCCATATTGGGTCCTTGATTTTTTGTATTCCCCTGTTCAGAAAGCTATTCAGAAGGCAAATGCCTGATATTATGTTAGGTTCTGAGATTTATCTAATTCCCATAGTTTGCATTTGGATTTTGAGGATTTAAAATCAATGGATTTGAAGAACAATTGTTAGTATAAATTGCTTCATATGAATTTAACAACACATAATAATGTGAGCTTTTGAGATTTTGCTAAAAGAAAAACACTTAGTGATATTATTGATTTAAAATGACTTCTTACACCTAGTCGTTTCAAATTCACATATTAATAAATCTCCAAATCCCATCATAGAATTCATCTATATAAAAACTTCTATCATTTCATACTTTATTCAAGTAATTTAAACTCAATATTGAAATCCAAAGCCTTCTCTTTAAATTCCTTTATCCAAATAACACATTAAGTCATTTAAACTAAAAATTGAAATCCAATTTTTTTTTTCTTGTCTATCCAAATGAAATATTGCTTTCCTTTTCCTGTGCGTTTATTACTTTATTGATTTCTGCCATGTTTAGTGGTACAGCTTTTGCTCGTCTTAAAAACCATGTGGAAAGGATTGGTTTAGACCCCAATTCGATTAGGCAGAATATTAATTAATTATTTACCAATTAATTATATGATCACAAGTTTAACAATTTAATCACAACCACAGCAAGTACCAAATCTGTAAATAAAGTAATAAATGATAGATGCCATGCAGATTCAGTCACAAAGTGAAAACCAATGGAGAGCAACTCCAAAGGAAAAAACAATCCAAGGGGGACACTCCTCAAATACCCTAGACACTACAACCAATAGATGAACTTACTGACGCTGCCCACACCAGTTTTGGAATGTCTGAACTCTTCATACATGGAATCTTTGACAAATGACCTGTCCATAATTGACCAGAACTTCTGACTGACTCCAAGGACCCTCCTTGAAGGTTTGAATACTTCAGTGACACACTGGGATGTTGGTTCTGTGACTTCAATTTTGATCACAAATATGGCAGCAACACCATTGTTAAAATCAGCTTTCTGAATTCATGGGTTATACAATTAAGGCTTAGAATATCTCTATTTAAGATGCACGGCTATAGCCTCCAAAACCCTTATGAACTTGAATTTATAATGGGCCTTTTATATGTTATGCAAGTAGAGTACAAAAACCAAGGCAGCCGACTTCAGAAATTAAAACACATTAGAGTCTATGCGATTTCAATCGATCAAGTGGAGATCAAGAGCTGTTGAAAATCTTCTTTTGATCAATTGAGAAGCAATCAAATGTCTGTCAAAACTTGGATTTCAATTGATCGAATGGCAGTTGAAATACTGACAGAACGTCCTCTTTGAGCTGCATCTTCACACTTTGAGCTTGAACATTGTATAGCACAATCATTGATTATTACATTGTCATGGAATTTGCCAATCTAAAACCTAAGACTATGTAACAAGAGGCTTTTCATGTCTTTGAGTTTTCACTGTCCTTGATATTCCAGTCATGAACTTCAGCTATCAATAGTCCTAGCATCCAGGGAGATAACAAATCTGGATTCAGCATAGATATATTCTCTTTTTACAGTGCACAAATACCATGCATTGACCAACATTTGTCCCACATGTTCTATACCTTTTTTTTTTAACTGGTAAGTGCTTCTTGTTCAGTTTTCTTATAACTAATAGAATCCTAATGTGATCTATCACGTTTCTTGCTTTGTAATAGGTGAATCCATTTTGTCTCCTGGGGCCAAGCAAGGGTTAATCCCCCTTGCCATTCCATTGTCAAAAAACAGCTCTGGTATGGCTAAGGCATTGCATTTGCATATGTTTGGCTTTGGATATTCCTGAGAAATATTTGAGTTGAAGCTGTTGTGTGATTGCCTTGTTAATAGGAACTGTAACTGCTCTACTGAGATGGCCTACAGCTCCACCTGGGTATACATGATTACAACATTTTTCTCCGCCTTTGTTTGGTTTATTTTGTTTTTGCTTTATTGATTTTCTTTGATACCAACAGCATGGAGATGCCGGTGGTGGAAGTCAGAAAGCATGGAGTGTGGCTTTTAGCCAAGAATGTAAGTAAAGCATGAATAATGTTGCGCATTAAGGCTTGGCTAGAATTCACTAGAAATGCATTTTGGTTTTGCCTTTTTTCTGTATACAGGTAGACCAATTTATAAACAGACTCCTAGTTGAAGAAGATGCCAACAAATCTCCAGAAATCAACAACAAGCTATTTCAAGTTCCAGCAGATGATGGGGAGAAATTTTACAGAAAGGGTGACTATGCCAAGTCTCAGATCTCAAATCTAGATGTCTACCTCTTAAGAAAGGTATGAAAGAAATTTCTAAATTGTAAACTATTTAGATGAATATGGTGTTTATATTCTGGGTAACAAATTGTTTACAAGAAAAGGTTCATTTTCAGGTTGGTTTGTTTCCAGATATCTTAGAGCGTAAAGTGATGCGGCATTTTGAGGAAGGGGACCATGTAAGACAACTAATTTGGGATACTGTTTCTAGCTAGCAGTATTTCGGTGAACATATGATGTTAATTCTTTATATGTGGTTTATGAAAGGTTTCAGCTATGGTAACGGGAGAATTTTATACCAAGAAGGAGCATTTTCCAGGATTTGCCCGGCCATTTGTTTTCAATGCTGAGGTTTTGCTGAGGTTTCTAAAAATCTTCTCTAATCACCTTCTCCTATGAGTTTTTCCTAAATTTTGACCAATATGGATAGCTTTCATTCTCAGAAGTTTTTGTTATATTTCATAGGGTTGGGCGTAATCTAGAAGCGAAAGATGCTGCCAGGGGAGCTTTAAAATCACCATGGTGGACTTTGGGCTGTAAATACCAGGTCTGGACGCTTTCATGATATTTCCCGCATGGCCTTTGCAAGCGAGATCTCTCTCTCTTAGTGTCTTCATTCTTTTTCCTCCCTCTCTTTTCTGGTATTTATATGTATCTGATTAGTTTATGTCCAGGAAGTTGCAGAAATAGCACAATGGGAGGATGAGCAGATTGAGTACTTTAAGGAGAAGGTGACAGAAGAGGGAAAGCAAGAAGATCTTAAGAAGGGAAAGGCACCTGCTCAGGTACTACAATTAATTTTCAGTATTTATTATCTTAGCTACTATATCATGAACTTCAATATGAAAATTCATTTCACGATGAACATCACAAGGGAAGTATATTCTTTGTCTACATCTGCTGCTCTACTTCTATAATTCAAATGTGCAGGTTACGTTGGATGAAGCTGCCTTTTTGTTGGATTTATCCTCTGTTGAAGGGACTTGGGATGACTCTGTGGATCGGATTGCTGAATGTTATATAGAGGCTGGACTCCCTGATGTTGCGAGATTTGTACTATACAGAGATTGAGTATGAACAAAGAGGGACTTGTGTCCATCTTTCTCTTTTCTTACTCTTTTTGAGGAAAAAAATTATCTAAAGCCTTTTTTCTGTAATCTATCCAATATACCATATATGATTAAAATTTAGATGTCATTTTTGTTTCTGAATGCAAAGGGGAATCAAAATATTGAAATATTTTCGAATTTTGGACTTACAGAGCATCGTTATCTATTTTCTTTGTATTGGAAAAGGAAGCTTTTTAGAGCTTCAATTGATGATCAGATGATAGCATTAGGTGGCAGACTAATGGCCAATCCCTACTAGATGTAAATAAAAGAATGCTATGGTATCTTAAATTACTTAGGCGAACTAGCTAAGCTCTTGGTTGTGAACCCAAATAAGGTGACTAAATTAAGGAACTAAGTTCAGTGACATGCCTGCTGGTGTAAACAACAGTAGATGGAAGACTGGTAACAACAACAGTCTGAGCTTCTGGCATGCATGCTGATTTAAACAAGGTGTGCTGGGAAAACTTATTGAAGGGCTTCTTAATGCCTGGGGAGTGATGGAAATAGCCTGCTGGTTAAATATGGATTTTCTAATGGGATATGGGACTTCAACTCTCTCCTTTGAGTTCCCCGTATGGCTATACCTTTGAAAATATGCATTAAAGCTATTTCTCTTAGCTGTGTAAGTATCTGTGAAGACACTATTCTCTGGGATTCCTCCTCCAATGGGGCCTTTGACCCCAAGAATGCATACTCCATTGCTGCTGGGAATGTCCATCAACCAAATCTCTTTAAAGGTAAATGAATTTGGTCACTGGACATTCTGCCAAAGATTAAAACTTCTATGCTGAAATGCTACATATCTTGCTTGCCAATAAAAGGTATGCTGGTAACCCAGGGGGTTGGCCGAGTTGGTTGGGCACTCGGTGTCAAGGTACTTGTACTGGGTTCAACTGGGTGTGCTCTCTAGTTCGAGTCCGACTACTTGCACTTTGAAAAAATTCCCTAAGCCAGCGATTTATCCCACTATGGGCCCACCCGTCGCGAACAGTAATTAATATCTGGTTGAAAGTTTTGAGAATACACTGTACGAAAGTAAAAAATAAAAGTTATGCTGGTTAACAGAGGCAGATAGATTCTAACTGAGAATTCCTGCTGCAATGCCCTCTGCCAGGGTTCTCTTCTCCCTTGGAGATTGATCTCTCTCTTTGGCATTTGGAGTTTGTGTTTACAGAGAAATAACCTGGTATGCAAAAAGGAAGGTCCTAATGTTATGCTTCTTGTTAGAGACTTTTTACAAAGCTGAAGAACACTCCCTTATTATTTCACCTAAGCTGTGTAGGTCCTTAAGAGTTAAGATACTTGCAAAAGGTCAGCTGGGAAAGATCACCCTCTTATTGGTTTAAGCTCAACATTGATGGCTCTTCACTAGGCACTCCAGTGTGGCTGGCGGTGGACTCATTCGAGATCACAATGGTGAGTGGATCAAAGGATTTGCATCAGCCATAGGAGTAACAGTGTTCTTGCCGAACTATGGGCTTTAAGGGATGGTCTTCTTCTGTGCCCTTATTACAATAACATTCTGTGAAAATTGAGCTAGATGCTAAAATATTTGTGTACTATTTACCCTAGACTCTTGTTCTTCTAGTTGTAACCTCCCACTAATTAATGATCATAGGACACCATTCTGCAGGATACCCCAATCAAGGGTAAAGCATTGCTTCAGGGAGGCTAACAAGTGTGCTGATGCTCTTGTTACAAGGGGAGCTAAACTCAAACAGAATAATTTTTTTTTTTTTTTTTACTTGTTTCCCCTACTGATATACGTATGGTACCAAGTTTGGATGCTTTGGGTGTAGCCCATGATAGGCATTGTGCTAGCAATGTCGAACCTGACTAAGTCAAGTATTCGCTTTAATATATCTATCTCCTTAAAAATAAGAGAGAGAGAGAGAGAGAAGAAGTTCACTCGCTCAAGTAACAAAACAAAAGGATCCTGATATTAAACTTGGCTCAAGTAAATTTTATCACCTTATATTTGGTTGAAACAATTCCAAATCTTCAAAAAACAAAACGATCCTGATATTAAACTTGGCTCAAGTAAATTTTATCACCTTTAGGAAAATCTTCACTATGCAGTAAAACTTATAATGTCCTGGCATCAGTTTTATATACAACATTAATACACACAACATGCAAAACTCTCACTCTCGCTCTCTTTCTCATATGATTAATAAAAGCCAAGACTTATTATTTCCCAATTCCTTTACAACAAATCGAACAACTATGATAATAAAAAAAAAAAAAAATTGAACCCTGATCACCAAGCTTGCCATCACTTTATCAGTACGGTGATGTTGTCAGGGGGCAAACGGAAGAGATGTTTTCTTACTGTTACCTTTTCTCTTTCTCCACAACAGTTTTCTCCACAAATTCCCACCTCCTCGTTTCTTGCTAGGCACAATTGCCAAAGAACCGCCTATAGCGTTGTCATCCTCGTGTTTAACACCATTTATAACAAGAATTTTTTCAAGAGGCTGGAATGACCCAATGTCTTTTATAGTGGAATTGCCATTGATTTCTTTGATCTTTGGAGATTTAAGAACCTTAGCTGCAGCATCATCCTCTGCTAGCATCTGATCGAGTAGAGAGGCATGCTGGTTTATGCTCCTGTCCTTGGGAGGGGTTGGGGCTGTGGTGGCGGTGGTGATAATTGTGTCAGTGGGGTTAGCTATGACCTTGTCAAAAAGGGCTGCTTCCCTTGGTGCGGCTAATGCCTTCAATTGCTTGCCCAGGTTTAGGATAGTCTCCTGGCACTCTGCCAACTTTTCTGAAGCAGTTGTGATCTCCCAATCCTGCACAATTGATCAACAGCCCCTCACTCAAAACCAAGTAAGATGTGTAAAATGTAACTAAGCACTAGTAAGCAACTCTTCAGTATTTTCCAAATTACAATGGCATTAGTAAGAGTGATACTCATTGAATGCATTACAATAATTTTTTTTTTCTCTCGCATTCATTTATTTATATTTTACATGAAGTCCTCTCTTTTCAACATTCCTTCTGTGCTAATATAATTAAAGGCGGGTGTACAGCAAACCTAATAGATGACGTAGATTTCTCTTTATTTTCTATGGTATTAATCATATGGAGAAATCAAGTTTGAGAAGTTCAGTTCAATGCCAATCCTTTCAGCTACTTATTTGTTTTCTGCAGGTAATTCCTACATGTAAGGACATACAGCATTGATCAATTTAATTCATTTTCTGTATGAGGAAAACTTAACAATCTCAAGCAATAAAGGGTGGGAGAGCTTTTCTAAGTATCTGTTTTTCATAGTGGGTGATGGTACTTGTATCCTCTTATGACATGGTAGGTGGGTTGGGGTTAACACCCTTAAATTTCTCTATCCTGAGCTTTATGATTTCTCAGATGACAAAGAAGCTTGTATTTCTGATGTTTTGTGTTTGAAAAACTAAGGTTCCTAAAAGAGTGGCTTTCTTTTTGTGGACAGTTGCTCATGGTCGGATTCTTACTTTGGATAATCTCATGCTTAGGAGTCGCTCATTGGCAAATCAGTGTTGGATAATCAATGGGTCATGCTAGGCTCTGTGGCAAGGTTGTTATTTTGTTGGCATCATTGGCTTGGGAATCATACGTCAGATATTTGGAATTTGATTCCAAGTTGTTTGATGTGGATTGTATGGTTGAAACGAAATCATCACTTCTTTGAGTACACTGAGAAGACATTAGAAGAGTTAAAAGTTCTATGCCAGCGTAATCTTTTTTATTGGTCTAGGTGCTGGGGTTTTACGGATTGTTCCTCTCTTTCAGAGTTTAGGTTTTCTCTTAGAATAGCCTCTTGATTTCTTTTTCTTTATTGTTTGTTTATGTTTACCTATGTTCATCGTCATGAACAACTTGTATTTTTCCTCTTCCATCAATAATATCACTCTGGTTATCTATCAAAAAAAAAATCTCAAGCAATTCACACATTATGCTCTAGTAGGAAAAGCACATTATTTGTTAATAAAAACAAGGCAATTTTGTTGTCTGATTATATTCTCTATATGCAACAAGAAAATTTTGATGGTCAAATACCCTTTCAACATTGCAAATGTTAGTGAAATACGTATGTAAAAAATTCAAAGAGTATCAACATCTACAGTAAGCTTCAGTTATCAAATAATTAACAGATTGTAACACTGCAAACAAAAATATAAAGTATTTTCCCACAACCTTAGTATCAGTAACACTGTATGAACTTACAGTCCGAAGTTGCTTTTCTTCCTGATTGAGGTCATGCTTCGGGTTTTTCTTCTTTGTAATGCTGAAAATATATCAGATACAAGGCATATCTTAATAATTCAGATAAAAAGAAGTAATAGTTATTATATTTCAAGGAATTAAAATCATTAGAAAAATAAAGAACCTTTCAAGCTGGAGCTGCAGTTCAAGACATGTGGCCTCCAATTCTTCACAACAGCTATTTTTATTATCCAGCTCCATCTCCAGTGATGAAAGCTTATGCTGAGCCTCATTTAATTCCACTCTGGCTGCTGCAAGTTGTCTATCTAGATCTTCATTCATCAACTTTTGGCCTTCAATGTGACCCTCAATCCTTCCTTTCAATTCTTTTAGAGTTTCCAACTCTGTTTGCAAGCTTCCAATGGTTTTTTCTGATTCAAGAAGTTTATTCATCAGGGATTCACTCTTTTCAGTAGCAGACCGAAGCCTACCTTCCAAGTCTTTCTTTGCAGATTCCAAATTCATAACTTCATCTCTCAGTTTCCTATTTTCTTCCCTCACATTATATTGAAGCTCTTCCATATGAATATGATGACTGTTAGAAGCAGCAATCATAGGCAAATATGATAATTTTTCTCTGGGAACACGTAGTTTATCAGCTTCAAAAAAATGACCAATAATTCCAGCTTCTGCTTCACTTTCACTTTGTGATTCATCCCAATCACAATGCTTTTTAATCTCATCCCTCATGCTTGAAACATCTTGTAGGGAAAAGCAATGATTCATAATCCAGTCTAAAGCAGTAGTTACTTCTTGGGCAAATTTGTCTATGTTAGCCTTTCCATTCAACAGATCATAACAACTATGAATAAATTGCTGTAAAACAGCACTGAGTTCAGAAGTTTTCCACTGGAAAACCCGGGCCATGTACCCTGTAGGCGTTTCTAAATTGTTGTTGGTGAAAATATTCCCATCCTTTCTGGACAAGGTCTCAGGGTTATCATAATCCAGAGATGGCAAACTGATCCCTTCAATAAGCTCAATTAGTTTGCCTATTGTCTTACCCAGATCAGAGTGCAACTGCTGGTTGCTCTTTTCTGTCAATGAGACGTCAACATGAGATACACCACCAGGAGAATCCATCACAGAATGTTTTTTTGATGGCTTCCATGAGATGTAGCCATTTACATGTGGGGGATTAGATGCATCAGGATTGTTTGAACCTTCCCTTGCATCAACAACTTCTCTGGGGTTTGAACAATTTATATACACCAAAGCTGCTCTAATATCCTCAACTATTTCATCAGGGTCTCTCTGTGCAACACGGTTTTGCTCCAAAACCACTTTCAGTATATCTTGCAGCCAACCAGGAACTTTACCAATTAATGTATCTTTGAACCTGATTTCCTGGTTTGAGACAATGAAGCCAGATTCAGAGTCAGAAATTGGAACTATCTCCCTACCCTTTAACTCTGAAGAATCCTCATTTAACTCAGTTTCCAAGGGCTGAGAAGCATGAGAATCTCCAAATGGTTTATCAACAGACACTAACGCTAATCTTTCCATTTCAACAAAGTCATCCATCAGATTAATGTCTGCAGTTCCAATAGTTTTAGATGATGGTGACCCCTTTTGTTTACCATTTTTAAAGTGCTCCAGTTCCAAAATCAAAGCAGAAGCCCATGATTCAGCACAGCTAACCTTATCATCACTGCCAATGTCAGAAATTGATGCCAGAGAGAGCTCATGAGACATACGACTACTCCTTGTTGGCTCCATAATTGTCTGACCTTTTGACACTTCTTCAAGCTGCAACTCACCTTGAGATAATTTGGACGCTGAGCGACCATGCATGATCCTTGAGATTTGGAGTTCATTTGCATTTTGATGAAGGGCTTCCTTGAGATTCTTGTTTTCTTCTTCCATAGCACATAATTGCTCAGTCAGAAAACCAATCTTTCTATTGGGATTTTCAGGAGAGTTATCAATCGCAGAGTCAACCACGAAACCAGTTGTATTCAACTTTCTCCTCCTCATTTCAACTGAATCCTTTCCCAGCATTTCAACTTCATTTTTCATTTTCGCTAAAGCAGCAGGACCTGGCAAACGCTTCCTGACTAGGAGACGCAACCTCTGACACTCTGATTCTAACTTTGCAATTTTCTTCACACTCTCAAGGTGTTGCTTGTGTGATGCATCAGCTGTTCGACGATTAAATTCTCTCTCCTCGTTTCGGATTTCAAGCTCCTTCTCAAGCACTCGAACCTCATACTTCAAAGAAGCATTATCTTTCTCTGTGGATTCTAATCTAGTCATTAGTGCACTAAAATCTGACTCCAACTGAGTCAACTGTCTATTAACATCTTCAATCAACTTTTCCTTCACCAGGAGGGCCTTGCTAAGCTGAGAATTTTCAACACCTGCTTTGGCAAGCCTTTTACTTGTCTCTGCTAACTTCTCCTCTAAAACTGTCTGGGTTTTTTCAAATTCCTTTGATGTCTTCATAACAGCATCACGAATTCTTTTCTCCTGCTCATCTCGAACAAAACGTAGCTGCTGCATACATTCCTTGAGCGCTGCATCCAGATGAGCTAATCTTTCTTCACCAACTACCCTCTGCAGTAAAGCTCCATCTAATTCTCGCTTTAGAGACACCACTTCTGCTTCTGCCTTCTCCCAGCCTACATAAAAATTATTTAGCAAAGGATCACTTTGCTGTCATCTGAAGACATAATTTAACCAAATGCATATCATAAGGTGAGTGGTAATTTTGCAACCCATAACTTTTTTGTCATGCATGAATAATTTTAAGACAAATTACATTTTAACCTAAGTGGTAACAAAAACCCTAGAGTCTCAAATCTTGCATTTAAAACCACATACTTTCTCAACCATAAAAAAAAAGGGGGGGGCCCGTCCAGTTTTCCCATAATGCTGTCCAAGCACGCATGACCCTCTTAACTTAAAAACAATGTCATTTGTGCCTAATAACACCCCCCCTTCCCCCCCAAAACAGGAAAAAAAACATTCACAACCACCACAATCAAAACCCATCTCCAAAACACATCTATGGCTCCATCCCCAAAACAAAAAGCACATCAAATGCCCAAACAGCCAATCATCTCCACACCAACTGGCCAAAGGGCCTCGCAACAACTCCCATGCACCACCTCACTCAAACCCAACCAAGCCCAATCTTCCACACCCAAAACTCATTGCTAAACCAAGGCCACCATCACTGACCATAAAACATAACACATACGCAGCCAGCTGCCAGTTTTTCCAAAACCAAAACAACATCGATTAGAAAAATCAAAATTCTACATTCTTTTCTTTGCCTTTAATTTTCTTGGAAAACAAACAGAAAGTGAACCTGCATCAAAATCCATAGCCAAAAACGACAAAGTATCAAAGTGAACAAAAAGAAGTGTGTGTGTGTGTGTGTGTGAGAGAGAGAGAGAGAGAGAGAGAAAATCATCTCAGTCTGGAGAACCTCCCATTATTCTAATGATATGGTAATTCTTGTTGTAAGAGAATTGGGAAATGGAGTAAAGCAAATTGGGAAAAGCATTCAACATTTTGATGTGTACTGATTGGCTATAATGGGGGGTGGGGGTTTACTGTTTAGATTTTAAATGATCACAGAAGTGGCAGCATCCTAATATGCTGTCCCAGGATACATCTGAACCTTCTGTAAGTTTACTTTGGTTGGCTATGGTCATCCTCAGAATGAGGAAAATGAGAAATGAATGGGTGGAATTGAGAGAAGAATGGGTCAGCACTGAAAAGGAAAGGAGGAAGAGGAGAAGAGAAAGTGAGTGTTTTCATTTTTTTTTTTTTTTTTTTTTTTGGTTGTTAGGAGTTTTTTTAATAAGTTCCAAAAAAACATCATTTTAAGTTGAGGGTCCAATATTAATCTTTCTAAACACACCATTTACAATTTTTCATGTGCTCAGATGTCATTATGGGAAAAATTGACAGGAGGCAATTTTCATTACAGTTGAGAGAGTCAGAGGTTTTAAGTGTAAGATTTGAAACTCCAAGGTTTAATTTAAAATCACCCCCAAAACTATATAGATTAAAGTGCAATTTTTCCAAAATTTTATTTCAAGAAAAGTACACAGTGCAGCCGATAACTTCCCTGCAAAGTACAAGGAAATCTAGAAAGGGGAAAAACCACAGTATATCACCTGCAATTGCTTCCTGCGCCATCTTTGCATGGTCCTTCACAAGTTCATCTTTAGCGTCACACTCAGAGAGGGCTGAAGAAAGCTTATCATTTAAAATTCTAAGGTCTTTCTCCAATTTGGCTTTCTCGGTCAGAAGTGTCTGTATCTGAAGAAAGGGAAAAAAGGATAATGTGCCACAAAAGCCTCAAAGTACATAAAAAAAGTTTCCAAATGAAAGACAAAGACATATAGAAACACTCATAAATCTGCTCAAGTAGGAATGCCTCTTGGGGAATCACTTTTGACGTTTCTTTGCCCATACTAGCAGGTACTAGTTTCTTGATAATAGTCACTAGGTTGTGATCCTCAAGAATCAAAATCTCGTAAAGCTTAGGCATCCCAGAAGGCTAGAACCACACAGGGGAAGCATATTAAGTATCCGTAGGAAGCTTTTTCATGTACATTTCATCTTTTGATTGACTTTTGTGATTATTTTAACCAAATCAGGAGTCTTAGTTTGTGATAGAGAATGATCTGAAACATGCTAATGTTTCTCCCTGAGGACAATTGTTGACTGAAAAAGAAACTTTGGTTATTCAGATTTCAGATACACTACTTCAATCTTGTAATATACTGGGCTTTTTTATAAACCTCTGTTTAAACCAATATTCCTACTATGAATTACATTTTGGTATTAGCAATAGGAGAGGCACATTATAAAACAAGCTTTTCAGCCACAGCCTCTAACCAATCTGGAAAATTACTCTAAAAGCTAAAGGCTTCAAGGAAAAACATGCAGATAAAAGGTAGTCAACTCTGGTATTCCAATTTAGATGTTTGTCATTCTGACCCTACTCCCTTGTAGAATATTTAATGGGCAGAATTTGAAACCTGATTTTTTCAACTCCATTGAGTCAAACAATTCCTTTTTTATTTTATTTTTTCCTTTCTAGTCCCCTCTTGATGCATAACCATTTATTGTGTTAATTGGCACTCCTTACAGCAGTATAGCATTTTCTTTTCCTTTATTTTAATTAAAAACTAGAATATAAACTCATTTGGCAGCTGAGATTCAGCTCCTTAATAAAATGACAAAAATCAACTAACACATAATAATCTCATTTCTAAAGCTTGTCACAAAATTTCCATCATACTCAGGCAAGAAGCTGTTTCTAGTGATACTACAGGCGGTCTAAGAGTATTTAAGCTTCCATCTGTTGAACTCCTACTGAAGTTCAACTCAACGTTTGAACAATAAACATTCAAGTGATGACTTCCTCACTATATAAGACAAAAATAGTGAATATTAAAGATTTACGGCCAAAGCATTAGACTAAAAACATATTAAGATGAAGTGCAGTGTGCCTCTGATGTGATGAGAAAATAATACTGTGGAACTCACTAAGCCATGAACTTAAAGAATGACAAAATATGAAGAAGATCAACATGTCATCTTGCTTGTAATATTAGTGACTGTTAAATTACCAATTCTCGCATATGGTAAATTTCAATCATTTAACCGCATACTTTAACGGTAACAAAGAGATAATGACTGAATTACCTCTTCTTCATTTCCTTTTAAAGAGGTGTTTATTTTGTCGGTTGAAAGAACAGTCTTCTCTGAAGATTTCTTCCTCCAAAGCCATGCCTTGTTGTCCATTATATTGCCAAGTCCAGATAGGATAGTATAGGGACTTTATATGAGGAATCTGAATGGAAAAATAAAAGAAGACCAAATTTATAAGTTATAACTCTAATTTCATATCAGTTACTACTGCTGAGCATAAATTCATATATCTGTACAAGAAGATCCAGTCACGAAGAGAAGTTTTCTTGATTGAAAATTAAACAATCCACCGTGATGTCACTCTCTTTATATTTTATATCTTCTTTTTGTAATTTTTTATTTATTTAAAAAGTGCAAAGGGTGCTGCCCAAGTACACAGGAAACATAAAAGAGAATTGCATATCCGTCAAAGAATGAAAGGTATAAATAATTTTCACGAACATAACCAATGCACTAATTAAACAACCACTCACTACATTTGGAAAAAATAAAAATAAAAAATAAAAAATGAAGCAAACGGCTATGAAAAAGAGCATAACTATTCTTCTACTCTAACCCCATTTACAGAATAACACTGTTTTACTTCTTACCACTCAATTTTTCAAATAAAATTAGAAATCAAGAGAAACTCTCTCTCTCTCTCTCTCTCTCTCTCTCTCTCTCTCTCTTACACAATAACCAACACAATCAAAGATTCAACAAAATTTAACACGCAAACTCAAATGAAGTAATATTGCATCAATGAATGTATAGTCAACTAGCTTATCACTAACAATCAGGTAAAAAACTGAGGAATCTCGCATTGCAATGGTAATTAAGATAAAAGCAAAACCCAGAAGCAAAAACTAAATACAGTAATAGCTAGCTAGTTTACCTCCCAATTTATTTTTTTCAAATTAGAAAAGACACCAGAAGTTAGATTTACAACACCTCCAAGTTAAAAAGTCAATGGAGCAGTAAATCTGAAGGTCTCTCAACTCAGAAAATGAAGAAGCCACACTGGGTGTTATTTACCGTGCATGAGGGCTTCAATGCAAAAGAAACCTGAATAAACAAACTGGCAATTCAATAAAGCTATGAAGAGAGAGAAAGCAGAGACACGATTAGCATCAACAATGTGCGTGTGTCAGTACTCACTTCCGATCCCAGCTTGCACAGAAATGGCATAGAGAGAATGAATGAGAGAGAGAAATAACGAAGCAAAGCAACACCAACAGAGAGAGCAGAACTAGCAGAGAGCTTTTCTAGAAGAAGAGAGGGTATAAGTGTGTTTGGTAAACAGGAAAAGTAAAAGGTGGGAAAAGTAGAAAAGTGAGTGAAGAGTAGAGAGAGAGTGTGTTTTTTGGAGTAGAGAAGTACGGAGGAAGAGTTCGGAGATATTTATTTTATTTTGATTTATTTTTGTTGTTTTGGGCAAAAGTGTCGGCTTGGATCTGACGACACAGGTGTACCGTTTTATGTGCGTAGTCGTTCAAGGTTTTTTTTTTTTTTTGACGCGATTCGTTGCGTTTTGCGCGGTTTGTTTTTGTTTTTGTTTTTTTTTTTTTTTTTTTTTTTTTTGGCTTTTGCTTTCGCTTTGTTACGACGGACCGGAAGATCGGAAGTCTTTCTCCACCTGTCAATTCTCTCACTCTCTCTTGTCTCTCTCTCTTGACAAAGTTAATATATGTGGAGATACATACTCTTTAACAAAGTTTAACTGTTGTTGTCAAAAAAAAAAAAACAAAGTTTAACTGTTATTAGTTCATTAATGTAATAAATTAGTAATAATGTTTATTGAGTAATTAGTAAGTATAATTAATAAAAAAATCTTGTGATTCACTGACATTCCATTTAGAGATAAGATTCAAATTCTTCACCCCTTTATTGTAAGAAAATTAATAATAATCCTTATGGAATAAATATATTAACTCTTACCAAAAATTGTTCAACAAAAAAAAGCTTACTAACAAGATATTTATTTACTTTCTCAAAAAAAAAAAAAAAGATATTTATTTAGTTTTGTGATATTGCTTTTTGTTTTGTTTTTTTTTTTTCAGTTAAAATAAGATTTTTAAGTTTGTATGTGTGAGGGTAAGAGCCCAAATTCGTGTATTGGGCCTTGGGCCTTATCCGAGGACGCAATATGTCCGAGGAAGAGTAAATGATTAGGAGAGGCCCTAAAGTTGAGAATCATGTACTAAAAGGTGGAAGGAATGTAGTCCGAGGAGTTTCTCATCCTCGGATACAATAAGTATCGGTCGGTGCCGTACTTAGGCAGTGTAGGTGACCTTCCAGGAAGTTCCAACGATAAGGATGAACCTCAAGCGCGTGCGAGGGCGATAAGAACCCAGAAATATCTAAGAGAAAAGCTACTACCACCACATTAAATGCACTGCAGCTACTTTTCTGGCCGCATTTATGTGGAGAAGACCCCTAAACAGAGAAAACCTAACCACTGCAACTTATAGAAAGCTAGAGAAGGTGTTTAATGAGACGTATACTCAAGTGAAGGCTTAGATAGTAGACAAGTGTATGATCAAGATGGTCTGTAAGGAACTATATAATGTAAAAGACCTTCCATGAGAAGAGGGAGGAGGGAGAGAGAGAAAAGATTGGATCAATCAGAATTATACTTGTAAAATTGAAATATTGATTTATATGAAGAATGACTTCCTCGAACTTGGCATTTATCTAGTCTTATATATATACAGCTTTTGCATGATCGTTCGTTAAAACCATACTAGCCGTTAGTAACCTTATTTGAACTTAGCTCTTTAACCTGCTCTCTATAAATTTATTGTATTGGGCTCATTGAGCCAATACCCGATTGAGCCAATAGCAGTTAGTAACCTTATTTGAACCTACCTCTTTAACCTGTTCTCTATAAATTTATTGTATTTGGCTTATTGAGCCAATACCCGATTCATTTTTGGGTTTGGGCCTCAAATTGTGACCCTACAATATGTATCAAGGATGATAATTTAAAAGATTTAAAGGGATCGGTTCAATTATTTTCTTCTTTTTTTCATTGATTATCATTGGTTATATTTCAATGCATTCAAATCATGTTCAATATTGTCTTCATAATTATGATAGTATGATCTACTTTCATGATATATCTTTCAATGTTTTGCTTGTATCGAGGGGGCATTAGCTCTCAATATGCTTCAACCTTGAGCTCATCACTTGAATAAGATGTTAAATGCATTTGATATATGTAGTACCTCTCTCACAGTATATATATATATATATATATATTTTTTTTTTGGTAAAAGGGATAAAAACAGAGAAAAACTACACAAGCAGAGACTCAGTAGGGCAGCGCCTACTGACATACAGACCAGCCAAGTCATGACTTAAATAAGGAAGAAGCTCCACAGGGGGATAGTCGAAAATACAAAAATCTTCATTCTGAGCTACACCCTTTCTTGCAAGAAGATCAGTGCATCTATTAGCCTCTCAGTAGCAATGACTGAAACGAATCCGCTGGACTTGAAAAGCCAGCTGTCTGCAATCATCTAGGAGGGGAGAGATAAAAAGATTTGTCTGATTGGATTTTTGCAGAATATCTATAATGGCTTTTGCATCCATCTCAACTTCAATGGCTTGAAAGTTTCTGTCCACATAGATGGTAAGGCCGTCCCTTAAAGCCCATAGCTCAGCTTCAAAACTCGAAGTTACACCGATCCTTCTTGAAAATCCTACCACCCAATTACCAGTGTCATCTCTAATCACGCCTCCTCCACCAGCTAATCTCGGATTACATGAGGAGGACCCATCCGTGTTTAGCTTCTTCCAATCACTCCGAGGTCTCTCCCATCTAATACCCTTCATTGTAAAACTGTTGTTCTTCTTCCAGTCCGCAACACACCAATAATAATCACCAGCTAGATTGATTATACGGGCTGCCAAAATTGGGTTGGGGTTGCTATTTTGGAAAATCGCCTTGTTCCTTTGATTCCATATCATCCAAATGGCAAAGAGAAAAACTAGATTCCATGGAGGTTGGCTCTAGAAAATTGTTTGATCTTTCATTGCATTAGTGGACAGCCAGGTGTGAAGATCACTGGTGAAGAAGTTCCTATCCGCCTCAGAGATGCCTAGCTGTTTCCAAAGATCCTTGCTACTCCAACAATCCCTCAGCAAGTGTATAATGGTTTCCGGGTCTTCTCTACATCGAGGGCAAGTAGGGTCAGTGCTTACCCCTCTTTTTACTAAGCAATCCTTAACACCAATGCTGTAATGAAGACATCTCCAAACAAAAAACTGAATATTTGGAAGGATTTTAATTTTCCATATCCACTGCCCCCTAAACTCATAATTGTCATATCCGACTGTTGCCAACTTATATGGCTATCACACTATTGTGGATTCCACACAATTATAAAATTCACACATTGTAATAATCCGATAATTACAACATGGTAAGAGATATTCAAGCCTTGAACGTCTTCGTTGGAAACACTGAGAAGTTTTTATTGAGATATAAGACTCTTGGCCATCCACACAATGTAACAAGGAGGAATAATGTGTATTTTATGGCTCAAGGGATTTTATTTATTTTATGGAATATCCAATATAATAGAAGTAATAGATCAAAAAAACAGTTGGTTCAATGTAGTTCTAATAATTATGAGTTGTTATTGTATTTTTTTTTATTTAATTACACAGTCAATCCTCAACTTCTACTCCATGTTTCACAATGGTTCATGTCTTTTGAAATCTTCAATTTTAATTCTTATACTTTAAGTTTGTATCAAAAAGATCTTGCTGCTAACTTTTGCTTTGATTTTGAGTTAAGATTGCTTTGTGAAGTCTAAGGATTTTGACAACAACAAGGGAGGGAAGAGACTAGTTATTCAACTAATTTGTTTTCTTATTTAACATGTGTTTGGAGATAGATAAAATCAAAGTAAGAGTTAGTTGCAAGTACATTTTTGACACAAACATAAAAGTACAAAGACTAAATCGAAACATTTTAAAGGATGAGAATTATTTTTGAAATATGGGACAAAGGCTGAAGATTAAATGTGTAATTAAGCCCTTTTATTTGTTGGTTTATTTGGATGAAACTAAACATGCTCGTAATTAATTACAACCATTTTTTTTCTCATTAACCATGACAATAATTAACGATTTGGAAAATAGATCCTAGGAACTGGACAATTCTTAGATACTCTCGAAGCACCGATAAATTATACTCCCTCCTCTCACATTCATGGTAGATCTTGCCATGAATTTAATAAGTAGACCCCATCATGAATGTGAGAAGAGAGAACACCATTCTTAGTACTTTTGAAGTACCTAAGAATTACTCCCCAAAATGAGCAAAAAAAAAAAAAAATCCTTTATTTTTTTTATATAATCCTTAAAAATATCCTCTATAAGGAAAAACAAGAACAAAGGCACGAAAGTAAATCAACATAAAATATTTATCTCTTTCACAAAGAAAGATAGTCACTTTTACTTATTCACTAGAGGGTCAGTGGCCAACACCACATTGGTTTCCTTCCAATCATTCCCTTTCTATAGAAGTCCATTTATCACGTTAACTGTACAAGTACAACCAACCAATTCATCATGTGACATTATAATTTCACTTTTTCTTCCATTTCCGTGTCAAATATTGTTAGCTCTACATTTAAACTTGCATCATAACAACAAATTTATATTTCATGACTAAGAATATACCTCTATCTATTTGTAATGATTTTTTTTTTTTTAAGTTTGATATTATGCATATCTTTGAGGAGAACTTCTTACACATGGAATTGTAGGAAATGGGGGAAATTGATAACTTAAGTTAGTGAAATCAAGGTTTCAATCACATAATTATTGCGTTAGAATTCATTGTATTATTCTAATGCAAATTGAGGGTGGCAACATTGGTGGTAGTTGCCAGTTGGAGCATTCAAATCAATGAAGAATGAAGAAATGAAAAAAAAAGTCTTGCCAACTACAATGAGTAAAGGGGCAGCATGTGTCACCAATAGAGTGATTCCATGTACTTAAGTCCTCCATACTTTTTGATTTCTTCTAGTAGTGTAGTAGGTGTACTTGGATGTATTTGATATTTCACTTTAAGAGAGATACCAGAGTAGGAATAGCATATAGGACAATAAAAGTCATTAATCACTTACCAATATTGATGTTTTGAGTTTGACATTGTTGCTTCTTTTTCAAAATAAGTGGCATTTCCTTTCTATCTCTTTGCATATAGGACACTTAAAGCATGGTTTATATCTAAATCATCTTTTCAAAAAAAAAAAAAATTCTGAACCAAATACTAATATATGGTCATATATCCATCAATATATGATAGTATAAGTGTATAACCTATAGTCATTAGGCTTACTGTTGGTATCTGTCTAATCTGAGAGTAAAAAAGATGATTATGACATTATAGGTGGCAAGTGGCCCCTCTCTTTCGCATATATACGCGGTTGTTGAGTTCTACCTACAAAAAAAAACAATATGTCCCGTTCTTTATCCCTGTCTTTTGGTGCACTCTTTCTTTTCTTTGTTTTGGGATCTTTAATCCAGATTTATATGGCACTACTGGTATGGGCATGTGCAGTTTGCAAGCACTAAGAGGTGGCCCCTCGTGTATTATATCGTCTTTACAATTAAAATAGCACCTACGCACTCGTATTTTGAGCCACAATTGGAAAAGTAACTATTTCACCTTTTTTTTTTTTTTAGAAAAAGTAACTATTGCACTTTAATACGACATGTGTATGATAATTGTCCTGACCTTGTTAAAGCAATTCCATATGTCGTATTGTTTATAATAAAATTCAGTTTGTCAAATCAGAGCACGGGACATGGAAGCGAGAAGCAAGCATAGTATAGCGTCACACCATACGTGAGACTTAGCACACATCCACGTAAGAGCTTTCACATTAAAAATGTAAAAAATGCTAAATCCTAACACTCATCTTTTTAAAATATCATCTGCATCAAGCGTACTATTCTTAAATTTTTGGACATCTTTACTACAATAAAGTGTCATCTTTGACACTCTATTGTAGCCAATTGCTAAAATTTTTTCTTTTTCTCTCTCTCACTCTCTCTTGTGCTGTGCCCTGTGCCTCTCCCTCTCTCCACTACTTTCTTTCTCTCACTTAATTAAAATAAATAATATTTTAATAAAGTGGTAAAATAAAATAAAACATTTGATATTAAGTATATTACAAAATATTAAAATAAATAAAATAGTGTTTTGAGATACTAAATGCTATATTTTTTTGACATGTTTGATGAGAATGCTCTAATGCACATTTGTTCAATCTATAAAATTCGAGGTCGGGCAATCTTTCTACATTTAAATTTTTTACATTCTTGTCATAGCCCACGTTATGAGATGATAGTGTCTCAAAATCACATGTTGTTACTAACTTGACTTTAATACTATTTATCACTGCACGAGGAATTAACCACAAGGAAGTCAATATTATATTAATACTAGCCATACTGGAGAAATATATTATACTGGTCATTAAATTAGTACCGATACTTCTCCATAATGTATCGAAAAAAAATACCAAGCTGTACTCATCTATTTCGATTGTATCGATCGGTATTGGTGTTTCGGCCAGTACAATATTAAAAATTAAAAAATATATATTTAAAAAAAATTATTTAATATAATATATTAATTAATGTACTTAAGCTAATATGTATGCGAATAAAATATTTAGATTTTAAATTTTATATTGATAAACACAACAATTAATAAATTCATACTTACATAAATAATATACAAATATATATTTATGTATAGAAATAAATAAATAGCGTTAATTTCAAAACGGTACATCAATATAAACCGGTACCTAAATATTTCGTTTCCCTAGCCAAACCAAAACAACCTCCGATACGAAATTGACTCCCTTGATTAGCTATCACATTTACATTATACCCAAAAAAAAAAAAAGTAGTCAAGTTACAAGCTTACAATTAGAACTTCTCATAGTCACTTATTGTAGGGGCCTTTTTTGTATTTGGGCTGAGCTGCTTTCTGCGGTGATGGGCCCGAATGTTTCTTTTTTTGAGTAGGGAAGTTGAAACCGGCCTAACTGTAACTCACTTTGGGCCGGCTTGGCACAAACCTAGCCTTATCTACCAGGAATATCCTTATGACAAGCAGAGCTATTACAATAAGATTACGGCAGGCAGATATAATGACAATAAAAAGAAAACAGAGTGCAGTGGCTTTTCAACAATAATAATGACCGAATATCATAGTAGTAATAGTGGTAATAATAATAACGGCTTTTAAAAGAAAGAACAATGGATTGAACAATGATGGAAGTTTAATCAAAAAATAAACATCCAACCAAAACCGAGTCTGTAATGGCAACAATTCAAAGAGGAAGAACGCTTCCTCTTAATGAAATTAACCTCCCAGGAGAATATCCTGCCATAGGAATTAATGACTTTGAGAGAATCGGACCTAAATGATGGATGCCTAAAGAAAAGTTTTTACTGCTTAATTATTCCTTAGAGAGTGGGATTTTGAGGGGGAGAGGAAAGAAAAGATCTATTGGTGCATGCCCATTATCCTCACAAGTTGTTTTCTTATCTTTCCTTCTTTTCTTTTTCTTTTTCTCTTAGTTTTCTTTCTATGTTTTTTCTTCCTCTGTTTTTCGGTCCCTTTTACAAGGCACGGCAAGGCTCCTTTTATAGGGCCTGCTGTGGTTGTTTTTTTACCATTTCACCCCTTAACGGCCTTTGTTTGGTCTGGGCATACTTGCCGACCACTGTCTGCACACTGCTTACCCTTACCAGACAAAAACAAGTTGGTGTTGTTTCTGTCCGTCGTGGCACTATCCTCTGCCGTGGCTTAAATGCTCTCTCTCTCTTCTTATGGCATGCACCCAACGTTCCCTCTCCAATCTTACCTCTTTTGGGCGGTCTGTCATCCCAGCAGGACGTACCTCCCAAAAGGGTTTGGACAGGGAACGCAAAATAAACCTTTTTCCCCCTCCCCACCACCAAACTGCACCCCCCTTTACCTCTTTCCACTGACCCGTGGCCCCACCACGACCCATATTGGCTGGGTACAGGCTGGTGGCACCTGGGTTTTGTGCATACTTTCCTGTTACGTACGCTTAAAAAAACCGCCTACGGCCCATGTGTTTGTTGGGCTCTGAAGCTTTGCTTGCATTCGTTTGCCATAATTCTTCGTTCTTTCATGTGGGCCGTCCTGTACTTTTGCTGCTTCCCTTTGGGATTGGACTTTTCTTTAATACTGGGTTTCACATCTCTCTTGGCCCATTTCTAGATTTATATTCATGTCTTGTTTCATTACTTGGCATTTCCTGCCATAATGATATGTTCCTGCTAGGCCTCTTTCAAGCCTGCCGTTCCATTCTTTCCCCCAATGACTCAAGAGAGTCTACTAGTGTTCTTACTCATGGGCTCTATTGTCCCTTTCTTTTCTTTCCTTTGGGCCTGTGACCCTTTTACTTTTCTTGGGCTTCCTCGGCCCATTTATTGACTTTGCTTTCCCATGGGCTTTTACTAACTTAATTGGGTTTCCCCGACCCAATCTCCTCATACTCATCCTTGGGGTTCATGGGTTTACCATAAACCCCTACTTTCTTTGTTTACATTGCCTTGGGCCTGTCGCGGCCCATTCTTACTTTTTCATACCATACATTGCCCATGGGTGTCATTTCTCTCTTTCCGGGCCCTTTGGGCCCATTTGCTTTCTCAAGACCCATTCATTCATGTTATAGGCTTGTGTTCCATTCTTCCTGCCGCTTAGACCTAATAATCTTATTCTGTTCCTGCCACTCTTATTGCCTGCTTTGCTGGGTTGGGCTGGCTTTACAAAAATGACCCTCAACACTTATATAACTAATTTCAACCTATTTGTGTATCACCACCACTATTTGTCACAACATATACTTATCCAATCTAATCTACAACCTATGACATCACACCAAGAAAACTCTCTTGTGATTAAATAACCTAATACACTTGCAATATGTACTTATTAATTGGTAGCCAAATATTGATGGTATAAACAATTATAAACAACCTAGAGTTTAAAAATGAAAAGGATTTGGGTTTGGTTATGTAATTGCCCCCAAAAATCAAGTAAGACTCAACGACGCATCTTGACAATCATTCCAAAGATCAAGACCATAGAGATATATGTCCTACTACAATTGGTTGAAATTGCAAAGACACAAGTATAAATAAAGGTTTCATCTGAGAGGAGGTGACACTCCAGCTTTACACGAAAACTTTGCTTGTTTATCATTGTAATCTCCCTTTTTTTTTTGTTATAAAATTAGGCATGATTGTAGTATCTATATAATGTTAATGCAAGTAATGTTTGATTCCAAAACTTTAGTTTTCTATTTTGTTTAATCTCGCACTTTATTTTGTTCGAGTTAGCTTAATTACTTACTTAATCCTAATTAATATAATTGCTCTTGATTATTATCAATTGAGAGATGCGAGATTCACAACACTTTTACAATAATTTCTAAGTGATAGATTGTTATTAAATGAGTAAAAAAGTAATTTAAGTAGTGAATTTAAATTAGAACCAGTAACAATTTACTAATTACAATATAAAATTTATTGTAAAAGTGTTAAGAATATTGACCATATAAAATTTGTTGTGAAAATATTGTGTACAAAGTATAAATTTTTTTTTTTGAGAAAGTACAAAGCACAATTTTTGAGCTGCAAAGCTTGATTCTATACGGCTATTTAGAAAGAAAAAAAAAAAAAGTTAGAGAGTATACATTAACTATTCATTTTTAGAAACTGTTTTATGAGGATTTAAAAAAATTAATAACTTTTTCATTTTTTCATAAAATTTTTCCTTAAATAATTTTCTAATTATATACCGTATACGCAAAGGGCATACGTAGTATAACCCAAAAATATATCATAAAATTTAATTGGATACGAGTCCCAAAATATCCTGATGGTCAATCTGCATATTTGACGTTAATGACAGTTGGATGGACTGGCTGGGATCCAACCATGTTGGGTTTGTAATAAATTCTATCGTTTGGTAAAACGAGAATAATAAAAACTAGTGATTTATGTGGGTATGAAATATGAAAGGCCACCCTACATTTATGATTTATATATACCCTTGGCTCAAACTAATTGACAGGGTGTATTATTCACTCTCGTTTGTCAACGACCAGAGAAAAGCCAGGTAACTAGACTTGCTTTTTTTTTTTTTTTTTTTTTTGAGGGGGTAGACTTGTTGTTGTTGTTGTTGATAAACCGAAAGGCAAAACCTATCCTTTCTTTCTTTAAAATTAAATTGTTAAGGTTTCACTTCCATCCAAATTAAAAATGATTTTATATTTTGTAAACAAACAAACTCAATCACAATTTTATCCCACAAGTTTTTCCAATTGCTGCACTTTGACATTTAAGTTGCTTTGGCCCAATCACAATTTACTCTCACAAGCTTTTTTAAGTACTACATTTTGATTCCTTAAAGTTTGGATTAAATAAAATCGTTTAAGATATTTTGGATAGAACTATTACAATTTTATTTTAAACAAACATTAAACGATCCAATGTAGTAATTAAAAACTTATTGTAGGGACCTGTTTCGGACAACCCCCGTACAATAAATTTGTAAAGAGTGGATAGAAGGGCTAGATACTAGCAAGAAAGACAACAGTCGACATGGACTTACAAGAAGAATAACTAAAATTTGACTAAGTATTCTTGAAGAAAGTTCGTCCTTGGTCTAGTCCGAGGAGCTATTTTCCTTAGAACTAATGAATACAAGAATTGTCATTTGGACACCCTAAAAGAAAGAAATCCTCCCCCTTCCCCCACCAAAGGGCCCCATTTTATTTTGGAGATTCTATCTATTATATAGTTTCGTTTAGTTGATCCCTGCCGTCCATTTGTAGGCCATCTGAACTTATATCTGAGGACTTGTTCCATCAGCCGCCTTTGCAGGCTTTCTGTTAGTTGAAATAACTAAGGCATCATTATTTGCTGGTCAATTCGCCATCGATGCGGCCAGAGTGTTGGTGGCGTGCATTTAATGGGTGAGTGACAGCTTCTGTCCTTCAATGTTGGTTTGCCGAGGATGTGGGCATCCTCGGCAAGGTCCCTTGATGACTTGGGCCTCTCCCACTCATCCTCGGATTTTGTACTCTCCTCGGCATGAACCTTGGACCCAATATAGAATGGGCCGAGGTTGCTGAATATTTGGGCCCCACACTTATAATTAAACAAGGTATTTTGGACAGAACTATTACTGTTTTATTTTAATCCAAACAAGTTTTTTTTTTTTTTGAGAAACAATCCCAAACAAGTTATAAACTAAATTATATTTAGGTTGAATCACGAGTGAATTATATTTACCCTTTTTTATGAGCTTGAAATAAGCTGCATATATACTTTCTAGTTTCTGCTACATTGAATTTTTACTTCACTTCACTTGCATTGCATGGCTTTGTCTATACTGAATGAATCTAGCTAACTACAAGACTCAGACAGAACTCTTTAGGGAAAGCGCCATGAAGCCTTTGAATATTGCAGACCCACCATGCCAAATATAAAGCACTAAAACTGTTACTGATACGATGCTTATTGTTATTCTATCACATCCAGTAGAAGCAGCATCTCCTTTTCACCAATCCATTCACTGTCACACCGTTTACTTACTTTGGTTTGAAGTTGAACCATTCTACCATGGCCGCGTGTAAAGGCTTTGCTTTTTCCAGGAACGAACGACAAGTTGTCAACTTTCATTAGTGGGACTATATTTGGGAGTTGAAACTTGAACTTGTCCTTACTGTTTTGGCATACTGTTGAGAATGGACCATACTTTGGTGGCAATATGCAGCACTAATTGGCCTAATTAAGCTTATTTTATTATTTGCACCCAAAGGTTTCGTTGAAGAGACTAATTAACAGCCATCAAGTCAGTTTAACCGACCGGATTCGACCCTTAATCTAATTTGCAATGATGATTTGTGACTCTTATGGAGTTTATGACATGCATTTGCTCGAGACCACGCTTGCTCATCCCCGTGAATCAACAATAATTACTACTTTAAGTATAATCTCATCATCCTTAAAAAATGTGCTGGTTACCATATACCAAATGTGCTTGATGGATCCTGGGTACAAGATTGTCTTAGGCCTGTCCACGGGTCGGTCTAGGTTGGGTTTGTGCCTAACCTAGAACCGCCCTGACTAGATCGGGTGGTCAAAATTTCAACCCGCCGCCGACCATAATGGTTGATCGGATCGGGCAGGTTGGAGCTTCAACGGATGTTGGATGGATTGATTGGGGTTGAAGATCTGAAAAACGACAAGAATCTGACAAGGAAAAGATGAAAAAAGACAGAAATCAGGTGAGAAAATTTTGAAAAATAATTGAAATCTGGCCAGATCTTGCCAGATCCAATGAGATCTTGGCCATTTTTGACAAGATCTCAGCTAGATCTGGCAAAATTTCACCGGATCTAGCCTAGATCTTCCAGAAAAAATCATAAAGTCGCCGGATTTCTACAACTTCTTGTCGAAAAAATAGATGGATCGGTTGGGTCGAGTTTCTCGAATTTAAGAGGAGGAAATCCAATATCTGACCCGCTGATCTAGGTTTTTGGATAATGAAATCCATCTCCGACCCCGGAGCAGTCGATTCGGTCGGCGGCAGTGGGTGGGTCAGGTCTAGCGGGTCTTTGGACAGCCCTAGATTGTCTTTAGGTGAGTTAACATAATGAGAAACAAGGCTGCCCATGTGTTGGTCAAGTGGGCTCAAAGTTTGGCAGCAAATGGATCCTGTACTGTGCTTGTGCAAGACTTTCTTGTTCCTGTTAGGAGAGATATTTGGGTTGTCATATGGGCCCTGATGTGATTTTGTTTATGTTAGGATTTTAAATTGGTTAAATTCACTAGAGAATGTAATCTTGAATCATGTTGTCTACCTTGGGATATATCACAGGGGGTTGGTATATCCCAGATACACTGAATTTTCCCTATATCCTTGGACTTTTGTGAAGATCCGAAGCTGCTTGAAGATGTGCTTGTTTGGGAAGCTTGATCGAGCCGAATTATTAAAATGAATAAAATAATTGAATTTTTATTTCTAGAACCGAATTATTGGGAAGCTTGATCGAACCAAATTATTTCTAAGACATGATTTCAAAATAAAATGAATACTATTGAATTTTTGTGTTAGAGATATCCATATTAATATTTAGAACTAAAATAATGTTTCTAAGACAGGATTTTGGTATAAAATGATTTCTATTTGAATTTCTTTCTTAGAAATATCCAAATTTTAAAAAATTGGATGTCTAATATCCAAATTGATTAGTAGAATCGAAATAATGTTTTTAAGACACAGTTTCTGTTTAGTATGAATACTATTGAATTTTAACATTAAAGATTTGGATGTCTTATATTTAAACTGATATGTATAACTGAAATAGTGTAACATATAACCCCTTGTGATAAAACCAAGAAAGTTTGACTTTTAGTTGACTTTGTAATATTTTATTACATAAGCTTTTAAGGTTTTACAATTTTTCACATCATTGTTTATTTTTTTAAAATTCAATTTTGATTATTTTCTAACATTGTTTTTAGGCTCCACAAATACTGTATAACTTCATTTAAAACAATATCACAAGAAGGTTTAGGAGGTTTTTTTCTAAAAAAATATTTTTATACTAAAGTACATTTTATGATTGTTTTCATTTGATTTGTTTTCATATTGTTATTTTATGTTTAAGATTTTCATTTTCATGAAAACTTAATCAAATCTAAAGGGTCAAATTTTGAAATGTAAAAGGACCAATATGAAAACGTAAGATTCAAAATGAAATCAATCCCAAACTTTACTGGTTAAAAGTGTACTTTAATTATATTTTTAGCTTTATTTTATATATTATAAATGGAAACATGACGGCATAAGGAAATAATAGAAAATAGTTGTTGTGTGTTTTTTTTTTTTTTTTTTTTTTTTGGAGGAGAAAAAATATTTGTTGTGTTGAAAACCTTTTTTATTCTTATTTACATATTTGGCTTATTTTCTGTTGTGCATAAAAAAAATTAAAACCAGAGTTCTGGAGGTCCATGGGCTTGATTGAACAACGGCTAATGAAAAAAAATTCTCTGAAGAAGTCACTCTCCCTTCAACGTTGCACGAGGCAGGTTGAATTTGAGAATAAGGCAACGCCGTTTCTAATCTTTTATTATAATAATATTTATTTTTAAAAAAAGCATTTATGCCAAAAATAATTAGAAAAAGTAACAAAACTAGAAATTAAAAAAAATTAAAATGCAAATGGTAATCTACTAAAATTCATTTCAGTTTTTTAATTTAATTTCATTTCTTTCTCAAAACAAATTTGTATTTCATTTAATTGAGTTCTCCAATTTTTAAATTCATTCAATTTAAGTTTTTGTCCAATTCCATTAAAAAATTGTTGTTAAATATGCAATTAATTAAGAGGAAATTACACTTTACCCTTTGTGGGGATAAAAGCCCAGCATTGTATATTGGGCCTTGGGCTTTATTTGGAGATATAGAATGTTTGAAGAGGGGTAAGTAATTAAGAAAAGTCCCAAGTTCAGAATTATACAAAGATGGAATGGAGGAAGATGGTCTGAGGAGAAGCTCCTTTTTGGATATGATTAAATACTGATCAGCTTTGTATTTCAGCAATCTAGGTGACCTTCCAGGAGATTTTCATGATAAGGACGATCCTCATGCACGTACAGAAGAGATAAGAACCCAGAAATATCTAAGGAAAAAGCTGCTACCATAGCATTAAATGCACTGCAGCAATTTTTCTGGCCGCATTTATGTAAAGAAGACCTCTGAACGGTGAAAACCTAACCACTACAACTCACAGAAAGCCAGAGAAGATGTCTGATGGGACATATACTCAAGTTCAGACTTAGATGATGGATAAGTGTAGGATCAAGATGGGTAGGAAGAAACTATATATTGTGAAAGATCTCCCATGAGAAGGAGACTGAAAAAAATAGAAAAAGATTACTGTAGCATTCATAACTAAGTTGATAATCAGTTTTATTGGTTTATATCATAATTTGCCTTCTCGGATGAAGTTTTCATTAATTCTTATATGTGTTTACCTGTCTGTTCCTCTTTTAAATCCATACTAGCCGTTATTAAAATTCACTAAAGCCCAGCTCTTTATTCCATTCTCTACAAATTTATTGTATTGAGCTCGTTAAACCATCACCCAATTCTTCTTTAGTCTTTAGCTGAAAATTGTGACCCTACACCCTTAAATTAACATTATTTTACACTTTACACACTTAAGCTATGCAAATACATATTTATCCTTAAAACAATTTTTTTTAAAAAAATTTACATAAAAAAATCTATAAAATATTTTTATTAATTTTATGGATTTTTTTATGCAAGAAAAAAAATATTTTTAAAGCGAAGACCAAAATTCAATAAATTTAAAACTTAAAAGAAATTGAAAAGAAGTCAAAAAAAAAAAAAAAAAAAAAAAAGAAAGGAAAAAAAGAAAGAGAGAATAGTGATACAAGGCAACATCTACAAGGCACTAGTAGTAGTAGTCATTGTCAGTTGTCATCCTCTTCTCACTCTAGTTCTTGTTAGTCTCTCGCTGTCGGAGCCCAAAATAGTCTCTTCGGAATTCTCACAGGAAACAGTTTTTGGATTTCCGAGGGGATGGTTAAAACAAAGCAACATAACTCCAAACCTAAAAAAAAGCCTCACGTAAGCAAATTCACACGCTCTTCCTTAAAATTGGTCTTCCTCCTTATTTTCCTGTTTTATATATCTACTTTTCTTGTTCCATTGCCCAATCGCTCATGATTTTTCTTTTTTTTTTCAATTTCCTGTTCAGTTCATTGTTTCGGCATTGTGTTCAAACTTGCCCTAACTTCTCAATACTTAATTTCTCACTAGGTTCACAAATTTTGTTGAACTGCAAGTGTCTGCATATGATCTTGTTTGTACTCTTTGTTTGTTAATTTGTTCAGTCCGTGGTTTTGTTTTTATGCAATTAGAGAATGTTATAAGTCTATCTAAGACATGTAACATAAAAAACTTTAGCTGCAGCTTGAATTGGAGGCGAGGTTGTAACGAATTACTAGTCGAGAAATGTCAAATCTATTGTTCTATAGGTTGTAAGGAGGATTTTTGGTTATGCTAGGATGCACGGATACTTCATTTGGGGTGCCATATACATGTCCTATCTGTGTCATAATTGTGTCCTATCTATCGTATCATGTTATAATTTTTCAAAAAATTGCTTGTGTCACCTTATCGTACCCGTACCCGTACCCGTGTCTATGCCTGTGAATCCTAGGCTAGTAGTTGAGGTGCTATTTGCTGTAAATATATTTGAGCATTGGTTTACCAGCACATCTCTTTAGTATGATAATAGAGTAACTATATATTGGTTTCAATTACTCAAATAACTGAGATTGGTTAATGCCATAATGGGCTGGGAAGAATTGGGTTAAGTTTTAGGTTTGGATCAATCATTCCTGGCAATAGATTTTACATGATTGAGGTCGCCTAACTATGCGTTTGGGGAGTGATCGTGTAGTAGCACATAGACACATGGTGGGGGGGAGTGGTGTAGTAGAGATTATATTGTTTAATTGGATACGTGGTAAGGTCTTGGTCGAGAATAGTTTTGTTTGAGAAATTCAGGACTAGATGAAGCATGTGGCATATCATTGAGATGGACGGTTTGTGACATTCATGGTTATGGGAAGGCAAGAAAGGGTTTATATTCTTTTGGCAAATGAGGTAGAATCAAAGATGTGCATGGGTTGCACACTTGTCCCTTGAGTTACTGAATGATGAATTGAGCTTATTTTAGCTAACCTGGGACTGTGCGTTGGTCATTTGGATGATGGAGGGACTGTTTATCAAGTTAAGTAATTAAGCTATATTTAGCATATTCTGGACCATGCTTGATATTGATGCTTTAATAACTGTTTCCTTTTTAAAATTTACAAAAATGTTTAGATGGGATATTTTTTGTTGGACAGGTCAAAAAGCAGGGAAAGCCAACTGATCTTTCTCAGTTCCGTGTTCAGCTTGATGCATTGGGCCTTAAAATTGTCCATGTGACTGCAGATGGAAATTGTTTCTTCAGGTCAGTGCTTATATGTGCAATATATATTGAAATTCTTCTTCTGAAATTTTTAACTTGATATATTGTAAGGTTGCATTTTATGTTTGCACACGTGCATAGAGTTTTCAGCTTCTCTTGTGTGTGTGTGTGTGTGTGTGTATTTTGATAAGTAGCTTTTCTTGTACACAATCGGTGACTCTTAGTCTTGACCAACAAAAATATATTTGTTAAGACCTTTTTCTTTTAAATGCAGTTTAAGTTGTTTGCTCTTGTTAATTTGTAGGGCTCTTGCAGATCAGTTGGAAGGCAATGAAGAGGAACATAAAAAGTATCGCAGCATGGTGGTAGAATATATTATGGTACATGGATTTTGAAAGAAATAAAACTTTTATCCATGACTTTTCCCCCTTTTTTGTTGAGAAAATTGATCTCACACCCTTTTTCCATTTCTCCATTATATGGTGTTTTTAACCATATTTAGTATTTTCTGAAAAAACTATTTGTTATTTATAAGTAAATTAACTATATGTTATTTATTCTTCCATAAGTAAATGGACTGCAGTAATTAGTGGATTTTGAGCTATAACAAGCATAGAGGGGCTGAGTGAAAGAAATGGCTGTCATTTGAAAGAAATAATTAGTGATAGATATATAATGTTCATTTCAAATAACTGGCAATTGTCACAATTACGCTGTTTTATGATTTTTTTTCACTATGCTCTTAAAGTTATTTTGTGTTTTAAGTAGCAGTATGCTGCAGAGTCGCAGACAGGTAGATGTCCTGCCTGCCAATGTGAAATATCCCTTTATTTTGATTTTTACAACTTTATTTATTGTTATTTGCAACAAATAGCATTTTTTATATTGTTTCTTACCATGAAATTGGGAACTGGTTGCATAATTTACAAGCTGCCCCCCACCCCATAAAAAAAAAAAAAAAAAAAAAAAAAAAACTAAAATAAAGAAGTCCATTTTTTTTATTGGGTAACCAACTTGTAAATAATCTGACATTGGAGCTGCAACTAACAGAAGAATCGCGAAATGTTTGAACCATTTATTGAGGATGATGTCCCATTTGAAGAATACTGCCAATGCATGGAAAAGGATGGCACATGGGCTGGACATATGGAACTGCAGGCAGCTTCTCTTGTGACACATAGTAATATGTGCATTCACCGGGTGAGACTTTTTTCTTCCCTGTTTGCAATTATTATCAGCTCTTATCCATCTGGTTCTCACAATTGGGTTAGTGCTCGTGTTTTTCCTTCTTTTTTTCTTTTTGATGAGTAATGCTTTATTGTGTACTTAGGATGCAATAAACCTTCACCCAAAATTACATAAATCTAGAAATTCCTCTAAGGTAGAAAAGGAATGGCCACTTAAGGCAGCCAACAACCAAACATGGTTTGTAAAAGATACAATTTTAGCTCCACAGATGAACGCTCAATTCCATCAAAATTAGAAGGTTTCTCTCCCTCGAAATGGTCCACATAACACAATGAGGCATGTGCCCACATACATCAAGAGCATGATGTTTGCCAAAGCCCCCCTTCTAGCACTCCAACAACTCCACCTCCTTCTTTGGCATCACCCAAAGCACTCCAAAAAGACAAAACACCACAGACCATAGGTTGTAAGCATAGTTGCAATGAAGTAACAAAAAGTCAATGGTCTCCCTACTTTGCTTACACATGCAACACCAATCAACAAGTATTCTTGTCTTTTTCTCTCTTCCATTTGGTTGCATTCTTAAAGCTAGTCTGTAAGTGCTGTTGTAAAATTTAATGGTAGCCTTATTGTTGTACAATAATGAGGTTGCCTCTTACTATTATTAGCATTACATACCTAGTCCAAGGTATTCTGGGTCAATTTTTGAAATCAAGACATTATGACTTCAGTGAATATTAATAATTAACTGTTAAGATGTATTTCTTATGTCTATGTATAAACCAAAAAAAGAAAAAACCTTAGGCATGCATAAGTATCTGTATTAAATGAGAGTATTAGAATTTATTCTAATTATAATTGGACTTTCTATTGATTGTTCTGAGTTGTCTCCTTTTGAGCAATAATCAGATTCTCAATTATGGGAAGTTAACTGTCGTGGAGTTTAAAACTAGCTTTTTGAAATCATTGTTTGAGTGGTCCCAAACCATAGGCATTAGTGATTGGAATTCTATTATAGATTTTATTGATTCCCTTTCTTTTCATTTATAATGATTGGAGCTTGTAATCTTAATACTGCGTTCACATCCAGTGTGCATGAAAGTACTGCTTGTAGGAAAATATAAGCTTGATATATTGTATTACAATGTAAAAATACTATTCAGGAAGTGAACTGAAAACGTGATAGAACTCAGCAAAAACATGGGAGACCAATCTTCCTGAAACTTAACCAGTGACCTCAAAGAGAGTATATGTAACTTTTGATACCTGACATGATGAAAGTTTCTATTTATGCACCATATTTTCTTCTGTCAAAATCTTTTTGTAACAACTTTTTTGGCTGGAAGAATTTTGAAACATGGAAATACCAGGTGGAGTTTTTACATTTCGATGACTTTTTTTTCTTTGATAAATACATTTCTATGACATTGTTAACTTATGCTAATTTGCTATATGCTCCTGTACGAATACACTTGGTGCAGAACATGTCGCCTCGCTGGTACATTCGTAATTTTGACGAGCGTGGAGCTTGCATGGTCCATTTGTAAGTAGATCTTGAGTCTTTATCATAATTTACTGCATATATGCTTTGCATGTCTTTTGACCATCGACGAGGTGTAGAAAGGTCCCTTGCAATTGCCTATTCTTAGGGAAAATTCTTCTCCAATGGCCCTTAAAAGAGTTGGTAGATGAAAAGGGATTTCATAGCTAGGGCCTAGGGCTGTAAACAAGTTGAGCCAAAACGAGTATTTAAAGTTTCGTTTTGTTCATTTAGTTTTATTTCAAACATGAGCCAAGCTCAATCTCATCAACAAACTAGACTACATGTTCAAGCTTGGTTCATTTTTTTGTCAAACAATCTCGAGCTTGTTCGCAAGCTGCTTGATTAACTTATTCTTTTCCCTTATATAGTAAATCACCACAACTAAATTTTTTAAAAAATCTCTTTACATATCTATGCTAATTATAGTTGAAATTATATTATTTGATTAAATTAGATAGAATGATTTCGTTTATGAGCTTATAAAAATTAAATTCACCAACCTTAAAGGTCGTTCCTAGTGCCCAAAGCTCCCACTTTTGAGGGGTTTGGGAGAGGTTATGGTAGGCAACCTTATTATGTTATCAGGCCAATAAAAACCATATGGAGATCTTTATGGGCTTCTCAATATTTTTCCATTAGATGTTTAATTAAGAAAATAACTTTCATTGTAATTCAATAATTGGGCTTTGAACCAAGTCAATTAGGATTAGGGTATAGTCTTACTAGTTTATATAAGTGTTCCATTGGATTTCCTTGGAGACAAGTTTATAATGAATAAAATTTCAGTTGGAATTTTTCCAATGATCTGGTGTTGACTCCATCCAACCCTAGGTGCTGATTGCTAGTTTTTATATTCTGTTTGGTGCTAATTCCAAGCAACCCTAGATGTTGGCTTGTCTTATCTTTTTTGTTCCTTTGTTTCTTTGTCACAAATTTCTTTGGAGTTTTGTTTTACATCACTTCACCCTAATAATAAATAGGCAAACACCTTGTGCTGCTTTCCTCTGCCAGCTTCTGTACCATAGCTCTTTTGTCCTACATCATACTGTTTTTTTTTTTTTTTTTTTTTTTTTATAATTTTTTTTATAAGTAAATGCTTCATTGAAAATAAAAAGAAAATGAGAAAGAACCCCCAAACACACAGGCAGTGTACTAAGGACACAATGAAGAGTCAATCAAAATTACATAAATTTAGGAATTCCTCTAAGGAAGAAAAGGAATGGCCACTGAGGGCAGCCACCCAATCAAACATGGTATGTAAAAGATGCAATTTTAGCTCTACAGATGAGCACTCAATCCCATTAAAATTATGGAGATTCCACTACCTTCAAATAGTCCACATCACACAATGAGGCATGGCCCCCATCCATACATCAACAGCATAATATCTTCAAAAGCCCCATTTTTCAACATTCCAACAGCACCCTCTCCTCGGCAAGACCCATTGCACGCCAAAAATACAAAACCACCATACAGCATTAAGTCATACGCATAGTCTCAATGAAGTAACAAATAGTAGGTGGTCTCCTCACTATGTTTGCAAATACAACACCAATCAACATTGCACATATTCCACTTTCGAAGATTCTCCATAGGATATTTCTCCAAGCTGCTGTCCATAAGGCTACCTTAGAAGAAATCCTAACCTTCCAAATGGTTTTCCATGGAAAGTAAGGTGTCATCATCTCCCACCTTGAAGCTACATCATACTGTCCTATATATACTAATTGTAAGAGTTAGTTCTAGTTGTTGTTTATTTTAGCATATTAATAAAGGCATTTTTGTAATCATGTTATAAACCCTAATATAATTATATGCTAAGGTGTCATATTAATAAGGGCATTTTATCTTGATAAGTTAATGCCCTCAACCTTTTCTTTCTTTACTCTTTGTCTCTCTATTCTTCTCTTTAATTTTTTATAACCGTCTCTCTATTCTTCTCTTCCTCATTATTCTCATTTAACCTTAAATTGTCAAATTTTACAACTTAACTCTAATCTAATGTTACCTAACAATTTTTTTTTTTTTTTTTTTTACTAGAGAGGTAGTAAGAAATCCAGTTATTCAAAGTACTTGATAGGCTACATCAGCACCTTAATTTAATTTATCAAGGTTTTGTCCTTAATAGAATTCTGACTTGGAATATTACCAGATTTGATTTGGAAGCCTTGAGTTATATTTATTATAGATTTTTGACATATAGTGAATGATGATCAATTATTACATGGGAAAGCAAATAAGCACCGTACAGTTGTACACATGCTACTTGAACAAATGATTTTATGGTCTCTTTACAAGTGGATGATTGTTTTAGGCTGCATCCCTTCTCTCATAGATTTTCTAGACCTTTTGAATTTGAGAAAGTAAATGTTTAGGAGTAGGCCAATGCACATTTCCTGTACTTGACACACTTCCTCTTTTGAATAAAACTAGTTAGTAATCCCTGCAATGCACAGGAATGATTGGCAAGATATTATTATTATTATTATTTTTCTCTTTAGTTTTTTTCTAAATATGAAATTTGATAGTTATGGTAATTAGTAATAGACATTTATTATGATTGTGTTTGTAAATGGAACTATTATTCTATCATTTAAAGAAAATATGACATGGCAAGATTCTAATGGAATGTTTAAATATAGAATGGAATTTAAAATCAATAAAAAAAAAAATTAGAACAATGTCGTCTAAAATTGTGAGGTTACAAAAGCTTATTTGGCAAAATATTATGAGGTCAATCAAAAGTCAAACATCTTCAGATATATATATATATAATAGATTATTTTACTTAAAAAAAGGAAAAAAGAAAGAAATGGCAACTTACAGATGCCTCTACCTGATTATGTTGAAGAAAAAGGAGAATTAAGGAATAATGACATCACTTATACTTGGCAGCCAACAATTTTTTTTTTTTTTTTTTAATTAAAAAAAAAATGGCCCATATATGCCTGCTGATATTAGCAATATCAGTTAAGGCTTTTTCTATTCACAGAATATCATTGGTGTTTTAAGGCATGGCAGCCACTTTCCTTTAGTGGTGTCATGAGCCTTATACATGGGAACATTTATATGGTTTTTAATGCTTTGAGATAATAGATATATCAGGAGTTCGATTTGGATCCACTTCTGCATTTCCTATAGTTATGGTATACTGTTATTACTAAAATTAAATAAGCACTTCCTCTTATAGTAGATGGCCGCTTGCTTTGGTTCTGAAATATGATATGTAATTGGTTTTTTAGATCTTATCATGATGAAGAACATTACAATAGTGTGCGGTTAAAGGAAGACCCTTGTGATGGGCCAGCTAGGCCAATCATTATCAAGGTTTATGCTCGATTTCCCCCCTTTTTTTTTAAATACAGCTTATCACTACAACCGCAATCTATACATGAGTTTGAACATATACCGGTGCAATATCCTGATAATTTATGGTTTGTGAAAGGCGGATGCAGCAAGGAGGTCTAAAGAAGGAACTGGTGTGGATAATATTCATGCTGGATCCATAAAAATGGTAATGGCTGGAAGTGGATGTGAAAATGCTGAAAAAGTCAAACAGGTGATAATTGGCTGCCTTTTTTCCTCCCCCCCCCCCCCCCCCTTTTTTTTGTTTGTACAACTGCAGTTTTTGTCAATGCTTATATCTTCTTTTTATCTTTTTTTTGAGGAAATGTCAATGCTGATATCTTAAACTTCTAATTACTGGTATCCTTACACTGCATGGAGGTTTTGAGGTGTTATCTTATTTTTGTTGTTCTCATCCCAGATTTTAGGACAAGTATATGGTGATGTTGATGCCGCAATAGAGTTTCTGATAGCAGAACAAGGAGCAGAAGAGTACCCGGTACAAACTGATTCACTTCCTGATCAAGTAGATACTTCTTATGGTAATGTCCGGTCAGTACTTTTTGCCCTTCCTGGATAATTTTAGGAGGGGTTACTGAAAAAGAATTTTGTTTATTTTTGTTAATTCTTTTAATCATATTCTTATGTTCTATATAAACAGTTTGTGCCGTGTTTGCTTACCACTCTTAGCCTATGCTGTAGGTGAGAAAATTGGATGTTTTTATGATAAGTTTGTTGATAGGTTGCATGCTTATATAAGGGTTCATGTGATATGATCATATTGTTAAAAAAAAGTTACTTTTATTTATTGATATGTCAAGGCTTGGTGCAATGGCAAGTGCCTTCCACCAAAAGCTACAGGTCGCGAATTTGAGTCCGAGAATCAGTCTCTCCAATAAATTGGGAGGTAGGGCTACCTACCATAACCTCTCCTAGAGCCCGCAAAAGTGGGAGTTTTGTGCATTGGGTACTACCTTTTTTTTGGTCCGTCTTTCATTCTGTGGTATCTAATTGTTTCTTGTAATTGGTATTAGTGGTGTTTCATTGATGAATTAGTTAGTCTTATTGGTTGGGGTTTTGTTAAATTTTCCTGTTTCTTTGGAATATTAGTTAATGTACTAAGATATTTAGTTTGGGATAAAAGGTGGATTGAACTGGAGAATGGAAAAATCTGTCTGTTTTGCTTGAAAGAGAATACATAAAAACTGGAACAGGTTTAGCAGTTCTTGTTAAGGTATAAGTTGAGGATACTCTGTTTACCAATTATTGTTAAGGTAATAAACAATAATTACTTTTACTTCATTGTTGGTTGAACCTTTTTAAATATGTTTCTTTTCTTGTACTTTTTACTATCCTGATTTTAATATATCTGAGGTTATCCAGGGTTGATGAAAATGGAAATTGTGAGCAACATGAGGAAGAACCATTAGAGAGGACCTGCAAAGAAGATGCATCCAGTAGTAGTAATAAAAGAAGTCAAGATAATAGAAGTTCCCAACCAGATGACAAGGTTCTTTTCTTTTTCTTTTTTTCTCCCAATATAATGCAAATTAGACATCATTATCTGCTTCCCTTAACGTGGAGGCTGTGATGCTGGTGTGTTCATCTCCTCCCACATTCCCCCCCAAAAAATATCCAGGTCTCAAAAAATAAGGTCTGCCCATGCGGTTCAAAGAAGAAATACAAAGCTTGCTGTGGAGCAGCCACTGGGAGATCTGTTGCTAAGTTTGTAGTGTATGTTTTCTTGAACTCCTATTTTGTAGACTTAAGCCTTTTTATTTTTTTGGCGTTGTGAAAAAATTATAAAAGATGGGTGATGGCACCACCCACGGCCCAGGAACTTGGGAAGGGTATATCCAGCTGACTGCATATAGAAAGTACCATTTCACTGCCTGTGTAGCAGGATTCAAACCCACTTATTGAGGATAACGGGTGCATTTACCACTTATTCACTCGCTGGGAAGGTGCTGTTTAACCTAAAGCCAGTATTCAACTTGAGCACATGCGCTCACACACACTTACATATGTAGGCCTGTCCTTGACCTCCTGCAAGTGTGTATGTGTGAGCATAATTGAATACTGGCTTGCCAGCAAGGGATTTATTGATTACCATTGGTGAAAGGGGCAGATCTTATCTAGCATATGAAGTGAAATTTGAAGAGGCTCTTTCACTGGTTCTCTCAACCATGATGTTACATAGAGCTTGGATAATGATGTTTGATCTCAAGTGTTGTTCATATGCTTTGTTTTGTTATTGGTTTTTAGTTGTTACCAAGGTCTAATTGCTGGTTGATTTATACTATTGATTTACAATGACCCCACCCCCTCCCCGCTCTGGCAGCTGGATGTGGGGGCCCTTTAAAATCGTGTTATTTTCTAATATGGTCGTGGTGTTGTATCAGTAATCAATCAGTTGACTCTAGAAAAGGTAAAAAGGAACGGAAGCAAGGCAAGAAGAGTGGACCTGCTAAAGCCACATCAACCTGTGGAGTTGATGGAGGGCCACCTGACATGGGTGCACTTTGTATTTGATCTTGATCTGAATGTATGAGTAATACTGGCTATTGGAGTGCCCTACAATTTTTCATTTTTTTTCGTGAATTTGATGGATATAGTGCTTTGTTTTTCTTTTTCAGCAGAAGACAATTCTGCCATCTCTGAAAGAGAGTGGAATTACTGTTGTCACAGGTCAGTACTAATTAAAGCTAATGTTTGTCATTGATATTCTAAGCATCACTTCTGCAATTTGTCTATTTCTCTTTCATGTTTAGGGAAGAAAAAGGACCTATTTTTCCTAAGTCATGTTTAGGGATGACTAATTAGGTGCAAATTAGAGGAATTGACACATTGTAAAAGGATACTGGTAATATTTGAGTTCTAATTAATTTTGGTTTGCTGCCTTGTAGGTCCCTATGCAGTTCATATAAGATGGCAGCACCCACCTGTGCTTGTGAATCATGTGTGACAGTTGGGCAATGTGGAGTTTTGTGGTTCACCCTTGCAAAAAGAACTCCGATAAGTAAATCAGCAGACACGTAGACTGGGGCTAGAAGCATATGCTATATCCTCCATGATTCATTGTTATACATGTAAAGAAGCACACTACACACACACCACATGGACTTGGTTCCCCGATAATATTTGGATTTTTTGCATACATGTTTTTTGGCAGTTGCAATGGGAGAAGGATAGAAAGGAATAGAATAGAAATTTGTTCCAACTTTTGTCCTAGACAATGTGATTAAGTATTTACTATTTAGGGAGCCATAAATATATGCTAAAGAATTGTACTTTTCTATAGGAGCTGATGTGAAAGAGCATTCATTATCACGACAACATAGCACATTTATTTTTGGGATTGTAGTCGAAATGATTAGAATAATAAGATACTTGCAGTCAGTATCATTTCTACCAAATGTATGTGTGGATTAGTGCACACTTTTATGTGTATATGTATATGTGCACATGTGTATGTAAGTTTAATAACTTTGTGTTGGCCATGATTATACTGTTGTATGATTTAATGTGTCATAGAGTTAGAGAGAGTTTGAGGATGAGTAATTGATATGAAGATTGTGTTGCTGGTTGTGGAAAGTGTAACGTGCATGACTACATGGCATTCTATTGAAAACCTATCTGGAGTATGCATTATATGCTCCATATGGATTAATCTGTACCACATGAGATGAATATAATTTTGGATAAGTGCACGACATGATTAAGAATGTGTTCGGAAGCTACTGTTGTCTGCCATTTTCTAAAATGTTGTGGAGATCCCATGGATTAGCTACGGTTCCTTTACTGGGGATGAACAAAGTTGAAACTAGAGTGAGTGGTTAATTGTATATAACATTTTCTTTTATGTATTATATATTTATAATAAAATTTAATAAAACTAAATGAAACGACATTTCAAAGACAAATAAATAAAATTGATCAAAATGTGATCAGTTTAGCACTTAGCAATATCTCTCATTTCAATCTTTGCCAACAACCTAGACCCCCGCCCCCCTCTTCTCTCTCTCTCTCTCTCTCTGGCCTCCTATCTCTCTTCTCTCATTAATCTGAGCCTTATGCCCTCGCCTTTCTCAATTTTATTATCATGAACTCTCTTCACTCAATTGTAGAGGTTTACTCTTTCTCAAAAAAAAAAATTGTAGAGGTTTACTCTCTCTCTCTCTCTCCATGTGTTCGAAAGTTCAAGGAGAGATTAGATTAGATGGCAGAAGGAAAAGGGGAGGAGATGTGGCTGGGGTGTAGGGCAGATAGATATCCCAACCATGATTTAAAAAATCGAACCGGTCAATGAATTGGTTTGGCACCCGATTTTTGACCTGTTTTGGCCGATTGTTGACCGGTTTTGGCCGGTTTTACTAAACTGGATTAGTGGCCGATTTTTGGTTGAACTGGTCGAATCGACCGGTTCGATTCGGTTTTTAAAACCTTGATCTCATTGTCCCAATCATTTGTGTGGATATTTTAATTTTTAAATTGGGAAGGAGAGGAAATAATAAATATCATATAAATTGGCAATTATACTTCCCTTTTGTTCAATTTAAAGAAATAAATATAAATTTACATTGTATTGACGAATTTAAAATTTTAATTTTATTTTTTAATATGAGTGGAACTCCTCCCTTTCCCAATTCTCGTAATTTGAGAGAATTAAAAATGATGGGTTTAAATCTAAAATAATAATAATAATAATGGGGTTTACATTGGTAAGTCCATATTCCTTCGAACTCTTGAAATCCTAGACTCCCATCTTTTCTCCATCCACCCAAACACAAAGAAAGAAGGAAGAGTAGCATTTTTTTTCAAAGTTTCAAATATTATAGAGATTGCGTTCTTCTTCTTGTTGGATAAGAAATTTCATTCAAATACTCTCTATTTTCCAGACACAAAATCCATATAAATATGGGTTGAAGGAAACAATTATTTATCTATTTTATTTTAGGCCCAAATCCAAATAATCTAGGAACAAAAAAAATCATTGCACACCCAATAAAGCCCAACCCAGTTAGCTTCATACCCAGTTCGATTCTAAAGCGTATTTGACTATTTGTAATGTTTCACCGCACTGTACGTAATTCTCTCTGCAGAAAGACGTTGTGGAATGGTGATATTGGAACCAAGTACTACCAACTACTCTTTCTCCAAAAAAATGAAAGTACTACCGCCTACTAGTAGTAGGGACTAGAGTTTGTGATTGACGCATTTACAATAGAAGATTCAACGACTTTGGGATTGGGCTTTTTGTTACATATTTATGGGTAATGGTTTTTTTTTTTTTTTGTCAACAAGGAAATAACATTAGACTAAAAATTTATAAGTCTGTTACAACACTCTAGTTTTATCATCAGCTAGTATTTTTTCCACCACAGGCGGTGGATACAAAAAGACAACATACGAAATTACATTACTTGCACATAATTTGGCCATTGCATCAGCACACCGCTTGGCTTCCCTGAAGATGTGCTTTATCTGCTTGTTGGAAATCTCCCTCACTAGGTTCCTGCAATCATTAAGCAAAAGTTCTAATGTCAAGTTGGTAGTATTATTGTTCAAGAGTGAAACAACACTTAAAGCATCCAACTCAATGATGAGGTTATTTAATCCCATTTCCTTCATTAATAAGAGACCATCGCGAAGAGCCCACAGCTCAGCTATACAACTGTTGGTGCTCCTAAGAGGTCGAGCATAGCCTTTCAACCATTTCCTCTCATAGTCTCTGATCACACCGCCCCCACCTGCACGTTCAAGATTGCCAAGAATAGACCCATTTGAGTTAAGCTTAGCCCAACCCATGGTTTATGGGTAATGTTAATGGGCACTTTTATGTTACCCGATAAGAAATAATTTTTTTTAAAAAAAAATTACGTTTTAACATGTGGTTTGCACTATTTATTATTATATTAAAACATTAATCAGTTTTTGATGTAGGCGGTGATTAAATTTTAGACCTCTTATGTCAGATTTTTTACCAGCTTTATAGGGTGCACAGCAAATAAAACTAACTTTTTGAATTTCACTTTTCACTTTAATAATATTTTCAATCATCTCATCAATTTATACAAATTTTTTTTATTAAGTATTCTCTACAATAAATATTCCTTAACGTACAATTTACGGTGCTCATTAACCTTTTCACTTATTTATTACAGATAATGAGTGGGTTGGAGACTTTTCAAACCAAACCCATTGGACCGAATAAGGTATTATACTTCCTTGTTCTTCTAGTAGTGACTGAGATATATTACGTCTAGTCAACATATCGACTTTATTTTTTATTTTTGAAAATTTTAAATCTTAAATAGTGTGATACCAATTAGTTTTTTTTTTTTTTGGTTAAGTGGGTACTGCATTAAAATTAACTAACCATAAAAGGCGATGTTCTGATTGAGAGCCTTAGAGTATACAAACCATTAACAACGTGTTTATAAATTTATTGAATAAAAATTTTAATGACACGATTTCATCTAGAATTCCACAATCATACAAAACTCTAATAAATAATATTTTACATTGTATACTTTTTTTTTTTTTTTGAGAAGGAAAAATATGCGCTGCTACTTCTTATTAAGAAAAACGAAGATCATGCAACAAGAAAGAAACAATGTCTTGTGGAACATGCTCCACCCAGACAGATGAAGGAAAAGAATGTCAAGCTCTCTGGGCTAAGGCATGTGCAATTGCATTACCTTGCCGTACAACATGAGAGAAAGAAATACTCTGAAAAGAGTTTTTTAAAATAGAGATATCATGAATAAGGTGACCCCCCTGAGCTAACTCCCAACCACCGAGTTGGATTGCCTTGATCACTGTATCAGAATCTCCTTCGACCACTGTATCATTGTATACTTAATGATGCCTTATTTGTTTACTCATATTTTTAAGTAGTAAATATTAAAGAGAAATGCTAATGAATACTTTTAAAGTATTGGTTAATAATCTATTTAAAGAAAGTTTTTATATGAAAAGAAAAAAAAAACAATTAATATTTTGATAATTTTTTTTATTTTCTATAAAAGTGGTATCAAAACTTTACCAAAATTTATTATTAACCAATGTCCTAAGGGCTCGTTAACATGACCCAATATTAAATACAAAATGTATACTTAGACATAATTTGTGACTTCACCTTCCGCCTTTTACATTAAAACTAAAAAATAAAATGTTTCAAAAAAAAAAAAAAAAACTAAAAAATAAAAGATACTCCCATTTAATATTAAAAAAAAAACTCGTTGAAACACGTGCTAAAGAGTTTTACTATTGGGCTTGCTTGACTAATTTTCAAACTTATACAAATGGATCACGAACTGGATCTGCACCAAACCTTGCTCCTAAATGAGTTCTTGATCCGACGTAATACTTACCAACTACTAAGGTTATATTTTGACCTATGACCAAATTAATAAATTACAATTTTTTTTTCTCCCTATTGGTTGCAAGGAGAATTTATTTTAATTAATTTCTTGGTAGGAGTCAAATTACTCTTAATTGCTATTCAAGAGAATGACGAAATTTGAACCTGCCCTTTTATTTTGGTCCGTGAATTAAATTTTCATTAACAAAAGGTGGCTTTCGGGTTAGGCCTGTCTAAGTTCAAACTTCAAACCCTTATTACTGATTCGTCAAAATTCCTATAGCACTGAGCTTCCTCGCAACTTCCAGACCAAAAGTAACAAAATAATATAGAAGGGTTTATAAGAGTAGATTTAGTGGAATTGAAGTAACAGAATAACATAAAGGTTTATAGAGAATTGGGCCAGCACCTAAATAGAGTAGTGAAATGTTTTCCAACTACTTAACCTATTGTTGGAGCCTGTACAAAGAGCCCAACACATACTAATTTTGGCATTGAAAAGTAGAAAACTATCAAAAATTCAAAATCATACTCTCTCTCTCTCTCTCTCTCTCTTTTTTCTCTCTTTTTTTTTTTTTTTTTTTTTTTTTATGGATTTTGCTAATGTGTGCCCTAAGGGCACACAATAATTTTCATTTTTGAAAAAAATTTTCTCGAGAATTGAAAAAGTATTGATAGCTTTTTCAATTTCCGAGAAAATGTTTTCAAAAATGGATAGCTTAAAGTCTTAGGACACACAATAACCGAATCATTTTATTTATTTATTATTTGGGTATGGAAAATTCTCTTTGTTGATTGTTCACACTCTACGAACTTACAGAGAAAGGGAATGGGGAAATTTTTTTCCAACTACTTAACCTTTTTTTTGATAATTCCAACTACTTAACCTTTTTGGCCTTCCAAAATTGCAAAGAATAAGACCACAAACATGACATGACTAAATGCTTAGCTTAGCGAATGAGAAAAACCCCGAAACTAGAAGGTGGGCGAGGGTGAGGGTGACAACAACAGCTTACATTGAATTCCAAGTTTCTTTCAATAAGGGAAAAGATGGAACCCCAAAAGTCCAATACAGCCCACAAACACAGTTATCCAAATAACCCAAAAAAGAAATTACCTTTTAAACGTTCAATCGAGCCCATCGTCTATTTTGGGAATGTTAGGTCATAGACTTATAGTACCCACAACTTTTATGGGTGCTCAATGCGTCTATTAGTGTGCATGTGATCAGAACCCCACTCTTTTCTTGTAAAAAAAAAAAATTTACTGATTGCAAATATAATTCAAAGTCTTTCTTCCCAAATTGGGAACTCGTAACCGACCCTCGTTCTAATAAATAGGGGAAATTTCATTTTCATTGAGAAAAAATGAACCATTTTAACAAACATCAAGAGCAATAGTTTAAAAATTGTCGACTGATGTGTGTGTGCCTCAGTTAGATTTTTCAGGTTGGTTTTAAATACCTCAAGTATTACTAATAATGATGAATAAGTATTTACCCATAGGGTTGCGAACATGTGTTGGGTCGATCTTGGCTTTTCTAGCAATTTTATATATGACATGTTTATAAACCTAGGCAAAAGAAAATTAATGCACCTAGAGAGCTACCTAGGGAAAGAATCATTTTAGACTAGGAATTGCTGGGCTTTGCTTAGATTGATTACTACTTAATTCATTATTGTTTACATGCTAAGACAACGTTAATCGCACATATGATATGAAAATTAAAAATTGTGATGGCAAATAATGTAGATTTTGCAAAGCTTGAATTGAATTTTCTGTCTTACCTTAACATGCTTATAGAGGCTATTATATTTATAATTGAATTAGTGCTTAATAGACACCTAAAGAGTGTAGCACACCAAAATATTCTAATCCTATCGCTTTCTGATAAAACTCTATCTTGCGCTTTGCACGGGATGTATGAGCATTATCTTTCTTGACTATTCTTAACACACACCCCTCAAACTCAACTATAGTAAAATAACATGTACCTTGGTTAAAATGTCTGCTAACTTTTTTTTTTTTGAGAAAGTAATGTCTGCTAACTAGTCACAACAACTACAGAGATACCTACTATCAAGAATTTTGTTGGCAACTATATCACAAACAATGTAGAAATTAATTTTCACATGTTTGGTTTTTTTTTTTTGGCTGAGATTCACATGCTTGGTTCTAGCATGAAAAACAGGTCCCTGATGTTATCATACCAAAGAATAGGAGAGTGGAGACAGTGAGTGAGACACCAAGTACTCAGACTTTAGTACTTGACTGTGCAACTGTGGTTTGCTTTTTATAGCTCCAAGGTATCATGTTAGGCTCAATGTATTATGTGTTGGCAAATTCGTATTCAAAATCCTTTTTTGTTGTAATTGAGTTGTAATTTTTAGTGAATAGCTTAGGATTAGAAGATCTACATTGAAGACACAATAAACTTAAATCTTTATGTTGTTAAATATTCAAGAGCTATTTCAAATTGAGGATCTATAACTGTCATGAATTTCACATTGATATAAAACACAATCAAATAGTCAAGAGACTTATCTGGATCTATTGATGCAATTATCTTGAGATCCAATGAATAATAATTCTTTGTAGGATTGGTTTCTCTTTCTTCACCATTTTGCTCTACGATGGAAAAAAATGAATACCTTAATGGGTAGAGAGATGACCAATTTCCTATTTTACTTTAATATCCACTTGCCATCAAAATTGGAATCACGTTTAGAAATTACTTCTCTGATTGATCAATCAAATAAGACACTAACAAATATGCCTTTATATCCCCATTAAACCTATAACTTGTTACATGTGCCTCATCATGTGGGCCACCAAATAAATTAATAAATTAATTTAGTCTTACAGAAACTACTTAAAAGCTGAAGGTTCTATTAGCTCGACTACAAGCTCAACACCACTCAACCGATAGAAACTCAAGATTTCAATTTTCTCAATTTACAGCCAATGAGTTCTAAAAATTAGGAATCCATACACTATGATCCCATAACATATAAAAGCTTGTGTTAGGTCTTCATAAACATAGGGAGAACATTCTATGAGGAGGAGATCTTGTTGCACCGTTTGTGCATCAATGGTTTGTACCAAGAAAAGTCTCTAGCAACGAATTAAAGATCAAATAGTGTCTCACGAGAAGTTGTTGACCAAGAACCAACATCAATCAAGTCATTTATGTATTGTTAGACACAAATTGGATATTTGCGCTCTAAAGGGATTCACAAGGTGAGTTAAGTCCTAATACATAGCAATACCAAGATTGGGTAATAAGATTGTATTGTTGTACTTCAATTCTACTATACTAAATTCTTTATAAGTTACAAACCACATATAGGATTTTTCTCATTATGGTTTTCCCTTTGTAATTATATATCACTTGCGTCAAAATTAAAACACTTTAAATATTTTTGCGATATGGTTGTTACCATCACAAGTTTAATTGGACCATTGCATAATTGGATAACTAATCAACCTAGATAATTGGTTAAAATCAACAAGGGTTTGAATTTCCCAACAAATTAAATTGACACTAAGAAAGACACAAAAACCTCTTGTAGATTGTATGTCATTATGACAACTTGCACAACTCATAATGCTTAAAAAAGTCATGGAATAGGATTTGTAAGGTCTGGGTTCAAGCACGATGGTGGACTCTGGCTCAACTAGCCTAATACAATAAATTTGTAGAATGAGTTTAAGAACTAAGCCTTAGTAATGATTACAACAACTAAACGTGGTTATGAGTGGATTAAATAATAAGGGAATAGATTCAAAGTGTGAAATTCTGTCCTCGGCACTCTCTTGAGGAGTTTTTAGTTCTTATTATTTTCTCAACACTTGGTTACAAAGGTTTCTTAGATCATATGAATTGTTACAGTGCTTTCTGCTTCTAATCACCTCTCCTTCTCCTGAGGGATTTCTTACATTATATACCCCCTTTCAGCGGATCTTGGCCCTCCATTTGTTGATCATGCAGGCTACTACTTGAGTGCTTATTCTATTAGTCACCTTCCTCAGCTTTCTATGGGCTACAGCAGCTTAGTTAACACTGTTCAGGGGTCTTTTCCCCATTAATGCGGCCAAAATGTTAGCTGTAGGCATTTAATGTGGAAGTGACAGCTTCTCCTTAAATTTCTCCTCCACCATGCTTTTGTGACTGTCTCATTGTACTTGTCCTTTTCCTTGAGATGCTCTGGGAGGCTGCCCCTGATGGCGTACCGCCCTTCCCTCTTATGATCTCGGCTTGCCGAGGACAGGAACCTCCTTGGCAATGTCTCTTGGCAACTTGGGCCCTCTACTTTCATCCTCGGACGTTTCTATCTACTCGGCGTGGGCCTTAGGCACAATATAAAGTGGGCTGGGGCTGCCGAATTCTTAGGCCCCACAAGATTCTTCGTTTAGAGATCAAACTGAATGGTGTGCTTAAGATAGCGCAAAAGTCGTTTGAAAGATTCCTAGGGAAGATGCATAGGTTGATTTATGAACTAGGAAAGCTTATTGACAATGAAAGACGCATTTGGTCTAGTGATGGATAAGAATTGTAAGGCACCAATAGTACTTCTATACAAGGTGATGTTGACATAGGGCTAAACTTCAAAGGAAAACAGGTGTGTAGAAATGGCCATGGTAAAGCTGATAGCTAGATCTGGTATCCAACATCAATGTCCAAAATTTACCTCTTTCGTGACTTCAAAATGCCTTATGATAGGGAATCTCAATGCCCACAAAGAAATTCAGACCACTCAAATCTTTGATGGCAACATTTATGGTTAAAAGCTTTAATTAATTCATTAACACCCAACGTTCAAGCTTGATATTTTGAATAATCAATTTTCATAAATCTATCTCACGAGGGTGTTTTATTGTCTCTCTTATCAAGATGATGGATTTCATCTTGACGAATAGTACTTCCACAATGTTACATACTATTACCCAATGTAAAGATATTGATCGTACAAGATTTCACTCCAGTATACATCAAAGCAACATATATTTCACATTAAAGCCCACAATCTCTTCAAAATTAAGACTTTATATGCATTTAGCAATTTTGAAATCATTTGTTCAAATAATAGTAGTTTATAGAATCAGTCGAGTTCACTTCTTGCTGTGGATGGCTGAATTGCCACCTTATCAATGCTGAGTTGTCAACTAGATTGGTCAAAGAAGCAACATTAACATTTCTCTCTCAGATGCAATGGTTTGACATTCGTTGCACACCTAAGGCATCATACCGGATGCAACACTTTTCAATGATTGATATCTGTATTTGATTTTTTTTTTTTTTTTTTTAATAATTTAAGTTGAATTATAAAAATTTTAAGATTTGAAGGAAAAAAAAAATTGAAATTTTTTTATAAGTGATTTATAGGTGTTGCACGGTGTTAGTTCTAACTATTGCACTACATCCAAATCTTGTTAAAACTCTATAGTTATACTTCTCAATTCTAATCTTATGACTTTTTATATATGAAGCTTCCTTGAATGGGATGGATAAGCATTATCTTGTCTATCCTGAACCGATTTGTAATTTCCATGGAACTACGTGAAAATAACGTGGCTATGGAAATATCCAGAAATCTCTTTCCAATTTATGTGCAAACTTTTGAGCTTCCCAAGTTTGACTATTGTCTCTCTGTTTAGGGCTTAGATTCGTGAGCTAAGGTTCTCTCTTCAATCTATGTATCCAGAAGCGTCATAATGCAGAGAGAAAGAGTGACCTAGGCGAGTTTGCAGGATTATCCCTCCAATCATTTACAAGCTCAACACCCAATAAATAAATAAAATAACGTTACCGCATATACAGGAATCTCCTCTTCCCCCCAAGTTTCACCCCCTCTATTCCTTTTTTTTTTTTTTTTTGGTAAACCATGAGTTAACATTAAACTAAGAATTCACAAGTCAATTACAATGCATGTTAGTTTTATCCAAAGTTAACAAAGTCTCCACCCCAGGCAATGGGTTACAAAATACAACAAAATGAGATAAGAACTGCGCTCCTAGCTTAACCAATGCATCCACACATTGATTAACTTCACGATAAGAATGGATTACACGCTTATTTGAATCACCCCTCTATTCTATAAAGCCAAACCTTTCATTTTCATATTTCATATATAAAAAACAATAATGACAATAATAATCATCGTAATAACAAGAATTTTATGACCACCATATATTAAGTAAAAAAATCATTTCCATGCCTTAAAAATTCTGTCTTCTTCTCAAGGACAATATAGAGAAATATTATTACATTACTATGCCCAAGGAAGCATCACACTCCCACCACACATAACACAAAAACACGCGCGCGGTCAAAATTTCATAAAGTTATTACCTTTGCTAATATTGTGCTTAATCTATGTAAATTGAACACTATTAGCGGTGTGTTTGTTTGGCAGCCCACACAAAATTTGTCTCACTAAATTAGAGAGAAAATAGAGAAGGGGGAGTTTGATGGTGAAATGACAAAATTGCCCACATGGGCAAAGTCCAGTTACCTTTTTCTTTTCTTTTCTTATGGTTTCCTAGGCAACATTGCCTCTTCTTTTTTTTTTTTTTTTAATTATATTTTTTCTGTTGATTTCCTGGGTGTGGTGCTTTGTTTTTTCTTCTTCTTCTTCTTTTTATGGTTTCCTGGGCGATGTTGCCTCCTCTTTTTTTATTATTATTATTTTATATTTTTTTCTTTTGTTTTCCTGGGCGTAGTGCTTTGTGTGTGTTTTTTTCTTCTTCTTATGGTTTCCTGGGCAACGTTGCATCCTCTTTTTTTTATATATTTTTTCTTTTGATTTCCTGGGCGTGGTGCTTTGTGTGTTTTTTTTTTTTTTTTTTTTTTTTGGTTGCTTATCACTTCTTTGTTTTAATTGTGCATTATTTTTTAACAATAATATATGAGTAAATTTATACAAAATCATTTTTTTCCATCCTTTTACCTTTTCACTCCCTACCAAACAAAAATAAGGGAAATTGAAATATTTTCTATCCTTCCACCATTTTCTTTCTTCCCACTTTTCTACCCCTCTAACCAAACACACCCTTAATGTGTTCTGAAATTTTCATGCAACTTTCTATTAAAACCAAAGAATACAAGTCTCTTTATTGAAGAGCATGTGAAACAATAATAAACTTAAGAAGGTGCAATTTAAAGCATCCTATGATCCTCAAACCTAAAATAATAATAGGAAAGAGAAAAAGAGTAATTCTAATTTGTACAAAATTGTTATAATTTGGATTCTAGATTGAGCACATATATAGCCAAATATATATATATATATATATGTAAGGACTCAATTTGTAATGAACCCTTAACAATAAAATTTTGTAGAGATGTGGGTATAAGGATTTGGCATCACCGAAGTAAACAACGGTTAATTTTGTGTTTATAACAAATGATAGGGGATATGGAGCTCATCTGAATATCCTTCACGAAATTTTAGTAAGTGTATTTGTCCTCGGATTATGCCGAGGATATATTTTTCTTAGAGTTCATCGATCCCCCTTTTCTGTTGGGAATTCTCTTTGTTATATAGCATCATTCTAATTAATCTTGGTCGTCCATCTGTCAGTTATTCGGTCACTGTGGATAAGAGTTTGTCCCATCATCTGATTTTATAGGCTTTATGTTAGTTCTTAGCCGTCTTTGCAGGTTTCTTATTAGTTGGAGTAACCAAGACGACTGGGTTCGTCGGTCACATCACCATTAAAGTGGTCAGAATGTTGGTGAGATATTTTCCCTTTAGTAGAGTCGGTGTGCCGAGGGCAGGTCGTCCTCGGCGCAGGCCTTGGATGTCCTGGGCTATTTCCCACTGTCTTCGTCTCTTGTATTAATCTCGGCGCGGGCTTTGGGCCGCATGTAGTGGGCCAGCGTGGTTAGTGCAATAGGGCCCCACAATATATATATGGTATTGAAAGGAAACAGTAATACGCTAATAGACAAAGTTTAGTTACAAAATTAGTTGTAGCCTAAGGTTACAATCTAACTCAATAAAATAAATATTGCTACATATTTTGAAAATCTAACTGTTAAATTGCATGTTTTTTACATTCTTAATACATATATCAAATTTTATGTCAATCGGATATTATTTACTATATGATCTATATACTTATATTTTATGCCTAGTTTTAAACTACAAAAACTTACAATTTAAATAATTTATTGATGACATAACTATTGCAAGCATGAAAGATATAAGAAGAAAATGTAATCCAATGGTAGATTTGTCAAAATTAATCTCTAATAAAAAGATATTGAGTAAGGTTGTAATATTAAGGTACAAACAATTTTGTAGCTAAATTATGTCTTAAATTAATTAATTTTTACAAAATAATTTATTTTTTCCCCTGAAAATAAGGAAGCTTTATTCTTATAGTATCAAACATAAAAACCAAGCAATCAAAGCATAATTGTTTGATTTAGGTGATTTTTGTTTTAGCAAAATTGCTATTAGAGAAAGGAAAAAAGATTGGCTCACTAGTCACCACATGTTTTTTAGACACACAAATTATGTGGGCTGAGCCACTTATAGTTTTCAATTAAGAAAAAATTATTGGGGAAGATGCATACCTAACCTAACACGTAGGCAATTCCTTTTTTTTTTCAATTATCGTATCCACTTGCTATCTACTTTTCCACATCAATGCCTAAAAAGTAAAGGAGCGGCTAGAGATGATTGGCTTTGCGGTTACCATTTATAAAACCCTCACCAAAATCCATACCCACAACTTTCCATACTAGGAAAGTATCCAAAACCCAATATCAACTTTTCTTTATTCTTACAAAAATAAACAAACAAAAGAAAAAAGCGAGCTCCTTCATGCTTCATCTTTCTCACTCTCACCTAACCCATTTGCTAACCCATTTGTCCTCTGCAACTTCAATTGGTTTTCTGGTACTAGTACTTCTACACCCATGTCCAACCAGGCAACCATTATCATGGAACTAATTAACTTCCACAGCAGCACAGAGCGCGTGGGATTTTTGTACAAAAGGTAGTACTAGTACTAGTATAATACCACGTGTATACGTGATGATACGAACATATTCATTATTTCATGTATGTTTTTAACTATGGGCCAGTGAGTCAGTCAAATGGTATCTATAGCTAGTTAAAGCAATGAAACCCCAGCCTTTTTTATTTCGGGCAAAGCTTGGGTCCAGTGCTGTACTGCGCAGCTCTGGACCAAACCAAAACTCCTTTCAAATTCAGCTAAACTACAAAAGATGCAGATTTATTAGATTTCTCAAGCTGAATGATGTTTTTCCCTTCAGTTTTCTTGTTTGTTCTCTAGTCGCTGGACTTGACTGCAGGCATTTTATTTGTTTAGTTTTAGTGTGTTTTTACTCTCTCTGTTTTTTTTTTTTTTTTTGGATAAAACCCAACCTTTCCTCAATTGCTCAACAACAAAAAAAGAGGAAGAGATTGCCTGTAACAAAATCCAAAAAGCCTATAAGCAGAAACAAACTTAAGTTAAGATGAATACTCCCATTCATCTAGCATTTATTGGTAGTGAGAACTTACGAGGTTCCAATCTGTGGCAATTTGTAATAAGATGAATAATAAGAAAGAACTAAAATTGTGCATAAGCCGAATTTCTATATAGTTTTTCCAAACACTGAAGGGTAAATTTTTTTAAACACTGATTAAGTTAAGCCAAGCACTTACGGCCTCTTGGAAAACACTGAACCACACAGTTTTATTCAAACCGTCCGGTTTTTTAATTTTGAGTTGTTTTGATCAAATATCCATGTTTTCTTTTGATTTTGGTCTTTTATTTATGAACTTTTCATTTTTTGTTTTTTAAATTGAAAAAAGTAATTAAATATCGATTCAAGTGTCTTTTTTGTCATTTTTATATACTTAAAAAAATTTAATTCTATATTTGAATAAATTTTCTAAAAAATAATACTCTATTGATTTAATCGTTTCTATATTTGCATTTTTATTTCTATTTTTTTGGAGAAAGAGGAATATATATATATATATAATTTTTTTTTTTGAGAAACAACATAGATTAATAATTAAACAGTACAAAGTCTCGAGTACCTAACACTCCAAATATCTAATATGGAAATAAGGATCTTTGGCCATTTATTAATGACTATTTTGTGACACAATGACCTGAGTCACCTGACCTAACAGCTTGACTATTTATTTCTTTACATTTAAATGGGAAAAAAAAAATGATCTAACAATTGATGTGCTATATATGGTTTTTTTTTTATTTGATGTTCTTGTGCAGAGTTTCATAGAATTTTAACCGTACCTTTGTCAATTTGAGCAAATAATCCAGTAATCCTTTAAATGGGGTTATATATATATATATATATATATCCTTTTCTTCCTCTCATTCCAGTAAAATGCGGCGAGCAAAGAAAAGACACTTCAAGCCAAGAACTGAAGCAATCAACCCTTCTGAGCCTACTGCTAAATGATACTAGTAGTTTTTTTTTTATGAAGTTACTAGTAGTTTTACATTTATATAGAATGCTGCTATATGTTGGTACTTGGTACAGGTTGATTTTTTTTTTTTTTTTGATATGCACGCATCTAGTTGTAACACTTTCCCTTTTCACATTCACTTTTCTTAGTAAGTTTTCTTTATTTTTATTTTTATTAATTGTTTGGGGAACTGATCAATTATCTTTGTCTATTTTTTGGTTAAGTGTAAGAGGAAATGTAGTTTTAATGGAAAGAGAACAAAGATAATCATTTCTTGTATTTATGACAATTTGGCCATTTAATTTAGGCATTGGCGAACCATGATCCATGACAGTTTGGTCATTTAATAGTAGGCATTAGATGTTGAGAAGTGTTTATTTCACATACTCACTAGTACACATAGTATACATGTTCACTACTTTTGCATAAAAATTGTGGCTTGAAATCATAATTTTAATTAGTTCCAAAAACTAAGTGTATGTATTGTGTGTGCAATAGAATTTTCTCTTAGATATTTGCCAAGAACATTGGCCATTCACAAACTTGAATTTTTTTAAATTAAAATAATAGACTTGAGAATTAGCCTTACTAATTAGGACATGCCATATTCCTTTAGGAAAGTCGAATGAACTAACTTTCATCACTATAAGAAAAAAATGTTTATTACAAAGAAAAAATTGGTACAATAATATTTGTGTCATTGTAATAGTTGATGTGAGTTGTTTCAATAAAATTTAAGGTAATAGATTTATGTAAAAAAAAAAAATTCGTTGTAATAAACTCCAAATATTTTAATGACAATTTTGATAATAATTTATATGTTGTTGCAATAAATAATTTATTGTTTCAAATATCTTGTAGTAATAAACTATTACTTCACAAATTTTATTGCAATATATCAAAAATAATTGACAAAAATAATTCGGATTAAATTATTGCAACTGTAAGGACACGTTTTGCTCCCAAAGCCCAAATGAAATGGACAAAGGCCCAAAGAGCCTAAAACAATGAATTTGTAGATAGTAGGCTAGAAACTGAACTTCAGTAAGTTGGACAACGATCACAATTGGCTAATTGTTGCTTGAAAGCATAAATAAACAGTTTTGGATAAGGAAAATCCTCCTCGGCAATATCCGAGGAAGGTTGTTCTTATGTATTTCTCTTAGACTTAACCACAACAATTACAGTTTTTTAGTGTACATTGATTTTTCTACAGATTATCTGATGATCTTTTTACAATGGGATTTTCCTTCTTTATATTCCCCTTCCTTACTTCATCTCAGCCCTCCACATGTAGATCAGATTGCTGGCTTAGATACTTGTCCCATTAGCACCTTCCTAAAGTCTTGATGAGTAGCTGTAAGGCTGAATGTTACTATTTAGGTATCACCTCCACATTAATGCAGCCAGGAGGTTAGCTACAGAACATTCCATGCGGTAGTAGCAGCTTTCTTTTCAGATATTTTCCAACTCTTTTTTGTCTTATCCCCACCTAATATTTATCCATGCCAGTATGATCGTTTGTTGCTTTGTTCTTGATGAAAGGTTAGACTTATGACCTCTGCTCTGTCCAGCCGAGGAGGTACTTCTCCTCGGACAACATTTCCAATTCCTTATGATCAAACCCCTTCCACAGACCATTGTCCTGTAGGCTTCTGTCATCATTACCCGTCATCAGACTACGATGTCCTCGAACACGACCCACGGCCCAATAACCGTATTTGGGCCCTTTATCCCTATAGCAACGATATATTCTTTGTAATAGATAATTATTTCATGTTTGTCATTGCAACATGTTATAAAATAATTGATATCTTAATATTTTTCATTACAATAAATTGTAAAAAATTTTATATTAAGTTATTGCAATGATAACTTTGTTACAATAAACTATCATTTCGAAATTTTTGTTGTAATAAATTGCAAAAATAACTAGTATCAGATTATTATAAAGATTTATTCATTTTAAATTATTGCAACAGATCTAAGGCAATAAGATATTAAAGTTAATTTGTATTGTAATCGAAAATTATAAGTTATTGCAACTAATTATTATTGATATAATAATTTACCAATTTTAAGTTATTATTGCAACAAATTTTAACTTATAGATGCAACATTTTGTTTAATATCACTATACATGTGCAATTTCTCTTCAAATATAACTATATTTTTTCTTTCTTTATACCAAATTTTATGGAGCTTCTTGGGAGATTGAGAACTAGGTAGGTGTGTAATTTCGATCTCAACTTAAAAAAAAAAAAAAAAAGGGACTTCAACCTAACTTCACTCTTCTAGGGAAAGGGGAAAAGAATACTAGATTAGGTGCGTCAAGTCCGATCAAGTCCCTAATCCTTCCATTAAGGAGTACTCTGGTAGACAGTAGCACATCAAGGCTGGCTTAATTAAGCTACGTAACATGGTGCTTAACAACCCAAGCTTTGAACTTAAGACTCGAAATTCAAGGAGACGTGCTTCTTAATCCAAATTGAAAATTACAAGAGACACTTGGAAACAATATCAATTCTTACCCTCCTTCACCGCACGTGGAAGCCACACTCCTATGTTAAAAAATACTAGCCGTACAATCACTAATTAAGCAACAACCTTGCGCCAGATATTCACGTCTCAAGTCTCAACTGTTATTACTATTATTTTTCTGTTAAACTGATTAGATATATTTTATTACATAATAAATACGTACGCTACTTTCATTCTTCAGTAAAAATTCTTCGTATGGCTTTACATAATACTTGATAAGGTTGAACAGTTCGAATAGTAATGTTTCAACAAATATGTTATGCTTGTTATAATAGCCTTATCAAGGTCTCAGTGATACATGTTATATTACCTATTATCTTCACATTAGGTGAAGTCAATAAATCCACATTAAAGATCATTTTTCTTATTCAACAAAAAAAAAAAAAAAAACCAAAGACCTCATTTTCATACATACATTAAAAGTATGCAGAGGTACCACAATTCAACTTAGCCGGTGATGTTTTCAACTGATATTAAGGTAAAGGTAAAAAAGTCCAACTTTCACACCCTCATGAAACAGGACGTGGAGCTAATCTAACCCCTACTTCCAAAAGGTATTTGAACTTGGAAATTAAATTACATTGGAGCGAGATGAAGAAGGAAACGTGGAAATAGGTGTAAAAACTTGTGGACACAAAAACAACCCCCAAAAGCATGCCATAAAAGGAAAGCGTTTGAAAGCATATAGTGGGAGAGATAAGGCAAGCACAGGTAAGGTCGGTGTTATAAAAGAGAGAGTAAAGAGAGTAAGCGCGTCCCAGAAAGGGAAACCAAAAGAGTAGTTTGTCTGAGTGAATTATGAAAGCGATCTAACACTTCACGCACAATATATGCATATAAATAAGGACCAATGCCCCCACCATCAAAGTCCTAGTCGCACTCAGAGTCACATTCATTGGTGTAATTAGTATCAGACACAGACACAAAACACAGCAATCACCAACACACACCACTCGTCCAACAAAAAAATTTATTATATAAACAACATCAACAATTTCCAACCGTTGAAGAAATCCCATTTTTGCAACCCCTCATCTTTATAGAAAACAAAAGTAACTCAACCCAACCCCGTGTTAAATTTACTCTTTTTTTGATTTCCCAAACCAATTCTCTTTCATTAAAAAAAAAAAAAAAAATATTCCCTTATTGTGCTTGTGTACCTACTCTTTTCTCAACGGGGTGGACTGATGGGTTTTTACTTTTACGTGTTTGTATATATGTATACTGCTGTTTACACCACAAATTTTGATAGTAAAAAGAGAAGCATAAATAGAGAGAGATGGATCTGTCTGTCTGAGGCTTTGCAGTGCTTCTTAGATTCGATGCCAAGGAAAGGATCTAAGGAGGGACTCTTTTATCTACTAGTCACTTTGTTCCTTTTAGAAATGGATATTTTTTTACCTCCACACATATATAGACTGAAGGAGAATGGGGTTAGGGCTGTGGACCACATTTCAATTTCTATATTTTTATAGATGATAACCTTTTTCTTTTTCATTTATGTATAATATTTCATTTCTATATAACCTATATCATTTTTCACAAAATAAACAAAATTCTTCAAAAAATAAATAAATTATACCACTTCTATAATATAAAGTAAACCACAAGTTTTAGAAGATTAATGTTATATATATATATATATATATTTAATTAATAATTGACAGAATATACATATATATATATATATATATACATAACAAGCTTATATTGATAAATTTTTTTTTTTTTTAAAAAAAAGGAAACTGCCTTAATTGTAGCAAAGATCCAAACTCCTAAGGGTTTGATTAGGGCAATTTTTGCATGGCAAGCCCAATGATCACTGCCAAAACAAGAGAGAGAAAAAGAAATAAGGTAGGAAAAATCAAACGAGAAAAAGGGAAAAGGGAAGTGCAAGGTCTTAATTAACTAGAACAAAGAAATATATAATCAGAACTTCTAACGCTATCAATGTGCTTTCACATATGAATGATCTGTAAAAAGATATTATCATCATAACTCTCTAAATGCTTTCTATGGATCAACCAATCCCTTCTTTTTGTATATACGAAATGGTAAGATCGAGTACATAAAAAATGAGTAACACAGACGGGATTAAAAGGGTACAAATTTGTCTTTTACTCTAGTATTGCATATCAATGTAAATTTAATTATTTGATGAAGTACTACGAGTGATGGTGAGGTTTATGTAGCATCAAGAACAAAGCATAATCAGTACGATGAGCAGTTTATCAAATGCTGAAAGGGGCATGTTCTCGTTGAAGTTTTTGCTTCTTAAAATATCTATTTGTTGATGACGCATGTAATGAGGATAGCATCTATTTTAATTAATTGTTTATTGATTAAATTATTCCATTATAATTCATTCCTTGTACCTAACAACCATACATATGATAATATATTAATGGATTAATAAATACTTATCTTATAGTATGGGACTAATCAAATGGCATACCGCCTAGAGCAAAGCTAGCAAATCTTCATAAAAAGGTTGTTCATGGGAATCTCCACCAATATTAATTAAGAAAATAAGTCCTACCCTTCACTCTTCTGTACTTTTTTTTTTTTTTTTGAGAAGACTCTCTTCTGTACTTGGAGGTGTAAAACCTACTGAAGTATTAAATCTTTTTTTATATTTTAAATACAAGTCCAAAGTATTAAAAACTTGCCCATCTCTCTCTCTCTCTCTCTCTCTCTCTATGTAGGGTAAAAATACAGAATTGAATCTGCCTACTTTACTTTTTCTAGTCTTTTACTTTTTAACCAAAAAAATTTGTTTGATAAACTTTTATTTCATGCGTGCCCACACCGTTCGATCTCTTTTTTTTTTTTTTTTTTAATCTTTGAGTAAAACCCAGATTAAACTCAAACCCGCACAAACTTTCTGAGGTTCTTTTTCAAAGAATGACAAGTTTACCCTAACCCTAATACTTAGACCCATTTGGTCTTTCTCTCTCTTTTTTATTTTTGCTTTCGCAGACATAAACAGTGTCCTTTGAAAGCTTGGGGCTACAACGATAGGTCCCTCTCGTAATAATAGCCATATGTCTGACTGCTTTTGGCCGAAGAGAACTGATTCGAAGGACACCGATGATAGTGACTATTCATCACTATCCGATGATATTTCCAACGCCACAAAATACACATTTCGTAGAGCTGTATTTCTGTCTCTAGCCCCATCTTTAATGGAAAATTCACGCTTTAGATTTTTCCAATCCTATGCCTCAGACAAAAGCAGTGTAGTAATTAGCATTACCCTACCAGGAAGCAAGGAACCAGTGTCCTTAAAAAACACAGTCCCTAGAATCTTCATAACATGACAGTCTGATAGATTTATCCAAAACCTTCAGTAAGTAAAGTCGGCCAACAAGTTTAACAAACAAAAAAATAAAAAAATAAAAATAGTTCGTCCCATTACTTGAGCTAAAAAATTAGCTGGCTAAGTACAATAATTGAGGACTAAAAATTACAATAGGTGCAGGATAAAAAGTACCATACTCTGGCAAAACAATATATACATACACACACATCCAAGAGTTACTAAAAGATCAGCGAATATCAGTCAGAACACAGAAAATTCATTTGAAAATTTCGTTGTTTTGTTAGTTTGACCAACGACCAACATTCCCCGAAAGTGAGAATTCCGTTACTTTTTTTTTACTCTCTTGACAATAGTTTTGGGTTTTCATTTGCCTCTCTAATAAAGCGGGTTGAAAATTCGAATATGAAAATAAGTCTCAGAAGTACTTCATTCTTTACATGTTTATAGATAAGGTTGGCAGAAAGAAGGGAAATTTGGAGATAATGGCAAGGCAGAAAGACCAAAGTGGGTTAGGACACTCAGGAGGGTCTCATGAGAGTGTGGAATCCATTTTTCTGCAGCCAATGTTGGGAGGATTTGATCTGCGGTGAGAATCCTGATGATGCTGCAGCGGCTGCAAACAATTGGGGAGGAGCGGATTGCCATTGTTGATCATTTATAGTAAGTGAAAGATCGCCTCCAATTCGGCCTCCGTTGCTGCTGCTGCTTGGGTACTGAACCTAAAATGACACACATGAACAAATACTACTTAAAAACAACTTCTTTTATGGATATACCCCAAATTGTGCAATGAGCTTAATTAGACTACCCACTTGATAATTTGGCGGACTAATGTGTGGGGTAAAGTTATGTTGCATCTGGGTCTCTCCAGCTCTCCTGAAATACATATGTCTTTGCATTTCATTGGAGTTGGAGGATGCAGATTGAAGATGGGTTCGGCTCAGAATCTGCATGGTTTCCTCGCTGTACCCATCTCTACCGTGACTGTGACCTTGACCATCACTCTCACCTCTAGATGCTTCCTGATTATAATACGAAGCAAAGAATTGATTGGTTTGGCATATTTGAATATACAATTTAAAGGGTTGATGATCAAAGTAAAACTATAGTCAGATATATGAAACCTTATTAGGCCTAAATCCCTGATTCCGCCAATCAGCTTCAAGTGGCATTAACATCAAATTCTGTCCCATTGCAGCATTATAACCATCATTCCCCAATGCTAAACCGCTTTGTTTTGAGTTCGAATTGCCCAAACTCAAATCAAGATTGTGTTCTGCTGCACTGCCTGAAGGTTCTATATACCCAATATATTTTAAATGAGATAGGCAAATAGCTGCCAATGTTAAAAAAGACAACATTGCTCATCAAAAGTTAAAATTACCAGTGGAATTATTTAGCTCATTCTCGTAGATGCTTGGATCAAAGTTGGTGACAGCTTCTTTGCCGTTGCACTTAATTGCAGCTTTATCATAAGCCCTACATATGTACCAGAAATTTTAAACCCAACCATACCGACATTTATAATTCACGACCATATATGACAATAGTACTATAATCTATGAACAAAGTCCAATTTAAGTTTGCAAAGCACACACCTTGCGGCTTCAATCTCAGTATCAAACAAACCCAAATAAACGTACCTGTTTAAATCAGATTAAGAATAAGAACAACCATTCGATAATCAAATAAAAGAACATACACACAAAAACTGAAAAGGTGTATGTGAGATTTGGGGATGAAGTATATAGAGAAAGATGAAAGTGTACTTTTTGCCTAAAAATTGGCCCATCCGAGCCTCCCATCTTCCACACTTGTGCAAGGTTACACCTCTGTACTTGGAGCTTCCTCTAGGAAATCCGGTGCTTTGTCGGCGAAGTACGTGAACAAACTCTTCCTTAGTCAGATTGTTCATCTATTACAGACAACACCATTACAAATCCTTCCATTTGTAGATATATATTTCATTAGCCAAATAAAGAAAGATAAAGCAATTCGGAATATCAGATATACAACTGTAGAAGATAAGGTTTGCACTGTTCAAGATAACATAATATAATACAAATAGAAATCTCTCTCTATGTTTCTCTCTCAAACACACACACACACACACACACACACACACATACCTGCTTCAAGTCTTCCTCATAGTCCTCAATACGAAAATTGATGTCTGCCTCCACTCCTCGGAACTTGATGGCCGCCCTATCATACGCACTGCAACATATATTTTCCTTTTTCAATCTCACATTTTCCAGACAAAATTTTATTCGTTCGCTTCAAGATGAAGGCAAGCAATATATATTACAAGCTTGCTAAACAAAAGGAGCTAGAATCAAGAGGCTCACCGAGCAGCCGCATGTGCAGTGTCAAATCCACCTACATACACATTTATTTCCAACCAACCCATAAGAAAATTTCCCATATCATTAAGCAAAGAAAATTAAACCCATTTCTCTCCAGAGGAAAAAAAATAATAATAATAAATAAATAAATAAATAAATAGTCTTACCCAAATAAACTTGCTTTCCACAATCCCTACATTAAGCACAACAAGAATCCAGACACACAAAACCTTGATTATCCAAAATTTCCAAAAATAGAAAGTAAATTCACTGATCACGCATAGAAGAAGAAGAAGAAGAAGAAGAAGAAGACCAACCATATGTGAGACTCCCAGCGGCCAGTTCTCCGGTAAAACGTGACACCTCGATACTGTGAGCTCCTAGACCTTGGTCCTCGGCGGCTCTTCTTCATGGGCTGTGAGACCTCCACACACTTTCCAGGGCTAAGCGAATCCGATTGGCAAAACTTAACCCCAACCCAGTGAGCCCGAGGAAACGTAGCAGCAGAGGCACCACCAGTACTTTCCACAGCTCCTACTAGTGCACCACCAGATGTAGCTCCCATTTCTGACTCATCCACCGGAAAAAACTGGTGGGTCACGGGTTGTGGCTCGTTGAAAGAGAACCCGAATAGCTTGTTGGGGCTACTACGCCGCTTGAATTTTTTGGGGTCACAGTCTTGATCGTCGTCGGATCCGTCCTCGATGACCAAGGCGGAGGAGCTTGAATTCGACATGGATCCGACCCTTTTGCCCTTGTCATCGTCCCCATCAAAAGAAGTCTTCTGGGAAGAGCAGCCTTCGGATTCATCGTCTCTTCGTTGATCAGGTGAGTCATTTAGATCCCACATTTTTTTTTTTACTTTTTTTGGTTGGTGATCTCTGTGAAAGACAAGCTTGTTTTTTTGAGGTGGGAAGATGGGACCTTTAGTGTTTTGTTGTGGTACAAATTCTGATCATTAGTCTCACTCTCATATAAACACCTGATTATATGTTTGTCTTGGGTACAAAAAGTTAAAATAAAATAAGATAAAAGAAGTAGCTTTGTTTTCTGGTTAAGTAAGGAGGAGGAGAGAAGAAGATGCGTAAGGAAGACAATAGTGAAGTGAAGAAGGTAAAAGATAGAGAATTACCAAAAAGAAGGAAAGAAAAACCTAGGACAAAGGAGATAGGTGGAGTTTTGATGTGGGTGTGTTGCGAAAAGGTAGTAAGAAGGTGGAGATGTTCCAAGATCTTGTATCCCTAACTGCCCAATACAGCATAGACGAGGCCAGTTTCAGCAAAGCTTAGCCCAAAGCATCCCACACCCTTCTTATTGTTATATCTGTCTCTCTCTCTCTCTCTCTCTCTCTCTAACCACTTGCCTCCATCTCTTTTCCTTTCTTTTCAATGACTCATAATTCACTCTCTCTCTCTCTCTCTCTCTTTCTCTCTCTACAATACTACTTCCAAAACAAATTATCTATTTTTTCCAATCATTCATGAATTTGGTTGTGTCTATTTTGGCTCTCTTTATTTAACCTGTGCCTTCGGGTTTTAAATTCGTTTATAATTTTTTGTGTGTACGAGCTTTCTTTACTGTGCTCTTTGTCTAGCAGACTAGGACTACATGTATGATCACTACTCTTTTTATTTTATTATTTTTTTTCTTTTTTCTTTTTCTTATTGGTGGGTTCGAAAGAAACATTTAGATGGGAAAATGGGAAAGAAAGAGCCATCCCTTTCCTTATACAACTTTCCCACGTTAACCAAATCGAAAAGCATTCTCTCTCTCTCTCTCTCTCTCTCTCTCTCTCTTCCTTTCTCTTTCTAAATTACCCACTAATAGAAATAGACAGCACAAGGACTAAAGAGATGCCTAATTACTCAATTACCTTTATTAGCTACTAATTATTAAGCATTCACGTCACAAGTCACCTCCTATATATCTCTCTCTCTCTCTCTCTTTATTTAATTATTTCACGTTCACCTAGTTTCACCTGGTTTTTACCATATGGGAGAGCAGTAAATAAAAAGTGTTGCAAAGAAGAGGGGCAACTTGGGGAAGGAGCTGGTGCACAATAATTGTGACTCCAAGGCCAGGGAATAGAGAGAAGGGAGAGAGAGAGGTTTTGGTATCAGAAAAGGAAATGGGAATAATAGTAAGAAAAGGAAGCTCTTTCCAGAAATGTCCAATCCAAGAGTACGGGAAATGGGCCACCTTTTGCCTCTTTCGTTCTTCTAGCGACCAATAGCCTTCCTATGCGGTACCTCGTATTTATGACTCATTGCTTCCCTTACCACCCACTTTTGGCGCGTGCTTCTCACCTTTCTCTTTCCCTTAGCCAGTTAGCCTTAATACCTTTTCATCCACGCTCAAATTCACCGGTACCCTCCCGACACTTTCATCTTTCTCTTTTTCATAATTGTTTTGAAACTTCTTTTTTTTTTTTTTTTTTTTTTCTTTTTTCTTTTTCTTTTTTTTTTTTATTATTAATTTTGGGACCGTATACCATAGTTATTAAGTCGGTGAATCCTATAAGGTTACAGTCTTACATATCGGTATTAAAAAAAGAAACAGATTTGCAGAAAGTTGGATAAAAGACTGAAAAGTAGATGGTGTTTTAGAGAAAGGATCATGTTAAATATCATTAGATAATTTTGAAAAATATCATTAAGGAAACCAAAATAATTTTAGTCATTTTTATAAAACATTTGGATTTTTTTTTTTATATACAAAATATAAATTCTATTTTAGACTAATCTAAGTATATATGTGTGTAAAATTCTCTCGTTGAGACTTGAACTCCGGCCCTTACCCCCCACACCTCATAAACACTTATACTTATAGAGTGACCATCGCACCAAGAATGTACAGTGATACATCTAGATTCTATATTGGAAAAAAGTGTAATCAATTGCTTAAGTAATTAATTCAAGAGTAATATTTTTATTCATTTTTATGTTTAGATTGAATATCATTCCATTTCTTAAAGTTTATCTTCTTTTTATCTATTCTTTAATTTTTTATATTTTTTTATAATAAATTGACTGTTTAGTATTTATCCAACTATCATACCACTCTTTCAATGATTCAATGCTCGATACGATTCTAATAACTTAGACTTTTTTTAAAAAAAAATACTAAGTATTTTTAACATACACACACGGAGAGATGGGAGAAAGTTTTAAAGAAATTTACAGTGATTTTGATAAATGGGTCAAAATAAACAACCACAAAATTACAAAATTATTAATAAATATATAAAAGTTTGTATAGTTTTTCAATTTTAAAGTAAAAAATCATAAATATACTTTATATAAAATTATCAATATATATATATATATATATATAAACACATAAAAGATTAAAGAGAACTTATATTCCTAAATTCAAATGAATTTATGAAATTAAAATTTTCTACTTCAAATGAATTCTCCAATAGGTTACTTCAAAGTTGTAGTGCATCGAATATTCAAAATCATGGGGTAATGTGTATCTCCTTTGTCTAGTCACGAATTTTTTTAATTTTCAAAAATTTCCAATCCTAGCAAGAAAAATAAGGGAAATGGATATGGATACTCAATTTAAACCAAGTAAAAAAAGTTCCATACTCGATCTCATAGATAGAACTACTGCTAAGTCCACGAGCAAGCAAGAGATAACTTTGCAAACTAAAACATCTTAGTGGTTAGAGAAAAAGAAAACAAAAGGTCGGCATTGTTGGATCATTATGGTCAACCTTTTTCCTTGCTCGACAAGTTGGTCTTGTAGTCAAGCTAATGCTCTGACTTAACGAATTGGATCGAGGTGGAAAATATATATATTAGTGTAGGGACGCAATTTGAGTTCTAAGACCAAAAAGTAAGTAGATCTAGGCTTAATGAGCCCAATACAATAAATTTGTAGAAAGTAAGTTGGAAAATTAGATTATAATGAGTTGTGTGATAATTATTATGGATCCAGATGACAATAAAATAAAAGTGGACTGGTTTTATCTAAGGAAAATTATCCTCGGCACAGTCCAAGGAGATCAATTCTTATATATATTACTTGAAGTTGGTTACAAATACAGTTCTAATCGCTACAGTATCTCTTTCTTCATTCTTCGATCCATTTCTCTTAGGGCCTTCCTTCTAATTTATATTATTTCTCCCTTCTCATCTCTACCCTCCACGTGGACAGTAGATTATTTGTGTTGATCCTTGTTCCATCAGTACCCTCCTGAAGTCTTTAGAGGTAGCTGTAAGGCTGAAAAGTATTGTTCAAATATTACTTCCTCATTAATGTGGCCAAAGAGTTAGTTATAAAGCATTCAATGCAGTGGTAGTAACTTTCTCTTAGATATTTATTAGCTCGTATCTCTCCTGTATGTTCATAATGCGTGTCCTTATCAATAGAATTTCTTGGAACGTTACCCTGCAGGATGATAGGACACACATTTGATCTTCGTTTCGTTTAGCCAAGGGGATATTCCTACTCGGCCTACTTTCCCCAATCCTCTCATTTGTAGCTTACTCATGGGGCTCTGAGTCTTACATATTCAATACTGTTTATATGTCTTTGAACAACTCAACGTCCTTGGCCAAGGCTCAAAACCCAATATATATATACTTTTGGACCCCTTATCTCTACAAGTAGCATCTCCAAATGAAAAGTTTATTATTTTTTTATAAGTATTATTTTTAATATTTGTTTAAGATTTTATTTTATATTTCAAAAAATAATCCTTCTTCTTGAAACTTTTGTAATAATATGTATTAAACAGATATTGGAAGTACGTTTCTTGTTTCACAGTCAAAAATTGTGATATTTTAGCATCTTATAAAGATTTAAAGATATATTTTAAATTAGAATAAATTTTAGTTTTTCTCCTTAAAATTTGGGGATGTTTTTATTTAGGTTCTTCATGTTTGATTATGATTTTATATTAGCTCTGTTATCCATCTTTGTTAGTTATCTGAATGTTTAGTGACAAATAAATGTTTAGTCATTAAGACACATAACCTATATCTTATCAAATCCAATTAGAAGCCTCGCCTTGAATTTGATAGCATGGTGATGATGTTGATGATGCTCATGATTACTAACGAAAATGTGGCTTCTATTGACATAAGGTAAAATACGGTTGACGTGTCTTAATGATTAAGCACATATATGGCACTTAAACAATTAGATTACTAATGAAGATAGACAACAAAACCAACATAAATACATAATCAAACATGAAGGGCAAAAGAAAATTTTTTGAAACTTCATGGATCAAGATGTAAAAGCTGCTAGTTTTAAGGATCAAATGTGTGATTTAGTTTTCTGCCGTTTATTCTCGAAAAAATGTGTGATTTAGTTTTTGAATTAGATATTTTAGGTGAAGGGAATTTAAATAAGTGGAATTACAATGAGCACTCCAATCAAACAAAAATGGTAAATAATGAATTTATTTATTTATTTAAGGGTTATAGGAAATAAACAACCAATTTTCTAAAGGTTGGTTAAAAGCTCTCTAAAGCTTAAGTTAGTATAAGAAAAAGAGAAAGTTTGGAAGAAAATTTGTAGATTGAGTAACAATGGTAGTTGAAAAATATATTTTTTTTCGTCATAAAAATTATGGTTGTAGGGGTGTAAGGCCCAAGAGCCCATATTTATGTATATATTAGGCCAGGGACCCAATTCAAGGATGTTAAATAATCCGAAGACGGGAAAATACTTTCATGAGGAACCGTGTTAGTAAGTGAAGAGGTGAAATCCGATTGAGGTCATCCAGAAGGGTGGTCCGAGGAAGAATCCCTCATCGGCTGAGTAGAGCCGAGGTCAGAGGGTGTGGTCTGCCATCAAGAGCAATATTCTGGATCATTCCATGAATGACGATAAGTATTAGTAAAGAACTGGACAGAGAAAGGTCATGAAATATCTCAAGGGAAAACTGCTACCACCACATTAAATGCTCTGTAGCTAACTCTCTGGCCGCATTGATGAGAAAGTGATACCTGAACAGTAACTTTTAGTCTTACAACTACTACCTAAAGACTTTAGGAAGGTGCTGATGTGATAAAAATCAACACCTACAATATGATCTGCATGTGGAAGGTGGAGATGAAAAGGGGAAAATAGTGTAAAATGGAGGAGAGACTCTGAGAGATGGGAATCGAGAAACTAAGAGAAAAACACAGTAGCCATCAAGAACTGACTTTGTAATCAAACTTGAAAGAAATATATAAAAATTGATCTCCTCGGACTGTGCCAAAGACGATTTTCTTTAGATTAAATCAGTTTATCTTCCTTTTCTTGTTATCTGAATCCATTATACTTGTCCAACTCGTTAAAGTCCAGTTTTTCAACTCACTCTCTACAAATTCTTTATATTGGGCTTTTTGAGCCTAAGTTCATTTATCACTTGGGTTAGGAACCCAAATTGTGTTCTTACAATGGTATTTATAGAATTTTTTCGGTATGGTTTACTTAATGTTTTCCCTAAAGTGAGGGAATTGTGACAATTTACCATCTCCTTAGGTTTTTTTAAGGGATGTGAATCTAGGGTGTTGTCATGACTCTATAGGTAGATATTGCTCCTATCTTTTTCTTGAGGTCAGGTCAACTCAAAGTATAACATCTTTTGCATTAAATACATTATAGATATGGATGGAATGGATTAAGGCAAGGTCGGATTAGGGTGCCTCATCCCCTTTGTAGCGTGGGGAATGTTAAGTTTTAGTGTGAGTTAATGTTACTTTGTCATCCCTAATAAGGTGACTTTAGCAGTAATAAACTAGATATGAATTAGAAAGAGGAAGGGGAAATTGTAAGATGCTAAAAGGCTGTTTAGATGGTTGTTTTTCATAACTCAATTTTCTGTTTCCATGACTCATAACTAAAAAATGATGGGACCCATAACGAGAAGTCTGTTTGGTAAGGGAATAACTCTGTTTCCATCACTCAATTCTCTTATTTTTGAGTCATGAGTTATGGAAACTGAAAACACACTTTGGCTGTTTTCAGTTTCCATAACTCATAACTCAATGGCATTTTTGTAATTAAACACACATGGGACCCACTAGTCATAACTCAGCCGCACCTTTTGACCACCTTTTGACTTTTTTTTTTGTTTCCCCTTTCTTTTCCTGGGTTTTTTTTTTTTTTTTTTTTTTTTTTTTCACTGGGTTTGGGTTTCTGGGTACTGGGAAAAAAAAAAAAGCTACACCAGTGACAGGTATGAGGCCCACAAATAGTGTGAAAAATATTGAATGATGGCAAGTGAATGATGGTGCGAAACAACCTTAGTATTTTAAAGTGATGAGTAATAAGTGATAAATGATGAGTGATAGAAATTGAGTGATGAAAATTGAGTGATGAAAAAAAATGGATCCAAACAACCTCTAAAAGAGGGAGAAATCAAGTGCTTTGGAGAATGATAATAAAATATGTAAAAAAAAATTAAAGTATAAATAGGAAGATATAAATAAAAGATTAATGTATAATAAAAGATTAATTATATATAAATAATTTAAATATATATTAAAAAACACAATAAGGTAGGGGAAGTACAACTTGTCCTTACATTGTCACCTCTTCAAATGGGGGAAAGCTACATGAGATAAAGAGGAGAATTTTTACCTTCCCTAGTTATAATTAACTTCCAAATTAAACCCAAAAAAATATTTAAAAAATATTAAAAAAAATAGAAAGAGAGAAGAAGAAGAAGAAGAGAGCGTGGTTTGAACCCTCATTACTAGAGCGTGGGTCTAACATCTGACTTAAATGCTGAAGCCAACCCCAAACCATAGGATAGATTGATAGATTCGTAGATTAGCAGATATCATCATGCTTGACATCATCACTTATTATTATAAGTTGGATTCGGGAAAAAAAAAAATCAACCATTTAAATACTGAAATTAAAAATAAAAAAGTTGGAGAGAGAGAGAGAGGCAAGGCTAAACTTCGTGTAGAAGTGGAGCCCACAGATAGAGGTATGAAAAGGCAGCCACGTCACACCCCACCAGTCAAAAAAAAATTCTGAAAACAGGCCCAACCCAACGCAACCAAAATTGCATCTATTTGGTCTTGTTCTTCAATCCTCTCCTCTCTACAAAGGCTTACGTATAAACACAATATTTTCATTGACACTATTGCAAATAGCAAAAAAAATACTAGGATTACAGTTTATTAAAAAACACGTCCTGGGTTATGAATGCTAAAGAAAAAAATGGTAAATTTATGTGAGTTTACACATATATCACTCATATATCACTCATATATCGACAAATATCGAGTTTTGACAAAGAAGTAATTTATATGATCCTTGCATTACTTAAATGATAGGTTATTAGGTATGAATAGACAAAAAAATCATTTCAATTGTAAATTTAAATTAGAATCAATAATAATTTATCACTATAATTTGTTGTGAAAATATTATGAAACTAGCACAGAGAGTTTTTAGTTCATCCAATATAGTAGTCTGGATGAAAAATGTTCCTCTAGACGTTTCTTCTATACTTCAAGCTGATTTAAATAGTATTCCTTAATAATATGATGCACTATCTTTCTCCTTAAAAAAAAATTAGTTATATGTATTTTAGAGAGTGGGTGCAATTTGAAAAACCAACCTTCCAATAATGGAATTGAGACGAGGCTATGGTTGAATAGGTATTTTTCCTCAAGTAGAAACAGTACCGTCAAGTGGGCCACCCTCTCTCTCTCTCTCTCTCTTCATTTACCTTTGAATTATACAAGGCCCAGTAGGCCCACCTTTCACTTTCTCACTCTAACACTGCTGTCTTCCACTGGTCCACTAGTTGTCTAGGCCCACTAGTATTATTATCCTTAACCGTTAAACTCTGTTCCCGACCTAACTCAAGTCCTTTTTTTTTTTTTTTTGGTGTGAAAATTCAAAATTCATTCAAAGAACAAATCAAAGTTCAGGTACAAAATAATAAAATAGCGGTTTAGGAAAAAAAAAATGTAGGGGGGTCAACCTAACTAAGGTTGTGTTTTGGTATTGGCTTAAAAATGTAGGTTTTTTTACTATTTAGCTTATTTTACTATTATTCATGGGCCTCATTGTATTTTTTGATACTATTTATGAGTCTCACTGTACTATTTTAGCTACCTTTTAGATTTATTTATGCTACTTTCAGCAAAAAAATTTTAATTTCAATTAAAGAAAATGTTCCCAGATGTACTATAAGTTGTCCAACCATCTCTGTACGTACATTATACACCATTGGATTGTCTCTTAAATTTCTATTAGAAACTAATTCTATCCCAGGCTCAATAAATGCAAAATTTTGGGGTTGGTGTATCAATGTATATTCAATTTAGTCCTGACTATTGTGTATCATTGGTGCGATAATCACTTTATAAATATTAAGTGTTTATAGGGTATGGAGAATAAAGGTCGGAATTTAAGTTTTCAAGAGAAAACATCATTATACATATACTTTTAGATTATATTATAATAGAATTTCTATATTTTATATATATATATATATATTAAAAAAAATTAGTCTTTTTTTTTTGTCTGCAAAAGTGACCACTAGTGGACAAGTCATGCATGCTCTACCTACTTTCTTTCTTTTCGCCAAATAAAAAATGAGAGAAAATCTACTCGGAAGTGGTAGTTACCAACTGCGAGTTCGCATGCCAAATTAGGGTGTAAACTGTAAAAACTAGGCAATCATTTTGTCAATGCAACACCCACCGAAAACTTTGGGTTTCTCTCCCTTGAAAATGAAATAATCATACAACTAGATTGGGAATTAATGTGGCTACTCTGTGGATCTTCTTGATCCCAAAAAGTGTACTTTTGAAAATATTAAATTGATTGTGGGCTTTTTGTCAATTTTTCTTAATGCCCCTTGGAACAAAATGCTACTAAGTTATATGATCAATTTAGGGTTGTAAGCTTGTAAATAAATCAAATTGTTTATAAACTACTTTAGCTTAGCTCGATAAAAAGTTTGTTCATGTTTTTTTATTTATAAATAAGTCAAATTGAACTTTAGTTTTGAGCTTGTTTAATAAACGAATTGAGCCCAAGCAAATATAAATATATATATATATATATATATTCATGAACAAGTCCGTAAATATTAGGGCTTGATAAATAAAAAAGAAAAAGAAAAAAAAAAGTTGAGCTTATGCTTGATTATAGGTTTGGTAATAATTAAGTTTGACATGGGCAAAAAATAAAAATGAACTTATATCTTACTAAGCTTTAATTAATTACAAGTCGGGACTATGTGCAAACTAGTTACATGGGTTTGAAGGTGTACTTTTGTTGGATCTCAAGCTCAAGCTCATACATACGTGCATATTTTTGTTTCCTAGTTACATTCTACCAAAGAAAGTAAATACATACATACATACATATATATATATATATATATTATTTTTATTTTATATGTATATATGTCTTAGTGGCAAGTTTAGGAACTAAATTACCATTTAAGAAGATGTTAGGCACTCACCCTCTCCAACCTAAGTTGATATGCTAAGATAGAATGACCAATGTAGGTGCAAAGGCCCAAGATTGTATATTGGACCTTGGGCTTTGTCTAAGGAGATTGACTGGTCTGAGAAACGATAAACAGTAGTGAAAAAGTCAAGTTCAAAATCCCATGAGTAAGATGCGAACAGAGAGAATGGGAAAGGTAGTTCGAGGAGGCTCACCTCCTCGGATGAGCAAAGCACAGATCAAATTCATGTCCTATCATTTAAGGTGACATTCCAGGATGTTCTATTTACAAGGACGTGTATTGTAAACGCACAAGAGGGATGGAAGCTCAGAAATATCTAAGGAAAAGCTACTGCCACCGCATTGAATGTTCTGCAGCTAACTTTCTGGCAGCATTTATGTGGAGAAAACTCCTGAACAGTACTGCCTTAGCTATGCTAACTCACAGAGAGCTAGAGAGGGTGTCCGATAGGACAAGCACTCAAGTAATGGTTTGGATGATCAACAAACGGAAGACCAAGATCATTAGGAGAGAGATATAATGTAAGAGATACCTGGAAGAAGGGGGATCGGAAAACTAAAAGAAAAAGACTGTAGCATCAAGAACTGATCTTGTAATCCAACCTGAGGGAAATATATAAGAATTGATCTTCTCGGATTTTGCCAATGACGACTTTCTCTAGTATAAGCATGTTTATTCTTAGTTTCTTGCCATCTGGATCTACTTTGGTATTGCCCTGATTCATTAAAACCCAGTTTCTTCAACTCATTCTTTACAAATTTATTGTTTTGGGCTTTTTGAGCCTGAGTCCACCAACCTTTGGGCTAAGGACCCAAATCAGGTCCCTACAACCAATATAAATGATATATCTATCCTATCAGATAATAGGAACATAACAAAAAAGCTGAAAATTAAAATTTCGTGCATTCAAGATTCACATAATTCAGAAATATATGCTAATAATCAAAACATAAACAAGTTAGCCACAGGCAAAATAAATAAATGCACATGAGTAATAGAAACATGCAATCTTAATGCACTCTAATCTTTTTTCTTTTTCTTTTTTTTTTTATGAACAATGCACTCTATAATCTAAGACGCATAATCGTGAACGAAATCATATTAAAATGCACTAGCACGTAGTTAGGAAGCAGATATGTAAACCCTAGATCTTATTTCTGCATGATACATGAACATGTTTCACATGAGGTTCATGAAAACTTATATCAGATAGATAACAAATCAGGAAATTCAACATCCTAACCTATTTTGCATGATTCTATACATACTAATATCCAAGGCGTACGACATTCAGATGATGCTAGGCAATGAAAATAAGATATATATATATATATATATTTAATGATTTTATGCAATGCAAATAACGGTAGCACATGCTAGAAATTTTACAAAGAATTAGTCTATTAGACATTGCAAAACGGGTCAAGTTTCGCTGACCCAACCTTAAACCAGATTTTTTTTAATTCAAATTTTATTTTTTGGGTCAATCTGATCAGACCCGGCCAAAAAGATAATAAAATTAATACATGATTAGTTTTGATAGGTAGAAATTCTTGAAGTAAAGCTGACGAACCTGTGGTAGCTGATGACTTTGCTTACATGCCTGTAAATGACTTTGAAAAACTGACGATCCATCTCAAAGACTGACGGGCGCACTTGACTTTTGTCAATGTATGGAATAGAAACGATCAAAAGGCATTGATGGACAACAAGGCCGACGGGTTCAATATAACTTGGTCTACATGCATAAGCATATAAGGAAACATCTTGCGCCCCATGATTAACCCTAATCAAGAAGACTCCTACAAGGAAAAGATTTCGCAAGATACACAAAATAAATAGTTTCTTTCCTACAAAGAAATATCTTCTTAATCAAAGCACAGATGTCAATCCTACACTACTATAAAAACCCCAAGACTCTCACAAACTAAGGTACGCATAATTTACCCCAATTCTGGCACTCTAGAGTTATGAAAAAGTTCTCTGACTTAACTTTCTGAAGATCTTTGGCTGGTACCACACCGAAACTCTTCGAGGGTTTTCTTTGTCTTTGTTTCGTATGTCTTGTTTTAAGTACGTGAGTATTGTGTGGCTTATTGACGATTTTCGGCATCATCAAATTTAATTGTTTGTTATGAGTTTTGCAGTTCACAACTCAAACTCAATTGACAAATATAATACACATTTTTCTTTTTTTAAATATCAATTTTTAAACATTTTTTTGTATAACGTCATTCAAATATTATATATATTTAACATCATTTAAATACAATTGAGACATTTATCTAGATGCATGCAAACAAATTGAAAGATGAATGGTTGAGGCATTCTCTTGCTTGAATAACACGATAAATAAAGATTTTTAGATATCAAATAACAAAGTACATGCCAAGATAATCTGGCTGCAATGGAGTTAAAAACATATATTTGAAATTATAAACATGCACAAGAAGTATTCATAAGTGTGAAAAGAGTAAAACCGAAGTGTATTAATGAAATTTGGCACAAATTATGGATACTTGACCTATTTTTTAACAATCCATGATCAAAATAAACTGTTTTCCAAAATAAAAGATCCTAGAGTGTTTTGCTTAATAATAATAATGTTATATTAATAAAAGAGGTCACATACAAATAAGTAAATAATTAAACTTTGATGTATATTCTCAAATTAAAACAGTGTCAAGTGCCAACCACAATTGATATTAGATTATGAAATTAGTTTTCAAGTTTGTAAATTTCTTATATGTTTTTTTTAATTTGTTAAATTAGCTATCAACTAGGACATTTGTAATTTTGTATTATGTTTTGAGATGTTGTTAATGTGTAGAAATGAAATTTGTGTGTTAGTTTTAATTAGATGTTCAAAGTGTAGACTGGGCTCGTTTATGCTATTTTGTTTTAGTTTGCAATGTTAAGATTTTTATAATAATTGAATAAGTATTAATTTTTTTAGCCGAGCTTGTTCCTAATGTAAATGGTGAATTCAAAGTAATGCATTTTACACTAAGTAATTTGATGCATAACTTACCAAATGGTAAATGCATTTTTTTATTTTTAAAAAATCATGTGAAAAAATACAGGTTAACCTTACTTGACATGCAACCCGAATGACCCAACTTATTTCTAACTCATTTAAAATAACCTATTTTTTTACCCAAACCTAATTGACCCAACCGACATACTTAATTTCCCACGTCTACAAGGAATGCAAAAAACATTATGCGTGAAATGAAAGTCTAAAGCAAGTGTATATCATACAATTATCCCATCATAATAATCTTTGCTTCTACGATTACTTGTGATCTCCAATCTTCTTTTCTACCGCAGACCCACATACTCATTGTATGGCTTTTCCAAAATAATTGTGCTTTGGGCAGATCTTTGCTCCTTTAATAATGCAACCATGCATTGTGTTTACTTAGGAAACAACTCAAAATTAATGTGGGTGGATGAATCCTATGAATGTCTAAAAATTTTGTGTACTGTGAATGATATATCTGTGATGAAAAAGTGTAGAGAAAAATAATAAACTCCGTGGTTTGGCCTGTGGGTGGTTGAACTAGTGCACTAATACTCTTGTGGACTATCTCAAAGGTACTTTCAACGTTTTTACAGCTTACAAGTTATGCATTTAATGATAAAATCTATGTCCATCCCTAGTAAAAAAAGGGCAATTGGGCACTTTGTTAACTTACTAAAATGTGTGTTTTACATTAGTTTATTTAGTTTTTTTGTCAAAAATAAACTAAAGTATATTTGTATTTTAAAAAAATATAATAAATTAAATTTTAAAAAATTGTACATAAAAGTTAAAAATTATAAGTTTTTTTTTTAATATAAGATAGAAATTATACTCTGTCCTAATTTAAGTGTATATATGTATGAAGTTTCCTTCTAGAGACTTATACTTCGACCTTTGCCTTCCACATCTTACAAACATTTATACTTGTAGAGTGACCTTCATATCAAGAGTGTGTGTAATGGTGTTAAAATTATAAGTTGAATAGGAAAAACTGATGCCACACAAATAAAAGATAATTTACAAGGCAGAAACTAAGATGCCAATTTGTACAACGTGTTGCCTTGATCACTACTCTGGTTACTTAAAAGTTAAAAAGTATTATAATTTATAAAAATAAAATTGTGCATAAGAAACTGAAGATATCGCCAAATTTGCAGTGCATATAATAAAATGGATTGTTAGGTTAGAATTGGTAAAAAAAAAATTGACAAGTTGTCTGAATTATTTATTGGTGATTAGGTATTTGCTATAAATAGGAACGATCATATCCCAATTTTTTTCAGAAAGGAATCACCGAACCTACCCAGGAATCCTATGGGCTATATGTTGGGTTTTTGGGATTTTATAATTTTTGAGATATGACAACCTGACAAGTTGTCTGAATCTGTTTATCTGCTTGTGAAATCAGTCAACCTTATCAAATAAATAAATAATTAATTCACAAGCATGACTGCATGAGAGAGAGAGAGAGAGAGAGAGAGAGAGAATTAACTCACAAGCATGAGAGAGAGAGAGAGAGAGTGGCGGGCCGATTTTTAATGATTGGGCGGGCCAGTTGGTCCGTTTTACACATGACCAAGGATTTGCTTATTCTTATCAAAAAAAAGTATTTGCTCGCATATATATATATATATATTTTCATGGGTGTGCATATGTTAGGTCAAGTTGAAAAGTTTTTTTTTCAACTCAATTTATCATGGTTGGTTAAAAAAAATTCAACCTGATGATGCACAAAAATCGTCAATGAGTTAATCGTCTACACACGTGTCAATGGATGTACTTGAAGAATAAAAAGAGAAAAACCAATCAAAGAACACTAATGGGGTGCCAACCAAAGATTCTCCGAAGATTAAGTCAATGATAAAAGAATTTCTAAGAACTCAAGAATGCAAGAGTTAGGAAGAATTCACGTATCTTAAAAGGGTCATGGTTTGTTGTTTATATAGTAGTAGAGAGTTGACCCGAATCCCTTGATACGAAAGAATTTCCTTGTAGAAAGAAGGGTCCCAAGATACTTGGGATCACCATCCCATATATAGGAGATTTGATTGTGCGGTAGGATCTTTGGTCGTGATGCAGAAGTAATTTCCATGTATGGACATATGAGTGGACCCCACACAAATTCCATGGAAAACCCTATGGTGATGGGTCGTCGGGATTGGTGGTTGGATCGTTAACCTAGATCAGACGGCCCATGGGTTGGTCATCCCTTTGGGATTAGTTTATGTGTAAGGCTGATGATCAAATGAGGAAGGTTCGACACCTCGTGTCAATCAATCAAAAATTATCCTCATCAAGGCATATGAATGGGGAGCACGCGAATCTTACGTGGAGTCTGGAGTAATCTATCGTCAGGGGAGGGGAGGTCTTGGCCTGTCAAACTTCCAAACTGATGGGTCAAGAGGATGCGTGACATCTCTTGACGAATCCCTGATGACGGAGTTGATCGGCATGGGAACGATCCGATGGGTCAAGAGGATGCGTGACAAATCCTTGATGACGAAGTCGATCGGCATGGTCACGATCCGATGGGTCAAGAGGATGCGTGACGGATCCCTGATGACGGAGTCGATCGGCATGGTTACAATCCGATGGGTCGGGAGGATGTGTGATGGATCCCTGATGATGGAGTCAATCGACATGGTCGCAATCCGATAGGTCGGATATGCTGACGATCCCTTGATACGTGACGACTATCAGGGCGGAGTGTGTCGCATGGTGTCAAGGAAGGTACCTAACGATGCTTTTGGCGATCAAAGACTCTTTTGGTGAGCTCGTGATGCTTTTGGTAACTAAAGACTCTAGGATGTTAAAAACTTTTTTGGATGGTGAAAATATTCCTTATCATAACCCAATCCGATCCATCATAGAGGTCCAACCCAACTTACATGGATTGAGTTAGGTTGGACTGGACCTATGGGTTGAACAGTTTTTTTTAATTACTATTATCATTATTATTATTAAATTGAACATTAGAACAACACCACTACAAATAAGAACAAATTTATAACCAAATTATCATGAGCATAACACCAAACAAACACAAGCTATATGAGGAGAACTTAGGGTTTGAGTTTTATTTAGGAAGAGAGGCAAAAAAGTAAATAAAAAAATTGTATAATATTTTTAAAATTTAAATATATATTAAATATAGGTAGGTCGGGTTGGGTTGGGCGAATTTGTGAATCTTATGACTTGAACCTAACCCGACCCATTTTTTAAAAAATTTCATAACCCAATCCAACCCACTAACCCTTAAAAACAGACCCAACCCTACGAGTTGGGTTGAATCGGAACGGTTTTGATGGGTTAATGGTTCGCTACACACCCCTAATATACATTCTCAAAAAAAGAGAAAAAAATGGGGGGCTAATATACGGCACTCTGGTGCCCAACCCATTTGGGCCTAGGGTTCCAACTCGACTGTATAGCCCATGGGCCTAACCTTTTTCTACCTAAGACCCCGGCCCAAACCCACAAATGCCACGGACATAAGCCTCGTATTGCTCAAAAGCCTAAGTAAGCAATTTACATTAGCACGCACATTATTTTACCACCTGACCCTTACTCGGCGAACCGTTCCAGAGCAAAGAGAAAGGTCTTCAGATACAACACCCCTCGCATGCCCGGTAGTGCATTGGGAAATATCGCCGCCGAGCATATTTGCTGGAGTGGGAACCAGTTTCAAGGCCATATTCACCACACCCCACTTCCACCTAAACGCCCACTTAGGGCTAATGACATTGGACCTCCTCCCCCACTAACCATAGGAGTAATCATGGTTCTTCCACCAGTTTGAGACTATAAATATGGGAAACTAAGGAAGGAGAAGGTTGTTGAAAGGTTCTGGAGATTGCTTAGAGTGGAGAGTAATAAAATTGTGAGAGTAAGAGGGAAAGAATACAAAGGTTAAAGAGTTGTTGCTGGGCCTCTAAGCCAGAATCACCCAAAGTAGGAAATCCAAAACCCACACTACAAATAGATTGTGAGTCCAAACAAGAGCGAATACATCAACCTCGTTTTAGGCACGCACATATGCTATTTGTCATTTTTGTTGTTGGATTAATTTTTTGGGGCTAATTAATTTTGTTCTTGATTTTAGATCTATAACTTTTTTTATGGCCTTTAAATTGATCAATAATATTGTTAAGGGAGACTAAGTGAGCGTTTGGGAAGCGCGTTTTGTGCTTCCCACGTCATGCATTTGTGTTTATTAATTTTTTTTTTTTGGTGCCGTGATTGTTGACTTTTCTGCATGAACAGTGCACACCAGTGGGTTCCGTGCACTGTTCACGGTACTATTCACACATTTAGCAATTTTTTCATTAAAAATGGGTCCCATAGTACTATTCACACATTTAAAAATTATTTTGTTACAGTATTTTCTATTTTCAGTTTTCAGCTGTATCCAGACAGACCCTAAGTGTAATTTTATTGATCCAAATTGCTAAAGTTAGTACATAACATAAGTAACTATATACTAGTATTTAAAAAAAAATTAAAAAATTGGGGGGGCCATTGCCCCCACACCCCCCCCCCCCCCCCCAAGCCCAAGCATAGTTCTGTCCATGCTAGAAGCAATTGATACACCTACAGAATTACACTACACCAACCACGAAAGCCACAGTTTGGTGTGGTAGATCTTTCCAAATTCCTTTACTTATATTTTTCCAAGTTAAAAAAAAAAAAAAAAAATCAATCACATATAAATAAAGTAAAGGATAAAGTTTGGCTACAACTTCTACTAAAAAACTTAATATAGCTACGTATTTTAAAAATTTAATCATTAAATTACAAGTTTTTTTATGTTCTTAACATGCATGTTAAAATTTTATGCTAATCATATATTATTTACTATTTTGAGTAATGCAAACATTGGTGAGAATAGTATTAGTTAGAGATCCCGGTTCAATGAGTCCTTTCTTCTGTGATGAACTGTTGGCACCAGTCCTCCATTTTTTTCTATATGGATCGAGAAGAAAGGAGGCACATAATTTCCATTGGATTGAGCTGACATTCGTTACAATCGTCATTCTATTATTTCTATTCATAGAATCTCCATTCCAAAACCGTACGTGAGATTTTCATCTCATACGGCTCCTCCTTATTTTTTATTTTTAAGTGCATAATGAGAAGAATATCTAGAATAAAAAAATATTGATATAATTTCTTTATTAACCGAAGGGGGCTAGTGTTTTACAAAAAATTTCTAGCCAACCTTCCTATAAAAGATCTTTTCTTAACATTAGGTACCTTATATATAAAAATGATAACTCTGACTTATTTTTTTATACATAATTTTAGATAACAAAAACATAAAATTTAAACATTCGACTAATAACATAACTATTAATCTTTGATTTTCTAGAATTATAACCATTAACTAAAACCAAATTTATAGTCAAACTTTGTCATAAAATAAACCCAAAATAAAAATGTCAATATTTAAAATAAAAGACAATTAAAAAAAACGTACTCATTGCCCATGGAGAGGAAAATAGAGGTACTGCTGAAAAAGTTTTAGCCACTCTTCCTCCCACAGTTGAAAACAGTAATGCTATAGACACAATAAAAATTCTCAACGATTTCACAGCATTCCCAAATTAATTATTAAAGAAATTATTTTTGGAGAATGTGGTGAGCCCTTGTCTAAGTCCCATTCAAAGTAACTTCTAATTGTAGCCTAATTTGAAACCAAGTATCCATTGTAATTTCTTTAATTTTGGTATCAAGTGATACATTCTCAACACTTAGTACGAAAACCAATGTACCATAATAATAACACACACTAACTTAGGTAAAATCTCGCCATCATCAATTTACACTATTAAAATAATATTACCAAACTTCCACTCTAAGATTGTCCTGACACTTAAGCATAAACATATTTTCTAAAATCTATTACAATTCTAAAAATTAAGAAGTTGTAGAATTTTGACTAATACTCAATTTAAACAGCATTATTGACTCGATTGATATATTGTGAATGATTTTCATGCACCTGAATAACATCATATGCTTTATCATGATAACAAACTCTATGATCTGTTTGCTATGTTTGATCTTTAAATCAGATAAATGAGATTCAAAATTGTCACATGAAGCAAAGAGAAACACAACAAAAGCACCCCCCAGAAATTACAAAATTTACTTTGATATCATATTATTTGCCTTTGTCAACAAATTATCTCATAATGACCAAAAAATATATTTTTCGTTCTTCAAGCCCATAAAAATTATATTATGCTATTTTCTTACTTATTCCTCAATTAAATAACAAAAAATACCAAACAAAGTAATAATCTAATAATCTAAGGCGTGCAAGTAAGAGTTTTGACAAGGTTCTAGCATTAACAGAATCTGAGGTTCTAATTCTAAATGTAGATTTAAATGTTTTTTAAATCTTAATTAATAAACAAATAATCTCACCACTTCCATTTCTTTTATAAAGGGTTTTTTTTTTTTTTTTTTTTTTTTTTTTTTTTTTTTTTTTTTTTAAACGATAGAATTTCAATTAATAGTGCTCGTTCTATGGTTTTTTGGGTAATCAGTTTCAAACCCCAAATCTCTTATTCAAAATTTTTTTTTTTGGGTGTGTTATTGTTGTTAATTGTAGTGTTTTATTGTATCATATTTGTTATATAACATTCATAATAATAGTCAATATTTTTATTTGCCTTTGAATTAAGAGGGGTAGTTTTATTGTTAGCTGCATGCGGTGGCTTTAGCTTTCGGCTCTACTGCTTAGCCGGCAAAGGTTTTCTTTTATTATTATTATTTTTTGTCTGTGTAGAGCATGTCTTTTGTTGGTAATGACAAAATTATTTTGTTTCAAGTTTTTTAAAAGGCTAAGTTGTTTGTTTTTAGTAAAATTGGTTGATTAGTCTCAAATTTTTTTTTTTAGCTTTGTAATCACCTATTGGTAATTTTTGTTGTTGGGCTAATATTTTGGGCTTGTATATATATTTTTTTTAGATTTTAGATCTATATATTTTTTTATGGACTTTAAAAGGAGGAAAATACTAGATTTACAAATTTTTTTTACAAATTGTTGTTGTGATTAGTGGCTATTAGTAAGTAAAAAAATTATATAAATAGTAGACCTAGATGCAGACCAGTAATAATTTGTCACCTCAATAGTTGGTAAAAATGTGGTAAAAAAATTTGTAATTATAACATTTTTCTTATAATGATTAATAAGGGGGACAAAATATAATTTTATTGAATAAAATTACTAAAATTAGTACATAAATATATATTTATATAATTATATTATTTTAAAAAAAAAAATTAGGGGGGGCCATTGCCCCCCAGTCCACGAATGGCTCGGTCCATGCTTTGAATAATAATAGTCAATAGCAAGTGTCATTTACTTTTTAGGTTTTACTGTACTTATTTATTGTATTTTTGTGAACCTAACCTAACTAAGACAAAATGCAACTCATACCTACCGTTGCCACTTGCCGCCAACTTGCCGAACCCAGACGAAAGAAAGAGACATGGATAAGCTAATTGGATGAGTTTTAACACTAGAAGAGGTGGAAATTAATCGATAATTTTACAACCAATTGTAATTCCACAATAGGAAAATCTATAGACCTACTAAACCTGAGTAGAATAAATGGGTAGAATCCATGTATTATAAGTGTAATGATGTATATAACAAAGAGTTCGCCTATCTAAAAAAAAAAACAAAGGATTCAAATTAGATAAAAATGGAGTGTAAATTGTAAAACAATAGTTTTACGACATCCAATAAGTTCTCACATTAACTTTTTACTTAAAACTTAATAAGTTTAAGAGGTTTAAAGTTTGTGCTGTGTATCCAAGAATTAAGCCCTTTTGGATATACATAACTGTAAGTTTCTTTAAAAAACTTTTTCCCTTCTCCCCATGTGTTAAAAATACTTAATATTCTAAAAAAAAAAAAAAAACTTAATACATCCTATCACGTCTAATAACACCACATCAGTTTTTTACTTAAAACCATAAATATAGTATTTATTGCGATGTTATCATGTATAATCAAATTTATTTATATTTTAGTAAATATGATGATGTTATCCTACCATGCCTAATAACACCACATTAGGTTTTTACTTAAAACCTGAAATATAGTATTTATTAAGATGTTATCATGTATAATCAAATATATTTATATTTTAGTAAATATGATGATGTTGTCAGTCCTTATTGGATCAAATCTTTATAGAATTTAATCTCTTTAACAAAAACATAAATACATAATAGACTTATTTTTCCAAGGATAGGAAACCATAGTTACCATACTCTATAATCTAAACCCCTTAGAGCATTCACATTGGGCATTGTAAATGGTATATGTAGGGAAATTTTAGCATCAAAGCACAAAACAACCCTATTACCCGGTCTTGTACTTGTAAAAAGTTTTACAATAGTGCTACAGTGGACTTCTACATGTACAAGTTACTGTTCATCCATTGTAAACTTAAATTTCATTTTTTTATTGGGTAGTATATATTATTTTATTGAGAGAGAGATTGGATTATATTATTTTATTGGGTGGTATATATTATTTTAATGAGTTGAATAGGAAAATAAAAATTGTGATGTCGAGTGTGTTGTAAAATAGTATGACATAATTGATAAAATAACTTTTGAGATGGTAAAATAAAATAATACGAAGATTGCGGATGTGAATACTCTATATGCAAATTGCTGAGATAAAGCAAGGTAAAATGGCACTAACTTTTTTTTTTTTTTTTGGTAATAGAGTGGCACTAATGTTGTAAACCATGTTCTTATTTTTCAATTATTTGACTTTTTTGTGCAAATTGATCTGATTTGCACCCTAAAAGAAGTTTTATAGATCTGTCTCCGAATATTATAATCTTTATCATTTTATTGTGCAACCTGACGTGGTTTGGTTCGGTCAAAATTAAAAATCAAACCGATCAAATTCGGATCTACTAACAAATTAAAGGCTTGCAATAAGCATTTCACTATTTCTAATTAAAAAGCATTCTAATAAAAGCATTCAAGGTTTAAGTCTCTCCTTGAACCCCTCCTTCAACTATCAATTAGGTAAAAATAAAAATAATAAATCCAAAATTGAACAAATTTGATTAACCAAACCAACCCATAATATATATATATATATATATTTTATGATTAGATAGTTACAACAAAATAAAGGAAATTCCAACCTTGATTTAATATATAAAGTAGAGTAGTTAATGCCACTAATCTACAAAACTGGTTAGTTCAATTTGGTGTAGGTACTCTTTTTTCTTGAACTATAATGAACAAATGACTAATCTACAAAATTTTAGAGTAATAGAAAAGAGAGAGAGATTGTCCAAAAAAAAAAAAGGCAATATATATATATATATATATTTGCATTTGAGAGATGAAATGAAGGGTAAAGTATATTTTTACCCCTTAAAGTTTCAGATTATTTACATTTTGACCCTTTATGTTACAAAATTATTATTTTGGCCTTTTATGCTTGATTCATTTCATATTAGCCCTTTACATATCAAAATTTTCATTTTGACTATCGACATGTTTGATTCAGTTTTCTGTTTGGCTATTTACATTTCAAAATTTTCATTTTTATGAAGAGCTCAAATGAATGGTCAAAATAAAAATTGTAAAACGTAAAGAGCCTAATAGAAAACTAAATCAAGTTTAAAAAACGTAAAGGGCCGAGACCCCTTATAATTTTAATATATATACTAAAAGTTTGGATCTAAAAATCCCCCCCCCCCCCCAACCGTACCCCCTAAATTGAAAGTTATTCTAACCAAAAAAAATGTCCAATGACCATTGAACCCATATTTGTGATTGTCATGCATGATTTTTCAGAAATAAAAAATAAAAAATTGGCAACACTAATTGGTTTTTTAGTTAGAAGAATATTGAACATATAATGAAATAATAGATATAATTGTCAAGCTTTGAGTTTTTTTATTTTTTTATTTTTTAGAGGTTCACCCTACGTCCTTCATTGATTGAACACTCACTAAATAAAAGTTAACTTTTTTTTGCCCCAAGCAATGTGCATGCCAGGGCCTTGATTGCTTGCCCATGCGGGGCATGCCATGGCCTAGGTTGCATTTCTAGGCCATGGCAGTCCAGCATGGGCATGTAGCCAAGGCCCTGACATGCATGTTGCATGGGGCAAATAAGTTGATTGAACATTTACTTAATAAAAATTAACTTTTTTTTTTGCCCCAAGCAGCATGCATGCTAGGACCTTGGCTACTTGCCCACGCAGGGCATGCCATAGCCTAGGCTGTGTGCTTAGGCCATGGTAGCCTAGCATGGGCATGTTGCCAAGGCCCTGGCATGCACACTGCATGGGGCAAATAAGTTGATTGAACATTCACTTAATAAAAATTAATATTTTTTTTTGCCCTAGGCAACATGCATGCTAGGGCCTTCGCTGCTTGCCTACGCGAGGCATGCCATGGCCTAGGCTGCATACCTAGGGCATGCCATGGCCTAGGTTGCATGCCTGGGCCATGGCAGCCCAGCGTGGGCATGTAGCCAAGGCCTTAGCATGCATGCTACATGGGGCAAATAAGTTAATTTTTATTAAGTGAATGTTCAATCAATGAATGACATAGTGTGAGCTCAAAGCTTGATAATTATCATGGTAGTCCCACATGGGCAGGCAACCAGGGCCTAAGCAACGTGCATGTGGGGCTGCCATGGCCTTGGCGACGAATTGGGTAATTTGCGCACCTGTAGCATTCCTTGGATGTGGTATTTGCTTCTTAGGCTCTCTCTCTAGAATCGAACCCTAATTCTCCGTCACTCATCACCACCATAATAGGCCATTATCCTACCATCAAAAGTTGATGCTTTCTCTTCAATAAGTCATTTGTAATTCATAGGTATAATCAATTCACTAATAACGAATTGGAAAGGTTAGGGATAAAAAAAAAAAAAAAAATTGTTTTATTATGAATCATAGAGGAAATTATTTTGACTTTCTTTATAATGGTACTTAGAAATCATATGAGGCCTTAATCCCATTCATCTTATAATCTTATTTCATCCACTAAAGTATTTATCAAAAAATTCAAAAATGCTAGATGAGATGCTTTATGTGGGGGGCCCGAGGACAAAACTGCTACTAGGCCATGCCTAAGGACCATATGGACCCAACAAATAGGGAAGCGAGCATTAGGCCGACTAAGGAAGGAAAGATGAACCACTACCATGACAGGGGTTTCAGACCGAGGCGGACAACTAAGGGAAGGCACTGAAAGAGAGAGAAAGGGAGGCATGTTGAGGAAGCACCCATTACCTCTGCATTAAATTTGCTACACCAACCAGAATAGTCGCATTAATGGGGGAAGTGATGCCTGAACAATGCCTAGACAACTTTTAGCTCCCCATGCACTTCCCCTAAAGGAGGGATGTGACAAGTATCTGGTGGACATCAACCACCCTTCAGCTAGAGGGTCAAATTTATGGACAGACTGTTATAAAAGGAAGGGAAAAGCCCATTGAAATGGGATCGAGAGAGAGAGAGAGAGAGAGAAAGAGAGAGAGAGAGAAGAAGTTACTCAGACTTGCGTTGTTGTAAGCTGTGTAGTACCTTCCTCAGTCAGCCAAGGGAACATTAATACAAGACTTTTTTACTTCACTTAATCTTGTTGCTTTTTGTTTCCCTTTTTCATCTTTGCGCTTGGTTCATTTACCCCAATTTAGACTATAGGCCCAAAAATCCACGAGTTGGTCTACCCTTCCCATCTCTAAACAATTAATTGCAGTGGGCTTATATACCCAATGCCCAAACTTCTAGCCTTTGGGCCCTCGTGAACTATATGAGCCCCCATACACTTTATATACCAATATGAAATTATTTTCAAGAGGCATGTAACATAGAAAAAATTAATATCTATTTATTGGTAAGCAATTTTTTTTTTTTTTTACAAGATTTTACATATCATGAAAATGTAGCTTAATTATAAGCATAATGTAGTTCAACATTCAAACTTTTAAAATAATTTAAATATTTATGAAATGTGCCAATTGCAGTTAAAAGGCTGAAAACTAATAGTCATGCATGTTTTGAAAACAAAGTATGATGACTATTAATCCTTTTTTAGTTTCCTTTTTCCATTCCACCCAACTGCAATAATAAAAACATTATAGCAATGAATTTGGATTGGTTAACTCTACTCAAACCTAATTGAATGTTTGGATTGAGGGGGAATGGAGTGAAGTTGGTTAAAAATTTATGTATTCAAACTTTTAAAACTTTTCAAATATTTATGAAATGTGCCAATGGTAGTTAAAAACCAGAAAACCAATAATCATGCATGTTTGGAAAACAAAGTATGACGACTATTAGTCCTTTTTGCATTCCTTTTTCCATTCTACCCAACTGCAATAATTAAAACATTATGCCGACAAAATTGGATTGGCTAACTCAACTCAAACCAAACCTAATGGCTTGTTTGGATTGGTTAACTCACTCTACTTCTCCTCCTTCTGGCTAGTTGCACTCTACTCCCCTTCTCTCCCCCTTAATCTAAACACTCCCCTTCCCTCTCCTTCAATCTAAATAAGCTATAAAAGTTTAACATCAAATGGGTCAACAATTTTTAGATCAGGAACTAAACCAAAATCTTAGTAAAAAAAAATCAATTTCGACTAACTTAGACCCGTTAGGTACATGTGTTTAAATATATATTTTCAGTTTTTAAATAATATTACACGTATTTTCACACACTTTTTCATCTATATCTATTTTCAAAAAATACAAACTTACCAAATTACCAAACAGACCCTAACTAATAACCTAAATGGGTGGGTGTGGTCCAAGTTTCCGGGTACCAAGGAACTGAGTTGCACGTTTTGCACACTTACGTGGTACCTGGTACGGTCCTCATCCTTGTGGTCCCAACAACTCGGAACCGACAACTCCACCTCGTAGAAATTCCAATCAATCCTCATAACTACTAGCTCCAAAAAATCTATTATGATTGGATATTTCCACTTAATTTAATCAAATATATTCCACTAATCAAACGCTGGGAATTTTTTAGTTTGGACAAAAAGCTTTATGAATGAAACTAGAATTTTATAGGCCAGAGGTTGCTTTGCTTTATATATAATTTTATTGCGGCAACAAGCTCATGTGTTTGTCAACTTGCAAAAGTAAAAGGGGGACCATGAATATTTAATAGTGATGGAAATTTGTGGAGCTCAGAAGCTCTTTCACATGGCCATGAATCACATTTTTGCAGTTTTAACTTTAAACTTTAAACGTCTTATTGTCTAGACTCTAGATGCCATTATTATTTCTCTTTCATGCGATTTAAAAATGAAGAAGAAGAAGAAGAAGAAGAAGAAGAGGAGGTTATATAATTCATGACCTTACTGATGCTTGATTCTTGGTACTAAACAAAAATGATGGAGAGGGGGGGTCCGCACTCAATTGTCCATAGTTCAGAACAACATTTCCTGATTCCAAGCGTTAGTTCTGTGAAGACACAGCCAGAAGTCACCCACAAAAGAGGCCATTTCATTTTTAACCGCTTGCATAGGAACTTGTTTGAGATTTGACTGTTTTGGGTCACAATCTAATCTCACATGTGGATTAAGACATTCAACCAATAATTTTAATCAAACTCAAAACTATTTTGACTAAGATTGCTGAAACGACATAATAATCACGCTTAGAAATGAAAAGATTTACCTAAAATACTCCATCTTCTTTTTTTTTTCTTTTTTTTTTGGTAGGAAAAAATTATATGATAAACTAGAATAAATTCACTGTTTTAAGTAAGTCATAATATCTACTCGAGTTTATACCCAAAACTTGAGTCCACAACGAATACAATTATATCAATTCTTCCTTTTTCTTTTTCTTTTTCTTTTTTTTTTTTTGAGCACGTTTCCTATTACTTCCCGAAACCCTCCATTCCTCTTCAACCCTAAGTAACTAGGCAGCTGCCAATGGACCGTCTATGTGGTCAACTTATTTTGATTCTCTACAAATTAGTACAACTCACTTAAAACCTTCATTTACTTTAAATACAACTACTCTTGCCACTTCATTTTTCTTTAATAAAATGATAAAATTATTACAAATGAGAATAACAAGAACAAGAGACAATCCTGAGTGGGTCTACCGCTGAAGAATCATAATGCCTATTTTGCAATTCCCTTTCACACCCGTAAAATCCATCACACATTTCATTTGAGAGCCAATGTGAGAGAGAAAATGTGAAAGTAGCCTTATTACCTATAAAGATAGCAGCTTTCAAGATAAAGAAAACCCAGTGGAAGAATGGTCCTAAAAAGGCATGACTATGGTGGATTTTGTAGAGTATTACACATTTGGGTACTTACCCCTTTTTTTTTTTTCAATTAATGGTGTAGGCGACTTAAATAAAGGCACGTGAAAGCTAAAATTTCCCTTTAGTACATGCGACAAGACAGAATTCAAGGGTAATTAATAGTGTACCCCAGCGCTTCCCACTTCAAGAAGGCCTTCACATAAAGAAAAAATGGTACATGCTTAACTCATTGGCCTTCATATTAAAAAGTTTCAGTGTGTGGTTGGCTCCTATACTTTTTAAGTACAAATGCCAAAGACCCCAAGCAATGCAGACTAAAACTGAGCAATAATGCTAATCGTTCGTGTCTTGCATTTGTATTCCAAAGCAATATTCTTTTGCCTAACACAAAAATGAGTTTACAAGTGTGGATCTATAAGATCTATCAATCATGTAATAGAAAATATTAGTTCTGATTAGGCTGGCGCAAGTGCAAGACATATTTGGGCTCATATTCCTTGGGCAAGCAAGCCCATGATCTTGATATGCTTCACCTTGGAAGGTAAGTTTAATTCATATGGGTTAGAAGAAATTCCCTTTGAACCGATTGGTGACAATTTACTCTGTAATCGTATAATTTATCTCATTCAACCAATAAAAATTTGCTAGACTCATTTAGTAATCTTATGACTATTAAACAGTTATGTGATCATGTGTTAGTGGCTAGGTGATTATATAGCTTGCAAAACAAAACACGAGCCTGTATTTTCTAAATTGCCACCTATCAGTTATAGGGTAAGAACGGGTTTCACTCGCTCCACTCTATCTTAAACTTTTTTTTTCTTTTTTCTTTTATACATATCTTATTTATAATTTTTTTATTACATATTTTATTTGCATTCACAAAACACTTACTCTCATTTAGCATTCTCAAAATGATCATTTCCCTTTCTCTTTCATCTCCTTTTTTTTTTAATTATTGAAGCTAACTCATTAGGATTGGTAAAAATACTATTAAACTAGAAGATATAAATGACCACGTTTCAATTAGTCCACAACCAATGGCATTTTAAAGTTTAAAACTCACGGTAGCGTTTTGTTAAGTGCCAAGTCCAGCTCTCAATGTCATTCTTCAAGAAGCAGTTGGATTCAAAGTTTTGTTACTGCTCAGAATCTGTTAGCATAGAAGCAGGAAAATCTGTAATAATTATTAGTTATGATCAAGGTTGTCAAAATTGGGATCCTACGTAGGATCGTGAGAGGTAGGTGAGATCGTGGATCGTAAGATCCTACATATTTTCATATTTAAAGCAAAAAACACATTAATAATGACTTTATATGTTAAATAATCACGTAAATTGTGAATTCATCCATAAAAAAACAAAGATTTAAATTAAATGATGTACTTTGCATTTCATACATCGCTAAGTCTATAGACACTCTATACTAATGAAACAAATATATTTAAGTTTTGACCTAATGTATCTAAAAAGTTCAATAAATGTTTAATTAGTAACCAAATACCAAAATATTTATCAACAATATGGAAATATTTTCCATGTTCCAAGTTCCAAGTTTAAAATCCAGAATAAGTTATAAAATGAAAATTAGCTAACTAAAATATGAAATCCAAAAGTTAATATTAAGGTGAAGTGAATATATAATTATTCTCATTATAGAGTTCTTATGACCATCGTCCTAATCATTATCATCCATTTCATCATCTATGCAGATATTGTATATTTGTGTACAAAAGCTATAAAAGATATTAAAATATAACTTCATACTCAACTATTTAAGTTATACCACTCAACAACAATTACAAAGCATGCTCAAAAAAATCAATCAATCAATATACAAATACAAGCATATTAATAAAATTATATATAAGAAAAACATTTTAGTAATATTATAACAAATTAGTATATTGATCAAACAAATTTAACAACATTATAACTTTAAAATGTAGCAAAACCAATATATACTCTTCATTTAGAAATGAGGAAGCATTCCTTCATTTTGATTACAAGTGTACTAAAAACTAGAAAACATTTGCTTAGGTTAACATAATTTTATAAAAATAAAAAATCAAAAGCAATACCATCACAACATAGAAAAATAAAAATCCTTAAAGTTTCATCAAAACCAAAAATTTATCCCTTAAAAAAAAAAAAAAAAATGATGTTTTGGTAGGATCGGTACAATCGGTAGGATCTCATACAATCTTACGATCTTACACGATTCTACCATTTTTACGATCCTAGTGCAATTCTAAACGTTTTGGTGAGGTGAGATCGTAAAATCATGCGATCCTACGATCCAGATTGTGATTTTGACAACCATGGTTATGATTCTGATATTTTATTCAATTAGAACTAAAAGATCAATTATAATAAAATTATAAAATATATATATATATATATATATTGTACCCATTGTATTATTCAATTAAGAAAGAAATTCAGATTTCATATGTATCTCTCTCTCTCTCTCTTTCTGCTTTCTCTCTAAAACTTTCATAGTTGTTCTTACTGTTTTTGCTTGATCTTGTTCACTGTTATACAATCAATCTCAGTTCCATTACTGTTAGATTATATAGTTTACAAAATTCTTCAAATGCCACCAACTCACCTTGTTATTGTCTCGCATGAGGTTTTCCCACCTCAAAAAAGGGACAGGACACCTTTGATCTGACTTGGACTTGTCTCCATGTCCATCATGGTTACAGATTGAATACATGGAATCAAACTAATCCGACAGACCTTCAATGAAAAATCTCTATGGCAATTCAATCAATCCTACCCTTACGGATCATGTTGGATTAGATTGGGCTGGCCGGTCCGGTTGTGAGTTTGTGACCATTTTGTCAAACCTAAGGTATAGATTTGACAGGATAAGCCCATAATGATACAAAAGAAACAAGTGAATCATGTGAAGTAAGGCTAAACCTCCAGCAACCGTGGCGCGCACCTCGGGGTAAAAATAGCTTTCTCATCAGACATCACCACTATTTTTTTTAAGTAATAATTATCACCATTTCTACGACCAAGAGAGCCCCAATTGTTTGCTCCCATACAAAGTGCCATTATGAGCAACACTACATATTGATAACAATTTTCACAACTTTTTCACAAACCAGGTTTCTACTAATTCTCATGTAAGCATTACTTTTTAACCCACTATTAACAACTCACCATACTACATATTGATAACAATTTTCATGACTTTTTCACAAAGAAAGTTTCTACTAATTCTTATGTAAGCGTTTTTTTAACCTACTATTAACAACTCGCCACCAAAGCAGGTGTCAAATTGATTGTAAATTATGCATGCACAGACTTACCGATAAACAAACACACACACATATAAACCAATTGCACAGCTTCCTACTCAACCCACAAAAATAATTTGTTGGCCTCAGGATTTAGTAGACAAGGCATCAGAAAATATAATGCCATGGAATTAAACTCTCTAGTCACTGTTAAGGCAATCAAAAGTTATGTAAATCAAAAGATAAGATGCTTTGGCCAAAACTAAAGCCACAATAACAGCATGTTTAAATATAAATTAAAATCGGGTCTTACTTTAAGAAATAAAAATTGAAGTCTGCATTTAACAGCTCTGAAGACAAGCAACTTATTCTGAAAACCAATGCCTAGAAAACTTAAGAAACAAGGTTATCATTCAGCGATAGTGAGGCCATCCGATCAGTCGGACTATTGACCTGTTGCTGCTGATTGACATTCCTCAGAACATCCATAGCCTCTGAGACCTTTGCTTTCAAGGCCTCCGGTGATTCTAGCAAATGCAGGACCTCAGTCTGGTCCATTTCCAGAAGCATGCCTGTTACTTTTGCAGCATTTTCATGCTCCAGCTGGTCCACAAGTGGGTATAAATTTTCACCCAACAACTACAAAAAAAAAAAATAATAATAATAAATTTTGGTTAAAATGATCGAGGACTTTTTACCATAATAATATTCAAACATCTGATTGAAACATGAGCATCCATCACCGCAAAAACAAAATACTGAAGTAGCCATGATACAGGCCAACTAGCATTCAATAGATGCATTCAACTCATAATAAAGAAAACTTACTGTCCTCTGCTGCTCAGGTGGCGCATTAGCAAGCGCAGTAGCCAAAGCCCCAGTTGCCATAGGTTGTGAAAATGAACCATCTCTAAATGCCATTCCACCCATGTCATAAGGAACAGAGAGCATTCCCCCAGGAACACCAGTAATAGGAACATCAGGCATGTTACGACCAGGAGGGTAACGATAGGCACGTCCCCTAGGAACCATCTGTTACCAAGCATCAGGACAAAGAAGAAAAAAAATATATATGCAAAAATGTTATTAACATAGATAAAATATAGCAGCAACTAGAACAGTCAGATGACAGATTACCACCCACCTGTGGCTGCATCAGCGAGAGTGGTTGCTGGTTTTGTTGCCCCACCCCTCCTCCAGATCGTCTGCCACCAGGACGCTGGCTCTGTGGACCTGGTTGGACCATTGGCACAAAAAAGTTTGGCCTCATCCCAGGAACTAATTGCTGCTGATACCCAAAACCAGGCTGACAAATTTACAGTAAGAGGATCAATTGCTGACATTTAAATGTATTATTGGCAATGTGACTAGGACCTCTTCAGAACTCAAGAACAACATCAAGAGAGATAATAACCAAGTGTAAATACAACGAGATAAGGGCTTATTAACACCACTCAATCAATAATAATAACAAGTGAAGTGGACTACTTAACAGAGTGCCGCATGGGAGGAAAGAAAGGGGGTGAAAATAAAATTTAAATTTAAAAAACCAACATTTAACTCATCCAATCGAATGAATTAATTGCCTAACAATAACGAAAAATTGGTCCCAGAACTTTTGGAGTCAACTATGCATCCTTAACAAACTAATCAAGGTCAACCACATGTATTTTTCTACGTCATTTTATCCTATCCAAAGTCACATTTTCTGTCATTTATTACTACTACAAAAAATATTCTAGGTCTCTCTTTACCTCTTTTATTCCCTCGATTTGAATCAAATCAGTTTTCCTCAATGGTTCATTAATTATTATCATTTGCACCCAAATTATCTCAAGCAACTCCCTCATATTTTCTTCTATAAAAGCCACCCTTATCTTAAATAGAATATCTTCATTTTGTATCTTATCTTTCCTAATATTCCTACTTACCGCCTAATATATCTGGAAAAAAAATCCAGAATAATATGTGATAGAACTAAATCAATTTCATGTGCTCCCCCACACATAAGTAAAAACACAAGCACGCACCTCTCCTTTTACCTATCAGATGATAAAACTAGCAACATTAGAATAGATTGAACAGCAAAAATGCAACATAAAAAGATTACTCCAATAATTTACACACACTGTCACTAAACCCAGAAGATGATATGTTAAATGGCATAAAATACATTGAGATGAGGAAAAAAGTCAATAGTGTAACTGAACTTCAGCTATGCAATGGAAAGAGAGAAATTATAGGAAACCATTTAATAAATAAAATACAACTGATATATATCAGTGAGTTAAAATAATAAACTAATATTGAGCCAAGAGACACTAAATGAAAGAGAAAAAAAAGGGAAATAGGTAGAAAAGAACATTCCCAGGTGTAAAAATAAAACAGTAATTGAACATAAAAATGAATTGACTGAGGAAAATAGCAATTACCTGTGGAGGGAGAATAGCAGGAGGGCCCTGCCCATAGAATAGTTGCTGTCCAAGACCTGGGGCACCTGGGGGATACAAGGGCATCCGAGGGGCAACAGGAGTTGCGATTGCAGGAGGACGCAGTTGTGAAAACTGTGCCTGCACAGAACAGAGAAACAAAACAGTAATATTCTCCATCTTAGCAGGTACACCATAACAGTAAGACCAGTAGGAAATATGTATCAATTACTAAGTTTCAATTGTTATCCAAAAACCTTACAGAAAAGAGTCTTGTCTCCCCTAAATAACATGCATGTCCATTGCACCCCTTCCTTTTCCCAAAATAAAAGGTGTAGCAATTACAGTAGTGCTACTTAGTGACATTAATGTTGAGTGAGCTCTGTAAATATCTCCCAATGACTTATTACCATACTTAGAATAAATACCTGCAACTTTGCTCTTCTATCTTCTTTACGTTGTGCAAGTGCGACATATAATGGTTTGCTGACAATCATTTTACCATTCATCTCCTGAAGCTGCAACCATAAAAAGGAGAAATAAACTATACATTTAGCAATAAAGTACAAGGAGGACAAAGAAATAATTAAACAATACCAGGAAAAATGGTTCATTTTTAATCTACAGAATTCAAACAGAAAAAATAACTCACAGCTCGAGATGCTTCTTCAGCAGTTGAAAAGGCAACAAATCCTGAACCTCTACTTATACCATTAGGGTCACACATGACCTATTAAACAAACAATAGAAATAGAAAGATAAGCTACAACTAGAAAAAAAGATTCGCACAACTTTGAACAGATTGAGTTCCTTATCAAGAGGTAAGACAAACCTTGCACGAAGTAACTGTACCATATTCTAAGAACAATTCCCTAAGCTTATCATCAGTGATGCTATCATCTAGGTTTTTAACATATAAATTCAGCCCCTCATATTTGTCAACCTTCTCCCTCAAATTTTGCTCAATTCGTCCTTTCAGTTCATTCTCTCTTTCAGATTTTTTTTGTGCTTTTCCTACATACCACTCCTTATCTTCATCCTTCTTTCCATTGAGAGCATCGACAGCAAGAGCTGCATCATCTGAGTTCTCAAAGTTGACAAATCCAAAACATTTAGATTTTCCATCTCCATCTCTCATAACTACAACACTGGTAATAGTTCCATATTCACCAAAAGTTTTCTGCAGATCTCCTTCAGTGGTTGATTCTGACAGATTCTTGACATAGACATTGTTGAATTTGATCTTATCTGTCCCAGAATCTCTTTCTTGCTTACGGAGAAAGGGTCCAACAAATACTTGTTTGTCATTCAATAGCATGCCATTCAGCTTTTCAATAGCACTTTTAGCAGACTCCTCATTATCGAATTGCACAAAACCGTATCCTTTTGACTGACCCGACTGATCCGTAGCTATCTTGCAAGACAAGATAGTCCCAAATGATGAAAATGTCTCATGTAGTGCCTTGTTGTCAATGGTCCTGTCCAAATTCTTCGTAACAGAATACAGAATCCACACATCAGATTCAACCATATTAAAATCAAAAACTAACAAACCAAGTAGAGTGTCAAGTACATAACAACCAAAATTTTAGAACTCCAAGTACCTTAATAAATATATTCCCTGCCCCACTTTTACGGATGCTAGGGTCGCGATAAGAATACATAATCCTAATTGGCTTGCCATTGAGAGGAGTAAAATTCAAAGCATCCAATGCACGTGCCGCTGTGATCAACAACAATAGATGTACAAACAAATTACATATAACATAGACAGTCACCAAACAGCACAGAGAATAAACCAATATATAAATCAATGGAGCTAAACCCAATTTAGTAGATAACAACAACATAAATAAACCAACGGAGTTAACCCAATTTAGCTTGAAGCAAGGCTTAGTTGGAACGAGGCAAGAATAATACTCAAGTTCAACCTAAAATTGTACGTGTTCAGTACCAACATTTGTTTCCAATAAGAATAGTTCCAAATCAATGCAAATGCCAAACAAGAATTAAATATTTACACACATCATACATTCTAGATGTTTGAAACATTAAACTCCCACAATGAGACAAAAAGACAAACCACCTTGGGTGTTAAACCAATATACCAAGGGAGCTAAACCCAATTTACTTTGAGGTAAGGATTTGTTAAAATGAGGCAAAAATACTACACAAGTTTAACTTATAAGTGCACAAATTCAGTACTCGATGCAAATGCCAAACAAAAATGGAATATTTAACCCAAACAATGAGACCCAAAAGAAAAGAATCCGTCTTGGGTGTTGAACCAACATAACAAATTAACAATGGAGCTAAACCCAATTTAGTTTGAAGGAAGGCTAAGTTAAAATGAAGCAAAAATACTACACAAGTTCAACTTATAGATGCACAAATTCGGTACTCAATGCAAATGCCAAACAAAAATGATATATTTAACCCAAACAATGAGACCCAAAAGAAAAGAATCCGTCTTGGGTGTTAAACCAATATACCAATGGAGCTAAACCCAATTTAGTCTAAAGTAAGGCTTGGCAAAAATACTACACAAGTTCAACTTATAAGTGCACAAACTCAGTACCCAATAAGCATACTACCAAATCAATACAAAAGCCAAATAAAAATGAAATCTTTAATCCAAACAACGAGACCCAAAAGAGAGACAAACCATCTTGGGTGTTGCTATAATTGACATAACCATATCCGAGCGAGCGGCGAGTGCTGAGGTCCCTACAGACTCGAACCGACACAACCTGACCCATCTGGTTAAAGAAGTCGTAGAGCTGCGAGTCCGTCACATTCTGGTCAAGATCTCCAACGTACAACGACGTCGACACGAACTGGCCCGACCCATTGGCCACCGCCACTCCATTCACAACCTGAGCCTGTGGCTGAGGCGGAGGAGCCTGAGGCTGAGCCTGAACTTGAACTTGAACCTGAGCCATGTCTAAAAACTTTCAACCCCCTAAAAATTCTCTCCCTTTTTTTTTTCTCTTTTTTTTTTTTCTAATAAAAAATGAAGCAACAAAAAGAGATAGTAACACAAACTGGTTGAAAAATGAGTGTTTGTGTTTGGTCTGTGTTGTGTTTTTTTTTTTGCTGGTTTTGTAAGATTTGTTTGATTTTTAGTGATTTTTGGGGGATAAGTGGTCGGAGATAAAGACGACGCACTATGATAAGACAGAAAAATAGATAGAAAGAAAGGTCGGAAGAACAACTATAGAGAGAGGGGCAGGGCTGCACTAGCGGCACCGCACCGGCTTTGTTGCACAAGCCTCGCTTTTATATTCAACCCAAACCCTAGCTATGTCCAATGACCCTAATCTCCACCGTTCGATCTTTTCTGACGTGGCCCCCACCTGCCTCTATCTCTCCTGATCCTGATTAATTTATCACACTTTTTTGTTTTTGGTTTTTGGGTTTTTTTTTTTTTTTTTTTTTTTTTTTTTGAAGTGTTTGTTTGACAAATAAGATCCCGTTTAGTATAGCATTTTAAATATATGTATTCAGTTTTTAAACAATATTACACATATTTGTATACACTTTTTTACCCATACGTATTTCAAAAAAATACAAGCAACATTACTCAAACTCCTCTACCAAATGGGCTAACTATTATTTATGGGTCTCACTATACTTTTTTGTATTATTTATGAGTCTCACTGTATTATTTTAACTAACTTTTACTTTTACTTATAATATTTTCAGCAAAAATTTTCAATTTCAACAAAATAAGTGGATTCTAAACAGACCCGAACTCTCAAATTTATGAAATTGATTTTATTTTAAAATTTTATGTGTATCTTTATTATTTATATCCTCTTCGTTATTTTGAGTAACAAAATATTTTTATTATAAAAAGGTTTTGTAGAAATTGAGCTGGTGGTATGTGCAATTCATTTTTGGCTTGTTCATAAATTGATTTGGCAACAATTGAACATGAAGGTTAGAAAAATAAAACTTCTTCTAAAGAGAGAAAGTGATTAACAAATTCTTCTATTCCATAAATCGAAATTAGTTACCTACGAAATGTAATGTTTTATTAACAAAGTCTTCTTTTTCTTCTGCCAAGTTACCTTCCATAATAATGAAGATGCACAAAGGTCTCAAATTAAAACGGTTTTTTTAAGTTTTGAACTTTAACGAACAAAATTAAAAATGTCATCTGAACTAAAATGGGATATAAATGGCCTTTTGTGTAATTTAACATTTTCGTTCTCTTTCTATTTGCAGATCTAATCGCAGTAATCAAAGTCTATTTGATCATTTCTAATTTCCATTATATAAATTTGGTAATTTTAGTATAAAATTCTCCTTTTAAGTGTCCCCTTGAATCTTGATTATAAGTCAACTATTTTTTTCAAACTATTTTAGGGTTTCATGTGCGTCTCCTACTTATTTTATTTAGCATTTGCCTCTAATCTACCATGCTTTTAGCAAAAAAAAACTAGATAGCTTGTTCCTAAACAAGCACTAAACCCATTTGAACGTTTTTCTCCCGAAGAAAAAAAAAAAAAAAAAAACTAATTTGAATGAATATCTTTCAATTTTATATCAAAACTTATTTGGCCTTTATCATTTAATAATAAAATATGATTTTTTTATTATAAAAAAAATTCTCTCTCTTTTATTTTGTATATAAATATGAAATTTGTTAGTATGATATATATTAGTAAGTAATTATTATAGTTACGTTTGTATATGGAATACTATTAAATAAAAAAATTGATTATTATGATAGTCATTAGTGAGTATTTATTCTAAATGTGTTTTACATGGAATTATTAAATATGTAATTATGGTCATTATTAATAGGTATTTATTATTAGTGTTTTTGTTTATATAAGATAAAAATTCTACTCTAACATAATCTAAGTGTATATGTGTGTGAAACTTCCTCCTAAAGACTTGAGCTCTAGCTCTTGCCTCCATGTCCCATAAACACTTATATTTTTAAAGTGACTACAACATTTATAATTTAACTTAATTAAAAATTAGTCTACATCTACAACATTTTCACAACAAATTATAAGTAACAGGTGGTTATTGGTTTTAATATGACCTTCCATTAACATCACTATTTTGCCCACTAGTAATAGTTTACCACCTAAAATTTGTTATATATTTACTATAAAATATTGTAAACGTAATATTTCTCATCAAGAATATATATATAAGTGAATATTGATGTGTAAAGTTGTGAAGTCTCAAAAGTTTTTTTTTTTTTGGAGAAATAATTACAACATACTACTAATTCCGTAATTCGAATCCTTTCTCCTTAAACTCCCAAACACTTTGTGCATGAAGAGGTACCAATTCAGCTACAAGGTCTTTGGCGTTTTTATTTTTTTATTTATTTAGAAAACCTCAAAAGTTTGTATGACAAAATATCATAAGGTCACCCAAAATATCATAAGGAGCTTCTCCTATTTGGACCAGATTTTTTTTTTTTTTTTGGTTAAAAAATACCCCTACACCCTACATTTAAGTAGGGCCAAAACTTTGTAAAAATGCTTTTTTAACTTCCACATAAAATATTATCTACAAAATAGACTATTTAGTATTTAGTAACTTGTACCATCGTGCACCCTTGATGTGGTAGTTACTTTCACAAGTATAAATATTTGTAGGGTGTGGGGGGCAAGGGCTGAAATTCAAGTTTCTAGAAAAAAGTTTCACGCACATATACGCTTAGATTAGACTAGAATATAAATTTTATCTTGTAAAAAAAAAAAAAAAAAGTATTTAGTAACTTGTGCAATGCATGAAAAAGTTTAGCAAAAAATGATTTTCCCCCCTCTTTTTCTATAATATTACTTTTGATAATTATGGTAGTAATTTATAGAAATTATGAAATTGAATAATTGTGCTTTTATTTTTAATTTAACTATGAATATCTCCAATGGAAATAATATCAAACTCAACTGGTAATTATAAATACTAATTTATTATGATTGTTTTTACACAAGAAACTATATATTATTGGTTGAATCCAATGACCTAATCTCCACCGTTGGATCTTTTTACATGGTCTCACCTGACTTTATCACTCCCAATCCTGATGTTTCTATTATCTAACTTATCCTAGACTAGCGTGTGCTGCACTTGCATGGAGGTTTTTGTTTTTTATTTTTAGGAAATGTTAACGAGTGCCGTAAGGGCATTGGTTAAGAATCCATTTTAAGAAAGTTTTGATATCAATTTTATGGAAAATGAAAAAAACTGTCAAAACATTAATTGTTTTTTTTTTTTTTTCTCATAAAAACTTTCTTTAATTGGATTGTTAACTAATGCCCTACGGCACTTGTTAACATGACCCTTTATTTTTATCAAGTCTCAAATTTATGAAGCCGGTTTTTTTTTTTTTTTTTTTTTTTTTTTTTTCGGTAAACGATTTTATTTTAAACTTTATGTCCATCTCTATTATTTTTATCCTCTTCGTTATTTTGAGTGACAAAATATTTCTTTAAAAAAAATATAGAAATCATTAATGATATTGTGCATTTCATCTATAACTTGTCCGTAAATTAATTTTGCAACAATTGAACATGGAGGATATAAAACTCTGTTTAAACTAAAAGAAAAATGTTCTCTTATTATGAAAAAAATGAAAATGAATCTTCTTGGCCATAAATCAAAATTGGTTACCTAAGAAATGTAATGTTTTATTAATAGATTCTCTTTTTTTTTCTCTACTATGTCACCTCCCATAATAACAAGTATGCTCAAAGGTCTCAAATTGAAATGTCTAATCTAATACTATATATAAAAACAAAAGTCTTTCCTTGCAATTAAGGCTACGCTGCCACATAGGAAAATTGTCCATCTAAAAATCTGCCACGTACACAATTTAAAGGTTGAAAAGCTCACATGTTACATTGTTTGAGGATTCTTTATAAGGAAAAAAACCATTTAAAAAACAGTCAAACTCAAAAAACAAACTCTGAAACAACGCAACCCCAAATCGTTCTTGCCCATATTCACTAATTCAACCAAAAGCCTTTTTCCTACAATTAAGGCTGTGCTACCATGTAGGAAAAAAGTCTATCTAAAATTTTGTCACATTTACAATTAAAATGCAAAAGGTTGTACTGTACAAAACAAACACGCCTAAAAACTTAAAGCCAGATCTCACACAAAGTTAAACTCATTCGTTCATCACTCTAACTGTCATCTTGCTTTAATGCTTTGGTCTTAAATTATCATCTCTGTTTTTTATAAAAACAAAACCGATCGATTCTGCCATTGTTTTATTTTTATAGGTTTGGAATTTTAATGGGAAAAACTAAAAAATGCTACCTAAATTAAAATGGGTTATAATTGTATAAATGGCATTTTATGTAATTTACCATTTTTCTTTCTCTTTCTACCTCTAGGTCTAATCATTGTAATTGAAATTTATTTGGCCTTTTATTGTTTAATAAAATATGATTTTTTTTCCTCAAAAATTTTAAAATTTTATTTTCTCTATTTTATTTTTTATGTAAATATGAAATTTGATATTATAAAAGTTATTGCTATGTCTATAATATTTTCACAACTCCTAGGTGGTAGGTTGTTATTAATTCTAATTTGAGTTCATAATTGATTTTTTTTTTCTTACCAATAACAACTTGCCACTTAAGATTTATTGTAAAAATTTTGTCAATATAGCATTTCTCTTCATGTAATTGTGTCTGTATATGGAATTCTATTAAATATAAAACTTGATCATTATGGTAGCTACTAATGAGTATTTATTAAGTTTGTGTTTTATATGGAACTATTAAATATGCAATTATGTAATTATTAATGGGTATTTATTATAAGTGTTTAAATATATAATATAATTTAACTCGATTAAAAATTGTAAGGACTTAAATTAAATTGGACCTAAACAATAAAATTTGTAGAGCGTGGATAGAAGGACTAAGTACCAGCAAAGCAAACAATGATTGACGTGAGATTCATAGAAATAATAATCAAGAAATTTGACTAAGTGTTTGTGAGGATAATAACGATGACTTTGGCTATATGTTCATGAAGAAATTTTATTCTCGGCCCAGTCCGAAGATTCAGTCCAAGGATCTCTTTACTTAGAACTGACATATACAAGGGTTGTCCTCGGACACCCTGAAGATTCCTCTTTCGTTTATTCTCCTATAGGGTCCTCCTCTTTTTCTTGGCGGGGGTTCTATCTATTATATAGTCTTGTTTAGTTGATCTCTGCCGTCTACTTGTTGATCATTCAAGCCTATATTTGAGTGCTTGTCCCATCAGCCGCCTTTTTCAAGCCCCCTGTGAGTTGCAGCAACCAAGACAACACTGTTCAGAGGTCATTTCCTCATTAATGCGGTCAGGGTGTCAGTCGCGGGCCTTTAATGAGCGAGTGACAGCTTCCACCTTTCAACGTCGCTTGCAGAAGACATGGGCCTCCTCGGCAAGGTCCCTTAACGACTCGGGCCTCGTCTGCTTATCCTCGGATTCTGCCCTTGCCTCGGCGTGGACCTTGGGCCCGCTGTGAAGTGGGCCGGGGTTGCTAAATATTTGGGGCCCCACAATAGCCCTCAAAAATCTGCTGTCCGACCTCTTGGGCGGGGAGGAGGATTTTGACGTTCTCGGGCCTATTGTATTAGCCTGTCGGACTTTGCCTTTCTGTCAGTGTCACCATCCTTTCAACTGCCCCAGCAACTTTCTTTAACACAAAGGGCCCGCCCGATGAGTTTTTCCTTATTTCTGTAAGTCTTCTTCTCTTTCTAATCTATATTTTTTAGCCTGAGTTCCTTGCTAGTTCTTCTAGGATGGGTAGGTTTAAGTTGTTGTGCTTTAGCGCTCAACTTTACTTAGTTTTCGTTGCTAGCAGGGCTCATTACTTAGCACCAAAGGGGTTGGCTTTGCCGTAGGTTTGGGCTTACGGTCAGTACAAAACCCTGGTTTTGTCCAGCGCTTAGATCGTCCTATAGTGACTAGTTTTCCCAAAGGCTAGAGTCCGAGGACCATGCAATGCCTAGGTTTTGTCTAGTACCTAGTTTTCTGATTTTTAAGTAGTTTTCTTTCTTTAAGTAGTTAGTTTCCCTAGAGGCTTGGGTCCGAGGATCATGCAAGGTCTTGGTTCTGTCCAATACCTAGTTCTCTGATTTTTAAGTAATTTTCTTTCTTTAAGTAGTTAGTTTCCCCAGAGGCTTGGGTCCGAGGAGCATGCAATGCCTAGGTTCTGTCTAACTCTTAGTTTTCAGTCTGAAGTAGCTGATTTCCCTAGAGGCTTGAGTCTGAGGATCATGCAAGGCCTTGGTTTTGTCCAGTACCTAGTTCTCTGATTTTTAAGTAATTTTATTTCTTTAAGTAGTTAGTTTCCCCAGAGGCTTGGGTCCGAGGACCATGCAATGCCTAGATTCTGTCTAACTCTTGGTTTTCAGTCTGAAGTAGCTGGTTTCCCCAGAAACTTGAGTCCGAGGACCATGCAAGGCCTTGGTTCTGTCCAGTACCTAGTTCTCTGATTTTTAAATAGTTTTCTTTCTTTAAGTAGTTAGTTTCCCCAGAAGCTTGGGTCCGAGGACCATGCAATGCCTAGGTTCTGTCTAACTCTTAGTTTTCAGTCTAAAGTAGCTGGTTTCCCCAGAGGCTTGAGTCCGAGGATCATGCAAGGCCTTGATTCTGTCAGTACCTAGTTCTCTGATTTTTAAGTAGTTTTCTTTCTTTAAGTAGTTAGTTTCCCCAGAGGCTTGGGTCCGAGGACCATGCAATGCCTAGATTCTGTCTAACTCTTAGTTTTCAGTCTGAAGTAACTGGTTTCCCTAGAGGCTTGAGTCCGAGGACCATGCAAGGCCTTGGTTCTATCCAGTACCTAGTTCTCTGATTTTTAAATAGTTTTCTTTCTTTAAGTAGTTAGTTTCCCCAGAGACTTGAGTCCGAGGACCATGCAATGCCTAGGTTCTGTCTAACTCTTGGTTTTCAGTCTGAAATAGCTGGTTTCCCCAGAGGCTTGAGTCCGAGGACCATGCAAGGTCTTGGTTCTATCCAGTACCTAGTTCTTTGATTTGCTCCGCCGAGGAGGGGACCCTGCTCTGTTCTAGCCTCTTCGTTTGGCGTGCCTCTTCATTAATGTCTTTGCAGATTTACGAGGATCTAGCGACGGATAAGCCCCTTGAAAATTGGGCTGAGTTATTGCCCCTGGTAATCTCTCCCTAGGATTTTGTGCGGGTTGGCTCTCACCAATTTTCACCTTCTATAAAAAGCATCGCTGGGACAACCCTTTTCTTCAAACTTCACAAACATCTGAATTCAAATTTCACCAACACACTATTCAGGGGCTCTGCAAAAATAGCAGTTTGTGCCCCATAAAATGAATTGGCCTTTGGAAAGGGTGGTCACGAGGAAGCCTAGCCCCTTTTAGGAGCCGAGGATGGCACCCCGACCTTGGACGTTATGCTGGGGTTGGGGTAGGAGGAGGCCGAAGATTCTTCTTCTTTTCAACCTGACCAGAGGTGGACCCCTCCTTGTTGTTTGGAGGGGGATCCAGAATGAACGTAACCTCCCTCCCCCGGATCTAGATCCGTCAGCCCCTCCAAGCTGGCAATGATGAGTTTGGGAGGGAAACCAGGCGAAACCGAGAGGTGGAACCGTCCGGTGCTGCGGTCCTTCCTCCAACGTTGCCTTTCTTCCTTCCTTTTCTCTTCTCTTACTTCTTCACCAACCTTGTCAGGCGTCTTTCTTTGTAGTTAGTTTTAGAACAAGCCTGCATGGGCATCCATTGTAAGATGTAACTTTTTCTTCATATATTAATAAAGAAGTAGGCCCACTTCATCTTTTTTATTTTTTGCATCTTTTTGTTTCTTGCGATTGTTGCCTTCTGAGTGAATGTTGTTGTTGCACGCTGTATTGTTTTTTGTTGGTTTTTTTTTTTTTTTTTTAGAATTTTTGTTCTTAATCTTTTCACACCAACTATCGCACTTGCTAGTGTACAGGTCCTCCCCACAGACGGTGTCAATTGTAAGGACTCAAATTAAATTGGACCTAAACAATAAAATTTATAGAGTGTGGGTAGAAGGGCTAAGTACCAGTAAAGCAAACAATGATCGACGTGAGATTCATAGAAATAATAATCAAGGAATTTGACTAAGTGTTTGTAAGGATAATAACGATGACTTCGGCTAAATTTTCGTGAAGAAATTTTATTCTCAGCCCAGTCCGAGGATTTCTTTACTTAGAACTGACATATACAAAGGTTGTCCTCGGACACCCTGAAGATTCCTCTTTCATTTCTTCTCCTATAGGGTCCTCCTCTTTTTCTTGGGGGGGTTCTATCTATTATATAGTCTTGTTTAGTTGAACTCTGCCATCCACTTGTTGATCATCCAAGCCTATATTTGAGTGCCTGTCCCATCAGCCGCCTTTTCAAGCCCCTTGTGAGTTGCAGCAACCAAGACAACACTGTTCAGAGGTCATTTCCTCATTAATGCGGTCAGGGTGTCAGTCGCAGGCCTTTAATGAGCGAGTGACAGCTTCCACCCTTCAACGTCGGCTTGCCGAGGACATGGGCCTCCTCGGCGAGGTCCCTTGACGACTCGGGCCTCGTCTGCTTATCCTCGGATTCTGCCCTCGCCTCGGCGTGGACCTTGGGCCCACTGTGGAGTGGGCCGGGGTTGCTAAATATTTGGGGCCCCACAAAAATAAATATACTTGAATATTGAAGTATAAAATTGTGAAGCCTTAAAAGCTTATTCTTCTTCTTTTTTCCCTCAAAAGCTTACGTGACAAAATATCATAAGATTAGGGTCTTCAGTTTTATATATTTTATATATTATAAATTATAGACTAGTTAATAACCTGTGCAATGCATGAGAAAGTTTAACAACATATGTTTTTTATTTTTTTTTAATAATATGACTTTTGATAATTGTGGTAGTAATTAATAGGAATTATGAAATTGGATAATTGTGGGGTTTTTTTTAAAATTTTAAATTCGATGGTTACAATGAGGGAAATTGGGTTTTTGAACTATGGATCCATTGGAAACACTAGAAGGTGCTAACCATTTGAACTACTATAATAGGTATTTATTATGATTATATTTATATAAGGAACAATATATTGCTTTCAAAAAAGGAACAATATATTTTATCATTTAAAGGAAATATGACACGGCAACATTCTAATGACGTAATGAACTATATATATAACGATGTAAAGTTGTAAGACCTTTAAAACTTGCGTGGCACAATATGAACAAGTCAACAAAAAGTCAAACACTTTTTATTATATGTAAATTAAAAGTTATAAATTGTACATGCGTATTTATATGTGTGTGTGTGCGCGCAGTGGAGGAGGCCTTTTCACTTTTTAAGCACTTCGGGCAAAATGGTAATTTTGCATATATACAAATTCAAAGATTACCTTGACCATAAATTCCAAGTCACAAGCGGTCATAGTGCATATCCTCAAGAAGATTGGTCTCCTTTTGTGTTTAAAATAATGCAATTTTTTTAAAATTATTAATGCTCATATATGATTGGTTGATCCATAATCCTACCATAGGCAGGCATGCATATAATTATCTAAAATTATAGTTGACTTGTCAATAAAAAGATTAATTAAATTGTGAATGATTTTTTTTTTTTTGGGAATCTTATTCATTGTTCATTTTAATTATGGTAGACAAGCATGTGCATGATAATTTCATGCAGATAATGTTGTCTTTATAATTAGGTTTAAATAAGTGTATTTGTCTGGTTGGATAATGCATTTATTGTAATTACTTATAATTTGAATCATAGAAGAACACATTTAAAGATAAATTCCAAGCATGCTTAAAAGGTTTAAGTATCTTTTAAAATGGTAAAGTTAACAGATGCCCTTAAGACATTGGTTTATGTGATAATTTTAGAAACTCTTTATAATAAAATAAAAAAGGTAATGACTGATTTTGTTGACAACTTATTATATTTATCATAAAAATGGTATAAATTTTTTCCTAAAATAGGATACGTAGTGGGGTAAACATTGGGCCTTATTATAATAGGATAGGATAAATATTGGGCCAATTTCAAGTTGTGGCCTAACCGCAAGAAACAACTCCAACATGGACCGACCCATTCTAACAATAGATACAGAACCTTAGACTATTGACCAGGCCCAGTCACCTTCCTAGCCTACTTCTAAAGTAATGTCCGAACTTCCAAGGTAAGTCCTAGCCTAGTTCCGAGGTAATGTCTTAACTACCAAGGTAAGTCCTAGCCTAGCTTCAAGGTAGTGTCCGAACTACCGAGGTAATTACCAGAGAAGATCAACTTCACCAAGGAAGCTGTTTGAGATTTCCAGATACTTCCACAACAACCCCCGCATTAAATGAAGGTCACCAACTTAGCATCACCGCGTTTAATGCAAAGGGACAAACCTGAATAGTAAGAACGACCCCAAAAGTCTCCATCCATGATGAATAACCAAAAAGGGAGAGCCCGATAAGATCAGAAGTTATCTAGGTGGATGCCTGAACAATAAGAAGAAGTCCTAGAAAGCTCAGTACATGATGAAAAACCAAGAAAAGAGAGCCTGATAAGACCAGGTATTATCTAGGTGGATAAGGACAAAAACATAAAAAAGAAGGAGATGACTCATATAAAGGCAAAGATAGAGAAAATGAAAAAGGGATAGAAAATACTAAGTATGAAAGATTGAGAGTAGAAAATTTTAATGAAAGGAGGAAGATATAAATAAGAATTTTCTTTTTGAACATACTTGTGTGAAAATGAGATAAATTCTAAATTCTTGTTCTAACTTCCCATTGTAGATTGTTATAAGCTCGTAATCTAAATTAATTGTGTTCTTAGCCAATTCATTAAGCTTGGTTTAATTTATTGCTTTCACAATATATTAACAAATATCCCAATGACACTTAATAACCAAGGCCTTTTTAAAAAGGGACAAGGTCAAAGTCATATATATATATATATATAATTAAAGCCAAAGTTGATAGAAATTCTAATTAGATTTTAAATTGGATTTCAATTGTTTTTGTAATTTTGCACCACATGTTCTATCTAAGTTTTTTTTTTTTTTTTTGTTAAAAAAAATTGTTCTAGGTGAGTTAATGTGGTGCAAAAAATGAAAAGTCTAATATAAATAACCCATTAAAAACTTAATAAACAAAAAAAAAAAAAAAAGTAAACTTATGCGTGCATCCAAAATATATATATATAGAGATGGGTTCAAGTTACACCTGGTGTAACTTCACAAGAGTTACATCTTTTATGGACCATTGATTACTATTAGATCTAAGGGCTAAAAAATACTCATAGTAATGTCATTATTACTCCCTAGAAATTAGTGATTTAAATACTATCTCTTATTATTAAAGGAAAAAAAATCACAGCACTAACCGATAGAGAAAGGCTGAGAGGAGAGAGGCTATGGCTCACCGGACTTCGTTGTCCCATTGCTCTGGTCTTTCCCGCTGCCGATATTGCTGTCCTTGGCTGCGATTTGTGGTTTTTTAATAGCAAGTGATATATGTAGTGTACACACAAAAACCATACCTACAAAAGCCTAATAAATGGAAATTGTAATTCTAATGTTTTGATCTATGTATAACCAATTGGAAAACACTAAAGTGACTGAACAGTAAACACGATCAATTGAAGGGATGAATGGATCAAATCTAAGTGAAAACAAACAACAAAAAATATATAAATATACAGAGAGATTTTAGTTACTTGTTATGTGTGATTGGTGATCTTTTACAAGAGATAGAGAGGGGTTCAATTTCAAGGCTTAATGAAGAATCTTTAACAACAACAACAGGTACATATATGGAGGTCAAGAGCAATTCTAAATGGAGGAGTACAATTTATCACTGATTTCATTCAACGGTCCAGATTGTGCCTATTTATTTATTAGTTATTGTAGGAAACCATGAAACAACGGTGGAAGCCAAGGATGGTGAGATCAAAGGCAGAAACAACGAGCAGTTGTGGGAGCACAAAGTCCGGCAAGCCTCAACCTCTCTTTGTATCACCGTTGAATCCAAATTTTTCTCTCTCCATTGGTTTGGGCGTCTAGCTTTGGCGATCTAGTTGCACATGTGTTTCACATGAGCTCCGTTAGTGAGTTTAAATGGCAAAGTAACAGATGTATTGATTTGGAAAAAGAAAAATGAAGGAAGAAGATGATATGAAAGAAAAAAAAAAGTTAATGCTATGGTGTTTTTTTTTTTTTTTTCTTTAATAATAAGAGTTAATGCTTAAATCACTAATTTTTAGAGAGTAATAATGACATTACTATGAGTGTTTTTTGACCCTTAGATCTAATAGTAATCAATGGTCCATAAAAGGTGTAACTCTTGTAAAGTTACACCAGGTGTAACTTGAACCTATCTCATATATATATATATATAAAGAAAGAGTAAATCTCATGTATATATCTATGACTTATAAAATGTGTAATTCTTGTACAAGGTATAATTTGACCTCATATATTTGTAATTATAATTATGTTTAATTGTACTCGTGTATATGCATGAAGTTATACTTTAAATATATGAAAAGTTTGACCATAAGCACTTTAGTAAAAAATCAAAACTCATGTTTCCATTTGACCTAAAAACAAAGTGTCAACCAGTATTTGTATCAGAAACAAGTGTCTTTATTTAGTATTCCACCCCCCCTCCCCATACAACTTTTGGTACCTAAAAACAAGGGAACCCCCATTTCTATAAAGAGGCAAGGTATGTGATATTGAAAAGATATTATTTTTCACATACTTAGGGAGCCGCCTCTATTACCTAGTTTCAGCTTCCTTCCTCACACTACAAATTTTCATTATGCACATTTTCTATATATTTTAGCATACATACACCAGAGCACTAGTAAATAGTGGTGCTAAATAGCTATATAGCTATTTTTAGCACCACTAATACTTAAAATGTATGCTACAGCAATGGTGCTATAGCTAAATTTTTTTAACTTCTTGCTACAGTGCACAACCATTTATGGCTATGCACTGTAGCAAGAAGTTAAAAAAATTTAGCTATAGCACCATTGCTGTAGCATACATTTTAAGTATTAGTGGTGCTAAATATATATATATATATATATTAATATATATATATATATATATTTATTTATTTATTTATTAAACTCTCTCTCTCTCTTCTCTCATTAAAAAAATATTTGATCTTTTCTTTCTTTTTCTCTCTCTCTGGCTTCTCTTATTTCCTTAGAGCATCCACAGCAATGGAGTTAAAAATTTAAGCTATTTGGCACCACAAAAAGTTACTTTATCTATTTTACTTACTCACATGTTGTAGCAGTTGATTTATTTTAGCTTTTAACACAATAAAATAATATAAACACCACAATAAACAACAATCACAACCACCTGTAACCGCTGCCACTGCCGCTGCCACTACTACCGCTGCCACCGACTCTTCCACAGCCGTCGCCGCCGTCGACTCTTCCGCCGCAGCCGCCGCCACATGATAGCAAATAATCGTCTAGTGTTAACAAATGATTTTTTTTAACCCCAAATTATACTTATACATTTTTTTTTGCTTTCAACACAATAAAATAATATAAATATCACAATAAAATAATATATTTTCTACAATAAACAACAATTACAATTACTGCCACCACCACTGTCACTACCGCCACCGCCACCGCAACTGCCACCATCAAAAAAATTATTTTTTTCTCACCAATATTAGATAGTAATAACCTACTATTTAAAATTTATTGCAAAAATATTGTGGTAACATTTATTAATTTTAATTTCTTATTATTCTTTATTTTATTTTTCCCATTACCTTGGTTTCATCCAAATACACGTTTCTTTCTTTTCGTTTTTTTTTTCCTCTTATACTCCTCTTATCTCCTCATGCACATACTTTCTTATCTTCACTCTATCTTCACTTGCATTTTTGTTTTTCTACTTCAGTTTTGTCTTTCTTTGTCTTTTACTTTATCTTCATCGCCGCCCCCACAATAGCCACATCGGAAAACATTGTAAACAAAATACCCTCGAAAATTTCATCAACAGAGAAAGAAAATGCGAGATAGCAGAGAGAGGGTGGAGCTCAGAGGTTCAACCTTTGAGGTGGAGATCTAAAGAGAGAAAATGCGAGATAGAGTGGTCGGCCCTTCGCAGGGGCTTGGTCGGCGACAACGGGCAGAAACGAAGAGGGTGAGGACTGAGTAGAGAGGAGCAACGGGCAGAAATGGAAAAGAGGAGAGAAGAAAAGAAAAGAAAAAAATATATTAAAATATTCTTATCAGTGTGAACACAATATAAAATAGTTTTATTTTTTATTTTTTATTTTACCTTTGAGCTATAGTGCACAGATATCTTTAGCTGTGCACTGTAGCTATAGTGCACAGATATCTTTAGCTGTGCATTGTAGCTGAGAAGCTAAAATTTTTAGCGTTAGCTCTACTGCTGCAACCCTCTTTTTTGTATTTTAGTGTAGCTAAAATAACTATATAGTTATTTAGCTACACTGCTGCAAATACTCTTAATCTGCAGGCGTTGGTTAACGGGGTTTGAAAGCAAAACCCAAAAAATAATTTCAGAGACAATCACAAAGAATTGGTGTGGTGGGCCTTTTTGTAATGCTGGGCTGGGCTACCTCTTGCTATATTGGGTCCAAGTGTTCTGGATAAGGGAGTTGGGACCAATCCAATTGTAACCCACCTTGGTCTGGCTTGTGCACAAATTATGCCCCATTTGCCAAAATTTTTGGTCACATGCCCATGACAGGCGGAGCTATTATGGGAGAGTTATGGCAGGCAGATGTAATAAAAATAACAAAAGAAATACGTTTGCTACTTAGATAGAATAAATAAAGGGCAACGACAAGAAGCGTCCTGTACATAAAATGGCGGAAATAAGTGGGAAAGAAATAGTAATGAGCTGTTAAATTAAAGAGCGAAATATCAGTCTGCCGTGCCAAATTATATTACAGGGCTGAAACCAAGAAGAGAGCCATTTCCTCAATGCGAATAATCTCCCCCAAAAAGAAATTAATTGTTTTGAAGGAACAGGCCTAAATGACATGTGCTCAGAAGATCCTTTGCCTTTTGACAGAGAACATGGCTTTAGATGGAGAGAGGAGATTAACCTATTGATACATGTCTGCCATTCTATGCTTTTGATTTTTTCGTTTTTTCTAATTCTTCTTTTCTTTTTCCCTTTTTCTTTCTCAGTGCTTGGTTATATGTTATGATTCTCTCCTAAAGGTTACTATTACCCTCATCGTCCTCCCCTATTGTGCATGGCAAGGGTCTTTTATATAATGCCTGCTGTGACTGACTTTTATTATTTTAGCCTTTAACTACCTTTATTTGGTCTGGGTGTCCTTGCCGACCACCATTGGTTTGTCAGTCGCCTAACCACCACCAATTACTTGTGTTGGCTGTGCCACTCCCCATCATCAAACAAAGAAGACTATTTTGTTTGTTTATTTGCCGTGGCATTCTTACTTGCTACAGTGTGGGTGCTCTCTCTCTCCCTATCCCTTATGGCATGCATTTAGTGATTCCAACTCATCCTTACCTCTTTTGGGTGGTATGTCATCTCAGCAGGACATTTTTCCCAAAAAAGCCTAAGTAGGAACCCCAAAATAGATTTTCCCCTCTCCTCACCGCTAAACCATGCCCTCTTACCTCTAATCCATGACCCACCAATTCCTGTATTGGTTAGGTACAGGCTGGTGACGTTTAGGCCTTGCGCGTGCTTTACTTCTGTGTATGTCCAAAACCTGCCCACTGCTTATACGTTTGCCGTGGTCTGGAGGTTCGTCTGCGCATTCTACCGCCCATCCTTGACTTCTTGTGGCGTGAGATATTTTCTGATTTCCCATTCTTTATAGCCTGCTCCCTTTAGGGGCTGGGCTTTGCTTGATCGTGGGTTTTTCTTCCTTCAGCCTACTCTTTTGTTCCTTTTTGTAGTCTTGCTACCATTTTCTACCGTATCACTCTGTCATTCTTGCTGTGATGTTATTTGACCCAAGCCTGCTGGGCCTCTTTGAGCCTGCTAATTCTTCTTTCAATCACTTAGTATGATTATTGGGCTTTTTATTACATTGTTTGTGAGCTCCTGTGGTCCATTTATTTCCTCTTGGGCATCCTTGGCCCATTTGCTTTCCTTGGGCATCCTTAGCCATTTTTCTAATTCTGCGTTCCTATGAGCTTTTACTAATTCCGTTGAGCTTCCTCGACCCAATTACCTTATCTTTCATCCTTAGGGCTCATGGACTTTTCATCAACCATTTACTTTCTTTACTTGCATTATTTCGGGCTTGTTGTGGCCCATTCTCACTTTTCTACATCACATACTGCCCATAGGTTTGCTGATTCTCTCTTTCCAGGCTTCTTTAGGCCCGTTTGCTTCCTCAAGGTTCATTTGTTTATTTTATGGGCCTATGATTCATTATTCCTACCACTTGAGCTTAATGATTTTTCTATCCACTTACTAACTCTTTTCTGCCCATGTTGTTGGGCTTCTTCCTTCTACTAGGCTTCCGAAATGAGCATCAACAATCGACAATGGAGGCAAGAGTAGTTCTTCCACCACAACATTACTTTTTCCAAGATTGGGTTTTGCATATTATCAAAAACAAAAACAAAAAAAAGATTGAGTTTTGCAACTGGTTTTTTTTTTTTTTTGGTCGATGTTATTTGTTTCTTCAAACTCTAGGCCTTATCTATAAATTATATCCTAAGACTTTATTATACATGCAACCCTTTCATTAAAATATTTGTAGTAATACAAAGTCATGAATGTAGACTTTCACTTTGAAAATTACTACATCTTAATTCTTGAATACCCGGTTTAATCCTTTATGTTATTCATTCTATATTTATGAAATCCAATTTCATAAATATATACTTTAGTAACTCCTTACTAAAGTGGTTAGGCCCAACACTCTGAATAACTAAACCCATTAAACTTATCTCAAAGGAATTTTTTATATCTCCGTTAAGAGATTATGAATTCTATCTTGAGAATATATGTTCCATCAACACTAAATGCGGCTGCCCAACATACTAAGGTTTTGACTATAACTTATAGATCTCACTCCTGATATATCAAAACAACATACATCTCATGATCAGGTTCATTATTCTCTCAGGATTTAGAGTTGATGTAAATAGAAGTCGTGAGATTTATTATTCATTTGACAGTTGTTAGGAGAATAATAAATCTCACAGCGGTCCAGTTCAATATGTCTTAACTTTTAAAATATATCAACATATCAACTAGAAGTCTCCACTTTCATGATCAAGACAAATCATTTTAGTTAATATGTTATAGTTTTCACAGATAAAATGCCCAATTTCATCACCGACTACGAACTAAAATTCTGAGTTTACAAACAACTTGTGGTTTATATCTTTTTGTGACTTTTCACATAAATCACATACTATGCATCTCATGGACTTAAATAATGTCTCATTAGTTCATTTATAAATAGTCTCATATAATTAAACAATTTAATTATTTATAACATGTCAATAAATTGGATTTTTAAGGCACAAACCCCAACATAAAGCTCCGTTAGGCTGATGGAATCTGCAGCAATACCACCTCTAGATTCGATGGTGATGGCTCAGCAAATCCAAGCTCTGATAGCCAATGTACAAAAGCTAATAAAGCAAAATGAGGAGTTGAAACGTCAAACCCGTCCTGAGGGTAGCAACACTTTGCATCACTTGTGCAGCCGCAGCCGCAGTCGATATGATGAAGAAGTCAACAGCCCTAAAAACAGCAAAGGAAAGGACGCTTTCGAGTATATTAGGCAATCTTTGCACGGTAATGATCACATGATGAGAAGCCTACAAAGGGAGTTGGACGGGGTGAAAACTGCCATGAAGGGGAAGACGGCGATAAATCTTGATGGTATGCTCAAACGAACAGATTCACCCTTCACCGCTAGTGTTTTGGAGTGCCCCTTGCCTCCAAAGTTTCACCTACCTCAGCTGGAGTTTTATGACGGCACAAAAGACCCTCTCGACCACATAGGGGCTTTAAAGACAATTCTAAATCTCAAGCAAACTCCAGACGAAGTCATATGCAGATATTTTCCCGCCACTCTCAGAGGAGCTGCCAAGGTGTAATTTAGTAAATTGCCAGCATCTTCAATTACAAACTTCAAATAGCTCAGTGACTCGTTTGTTCGCCACTTCATTGGGGGGGCAGCGCAACAAAAGGCCAACTTCTTACTTGTTAACAGTGCGGCAGCAGGAAAGGGAAAGCTTGAGGGAGTATGTGAAGTGCTTCAACAAAGTTGTGCTCGAGATTGACAAAGCTGATGACCAAGTGATAATGACGACTTTCCAGGCTGGGCTTAGCAACCCTGACCTTGTCTTCTCATTGGGAAAGACGCCACCGACTTCTATGACAGATCTCTTATTCAAAACTTAGAAGTACATGAACGGAGAGGATGCCCTTACCGCAAAATGACCGACGGGAAAGCAGAAGAAGGAGGAACCTAGTGATTCCCAGGGTAAAAAGAAGGACCGCAAAGACCTTTCCTCAAAGATTAAGGCTAGCAAGAGTAGCTTAGACACCCCGAAGAAGAAAATGAACTTTACCCCATTAGTGATGCCTGCAGACAAAATCCCAATGCAGATTAAAGATGAACCAGGCTTGAAATGGCCCAAGCCGCTAAGCACGACCTCCAAGAAGCGCGACCCGAAGAAGTACTGTCGTTTTCACAAAGATCACGGCACTACATCGACGAATGTCATGATTTGAACGGGGGAAAACTCCAAAAGTTCATTAAAAGGGACCATTAGCCCCAATCGAGAACTGACGAGAAGCCTCATGATTATACCAAGGATGATGGATGGGATCATCCAAACCAGGTTGTAGGTGAAATAAGGATGATAATAGGGGGACCAGTATCAGGAGGGTCATGCAAGTCTTTGAAGAAGACTTACCAGAGGTAAATCAACAGCGTTCACATCAAGCATCCATCCACAAAGTATCGACGATCAGAGAGTGACGACATCACATTTTCTAAACGAGATGCAAATGGAATTAAGGAACCCCATGATGACCCGCTCGTCATTACGCTAGAAATTGAAGGTTTCAACACGAAGAGAGTGCTGGTTGACAATGGGAGCTCTGTGGATATAATGTATATGACGACTTACTAACAGCTGCGATTGGACCCAAAGCGGCTTCGACCTTTCAAATCCCCACTGGTCAGTTTCAGTGGGGATCATATCTATCCAAAGGGTATCATCTCATTGTTAGTCATGGCAAGAACACATCCAGCCCAGGTAACAAAACAGGTTGATTTCTTGATCATTGATTGCCCACCGTCCTATAACGTCATCCTGGGATGACCTATACTAAATCGACTTAAGCCTGCAACCTCAACCTATTGCCTTAAGGTGAAGTTTCCAACCCTATATGGGATAGGGGAAATACACGGGGATCATCTGCTGGCTTGAGAGTGTTACCAAGCAGTGTTAGCCTCCAAAGAAAACAATACCTGGGTAGTAGAAGAATAGCCAAAGAAAGCTGCCCAAGATCTGGAAGACTTGAATCTAGTAGAAGGGGACCCTACCAAGATCGCTAAAGTTTGAGCAAGGCTTGACTCAACCTTGAAGTAGAATTTGGATATTTTTGCCTGGACCCACGAGGACATGCCAGGTATAGATAACAAAGTAATAGAGCACAGATTGAATATCGACCCCACTAGAAAGCCCGTCCAACAAAAGCGAAGAGTTTTTGCTCCTGAAAGGAATAAAGCTGACGTGGAAAAGGTAGGGAAACTTTTAACTGCTGGGTTCATCAGGGAAGTCTTCTACCCTGAATGGCTTGCCAACGTTGTCATGGTGAAGAAGTCTAATGGGAAATGGTGCATATGCATTGACTTTACAGATCTCAACCGTGCTTGCCCAAAAGACAACTTTCCACTCTCTAGGATTGACCAGCTAGTGGATTCAACAGTTGGTCACGAGCTATTGACCTTTATGGATGCATCTTCAGCAAACAGGGGCTGTATGAGCGAAGAGGACCAGGAGAAAACAGCCTTTATCACTAGCTAGAGACTGTACTATTACAGAGTTATACCATTCGGTTTGAAGAATGCAGGGGCGACGTATCAGAGGCTGGTGAATCACATGTTCAGCAAGCAGATTGGTCGAAATATGGAAGTGTATATGGATGACATGCTCATGAAGAGCAGAAAGGCAGAGTTTCATTTGGACGACCTCAGAGAAACTTTTGACACTTTGAGGAAGTATCAGATGAGGTTGAACCCAACGAAGTGCGTGTTTGGAGTCTTGTCAGGTAAGTTTTTGGGGTTTATGGTTTCGCAACGGGGCATAGAGGCCAACCCAGAAAAAGTCAAAGCCATATTAGACATGACCTTTCCAAGGAGTGTGAAGGAAGTACAAAGGTTGACAGGACAAGTAGTAGCTTTGAACAGGTTCGTCTCTAGAGCCACGGACAAATGCCTCCCATTTTTTAAACCATTGAAGCAGGACTTCTAATGGACGAAGGAGTGTGAAGGAAACTTTGTCCCTATTTCCAAGCGTATACAATCCTGGTCATGACTGACCACCCTCTATGAAAGGCCATGGGTAAGCTAGATGCTGCAGGAAGAATAGTCCAATGGTTGTGGAATTGAGTTAATTTGATGTTGATTATAAGCCTAGAACAGCGATCAAGGCCCAAGCATTGGCTGACTTCATCGCCGAGTTCACTATGACAGATTAAGATCCAGAATCAGAGTACTGGACAGTGTATACAGACGGGTCGTCAGTAGCAGGCATTGGTGGTGTAGGAGTGATCCTCCTATACCCTGAAAAAGACATCCTCAGGTACAAAGTCCAGCTTTAGTTTCCAAAAACGAATAACGAAGCTGAGTAAAGGAAGTCAATACCGTACTAGAGGTTGTATCGATTTGGCCAGCAGTACGATATATTTCGAGTATCGGTCAATATCGGTGTACCGTTTTGAGTTTACCTCTATTTTTTACTATTTTATACAATATACAAAGTTATAATGATATTTTTTGATAAACATTTAGTTATAATGATTATTTTATTGGTATGTTTAATGTTTTATATAATACTTTAAAGTAAATAAGGAGATTTTTTTTTTTTGGAGAAAAAAAAAGTAAATAAAGAATACTCTTCAAGAAATTATATAGAAAAGTATCTACTTTCTACTCTAAAATCTGAATCAACAAAAATAAAAATATAAAATTCTCAACTCATTAAAATCAAATGTCTACTCACTGTCACGTCATCTGGTTCAAGTCCCAGCATTGGCTTTTTTAAATTAAAGGTAATTTAAATAAATAATGAAAGAAGCCAACTCATTTCCCCTTAAAATTATGGTTTTCAAGCAATCTGATACATTTTTCCAAGCAATCTAATAAACTCATTTCCAGTCCTTTATTACTTTGTCTTCCCCACCCACTTCTCAATTTTCGTCTCTTCCTTTTCCCATTTCTTTGTCTGTGTCTTCCCCAGTTCCTCAAAAAATCGTAACAACAAAGTCTCCCTTGTACAGGTTCGGTCTTTCATTCACTCTACCTCTTTCTCTCTCCCAAAAGTGGAATTTCTGGTTTTGTAAGTTTAAAAAGCCAGAGTGTTCACCAGTTACCTTTTGCATTTTTTCTCCTTCTTTTTGCTGGGTTTTCTTGGCTTACTCAGATTTTCATTTCGTGTTTCGGCCCAGTACCCATTTACCAGCCGAAACAGCCGGATTTCACCGGTATGGTCAGTATGCGGCCAGTAAGACCGGTATTTTTTCCGATACGAAACAAGGGGTGTACCTGTACCGGTGCACTGGCTAGTACGGTATATACCGGCTATACTGGTGGGTACGGTACGGTATTTACTTCCTTGCTGCGGAGTACGAGGCTGTGCTGACAGATTTAAGAATTGCAAAAGCCTTGGGTGTCAGAAACTTAAAGCTAAATTCTTATTCAAAGCTTGTGGTAAGGCAAATAACCAAAGAGTACGAGGCCAAAGAAAACAGGATGAAAAGGTACTTAACATTGACCAATCAGTTGGTTTCTCTAACTTTGATGATGTCAAGATCACTCAGGTACCAAAGGAGGAAAACTCAGAAGCGGATGAAGTTGCTAGGCTAGCGTTGTCAAACACCAATGAAGGACAACCCAAATTATACATGGAAGTGCAGTACCTTCCAAGCATTGAGGGGTTTGACGTGAGCTACATCCAATCTGGAGGGAGCTAGATGGACCCAATAATCACATACATCAAGGATGGCAACCTCCCTGCAGATCCCTTGGAAGCCAGAAAAGTCAAAGTGAGGTCGTCCAGATTCATAATCCTAAACGATGAGCTCTACAGGAGGGGGTTTTCTCAGCCCTACTTGAAGTGCCTCGATCCAGAAGATGTTGCATATGTACTAAGTGAGATACACGAAGGAGACTGCGGAAATCACTCTGGACCACGGTCACTCGTTGGGAAAGTTGTTCGTGCAGGGTATTTCTGGCCAACCATGCAGAAAGACGTAGCTCAGGTCATTTAGAGATGCGATAAGTGCCCAAGGTTTGGAAATGTGCAACATGTCCTAGCAAAACACTTGACGAACATCGCATCACCATGGCCATTCTCCACATTGGGAATTGATATACTGGGCCCCCTACCACCAAGTAAGAAATAGGTAAAATTTCTAGTTGTCGCTATTGATTATTTCACGAAGTGGGTGGAAGCAGAGCCTTTAGTAATAATCATGGAGGCCAAGATACAACACTTTGTCTGGAAAAATCTCGTCTGTCGTTTCGGGATTCCGCGGGTCATCGTCTCTGACAATGGACGACAATTTGACAGCCACAAGTTCAAGAATTTTTGCAAGGAACTAAGGATAAGGAATCACTATTCCATTCCTGGGCACCCACAAGCAAATGGCCAGATCGAAGTTACAAATAGGACTTTGCTTAAGCTAATCAAAACCCAACTTGAAGGGGCAAAAGGAGCATGGCCTGAAGAACTTCTAGGAGTTTTATGGGCCTATAGAACGACGATGAGAACACCAACAGGCGAGACACCCTTGAAGTTGGCATTTGGAACTGAAGTAGTGATTCCTGTGGAAGTCAGAATGGCAAGTCTCAAAAGAACATGCTATGACGAGCGCAACAATGACAAAGGCCTCAAGCTAGCTCTAAATTGCTTACCCGAGGTCAGGGATGATGCAGCTCAGAGAATGGCCCTATATCAGGAACGGATGACAAGGTATTACAATCATAGGGTGAAGTTGAAGCGTTTCAATCCTGGAGATATGGTTCTGCGAAAGGCCTCACAAGCCACCAAAGATCCAAATGAAGGAAAGCTAGGCCCTAACTGGGAAGGTCCATACAAGGTTGTCCGTTATTTAAGAAGATGGAGTTACTACCTATAGGATGTAAATGAGAAACCTTTGCCTCATCCTTGGAATGTAGAGCACCTTAAAAAGTACTATCAGTGAAGGAATGAACTTTCAGCAATAATAAGTTCCAGGGTTTGGAACACCTAGTTTATTCATCAAAAGATAAGCGAGATTTCATTGTTTTCGTGCATTAGTTTTATTTTCAATACTTTATTTTCAGTACTCTCCGTTTTCTTGTAAAGTATTATCCTTGTAATCCCTTTTGTACAAGGAAGGATGAATAAAATGAATAAGGCGTCTGCAGAGCCATTCCTTTTCAAATGATTAAATGTCAAACCCTTTGTGGTGAAAATCCTCTTGTATCGAAAAGATGAGTTTGGAGCATGACGAATATGATAAAAACTCCATCAACATGAAAGAAGAGTTTAAATCACAACCGTGTGATAACAACTTCAAGTTTAAGAGAGAGCGTCAGCGCAGAGAGAGGCATGGAAGATCGAAATGGAAATTAGAGAGAAGAAAGGAAAAGAATGAGGGTGAGGGTGAGGGCGTGAGGCACTGAGGGTGAGGGTGTGAGGCACTAAAGGCTGAGGTAGCTGAAGTGAAATGTAGAGAGTAGGGTTTTTAATTTTCTTTTATTATGTTTTAAGTTGGTTTAAAATGACGTAGTTTTGTGTTATAAGGAAGAAAAAATTAAAATGTTTTTAGCAAGGTTCGAACCTAAGCCAAGTATAATCACACGCGCGTGTCTTGCCACTAGACTAGCGGTACACATCCTAAAATATTTTGTACATAGTTATATTTAATACATATCGGTCAGTTTCGGTTCAGTTGGGATTTTTATTTTCTGAACTAAAACCGAAACTGAAATCGAAAATTTCAGTTTTCATTTCTACAAACCGAATCCGAATCGAAATTTTGAACTCGGTTCAGTCGGTTTCGACAAGTTTGTTCGGTTTCTCGGTTTTTTGCATACCCCTAAAAGAGACTATGTAACTAAACTGTGTATTTCCTCCAAAAAAAAAAAAAAAAAAAAAATCTAAATGATGTCAATAGTTGTGGGCCTTGTGGCCCAATAACAAACAAAACACCTTGCTAGTTTGCATGGTCTATTTTTAAAGATTTTTTTTTTCTTTTTTTTTAATTATAGAGTTTCAATATTTCCGCTTTTAACGATGGTTCATTTTATCATCAGAAATATAATCTCAAATTTCTTATTAAAAAAAAAAAAAAAAAATCTTATTAGACGGTCACATGTTATGTTTTCTCTCACGATATGCGTGGTCCAACACAAATAATGAGGTTGGGTCGGCTTGGGCACTTTTATATATGAAGATGAAAGAAAAGATAAAAAAAGACGGGGGCCATTAATATTTAAATACTGTTTTCGGCTTCTCCGACCTTCGCAGTCCACAGTTTCTCAGTTTCTCTCCACTTCCCAAACACTTCGTCAATTACAAGGAACAAACCGAACCGGACACGATGGACTCAATTCTTCTTCTCCCGGAACCTCCTCTAGCCCTCGCAAACCACCGCACCCCCGCCGTGTCTCTCCGTTTATTCAGCTACCAACTGCCGTGTCCGGTACCACCGCGTCCCAGGCGGACACTTGTTTCGGGGCTCCGCACCTCTTTCTCAGTCTCCGCTAGCGGCACCTTGACGGCCAATTCGGTACCCGTACGTTGTTGTCTTCTCCGTTTATCTTTCTAAATTTGTGTGTTTATGTTTGTCAAATTTCGTACTGGCTTTTTTTTTTTTTTTTGCATTAATTAACGACTCTTTGCCTTTTAGAAAGTGGATATTAATCTAAGCTAAGATCGATGTTTTTAATATAGGAAGGGGATTGGCAATGTCTTTATCATTTGTTTTGTTTAACATTTCTATGACTCTGTGACCAAATTTTATGTTTGTTAATGTACTATAAGTTTTAGAGTTTTGAAATTTGAATTCTGGTTTAGAGCCATGGCAAAGGGTCTCTGCTTTGGTAACTTATTCTTGGAATTCGAATTGGAGTATTGCAGAATTCGCTCTTATTCAATAGTTTGTTAACTGTAAGAAGGTGACGATAAAACTAGTAGAAGTTGCATTGAATTCTGATTCATATTTTTTAGATGTTAAAATTTTCTCTTGGGTCACCTTTGTATACACCCTGTGTACAAGAGTATCACCCATTTTGCTTTCTTAATGAAATTATGTACTGGCCTTTCCAAAAAATATTTTTTGAAACAAATGTAGACAGGATTTTGTTAGCTATTGCGCAAATTATTGACGAGACTGATCATATAGAATATATAAATAAGTTCAGAAAATAGTTGATATATATTTTAAGTTAGGGACATGGATACTAACGTGCTTTATTTAGTCATGTGATCTCTCTCACAGGCTGTGTGTGTGTGCGCGCACATGTGCGTGGGGAGGTGTGGTGGTGGTTTCCCCCCAGAATCATCTGAATTGTATTTGATTTTGTAAATCCATTTGCAGCCAATGATTTTCTTGCCAGGTTGGGGGTGTTGGAGTGGTATGCATCTTGTTTTGAATCCAGATTGATTTGTAGTGGACAAATGTTATTTTGTTTTCCTTTCCCTTAATTAATTGTGAAGTACTAAATCTATATATACACAAAAGAAGTAACAAATACTCAATCAAGATCCATTTAAGGAGTGTAATTTCCTTTCCTATCCTTCCTTGGTATACTACCTGTGTTGTGTACTAAGAAGGATTGCTTGTCGCTCTTAAGTTTTCAGCAATAAAGTTTTATTGCTTATAAAAAAAAAAAAAGGAGTATTATTTCCGTATCTTATTGTTTGTCACACTGACTCCTTAACTTGCAGCCAAGAAATGGAGTATACACTGTTGGTGATTTTATGACAAGAAAGGAAGATTTGCATGTGGTAAAGCCTACAACAACTGTGGATGAAGGTAGTTGTTATACTTGGGTTTCATCTCAGACTATGTTGTCTAGTTTTGATTCCCTAATGCATCAGCCTTTCTGCCAACAGCACTGGAAGCTCTTGTGGAAAACAGAATCACTGGTTTTCCTGTCATTGATGACAACTGGAAATTGGTAAGATTTGCATACACTGCTTTGTGAGTCCCTCTGTTCTTTTATTGACGTGGCAGAAATTTGTTAGTATATTTCAGTCTTTGGATATAATCAGTTTCCTGATTCGTGGATTATATATGATTTAAAGTCCAATATCAGGCTTAACAACTTCTTACTAATTTGTAATAGTTTCATACATCACTCTCTCTTAATTACTGAGAACATTATCAGTTATGTACCAGGATTAGGTATTGAAATTGTTCCCAGTGGACCCCAAATCTGAGGGTCAGTGGCCAGCTCATGTCTTTGAAAGTAACAATGAAATAGAGCTTGTGAACTACTGAAAATAATAGCTTAGCTTCATTGGGATTAGGGGCTTCACTTTAATTAGTTCAGCATAGTGACACAACTGCTGGCTGTACTGAAACAAATATCCAAACTCCAGATTATTGTTTAAATCCTCTATTGCTTTTGTAGCTATAATCATGCATTTTCTTTTCTAGAAGTTTTCACATCTTTCCATAGCTAATTTCAGTTTCTTGACTTCTCCTTGTTGGCTTTCTCAGTGGCAGCTTTAGGAATTTTTTCTAGGGTATTCATTAAGAAACTTAAATTATACAAATTTTAATAAAGAGAATTAGAATATATTGACATAAAAAAAAAATGCAAATACTTGAAATTTTACAATTTCCTTCTACTAATAAAATTAAAATGCAAAAACTAAGAATGCTGAGATGAGATTAATAAAATTAGAGTTTGAAGTGATGACGGAGAAGATAAAAATGGAGAGAGAGAGAGAGAGAAGCTGTGACTGCAAAGCCCAAGAGAGCAAAGCTGGCAGCGTTGCTGAGGAGAAGTCATAACCGCATTTTCTCTCTTGATACCCTATTTAGGAAAAATGAAATTAGACATGATTTTTTTTATGAAATGGGTTGAATGAGTAACGAATCTAAATGATTAGGTGTTTTTATTTTGAATGAGCTTTTTGTTGAGTATTTTGTTCATTTGTTGTTGTTTAATGGGTTAAGAATTATGTTTGGGGGGCCAAGATTCTCTTTGTGAGTATTACTATTATTTTTGTTGAACCCAATTTCTTCAGATTCTCAAGTCAGGATAGCTTAATATAAAAATAATTATGTATTACATTTTTTTGGCAAGTATAATTTGTTTTGGGCAAGTCAGGGTGTTCATGAACATCCTGACTTCTATTTAACGCCGCCATTGGGTCTTTTTTGCAAATTCACATTATATAAGTGACCTGAAGAGGTTCCATTGTGTTAGTCCAATATATTGTGGGAATGATTTTGCAAGGTTCTCTTTGGTTGCAGGTTGGGCTAGTTTCAGATTATGACCTCTTAGCATTGGACTCCATATCTGGTAAATTCAAAATTTCAAGCTACATCTTACCTTTTGAATGAACTCCATACAGTCCTGAAACTGAAAATTTTGTGTGTACACCGATTTTTATTGATTTCTTACATGATGGAAAAGTTTCCAATATTCTAATTAGGTGGCACACGAAGCGACACTAGCATGTTTCCTGAAGTTGACAGCACTTGGAAAGTATGTGAGAAACTTTATTTCTCTAAAATAAACTCTCTTTTCATGATTATCCATGTTTTTTACATTTATTTGATATTTTTTATAATTAGCATTCATAAAATCAATCATTACATTGGGTAAAGATTAAAGGTTGATGAATATTAGCTTTGCAGAACTATTATTGTCTTTTGCATATCTTGATAGAGGCAATTAAAGACCAGGGGGTTTTGTCGTTTTGCTAAATGTTCCATAAGACAAAAGAGAATTCTCAAGAATTTGATTTTTGTTAAATAGAATCATGAGGGCAGGAAAATTGGAAAAATAGTGGCGGAATTAGGGGTAAAAGAAAAATTGACTTGCAGCACAGGCACTGCTAAATCGGATGACATTATCGACCTGATGGCAGTAAGGCACTACTAAGGCCCCTGACCATGCAACCAGACCAGTAGAGAACTGCCAAACAGGGAACTCTGTAGGGTTGATTCTAGGGTTGGATTAGTTGAGATTCTGTTTTGGTCTTCTTTCCATCACTTTTTTCCTTCTAGACTTCTAGAAACAGGGGGTGGGGTGTTTCATTGATGTGGATCTGACCAAATGAATTTTGTGGTTTTAACCCCAAAGTTATAAAGAGGTTTTGTGTCGAGGACTTGAGGTTCTGTTTTGGTCTTCTTTCCATCACTTTTTTCCTTTTAGACTTCTAGAAACGGGGGGTGGGGTGTTTCATTGATGTGGATCTGACCAAATGGATTTTGTGGTTTTAACCCCAAAGTTATAAAGAGGTTTTGTGTTGAGGACTTGAGGTTCTGTTTTGGTCTTCTTTCCATCACCTTTTTCCTGTAAACTTTTAGAAAAAGGGGGTGGAGTATTTCATTGATGTGGATCTGACCTGAATAAACAAAACATTGTAATTCAAATAGTGTCTTATATGTTACTATTTAGGTTTACTAATAAAAAAAAAATGTTGACTATTTAGGGTATCTATAAGATCGCTGCTTTGATCATCTACTACATCCACGCCTTTTCTAGCCATGTGCCACCTTATTTTTGGGTTTCCTAAAGTCATTTGGGGGTGGTTGACTTGAATAAAGTCATTCCTCCTTACTACGGTTAGATCATGTGGTTTTTTTGTAGCAAAAGTTCCATTTCAGACTGTCTTTCCCTGAAGATTCAGTGACGTTTAAAACACACTCTCTCTCTCTCTCTGCAAATTGACTAAAGCTCTTTCTGTGCCTAATTTGTCTAGTCCCTCTGCTGTAGTGAGTCCTCAAGTCGCTTGATTCTGTTAGATTATTTGTAGTGCTGTCAGTCATGAGAATGATTAAGGAAACATAATAAATAGCTTTAAAGGGCTTTGTAGTGTAGAAGGAACCTGATAAAGAAGCTCTGTAAGTTGAGAGCTGCATCTCATTATCAGAAGATAGGGTTGCAATGATAACATAATGTCTCAAGTCTGTGCTTTCCTGTGGTTTAGAGCAGTGTGGTGAAGCATCATGATCTAGTGACCTTGTTACAGAAATGCATTAACACAATCAACGTACTGATAAGACCGGGAAGGCAGAATGTTTTGGTTGTGTATTATTTCTAATTGTTAGGATTACTTTGCTGTTATCCACCTTAAACTGTAGATTCATTTGCAATGTCTGCCTCAAACTACATTTTTTTTAATTGACAACCTAATTTGAGATTTGTTTGCAATGTCTATCTCGTCATTCAATTGAGTCAAATTTAGCAAATTAGTGGGCTTGATGGATGGTGACGTAAACTAATATGTCAAAATTAACATATTACTTCTCATTAATTTGTAATCAGCCCACTAGTTTGTTGATTTTAACACTGATTTTAGATGGAGTAATGGTTGCAAGTTTACGTTGAATTAAGGTGTTGATAATAGAACCATATACTAGGGTGGACAGCCTAATTGTTAACTAGCAAACAGAGAAACTTTACGGTCCTGAATGAGTTCCTTTTTGGCTTTTTCCTTCCCTCACACCCCCCCCCACCCCCACCCCCCACATTTGTTAGATTGTCCAACTATGTAATTCTCCAATTGCATATGCTATTGCAGACTTTTAATGAGGTACAGAAATTGCTCAGTAAAACCAATGGGAAGGTGGTTGGTGATCTGATGACGCCAGCCCCAGTTGTTGTTCGTGAAACCTCTAATCTTGAGGATGCTGCTAGGTTATTTAATTCCTCTTCTTTTTCCAGTGTTCTTTCTATCCTCTTTTTCCCTCTGCTACTGCTTATTCCATGAGTTCCACATGCAATCCTGAGTACCTGCAGCTAAAAGATGACATTTCTGAATTGGCATATTTAATGTAGGATATTGCTTGAGACAAAATATCGTCGACTTCCAGTTGTAGATGCTGATGGTAAGCTGGTAAGTGACTTCCCATCCATTCTCTCTCTCTTTTTATTGGTTTTGCTTCTTCTGGTTCTTAATTAGTTATAAATTATAACTTGAAGGTTGGGATTATCACTAGAGCAAATGTTGTTAGAGCTGCCCTTCAAATAAAACGTGCTAGCGAAAAAGCATAATATCCAGACATTGCCATGTGGATTTGAGGCGGTCCAAATTGGCAAGCAGGGAACAATCAATTCCTGCAAGCGCTGAGAGTATAAAGAGAGAGAGGTCAGAGGATCTCAGCTTCTTTCTATGAACAATTTTGGCACATGTATGTATGAGACATCAATGTGAGTGTTCTCTGTAAAATTGAGTAGTATCCATGACCAAAGCCAGTTAGGTACCAATAATTCTCCTCAATCTTTCCATTAAGGAGAATCAGCTTAAAGATCGGTTTCATGTAACCGTTAACGCAATACTATCTCCTCCATTCCAACCTTCTCCATCCAACAAAAAAAAGGGGAAAAAGGGGAAAAATAAGAAAGAAACAACAAAAGAGAGGCTATTATAATGGAATATTGTGAATCTGCTATGCTTTAAGTATAATAAAGGCGAACATCATTCTAGACCACCCATTGGTGGATGGCGTGGAATAATGCTATTAAATACTGGAGTTAATACCTGACTTTATGAAAGCTACTATACTGGGTATTTAAACAGATAACGTTAACCAATGCGCACGGGTAAGTCCTTGCAATGGAGTATTTTAGGAGTAATTACACAGTATGAGGGTTCTGATTATTATTATATATTTTAGAGAAATGCTAACGGGTGCTTTTATGTCAATTATTAACAATCAATTTTAAAAAAAAATTTATGAGAAAAGAAAAAAAAATTTAATGTTTTGACACTTTTTTTATTTCTCATAAAAGTAGTATAAAAACTTTTCTAAAATGGATTGTTAACCATTGTCTTAAGGACATTCGTTAGCATGACTCTATATTTTATATATGATAAAATTTCAATTTATGACACCCACTTTATAATAATTGTTCTTTATTATCAGGTCAAGACATTAATTGGTTTTTGATATAAGTGGGATTTGACTTCAAATCTTTAACTTGACGATAAAAGATTTTACTAATTGACTTAATTGGAATCTACTAGTATGAGAGTATAATAATGTTTGACTTTTTAAATTTTTTTTTTTTTATTCTTTTATCTCACATAATAGTAGATCCTATTAATTGAATCCATGGTGAGACCCATTATTAGTATGACATTACTAAATATATAGTATTTTCGAGTATTGTATTTTTTTTTTTTTTCTTTTTTCTTTTGGAAGGTGTGGTGGTTGAGTAGCCTGTAGAAGTGGTTTGATTTGGTCCTCAATGGCCTTTTCTTTTTTGAACCAAAAGGAGAAAGGGGGCGTAGGACATGAAGATGATGAGATTGTCCGAAGTCTTCGGCTGGGATGGTGTTTCAACTCAAAAGGCCGACCCATCTCGCCCTGAATGGGGACTAGCTTTCCCCAAGCTGTTCAAGATTCAAGAGTGAACTTTCTTTGGTTTTTTGGTTTTTTTTTTTCCCCAACCCTTATGGGTTTGGGACGAGGTTGGTATTAGCTCCTTCAACTCGGGTATTAGCTCCTTCCAACTCAAACTCGGCTTAAGTATTTTACCAATATTTTCAAAATATTTAATATATTATTTATATAATTAGAAAAAGGCTAAATAACATTCATCCTTTTAAATTTGTCAAAATTCAATTTAGTCCTTTAAATTTCAATTTTATTTAATTTAGTCATCTCATCAATTACTGTTAAAATTGAGCCGTTAATAACCTTTAAAAAGTCTTTTAAAACGTCATTTTTGGTCTTGTTTCAGGATAGTTAATGACAATTTTCTAATGAAAGAGACAGAAGGATTGAATTGAACAAAATTAAAACATAAAAGACTTAATTGAACAAAAGTAAAATTTAATAACTGAATTGAATGAACTTTAGACAAAATTAGAGGGTGCAATTTGTAATTAACCTTAAAAAAATGTAAATGATAAATATAACTTCACTTTATATCTTTCATTTCCTTTCAGCAAAGCCTAATTACCAAAGAGTCTCTCTCCTCTCCCTATTTCTAGTCAAATGACATTTGTTTGGCCCTCTCTATCTCTCCCCTTAGGCATGCCAAAGATAATTTTATCATCCTAAGACTTAATTCGACTGTATACACCCTTACAAGGAAGCATGAATGTGGTGTACTAAAATCATTAAGGCATAGCCATTAATGGCGGTTCTTCCACCAAGCCACTTGGGCATTTGCTTAATATCCTCTAATATAAGAAGGCCTATATATATATATATATTTTTTTTTTTTTTTTTGAGAATGATAAGAAGGCCTATATTTAGTCCTATGGTAGAATACAAAAATTAATACAATACTTTAAAATGTAAAACAAAATATATCTCATACCTATTTTGTTAAATTGGTTATTGTCTAGGAATAAATCCATAAAACTCTCACTTTTTTTTGTCTTGTATTTAATTGAGAGAAAAATCAAATAAATATTCAATGTTTTCTCAAACATGAAAATTTTCTTATATTATTTTAAATTTAATTTCAAAATTGAGATGTATTAAAAGAAAGTTAATCAATAAAAGAAAATACTTCAATTAATGTACTAAAATTTATATATATTTTTAAAAAAAGATTAAAATCAGGTGCAATACCTTACTTGATGTAATAGCTATCAAGGGTTGAGATTGAGAGTTGAAAAAAACAACTTTCAAACTCAATCCTTGAATAAAAAATATGATTAAAATAAAAAGTTAAAATGTAAAAATGATAAAAATATTTATACATGGGGATAGATGAATTGCACTGGCTGCAATATCTATCCAAATCCTTGTTCAAATATCCATTGTAGACAAAAATGGGAGAAGAGAATTGGGAAGCAGATACTCCCCAGTCCCCACAAACAAACCGGACACAATGGGCAACTGTCTAAGTACATGTTTGGATTCAGCATCCACAATTTACGTTTTGCATTCTGCACATTTTTTTTTAGCAGCGCCTGTTGCACTGTTTATGGAATATGAACAATGCATTAAGGCAAATTAACAGTAATTTGTGAGTGTGAACAGTAATCATAAATTATTATTATTTTTATTTTTAATTTTTAGCAAAATAAACGATATTTAAATACACCCTAAGATAGAAGTATGTTTTATTGTTTTTTTTTTTTTTTTTTTTTGCTAAATCCAAACTCTCTATAACACTAAGTTATTAAGACGGTTTATAGCTTATTATAGGTATCGAACCCTCCCTGATAGTATTTGGATCATGACTTTCGTTTCAACAAAACTAAAATATCTCTTTCTAAAAAAAAAAAAAAAAACTAAAATATCTCCGTAGTCCATACCATTTCACAGTTTCCAATGATGACATCAAAAAATGTATAATAATATATATGACATGTCTAAAAAGCAGCTTAATCACCCGCTAATTGTGGACTAAAACCTTTGTCTTGCACTAGAAAACGCATAGAAATCGTCAACTATACATGGATAACAGCTAAAGCATAAGTCAAAAACTTTCCATCAGATCTGGGTGTAGCCTCCTAAGTATTAGCTAGCTTTGCTAATTTTTTCTTCGTTTGGAGAGAAAGAGATATTTTGGGGGTGATTTGACCCACACGAGTTTTGCAAAAATTCTCAGGTACGAAAGAAGAGAGTGAAGACAACACCGACCAAGCTGTGCATCATCATCATCATCACAACCACACCACCCCCACAAGCCACAGCTATTTCTTTCTCTCTCTCAGTCTCTGGTGCCCCACAGCTCATAATCAGCGATAGTGCAAAACCAGAAAATACCTAACTCATAAAATCTTATCACTTTAGTAGTTATATGAAACTTTAGTGGTTAGCATAGCATGGCTCTTTGCGCCCAACTGCTGTGTGATGTAGGCCACCGCTGTTCCCATTCTCCACTCGTTCTCTCTCTCTCCACTCCTCTCTCTTTCTATCCTCTTCCATAATTAAACCAACCTTCTGTCTCAATTCAACCTCAATTTTCCCTTGCTAATTACTTTTCACACGGCACGAAATAGCATAAGAAAAATGAAAATTCCAACACCGAGAAATTAAACAAACAAACAAACAATAACTACCTCAAAACTGTATAATTTAACTGATACTTCCTAATATCTCGCTTAAGAAATTAAACAAAATGGCTGATATTTCTAACAAAGACGAGGTCAAATTCCGAGCATCAAATTAAAAGAAAAGAAAAAAAACTAAACAGTAATTTAAAAAAAAAAAAAAAACCCCCAAATCTACTGATAACTAGCTAATATAACATTTATAATTTTTACAATGCCAAAATTTCTTTGGTTAAATTAAAAAAAAAAAAAAAAAGAAGCTAAAAAGAAAGTAAAAAAGAAAAAAAAAACCTAAAACTGAAGGTAAAGTACACAAAAAACAGGACAGAGAGAGAGAGCCTCATCATTTGAGCCGTCAGTGACATACCTCCCTGGCGCATGTTAGCGACAACCACCTTCAAATTCACGTACGAAGTACTGTACTAGAAAGAAACATAGGAAAAAAAAAAGGGAAAAAAAGGAAAAAAAACCCCAAAAGCTAAGATATTTTTCTTTTCAATCTAGTTCCTCTCCCACTCCCCATCTGAATTCTCCGGGTCAGGTACCTTATTCAAGTCCACGAAGCTACCGCATGTAGTCTTGAACTCCGTCTTAGCTGTCGAAGGACGATGTTGTTGTTGCTGATGTTGATGAGGATGAGGATGATGTAAAGCGGTTTCGACAGCATCGACTTGTGCGCCGACTTCGGTGGCCTTCTTTCTTATCGAAGCGGCGGACATGTCTTCGCCGCCGCCGCATCCGGCTTCACCGGCTAAAAGCTCAGGGAAATTGAGGCGGGCCGATGGGCCTCTGAGATAGAACACCGCCGTGTCGTAAGCTCGAGCCGCCGCCACCGGGGAAGAGTAAGAGCCGAGCCAAATCCTCGAACGCTTATTGGGTTCTCTAATCTCAGCCACCCACTTCCCCCACTTCCTCATCCTTATCCCCTTGTACGGTCTCTCTCTCTCGCTCTCAAACCCTCTCTTCCTGTTCGCCTCTCTCTCTCCTCCACCCCTCTCCATCTCTCTCTCTCTCTCTCTAGAACTCTCTGTAAATTATAGAATTACCGACTCTGACTGCTGTGGCTGTGAGACTGGGTGAAGCTTCATGAAAATACGGGAACGATGAGTCAGAGAAGCTAGAGCTTTTTTTTTAGAGAGAGAGGGAGGCTTTTGTTTCGTCCATGCTACTTACTTGGCCACTAAAACTGTCATCTGGGTAAGACTCCACGTTGTTTTTATCTTTCTTTTATTTATTTTCTTTTCAACTTTTCTAAATTCAAATAGTTAAAACTTTCTTTTTTTTGGGAATCAAATAGTTAAAACTTAAAACTAAAAAACAAATTCACCGACAAAATCTCTGTGATTTTTTTTTTTAGGCTTATGTTTCCCTATTTGTCATGACGTAAATCTAAGCTAGGCCGTGATAAATTAACGGACAATATGAAATGTGAGGTGGGCTTTTTTTGTTTGGGCTAGCTCTTGCCAAATGTGTTAGAAAGGAATTTGGTTCGATTTCTTTATCAAGTCAAAGTTATGTATAACATTATTGCATATCTGACATGGGTGTGAGTTTTTGTTTTCGGCCACCGTTTGCCCATAAAAGCAATTGGTTTAGATTTTTTTTATTATTATATATATACTTATTTATAGCAAAAGTAACAATATTATATTAATCATTATAATAATGATAATAATAAATTTTTTTTTCAAAAGAATATTATTTTCTAGGTGGCATCATTGGTGGTGTGACGTGTATTGTCTTTTGTGGGCAAATGAAGTGGGATTCAGAGGTTGAGGAAAAGGATTCGTAATAATATTATCTTGTTTTATTATTATTATTATTATTATTAAATTTTGAGGCTTTTATAAATGTTTATATAAAATTATTATTATAATATTTTCGGAGCAAGCAAAGGGGTAGGTCGGTGGTCGGTGGATAGATACCGTTAGGAATTGACTTTCCCCCCACGCAATAACGATATGATGGATTACCATTTTTGTCCCTATGAAACTTTGTGTTCTAGTGATCAATTAAGGGAGAGATTTGACATTTCGCGTTTTTTGTGGGCCACTTTGTCAGCTGGAGTGCCGCTTATCATTTTAAGAGACGGCAATTGTATTTAGAGACGGCAATAATAATAATATTTAGAGACGGCAATTGTATCATTATTATTTTTAATTTGAATTCACAATTTAAGTTTTTTTTTTAATAATAACAATTTATTACTTAAAATTTTTTAAAAAAATATTGTGAAATATTATTCACATAATATTTCTCAATTATTTATGCTTACAAAATTTTTTTTTTGAAACTCTTGAATAAATTTTTTATTTTTATTTTTATTTTTATTTTTGACGAAATGAAATACATTTCTATTGGCATCGAAGAGAGGTTAAAGATTATTACCATGTCTCTTCACCTAATAGTAAGTTCATAACTTATTATCATTGTGGTAAATAATAGGATTAATTATTTTTGGTGCTCTCACGTCTCTTGTTCAGTGAAGCAGTCTATCCATCTATGTACTTAATAATAATAAAATTTATTAATGACAAATGAGGGGTTTCTCAAGCCTAGGGCAAATCCCATTACGTAATCTACTACTACTACCAATCCGAAGGAAAATAATTGGACAAAATTGTAATTTTTTTTAATCCTCAACCACTTCTAGTTTTTTTTTTTTTTTTTTTTACTATAAAATAAATGGTTTCATGACATATTTTTAATTTTTTATTGTAAAGAAATATCTTAGGATGAACCTAGCCAATCCATAGATTCCACAAATAACTTGTGTTAGCTACGGAATAAAGGAAAGGAAATGCATGGATCACCAAAAAAAAAAAAAAAAAACTCACATTTATGATGATTTATCTTTAATCACTGTCTCGTTAGGAGCACGGAATAATTTTGAGACCCAACACTGTCATAATTATATATATTGATTATGATTTATGAGTTACTATAACTTCTTTTTTTTTTTTGGTAGAGAGAAAATGAGTTACTATTGCCTGATTTCTATTTATAGGGTCTCATGGCTTCTTGGAAATCAAACAAATTTTGGTTCATTTGGCTAAAATATAGGAGTACTGGATTAATCATCATAACAAATTGGGCCAACACTGTCATAATTATATTGATTATGAGTTACTATAACCTATCATTTCTATTTATAGGGTCTAATGGCTTCTTGGAACTTTAACAATTTTTGGTTCATTTGGCTAAAATGTAGGAGTACTGGATTAATCATCACAACAAATTGGCCTAGGGTAGAATCCACGTGTTATTTTCATCTTTAAAAAAAATTATAGAAAAAGAAGAATCCTTATGGGACATGAAAAAAATTCATAACTTTCTCAAATTATCTCAAATTAGCCTATCACCTTATTTATGGACATTAAAAAAAATTTTAAATTACATATTGTGGTGAGTCATGTATGAGTTTTTCTTTTTTCTTTTTCTTTTTTTTTTTAATTTTATGAGAGGATAGTCATGTGTGAGTTAATAAGATGATTTGGGAAATTATGAATTTGTTGTATCCCTAACTTAATTGAAAAAGCATCCACTTGCTATAAAAAGAAATAAAGTTTTTTTTCCCTTTGTTTTTAGGGTCTGTTTGGATGGAGGAGTGGAAAAGTTGGAGGATGAAAAATTGTGGAATGATGAAAAAGTGGGAGGATGGAAAATATTTAGTTTTCCCTCTTGTGTGTTTGGTTGTAGGGGTGGAAAAGTGGGAGGGTGGAAAACTCTTTTGTTTGGTTGGAGAGAAAAAGGGAAGGATGAAAAATGTAATTTATATAAATTGACTATTATACCCTTGTTACATAATATGTAAAAAATAGATTTATTTGTACTCATTACATAATATAAAATTTATCACATCATATATAAAAATTTATATTATTATTTTTATTATTATAATGTAAAAATTAGATCAAGTCACGTTTAAAAAAAAAAAAAAACGTTTAGGTCACATAGAAAAAAAAAAAGAAAAAAGAGAGAGAGAGAGAGAAGAGAACGTTCAGGTCACGTTGAAAAAAAAATTTTGGGAGGGCATTATGGTAAAACTGCACTGAGACAGTTTTCTGTCATTGCTTTTCCTCCCAATTTGGGAGGAAAAAAATTGTGGGCCTAGAAAGAAAATTTTCTCCCGGGTTTTCCACTCTCCCTGTTTTCTTCCCATTCCCAAACAGAGGAAAACTCAGTTTTCCACTCCATTTTCCTTCTTACATTTTCCATCCTTCCTAAATTCCACCCAACCAAACAAAGTGTAAGAAACGAAATAAAATTTGAATGCTCTAGATAGCATGTGTTTATATCAAATACTAGTCTGTAAGTTTAATACAATACAATTTTTCTTCTTTTTGTTTAAATATAAAATTTGATAATTATAGTAACTCTTAATATATATTTTATTATGACAATATTTGTTATGGAAGTATGGAACTATATATTCTATTGTTAGACATTTGTTATAATTGTGTTTGTATAGGAACTATATACTCAATTAAAGAAAACATGATGCAACAAGATTCATATGAAGGATTAAAATATAGAATAGAATTTAAATTCAGTTAAAAAATATATATTATAATAATGACATGTAAAATTGTGAAGTCGCCTACAATTATATGGAGCTAACCAAAATTTAAATAATTTCAAATATCTATCTATCTATCTATCTATATAGATAGATATATTAGAATTTGATGCCAGAATTAGGTATTGATGTATGACAATGAGTAGCAATGAGTAGCATACAGACCTAAGAGCATTCCCATCTTGCTCTATTTTGTGTTCTTATCTATTTTACATGTTACCATGGTATTTAATACTAAAAAGAAAAAGAAAAAGAAAAAAAAACACATACATTTGGTGTTTTATCACTGTTGAGAATTTTGCATTTTACTACAGTAACATAATTAACATCTAAAAGTAAAGGTCTATTGTAGCCAGGGGCGGAGTTAGGATTTTTTGTTTTAGGGGGCCAAATTTTGTTACTAATATAGTAGTCACAAGTCAAGATAAACTATCACACACATGATATACATTACACCAAGCAAGGCATGGGGAAATGTATATGTGGTTAGATATGGACCCTACATGTGAAGTGGCTGTGAGCAAAGGAAGAGCAAGCGTTGGCTACAAAATCATATCCTTGGTCTGTGCCGAAGGTGTGACTGCCTTGGGAAGGAAGTAAGATATACACCTGACATGGTACTCAAGCACACACAAAAAGGGAGATAATGAGTTTCTAAGGTCAGCAGCTATGAGAACACCATTTATTGGTTGAATGCATGTTGGACCATTTCAAAGACACGTGTATTATTTACAGTACTCCTGACGTTCCTCTCATTGTCCAAGAGTTGTTTCCCAAGCAGTGGCAAAGTCACCTACCTACAGGCCACAGTGCCATGTTGGCGCATCTCTCCTCTAGTCACCAGATAATACCACAGCTGTGAAAATGTCCAAAATAAGAAAATGATGACTTGACACTTGTCTTTGTTCTTAGCCATATTCCTCATATTATAAAAGGAACATGTAGCTAGATTTTTAAGGTAAGAACCTAAGTAGATCTTTTGAAAAGAGAGTAGAAAGTTGATAAGATAAGAAGGCTGAAAACAAGGTCTCTCTTTTAAGGAAGAACACCCTTATTGTACAAGAGTTGCCTCTTCTTTTCATATAATACAAAGCTGAATAGAGCAAGAATTCATTCTTGCTCAAACCATGGTTTTTCATCCATTTCTTAGGGTTTTCCATGTATATCTTGTGTCCTTTTTATATTCTTGCTATCACTTTCTTCTTCTCTAACTTTTGTGATGTCAAAACTTGTACATTTGTCACTCATAAGCTTTTTCATGTAGATGTACTGTTAGATAACTTATTTTACTCCTTATATAAGTTCAAATCTAACTTACACGTACACATGCGTAAACGCACATACACATATAAACATTAATATTTTGATACTAGAGTAGGTCATAATTTATATATATTGTATATAAAGTTATCAAGTTTCACATGTATATTTGAAAAATAATTTTTTAAAGAAACTTATCATCTTTCAAACTCCAATGAGTACACACAAGTTATCTAGTTTGATAACAAATATGTATAAAAAACGAATTTAATAAAATAAAAAGTACCTTGTCTCTATAACTACTAGACCGATTGACAAATTCTATTGATTTTGAAGAACATCACTGGACTAATTCAAATATTTGAGAGGGCCAACTTCAATTTTTGTAGCTAAATATTTAAAAATTTTAATACTTATACATATTATAAAAGAATTTTTTAAAATTTTGAGGCCCCCAAGCCTAGCTATAGCTCCATTGTAGCATTATTTATATATTAAATACCATTATTTTATTCCACCCCAATTATTTTAATCCAACAAAAAGAATATATAGAATAAACTCTTTGGCAATGCAAAATTTAAAAAAAAAAATTTTTAAATTTTGGCATTTACGAATGTGAATGCTTGGCTATGGAAAGTTGGAGGCAAAAGAAAGAAATTCCTTTGTGATTTCTATGGGACTTATCGTTCTTCTTCATTAAATGCATGCATATATTTCTGTGGACACTTCCGGTCGTACCTAGTAGACGAGGAGGCACCAGAACCACATAAAATTAAACTGAAAAACATAGTGCTATTCACCTTGTCTGGTGCATGTACGGGAAAAAGACAACAATTAGAGAGGGAAGAAAAGTAAGAATATGTTTAATTAAGAAAAGTAAGTCAAAATATTTGACAATGAGATCTGATTATCTATTTGTTCAAAGGGTAATAAATGGTAAGGGATGGGGCAATTTCTTCCACCCCTATTCTCATCACTTTTTTTTTTGAACAAAAAGGGGTCAGGACGGTTATTGTGACTCACCCTTCTGGGCGTGACCATAAATATATGTTTAATTAAGAAAAGTAAGTCAAAATATTTGACAATGAGATCTGAGTATCTGTTTGTTCAAAGGGTAATAAATGGTAAGGAATGGGGCAATTTCTTCCACACCTACTCATCACTTTTGTTTTTCTTATGAACAAAAAGGGGGCAAGGGCGACCATTGTGACTCACTCTTCTAGGCGTGACCATAAAGACACATTTCGCTGAGAAATGTTAAATTGAGTCATAACTACTATGATCTGAGGTGACTACAGACCTCACCCTAGTATCTTGAGAGAGCTGGTTATCAAGGGCTCCTCAGCAGGGATATTCAAATTCCTCTCCATGTACTCACCCAGGCTCGAACTAGGGACCACAAATTTGATTCACGGATCCCAACCACTAGCCTACTCATCACTTAATTTTATTTTATTTTTTATTTTTTGAGTTAACTTAATGGCCAAACTAGTTACAAGTTGATATAAATGGACAAATGGCCATTTTCAAGATAAAATCAAATTTGGTGGAAAAAAAAAAAAAAACACCTCAAACTTGTGATTGTTACCCACCCATGTAGGGCGGGGGTGGACCATTTAGAGCACTAGCAATGGGGGATGTAAAAAAAAAACACCTATTTTATATCTTCAAACACTAATTTATCTATTTTACCAACCCATCCAACAATACACCAAACATCCCAATTTTTATTTTTACATACAACCCAATAAAAATAATATAAACTACCTAATAAAAAAATAAAAAAGTAAGAAGAGAGAGAGTGTGAGAGGAAGAGAGAGTGTGTGAGAGATTAAAAAAATACTCTTTTTTTTTTTTTTTTTTTAAAACCTCATGAATAGTAAGGTTGCAAATATGCAACCTTACTGTTCTTAGATGGATATTTTTTGGGTTTAGATACCCGGATGGAGCTTGCTTTTAAGAGTCTAGTTGCTAAAATAGAAATTGGGGGGGGGGGGGGGGGGGGGGTTGTTTACACCCCCAATGCTAGTGCTCTTTGCTAATAGGATCAAGGGACTTTGGGTCTCAACAATAGTAACAGAAGGTAAATCCCACCGTGCTAGTTTAGTAATACTAACTTAGAAATTCATATATAGATTCAATCACTTTAATGTCCCACTTGGTGACAAGCCTACGTAAGCTCGGCAAAACACCTCAAACTTGAGGAACCAAAATAAAAACAAATAAAAATTAGTATAATTTAGTCTATAAATTATGAAAAAAAAAAAAGTTGTGATGAAATTGATGTCACTAAAATTTGTTATGGAAAGTCACCTTAGCTATACCTAATATACTAAATCAGTCAAGCAAGGACATAATGATGGCTGAAATTGACAAATTGTTCTCTTTATAGTCCATATAGTTAACAAGAATTAACATCGCCAGATGCCAGATGATCATGTCCTTTGATAATCCTAGTGACTATCAAAGGATTAAAAAATTAAAAAGAGTTTCAATTTTTCTTTTCTTTTTTGGCTTTCCACAAGACGCATTGGCCTCTCAAATCTCAATTGATACAATCTATGACTTTAAAATTATCCCCTATCAAAATTCTATTCATATCTGAGTTAGTACATCTTTTATATATTCAGATTCAACGTGAAATGGGCAATGAAAGAACTAAAAAAAAAAAAAAAGCACGTGCAACAAAGGACAAGTTTCGTGACACACGTTTAAGGTCCGGTGGATTAAGCAAATCAATTGTTTTATGAACCACATTTTGTGTTGTGCCATGATGAAGCATGCAATGGTTGTTTAATTACGACGTGAACAATGTACTATGGGAGAAGCTGCTATAACTAGACCAGACTGAAGAAACCTTTTTTAAGTTTTAAAAGCATTTTGACTTATACACAATTGCATAGTCGCAAAAAAGGATAAGATCAATAATTATCAACATTGAACCCAATGATGAGACCACATGTGTCAATTAATTGATTATTAATAGGAAGAGTCGTGTGAGACCACTGACTAGAAAGAAGTCATTGAATTGTGTGGAAATCTTGGGATCGAAGCCTTTAGACATTATTTTCAGGATGACCAGAGAGACACAGAGAGATAAACATGGCCGGCCAATGAAGGAGTTTAAAGTCAAAATTAGGTGAATACGTAGACTTAATTGTAGTCAACTCCTTGTCATATTAAAGTTAACTCTTAAAATTGTTCATATACATTGAATCCATGTTTTACAATAAGGTAGTAAAGCTGATATTCCAGGAACTTTCGTGGTTAACGCATATATAGGATATAGCTAGATAAAGATTTTAAGAGACTTGACTTTTTTTTTTTCTTTGTTTCTGTTATTTGTTGGTGGACTTGTGTTCCCTCACAAATAGAAAAAAAACAGTAGTTTGTAGTTTAACACACAACACAAGTCACATCAAGCACACGCAACTACTCTCCAAAAAAACCAACACACGCTAGTATTGGACCATGCGATGCATATAGTAATTTTCTATTCGTGTAAATTCACGCATGTCATTTAGCAATGAAGCAAATTTGCCGAGTGTAGTAACATGCGGGTCCAATCACTTTTTTTATTTTTTATATTATATATATATATATATATATAGAAGTTATGTTCTAAGGAATATATTAATATAAACCATTTTTAAAAAAATTATGAAAAAATGTGACCAACTTTTTTTTTATAATTATTTCAAATTTTCATAAATTTTTTTATAAAATGAATGATTAATATAATCGGAGTTTTAATATATATATTACAGATTTATGTATTATGTATTGGAAGGGAGGTATCTTATGGATTTGTTGCATGTTGCATCCCAATTAATATATTATTTATTTATATAATTAGGCTTTGCCTGTGCCACTATTTTCACAACCTCAATGGTGACCTTTAATAAATCATATTTTAGGCCCCCCACTCATTTCATACATATAATTTCCTATTTCCCAAGGCTTTTGGTAACGTGTGAGAAAATGATGAAGCCTTTAAATTTTTAAAAGACATAATGAGATCGATTACGCATTTACGCGTGAGAATGATAGATGGTGGGACAAAAAATGTTAAGAGGTAACATTATTTTTACTTATTGATTGAAGAATAAATAAAAACCAATTTTCTCCACATTACCTTACCGTACAAGCGTTTCCCTTCCAATTGAGCAAATTCCATCCATTACAGATTGAAATGTTGAAAAGAGAAGGCGGCAAAACGCTTGCTCCCATTGTGTAATTAGATCGTGGGAAAAAAAGAGGAATTTTAAGCCTGAATTTGGACTGTATTTCTCAGTTAATCTTGACCCGGCAAATGAATTATTTACAGCAGAAATAAGACGTTCTGGCTTTCTTTTCATTCCTTATTTTTATTGCTATCCTCCATTAATTTTGTCGTATCGTTTGCAACACGCAGGAACAAGAAGGAAGCATCACACAAAGGGAATCTCCTTGACATGCTTCTATGTCTATCCATTATGAAAATGTCAAAATTAATGTCAAAAAGATGAAATATTTGATTCAATGAAGTGATGAGCAGCAAATGAAAACGTGATAACAGCTATACTGAGAATTCACGCAACCTATCCTGGTACCAAGTTACTATAAATGAGCATACAGTCATGATAATTGCACAATCAAATGGCTAAATTGTCTCCTTATCCTGTGCAATTTACTTTGACTTCTTACGCATTCCCATCCGTGATTTCGCATACCTGGAGCTCTTGTTAAGCAAAACCTTTGAAAACAAAACCAATAAATAGATAGAATAAAATGCATCAATTATAAAAAAGGATACTCTAGCCGCATGCCCTCGCCAGCTGGTGATGAGTAAAGAATTGTGCCTTGCAGATGATTCATAGCTCCAGTTGAACTGGGGGTATCCTTCAGATTTTGGTACACAAGCAAAGTCAGCATTGCAGCATCCAATTATGCTGACTACTAGACTTTTACACATATCGTACAAAAACATAAATGGAAACTAAAAAATTTTGAAGCACAAGATACATTGTGAAAGCAGTAAAGAAAATATCCAATGGAAATGCTAAGTCATTGATCTAATGAATGCATTCCGGATCCTACTTAAAGCAAAGTACCAACCTATTAAAGAAGCAAGAATCATTGCAACAACTGTTCCATGAAATAATTTGACTAACCACTAGTTTATTTCATGATAACAAGTTAACCAAACATTTCAAAATGGTAACATGCTGTTAGCACTTAGCAGTGACCAAAATAGATCAAACAACTGAGATGGCTCCACTCTATTAGTAAGTAAACCACAGTAACAGGAACATAAATCTGGCTGATCTCACATAATCTAACAAAGCAACCAAAAGGCCAAGAGCCTCACAGCTAGTTGGCACATCTAGCCCTCCCCTGTGGGAGGGCTGCGGTTCGATTCCTGATCATACAATACATTTGGACATACAACAAGATACATATCTATCCATCTATGTGTGTGTGTGTGTGTATAACAATCTACTTTTCAGCTTTTCTCTCCCATCTCCACGTTCTTTTCTCCTCTCTCAGCTTCTCTCTTTTCATTCTTCTAATCCATAATTTCTCTTTCCTGCCTATCTTAAAAGAGCCTCTAGCACACACATGCCAATAAGCATATATGAGAGAGAGAGAGAGAGAGAGAGAGAGTGCAGATGTTTGCTATCCTTTTATTGCATGCATCTAATTAAGAAAATATAAATGCATTGCACAAAGAATCTGTAACAACTTAGCCTTTTATTTATCTATTGGATTCGTGACTTTTGGCCCCAAGGGGGGGGGGGGGGGAATAGGGAGATTAAAACAAATGAACTCCACTTCATGAGGGGTAATCCCCAACCGATTGCACTACCCTTGGATGTCATTTGCTACTAATTAAAAAATGTCAGCTATTCACACATCTTTTTGTCTCAATCATATCTACTCAGCATGCAAAATAGCATATAGACTAAGTAATCTGTAAAAAGAAAGGAATAATATCAAGTTACCAGGCCTGCCATCATCAAAGAAACTCTACAATAATTCACATCAAAATTATACCTAACACCACAAAAGACAGTAATACAGTACCTGAAAATCGACAAAGGCAACAGGAGCCCCATATGTGTTCTGCATCTTCAATTTTAGAAACCCTGGACATCTAATGCAAACAAAAAAAAAAAAAAGAAATTTACACCCAAGTAAAGACTTTACAAATAGAAAATATACATGAAAGTATAAATGGCAAGAGCCCTGTAGCTCAACTGGCACTTCTTAATGTTTTCAATAGAGATGTCCAAGGTTTGACATTGAATAATCAAAAATAGAAATGCCTACAAACCTTGAAAATACTTGAATTAGCTCTTGCTCTGTACATGTTGGCCCCAAATTAGCCACAAAGAGTGTTGGACATGGGCTAGCATGTTGTGGAGCATGAGGTGCTGAAGTACTATTCTGTTGTGTAAGAGACATCACCAGAAATTTAAGAATTAGAGAATAGTTCAAGTGCACATCATATGCTATTAAATTTGAAATGAAACCAGCTATCCAGAAGTGGTGCTTCAAATAAATAATTTTTAAAGCAGCACAGTGAATTTATTGCATAACAATCATTAACCACAACTCCAGGAAAACATGTAGTCAGTACTGAAGCAGCTTCAAGAATAAATTTGATGGGTACGGAATAATTTCTAGAAGCATCTTTGACAGTATATATGAATGATTAGAAATCATGGATAAATGTAAAAAATCCTTTTTTCCATGTCAAGAACATTTTGTATATTTTCTTTTTATAATCATATGAAAATCATCACAAATAGTCACTTTATTGCATATAATGCAGGTTGTCAAAGCAATTCGTGTTCAGATCCAGAAGATGAAAAAATTCAAGAAAAAGAAAAAACAAGATAAACTCTGGTAAGAAAGAAGTGAAAAGTTTTTACAAAAAGAAAAGGAGGATTGGTAGTGACGCAGGACAACTAGAATAAAATTGAAATAACGGAAAAATAAAGGGATATGACCTAGGAGTCAGCACCTAGGCCTTGCTTGGAGTCAGCACCAAGCGGGGATACTACTAGGAGTCAGCACCTAGGGTAGACCTGGAGTCAGCACCAGACCAAAGAAAGACCAAACGGCCATTGTTCTTATTCATCAAAAATCAACTATCTCCTCAAGGAGTACAATAGGTTGCTTATATAGGATTGCTAAACCCTAGTTCTAATTGGCTAGGAAACCCTAATTGCCTTATTACAAAAATAACCTTACTTCTAAATTAAAATACTAAAAGCTCAATAACTAAAAGCCCAATAAACTAATAGGACCTAAAACATAAAAATACAATGGGCTTGCAAACATAAATAATACTAAATAATAATCTTCTTGTTTCTCCCGCATCATTCTCCTCTGGTTGGAGAAAACTCGACCTCGAGTTCTAAAATGTTGAAGGATTAGGATGCGGACAAGTAACACTTGCTTCAAATCTAGAATCACCTTAGGGAGCACAGGGAAAAGAAAAACCTTGAATTCCACCACATCAAACTCATTTGGAATAACAAAATCAATGTGTGGAATCAGTATAATCTCGTCTTGAACCTTATGAACCATAGGAAGCATTGTAGTTTTAACCTCTTCGACTTCACCAAGATGTAGATCTTCAAGGACTGTGGAGGTTTCAAGGACTGTGGAGGGTTGATCAGAAGCACATTCAACCACTTCAACTTTCACATCATGTGCACCTTCTAACATAATACTCTCTTTAGGCACCATCTTTTCACCTTGCTGCTCTTCAATAGATTCATTTCCTTGCACGCTTGTTAAAGCAACACTTGTCGAGGCATGTATGTCTGTGTCAACATTAGGCTTTGCTGTTGCTGGAGGATTCTCCACGACCAAGATATCACCATCAATGTTGTCTTCCATGGGGGCACCAATAAGTTCATTGTGATCTAGTATCCTTGAGTTCCCAATTGAATCGGTTTGAGTCTTCTTTTGTTTCATCTGAGCAATCACGTCTTGAACATTTTTCATGAGCTTTACAGATAATTCCTTTAATTCCTTGATAGATTGTTCAAAAGTGCACTGAGGACATGAAATGGGATGAGGATGAGGATTCATCGTATGTGCTTCAACTTGAAAAGTACCACACTGAGATTGGGGTAGATACTTAGCTCGATAGTATGGTGACAAATACTCATCACAAAGCTTTTCTTTCATATCTTCCCACTCACTAATGGCAGGTTTATAATCTAGATAGCGGAAATATTCAAGCTTCTCCCAAAACCTTTGTGCGTGACCTCTTAACTTCATCTTTGCATACCTAACCTTTTTGTTATCTGCCCAATTTGCTTGCTCAAAGAATTGCTCCATCCCATTCATCCAGTTGATAAAATCTCGGGGATAAGTAGTATCACCATCAAAATAAGGTGCATCTAATATTACCATGATTATCTAAAATAGTGCTTCAACAAATAGTCGGAAGTTAGAACAAGAACCTGTGGAGTAATAATTAAAAAGCCCAATACATGCAGTGGGCTATCACAATAACAATTTTTTTTTTTTTTTTTTTTTTTTAACAATAACTTCTTTTTCTTTCTTTCTCTCTTTTTTTTTTTTTTTTTTTTTTGCAAAATAATAAAATATGCTGCTGCCTTAAGAGCTACAGACACGACTTAAAAGAAAACTCAAATGAAAGGCTTTAAAAGAACTCAGGTACATGCTTAAAAAAAAAAAACCACAGAAACTAAAAGAGACGACATAAGCGGCTCGGCGATGGACGGCGGTGCTAGTGATCGACAACTGCGGCGGCGGCGCAAGACGGGGAAGACTGCGGCAGAGTGGCAGCTGCCTGTCTCGGGTCTTTCATCAGCGGTGGCGTACGTCCTCGACGGCGGTGGTCAGGGGCGAAGGTGGTGTCGGCGGCAGTGGCTGATGTACTCAGCGGCGGCGGTGGATGATGCGTCTGTGGCTGGTGGTGGATGGGCTGCGGTGGCTGAGAGCTGAGTTGTGGGTCTCGGCTGGTGGCTGTTGGGTTTTGGGGCGGTGGGTGTTGATCTTGTGGGCTTTGGCGGCTGGTGAGTGATGGGTCTCTCTCTCTTTTTTTTTTTTTTTTTTTGGTGAGATTTTCTGGCACTTTCCTGCGGTGATGCTTCAACGGATCGGTGTTTGCTCTGATACCAAAACTGACGCAGGACAACCAGAACAAAATTAAAACAACGGAAAAATAAAGGGATATGACCTAGGAGTCAGCACCTAGGCCTTGCTTGGAGTCAGCACCAAGCGGGGATACTACTAGGAGTCAGCACCTAGGGTAGACCTGGAGTCAGCACCAGACCAAAGAAAGACCAAACGGCCATTGTTCTTATTCATCAAAAATCAACTATCTCCTCAAGGAGTACAATAGGTTGCTTATATAGGATTGCTAAACCCTAGTTCTAATTGGCTAGGAAACCCTAATTGCCTTATTACAAAAATAACCTTACTTCTAAATTAAAATACTAAAAGCTCAATAACTAAAAGCCCAATAAACTAATAGGACCTAAAACATAAAAATACAATGGGCTTGCAAACATAAATAATACTAAATAATAATCTTCTTGTTTCTCCCGCATCAGGTAGTTTACAGGGTACACATTAGAGAGTAAACAATGGCTGTTATTATGTCTTCAGAAGCAAAAAAGAATGTAAGCAGTACAGCCGAATATAACTTGCGGCACAGCAGAATATAGCTTTAAAATGAAATGTGTTAAGAAGTAACCTTACCAGATTTGCAGCTGCTGTCTCATTTACGGCTCTGCCATCAAAATTTCCATGACTGAATAATGAAAGTATATAAATTATCAGATGAGGTCCAATAGATAAATAGAAGTGATAACTTAGAACACAGATTCTATATACTCCAACTTCTGGGAACAGGGTTAGTAAGTGATTTTACTAAGCCCTCAACCTTTCAGCTAGAAGTAACCATTTACAATTAAAAATGTGCTTATTATAGAGCTAGAAGTAATCACTCCCACATAATAAAGATGTGCTTAAGTAGTGCAGATGACCTTTGTGCAGATGGATAACCAATCGTGTTGTAAGCAGAATTACCCATTCCAGGCATGTGAATGCTGCCAAGACCTGCTAGTGCCCAAGCGTGCAAAACATGTGTCATGTGAGCTTTTCGAAGTATGTGTCCTTCATGTGACTAAGTAATTAATAGGCACTCCAAGTAAGATGTCCCAAAAAAAGGCACCACAACTAATGAAAAAGCACGTTACTATGGCATAAAGTATGCCAGAGAAGGATAAAACTTAATACAGTTCCTTACGTATTGTACCTTAGGTTCCCTAATAAAACACAACCTTGTGGTTGCATTAACCAATGAATTACATGGTTGAATGTAATTGTCCTTGGACAAGAAAATATTGTTTTTTGTTGCATTGGTCAATATAACCATGTAATTGAATTCAATTGGGGAACCTAACGTACAACACCTAAGAAATAGGAACTAAGTTTTGCCTGCCAGGAAAACTAGGAGAAGAGTGTGAAAAAAAGGCTCCCTAAGGAGCTTTCCTTAATCTCTAAAAAAAATTCAGTCAATAATCTTACCAGAATCAGGAGTGCCCCTCGAATATGCAGGCCCTCTAGCTTTTTTATCTGAGCCAAATCTTTCATCATCTGATTGTCATAATCAACAAAATCACATAATTAAATTTCAAACCTGCTAAACTATAGATTACTAATAAAGATAAATCAAAGAAAATAATTCCAACGAGCAATAGACCTGTTCTTGCACGCTTGGATCTAGAATTAGATTTTGCTAGATCAATATATAGGGTTGATCCCTTCTCAAGATCAAACACCATCCCCTGCAAACAAGATTCAGAATTAAAAACAGTTGTTAATCTGTTCGTGTTATTATATCTAAAGCACTAAAGTGCTAAAGCACCATATTGCTTTGCCACCACACCTAGATTGAAAAATCATCAGCAGAAAGCAATTCCAGAACACTTTTTTCTTTCCTTTTCTTTTCTTTTTTACTCAAATTACACACTCACATAGTGGGACTTGAACCCATGACCTCACCCTCCCTTTCATTATTATGGGAGTAGGAAATGCCATTTGAACTAGAGCTCATTGGCAAGAAGACAATAACAGGTTACTATAACTTGAAACATAGATGAAGAGTCCAACAAAAGATATACATACGGCAAACATGGTCATATATTGCTTACAGCCAAATGTAATAGAACTTAAGTATAGTTGTAATAACTATTGTTCATAACATACACATTTGGTGTGCGTGAATTCACATTATCCTCGGCATTCAGAATCCTGGGAATGTGATGTCTTGCAATTTGAATGCCTAGGATTGTAACTATTCCTATGTTTTATTATGGAGATTTGGCTTTGAGAAGGATGCCCTTTGGAGGCAAGTAATAGAGTTGAAATATGGTTGTCTATGGGGGGGATGGTGTACCAGACCTATTAAGGGTCCTTTTGGAGTTGGGTTATGGAAGAGTATCAGTCAGGGTTGGCCTTCTTTCTCTCGCCATATTCTGTATGACATTGGTGATGGGTCTAGGGTGAAGTTTTGGCAAGACCATTGGTGTGGAGAGACTCCTCTTGCTGTTAGCTACCCTGCCCTATTCAGATTTTGCAGGAATAAGGAGGCTAGTGTGGCTGAACTCATGAAATCCCCCAATGGTGTCCTTTTTTGGGATGTGAGTTTCTATAGGGGTGTGCATGTTCGAGAATTAGAGGCTTTATCAAGCTTCATGGAAACCATTTATGGTTCTTCTATAAGGGGGTTTGGTGAGGACAAGATGTGTTGGATTCCTAACAAAGCTAAGGGGTTCTTGGTGAAAGATTATTATAGAATTCTAGCTGGTCCTACTATCTTCAGTTTCTCTTGGAGAAGTATTTGGAAGCAGAAGATTCCCTCTAGAGTAGCTTTCTTTGTATGGTCTGCTGCCTTAGGGAAATGCTTGACGATTGATAATTTGCGAAAAAGGAAGGTGTGGATTTTGGATTGGTGCTTCATGTGCAAGAGTAATGGTGAATCGGTTGACCATCTCTTCCTTCACTGTCCCGTTGCTATGGATCTTTGGTCTATGGTTTTGGGTTTATTTGGAGTCTCTTGGGTTATGCCTCATACTGTTTTGGGGCTGTTAGGGTGTTGGCAAGGCAGCTTTGGTCGTCGTCGAAATGTTTATATTTGGTCCATCGTCCCTCATGGCTTAATGTGGTGTCTTTGGAGGGAGAGGAATAGTTGTTATTTTGAAGATACTGAGAGATCTATTCCGGACCTCAAGCTTTTCTTTTTTAGAACTTTATTGGATTGGTTGTTTGCTTTGCAAAACAAATCTTTCCCTTCTCTTTTTGTTTTCCTTGATTCTTGCAATTTTTGTTTTTGATTTGTTGGCTCCTTGTTCACTCCCTGTGTACTAGGGTGTTTCCCTTTTGATATCAATATATCTTATTACTTATCAAAAAAAAAAAAACTATTCCTATGTTTTATTTGATTAGGAATCTAATAAGATTCCTGGGAATATGAGTTCTTATGCTTGGTATATTCCTAAGAATTTTAAAGGAATTATATATTTTTCCCAAACTATCCGTAGATTTGTAAACACAATATCAAGGCAATTATTTATCTTCCTCCAAATAAATAATGACAAACAAAATGTAAACTATAAATTATGATAAATTCATTAAAAATTATAGTCCAACATAATTTATTTTATGGCAATTACAACATGATGTCCTGTTAATAAAAATAATTTTTAAAAAGAGCATTAAATCCATAACGAAACCACCTGACAATGTTTAGATTTGTAAACACTATAATCAGAATGGCCTTTACCCTTGTGAACTCCTTTCTTCCCCAACGACCCTAATGAAGATCCGCATTAAATTTTTTTTTGTCTAGCTCCTTCCTAATTTTTTTCGTCTTTTAATATTTGACCATGTACAATCTACTTATCTACAAGATAATTATAAGTCTCATATGGGATCATTTATGGCCTATCTATTCATTTGAATCCCACGTAGTAGGATCCATATACTCATGCAGTGCACACGTTAGTTAGATGGTCCATATCTTCTTGTGGGATATATCCTCTTGAGCTATCCTCCCTAGATACGTTGCTAGGGAGAGTGAAGAGTTTTTTTTTTTTTTTTCAAAGTTTTATTTCTATTGGTTAAAGGGAAGGGAGGAATGGGTAAAATTGTCAATTTATAAAAAAGAATATTTTCTAGACATGGGAATGTGGATACCCACCTTTTTTTAAGGGAATCCACATTCCTACAAAAAGGGGATTGAGTGGAAATCAAGATAACTCGTGCATCTGATTACCTTGTGAGATTTGCGACCAAACGTGGGAATGTTAAAGAATCTTTCAACATTTAGAGGAATCCTAAAACATTACCCCATACCAAATGCCTCCATAAGGCCAGTCATAGGCCAGATCTCCATAGGACATGTTTTCTGCTAGGAAACTTGCCTTTAGAGTTGGCCTTGAAGTTGCTATTAAGACGCAATATCTCATTAATCTTAATGTGTTTATATCAGAGATGAATATGACCAATCAGCATCAATATGATATAACGAACTTGCCATTCATAATTAACAAATGTACCCATTAACAGTGCACTTCTGATTAATAATACTATACCAAATCCAACTCAAGCCATATCTCAGCTATTTAGGGTTATATACATATTCCTTTTGTTGTAAACTCAATTTTATTTGTGCTTAATGTTTTGTATGTCTACATAGTGCTCTGTTTCTTATCTTGAGTGGAAAACCAATTTTATTTTTCATAAACTCTTCAACATACATTTGTAACCATGAAATATGATTGACATCATTACTCTACCTCACAAAGATATCAAATGATGCTATAATTTCACAGGTTATTATGTATACCAATTCCCAACTACTAAATGGAGAAGTGTATATGGTGAGGTATACTTACATTCATAGCATGCATAGCCACAATTGCAGACTGCTGATCTGTGAATACGGCAAAGGCGAATGACTGTCACCAATCGAAGACCATGTCAGAAGAGATCATATAAAGAGAGCAATAAATTTAAAAAACACATACATGATTTTTAGAAACTAATGAAACAGGTATAGTATATCCCCACCAATAAAGAAATTTGAAAAATAATGTTCCATGAGCATGACAACTACAAATTATTTTTATCGATATTTTACAGCTAAACATCATTAATAAGCCCTCACAGTCTCACAGAAATTTCTTTCTATCTTGTCAAAAAGTTAAAAAATAATAAATAAATACATCACACATTTGAACAGCTAACTCGATTCCTTCTCATTTTCCGCTCACTTTATATCAACTGCCAACTTATACCAATCAAGCAGGTTTCTCATACTAACTATTTCTAAGCCAGGGTTACTCTAACTTAGTTCATCTAGCAATTGAGTACGGAAATTAGCCTTAGTTTCACTTAGATTGAAAAATGACTAAATGAACTTCACAAGCAAGCAAATACGCACCAATCAAGTTAGTTACCTATATAACCTTTTTTTTTTTTTTTTTTTTTACAACGTTGGGAACCTTTCTAAAGAAGAGCCCTTTGGAGTCTGCCTCTAGCAAGTAAACCTATGGGCAACTAACCCGACCTGCCAAAACCAGTTGCCGGGTCATTCGGGGGCATTCACCCCTGACAGGCTAAGCAGTTTATAGCATAATGGGGAGAATTGTACAACACTGCAATGGGGAAAGGAAGTTTACAGTTTACAGTTCACCATTCAAGTTAGTTAACTATATAACTTGTAACAATAGAAGTAGAAGTTTCTTACTATTTGTACAACACTATAACGGTTAAAGGAAAACAACCTCATCATCTTTGTCCTCAACTCCAGTACAAAAGTTCAAAACTTTCTCTTATTTAATTTAACTAATTAATTCATTAGTAACAGTAACACAAAGTTCAAAACCTCAGCCACATTATCAGATTCCTTATAAGTAATCCCAATCTCCAATTTGAACACCAATTAGCAAAAAAGAGAAAACTCTGCTAAAGCAAAACAGAAAGGAGCCCTAATTTTAGGAATTAGGGAAAAAGAAAGAGAGAACCTGAGAGGTTTGGGTAGGGGTGCGAAGATGGGAGGACTCATAGCCGGGGAACTCGCGAAAGAGATTATAGATTTCGCGAGGCTTGACGTCCTCCGGGAGCCCGGCGATGAAGAGGGTTCGAACGGCGTCGTGCGAGGCCTGAGGGAGGAGAGTGGGGACGTAAAAGCCGAATGGGGCCTGCGCGTGAGCTAGATAGTGGTGCTGTGGAGGAGGAGGAGGAGGAGGATGGTGTGAATTCGGCGGAGGAGGCGGAGGAGCTTGTGGTGGTGGCGGCTGGTAGTAAGGGTAGTGAGGAGGAGGAGGGTAGTAGGCGTCCATCCGGTGGTGATTCTGACTGGGGAGGAAAGCTCTAGGTTTTGGATCTTCAACCAGAATCAACCTTCGGTTATTTTTTTTGCACCTTTTTTAAAGGCCCATGAAACTGTAGCTACCAAGTACCAACCCAACTTCTTTTTATGGAATTTTTCTCATTTAGCATACTAGCGCTTTATTTAAAGCTCCTAACTAAAACTAGAGCGACTCTCTCCAACTTACTATGTGATTTATAAGATAATTTATGCGCAATGCATGATAAAGATAATTGTCGCCTTCTTATTAGTGGTTAGAATTTGAGACTCCAAACATGTTTGAAGTCAAACATTTTTTTGTAAAATAGGAATGGCAATTTTCTTTGGATTCGGCTATCCAAACATGATGATGAAACAAGGACAAGACCAAATGTTTACCCTGACCATCGGGTTGAGGCAAGAATCGATTTTGGTTACTTTGCCCCGACTGTATTTTCTAAAATGCCTTTATATTTTTTGTAATTACAAAATTACTAACCATTGAGAATTTTGTGTTTTTACTTTGTTTAAATGAAATGTTGGATACATCGGGACTTTATAGTTTATTTATAATATTGTTTTGTTAAACGATTTAGTTTGAAATTTGGGGTTTGTGTTAATGTTACATATTTAGCTTTTATTGAGTATTATTACTTTTTTATTTTATTTTATAATTCAATAGTTACAACGGAAATGGAGAATTAAAACTTTGAATGTTTCTATTAGAAACACCGAAACAAGACTCTTGTTTTATGAGTATTATTACTTATTTTTTTAGGAAAATAAGTATTATTACCTAATAAAAGCTATTTCGGTTTATGTTAGTACATTAAGACGTTGTATTATTGTCTTGTTAAATAATTTGATGTGTGTTGGAAATTTAGACAATTGACAGCTAGATTTTATTGTATGTGCTAGGTGGACTTTGATGTGAACACTTGACAATTTCAGTTTTGTATTGTGTAAATTTTAGCTGTAAACTTCAGTCCTTAGTGCCACCAAAGTGATCCAATGATATTCCACTTGATTCAGTAAATAAGAGCATTGTTGTAAAAAATGATAGATATAACTTTCGAGAACTCATTGTACTTTCGGCAATAATAAAGGAAAGTAGATGACCACTTAAATACAAAAGTCCTGTTACTCTTTAGTTTTATTTCTTGCAACTACTATCTCCCTTTTTATTTTATAACAACGTGAAATTTATTTTTAGATTAGTGCTAATTATTTGTTTTATATTTGTGAGAACCACCACACAGCGGGTTAAGTGAATCTCATGATGACGACTCAATTGACAATACTTTACCCACTAGATCTAGTGTTTTGTACATGGACAGAGGCAGGAGCTCAAGTTAGGGGGGGGGGGGGGGGGGGGTGGTGAAATATTGAAAAAAAAATCATTATAAAACTTCTAATAACATCCATTTAGTATGAACAATGTAATCATCTATGAAAAAAGGACTCAACGGTTTCTTAAATCTTAGAAATCATTTATACTTGAATTCATACATAAAATTGTTCGTAATAATGACACTGTGCATAGCACAACATTGCAATCAACCAACTTTATTAAATATCAACAACTGACTATTAAAATTTCAAACCATCTCAACTTAAAAAAAAAAAAAAATACACTAAGTGTATGTTTGGATTGTGTTTTAGGCCTTTAGTTTTACGTCTGCGTTTCATTTCTGCGGGTCTCGTGCACTATTTACAGGACCCACAAGTATGGAATTTGGTAAAATCAACTTTAAAACTAGATCCCACAGCACTATTCACACATTTAAAAATTATTTTATTATCGTGTTTTTAGTTTTTAGCAATAAGCGGTATCCAAATAGACCCTAAAAGACAAGCAAAATCATTAATTATTTATCTATATTGTATCACTTGTTACTCTCAGTTAAAAAGTCTATATTTGACACAGTTTTGTATAGCAAGAATTCATAAAAATAGCTAGTATTATAGACGGTAAAAAATATTTTTAATTGATATTGTTGCTCCTTTATTCATACGGACATATGTTATAAAAACAAAAAAAAACAAAAAAATAAAATCACCCAAGCAGTGCATATATGTTATAAAAAACAAAATCACCCAGTACATGGGTACGAACTCCAAACAACAAAAGAGAGTTAAAGTAATTGAAATAGTGAGACTTCATTTAGCAACCGCAAAAAATAAAGTTAAAGAGAGAAAGAGAGTTACAGAGAGAGAATAAGAGAAAATATGCTCTGCCTTCACCTCAGCAAAGACAAGAGAGCAATTCGGTCTCTCTCATAAACAAATTTGGTTCCGACGTGCCGTGTGGTACTGCAGCATTTTGGTCTTAGCATTCACCCCCTCTGCCTCACATCTCAATACTAGTGTCTTTCTTTGGTTAGGGTTTTATTTTTTGGGGGGGAAAGTTTGATGGCATGATTTGAGATCAGATTGGTTTTGTTTCAAAATTTTTAAAGGCTGGGCTAATGTTTTGGTAAATTGGCTGATTGTGCTCAAATTTCTTTAGTTTTTTTATTAGTCTATGTTGTTGGGCTAATTTTTTGGGTTTACTAATTTGTTTTGGTTGGGATTTTAGATTTGTAAATGTTTCTTGGGCTTTTTCATTTTGTTTTAAGGGGTCAAAGATTTTGTTGCGGGGGCAAGTCTAATTTTATATGGGCAAAATTGCTCAAATCTGTAAGTAACCTATATATGTACTCTCTTTTTTTTTTTTCCAAAATTTGGGGGGGCCATGGTCCCCCAAAGCCAAAGAATGGCTCTGTCCCTAGTTTTGTATTTTTTAGTCTTCACTTGATTAATTAAGGGGGGAAAAACATGGAAATCGAAAATGTAAATGAAATACATCTTTATTCCATTGAAAAAAAAAAGTAGGTTACATGATAATAGAATGAAAATTGAAAATTACAAGACTATTTTCTCCTAGTCACAACCTACAAAAAAAACACATAGCCTTAGTTCATAGTTACATTCTAAAATGTAAAATTTCCTGGAAAGCATAGTCTTGACATATTGATTTAAGATTAAAGGCTAGGTTATGAGATGGAAAGATGTTAAGTGCTCATCTCGCCCGATGTTAATTGGTCTTCTAGAGAAAAAAATAGTATTTTCACATCATGCACCACACACTTCAGTAAAAATATACTAAATATACTACAGCATTTTAAAAAAATAATAATAAAATAGGAACAACTGAAAATGTAAAAAAAGAAATTAGTCACCGGAAGTGAGATAATGAAATTAGCAATCAAGAATGCTACCATTGCGTACCCTTGGAGCAATGATCACTCCAGAAGTATAAGTGCCTGTAGAGCGTGAAGGAAAAGGGGTTCAAGTTTCTAAGAGGAAGTTTCACACATATAAACATAGATTAAGCTAAAGTAATATTCTATCTTATTAAAAAAAAAAAAAAGCATTCAAGGATGCCCACTATACATTTTTTAGCAGATCATCAGACATGTGAGTCGTTTGCCTGCATTTTGAATTTTGATATCACGTTATCATTCAGGTAATCATGCAATTAATTGCATTATGGCAAATTTGGTTCCTTCTCATGAGCAAGTTATCATTCAAAAAATTAAAATTTAGATTACATTATTTCTTTATTTCATCTCATCATATGGAATGGTTCAAAATCAAATTTCTTTCATGTTTATCATAAATCACACGCACGATATACATTAGTTTTTTATTATGCAAATCACGTTAACATGTTAAAACCCTAATCTAAATGACATATGAATATGATCATCGTCCTATTTGCCCCTATCATAAAATGAAATCATGTTAAACCATAAAATCTAAAACTACGTAGCAAACTTAGAAAGATTGAAAATGGTTATATTCATGGTTTTAAAAATTAAAACGGTCAAAGAATCGAAAAAGGGACTCCCTTTTTCCCAGTTATATACTTATATTTGCATGCACTCCTCTAGCAATAATGAAATTGATGGACGAATCCTAAGTCAGTCCAATCTATATTGTGGTTGGCGTTATTTTGGCTTTAGTTTTTTTCTTTGCACCATTTGTTAGCTTAATAATATTCTAACTGATTCATCAAAAAAAAAAAAAAATCCATATCATTCCCAAATGTACCAAAAAGAAGTAAATGGGCCCATGACTAATCTTAAGATTTTTTTTTCCCAATTCTGATTTTTTTTATTGGCAAAAGGGCTAAAGGCATGGGCTTAAAAAATGATTGAAATATGGGTTTATATTTTCCAGGAGGGGTAAAATTTAGATACAGAACCCTAGGTACTGTTCCTTAAATACTCCTTTTAATTTTTTGACATCTGTCTAATCAAATAAGTTAGCTAACGTGACGTTAATGTCATCTCCTTTTTTCTTTTTCTTTTTCTGGTTCATCTTTTTCAAATCTCTCAAACTTTTCACAGTTGCGTTAAAACCCATTTATAAAACACACAAGAAAACCCTTAGAACCCCAACCTCTTCGACCTTTTACACTCAACGAATATGAAATCTAGCTTCAATAAAGGTTTCAAAGAGCAAATCATTTGAAACCTAGAATTTTGAAGGGGCAAAACTGATTTTCATATGCATAGGATGAATTTTTTGTTGTTGCTAAAAACATAGGATGAGTATAAATACTAATAAGGAAAATGCTAGGACCACCAAAAATGACACAACCTTGTGCCACAACTTGCTACGTGACAAGTTGTGATTGGTGAAAGTGTGTCCCCACATGGCCCACAGGCACTCCTTCACTAGTCACAACTCACCACGTAGCAAGTTGTGACACAAAGTTGTGCCATTTTTGGTGGTCCTAGCACAACTCTATTAATAAAGTGTTTAATTTAGACGAACAAATCAACCTCACGAGTCAAGTCCAGTCATTCTCATTGACCTTTTGTGAAATAAGAATAGGAACATATTGACTTGTTTTATAATGAAAATAATGGGATTAATAAAGAAAATCACCCCTTTATCCTTCTTTGCTTGATTTAAATGAGTCAGAGTTTGAGTGTGAGAAGCTTGCTATTGTTGAAGGTTTGTCGATTTACAAAAGATCTTCTGAGATTGTGCATGAGAAATTCAAGAGTTTTGTTGACAATATGATATGCACGAACCAGCCCCTTTGTCCTTCTTTGCTTGATTTTGATTAGAACTCTTAACAGTTTGGGTGTGAGAATCCTAATAGCAACCTGGGTTCTTCAGAGATGGTGCTTGAGAAGTTTCAAGTCTGAGAGATAGGAAGCTATCATGTTTCTTGCTGAAGGAAAAAAAAAACAAAAAAAACAAAACCAAAAAGAGATAGGTTAATGTCCGTTAGCTAACTTATTTAATTAGATAGGTGTTAAAAAATTAAAATGAGTACCTAAGGTACTGTATCTAAGTTTTACTCTTTACAAGTGTATGAAATTTTAGACTTCATATAATATATATTGATTTATAAATTTACAAAAGGGTAATATGAAAGTCAATACACAGTAGTGCTCCTGTAGTCTTGTGCTCCATAGACACTTTGAAGGTGTTTGATACACCCACTCAAACACACATTTTCAATTTTTAAATAATATTACACATATTTTTATACACTTTTTCATCTATCTATATTTTCACACATATTTTCCAGTAACAAGACACATATTTTCAAATACAGGTATCAAACGCCTCTTCATTTCTTGGCCCAGGGGAGGACATATACAACAACGTACACCGAAGATACTTTCCCCTAGAATCGGGATTCCCAAGAACAGGACGCACGTGTATCATGCCCAGACTCTCTCAATAAATTTTTTGGTGACTAATGTTTTTTTTTTTTTTTTCCTAGAACTCCAAGTTCCAAAGCAGTAGCTTGTGATTCCTTATCTCATTGGAAATTGGAGGACATCAAGAATCAGTAGCTCACAAATACATCTCCTAGATTTATGAGTTGCACATGCTTCGAATTATGAATATAATTTATGTGAAACAAAGAGAACTGCCCCAAGTTCCCTCCGAACCTCCACACATCACGGCCGAGATTCTTTCTTGCTTTTAAAAACAGGAAGAAAGCTCGTCCTTCGTCTCCTACTCCTACTCCTACTACTCCTAGAGAACCATTTATCTGCTGAGGAAATCACCATGAACTCTCGAGCTGATCAGCTAAAAGTTTTTTTCCTTCCATTCCCGGTCTCAGGCCACATGATTCCCATGGTAGACCTGGCCAGGCTATTTGCCATGCATGGTGTCACCGTTACTATTATTACCACCCCAGCCAACGCCCTCCTCTTCCAGAAAGCCATTGACCGTGATGCCAGTTCCGGCCACCAAATCAAAACTCATATCCTTGAATTCCCTTCTGCCCAAGTCGGCCTCCCTGAAGGAATCGAGAACTTCAACATGATCACTTCCCATGGCATGAGCCATAAACTCTATCACGCATTATCATTGCTCCAAAAACCAATTGAGCAACTATTTCAGGAAATGACACCAGACTGCATTATCACTGACATGTTCTATCCATGGACTGTCGATTCTGAGGCTAAACTTGGGATCCCAAGGCTAGTATTTCACACTGCAGGCTACTTCTCACAATGTGCTGCAAGTCGCATCAAACAGTATGCACCTCATCTGAGTGTAAACTCTAATGCCGACACATTTTTACTACCTGATTTGCCAGACACAATAGAGATGACAACGTTGCAACTTCCACGCTGGGTTAGAACCCAAGACGGATATGCTCAATTGATGGATAGAATCAGAGAGTCTGAGAGACAAAGTTATGGAGCAGTGGTGAATAGCTTCCATGAGCTCGAGAGTGCTTATGAAGAGAATTATACAAGTATAACGGGAATTAAGGCATGGAGTGTAGGACCCGTTTCTTTGTGTGTGAACAGAGATGCAGCAGACAAGGTTGAGAGGGGTAACAAAGTGGCTCCCAAAGAAAATGAATGGCTAAATTGGCTAAATTCCAAAGAATGCAACTCCGTTTATGTAAGTTTTGGAAGCCTGAAAAAGTTCTCAACAGCTCAGCTTATTGAACTGGCTCATGGTCTTGATGCTTCTAGTCACCAATTCATCTGGGTAGTTAGGCAGAAGTACAAGGATCAAGATAAAGGGTGGCTTGAGGACTTTGAGAAGCACATTAAAGAAAGTAATGGGGGCTTGATAATACGGGACTGGGCACCACAACTACTGATTTTGGAACACCAAACTATTGGCGGGTTAGTGACCCATTGTGGCTGGAATTCAATTCTCGAGGGTGTGACTGCTGGTCTGCCAATGATCACATGGCCTCTTTATGCAGAGCAATTTTACAACGAAAAATTTGTGACACAAGTAATAAAAATTGGAGTTTCCGTGGGTGTGACAGAATGGAGACAATGGGATGAAGAGGCCGGGGAAGTGGTTAAGAGGGAGGAGATCGAAAAGGCAGTAATCTTTTTGATGAGCAGCGGAGTCCAAGCTGCAGAGATGAAGAACCGAGCCAGGGAGCTTGGAAATGCAGCAATGAGGGCCATACAAAGTAGTGGATCATCTCAGTCCAACTTAATGAGCATGATCAAGGAACTAACATCATTAAAATGTGGTAGGTGCTGAGATGAATGGTGGAGAGAATATCCAGCTTATTGTGCGGTTTAATTCTTAGCTTTTAGAAGGCTTTGAACTTTTCCAAAATAATAAGACTTGGGAGTTATTTGCACTATTTTGCTAGCATTAATGAAGTTCTATATAATTTATCAATATGAAGATTGGCTTCTTCCAAGTTTACATGTGATTTTTATTTCTTTGTTTGAGACATGAAGAGTACACAGCTTTTTTACCATTATTAATTGGTAAAACAGTGCATCAGACTGCCAATGCTGCAATATCTCAAAATGGAAGTTAAATAACATGGTGGAAATCCTATGTTCAACAGTATTCAGCAAACAACAATAAAAAAGGGGCAAAAATAAAATAAAATCCACAAGGGGAGAGACACAGCGCGCAAGCTGATATCACACTGCAAATCCCTATTCACACAGCAGGAATATCCCCAAAATACTAAAAAGAGCTCATTGGTCCACCAGGGTACACTGTTAAATATGATAAAAAGTGAAATGCAAATCTAGATAGAGAGAAGGAACATTAAAGCATGCAATCTCTTAGAATTGCTAAATCCCAGCAATATATTAGAATAGCATTTTTAGCATCAAACATGAGGTGGCAACTCACAATTACCATAATACAGTCTCTGAAACATAGGTTTAGCCTTACACAATAGGTGGGTATTGCTTGGCCTGCTGTCGAACTCTTTTCTTGTACTCCGCAGCATCCTGTCGAGAGTTGTGTTCTCTTATATAAGAATATATACTTGGGAAAGAAAATATTAAAACAGAAAGTGCCCCCTATAATGTGTTACTACTATAATGGATTCAATTCTCTGCACTTAAACACAACTGTCCTATATTTGGCAACAACATAAGTCATGGGAACAGGTCGGTAGTAAGAAGTGTTCCCCGGTTCACCATATCCGCCAGTCATATCGTATCTCATCAGGCAAGGACGACTTTGCATCTAGACAATACAGATGTACATCATTACTACACCTGCTTTGCCTCTTTGAAAGAAATGCATGGTCCCTTTTGTATCCTGTTGAGATAGTATGACTGGACCTGATGAAGCACAGAGGCTCATTGAAAATAAAAAGGTATTTTCAAAGGAGAAATTCAGAAAGTACTTCGGGCCATATATACCTGGATGAAGAGGTGATATCCTTCCGTCTGGGCAGGATCAGAAGGATTTGGCTGATCAAGCAAGTCCTGAATTCCCACAAGAATTTGTTTCACGGTTATGGCTGGTCTCCACCCCTACATATACCAGAAGGTTTGTTATGTTATACCAGGGCTTCATCATTATGGCTAGTCTCCAACCCCATGAATAACACTAGCTACAAACTTTTTAGAGCAGCAAAAGGTACTTACACTATCCTCGTTAAGAATGGATAGACAGACAGTTCCAGATGGGTAGACATTAGGGTGGAAGAAATTTGGAGGGAATTTACATTTTGGGGGCTTGCTAGGGTAGTCTTCACTGAAGTGGAGCGTTAGTGGGAAGTAGCCACCCTCCCAATCAGTCTGCAATTACATGATTTGGAAAAAAAAAAAGGTCATGCCCTTTAAAATAGAAAAGAAATTGTGGAAATTAGCACTTTCATTTCCAGCACAAGAATTTTACTAGTCATCTGCCTCACTTTAAAATTTTAAGAGATTCCACACAAGTAAATTAAGCAAGTAGAATTATGAATTTACTGATAAGCCACAATATAATTAATTTCAACATGTTTCCTTTGTCTACACAAATGTACATTAACTAAAAAGCAGCATTTAGAAAGGGGTTCAGTTGTCAATTGTCATGCATAATTGCTTCAAATCTGGCAATTCTTGAGTTTATTGTGTTGGACCTACATGCATCTCATACAAAGACAAGCCCCATTTTCAAAATTTTGTCACAAGCAGGTATAGGGTTAGAACGATTTTAAGGAGCAAATGTTTTAGGAGTCGTTCACATGGTATTCAGATGCAGGATTGTAGTATCATGTGAATCCAACACAAAATACTTAAGCCTGTTTAGGGATATGTTCACAATAAAGACGGGTCTAGAGTTTTCTCATAGCATTTAAAATCCTTAAAGAGTGTTTTCTTAAATTTTAAGTTAGTCAGTCGTGTGTCTAGTCCAAGAGTCTATGGTGCGGACACCACATGACGGCACATCTATGGAGATTATCTTTATCATATATGTTATCTTTATGTGGGTTTATCTTTAGTATTGGATTAGTATTTGAGATTGTTAGGATTATCTTATTAGTATTTGAGATTGTTTAGGATTTGTTTAGGAGAGTTTATCTTTATCATTATGATTCCTAGAAGCTGTATATAAAGCTCCAGATGGTTTCTTTTGTACTTTATAGATTATTATTATTATTGAGATTATTTTCATTGATTTGTTTGGTGGTGATTCCAAACACCTTAGGTGGGAAGCCTAAGGTTCATTGGTAGGACTAATCTAGGTGGGAAGCCTAGGTTGTCCTGCATCAGTCTACTAACATGCTTTATTGTACTCTAAGGAAACTAGACTTTTAAATAATGGAATTATTAAGTGTTTTTGAATATAAAGGCATTGTTGCCTACCATATCACATCATCATCATCGTCACTTCATAAGTCTCTTCATGCTATTTTCTCTAAAGCCCAATGTTCTCTCAACTATACCACAACAAGCCCTTAAATTCTCTACTTTTCTATCACAAAATTCCAGTATTACAGCCTTAAGGTCTCCTCTATACCAAAACAGCCCACCCTAAACTATCTGCCATCTAGAATTTCCTGCAGCCCCATTTCCAATTCTATCAAAGTTCCCACAATCAAGCATAAGGCAGAAGCCCTTTTTATAAGACACAATATTCCTTAAGCTCCAAACCCTTTCCTCCACCAATGCAAACCCCCACAAACTTAAACAATACCAAAATTCCATTCCACCAATTTTTTTTAGTTAATTCCACCAAAATAAGAGTATGTCCGCAGCTTTTCAAATCTCTCCTACAACACCAACCATAAAGATCACTGATTGGACATGGATGCACCAAAGTGAACATTAGAAATGAAAAAAAGAGAGAACCAAAAGAACATATTAAGGGTAACAGACACAAGATGAGATGAAAAACCCATGAAACATCACACAGCAGCAGTGCAACATACTTAATTTCCTTTTTGCACCACCCCCAAAGAAAAGCTTAATGGCAGACAATTTTGGGGGCTTCAAAATCCAAATGAAAAGCTGCAACATTTAGTCTGTCAAGCTGGAAACCAATGTTCCAAGAAAAAATTTCCAACCTTATCTTTCAAAGATCAAAATTAATTCCAGACGTGCCAGACGTCCATCAGTTCTCAGATAATATAGCAGCAATCTTCTGCAGAGAAAAGCTGACATATTTATCAAAGAATGAATTCCCTCTGTATGGATTACACAACAATATGCAAATGACCTAAATGTCAACAGGATGAGACATAGCAATGATGCAGTAAAAGTACAAAAGAGCAGCTAATGCTTTATCAAATGGTTATAAATCACTCAGGATATACAATTATACATACATCAAAAGTACGTATTAAAAAAAAAAAAACCATTGAACATAATTGAGAAAGATCTGAAGATAATAAAATTAGAAGGTAAAAAAATATATATATATATATATTCTTTGAACACATGGACCATTAAGGTTGAGTTGAGTATAATTTAGGTTCAACAATTAAATTGCTCTCAAAACAAAAAAAAAAAAAAAAGTTCACCAATTAATTGTTATACAATATATAAGCGTGCGTGCTTATTAGGATGTGGGAAGAAACAAACGGATTTATGCTTGTACTCCTCCCTCCTCCCCAAATTGAGTGTCCATCTTCACAAAGAGAGTCAAAACATTTATTTATCATCCTATATAGCCCTCACCATTTAAAAAAAAAAAAAAAAAAAACCTCGGTATGAATTCGTGCTAATCTTTAATTTTAATAAAAAAAACGTTCATTTTCTTCTTCAGTGAACATTGTGTGACTTCAAAAAAAAAAAAAAATTGCTCACTTCTGGCGGAGGCAGTACTATGTTCATTGTTTGATGAACTTACTACTTGGGGTTTTGTAATTAAGAAGAATTGTGGTAAATATATTCCCATGGTAGTTGGATTACGAAACGCGATTCACTGGACTCGTAACAGTGTGTGGGAATGGGAATTGATTCGGTTCTATCTTTTAAAAATGAGCAGCAAAACCAAAATTTAGAATTACAGTAAGCCCACCAAATTCAAAAGGAAAATGCTAAAGGTACTACCAATTTAACCATAAAAGGCTTACATACTGACATGGCAATGAAACGCAGCGCCACATCAACCACAGAATAAATAAATTCATTAATTACCCTTTATGTTTTGTGTTTAAAAGTTGACTTGGCAAAATTTGTAGTACCCTAACCCTAAAATCACTCAATTCAAAATGAAGATCCAAAACGCTGTTGGAGTATGTACCATGTAATCTCTCAGTCTAGGTAATGAATTTTTTTTTACCTTAAATTATCTTCAATTCAAACTTAACAGTCCATGCCCATACTAATTATATACCAACAAACCAAACATAAATATAGCATTTCACAAAATAAAAAGCACACAACAAAGAGAGTATGAAAATTTTTTGAGAAAAAAAGAAGGAAATGGAAAAGTTAGGGTTCAGATATAGAAGGTGAGAGAGATTACACCAGCTTTGCCAGGGATAGTGCAATGCCAAACCATCAAATTGACCGTACCATCGGTCAGAGTCTCTGGCTTCGCAACAAAACCCTAGATTACAATAACCCAAACCACAAATTATTAAAATAAATTCCCTCAAATGCAACAATATTAAAAAAGAGAGAGAGAGATTAGTACGGACATGTGGATGGTTTTTACGCCAAGCCTTTCGCTCCTCAGCAAGACGACCACGAGCGATACCTCCAGACATGGTTTTCTCTCTCTCTCTCTCTCTCTCTCTCTGTGTATGAAAGTGTTTTTTGTGTTTTCTTTGTTTCTCACTTTGTTGGTGGACTGTTGTAGAGTTTGTGCATTTTTTAAAGAGGAAGAGAGCAAACTCGCTTCCTACCTAAACTATGCTTCCGATTCTGCCCCTAACCAAGAAATTGGACCAGCTCTACTTTTCGTTCGCCAACGTACGGCCCAGATTTCTTCAAGCTGGCATATTTGTTCCTTTTATGTTTTTTTTTTTTTTTTCATTATAAAATTTGGCATTAGAAAGTCAAATTGATGCAAACTTCCTTTTTTATTTTTTGGTTTTCTAAATTCTCGCGTGAGAATCACGCCTCTTTGTCACTTTCGCATGACGCACGCGTTTTCTTTTGTCGTGATCGTATTGGGATTAGCGAGACGTTGACTCACATTATGAACATGGGCTTGGGTTCACTTTCTCTACTTGTCTTCGATTGATGGGCTTAGTTAGGCAGCCCATTGCATTATATAAATAATTAGGTGTAAGCCCAAAGCCATACCAAAATTCACGAAGTGGATATGGCCTATGGATGATACTCCGCTGAGTAAAGGCTTATCTCCTATCACACAAGTATGCCCATAAATAGTAGAGAAATGTTATCATAAAAAAAAAGTAAATTATAGTGGTAGGTTTAAATTAGAATCAGTAACAACTTATGTTATAAGATTTTGGTTGTTAAATTGTAAACGTACTTTCACTCACATCATGTGCTGAAAGAAAGAAAGTTGAGCAAAATGCAATCAGCACAATGTATGAACCGTGTTTTAGCCCTTTCGTTGCCCTGTGCTTTGCAAGGCTTGGTAATGAGCCCAACTGGCCCTCATCCAGCCTATTAACAAGCTTATATTATTGTGCACTGCTTCCCACTACAATTTATTCTTTTTTTTTTTTTTTTTTTTAATACTACATTTTTCTTTTAACTTTTTAACTTATTTATAATCTTTTAAATTCTCATTTTTTTCTAAATACAAATATACTTCAGCCAACTTTCAACAAATTGCATCCAACAAACTAAACTCGCCCATGTAATCCTGAAAAGAGACATGTCATTTCTACTAGTAATTTCAAATAGGCAAAATCATTATTGGTGCCCAGACCCACCTAGCCAGATATTAGGTTTTGAAAGGAGCTCTTAGTTTAGTTATACTTATCTTTATCCGAATCATTTACATTAATCCACTATAGACTAGTAATATCACAATCAAGATGCACATGAGCTGGCTTTCAAGATTAATCACCGCAATTATTGTGTGCTCTCTCTATGGCCAAGTACACTTAACATTTCATCTATGGTTGAGGACCTTGAAAATGAAACTCAAAACTCTTGCGTGTAAAGGAAAAGACCATGTCAACAACATATCAAATGCTTAGGTTCACCTTGTTTGACTAATATTATTGTGGCAATTATAGTTGCTCTTTTCCAAAGTTAAATGCCCAATTACATTTTGTTTTTTTTTTTTTCCCGACTTTGAATTGCACTCACTATTAGGGCTTTATCATTAATTTATGTCAATCCGAGCCATAGGATCTCCAAGACCCATTGGTATCCCCTTTGTAAGACATGCAAAAATGACTTGCAAGTTGCAACACCCGCTTGCATAATTTGTTTTATCATTATAATTCTAGTTGGAGTGGAATGACTTTGACATATATGATATATCCATGTGGATATAGCTTAATGTTATAGGTACTTTCTTTTTTAATCTCCAACATTTGATGGTTTTAAATTAACTTCAATGAGGTAGTAAATGTTATGGAAGGAAGAAAGGCAAAAAAAATAAAATAAAGAAAACAGGATAAACGTGCACTCTTGGTGTGATGGTCACTCCACAAATATGAATGCTTATGAGGTGTGACGGTTAAGAGTCGGGGTTTAAATATAAAAAAGAGAAGCATGCCTTCTTTTTCAGTACTACGTACTTGTTATAGTTTGATTCAAATTTTGCATTAATCGGATACAATTTTAGGTCTAAAGCAATAATTTAAATGTAATTTTTTTGGGTTAGATTTGGTTATTTTTAGTAAAAAATTAACAATAAAATCACCCAATAACCTTAACATTTACTAATGAAGATGGGTTCACTTAAGAGCATATTAATTATAGATTTTTCCACATTATTTGATAAAGAATCATATATAAAAAAATGAAATAAACTTATTGATCTTAAAATGTAACTTGTGTTGATTCTCAAAAAAAAAAAAAAAAAAATGTAACTTGTGTTAATAAGTAAAGGATAGTGAGAAAAGGAATGATTTGGTGATGACTTATTGATAAAATATGCTTTTAATTAGAGATAGACTGAAAGTGTATGTGTTAATGGTTTTATGGTGATTGGTTGTAAGAGCTACTTTTTGAGAGAAAAAAATTTCATTGAAATATAAAAATACTTTTTATTTGTTTATTTATTTATTTATAATTAGTAAACGATGAAATGACTTTTTTTATAATTATTTCTAAGATAGAGAAAGGGGGAAAATAAAATATATATCATTTTAGATTTTATATAAGTACAGTATTATACTATAAAAATAAAATTAAGGGACCCTCTTCCATCTTGGGGCCTTAGACAATTACCTAAATTTTCCACCATACTCAAATTTCTATTACGCTTTCTTAGAGTTTGACTCAAATACTATTCCAATTTGGTTTGAATTTTCTGGCATAGAAGCAAGTTTATTCTTTATCAAAGAAGTAAGTGAAGAATTCATGTCTATCAGGAAATATGTATTGAGGTCTTAAAAATAGACGATACCACAAAGTGTTCGATGACTTAAATCCAAATGTACCCTACTTCACTACATAAAGAGTAACTTAGAATTAGTTTGAGATAATTGATCAATATATAAACTGCAGGGACAGGATTTGAGCACTTCTTCTGTTGAATAAATGAATTTAGGCCCAACTAGCTCAATACAATAAATTTATAAATAATGGGTTTAAGAACTAGGCCTTAATGATGATTACAACAACTAGACATGGTTACAAATAGATTGAATAACGAGGATGTGGACTAAAGTGTGAATTTCTATTCCTCAGCCCCCACTTGAGGAACTAGTAATTCTTATTATTTCTTTAGTGCTTGACTACAAAGGTTTCAAGGATGATGTCATATTCTTTACTTTTCTTTTTCTCCCTCCTTCTTTTTGGAGGACTTCTTACATTATATACTCCCTCTTAGTTGATCTTAACCTTCCATTTGTTGATCATACATGTCACTATTTGAGTGTTTGTCCCATCAACCGCCTTCCTAAGCTTTCTGTGAACTGTATCAACCTAGGCAACACTGTTCAGGGGTCATTTCCTCATTAATGTAGCCAGAATGTTAGTTGTGGACATTTAATGTGGAGGTGACAGTTTTTCCTTGAATTGCTTCTCTACCATGCTTCCATGGCTGACCCATTGTACTTGTCTTTTTCTTGGGATACTCTGGAAGGCTGCCTTTGATGGCATGCTGCTCTTCCCTTTGATGGTCTCGGTTGGCCGAGGACCTCGGCGATGTTTCTTGACAATTTGGGCTTTCTACGTTCATCCTCGGACGTTTCTTCCTCCTCAGCATGGGTCTTGAGTTTATTATAAAGTGAGCCGGGGTTGCCAAATTCTTTGACCCCACATAAACATTTTTCTTTGTGAATGTAGTCTATTGTCAAATCATGTAAAATATTGTTAGTGTTATTCTTTTGAGTGTAGTTGTGTTTATTTTCTTTATAGATTTTTATTTTACTTGTTTGTGAGATCTGTCTCAATTCTATATTAATTATTTACAATCAGTTTTATGTAAGAGTGCTTTTAGAGAAAAGAAATGATATGTCCACAACATTTTTACAACAAATCCGAGGTGACAGGTTGTTATTAGTTGTTATTGTTGGAGTAAAAAAGTAATTTTAGTGTTAAGTTCAAATTTGAACCAATAACAACTAATTATCATTTATAATTTATTGTAAAAATGTTATGGACGTGATACCTCTCTTTAGAGAGCTCTTTAGAGAGTGTTTGTGCAACAAACTGGTATATATAAAAGTTTCCACTATTACGATCATTTTGTTAATGTTGCATTCACTATACTTGATACTCCTTCGCTTTGCATTTTATATATCAACTTTGTTTATTTGCTGCATCATTGTAAAAAAATAAGCTTCCAATCGGTGTAAAGAAGCACAACTTTCACACTAGTTGATGAGTTCTTCGAATTGATTATTACTATATTCTCTCTATGGGGATCCGGAGTTAGGCAGTTATGGGGCCATTGAGGAACCCACTCTGGACTCGCCACACATCGATCATTGTATATACAATGAACGTAAAAACTTAAAAAGTCTCACACATTATATATGTGGCTAAGACATAAATACATTAGCTTTCCAATCTAGGATTCTCCTCCTTGATTCTACGCTTGTTGCCATGTGTCTTTCACGTAGTGATGAATATTGACAGCCAATGGGAAACTGTTTCATAATTCAAAGTTGAAAAAGCTGATGAGTTTATTGCAAAGTTATTTTCATTGGAGTTGCTGTCACACACTGCCAATAAAGAAGATCATGTTAAGTGTTTCAAAGCACAATATGATGGGAACTTACAGCAGTCGGCAGTGCACATGCAATTATTGACAAATGCTTTGATTACGAGCTGGAAAGAAAGAAAGATAAAGCTAAGAGCCATATAAAGCTTGAGAGTCATTGCAGTTAACGACCAAGACAATGCATGATTCAGCACAAAAAGCAAAGAACAATGACTGGGCTAGTTTGGGACGATGAGAGGACCACAGCTATAGTAACATTAGTACCATAAAAATCTTGCTTTTTCTCTGTATCTGATACCCACTATGCGATGCCCTATGTACTCGAAGTAAGGCGCTGATTAACACAAACTAAAGTCCAAGAGCAATGCTACAAGTAGCTTTAGCAGTTTGCACTCATCCTATTCTATTAGAAAGTCTGAGAATCTGAGATAGACAGATTTAGTGCCACTATCAGCTAAAACTCAGTTATTTGTGGCTGCAATTAGATTACTAAAAAGGAACCAAAATGGTGATCGATCGAATCAAGAGGATCGATCGAGCATGTGATGAAAAGGCCCACATGTGCAGAAAGCACAATGACAAAAAGAAAGGTGAGTTATCATACTCATCCACTAAGGCTCTTACATTACAATGGATTAATGGGACCGAGAGAGAGAGAAGCTCAAGGGTTTGTTTAACATGATTTAGTGTGCCAAATGTCAGTCCTGATTGCTTGGTAAACTTATGGTTTTACGGTGTCTAGGATCTTACCATACACAGTAAAAAGAAAATCACGAATCCGTACTTGGAAGTCTGCTAGAAAGTCACTTCACCTAGATCATGTTTTTCCTCACTCGTCTTTTTGTTTTTGAGAAATGAAAAAGGCCTCACTGAATAATTATCACTCCACGTCTAAGGTACAAATTAGGTAAACTCAAGGGTATTACTAACACATAACAAGACATATCATTATGTGTACCCAAATTTTATACTGCTGAGTGCTGAGTTAGCTTAGACCAAATACTAAAACAACTCATAACATAAAGTTACAAGAGCTAGATGGAACTCCAACCTTTGAGCAAGTAGGGCTTTCGACGGTTTCTTACCATTAAGTCACACTCACCAATGGTTTTTTGTCTTGAATTTATTATCTGCCGATAGTATCATTTACAATTCCCAAATAATTGTGTGATTAATCAAATTATTGTCATCCTTATGACTATGAGAATAGACTTATTAAAACTTTCTTTTCTTTTTTTCCATTTTTGCCTTTTCACTAATTAACTTTAAGGTTAAGCAAGAGCCAAGGGCCTTGTAGCTCGATTGACACATCTTCATGCACAAAGTGCTTGAGGATTTAATGGAGAAAGAGTTCAAGTTGTAGAGTTAGCATCGTATTGTAATTATCTTTAAAAAAAAAAAAAACTATACAGGTTGGTTATAATCTATGTCCTTTTACATACACTAAATCACTAATTAATCTTATCCCAAAAAAAAAAAAAAAAAAATCACTAATTAATATTTCGTGTCTTTATAATATCCTCACAATTATTTGGGAAACACACTATGTTATTTGAAATGTTATATATACAGAATTTTGTTTAGAATCAAATGGTCAAGATAAATAATTTACCAAGTAACAATGTCTTGGAAGCAACGTCTTTGTATTCTAAAGGACCAAAGCAATGTGTGTGAAATGCATGTTTGATGCTTTAACCTGACTTAGCAGTTAATTTTTTGTTTTCTTTTCAGTGGATGTAGGGTTACAAAAAAGAAACCACCAAAGTAAATTTGGCGGTGAGACCCATGGCCAACAATTGCAATCTTAGAATTTATGTTTTGATGGTGGTGCTAAAAGTCAGTACCCTTTCCTTTTTTAAAAGAAAGAAAAAAGAAAAAAAAAAAAAGTTAAGTTTCGTTACACACATATTCTATGGGTTTTAATTCGAATTAATGATCATATCCTTCACTTTTTTCCTTACTATGAAAAGAGATACCATTATTTGAATTATTGAATTAGAGTTCATTGGCAATGCAATTATATTTCTCGCTTTTATCTTCGTGCCTAAGGGCAATGCACTTCAAGTCTAATGACATTTGCTACAGGGTACAATAGACCAAAAATTCTAGAGTTTGATTTGACCATTTCTTTTCATAGTAAGAAAAAAGTGAAGGGTAAGATCATTAGTTCCTAATGCTAATTAGGCGCTAACCTAATAACCATTTGTATCTATCTATCTTGCATTCTAGTCAGGGGAAGGACTCAAATAAAATTTTGATTGCACAGCTGTTGAAGGCATTTTTTAAAGGACATTACTTAAGACTAGTGTCTTATGCACCGGACTCAATACAATACAGCCAAGTGTCCGATATTTACGACATATATAACCAACCGTATTGTATCAAGTCCACTGCATAAGACACAAGTTCTCCACAACATACTACAAGCAAGCCTTTTCTGTCCACACAAGTAAATGACTCTTTTTGAGTTTTTTCCACTATCTTTTGCACTTTTTAGTCAAGGAAGAATTCAAGTAGAATTTTTTTGCCCCGCTCTAGGCATCATTAGAAGGAAGCACTTAACAAGCCAGACTAGCTTGCACAAATTCTACATTTTTTTTTTGTTTTTGAATAGCACAAATTCTACATTTTACCACAAGAAGCATGCACTATGCAGCAGCCTTTATTTACACAGGTGAATGCCTTTTTACCTATCCAAAAAGACCAAAAAAACTGTCGGGGTAAAATTAAAGTTTTTTTGAAGGTAAGGTAAAATTAAAGTTAGTTGAATTGTTTTTAGCTCTTTGCAAAGTTTGAATTCTCATTGCTAGTAATCGTAATTCAATTCATATTGGTTCTCTCTCTCTCTCACCCACTCTCTTTTTTTTTGTCTTCCTAATTATACCTAATCTCATAACTCATAATCATGATCTTATCAACTAATAAGGTTGGAACGATTTGTCGGTGCAGACCCATTTACCAAGACATACATTAACAACAAGATTATGCAAACATCACATTCTTAAAACTAATTGATCCAAAATCAAATTGGTCTAAGTTGAAATCATTTTTGTGGGGCCTCCTAATACTAGTTTCTTGGTACATGTACAAAGCTAAACGGTAGGATTGGACAGAATCCAATGGTCAGAAAGTTGGTGAAGAAAAGGAGCTCTTTGTATTTTTCTCCATTTCTTTCGGACTAAGCAGATCAACAGCTATGTCGGTCAGCATGCATAACAGTTTGCTTCACTTGCGTTTTACCATTAACAAATTCAAGCAAATTGATAAATAATATTAAGACAGAAGCGTAGTTTCTGACATTATCTTTCTTATGGGTGTACTTTACGTCAATACACTATACCAGAAAGGGGCAAAAAATATGCTTTCTTTTGTGGGAAAAATATCTGTATTTTGATAGTCATCACTGGGCTTTAGGTACGTAGAAAAAATTATTATGTAATTCTTTCAATATATTTTTTATATTTAAAAAATAAAATAAAATCTTTCAATAGATAAATAAGACAAAAACCAATGTTCCTTACAATTTTGTGTTCAATCACAAAAGTGGCAAATGAAGTCTACAAAGTCTGCAAGACATTGAAAATTTCTAATTCAAAATGTTAGGTTTATTAAGTTGAAAATTTTCCATGAATTGTAATCATTCTTGATAGAGTCGGTAATGAGTTATATATTAAAAGAAGAAGAAAATGTAGACTTTGACTCTGATTCAATCAATATTCGATTGATCGAAGCATTGGTTTCATTATACTCTTGATTGTGGCTTGATCAATCGAAACAAGGTTCTTGACACTTTCTTGATAGCGGTTCACTTGATCGATATATAAGAATTGTGAATTTGATTAATGTTAAATAAGTTGACTGTTGAGTTAAAAGTTGTGCCTTATATATGCAAATATATAAAAGAGTTTTAACAACGTGTGTTTTTAGGGTATACATTAATAAATTATTTCAGAAAACTTTTTATAAAAAAAAAAAAAAATTACAAACTTTTTTGATAACTTTTTCAATTCCCCATAAAATGTTTCAAAAAATGGATGATTAATGTGTGCTTTAAGAGTGTAATTATTTATAAATGAAATATGGTAGATAAAAAACTTTAGAGAGAAAATACGAAAGAAATTTTTTTTAAAGTGTAATTGGTAAGATGAGGAAAAAGAAAAATAAATGGTAGAGTTCAAATATTTTTTCTTCAAGCCCATCAAAAAGTTTTAGAGAGAAAATGTTTAGATAAAAAACTTTCCTCCGCTGGTTACCTTTCACAGTCCTCCTTCTTTTCTTTTTTTTTTTTTTTTTTTTTTTACACGTTTTGTTTTGTTTTGTTTTTTTTTTTTTTTTAACGTGTCAGGTGTTTCTTTTTCTTTTTTCTTTTTTATTTTAAAATTTTCCTTCTTTAGTTTTTTTTTGTCCTTTTCCTTTTTTTTAAATCTCCCTTAGTTTTTTTTTTTTTGGTACTTCTCTGTACACTTTTGGTGCTTTTATTTTTTTTTGTTCATCTGTATTTTTTTTCTTATATGTTATTTTTTTTTATCTATTAGGGGCATGGAAGTAAGTTTATACAAACTATATTTTCTATTATTCTATTTTTTTACTCTCAAACCAAACACTACAAGGGAAAACTAAAAACTTTTCTATCCTCTCACTTTTCTATCATCTCCTTATTTTCTATTTTTTCACATTTCTACCCCTCCAACCAAACCAAACGGACTTTAAGGGTATACATTAACTGGACCCATATATAAAATGACTTATTAGTACAACTTATTCTATGGGTTTCAGTTAGTACAACTAGTAAAATATTTAATGATTGAATAAGAGATCTAGATTCAATTCCTGCTTATACCAAAAACCAATTGGTGTATTGGTTTGATGATAAAGAGCTATAATTTTGTATCTTGGTATGATAACAAAAAACTGTCATCCGGAGCGGATGTCATAAGTTGAAACTTTCTATAAAAAAAGAGTACAACTTATTCAATTTATAAATTCTTATATATCTTTTTACATGATTTATAGGCCTTGGTTTTTTGTTTTTTGTTTTTTGTTTTAATGAGATAAAGAGTAAAAAGATAGTTAAAATCACATATATGAAATATCAGAAAAGATAACATTACTCGTGCATTAGCACTTAAACCCTAATTATTCTTTTTTTATTAAAGTAATGGATATTTCACAAATATCTTTTATGTAATGAGAATGAGATAAACCTGATGAGTTATGCCTTGATGGACAGTACTTTTTTTTGTTTTTATAGGCTTTTCTGAGTATAGATTAATAACAGTTCCTAATTGCACGTTCGAATTCAGTAATTGTAGGCACCAAATTTCATTGGCCTACTCTGTGGGCTGTTGACAATTTTATAGACAATGAACTGTGATTCAATAACTCAAATTTTATCCATAAGCAACCACTTTGTCTCATCATGAATTTTCATCTTCAAGCTCGTGTAGTCACAGATACACCCCCTTGGTCTAATGACTTATGAGAATGCTGATTTTGTTTGTCTGTCCTTACTCCTTGTCGCCATCCCCACACCACATAAAAGATATATATATATATATATATCTCTCTCTCTCTCTCTCAGAAGAGAGACTTTTAAGTCAGCTATAGAATCCCAAGTCCTAACACTTTATTTGTACATCTACCTAGCTAGTTTTCTTCCCGAATATCTTAAATTTCAAACAATACCTTGATTCTGTCCATTTTTGTGTGGCTGTGCCGTGTGTATTTATGTTTGTGGTTTGGAGTAGGGTTCATTCAGAAGAAAGGAATAATGGAAGGAGAACAAAAAAAGGTAACTATACCATACCGCAACAAAAATATGTGAAAGGCTTGACTTATATTACATCAATATCATAATATAGCCACTAAAAATCAATAAAGTTGTCATACACGCCTTAGAAACTTGTTATTTAATAGAGATTATAAGATAGTTTAGAAAGCACAAAATAAAAGAAGTTTGAAAGTGAGTTTCAATTAGCTCAATTAGTAAAATTTATTTTCATTGAATAAGAGATTTGAAATTTAATTCTCACATACATAAAAAATTAATCGGTATGTAAGACTGATAATAAAGAACAACCATCATGGCCTACATCAAAAACCAATCATTAAATAATAAATCTAAACTTCAATTCTTGTCTATATCAAAATCTGATTGTTAAATAAGAAATCTGTATTTCAATTATCGTCTTTACCAAAAATCAATGAATGTCTAATTAAACATTTTGGCTTGATGAGAAAGAGCAATTATTATGAAATTGACATCATAAATTTAAAATGTTATCTATAGATAAAAAAATAAATAAAAAAATTTCCTTAAAAAGTTAGAAGAAAATGGAAAATTACCTAATCGTCTAGGAGCGGGACTTTTTGGGACCTCAGTACCTCACTTCCTTAGAGGTTGTGAAGTACTGAAGTAACCAAAGGATGACATGTGAATGAGGGCCCAAAAGCTGCCTATTGCTTATGCAAAAATAATCGTGGCCATCGCTTTCGGTCCCGACCCTATGACTTTTTTTAAACTCTATCCACTTTCCATCCATTGGGTCCAAAAATGCCATCCAGCCTTTATATGATCTCGTCGGCTAGGAGCCTAGGACTAGGACTAATTCTTCTGCTGCTGTATTCTCTCAAAACATTTTTTTTGTTTTTTATTTTGAAAATAGAAAATAGTTTGGTGCTTGGGACAAAATTTATTTCCATTTACGAGGTTTCTAACTACATATATTCTATATTTTGTTTTTGCCGATTGTAGGAATACGTCTCTGTTTTCTAGAAACTTTTAGAGAGTTTATCGTTTTTTTACAATGCATTTTGTGATTAGTTAACATCAAGTAAGTGATCAATGCGTCAGCCATACATGAAATTAGAACAAGGAAGCATTAGACACCAACAATACACGGCCTCAATGATTGACGTTAATACTCAAAAGTCAATAGACAATACATATATACATTGTTGGATGATTTAGATCATCAAGCGTGTCATGTTGCATAATTCTCCTCAAGGTGTGAACACCAAATGATTGAGCCTCCCATGTTATACAATTCTTCTTGAGGTGGACTAGCTGATCAAGTTTCATGGGTTAATTCCAATCCACATTTAAGTACTAGTATTATATATTATATATTATTTGGATGGGTTTGTTTCAGCATATAAACTAGTGTGTATATATATATATAGTCTAATTTGGCTTAAAAAATAAGTAGGCTAAATACTTTAGAATAAGATTTTTATTTTTATTTTTTGTTCATAAAAAAAAAAATCTTATTCTAAAGTATTTAGCCTACTTATTTTTAAGCCAAATTAGACTATTAGGCTTTTACCATTTCGTGTTGGGATCCTGATCGATATGACTAATGTTTAGATATGACTGAACTCACTTGAGTGAGCACTGACGATTCCCTATTATCCCATCCTCATTTACAACTCTCAAGTTTTGGTTCCTTATTTGGTATTTGTTATGGTTATGTCTAAATAGAGTCTTCTATAATCATAGGTTCTATTTAACTCAATTAATAAAGTTCTTTGTCATCGAACAATGAACTTGGATTCAAATCTTGCATATATTAAAAAGAAACCGATTGATATTTGACATAATATTGAAGAGCAATCATCATAGGAAAAAAATCAAGTTACATTTGGTATAATTTTAAGTAACATTAATTACATCATTAAATAACTTTTAATGGAATTGATTTAAAAAAATAAACATTGTTTTTTTTTTAGTAAAAAAATAAAAAAAAAATAAAAAAACATTGTTAGTTTACATTATTATTATTATTTTATATTCTTAACACATATGCCATATTTCATGCCATTCGAATCTTCCACATGAAAATATCCAATAAATTTAAGCTATTCCACATTGAACTATATTCTTTTAAGAAATATACATGTGCTCTTCTAATCACATTCTTGAAAGATTTGAATAATTTTTTTTTTTGACAAAGTTTTAAATAAGTTATGTTATTAATTATTATTACTTCAAGATTATAATGTGAGAAGACCAAACTTTAGTATAGGTTATTAGTATTGGTGTACACAACAAATTTCTACAATAAGATGTACTTAGAATCGTATCATTGACATAATTTTTATTAACATCAATCACAACATACTAATTAAACAATTATAAGAAAAATAATGAAGTTTTTGTTTATCTCTCATACTTCTTTGTGTTATTAGAAGTTAAGAAAATTATTATATAAAACGGTTTTATGAGGTTTATGTTTCAATGACACGTGGGTCTTATTGAGACATAAACCTCATAAGATACGTCGGCAAAATTCTTGATACTCTTATTTTTTTGAGGTTCTTTAGAGTAATAATATTGCATGAAAAATATTTTTATAATTTGATAAAGCAGAGGAAAAGAAAAAAAAAGGAGTCTAGACTCTAGAGCGGTACAGAGGCATTTTCCCGAAAAAAGAAGCGGGCGTTTTTGGGTTTTTGCAGAATAAAGGAAGCAAGTGTTGGACGCGGGGGATTGGAGCATAGCAATTGGCCAAAAAAACCCCATTGTTTATAGTTTATTAAACAGAGAGTCAAGGACTATATAGGATGCCACTGCCAGCTAAGCTTGAACAACAGTTGAGAGGGTAAAATGGTAAAAATGAAGAAAGCGAAGTGTTCCAACTTGCCAACAACAATAACACACACCGCCGTGGCCTTTTGAGTCAGCCAGTCAGTCAGAGAGAGAGAGAGAGAGAGAGAGAGACTGAGAGAGAAACAAAGAAAGCAAAACAGACAGAGAGAGTGACTGAAAGATTGTAGAACAAGGAAACCTCATCAAAAAACAAATATATATATATTTGATAAAAGTAGTAGTTGTTGTTGTTGTGGTTTCAGTTGCAGTTACAGTTAGCTCCTTCTCTGCCTGCCTTCTGTTACTAATCGTTTGTTGTTGTCGTTGTTGTTGTTGTTGCTTTTTATTCAAAGTTCAAACAACCTCTTAACAACCTCCATTACCACCACCACCTTGGTGTTCCACAACATTCACTTTTGTTGCTATATCATTGTCCTCTTCGTCTCAATCAATCTCCCAACTGATCAGACCAAATTCCTAACTGAATTAACATTTGCTAGCTACTCTACCCACCTCTCTTCTGTTTTGTTTCTCTTCTGTTCGTCATTTCTTTGAAGTGAAACCAACGACGCATGGAAGCATCTGAGAATTGTAGTGTTAAGGTTGCTGTTCACATACGGCCCCTCATTTCCGATGAGCGCCTTCAAGGTTGTAAAGAATGTGTTACTGTCACACCCGGGAAACCTCAGGTACTCTACTCTTCACTGCATTTTGGGTTATTATTGAACTTGGAAGTTGGAGCTGTTTTGTTTCTATAATGGGTTTTGTTTTTTTAACCTAAAAGGTAAAAAAACTATTTATAATTTTGTTCTGTCTTTTTTCGCGCAGAAGTGAATCAATTCTAGGTGTTTTCTACTTGCATTTTTGGTTAATAGTGAGTGTTTGGTGGTCTGTACTCTGTACTGGTTTTTTTTTTTTGGGTGATAGCTTAGACTTAGAATATTGAAAGAATACTACTGTGCTCTTTGACCAGTTCCTTCATTAGTCTACTGTATGTCTACGTTTGTTTCTTTGACAAATCTGAATGTGCTCAAATGTCCGATTAGTAGTTGGATATAGTCTTTAATACTTACTGCCTATTTGTATTTGGCTCATTGGCATGAATGCTAAATCCGCTCCGAGCTGCTCAACTAAACAAAACCAGCAGTTTTTTTTTAAAATTGAGGTCTGAGGCACTTCCATGGACTGGTCACCCTCCGGCCTTTTTTTCAAGAGCAAAAAAGAAAGAAGGAAAGAAAGAAAGAAAAAAGACTTCGAAACGAGGAAATCCGCTTAATAATAGGGGTGACCCTTATTGATGAAAGATGAGAGAAAGTTGTTTGAGATGGTTTGGTCATGTTCAGAGAAGAGCGATTAATGCATTATAAGAAAGAGTGAGTTGATTCAAGTTGAGGGAATGAAAAAAGGTAGAGGAAGACCAAACATAACATTATTAGAAGTAGTTAAAAAAAAAAAAAAACCATGTAATTAAAGAAGTAACATAGGCTGTCACTTTGGATTGAATAGAATGGAGGTAAAGAATACATGTGGCCAATCCTGACCAATCTATTGAGATCCATAGCCAACCCCAAAAATTTTGGGACCAAGGCTTTATTGTTGTTGTTTGTGAGCTGATATTGCGTCATGCGAGATACAGGGGCATCTTTGAAATTTTTTTATCATAAAGAGCAATTTCAGTTTGTGAAAATGTGTGCTGATATAATGAGTCAAATGTGAAAATTTAAATTGCTAAGTCACAATTTTTGTGGTTTAAACGCCTCATGATTTTAGATGAACCTATGTCTATGTCTTATTGCAATTACATGGAATATTTTTATGTTGATAGTTCCAACAAAATTTTCTTTACTGTCTAAGTTGCTGGGAATGTGATCTTAGTTTTTACTGTGGAGCAGTTACAGATTGGTTCTCATTCCTTTACATTTGATCATATCTATGGAAACGGTGGATCTCCTTCATCTGCCATGTTTGAAGAATGCATTGCTCCACTTGTTGATGGTTTATTCCAAGGATATAATGCTACTGTACTGGCTTATGGTCAGGTAATGTCTATCCTATCAAAAAAAGAAGAAGAAGTTTTGAGCAGAACAATATCTCTCATGCAGTCTCATTTTCTATTGGTTATTGATGTATAAGTATGCTGCAGACAGGATCTGGGAAAACATATACCATGGGGACTAGCTTCAAGGACGGTTGTCCGACAGGACTGATTCCTCAAGTTATGAATTCACTATTCAACAAGATTGAAATATTGAAGCATCAAACAGAATTCCAGTTGCATGTTTCTTTCATCGAGGTATGTTCATTATATGATTCATTGTCTGCTTAATACCAAGATATTTCCTCAGTCACATGCTTTAGAACACGTTAATTCTTTCTGAAGCTACCGATTTCCCTCTTCAATGCATATTCAATGGCCCAAAAGAAGTACAACAGGGAAAAATTCTTGAGCATTCTTGATTTTTAAATGTGATCAATAATATGTCTATTGACATGGCTGTTTACATGGGTTCTTTTAAGGAATCCACTTTGAAACAGTGCTTGCATTTGCAAGTGTGATATGGTGGGCAGGCTATCCATTTCTTTTCATAGATTCCTGCAGTTTATTATATTCTTACTATGATACTAATTACAATGTTTGAATATGAAGATCCTGAAGGAAGAAGTAATGGACTTGTTGGATTCTGTATCTATTAGCAAATTGGAGACTGCTAATGGGCATACTGGAAAAGTTTCTGTTACTGGGAGGCAGCCAATTCAAATTCGTGAAACCTCAAATGGAGTTATAACACTAGCAGGATCAACTGAAATTGCTGTTAGTACATTACAGGAAATGGCCACTTGCCTGGAGCAAGGATCTTTAAGCAGGGCAACTGGGAGTACAAATATGAACAACCAGTCCAGGTAAAATTTTGTCTTTTCTGCCTACTTATAATTATACGCTAGCATATGAGACCATTTTTGCATGGGTATGTGTAAACACTGAAACATTCAATTTTCCACTAATCACTCATTGTAGAGCTGGGTTGAAGGTATTTCATCATAGTTTTGTGGGATGTGACATTGTTACTAAGTGAACTTCTTAGTATCATTGACAATGATGCAATTGGTTCATATTACACATTCAGAGTATTTTTAGCTTCCGGATTTCAGGTGCAATTCTTTGTTCGAAAAAGTATGAATATTAAGTGAAAGACATCCGATAATGATCTTGAGGCTGGTTATTTTTAGTAGTGAATGTGTGAAACTTTTGCTCATCAAATTTTTGTTTCTAAAATGTGATTTTCTCCATAAATTTTGTTTTAGAAAGTTTTGATTGAAGTGATACATTTGAATGCTAGGAGAGGCTAATTTCATGGTTATGCCTTATGAGTAAATCTCATAATCTAATGGCACGTGGTTTCCATTTGCGTGTTTGTACTAGTCGGTCACATGCTATCTTCACAATCACATTGGAGCAGATGCGCAAAATCCATTCAGATGTTCCTGGCTGTGACTCCCCGGAGGAGGATATGGGTGAAGAATATTTTTGTGCAAAGCTCCATCTGGTAGATCTCGCTGGATCTGAACGCGCTAAAAGAACAGGTTCTGATGGTCTTCGTTTGAAAGAAGGTTAGTAAAATTGCTTATTGATATATTCCTATTGTCTTTTATTTATAATCATAACGAAATAAAATCTCTGTTTTATTTTTGTGAACAGGTATACACATAAATAAGGGACTTCTTGCACTTGGTAATGTCATTAGTGCATTAGGGGATGAGAAAAAGCGGAAAGAGGGTGTGCATGTCCCTTACCGAGACAGCAAACTAACTCGACTGTTGCAGGTTGGATTAATGTTATGTCTGGTATATAAATTTGTATAGAACTATCAGTTAACTCATAAATTCCACATGATGGTGTTGAGATGGAAAAATGATTTGAATTTCTGGTGGTCTATATCAACCTCTATCTTTCTCATAGAAATGTTTTTTCAACCAAGGAAAATATAACAATTGTCTGCATATGTTAAATGCAACACTGTAAAACTTAAGTTAGAATTAGGTAGAGACAGGTTCCTGGCTTCTGTTGACCACTGGGCTTGATAAATTCTTAATCCATTGTTTTTAGTAGTGATTCACTAATACTTTCCTGATATAGCTAAGTTAGGTTTTAATACTTATCACCGTATCAAGGCTGGGATTTGATGAGTTTTGAGATAGCTTGTTAAGGACATCAGTTGATAGTGATTTTAAAGATATTGCTTTTAACCTTAATATCCAGGTTTCACAAATGAGTGTATTTGTTGTTCTTACAAATAAATAACATTATGACTATTTTATTCTATTAGGATTTATATAGTATTAAGTAATTAAGAACAATGTTTCAGTTTTTGCTTGGTTTTTACTTTCTTTCTTCTTCTATGATAGTTTTCTGATTGAGGTTCTTTTATGCATGTTGGCAGGATTCACTTGGTGGAAACAGCAAGACTGTCATGATAGGTAACCTCCAAGTGATTGTTTAATTGTTCAAGAACTTTGGTCCAGGGATTACAATTATACTAGAAATAGTTACACACACATGCACACACAAAGAGATAAGATATATATTCAAGATTTGCCTTGCAAAAAATTTAAATAGAACTGAGTTTTCTTCTCCTTACTTTGGTTTTTTTGCTAACTCCTAGTTTTCATTTTAATCATTGGAAGCAATATTCTGACAGAAAAAGTAATTACTTTCTTTGGTTAATTCCTTTTCAACAAGGTGTTAGTCATTTTCAACCTTTTGTTATGGTAGCTCAATCTTGCTTGTTATGAACATTCTTAAATGTGATATGTTCTCATTCTCTCTAGAAGATACAGAATCAGGGTGGAGCTCGCTTCCCCCGTTTTCCTTTTCCTTCTTTCTTTTTAGGTGTTCTTCACTTAATGTTTTTGAGTATTTTTGGAAGTTGTATCATGTGTGTGGAAGTGGGGAGGTGTTGGACTTTAGATCTTTAGAGCTGAATTGCTCCTTTTATTGAAAATGGAAATATTTTCGTTCTTCTCTAATTTGTTTTAATTGTGATTCTTCTTCCAGCTTGCGTCAGTCCTGCTGACATCAATGCTGAGGAAAGTCTTAACACACTCAAATATGCGAATCGTGCCCGCAATATTCAAAATAAGCCTGTTGTAAGTTTGTTGTATTATTTTGTTATGACTCATTTTGTACTTGATACCCTCACTTCCTGCTAGATACAGATAACGAAGCTTTTCCTGGTTTGAAGTTCCATGCATTCTGCCTTTTTGGTGTATTAGGGCCTGTTGTAAGTTTGTTGTATTAATTAAATCCTCTTTTTCCCCTTCAGGTTAATAGAGATTTAATATCCAATGAGATGCAAAAGATGCGGCAGCAGCTAATGAACTTACAGGCAGAGCTTGGTGCTCGTGGGGGAGGAGCACCATCAGATGAAGTGCAGGTACTTGTTTTATAAAGAATACAACTGTTGTTTTATTTTAGTAGTTAGTGCATTATATGTTTGTGAAAATAAATTGAATAGTCTTGGTGGCAAAATGTCGTTTTTTTTTTTTTTTTTTTTTTTTTTTTTTTGGGGTGTGGTTATATAGGTTCTCAAGGACCGGATTGCTTGGCTTGAGGCTACCAATGGGGATCTTTGTCGAGAACTTCATGAATACCGCAGTAGATGTGGTGTCATACAGCATGATGAAACAGATGATCAAGTATGTTATTAGAAACTCTAATTCGTTATCCTCTTTTTTGCTTTTTCTTATTTTATCCAAGGTTAGTTTTCCTTTCCATACTTATATGGAGTGGAATGTCTGTGGTTTTTCTTAGTGTCAGTACAAATATGGATGTATTTATATTTATTTAATTCCTTCAGTTACATAGTTGAGTATAATTGTTGCATTAATACTTATATCACTTGGGGTGTTTATTTATCAGGAAGGCCACTTCGGTTTTACAAAAAGTGATGGACTTAAGAGGGGCTTTCAGAGCATAGACTCATCTGATTATCAGATTGTTGAAACCATATCAGGTGATCCACTTCATTTTGTTGTATAGTTTGAGCCATTTAGAAGAGTGTTTGGTTATAGGCTGAAATAGTCTTCAATGCACTGCATACTTAAATATACAATGGATGACCATTTAGTTTATTAGTAACTAGCATCCCTCTTATGAAATTGTAAAACCAGAACAGGTCTTTCACTCGTTTTGCTGTATAGTTTGGGACATTTTAGAAAAATGACATTGATGAGCTTGAATTTTCTTCAATGCACTGCACCTACAGATATAAGATGGATTACAGTTAATTATGGTCGTTTTATTTTAAACTATCTCTATTATATATGTTAGAATATAAGAGCCCATTATTCTAGGTTTCTTTTACTGCACTTATATTACTTGTAAAGCACACATTGTCTGCCTATATAAAAGGAAACCCTTGCACTTTATTCTACACAGTCTAATACAATACATGGTCTTTGAGTGGGTGAGGTTGGGGAATGGCACCATCTGTTGGTGGGGCCAATCTATCTGAGATTGCTTTTGTTACATAAATCATGTTTTGGTTTGCTAGTCCAATTCTTCAAAGTTTGGCACTTTGCTCTCATTTATACAGGTGAAAGTCCCAGGGAATTTGATGAAGTAACTAAAGAGTGGGAGCATGCACTTCTGCAAGATACAATGGACAAAGAGTTAAATGAATTGAACAAACGTTTGGAGCAGAAAGAGGTTTCATTATTTGCCTTGTTTCATGCATATTAATATACGTATATAAATTACAGGTTTGAAAGGGAATTCTTAACAATTTAAATAATATATCTGTTCTTGGACTTAATGAAGTTCGAGTATATATACATTTCATCAATTCCTTTCTGTTCCTTTATTTAAAACGTCCAAACAAAATTACTTAATTCCATTTCATTCATTTCTTTTACTTTCCTTTCCATTACTTAAATAGAGTCCATTCCTTTATAAACTCCCAAAGTGTAAGTGGTGACAAAGAGGAAATACTAAACTAATGTCATATGGAGGCAACATCTTGTGATATTAGATGCATTCTGCATTGCATCTCTCTGGCTGTCTTGCTCCTTCCGGAAAAAAGATTTAAGATTGTAATTGTAACCAATTTATTGATTACTTCTTGGCCACTCAAATAATTCTCAGTTGTTTATTTGGGACACAAATGTTCCCCTTTTTATTGAAATTTCCAAAAAGGAAAAAGAAAAAAGGGCGCAGGAATGCAATTTTAGTTGAGGTTTCATTTTTTTTTTTTTACCTTATTTGAAGAAGCCACTTTAACCCTTTTTTTTGGCAGGAGCTAGTTGGTCTAATGATTTCATCACATTAGCAATTTAATATGGCAGCCATGTGCATATATGTAGATTCCATATGTATTGACTGCACTATATACTAGGATATAAGCACTGACATCAAATTGGTGGCTTGTTAGTATTTTCAAACATCTTTATTAATCTTTAATTTATGCTTTTGTGCAGTGTGAGATGAAACTTTTTGGTGGCATTGATACTGAAGCACTCAAGCAGCACTTTGGGAAGAAAATCACAGAACTTGAGGAAGAAAAAAGAATTGTGCAGGTTGAAAAGATAATTCTTAAATTATCACTGCCTAATATGCTTTTGCTTTGATGGCTGATGTTCAGTTGCATAAATACAGCAAGAAAGGGATCGTTTGCTGGCAGAAGTTGAGAATCTTGCTGCCAATTCTGATGGGCATACACACAAAATGCAAGATAATCACACTCAAAAACTAAAAGGGCTTGAAGCACAGGTTACAAAATGACAAATATAAATGTCATTCTTTTTAGTAAATTCTTGATTATTTTTCAAGACTTTCATAAGTTAATATTGTTACGTTTCCGTAAACTAGGATTCTTGATTAACGTCTTAACTTTCTGTTATGAATTTCAGATTTTAGATCTTAAGAAGAAACAAGAAAGCCAGGTCCAACTCTTGAAGCAAAAACAAAAAAGTGATGAAGCAGCAAAGCGCCTGCAAGCTGAAATACAGTATATAAAGGCTCAGAAAGTTGGTTCTCATTTTAGTGCTTAATCTAGTTTATATTCACAAATCCAACATTACAGTGTCTCACATTTTTGGATCCATCCTTCTTGTTCCACTTTCATATTCTAGGTTCAGTTGCAGCATAAGATAAAACAAGAGTCAGAACAATTTCGACAATGGAAGGCTTCTCGTGAGAAGGAATTGCTTCAGGTTCTTCATTTTCTATTTTTACTGAGAAAATTTATTGAGTTACATTCTTACCATCAAATGTGCAAGTACCGGTACCTTGGAAATATCGTGTTTCATTGATTGCATTGTAGTTTGCCACAAGCCACTGGATATGGATTCAGTTTATGCCTAATGCTTGACTTTCAGTTGAAGCCCATCTTTATTAAATATTTTTGTTGCAAATGGTGTGGAGTTTTAGAATGTGCTTTCAGTGCACGTATGGAGTTACTGTGTTCAGAGTTGTTATACTTATATTCCTTTTGAAATGACTGGGGTTTTAAGTTCAGGGGAACTGAAACAGAATCCAATTAAGTTTCAATATATTAAAAGAAACCTAAATGTTTATTTTATAAGCTACACAGGGAATCAGAAACATACCAATATTTCTGTCTCCTCGTTGAAACGTACTTCTAAAAAGCTAATATTTCTAAATATTCAGGGGCTGTTTAGTAGGGTGTTTTGAGCAACAGTTTTCAGTATTTAAATAATATTACACATATTTCCACACTTTTTCACATACACGTATTTCCAAAAAATATAAACAACATTAACAAACGGCCCCTTTAGACTTTAGATTTTAGAAACCTCAATGCTGAAGCAGAAAATTTGTACCAATGTCAAGCATTTTATTGCTTTCTTATGATTTTATGTTGTTGAGGTGCCAGGTGTGTGGAGTGCATTGGTCTCTATTCATTATTTTGCATCTCATTAAACATTTTTCATGTTTTGGAGTGTTATCATGCTTCTTGGAGCTTGTTTTGAACTTTAATGCTTTATTTTTTTAAAAAAAAATTCCCTCTATTTGGAATTTCCATGGATTGAAGCTTGCCACATAATTGTTACTTTTAACCATGATTTTGACTCTTCTTAGTTTTACTAACTTAGTCTTTTTGTTCTGATTTTATGATGATTCTTTACTTTCGTCATCCTTAATATATTGAAACCTATGTGTTTTGTTTGTGTAATTGTGTTATTTACTGCAATTTTTTTATCATAAATTTGTTCTCAAGCAGCTAAGGAAAGAGGGAAGGAGAAATGAGTACGAACGACATAAACTTGAAGCTCTGAATCAGCGCCAGAAAATGGTAAGGATTTTATTGTGGCTATTTTTGTGAAGCTGTTGGAACACCTTAATGCACCTAACTCTGGACCTGACTCTCACTCTCTCCGTGCTTGGTAGAGTTGTGCTCATTTGCCGTAACTTTTTTCCAGCTTATTTGGCTTATGTACAAGTTTTACCTTTTCTAGGTTTAGTTGTACTTTTGTCCAGCTTATTTTTTAAGCCCCCTAAGCCAATGAAAATAAGCTCTCCCAAACAATCTCGTGTATACATTTAGGTTGCTATCAGCATAAATTTAGTAAACAAAAGTTAGGTAAAGAATAATAACAAAGAAACTACTCTATTAGATCCCTATCTCCCTTTATGGACTCCCAAGATAAATATACAGTAGAAAGAATATAACAATCTGCTAAATTAAATAAAATACAGTAAAATAATTTTGGGTTTGGGCTAGTATTTAAATGTTAACTTTGTTAAAGCAGAAGATCCAGAAACTTAAAAAGAGAAACTTCAGCAAGAAGAGGAAAAAGGAGGCAATTTAAATAAGAGCAGACTTAAGCACAGTAGAATAATAATGTAGTAAAATGTTTAAAAAATTGTTACAGAAATTACCACCACCATACAGATGAATTTGGAGGGTCAAAAGGTTCATCCATTGAAGAGTGAGGCATCTGTGAAAATGAAGAAAGATTCCCCCATTGAAGCAGACTCAAACTAATCATTCTATTCATTAAAGAAACCCTTAAATTCAAGCTTCCTTGTTTGCGTTTATTGTATATGTAGGATATCATTTTATTCTCTTCTTATGCTGATCCTTATGGTATGGCTATTAATATTTATGGGGACTGTAATCATTATAATTTTTTCCACAGGTTCTTCAGAGAAAGACAGAAGAGGCTGCTATGGCAACCAAACGGCTGAAAGGGTTGTTGGAAGCTCGTAAGCCTGCTGCACGTGACCACTCAGGTACATAGTTTTCTTGGAATTATTCTGTTGTTATATACTTTCACTCTCTAATCTTTTGTTGCATTTTTCAGTGACATCCAACGGACATACACAGACTGGACAGGTAAATGATCTGTACAAATAAGGCAATTAATGAATTGGCAACATCTATTCCAATCCCAGCAACATGTTCATGGACTGCTTATGGTTGTGTTGGGCTCCTAGCAAAACCAGTTATGATCAATGTGAAACCAGCGCTACTCATGTTTTCAGAATGATCTATTAGTAGTCAAACATATATAAATTTGACAAATATGTATAAGCTGGAAGGTTGGTTTCAGCTGATTCTAAAAGGATTTGAATTGGAGATTCTTTTTAACATGATTACCAACAGTTTGGACAATTTAAACTTGACCCACGGCCAGAAATATAACCCATTCCTGACTTCAATTAATATTCATCTACTATAAAAGCTCACGTTAGACCATTTTAATATGAATTTCATCTCTAGGGAAATGAAAAATCTTTGCAAAGGTGGCTTGATCATGAGTTGGAAGTCATGGTGAATGTGCATGAAGTTCGTTTTGAATATGAAAAGCAAAGCCAAGTGTATGTATCCAACACTTTGTTTCTTTCATATTTGCTTTATATTGAGCTTTCTTGAATGTCTTAAATTGGCTATTTCATTGGGATCATTGTTAGACAAGCTGCACTGGCAGAAGAGTTGGCCGTACTGAAACAAGTGGATCAGTTTTCTTCTAACGGGTCAAGTCCCCCAAGCGTGAAGAACGGATATTCCAGGTTTATAACTATGGCATTATTTCCTTAATTTCCTCCTTTTTCCAACACTTGTCATGATTGGTTACTATGTATATGTTTCAATGTATGTATAATACTATATTAGATTATATGGAATTACTAGTATCTTTGGTAACTATAATGGAGCAATTCTTCTAACATTGTTTTGTTTTTGAACCGATTAGACTGTTATCCATGTCACCAAATGCAAGAATGGCAAGGATAGCTTCTCTGGAGAATATGCTGAACATGACTTCAAATGCAATTGTGGCAATGGCTTCACAACTTACAGATGCAGAAGAAAGGGATCGTGCCTCAATTGGTCGTGGACGTTGGAACCACTTACGCTCAATGGGAGATGCTAAGAACTTGCTTCACTATATGTTTAATGCTGCTGCGGAAGCAAGGTGCTTATACAACCTAGCAAAAAGTTTGATAGTACTGTGGCCTCTATATCTAGCAATAAAGTCAACATAAAACACATTTTGGTGCAAAGCATATTGGAGCTAATAGGCTATACTATGTACCAAAAGCCCATTATAAACTCTTCGATGACCACAACAAATCCATTCCTGCTTGATCCAACCCGTGGTATTAGTTTTGCCATATTTCGTTAGATGAAGTTTGCCAATACGGAGAAACAAGCATGAAAATAATGTTGAGTGAGTTTTAAATGGATGGGAATGACTTTAATATATTTATTGGGTTTTGCATTCTTGAAATTTGTATTCCCTTTTAACTTAGCCCTCCCCATTCTATGATCTTTGGAGAAAAAGAATGAGAGATTCCTCTTCAAGGCTTAATAAAATGTTTCCTCCTGCCATCAATGTTATGCTGTTGAGCTCTATTGATAACTATGGACATCCAAGGATATCAATGAAAACTGGGATGTCATTCGTTTTCCAAATCTGGTGGTAGACGACTTGTTTTCCCTTTTGTTGAATAGCAGTATATGGGTAGATACTCTGATCCTGACTATGTTTTGATTATACAATTTTAGTTTTTTATTATTCTTCTATAAAATTAATATATATATTATAGGATGATTGATTCCAGCTTTCTGGGGTTTGATGCACTGGTCCTGCTTCTCCAGTTGAGCTTTGAAAAAGCCATTTTCTGTGTCTTCAGTCAAAGAAGGAGATTTTAATCTCTCCTTTCTTTTGAATGTTCCAGAGTCTTTTGCTGGTGCAAAGCCGATATCTCTCTCCTTTTGGAGCTCCCATAGCTACTCTATTTTCTGTCACTCACATACTAGAAGAATTGTTACACAATTTTTGTTGGGTTCTGAATGATAAGTAGTTCTCTTTGTTTTTTTCCTTGACTGTAATTTTGGTTTCTGTGGTTGGGTTTACCTGTTTACTACATCAGTTAGACACAATAATGCTTTCCTTTATGATAGGGCAAGAATTGTGATTTCATGTTTTAAGTGCTGACCATAAAACTCATATTTCACCAGGTGCCAGTTGTGGGAAAAGAATGTGGAGATTAAGGAAATGAAAGAGCAGCTGAAAGATCTTGTATCTCTGCTACAACAAAGTGAAGCACAGAGAAAAGAACTCATAAAGGAGCAAAAAATGAGGGAACAAGCTGTTGCAATTGCCTTGTGTTCATCAGCTTCGGTGAGACTATCTGCTTAACCTGTATTATAAGCTATAGCCCTTGTTGTTCTTGTTCTAAATATTGCGCGATAAATTTGGAACCCCTAATTTGTAATAAACATGAATGCAAATCTAGAATATTGAAATACAGTTTAACTTTAGCTGGCCATATTTTCTAAAATATGACCTGTTACCTGTCCTTTTTTCCTTGAGTAAAAATCATAAATTGGCTTGAATTATAAAGGAATAGATCTTGAGTCTCTAAATTAGAAAGTTCCTCTCCAATCAAATATTGACACTTCTGAATGGAACTCAACAGGGAAATTCACGCACTTCATTGAAACACTTTGCGGATGATATGAGTGGCCCCTTGTCTCCAATGTCTCTTCCAGCACCAAAGCAACTGAAATTCACACCTGGAATTGTTAATGGATCAGTTAAGGAGTCAGCAACATTTGTAGACCAGACACGAAAGGTAAGTCCCTTGCCTCATGCTGCAGTTTGGATTGTCACCCTCCTGTTTGATTAAGTAGAGAGTTGTGGCTGCAGATGGTACCTATGGGACAATTGTCAATGAAGAAACTAGCAGCTGTAGGACAAGCTGGCAGACTCTGGAGGTGGAAGAGAAGTCACCATCAGTGGCTAGTACAGTTCAAATGGAAGTGGCAGAAGCCATGGAGACTCTCAGAATGGATCAAGCACAGTGATGAGACAATCATGAGGTCAAGGCCACGACCACAAGCTCTGGTTGGATGATGTGATAACCTCCGAATTCATCAACCTTTTTTTTTTTGTACATACATTGACTGCCATATACGATCCAGGACATGGCCCGGTGGAAATATCAATAGGTGATCTTTCTCTTCATTTTTCCCTCTCCAAACTTGTCAAAATATTTACCAGTGATGTAGAAGCCATAAAACCTTGAATCAATTGAGTTCAGTAGTTCACCAGAACAAGGAAAAACTCTAAAGAGAAATTTATCATATTTTCCAAATAATTATCCTACTACTAGGACTCTATTTTGACCAATAAAACCCCACAACCTCCTAAAACAAAGGAAACCAAAATCTAACAATTTTGAAAAATACAAAATAATAATTAGAAGTCTTCCATTGGTAGAGATTGAGCCCTGTATCTTGTCAGTATACTTATTCCTTTGCTGAGTTGTTAGATTTCTTACAGTCCCATGAGTTTAAAATGTAGAAGGTCCAGCCCTTCTACACATATTGCCATGTTTTTCCAAAGAAAAATCACATGATTTGTCACTAAAATGACTTCATATATATATATATATATATATATATCCAGGATGTTAGCATACTGCACCAGCGTTAATTTTTCTTAACATTAAAATATTACTAGTGAACATGTGCATTGTGCTGACTTGAGCGGCCAACTTCACTTGGCCACCATCAGCCGTCTTTCAACCAGAACAGTTCCGCTTGCAGTGTAAGTTTATCCTAATCAATAAACTTCACTTTTTTTTTTACCCTATATGGACACAGGCATCTCATGAAGTGAAAGGAGGAGATTGAAGTTTTCCATGGTCTTTTGGTTGAGACATTGATTGGATTTGGGGTATCTTCGACTATTTTCTGGATTTGATTGGTAAAGATTACATGAGAAGCACTTCTCAGGCTGGCATGTTGACAACAACTATAGGAAAAGGCAGATGTTGAGTGAAAGAGTTGCATAGGCCACAGATGTATTTTGTGATGCTACTGTATCTTTTTTTTTTTTTTTAACAAGCTACTGTATCATGTTGATGTATTTCATTTTTTCTTGTTTTTGTACATTGTGTATGTCTGTAGTGTGTCCCTTTTGTGAAGAAGATAGTCAAGATTAGATTAAAAATTAGTCAAAATAGACTCCAAGCCTTGAAGTTCTTATTGTAATTTTTTACAACCAAGATAAAGGCAACGAATTCCCAGCAAAAAAGAAAAGAAAAAAAGAAAAAGATAAAAGGTAACGAATAGGGAAGAGAGATCAAACAAACCCAATTAGAACTTTGAGGCATGGACGTGGCTTTAACTGATTCTCAATCTAATAGTATGATCTTTAAAAAAAAAAGAAACCTTTTTGGAGAGTTGCCATGCAATACCAGTAAATGTTCTTCTGCATGCATGATTGCCCCAAAATACCTTATGTACATATAATCACTTCCAGCTAGTTTGGAAAATATCTTAGACGTGATAATCATCTTCACTGCGTTCTCTCTTCTTTCATGTGTGTCAACTAACAACGATGTAATTCAGAAAAAATAGGTTGGATTTGGCTCCATTGGATAGATTTCCACAATCTTGGTCCATTTGATGTCCCAAGTCAGACAGAATGTGCAAGAGCTTGGTAAGGCGATGTTTCGGTAGTTTTGTGGATTGTATAGGCTTACACTGTCGAGATGTCTTTGACACTATATATACGTTTACCTTAGCCACAAGAAAACATGTCCCCTAAAATCAGATATAAGGAAAGAGATTAAATTTGTATTTTTGTTTCACTCATATGGAGTTGAAGTATCATTATGTTAGGGAAAAATTTTTTTTTTTCATCAATTTTTGTGATTGGGGTTCCTACCTAGTAGTGATTCATAGGGTTGTTCACAGGTCGAGCTGGGTTGGGTTTGTGCCCAACTTGGATTCGACCCGAAATATTAGTGTGAAAAAATTTGTAACCCGAAACTGACTTGAAAGATCTCGTTGAATATGTTGGTTCGGGTCTTGTTGGTTTCGGTTTGCATTAGATCGGTTTTAGGTTTCATCACCTGCGTCGATATTTGGTCGAATCCGTCAAGATCCGGCCTAGATTTTGTCGGATAACGATGAGATCTCACCAGATCTCGAAGGATCTGGACTAGATCTGGATGAGATCTCACCGGTTTGGTTCAAAAAGCTTGAAAACCCATTAGAATAATTGAAAATTTTGGGCGGGTTGAGTTTCACGAGTTTTGAAAGAGGAGATCCGCAAACCAACCCGCCAGAGTCAGGTTAGGGATGTTGGGACCCGTATTCAACCATCGGAGTTGTCAGATCAGGTGGCCGCCGGTTGGGTACACACGAGTTGGACAGGTTGTCAGGTTCCTTGGACACCCCTCATATGATAGTTGAGTATTGGCGAGGTCCAGCACAAGGAAAAGACTTATAGTATTTTCAAACACGTCAAGAGGATGAGATCTAAAAAATGTCGCATTTTACACAAAAACCCTGAAATCTCAATGGGATGGAATTGAGAAAGACCCAAACACTCGCTATATATTCATTCAGCACTCCACTCGCTCAAACCCGTAAATCTGAACCTCATGTATATATACTCAAGTACATTCCTTATACAAGATAGAACTGGTATAACTACAAAAAGCAAAGTCCTCAGCATGAGTTAGCTGATAACCACCGTGCCTCCACCCTGCCCATGTTGGCTCCATCATCAACATCAACATAGCAACCAGTAGTGGTTGGGTCCTACTTTCGCCGCCATATTGGTACCAACTAGCCATGCCAGAGCCAGAAGACAACACTACCATTTGAACAGCATTGTGTTTTCAAAATCCTGGTTGCTACTAAGAAATCATGTGGGGTCTGTTCCTGGGTAGAAAACATTCATCTTCATGCAGCAAGTTCTTCTAATAAAGCGTTGCAGCAAAATCATTCCAAAAGTAAACAGATTCAGGTACATTTGACCAGAATTTTATAACAGGACTAGAAAAAAAATATTAGCTTCTATAAAATCATGATTTATCCACCATATATAGAAAAACAGGAGGTTGTGTGTATGAGTTTACTAAATTTCCTTAGCCCCCATATATAATTTGTTCGAACTTATCCCTTCTGTTATACTTCCTCTTAGGCACGCTTAGCCTCCTTTCCAAAATATACAGTTGAATTTGCTTAGTAGTTACCTCGATTTTCTTCTTTGGACCCAATCGTGTAAATCCAGACAACTATGAAGATTCAAGAGATGAATTTTCTTCTGCCATCACATTCTCCTTTATCTCCTGTATCATTTTCAAAACTTGCCACATTGCTGGCCTTTGTTCCGGTGATGTCACACTACAAATACAAGCAACCTCAGTCAGCATTCCAAGTCTGTTGTCTTCACCACCATCATCTTCCCTCATTGCTCTGACCCAATTAGGCACATCCGTGGGCACAAGGAATGGATGTTGTGATGGATGTTTACTGGTCAAAAGCTCCAGTAGAAGGATGCCAAAGGAATAGACATCAGACTTGAGAGTGGCTCGGCTGTTGGACCTGCGAGTCTCAGGGGCTTTGTAGCCTGCAGAATCAGGATCTTCATTAGAAGAGTCTACAAGGACTGCAAGGCAATAGTCTGTGACACAAGCCTCAAAGTCAGCTCCAAGGAGGACATTGGAAGACTTCAGGTTGCCGTGGATCAACCTTGATACTTGGTGGATGTAAGCAAGGCCCTGGGCCACATCTTCAGCTATCTTTAAGCATGATGTCCAGTGGAGAGACTTTGCCCTAGTTGATCTTGAACCTGCACACAATTTTAATCAAGTAATAAACAATTGATCAACAATCCAGCTTAAAAAAACAATGAACCAATTAAATGATTTTCTACTGTTTATTTCAGTAGAAAATGAATCCATCCAGCACCAAAACAAAAGGACCAAAAGGTTACATTTAAAAGGAGAGTAATATTCTATATCACTATGAAACCCACAAAGGCAACTCAAGGAGAGTTTGCATGAGAAATTTTACTTATCATTAGGCTCAGGCACCCTGGAAGGATGTAAAGAAGCCAATTTCCATCATCTTAGAGAAGCTTAGAACCATGCTGTAAGAGTGAAAGTGACGGGTTTTCTTTGAAACAAAACCAAGATCTATATTGTGCAAACTCTAAAAGAAACCTTTCCATAGTAAACTATAATCATGATGAGAGAAAATTCACACATGACAAAACACAGCAAGATAGGACGGGAGGGAGAAGTTAAGCAACTACCAGTTGTTATTAGAGATATCAAGGCCCAAGGCCATTGTAACTAGTCCAGATTCAATGAGCTAGGACCTACTAGTAGTATAAGTAAAATAATCTTAATCCTACTTATAGTAAGCTTACCTCAATGTACTAGGGCCTACTAGTAGTATTAAGTAAAATAATCTTAATCCTACTTATAGTAAGCTTACCTCAATGTACTAGGGCCTACTAGTATTATTAAGTAAAATAATCTTAATCCTACTCATAGTAAGCTTACCTGTAATGCAAGTACCTAGGTTTAATCTATGATTGGCCAAGGGTTAGTATCTCTACACATGCCCCCAATGGGCTCATTGTAACACAATTCAAGACATTAAGATGTAGCTACACAAAGGCTTTCCATTGCGGACATAGGCAATTAGGCCAAACCATGCTAACTTTTTTTTTTCATAAGTAATATTGCTTCATTGAAAAAGAAAAACATACAGGGAACCGTAGCACACATGCAGTGTACTAAGGAACCAGAAAAAAAAATCAAAACTAAAGCGCATGGCAAGTACAACTATCAGGCAAATAAACCAAAGAACAAAAGTAAAGACACCCGAAGCATTCACCCACTCGAACAAATTCTGGAAGAATGAATGCTTTAAAATCTTGAATTGATCTTACTTCCTTCAAAAGTATGAGCATTCCTCTCCCGCTAAATGCCCCACATTAGGCAATGGGGAATCATGCTCCAAATTACCATAGATTTAGGCCAAACTATGCTAACTCTGCTTTCCCTCTCTTTCTTCTCGCTTACTCATAATCCCAAGTTCCCAACATCTATTATAATGGATTCTTTAATGCAAAGGGAGGTGATCTTTTTTAATTCTTTTTCTTTCTTTTCCATGAAAAATGGCAGTGATACACCTATGGATTGAATAGCGGTGTATTCTGGTCTGGTATTTTTGTGATGGAGCTTCTATTCACCTTCAGCGTAATAGTTGGCACCTTGAGGGACAATTGTGCCAAAAATTTGGGCATCGAGACTCCAAGAGTTCAAGAGATGCCAAGTTATCTAGATTTATAAGGGTAGCAAGTGGGATTAGCCTCTAGGTCAGACCAGCTGGTTTCTATCCAAGGTAAGTTTTTGAGGTCTAAATCAGCAGGCATAAAACTATTCCTATATAGCTTCCAGCTACAAAATGGTACGTACAATTCATCAGATACTTGAGATGATATTAAGTACAAACAGCCTGTGGTAAACTGATGGAAAAGAGTATGGTTTTCTGGTTTTATCCCCAAACATGCCTTCAAACCTGGTTAACTGTAAAGACAGATTGATTACAAGAGAGAATGCTCAGATGGGTTATATAAGTAATACTTTTTGTGTTTTCTGTAGAAGCAGAACTGAATCAAGAGACCATCTCTGGTGCACTACCTCTGTAGAAGGGGGTCTGTTTTCCTGTTTTTCTATTTTTCTAAGTTAATAAAATCTGTTGCATTATCCATTATAAAAAAAAAAAAAAAAAAAAAAAAAAAAAAAAAAAAAAAAAATCAGACAATCTTTATTGCAAGTGTTCTGTCACTAAATGGTTGTGGAAGCAGATCTTGTTAAAGTGTTTTTTGATAGGCAGATTAGCAATCGGGGAACATGGGATGAATTAGGTGATGATTAGGTTGCAGGATACTGGTTTAAGCAGATGATGTGCAAATAAGCCCGGGAGGATCCCTTACTCAGTGTTTGCTTGATTGAATTCCTAAATTTGATTGGGTTGTTTTTGTTCTGGTTTTGTAGTAGATTACGTTTCTTGAAGTTTCTGTTCTTGCTAGGGTGGGTTTTTTTATTTATTTATTTATTTATTTATTTATTATTATTATTATTTTTTTTTTCTCTTTTTCTTCTCTTGTGGGCAGTTTTGGTGCTTGTTGTACAAGTTGTCCAGCTTTGCAGGCTTCCCTATACGGGTTTGAATAAATTTTCTTATTCATCCAAAACAACAACAAAAGAAAGGGCAAAAATATTAAGAACTGGCAAATGCTTTCTCTACAAAGAGTTCTACAATCACTTATCTCGGCAGGTGCTCTACAAATACTCGCGTTAATAATCCAGTGCATTTAGAATGCAATTGGTTGGGTGGAAAAATGAGATGATAAAAGTATGGACACAAAATGAAATTTCTCCTCATTGATTGAATATAGAAATGGAAGAAAGGAAAAAAAGAAGAAAGAGATGGATTATTTTCAATCGAGCCTATCATTTTTTAATCTTTTCCAAAGTGGAAGAAAAATGGTAGAGAACATGTCTTACACAGTAATTTGACCAATTTTATCCCTCTAGTTTATTAAAACTAATTTAATACAAAGATATAATAATAATTTAACACACGATGCTATGTTTTTCTTCACTTTTCTATCTCTCCTATCAAACACTTAACACAAATCTTTTTCCTTTTAAAAAAAAAAAAAATGCTTCTTCCATTTTCTTTTCTTTACACTAAATGATGTACTGGGTGCCGATCAAACATGCGTTTGAATTAACTTTTAATTGAAAGTTGACCAAAGTAGAATTACACTTAAAAAGGCTAAAAGTAAGCTAAAAAGCTAATCCAAGGAAAATTATTAGATATCCCAGAGTATAGCAACGTGAAATTCTCTCTTCTTAGATGAATGGTGTATCCTATCATGGATTTAACAAGCGTAAGCTACTATTACGTGGGAGTAGAGAATCACGTCTTCCAGAGTTCTTAATAATTACTCTCGCTAATTCAAACACAAGAACAACTCATAGAAGTCTTGGAAACTATAGGTTGCCATTAAATCCAAGTGAAATAAAGAGAGTCCATTCCACAATCAAGATATCATTTCCTAGATTTAATTTTAAATGACGTGGCACTAGACACATTTATAGATTTGTAATATCAAACAAGAAGGGAGGCGAGTGGAATAACGAAAAGCTCATAGAAGTGAGTGCAATTTTCCTTATTTAACGTGAATCATAAATGAATTCATCTAGTTGTTGCATTTATTAGAGAATCCTAAAACAGACAGTACCAAATACTTACGGTCCCCTCCCGTGATCGTCACTAGACATTAGAACACAACCGTTACACCTCAAAACCTGTCCCCCCCAACATTTTTTTATTTATTTTTTTAATACATTAGGACTCAAACTCCATTTTCTTATTCATCAAACCAATGGAATCACGACACGTAATTAATCAAACTACTCCTACACCTTTTTTTATTATTTTATTTGTTAACTCAGAAATTGTTAAATCATAATTCACAAAGATTTAACCATCAAGCTCACCGTGAATGAGACTGAAGAGACTCCCATTAGGTTGATAGTCATAGATCACCAGCCTCTCTCCCTTGGCCTGAAAGTATGCTCTGATCGGAACCAAATTTGGGTGGCGCAGCCTACCCACGGCGGCCATATGGTGGTCGAAAACTTGGCTGCTCGTACTCGCAGTCTTATTCGCGTCCATTCTCTTCACCGTCAAAACCAACTGGTTATCCAGCACCGCCTTGTACGTCGTCCCCACCGTACCTCTCCCGAGCAACTCCGCCGAGGCTCTCATCAGCATCTCCAAATTGTACACTTGTGCCTCTCCTCCACAGAACACCAAGTTCCCACTCTTCTGTACCCTTCGTAGCTCGTCGCTTTTGCGTAGCTGTAACACTATGTCGTTTTCCTCCGCTTGTTGAGCTTCTTGGGCTGTTGAATTCGGAGGAGGAGTGGCGTTTGAGTTGGCGGCCTCGAACGACGTCGTTGTTGAGGTTTTCAGGTTTTGATCTGGGCTTTTGGCGTTAGTGTCGGAGGTAGTGCTTTTTTTGTTCTTGACCAAGCCGAACGCGAAGAGAAGAGAGGCGATTAGGAGTGAAACTCCGATCGAGGACCCTAGAATTAGCCCGGTGCTCTTGTGCTTCTTCGGCGACGGTGGGGAAATAAGCATTCCGCTTTGTGACTGTGCGCTTTGTCCGAGCGGCGTCGTGGTGGTGGCGGCGGAGGGTGACGTGTCGTTGTTGGGTTTGGGAGAATCGAAGAAATGAGTGCGAGATTCGCAAGCCTTGTTGATGACCTCGCCGCAGAGATTCGGGTTCGACTGAAACGACGTCGTGTCGAACCGCAAGAGAGTCGGCGTGACCGGTATTGATCCAGTGAGGTTGTTAGCCGAAACGTTGAAGACTCGAAGAGTGGACTGGTTCAGCGGAGGAAGCGAACCGTTGAACCCGTTCGAGTCGAGCCGGAGAGAGCTGAGCCGGTCCAACTCGTTCAAACCATAGGGAATCGGACCGGTGAGATTGTTGTGGGAGAGATCAAGTACCTGGAGGCTAAAAAGTAGAAGAATCGACGGAGGAAAAGAGCTGGAGAAACTGTTTTGGTCTAAAAACAAGGACTTGAGGTTGACGAGTAGAGAGAGGTCAGGAATCGGACCGGAGAGCGAGTTGTTGGTGAGAGTCAAGACTCGGAGCTGGTTGAGGCGAGTCAAAGTGTCGGGAGCGAACTCGCCTCGGAGACCGAAGCCTTGGAGAATGAGATGGACCACCCGGCCTTGCGCGCATTTCACGCCTTGCCATTGACAGTAATCGAAGCGCTCGTGGAGCTCGTAGAGGAGCCTGTTGTCTAGGTCGGCTTTCGTCTTGAAAGTGAGCAGCGAAACGGCGTCGGATGGCAGTATCAAGTTCGCTGCTGGAGTCACCAACGGCGGAGATTTCGAGGTGGCCACGCAGTGAACGGTAACGATGACGGTAGAGAGATAGCAGAAGATGAGAATAGAAAGTAGCGGGGTTGTTCGAGTAAATGGCATTGTGTGGTTTGTTGGTGTCGAAGTTTCATTGTTGTGTTGTTAGGATTAGCATTTTTAAGCGGCGGAGAGTGAGTGTGAGAGAGAGAAGAGTCAGGAGTGAAGGTATTGATGTTTTGTTGTTTTTTTGAGGGGGAGAGGGAGAAGAGTGGGGCTAGTGTTTTGGGGTGTGGTGCGGAGCAGCTGGCTTGTTTTAACTGGAGACTGACTAGACAGTCACGTGAAAGTGGGGAATGGGGAGGGAAATTGGTGTTGGGGCTTGGGAAGCGTTTAGAGCCCTTGGCTATTGCCTATGCCTGCCTTTTCATGCCTGTGAATGCTTAATTAAAGAATTTTTTTTTATGAAAAAAATTAGACACTATCATTCAATTCAGTGTATAATAGGAAAATTGTGTAAAATTTAAATAGTTTTGTTTAAAAATAACCCACCTCAGTTTGTATTTAATTATATAAATTTATAAACTTATTATAATAATAGGGTAAAATTTACGCCAATAGTATTCCTTTTATATTTAATTGTTTATTTTTTTTTTATGTATCTTAAGAATGAACGATGATTGTTGTATGTAAAGAAAATGAAATAATTAAAAGAAATTAAGAAAAATTGATATTTTAATGAAGCTTAGCGTAAAATAAATAACATTATGTGGAGTATTTTAAAAAACAAGTATGTAAAATAGAAAAAGTAAGGGCCTGTTTGGTAAATACATGTTTTCAATTTTTAAATAACATCACACTTATTTTCATACATTTTTTTTTTTCATTTACATGTATTTTAAAAAAAATACAAACAACATTACTAGAACAATATTACCAAACGACCTCTAAGTTCTTACGTTAAAATAAACAGAAATTTTCTAATAAATTTAGTTAGGTCATTTTGGTTTTTGGACCTAATTAAATCAGGTGGTGCTACTTTAAATCCTCTTATTAACAAGTCAGAAAGTCTTAGGGGCTGTTTGGTATGGTTATTTGAGCAACAATTTTCAATTTTTAAATAACATTACATATATTTTCTCACACTTTTTCACCCACATGTATTTTCAAAAAATATAAATAACGTTACTAGAACAATGTTACTAAACGACCCTTAACGTATTAGTATTGTAATACTTTTTCATGCCCCTTTAAAGCCACATGTATTGATTAAAGTGTTTTGTTTTCAAAATGGTTTTTGGTTGAAGGATCGAGGCCAATATAGGTGGGCAGCCGGCAGCGGCTAATTCTGTGAAACTCATGGGATAATAGAGCAATAAGTACGGTTGCTGAATTGTAAACCTTTGAGTTTGCCATGCCCTTCGTAATTGAAGACCTTTATGCCTAAAGCTAAGTCGTAGTCCAACTTATTGAGGACTCATATAGTACCATCCAAATTCCACATGGACCAAATCATGTTCTAAAAGCACTCTTTTTGTCGTGATTGTTGATTTTTGACAAAATGGATTATGCCATTCATTAATTGTGGATACCTTAACCAAGAAAGGTTGTTAGATGATTTGATGTGTATGACCAATTTCCACATGCATAAGGTTTTTATTAGATTTTAATACTTATGGTGTCTACATAAACCATAATATCACTTTATATGAACAAATAATTAAAAGAAGATTTGATGAACATTGGATTCCAAAATATGAATAACCCTAATATAAGTTTTACATCTTTGAGAGCTTAAACATGGCAGGGGTGGGATTGGTCATTAGAGACGAAAAAGGCATAGTAATTGCAGGGTTGAGTAAGAAGGGAAAAATTGTTTTGATGATGCTAAAGAGGTAAAAGCTATAGTTGCTGCATGTGCAATTCTATTAGCAGATGTAGGAGTTCATGAGGTCATTTTTAAAAAAAATGGAGCACATTCCATTTAAGTAATAATGAAAACAATGTTGCACATTGCCTGACAAGACATGCTCAATATATATAGAACATGCTAATGTTTGGTCAGAAGATATATCTAGTTTCCTTGAAAACCCCTTAATTTAATAAAAAAAAATCAATTAAATTCTCTTTTTTTTTCTTTTTTTTTTTTCATTGGAAAAGAAAAAAAAAAGTTTTACATTGAAAGCCTAAGGTCTGTTTGATTATAGCATTCATGTTTTTGTTTTTAACATGAAAACAGTTTTCAAAATATTGGGTTAGAAAACTGTTTTTAGAAAACTCATGATGAGCATTTTTCTTTTTAAGAATGAAAACACAAAATATGGTGTTTGGTATGAACATCAATTTTTAAGAAAAGATGAAACTTTTTCAAACGAGTAAAAAATTTTAGTGCAAAGGGAGAAATTCGCATGACACACCAATGACAATCTCTCTTTTCTTCCCATTTTCTTCTTACCCACAATTTTTACAAATAAATCCTAGCAAAGGGGTGGTTCACATACCCAAACCCACCATCAATGGAACCCATGCCACAAAAATCGTGCGTAACCCATGCCACAAATTCAATCTCGTACTTGAAACCAACATTCCTCAATCATGTGAAACCCAACCTAGTAATTGATGAATTAAAAAAATGCTCGACCTTTTCCTAAAAGCCAAAATTATTTACTCCACAAAAACCTTAAGAGAGATAGTACATGTGTGTTATTGGACAAAAACCCTAACAGAGAGAGAGAGAGAGAGAGAGAGAGAGATATTAGACAAAAACCCTAACGAGTCACAGTAAGTTAATGGACAATGTTCTATATATATAAGTAGGAATAATTATTGTTAAATGTCATACAAACAAATATATAAAAGATTGTGATTAGATGTAAATTATAGATTAGGCAAAAATATATTTTTTGTCCAAACATTTAATTTAGAGTATTTTCATTTTAATTCTTGTATTTTTAAACTTTTGTTTTGGTCCTTGAGTATTTCAACAATGTTTCATTTTAGTTAGTGTCGTCATCTTAATGAAGAACTTGCTAATGGAATGCTCGCCTAGCACACAAAAAAATCAATTAATTTCTAATTACAAAGAATCACTAATACAAATTATTAGAAAAGAATCCATTTCTATTAATATTTTACTTTCAAAATATAAAAGACGATCTTAAAGCTTTGAATTTTATATTACTTTTCAATGAAAACATTATACAAAAGCACTACTTTATTTGTGATTGAATATTCGAGAGCACTTCATTGCAAGGCATGCTAGCACATTGCAATATTGCATTGATGACCTCGTATATTAATCCAATTTGTCCATCTATGCAATAATAAGACATTATTAGACTCGGGCTTTAAGTGCACGTCAAGGATAAATTCAATCAATTATGTGAATACGGCTGCCCTCAAAAATCATGAGCTCTACCCCTTATGTCATTTCAAAAAAAAAAAAAAAAAAAAAACACCACCCTTATTATCTTCATAAAATGAGTAATTTTAATGTTATATAAAAAACTACAACTATTTTACATGGCAGATTATGACTATTTGTTTATCACTTTTCATATAAATTTATAATTTTTTTTCTACTATTCATAGTTTACCATTCAAATACTTGTAGTAAAAATTATATTGTATTACATTTACACGTGTTTTTTTTTTTTAGATCAAAACATTTGTTTGTTTCAGCCTCTCCTCAATCCATTTCACCGGTATGCATGATATTGAGGTTCTTCGCCCCCGTCTTGCATGTCTGCGACTCTGCACAGCTCATGGTTGTTGCCACCAGTAGACAGAGTGACATCCTGAACTTCTTCCCCGCCGATCCTCCATACCTACATTAATTTCATTTTTAGATTGTGGATACAAAATATTGTTTGGTTGCTGAAAAAGTGAGGGAAAAGTGAAAATAGTGAGATGTTACCTCGCTTTGACATTGTTGATCACCTGTCTGTGTGTATGTGTGTATGTGGCTATATAGGGAGCTGAGTGGAGATTCATTGAAGATTTGGTGTGGGGTTGCTTAGGTTTTTTTGCTTCATCACAAAATCATCGACAACAAATTCTAATTTTAGTTTCGTTACAGAGTTTAGAGTTGAAGCAGATGGCGTTGTTTTGATGAGTTACCTTTTTTTTTTTTTTTTTTTATCATCTAGATAGTTGTGTTGCATATTTTGGTAGGTAGGATTTATATGGGTGACGTGTCAGTGTCCATACCACTAATAAAGATGGATGTTATGATACCAAAACCAAAATGAAAATAATCTCAATCATTATGGGCCAAAAATGTAATTTTGTTTTATATATAAACAAAGTTCAGTAAACAAAAGGTGCATATATATAATATTTTTTATTAATTATTTTTCACTATTTTCAAAAAATAAAATCAAAATATATACAGACTTGAAGGAAAACACATATACTACCTTGAATTATTATGTATGCATAATGTTGGTTGTAATTAATTCAACTGCTAAAAATCTATTATTGTCTTCAAATAGGGCTTAAGCTTGAATTTCCCTTATCTCAAACCCAATTAATGTTTTAATTTGATGATAAAGAACAATTATTATAAATCAAACACAGTACATTCAAATCCTTTGTATCTATAAAAAAAAAAAAAAAATCTATAACTATAACAAATAAACTATTGAAATATATATTATTATTATTAGTATACATTTTTTTTTTTTTGCTAATATTATTATTCGTATACTATGATGTAGAAGTTTGCAACTGTGCATCCAACCTATCAAACCCAAAAAAACCAATCTAGTCCAACCCAACCAAACACCGCTTCGGGTTGGTTTTGCTTGGGTTGGTTTGCATTAGAATGTTATCTTGAGAATTGGGTTGGGGTAAATAATTTTTTCAATTCATTTGAATTGACAAACCATATACATAAATTTATTTTATTACCAGTACTTTTTTTTTTAGTTTGATATATTTTGGTATTTTGAAAATTATTTTTAATAAAATTAGAAATTAAGAAAATAATTTAGGTATATTATGTGATTTATAGTAATTTATTAGAAAAAAAAATGTTTAAATAGTTTATGAATAACAAAGCATGAAATATATATATAGCACAATTCATTGACCCAACCCAATCCATATGTACTAGGTTTATGTTGATTTCTACTCATATAATGGATTGGATTGGACTGGGTTGAGAATTTAGCAACCCAACCCATGCATGACATTGCACTTTGTAGAAAAGACTTAACATACTTCACCACATTTGAATTTTGAAATTTGAAAGATATGGTGTAAAAAGAATACTATTTGAATTTTTGTATTTGAGATATCCAATCCTTAACGGTTGGATGTCTGATAGGAAAAGGTTTCTCCAAATTAGTTTAGAGAGAAGTTCTTCAAACTCCATACTGATATGTAGACATGACCCCTGTATGACATGAATTCTATTAATTTATTCGAACTCGTGAGCTACATGTTGGAATTATACTTGAAAAGTAATAATTTAAGAGAAACACATATAATACATCTATCAATTAACAATTATATCATGTGCATATGTAATAAAATTCAACAATAAGATGTGAGAAATATACATACTAGATTTTGTTACTCAAGAACCTCACAAGCAATCATGATGTTCTCCCCAGCTGGTCAGGATTAACAAGAGCTTTATTTTCTCTTTTCACACCCTCTTGCAAGTGTGGCCTTGACAATATTTATAATATTCAAAAAAGACATGACCAGCCATAAAATCCTTTCTAACGTAATAACACTTCATGTAACAGATACAGATATGTTACATTTGTTAATAAACAACTTTATTAATTAGATTCATTAATGAAGAAGTTCATTAATGTGTTATTACTTTTGTAACTCCATGCTAATACATGGATTCATCTATCGTTCATATCCAGAATTACTATAATGACAACACCTTTAATAAGAGTTCAAGTTACTGGTAATGACACGATAGAATTATTAAAGCCAATACTCAACGTGCATGAATCTTCTTATGGAAGGATTTCCAAGATTATTATGCACTAACCATCGAAAGACTAGCCCTTATTGTCTTTCATAGTCTGAGCAATTTTAACTTGCACCTCTTTTCCATCATGGTCCAACAATGTACCTATCAAAATAGGTTATATCATGATGGATATGGTCAAGTCAAGGACTACAATGAATACATTCATAATCTTAGTCTACTAAATCAAGTAGACCTATTTCAATATATCAATATCTTACATTATAAAAGTATTGCATAATTTCACAAGAGATTGAATATTTATTTGTTAATAATAGACACATCATATATATTATGTTGAGTAGTTCTAGGACCACAAATTATTCCATAACTTTTTTGCCACAACTTTAACGTGTCAGAATGTGAGTAGTTAACTATCATTTACACATGGACTCACTATTTTTTCCTTTACCAATCACACTCTGCCACGTCACAGTTGTAGTAAGAAGTTGTGAAAAATTATGTGGTCTTAGACTTTTCCATATTATGTTGGGCCACATTATTCTAACACTACATGCATTGGACGAGACGCAGCAGAAAGTCTTACAAATCATCAAACGCTTTTGAATATAGTTGCTTGATTTGTGTGTTTCCGTTTTGTCTCTGCAATTAGAGTGGTGGGTGCATGATTGACGAGGGGGCTTCTCCACATATAGTGTGCGGTGTGGATGGTAATTAGGTTTAGATGGCATCTTGTCATCTTTTCGAAAAGCCATATTCACCTGCCCAATCTCTATAATTCAAACACTTAAAAAATGTGCCATCCATATCACAAAAAAAAAAAGTGTCCTTGTGCTTGAACAAATTCAATTAGCAAAGTCGATGCAATTCTTGACTAGAAAGAGGCCACTGAGTCCACAAAGATCATGTCATGTGACTTTCTTTGGCAAATGATAATGGTGAGATTGGGCCACAGGGCATTAAGGTTAAAAGCATTCATACAAAAGCTTTCTATAATCCCAAAATTTTGTGTTCTTTAGCCAAAAGCAGACAGACAATTCGGTCTTATATTATTGCTTTATTGTTAATTTTTGAACGAAAATGATGTTTAAGCTTGTACTTTGTACATGGTCACGAGCCACGAGTATGACCAATGACCTGGGCCATCAGGCAAGATGTTAAAGATCTAGAGCGCACCAGATGTAACTCTCCAATGACACCTGAACAAATATGTTTCCAATTGGACCAACGATAATCACCTTCTACTAATTCCTAATGAATGTGAGGTGCAAATTGTTCTCCTTTTCTTTTCCTTCAGAGTAGGGGCTTGGAGTTTTGCGCTGCCATATCCGGATTAACTTAAGCAGTTATAATTTTTGTAAAACGTTAAGTGCTTGACAATTTTGGAGAGCAATGTAGCGTTTTGTAAACCCTTTTTTTTTTTTTTTTTCGTTTTTTTTTTTTTTATACAAAATTTCAAACTTTCTTTCTCACCCTTCTTTCGATTCTCTAAATTGAGTGTACAAGAAAATAAAGAGTAAGGTACAGGGTGATTTAAAAAGTATCAAAAATAGGAGGAAAAAATATTTTTACTTTAAAATTTGACTAAAGTTTGTAAAACTAGAAGTGTTCATGAATAATTTAGCATTGGCAGCCATTCTCTCTCTCTCTCTCTCTCTCTCTCTCTCTCTCTCATTAAATTTAAATGAAAAAAATATAATGAATTCTTTAATTGGAGGTATCTATATATCTATATATATTAATAGGCAAAACTTAGAAAAAATTCAATTAAATTTTATAATTAAAGTCCAATTTTGCACTATGTGTCCTAAATTATTTATTTTTAGAGAGAGTTTATTTTTTAATTTTGTAGTCAAACATCATAAATATCCATACAAGTGAGTTATTGCATACAAAAATCAAAGAGTCAATAATTTTTTTTTTTTGAGAATAAAAGAGTCTATAATTAATGAACAGAATTTTTTTTTTAAATGGAAAATTTACATTTTCTACCTAATATTATTCTTACAATACTTTTTAAAGAGTTAAAGAAAAATTTTAAGAATGACTATCAATAATATTTAAATTATATATATAAGAATTATATTATGTATCTTAATGTATATCTTTTTAAGTATATTTATACATATGCATAGGGTTGCAAGCTAGTTAGAGAATAGAGAATATTGTATAAGGTGTATTTGAACTAAAATAGAGAACGTTGCTTTTAACTTGAAAATTTGGCTAAAGTTTACAAAATTGGATATGAATGGTTTAGAGGTTACGAATATGGGTAAGATAAATCTTGTGTGAGGCCACCATTATTTAGGAGAATCTTCTTACAACTTTTTGTAATGTGGTTTTTCATGCTCCCCCTCCCCCTCCCCCTCCTTTATTTATTTATTTTTGAATGAAGGGGTGTTAGTGACTTTTGGATCAAATAATCTTTATATATATATATATATTTATTTATTTGTGCGGCATAAACCTTCACTCAATAATTATGGGATACTAAGCAAGATATATGCAACAACTAATTTATATTATAAGTGCTAGTGTTGTAAGTCTTGTTTTCCTACTCCCTCCTTCCCCATTTCCTATGTCTTTTGTCTATATAATCTAAAAAAAAAAAAAAAAAATTATATTATAGGTTAATATTGATCCACAATGGGAAATTTGGACAAGAACACATAAGTCATGATTATGAGATCTCACACTATGGAAATGAATTCTTCTTTATTAAAGTTGGTATCTTTGTTTTCAAGGATCTTCCCTCCTAATATTTATACTCTCTTTCTTTTGATATATTCTATGTGTCTTCCCTCCTCTTTTTTCTTTCTTCTCTTTTATATGTGCTATCTTTGTCTTCATTGTATTTCATCTTTATCCAATTGGATAACTTCTAGTCTTATCGGGTTCTTCTTTCTTGGTTTTTCATCATGAACGGAGACTTCTAGGGTTTTTTCTTACTGTTTAGGCATTTACTTGGATAACTTCTAATCTTGTCGGACTCTTATTTTTTGGTTTTTCATCATGAATGGAAACTTCTGGGGTTTTTTTACTATTCAAGCTTGTCCTTTTGCATTAAATGTAGTGGTGCTAGGCAGGTGACCTTCATTAAGGTTGTTATGGAATCGTCAGGAAATTTTAGAAAGCTACCTCGAAAAGTGTACCTTCTCAAGGATTTACCTCGGTAGCTCGGACATGCCTCGGCATTGGGACTAGAAGGTCACTGGTTCTGACCAATGATCTGAGGACCTATGTTTATTATCATAATGGGCTAGCCAATGCTGGATTCATTTCCTCTGTTTGGGCCAATGCTTAAAATAGTCCCAACGTTTATCCTATTATAATAAGGCCCAATATTTGCCCCACTACAATATTAATAGCCAAAATTGAGAAAAAATCTAATTAAATTCTAAATTGGAGTCTAATTTTGGGCCATGTCTCTCATCGTCAAGTGAATTATTAGATGCAAAAATCAAAGAGTTTAAATTTAATTTAATTGAAATTCAATTTCGTGCTATGTGTCCCATCTAATGTTTTAATTTTTGTAGCAAGTGAATTATTGAGTGCAAAAATCGAAAAGTCTAAATCCAATTAGATTTTAAATCATATATATATATATATAATGAGAAATCATTATATATTTTAGAAATTCATGGCTTAAAAAATGTGTAAGTTGTAATTTTTACACCAAGTTTAATTTGAATTCGTGTATACACACACATATATAATTATGATTGTTTTTAAATATACCCATGCATATGCATGGAGTTACACATTAGTATAATTAATGATTAAGACAGTTACAATACTCAATACCTTCATGAGCTGAATGTCAACAATGGAGACATATATGGAGCTGGAATTTTAACTTTGGAAGCTAAAGTATGAACAAAACAATTTTAGAATTCAAAAATGAAAATATACTAAAATTAAAAACTAAATTAACATATGAAAAATAAAATTAGTATAACAAAATACAAAAATAAAAAGGAAGAAAAGACATGAAACACTTGCTTCTCAATCCATTTCAAACCAATCATTTATCAAAATTAATGAAACTCTACATTTTTTTTTAAATCCTAGAAATAATCCATGATTGATTATGTACTAAATTTTGTAGTAATTTTTCTTTAAATATATTAAATAAAAAAGTCCTTTAAAAAGTCTTCATTTAATTTAATTTAATTTTTTTTTGGTTTCATTTGCGAAATCTAGTTTTAACAATATTCATAGTTGAAATCCCGTTTAGCTAGAAACTATAAATATAAGCACATGTACAAACATTTTATAAACAAGTTGGTTGGTTATAAATCTTCTAGTTCTTACCAACTAGTACTTCGTAATATTCAATAATAAAAAATGATGATGAATAAGAAAACATATGCATTCATTTCAAAAAAGAAAAAGAAAAAGAGAAAGAAAACATATGCATGCTTCAGATATACTCTCTTCCCCATCAAAATCACACACACACACACAATAGTGTGTAAATCTTTAGGGCCTCTTTGGACCAATAAAAATCTACGGCCCTTCTTTTCCATTTATAGATAGCGGATATAAAAGGCCCACTATAAGCAAATGTTCTGAAGGTGCTTTAGTCCTATGCCTCGATCTTACAAAGGTATTCTGGCCCAATTATCTTTCTGCATTTTCTGCAGTTCTCCTTTTCATGGTCCCTCAAGAAACCTTTTGAAATTGAATTCATGTTGGACTTTTTTTTTATTTTAATATCCAGGACCTGCTAATTTGGACAGACTAACCAAATGTTATCAACTTTATTATAAAGTGATATGCAATTGTAACTGTACATCTGTTCACGATAATTTCAGTATGATATGTCATGGTATAGTTTGGACAACTTTGGGCTTTGATGTCCAATTTCAAGCTTGGATTGAGATGACATTTTGGTGCTTAATCAAAAGTTCCACGCCGACTTTAGGGGGTTAGTTTAATAATTCTTAAAACCTTATAATATCTATGAGATCCCGGGTTCAAAATATTTTATCAACATCTTGGAGTTACCTTTTGAAATTCCTTCTTATAATAGCTTGATGTATATCAAGAATAGTTAAATATTTGAAAAAATTTTAATTAGTGTACTTGATCCTCCTCTTACCCAAAATTAAATATATAAAAAACACACATTGTTTGATTAGGAATTTTTTATTTTTTGAGGAATCATTGGCTTTGATTAGGAATTTTTTATATTTTTTGAGGAATCATTGGTATTGATTAGGATTTAGGTGGTCTAGTTTACCAATACAAAGTCATCCTCTGCCCCACTCTTGCCATTAGCTATATCCACCGACAGTTATAACCTCTCCCCGATTTGTACACTTTGACAATAACATGGGAAAATGCTTCTGCTACTGCTGGTGTAAATGAAGTTTACACTTCACACCACAGTACAATTTGACTAGGTTACTAGTTAAAATCGTTGGCTTCATAATCAGTCACCAAATCTTATTATTTTCATAATAAAAAAACTCCTTGCAAAAGTCTGATGATTTTCTCTACGACATGTTTTCAATATTGGAATCTATTGCTGGTAATTAGTCTCTCTCAAAGGTAACTACTCACTTAAGAAATCCCCAAATATTCAAAGGGGGTTTCCGTAGGAACCAAAGCTGATTGGAAGAAGGAAAAGCGACTTCTTGCTTGTAATTAGTTACTGGGTCGCTACAGCTATTCCCTTTACCTTTTCTCTTCACCAGCTCTGGTCCAACCACCCCTTGTATTTTTTCTCTACCAGCTCTAGCCTTGTTGGATTGGCTTGCACTATCCTATAAAATATATTATGTTTAAAATAGCTAGCTCCATACAAAAAACATGAAATTGCTTTGTCATTGCAATGGGACAACTCAACCGACAAACACACGCGCACACAACAACATAGAGTAGGAGAACAAAAATCCTTAATTGTCACTAATTAATTTCTAGAGGGGTAGTGATTGTAAGGTCACCCTCGTATCTCATATATTCAAGTTTTTGTTTTCATACATCAAACACTTCTTTAAATCAAACCCTCTTTCTCAAACCCTCTCAGGATTCAGAATCAAATACTACTAGTCAAGGAGAGAGATCCAAAACAGAGCTCCACTCTCTCTTTCTCTCTTCAAAAATGAAGAACAACAATACTAACACAAAGCTTATTCTCCTCCACCCCTATATTCAAAAACAAGGAGGCTCCAACCGCTTATGGCTCCTTGCCTTTGTTTCATTCTTCACAGTCGCTTTCCTCTTAACCCTTATCTACACAAGAGAATATTCCACACCTACAGCCTCCACTTCCACCACCGCTGCCGCCGCCACTTTCGGCGGTGCCCCATTGCCAACCACTGTAATCAACACCCTCCTCCACTACGCATCAACATCCAATAACTCATTCCACATGGCCTACGCAGAGCTCAAGCAAATCTCTGACGTGCTTCGAAAATGCTCGTCCCCATGCAATTTCCTCGTATTCGGTCTCACCCAAGAGACCCTTTTATGGAAAGCGCTCAACCACAATGGCCGAACTGTGTTCATCGACGAGAACCGCTACTACGCCGCTTACATGGAAGAGAAACACCCAGAAATCGATGCCTACGATGTGCAGTACACGACTAAATTGAGCGACCTACACGAGCTCGTAGCTTCAACGAAAAAGCAAATAAGAAACGAGTGCAGGCCAGTGCAAAACCTATTGTTTTCTGAGTGCAAGCTTGGCCTTAATGACCTTCCAAACCATGTCTACGAAGTGGACTGGGATGTTATATTGGTGGATGGTCCACGTGGTGAATGGCCCGACGCGCCGGGCCGGATGTCTCCGATATTCACCTCCGGCGTGTTGGCGAGGAGCAAGAAGGGTGGGAATGCTAAGACTCATGTGTTCGTGCATGATTTCTATGGTGAAGTAGAGAGAGTTTGTGGGGATGAGTTTTTGTGCAAAGAGAATTTGGTGGAATCAAGTGACACACTTGGGCACTATGTTTTGGAGAGAATGGATGCGAATAGCTTCCAGTTCTGTACTCAAAACAGTACACTACCAAAAGCTTCATCTTCCTAGCTATCTATATTTGATTGATATTGTTGTCTTCGTCTTCATATAGTTCCGGTGGGTACGTGGGTCAATGGCATAAAGAGGTAAAAACAAATGTGGCTATTTATGATCATGTTGAATTTTTCATAACTTGTTTCTTTGGATGGGGAATGTGTAAAAAATAATTTTTTTTGGCTTTGCAAAAAAATGCAACTACATTGAATTGAAAATTTTACTTTTCAATTATAGTGTTCTTTCATTTTGTTCAATTGTATTAGAAAGGCCACTTCCGGCGGTCATTTCATTGAAATTACATGGAATTTTCAAGCATAACGGCCTAAGAAGTAAGAACTAAGAAATTAAGTTGGTGGTTGGAATTGGACACATACAAATATAACATCTATAATGATACAAGGCAAAATTTGCCCAACAGTACAACGTATAAAAGCTTTAATATTATCCTAAAGAGGACTAATCATAGGTGCTTATCTTGGGGCTGGTGTGTAATATATGGATAAAATTTGCACCAAACTAATTTGAAGAATCTCCTTCAATTTATTGCGTAATGACTAATAAAATAATTTGGGTATATTTTCTAAAAAAATAAAATAAAATAATTTGGGTATTATATATATATATTTAAATAAATAATATAATTTTTTAAATAGATTGTGTTCAAAATACATGTGGATTTTTTTTATCAACTCCCATGTATAATGAGTTGTTGGAAAACTAATCATTGGAAGTAAGAACAATAATTTTTCCAGAACTTTTAATTTAATGGGACCACAAATTTTTTTTTTTTTTTTTTTAAAGAATTTATTTATCAAACCAGTTCACCTATTTCGGTCAAGTGTCATTTTTTTCCTAGAACACTGCCTCGTGTAAATTAAACTACTGAAAAGTGAACTTTTTAATTGTGTATTGTTTGGGTAAAAGATTGTTATCAGGTACATAGCATTTGCAAAAATTTGACATGGCGCAGTGTGAACTGTAGGATTATTAGTAACTAATAAGTTTCCCATGCGATGCACGAATTATTTTGTAATATTTTATATAAGACGGTTTTAGATAGTATTGTATATATATTATAAAAAAAGTAAACTAAATTAGAGTAAAGAAATATATACATTTTGAGATATTAAAAATTAATTTAGTAGTTTTACTGCATATTTATAGCCTTTTCAAGGTAAGATTAATTCTTTTTTTTTTTTTAATCATGAAACCAAAAATAAATGCAAAAAAGTAACGAGACCATAAAAATCAACTAATTTGTGTTGTGTTCACATATTTAATACTATGAAATAAAAGTATGTCCAACTCTCTCACTGTCTTCCACTCATTGATAGTGCAACATTAAAACATGATATAGGCAAGCGTGTATGTATGTGTCTTATAGATGATTTAAAACCATGGTAAAATATGGCTTTACATTGCGTACCAAGTATTCTCTCTACTTATATACCAAAAACAAAAACTATTCAATCAAATGACTCAAACCTAAATCATATTTAATCTCCTAATTTAAAAAGAAAAAAAAAAAATACTCATAAGGGTTTCGGTGTCTTGATGGTGGTGGAAGGCCAATATGACGGAGGTGGCGGCCCCTCAGATTTCTTTTTCTCTCTTTTTCAAATGTTTTGTCAGTCTCAAGTCTTTTATTTTGGTAATATGTAGGAAACAATGCGTTTTATTTAACAATTCACAACATTTTTGTGTCTCTCTATCTCTCTCCAAGGCCTCATCTGGTTAGTTATTGCTATTAGTCTTTAATTATTATTTTTTTGCTTTTTTAAAAATATTAAAATGGTGGGTATGCTAAAAGACATGAAAAAGAGAGAAATGTGTAATGTAAGCTTAGGCAATTAATGAGAGATTAATGAGATAATAGTAAAATAAGTTAATGTAAACTTTTGAGTAACAGTAAAAAAAACTTAATGAAAGAGGTAAAAAAAATGTTAAATGCAAAATTAAAGCGTCACTTAGCAAGACCTCATGCACTCCTGCATGAGATCTCTACTTATATATACATATATATATATTTTGATGATTATTCCTTTATAACTCCTGATCACTAATCAGCATGAGTCTCAAAAAACTTTATGATAGGACTTTATCATATGTACAAAATAAGCATAGATTTTTTTTTTAATATTTAAAGAAAAAAAAAAAAGGATATTGCTATTGTGTTCATCCTTATAAGAATTTAAGCACATATTAAATTTTCATTATTTTTGACAATTTTTCTTTGATTCCTTTATAATTTATATATTGTGTTGGTTTAAATGAATTTTTTCTCAAGCTTTCAAAGGATGGACTTTAGATAAGATATTCAACTTTTATACGCCAAGCATTGACTGTAAGTCTTGTACATGGAATAAATCGAGATAAGAAATTAAGAATATGGTCCATTTTGATCGGCCTTAGCTTGATTTGTGTAGACATCAATTTTTCCTCTTGCCAAAAGTACGACTTATTTTAGGCGGAAGTTTCCATGATTATTACTTATATACAAAATTCCAGGATCATTTAAATCAGAATAGGTCCCTTACTGACCTATTGTGTTCATACTTATAAGAATTTAAGCACAGATTAAATTTTTATTATTTTTTACAATTTTTCTTTGATTCCTTTATAATTTATATATTGTGTTGGTTTAAATGAATTTTTTTTCAAGCTTTCAAAGGATGGACTTTAGATAAAATATTCAACTTTTATACGCCAAGCATTGACTATAAGTCTTGTACATGGAACAAATCGAGATAAGAAATTAAGAATATGGTCCATTTTGGTCGGCCTTAGCTTGATTTGTCTAAACATCAATTTTCTTTCTTGCCAAAAGTCTGACTTATTTTAGGTGGAAGTTTCCTTGATTATTACTTGTACACAAAATTCCAGGATCATTAAATTGGAATAGGTCCCTTACTGACCTAACCAATTGGAATAAAATTAAATTTCTTTCCATCCACACTAAATGTTGTGTACACCAAATTTTTTCTGCATCTCATAATGATACGTTGTGGAAAGGTGTCATCTAAGTCCAACATGATTGAGAGTTGTAGTTGAGACTATGGCCTAGAAGCTTTACTATTCAATACTTTGTGAAAAAAATTAAACACTCACTTGATGTAATAGGAGACTATGGAATTTGACATTGTATACACTGGGGTTTGTTCTTGATGTTGTGAAAGTGTTGTAGGTATTAAAAACTCTAGTTTGATTAGTTGGCAAGTCATGTTCTTTAAGCGTGAAAAGTCTACAATATAAAATTATTATATTCCTACAATAAATGTTTTGGAGACAAAATTATTAGGCCCCTCATCCCATTGGGACCCCCTTATTTATACAAAGGAAAAATGGTCCAATATTCCTAAGTGTGCTTAGTTACATGGAATTTTTGTGCAATTGTGCCTAGATTTCTTTTGCAATACTCAATAAGTTGTTTACTCATTTTGTGAATTATCAATTGTAGTTTTAAAAAATTATAAACACAATATTATTCAATTAAACTAACATGAAACATTAAATCTATTAGATTAAAAAAATGAACATGAAAATGAAAATTTCACAAAAAATTTCTTGAATAGAATTAAAATAATTTTTTACTCAATATAGTTTATCAAGCAATCATGTACTAACTAACAACATTCCAATCATTACATGCATAATGGGGCGGTGAAATGGTTGTTCAGTTTATTTAAGAAATGTGATCTAGCTAATAGAAATTAAAAAAAAAAAAAAATGCAATAACTTTCATGCGTAGTCATGAATTATACCTTTACGTATATCTTATGCATTTTATGAGTTTTATTTTATATAAATGTATTTCATAAAATTAACAAAATTTATCATAAAACCCTTCATTGTATTTTTTTAAATCACTACATAAAAATGAAAGAAAAATTTTTTTTCCCAAAAAAATGTTCTCTAGTCATAATATTTACCAAAAAAGATCATACCAAAAAAAAATCGTGCAACGCACGGGCCAATAACCAGTCTATATATATAATTAAAGTCAAAACTGAGAGAAAATCCAATTAGATTCTAATTGGATTCCAATTATTGTCTAATTTTGCGCCACATGTCCAATTTAAGGTTTTTTAAAAAAAAACATTTATTCCAAATACCGATGGACTCACCATTCCAAATACATTGCAATATACTAACTTTTTTTTTTTTTTTTTTGATTAGATTGTATTTTTGATGAGATAGTGGCTCCTAAAAAAGGGCTAATGGGATAGCAAAAATTACCATCTCTGGTTCGTCCATAGGGATCGTCCATGAGCATCAGTAGGCCAAATGTTCAAATAGACCGTTTGAGCAAAAGAGTCATCCATGGGCAAAGCACATGGGCGACCACATAACACTCCGTCTATGAACAAAAGATTCGTCCATGGACAAAGCACATGGACGACCACGTAACACTTGGGAAATCCTCAAGTATAGACTCACTTACGTGTATGGAGGATTCGAGTCACAAAATCTTGGAGCGGTTACCCAACCCGTGTTCATTGCCACAAATTCCTCATAAATGCTTAACTTCCACCAGCGGTTGTAACTCTTATAGCCGTTGAGGAAGTTATGTCTGGACTCACTGATTTCCACGAATCTTGGGGAAGTTACTAAGCTAATAACCGCTCAAAGGTTCTCTATATAAGGATCGGTCTGAATCAAACCAAAGTAAGTGCATTTTGAGATTTTACTTCTAAAAAGTTGAAACTCTATTCTTATGAGAAACTAACTTAGGCATTGGAGGGTGTTTGGCCGGTCCACCTCGGTCCCCTTTGATAATGTGTTCATCCTTGCAAGCCTTTGCAACAATTATTAGCCCATCGAAGCCGGAGCATTCAGCCTACTATTACTGTGCAGAATTCCAAGGATATTGTGGGGATTTAATTCACGCCTTTATGGTTCTGACCTAACTCCTTTTCCTTTCTTTTTCTTTCTCTTTTTTTATGAGACCACGTGTCATGATTTTCCTGGTTGACCTGTTGCGTCGATTGTATGTTCGGCAATCTTCGATGGTATGTTCCCGCTCTTGGTGGTATTGGCAATGAAGACTTTGGTTGCGCTTCAAAGGATCTCCACTCATCTTGTTCAGCCATTTGAAATACAACTCATTCCTGATCTTCTCCAAAACTTGGTGTACTGGATCTCTAAACACAGTGTTTACTACTTGAGGAGCTGCAGACTCAAACTATCCAGGAAAATCTCTTCGGGGTCTGTTATTGTTATAACGGTTCGACTTGAAATCCCTTATCTCCTGAGGGATAACCTTGCCCTTCCCCTTGTTTTGTTGTTGGTTCTCTTCGACCCTCTTATACTTATCAATCCGATCCATGAGTTGGCGTATACTGGTAACAGGTTTCCCCGTCAAAGACTTCCTCAAGCCATGATCAGAAGGTAGGCCGAGCTTGAAAGTGCTAATGGCTACATCATCAAAATTACCATCTATCTCGTTGAACATTTCCCAGTACCTGTCTGAATATGTCTTCAGGGTTTCCCCCTCCCTCATGGATAAAGATAATAAGGAGGCCAAAGGCCGAGGAACCCTACTACACATGATAAAGCGAGATCCAAACGCTTAAGTGAGTTCCTTGAAAGAATCAATGGAACTTGCCCTCAGACTATCAAACCACCTCATCGCCACAAGCCCCAAACTGGACAGGAATACCTTGCACATCAAAGGCTCGTTCTTGGAGCGTACGACCATCCTTTCATTGAAGTGGCTAACGTGCTCCACATGATCTGTTCTACCATTGTACATGGTGAATATGGGCTGTGAAAATCGCCAAGGAAGTCTCCCTCCCTCAATCCAACGAGTGAAAGGTGATTTGAAAATCTGGTTGAGTGCTTTACTCATAGCATCGTTTCCCAGGCCAACCGAGGACGAATTCCTCCATTTGCGCTCATGATGATTGTGGGCACCCGAGGAACGAGGAAAGAGGCCGAGGAGCTGAACTCATGGGCCAAGGCCCCTTCAAGGGCTTGGAGGGAACCATTCTTGGGCCGAATACGGAGCTGGGCGGGGGCCCAAGAATTAAATAGCTCCCGAAGAAAGAGCTAACCTCCGAGGAGCCCCGCGCCAAGTACTGAGGAGGAAGCCTCCTCGGCTAAAGGAGGCAGGGGAAAGTGGCAGACAGGCGGCCGCCTGGGCAATAGCCCCCAGTCACGTCAATAATAAATGGCGCACACCCACTCTGTCAGTCGCATTAAATGTGGAAATGACCTGAGATGATGACTGTGACAGCGACGCCAGCTACAACCGTCGCCGGCTCCTAGAGAGAAAGGATAGGTGACAGGTGTCAAAGAATGAAGGGAAGGATAGCTGAAGATAGACGGTGCGGATCAGAAAGAAAAGGCCTATATTAAGGGGAAGTCGTGATGCCTTTGGGGGGGAGTTTTTGTTGTTTTAGCCCATCTCTAACAAATTCTGTTGTATTGGATCCAAGAAAGGAACGAGCACGTCTTTGTACTTCCAACTTTGTATTTCTCAACTTTGTATTTCTCACATTTTGGGTCCTTACAATTGGCGCCGTCTGTGGGGAACAACAAGCTCTGGCGGATACATCTTGAGTAGGAATGGCAAATGAAGGCAGAGCTGAGGAGGGGTCGGTTGGACCACGGGAGGGAGACCCTTTCCTTGACATGGAACGTAGAAGGAACAGGCAACGAACCCGTGGCACGTCGGCAGGGCCGCGCCGCTCAGGGCGAGAGGGGCAGGACAGGCCACGCAATGATAGCCAAGCCCAGCGTGGACGGGACACGCTGGCATTGCAACGGGAAATCGATCACCTGCGCAGGAGATTGCGGCGGAAGGAGCGCAATAGGAGAAGCCCGTCGATGGCTTCAAGTGAGGGTTCACGAGGAAGCCCAGAACCGCAATACAGGCGCAGGTCCCGAACCCCACTCGAGGAAACGTACTCGGACACCTCGGATGAGGGTGACCGTAGGCATGAGAGGGTATCCTCCCGTCACGATAGAAGGAATGACGCCATGAGCAGGGCTCTGAAGCAAATCTCCAAATCACCCTTTGTCAGGAGGATTAACAAGGCCAGGCTCCCTCACCGTTTCTCCCAGCCCATATTCGCCATATACAACGGGAGAACGGATCCGGTGGAGCACGTCAGCCACTTCACTCAGAAGATGGCCATACACTCAGACAATGAGGCACTCCTGTGTAAGGTTTTCCCTTCCAGCCTCGGGCCTGTGGCCATGCGCTGGTTCGACGCATTGGGAGAGGGATCCATAACGTCCTTCCAAGAGTTGACTAGAGCATTCGGCATGAGGTTCATTACCTGTAGCAGGGCACCCAGACCTTTGGACGCCCTGCTATCCATGACAATGAGAGAGGGGGAAACCCTCAAAACCTACGCCGACCGCTACTGGGAAATGTACAACGAGGTGGACGGGGACTTCGAAGATGTCACGGTAAGGACCTTTAAGGTCGGCCTTCCGACTGACCACGACCTGAGGAAGTCTCTAACAATGAAATCCCCATCCAACATGCGTCGCCTCATGGAACGCATTGAAACCTACAAAAGGTTGGAAGAAGACCAAATCCAGGGGAAAGGCAAGGCCGGATTGTACCCCGAAAAGGGAGATCCTCGGGGAGGGGGTTACCGTAACGACCGGTCGCGAAGGGAATTCCCCGGCCGACCGGCCCCAGAGGGGGTCCATATGGTAAACTCGCTGTTCAAAGAGTCGATGCACCAGATACTGGAAGAGATTAAGGATGAGCCATTCTTCAGTTGGCCGAACAGAATGGGCGGGGATCCGACCAAGAGGAACCAAAACCTCTATTGCCACTATCATCGGGACAAGGGTCACACGACGAATGACTGCAGGACATTGAGAAGCCACTTAAGCCAATTGGCGAGGGCAGGAAAACTGGGCCGTTTCCTGAACCGGCCAACAGAACAGGTGGGGGCCTCAGAGGCAGGACCGCACCAGGGCAATCATCCGCGCCCGGCCCTTGGCATCATTAATATGATTTTGGCCGGATCAGTTGGAGACGCCGGGCCGAGCTCCCAGGTCCTGTCTGTGATGGAAGGCCCTAAGCCGGGGGAGGAAGAGTGGCGTAATAAGAGGCCGAGGATGGTGATCCCTGACCTAAGTTTCTCCGAGGAGGATAAAAGAGGAACCCAGCAACCACACGAGGATGCCTTGGTCGTTACCCTAAGAATTGGGGGATACGATGTCAAAAGGGTACTAATTGACCAGGGGAGTCAAGCTGACGTAATGTACCCCGATCTATATAGGGGACTGGGCCTCAAAGCCGAGGACCTGGAGACATGCCACTCCCCACTTATGGGATTCGACGGAAAAATGGTGGTCCCCCTGGGAAGAATCAAGCTCCCTGTGCAAGTTGATGGCAGGGAAGTGCACGTGAGCTTTATAGCTGTGGAGGCTTTCTCCCCCTATACGGCTATCCTCGGCAGGCCGTGGCTGCATTCCATTGGCGCCGTGCCCTCGACTGTGCATCTTAAAGTCAAGTACCCCATTCACGGAGGCGTAGGGGAACTGGCGGGGGATTAGGCGATGGCCCGACGCTGCCTGGCCGCCGCCATCACACCACATTTGCCTGACCCGAACCCCAGTTGCAAATATGCGGCCCAATAGCAATTACAGGGGGCTGCCCCCGAGCAGCCCCCCGAGGCGCATCCACAATCATCGGAGGAATTGGTGAAAGTGTTGACTGGAACATGCGAAGAGCGTTATTTCCAGATAGGATCGCAGTTGCACCCACAAGAAAGGTTGGAGTTAGTGAAGTTCTTGAAGGACAACCAGGACGTGTTCGCATGGGAGGCGAGTGACATCCCCGGAATCAGCCCCGAGCTAGCTTGCCACCGCTTGAACGTTAACCCAGGGGTGGTCCCTCGTAAGCAACCACCTCGGCGATCGTCCGACGCACACGCCGAGGCGGTTAGGGAGGAGGTGGTCAGGTTAAAACAAGCTGGGGCCATAAAGGAAATCTTCTACCCCGACTGGCTGGCCAACACCGTCGTTGTGCAGAAGAAAAGTGGGAAATGGCGGGTCTGCGTGGATTTTACCGACCTCAATAGGGCCTGCCCAAAGGACCCTTTCCCGATTCCCAGGATTGACCAGTTGGTGGACGCTACGGTAGGGCATCCTCGGATGAGCTTCCTTGATGCATTCCAAGGGTACCATCAAATACCTTTGTCTTCGGCCGACCAGGAAAAGACAGCCTTCCGTTCTCCCATCGGCAACTTCCATTACAGGGTGATGCCCTTCGGCCTCAAGAACGCCGGCTCCACTTACCAGAGGATGATCACTCGCATGTTTGAGAAACATCTTGGGAGGAACATGGAGGCATATATAGATGATATGGTGGTCAAAAGTAAAAGGGCCGAGGACCACATCGCAGACTTGTCGGAAATCTTCGCAGTGCTCAGGAAGCACAAGTTACGGCTAAATGCGTCGAAATGCTCTTTTGGGGTGAGTTCGGGCAAATTCCTAGGATACATGATCACTCATCGGGGAATCGAGGTTAACCCCGACCAGATTAAGGCTATTAATAACCTGCATCCACCCTGAAATCCGAAGGAGGTGCAGAGGCTAGCCGGAATGACGGCGGCACTAAGCCGGTTTATCTCCAGGTCCGCAGACAGGTGCCGCCCTTTTTTCCAGCTACTGCATAAGTGGAAAGACTTTGAGTGGACCGAGGAATGCGCCCGAGCGTTCGAAGATCTCAAGGCTTACTTGTCCAACCCACCAATCCTATCCCGGCCAGACAGGGAGGAAGTCCTATATGCCTACCTAGCAGTCACGGAGCATTCTGTCAGCTTCGTACTAATCAGAAATCATGACGGGGTTCAGAGGCCGGTTTACTATGTCAGCAAGTCGCTGCAGGCAGTAGAGATGCGATGTCTCCCTTTGGAGAAGGCGATCCTAGCCATCGTACATGCCACGAAGAAGCTCCCACATTACTTCCAAGCCCACACTGTGGCGGTGCTGACTCAGCTGCCACTACAGGCCTTGCTAAGAAAGTCCGACTATACGGGTAGAGTTGCCAAGTGGGCCACTAAGCTGGGGGCTTATGACGTCAAGTACCTACCCCGCACGGCCATAAAAGGGCAAGTCTTGGCCGACTTTGTGGCAGAATTTTCCGAAGGTACCTGTGAGGGGGTAAGCGTGGCCGCGAGCCTAGCGATCTCGACCACTTCCGCCGTCCCCTTATGGCGGGTCTACACGGATGGGGCCTCTAATCGAAAGGGGGCTGGTGTGGGGGTAGTGCTGATCACACCCGAGGGACTAATAATGGAGAAGTCACTACGGTTGGGTTTCCCGGCCACTAACAATGAGGCCGAGTACGAGGCACTGCTGGCAGGTATAGACCTGGTCAGACTGCTCGGGGGAAAGAGGGTAGAAGTGTACTCTGACTCTAGGCTAATTGTGGGCCAGGTTAAAGGGGAGTTTGAGGCCCGAGATGAGAGGATGCAGAAGTATGTCGCCCGGGTGCGAAACATACAGAGCCATTTCGATGACTTCAGGGTGGAACAAGTCCCGAGGGGACAGAACGCGCACGCAGATTCCTTAGCCATGTTGGCCACCGCGCTAGAATCGACCCTGCCCCGAGTCGTTTTGGTGGAGGAAGTTAACGTCTCCGCCCTACAGGAGACACCTATAGCAGAGGTACGCAGCATTCGCGTAGGCCCAAGCTGGATGGATCCCATTGTGGCTTTCCTGAAACAAGGACTGTTGCCAGAGGATAAAGGCGAGGCGGAGAAGATACGGAGAACCGCCCCGCGCTACTGGCTATCCGAGCAGAACAAGCTGTACAAGCGCTCGTACTCGGGCCCATATCTGCTGTGCGTACACCCGGAAGCCGTGGAACCCCTACTCGAGGAACTGCATGAGGGCATATGTGGAAGCCACACGGGTGGTAGATCCCTGGCACACCGGGCCCTATCACAAGGGTATTGGTGGCCAAAAATGCGCCAAACCTCCCAGGACTACGCCAGGCGATGCGATCAATGCCAGAGGTTTGCCCCTAGTATACATCAGCCAGGAGGAGTCCTGAACCCTTTGTCCAGCCCTTGGCCCTTTGCCCAGTGGGGCTTGGACATAGTGGGCCCCCTCCCTCGGGCCACGGGCAACAGACGATGGTTGCTCGTCGGCACAGATTACTTCACCAAGTGGGTTGAAGCCGAGCCTCTGGCCAACATTAGGGACGTCGATGCAAAGAAGTTCGTATGGAAAAGTATTGTCACCAGATTCGGAGTGCCACACACCCTGATCTCGGACAATGGCCTCCAATTCGACAGTAAATCCTTCAGAAGGTATTGTGGGGAGTTGGGAATCGGGAATGGGTACTCCACGCTGGCATACCCTCAGGGCAATGGGCAAGCCGAGGCCACCAATAAGACCATCATTGCCGGAATCAAAAAGAGGCTTGACGACTCAAAAGGGAGATGGGTTGACGAATTGCCACATGTGCTTTGGACATACCGTACCACTCCGCGGAAGTCCACGGGGGAAACCCCATTTTCATTAACCTATGGTTCAGAGGCAGTGATCCCCCTAGAGGCTGGATTTCCAACTATGAGGACCGACCAGTTCAGCGCCGAGGGAAACCGTCAGTCTCTCCTGAACAGCCTAGACCTAGCCGAAGAAAGACGAGATGTGGCCATGGTGAAATTGGCCCACTACCAACAGAAGCTTAAACGAGAGTATGACAAGGGGATTAAACACAGGCCCCTGTCTCCGGGAGATCTGGTTTTGAGGAAGATAGTGGGAACGGCTAAGCTCCCGTCATGGGGAAAGCTAGGTCCTAATTGGGAAGGGCCGTTCAAAGTCACCTCTGTCGCGGGAACTGGAGCTTACCGGTTAGAAGACCTGGATGGAAATGTAATCCCCCGCCCATGGAATGTAAACAATTTACGACGATATTACTTTTAATGAAAAGTTTCAGCTTTTGTGTTTTGGGTTCTGTCCCTCTACAAATGTTAGGGAACGCCTAAAGCTTGCCTGGCTCCTCGGCCACAAGCTCATAGGAAGAAAACATTTGCAAGAAAAATTCTAAGTGTTAAAACAAACCTAGCACCTGCCTGGCTCCTCGGCCACAGGCTTAGGGATTATTAACACTTGCAAGAAAAATTCTAAGTGTTAGCGAACGCCTAAGGCTTGCCTGGCTCCTCGGCCACAAGCTCATGGGAAGAAAACATTTGCAAGAAAAATTCTAAGTGTTAAAACAAACCTAGCACCTGCTTGGCTCCTCGGCCACAGGCTTAGGGATTATTAACACTTGCAAGAAAAATTCTAAGTTAGCGAACGCCTAAGGCTTGCCTGGCTCCTCGGCCACAAGCTCATGGGAAGAAAACATTTGCAAGAAAAATTCTAAGTGTTAAAACAAACCTAGCACCTGCCTGGCTCCTCGGCCACAGGCTTAGGGATTATTAACACTTGCAAGAAAAATTCTAAGTGTTAGGGAACGCCTAAGGCTTGCCTGGCTCCTCGGCCACAAGCTCATGGGAAGAAAACATTTGCAAGAAAAATTCTAAGTGTTAAAACAAACCTAGCACCTGCCTGGCTCCTCGGCCACAGGCTTAGGGATTATTAACACTTGCAAGAAAAATTCTAAGTGTTAGCGAACGCCTAAGGCTTGCCTGGCTCCTCGGCCACAAGCTCATGGGAAGGAAACATTTGTAAGAAAAATTCTAAGTGTTAAAACAAACCTAGCACCTGCCTGGCTCCTCGGCCACAGGCTTAGGGATTATTAACACTTGCAAGAAAAATTCTAAGTGTTAGCGAATGCCTAAGGCTTGCCTGGCTCCTCGGCCATAAGCTCATGGGAAGGAAACATTTGCAAGAAAAATTCTAAGTGTTAAAACAAACCTAGCACCTGCCTGGCTCCTCGGCCACAGGCTTAGGGATTATTAACACTTGCAAGAAAAATTCTAAGTGTTAGGGAACGCCTAAGGCTTGCCTGGCTCCTCGGCCACAAGCTCATGGGAAGGAAACATTTGCAAGAAAAATTCTAAGTGTTAAAACAAACCTAGCACCTGCCTGGCTCCTCGGCCACAGGCTTAGGGATTATTAACACTTGCAAGAAAAATTCTAGGTGTTAAAACAAACCTAGCACCTGCCTGGCTCCTCGGCCATGGGCTTAGGGATAATTAACACTTGAAAAGAATTCTAAGTGTTGAAACGGTCCTAGTGTTTGCCTGGCTCGTCCGCCACGGGCCTAGGGAACAGTTAATACTTGCGAGAAAATTGCAGGTATTGGGAGAGCATATATCAAGAAAAGTGAGCAAGAAGGAAAAGCAACGGATATATATCGAGACTGCTATGTAAAAATTCAAAGTGCTTATAAAAAAAAAAACTGATTATAAAATATAGAAGCAATACAGGGGTAGAATCCTGGTTACAAAAAAGAGGGGGGGGGGGATTGCTACATGAAGGGTGCCTGAGTGCGAAAGTCCGCAACAGTATACAAAACACAAAAAAAAAAGAAAAAAAAAACTAACTAATCTAGGTCTGAGGCTCCTTGTCCTTCTTCTCTTTCTCCTTCTTCTCTTTCTTCTTCTTCAGAGGCACCCCCTCGAGCACCCCCTTGTCAACTTCCAAGTCCATCACGTCCTCTTGAGAGGGTAACCCCTTGGATGAAGCGGAGGAAGGAGGATTCTGGGGCTCAACAGGGATTGGGAGAACGGAGCTCTGATCCACCGGGGGAACAAAATGCGGATCCGCGGTAGGACTTGGGGCTGATGCCGGCAGGCGGAGGGCTGGGGGGTAGTAAACATGGTCGGGAGCACGGAGCTCTGAGTCAGGACTTACCCTCGCCACGTTTAAAGCTTCTCCCCAGACCTCCTGGCAGAAGGCGCGAGCAACGTCACGAAGCTGAGCAGTAAGGGATGCGGCCGTCTTGTTCATACCTGCATCATAGGCCTCCTGCTCGGCCTGAGCCTTCTCAGCATCCTTATCCGCCAGCCGCTGATGCGCCTGCTTCAACTCCACCATTGAGAGCGCCAGTGCGCTTTCGGCCTGCTTCTGGGCTGCCAAGGCGTTTGAGGCCTGCTTCTCATAGCTCTTTAGGGCGGAGTTGGCGTCACGAAAAGCCCTTTCAGCCTCGGACAGCTGGGAGAGGGTGTCCTTCAATTTCCTCTCCGACTCAGCCCTGGCCTTCTCAGCAGCCTCATAGGCCTTCTCAGATTTCCTGGCAGCGTCGAGGGAGTGATCGACCCACTCTTCCGCCATGAAGGCGGCCTGAACGGCCTGCAAGAATGGAAAATAACAAAGGAGGATAAGCAGTCGGAGCAAAAATACTTGGCAGAGATAAAAAAAAGAAAGGAAGAGAGGATAGGAATGCTGGTAAGAGCAACTGAGGTACCTTAGCCAGGTCCTGCTTCAGTGAAAGGAAGACCTCCCTCTTCCTAAAAGACTTCAGCTCTTCCATATCTTCGGGGAGGCACAGGGCCCTCTCCAGGCACTCGGCAACCAAGCCTGAGCTGCCCTTGGAAGGGTCCCTCAGATTGGCATCGTCCAGGACAGCGGATCCCGAGCTGAGGGTAAAGGAGGGCCTCCAAATGGAAGCCTTCGTAGGCTGATCCCCGCCGCTCTCCCTCGGGACTACAACAGGGTCGGGCCTCTTCTTCGGCTGGCCTTTGCCGCCCCAGGCCTCCTTGGGTTGCGGCTCGGATATCTCCCCCTCCTCGGACGTGGTCGTCCCCTTTCCACTAGGACCACGCTTGCGTTTCTTATCCGCTGCGTCGGCAGGGGAGGTACGGGCAGCCACTGGAGTCGGCGGGTGAGGTGGCACCGCAGCCGCCGAGGAGGATCCGCCGGCGTGAGCAGATAGCAGTGCCAAGAGGTCGGGCGTCTTCTCTTGGAACCCCATCGCCGATGATGATCGGGCTGGAGAAGAACCTGGGGCGTCGGGGCGATAAAAAACTTCAAAGTCTTCTTCCGTTACCTCTTGGACAGAAGAAGATGAAGATCCCTCCGCCTCTTCGTTAGATGGCAGGGGAGGCTCTTGGGCGTATAAAAGTTGTGTAGCTAAAGGAGCAGGGAGTTGGGCGTCTTGGGTACCCTCGGGGGGAGGTCCCGGCAGCAGGAAACCGGGGACGGCGACGTCTATACTGGCCAAGTGTGGGTCCCGAGCCTTGATGACGTACTTCGGACTCTGAAAGCGCTTTGTCGAGGGAGTATAGCCAAGGATGACGTGCGCCGCTCGGAGTTGCCTGTCCCAATGGAGGAATATCTCGGACCGAAGAATCCGATTCAGGTCTTGAAAGTTCACCAAGTGTTTGGCAGGGGCCGTGTGGTACTCGTTTGCCATGGAAGAGCAGTCATTATTAGCAAGGAAACAAAAGAAAGCTGGATCTTAAAGAAAAAAAAAAAAAAGAAAACGAGAAAACTGATGCCTCGGACGAGACCCTTCTACAAAAATCCTAAGGCAGAAGCCCAGACCCTCGGGAAAGCTACCTGGTTCCCCTTCCTGGGTGGGGCAGTGCCGACCATCATGCCACCCGCCCGAGACAAGAAGGAAGTCTTCGTCCATGCCCTTGCTCGAATCGGGCAAGCAGGAGATCAACCTAACCGCGGGGACCCTACTCCTCATGTAGTATTTGGTTTTTTCCCCTTTTTGGCAGTTGTACACCCAGTTCACATCATGCCAGGTTAAACGGGTCCCCATCCTACGGTTGATGGCGTCTACACACCCAAGAATCCTGAAGACGTTGGGGGAGCACTGGGTTGGGGTAAGCCTAAAGTTTATGAGGTAATCCTGGGTCACCGGGCCCATGGGGAGTTCCATCCCGCCTTCAATAAAGGCGATCATAGGAATGACTACTGACTCGGGAGGGCGTTCGATAACTAGCCACTCGCCCTCCTCACAGTGCCTAAACACTACGTCATCGGGAATTCTATACTTGACCCTAAAAGCCATCCTAGCCTCCTCGGTATCTACCAGCCTAGCGTATCTACCCATAGACAAAAACAGGAGCAAACCAAGAAGGAAACTAACACACCTACTGCACAGGTTAAAAGTGCGCTCCTCAGGAGTAAATCTCTCTTTGCCAAAAGTAAAAACGCCAAATAGCCAGAAATGAGACATCGCCAGCCCTGTTCGCTCCTTTTATAGGAGGAAAAAAGGAGCGGTAAAATTTCCGCTCATAAATAAGGATGAACGAAAGCCGTACGATCTTGATCATACCGTCGAACGTGGGGAGACAAGCAGCCGCCTGGTGCCATAAATGTGCGTTCGCGGATTCCGAAGCGTCAGGGGCGTGCGAATGACAGTTGAGAAGACGTCCACTCGTGTGGACGCATCCGACACGTACGGCGTATCCGCGGAGTTAAAACTTCGCTTATTCTAATAAGCGAAAGTTTTAGGGGGCTATTGTGGGCACCCGAGGAACGAGGAAAGAGGCCGAGGAGCTGAACTCATGGGCCAAGGCCCCTTCAAGGGCTTGGAGGGAACCATTCTTGGGCCGAATACGGAGCTGGGCGGGGGCCCAAGAATTAAATAGCTCCCGAAGAAAGAGCTAACCTTCGAGGAGCCCCGCGCCAAGTACTGAGGAGGAAGCCTCCTCGGCTAAAGGAGGCAGGGGAAAGTGGCAGACAGGCGGCCGCCTGGGCAATAGCCCCCAGTCACGTCAATAATAAATGGCGCACACCCACTCTGTCAGTCGCATTAAATGTGGAAATGACCTGAGATGATGACTGTGACAGCGGCGCCAGCTACAACCGTCGCAGGCTTCTAGAGAGAAAGGATAGGTGACAGGTGTCAAAGAATGAAGGGAAGGATAGCTGAAGATAGACGGTGCGGATCAGAAAGAAAAGGCCTATATTAAGGGGAAGTCGTGATGCCTTTGGGGGGGAGTTTTTGTTGTTTTAGCCCATCTCTAACAAATTCTGTTGTATTGGATCCAAGAAAGGAACGAGCACGTCTTTGTACTTCCAACTTTGTATTTCTCAACTTTGTATTTCTCACATTTTGGGTCCTTACAATGATAGTCCTCTTCATACGAGAAAGACTCACTAGGTGGAGTCCTCGATCTTCGCTAATAGCTACCATCTTCTACATCATCAGAAGAAAGGTCAGAATTGGATGGAGCTCACTTTTGCCGTTCGTGGCGCAAGCTCTTCTTCAAGTAATCAATCTTCTTCTGAATGTTTCTGGCGTTCTCCTCATGAGAGACGTGGCTTTTACCCCGAGCTTAGCTGTTACTGGTATGGGTGGTATGTACACTTCCTTCCCGGTCTCTTTATCGTTCGAGATCACGGAAATGATCTTGACGGTGAAACCCCATAGATTCTGCCTGATATGGACCTGAACCTACCATTGTTTTGCACTAGATTCACTATAACACCAGTAATTCCCACAGACGGCGCCAATTGTAAGGACTAGTTTTGAACTCCCAGCCCATTACATGGATGGACTCAAGCCCAACAAGCCCAAAACAATGAATTTATAGAGAGTGAGTTAGAAAACTAGGCTTAAGTTAATCAGACAAACACCAAAAGGGGTTCAGATAATAAGCTAATCAAAAGAAACAGGGTTGTATTGAAGAAAAATTATCCTCGGCAAAGTCTGAGGAGGTCTATTCTTATATATTATTCTCAAATCCATTTTACAAGTTTGGTTTTGGAAGTCTACAGTCTTTTTCTCATGAATTCCCTAATCCCTTGTCTCATTGTCCCTTCTTTCTTTTATATTGTCTCTCCCTTTCATTCCAACCTTCCACATGCATGCCAGATGGTTGGTGTTGATACTTGTCCCATCAGCCCTTACCACAAATCTTCATGTAGTAGCTGTAAGGCTGGAATGCATTGTTTAGATATCACCTCCACATTAATGCGGTCAGAGAGTTAGTTACAGAGTCTTTAACGCGAAGGTAGCAGCTTTCTCTTCAGACATTTTTAGGACACCTCCCTATCCTGTGTTTTCATAATGCTTATCCATGTCAACTGAGGGTTTTTGTGATATTTCCTTGGACGGCAGGTCACCTCTATGGACCTTGGCTTAGACTAGCCGATGAGGATCTTATCCTCGGCTACACTTCTTGGGCTTTTCTGACCAAAACTAACTTCTCCATTCTTTAGCATGGGCCCTTTTGACAGTGTCCATTGCCTTCAGATGCTTTTAGTCCTCGGCTTGGGCCTTAGACCCATTATACATATGGAAATAGTCGGCTCTTAGGCCCAATGCCCCTACACAACCAAATTGGGAGTTTATTAAGATATTATTAATTGCGGTATGATGTACTGAGTTTTAAGGAAAAAGCTGATGTGACATCTTTTATTGGATGGTGTAAAACATGAATATTACATTCCATTCTTACCAATTTCAGACTCTTATTATTAATATCCTCAAAACACTTTTTTTTTATTAGCTGAATTTGGAAACTAATATCCTGTTTGGTTGTAAGGGAGATGAAAAGGAAAGGAGAGGAAAAAGTAAGGGAACGGAAAGGGAAGAAGAGAGAGTTGTACATAGAAGGATTGCGGATTGCATTAATACAATTTCTTCGAAAGAAAGGTCTTCTTTGAAAAAATAATGGGACCTTCTAAAAGATTGTGCTAAGAAAATTTCTAGAACACAAACTTTTCTCAAAATTATGGGTTGTGAGAAAAGTATGAAACTTCATCAAAAAAGAAAAAGTATGAAATATTGGCGAATCGGTCAAATTGTGTATTCTCACTTTTTAATAGAAAACTGAAAAGTAAAAATGCTTGGGACCATCACCGCACATATTGATATAGAAAAGCTTAATAAAAGAGGTAAAAAAATGCTAAATGCAAAATTAGAGCGTCACTTGGCAGGACCTCATACACTCCCGTATAAGGTCTTTGCTTATATATATATATATATTGATATTGATTGCTAAGAACAGCCCATATTTTTTAAATCAATAAAAAAAAAATTTACTATGATCTATTAAGTAATAGTAAAAAGGCTTAATAAAAAAAGGTTAAAAAGGTTAAATGAAAAATTAGAGCATCACATGGTAAGATCTCATATTTTATATATTAGTAAAAAAAAGTTATTATGATTTATTAGGTAATAGCAAAAAAGGCTTCTTAAAAAAAGATTAAAAAGGTTAAATTCAATATTAGAGTACCACATGGCAGGAGTTCATGCATTCCCACATAAGGTCTCTACTTTTATATATATATATATATATTGATGGCCTCCACATGAACTTTTGAACACCTCTCCTCTCTTTCCAAACATATAAACTTTTGAAAACCTCGTTTTGTAGATTGATTCATCATGTAACTCCTAATACAGCAAACAGTTTCGTCTTGTTCTTGCTTTTTAATTCGTTATACCAAATTGCAATTGACTGACCAATATGACCAATACAAGAAATCAGTTTTTCAAAAAAAAAAAAAAAAGAAAAAAGAAAAAAAAAAGACAGTTATGTTCAAATAATTTTAAATAATTAAATTTATTTTTTTACAATTTTTTCACAACACTTTCACAACAATAAATAAATTGTTATTGATTTTAATTTGAACTCATCACTAAAATTAATTTTTACCTGCTAATAAAAGTCAATAACAATGTGTAGGGTCACAGTTTGGACACCTCTTCTATCGAATGGATAGATTCAGGCCCAACCAACCCAATACAATGAATTTATAGAGAATAAGTTTAAGAACTAAGCCTTAGTGAGGATTACAACAACTAGACATGGCTACGAGTAGATTGAATAACAAGGACATGGACTAAAGTGTGAAATTCTGTTCCTCGACCCTCATTTTAGGAACTTGTAGTTCTCATTATCTCTTCAGTACTGGGTTACAAAGGTTCCAAAGCTGATACCAATTGTTCTAGTATTCTTTGTCCCTTCTTTTTAGAGGATTTCTTACTTTACATATATTCTCCTTCAGTTGATCTTAGCTCTCAATTTGTTGATCGTGCAGGTCACTACTTGAGTGCTTGTCCCATCAGCCACCTTCTCAAATCTTCTGTGGGTTGCAGTAACCAAGGTGGCACTGTTCAGAGATCATTTCCTCATTAATGCGGCCAGAACACTAGTTATGGGTATTTAATGCGGAGGTGACAGTTTTTCCTTGAATTGCCCTTTCACCATGCTCCCATGGCTGACCCGTTATACTTGTCTTTTTTCTTGAGATGCTCCAAGGGGCTGCCTTTGATGGCGTGCCGCTATTCCCTTCTATGGTCCTAGTTGGCCGAGGTCAGGATTGTCCTCTGCGATGCTCCTTGGCAATGTGGGCATTCTTCGTTCGTCCTCGGATATTTCTTCCTCCTTGGCGTGGGCCTTAGGCTTAGTATAAAGTGGGCTGGGCTTGCCAGATTCTTTGTCCCCACACAATGTATCACATAAGAATTGATGGGTAGGTGACCTTGCTCATCCTCTTACTAATTTTATGTTCTTGGCCAATTTTCATGAATGACCCAATCCAAGGGTTTACACTTTACAAGCTCAATCAAGGGTTTACTATGATGAACGATCATGGAGGAGACACGGGAGGTAATAACTATTTAATAAGGGTTCTTCGATAAACTCCTTTAAATAAGAAACTAAACACCTAGAATATTTTAATTAGAGGTAAAGTAGAGAAGTATTTCAAATTTGAGATTATCCATTTTGAGATCTTGATAAATTTGGTACTTAGAGAAATGTTATGTCCATAAGATTTTCACAACAAATCTTGTATAACAGGTTATTATTAGCGGGTAAAAAGTAATTTAAGTTATGTGTTCAAATTAGAACTAATAATAACTTACCACTTAAGATTTGTTGTAAAATATTATAGATATAACACTTTTCTAGACAAATAGGATTTATTAACTTGTGTGTAACAATTGCATACAATGTTCTTCTCATATGAGCATGGACTCCACAAACATGAGATCCATCTACACGTGAGACACATGTTGTTTGTTGTTTGTAATTGTTACACAAGATATATACCATAGATATTAATTTTTTTGGTTTTATAGGAGGGAGAATGAAAATGAATGGCAACCTTTTCAACTTGGTAAAGGTTTTTATTACTATTATTGTTGTTGTTGTTAATAACACCTTTTTATGTGTTTTATGACCTATTAATATATTTATTCAAAAAAAATTATAAACGAAATTTAAATATATGAACCAAATCCATTTGTATTTTTCTTGGAAAATATGAAGGAATTGCGATTTGGAGGGTTTAAAAAGATATTTCGACATCTTGCTTTGGGCGTAATCACTATCTTGCAAATAGGTTTGGAATGCTTGCAAGTCCATGATGGGTTTACAGTTAATAAGCTGAGTTACATGGTGGATCCCGTTGATTTGTTTAATAAAAGCTCACATCATTTGCAATTAATGTTGCTGAATTAAAGCTCACATAATCTACAACTAACTAATAAGTAATAAGTTTCTCAAAAAAAAAAAAAAAAAACTAATGAGTAATAAGATGTTCACATATTTCTTCGCCTCTATTTATATGCTTTATAGCCTAAATTACACATGAGAAAAACACTATTTTTTGTCATTTTATTGTTTTACTCCACTCATTCTTAGTTAATTTATTGTCTACAGGAAAAACACAAGATAGCGGCCAATGTGCAAGCCATTGACATTTGAGTATTGGACTCGATTACTCTAAAAAGTCGAGTCTAACCACTATCTTATCAAAATATAGTGCATGTCCTAGCAATAGAAAGACTCCGCCATTGTCATTTACAAACCTAAACAATTAGAAATTAAGTTTTACAAATGGGTGATAAGGAGTCATGATAAATGTTTGAATCTAATATTAATTCCCGTAAAATATAAACCTTGTATAAAAAATATAGGGCATTGTGACATACTAGTTGAGCATTACAATAAATTCAAAGATAATTTTTTCTCACACATTTTTCACAACTATTAAGATGTTATGTTATTATTATTTTTAATTTTTAATTTTTTATATGAATCCACCAATGACACACCTTACGGAAAAATATTTTCTTTAACTCACATCTTAGTGGGTTCAAAGATTCTCGTTTTTAATTTTTTGTTTCTTTAGAGGTTAAACAGTAGAAATTTTATTCTGTTCACAATTATTATCATCTTAAGCAAAGAATATATATATATATATATATAACTTTTTTGGGAGGTGTGGGGAAACTCATGATAGGGTGAAACAAAATTCCCCACAAGTTAGTTAAGCCATTACAATTTATTACAAGTCTATGATTTTCATTAATGTTATTGTCGTTGTTTCATGTTTGTATGAAGCGATCTGTCTTTTGTTTTATAATTTAATGTATTAAATTCCTTTCTAAGGAATCCTTTGTTATGTTTGCATCACGTACAGTTTCACCAACCTTATCGTAAAATGATGGCAAACGACAATGAATTAATTGACTCGGAGTTCCCACATTGATCAATCTCTTTCTCTTCGACGGTTTTGTCACGCCAGCTACATCATATATAGTTCATACGACAGTGCTCACTCCCTTACCTTGTCCTTGTTGTTTGTTCAGTAAAATATGCATGCAGATTGCAGATAGTAAAAATAACGAAAATTTACAATATTGTATCAAGTTTTAGAAAAGTCAATTAGTTTTTAAGATTTTGGCCTTGGGTACCACCAAGGCAACATCAGTCATCTTACCATACCAGTGAGGACAGATTTCGAATCAATGATAAGAAAAATGTTGTGTTCGTAATATTTTCACATATTTTCATAACAAATCTTAAGTGGCAGATTGTTATTAATAAATTTAAATTAAAACCAATGACAAGTTACCATGCACCTATAATTTATTGTGAAAATATTTATAAAAATATTGTGAATATAACACATCTCGGTTCGGTAATTACTCACACACACGGTACAACACACTCTTGTTTTTAACTGAGACTGAGACTTGATTAATAACCATTGCATACACAACAGTCATTTATTATACTCAATAGGGCCAAGGATGGCAATTTAGCCGCGCCCCACCTTGTTTGACCCGCCCTTCCCCGCTTCGTCCCGTGTGGGTTTTTCCCGCCCCGCAGAGGTGGTGGGGCAGGGATAGGGTGAGATTTTAGACCCGTACCATGGGGCGGGGTGAGGATGAGTTTACATTTTTTAGACCCACCCCGCCCCATCCTATCCCCGCCCTGCTTCGCATTAATAAGGGTTAAATTATAAATTTTTTATACCCTAAAACCTTACTATTTAAATAAAAATATCATCAGCTTATTTTATTTTACGTAACGTGGCTCTCTACTTCTTTTTTCTCTCTAGGACAGTTATAAATAAGGTACTAATTTTAATATTTTCTTTTGTCTTTATTAGAAACAAATTTATATATTATTGAATTACTGATTTCATTCATTCGTCTTTCTCAACTTAGATTTCATCATAAACATAATATAATTTTTTTTTTAATGAGGTACGGGTTTGAGACTTTGAATGTTTGTGTTTGTGTCATTGAGTGTGTGTGGGCATTTGGCTGTTATGAGGTACAGGTTTGAGACTCTGAGGTAGCTTTGGTCCAAATCAATGTTATTCATAATTGGACATTTGTCCCCTTCTCTATGAAATAGTCACAAAATGGGAGGAATTAAATAATGCACACTACTTAGTAATTTATAACATTTACTGGGTAAAAGAGACGCATCTTGAATGCGGCTTTATTCTTATCTTCCATTGAATGGATGTTTTGAAAAAAATTAGACCTATCAAAGAGGAAAAGAAAGTTATAAAGGAGATTTGTTTTAGTGTTTTTTTAGGCCAATGAATACCCATTTGTGTATGTGCTGCCGGTGCTATGATTTCTAATTTAATTGTTTAACGACGTTATTCAGACCCAAACGTCAAGGGTCATCTAACCTTTGTTGGTATGGCACAGTAAGGCATTCCTAATCTAGAGCTATAATCTGTTCAAATCCTATAAGTTGTTACTCTGCTATATATTCAAAATGTCCTTCTTGATTTGTTCAAATTATAAGCATTATAAGAATGAGATTTGTTCAAATATATATGAGCCTAAATTTATTTAATATATAAGAATGAGATTAGTTTGATTTGATAGAATAAATTTATTTATAATTTCAAGTATATTTTTATTATTGAAACATGTCATTTTATTTGAAAATTAATGGTAATAGTTGTAAGGAAAATTAACAAGAAATAGAGTTTTACAAGTTGGGGCAGGGCTTTTCGGGGCCTTAAGGGGCAGGGATGGGGCAAGAAATTTTCCCCGTCATGCGGGGTGGGGTGGGGATAGGGCAAGAAAAATTTATGCTGGGCGGAGGCGAAGATCCCATCCTTCGATCCCGTCTCGCCCCATTGCCATTCCTAAATAGGGTTGGTCGTTTTGTCAAAACCAACGAGAATCCAACCCACAATTTCGATCTTTCAAACCCAAATTTGATTTGAAAAAAGAAAAGAAAAGAAAAGAAACTTGTGTCCAAGTCCAATCCACAAACCAGTCCCTAATGGAATAGTCCAGTCTAGAATGAAACAATGGCAATAACTATCTGGACCGGAATGCGCATTGCCCAAACTAGAAATGCTAAATAGACCCATCACCTGACCCAAACAAAATTGACCCATCAAATAATACATTTATTTTCACCTCATTAGTAAATATCTTTTTAATATCATCAAATAAGTAGGGTTCCTTTTTTTTTTTTTTTTCTTTTTTCAATGATAAGATCTTCAATTTTTTACTAGCATATACTATGTAATAAAAATTGGATCTTAAAAATCGTGGTCACGTCAAAAGTCTATTTTTCTTTATGTGATAGTCTTTTTTTTTTTTTTTTTTGAGCGAATAAAATATTATTTAAACTTATACAATCTTGCTACAGTGCCATTCTACATGTAGAATGGCACTTTCTTTATGTGATGGTTGGTTACAATTTGCTTGCAGCAAGTGAATACCCTTTATTCATTTTCCTTATAGTTTGGGATTATCTCAGTTAAAAAAAAAAAAAAAAAAATTGGTATTATAGTTCATGATTTAATTACTTTCCTCGTTTACTTTTTCCATAATTTACTCTAGACGAAACTTTATTACCAGAATAACAAATAGCTTATTAACTGTTAAGATAGATTACTCATGGTCGGAGGTGGAGCTAGAACTTTTTGTTTGAGGGGGCTAAGTCGTAGTACTAATATACCCCCTTACACACACACACATATATATACACACACTTTTTTATTTGATAAGTTATATATATACACACACCCAACCCAAAAAAAAAAAAGTTTAGTATTTTAAATCAAAATTATGTTTGATGACAATCTTTTATAAAATAAAATTCATTTTTACCATTTTCATAGTGAAATTCTTATAAAGGTTCTTTTTCAATACAAATTATTAAATTTTATGCTAAAGTAAGTTAAAAATCTTTCAATTGAACTAATGGAATTTTCAAAAACATGAATGATTCAGAACTTGGAGGAATGAGTTATGCTCCAAACATATTTGAAGCTATATGTCTTGCTGTAACTCATTATGTAGCAACTAAAGAGACATTTTATGTGTTGTTTTAGTGACAAGATTTTTTTAATAAATCAAAGACTTGTTAATCACTACATCGTTAAAAAAGATAGATCCAATTATCCAAACATGTTTGGTGCCGAACTTTATCAAATATTTAATAGATATAAGAGCACATTTTACAATAAAAATAAAATTGCGAAAAATAAAGTTGTCTCTATAACTATTAGACCAATTTTTTTTTTAAGAGTATCATTAGACTAATTCAAATATTTTTGGAGGTGGGGCAACTCTTATTTTTGTAGGCTAAATTTTGAAAACATTAAAATGATTATATATATCAAAATTTTGGGGGGGCCATGGCCCCTCCACGCCTCCGCCCCCACTCATGGTAAAACTCTATTACCTAAGTTCCTATAAAATCAACATTCTTTTGTCATTTGATTTATTAATTGTGGGAAATACTAATGAGTGCCCTTAGGGTATTGGTTAATAATCCATTTAAATAAAATTTTTATGGGAAATGAAAAAAAAGTAATTAATATTTTGACAGTTTTTTTCATTTCCTATAAAAATGGTATTAAAAATTTTCTAAAATAGATTATTAACGAGTGTCTTTAGAGCACTCGTTAGCATGACCCATTAATTATTAAGATACCAGTAGTTAATTTCTTATAGGTAATTTCTATTAAAATTTCAAGTGACTTACTACTTATGTAGATAATTTCGATTATATTGACAAAATATTTTCTTAAATTCATATAGTATAACATTTAATTAATTCGTATATAATCTAGATTTATATACAATATAAAGATGAAACGTTTGATTTTTATTTTTATTTTTTTATATTACTTCTTAGTATGCCACGTGCATATCTTTTCACATGGTAATACTAGAAACAAACCGTTACACTGTACAACGTTTGGTTTTTCGGTAATCTCATAACCAGACTTTGCAGCCTGAGGATTCACCAAAAGTTTTTTTTTTTTTTTTTTTGGGAAACCGCACACCTCTCTCTTTCAAAAAACGACTGATAATCTCGAGGCCAACAGGGCATGTGATCAACATATTCATGACAATCACCGGCGCATCCGAGTCATTATAGCTATATAAACTAGAGGTGCATTTTTTTATGTCTTTTTCATCCTTGTCTCACTCTCTGCCCTTGTTTTTCTACTATTTCTTTTATATTTTGGCTACTGATTACGTTGTTTTTCAAAGTGGTACTCCTGAATGATTTGTTGAAGAAAATGGAACTGCAGGGGGTTGGACTATGTGCAAAAAAGCCCATGGGCCCAAAACCCGTGGGAATGGAGTAAGGAAAGGAGAGGCCTACGTCCAACACATATAATAGTATGAGAAAGGCTGATTGAGCGCTAGGAAATGATGTAATTGAAGCTCTCACTGGATCACAGGTGTAATGGCCCAAACCCAAACAGGGTCTAGAAAGCATTAATCCTCAAAATTATCCATCTTTTATATAAACTTCTGAAATTTCTGCTACAATTGTGAGAACTCAAATTTCATTAATAAAATAAAACATTTCCAACAAAATATTCTATTTCCTTAGATTTCGAATTTCTTGTAAAATTTTATTACATAAAAAATTCTTCAAAATAAAAGATCTTCAGAAAAGATAAGATTTCAATTTCTCCAATACATAATCAAAGCTCAACAGTTAGGTTCCAATCTTGGTCCCAAATTGCCACCATATTTATCTGAATATTCTCTGATCCAAGATTGCTTCAAGAATCGAAAGAAATTCGAAGGGGGAGATAAGGGGGGAGTGAGATAAGTCTATAAGTAGAATATACTAAAATGAGTGTGGAAATTAAGTTTGAAGCTATAGGCATTTCTAAAATAACAGTGTAGGTAGAGATCTCAAACATAAAATGTAGATACAGAAAGATTTCATAAATCAAATTTTTTTAGGGGCGCCAAGCTATATATATATATATATATAAATTAAATCTAAAAAATAACACACACATATATAATATTTATTTATTGCTTATACATTTGTAATTTTAATTTAACATATGATATTTTCTTACGTAAACAAAAATGTTTACATCAAATAAGTCTTTACATCTTTGCAAAAAAAAAAGTGAGTCTTGACATGTCTAAAAATATACAAGTCAATTTAATCAAAACAAAATATAATTAAATTACGTAAGGTATATATTAAATACACTTTAATTGAATGTGTTATGTATGACATAAGAAAAATTAGAGGGAATAAAAACTGCATTAGCTCAACAAGTAAAATTTCTGATATTTGAATAAGAGATCTGAGATTTAATCTCTACCTACACCAAAAACCAATTGGTATCTAAATTTAAACCATTGGCCTCATCCTTATTTTTATACCAACTGATATCCCGCGCAATGCAATTCAACTATTTTGCATAAAATTATGTTATCATCCATTTATATAAATCATATTTTATACTAGCCAATATTTCACAAGATACGCAGTGCAATTGAAATATTTTGCATAAAATTATGGCCTCATCCTTATTTTTATACTAGCCGATATCCTGCGCAATGCAATTGAACTATTTTGCATAAAATTATGTTATCATCCATGTATATAAACCATATTTTATACTAATTAATATCTCACACGATACGCGGTGCAATTGAAATATTTTGCACAAAATTATGTTATCATCCATGTATATAATAGCTCACTTTTTCTTCTTTATCCAATAGTGCTGCAGAGAAAAGATACAGAAAAAAACATAAGAAAAAAATAAACCCTCAATTTCATGGATTAATGCATGCCTCTCTCAACTAATGTTTTTCGGCCAAAATTGGGAATTAATTTCGTTTTCCAAACAATATAATTAGTAAGCACGGTTTCAAAAGTATACAATTTACTAACATCTCGAGTCTAAAAGGCTCGATTTTGGGCTATAAATCGAGTCTTTGAGGGTCAGTTTTCATGTTCTGATTAGGTATGAGGTGACACTTCGTCCACCTAGAAATCAAGTCTTAGAAACTCGATTTATATATCGATGCTTAAATACTCGATTTGTTCTGTAAAACGTTCACGCTGAAAAGATGAAATTTTCGCAAGTGTTGGAGTACAAAACACAAACACAGATCAGCCACCATCAAATACAAGCTCAGACCAGCCACTATCAACCCACAAATTCGAGCATTAATCCAACAATTCAGCACAAATCCAACCAAATCCACCCTCAACAACCACCTAAAATCTAGATTAAAAAATTAAAAACCCAAAAACCCACGAATTGGTTGACCGGATTAGTGGCTTGGAGTTTGGGTGGCTGTCGGTTGGTTGGATCGGGTGGCTGTAGGTTAATGCTTGGGTCGTGTGGCGTGGGTCTGGCGCGGTGGTGGCGTGGTTTGGCTGGATCAGGCAGCTTGGAGTTTGGGTGGCTGTGGGTTGGCTGGATCGGGTGGCTGTGGTCTGATAAGAAGGTGGGGTAGGGTGAGGTGAGGGGAATGGTTTGTACATGAGAGAGATGTAAGGAGCCTGAATATACAGGGTTAAAGGGTGGGCTTATAAATCGAGTCTTAGAGACTCGATTTTCAGGTGGAGCCACGTGAAAAAAATGTTACATCAGATATGATCAGACCATAAAAACCGAGCCTTTGAGACTTGATTTATAACCCAAAATCAAGTCTTTCAAATTCGAGATATTAGTAAAATATATACTTTTGAAATCATGCCTACTAACTATATAGTTAGAAAAATGAACTTAATTCCCAATTTTGATCAATATTTTCCATTATTTTTCAACTTTACAGGTCTGAACTCCACCAAACCTGTTTCCCATTTTTCAAATTTTAAAGCATTTGACAAAAGAAGAGTGGTTTCCAAGTTCCAACTATTTCCAAATAGTCTTATAAAATATTTGTGTTATTTTACTTTTACAACTTCTACTCCGATGACAATGTGACTCCAAGTTCCAACTCTGTTTTTTTATTTGAGAAGCACGTGTGTCTGTTAGTTACACTTTTCCTTTTAAGTTGATATGGACAGATAATATAATATAAATAGTAATGCTTAGACATGTATAAATTTTAGCACATTGCTGATGAACCATTCATCACAAAAATATAAAATAAATATAAAAATGATAATTTAAAGATCTATTTATTACGTTATTTTTTAAGGCTATTTATTATATTGTTGATATCAATTAATAATTACTTCCTAGAAAAAAATGCCAATTACCTATAAATATATGTTTAAAATATTAAATCATTTTCTTATGTCCATTTCTTTTCTTTTAGTTATACAATGTTAGTTATTACCTATTTATGATTACAATTATTTTTATTAAAAAAATGATTCCGATGTTTATTGTACAGTTATAGTCATCTCCCATTTACAGGCATTTTATGCATTTATGCTAACTATTCCCCTTTTCTTTTTTTTTTCTTTTTTTTTTTTTTAAATCAAAGATGTATACTAAGTATTAACCATTCAAACTTAGATATAATTTTTTTTTTCTTCCAAATTTATTCAGTAGTTTTTTCTGTGTATTGCACAAGTTAAACGACTAATAATTGTTAATAACGAAAAGATTTAGTATTTAATTTTTAGAAAATAAAGGAATTTTAAGATGGAAGAAACATCAACCAAAAGTAAGATAGGACCCCCCTCAAAAAAAAAAAAAAAAAAAAAAAAAAAAAAAGATGTAAGATAGGACCACAACTAGCATTACTCTAGACTTTGATCCCTATTTAATAAGAATAAAGTTAATTTTGTCAAGATCATAATAAATATTTTGTGCGGTGGAAATCTTTACTTACCGTTCAATAAGATGACACTGTTAAGTGGGTTTCAGTTAGCTCAATTAGTAAAGTCTTTTATGGTTATATAAAAGATCTGGGGTTCAATTCCTGCCTATACCAAAAACTGATTAGTGTCTTGGTCTGATGATAAAGAACTATCATCAAGAGCAGACGCCATAGGTTGAAACTCTCTAAAAAAAGAAAAAAAAGAAAAAGAAAAAAGATGACACTATTAAAGTGATTTACTCATCAAATTTATTTTTCAATATACTCCTAAAATACCAAACTCTGGAGTTTTTATAGCATCTTTGTATATTGAATTTCAAGTAGTTTAAAGAAAGGCGAAGGGTTGTCTAGAGGCAGTTGTGAGCTTGAGAAAAAATGTTGTGCCTAGGAGAACTCCTAACTTTGTTGCTGATGTTGACTTGTTTCATCTAAAATTTAATCAAATGAATTTCAATTGAGCAGTGTGTTGAGACTGAGAGGAGGGAGAGAGAGAGAGAGTTATAATAGGTTGTACTTAGAGTATTTACATTGGAAAGAGTTATATACTAGGTTCTACTTAGAGTATTCATACTAGAGGTGCTATATTTAAAACATTTTAGTAAGATGCTACAGTAAGTTGCTTCTAGTAGCAACTATTGTATTGTGTAGCCAAATTTTGATTTATTATACTTTTTCTTCTCTCTCTCTCTCTCTCTCTCTCTCTAATGACCTAGTTCATGAGTCGTCAATTTTGTGGGTCGTCAATTTCTATTGTTTGTGGGTCGTCGGGCTTGGGGATCTCTATGATATTGGGTCGTCATGGTTGATCACAGAGGTTGTTGGGTAAACCACAATGGTCGATGGTTTTGTGATCTAATTTTTGGTTTTGGTGGTTTTGGGTTTCAATTAATTTTGTGGTGGATTTTGGTTTTGGCGGTTTTATGGCTGTTTGTGATGGTTGGTGAGGTGGATTTGCAATAGGTTTTTTTTTTTTTTTTTTTTTTTTTTTTTTTTTTTTAATTTTTTTAAAATTTTATAAATTAGAGATGCGGTAGTTTTTTGTGGGTTTGATATGAATTACTTTTGGGATTGTGAGTTTATGGCTATGGGTTGCGGTGGTTGCTATATTGGCTGGTTAATGTAGCGAGTGGTTGTGGCTAGTTGCTATGGACTTTTGTAGATGTGTATTTGATATTGTTTTAATAGATGTTTATATTATTTTCATGAGTAATTTGTTAAAGTAAGAGATGAGATATATGGTGTATTATTAAGTGAGATATTAAACTAAATAAAGTAACCTTTTTGGAGCATTAAAATCTAAATATTTTAGCTCCACCGATGAGAATGCTCTTAGTAGGGGTATTTTGCTAAATAGTGTGTTGCTGTGGTGTAGCTGATAGGGGTATTTTGCTGAGTAGTGTATTGCTGTGGTGTAGCTGATAGTGGGTTGTGAGTGAGTTAGTTGTAGCAGTTGGTAGTTAGGCTGAGTTGGATTGCTAGCTGTCAGTTGGTTAAGCCAGGTTGTTAGATAGTTAGTTAGTTAGTGCAGGGGTGCTTATATTGGGAAAGAGATGAGATTGTACAATTCATATGAGAATAATGCAACTTCATTTTGTCTCTCTATCTCTTACCTTCTTCTTATCCTCTGCTCTTCCTTTCCTCTCAATTTCTTGAACTATTTTCTAATTTCCATTGAACTTGTTGGTTCCTATCAATTGGTATCAGAGCCAATATCTGTAACCATGACAGAAAGTCGATTTGTAGCTGCTCTCACAGAAAAATACAATGCTCTCTTGAGGACTACAAAGTAACATGACACTGAATTTCAAATTTTGCATCAAAAGATGGATGCCATGACATTAATGTTGCAAACCTTATCTGAGACAGTTCAAGACCTTACTGAAGCTTGGAATAGATGGAAAACCAGGCCCAATTCTCCAACAAGGACTTCATCTCCAAGGGTACAAGGTCACCAAGAGTTAGTTTTAACAACTAAAACTGTGAAGCTAGAATTTCCTTGGCTTAGGGGTGAGAATCCCTCGGGTTGGGTCTATAAAGCTCAACAATACTTCCAATTGTATAGCATACCACTCAACCAGAGGATATTGTTGGCTTCTTACCACATGGAAGATGAAGCTTTGGTCTGGTTTCAGGATGTTGAGGATACAGGGCAATTCACTAGCCGGGAAGCTTTTGTCAGGTCATTGCATAACAAATTTGGCACTTCAGCCTATAATGATCCCATGGAAGCATTGACAAAGTTGAGGCAAGTCAGCTCAGTGGCTCAGTACAAATGGCAGTTTGAGGCTTTATCCAATCATGTCAAGGAGCTTCCAGATAAGCATAAGCTTTCTTGTTTCTTAAGTGGCTTGAAGGAGGAGATTAGGTTGCCTATGAAGATGTTCAACCCTCTGAATCTCAGTGCTGCATTTGGCTTAGCCAAGATTCAAGAAGAATATCTCAATGCTAGTAAGAGAGGCACTAAGTCATGGGGTGAAGCACAGGTGCCAAGGCCTTCAATTCTTGGTCCACCACCTACCAGGAATGATTTCAAACCTTCCAAGCCACCATCTCAGAAGATTTCAGTTACTTAGATTGAAGATAGAAGGAAGAAAGGGTTGTGTTTTTACTGTGAAGAGAAGTGGTTTGTTGGGCATAAGTGCAAGACTCCTAAGGTTTTTCTTATGGAACAGGTGCAGGCTTCTATGCCTAAAGTGGAGGTCAGTTTTGAAGAGTTCCAAGAAAAGGAGTGCATTCCCTCTGAGTCATCTTTTGAATTGATCAACCAGCCTGCTGAGATAACCTTGTATGCACTGTTGGGCAGCCCATCTCCTGGCACAATAAGGGTGCTTGGAAGGATCAATCATCAAGAGTTGGTGATTCTAATAGATATAGGTAGTACTCACAACTTCTTGGACACATCAATTTGGATGCTGTTAAAACTACCTATATCTATTAAGGATAGTTTTGAGGTCAAGATTGCAAATGGTACAATGGTGCAGACTAACGGAGCTTGGCATGCAGTGGAAGTTAAGCTTTAAGGTCAGACATTCATTATGGACCTCAATGTATTGTCTTTAGGTGGATGTGATGTTGTGTAGTGGTACTCTGGTTGTGTAATATATTATAAGCCTGTTTAAAAAACTCTAATATTACTTTCGTATTTGTGTGTTCTAATAAGTAATACAGTTTCCTCAAAAAAAAAAAAAATATATATATATATATATATATATATACATACCCCTAAATCCTAAGTGTAAAATGCTATTTGGCATTAACACTATTTTTTTTTTTAATTTATATAAAAAAAAAACCTTTTTTTTTGGAGTTTCAAATTATGGTGTCCATTCCTAATGATAGTTCTTTATCATTAGGTTTTTTTATTAGTGGGTTCTAGTTAGCTCAACTAGTAAATTTACTAGTTGAGCTAACTAGAACCCATTAATAAAAAAACCTAATGAAACTAACAATGTAGTGTATGTGTATATATATATATATATATGAGATGTTTTGAATTTATTTGAAAGATGCAACTAGGTGAATTTTGGAAGTTGCCAAAAAAAAAAAAAAAAAAAAAAACCTTACAAGTTGACTGTTTATTTATGAGTTGTTTTGTAGGCAAATTTCGACATCAATTACAAATATTAAACTTAGAGAAATTATAAGTAACAGCAATAAACCATTTGCAAAACCAGCAAGTTGTGAGAAATCCCTAAACTTTGCTTGAAAACCTAAGTGAACTCTTGAAGTTTGTGTCAAAATCAAACTAACTTTTTATGGGACTCATATTAGCTCTCGTGAGGACTATACAAGAAATGTAAAGATGCAATAATATAAATTAACTTCTCTATTATAGTGGTCTTACACACAATTTAAATATGTTGTTTTCGTGTGAGTAGTACACGTAACACTCTTTGATAAATAGTATTAGCGGTATTAGAGCATTCTCATCGTTCGTGTAAAAAGTTTTGTCCGTTTTAAAATAAGAACATATTTTTTCTATTTTACATACCCACTTAATTTTTAAAACACACCATATTAAATTATCTATTTTACACTATATTTCATTAAAATATCAATTTTTCTTAATATTTTTTATTATTATTTCACTTTCTTCACACACAACAACTATCATTTACTCTCTTCATTCATTTTCGAAATATATAAAGAAAGAATAAAATATTAGATGCAAAATGAATAGTGTTAGTTACTATGGCAAACTTATAAATTTATACAATTATACAATGTGGATTGCTAGGGAGATAATTAAACATCTTGAGGAGACTCCTTGAATAATTAATATAACATATAGAAACACATTTAGCTCAAAATGTCTAAGTCCAAGGAAAATATACTCAATTATGTTATTGTACGCACCAAAAAGCGAGGCTAATGGGCTTACAACTTATTTGTGTGTTGGGCTTGGGTTTCCTACTTTGGGTCGTTCTCGGCACAGAGACTCGATGAGATCACTTCTCCCTACCCCTCTTTTATGGAACTTTTCTCTTCTTGCATGCTCTTTCTTTCCCCCCTCCCCCCCCCCCCCCCATCTTTTCCCACAGCCTCTCATATTTATAGCCCTGGCTTGGTGGAGAAGCAATGATTACACATATCGTTAGTGCAAATGGGGGTCCAATGTTAGTGACCATAAGTGGAAGGTTGGGTGGGTGTGGCATTGGAACTTGGTTCCCACTTCTATTTGCTTTGCCTGGTCGGAACGTCCGGTTCTGCCGGACAAGAAACCAATGACATGCCCGGTAAGTGTTCCACATTCGCTGCCTAGAAAGGTACGAGCAAAGGCTGAGTGCCGCAGCTGGGATATGTATCCAATGTGGGCCTAATTTTGCATCTTGGTCAGCAGAAGGAGAAAAGTTAGGAAACGTGGGCCGATCCGCTGGACTAGATCATGTGACTTAAATGGACCGGTGTACTAAGGACCGTACACTTATGTATCAACTCTTGAATAGATTTCATGTTTTTTTCAAATACATGTAGTGGATCGTGTGAAAATATTAAAATCCAATAAAAAATTGACATATAAACATAATGTAAATTTGAGTGCGTTTTTTTCAAGTACATGAGGTCGACAGTGTGAAAGTATTAAAATCCAATCAAAATTGACATATAAACCTAGTGTAAATTTGGGTGCGGGTATAAGCATGTCCCTATCATTTTTCTAAATTGGGATGGATGTGATAATTACAATTGGAAAAAGAAAAAAGCGATGGATATTCATATTCTTATCTGTTATCTAGGATCTTCCCAAAGAAAGAAAAACAGAAGCTGTACCAAAAAATAAAAATAATCCGCATCATCAATCCAATATAAAAATTAAAAAATAAATAATAATAATAATAATAATAATAAAATAAATAAATAAATAAAAAGAAAGAAGAAGAAGAAAAAGTGCATTAACAAACCCAGATTTTGATCGTTTGGTAAGCTTTGCCCACTTCAGAGAAAAAGACAGAGCAGAGCAAAAAGAGGTCGTAGGAATTAGCAGCACCATGGCCACCGACTTCAAGTCCATCCCCATAATCGGTACTCCCAATCTACCTTTACCCTCATGTTGTTTGTTTTGGTTTAATCCTCGTTGTTCTTCTCAGACCAAGTTTGGTCTCTGCCTCTCAAACCTTAATTTCATAAATGAACTCTCTCTCTCCATTTTAAAGACAAATGAATATGTTCCGGATTTGTAAGCAATTAAAGAAGTTTCATGCATTAAATGCCTCTGTTTTCAATACCCATTGAGTGCATGTGTAAGGTTTATATCAAGATTGATATTTGGTCTGGTTTTCCTTGTTATCTTTGTGATGCAGATATAAGTGCTCTGTTGGCCAAGTGTGATGATCCAAAAATGGCTGAGGATCCAGGTGTGTCTGAAGTTGTTAGACAGCTAGACCAAGCTTGTAGAGAGGCAGGATTCTTCTATGTGGTACGAGTTACTATTTTCTATTCATGTGTTGCGAATTCTATAATTTTTTTAAGACCCAAGTGTGGTTAAAGGATTAGAACTTTTGATTTAATGTTTTTGGTGGGGAGTACTTTTTATATATTATTGTGAGCATTTGTTTCACCTGAAAACCTGATTATGTTTTTTTTTTTTTTTTGCATACTATAGAATTCCATGATTTAATTGTGACTGGTAATTGTTTGTGAATGCATAATGTGATTGTCCATTGCTAAAGTAGGTAAAGTCATGAGATTTATGCCACTATCAGTTTTGGATACAAGTGTCAAGTTCCTTATACAAATCTATGACGATTTTTAATCCGGGTTTTCTAATATTACTGTGGTCTTACAGATAGATGCATGATAATAGTTCCTGTCATTCTTTATATGGCGTCTGGTAATATTGGAAACTAACAGGTGGGAGTGGCGAACTTGTATTCTTTGAAAATACAAGATTTCATACCATCTTGACTCCTTTTCTTTAAAACCAAAAAAGGGTGTGTGTGTGAAAGACTGAAATCATATATTCTAAATTTTTATTATGGTAAATAATTATTCTAAATTATCATCTGATAAAAATTGGTGGGATAAAGATTAGGCATAACTTGGATCTAACATTTGTACAAGAGGCACTTGGTAGCTGTTCTGCTTATCTTGAAGAGGGTAAGAAACAAAGTTCCTCACTTGTTGGAATTCTATAACTAACAGTGGAGAGGTGAAAAGCAATTAGCTATGCAAGAATGTATAGACCTAGAGTCAACACCAGACCAAAAGAGACCAAACAGCCATTTTTTCATTCATCAAAATATCAACTATCTTCTCAAGGAGTACAATAGGTTGCTTATAAAGGATTGCTAAACCCTAGTTCTAATTAGCTAGGAAACCCTAATTATCTTATTACAAAAATAACCTTCCTTTCAAATTAAAATACTAATAGCCTAATAAACTACTAGGACCTAAAACATAAAAATACAATTGAATTGCAAACATAAATAATACTAAATAATAATTTTCTTCCGTCTCCCGCATCAGTATTTCAGATTTTCATATATTACGCACTGTTAGAGAGAATTTGGTGGAGTTTATCATCTTTCCTCTGTTCTCTTAATCAAAATTGTAATTTTGTTTTTGCAGTGTTATTTTCTTTTATTTTCTAAACTTGTCTCTGAATTTTGAATATGATGATGCTCATGTTTGTTCAGAAAGGCCACGGTATTCCTGATTCCCTCCTCAAAGAGGTAAAAAGTGTGGCTCACAAATTTTTTGATCTTCCATATGAAGAAAAAATCAAAATCAAGATGACTGCGGAGGCTGGATTCAGGTTTATTTCATGGAATAACATTCTACATATATGTATATTGTAAATGAGCATCAACTTTATTTTATGATAATGACTAGGGCCTGTAGACTTCATATTAACTGCAAGTATATTTTGAATGCAGAGGATACCAGAGAGTTGGAGAAAATATAACCAAAGGCATACCTGACATGCATGAGGCTATTGATGTAGGTTTTGGTAAATGCTTTACAAATTATAGAGGTTTTTGTAGACATCATTTGCTATAATTATGATATGTCCATGGTGGAAGCTTTTGGATATATGAAAATACCGATTTGGTGGAATCATTTCATCTGCCATTCTATACACGCTGGTTTAGAAAGTACAATTATGCATGTCATAGGTGTGCTCCTATAAATGAGAAAGTTCTGGTATTACATAAATTATCCCTTCCATTAGCAATGAGCTAAGTCCTAAATGGAGCACTGGAAACCTTTAAATTCAATTAAATGTATCCTAGGGGCTTCAATTAAGAGCATGGTGGTTCTTTACAATCATATCTTATTGTTGCCTTTCAACATGGTAAACAGCCAATTATAATTTATGAAGGTACGTTGATGTTTTATGCTTGCTGAGTAATTGGAGCAACTACATCAATCTTGCAAGCTGCTTACCTTGGAGTCAATGGTTTTTTGGTTCAATGGCTAAGATGTTACTTTTTTTATCCATTTGCATAACACTGTGTTATTGTTCAGTACAATATAGTAGATAGATGCTCATCTATAGTATGGAATTTATCATCTTTGCTGCTGCTGCTCTTTTCTTATTCTTACTATTAATAATATCAATTTGTCTCACCAATAACAGTGCTATAGAGAAGTAAAGGAAGGGATGTATGGATCGCTTGGCAAAACTATGGAAGGATATAACCAATGGTATGTGAAGATTATGGTTTCTCAACCAAACTCCTATATTCCCAATTTTTACACAGCAGAACATATTGTACATCAGCGTATCAGGATTTTATTGTTGTACATCATTTACCTAGTAAAGGATTATTTCCATATCATTGAGATTGATGGGTTAAAACTTCACAACCATCATGGCTTAAACAAGAATTAGCTCGGGCTATTTGTCATTAATCAGCCATTGAACAGTGTTTTACTTTGTCCCTTTCTTGATATTTAAAATATCTAATCAATGCATAGAGTTTAAACTACAACTACCAATGATAACTGTTTCTGTTCCATTGTTTTCCGACCTCTCAATTGCTTACCCTTTTTCTTCATTTGGGGTTACTCAGTTCATCTGAATTGTGTTGTGCAATGTTATTTGACTTGCTTATTTCTTGGGCATTAAAATGTATCCTAATCAATCATCTGGTTGCTGATTCTGAAGTTTTATTATAGGTCTAGCATCTTGATGCTAATTCTCTTTTTGAAACAATAGTTTATTAACTCAATGATTGATGGTGTTCATAATACTTCTGAATTTCTTGTTTGACTTTTATATCATCTTATGGTCCTTCATGCAGGCCATGCAATCCTCAAAACTTCAAAGAACTAATGGATGTATATATCAGACTCTGCACAGGCATGTTTTCCAAGACACTCCTTCCTTTTTCATCTTATGGTTTTGTACACTTTCTACTTACAAATTAAATTTCTGGGACTTTCAGACCTTTCAAGAAAAATTATGCGGGGAATTTCTTTAGCATTGACTGGGTTGCCAGAAGAATTTGAAGGCGGAAGAGCTGGAGATGCATTTTGGGTGATGCGTATTATAGGTTACCCAGTTGTACCAACAGCAGATGGTCCAGGCCCAACAAATGACATTGGATGGTAATGCAAATACGTCCGCTGTTGGTGCTTGCACATTACCCTTTATTATTGGATTTTATGAAATGACGTTATTTTCTTTCTTGTTTTCTTTTGGTCCTGTCTTCCATTCGAATAAATCCAGTGGAGCTCACACTGACTATGGTAAGTTTCTCATCCTACAGATGATCAAGGACCTGAAAATCTTGTTTATCAATCTCATTCATTTAAAAATTTTGCATAGGTTTATTGACGTTGGTTAATCAGGATGATGATATAACTGCACTACAGGTACTATCATTTAGTCATTTTTATTAGGAGGCTTATTTTGATTTTGGAGGTATAATCAAACGAGTGTGTGCTGTAGTTGGTTGTATGTCAAGTATGTGGCTTTATAGATTTAGATTTGCTTTCTTTTGTTATCTGAATGCCCAGCCTCTCTCTGATATTATGAAGCCTATAGCTGCTAATACAATGTTTATCATATAACCTTGTGAACCATCCTGTATTAAATCCTACAACTGCTTTAGTTTCGCCACATTAATTGGTTATGTTGTTTTAGGTAAGAAACCTGTCTGGTGAATGGATATCAGCTCCTCCAATTTCTGGAACATTTGTATGCAACATTGGTGACATGCTAAAGGTATATTGCTTGTAAATTAATTGTCTCCAATCTCTATATGTCCTTTGGAGTTGAAATTTCTAACAAAAACTGTAAGAGTGCAGATTTACTCCAATGGTTTGTATGACTCAACCTTGCACCGCGTTATCAACAAGTCCCCAACATATCGGGTTTGTGTAGCATATTTCTATGAGGTCAGTGTTTCGTCATTTGCTAATTTCTTGATTTAGTCCTTGTTGAATTGTCCTCCCCACGTTCTTTTGTTGCATGAACAGACAAACTTCGATACAGCAGTGGAGCCTTTGGAAACTTGTATACAGAGGTCAGGTAGAGCTAAGAAGTACGAAAGAGCTGTATATGGGGAACATTTGGTCAGCAAGGTCCTAACCAATTTCAGTTAGGAGCTGAGATGATGAGATGAATGTTCCGGTGTTATTGCTGTGATTGCGTTCATCTGGAGAGAGTGGGAGAAAAATAAACTGCCAGTTGTATTTTATGAAGAGTATTTGTCATCTGGAACCTTTGTCTCAACGTCCTGTTGGGATTTAAGATAATTGTTTCAGTTTTCTTGTAGTTGTGCAGAATAACCATAAACTGCTGGTCATTACAATCCTCCTTTTAGGCTTTCTTAGAAATTAAAATGGAGTATCAATTGCCAATTCATTGTATAGCTTAGTGGCAGAATTTGGGTTTGAATGCCCTCTGCTCCACTTATTGTAAGCAAACTAATAATAATAATATGAGAATAATAATATATTTTTTAAAACAAGTATCAATTGCTTGCGCCAGTACAAGGAAAGAATAACAACATTCTCTTGTTCTTTATTTTCCTAGACCCGACTTCCCTTTTATTAAAAAAAAAAGTCTCCAGCATTCAATGGGAACCTAATGGTATTAAAAAGTTCTTCAAATATCGTAGTTACAAATTGCAATTACAAACAAACCATTTCTAAATGTTGGAAAAATAAAATTACAAATGAACCAAGAAACTTAACAATTACAATTAAAAAGTTCATCATACAAATACTGAACCTAAATTAAGTACGTCTTTTTTGCACTTGGAAAAGATGAATGCTTCAAAATCATTAAATCTGCAAAATTTTTTATTTTCCCAAAGAAGGGAATTTGATACAACATGGATGACCTCAGTCACGATACAATAACTCTACCCTAAAAAGAAGAAGACCTAGAATTAGGAAGCATTTTCTATGCTAGTATACTTTCGGAATTCCTCAGCATCAGCATTGCAGCAATAATCAAGACGCCAACAATTGTAAACTTTTTATGTGAAATAATAATGACAAAAATCATAAAATTAACAATGAACCAGATTGATGGTTACCATTTTGCAGTGAGTCCAAAATTTGGGAACCTTCAACCTAGTAACTCGCATCATACATTTCCGGTTGCTAATCCATTCGCCAGAACTCTTCGTGAGAATCCTTTGTATAAAGTGGCATTTTTGTGCCAAGCTCCCTAAGCCGGTCAACCATGTTATAAAGAAATTCAAAGGTCAGTTTGGATTGGGCATTGAAATCCTCTCTCACATGTGGATGCAACCTGAACCAGTCTCCTAACATCATGTGCACATGAGCACGTGGCAGAGGGTATCTTTCACAAAGCTTCAAATATTCCACCAGTAGATCTGTCTGGTCCAGTTTTCCCACTTTATCGCTTCCTTCGCTGCCCAATACCCATTCACCAGTTCGATAACCAGCGAAAAGAGCTGGATTCTCAAGGAGAGACTCAGCAGAAAGCACCCCTTCAGCACCAGTCTCTTCCAAACAATTCTGAACATCATCGATGTGGCGAATGTTCCCATTTGCAAGGACTGGGATTCTGAGTGCATCTTTCACAGCTCTGATAGCATTCCAGTCAGCCCGAATTTTTTTCCCATCTTTCTCATCTCTTGTTCAGCCATGGACAGCTAAAAGAGAGCAACCTGCTTCCTCTAGCATCTTAGCATAGTTGATTGTAACCTGCAAATCTGGGAATAAACGGATTTTGCCTGACACAGGAACTTGAAGGTTGAGAGCCAATTTTGTACTAGAGATTTTACAGGCCAAAATAGTTAACTAATTTTTTTCCTCTAACTATTAAGGTTTTGAAACTATATCTTTAAGTAGCATCTCGAGTCTCTTAGACTCGATTTTGGCCTATAAATCTGGCATTTTTTTGACGTGGAGCCTAGCTGAAAATCGAGTCTCTAAGACTCGATTTACAAACCAAAAAAATTTAAAAAAATTTGATTTACAACCCATTTATAATCTCCCAAACGCGAAAACAGCAGAAAGAAAGAAAACAAAAAGAAAGAAAGAAGGAGAGAGAGAAGAAGAAGCAGCGGGCCAACCCAAGAAGAAGAAGAAGAAATGGACAGCTCAGGCCGCGCCGTGTCGCTCGACCCATGCCGCGCAGGCCAGGTCGCGCCGCACCGCTCGACCCAGGCCGCGCGGCTCCGTGCGACCCAGGCCGTGCAAGCCAGGCCGCGCGGCTTCACGCGACCCAGGCCGCGCGGCTCCGCGAGACCCAGGCCGCGCCTCTCTCTAGATCTTTGTCTCTTTGATTTGATTGTGTCTGATCTGATTGTGTTGAGATTGTTGTGTCTCTGATCTGATTGGGGTTTGGGTTGAAGATGGGTGTTTTTTTTTTATAGATTGAAGATGGGTGTTTGAGCTTGAGAGCTCATGTCTGATGGGAATGATGGGTATTCGGGGTCTGAGTTTGCTCTCTCTGTATTCTTTCTCTCTTCTGAGACTTATAATTTTTTTAAATTTTTTTGGTTTGGAAAAGAGTCGATTTCTAGCTGGGCTCCACGTGAATAAAAATGCCACATCAGACCATGAAAATCGAGTCTCTGAGACTCGATTTATAGGCCAAAATCGAGTCTAAGAGACTCGAGATGCTAGTATAACATATAGTTTCAAAACTTTAACAACTAACTAAATAGTTAGAAGAAAAAAATTAGTTACCCATTTTCGCCGATTTTACAAGTGGAAGATTATTCGTAAGGAAGGCTCCATAATTTCCCGGCGAAAATGGCCAAATGGCCATAATTTCCTAACTATATAGTTAGTAGACCCGGTTGCCAAATTATATTTTTTACTAGCATCTCGAGTCTAAGAGACTCGATTTTGGGCCTATAAATCGAGTCTCGTAGACTCAATTTCCATGGTGAGGTGGCAATTTGGCCACCTGGAAATCGAGTTTTAGAAACTCGATTTATATATCGACGCTTAAGCAACCAAATCCACTCCCAACAACCACCTAAAATCCAGATTAAAAAAATAAAAACCCCAAAACTCATCAGATCAGAGAGAGAAAGAATCCGAGGAGAGAGAGCTCATCGATAATTTGAGCAAAATATTGCGAAAATTGCCAAATGGCCATAATTTCCTAACTATATAGTTAGTAAACCTGGTTGCCAAACTATATTTTTTACTAGCATCTCGAGTCTAAGAGACTCAATTTTGGGCCTATAAATCAAGTCTCATAAACTCAATTTCCATGGTGAGGTGGCAGTTTGTCCACTTGGAAATCGAGTCTTAGAAACTCAATTTATATATCGACGCTTAAGCAACCAAATCCACCCCCCACAACCACCTAAAATCCAGATTAAAAAAATAAAAACCCCAAAACCCATCAGATCAGAGAGAGAAAGAATCCGAGGAAAGAGAGCTCACCGATAATTTGAGCAAAATATTGCGAAAATTGCCAAATGGCCATAATTTCCTAACTATATAGTTAGAAGACCCGGTTGCCAAACTATATTTTTTACTAGCATCTCGAGTCTAAGAGACTCAATTTTGGGCCTATAAATCGAGTCTCATAGACTCAATTTCCATGGTGAGGTGGCAGTTTGTCCACCTGGAAATTGAGTCTTAGAAACTCGATTTATATATCAACGCTTAAGTAACCAAATCCACCCCCAACAACCACCTAAAATCCAGATTAAAAAAATAAAAACCCCAAAACCCATCAGATCAGAGAGAGAAAGAATCCGAGGAGAGAGAGCTCATCGATAATTTGAGCAAAATATTAATTGCTTCCTCCTTTCCCCATGACACTGATAATAGGATAAAATAGGTAACTAATTTTTTTTTTCTAACTATCTAGTTAGTAGTTAAGGTTTTGAAACTATATTTTTTACTAGCATTTTGAGTTTAAGAGACTCGATTTAGGGTCTATAAATCGAGTTTTTGGGACTCGATTTTCATGGATTGTTCACGTTTGATGTGGCATTTTTTCCACGTGGCGTTTATATGAAAATCGAGTCTCTAAGACTCGATTTATAACAAAAATAATTACAAAATATAGACCCAAAACCCAAAATACAGAAACGCGGAAAGAAAGAGAGAGAGAGAGAGAGAGAAGAAGAAGAAGAAGAAGAAGAAGAAGACATGGAGATCAGCGCTGCCCAGCTGCCCCCAAGCTGCGCGCGCCCAGGCCGCAGTGCCCAGATCCAGGTAGATCTGGGTCTTTCTCTCTCTGATTTGATGGGTTTTTGGGTTTTTTTTTTTTTTTTTTTTTTGGGAATGGCTGAGAGACTTGAGACTTAATTTTTTTTTTTTTTTCTTTTGCTTTGTAAATCGAGTCTTAGAGACTCGATTTCCATGTAGACACCACGTGGATAAAATGCTACATCAGACGCGAACAATCCATGAAAATCGAGTCCCAAAAACTCAATTTATATACCCTAAATTGAGTCTCTTAGACTCGGAATGCTAGTAAAAGATATAGTTTCAAAACCTTAACTACTAACTAGATAGTTAGAAAAAAAAATTAGTTACCTATTTTATCCCTGATAATACACAAACCCCATTATTTTATTCTTAAATGTGCAGCTTCTAAGTCCTAATATACATAAATCTTCAGTCAGCTACCTCTTACACAATGTAAGTCCATTGTACCAGAGGCATTTTCAAACCTCTTACCTCTTAACAATTCAACTACGTACCTCTTCCCGCCCTTCAAAGTTTCTTCCCAATCCAGATAATTAGAACAACTTAACAAACCCCGTGCTTTTTTTTTTTTTTTTTTTTTTTTTAACTTACTGGTTGTGATTGCCTTTGTTGAGTTTCAAACCATAATTTTCCCACAAGTTTTCCCCATCAGCCATCAAGAAGGGAAAGCAACTCTCATGCACAGAATTCCCAGCATTGGAATTAGAAGAGGAAGAACCATCATTATTCCCTTGTAGTCTCACAGTCTCTGGCTCTTGTTCATTCATTTCACAATAAGCCCCACCTTGATTTTATAGGGAAGACTAATTATTCTGAAAGTAGCCACAGCTTCTTGAATTCTCTTTGCGCTTCTTGTAACCCTCCTTGCTTCTTCTCTGACAATTATTATTGCGTTCCCATTTGTCTTTATACATTAAAGCACTCCTATCATATCCCAAACAAGCCATCTTTCCTGCTATTTCTTCCCACAAAGCCTCATCTGAACATATACTTTGCCTGAACCTAAATTCCATTCCATTTCTGAATTGCATTATCCTCATAATCTCAGACTCAGGCCAGCTTTCACCTTTCCCATTATTATTTAGTATTTCACTTCCATCCTCATTCGGGTTTTCACTTTGGTTTTGAATTTCAGCAGCCATTAGAGCCTCAGAAGATGAAGCTTTTACTCCACTTCCTGTTAGCTTCTGCAATGCCTCCATCAAAGCTGCATCTCTAGCTTCAATCCAAGATCTCTCTTTAGCCCAAAACTTGTGCTCCCTTTCTATCCTCGCTGCCTCTTCTTTCCTCCATTCTTCTTCTTTTAACATCCTCTCTTGTTCTTTCTGTTCAAGGGTATTCATCAGCTTCTCCAACCATGCCTCTTGTTTCTCTATCAAATTTCTCATTTGGGAATCAATGAAGTCCTTTATCTTTCCCTTCCAGCTTCGTCCTCTTCTTTTCCTCCTCTTCTCCCCCAAGTCATTCTCCACCATCGCCCCGCGGTGCTGAGATCATTGTCATTGGAGGAAGAAGTACCATACTCAGAGGAATTAGATAGGCTAAGACTATCACAATGCTTTTGAGATTGAAAGCCATCTTGATTTGCTTGAGTGATATTCTGGCCTTATGGTATGAAATCGAAGACCGTGTCCCACAAAATGGCTTTCTGGGACTGAGTTTGTATTGCTGGTTTCTCCATAGAGAGCTTCGAGTTGGCGGAAGAACCTGTAGTGCTTACCATCTTGTCTTCCAGCCCTGCCTTCCTTTGTTTTCTTGTAACATTTGTACAAGTTTTCAAACTTCTCTATGCATTTCTTCCCGCTTCTTTGGTGTCCGTGTTCTTCAGACATGATCCTAAAAGGAAAAAAGAATAATACAATCAAATGGATATGAAAAATGAATTGAATTTTTTTATATAAGAAATGAAATAATGATGGGTGGGTGAACCCTAGATTGCATTGTAAAAGAATAGAGAGCAACACATAGATTTTCATTTGGTGATGATCTTAATTATCTAATGGTACCACCCATTCTCATATGCTTTCCTTGTTAAGAAATTACAGTGAACCAAACTAAGCACATGACCATTCAAATTGCTAAAACGAAGATGGGTTTTTGATAGGGTAGCTTGTAGCTACAAGATATGTCTTTTCATTAGATGAAACTAATAGTGGGTACACCTTTCCAAGCAAAAAAATACCAGTAAAACTTGCACTTAAAGGAAGGTACACATTTTCAAAACGGAAAACGAGTCAGTGAAAGAACTATACAGTTTATGATCAGCCATTAATTTTTTTTTTCCTTGATACGAAACCTGTAAATCAAAGAAAACAAGAAAATAACACCTGGGTTTCCAACTAAAGCTCATGGACTCGTAGTGTAGTCATTTTCTAACTCAAAATCATAAAATCGCTTCCAAGTTTTGAGATATACCAGCGAAAAAAAAAAAAAAACACACAACTCTATGTTTCTCTACACTCCCTAGCTATAATAACATGGACAAACCACTCAATCCTTCATAATCACCATCAACAATAGAGAACTAAAATTACACCAAGACCCCAAAAACCAAAAGAAGAAAGGAGAGAGTTTTGGTGACAAAAGGGGAAAGATAATGAAAAGGAGGACTAGGTTACATAATACTTAATAATGATGAGAATGTAAAATGTCATATTTTTCTCTATTAATGTTTAGTCTTTTATACTTATTTGGTGTCTAAATGTACTCATTATTCTTATATTTTGATTTAGGATGCAAATGAAGGCATTAAGTGCAAAACGTAGTTAATTGGGCGAGTCTGGATAGCTTTGACATTGCTTCGTAATCTGGGCATAACTCTCTCATCCGAGCTCCAATTGAGATGATTCAAGATGCTATGGAACGCCAAGACAAAGCTCTACAACTTTTATGTTTTGAGTTTTGAGAGATACAGGCTGCATCAAGGTCAAAATCGAGCTTGAATTTGCCGCACCTGCACTATTGACGTTCTGGAATGTTCCTCTGCTTGAAATTCTAGATGTGGTTTTTTTTTGGAAGATTCCAGATCTAATGCACGAAATTTCCAGTTGAAAAACACTACTTTCCTAGTTATATTAGGACTTTGTTTTATTTTTAATATTTTTCCTTAATTAGTTAGATTTGGATATTATTATTTAGAATATTTTTAGGAGATTTTGGAGGCTTGGGAAAGGGGGAATTAACGTGTAAAAGGGGAGGAGAAATCAGAATTACAGAGACACACTCGCGCCTCTCTCTCCCCTCTTCTCTGATTTTCTCCTTTGAGTTTTCATCATGGCCTTGCATGGTTAAAACTTTTATACTTGGTTGAAAGAAACTGAAACCTCGGAATCAATAAAACTGTGAGATCTAATTTGTTTTTATTGTTCTATTTATGCTTTGAATATCGGATGTTCTTCTGTGCCTATTTTCATGATTGTCTCGTTTAATTACTAAGAAGCCTACTAGTTTATTATTCGTTGCAATCTACTGCTAGGTTAGATATCAAATCCGTAATTGTTTGATCCCTCTAACTTGTGAAGCAACTAAGATTTAATGATTTGCTGCGTCAGAAATTATTAGATCTTAAGAAGAATGCTCAACTAAATTAAATGCAACTACTTGTGTTTGTGTTGTTTAGCTTCATCGATCTCTAGTTCTTAAGGTTGCTACTAGATTAAACCTTTAGCGCTTGTCTTGGGTTGTTTAGTAGTTATGGTTAATTAGATCGCTTGTTTTCTAACTAACTACGACTAAGGAGAGATAGGAAAATAGTTCCAACGGTGAATATTCAAAGTGTGAATTGATATATACTTGCATCGATGATCAGTTATAATATTCCGATGGTGGATGTTGACTTGGACCAAGGTTTGTTCTCTTGATTGATTTTGATACTTTAATTTGAATTATTCCTTAGTTGTTTTTCTTAAAATTGTTTTCATTATACTCAACCCCCCCCCCTCCTTGTTCACGTAGCATAAAACTAGACTAGATACTCTCTGTGGGAACGATCCTTACTTGCATTACTACATATTTTTTTTGGAGTATAGGTTTTATTTTTGGTTGCCTACGACAGCACACCAAATACATACATAGAAAGAAATGAAATACCTAGAAACTTCATCCCATAAGGGACCCTTTTGATTAGCCTTTTTGAACTTAGGATCAAGTCGAGATCTGATCTCAAGAAGAGTGAGAGTCTTTTGTCTAGGCCATCTTCCTGTGGCGGCATTGCCTCCTAAGTAACCAGTATCAGTGTCTAAACCACTGAGCGATGGAGTTGAAGTAGCAGTATTAGTAGCGGCGACAGTTGTAATGGCAGCTTGAGTAGAAGTAGAATCAGCACGAAAGTCGTGGAGGCCATGAGGCAAAAGCTCCGAAGGTACTTGTTGATGTTGATGATGATGACGATTTAGCATCAGCATATCGTAGTGTTGTTGAGAAGTGGGTGTGAGGCTTCGGTGTTGGTGAGCAGAGAAAAGGTCTTGGGGTTTTGGGATAGCTAGGAAATGAGACCTAGGACCATTCATGAGTTGCCTTGAATCGGCTATGTTATACTGATCTTCCATTTCCATGGGGGGGTTTGAACTTTGAAATAAGAGTCAAGAAAAAAAAAACACCGAAGTAAAGAAAGGGTGAGAGAAAGAAAGATAAAGGTATTTGGAGAGAGAGAGAGAGAGAGAGAGAGAGAGAGAGAGAGAGAGAAACGAAAGAGGAGTGGCAGACTCGGATCGTGTCGTCCTGACAAAAGAAAGAACAATGCGTGATTTCAATGATAGACATAAATCAAAATTTTCAATTAACAGCAAGCACAAGTGAAGCCATAAGATCACTATCATTACTAAATATGTAATCTTGTTGAGGGTTTAGCTTGGGAACTTCCATCTTAAGAACTCAACTAAGGGACCAATATTAAAAGTGAAATACAAAGCAGATCATACAATCTGAATGTTCATGAGATACATTTAATTCCTTCATAATCAATGACATAATATAGTAGGTGCACAGCCCAATTTTAATGGGGGCAATCAAAAGATACCAAATGCATTTTGCATTAAAGGAGAAGCAAAGACTGAAAAAAGGCATCAAAGCAAAATTATGCTATAATAAAGGTTGTCACTGAAAGAATATGAAAAGAGGCCCAAGCTATTTAGTGGCAAATGTAGGTGAAAATTTTTTGGCGTGAATTTTATTTCAAGATAAACCAATTAAATTCACAGCATGCTCAACTGTTAAAAGCTTCTGTGCTAGACCAAAAAAAAAAAAAAAAAAAAAAAAAAAAGGGAGCACCAATGGATGGATAAAAACAAGAAATCAAAACATTACAAAATATATATATATATATATATATTTTTTTTTTTAGCAAGGACCGAAAAAGAAAATTAATTAAAGAAGGGCAAATCTTTGACAATGAAATCAAAAAAGGAGGGAGAAAAAAACTAATAATCAAAATGTCTAGATCTAATCACGTTTGGGGTTGGCTTTAGAATTAGAATAAAGGTGAAACTTACCATATTTCATTTGTTAGATTGATCTGTGTTTCAGATGCATAGTCAAAGCATATTCCAAAAATACAAAGAAAAAAAAAAAGATAATAGATACAGCACATAAAAACAGAGAACACGTCTTACCCAAGAGTAGGTCTCTCCTTCGAGCTACAGGAAACTAGATCAGTAAAAATGAATGACTATTTTTCAGCAAATTATGGATCATAACTGATAGTATCAAAGGTAGATTTTTTCCGGCAAAATCAAACAAACCCAATTCAAAAAAATTAAGATAAGACCAAAACAAATACTCTCCAAATAATAAAAATCCAAACAACAAGATCCCCTAACCATTTAAAAAAAAAATTTCCTATAGTACCGATTAGAGAGACATAGGAAATTTACCAGAACCACCACCAGAATTGGTGGAACGGAACGCGGTGGCTGCTAGTTGTGGCCATGGAGTCCTAGAGAAAGATCTGATGAAAGAGATTTGTGGGTTTCAGGGTAATCTGACAGACCAAGCCCGCTCTTGTCAAAACTAGCGAGGCGAAGCAATGGCTGTGTTGGAGGCACAGTTGGGGTTGAGAGGAGCATCAGGGAGAGGGAGGTAGAGAGAGAAAAACCCCTGGTGGAACTGCAAGTGAGAGAGTGAGAGAAAAAAATAAGAAAGGAGATAGAGTTTTTTTGAAATCCTTTGGGTTAATAGTTAACTCAACTGTTGCTAAGTGAAAACTGAACAGAGAAGAGAAATAGATGGGCATGCGGATCGCCAGCTTGGACAGATAACGTGTCAATATTTTGAATATTGGATTTAATCAATGGCTGATATTAAAACTATTGCACCTCGTGCAATACCCCTAGATATGTGAATCCAAAAATCAGTCCTCTGTTATCTACTACTAGTAGACTACTCTACTAGTAGTAGTTGATTCTTTAAGAAAAAAAAGTAAAAGGTGTGGCCACACACATGGTTTCTAGTGGAATGAGGCTATGTATCAGTATTAATTGTGGTCTCTCTGCTCTCAAAGGTAGGAATTTCACAGCTCCAAAAAGCTAGCTTTGAGGGAAAAAAAACATATATGAGATTTTTGCTGCAACACACTGTTCCACGTCTATTTTCACCCATTGTGCAAAAGCGGTTCAACTAGTCTGGTTTCCGTTTCTTTTTCTTTTCTTTTTTTTGGGTATTTCATTAGAATTGACACCAGTATAAGCTCTGGTTCACGGTTGATCCAGTAAAATTGACCCGTTCAGTTTGGTTTTTAAAATCATACTTATGAGTTTCTCACCAACTTTTTTTTCTTCCAATTTTTTTACTTATTTGGTTTTGTAAAAACTTCAGGTATGTTTGGTAAAATGTAACGATAAAAGATGATATAATGTAATATTTGTTACTATTTATTTGTTTGGTGACAACACAATAATAGAACTCTGAAAACAATGGAATGAAAGTATTTTAAATCAAATTTAAGATATATTTTAGGAAATATCTTACTCGTATAATTATATTTTCTAAAAAATAATATTTTTTAAATTTGAAAGATAGATTAGTTATTTTTTATGATTTTTTATTTTCATAATTTTTATGTGCATATGAAAAGTTTGTTTATTTAGAAATATATTAATTTTAAAAATTAATACAGCTTCTAAGGAATAACTATTACAACCCTTTAAAGATGAATAATTATTCCTTATTTTAAAAAAGAGTAATGCTACAGTTACAAATTATTTTACAACATTTTCACAAAATGTTGATGTGGCCAACCTATTATTAGTTTTCATCTAGGCTTACCATTAATATCACTTTTTCATTTACCAATAATTACTCATCACATCAATAGTTTGTAAAAATTTTTGTAAAATAGTTTGTATCTTTAGCATTATTCTTTAAAGACTGACTATTCATAAGGAATGGTTATTCCCTATAATAACAAAAAATAGCTAAACTATAGGAATAACTATTATATTACAGTGTCTATTACAGTTTACCAAATGTACCCCACATTTTTTTAAGTACAACTATATTTTTTCTTCTAAAAAAAAAACTAAATTATATTTATTTATATTAAAAAAAAAACTACATTCATAGGATGTGATTTAGTAAAAGATTAACTTGTGCTTTAAACTCTCATCCATACAAATGGCTTCTTTGAACACAGCATGCTCTCTTTTAAGAGAAGAACAAGAAGAACTAGATCGTAGCAAGAAAAAAGTTAAAGACGTTAGCCATTCTAGTTTCCAGGAAGGCCAGGAGTCGGGACCTTTGTCTCCAATACTTGGGTTTAGGCAATGGCAACAGCCTGTGTCCCAAGCTTTCAACTTTGGTGAACCCATGGAGGATGAGGACGAATCGGACGAAGAAGTGCAGGCTTTGCGATAGGGGTGTGTTGCAATCAAGTTTTCAAAGGATTTTAAGCAACATATACGAAGACCTTGGGCGAAAGCTCTCATCATCAAAGTCTATGGTAGAACTATGGGATTTAACTTCCTTCAACCTAGACTCTTATCCTTATGGAAGCCAACGGGAAGGTTGGATTGTGTAGCTCTAGGCCATGGATTTTTCCTCACTCGTTTCTCTTTGAAGGAAGATTATGAATCTGTCATACAAAGAGGTCCTTGGTTCATCAAGAGCAGTTCCTCTCACTCAGGTCTTAGGAGCCGAAGACCTGCTTCAACGAATGTTTCTTCAATAGCAGTTTAGGTAAGATTACATGAGCTTCCCATAGAATACTACAATGTTGAAACTCTACATCAGATTGGTCGATCCATTAGGAATGTGCTTAGAGTAGATACTCACACGACCACTAAAGCTAGAGTTAGATTTGCGAGGATATGTGTTCAAATAGATGTGGAGAAGCCTTTGGTCACTACTGTTCTCACTGGGAAGTTTGAACAACCAGTAACTTATGAGGGCATTCAAAAGCTTTGCTTTGGTTGTGGAAGAATGGGGCAACGGAGGGAAGGTTGTCCATACACCATTCACCGAAGCACGCCATCAAGAGAGCTGGTCTTGGAGGCGGCAGGGAAGAACGAGAATAGAGCATGCAAAACACATGAAGCTGATAACGTTAAGGCTAATGTGGGGCCTAGTGCAACCATGCAGGAGGACGTGCACGAGAATGTACAGGATGGCACATACGAACCATGGGTAATGGTGGCTTGTAAAAGAAATGGGACAAAATCTCAAAGAGGTGGTGGGCCCATGCTCGTACAAGAGAAGACGCGTGTTGTGAGCATGCATGAAAGGCATGACCATGTAGGGAAGGGGACAAAAGCCTCAGCCAATGATGTGTCCAACAATGGGCTTCCTAGAAAGGCCAAAAGAAAATTGTCTTCTATAAGGATTTTAGAAAGAAGTTAAGTTATTAGTGTGCTTCAAAAAAGAAGCAATGAGCCCATGACACAAGTCTAGGCCCACTCAGGCCACAACTCAAAGATTAAGGTCGACGCGGTAAGTGACTATAAGGCCGAAAAAGGCTTTATGATATCAAAGCCCAACAAGTCCAATAAGAGAGGATCAGTGAAGGGCAAGAAAGTCATTGCTAGGCTTAAGGCTTCACAGTTTGATATTACTAGCGCTGTGGAAGGAGAACTCCCTAAATCATCTCCTTTATCTCATCCCCAAAAAAGTGATTTTTTTTTTTTAAATTGATCAAACCTCTTACCATGGGGAAGGAACATCGAGAACTTCTTCTTAGTTTTAGCTCGCAAGCTTGCCATGGCTAGAGGTGGGCTATCAATTTAGATGGAGTAGTGATCGAGATACCGAAGGTAGTGCTAGCCGAAATTCAAGCAAACCCAACCCGAGTGATGGGATGGTACAATACCGAGCTAAAGAAGGTATGGAAGTTCATTTTTCTGCTAACAGAGGTAAGTGTAAGGGAAGGGTGGCTTCCTCTGTCCAATCCAGCATGGAGGGAGGCAAAGAACCCATGGTGGGTGTTTATGACAGACACACCTTCGCTAGAGGATAAGCGAACACTAGTACGGGAGCGGCTTCTGCAGATATCGTCCACCCCCATTCTGTGCCAATAGAGTGCCTTTCGAAACGCAGGATGTTAGAAAGGACTTCGATCTCCACCTCTCTCATGGGGAACAAGCCTATCACAAAGCTAATTCAAGTGTTTCAGCCGACATTGGTCTTCAGTCTCCCAGTGGTTTCACAGGAGATGGAAATGGGAGTTCTTCAGCACAACATCACAATGATCCTAGGAGAGGGACAGACAAAATTGATGCTGAAGCGGATAGGGTGAAACTTGAAGGAGAAGGCCAAACTGATGCCTTCGTTTGATGAATGTCCTACCCCAAACCACATTTTGCTGATGAATATTATTGTATGGAACTGCAAAGGCGATTTAAAGCCCTCCTTTCTGAATCGTATTAGGGATTTGGTTTGGGATCACAGTCTAGCAATTCTTGTGGTGATGGAAACTCGGGTAGGGGGTGAGAGAGCAAAGAAGATCACTGATAGGCTTCCATTTGATGGAGCCATACACATGGATACAATTGGATATGCGGGGGGCCTCTAGGTGCTGTGGAATACGAACAAGATGGACATTTTGCCGCTAGCCAATACTGAGTAGGAGATTCACATCGTGGTAAAGGTACAAAACTCCAACTCTAATTGGCTATTTACTTTGTGCATGCTAGTCCTAAGAGTGTTGAAAGGCACATATTATGGAACAATCTAATGAAAGTTGCAGAGCTTCATAATATGCCCTGGATTATCGCCGGGGATTTTAATGAGCCCCTAATGGAAGATGATAAGTTTGGCGGCAGAGTCGTGAGTGTGAGCAGATCACTGTTGTTCAAAGAATGCCTGAACAAGTGCAATATGATCGACATCGGGTTTTCGGGGCTCGATTTATGTGGTCAAATAGGAGAGAAGTGCAAGCTTTGATTCAAGAAAGAATTGATAGGCTTTTTGTTAATCCAAGTTGGTGTCTGTTATATCCGGATGCTAAAGTTGTTCACCTCACTAGGAGTCATTTGGATCACTGCCCTGTTTTGATGGAGATGCAGCCAAGATTTCTTAGCAGGAAAGGGAAACCTTTTAAATTCCAAACTTGCTGGCTGCTAGATTCCTCCTTTCCAAAAATTGTTTCTTAGGCGTGGGGGTAGATGCCTAGGCTCAAGGATGCCATTGAAAGATTTACGAAGGAAGCAATAGTTTGGAACAAGACTCAATTTGGTAATATTTTTACAAGAAAGAAGAATCTTATGGCGAGATTGAATGGTATTCAAAGAGCTATATCTATCAAGCCTTCAAGTTTCCTACTTAATCTTGAAAACGAGTTCTTGAAGGAACTTGATATGTTTCTTAGCCAAGATGAGGAATGTTGGGCTTTGAAATATAGAGTTAATTAGATGATTCAGGTGTGAGAGACCGCGCCCCCAGCCCGTTTTATAGGTGTATTGGGCCAAACCCATGTGAATGGGTGGAGTCATGTTATTGTCTCTCAAAATGGAGGTTCGACTAGTTATATTTTCTCTTTTAGATTAAGGATTTTACAATAGCGTCGCCACTTATTTAATTATTAGGATAAATAAGAAAACCAAAATTGAAAAATTCCTTATTTTATTAATTTCCAATTGAATTTACATTGATCATAGGAAAATTATATGGCTTTGGTCCTATATACAATCTAAGATTAAGTACATAGCTTTATTTCCTAGTTACAATCTAGAAATTGAAAATTACAAGGATAAACATTGGTCTACTAACCCTTGATCTAAGTTCGGAGGCTATATTACAAGGTGGGAAGGTGTTAGGCACCCACCTTGCCCGGTGAAATTGGTCTTTTAGACTATGGTAGCCAATATTCATATCACATCATCCAATATGTTATCAATCAATTTGCATGTTGAATTTAAAGTGTGTGCATGTGATAAACCCTAATTCAATTGATTAAGCATTTCATTTGGATTGAAAAATAAATTCTAGTGAATGTGTGTGAATGGTGATATCCCAGATTCAAGAATTTAAAAGAATTATTAAACAAACATATTTTTCATGTTTTTGATGTGGATTTAAGATCGAAACTAGTGTTATACATGAACATGTGATGAACAATCAAGAACATGTGAAGAACATATAAGAATAATTAAGAACATTCAAACATATTCAAGGAAATTTTAATGATTACTACATGCTTTAATCTTAAATCCTCATCATGGCAACACAAAAAAATAAGTTAGGGAAATGGATTATACCTTAATGCAAGATCCATATGGTAGAGGAGGAGACTCTTTATAGAGGTCTTAAGGGTGGAGGAAAAAAAGAGTTAGGAGATGAAGATTGAGTCTCACTCAATACCTTGGGTCTCAAGAAGACCAAAATATGACAAAACTACTCAACTACACTAGAACTCAAGAGAGGAGAAGAGAGAGAGTTTTTGTCTTAGAATAAAGGAGATGGAGGTTTATATAGTAGTGGTTGAGGAAATATAAATGAAAGGCCATTTAATGAGGGTTGACAAAGAATTATGAACCTAGACCTTATTTTAGCCTTTGGGGAATCTGGTGCATTAAATGGAAAGATTGGTGGGAGTGAAGAGCAAGCCAAAATTCGGTTTTCCTGTAACTGTTGTAACAGCCTATAGAGCCAATTTTGAAAAATCATATCTAACTCAATTCTGATCGGAATTGTCTCGTTCTTGTGCTCAAATTAAAGCTCCAGATGTCTAATTTCTGAAAAAATTAACCTCATTCATAGATTCAAAATATTCTGAGAGATATCGATGATAAGGCAAACAGAGGTCATTTGTTAGAAAATGATTTCAGCACAATTAACATTAATAGGTCCCAAATTAGCTCCCAATTAACATTAAATGGCTCTAATCACTCCTATTTCAGACTTAATTGGTTCCAAATTTACTCTAATTAAAAGATAATTGTACAAATTACTTATTGAATAATTAATGTTTAACTATCTAATTAATTAAATATGTGCAACCTTACCATAAAATGTAGTTCTAACCAATCAAATTATGACATATCATTAATCTCAAATTGATTATAATTAAAACCAATTGGAATCAATTATTCATAATCACATATAGTCGGAGTCAATTTGTGATAATGCATCTTGGACATCAAAACTTAATTTGATGATAACTTTCAATCTGATGGTCCGATTAGGGCTTATGACTAGTCGATTTGATCGTTACAACATCAAGATCATTTTGGTGAAATGAGATTAAGGATCTAATGACCAGAATCAAGATGCATATTTCCAAGGAAAAATTACCCTTTTAACCTACCCTTCATGTGAGGTTAAATGCGTGTTGCAAAATGGGGTGTCAACATCAGGGTGACCGCAACACTGCTTTCTACCATGTCTCAAAGTTGGTCAGAAGAAAGAGGAATCATATTGTGGCCATGAAAAATGCAGCAGGAGAGTGGATGAGTGAGGAAAGTCAAATCAAAAAGTTTATTCAGAATGGTTTCAAGGAGATTTACATGACATCTCTTTCCACAGCTTCTCGAGCACCTTGTATTTGTTCTCAATGGCAACCTAGACTCTTGGAAGAGGAAAATGTTAGCATTAGTGGTGGTTTTACAGAGGAGGAGGTTAAAGCAGCGTTGTGGTCCCTTAAATCCTTTAAAGCTCCAGGGCCAGATGGTTTCCACGCAGGTTTCTTTCAAAGATTCTGGTCTACAGTAGGAAAATCAGTGGTTGATGAAGTTAAAATGATTTTTGGGGAAAGAAAAATTCCCGAATACCTGAACAGAACCCACATAGCCCTTATACCAAAGATTCAAGGCCTAAAAACCTTGGGCAACTTTAGACCCATCAGCTTATATAACACAATTTATAAAGTAGTCACAAAGATTATTGTGGCCAGACTGAGACGTTTGCTTTTGTACCAGGAAGGAAGAGTATGGATAATGCTATAATAGTGCAGGAAGTCATTCACACTTTAGGAAAGAAAAAGGGGAATGTTGGATACATAATGCTTAAAATAGATTTGGAGAAGGCGTATGATAAGTTAGAATGAAGTTTTATAATAAAGACGTTCATTAAAGTAGACATGCCAGAAGACCTTATTGATCTAATAATGAGTTGTGTAACTTCGGTGTCTACATCAATCCTGTTTAACGAAGAAGCTCTGGATCCAATTTATCCAGCAAGGGGAATAAGGCAAGGGGACCCTCTCTTCCCTTACCTATTCATTCTCTACATGGACTACCTTGGCTAGCTCATTGAGGAGAAGTGCAATAAAAAATTATGGCAGCCAGTTAAAGCTTCTCAAAGTGGCCCTGCCTTTTCCCACTTGTTGTTTGCAATTGACCTTGTGTTTTTTGCCAAGGCTGACCATGTGAACTGCTCTACCATAACTGATGTGTTAGATACATTCTATAGCATGACCGGACAATTGATAAGTGAATCAAAATCTAGAGTCTATTTTTCGCCCAATGTGGATAGGGATACCAGGGAGTCGTTATGTGACATCCTTGGATTTTCTTCCACCCCTTTCCTTGGAAAGTACCTTGGCATTCCAATGAAGCAACTGGGAACTTCTTCACAGGATTATAATTTCATTCTGGATAGAGTGAAACAGAAATTATCGAGATGGAAAGCAAACATGTTATCATTGACGAGGCGTACAGTGCTGATTCAAGCCTCTTCAACTGTAATTCCTTCCTACGTCATGCAGTGCACTCACCTACTTGTTAGAATTTTGGATGGGATAGATTGGGTTAATAGGAATTTTTTATGGGGTTCCACGGAATCAGCCAACAAAGTACATTGGGCCAATTGGCAGAAGGTGACTAAACTGAAAGAGGAAAGGGGGCTTAGGTTGCAATCATCGAGGGGAAGAAATGTAGCCTTTCTAACCAAGCACAATTGAAGATTTCATACGGAAAAAGACGCACCGTGGGCCCAAGTTTTAAGGCGAAAATATTGTACCCATATAAGAATGAATGTTGTTAATGCAAATAATCTTTTGTGTTCTTCAACTTGGGCAGCAATGAAAAGAGGGATGCAAATATTCAATAAAGGTAGCAGGTGGCTGGTAGGCAAAGAGAGTAATTTGAATGTTTGGGATAGTAGTTGGACGAGCAAAGGGCCTCTTAGACAGCTTATCTACGGGCCTTTGTAGTAGGAAGCCAGCCAACTTGAGATAAAGGACATTATTCTAGATTATGGTTAGGATTGGGATAAATTATCCTTTGATCTCCCTATGAAAATTAAAATGCTAATTCAGGCCACGCTAATTGCTTTTACAACCAGAGGAAGCCACAAATTAGCTTGGGCTGGCTCTCCTCATAGGACCTATTGACTTAAAGAATGCCTACAAGATCTTTTTGGGTCCTGACTCCAACACTTCTCTCGATATGAACTGGATATGGAAAGCTGATACTTTGTCCCGTATTAAAACGTTTTTGTGGATGTGCACTAATAGCAGCATCAGAGTTAAGGCTTGCCTTGTGAGAAGAGGTATTGTAGAGGAGAAGGATTGTCCCATCTGCCAAGGTAAGCCAGAGACCATTCTTCACACCCTTTCGGGACTGCCACGGAGTAAAATCTGTTTGGTCTCGTTTGGGGGTCAGATCATCTAACACAGTGTTTTGGGATAGCAATCTTCAAGAATGGTTGAATCTCAATGGAAAACAGAATGAGAATGCCTATCTTGCAAAGATTCCATGGAAAATTTTATTCTCTTTTGCAGTCCGGCTAATATGGAATGATAGGAATCAAGTTGTGTTCAAAAGAAAAACTCATAATCCAAACTTTTGGCAATTGAGATAGTAAACCAAGCGACGGAGTACATTCACTGCTTTTCCTTCCCGAGAATGCTGATATGTAAAAGAGTTAAGAGAATCCGTTATGAGTGACCTCCTGAAGGATGGATGAAGCTCAACACGGATGGATCATTTGCTGGGAACCCGGGGATAGCTAGTTGTGGCAGTGTAGTTCGAGATAAGCATGGTAGATGGGTAAGGGGCTTTGCTCGGCATATTGGTTAACAACTAGCTTCGTGGCTGAGCTGTGGGGGCTGAGGGATGGGATTTTGATGTGCTACAATTTGAATATATCCTCTTTGATTGTTGCACTAGACGTTAAATCCATTGTAGATGCTTTAGGTAACTTTGAGTTTGTGAATAATGTCATTTCCCCTATTTTGGACGATTGCAGGCTGCTGCATCCCGCTTTCATTGGATCCAATTTAAGCACTATTTCTGGTAAGCTAACTGGTGCATGGACAGTCTGGCTAGGATAAGCACCAATCAAGATTTATTTTATACTTCCTTTAAAAGTCTGCCTGTGGACATTAGTTTAGTTTTTGAGAATGACCTTAGCAGCATGTACTTTAACAAGCTTTGTCGTGAACCTATTGTTGCTCCTTAGTTTGTTTTATTGAATCGCCTTTTCATAATAAAAAAAAAAAAAAAAAAAGATTTCTATATGAAGCGGGACACTATATTATATTCTACCCAAAAAAAAAAAAAAAAAAAAGGGACTCTATTATAGGAGGTGATTTTTTTTTTTTTTTTTTGAGAGATAATATTATAGGATGTGATTTAGTAAAAGATATCTATATTTATAAACGAAAACGACGTAGTTTAGTGAGTCTATATATATCACAAAAACGCTAATGGAAATCAATTCTCATCTGGTTCCATAGCTCGTTTCTCCTCTCTTCATCGCCAGGAATCTCCAATCTTCTTCAATCGGTAATCGGAATTTCCTTTCAAACTTTATACTATATATATTATATTGTTCAATTAAATTTTAGTTGTAGTAGTTATTTACGTGTTAAATTTTTCTTTTTTAATTTAATATTTTTGTTTTCTTTTTTCTAAGCATGAGAATTGGTTTGCACAACTCTGAACTCTCACTCTCAGTTTATTTATCTATTTTTTTTGGTGTGGATTTGAGATGTATAGAATTTTGGAATTCGATTCCAAATCTATTGGTGTGTGAAGTAGCCAAACTGCTGAAAATCGAATTCAAGACAGTATTAATTTTCCAAAGTTTCAATTTCTAGGGTTTTAGTTTCTATGGAGATTAAATCCTTCAAATTCGATGCAGAATTTCAAAGAGGCCATTGGTTTTGGTTTCAAAGTTACTGTTGTGCTAATCAAACAAGCAAAACCTATTCAAAAACCAAACTTTAAATAAATAATTAAAAAAAATCCAGTTTTTGTGAAATTAAATATTAAATATAAATAGGCATACGGCTTTGGAAAGTTAGTTAGAATAACTTGTTTTTGGTTTTTTTTATTATTGTTAATCGAGTTCGGAGAAAGTAGAATTAATGCTTGGCAAATTTTTGCAAAGCTGAATGATGTGGCATACCTATCCAATGATGGAAAATCAGATTTGAAAGATTTGAGGGTGATACAAAGTTGAAAGTTTTTAACTTTCTTTTTCACTCTAGGATTTAAGAATTGTCATATGTGAATGTTTTCAATGGGAAGACTTGGTAGTGTCGAAGGATTAGTTGATTTTTTGGTTGTTGTGAATGGAGTTTAATATATCTTAGAGTGCTTAGTACTCACTAAAAAAATTATGTGCATAAAGAACGATTGGGGTGAATGCCTAAACAACTATCTCTTCATTACCCAATTGGTACGAAGACATTTGTTTGAGAAGATATGTAATTCGTGGAGTATTGTATTTGTTGTAGATTTATTTTGTAAGTTGCAATTATTCTATGATTTTTGTTTTGGTTTTTTATTTAAATGCATTTTGAGGTTTTATAGGTTGATATTTGTTTATCTATCATTTGCACTTGAGTGATGGTAGTCCATCGTGTAAAAATATTCACTTGGTCCCGAAAATTTTTGTCATGTTCTATTTTAGTCTAAGTTCTTCCAAAGGCTTGCCGTTATAATTCTTATTTACATGGCAAAATTTGACAAAGCGACGTGGCCCTTTGTTATAACGGTAAGGCTATGGAAGGACTATCTTGGTAAGTTTACAATTTTTTAAGGACTAAAACTGAACTTTCGAATTTTAGGTTCTAAAATAGAACTAGACCCAAATTTTTAGGGACCAATAGTATATTTTCACCGAAGAAAAGTTGTTTTGTCATTTGCACTAGGTGTTTGGACTCTGTTTTTTTGAATGTTTGCCACATCTCTTTTTATTATGCTTGTCACCATGAAGTATGATTTGAAATATTAACTTGGAGATAGCTTGCTTGATTTATAATATGGTTAAGTTTTTATTTTTAAGGATCTAATCTAGTCCAATCTAATACTGTATATAGTAGCATAAGCTTTCTTTTACAATTAAGGTTGTGTTGCCACGTAGGAAAAAAAGTCCATCTAAAAATCTGCCACGCTTACAATTAAAAAGCGAAACATGATACTGTTTCAGCATATTTACAGTCCAGAATCAATGTAACTTTTAAAAACACACCATATAACACATTTGTTTAACCAAAATAAAAAACCTTCTCTCCCTTTCAATATTCATTCATTCTAACTAGCAACTGCACTGTTTGTTCTCTGCCTTATCCCTTCCCTTCTAATTGCCATCAGCTCTATTTGTACTTTGCCCCCATCCCGTCTCTGCAGTAGTATATTTGGAAGGTAAGCACACTCTTTCCCACTTCACCCACTATTTTCAATTCCTGTAACTTCTCAGTTCTCACCAGTGCTTTTTCTATTTGAATTTCTATATTTAAAATTTTCCCCTCTTGCTGAATTGTTTAGGGTTTTCCTTTGATCCCTATTGAAGGATAGATGAGTTTATTCTTTTTCTTTAGATGCTTTGGCCTCAAATTATCATCTCTGTAATTTGGTTTGGGCAGGGGCGGCTAGACATTTTGGGGCTAAATGCGAGAACTAAAAATGTATGTGTGTGTGTATATGTGTTTATGTATGTGTATGTATATGTTTATGTGTGTGTATGTGTATGTTTATGTTTATGTGTATGTGCATGTGTATTTATATTTATATTCATTAATGTTTATGTATGTTTATGTATGTGTATGTGTATGTTTATGTGTGTGGATGTGTATGTGCATGTGTGTTTATGTTTATGTTTATGTTTATGTTCATTTATGTTTATACGTGTTTATGTATATGTGTATGTTTATATTTATAAATATAAACACACATACGCATAAACATACATAAACACAAACACAAACAAACATACACAAAAACAAACAAACATAAACACACATAAACAAACATAAACAAAAACAAACAAACATAAACACATATACACATAAACATACACACATAAATATAAACATGCATAAACATAAACACACATATAGACTGAGAAAAATTGAACCCTCATATAGACTGGAAAAAATTGAAAACTAACACCAATCCTCAAACAATTTTGTTAGTAACTTTAGTGTGCTAAATCGAGCCTTTATGTGTGTTTATGTTTATATTTAAGTTTACGTGTGTGTATGTTTACGTTTATGAGAGTTTATACGTGTTTATGTGTATGTGTGTTTATGTTTATGTATATGTATATTTATGTGTATGTGTATGTATGTTTATTTGTATTTGTATGTGTGTATGTGTATGCGTATATGTATATGTGTATGTTTATGTATGTGTGTGTATGTGTGCTTATGTATGTGTATGTGTATGTGCATGTGTACGTGTATGTGTATAAGTAGGTCTCTTTGTCTTTTTCAGATTCAGGTGCAATACCCTGATGCAATTGTAATTAATGGCTAAGATTAAAAGTTGAAAAAATAACTTTCAATCTCAACCATTAAATAAAATATATTAAAGGAGAGTTAAAAAGTTTTTAAAAAAAATGTAAAAAAATACTTATGACAGTGCACCTGATCTCAGTCCGTCTTTCTTCTCTTGCCATTTTTCTTTTCTTCTTTTTTACGCGGTGCTTTGTTCTTCTTCCTTTTATTTCTCTTTATACATCGCCTAGGCTGACAGGAGAGGAGCAAGTGAAAGCCATGTCAAGAAAGGAAATCGAAGATTGTGTTGCTGAGCCAAAGACTATAAAAAATCTCTTCATCTTAACTCAGACGATCCTCTTAGGTGAAATTGTGGCTCACGAGGCTTCACCGGATTATAGTGTGTGATTTTTGGTTATTTATTTATTTATTTGAGATTATGAAGCAAATAGTTTTTATATTTTGCTTACCCTTTATATTTTCTGAAAATACTTTTCTAGAAAATACCATTTTTTTTGCTTTGCTTTCAGTCTATCATTCTTGCTTGTGGTATGTGTTTGATTAATTTGGATCTAAAATTAGTTCAACAAAATGATTCTTCTTCTAAAATATAATAACAAAACCAATATATGTTTTTTTAACGGTGGGTTCACTTTCGGTGTTTTCATTTTGTGATTTTGGTTGTTTTGTAGGTTTTGTGCTTTGATTTCGGTAGGTGTGATTTGATTTGTGATTTGGTGGGCTTCTGGGTTTTTGTTGCGATTTGATTTTGGCTGGGTTTTGGCCGTGGTGGTGGTCGTGATTTGATTTTGGCTGGGTTTTGGCAGTGGTGCGTGGTTGGAGGTGATGAACTTGAAAAGCTCCGGCCATGGAGGTTTAGAAGAAGAGCTTGGTGGTCAACCATGGAGCACGGTGTGACGTGGGTTGATGCAGAGAGAGAATGAGAGGGAAACAGGGGCGGCCTTAGACATTTTGGGGCCTAAGGCGAGAACTAAAAATGAAGCCTTTTTTATACTTATATATTAATTAAATTAATGTTTATTTAATATTTTTATATTATATTTTTCATCATTATTTTCATTTTCTTCTAAATTATTTTGAAGTTCATTATCAAGATTTGTTGTATTGCAAAATTGAACATAATTTTCTTCTAAATTATTTTGGTGAATTTCTTGCTCGTTTGTGATATTTTCATCTAAATTTTGTATTATATTTTGTTTATTACTAATAACAAATTTATCCATTGATCCTTTTTTAGACTCAATTAATTTTTTTTTTCTTTTTTTAAGTTTTTCATATCCAGATGCATATTTTTTAGTAGATATTTCTAATCAAACAATATATTTATAAAGACTAAAATAAAAAATAACTTTCAAGTGTAGAACAAATGAGAAATAGAACCTGATTTATATAAAAAGTATTGTTAGTTTCACTGAATAATAATAAGTTTTTAGCAATCTCAACTTGTATAAATTAAGAAAAAATTAAGCGCAAGCATAACAAAAATTTAAGTACAGTCATAACACTGACACAAAGACTTATTAATAAGACCCGCTCACAAAAAAAAAAAAAAACAAAGCAAATCCTATCTACAACCAAAAAAAAAAAAACTTGAAGGCCCAGCCGCCCAAACTTAACACCCAGTCCAGGGAGGGTCCAGGCAGCCATAATGATAAACAAAGTTACAAAAGCAGCCAGGGAGGGCCCAAATAAACAAAGTTAACTTAAGTTCTTAACAAATAAAATGGAGTGCCCTGTGCCCAAATATTTATAATTTTATACCTGATTCCTGAACCTCAGAACCTGATACGGTGAGGTGAGCAGTTGAGACTGGAGACTAGAGAGAGGCGGAGAGCAGAGAATCAGAGAGAGGCTGAGAGCAGAGACTATTGAGAAAGGTAAAATTTTTAGGGGCGGAGAGCAGAGACTAGAGAGAAAGGTAAAATTTTTAGGGTTTTGAGTGGATTTATTTGTTTTGATTTGTGATTGTTTTGTGGTTAATCTCTAAGACCGGATTTGTAGTTTATCTGGTTGATTTTTGGTCAATGATTTTGTTTAGAACCAATGTTTAATAGGATTTACCAAAATTTTTGTTTTTTTGGTTAACTCGCCTAAGGGAAGGGCCGGCCCTGGGTTTGGGTAACATTAGGTATTTTTGCTCTTGATTTTAATAGTCAGCTTTCACCTTTTCTGCATTTAAATCTGACAGTTTACTGTGTAGGATAATTTATAATGTTTTTAAAGTGAAATTATGGTTTCCTGGATTATTTGCTGTGTTTTTGAATTAGGGATTTTCACTCTTGATTTTAATAGTCAGCTTTCACTTTGCTGCTTTTAAATCTGACAGTTTACCGTGTAGGATAATTTATAATTTTTTCTAAGTGAAATGATGGTTTTCTGGATTATTTGCTGTGTTTTTGAAATAGTAATAAACAAATAAATAACCAATAACACTGTGTTATTGAATATTAAGGGATTATTTCCGAAATATGGTTGTATGGTTTACACTTCAATTCGTAGATTCAGATTTTGTTGAACTACCTTTTATATGGAAACACACTTTCATATTTTTATAATCCATACTATTTACAATATTTTCTTTTAGCTTCTTCTGTTTCATCTTTCACTCCTGTAATTTGAACAACCTTCCGACCCTGTGTAATTTAAATTAGTATCATTGTAAGCACTTGCTTTTACCTTGGGCGTCACTCTATTTGGAGATGATTGGAACTTTGATCATGACAACGTGTTTATAGGCTTTTATGAAGTATGATTTACTGTACAATGCATTAATGCATTTGGTGTTCTTTCTTCACTTAATTATCTGCAAATAGATTGATGTTAATTGTGACAAAGGTTCTAACAGATGGCTTTAGCAAGCTTGGTTTAGAAGGAATGCTTATACTTAATTTTTATAAGGTGAAGTTGTAACTAACTTATATCTCCTGCTTGAGGTTCATGGTGCTTTGCAAGGAGCTAACTTTCTAAAAGCAAGGCATTGAATTTTAAAGGAGTTTTTAGAGTAAAGTTCAGAACTTAGTTTTTTAACTAAGATCCTTGCAACATTTTTTCTTTGAGAATGCACTTGAATTTCCAATGTCTCTTTAGTTTCACAAATTTACATAATTTATGGTAATTTTTGATGGGTCAAACCTTTCTTTTGTAGTCTCTCTTTCATCTTTCTCTCCTGTAATTTGAAAAACCTTCCTGACCCTATCATTTTTTTAAAATACAGATTTGCTTAGTTCTCTGCCAAGCACAACGCTTGGGTAATTTACAAGAAGAGTTGCTGGAACAAACTGACAGGCAAGGACAGCCTGATTTTCTCTTTGTTTATCTCATACTTTGTATTAGATTTTATCCATTAGTGTATTGTGTTTGAATTGGCTCTGATTTGCATATTTTAGCCAGCTTTCTCTTCAAAAAAACAAATATTTGCATTCAATTAAATCTTATACTGTATTCAACTAACCTGTCAAACTGTTATGTTCTCTTTTAAAAATAATTGTCACCAAACCATATTGGGTTTTTTGATTTGTCCTAGCTGCATAAGCTGCTTGCGATTCTCTTTCATTGGTTTATAGCATTAAAAGCTCCACAACAGGAGATTTATCTTTATGGGAACAAAAGAAGACAAATCTAATGAGTATTCAAAAAATAAAATACCTATTGGGAGGCCTTTTGTAGAACACCTAGCAGATATAGTCATTTGCTTTTACTTACATAATCCTTATGGAAAAAAAAAAATAAACAAGAGATATGGTTCTATAGAGCCTAAGTATTTAAATAAAAACATACCCTGTAATTTAGGCCAGATTAGTTAATAACAAAATGATCAAATGTGTGGGAAAGAGAAGAGAGCGTAATGTCAAGAGGTGAGAAGAGATGGGTTCGTGTGATTGTTCTAAAAGCCAGGAAAAGGAGAGTAAACTGATGTGGCACTTGATAAGAGAGTCTTACCTGGAAGATTGTAAAGAGACTTTCAATTCTATGTGCCACTTGGCAAAGCCTGGAATTTTCTAAAGCCAAAAATCTAAGATATTGAATTGCTTTAGATAGGGCAGAAATTGACTAAAAGCCAAAAGTAATCTTACTTGCTTCACGAAATGATCTATATTCCTCTTGCAACAAACCTTGCATATGACCTATACTGGTTTTAATAAAGGACAAAGTTCATATGGATTATCATTTATATGTCAGAAAGATGTGTATTTTATTATTTGTAGGGAAGTTCTATCTGAGATTTTGCGTGGTATAGTTAGTGGGTGTGACATTTTTATCCATGTGTCCAGCACTTTTTTGGACTTTTATAACAAAATTCAGCATAAGGTGTAGAATTACAATAGTGTTGTGCGTTTTGGTCAAGGAAACTACACCTATTTATTAGAAAATAGTGGATAAATATATAAGTTCAATATTATAAGGCAAGAAATACACAAAGCAAGATTCTTAGGAGTTGCCAGTTTAAATACCCTTGTCTGTGTCGAAAACATCATTTTTCTACAAATAATAGGTGATCCTCTTTGTAGAGCATCATCAACTTATAACTTTATTTAGAATAGGAGAGAAAATCAGACTAAGTATAACAATTCTGCATCCATGTTTCATACCTTTTTTTTTCTGCAATACTGTGAATTAATTAGGCTATATTATTTGGCTTTTCAACTAATCTATTTTCAATGTGGTGTCACTTAGGTTATTCCTCTTTCACTAAGTCTGAAATTTTCAAGAATGTCTCTGCATGTTATTAGTGTATTCTGTTTTTCCTTGTATTTTCTTTATTTCTTTTGAAATTGATGCCACGTATCTCTACTTTCTATGGATTTGTTTCTTCATTATGTGAATCGTCTTGCTCATCTCTAATGTGGTCTTAACCTATCAAAAAAAAGCTCTAATGTGGTTTTAATTATGCATTTATATTCATGATGAACTTAATAAAAATTGATCAAGGTTGATATGATTTAACACTGTCTAAATCTATTTCTTCTTACCTGACCAGTTACTGCAATGGGAAAGAAGCCGGAGGGGACTGGTGCTAAGGCTAGTGGCAAAGACACTTCAAAAGATGCGAAGAAAGGGAAGCTTTCGGTCTCGGCGATGCTTGCTAACATGGATGAGAAATCTGAGAAACCTAAAAAGGGTTCTTCTTCAAACGCTTCTAGTAAACCTAAGACAAAAGCTCCCAAAGTGTCATCTTACACCGAGAACATAGATCTTCCTCCATCTGATGATGAGGATGATGCCTCTGAAGAAGACCTGTCTGATGCCAAGAAGCGGCAAATGAGGAATGATTCAAATTCACTTGACATAGCCATAAGTGAGAAAGAGTTGAAAAAAAGAGAAAAGAAGGACATACTTGCTGTCCATGCAGCAGAGCAGGCAAAACGGGAGGCCCTTAGGGATGACCATGATGCTTTTACTGTTGTTATTGGTAGCCGGGCTTCAGTTCTTGATGGGGATGATGAAGCTGATGCCAATGTCAAAGACATAACTGTTGATAATTTCTCTGTATCTGCTCGGGGAAAAGAACTCTTAAAGAACACGTCGGTTAAGATATCTCATGGGAAAAGGTATGGCTTGGTTGGACCCAATGGAATGGGCAAGTCTACATTATTAAAGCTCCTTGCTTGGAGGAAGATTCCAGTACCTAAGAATATTGATGTGCTTTTGGTTGAACAAGAGGTGGTTGGTGATGATAAAACTGCCCTTGAAGCAGTTGTTACAGCTAATGAAGAGCTGGTAAATCTCCGAAAAGAGGTTGAATCTTTGCAGAATTCATCTTCTGTTGCTGAGGGTGAGAATGGAGATGATGAGAATGGGGATGATGGGGGAGATAAGCTTGCTGAGTTGTATGAACAGTTGCATATCTTGGGATCAGATGCAGCAGAGGCTCAGGCATCAAAGATTCTTGCTGGGTTGGGTTTCACCAAGGATATGCAGGGTCGCCCAACCCGATCATTTAGTGGTGGCTGGAGGATGAGAATATCATTGGCTAGGGCGCTCTTTGTGCAACCAACACTTCTCTTATTGGATGAACCCACAAACCATCTTGACCTTAGGGCTGTTCTCTGGCTGGAGGAGTACTTGTGTCGGTGGAAGAAAACTCTTGTAGTTGTGTCACATGACCGGGATTTCCTCAACACTGTCTGCACTGAGATCATTCATCTCCATGATTTTAAGCTTCATTTCTACCGTGGGAATTTTGATGATTTTGAAAGTGGGTATGAGCAGCGTCGCAAAGAGATGAACAAGAAGTTTGAAACTTATGAGAAGCAAATTAAAGCAGCGAAGAGGTCAGGGAGTCGGGCTCAGCAGGAAAAGGTGAAAGACCGGGCTAAGTTTAATGCTGCAAAGGAAGCATCTAAGAGCAAGGCTAAGGGAAAGGTTGATGAGGATGAGCCTCTGCCTGAGGCTCCAAAGAAGTGGAGAGATTATAGTGTGGAGTTCCACTTCCCTGAACCTACTGAGCTCACACCGCCACTTTTGCAGCTAATTGAAGTCAGCTTTAGTTACCCAAATCGAGCGGATTTTAGGCTCTCGAATGTCGATGTAGGTATTGATATGGGAACACGTGTTGCTATTGTTGGGCCCAATGGAGCTGGAAAATCTACCCTACTGAATCTTCTTGCAGGTGATTTGGTTCCAACAGAAGGTGAAGTACGAAGGAGTCAAAAGTTAAGGATTGGGAGGTATTCGCAGCACTTTGTGGACCTACTAACAATGGATGAAACACCAGTTCAGTATCTTCTTCGTCTTCATCCATATCAAGAGGGACTTAGCAAGCAGGAGGCTGTACGTGCAAAGCTTGGAAAATTTGGACTCCCTAGTCATAATCACCTCACCCCAATTGCAAAATTATCTGGAGGGCAAAAGTCACGGGTTGTCTTCACTTCAATTTCCATGTCGAAGCCACACATATTGCTATTGGATGAGCCCACAAATCATCTGGACATGCAGAGTATTGATGCGCTGGCTGATGCACTGGATGAGTTTACTGGTGGAGTTGTCCTTGTCAGTCATGACTCTAGGCTTATATCTCGTGTTTGTGAGGATGAAGAGAAGAGTGAAATTTGGGTTGTGGAAGATGGAACTGTGAGAAATTTCCCTGGAACCTTTGAGGAGTACAAGGAGGAGTTACAAAGAGAGATCAAATCAGAGGTTGATGAATGATTTTACAGCCATCACATTAGGTATTCTTATTTCAAATCACATAATGCTATTTCCATTGCCCCTGTTGTGTTTTTATTCAATATATTATAAGTGCAATAAACCAGATGCGTCTTTATGTTGTAAACTCTTGAGAGTAATTTCTTGTATTGCGGATGTGTAGTACTTACAAATCTTATTATTTGGTAGATGTTCACCTTACCTCTGCAGTTTTGATCTCATGCGAGGTAGTCAACTTCGATTGTGGTAATTTTACTGTGATCTTCATATCTGGATATTATATTACCACTTTCCCCTTTTCCGTACAAATCTTATTATTTGGTAGATGTTCACCTTATCTCTGCAGTTTTGATCTCATGCAAGATAGTCAATTTCGATTGTAGTAATTTTACTGTGATCTTCATATCTGGATATTATAATACAATTTTCCCCTTTTCCATTTTGCTTATAACTTACCATACATTTGTGGCAACGGCCAACCCACTTATGCATTGCATTCCATGTAACAGTTCAGTAGGCACTACGATGAAGACTGAATTGTGAGCTCCTTGGTTTCCTGCCATTCCATGTGGAAGGCTTATAATAGTTTAATCAACTTTCTGTATCGAATCTGTTTATATGTTCTAAGAGTTAGATCCCAAAATTGGAGGATGCATACAATGATCACGTGTGTCCCTTTATCCAAACATACAATGACACATGTTAAGAATACTTTATTGAATTCTTCACGTTGTTTAATTTGCTCTCACCTCAATACTCTTTCATTAAATGCCACATCATCAGCTTACTCTCTCCACATCTCTATCCTTTATGGTGTTGTTTAACTTACCTGGATGAAACTTTCAATTGCAGCCCTTTTACTCTTTTGCTATGTAATTGCTGTTTTAAATTTTATTATTTTAATGCATCATCCTTTCTTATCAGTTTGTCGGTATAAAGATAGAGAGAATGTTGCTTGCTAAGACTAAAATTGGAGGGTCAGTGAATTTAGAATGCTTCTTACATGTGGCAAACTTAATGGCTCCTCTGAAGATGTTTTCAACCTAGCAGAAATAGTTGTTTCATTTGAGGCATGAGATTTAAACCACACACTATGTTTGAAGTACCCTTTATTCTATTGCTATGTAATTGTTGTTTTAAATTTTAATGCATTGCCCTTTCTTATCAGTTTTTTGGTATAAAGATAGAGAGAATGTTCCTTGCTTAGACTAAAGTGGAAAGTCAGTGAATATGGAATGCTTCTTACACGTGACAAACTTTAATTGCTCCTTTGAAGATGTTTTCAACCTAGCAACAAGATTCTGTAAATGTTCTACAAAGGCGAATCTAATTCTTTCTTTCTCTTAGGGGAAGAAATGGTTGCAACTCTTCTGAATGATAATTATTGATGGCCTATGTATAAAGTATAAACTTGCAGAATGCCAATGAGCTCTATGTATGGTGTTGTTATCAAGTATCATATTTTTCAGACATGAGCTTGCCTTATAGGAGGACTGCACACTGTTTGCTTGCTTTTCCTTTGATATTGGCTTGAGGAACCCCATATATTTTCACATGTTTAAAAATCAATTTGGCATGAAAACATGAGAGTATAAGAGAAGAGTAAGACTTAGGTACAGTACTTAAGTACTGTTCCTTATGTTCTCTTTTTAAGATTCTGTCATGCGGATTTTTTTTTTTATGGGATGGAAGTGTATTTTTTAACTAAATAGTTACATGACTAAATCTTAAGAGAACTTAAAGAACAAGACTTAAGTTACTTTACTTAAGTTCTATCCATAAGACTTATCCATTAGAGAATGCCTCACTGATTTTATTTTTTGAGGAAAATTTACAAGCATAGGCGTAGTATGTATGATCATGAAGCTTCTTATCAATGGATGTGCCTATAAGCTTATTATTGCTGTTTGCTTTTTCACCTTCTCGAGCAATCAATACCTTTTCTCTCATGTCGGTATCCTCCTAAAATGATTGACAAATTTGCTGTGGAGTTTGAACACCATCTTAATCCAAAAACATAATATACTGGATTTAGGCCCAACATTTTGTGTATCAACCGTCCACTTCTATAATTGCTATATAATATGCAGCTTGACTATTTAATCAATCAATTCATTCACGCTTGAATATTTGAACACAAAAGTATGCATATCGTAATAGAAGTAGAACTTGTCGGAATTGGAATTTAATTTGAGCTTTTGGAGCTTTTGTATAATCAAAGTTTATAATTTCATAATGATACATGAGAACAATGCAGATTTGATGAGATGCGTCGCTCTTAAAGTCAGGTCACTTTTATGGTTGTGATTGCTGTGTAAGGGTGGAGATTCCTTATATTTGAAAGCGGTAGTTTTTGTTACTAAAATTATTAAGTTATTTAGTTTTCAGATATACTCAAAATTGTCCCAAACGTATATACAATATCTAAAATGTATGTATAAAATTTAAAAGTTGAAGCGTATCATTATTGTTAGCATTATTGTTACTACGCTCTTGTTGAGTTATATTAGCATAGTATTTCGATTTATTTTGGTTAATTCGTTTCAATTCGGGCCACTTTGGTACATTTCAATTGTAAAATTTATTAGTAAATAACTAAATAAGTTAATTTAATTATTTTGTCCAAAACTATTAGTACATAAAGTCATTTAAGCATTTTTTAAATTAATAATAATAAAAAAATAAAATCTTTTAAATAATGCTTCTTATGAATGTTTTCATTTAAATTTTTAATAGAAAAATAACATTTAAATGATATAATTTACTAACTAAAAGATTTACAAAGTGACATGATTAGTTAGTTTTACATCAACAACATAATAAATGAATTCCTAATTAATTTTTTAGTGATAATTTAGTTAGTACACATTTTACTATATATCTAAAAGTTGAATCATAATATTTATTATTATTATGCTTCTGTTGAGCCATATTAACCTAGCATTTTGGTCTACTTCGGTCTTTATAGTCCATTTTGGTATAATTTTGTTCATATAAATTGTAAGATCTATTAGTAAAAAACTAAATGATTTAATTTAATTATTTTTTCTAAATCTATAAGTACATGAAGTCATTTAAGCATTTTTTTTTTAAAATTAATACTAATAAAACAATAAGATCTTTTAAATAATGCATCTTATGAGTGTTTTCACTTAAATTTTTAATAGTAAACGAAAACATGTAAACAATATCGTTTACTGACTAAAAAATTCGACATGATTAGTTAGTTTCACATCAACAACATAATAAACAAATCCATATTTATTTTTTAGTGATAATGTAGTTAGTACAAATTTTACAATGTCTTACAAATCTAACTAATATTTACAAGTTGAAACGTAATATTTATTGTTACTGTGCTCTTTTTGAGTCACATTAGGATATAATTTTGGTCCACTTCGAACTATTTTGGTCCATTCAGTCTATTTCAGTCATCCGGTCCACTTCATTCCATTTCATTCTCATTCGGTCCACTTCGGTCCAATCCATTCACTTAGTTCCATTTCGGTCCACTTAGGTCCATTTCGAATTAAATGGTCCTTTTCAGTTTTTGGCTCAAGTTAAAATTCCCCCCCCCCCCCCCCCCCCCCTTAATTTTTGGGTTGAAAAGTATGAATTTTATTCTATTTGGGCCTAACTCTTTAGTTTTGGCCTAAAAAATATAAATAAAATAGACATTAGAAATTAGAGATTATGCCCTAAAAAAGCAATAAAAATGATAAATATTCAAAATATTAGCTTTAATTTTTTTAAAGAAAAAGATTACCTTAATATTCAAGTTTCAATAATATAGAAATTATACTTATATAGTTATATTTGGAAAGAAAAAAAAAAATGCTACAATTCTAAACTTAATGTAACATGTTACAAGTGTTCCATGGAATGAGGGTGTGCATTTTTTTATTTTAATATTCTTGAATATGTTCAAATTAGTCAACCGATTATGGTATATTTGAAAAAAGTAATTTAAAATTTTTAATAACATTTTCTTCATTTATATAAAACAATATTATAATTCTGTAATTTAAATTTTTTTATTAAATTATATTTTTCATATATATATATATATATCACTCTGTATTTTTGATGAATGCAAAATACATTATATTTTTTATTACATAAGACCTATAAAAATAGAAAATACTGTAAATAACACATGCACCTACAAATTTTGCATAATATTCTTATAAAATAATTATATTACATTCGCGTGGGTTTGAGACTGGTATATTCTGGTTGGATACATCAGTTAAGAAGAAGTATGTATTACTCTAAATTTGCTAGTTCTGACAGCTCTGATAGTTGATTTGTTACAGTAGGTTTACTCTTTTCCTTTTCTTTTGAAAAAAAGAAAAAGAAAAAAAGAACAGGTATATAATTCTTTAGGCCAGGGTTCATTCATGGGACTCACCAGGTTTGGTGCTTGAAGCTGCCTGTAATTGAGGCTCCATTGGACCTATCACCATGATGTAACACACACACACACACACTTGTCACTGTTGTCAGTAGATGTAGTAATAGATATGCTCTTTATTATGCATCCATTTTGCGTCCCATATTTGTGATTGCATAGCTGATGTATACTGTGACTACATTATGATTTATGCACATAAATTTCATTATGGATCTGGCATTTGGTGATGGGTTTTCACTTCTGTGTTATTTGCTTTTAATATTTTAACTACAGTCTGTGCAATATGCAAAAGTTCTGATCATAATCCCACTAACTGGCCCACTGTTTTCGCCTCCAGTCAATGTGACTTCAATGGCAAGGGTTGCTATGAGAGCTGCAATAGATCCAGCATGCCCGCTTGGTATTGTTGACGTATATGGTATAATACAGTATAGACAACAAAAGTCAGCATAGCCTTTGTTAGGTATTTTGTAATCTTTTCCTTAAGCATAAGCATAAGTATAAGACCAAAGTGCAACTTAGCTACCCATATCTCTGAGTGGAATAACATTAATAAATCATGATACCTCCTGATCAAGTTCTATTTTGTCAATTTCTTATTGATATGATGTCTTTATAGATGAAGTAATAAGATGTGCGAGTTTGCACATTGGCATTTTTTGTTTGTTCTATCATCCTTGCGGATTGATTCTGGTTTTTTAAAAACTATTTGTGGACATTTTGAAAAACGTTTTGATTTCTTTGGATATGAAATAATGGAACAGACTTTCTTCACTCAAAGCTTACTAAGAAATTCCTTGTTAGGTGAAACTTGGGAGTTCCTTGTGGAATGGAACTGCTCCATTTTGTTTAGTTGTTGGTGGCACATGTCCCTGCCCCAGGTCCCATATCATTAAGAAGTGCACAAATGAAGGAAGCGAAGGTCACCCAAAATGTCTGATTCCAGACAATATGAAGTGAGAATCTATACACTGGGAAGACCATGAATGTTTTATCTGATATGAAATAAATATTGGGTAGAATGCAACTTAAATAATCTGTGATTTAAAATAAAAGGATGAAATAGGCGGTGATTTTGATCGTTAGATTGGGAAGAACAAGGGCATTGGTAACAGAGAGTATTAGAATACATAGGGGATTGTCACCCCTTAGTTTTTAACCAATGACAGGCCCAGATGATATTGCAGGAATCGTGTTCCAAGGCCTTATTCTATGGAGATTTCTTTTCTTCTCTCTCTATTTTTTAATTTTTACAATCCAACAAACGATTTATACAAGTGCATAAGTATTTCTTATGAGTGCATCAGAATGCCCAACATGCTAAGTGAATTCCCAGTTTTTTCAGTGATAGGCTTTTGCTTGAACAGAAAAGTATCTTTCCCTTGTTATATCTTGTACTATTAGACCATTGGAAAATTATCTTAGTTCACAGAGTATCAGCCCTAATTATCCTGGAAGCTGTTTTGCTGCAAACTTCTGATTTATCTTATTTTCAGAATGTTTGAGATGTTGAAATATTTTAATTCTTAAATTATTTTGAATCTTATTGTAGATAATTATTCTGTTAAAACATTTGAGCAAAAGTACAAAAGGTGGGGGCTTCAATGAGCATTCGCAATTAAAATTGATTTTTGTACCTGAATGATATCATGTAGGCCTTCAAAATGTACTGCCAATAATTTTTGTGCAGTGGTATCTTTTTATTCGATGGACTTATTTAGTAGCTTGAAGTCATTGTTCTTTTATTCATAGAGATAGCAAATAATTATCAAATGCAAGTTTGCACTTCTTCTGACACTATTTCATCAAAATAAACTTTTCCGAGATAGTTCTCAACAAGGAGATTCTGAAATACCACATTGGAGAGGATGGTGTAGTTCAAGATACTTGCAGGTAAATCTAAAACGAATAGGTTATGGATAATATTATAAGAAAGGTAGCTCTCAAGTTCTAAGGCTGTGTAGCTCAAGATACTTCATGAATCAATCTATTTTCCTCCTATCTGGATTGTGTGGAATCTATTTCAAAGGAAATTTGTGTACAAATTAGAATTTTCATTTGAAGAATTCTTGGGTTTTTGTTCCATCTTAGAATCCTTATCTGATTATTGCATCCACAGGCTGTTCAGAGGGTTGTTACTGATATATCTAAAGTTGGCGGCTAAAGTCCAGGAATTTTATAGAATTTTTAGAAGCATTATAACTCACTTTCGTAGAAATATATTGGGTATGCCCTTGATTTAAAGGGAAATTAGATACAGAAAATGTGGGAATGGTGGCAGGCTCCAAAATGTGGTAAACACTCAACTTCACTGGTTTCTAATTACAAGACGTGTTTAATAGAAGCATTGTGATTTACTGATTTTGATCCAAAATAATTTTAGATGTTGAAGCATTGCAACTAATTGTACTTAAGAGGCTGCCAAAAAATTTGACACGAAATACCCTGGATTCCATAGCTGCAAGAATTAAGTAAACTTTTTGCTCATCTATTGAATTACATGCTGTGGATTGCATTGTTAATGTATATTTTTATAGCAGTAGACTTGTATTTTTAATTGTATCTATAGATATTAAGAAAACTAGTGCATGATCTTCGAATTCATGGAGAAAAAATCTACAAAAGAGTTCCCTTTTTAATTCAGAAAACTAATTCAACCAGCTCTATGAGAGCAAGATCAAAAGAAAGTACAAAGTAGAAGAAAACAAAAATTCATTACTCAAACGTTAAAAAAGCACAAATATTTATTTGGGGAGGTCTTGCATGATGAACTCCAATAATATTAGTTTCATTTGTTTCCTCCAACTGCATTCTTAACAGCATCACAAGCCCCTTGTGCCTTAACCTTCACTTGCTGACCAGCCTGCAAGTTGCAACAGAATTCCATTTGTAAGCAAATTAACAAAGATTTGGGGACTAAAATTGTGTCTCAAAGTGACAAGTCCTTGGGATCAAACTAAACTAGTTTGATATGAAAACATTTTTCCTGATACTTGAGATGAGAGGCATTTTGTTATGTTCATTTGTAATTGTAAACTTGTAGTAAAAAGTAAAAAACTTGGTTGAACCTCTTGGCAAGATTCCTTGGTAGATAGGGCAGCATTGCTCGCCTTGTCTGTCATGTTGCTTGCCTTTTCCTAAACCAAAACAAAAATAAAACATTATAATAAATGCATGCAATGTAGAGTTTCAGTTGATATAAAAATAAGAGGGATAAGAAGCCACCTGAGTTTGGCCCTTGACCTGGCCAGCTTGGTAACTCGCATTCTGGGTGTCCATAATTCACTTTCTGTTTGGAACTTAAACACGTAAAAAGAGTAATTCAGGCTCTAAAATTCAACTTTGCTGGGTGATACAACAAACAAATGTGAGGCTAAATTTATAGGACTTTCAAACTGATCCACTACTTGACACGTTTTTGTTTTCTCATAATATGTTCATAACATGTGTCTTTATATGATTGAAGTTTGGCATTTTTAAATTGGCCTTATGACCAGGTTCTTCTTTTTATGACGCTTGGTTCAATTCCAAGTTGGTTACGATTTTAGAGGGATATGGACTTTGTCTTTCACAGTTTATTTTGGATCAGAGGAAAACACATGTCATTGTGTATGTGTATGGCATTGAATCAATCTAATATTTTTTTAATATAAAAAACAATAGAGGCATGAGAATTTAATTCAGTCTTCCTTCTATAGAGCCACGTCCGATTCGTCCTCCCCCACTTTTTTTTGGAAAATGTCTAGTGCACATCGCTTAATGCACATAGTACACACTTTTCAAAAACAAGAAAAATCGTGATTTTAACTTTTAAGTCATGATTTTAAACTTTTAAATCATTCAAGTCACAATTTTTTTTGTAGAAAGTGTGTATACCATGTGTGCAAGTGAGTGTTTGTTTCTTCTTTCTGGTCTGTTGTATTGCTGTTTCTTATCAATGAAATGTATCTGTGTCCCATAAAAAAAAAAAGTGAGTGTTTGTTTAATAATCACTCTCCACTTTTTTTTTATCCCTCTTCCAGCTACGGTTTCTTTGTTCTTCTTCCAGCACTTTTGGATGTGATTTCATGCTAATGACATGTTGATAAATTAAACTGTGACATTTATGGTTTAGATCTTATAAATTGGGCCTTGATATGTGCCCATCCAATTGGGCTTAGCCTTCGGCTGGACTGCTGAGAAAGTAGAGGCAAAAGAAAAGAAAAAATTTGATTTTCAATTTGGATTATACAATGTCTTTTGTGTGTGTGTGTGTGGATATTATTGCACCGTTTAGATAATTAAAATCATAATAAGAAAATACTATTGGCATGGGGCAGCTGGAGGTGCCTACCAGCCAAACCACATGATTGCTGTCCTACACTCCTACTTGCTTATTTTGCCTTAAGGAGTTAGGACTGTACTGCTAAGTTCTAACACTTGTGCTAGAGACATCTTATTATTATTATTTGAATAAAACTATATTGTATATTTATTAGACTATTTTTATTTTTTTTTATGGGAATATATATTAGACTATTGAATCAAAGTATTCCAGGTACATTATTAACCAGTAAAGCCATTACATTACATCATTGAAGTTTTCGGCTTCAGTTGCTAGCCTCTGGGCTGGTCGGTTTGTTCGAGTGTAGCCATGACTCATGAGTCAATGCTATGTGTCTTATTGAAGATCCCAAAAGTCTAAATTCAGGATGGATGAATTATTATTATTATTATTATTTTTTAATTTTAGTATGGATGAATTATGTGCAAAGGATTCCTTTAACTTGTTTATTGCCGTTTGGGCGAGTTGGCTTGGGGAGGGCAAGGGTTTGAGTTACATAGGTAGCATATTTAGTATGCAAGTATTTTTAACTATCTCAGAAAAATAAAAATAAAAATAAACCTTGATTGGATCACCATTTAGTGCTTTCTCTTTTTTGGGTACATCTTTTGATGCAATTTAAAGAGATATATAAAAAATAAATAAATAAATAAAAGAGAAGAATAATCAAGAAGTATTTCAACCTTAAGTGGTCATTCTGCAATATCAAAAAAAGAAAAAAGTAGTCATTCGGTAGAAGCTGATTGCTCTGCATTTAAAATCACTTCTAATCTAATGCTATTTCGTTGCTGACCAAAAAAAAAAAAAATCACTTCTAATAGTCATTGACCGTGTAGAAATAAAGGGACAAAGAAAAGGGAGATGGAAACTATTCTGAATGAATCACTGTACATTTTTCTGTATTTTCAGTACATAGGATGCTATACAATACAAGGGTGTACATATATAAAGTGATTATGTTTAATCTAGAAGGATCCCTTGATTAGACTAAAATTAAGGACAATTAATACCATGTTATGGTAGTCACAACTAGGGGTGGCAAATAGGCAGGTTGGGTCATAAATGAGTTGGGTGTGTAATTACCTATTTATCCAATTATGACCAATTTATATATAAATTAATTATCCATTACCAACCCAACCCATTTAATTAGTAACCCACCCATTTAACCCAATATGACTAAAATACCTCTAAAACTACTTGAATACCCTCTTGACCTCCAAAATTACCAAAATACCCTTAAATACCTAAAATGATACAAATACCCCTACACTTCCAAAATTACCAATATACCCTTGGACATCCAAAATTATCCCCAAAATCTCTAAAATGAGCAAAATACCCATGAAACCTCTAAAATGACCAAAATACCCACGATATCTCTAAAATCACCATATATGCTTAAAAACCACTAAAATGACCAAAATACTCCCGAAACCTAAAAAATGACTAAAATACCCCCGAAACCTAAAAATGACCAAAATACTTCCCGAACCCAAAAAATGACCAAAATACACTGGAAACCAAAAAAATGACTAAAATACCCTCGAAACCTAAAAATGACCAAAATACCCCCAAAATCTAAATATGACCAAAATACGTCCAAAACCCAAAAATGACCAAAGTACCCCCAAAACCCTAAAAAATGACCAAAATACCCCCTGAAACATAAAAATGACCAAAATACCTCCGAAACCTAAAAATGACCAAAAAACTTGCGAAACCTAAAAATGACCAAAATATCCCCGAAACTCAAAAAATGACCAAAATACCTTCGAAATCCAAAAATGACCAAAATACCCCCGAAACCTAAAAATGACCAAAATACCCCCCAAAACCTAAAAAATGACCAAAATACTCCCGAAACCTAAAAAATGACCAAAATACCCCCGAAACCTAAAAATGACCAAAATACTTCCAGAACCCAAAAAATAACCAAAGTACACCGGAAACCCAAAAAATGACCAAAATACCCTCGAAACCTAAAAATGATCAAAATACCCCCGAAACCTGAAAAATTACCAAAATATCCAAAAACCTAAAAATTACCAAAATACTTCTGAACCCTACAAATTTACCAAAATAACCAAAAAATCTAAAAATTATTGAAATAACCCTAAAACTAAAAGATGATAGAAATGCCCTCGTAACCTAAAAATGACTAAAATACCCTTAGAATCTAAAAGATGATCAAAATAACTCTGAAACCTAAAAAATTACCGAAATTCCCTTGAAACCTAAAAAATTACTAAAATTCCCTCGAAATCTATAAAATGACTAAAAGACTCTTAGAACCTTTAATTTGTCAAAAATATCCTCGAAACATCCAAAATACCCTAAACCTCTATTTTGATAATTTTAGATGTTTCAGTGTATTTTGGTCATCTTACATGTTTAGCGTTATTTTGGTCATAATTTGGGTTTCAGGGGTTTTTTTCGATAATTTTTTTTAGGTTTTGGGGTTATTTTGGTCATTTTTTAGGTTTTGGGGGGTATTTCGATAATTTTTTAGGTTCCAAGGTATTTTGGTAATTTTTTAGGTTTCAGGGATATTTTAGTTATTTTTTAGGTTTTGGAGGTATTTCGGTCATATTTTAGGTTTAGGGAGTATTTTGGTAATTTTTTAGGTTTAGGGTGTATTTTGGTAATTTTTAGGTTTTTGGGGGTATTTCGATCATTTTTTTAGGTTTTTGGGGTATTTTGGTCATTGTTTTAGTTTGGGGTTATTTTAGTCATTTTTTAGGTCTTGGGGTATTTCGATCATTTTTTAGGTTTCAGGGTATTTTGGTAATTTTTTAGGTTTAGGGTGTATTTTGGTAATTCTTAGGTTTCGAGTGTATTTCGGTCATTTTTTTAGGTTTTGGAGGTATTTTGGTCATTTTTTAGGTTTCCGGGGAAGGTATTTTAGTCATTTTTTTAGGTTTCAGAGTATTTTGGTCATTTTTTAAGTTTAGGGGGTATTTTGGTAATTTTATGGGTTTCAGAGGTATTTCAGTCATTTTTTAGGTTATGGGGTAATTTGGTAATTTTTTCAGGTTTTGGGGGTATTTTAGTCATTTTATAGGTTTCGGAGGTATTTTGATAATTTTTTAGGTTTCGGGGGTATTTTGGTCATTTTTTAGGTTCAGGAAGCATTTTGGTCATTTTTTGGGTTTTGGGGGTATTTAGGTAATTTTTTGAGTTTTGGGGATATTTTGGACATTTTAAAGGTTTGGGGTGGGGGGTATTTTGCTTATTTTAGAGCTTTTGGAGGTATTTTGGTCATTTTAAGGTTTTGGGGGTATTTTGGTCATTTTTTGGGTTTTGGGAGTATTTTGGTCAATTTTAGGTTTCGGGGGTATTTTGGTCATTTTTTGGGTTTTGGGGATATTTTGGATATTTTAGAGGTTTTGGGGGGTATTTTGCTCATTTTAGAGATTTTGGAGGTATTTTGGTCATTTGTGAGTTTCAGGGGTATTTTGGTAATTTTTAGGTTTTAGGGGTATTTTGGTCATTTTTTGAGTTTTGGGGGTATTTTGGTCATTTTGTGGGTTTCGGGGGTATTTTGGTCATTTTTAGGTTTTGGGGGTATTTTGTTCATTTTTTGGTAATTTTTAGGTTTTGGGGGGGTATTTTGGTAATTTTTTGGATAATTTTTAGGTTTGGGGGGGTATTTTGGTCATTTTTTGGGTTTCGAGGGTATTTTGGTAATTTTTAGGTTTTTGGGGTAATTTGGTCATTTTTTGGGTTTTGGGGATATTTTGGTCATTTTTTAGGTTTTGGGGTATTTTGGTCATTTGTTGGGTTTTATGGGTATTTTGGTCATTTTTTGGGTTTCAGGGGTATTTTGGTAATTTTTAGGTTTTTGGGATATTTTGGTCATTTTCTTAGGTTTCGGAGGTATTTTGGTCATTCTTTGGGTTTTGGAGGTATTTTGGTAATTTTTTGAATTTTGGGAGTATTTTGGCCATTTATTAGGTTTTAGAGGTATTTTGGTCATTTTCTAGAAATTTAGATTTTATGTTATTTATTTAAATTTTAGATGGGTTTAGTGGGTATTAGTGGATTTATCCATTTAGACCCATCTAATTAAATAACCAAATGGGTCTTTACCCATTTAATCCAAATATTCAAATGGGTTGGGTTAAGACTTATCCAAATAAGGTGGGTAATGGGTGGGTTCATGGATATGGGTAAATATTGCCACCCCTAGTCACAACCAAGGCTAATCAGGATACTAGCAAGTACCCTAACAAAATTATCAGGATACATGAGATACATTAACATCGCATCTCAAACTCAAGGTAATGTGGTGAAGCCATTTTGAGTTTGAAGATGAGCAAACAAAAACTTAATGATACAAAATGAAGTTGTAGTCGATTTTAATGTAATTTATACGCTCATGGAAGACAGTTGGGCAATTTGATAAAAACAAATCACAGTTGTAAGAATTTCAATTAGCTTCAAAAAATAAATTCATTCTTCAAACCATCAACTAGTTTTTAATCAACCGAATGGAAAATAAGTGCTTAAAAACTACTATCAAGTCCTGCAACATACGATTTTTGGAACCAAAAAGACAAGAAAAAAATTATTTGCAAACCAACAAAGATGCAAAGAAAATGGAGTTGTTCACTGGGAAATGGAGAATCGCACGTAAAACATGCAGTATGTGTTCTATCGATTTGGAGACACTAGCAGAGGAAGGGTAGGGCCATGGCCCCCTTGGGTTTTAAAAAATTTCCCCCTCCGTTTTATGTTCTTATATTTAAAATAAGAATTCTTATACAAAATTTTACTAATGGCGCCATAGATTTTTAAGAAAAATATAAATGATTAATGAATCATTTTATCATTATTCTTGGGATACAATTTGACTACAACTTCTTTTTAAAAAATTAACATTGCTACATATTTTGAAAATATAACCGTTGGATGGCATATTCTTTAGGCTTTTAACATACATGTCAAATTTTGTGCCAATCGGATTTTATTTACTATATGATCCATAAATTTATTTTTAATGCATAATTTAGACTACAAAAACTTGTAATTTAAAAAATTAATTAATGACATAACTATTGAACTTTAATCTTCTGTAAAATTTTCAAGCATAGAAGATATAAGAAAAAAATATAATTCAATTAATGGTGAATTTTTTCAAAATTTACATCAAATAAATAGATATTGAGTAAAGTTGTAGTCTTAGGCTATAATCAAGTTTATAACCAAACTTTGTCCTCTTTCTTGTACTATACATAGCTCCTTAAATTAAAGTGTCTCAAGTTATATTTTCTATAAATATATAAGTTTATATAAAAAATATAATCTGCCAATTTCCTCTTAATACTTTTATTCTATGTGTAGCTCATTTAAGATATATATATATATATATATATATCCCTAGAATAGATAGTAAATCTCATTAATAAAAACCTTCTTTAATTTCCAAAAACTAAACTTTTTTTTGAAAGACTTATTATTATTATTATTAAAAAAATTGTAGTTAGAAATTAGAGATTGGATACTAGTATGTTGTAGATTTTGTATTTGTATAAGAAATGACAATTGCGAATTTCCTGGCTAAGAGTTAAATATACTTATTACTAGGCCTGTCCACGGGTCAGTTCGGGTCGGATTTGTGCCCAACCCGGAATCGACCCGACCACGTCGGGTCTTCAACATCGAAACTCGCCGCCGACCGTTAGATGAGTCGGTTCGAGCGACTCGGATATCGGGTACGGATCGGTTGGTGATCGGTCGGACTCGGGGAAGACGAAATCAGGTGAAATCAAGCCGGAACTGGTTGAAATTAGGCCAGAACTGGCCGAAATCTGCTAGATCTGGCCGAAACATGGCCAGATCGAGCAAGATTTCTAAACGTACTCATCAAATCTTGAAGAGATCTCGACGAGTTCTCGAAAAGATCTCGCCGGATCTCAAGGATCTGTTGAGATCCCAATAAGATCTCGCCGGATCCCAGCGGATCTGTCGAGAAATGATCAGAAATCCTCATACCTGAGAAAATCGATGGGTGTTTCCGATATATAGGCGGTCGGATCGATTGGAATCGGATTTTGAAGAGCAGACCCGTCAACCGACCCGCCGGTCTCAATTTCTGAAGGTTGAAACCCGCTACCGACAGTCACCGGTGTCGGGTCGGCCAATATCGGGTACGGATCGGACGGTTCGCCTTGGTTTGGTCGGGTATGGGTTCTGGTGGACAACCTTACTTATTACATACATTAGTCATCTACGAAAACTAAAGGTTTTTCTTTAGTTTCTTTTAGGCACGTAAAGGGACGTTCTATTATTTAAATATCATAATCGTTAAAACTATTTGTACAGTGCGCGGTCATTGGACCATTCTATATAGGCCTCGTAGTACACGATGCATGGATACTAGCCCATTGTAGGCCCAGATGGTATGATGTGAATGGCAGGTTAGTCAAGATGCCTAAATTATCCGTGCACACCTTGAAATACCTCGGTAATGCCTTGGGGAATGTCGCTGCCGAGCACTATTCGGCGTCTAGCTCAAGGTTTAATATTCAAACCCTTGTTCCCAAAGTGGGGTCTATTCTTGTCAGGAATAATTGAAATGGGATCCACCCACACGAGGGTCACCAGAAAATAATCATCATTGACCCACTATGGAAATACTATAAGTAAGAGGAAAGGATATGAAAAAGGGGTTGGTGGAGTAAAAGTGTTTGGCAGAAGATATCCTTTACTCTGGTGGGCTTTCAACTGTCCTAAGGGACTACACATTGTAGGAAACCCATAAACCCACAATAACAAATAAATTGTGAGCCCAATCACACTGTCGGCCTATTAGTCATCAGTTGGGCTTGCACAATTGGTGCCGTCTGTGGGAATCTCCTACTCAACTGTAGTTCCACCGAGATACATTTGATTGAACATGTCTGACCATCGCTCAGCGAGCTATGCTGATAGTGGGTCAGGGGGCTCGTCTTAAAGTTCGAGCTAGCCAGAGAGGAGGCATAAGAGGAATGAAGACCTAAGACACGAACGAGATAGGGAACGCTCTGGCTTGAGAGAAGGATCGTCGCAGACATACCGGTCAGCGTCCGAAGTCCTCGAGCAAGACCATCATGACAGGAGAGATTAGGAATTAGAACGCTTGCGCAGATTGGTCAGGAACCTAGAATTAGAGGTCCGAGGTAGATGCTGAAGAAGGAACCGCAACGAGTCTCTTAAAGGGTTAGTAAGTGTTGGGGGTAGTCATGGAGAAGCGTCCCACCAATCTGGTTCCCGTCGGTCCAAGGAGAGATAAAGGGATTTCACTGATAGGGAGTCGGTTTCTCCTGAACGATGTAGGCACTGGAGTGCCGCAATGGATGCCATGAGCCGTGCGCTACGTAGAGCGGCTCGGTCACCGTTCTCGGATGAGATTGAACGTGCTCAAATGCCGAGGAGATTTAACAAACCACCATTTATCTTGTATGATGGGAAGACAGATCCCGTAGAGCATGTCAATCATTATAGTCAAATGATGTCTCTTTACAAACAAAACGACGCACTCATGTGTAAAGTATTTCCTTCTAGTCTCGGGACTACCGCTTTGAGGTGGTTTAATGGGTTAAGAAAGGGATCAATTCATAACTTTGGAAAGCTAATTCAGGAGTTCGGCCGGTTTATGACGTGCAGCTAAGTACCATAGCCGGTGGATGCATTACTCTCTATGAAGATGGGAGCTGGGGAAACTCTTTGGGACTATGCCAATAGGTATTGGGAATTGTATAATGAGATCGGTGGAGGTAATGAGAAGGTGGCCGCAAGTACCTTCAGGCTGGGTCTGCCCGAAGACTCGGAGTTACGGGATTCATTGACTAAGAGGCCTCCCGAGAATATATGGCAACTTATGAGGCGCATTGAGGAGTATAAAAGGTTGGAAGATGATCGGCAACAGATCAAGGGAAAAGCCCTTGCCACATCGCAGTATACGAAGGATCCTCGGTTTGGGGGCTTCCAACCGAGGACGAGGAGAGAATTGAGAATTCAAGAGCCCGATGCTCGTCTTGGGGAGATCAATGTGACATTTAAGGAGCCAGTACATAAAATTCTAGAACAGATAAAAAACGAACCCTACATTCGATGGCCGAGCAAAATGGGGGGTGATTCAACAAGGAGGAATCAAAGTCTTTACTGCACTTACCACCGGGACAAGGGGCACACCACGGAGTAGTGTCAAGTGTTCAGGGACTATTTGGAATAGTTAGTGAAGTCCGGGCATTTGAAGAAGTTTGTAGTGAACCCTAAAGGCGGTTCTGCCGAAGAGGCCCCCAGATCACGGGGGAATACGCTCCCGCCCCCGTTAGGTGTAATTGAAGTTATCCATGCAGCCTCCATGGGCACCATTGTGAGTCAGCGGAAGGGGGTACTAAGTGTAGTGTTGGTAGAGAATGCCAGATAGGATGCTCGGCCTGGGAAGAAAGCTAAATGCTCCCGAGAACCAATCGCATTTGGGGATGATGATTTGGAAGGAATCACTCAGCCACATGATGACGCACTCGTGGTTACCGCATGAATAAACGGTTTTATAGTGAAAAGAGTGCTAATAGTCCAGGGTAGTGGGGCCGAGGTGATGTACCCCAATCTATTTAAAGGGTTGGGCTTGAAGGCGGAGGATTTGTCCAAGTCTGATATCACTCTAGTGGGATTTGATGGCCGAATGGTGGTACAAGAGGGACAAATTTCACTCCCTGTGAACACGAAAGGAAAGGAGGTGATGGTAAACTTCATTGTAGTCAGCTCATTTTCTCCCTATACGGCAATACTCGGCAGGCCGTGGATTCATGCGATGGGGGCAGTCCAGTCCACTTTGCATGTTAAGGTGAAGTTTCGTACTGACCATGGTGTCGCCGTGGTTCGAGGAGACCAGCAGGTAGCAAGGCAATGTTTAGTGGCGGCAGTAAATCGGGAGATAAAGCAAAAAGAGTTTGTCGAAGAGGTCATTTTGTAGAAATTACAGGAGCCCTAAGAGGGCTAGGGGGCTGACAATGCCGAGGATTTGATTAGGGTAAGTATACTTCCATACGAGAATAGAAGTTTTCAAATAGGAACAAGTATGAAACACGAGGCCTAGGTAAACCTGCTATTACTGCTAGTTCAGAATCTGAATGTTTTTGCATGGAGTCCATACGAAGTACCTAGAATGGATTCGGAATTTATTACCCACAAACTCAACGTGGACCCATTGTACCCACTGAAGAAGTAGAAGCCGAGGAGATCGGCTAAGCAACACGTTGAAGTAGTTAAGCAAGAGGTTGAAAAATTGAAGTGGGGGTGATAAGAGAAGTCTTTTTCCCGGAATGGCTATCCAATACCGTGGTAGTGAAGAAGAAGAGCGGTATGTGGAGGGTTTGTGTGGACTTCACCGACCTTAACCGTGCATGCCCGAAAGATCCCTTCCCAGTGCTGAAGATCAATCAGCTGATGGATGCCACATGTGAGCACCCTAGGATGAGCTTTTTAGACGCTTTTCAAGGCTATCATCAAATTGCTTTGGCCACCAAGGATTAGGAGAAAATTTCATTCATCTCCCTTGAAGCTAATTACCACTACATAGTAATGTTGTTCGGCCTAAAGAATGTCGGGGCCACTTATCAAAGGATGATGACCAGAATGTTCAGGGAGAAGATCGGGAATATGGTGGAAGTCTACATTGATGACATGGTAGTGAAAAGCAAGGAATATTAAAGGCATGTCGGTGATTTAGCAGACATATTTGAAGTACTCAGGTGACACAGGTTGCGTCTCAATGCCGATAAGTGTATTTTTGGCATAGGGGCTGGAAAATTTCTCGGGTACATGATCACTCACCAGGGAATAGAAGTGAATCTCGATCAGATAAGTGCTATAGAACGGCTCAAGCCACCGAGTAATCCAAAGGAGGTACAGGTATTGACCGGGATATTAGTTGCATTAAACCAGTTTGTCTCCAAGTCTGCTAATCGATGCCGTCTTTTTTACCAATCACTTAAATAGTGGATAGGCTTCCAGTGGACCGAGGAATGTGAAAGGGCTTTTCAGGATTTGAAGAAGTACCTGGTAAGCGTGCCGATATTGTTTGCCCTAGAGGCTGGTGAAGATTTGTTTATATATTTGTCGGTATCTGAGCACACAATAAGCGCAGTATAATTGAGAGATCAGGGAGTTCAAAAGCCAATCTACTACATTAGCAAGACCTTGGTCGATGCAGAGGCAAGGTATTTGCCCCTGGAAAATCTGGCATTAGCCTTAGTGCATGCAACAAGAAAGTTACCTCACTACTTTCAAGCTCATACGATATATGTGTTGACCGAGTATCCATTACAATCTTTACTCAAGAGGTTTGACTTTACGGGTAGTATAGTTAAGTAGGGGACCAGGCTAGGATCATTTGATATTCAGTATCGACCTCAAAGCTCAGTCAAGGGTCAAGTACTTGCTGACTTTATTGTAGAATTTACTCCTCGGAGAAACCAAAGGGTTGTGTGTAATGTGGAGGCTCGACCCTAGAGGGTGTTTATGGATGGTGCGTCCAGCGCAATGGGAGTGGGGGCTGGTATTGTTATAATATTACCAGAAGGAGTGAAAGTGGAGCATTCATTCAGCTTGGGGTTTAGGGCATCGAACAATGAGGCCGAATATGAGGCCCTTCTTGTGAGATTGAAGGCTGCGCTTAGCCTTGAAATGACCGACTTAGAGGTGTATTCGGATTTTCGGCTGGTGGTTAGTCAAGTTGAGGATAGCTTTGAAGCCAAAGATCCTCGGATGATTGATTATTTGAAACTTGTGATGCAAATGATGAGCAAGTTTTAGAAGATGAGGTTAGTTCAAATTTCTTGAGGACAAAACATGCATGCAGATTCCTTAGCAACTTTGGCATCATCGTTGATCAATGAGGTACCTCGGCTGATCAAGGTGGAAATGGCGAAGGAACCAAGTATTGATCCAAAAGTGAATGTCTCGGTTGTTGCATCATTTGAGCCTAGTTGGATGGAGCCGATCATTGAGTTTCTGGCCAAAAACCGTTTTCCAAGCGAAGGCAAAGAAGCAAACAAAGTGCGTAGAATTACTGCTCGATTCTTGTTGTCCGAAGACCGCAAATTGTATTGAAGATCTTTTGGAGAGCCTTACTTGTTGTGCCTCCAACCTGCCAAGGTTAATGAACTTTTAACTAAGCTCTATGAAGAGGTCGGTGGCAACCATGTGGGAGGCCGCTCATTGGCCCACCGAGTAATGACCCAAGGATTTTGGTGGCCTAAGATGCAGAAAGATGCTGCTGAGTATGTCAAAAAGTGCGAGCAATGCCAAAAACACGCCCCCTTGGTACACCAACCTACAGGAAGTTTGAATCCCATCAGCAATCCCTGACCTTTTGCATAGTGGGGGCTAGACATCATTGGTCCATTTCCCCAAGCTACCGAGAATAGAAGGTTTGTCTTGGTGCCTGTGGATTATTTCACTAAGTGGGTTAAAGCTGAAGCATTGGCTAATATTCGAGATATGGATTTTAAGAAGTTTGTTTGGAAGAACATAGTGGCGAGATTTAGGGTGCTAGAGTCCTTAGTGTCAGATAATGGGTTGCAATTTGACAGTAAAGCTTGTCGCAAGTACTACAATGACCTCAGCATAAAGAATAAGTACTCGACCCCAGCATATCCCCAGAGCAACGGTCAAGCCGAGGCAATAAACAAAGTAATTGTTAATGGGTTAAAGAAGAGGCTAGAGGGAGTAAAGGGAAGATGGGCCAAGGAGTTGCCAAACTTGTTGTGGGCGTACTATACAACACCGCAGAGATCAACAGGCGAGACTCCTTATTCCTTAGCATATGGAGTGGAGGCGATTATATCAATAGAAATAAGTCTATGTAGCACAAAAACCTTAGAATTCTCCCCATTCATGAATGAAGAAGCAATGGTAAAACAGTGGGATTCACTAGAGGAGTGCTGAGAAGCAGTGACTATCCGCTTGGCAAATTACCAACAGAAGCTGGCTCAACAGTATAACAAAGATGTGAAGATGAGAGAGTTTGGTGCTAGTGACATTGTGTTATGAAGAGCTGTGGGAGGTGCTTAGGACATCAGTGACGGGAAACTAGCTCCGAACTGAGAAGGACCATACAAAGTCACCACCATAGTTGGAGCAGGAGTGTACTACTTAGAAGACATGGAGGAGAGGCCACTTCCCCGGCCATGGAATGTACAAAACTTGAAAAGATATTATCATTAAGTATGTCAAGCTTGGGTGTTCGGAATGTACAGTACTAAGCACATGGATTATAATGAATGAATAGAATGTGAACTTTCCCGCTCAAAACTGCTTATCACAAATTTTCTAAGGACAAAAGCCTTGGTTCGGCCCGACTAGGTGAAAACCTTACCATAAAATTTTCTAAGGACAGACACCCTAAGTGTTGATCAAAACATACCATGCAAGTCAAATGGGGAGAATAAGACAAATATAGATAATAAAATCTAAAACGTTTCACCACCAAACCATGGTGACATTAAATACAAGTCATAAAATGAAAATGTTAGGTACCAAAACCATCATGGTACCAAGTATCAAGTCGTGTCACCACATCCCGGTGACCCTAGGCAAATTAAAGTAAAAATAAAGGTAAAGATAAAGTAACTTTCATAAGCTCAAATCATTGGGTTTTGAGGCTGTTCGAGCATAGTGGAGGTGGCGTCCATGGCAGACTGGACGTTAGGATCCGACAGTGAAGGCTGTGTTGGTCCTTGCACAGCATTTGGGTTGCTAGTGATTTTGAGATCAATCAACTTAGCGTGAGAGTCAATCTCTTCGACCAAAGCCCTTATACTCTGACTACCTTCCTCTTCAGCGCAAGCAAGGTTTTGAACTGGAGGATTAGGGTACAAGATATGCTTGGGGTTTCTAAACGGCGAATCCTCTGACACCCCCACAGTAGATACAGCTGCCATCCATCCTTCGCTGAACCCGTATTACCGAGAATGAAATACGACTGGTTCGCAAGAATTCTCAGCATCAACAAACCCCATGTCATAAAACTTGTCTTCACTCACCTTCAGGGCTGCTTTCAGGTCGGCAACTTCTTTGTCTCTAGCCAAGATTAGGCTCTCAGCTTCGGCTAATTTGAGCTTCATCTCCCCTAACTTGGTCTCCAACTCTGTGGCCCTCTCCTCAGCCAGTGGTCGGGCTCTCTTGAGTTCTCTAGCCTTTCCTTTAGCAACCTCTGTGGCAATGCCCTTCTCCCTTATAGTCACCTCCGCTATCTCTTTCAGAGCCTTTTCTTTCTCAGCATCCTTAGCAGCATACTTCACCCAGTCCTCCACCATGTAGGCCAATTGGGCCGCCTATTAAAATAACAAAGGATCATTATGTAAGAAGTAACAGGAAACTATAGAAATGACTAACCGAAAAGAATTGAACATTACCGCAATAGCATGCCATTGGAGTCTGAGAGCAACCACCTCATCACTGCCGTCCGCAAAGTATCGCACGTCATTCGGCAACTAAAAGGCTTGCCCCAAGCTCCTGGCAATCTGACCACCTTCCCCGGCAGCCCAATTCCTAATACTAGCAGTCACTGCTAGTGGGTAATCACCAAGCATAAAAGTGCTCTACCATCCAACCGCAAGTTGTGCAGAGGAAGAGGTTACATTCGAGCCCACGACCACAGTTGCTATTAAGTTCCAAAACAATGTTTTTTTGCTGCATATTTTCCAAAATTGGGGTATTGGGCCATTTTGGCCAAAAGATATCAATATTTATAAACGAAAACGACGTAGTTTATTGAGTCTATATATATTACAAAAACGCTAATAGAAATCAATTCTCATCTGGTTCCGTAGTTCGATTCTCCTTTCTCTCTTCATCACCAAAAATCTCCAATCTTCTTCAATCGGTAATCGGAATTTCCTTTCGAACTCTATACTATATATTATATTGTCCAATTCAATTTCAGTTGTAGCAATTATTTGCGTGTAAAATTTTTTTTTTAAATTTAATATTTTTGTTTTCTTTTTTCTAAGCATGAGAATTGGTTTGCACTACTATGAACTCTCACTTTCAATTTATTTATTTATTTTTTTGGTGTGGATTTGAGATGTATAGAATTTTGGAATTTGATTCCAAATCTATTGGTGTGTGAAGTAGCCAAACAGCTGAAAATCGAATTCAAGACGAAATCGATTTTCTGAACTTTCAATTTCTATGGTTTTAGTTTCTATGGAGATTAAATCATTCAAATTTGATGCGGAATTTCAGAGAGGACATTGGTTTTGGTTTCAGAGTAACTGTTGTGCTAATCAAACAAGCAAAACCTATTCAAAAACCAAACTTTAAATAAATAATTTTAAAAAAAAATCTAGTTTTTGTGAAATTAAATATTAAATATAAATAGGCATGAGGCTATGGAAAGTTAGTTAGAATAACTTGTTTTTGGTTTTTTTTATTATTGCTAATCGAGTTCGGAGAAAGTAGAATTAGTGCTTGGCAACTTTTTGCAAAGCTGAATGATGTGAACAGTTTTACTATATGTAGAAATTAAATTCATATTTTGAAATTAAAATCTCTATATTTTACAATGTTTCTATTTAAATAATCAAAAACATAAAAAAGCTACTTATTTTTATGTTTATGTTTATTTGTCGATAATCCCCAAAAAAAAAGTTATAAGGAACTCGAGCATGGTGAGCTCGAGTACCGTAGAAAAAAAAAAAAAAATAAATAAACAGCATTTTATTTATAAACGGTTGTAGAGGGCTCCGGTATTATTGTTGTACTAGGCTAGGCTACCTCCTGCGGTATTAGGCCCAAGTGTTCTGAGTAAGGGAGTTGAGACCGGTCCAACTGCAACTCAACTTGGTCCAGCTTGTGCGCAAACTATGAGTCCAAAGTCCAAGGAAAGACGTTGCAAAGTGGGCCTATCCTCTGTTTTTGCCTCAGAATGAACTTTTCTCCAGTTTCTGCCACAGGATTGACTTTTTTGTTTCTACCGCTGCCAATTTCTACCGTAGGATTGACGTTTCTGTCGCAGAAGGAACTTTTCTCCAGTTTCTGCCACAAGTCTGACTTTTTACTATGTAGCAAAACTTTTTGCCGTGTAGTAAAACCATTTGCTGTGCTTTAAAGCTATCTACTGTGCATAAAAGCCTCTTGCCATGCAGTAAAGCTTTCTATCGTGAATGACTACTCTTCATTTTTATTGCAGAAATACTTTTCTACTTCCTGCACATAAACAAATCTAAAACCCAAAGAAAATACCCATCAAACAAATGTTAGTTTAAATGGGTTAACATATTCTCAAATATATACATATATATATTAGCAAATACACTTATACATATTCACATATACACATATAAAATATATTTTTCCAGAACGCGAGAAACAACGTTTATGTATATATATATACTTATGGTAGGATAATGATTAGTTTGTGTCAAAAGTAAAACACGTAATAACAAATAAAGAGGAAAGCTTCTACAGATTTGGTTTAGCTTGTATAATAGTTAACACGGTAAAAATAATAAAAAATGGTGCTATGGCAGAATAACTAGTACAGCGAGTAAAGACACCACAGCAGGACAACTGATGCTGCAGACGTGATAAAAAACGTGCTACAGCAAGATGACTAAATACAGCAGATATAAGTTATAATGAGAAAAATCAAATATATTTGCAATCAAAATCAAGTATTGAATCTTCCCATAGAATAAGTAAACCAAGAAAGAACCCAAACCCCAACTTGAACAACCTTTGTCGTAAGCTTTTGCTATCAAAGTTGTGCATTTTGGAGAAGATGCCTAAATGGCTATTAGCTATTACTTTTGGGGACATCAAAGAGTGGGTTTGCTAAAAGGGAGGGAAAAGATGGTCTATTGATGCATGCCCCTATTCCTGCCGTATTTTCTCTCTTTGTTTTACCACTTTCTTTCTTTCTCTTCGTTCTTTTTACTTTTAGTTTCTAACTACAATCTTGCCGTGGGTTGTTTTTCTCACTTGGGTCTTTTCTTTTCTTGGGTCTCACTTTCTGGGTGCTTACTACTCTTCCTAAATGCCTCCCTTATATTCGGGTCCCCTCCCTGGGTGTTTTTCTTCTTTCCCTGTTTTTCACTCTTTCCCCTGTTTTTTCCTCCTCCTTATCCTCCGTCCTCCTCCTTTTTTCTGCCATGGTTACCTCCCTTTTATAGTGAGCTAATTCAATGAGATTTCTCCTTTTTACCCCTAGGGCTTCACCAACTGTTTTTGGTTTGTTGTGGGCATCCCTTCAAGATTACCCACCCACCCATTGGTTGCCCCTGCCATTGCTCAGAATACGTCAACTGCACCATTATTTATTCCACGACAAAATTCTATTTTGTTTGTTCCTGCTGTATACCTCTACCCCACTACCTAACTCTATGGCATGCATCAGATGGTCTCAACCACCTATTACTTCTTTTGGGTAAAATACCATCCCAGCAGGATATATTCCCAAAAGAAGTCATGGCAGGAAACCAAATATAGACCTCCTTTTCCCCCCACCACCAAACCACACCCTCTGAATCCCCTTGACTGTGGGCCCACCTCCTTTGTATTGGCTGGGTACAGGTTAATGGTGCCCTGGCCCTTCTGTGCTTGTCTCCCACGCCGTTTCTGCCGTAGCATATTAGTTTTGTTTTGTTCTGCTGCGTGGCTCTGTCTTATTTCTTCATGCGTTTCTTATTGTGTTTTGTCATTTCCTTTAGTTTGACTCTTCCTTCATGCAATTCCTGCTGCTAACACTTCCTGTCGTTCCTTGTTTCTTTTCATCGTGCTTCTTCATATCAGTTTTCACGCCTACCTTCTTATACAAAAGAATTTGGGCCTTTGTGAGCCAAATAATGTTAACAGGATCAAAAGGGTCTTAGGCCCAATTTATCTTCATCTGCCAAAGTCATTCTGCCAGAGAATTGTATTCTGTGGTAAAGCTATATTCTGCGGCAGATTGCTTTCCCTTGCACCTTTTTTGTTGGACCTTTCTTGCTCTTTGGTCTTCTTAGTGGGTCTTCGGGCCTTGCTTTTCATTGGGTTTTCTTCCTCATGGGCCTTTGGGTACAGATTTGCAAAAATGGGCATCAACAACAATACTCGAGCCTGGTATACTTAAGTATTGTGTTGCATGGTACTCGAGTTTACCAAGCTTGAGTACCAAATTATTTTTTTTAATCACCCAATTTCCAGCTCAGCAGTGCCACGGTGGCAGAACTAGGGGGAACTCGAGTTTACTGTGCTCGAGTACCATTCCGGAAACTCGAGTTCTAGAAAAGTGGTAGATTGCTATTAATTTCTGAAACAGTGTTTTTTTGCTGCATATTTTCCAAAATTGTGGTATTGGGCCATTTTGGCCAAAAGATATCTATATTTATAAACGAAAACAACGTATTTTATTGAGTCTATATATATTACAAAAACGTTAATAGAAATCAATTCTCATCTGGTTCCGTAGTTTGATTCTCCTCTCTCTCTTCATCGTCAGAAATCTCCAATCTTCTTCAATCGGTAATCGGAATTTCCTTTCAAACTCTATACTATATATTATATTGTTCAATTCAATTTCAGTTGTAGCAGTTATTTGCGTGTAAAATTTTTCTTTTTTAATTTAATATTTTTGTTTTCTTTTTTCTAAGCATGAGAATTGATTTGCACAACTCTGAACTCTCACTCTCAGTTTATTTATTTATTTTTTTGGTGTGGATTTGAGATGTATAGAATTTTGGAATTCGATTCCAAATCTATTGGTGTGTGAAGTAGCCAAACAGCTGAAAATCGATTTCAAGATGGAATCGGTTTTCCGAACTTTCAATTTCTAGGGTTTTAGTTACTATGGAGATTAAATCCTTCAAATTCGACGCGGAATTTCAAAGAGGACACTAGTTTTGGTTTCAGAGTAACTCTTGTATTTTGTGAAGAGTATTTGTCATCTAGAACTTTTGTCTCGACGTCCTGTTGGGATTTAAGAAAATTGTTTCAGTTTTCTTGCAGTCGTGCAGTATAACTATTAACTGCTGGTCATTACAATCCTCCTTTTAGGCTTTCTTAGAAATTAAAATGGAGTATCAATTGCCAATTCATTGTATAGCTTAGTGGCAGAATTTGGGTTTGAATGCCTTCTGCTCCACTTATTGTAAGCAAACTAATAATAATAATATGAGAATAATAATATATATTTTTTAAAAAGTATCAATTGCTTGCGCTAGTACAAGGAAAGAATAACAACATTCTCTTGTTCTTTATTTTCCTAGACCCGACTTCCCTTTTATTAAAAAAAATGTCTACAGCATTCAATGGGAACCTAATGGTATTAAAAAGGTCTTCGAATATCGTAGTTACAAATTGCAATTACAAACAAACCATTTCTAAATGTTGGAAAAATAAAATTACAAATGAACCAAGAAACTTGACAATTACAATTAAAAAGTTCATCATACAAATACTGAACCTAAATTAAGTACAAGTCTTTTTTGCACTTGGAAAAGATGAATGCTTCAAAATCATTAAATCTGCAAAAAAATTTATTTTCCCAATGAAGGGAATTTGATACAACATGGATGACCTCAGTCACGATACAATAACTCTACCCTAAAAAGAAGAAGACCTAGAATTAGGAAGCATTTTCTATGCTAGTATACTTTCGGAATTCCTCAGCATCAGCATTGCAGCAATAATCAAGACACCAACAATTGTAAACTTTTTATGTGAAAAAATAATGACAAAAATCATAAAATTAACAATGAACCAGATTGATGGTTACCATTTTGCAATGAGTCCAAAATTTGGGGACCTTCATCCTAGTTACTCGCATCATACATTTCCGGTTGCTAATCCATTCGCCAGAGCTCTATCTTCGTGAGAATCCTTTGTATAAAGCGGCATTTTTGTGCCCAGCTCCCTAAGCCGGTCAACCATGTTATAAAGAAATTCAAAGGTCAGTTTGGATTGGGCATTGAAATCCTCTCTCACATGTGGATGCAACCTGAACCAGTCTCCTAACATCCTATGCACATGAGCACGAATCATTCTCCATGGCACAGGGTATCTTTCACAAAGCTTCAAATATTCCACCAGTAGATCTGTCTGGTCCAGTTTTCCCACTTTATCGCTTCCTTCACTGCCCAATACCCATTCACCAGTTCGATAACCAGCAAAAAGAGCTGGATTCTCTAGAAGAGACTCAGCAGAAAGCACCCCTTCAGCACCAGTCTCTTCCAAACAATTCTGAACATCATCGATGTGGCGAATGTTCCCATTTGCAAGGACTGGGATTCTGAGTGCATCTTTCACAGCTCTGATAGCATTCCAGTCAGCCCGAATTTTTTTCCCATCTTTCTCATCTCTTGTTCGGCCATGGACAGCTAAAAGAGAGCAACCTGCTTCCTCTAGCATCTTAGCATAGTTGATTGTAACTTGCAAATCTGGGAATAAACGGATTTTGCATGACACAGGAACTTGAAGGTTGAGAGCCAATTTTTGTACTAGAGATTTTACAAGTGGAAGATTATCCATAAGGAAAGCTCCATAATTTCCCCTCTTGGCAATACGCTGAGGACACCTGCACAAAAATCATAGATCGATTTATATCTTGTGTTAAAGCTCTGTGAACTACAATTTCGCCATTAACTTAGATGTCCTTCAGAAATTTGGGTAGAATTTATGTTGCTTTTTGCTAGGACAGGTGAAAACTGAAAACTGCTTAGTTTATTGTTACAAGGTTAATAAAATGACCTTTATAACTTTGAAGCAATTTGATATTCTGCCCCCAAGATATCTGAACCCCCCAAAACTAAATAAAGAAAAGAAGAAGGAGAATTGCAGTAGGTTAACGGCAATTGTAAAATTTAGTGACTTCATTATGAACGAATCCACTAAATATACACATTGGAGTGTTCCCTTCTAGTGACAGGCTGCATTGGTCCTAGACACAATAAAAAGTGGGCAAGTGTAAGCTAGGCCATTCTTGTAAGAGACATGTTACATCGGCCCTCGGATGTAGTGAAAAATGGGTGAGAGTTCTTGCACTTTTATCAGTTTATGAACGGGTGTAGATAAAGATGTTAGTCAAGGAGAATAGGATTCGTATTGGTACTTGGAATATATGGTCCTTAACAAGGAAATTAATGGAAATAGTAGATACAACAACTAGGAGAATAATGAAAATTGTGTGCCTAGTAGGTAGGTGAGAAATCTAGAGATTTGGAGTAAACAGGATATATATTATCGTATACATGATAGAAACGGCATAGGGATAATCATAGATGAAAGTCTTAAAAAAGAAGTTGTGGAGATAAAGAGATATAATTATGTTAATAAAACTTGTTTTAGAAGAAAACACAATTAATATTGTTAGGGAGTACACTCCTCGGATAGGGTTGAAAGAATCAATGAAGCAAAGATTTTGGAAGGATATAAATGAAAAGATTCAAGGGTTACCAAATGGGAAAAAAGATTTTACAGTAGGAGACCAGAATGGTCACGTTGGAAAAGATGGTGGGTGGTTCTAAAAGCATTCATTGACAAACATTAAGAGGACAGCTTGAACTAGCATGGTGACTATAGGTGCGTTTATATAAGCAGTTGGAAAACTAAGTTTTGAGTTTAAAATGAGCGTTTGTAAAAACACAGTTTTAAAGTCTTCTTAGTTATGTTCCTAGGTGTTTTGTCATTCCAACTTTCCAAGTCCTGTTCTAGAGTTCTTTCACGGCCTTCACTCACCTTCAACTTCAAGTCTTTCCAAGTGTTAAGAGGTTTCAAAGTCTTCTTAGTTATTATTTACTAGTCTAATGAAATAACCCTACATGGTCTTTAACAAAAAATAAATCCCTACATGGAAGTGTAAAAATGGCTGAACTGACTTGTGATTACAGAAGGTGAACTCAAGCTCAGGCAAGTGGAGCATAGAAATTCCTCCTCTTAAATCTTCTTGTTCTTCCCATTTACCATTCAAAATGACTTAAAAAATAAAATTCTATCCGGTTTTTCATAACCATGACAAAATGGAACATAACTAAAATACTTTATTTGTCACCATCCCATTAAAATAGACCATAGTTTTCTTAAACCATACTCAAATAAAGCTCAACAGCACTAGTTTATAAGCTACTAACCAACAATAACAAAGATAAATCTCAATGCAGCAAAAGATGTATAATTCACAACAACCTTATATAACAGCACTAATAGTGAAGGACAAAAAGGAAATTATTACCCCAAATTGATGTCAACATAGTCACATAAAGGTTCCACTCTCCTTGCGGCCTCTAATAAAATGTCCGGGTCATTCGCACAAAATTGGACAAACAATGGCCGATCCTCCTGCAATTGATAGCAAAGTTTTAAAAAAAAAAAAAAAAAAAAAAAAAACCAGTAAAAATTTACAGAGTTAAATGGATAAAAAAATTAGTAAATACCTTGCAAGTGGTAAATTCCTGGTCACGGTACTTTTCAGTCTCGGTAAAAATGCGAGAGTGCAACATGGGCGTATAAGCCGCCTCGGCACCGTACTTTCGGCAAAGCATTCGAAAGGGAAGCTCCGAATTGTCGACCATCGGGGCAACTATCAATTTGGGTCGACCCAGTTTCAACCAGTGAGCCCATGCCCGGTCGATGTGGGACTCTCCGGTCAAGCACCGTGTCAATGAGCCCAAGCTAAACGGCGACGTGTCAGACGAAGAAAGAAGTAACTGTTGTTGTTGGTCGGAGCAGAGGAGGTCGTCTTCCGGGTCGGGTTGTGGCGGGTCGGAATGGATGGTTAGGGTTTGGGTCCGGGTTTGAGTGAGAGAGGAGGCCATGAGAGATTTGAAAGTGGGGAAGCAGGAATTTCGGGAGGAGTTGAGGGGTATGGGAGGAATTTTGAATTTCATGGGCAGACGATGGGGATGAGGACGGTGAAGCCACCCATCGCCGCCGTAGGTTTGGGATGGTAGAGTAGGGCTAAGTCTGATGAGAGAGCTTTCCAGGTCTGGTATGTAATGCTATGTCAGAGTTAGGGCTTTGCTTTAACACCAATTTGGGCCTCTTGTTGGGCCAGTCTCAAATAATTCTCAAGCAACTTGAATCATTAAGCACCGTTTGGTAACTTAGTCTAATAACGTTGTTTGTATTTTTTGAAAATACGTGTGGGTGAAAGAGTGTGTATGAATACATGTAATGTTGTTTAAAAATTAAAAACATATGTTAAAATACATGTACCAAACAGACCCTAATTGTTACAAAAACATTTTTTTGAAAGAGTTTGCCTGGTCTTTTTTTAACTAAAATTAAAGGGAAACTCGCATGCCCTGTGAGGTGGCCTAAGGTTGGGATGTATTCTCCTCCGTGGGGAGAAGAATTTCGTATGCTCACTTGAAAATGATTTAAAGTGGCAAAATTCTTGAGTGTCGCATAGGAAAGAAATTGGATATCTTGTGAACTTATATACTCATGAGTTGGAAATTAGATTGGGTTCTAAGGGACACCACGCTTTTAGTGGAAGGGGGATGTCTTACCCAAATAGACCTTCTACCACACGCGTGCCGCCACCTCAAGTGGGCTCTATTTGTCCAAATTTAAATGTTTTTTTTCATTTACAAATAATAGTTTTATTCTTGTTTATAGAATCTGCCTGTTGTTCTTGTTTACTTAAGTACATAAGTAAATTATTTTGTGCGATATTTCTAAAAACTTGTTCCATTAGAGGAAAATTATTGACGACTTGTACCTTTATAGAAAAAATTATTATTGAGAGAGAGAGAGAGAGAGAGAGATTGAACTCAAATAATACTTTCTCGAGCTCATTCTATGGTACCTCAACTTTAGGGAGTATTAAAAGATCATAATATATGAATTCCTGGTGCAAATGAAGCTTCCATGTGTATTTTCTCTCTTTTAATTTGGTAACTTAAGAGTTCGCTTAAGCTATATGCATTTTCACTTGAGCGAGTAATAATTGCTTAAAATTATACTATAATCTTAGTTTTGGTAAACAATATTACATCAATTAAATGTTTAATTACACATAAATATGTGAGTTTGAAAGATTTCTCTTAAATATACTCATTACATGTATTTTCTCTTGTAGGAGATTAAAACTAATCAGCTAATCATGCAAACATGCAGCCAAGAGAATCTAAGGGTCAAGATCAATTGAGGCATGGTTTTTCAAGAATTAAATAAGTAAAAAAAACGAGTGAGAATAAAAAAGTGAAGAAAGAAATTCTTTCAAGCCAAAATTGGAAAAATCCTGATATAGAAACATCCTGCGCTGTCTCGGTAGTTTTGCCATAACGTTTTGCACATATATCCAATTCACCTGATTCTTGTAGCCATAGAAAGAAAATTTGAATATTTACAACTTTTTAGTTTACCACAAATTCGGAAAAAAAAGTCTTTTTAGAGGTCAAACGTGGGCTGGAAGTTGACTGTGAAAAAACTCCAAAAATAAAGGGATTCACATTCTAAATTTAAGGGATTTCTCTTTTTCTTTTCGATGAGGCTAAGCTTATAGAGGAGGGAAAACCCTAGAACATTTTTTATCTTGTTGTTTATTTCTTTTATACATTTAGCATTGTTTTTATGGATCGATGATTGAATTTTGAGATTGATTTTACTATTTGGAATCATTGCATGGTGACAAATTTTTAATTTTTAATATTATTTTTATATAAATCGAATACTTGAACTCCTTGATTTGTTCTGATTTAAGAATATATTCAATGCTTAATCTCCCATGTAGCGTGCCAATTGAATTACTTGCTCAACCACTCATAATCAATCTACTTTATACATTGTTTGAGTACTTTATTGTTATATCTTCCTATAGGGACTGAGTTTGAGCACTTCTTCTATTGGATGAGTTTACTCAAGCCCAACTAGCACAATACAATAAATTTATAGAGAATGGGCTCAAGAATTAGGCTTCAGTGAGGGTTGTAACAACTAAACGTGGTTATGAGTGGATTGAACAATAAGGACATGGACTAGGGTGCGAAATTCTGTCCTCGGACCTTATCCGATAGGCTTGTTGTTCCTATTATTTCTTCAGTGCTTGATTACAAAGGTTTCAAAGATGATACAAATTGCTCCAATACTCTCTGCTTCTCATTCTCCTCCTCTTTCCTGGAGGACTTTTTACATTATATATATCCCCTTTCAGTTGATCTTGACCCTCCATTTGTTGATCATGCAGGTTACTACTTGAGTGCTTATCTCATCAGCCATCTTTCCAAACCTTCTGTGGGTTGCAGCAACCAAGGTAGCACTGTTCAAGAGTCATTTCCTCATTAATGTGGCCAGAACGTTAGTTGTGGGTATTTAATGAGGAGGTGGCAGTTTCTCCTTGAATTGCTCCTTCACCATGCTCCCATGGCTGACCCATTATACTTATCCTTTTTTTTGGGATTCTCTGGGAGGCTGGCTTTGATGGCATGCCGCTCTTCACTCCCATGGTCTTGGTTGGCCGAGGACAGGATTGTCCTCGGCGACGTTTCTTGGTAATTTGGACTTTCTTCGTTCGTCCTCGGACATTTCTTCCTCCTCAGCATGGGCCTTGGGCGTAGTATAAAGTGGGCCGAGGTTGCCAAATTCTTTAGCCCCACAATAGCCCCTCGAACTCCTACTGTCCGGCTCCTCGGACAAAGATGAGGATTTTAATGTCCTCAGGCCTTTGTTAAGGCTTGTCAAGTCTTGTCTTCCGCCAGTACCAGAGTCTTTTCACCTGTTCAAGGCACGTTCTTAGCGCTTCGGTATACGGAGCGCGCCCTCATTAAATTCTGGCAGCTCCATGTTCCCCACATTCAACGGCGTGATGGTAATCTAATGGTGGAGATTTTTTTAACTTTATGGGCGGGAAAACCCGCACGGTTATTTTTAATTGGAGGTATAAATACTCATTCAAACCGATTTGCCTTTTTACCTTTACACTCAAGAGTTCTTGCGCACATATCCTGAGTTCGTTCAAATCCCCAACCAAACTCACGTCTCTTTTCAGCATAAAAAGCCTGTCCAAGGAGCTTTTCCTCATTTCTATAAGTTTTCTTCTCTCTCTCTAACTTACGTTTTCTCTCTTCTAAGTTTCTTTTCCTCTTACTCCTCTCTTTCTTTTGTCCTTCCCTGAGTCTTTTAGCCGTTTCTAGGGATGGGTAGGTTTAAAAAGTTGGTTGAGTCTGAAGAGGCAATGGAGAAATTCATCGCCGATTATAGGATACCTAGTAACGTAGGTGTGAGATACTGTGAAGAAGGGGAGTGGCATTTTAGGAGGCAAGAAGGTGAAGTAGTGATTCCTATAATCGCCTTCATAGAAGGTGGTATAAGAATTCCTATGGGGCCGGTGATGAGGGACTACCTTAGGCATTTCCGGTTAGCTCCCACCCAATGCGCCACCAACGTGTTTAGGATCTTGGGTTGCGTGGATGCTTTGAACGAGAAAATGGGGTTGAGGCTAACCTATCACAATGTAAACTTGTGCTACAACCTCCAACACTTAAAGGGTAAATCCTATTATATGAAGACGATGGATGATAAGGTTCGGCTTATTCAGTGCCTCCCCGAGTCCAGTAAGAGGTTAAATAATGACTTTCTCATCGTGTCTGGGGAGTGGCATGACGGCCTTCATTGTCTGACAGAGGAGGGGGCACCAGGTGGGGTATTCGAAATAGGAGAGGATTGATCTTTTGTGATATCATCGTTTGCATCGTTTGGTTACTAATACGAATATGCTTTCTTTTTTGCAAATCCACACGCCTTTGAGCGACACTTTCCCTTGGTCAACCGGGGAGATTTTGAGACCATCCTCAGGGCGGAGGTCTTTGTGAATGAAGCTGACAACCAAATCAGGGCTGCTCACAAAATCCTCGAGTACGATCCAATCCAGAAATCGTTCTCGGCCCTTAAATACGTGATCAGAGCCAAAGATCTTCAGCTTCATAGGACCACCGTAGCAGAACACGGGTTTTTGCTTCCCGAAGGATCTCCTATCCCAGAAGGCTTTCCGCTCGTAGGCCCTTCTTCGTCCTCTCAAGCTGCAGAGACCGAGGGAGGAAGACTAGAAAGAGAAGAAAAAGTTGTTGATATAGGTCCATCCGAGGACGAATTTGGTGTATTCGACCAAGTTGATCCATCTGAGGATCCCTCTGGTGACTTAGGCGACCCCAATTTGGCTAAAGCGGACTTTCTATCAGTAAGGACTTCCCCTTAGGACGAGATGGGTTTTAAGAGACAACCCCAAACCAGTTTACTTGACCTGATTGAGGGCCAACTGGGGAAGGATGCGCCAGGGAAGACACAATCCAAGCTTCCTCCTCCTTCACCCAAGCGACAGGCTGTTCAGACCAGGTCATCTTCCATTCAATCCAAGCTTCCACCTCTTCCACCTCAGCTAAATCTGCCACCAAAGCCCGAGCCTACTGATCCCAAACGTAAGAAGGACCTTAAAGGCAAAAGGCCCCTAGAAGCTGATAAATCTCATCCCTCTCAAGAAGAGGATGAAACTTGGAAAGCTTCAAAACAGCTGAAGACGGGGCACAAAAGCCTTGACAAAGAAGCAAATACTCAGTCTGAGCCCCAGGCTTGGCTTCCTATGCTAATGCTCCATGAGAAGCCTCTGATGGACGACGCCTCCCTTAGGGACTTCCGAGGGGGTGAGGGCACTTATATGGCCAATGTGTTGGAGAGGTCCTTGCTACTCCCTGCCGATATGGCCGAGTTGGGGAATTTGAGGAGGCAGGAGGTCTTCCTCAACCTCAAGAGGTACTTAGGCATGGTAAGACTTCTAACGCTTATGACTTCGCTGGTTTTTGTTCTTTGGTTTCCAACTTATCGTGCGCTTGTTTCAATTGGCAGGCTGTCCAGGTCACTTATAGGTTGGAGAAGGTAGCCAATAACCAGAGCAGGGCCCTAAAACTCGAGCGTGACAAGTGCCTGGATGCTGCGCAGACCCTTAAAATCTCTGAGGCCGTTCTCTCGAAAGCAAGGGAGGATCTGAAGGAAATGGCAAAGGCCAGAGACAGTGCTGAAGCAGGCCTAACTAGCGCTCAAAAACAGGCCGCAGGCCAGATGAGACGCCTGTTCGAGACTGAGGATCAGTTGAAGATTGCCAAAGAGCATATCACTGAGCTAAAGAAGAAGATGGTCGAGGCAGAGGGGGGCCAAGAATGTCGCAGAATGGGCCAGGGATGAAGCCTTGAGGGCTAAGGAAGAGGTGGAGGGCAGAGGCTGAGAGCTTTAAGGAGAAAGCCGAAGAGAAGGCTTTTGCCATAGGAGTGGCTGAGACCCATGCCACTCTCAAGGCTCAAGTGTCTGGGGTGTGCAGGCTCTACTATTCCCAGGTTTTGAATGAAGCCCTAAAACAAGCTGGAGTTGAGGCTTCATCTGACTTGTGGAATGTGGAGAATATATACTACCCTCCTACCATCCGAGAGCTAGGCCCTTCTAACTCTGAGACTGGTACTCCTCTTAAGGTGGTTGAGGCAGGCTGTCCTAACGCTGCCCTTACTTCAACTACTCCTGATAAGCCTACCAAGGAAGCTGAGCCTTTTGGGGTAGATGAGAAAGATAGAGGCCCTAACCAGGAAGCACCCCAAGATGCTGCAAAACCCTCAGCTGATGCCTAGGCCCCTCATGCCGAGGAGACAGCTGGTGCCCAAGCCCCTCTTCCCCCGGGTGAAAACTCCGAGGACCTTGAGGCCACTCCAGACTAGCCTCCCAAGGGGGGAATGAAGATCAAGCTGAAAAAATAGGCTACATCTGCTGTGCTTCTGCCTCATGTTTCTTTCTCTTCTTTTTTTTTTTTTTTTTTTTTTTATAGATATTTGAACTGTTGTAATGGAACACTTGGACTGAATGTATGCGATTCCCTTTTCATGTCTTAATTGTTGCTGTGATGGGTTCTGTTATTTATATAACTTGTGCTTTGATTGTTAGCTAAACAGTCTCAACAGTATAACTTGTTTTCCATTTTTGAAACAGCAGCAAAAAAATGTAAAGTCCATAATGATAATTTCCACTTAGACTTTAATTAACAATTGAGCCACCTTGTTACTACGACTTGCTTTTGCTGAATAGACTATAAAAGGCAATAACCTTATAATATGAATCCTATACCCCATGAATTGGTTATCATAACGGGTAAAAAATGTTAAGTGCGCAACATTTATAAAGATAAACCTTTAAATCCTAAGACTGAATGCCATAGCACCATGTGCAAAGGTACTCATAGGTATGTTACAAAAATTTAATGACCTTAAGGAAACAGTTAGTTATTGACTATGCAAGGGAGTTAAGTTCAATGTACCTCAAAGTGCCTTAAGTGATGCTTATGGGCTTGTGTTTGTTTACATCTTTATCGAATGAGGACAGGGCAAGTGATCCGAGGTGCCAGACTCCCCTTTGGATGTATTTGTAACTCAAATGAATGCTCAAGCTTGTTAATTTCCTCAAAGGTTGTGGTCTGAGGAGTCACACAACACCTGGAATCTGTTTAACGCTCGAGCCTTCGTTGAAAGTAGTTAGTTTCCCCATAGGTTTGAGTTCGAGGACCATGCAAGACTTTGGTTCTGTCTAACACTTAGATTTTTCTTGAAGTAGTTAGTTTCCCCATAAGTTTGAGTCCGAAAACCATGCAAGATCTTGGTTCTGTCTAACACTTAGATTTTTCTTGAAGTAGTTAATTTCTCTATAGGTTTGAGTCTGAGGACTATGCAAGACCTTGGTTCTGTCTAATACTTAGATTTTTCTTGAAGTAGTTAGTTTCCCCATAGGTTTGAGTCCGAGGACTATGTAAGACCTTGGTTCTGTCTAACACTTAAATGGTTGCCAAAATACAAGACATATAATCACAATAGACTTAAGATTTGAAACAGAGGAATGCTTTTATTAATAATAATACATTCTCAGGTTATTTACATTGCATGGGCGAGGTATAGCTTTTTCTTCTAAGTCTTCTAAGTAGTACGCACCTATCCCTGCTACTGAAGTAATTCGATATGGTCCCTTCCAATTGGGTCCCAACTTTTCTCATGATGGGCTCTTAGCAGCACCCACAACTTTCCTCAACACTAAGTCCCCCGGTGCTAGTGGTTTTAGCTTCACATTGGCATCATATCCTTACTTAAGTTTCTGGTGGTAATAGGCCAATTGGATCACTGCCTTTTCTCTTCGTTCATCGATCAGATCTAGGCTCTTCCCTAGTAGTTCATCATTATTGCTTGAAGTGAAGCAGCTCGTCCCCAACGTTAGGAAGTTTGCCTCTAGAGGGATAACAGCCTCGGCCCCATAGGTTATGGCAAAGGGTGTCTCCCCTGTTGACCACCGTGGTGTAGTCCGGTAAGTCCATAGGACATGTAGCAGCTCTTCTACCTATCTTCCCTTAGCGTCATCCAGTCTCTTCTTAAGCCCATTGACTATGACCTTGTTGATAGCCTCGGCCTACCTATTTCCCTGAGGATAATCTAGAGTTGAGTACCTGTTTGTGATTCTCAATTCGCAACAGTATCTTCTGAAGGCTTTGCTATCAAATTAGAGTCCATTATCTGAAATGAGGGTATGAGGGACCCCGAATCATGTAACAATATTTCTCCAGATAAATTTCTTAGCATCCACATCTCTGATTTCGGCCAATGGCTCAATTTCGACCCATTTGGTGAAATAATCTGTGCCGACCAATAGATATCTCTTATTTCCTACAGCATTGGGGAAATGGCCTATAATATCCAGGCCCTACTGGGCAAACGGCCATGGACTGGACAAAGGGTTCAAGATCCCTTCTGGTTGATGAATATTTGGGGCAAACCTTTGGCACTGGTCGTATTTCTTAACATATTCTAAGGCTTCATTCTGTATCCCTGGCCACCAATATCCCTGTGTAATAACTTGATGCGACAGAGATCTTCCTCCTGTGTGGCTCCCACAGATCCCTTCGTGCAGCTCTTCGAGCAGTAATTCTGATACTTTAGGATGGATACACAATAAATATGGCCCAGAATATAAGCGCTTATACAATTTGTGGTCCTCGAATAGCTAGAACCGAGGAGCGTTTCTTTATATTTTCTCAGCCTCTGACTTCTCCTCGGGCAGGATATCATCTTTAAGGAATCTCATTATAGGGTTCATCCAGCTAGGACCCACTCTAACTTGATGGATACGAATCATGCCTTTTGCAACCTCATTTGCTCTATCTAGATGCTCAACAAGAATAATTTGAGATATATCCCCTGCCGAGGAGGTAGCAAGCATTGCTAATGAATCGACATGAGTGTTTCCACTTTTGGAGACGTGTGACAAGCTAAAAAGATCAAAGTCTGACTGCAAGCGTTTGACCTGGCTTAAGTACTCTTGCATCCTCGCATCTCTGGCCTCCAACTCTCCCTTTACTTGGCCCACTACCAATCTTGAGTCCGAGAATATCTCTACTGCTTTTCCTCCCATCTTCTGCACCATAGTCATTCCGTGTAACAATGCCTCATACTCGGCTTCGTTATTTGTGGCCAAAAACCTAAGTCTTAGGGATTTCTCTGTGATAGTCTTCTCAGGAGATACTAGGACTAGCCCCACTCCAGATCCTTTTTGATTTGCTACGCCATCAACGTACACCTTCCAACATGGGGGTCCTGGCGTAGAGATTACCCTAACTGATTTCCCATCCATGTTTAGCTTCTCTGCTACTATTCTATTGGTGGTTCAGCAAATTCGACCACCAAGTCAGCTAGGACCTGGCCCTTTATAGAGGTCTGAGGCATGTACTTGATGTCAAAAGGTCCCCAGGATTGTGTTTCATATGGCAATCCTTCTAGTGTAATCAGTAGTTTGAAGCACAGACTTCAAGGATAGTTGGGTTAGAACAATCATTGTGTAGGCTTGGAAATAATGGGGAAGCTTTCATGAAGCGTGGACCACAGCTAGTATGTCTTTCTCCAAGGGTAAGTATCTGACCTCAGCTTCATGTAGTGACTTGCTCACGTAATCAACTGGCTTTTGAAGGCCATTGTCAACCCGTATTAGCACCAAACTCACAGCATGAGAGGCCACAGCAATGTATACGTATAGGACTTCATCGGCCTCAAGACTGGACCTAATAGGTGGCCGAGATAGGTACTCCTTGAGTTGCTGGAAAGCCAAAATACAGTCCTGGGACCACTCAAATCCTTTCCACTTGTTGATCAAGAGATAGAATGGTCTGCATCTATCCGCTGACTTGGAAATGAATTGGTTTAAGGCCGCGATCATTCCAGTAAGCTTTTGGACCTCCTTGGCATTTTGCAGTGGTTTTAAATCATAATAGCCTTAATCTGGTCAGGGTTAACCTCAATTCCCCTATGAGTGATCATATAGCCTAAAAATTTGCTTGATCCCATGCCAAATAAGCATTTGGAGGCATTTAGACGCAGCTTATGCTTTCTTAAGACATCAAAGGTGCAACCGAGGTCTCCTAAATGCTTGGACACCACTTTACTCTTTACCACCATATCATCAACATAGATTTCGATGCTCTTGCCCAACTACAGCTCGAACACTCTCGTCATCATCCTTTGATAAGTGGACCTCGTATTCTTCAGACCGAATGGCATTACCTTGAAGTGGTAGTTCTCAATAGGTGTCACGAAAGCTGTCGTCTCCTGATCCTCCAAGGCTAGTGGTATTTGATGATAGCCTTGATAGGTATCTAAGAAGCTCATCCGAGGATGGCCCACAGTTGCATCCACTAACTGGTCTATCCAAGGCATGGGAAACTGGTCTTTTGGGCATGCCTTATTTAGGTCTGTGAAGTCTACACAAACTCTCCATTTTCCACTTTTCTTCTTGACCATCACTGTGTTGGCCAACCATTCGGGGTAAAAAACCTCTTTGATAGCCCATGCACGCTTAAGCTTCATCACTTCATCCCTAATCGCATCGGCGTGCTCTCTTGACGGGCGTCGGGTGGCTGCTTCTTGGGAGTGATGGATGGGTTGACATTGAGATGGTGACAGATGAAGGCTAGATCAATCCCTGGAGCATCGCAAGCATCCCATGCAAATACGTCAATATTTCTTTTGAGAAACCCAATCAACCCCTCCTTCTCCTAAAGAGGCAGCTAAGACTCAACTTGGAAGAACTTCTTTAGGTCACCACCAATGACCACCTTATCTAAATCTTTGCATTTTGCCTCCTCGGTGTCTGTATCAGGAGGCGACACTGGGCCCTTTGATTGTTATAAGTTCTTTTCAGTAGAGGCCGAGGACTCCACGTCGAGCCGATGTGAAATGGTCGCCACCATACACTGCCTTGTCGTGGATTGGCAAACACGGATTTCGAGAACCCTGTCCCCTGACGGGAATTTCACCTTCTGATGCAAGGAGAAGGAAACAGCCCCCAAGGTATGGAGCTAGGGCCTACCAACAATGGTTGTGTATGGAAAGTAGGTGTCCACCACGATAAAGTTCACCTCCACTATCTCTGGGCCGGTTTGGATAGGTAGCCTAATCATGCCCTTTGGAATAACAAGCTTCCCATCAAAGCTCATCAAAGGAAAGCTATAGGGCATCCAATCTTCCGATTTTAATCTCAACCCCTTGTAGAGGTCGGGGTACATAACCTCGGCCGCACTGCCATTATCCACCATCACTCTTTTCACATCATAGTCCCCGATTCTGAGAGTGATCAACAGCGTATCGTCATAGGGCTGGGTAGTTCCAATCTTGTCTTCTTCTGAAAAACTCAAGACTGGGTGGAAATTCATTCTGGCCTTCTTCGGCTCTGGCTGAGACTTCTCGGCAGGCAGCTAAGCCACAAATAACACTCGTGAAGGGTGCGTGCCTATTCTTCCTAGCGCGGCCAAGATTACATTGATCGTCCCTACAGGTGGCCTTAGAGCGGTATTTCTCTAGGGCTCCTGATGGGTCTGGCCTTGATGACCACTGGAATGATGCAGAAGGTGCTTCAGCTTTCCTTATCGGACTAGCTGGTCCAGATAGTTCCAGAAGTTCCTGCAGTTCTCCGTGGTATGTCCGTGGTCCTGGTGGTATTGGCAATAAAAGTTCTAATTATGCCTTGTGGACTCTCCCGCCATCTTATTCGGCCCCTTAAAGTATGTCTCGTTCCTGATTTTCTCCAGCACTCGATGTACTGTTTCTCGGAATACAGCGCTGACAGTCTGTGTGTTGGTTGCTCCGAATTGCCCTACGAAATCTCTCCTCGGGCGGTTGTTGTTATATCAGTCCAACCTGAAATCCCTCCTCTCCTAAGGGATAACCTTTTCTTTTTCCTTACCTTGCAGCTGGTCTTCCTCTACTCGTTTATACTTATCGATCCGATCCATCAGTTGGCGCACACTGGTGGCAGGCTTGCCAGTTAGAGACTTCCTCAAGCCGTGCTTAGTTGGGAGACTATTTTTGAAGGTGCTGATGGCAACATCATCAAAATTGCTATCCATTTCATTATACATCTCCCAATATCTGTTCGAGTAGGCCTTTAGAGTTTCTCCATCATGCATGGATAAAGACAATAATGTACTCAGGGGTCGAGGAGCTCTGCTATTTGTAACGAAATAGGAGCCAAAGGCTTGGGTTAACTGCCTATACAAATCTATGGAATTCGTCTTTAAGCAGTTGAACCACCTCATCGCCACTGGTCCCAAGTTAGATGGGAAAACCTTGCACATCAGCGCCTCATTTTTAGAATGGACAACCATCCTTTGGTTAAACTGGCTCATATGCTCCACGGGGTCCGTTTTGCTGTTATAAATGGTGAAGGTTGGCTGCTGGAACCGTCGAGGGAGTATAGCCCCTTCTATGTGGTGTGTGAAAGGTGATTTGGAGAGTTAATCCAGTGTCTTGCTCATGGCATCGTTTCCCAAACCCCTAGGAGATGGGCTTTTACGTTTACGCCTCCGGCGGTGCTCCTCTTCGTGAGAGAAGGTCTTGCTTGGAGGAGTTCTCGATCTTTGCCTATAGTTATCATCACTTTCATCATCGGAGGGCATGTTAGGGCTAGAACGAGACCGCCTTCGTTGTGCATGGTGCAGCTTTCTCTTCAAGCCGTCTATCTCTCGTTGCATGGCCTGTTTGTCATTCTGCCTCTGGAATACATGACTCCTAACTTCTTCTTGTTGCATGGCCCGGTTGTTATTTTGTCTCTAGAGCATATGACTGCCCACACGAGAGTGGTTTCTGCTGGTTTGAGTGGTGTGCACACTTCCCTCTCGAAACCTTCCATTCTCTTCGTTTTGATCACACTCAGGGTTGGGGAAGTTACCCTGCTGTTGGGATCTAGCCGGTTCAGGCTAATGGGAGCCTCTTGATGAGGGTCTGATCCTACCATGCTTAATTGTTGCCCTTACTAACATACAAGTTCTTCCCACAGACGGCGCCAATTATAGGGACTAGGTTTGAGCACTTCTTCTATTGGATGAGTGGACTCAGGCCCAACTATCCAAATACAATAAATTTATAGAGAATGGGTTCAAGAACTAGGCCTCAGTGAGGGTTGTAACAACTAGACGTGGTTGTGAGTAGATTGAACAATAAGGACGTGGACTAGGATGCGAAATTCTGTCCTCGGACCTTATCCGATAGGCTTGTTGTTCCTATTATTTCTTCGGTGCTTGGTTACAAAGGTTTCAAAGATGATACAAATTGCTACAGTACTCTCTACTTCTCATGCTCCTCCTCTTTCCTGGAGGACTTCTTACATTATATATATCCCCCTTCAGTTGATCTTGGCCCTCCATTTGTTGATCATGCAGGTCACTACTTGAGTGCTTGTCTCATTAGCCACTTTTCCAAACCTTCTGTGGGTTGCAGTAACCAAGGTAGCACTGTTCAGGGGTCATTTCCTCATTAATGCGACCAAAACGTTAGTTGTGGGTATTTAATGCGGAGGTGACAGTTTCTCCTTGAATTGCTCATTCACCATGCTCCCATGGTTGACCCATTGTACTTGGCCTTTTTCTTGGGACGCTCTGGAAAGTCGTCTTTGATGGCGTGCCGCTCTTTACTCCTATGGTCTTGGTTAGCCGAGGACAGGATTGTCCTCGACGACGTTTCTTAGTAATTTGGACTTTATTTGTTCGTCCTCGGACATTTCTTCCTCCTCGGCGTGGGCCTAAGGCTTAGTATAAAGTGGGCCGGGGTTGCCAAATTCTTTGGCCCCACCCTTCCGATTAGGCGAGTTGACTCTCTACCCTAATTGAGTTAAAAATAATCCAAGTTCATATGATAAAATATTAGGTTTATCTTTGAATCCCTAGTGTTTTTTTTTTTTTTCCCATTAATTTCTCTTAAATTTATTTTGCTATTTTGAATTGTAGTTTTAAGATTATCTTGCTCCATCTTTTGGTGGAAAAAAAAAACTATTTTATTTTTTGTTAAATAATAGAGATTTTTTACAATAGTACAATCATTCTCTGTGAATCGACCTTCGACTCACCGAAATATTTTTTTTTACGAATAATCTATACTTGATTTTGCATTAATTTAATCACAACTGCGAGATACTTACAAATTAATTCAATTTTGTGCAAAATTGTACCAAAAATAAAAGGTCTCTAACGGTTAGTAAACAGCCCTGGCTACATTTTAGAATGTTTGTCCCTACACAAGTCACCTCTCAACTTTGTCTTTTCATCAAACTCTTTCGTGAGTATAAATTAACATTCATATTAATTATTTATAGATTTTTTATATATAATATATATATACATTTTTTTATATAATATATATATATATACATATACATATTTTGGCACACCACATATGGAAATTCATAGGAACCCCTGATCTTTTCGTGTTCTAAGCCTTCTTCAATTATTTTTTTTCACTTTTCATGATTCCCCCACTAATTTCCCAACAAAGCTTACATAGCTCCTTCTCTTTCTTTGTATATGCTTCAAAGCCTAATTATTTTCATCAAAGAATACTCTTTTGCTCATTATTTTTTTGACTTCCCTCACTCGTTATTATTTTATTGTTGAAGGAAATTCAATGGTAGTAGCTAGCAAATGACCCTTCAACGTGAGTACCAAATTCGACTACTCGAAAGAACCTAGGTCTAGCCACTAACTTATCAAAATTTAATAGGAAAATATTCATCTCCATATGAAATGGATAATGTTTCATGGTTTAGATTATATACTATTGGATCGTATAAAAATAAATAAATACTACTAATGGACAATCAATTATGCACTCATCCACATATATGGACAACCCTGAAGTTGCTTTTTGGGGAGGTGAGGGGGAGGAAAGTGTAACGACCAGGAGTGCATTGAATATGTCAAGTTAACTCATAACTATTCCTTGGCGATCATAAATAATATTGACCCAGCGTCTATTACTACTAAAGCAATAACCATTTTCCAAATATGGAGTGGACATTTATGAATGCAATAGTCACTCTTGCCACCTATATCAGGGCAACATAACTGCATTCGCAAAGGTATGTGTAGCATTCTGACACATTCAACTGTCTACTCTATTTGTTCCAATTCTAAAAGGTTTCATAACTTAAGCATCGTTAATTGATAGGCCAGTACCATGCCCATACCCTCCAATAAGGTTTCCCTCTTACAAACCTTTGAAGACCTTCTAACGCGTTGTGTTCGAACAAGTAACCGACTAAAGATTTTTGCATCATCAATTACAGATGCGAATGTATATCAAGTGTCACATTATTTAAAATATATGTTAAATGACGTGGTAATTTATACACAGTTAGATTCATGAAATTGACTCTATCCATTTCTAATAAAACGGAGAATATCCTGCCTGTTCTAACAACATGTATTGCAGCAATAAAAAGACCCCCAACAAGAAGTATCGTTAAGTACACCCAGAGTGAGAGGAGGGAGAAGTGTGGATAAAACATGTCGCTAGAGTGCGTTTGGTAAGCGTAATGGAAGTCCTTTTATTTTTTGTTTTGTTTTTGTGAACTCATTTTAAGTTTTAACGGTCGTATCCTCATTTTTCTGTAGTACTTAGCAAATACTGTGTGAACAAAGCGAATCCAAACTCACACCATATGAACGACATCATATTACCACAATTGAATCGTTTTCAGAAGCTTCTATCTCTTTCTGCTAAATTAAAAAACATGCGTTTTCTACATTTGAAGTGGAAGCCAATCTATTTCACACATATTATGAGAATAAGACATTTATGCATGGACTTTGTGTGTAAAGAAGAATACGGCTCTGATAAAAGATTAAAACGCCCCTGTTCATATTTGTCCACCATTGGATCTTTTATGCTTTTGTATGATTTCAAGTCTCAAACAGTATAATTACAAGCTTTGTCAAACTTTCGCACCCAAGTACATTTTTCACGACTTGACTATTGCGGGCAGGTTTGAAAGAGAAACATGGTTTGCAAGATGAAAAATAGAAGCCTCTATTGGACTTTGCATATCCAAAAAGGTAAAATTAATTGTGTGTTCGGTAGAGTTATTTTTTACTAATTAATCTTGTTTTTAACAAAACCAACAAAAACACGTCTTATATTTTAAATTAAAAAAAAATTAAAAATCACATATTAGTCAGATAAGTTGAAAATAAACTCAACCAAAACAGCTAAAATCCGTTGAAAAATTAAAAAAGTGAATAATAATAAAAAGAGGGAGTGAAGTTTTTCAAAGCTTGGATTGTGCATGCTTGACATAATTGCGTGGCCGCAAATTCTTGTCGGTTATGAATAACCCACTAAAAAAACCCAAATGGGTGTGTAAGTGTGTTGGTGTTGGTACACATTCTATAATGAGGAAAGCAATGAATAGATATCAGATTCAACCACTATCTCTCTCTTTCTCTCACTACATAGTTTCAAGAGTAGCGTCCGAGTGAAATTGACACAGCCACATGTGTGAATGGCGAATTTTTAAAATGATGGATAGAGTCTTTTGAAGTGGGACCACAAATGCATCTTAACAAGGTTGACGTTAAGGCAAAGGCAAAGGGAGGCAAAGCAAAGGAACAAAAATGTGAACGTTGGTGTGGGTCCCAACAATGCAGGAACCTTATCAATTCCGCACCCACCCATTTTGACTTTGCAATATGAGTTTTCATTAGGGGTGGGCTTGAACCCATTCTGGACCAACCATTTCTCCTCAGTCTCCTCCAAATTCAGCCAACCCTTTTCCCAGAAGCCAAACAAGCCAACAAAGATGCATTAAAAAACTCTATCTTTCTCTCTCTCTCTCTCTCTCTCTCTTTCCTTTCATTTTCCTCACCCATCACCAACCTTCATCACTAATAATCACTATAAATTTGGCCGTCCCAACAGGCAACTGCCACCACTTTTCCTTTTGGTCAACCGTCCCATACACGACATGTTGGTCCACTTCTTTTCATTTGTTTGACCCAGTCCTTTTCCTTTCTTTAATTATTTTCTTCTCTTTGTTTACTATTTCAATCAAAGAAAAAAAAAGCTTTGGGTGATGGGAAAATAAAGTAAGAGGTAGGCATCCAAGACAAAAACCAAAGATAAAGCAATCAAATACAAATATCAATGAGAATTATAGAATAGGAAGTAGGAACTCACTTTTTTTTTTTTTTCTTTGGATACTGAAATCTATTACCAAATCCACCATCTCTCTCCTTTTCCCCATTTTTTTTTATATATATAATTATAATGGTTGCATAGAGTCAAAGAGAGAGAAAGGAATCCAATTGTTACAGGCAATTTTGAACTAACCCACTAATCTCCTTCGAGATAGAGTTGAGTCCGACAGGGCCAGCTAATGATGCTTGCTACAGCCTCTAGCTAGTGACACATAAAAGCTCCGTAGCACTGTGATTTTAACTTTTTGATTTCTTGTTTTTCATGGTGCTTGATGATCTAAGATGATTCAAGGATAAGATTGGAAGCCTCAGCAACAGAGAGAGAGTGGTTGTGCTCGCCTTCGTAGGTCACAACTAGCATAGCTGGATCATCCAGAGCTCTCTCAACATGTTTACGTGCTGGACACCCTCTCACGCTGCTGCACTTGTAGTATCCCCTGTTATGCATCACACAGAATTAGAACAAACTTTAGATGCTGAATCTGAATTTTCCAATTTTGGCACCAAAGCACTACAAAGTATACAACTATATATATGACCTTAACTTTGAAATTTCACAAATTTGAAAAAAGCATACTGATGTTTAATAATTCAATGGTTAAATCCGTTGAAAACATTAGGAGTTGTCGATTTAAAAGGGCAAATCTAAAAAATTGAAAGGATCTACAACTACATACCTTGGATGAGGAGACCCCTTAATGGGTTTCTGTCCGTACTTCCTCCAAGAATAATCGTCAGGTGGAATATCAGCCATCTTCAAGCTAATCGCAGGGACCCTCACTACCCTTTTCAATCTCAATTTTCTGCTAAACCAAAAGAAAATGTAAAGAAAAAAAAAGTCAAAATCAGACCAGAAATAAAAGACCAAAGAGTCAGAGACAGAGACACAGAGGAGATAGACCAAGTGACCAACCTTTTCTTAGAACAATGGCATCTGCCGGAGGAACCACCGCACTTGCCGGAACCTAAGTTTTCGGAGCTGCACTTCCTCTTCAACGAAGCGGTGGACAAAGGTGGCTTTCCGACCGAAGAAACCTGGGACAGATTCGTAATCTGAAACGCAGATGAAGAGGATGGTTGTTGCTTGCTGTCCGTGTCACCAGTCAAAGACGACATGAACGAAGTCGCAGCAGAAGAGTACGAGAAATTAATGGTCGTCGTAGACGAGTCCTTCCTCTCAATCACACCATTTTTGGGCATAAACGACTCGCCGTGGTATTGAGGAAGAGGCGGGATCTGCTGGATCGGGGTGGCATGGTAAACTCTAGGCTCAGGAGCTGACCTTTCTTGACTTTGATTTGACACCAGCTGTGGTGGTGGTGGTGGTGGAGGACCCAAAGGGCCTCTTCTGAAACGAGCATGGCCTGTTCTGGTCCGACCCAGAAGAGAAATTACCTTCTTGAACTTCGAAACGGCAACGTCCGCTACAGCTTTACAGTCCCTCTCCATTTCAGAGGACGATTGGTTTTGGCTTTGGCTTTGGCTTTGGCTTTGGATTTGGTATTGCTGATGTTGTTGTTGCTGCTGCTGACTCTGAGCTAGCAATCTGATAAGCTTTTCAACGCTTTCAAGCCCAGAAGCTGCTTCTTGCACAGCGTTCTCTTCCATTTTGGCTGAGAAATTGTTGTTCCTATAGTCCATCATGAACTCTACGGCCATTTTTCAAAACCATACAGAACCAAAAAAATAAAAAAAAACACAAAGGTAAAAAGGAAAACGAGGAGAGAGTTTCAGTTTGATTGATTGATAAAAAGGAAAGTCTATGGTCAAAGTGATTGGCAATATATTTAGGCCCACACTGTGACCGGCTTGTCACGCTAGCACTTGCCGTCAAACGTAGGTGCGAATAAGATCTAACCACACATGACATTTTTATTGAGAACCGCGTACAAATACTAACTATTTATATATAAAACCCATTTATAAAAATTTTAAAAATTGAAGACCAGTTCCTGAACGAATGAATGATGAGACCTTATGCTATTGAGTGCATTACAAAACAAACTGGTCTTTGATGATCGTTGGGAGATTGGAGGACATCAGGTCAAACCAATTCTATTAACCATTCGATTTGGAAACTCTGTTGAAAAAGGAATGGAGAGGTTTTAGTTGTTGCCAGCACGGTAGAGTTGACCTTGCTTATTGGGATGCAATTGTAGTTACATACTGATACAGCTTTCTTTTTTGAAAAAAAAATAATGGATTGGAGGATGGACTTTGTGTATGTGTTGTAAGTTGTAACTAATAAGTAGTGGTTAAAGTTTTACTCTTTTTTTAGAGGAGAATTCAAATTTCTTCTCAACTAAACCGAACAAACTCATTTCCCTCAATAGGATAGTTAACATAATAAAATCTTTTTAAAAAAAAAAAATTACTAAACTAAGCTGTCTTATCCAAAGACTTCATGGAATTTGGTTAGAATAGTTTGTAAGAATGAATATCAATTATTATCTATGTCCTCAATTATTGTAAGCTGTAACTGTCAAAAAAAGAAAACAAACATTTTTGTGATGATTCAATTTTATTCTTATACATATTAATTTTATATAGATTTGATGTTAAAGTGTCTTTCAGCTCCATTTTGTTTACAACTACAAATGAGATTATCAAAAAAAAAAAAAAAAACCATAGGTGTTTGATGAGTGTTTCTAAACAACAATTTTCAGTTTTTAAACAACATTTCACGTATTTTCATACACTTTTTCACCCGCATGTACTTTTACAAAAGTTTTTAAACAACAATTTTTAATTTTTAAACACATCTACCAAATGGGCCTTACATCTGTTAACAACAAAGTTTTGATTTAAGTTCCATAGAACAGTTTGGAACAGATTATTTTAGTATTAGTATATGTTGGGTACCATTTTGAAATTACTTTATATATATATATATATATATTAATGCATGTCATCTAATTGCCAATATAAATTCATAGAAACATATAACACTTAAAAAATACAAAGAGATCATTTGAAACAAAGAAAGGAATTAACACCCACGAACACGTAAAAATTGACACCTTGTTCAAACAAAAAAATTTGCTTACCCACAGAACACAATGTAAATGCAAAATTTTCAAGTTTAAAATTTAAAAAAAAAAATTTTGAAACAGTTCTAAAAATGCAAATTTGTAGTTGATGGTTAAGTGGATTTAATTCTTTGTGTTTATATTATATTACAACCTAATAATTATCTAATTCAATCTTTTTAAAAGATTCTTCAATTTAAGAATTATGCCAATATAGTATAGAGTTGAACAGCAAATGTCATCCAATTTTATTTAAGAATTAATTCTCTATGTTTTAGTCCTACGTAACCAAAATATTTTAGATTTTAAAGTGTCTTACCAAATTTCTAACTTGACATTAACTTCACATATAGTTTTTTTAACTAAAATTTCATCATCTGCAAAAAATACTAGAGGGCTTACTCTTAATCAAATTAATGAGCTCATCTATCACCAGTGCAAAGGGATTTGGACTTAATGTTGATCCATAATGCAAACCATAGTGATATAAAACTTACTTTTTGAAGCCTCCATTTGTTCTCACACTAATTACAACTCTCTCAATCTCAAAATAAAATAAAATAAAATTACAACTCTCTCATCCATAATACAAACCTGCGATGATCCTATAATATGTTTTCTCTAGATCAATAAAAACCTTATGAAGATCTTAATAGGCCTCTGCATTTTTTCATTAGGTGAATAAGTGAAATAATGGCTTCCATGGTTGATCACCTAGGTAGAAAGTCATATTGATTCTTTGGTATTGTTGTTTTGTGTCTTAACCTATATTCAATTATTCTCTCTCAAAGTTTCACAACATTACTCATAAGTTTAAATCCATATTCGTTTGTCTAGTTTTGAATATTTCCATTGTTCTTGTAAACAAGTATTGGAGTACTTTTTCTTTAAAATTTGATTGTCTCTTTTAAAAAACCTTTTACATATACAATAGAATTAAATCAATTGCCAAGAGTCTTATAATTTAGTGGCATATCCTACTCTCCTCTGTTACGAGAATTAGGGTTCAATTCCCCTTCCTTATCATACTATAGAATTATTAAAAAAAAAAAAACTAATTAGAGTTTAGTTTGGGACACAAATTTTATTGGTTATTGGAGGGACATGGATCGATATCGAATAGGGCCAGGAATGGACATAGAGATCCAAATTGGAACAAACACATCAAAGTTAATTGATTAAGCGTGGGATGCTGATGGATGGATCGACTCAGATAAGACGTTGAAAAGATCTACAAAGATCATGAAAACAGAGCCTCTTTGGGATTCATGACACACTAACCTTCGCCCCAAAGGTATGATGAAATTATATTCCCATAAGTATTGAGTTTTTTGTAAGACAATCTCTTATTAAATAGTGTAAAACATGAGTTTTATATCACATCCTAACCAAATTTAAATTCAAAATAAATTGTAACAATTCAATTTAGAAAACCCAAAATTTTCAACGCTCCTTAAAATAGAGTATGGGCATAATAGGAAAGTTAGTAAATTAGTGATTTTTAATTTTAGAAACATGACAATATTTTGAGACATCTTTTTTTAGAATACAGGACTAATAATTTCAGATGGAGGTAAGAGAATTTTTTGGATGGAATAGGATAAGGGATTAGGATCTGGTGTCGGGTGCAATTCACCAACTTTATCTCACAAAGTTTTTTCAATTTTTACTTTTTTAACTATTACTTTTTACTTTTCATAAATGTTTTCTTAACCTTTTTTAATTAACGGTTGATATTGAAAAGTTATTTTTTGCAATTATCAATCTCACCCATTCACAGGTATTGCAACAGGCACAAAATCTCAATCCTAAAATGAGGCAGAACAAAGGAGGCAGAACAAATCAAAGACTTCTCCTCAACAAAAGAGGCAGGTGATACATTGTACCAGTAGTCTTCCACTTGGTCAATCTTTTGACAATAGAAAGAGTGTCTGAATTGTGCAAGGCAGAGCAGCTAGGTGAATCTCTCTCTGTGTCTTTACTTGTAAAAGATATTCCCATCCATTTCAACCCCTCACAGTTAGAAATGAAAAGAAGAATAAGAATACTGTAGCTCATAATCCTGTTCGATTTTTACAAACTTTTTTTTTTTTTATAATATTATTTAGTTAACAACTTTTTAAAGCATAAAAAAGGGTTCAAAACAAAACAATCATCAAGTTTCAAAGTAAAATTCACAGGTTTGCATGGGAATTTGATTGACCCAAACCAGAAGATCCAAAAACCATCACATGTGAATCAAATATCACCAGCTTCTAGCTTAATTAAAATCATCGAATGGTACCTTGAACTGGGCCAACTTGTCATAGATTGCAACAGTAGTTAGTAATACATTAGTGTACAACTAGTCAACTATTTGTCCTTAGATTGTTTTTATCTGGACGAAAAGTTTGAAAATTACAAAAACAGCGCATTTTTCCACAAGGTTTACATAGTCACGTGGCGGGGTGATTTTGGCACAAAAGTCAAATAAGGAAAAGCTGGAAAAACAGAGTATTGAATAGACAGCGAGAGAGGAAGAAACGTGCTTGAGTTGGGTGGTATTGCCTTACACATTGACTTGCCACCGAAATGTCAATAAATTATGTGAGCTTCTTTTCCTCTGTCTCTCTGCGCATGACAAGCCTATCAATTTCTATTTGGTACAGTACTAGACTTTATGTGGACTATACAAGCACAAGTTTTTTTTTTTTTTTGTAAGAATCCAATAAGCAGAAGAAGTTTAAAGTAGAACAATAAGTAAAATTTCAAGGAAAGAGCAAACTTCATAACTGATTGGTAATTTGTGATTAGGGTGTCGTAAATGTAATATTAATGGCGATCCCTTATAAATGTGATGATATATTACAATCTACCACATCACAACCAATTGTGAAAAACAGTTGTGAATTTTATTTTGTTGGTAGAATTGTTTAAAATAAAAAGATAAAACAAAATTACCCAAATGAGTGGTACTCAGATCAAATCGGGTTTGATATAAACCTTCATTGAATCCAATTGTCGATTTACAAAGGAGGTATCAATTAAGATTATAAACAATTTGAGCCAAATTGAGTATTGAAAATTCAAAATTGTTTGAGCATGAGTTGAGCTTGAGTTCATCATCAAACAAGATTATATGTCAAGTTTAATTCTCTTTCTTTTTTATTGAACAAGCTTAACCTTGTTTACTAGCAACTTGAGTAATTTATTATTTTAAATGTTTTAAAATATTTACATACTTGAATAAGCTTAACCTTGTTTAAGTTTGGACAAGTTACTTATGTGGATAGGAGACTAGAAATTGGATTATATAAATAAATAATATAATATATAATTTAATCGTGACTCATACTCATGAGTTTGTTCATTAGCAAGTTTGAGTTCAGCTTGTTTAATATTCAAGCTTAAAATTAGGCTAAAACTTGGCTCATTTACTAAAGTAAACTAACATAAACGAATTTTTCCTTAACTAAGTCTGAGCTGTTTATATACAGCTTTCATTTATAACCTTACACCCAATGTGACTACAAAGCCAATCAACACTGTCCCTAAGACCTTCTCAAAAAAAAAAAAAAAACACTGTCCCTGAGTGACCATCATGTGGTTGGATCGCATCCAAACCAAAAAAGTCATGAATTGAATTTTTAGCCCAAAGTGTGTGTGTGTGTGTATATATATATATATAAAAGGATAAAATGCTCAAACAGTTTATCACCACATATCATCTAACAAATAAGGGATAATCAGGACAGTAAGGTTAACGATATATTCTATTGTAGGGTCACAATTTGGAGCCCAAGCCCAACAGAGGATTGGGTCAAGGTCCAAATAGCCTGATCTAATAAATTTGTAGAGAGTGGATTGAAAAACTAGGTTTAGACAAGATTGCCAACGGCTAATGTGACCATTAACTAAAGATCATGCAAAAAACAATACACGTGTAAACAGATCGATATCGGATCCGAGGAGATCATTATTCATTGTTTATCATTATTGTGACTCTACAAATGAAATTCAAAATGATCCCATCTCTCCCTCCCCCTTACAGGGGAGGTCCTTTACATTATATATTCACTCACAGATTATCCTTATCGTACACTTATCAACCATTTGGGTTACTACTTGAGTATCTGTCCCATCAGCCACCTTCTTTGGCCTTCTGTGAGTTGTTGTTGCCAATATAACACTCTTCAGGGGTCTTCTCCGCATAAATGTAGTCAGGAAAGTGGTTGATGGGCATTTATTATGGTGGCAGCAGCTTTTTTGTTAGATATTTCTGGGCTCTTATCTCTTTTGCACGTGTAAAGATCTTTCTTGTCATAAAAATCTTCTGGTGGATCTCCTGAACTGCTGAAGCACATGGCCGACCAGTATCTGACAATATCCGGGAGCGAGTTTCTCCTCGGACAACCTTAATTCACTCTATCTTTTACAATTTCAGGCCTGGGGTTTCTCCTAGTTGCTCACCTCTCCTTGGATACGTCATTCTCAAGATAAGGCCCAAGGCCCAGCTTATGATTATGGGTTTTTACCCCCCACATCTATATTTTTACTAGAGACAATAATCAATATGGAACAAAATTTATAGATTCTTAAGAAGAAGTAAAAGAAAAATACAGATCAAGATTAATATAAACATTTAGAAGTAAAGAGAAGAAACCCAAGAAAAATACAACCTACTAAACCATAATATATATATATATATATATATATGGGTTGGGTTCAAGTTATACTTGGTGTAATTCTAAACAATGTTACACCACTCAATAACTTGTTATTGAATTAATATTTTGAAAATCCAACCGTTGAATTAAATGTTCTATATGTTCTTAACATGCCTGCCAATTTTCATATCAATTGGATACTATTTACTATTTGATCTATAAACTCATCTTTTATGCATTATTTTAAACTATAAAAATTTGAATTTTAACAATTGATCGATGACATGGCTATTAATCTTTGATCACCTCAAAATTTTGCAAGCATGAAGAATATACAAAGATAATGTAATCTAACGGTGGATTTGTTAATATTCGCATCTAATTAAAAAATATTGAGTGGTGTAACATTGAGTTACACCAGGTGTAACTTGAATCCAACTCTATATATATATATAGAGAGAGAGAGAGAGAGAGAGAGAGAGAGAGAGAGAGAGAGATAATGGTAAGGTGCCATATTTTTGCAGATTGTGAATTTGAGCGAAATTTGAAAAGAATTTATTTAAAACTAAATTGAGGTATTCAATAGACACCGTTTACAATTTACAAGTTTTTAAAACTTTTTATTTTTATTTTTAAAATACTCACGGTATATGAAAAATCTTCATAGAAAGGTAGCCATATTTTGCATGAAATACATTTAACATGCCAATAACATGGTTAATATTTCAGGATTTTGGCATGGTAATATTAGTATTAGTAAAAAAAAAAAAAAAAACCAATTCAATCAAGGCTAAAGTTGTTAAAAAAAAAAAAAATCAAATTGATGGTTTTGCAAAGAATTGTTCATCGAGTATAACTATTGAGATATTGGAAGAAACTAACAACTCTTCATAAATTTTTTTTTTAAATTGTTTTCTTAAGCCACGAAATGTGTTGAGCTGACCCTAAACACAAGGTAGAAATAGAAAGATATGTCCAATCTATAGGGATAAAAGCTTGAATATACGTAACAATTTGAATTCTACTCTAAAGAGAAAATAGTTAACCCTGGATTCGGAAGTTTGGAGGGAAAGAGAAGCAAAGAGAAGATAATATATAAACAAAAGAAAAGGATAGTTGACTGAAATAGGAATGGATATCCCTAGACAAGAACAAAAAACAATAAGTCAAATAAAAGATTTAACATGGTTCAATTTGTTGGCCTACACTGCCATTTCTTTGGTGGTCTACCTATAACACAATTGCATGCTTGAAGACATCATTTATTTGATTAGCCTAAAGAAGAAGAGCATGTCAAATGCTACTATTTCCCCTCATAATCAATATTTGAATGCACACCACCAACCTTGTGTTGGAAATAAATATATATATCCCATACAAATCATGTGTAGTGGAAGAACAAGAAAGATCTACATTTATGTTACATAAATGAATGCTCTATTTGAATTTTAGATTATGTCTCTAAAAAAAACTTATCTTGATGCAATACATCTCAAAAGAAAATAAAATATTTTACAATTCTTGATCTTGAGAATTTCTTAGTCTTCATCTTAATGACCATAAAAATCCAAAAGAGTACTCTCTCTTCCTTATCATCAGGAATCCTGAAAGAGTGGTCTCTCTTCCTTATCAACAATCCATAGGATCGAAAATAGTTCTCCTAGAATCGACAATAACCCTCCTACCTTTAATGAATTGACTTTAGTTCTCCCAAATCAATAGGATTGACAGTAGTAATTCTCTTCTCGTTACCCGTTAATGCATTAGCAAATTACGGTTAGTTTAACTTAAACTGGTCCCTTTTTTTATTTGAATTAGCTATTAGGCCAATTGAATTGGGTTTTAGTCATGTAGCTTCAAGTGAGATCAAAGGGAAATAAAATCTCTTACTCCAATGGGCCTTGGGCCTCTTGTTAATTCTCGAGAATCCTAAAGTTACCATTAACCATAATTTATTCTACTAAAAAAGCTATTGTTGCACTCTAGGTTTTCATTAAATCAAAGACTTATCTGAAGACTCTATGATATTAGCATTTGACCCTTCCATGAAGTCATTCATAGTGAAACAAACTTAGAGGTTATCATCACTTTGTAAATCACTACATCTTAAGTCCCTGAGCCCCCAATTTGATCTTCTGATTATTCTTACATTTATGAAATCTAATTTCATAAAATATAAACTTTAAAAACTCTTTACTAAAATGGTTGAGCCTAATAATTTGAATAACTAATTCCTATTAAACCTATCTCAAGAGAATTTTTTGTGCCTTTAAAAGGATATTATGGATTCCATTTTTAGAATGTATGTTCCCTCAACACTACATGCAATTTCCCAACATTTTGAGGTTTTGACGAAACGATATCTCACTTTGGTATACATCAAAGGAACCAACAATTCATGTTTGAGTTTGCCATCCTCTTATGATTCATAGCCCATGCAAATAGAAATCATGAGATTTATTTGTTCAAGTAACTGTAGTTGGTTAAACAAGAAATCTCACAATGGTTCATTTCAGTGTATCCTACACACTTGAGAAATACCAACATGTCAATCAAAAGTCTTTACTTCCATGATTAAGAAAAATCACCATAATCGATATGTTATAGTCTTCCCAAATGAAATACCCAATTTTATCACCAGCTATGAACTAGGGTTTATGTATTTATAAAAAACTTTTGATTTAGATATCTGTATACAAATCTCATTCTTGTACCTATATCACATACATGTATCTTATGTACTACAATATATAATGTCCAAATATTCAAGAAAAAACAATCTCAGTGAATAAAACAACTTTTATCATTAGGAAGATAACGTCATAGAATTGGGTTTTAGGGCACTACTCCTAACACCTTGAATTATACAATGTGATTGAACTTGCACCGATGCTTGCAACTTTAGGTACTTCATCCTAGCATATGTTCCCTTAGTTGACTAAAAGAAACTATTTCTTGACAATCCCAAAAAGTCTAATTTGAAGAGTATTGTTCTTAAGTAATTCTTGTACTACAAACTAAGTCGCAACTATCTTACGTGATAGGCTGTAACTGCTTGCTTATCACTTTCACATGAACCCGCTACTTTTTATCCACAACTCACAGTCAAACACGAGGATAGTTATGGCTTAGTTTGTGATACTTTTTTATTTATTATTATTATTAACAAACCCAAGCCCTTCCTGTCCTATAAAAACCTCATTTATTTCACTGATTAAGGTATGTTACCTCTAATTGAAGTTATGTTTATAATTCAATTACTGATTCTCTTTGTGCTGGCTTAACTATTTATTACTTTCACATGAACCCACTATTTTTTATCCACAACTCACAGTCAAACATGAGGATAGTTATGGCTTAATTTGTGATACTTTTTTATTTATTATTATTATTATTAACAAACCCAAGCCCTTCCTGTCCTATAAAAACCTCATTTATTTCACTGATTAAGGTATGTTACCTCTAATTGAAGTTATGTTTATAATCCAATTACTGATTCTCTTTGTGCTGGCTTAACCATTGAAGCACCTTTGGTCAACCTCACCAATTGGCCCTAGTTGAGGTAAAGGTTTTTCTTTTCCTAACAAGACCTAAATTCTCGATAGGAGTCAACCTTACTTGCTGTCATCAAACAATTTTCCTATAGTTCAATCCTTTTTTAATCACCCATCTGTAGTAATAAACTATTGTCAGTTGACTCGGGTCATTAGCTGATTAAGTTTTTAAACCATCATAATGCCCACTATGTGTTAGTATATTATACAAAAAGATGGGAGAAGTTTCAGGTCATGTGAATACCCCTTTTTAAAAAAAATAATTAATAATTGTGGTAAGTATAGGAATACATTAACATTGACTAAAGGCACTGTCCAAGAACTCGTTGGATTAATTAGTGGTTGATTGACATTCTAAAATTCACGATCCGATTAAGTAACAAAGAGAATATGATTATTGATGTGGTTATTATCTACTGCAATGGACAAGATCAAACATGGTTGTTGGACTCACATACAGAATCTGATTGTGCCATATTTGTCGGATATTTTGCTTCTGTATCTATCATACTGGATACTTGTAACCCACTTTTTAAGAAACAAAAACATAGACACACACAAATCCCACTTGACTCTATTTTCTTCCTTCTTTTTCGAGTGGTGTCTAATCTTCTTCTAAATATATTTAACGTTGAAGTAAGAAGAATATCCTAGTTGAAACTTGAAAGAATGCAATAACTTAAAAAAGCCGCTAGTTTTAGTTTGGAGTTTTTTAATGGATTTAGAAAGATTAATGTTACGGCCATAAACTATTTTTATAATATTTTTTCAAACGGTCAATGTAGCTAATTCTTACTAATTCTCATTTAGATTTATCGTTAACATCACTTTTTCACTTATCAATAAATACTCACCACATTAGTAGTTTGTAAGACATGTTGTAAAATAGTTTGTAACTCTAACGTTTTCTTTTAAGAAAACATGAATGGTTCCAGTTTTTTAAAAATTGCAATTTCTAGTTAGGGATTAAAACATTTATTGTTAAAGTTTAAGGATAAAAGATGTAACATTTTCAATAATTTAGAGACCAAAATCGGAAGTCCTTGCAAACTTTAGAAATGAAAATATATTTTAGCATTTAAAAAAAATATATTTATTTTACCTTGAATATGGCAATGCATGATGAAGGAAAGTTAAAATCTAATTTTTATTCGTGTTGAGAGAGAGAGAGAGAGAGAGAGAGATTTCTTAGTGGGTGACTGTGTGAGAAATTTAGGTGATTAATATTAACAATCTCCTCCTCCATGCTCATCATGGCCTAACATTTTTAGTGTCCAAAACTATTTTATAAATCAATCACGAAGATGATCTATTCCACGCCTAGCGAAGAGGAAATCCGAGCACCATCACTATCGTAACTACAACCACCGCAGCCTTAATCGTGAGGAATATGAATTGAATTCCAGTTCTTGTAGACGTTTCAGCAAGCTGAGGCACCAAATATATGTTGGAAAATGGTTGTTTGCAAAGTGTTTGAGTAGTTATTTTTTCAGGCAAAAGAAACACATTCTTTGAGATGGGTCCAAGGGGACTGTATCTTAGATTTTCATGTACTTGGCGCATTTGAAAATTTTTTGGGTCCAAGATGAAACGTTTTCTCCTAAGTGAGGAGATTAACATCATATAATTACTTGTTAGTGGTTAAACACCACTAACGAGTAAATGAGAAATTGACTCCTAATTTGTTAATTTAAATATAATTTAAAGCGATTGAAATTATACTCATAAAAAAAAAAAAAGGTGACTGAAATCATTGAGACCCAAATGAGAAAGGAGTTAATATTCTATGAATTTATATTTTCATCATTGAAAACTAGGCTTGGGCACACGTAGGCTTGACCTCTTATCCAAATAATAATTTTTTATTATTTTATTTTCTGCACATTGTATCTGTTCACTAGTGTGTTTATATTTAACATAATCATGGAACATATCTTATGTTTCACCATTCAGTGTGATAAGCCATCAAAAAATGATTATTTCAAGTTAAGAATATTCCCTAAATTTTTGAACTTACCAAGCCTTTGTGAGGCACACCGACCTGCCACAAAACTCAATCCATACATGGGAAGAAATGGAAGAAAATTTCAAATCGACTTTGTCCACACGGATTTGGGAATCTCGACGTACGGCTTAATCTGGCTCGATGAAAACAAAACAAAGGGCAGGAGAAAGTGTTGAACAATTCATAATGAGGTTCAACAGAGTCAAAGTGGAATGCTTAACTACTGTACTTGAGTAAAGAGTAAAGTAAAGAGTAAGTAAAATTGGCTTAGGATGGTCCTGACTGACTTTGAGACTCAGACAAGGAAGAACTTCAAAGTTACCCAAACAAAGAATTTGGATTTATTCCCTCAAAACCAATCCAAAGGCCCAAATTCTGGGCATCCAAACAGACCACAAAGAAATAATCTTCCCTGTGTTTATGAGTTTTTTAAGAGGACAAGTCTATATGAAATTGGTGTGACAAAATATGTCGGCGAAGGCCATTTACTTGTGACTTGTGAGGTCTGTTTTTAATTTTTTTTGATAGATACTTGTGAGGTCTTAGTCAAAAAGAATGTGCTAGAATCAAATAAGCAACCACAAATCATCGATTGTCCTTTCTTTATCTTTGGAGTAATTGAACTTAGTTTCTTAAGAGTACACATAACAGCTTAGTTTTCCCTTACTTTTTTTTTTTTTTTTTTTTTTTATACAAAGTTTTCCTTACTTATCAATATATATATATATATATATATATACAGAGACTTTATGTGAGAGTGCATGAGGTCCTATCACGTGGTACTCTAATATTGCATTTAACCATTTTTACTTTTTTCTATTAAGTTTTTTTTACTGTTATCCAATAAATCATAGTAACATATTTTTACTATTATATAAATTTAGCATTTTTTTTTACCTCTTTTTATTAAGTTTTTTTTTTACTGTTACCCAATAGATCATAGTAACTTATTACATTTAACATTTTTTACCTTTTTTCATTAAGTTTTTTTTAGTGTTATCCAATAAATCATAGTAACTTATTTTTACTAGTATATAAATTTAGCATTTTTTACCTTTTTTTATTAAGTTTTTTTTACTGTTACCCAATAGATCATAGTAACTTATTTTTACTATTATATTGATATGAACTGTTATTGACAATTAGACCAAAAGTTTCACTATAAAATGGATTACCTTTTAAAAGTAGACCAAATCTTATGAAAAACTTAGGCTCAGTTCTTACCTTACATATTATGACCCAAGTTTGACTATTCCCACATGTAAATCAAAGCAAAAACTTTTACCCTCTTACAAACTCTCTTTTTCCTCCCCCATGTATAGATGATACTTTTAGAAAATCTCATTCTCATGAAATATCTCTTCATTTTTTTCCAATTTCAATTCAATATGCTTTTGTCTATTAATAATATTCTATGCAATTTATATAGACAAATTCTCTGTCATCGACCAGTGCAACAAAAATATATATAAATCTGAGATCCCTCAGGTTGCTGAAATAATTGACAAGTGCATATTTCTAAAATTTATAATAATAAAAAAATCAAATAAATAGCATATACTATCTCACAAAATGCCATTAACTTAATATTTTCTTTAAAAAAATTCAATTATAGGAATGGTAAAAAACATGATCCTATACAAGAAATACCAAAAATACATGCAAAACAATTTTCATAGGAGGATTTATCTTTAAATAATATGAAGACAATAGTAAAGATAAAATGCATCGAATGAGATCTTACGAAATAGGTTTGTTAATTATTTCAAATTATACTCATCATTTATGTAAAAAAATAATAATACATCATATTATTTACATTAAAAAAATAATACATATTAATTTCAAAGTTCATTGCAAGATGCGAACTACTAGGATATTGCAATAATAAGTAACATTGATACAACAATGAGTTGGTATTACATTTTGTGCGTACTTTGTGAAAGGAATGTCAAATTACAAGCAGGATCATTTTGGTGTGCAAAATGTAAAACAAAAATAAATCTTTCTATCCCAAAGTTTGAGACACTCACATTAACTACATACTCTCCAAATATTTATAATATATTTATCTCACTATAACTACTATATATATACAATTGCAAACTACTTCAAATACAAGATTCAAATTGAAGTTTTTGATGCAACTAATAAAACAAAATTTGTGATTTTGATTGAGATGCTGAGAAAATCCTAAATAAATCTACAAGATCGACATCTTGCTGAAAAATAAACTAAGGTACAACTTATTTAAATTATTGTAAAAATATTGATATTGGAGAAGGAAAATCTCACGTGATTTGAAAAAAAAAATTAGGAAAAAAATGGATTTCTCTACTTCATTTGAATGAATTCAATCTAAAAAATGGTTTTGAAAATTACATAGTTGCTAAGATTTTTGATGTGCCTTCAAAAGATAAAAAGGTATGGAAGAAAAAAAAAAAAAAAAAAAACAATTCAACATGCTATATTAATTCTTTTTGCTGAACTATTCCAAAATTAACAAAAATAAAAATTTATAAATACTGTCACATCATTGAAATTTAATATAAATGCAAATATCTATGAAAAATCTTAGCAACAAAGTCCAAATTTTGTAAGATCTAATCAAGAATCTCTCAGTGCCAATTCATTAGTATTGTTGAAAAAATGATGTGCAAGGAAAAAAATGATGAAAGCTCAAAAATTGAAAAAATATGGATAGACTAAATTTCAAATGATGAAGATGAAGAAACTGATGATGACAACAAATGTTACCATACCGCAATAACAAAGCATTGAAGAAGAAGAAAATTCGTAATCAAGCTTTTTATTACATCACATAATAAAAATCAATAATATAGATTGCATTAATATGTTTTTATCAACTTTTATTATACAATATTACTCCAAGCTGTTTTCATTATTCCTCATTACTTGAACAAAATAATTATAATAGATATATGTGTGCAATTTATAATTGTTACTTTTTATGATGAACTCATTACTAACAAAGTTTTATAATAAATATGCTATAATATATGTATAATATTTTTCAAAAAAAAATTTACATAAAACATTATAACATTATTCATGCATTGCACGAAAACTTACTAGTTTGTATTAGATTTTGATCAAGACTGCTCTCAAGGTTCTTTTTACATTGGGTAATCACTTGTGTTAATGCAAGTAAGTGCTTATAATTTATTTACATTTATTGACTTGCATTAATAACTCAATTTTGGATTATGTTATTATTTTTTTAAGGCAATATTGAACTTGAAGCCACTTGAGAAAATCAATCGGGTTGAGATTTTTTTAAAAAAGGTAAAATGCAAGAGATTAGTTTGATATTGACCCAAACTTCAAGGTGGTTTGTATTTTGTATATCTTTTCTTTTTCTTTTTCCATTTTCCACAAGTAGTTGGATGCTTGGATACGCATAGGAAGAGTAAAGAAATAAACAACCCTAGTTGGGGAGAGAAGTTGACTACTAGGACTTTAAGTTCTTTAGGAGGATAGGAGACCTCACTCCAAGTCCAACAAAGCAAACTCTTACAACTTATTTGGATGAGAGGAATGGAAGCCAAAATATGGAAAGAAAAAAAAATTAATTCCTTAATTTATTTGAAATTCAATACGAGGGAAATTTTTTTTCTTTTCTTTTATTACTGAAAAAATCACAGAAATTCCCATAAAAAAAAAATCACAGAAATTATATGGAATGAAACGCGTTTTAATGAAATTTTGTAGAAGTTCCCATAAAAGACCTTTTTTTTTTCTTCTAAATGTTTTTATACTTTTTCATTAAAGAAATGTTGTGATAGTATGATATAATAAAATGATTTCTTTACATTACTTTCCGTTCAACTCCCAAACAAAATTACTTTTATATTCCATTGCTTTAATTTCAAACTTCCAAATTCATTATTATTCTTCTCTATTATATTCATTCCTTTTTTTTTTTTAATTAATAAACCTCCCAAACATAATAATGTCAGATGCTTTGCCAAATCAATGAATTACTTTATTAGTTGAGTAGCAATGATCTTTTGATGTTTAAAAGTCTAAAATCTTGCAAAATTCCTTGATGTCTTGACAAATAACCCTGATTTCCCAAATCCATATCTATATAACACTTCAGTCTAATTCGGTCCACTTTAGTCCATTTGGTCCAGTTCAGTTAACTTCAATTTATTTCAGTCTAATATGGTTCAATTCGGTCCACTTAGGAAATTTCGGTGCAATTTAGTCTATTATGGCTCACTTCGATTTATTTAGTCCACCTTAGTCCATTTGGTCCACTTCGGTCCAATTTACTCCATTATGTCCATTTTGGACTAATTAAGCCTTAAATTAATTCTTTTTATAAGTTGTCTTTTAAGAGTTTTAGGCTAAAAAATTATTTTTTTCCCCTTAATTTTTTTGGGTTGAAAGTATGAAATTTTTTTTTTATTTGGCCAAACTCTTTAGTTTTGGACAAAAAAAATTCAAGCCAAATAGACATTAGAAATTAGAAATATGAACCCTAAAAATACAATAACAATGATAAATATTCAAAAGGTTACTTTAAAATTTAAGTTTTAATAATATATGCATTATACTTATATTTGGAAAGAATTCTAAAAAAATAACTTATATTTGGAAAGAAAAAAAAATGCTACCATTCTTTCTTTCTTCTTTTGAGACTTACTATTCTAAACTTAGATAATAATTTAAATTTAATGTAACATGTTACATGTTACATGTATTCCATGGAATTTGGGTGTACATTTTTTTAATATTCTCCATTTATTTTAAACAATATTATAATTATTTAATTTAAATACATATATATATCTATATGTGTGTGTGTGTGTGTGTGTGTGTGTGTGTGTGTGTATAGTGCCGGCTCAATGGTATAAGCCATTGATGTGGCCAACCAAGGCCCCAAGTGAAAAAAAGGGCCCCTAAATTTTAACCAATAGTATTAATTAAGCCAAAATATTAACCAATAAATAAAATAATAATTTCTTTTCAAATGAAAAACAAATAAAAAAGAGAAAGAAATGCTATATTCACAACATTTTTCAAAATATTTTTACAAAAAATCCTAAATAGCAGATTGTTAAAGGTTGTAATTGATAGCAAAAATATAATTTTAGTGGTAGGCTCAAATAGAAAACAAGAAACAACTTAACACCTAAGATTTGTTATAAAAAATTTTGTAAATGTAACACTTTTAAAAGAAAAGAAAGAAAGCAATCCACAAAAAAATTCACAAAATTTTCACAATAGTCGAGTTAGCAAACTTTTACTAGTTTTTAACTAGATTCACCACTAACATCACTCTTTTACTCACTACTATCAATCTGCCACATCAACCAATGTAAAAAGTTTTGTCAAATATTTTCGTATTTATAAACTTTAAAAAAAAAATTATATATAGTTCATGTTAATTAATAGTAATTTTACATATGAAACAAGATAATTAATTTTCGCCTTAAGTCCCCAAATGCATTAAGCCGCCCTTTTATATATATATATATATATATATATTGTCATTGAATGCAAAATACATATATTCCATTATATAAAACTTATAAAAATAAAAAATACTTTTAAATAACAAGTGCACTATTTAACTTATAATTTTATGTTATATTATTATAAAATAATTATATTATATTTTCTTACGTATTGCGTTAGTTTGTGACTAGATACATAATAATAAAAAAAAAAAAAAAAAGAGAAAAAAAGCCCACGATTGATTACATTACTGTTCTGTGAATTGAGTGATTAGAGCACTCACAGCAGTGGTGCTATATTGCTATATAGCAATATTTTAGCTTCTCAAACACTAAAACCAAGCTGCAGCAATGGAGCTAAATCTATTTTTTTTAGCTCCATTGCTACAGTACACATCTATAAATAAATGTGCACTGTTCATGAGGGCTAAAAATAATAATAATTTTTTATTCCTCAATCAGATTAAAAAATTATTTTTCCTTCTCTTCTCGGAACTCTCAGTCTCATAATCCCTCAACTCTCTCTCAACTTTCAGACCTCTCACGCCGCCGCCGCCCCCCTGACCCACGCCACCGACGCACACCGCCACAGACCCAGCTCTGACCACGGCAACCCCCACCACCACCACCACCACATCAGTCATAAATTCAACCATACCCACACTCATCAAACCCACCACCACCAATATCAATCACCACCACCACTACCACCACCACCACATTAGTCACAAACCCAACCACACCCACACTCATCAAACCCACCACCACCAGAAAAAAAAAAGAAAACAAGAAAAAAAAAAAAAAAAAAGAAGAAGCAAACATCGGCAAAACCCACTGCCAAAATGGTTTCTTCTGCAATTTTTTCCTTTGAACCCAAAAAAAAAAAAAAAAAAAAACAAACAAACAAACAAACAAACCATGAACCAGAGGTTGATAGAGGCATGGTGATGGACCTAGTGGAGCGGAATTGAAGCTTGCTGAGAAATAAAGAGAGAACATTTGAATAAATGGAGAAAGACATGAGGAGAAAAAGTAACAAAAAGATAAAACAAAAAAAAATAAGAAATGGTTGAAAGTTAAAAAGTGTGGCTGAGGGTGGATGAGACAAGAGGAGTACGTGTGTGGAGGAGAAAAACAAAGAGGAAAAAAAAAAAAAAGAAGAAAGAAAGAAAGAGAAGAAAGAAACGTGTATTTGGATGAAAAAAATAAAATTAAGAATAATAAGAAATTAAAATTAAGAAATGTTGCCATAATATTTTTGCAATAAATTTTAAATGATAAGTTATTACTATCTGAAAAAAAAAAAATTTTTTGATGGTGGCGGTGGTGGTAGTGACAGTGGTGGTGGCGGCGGCGGCGGCGGTAGTGGCAGCGGTTATGGGTGGTTGTAATTGTTGTTTTTTGTAGTGGATATATTATTTTTTGGATAGTGGGATATATTATTTTTTGGGTAGTGGGATATATTATTTTATTGTAAGAGATATATTATTTTATTGTGATGTTTATATTATTTTATTGTGTTAAAAGTTAAAATAGATCCACTGTTGTAACATGTATGTAAGTAAAATAGATAAAGTAACTTTTGGTGGAGCTAAAAAGTTAAATTTTTAGCTCCACTACTGTGAATGCTCTTACAACAGAGACCCAAGAAAGCAAACTCTTTCTTTGACGCTTCGATGCATCAGCCTACTGCCTACCCAACAAGCTACTCCATTAGGTGAGTGATGATCACTTCTTGAAATTTCCGTGGTGGCTCAACAAATATCTCCCCCAATTTCTCAAGAACAGACAAAGAGGAGAGAGCCTTGATTAAATTATTACTGTCTAATTCAATGATAACATTTTTCGTAATGAAAGCTTGAAATAATTTAGCTAATATGAGAACAAGTTCCACTTTCAGGACTGAATATACACTACACTAAGCCGAAGCTACGACCAACAGTCCCAAATTATCCCTGATTATAACACCTATAGCACTGTTATCCTTTATAAAAATAAAGCTTCAACCATGTTATGTGAACATACCCAGATAGAAAATTCAAAATAGATGCAGGAAAAATAATACTACTACTTCGAACACTTCTAATTAAATAATTTTTGGGCTAAGTAAGTTTAGCATTTGATGTAGAACTGGTCGGACTCGATTTAATTATGGTGGGAATCCAGGCCCAACCCAAACAAAGGAGATGTTTTTCTTAAACAATGAATTTGTCCTTGTGTTCACACTTATTCATGGATATGTGTTAGCCCAACAATAGGTAGTTACATACTGGGTTCACAGTCTTGGATAATCATTATAGTGGCCAGAGTTCACTTTTATTGGCTTCTTTATGGGCCCATATTTTAAGATTTATGTTGAGAAAATTTGAAGTAAAAAAAAAAAATTTCTAGCACTAAAATATTAGTAATTTTTAAAGTACATTTTCTTGTTGATTTTGGAATTCAATATTAACTAGAAGAATACTAATAAGAAGGTGCAATAACCCTTATAAATAGAGTGATATTGCAGCTTCATCAGTTTGTGTGAGAAAGATAGAACACAAGGCTTATTGACTTATTGTTGTTTTTCATAACGACAATGATTATTATTGATATTTAAGGACCCTATCATAGAATAATAAACGCTATAATAACAGCAAGATTTGGAAATATTGAAAAAGAAGAAAATAAAGATGCCTATTGATTTTGGGCCAACGAACTTATTAAATAAAAAATATCAACCAGGAAGGTTCAATAGCCCCTGGTTGAGAGAGCACTAGAGTTCTAGTATGTCCAAATCAAATAATTAAGAGTGACAGTTCATCATGCTTATGTGTAGTTTTCTTGGATGGTAATGTATAATTTGATGGATTTATACTTCCCAACCGTATTTGTTTCTTCTGGCTTGGTTCCTAATCACCATCAATCAGCCACAAGATGATTGAAGTGTCACCCTTTTTACCCAAAATTTACAGTGCAATTTCACTGACCCTATCAAAGACACAGTAAATAAATAATTCAGAAGAGTATATGTCAGTACTCCAATGACTAAAAATATCACGGAAGCCCCAAAATATATATATATATATATTTTTTTTTAATTAATAGAAAGAAATGTACTGAATCTGATTGCCTCCCTCTAAAGAAAGCAAAGCTCTTCATCATCAGGTGGTGTATAGTAATCAAAGTCACCCACTCACCAAACCAATTCCCTGTTTCATACTCAATCTTTTGCAGCTTTTGGTTCTGGGAGGAGGACCTTTGTTTGTTCGCAATAGTGACATTTTCGCACCTTAAAATCACGCATATTTCGTGGCCGCCATATAAACAACTAAATAAAGTCGAGGCATCAACCATGAGTTATCACACTTTCACTATGGTATTTAATCTAAAATGCATGGAGATTTTAATGTGGGACACGTGGTGTCTTGGTGGTGATACAGGTGGATGCATTTTTGAATTTGAGAGCAAACAATCATCTCTTATAATTTGGTTTTCTTATCAGCGTAACTTCTATGCATTACAAATTACTAGCTTTGCGATGCATCATTTGTATGTAATCTGCCATCATGAAAGAGATATATCACCGATTCATTAGAAATCCACGCAAAAATGTGCAAATTAAGAAAAAGAAGAATACAACGCATCAAAAGTTCTTTCCATTATTGACTCGTGATTTTTTCATATCACATGTCTAGGAACATAGCCAATAGACTTCAAGTTCATTGCACCTTTTTAAATATTTAAAAAAAGAAAAGAAAAAAAGAAAGAAAGAAAGTTTAAATCCCCCTCTTTTATTACACACACTTGGTGTAATAATTGAATTATATATAATAAAAAAAATTAGGAATATAACACCTAAAAGTAAACTAACCACTGTAATAATTAATGAGCTGCATGTAAATAAAACACAATAAATTTACTAAGTAGAATACATACATTTATTAAACCATTTGGTGCAAGTACAATATGTAGTGTGTAAAATTTTTCAATATTAAAACATACCTTGTGATACGATAATCTAGTTAAACACGCAAGACATGTTAGAGATTTATCAGTGTGGTTGAAGGATGTTTCTTCCCACCTTCGTGATGTACTTTTAGCTGACCATGACTATTTTTTTTTTTCAATTAAGTTACTAGTATTCCTTCTAAAAAAAATTAAAGTAAATATTTTATTTTATTTTAAATTATTTGAAACTTTTGGTAATATAATTGGGTAAATTGCAAACCACACCCCTAAAGTTTGTGGATGTTTGGATTTTACACCTTAAAATTTCAAAATTTGGATTTTACCTCTTTACATTTGGGGGTGTTTGGATTTTACACTTTAACGTTTCAGAATTTGAACTTTACCCCCTAAAGTTTGGGGGATTTAAATTTTACACTCTCAAATTTTGAAACTTCAAAGTGTAAAATCTAAACACTCCCAAACTTTAGGGAGTAAAATCCAAACACCCCTAAAATTTAGGGGGTAAAATCTAAATTCTGAAATGTTAGGGTGTAAAATCCAAACACTCCCAAATTTCAGGGGGTAAAATCCAAATTTTGAAACTTCAGGGTGTAAAATCCAAACGCCTCCAAACTTTAGGGATGTAATTTGCAATTTAACCTATAATTTTAGTTGGAGTAAAATTTTAAATTTCTCTAAATGTAACTAATAAATTTTAACCAAAAGTATATTATTCTAACAATTAATAAGTCACTTAATATTTTGGTGATTGAGTGATATAAGGTCAGTTGTCTTAATAATAATAATAATTAATGAGAGTATATTCACTTGTCATAAAGAAAAGAAAAATGTCATTTAAGGCAACTACAACCTTTAAAACCTAACTTATATATGTATAGTATATAATTTCTTTACCTTGTCATTTTTCCGTTCAATTAAGTATTATTAAATACTATGCATAGGATCGTAATTGAGTTGAGCCAAGCTTAATAAGGCTCAATTACTATTTGCTTAAAATCAAAATTAATTATATATATATATATAATTCAAGTTTGATGTTCATAGCCAATAGGCTTGTAACTTAATTAGTTGACATTTTTTGGTACTTCCAATGGATATGTCCAGAATTCAAATCCCCCTACTCCTAGCTATCAAATTTAAAAATAAAAAATAAAAAAAGCTTTGATGTTAATATTTTATTTATTAGCAAATTATCTTGGTGGAGTTTATCCTTATTTGTTAATGAAGTATTAAAATTTGTTTTGAGCATAGACATCTAGTTTTGCATGGAGCTTGATCCGGTGTAAGCTTCAGATCATTGGATCATCATTTGACTATTGGTTATTGGTTAAAGCATAAGTTCTGTGGCGGGAAAAAATAGGACAAGGCAAAAATAAGTCAAGGTTGCTATTTTTACTAACACAATTACTTTGTAAAGGTGGGAGTCCTCTCTTCCCTTATTTGAGCCTTGCGGTGGAGGCATCGGTATAGTCAGTTCACTTTCCTCTTGAGGTTATATACCTCCTCGTCATGCGAGTTATGACTAGCATGATCCTGACCGATATGTTCGGAATGTATAGATATAATGGAGCTCTTTCGCTATGGGTGTGGGCCATATCACAGTCTCTCCTTCATTCAAGTTTTAAGAACTGGTCCCTCCGTAAGGACCCCACAAACTCCAAAGAACCACTTCTTCTGGGGTTGGCCATAATAACAAGGCTTTTACTCAAGGGTACTTAGGAGATATCTCCACAGATGGCGCCAATTGTGGTGGGCAAAAATAGGACAAGGCAAAAATAAGTCAAGGTTGCTATTTTTGCTCACACAATTAATTTGTAGATGTGGGATGCCAATCAACCTTTAATACCCCTTTTTAGATGGAATGAACTTACTTGAATTGAAAAGAATAACGTTAAGTATAAATGGTACGAGAATTGGTTAAAGATAGCCTTGGAAGGCTTGTATTATGCTCCTCGGGTTTGGTCCGAGATAAAGATTACAATTGTTCTAAGGTTACAATGGTGGTTCTCTCTCTCTCTCTCTCTCTCTCTCTCTCTCTCTCTCTCTCTCTCTCTCTCTCTCTCTCTCTCTCTCTCTCTCTCTCTCTCTCTCTCTCATAGAGGTTTCTTTGCCTTATATAGTCACCTAGGTTGTATCTTGGCCCTCCATTTGAAGGGTCAAGATTCATTTTCCTTGATACTTGTTCCATCAGGGCTTCACTAGAAGGTTTCTACACCAGGCTATGAGCTGTATTGACATTGTTCAGAGTCATTTTCTCATTAATGCGGCCAACTAAAGGGGTTTAAAGCATTAAATGTGAGGGTGATGGATGTTTTATCTGTCTTCTTCCCTTTCTTGCTTGAAGACAAATCCTCCTTCTCTTCCTCAGTTTGTGCCTGATGGCCTTCAATACTGGTCCTCAACCCTCCTAAGGACACGTTGGTATCCTCGGATTCCTCGGGTATTATAGTCTCCTTGTACCTGTGGTGGGTTGTTCATATTTTCCCAAGGATTTATTGTCAGTACTTCCTGAGGTCTGTTCTCCTAACACTGACCTTCTCCCATTTGTCCTTATTCTCGAATTCTTGTCTTCCCACAAGTTCAATTAAAAATTAAATGAAATTTAAGAATATTTATAAACAATGGTTAAAATTGGTATATCAAATTTAAAAAGTATTAAAAATTTTAATGATAATCAATACAAGCATAAAATGACATGCTTAATAAAATATTAATTATTAGCTCTATTTGTGCAAGGCAAACATAAATAGGGTTCAACAAATTTTTTTTCTTTTACAAAAAAATTTGATATCAAATTTTAGAATTATAATTTATGGAGTCATTATTCAAACAAATACATATATGATTAGCAACAAAGAATATTGATTTTACCTTTAGCAATTTCAATTTTTTATTTATTTAAATTTTTCTCCATTTATAAATTAAGACTTATAATTATAATTGCAAAGAAATCATAGAAGATATTTTATTTTTTGATTTTTTTTCACACTAAGTTTATATAAATTTAAAATTACAAATAAATCATAGAAGATTTTGTATTTGTCGATTTCTTTTCTTAATATAGCATTTTAATTTTTGTTTCATGAGAATGAAATGCTAAATTACTTTCAAAAAATAATTTTAAAATTAAGTAGATAAGTAATTTTTGAGTACATTAATTTAAAAAAAAAAAAAAAAAAAAAAAAAAAAAAAAAAACCTCAATTGGTTCTACAAAATCCATTTTGATGCAAAGGGTTACAAAGAATTAACCAAGTAAGAAAAATTTTGATCATAAAGACTTGAATTCTTTTCATCACCAAATCTTTAGTTTAATCGGTCAAATTTGGTTTAACATTTGTTAATGAATTTGTGGGTGAGAAAGCCCGACGCCACATGATGGGCCTGAGGCCCAGTTCAAATACGACTCGCCGTCCGAAGAGGTTAAATGTATCAATGCTATGCCACCCTGGTGGAAGCGCAGCCCATAGGGAACAAACGGTCTGTCCGAAGACAACCTGGTTGGGCCGAAGAGACCCTACCCTACGGAGCCGCCCAGAGCTTGATCGAGTAGACATGCTAAAGATCTCCCTGCCAGGGCTGATCTTCGGACATGTCTAACTGCGTAACTATCATGAAATGTCTTACCAATAAAGCTGCCACCGCCACATTTAATGCACTGCAGCAACTTTCCTGGCCGCATTTATGTGGAGAAGACACCTGAACAGTGCGTCTTCACCCACCACCACTCACAGCAAGTTAAAGCAAACGGCTGATGTGACTGGTACTCAAGTGGGTGCTTAGATGAAGAACAAGTGTGCGGTGAAGATGGGAAAATGGTGTATATATAAGGGAAACAAGTATCACAGAAAGTGTGGGGGGGAAAAAATTTGTATTCACCAAGCCTTTAAATAGAAAACCTCTTCGGACCATAGGGATGGATCCCGTTGAAGGCTTGACTCAACCCATTTCTTTATTATTGGTTTTTCTTCATCTGGACCGTTGCTAAATCCACCATTAGCCCAGTTGTTCAGCCCATTCTCTACAAATTTATTGTGGGAAATTTGGTGGGCTCATCATATAGAGTGTTGGTGCCTGGCCCAACGAATTTTTACCCTACAGAATTATTTTAGGAAAAATTTTATACTACTTTTATGAGAAATAAAAAAAATATGTCAACAAATAGTTACTTTTTTTCTTTTATTATAAAAGCTTTTCTAAAATGGTTATATAACCAATTTTAACAAAATCCATAAATTAATATAAATAAGTTTTTTTTTTTATTCACAATCGTTTTTTTTTTTTTTTGCAATCAATATTATTGTCTAGAGAAATGCTACATTGCTACATTCACAAAATTTTTATAACACTTTCACAACAAATTATGTGTGGTAATTAGTTGTTATTGGTTTTAATTTAAATTTATAACTTAAATTATTTTTTTGTTCACCCTTAACAACCAATAACAGTCTACCACTTAAAATTTATTGTAAAAATATTGTAAGATAACATTTCTCTATTTTTTCTTGTTGTTTACTTGTTTATGCATATCTTGGCTATTTACAGCTTACTACAAAATCCAAATCCTCATGTAACTAACCGTTACATTTGATGCTTTGATCCCTTTTCTTTGATTGTGAAGAGAATGCTTTGTCCTAACAGTTTCAACTACAAATGGTTACATTTGCTTCTTTGATTTTGCTGAACATAAAGTCCGGACACAATCATCATTAATTAGTTTTTTTTGTTTTTTTTGTTTTTTTTTTTTTTTTTTTTTTTTTTAACCTAGATAGACAGTAGGAGAGATTAAAGTGGGATTGGAATCAGATATAGAACACTACAAAAATATTTTATTATTAAACTCTCACTAACCCCTTTCTTATAAATTAGTTTTAGCATATGGATTATTGTGATATCCCTTAATTTTTTTTTAAAAAAAAGGGAGAAAAAAAGTATTTTGATATGATGTTGAGTAACCATGGGCGTGGCACTGTAATTTGTGACACTGTCAAATAAGCAACTTTTTTTGTTTTTTTTTTATGGGAAAATAACCCACCATTGAATATGTCTTATTTAATGAGTTTGCTTCAAGTGTCAGCATTTTGTTGAATTTGTTCTTACTTCTTGCCAAATGCGGGACTTTGCACAGACATCTCTGATCTATCATGAAACGGCTTTGAGGTCTGGACTTACAAACAAAGCTTACCTACTAATTCCAATTACCATTGAATTCCGCGTGTGCACCCAACCTTTGACTATGTGCGCATTTAGATACCGCTTATTTGAGGATATTTACAGACCAACATTGTGAAGGGATAGAATATAATATAATAAGTTAATATGGGTTTGAAAGAATAATGCAAACTAGCATCTCGAGTTTTAGAAACTCAAGTTCCATATCAATCTCGAGCCTCAAAAACTCGCTTTCTACTTGCTGAGTTTGCTGAGTTGGACACAGTTATGCCAAATATATATCTCGAGTTTCTAATAGTTGAGTTCAAAAAAACATGAATCTTGAGTTTTTTTACATTGATTTCAAACAGCAAACAAAAAACGTACAAACCCAGAAAAAGAAGAAAGAACCTGACTGAAGAAAGAAAGAACCCAGAGAAAAAAAAAAAAAAAAAAAAGAGAGAGAGAGAGAGAAAGAACCCGAAGAAAGAAAGAACCTAGAAAAAAAAATAGAAAAGAAAAAGAACCCAGAAGAAAGAAGGAAACCCAAAAGAAAGAAAGAAAGAAGAAGAAGAAGATCCATAGCAAAGAAGATCCATGGCACACACAAATCTAGTCTCCATCACCAAGCAAACGATCTAAACAAATTACACACAGCTCTTAAAGATGTGAATGATTTGAAAGAAAAAACTATGGAAGAGAGATGAACATGATTGAGACTTCTTGTTGATTTTTCAACCAAAACTGCCTCAGCTGATCTAATGCCTATGTGGGCATTGCTTGCTTTTTGTTGTCTTGGTTTGTATTGAAAGGGTCTTGTTGCTTTTTGGGTTTTGAAGGGTTGAATATTTGCTGGAGATGGGTGGGTTGGTTCTTGATTGGAGTTTCTTCTTTCTAAAGTCACGTACGTTTGTTCTTCATAGCTACGCACTGCAACTCGAGTCTCTAAGACTCGAGTTCCACGTGGATTCCACGTGGAATTTTTATTCATGTTAGTTGTCTTAGAAATCTGGAACTTGATTTTTTAAAACTTGATTTGTTGTTGAACTCGAGTTTTAAAAACTCGAGATGCTAACACAACGGGCAATTAACAAAATTGTTAAAATATTAATGTTATTTGGAAAGGGTGTTCTCGCTTATTTTGTTGAAAATTGAAAACTTATTACTAAAAACACTGTAGCAAAATATTTTTTATTACTGCCAATTACTATTCATGCGTTTTTCTCAATTGACTGGTCCATTAAAAAAAAAAAAAAGAAAAAAAGAAAAAAGTGCCTTAAACCAGCCAAAAAAAAAACGCAACCTCTATAAACACAAATGCAGCCACTGTCTCAAACGCATACATCTCATTCCATCCAATATCATCATTGGTGACTAATCAATTACAACTTGGGAGTGTTAATATAACACAATTTTTGAGGTCTAAAAAAATGTCAACTGTGTGATTAGATTTTGAGAGTTTTGACCCCTATCATCCTGGTAAAATATCTAAAATTTTAAAAATATAAAAGTTAATTAATGTCTTAAGGATATTAATTAAGGAAATATTTTTTTAAAAAAATTATTAAAATAGAATTTTAACGATTTCTTATATTTTTCATAAAAATAACGTTAAATTTTTTTTTAAAAAAAATAGCTTAATATGTCATGACCCCAACATAACCATTAAAAATGACCGTTAACATGACCTTTTTAAAAAATTTTGGAAGTAAAGTGTGGATGTAGGTAATGTAATAAAATTAGTATTAATTAATGGGTAGTTATTATGTAAAAACCGTCTGAGCAGACTCTATTACATTTTATCCTCCTGGTCTTTCCAACTGGGCCCCCTAGATTTTGGGCAACTCTTTCGCTGTCTGAGACAGCACTGTATGTATGTCGATGTAAGAAGTAAGAACTAAGAAAGAAAAAGAAAAAAGAAGCCATTTGTCTATTCTCATTCAATCGTAAATCCAAAGAAATCTCTAATTAAATTAACAACTCCTTAACCCACCCCGCCTAACCTCCATACTTCCTCCACCACCTCCCTCACCAATCCCAACCTCCATTTCTCTCTCTCTCTCTCTAAACCAAATCAAACTTCAACCAAATTCAACTCAACAAATACCTCTCTCACTTCACAGAGAGAGAGAGAGAGAAAGAGAAAAGAAAGGAAAATGAAACTCTCGGCGTTGCAACAGATGAGCAACATGAACCGCCGTAACAACAGCTTCAGAGGCTCAGCGCCGTTAGATTCGTCATCAGACGGTTCGATCAAGTCCCCCTCAGCTATATTCTGGCTAATCCTCCACGGTCTCTGTTGCCTTATTAGCCTTGTCCTTGGCTACCGCTTCTCTCGCCTTGTCTTCTTCTTTCTGTTCTCTACCTCCGCCACTAACCTCTACACGTCGCCGTTTCGCTCCGCCACCGACCTCTCCCAAACCCTCAACTTCCGCCCCAGTCCAATCGTCAATCCCGAATTGCCTTTCAACAGAACCGCCGCGACCACCACCACTACCGCCGCCGCCACTACCTCCAGCAGCCGGGTCGTGGTCGGTCGCCACGGGATCCGAATCCGGCCGTGGCCGCACCCGAACCCGGACGAGGTCATGAAGGCGCATCGGATCATCGAGCGGGTCCAGATGGAGCAGAGGCTCCAGTTCGGAGTCAAGAACCCTAAGACCGTCATTGCGGTCACTCCTACCTACGTGCGGACTTTCCAGACTCTGCATTTGACTGGCGTGATGCACTCGCTCATGCTGGTTCCGTACGATCTCGTCTGGATCGTCGTGGAGGCTGGTGGAGTCACCAACGAGACCTCTTCGGTTCTCGCCAAGTCCGGGCTTAGGATTATCCATGTCGGTTTCGATAAGCGAATGCCGAATTCGTGGGAAGGTCGCCACCGTTTGGAGACGAAAATGCGCCTACACGCTTTGAGGTCAAATTCTTCTGACTCTGCTTCTTGTTTTGTTTTGGTTTACTTTTCTGTGAAATTTAATTAAAATTTTTGAATGTTAAGTTAGGATAGAGAGTGTGAATTTGAATTGGTTCGTGTGTGTGTGTGTGTGATGGAACAGAATTGTGAAAGAGGAGAAGATGGATGGGATTGTGATGTTTGCTGATGATAGTAATATGCATAGTTCGGAGCTTTTTGATGAGATTCAGAATGTGAAATGGGTAGGTGCTGTTTCTGTTGGGATACTTGCTCATTCGAGTGAAACGGATGAGTCATCGGTTTCAGTGATTGAGAAAAAGGAGAATGGGGAGAACCCGTCGATGCCAGTTCAAGGTCCGGCTTGTAATGCATCCAATCAGTTGGTTGGTTGGCATACATTTAATTCCATACCGTATGCGGGGAAGAGTGCTACTTACATTGGTGACAGGGCGATTGTGTTGCCCCGGAAGCTTGAATGGGCTGGGTTTGTGTTGAATTCCCGATTGTTTTGGAAGGACGCTGAAGAAAAGCCAGAGTTGGTTAAGGATCTGGATTCGTTAGATGGGGTTGATGAGGATATAGAGAGTCCATTGTCTCTACTGAAGGACATTTCTGTGGTGGAGCCGCTTGGAAGCTGTGGACGCCAAGTCTTGCTGTGGTGGCTCCGTGTTGAAGCTCGTGCTGATAGCAAATTTCCTTCTGGGTGAGTCTTTTTTATCTTTTGCTATTGCTATTTAATATCTACTTTGATAAGTATAAAAATCTGATTTGTGTAAGAAATGCAGAGTCATTTGAGGTTTTGATGGTGCTTCTTTCTCATGGTGTTAGAAATGCTACCCATCATCGAGTGTTGTGATATGCTTGCCTGCTGTCACATTTTATGCATGTTGGAGTTGTCTCTATGCATGCATGTTGGAATTGTCTTTATCTGACCATTGATGACTATCCTTTCTAATAGTTTGACACTTTGATTAATTGAAATGATATGATCAGACTAATCTTTTTAACAGTTCGTTTGTGAGAGGGGGAAGGAATGGATTGAAAGGGATTTTGTAAAGACTATTCCATCCATTCCCATGTTTGAAAATTTAATAGGAAGGAATGGAATGGCTATGAGGGAATTATGCTCATTCCATTTCCTTAGGTTTGAGGGTAAAAAATACAAATAAAAGGTGAATGGTATAATGGTAAAACTTCATATTTCTTTCTTTTTATTCCTCATTTTATAAACTCCCAAACAGACTAGAGTAAATACACCATGTTCCATTCCATTTTTAAAAAAAAAAAACTCTCAAACAGTAAAAATTTCTTTACTGACCTTTGTATAAATTGAAATCAGAATGCTAATTGAAAGTCATCGACTGCCTAGTTTTTTTCTTAAATTTAGTTTTTATTATTGGAACACCATAATCTCAAGGTCATGTGATTATTGCCTAATCTTAGACATCAAGATGAAAGTGTTTGAGCAAAAAACAAAAAGAAAAATCTAGGTGGAGTCAAGCTGAACGAAAACCAAATATCATTCCAAGCGCTGCCCTGTTAGAATTTTGTAGTGTACACATTATTAAAAGAATGTACTGATTGGAATTGGTCTATGGCATGAGAATTAGGCATCAAGTGGGCACCTTTTTTCCCTTTATTGCTTTTGTGCCTTAAGTTCCTATAATCTGCAGGAATTGCAGTTTGAGTAACATAATTTGTTCACTTATGCTTGTTAAAATTTAGTGCACTAGAATATAGCTTATGCACAACATTCTAACTCATAGAAGATGAACCTATTTTTCAAAATAAAAGATCTTATCAAGAGGGTAGACACAGTTGCTAATGTGGTACTAACCTTTTTCAGATTGTCTCATCTTTTTGACTAATTATTCTTCAGAATGCTTGTAGCAACTTCTTCTTGAACTTGTGCATCTCATATAATTCTATTGATAGACTTTTGCTGTGTTACATTGTCTCTTTGATTTATTGAGCAATACTCTGTACTGATTATTGGCATGTCAGTTATAATGATACATCAGCTGTGTCCATGTGTTATGTAATGAACAAACTTTGGGTTCCTTGATGTGTAAATTCGGATATTGATGATTGGGTTGCTAGATTTTTTTATATATATATATATATATATTATTATTATTATTTTGTGTGTGTGTGTGTTTAGGGGTTTGAGGTCTTTGATGATGGTTGTTGATGAGAAATGAAAGTTAGGGTTTGATGGTAAATGGGTTTAGGGTTTTGGTTGCATGAGAATAATGTTGAGTTGTATGGCTTGTGACTTCTTTGAGAGAGTCACCTTCTCCAATGGAGACTTCTTTTAGGGAGCCTCCATGTTCAAGCAAGACTAACAATAGTCTAAGTAACAACAAGTTCATTCTCCTACATACCAAATGAGGCTTACATGGGTCGATTCATACAACTCATGTTTAATTCTGTTGGTCACACATGGCTCACTCCTATTGGTTGGCCATTCTAACACATGCTAAATGTGGGTAATTGCGTATGTTTTTGAAAAAGAGAGTCAAATGAGGCTCCTAACTGATCCTAACAAACATGCATGTGCTAGAATTAACTAACTCTAACTAACTTTGACAAAATGAACTCAATTACATTCAAATCTTGAATTAGCCCTAATCTGAACACTAGCTCGACTAACTCAGCTGCAGACACGTCTAGAGACTTGAGGGAGCCGTTGTTGAAATTTGGGACCCATCTGAGCCTCAAGTGCCAATTGAGGTGCTACTTCAAATACCGTTTGCTGCTGTCTGACTGCTAGATTGCAGTTTTGCCTAGGGTTACACTGCTGAACAGCAGTTGTGCCCAGGGTTGCTGCTGATTTTTTCTTATTTTCACTTCTAACAGGTTACTCCTGTAACTATTCACTTCAAAATCAGTTAAAAAAATTCTTGCCATTAATTTGTGTCTAGGGTTGTATCTAGAAGTTTCCTTTCTACATACATTATGAACATAAATATCATGAAACTCATAAATGTGTGCACACATGTAATTCTAAAAATCATCAATGGTTAAAGGTATATCATAAAAAACATGCTATGTATGTTCCTTCATAATACACTTACAAACTGAATTATGCTTCCATGTCCTTTCCAATTTTACGTGTGTTACTTATTCTGTCTCAAACCATACTGGAAGTTGTCAAGTTCAATTCTCTATGTTTTTGTATGTGTCTAGCTTCTAGTTGACGCAGGACAAAAGTATTCCAACAATAAATTTAAAGAATAGAAATATAAAGGATAGAACCTATGAGTCAGCACCTAGGTTAGCTTGGATAATCTTTTACTAGTTGCATGTCCTGTATTCTCTGCAATTTCTATTTGTTACTTCTTTAAAAAGACTTCTACCCGATATTACAATAGCCCCTTCCTGTTCTATCAATCCTCCATCACATTAGAGCATTTAACAGCCATCCCACTACCTTTTATTTGCAAGACTTCCCCTCTGCCTAATTCTAAAGGCTGTCCTACTTCACAGTTCACATCCTTTCTTGACCATGAACATATCCACTAGAACTTATATATTGAAGCAGAAACAAGTGGCCTTGCTTTTAAATCCCCTCTGTTACTTCTTCTTCTTTTCTTTTCCTTTTTTTTTTGGTTATAAAAAGAAAATATTTGCTAAGTAATTGGTTGTCAGTTGGGTATGTGAATGTTGTAACATGTCAAGGCCTACAATGAATCAAGACTTGATATAGCCTTAATTCCTACACAACACACAAAGGGCTATGTTTAGTTTTAGTTAATTGAAAACTACTATTGCCTGATGTTAATAGAGAGAGGCATTTTTAGGATAAAGATGAATTGAGCCTATTCATTAATTTCAGAGAAAAATCATTTTGAATCAGCATATCACTATCCAGTGGAGCGGTTTTAAATGAGCCCCAACCATCCTATCACATCAGATGCAAGAAACGTTATGGCCTATTCATTCTTGTTATGGCTTAGTTTATGGCCATCATATTACTTTCTAACATATCACTATCCAGTGGAGTGGTTTTAGATGAGCCCCAACCATCCTATCACATCAGATGCAAGAGACTTTATGACCTATCCATTCTTGTTTTGGTCTAGTTTAAGGCGTTCATATTGTTTCAGATGCATTTCAGCATATGGGGTCCACAAAGTTTAGACCATGGCCAGATGAGCCCCTCTCTTGGTCTCCCCCACTAGTTATCTGGGGGAGAAAAAGAAAAAAAGAGGACTCAATGTTTTAAGTTTTCCAGCATATACATAAACTAGGCAGTATAGAGAGAGAGAGAGAGAGAGAGAGAGAAGGGGGAGGGAGGAGAGATTTAGTGGTTAATGAAGGAGTGGTGTGGGAAATTTCAATAAATCAATCCATTTATATTTGGCTTGTGGTGGTGATGATGTCCCCTTATTACACCCAATATAGCGTTCAAAGGTTATTTGTTTATTCACATTAGCTGGCCCCACACCCCTTTTAAATTTTCGTTCTTTTCCTGTGTTCGCTAGGTTTAAGATATTGCAACCATAAGCAAACACATTTCCACTTCTTCCAAACTTGGTGCACATTCTAGGATTGATTCTAAGACCTCCCACATGAGGTGATGGATCGTGATGCTACTTGGCCATCTGAAATAGAGTCCTTTCACAACTTATATTGTGTTTGTATAGCTTTGTACTTCTTTCGCCTTTGATGCTTCCAGAAGTCAATATAATTAGCATTCATCAATTGTGTGACTTCTGGATTTCTGTGTCTATCTTTTTCCGTTGAAGTCAGTGTTCAACATTTTGGTCATCCTGAGGAGACATTGTATTCTCAATGTATGGGTCTGCAATATAAATAAGATCAAAGCCATCAATTATGGTTCTCGTTGTATTCTGCTTTGTCAAACCTGCTCTAATCAGATCTATATTTTCATTTCCAAATTTTGTTTACTGGATAAGTTGTACTTCATTAATAACATTTATTGAATTTGTTTATGTTGTATTCAGATGGATAGTTGACCCTCCTTTGGAGATCACTGTCCCATCAAAACGTACACCATGGCCAGATGCCCCTCCTGAACTCCCATCTAACGAAAAAGTAGTGGTTGGTGTCCAAGAGCACACTGTGAAGCATTCTCCAAAGACTCGAACACCCAGATCTAAACGCAGTTCGAGAAGTAAGAGAAAGCATGACACAAAAATAGTAGACACACAGCTCCCTGTGAGGCATTCTGAACAAAATTGAAAGATTAGCCGGGGACATCTGAGATATATATAAGTGCTGTGTGAATTTGAAACTACTGGCCTTCATGTGAAAATCGACAAAGCAGAAAATCAAATGGTATTACAGAATTCATTTGGGAGGTCACCAGTGACAGTGGGCCGGTCACACTGTTCAGTTTGAATTTCACCTAAGTTTCGGGCTTCTTTTTTTTTTTTTTCCTTTATTTTCTATTGGGGTGGTTGATATTCTAGCCTCATGATAGTGGGGATTTTCTGTGGATCCTGAATCCCTGATTCGTCTGATGCCTTGCAGAAAGCTTGTATCCAATACTAATAGGCTTCGAATTTTATACAGAATCTTCTAAATAGGAATTATAGAGTTGCCTTCAGTTGGATTTCTTAGAAACGATACCAAATGTAATAAAATCTTTATTCATTGCAAAACATTATTATCTTGATTGTGCTTGAAACAACATGACTGGACTACACAAACAGCTCCCCCGACCGAATTTCCACAGATCGATCTCCCTCAAGTCTCTAATGAACAAACCCTTTCAAAGGGTGGCTCAATAATAATTGCACACTTATTTTTATTAAGTACACAAACTTTATCCTAATTTTTCATTGAATTGTGTACAAGTTACATGGATGTGAAGACAAGAACTTCATTTGGGGCATTGCGATAGTGGTGTATTCCAGTTCCAGAAAAGGTTATGATGAAAATGAAATGAAACATACAGGCTTGAGGCCACAGTTCAGGAATTTAGAGAGATGAGGGTAAAAGGATACAGTGGCTAGTTTTAGAGAATGGCTCAAATTTGGTGCTATGTTTCGCATAAGTCATAACCTCTCCGCTAGCACCCGGCAACAGGGTTCCTGTGTTTGTGGTCCTGGAGGAAGCATTTCTGTACTGTGCACAAGTTTCCAAAGGGAACGCAAAAAAATTCTGTGGCCGTGAACTGAATTGTGGGTTGGCCAACCCACTGTAAATGGAGAAAGTATATTATGAGGGTTTTTTTTTTTTTTTGGTGGTAAAAAAAAAAAAAAAAAAGAAGTTTAGTAGGGGAGGGTGGCAACCGCTACGCACGTCGGACAATATGAAGCAGGATAAGTACCAATGTGGCGACTAGAATTAATACCAAAGAAATATGAGTTGGGAGTAATACTTATGAGACACGGCTCTCACATTTCACTTTGCATGAGGTATTTATTCTAGTAAATTAGAGCAATAGATAATTTTTAGGGTAAAATGCAAAAACCATCATTTAGGGTTAATTCTAATTAAGTACTACCAAAAATTTTCAAAAGTATTTAAGCACAGAAAACTATCAATACTATTTGACAGTTTGTGGATTTCGTGGGTGACCATAAATTATAATATATAACACTGACTGACTGTTAGTGTTAGTTGGATCTAACTTTCAAAGGGAAGATGGATCATGAAAATGCCTTATCAAGACTCGTTTAAGTTATCATTATTTATTAGGTTATCGGCTGAAGAAGCTTGTCAGCTTGTGGCCGGTGCAGTACTGTAGAATACGAGACCAATGTGCCAACCGATAAGGAAGGATATTTCTTAGAGTTAGAGCTGGGCACTATTTTTTCTTTAAATTTTTTTGTGAAGACTAGAGAGCTGAAACTATTATAAAAATCAAATTGGAAATTACAGGAGCATGAGTTGTACTCGTAAACCTGTTTCCTATTCATATCAATGTGGAAGTGATGACTTTAGGATTAACACATTTTCGCAAATCTCATTTTTGGATAATACTATTTTTATAACTTAATTTCTCTCTATAATTTAGTACATCGTTTTTTTTTTTTTTTTTTTTTTTTATAGTAAATTGCGTGATTCACCTAGCTATAAGAATACTCTACTTTAATAATTAGTTCAAGTTGGATTCAACAATTTGTAAGCCACTTGTTCATCATTTTCTTAATGAAAAATTATATTCATCACAAACATTAGGTTGTATTAATTGTTCAAATTAAAAATACCATGGACTAAATTGACAATGATTGTCTCATGTTATAAAATTTTAAGGGTAGGATTTGTTTAAATCTTAAGAGTTTATAAAGAGTTTTGCTAATTTTTTTGCGGGTATATAGAAATAGTACATAAAATATTACTATACTAGTATTTGATAGAATAGTGCATGAATATGGCTTAGGAATGAGAATACTATTTGATAGAAATAAACACACAAACCTAACCATTTCCAATTAGCGATTTTAGCAGCAATTCTAAATCAGTTTATGTCCATCCTAAATCAAATCCAATATATCTGTTTTCCCACTATAATAAACTCTGGAATTAAAACGTACCATTTAAAAAAAAAAAAAGAAAAAACTTTGTTGGAATACTTTACTACTTAAATCTGGTTCCACTACTATAGTTTAAGGGATTGTCTGGCTGTGTTTGGGAATTATCACAAAAGAGCTTTAAGAGATTTCTAAATAATTAAAAAAATAAAAAATTTAAAGCTGGGGGAAATGGCTTTTTTTTTTTTGGAATTTTAAATCAGAATTCGCTATCTTCTCAACTCTCAACCAGAAAAAAAAAAAATCATTAATCATTATAATTTTTTAATAGCTTAAAGTGTTAATGAACTTTCCAACCCAATTAAAGCTCTATGTTGTAAAAGCTGAAAAGCTATATTTCCCACAGCACTATCAAATAAACACTAAAGTATCAATATCCTTGATATAATTCAAAAGTCTTCTTCTCCAAACTGACTATTAGCTGATTTGTTTAAAAAAGATTACGTAATATAAGAAATAACTTCAAGCAAAAAGTCAATTTTTAATCTCACTTTTAAGCAAATAAGCTGTCAAATTCACAGCATTGGCTAATTTTAGATCCTTTATTGTTTTGTTTTTCATTTGGCTGTCTTTCATGTTCTTTATTCAAACTTTGTAATTAAATGTTATAAGTGGTAAATGGTCCTCTTTTGTGACCTTGAAGTCAGCATTCCACTTTCCTCCATTCCCCATTGGTTTTTGCTTAGGCAAGAAGGAGAAGGGGATGGTCACTTCCTCTTGAGTCCTCTTCTCATTCAGTTACTCCTTTGGCAAGTAATCAATTATGAATGCACAGAGCTTTCAGACATTTTAATCGAATTTTATCGCGTACACATTTCATTTGAATTTGAATAATTTAATAAAACACTCTTTTCACATATATTTTTTTATTATTTTATATGATAAATTATGATAATCGGTCTATATTTTCATACTCAATAAACTGTCTACCATTTTTATATAAATAATAAACTCTTTTTTTTTTTTTTTTTTTTCATCACTTAAAAATCTATTACATTCGGATTGTGGTAAAGTTGTGGGGCAAATTTTTATTATTATTTTTCTTCTTGTCATTCCGTATTTAAAGCCAACTTGCACTTTTCTCTTTCGGCCATCCTTTTTCTTTTCTTTGCCTCAACGGCCATACAGTGGCACGGAGTTCAAGTTGACTGGCAGGTTTCAGGAAATCCTTACCTGTGATGTAAGAAATCTTTTACTAATATATTTTACGTGGCAAAATATTATTAGCGAAAACAATGGGCTTTCACTTGCTTTCCTGACCCAATTCCTCATTATTGGGGCTCTGTTTTAAACTGGAACTATTGCAAGTCCCAACTGCCAAGGGACTCGAGTTGGTGTTCTATTCCTAGTGACTAAACGAAGAACCATCAGGCCACATGGTGTGGCAGTTCTGCTCATGTTCCTAGGAGTTAGGTCCCGTATCTCTTTCTCTCATTATTTTTTAGAATAATTATTGGGATTTACATCCGTTGCCAATTTCACAACATTAGTTAAATTTAAGTCGGTTTGAATATAATTTATTTTGTTAAAAATTAAAAAAATTTTAATAAATTTTTTTAAAATATATGAACAGTAAGCCACTAGGACTCAATTTTAAAAGTTCTTTTTAATAAAGTATTTACGAGTCCCATAAATAGTACACAAAACTTATTGAAAAAACACAATTTTGATTTCTCTTTTTACATGGGGCCCACAATGCACATAAAACGCTCTTCTTTAAAAAAAAACAAAAAACAAAACAAAACGTGAAACACAAACGTTGTGCTTTTCAGCACTATCCAAACGAAGGCTTAATGGTGAGTGATTAAGTAGTGAATAATTTCTGCTCACTTATACGAGGAGGTATATCATATATCGAATGCATAGATATATGTTTCATCCCTCTTATATGAAGGTAGACCTCATGTATGGGGTACACCTCCATGTGTGGGGAAGAAACATGCATTCGATGCATGATATATTTTCTCCACTTATATAGACCCATCACTTTTAGTAAATTATTCATAATTGTACAAGTTAGTAAATTGTGAAATTAAGTGTGATTTTTTTTTTAAGAATATTAAGTATTTTTAACACATATGAGGAGTTGACATTTCTTAATACTAAATATGATATTCATTTATCACATTACTAAAATGGTACAAATGCTAAGAGTTTAATTGGTTGGCATTTCTTGATAGTTTAATTCAAATCCCACTTCCTCCGAGTTAAAAAAAAAAAAAAAAAAAAAAGGCAACACCAATAATATCCTTGACACATAAATTTGTAATTTATTAAAAGTAAAATATGTAGTTGCTTTAGTATTTTACATACGTAAGAACACTCGTTGTAAGTGACGGCAAAAGATAGTATAAGATGTCAAACTTGTATAAAATATATAGAATTTTTTTTTTCTTTTTTAAAAGTTAGTTTTTATCGCCAAAAAAAAAAAAAAAAAAAATACACAAATTCACGAGAATGCTCATGTAACAAAATAGTTACGTGCCAAGAGTGACTTCCTCTAATAATTAATGCCTCTTGTTTATTTATTTATTATTAATTTATTTTTTTTGATAAAGTTGATAAATTATTACTCCTTCCATTTTACTTTTTTATCCTCTATTCTATTTTGAGTTGTTCTAAAATATTGTCTCATTTCTAAAAATAAAAGTCATTAATTTACTAATATTTTTATTATATCCTATTAATTTACTAATTTAATTTTTTAATAAATTTTTTTAAAGGTAATTTTTAAAACTTATTCATTTTTACATCATGAACCAATCCTGAATATTTTATACCAATTCATTTTCCTATCTACTTTTTGCTTTTTGCCTTTTTGGTGAGAAGTTCCGTTTCTATATAAACTCAACCCCCCTCCCCACATTTCATAAACAACACATCTCATTTTCTTTTTATTGGGGAAAAAAAAAAACATGGCCACCAACCTTTCCTCTTCTAGCTTGACAACCATGTCCATAGCCATAGCCACCCTTCTCTTCCTCTCCTTCGTTTCCTCATCATATGCCTCTGACATGTCCATCATATCAACTTCAACTTCAGCTTCGCGAAGCGACGCAGAGGTGAAGGAAATCTTTCAGTCGTGGCTCGTAAAGCATGGAAAAGTGTACAACGGGATTGGAGAGAACGACAAGAGGTTTGAGATCTTCAAGGAGAACCTGAGGTTCATTGACGAGCACAACTCTCAGGCTTGCACATACAAAGTTGGGTTGAACAAGTTTGCCGATTTAACCAACGAGGAGTACCGTGCCAAGTATTTGGGCACCAGGTCCGACCCTAAGAGAAGGGTCATGAAGTCAAAGAACCCAAGCCGGCGTTACGTTCCTAACGCCGGTGAAACGTTGCCTCACTCCGTTGATTGGAGGATGAAAGGTGCTGTTAGTCCGATCAAAGATCAAGGAAGTTGTGGTTAGTATATTTTACCTTTAAAAAAAGAATATATATATATATATATATATTTATTTTTATATGTTCATATATTTTGTAGCTGAAGCTGTAGATCAGCTCAGTTTGACCAAAGTGACCTAACATAGGATTGTTTTGTTTCACCTTTTGGCGTTTATGTGGGGCTGTTTGGTAACTTTGTTATTTATGTAATTGTTTTTAATTTTTTTTCATGTTTACTTTTTATTATTTTAATAATTTGGGTAAAAGGAAAGAGAAGAAAAAGCCTGCAAATTACTGAGTCTAGACTTGTCGGCCGAAAGTGGACTAGTAGAGTTTCTTTTTGGTAAATTGACTGGTAGATTTGGAGCATACGTTATAGGAGTTAGATAGAACCTCTAGATTCCATTTCGGTTTCTTACAGGTCACGCCAAAATAGAATATTGAATTAAACAAGCAAACGGCAGGTATGTCCAAAGTCAGATAAGGGAAAGCCTTTCTGTCAAATATATTGACATTGTTATATAAGATTAGTTTAATATTGGTCACATATATTTTTTTCTTTCTATCCTTCTTAAAAAAAAAAAAAAAAAAAATCTATCAGAATATATATAATACATCTTTGATATTTGCTTAATTAACATTTCATTTTAACTAATGCTAATATTATTTTTCATATTCTTCATTTTTTTATTTTTTTAGTTTCAAAAAATAAAATTGTGCAACTTTTGTAAATCAGACATTCGTTTATAATGATATTGAGAGTAGCACAGTTATATTTATCACCACCTCAGTTTGTAATGAAATTGGAGTAGCTTTTACTTTTCTCAATCTGTAAATGAATGAACCAGTACAGAACCGCAAGCAGTTGAATATGCTGTGTTTATTGCTGGTGCGCAGGAAGTTGCTGGGCGTTTTCAACAGTGGCGGCAGTTGAAGGCATAAACCAAATCGTCACCGGTGAACTAATCTCTCTATCGGAACAAGAACTTGTGGACTGTGACAGAGAGTACAATGGTGGATGCAATGGAGGTCTCATGGATTATGCCTTCGATTTCATTAAGAAAAACGGTGGCATGGACACCGAGTCTGACTACCCTTACCTAGGCGTTGACAGCAAATGCGACGCGACCAAGGTTTGTATCAAACTGCTCAATTTTCTCATGCATCGAATCAGATTGATTCAATTTACTACGTAGGAACATCTATCTGTTTTAGGGTAATCTTGAATTCTAATTATAATTTGGTATTGTGTGTTGGGTTTTTGCAGAAGAATGTTAAGGTTGTTAGTATTGATGGGTACGAGGATGTTCCACCCTTTGATGAGAATGCTTTGAAAAAGGCTGTGGCACATCAGCCTGTGAGTGTTGCAATTGAAGCCAGTGGCATGGCTCTTCAGCTCTATGATTCGGTAAGCTGACTAGTATTTCTGTGTTTTTCCTGTATTTGATTTTACTACATAAACTTGGTTTTAGAATTTAGAGGCATACTTGTCAGCTACTCAAGGAATTGGCTTTATCCATTTTTGGTTCTATAATTGAGTAGTATCATAAATTTTTCTTTTGAGATTACTTTATTTATGCCCAATGTTCTTTGTTGCTAGGTATCCATTGCCCCCTAATCTACTCTATATGTGCACTGAAGTAATACTTATTTTCCTTCAAAAAATTTCAGGGTGTATTTACTGGTGAATGTGGCTCAGCACTAGACCATGGTGTGGTTGCTGTTGGATATGGCACAGAGAATGGTGTGGATTACTGGCTTGTGAGGAACTCATGGGGAACCAACTGGGGTGAGAATGGATACATCAAGGTCCAGCGCAATGTGTTTGAGACATATACTGGCAAGTGTGGAATTCTAATGGAAGCCTCTTACCCAGTCAAGAATGGCCAAAACCCAAGCAAGGCTTTTTGGGCCTTTGAAAGCGCTGTTGAGATAATCAGCAGTGCTTGAAGTTTCTTCTTGGATATTTTTGGGCCAGGGAAGAGAAACAGTGTTAAAGGTGCATGAAAGTGATGCTTCTGTTTGATAACCCATTAAATCCGGTCATGGTTGATAGTCGTATTATGCCCTTTATTTCTTGGCCTAAAGTTACGAAAGGATGACCGGAGTACTGTCATTTATTTGAAAAATATGACCGTTGTTGTACATAGTATTTAATATTGTCGCAATTGCATCCCAAAAATTGATGACATTGTAGTTCAATGTCATTTGCTTTGCAATGTAAGTCTGAATTCCCACCAGGGACTTGAAATGAAATGGATCTGTTACTATCTGCAAATGTTTTATTGTTAGCTAAAGAGTTTTATTTCATATGTGACCACATTTACAATCTAAAATACTCCTGGTTATGGATCACACGCTAATGGGAACACTATTGGAAATACTTAATACCATAAGATCTTTCATCCTTCCAACTCAATGAAATAATTTTTCTAAAAGACTAATGTAACAAGAATAATCCTTGGATTAGGCTGTCAATGCTGCCACCAGAGAGAGAATAGGAGGAGATGAAGTCATGAAACCTCTGTGCTTTTTCACTAATTATAATTTGTAGATGTCAGTTGATTTTTTCCTGTCTAAATAAATTATGAGATTGATTAAGAGGGAAAGGAGCCCAAAGAGACCGGCCCATCTCTAACAAAAGGCAAGGGAGAGATGGGGTAAGGCCCATGGACAGTACAAGAATGGACTTAAGTGTTCGAACTTTGAAGTTCTATTCTCATCAATTCTAAAACACCAATTAAACCCACTCCCATCACCCCCAGAACCAAAGCTTGCTCTTGATATAAACCTGCAAAATCCTATTTCTTAACAGACATTTTTGGCCCATTTAAAGTCATAATTGGTACCTTTTTATAAACTACAAAGTTGTACTCCATTAATTGGACACTACAAAATCCTATTTCCTAACAGACGTTTTAGGCCCATTTAGAGTCATAATGGGGACATTTTATAGACTACAAAGTTGTATTCCGTTAATTGGACACTTGAGTTAAAAGTTATGTTCAAAGTACCATTTGTAGGTTGGAATCCTAATTCAAAATGAACTTGGATTTAGTGCAAATTTCTTTTGATTCATTTTTCTAATTGGACTCAAATTTAATTGGGTTGGCTTACTTTTAAGTTTTTAACTTTATTATGGCACTTGTAAAAGTAAAGTCCTTTAGCCTTCTTCTTTGCACAAATTTACTCATTTAATTCCATTTTCCTACAAAAGACATTCACGCATTAAAATCCAATTAAACATGAAATTAATTATTCAACATTATTACAAAACCAAATATAAAATGTATGAATTAACTCAAAATAAGTATGATAATACTTTCTAATAATGATATAAATATGCAAAATTAAGTTATTATCATTGATCCCAAAAAACACTATGAAAACACAAAATTGCAAAACAACCCTAGGTGTTTTTTGGTTCCCAAACAAACTCTCTCTCTTTCTCTCTCAACTGAATGGGAGAGAGGAGCAGAGTGAGTATGTAACAACGTCAAATTTATAGAAAAGAATATGAAAAAAAATGTATTTAAAAAAAAAAAAAAAAAAAAAAGGATTGCAGGAAGAGTAGCTGGAACTTGTGGAAGGTGTATAATAAGTCAAGAAACTGATCTTAAAAAAAAAAAAAAAAAAAAAAAAAGAAAAAAAAAAAGAAAAGAGGAAGGAGACAGATTAAAGGAGAGTAATAATAAGGTGTAAATAATAGGAAGAAAATAGTCTAAAAAGGCAGGAAAATGATTGAAGACACTTTGGTTGATATGGCATTCTAGAATATTGTATAGATATAGCACACCCCAAACACACCTGAAACAAAGTTTAACATTTTCTTTAGGTGGGTCAACCTCAACAATGTCTTTGACAAGTTGCAATAATTACGTTCACGTCTGGGAAACTAACCTTTGTATAATAATTTTTTCTTTTATATAAACATAGATCACGTTTATTTTATTTTCTATAGAATAAAATATTCATAGATCAAGTTGCTAACCATAAGTTTCACAACAAAGATATATTAACAAAAAAATAGAAAAAGAAAAAAGATTTAAAAACTTGAACGTAAAGAAGTCGTCACATTGAGTTATTAATGTTGGGCATGGAGTTTAGTCGTATTTAATTCGGATTATATCCCTTTTTAGCTCATTGTGAATCTTTTATGTGGGAAAGATAGACCGTTATTTCATGTTATAATTTTATATTTTTTTTTGATATATATAGAAAAATTATACTGCTCACATCTTCTATTTTTCCCTTTGAACAGTAAAATCACTACAATTTTGTGGACATAATATTATCTTGTATGATTGTTTTCTTTAGGGCATATTTTTCTCAATTTTTTTGCATTTCAATGATTTAGAAATTTCGTGTATATTTCATACAACTAATATCTTATCTAAAGCCTAATCTTCAATTTGAGACTTTCATAATATAATTTGGAACATTGCCTTTTGAAATCCGGATCTGATCTTGTATATACTAAGAACAAGCCTTAAAAGTATACACAACTAAAAGTTCTCTAGCAATTGCTATTCGCTATTCCAAACCAAAGCGGTCCACCATGGCACCATCCATGTGGGCAGCGCATTCCATTCAAGTGAATTAAAGTATCAAATAAATATATTGCTAAATCCTTTTGTTCACATCATGATGTTGGGCTCCATTTTCTTTACTTCGGAGTCAAAATTCCCATGGAAAAATAAAGCATATCTATCGTGCTTTTGTTACTTGCGAGGCATCTTTTTTAGGCCTATCCAAACCAAACACTGAGAATAGCATTCATTCTACACCCAAAAAATGGTTGCTGTGTTCAACAAGGAGCTCTTGAGCTGGTACCTAATCACCCTCAAGCTCAGAGAAGCTGTAGAATCTGGGGTAGCAACAACATCTACTACCACACCATCTATAGAATTTCCAGAACAAACTCAGCATCTGCTGCAGAAACAGCAGCAGGAACAATCAGAATCAATTCAAATTGTCATAAGAAATGATGGTGAAAATTGTGAAGAGGTAGAAAATCCACCAGATTCTGAATGGGTGATCTCCATCAAAGAAAAACTTGAGCAAGCTAGTCAAGATGATGCAGCAAGTTCATGGGCAAAGCTGTGCATCTACAGAGTCCCCCATTACCTACGAGAAGGCGATAACAAAGCTTATGTCCCCCAGATTGTCTCTGTAGGACCTTATCATCATGGCAAGAGACGCCTACGCCAAATGGATCGCCATAAATGGCGTGCCCTTCAACATGTTCTTAAGCGTACTAATCATAACATAAATCTCTATCTTGATGCTGTGAAGGAACTTGAGGAAAGAGCTCGTGCCTGTTACGAAGGGCCATCAATTACTAGTCTTGGCAGCAATGAATTTGTTGAAATGATGGTGCTTGATGGTTGTTTTGTGATTGAGCTCTTTCGAGGTGCTGCTCAAGGATTCAAGCAACTGGGTTATCCTCGAAACGACCCCATCTTTGCAATGCGTGGATCAATACATTCAATTCAGCGAGACATGATAATGCTAGAGAATCAGCTTCCACTCTTTATACTTGATCTCCTTCTTGGACTACAGTTAGGTAATCCAGACCAGAAAGGACTTGTAGCCAAGCTAGCACTCCAATTCTTTGACCCGTTAACGCCAACAGATGAGCCATTATCAAAGAGTTACAGGAGCAAATTGGAGTCATCACTTGGCTATGAGACCACCTTTGACCCTTTATCAGATCAAGGTGGCCTTCATTGCCTTGATGTTTTCCGAAGAAGTCTCTTGCAAATAGGGCCTCAACTGGAACCTAGGATTTGGATCAAGAGATGGTCACATAATCGTGTTGCAGATAAACGTAGGCAACAGTTAATACATTGTGTTACAGAACTCAAAGAGGCCGGAATCAAGTTCAAGAAAAGGAAGACAGATCGCTTCTGGGACATAAAATTCAAGAATGGAATTCTCTATATTCCAAGGCTCTTGATCCATGATGGTACCAAGTCACTTTTTCTAAACCTTATTGCCTTTGAACAGTGTCATCTTGATTGTGGCAATGGCATTACCTCATATGTGGTGTTCATGGACAACTTGATCAACTCTCATCAGGATGTGGGTCACCTTCATTACCATGGAATAATTGAGCACTGGCTTGGCAGTGATGCTGAAGTTGCTGACCTCTTCAACCGCCTATGTCAAGAGGTGGTTTTCGACATGAACGACAGTTACCTTTCCGAATTGTCCGAGGATGTGAACCGGTACTATGACCATAAGTGGAATGCTTGGTGTGCGAGTTTAAGGCATAACTATTTCAGCAATCCCTGGGCGATTATCTCATTAGTTGCTGCTGTTTTCTTGTTGCTGCTTACTTTTACACAGACCTTCTATGGAGTATATGGCTATTACAGGCCAAGCTGAATCCAGTATATCCAAGCTGGCAAGGTCTCTCTTTCTCTCTTTGGTTGAGTTTCAGTTTCAGAGTCCGTATGATACCCTGATGTTGCCCTTTTTTTTCCCTTTTTCTAGGGGACAAATGATTGAATATGTTTGTCTCAGTTTATACAGATATTTGCTGAAATCAAAGATTTAAAAATTGGATTGCAAATAAATTTCCACTAAGTTCCCAGCTATGTTTTACTTGTCTCTGGAAATTTAGAGGGATGATCGTGATTTATGAATTCCCAATAGCCAATAAATTCCCTGCTAGGCTTATAAATTCTTTCGCCCATGATCACGATTTTTTTTTTTTTTTTTAATTTTCTGTTGTAACTCAAATTCTAAAGAAAACAATAGCAATTTCCAATGCAAATATTCACACTATGTTTTGACGATTGCTCACATGTACACCATGGGTTATACAACAAAATCATGCTTTTCGGACATGTCCACGTGTATCTTCCTGTGTCTTATTAATAGAATACTGAATACTATATGAGCAAGCTAATTAAAATCTAGCTTAAACAGTTTATGTTTCTCTAAACTTACGATGTAATCAAAAGCAAAATTAAAGTGTGCAGTTGGATAAAAGGCTGGCCTGCTTGCATCTTTACTTTATTCGTTAACTCATATACTGACAGTCTAACACCACGAAATAGATTAACTGCAATTGATACACATCAGTGCAAAAACAAATTTCATGTTAACTCCTTAAAAAATGAACCTACTAATAAAGAAATGTGGGATTTGAGAACCTTCCATCGTTTGGTACCAAAGAGCTTTAAAAGAGAGACAAGCTGCAGCGAATTATTTGGCACAATAATTGTATGAAGAAATCACACTTTACTAAAGAAGAGTAGCAAATCATTACAGAACAGACCCCCCCACTCCAAGCAATTCTCTTCTACGTTTTTGTGTGTCAAATCCAGCAATTGATTGGCGACTAGCTGACTAAATTGATCAATCCGGTCATAGTTGATAGTCGTATATGTCCTCTTTTTCTTGGTCTAAACTACCGTAGGAAGACCGGGCGGGTATTGTGATTTACTTAAGTATGATCATTGTCGAACATAGTATTAATATTGTCGCAATTGCATCTCAAAAATTGATGGCAATGTAACGCAATGTCATTTGCTTTGCAAATTGCAATGTAAGTCTGAATTCCACCAGGGACTTGAAACGAAATGGATCTGTTACTGTCTGCAAATGTTTTATTGTTAGCTAAAGAGTTTTTTTTTCATACGTGACCAAATTTACAATCTAGAATACTTTTGGTTATTGATCACACGCTAATGAAATCAGTTTTCTAATGACTAATGTAACAAGAATAATCCTTGGATTAGGCTGTCAATGCTGCCACCGGGGAGAGAATTGGAGGAGATGAAGAAGTGTAATGAAATATCTGTGCTTTTTCATTAATTTATATGTCAAATGAGAAAATGTAACTTGATTTTTTCCTGTCTAAATAAATTATGAGATTGATTAAGAGGGAAAGGAGACCAAATGGACCAGCCCATTTCTAACAAAAGGCAAGGCTGCGATGGCGTAGGGCTCATGGACATTACAAGAATGGGCTAAAGTGTTTGAAGTTCTATTCTTATCAATTCTAAAACCCCGATTAAACCCATCACCCCCAGAACCAAATCGTGCTCTTGAATAGACCTACAAAATCCTATTTCTTTCCCCTCTTCCCCCAGCAACCTTACTCACAAATTCATATCATCCCTCTGTAATTTTGGAGCAAAAACATATGTCAGTTGATTCAGTTGGTAAAATTCTTTTAATATTTTAATAGAAAACTAAAAACTAAGATTAATTAACTTCTTGTGCTTTCTACCTCTCTACAACTTTAGTAGGGATATTCAAAAGTACTGTAGTAGAGGGATAGAAAGCACGAAAAGTAAACTACTTTTGACTATTGAGAAATCATTCCTTAGTTCTTACCAAGGGTGTCAATACCATACCGGAAGCTGTACTGGTTTGGCCAGTGGTACAATATATTTCGGATACCGGTCAATACCGTATATCGTTTCGGGTTTACCGCTATTTTATATATATAGATATATATGTATGTATGTATGTATGTGTGTATATTATAATAAATATAAAAGTTTACCATAAAATATTTCCTCAATTCAAAACTAATTATTCATGGTTTTAGACTTTAGTATCAATTAAAAGAAGAAAAAAAAACACAATATAAAATATAGAAAGTTTAAAAGTTACCATTGCATACTAAGAAAATAAATAATACTAATAAGTTAATGCAAATAAGTTACCATTCTGCCCTAACAAAAATTCAAAAATTACAAAACTTTAAAAAAAAAAAAAAAAAAAAATTTTTTCCGGTACTGGCCGATATTGCCTGAAATTGGCCGGTACGCCCGATACATGACCAGTACGGCCAGTATTTTTTCCGGTACGAAACAAGAGAGTTTATGTACTGGTATGTTTGCTGGTACGAAATATACCGGCCGGTACGGTACGAAATTAACTTCCTTGGTCCTTACGCTATTAATAAAGTACATAATATTAGTATACATTGTGTACTAGCATTGCTCTTTAAATAAAGTAATGTGCTTTGATTTTTTTTTTATTTTTTTGGATACAGTACTTGTTCCACGGCGCTTTAACCTTTATATTATGTTTGCATTAGTCGTGGGTTCACACGCAATATGTGAGAGTGCATAATTATTTTTAATTTGGTATATACTATAATATATTTTCTAAAATCTTCTAAAGATAATCTATGAGGATTAGTCCTCTTGAGAAGTAATAGGCTTATTTAGCCAAAGGCATATTCTAATCCATAACCATTTTCTCTTTCTTGATTGCATAGAAGCATCACTCATTTTATATTCTTTTTGTATCTCTCTCTACAAATGCAATACCTTCCTCAAGTATTTTCCATCTCTCTATCTCTACAAATGCATGTTTATATTTACATTTTATAAAAATCTTAATTACACATTTTTGTGTGTGCATATTTTAAGTGTGTTTTGTTAATATTAATTTTTTTAAGATGAACTGTATTCTTCTAACTTGTGTTTTGTCATAATAGGATACGTCTTCCTAGATTTTTCTTCCGTACAATTGAACTTTCTAAGTTTCAAATTTAAAGAATTTTTTTTAGAAGAATTTAAATGATATTTGGTTGCCCAATTTAAATACCATATTGGTGATTTGAAATCAAAAAATGGTTGGTCTCACTAAAAGTTTGTTAACGTGGATATTTTTTAAAACTTAACTTAAAATTGTGATCCAAAAAACATTGTGCAAACAAAAAATTGCAAAACAACTCTAGGGTGTTTTCTGGTTCTCTCTCTCTCAACTGAATGGGAAAGAGGAGCAAAGTGAGTAATGTCAAAATTATAGAAAAGAAGATGGGAAGAAGTCCAAAAAAGGATTGGAGGAAGAGTAACTAGAAAAGTAAGAGGGGAAGAGCTAAAAAATTGAGGAGATAAATTAAAGGAAAGTAGTTATAAGGTGTGGAATAATATGAAAGAAAGGAAAATTAATTAATTAATTAATTATTTATTTTTATGTAAGAAAATGATTGAAAACACTTGGTTGATATGGCATTATAGTATATTAATGTATAGAAAATGGACATTTAGTATCCGTTTGGATATTAATGATAACGTTGAGCGTCTACGTTTTGGCTTTTTTTATTTATTTAAGAAGCGTGTTTCTGTTTTTTTCAGTGGGTCTCGTACACTGTTCACGGAACCCACAAACCTCTTTTTTCACCAAAACTTTCATTAAAAATGAGTCCCATAGCATTTTTCATACATTTAAAAATTATTTTACTATAGTATTTTCAATTTTTAGCAAAATAAGCGGTATCCAAACACACCCTTAGCTTTTTTCACCAAAACTTTCATTAAAAATGAGTCCCATAGCATTTTTCATACATTTAAAAATTATTTTACTATAGTATTTTCAATTTTTAGCAAAATAAGCGGTATCCAAACACACTCTTAGTAGTGCACCCAAAACACTTGAAACAATGTTTAATTTCTTTTTAGGTGGGTCACCCTTAAAATGCCTTGCAAAGATGTAAATAATCACATTCACGTCTGGGAAACTATGTAATCATTTTTCCTTTTCCTTTTTTTTGAAAGCATTTTTCCTTTTCCTTTTATATATGCTTAGATCACGTTTATTTTATTTATTTTTTTCTATAGAATATACATAGATCAAGTTGCTAACCTTATTCTTCTGAAAAAAGTAGTTGCTAACCATAAGCTTCACAACAAAGATGCATTAACAAAAAAAGAAAAGAAGACTTATAAATTTGAACGTAAATTCAAGAGTTGGCACCTTCCTTTATACAAAATGCTAGCATATTGTAACTATCTAAAATAAAATATAAAAAACTTTAGCATAAAGAAGTCACATTGCTTGGCCAAATTAAATGAATGGGCTTTCATCCAAGAGTAAACAATGAGTAACTAATATCTCATCTTAAAACTAATCTTCAATTTAAGGCTTCAGACTATATTTTGGAACATTATCTTCAGAAATCCGGATCTGATTTTGTATACTGCTCAAAATCTGAGAACAGAAGAACAAGCCTTAAAACTACAGAACATCTTTCTCAAAAAAAAAAAAAAAAAAAAACACTACAGAACATAACACACACGTGGGGAGCACACTCCATTCAAGTGAACTTAAGTATCAAATAATTATTATATAGCCAACGACTTTTTTTTCAAATCATTAATGTTGGGCTCCCTCTTCTTTACTTCGGAGTCAAAATTCCTATGGGAATAATAAAACATTTCTATGGTTTACCAAAAATAAAAATAAAACATTTCTATCGTGCTTTTGTTCTATTTTTTTTTTCAGATAAATTCGTGCTTTTGTTACATGCGATGCATCTTTCAGGCCTATCCAAACCAAACACGGAATAGCATTCATTCTTCACCCAAAAATGGTTGCCGTGTTCACCAAGGAGCTCTTGAGCTGGTACCTAATCATAGTCAAGCTCGGAGATGCGGTAGAATCTGGAGTAGCAACAACTTCTACTTCCTCACCAGCAGCAGGAACCATCAGAGTCACTTCAAATTGTCATAAGAAATTATGGTGAAAATTGTGAAGAGGTAGACAATCCACCAGATTCTGAACGGGTGATCTCCATCAAAGAAAAAATTGAGCAAGCTAGTCAAGACGATGCAGCAAGTTCATGGGCAAGGCTGTGCATCTACAGAGTCCCCCATTACCTACGAGAAGGCGATGACAAAGCTTATGCCCCCCAGATTGTCTCTGTAGGACCTTACCATCATGGCAAGAGACGCTTACGCCATATGGATCGCCATAAATGGCGTGCCCTTCAACATGTTCTCAAGCGTGCTAATCATGACATAAATCTCTATCTTGATGCTGTGAAGAAACTTGAAGAAACAGCTCGCGCCTGTTACAAAGGGCCGTCAATTACTAGTCTTGACAGCAATGAATTTGTTGAAATGATGGTGCTTGATGGTTGCTTTGTGATTGAGCTCGTCTGGGGTGCTGCTGCTGAAGGATTCAGGCAATTGGGTTGCCCTTGAAATGACCCCATCTTTGCAATTAGGTAATCCAGACCAGAAAGGACTTGTAGCCAAGCTAGTACTTCAATTCTTCGACCCGTTAATGCCCAAAGATGGGCCATTAACAAAGAGTTATAGGAGCAAACTGGAGTCATCACTTAGATATGCGACCCGACCCTTTATCAGTTCATGGTGGCCTTCATTGCGTTGATGTTTTCCGACGAAGCCTCTTGCGAAGAGGGCCTCAACAGGAACCTAGGAATTGGATCAAGAGATGGTCACATAATTGTGTCGCAGATAAACGGCAACAGTTAATACATTGCGTTACAGAACTCAAAAAGGCTGGAATCAAGTTCAAGAAAAGGAAGACAGATAGCTTCTGGGACATAAAATTCAAGAATGGAATTCTCCATATTCCTCGGCTTTTAATCCATGATGGTACCAAGTCACTTTTTCTAAACCTTATTGCCTTTGAGCAGTGTCGACTTGATTGTGGCAATGACATTACCTCATATGTGGTGTTCATGGACAACTTGATTAACTCTCATCAGGATGTGGCTCACCTTCATTACCATGGAATAATTGAGCACTGGCTTGGCAGTGATGCTGAAGTCGCTGACCTCTTCAACCGTCTATGTCAACAGGTGGTTTTCGAAATCAACGACAGTTACCTTTCCCACTTGTCCGAGGATGTGAACCGGTACTATGACCATAAGTGGAATGCTTGGTGTGCTAGTTTAAGGCATAACTATTTCAGCAATCCCTTGGCTATTATCTCATTAGTTGCTGCTGTTTCCTTGTTGCTGATTACTTTTACACAGACCTTCTATGGAGTATATGGCTATTACAAGCCAAGCTGAATCCAGTATATCCAAGCTCTCTCTCTCTCTGGTTGAGTTTCAGTTACAGAGTCTGTATGAAACTCAGATATTGCCTTTCTATCTTGATGTGGACTAGGTCTCCAATATTTTCACAACACTTTCACAACAAATCATAAATTAAGTTGTTATTGGTTCTAATTTGAACCTACCGCTAAAATTACTTTTTTTTGCCACCAATAACAACCCATAATAACTTGCTACTTAAAATTTGTTGTAAAAGTATTTTAGATATAATATTTCTCTTTCATTTGAGGGACAAATGATTGAAAATAATTGTCTCAGTTTATAAAGATATTTGCTAAAATCAAAGATTTAAAAAGTTGATTGCAAATAAATTTAAACTAACACTCCATTTTTTTTTTTTGAAGTAAAATATTTTCTCATTTTCAAGTATTTGTTTGCAGGTAAAATATAGTCAAACTTGTAAAATATTTTCCGTTGACCATAGAATTTTTTATAAAAAGTTGTAAAATTTTTTACCTTCAAAAATTTGGAAATTGTTTTTTTCAAAATCTTACAGTGGCTTTCCCTCCCCCCATTTGGTGGCTAGGTCACCGATCCGATGGCCAGAGACACCACTTCGGTGATTGGTATTGGCGGTTTGATGGCTGGAGACACCATTCCAGTGAGTGGTATTGGTGGTCCGATGTCCGATGACTCCTTTTCAACAACCAACGTTGGTGGTCTAGTGGCCAAATACTCCGTTCTAATGCTCGGTGTTAGCAGTCCAATAGCTAGAAACTCTTTTACGACAATCGGTGTTTGTGGTCTAGTGGCCAAAAACACCACATCAATGATCATTGTTAAAGGTTTTGTAACCGAAGACGCCGTTTTGACTATCGATGTCGGCGGTCTAGTCACTAGAGACATCACTCCGATGGAGGTCATTAGCAGCAATTCGGTCGTCGGGACCACCACTTCGATTGTCAATTCCAGTGGTTCAGTCGCCAGAGCCACCATTCTGACTACCGATTCTAATGGTCTAGTCATCAAACCTCTGTCACCAGCAGCTCCGGTGGTTGGGCCACTAATTTTTGTTATTTGCATGAAAATATTTTACTAAAACTTTTTTACATGTAAAATATTTTATTTCAAAACAAACAAAGTGTAAGTCCCCAGCTATCTTTTACGTGTCTCTGGCAATTTTGAGGGATGATCATGATTTATGAATACCCAATAGCCAATTCATCAAGCATTGAGATGATTCTTGCTAGGCTTATAAATTTTTTCACCCATAAAGCTGAGTATGAGTTTTTTTTTTTTTGGGTAAGTTTGTAACTCAAAGGTGAAAATGCAATTTTGGTCCCTACATTTTGGGCCTATTCTCGTTTTAGTCCCTACTTTTTAGTCGCACCTACCTGAGTCCCTAAAAATAGAAAATTGTTACCATTTTGGTTTCTACCATCATTTCACTAACGGAAATAGCCTATTTAGTAAACGAAGTGCACTTTTGGCACATTAAATACTGACATGACCATTAAAATAATATTAAAAAAATTTATTTGACATTTAAAAAATGCCACATAAGGATTTTAATAAAATAAATAAATTTAAAATAATTCCTTAAAAAAATCTTTTTCAATCTTTTTCTTCTTTCCTTTAAAATAAACCCAAAAAGAAAAATCAAAACAAAATTAAATATTTGTGTATCTCTCTCTCTCTCTCTCTCTCTCGTCGTTGTTCACCAGGGTTTGATATGGGTTTGATTTGGTTTGCAGAGAGAGAGGGGCTCAAATAGGTGGTGGTGTAGGTGGAGATCGATGATTGTGGGTTTGATCTTGGCTCAGATCGATGGTTGCAGATCGATAGTGGAGGTGGAGATTGGTGATTGTGGGTTTGATCTGGGCTCAGATTGGTGGGGCGTGGCCATGTGTCTTCAACCATGGGTTTTGGCCATGGGTCTGTGGGGAAGAATGGTTTTCAAATGCTCATGGTGTGCTTGTTGAACAAGGAAAAAAAAAAACTGTTTGAAATCCACCTTCTCAAGGAGTTTCAAGGTGTTATAAAAGAGAACAATTTTTGACTAGCAATAAACATGCTAGAGAGTACACTAGTTTCACGCGTGCTTGTACAATGGGATTCATGATTTTGCATTTGAGTTGAATTTTTTGGGTTTTTTTTTTTTTTTTTTTTTTGTGTTTGTCTCCTAAGAAAATTTCTAAGTTTATAGGTTTGTTGGAGATTAGTTTTTTTACTAGGTTTGATTTGCTGAAGAATTCAGTTTTGATTGTGTTAGAGTTTGTTGAGTTTGATCATGAGTGGGTTGGCTGATTGGATATATTGGGGAAAAACATGTTCTTATGTTATTCCCAAAAAATAATAAAAAGCAATAAAAAGTAATTATTTAATTATTTAATTTAATTAGATTTAAGTTTTTTTATTTTTTATTTTATTTTTAAATTTTTTGACATGTTTTTTTATTTATTAAAATGCTGATGTGACATTTTCTAAATGCCAAATAAATTTTTTTTTAAAATTTGATTAGTTGTGTCAGTACCTAACTTGTCAACAATAAAGACCAAAATAGTAATGATTTTTTATTTTTAGGGACTCAAATAAGTACAACTAAAAAGTATGCACTATATGAGATTCGGTCCAAAATGTATTTTCTTTTTTTAAGAAAATGATAGCAATTTCCAATGCAAATCACAATATTTTCTGACAAGTGCTCACTGTACACCGTGAGTTGTACAACAAAATCATGCTTTTCGATCAAGTCCAGTGAAGCTCCCGTGTGTTTGTAATAGAAAACTACATGAGCGAGCTGAAAGGTGGCTTTAAACAGTGTATGTTTCTCTAAACCTACGATGTAATTAAAAGCGAAAGTAAAATATGCAGATTGATAAAGGCTGGCATGAATGCATCTTTACTTTTCTGCGTTAACTCATATGCTAACACCCCGAAATAGATTAACTGCTATTGATACACATCAGTGCAAATACAAATTTCATGATACAAGCTGCATATGTGGGGTTTGAGATTGTCAAATTGAGAACCTTCCATCGTTTGGGACCAACGAGCTTAAAAAGAGAGAGTGAGACAAGCTGCAGCAAATTATTTGACACAACAATCGTATGAAGAAATCACACTTAGCTAAGGAAGAGTAGCAAATCATTACAGAACACAAGCAGACCCCCACCACTCCAAGCAATGCTCTTCTACGTTTTTCTATGTCAAATCCAACAACTGATTGGCGACTAGCTGACTAAGTGAGCCCCATGCTCTGTTCAGATATAAAACCAACTTCAACAAATCCTTTTCTGTGATAATCTTATATCCCTAGTGGCTAGTTCGGTTAAGTGGCATTTGACAAAGATTGAGCATGCCATAGCCCATGACCAACTGGCTAATCCAGCTCAACCATTTCCATGAAAAAAAAAATGTCATTGGTGAATGATGACGAATTAGTTCAGGTACAATAAGAATGAATTAATAATGATAATGGAATGACTTGTGGGACAAACATGACAGTCGAAAATTACAAAAGCAATGCAAAAAATTGCAATGAGGCCAATTAGGTACAAATACAGCCTAATTGTCATCAACAATAAGGCAAGAAAGATGCCCTTCAGCATAACCCTCACATCAGAAAAGAAAACAAACAAGATCTGATGAATAACAATTTCTAAAATTAATTCTTCTGAAAAAGCTCAGCATGATCACAGGGACGATTTTAACTTTCAAGTAAGAAATACACTTTAGAACTAAATTTGAATTAATCCAATTGCGCAGCAAGAGTCATTGCAAGATTCATTCCCTACTGCCAAGGCTCTGTGAAATACATGCTAATATATAAAAAATCCAGTGACAGGAATGTAGCATGTCCCTCCTATACAAAAGGATTTTTTTTTTTTTTAAATACTAGGGATTAAAATAAAAGAAAAAGACATCAGCAGCCACTTCATCTCCCCAAAACTAAACTTCCAGGAGGCATAAGGAAGCCTGCCTGGAAAAAATCAAGGGGAAATGAACTATAATCCAGGGTGCTGAAACTAGTTCTCCAGGTGACTTGCTCTACCACAATATCCGTCAGAAAGATCTGTCTGTTGACATAAATATTGCAGAATAGTTTGAGCAACCAGTGGATTTGTGATTTAAAAGAAGCATATATAAGTCAATCTACCTGAGGCACTCAATCCCTAGGAAGGCTTGTACTGTCAGATGATGAGGCTTTCTTTCCATCATACCGCTACCAAAATAAAATAAAATAAACTTAATTATCAAGAGCAATAATATGATACCGATAGCAATTAAAATGTCAAGCACACAGCCTACATTGATCAGAATTGGGAAAGAGAAATAGGTGTGTATATACCTGCTTTCCAAATGAGAATGGAACGTATTTGTATTTGATCATGTGTGTTATCTGTCTCCTCATAGTTAGAATAAAGAGTGCCAACCAATAGAAAAGTAGTATTGGCCAGAAAACAGGTACATCAAATGCACTGAAGAATGTCATCAAAAAAGCAATGCAAAAGGCCTTTGTGATAGAGTACCTTCCAAGGAGGAAAACCGAGATTTCAGTACACATTAAAGTGAGAAAGTAAGTTACAGTGAGTTAAAATTTCCAACATTTTGGTAAAAAAATGACAGCATAAACGATGGAAACTTTCATGATCATATAAGTATTTTGGTATAAGAGTAACTTGGACAATGAAGTCCTAAAGAACAATATCTAAAAGGAACCTCTAACAAATAAAAGATGCAAATTAACATTCTCTCTAGGGTCAAGTTCAATTACTTAGATACATTTTTGTGTAATTTTTTAACAATGTTACACACTTCATAACTTTTCATTTTTTAGGTACGATAAGTTTACAAAGGACATGAAATTTATAATTAAAAAAAAAAAAAAAAGCGTACAAAGGACATGTAATCTAATAGTGGACTTGGCAAAATATTGATCCAAGATTAAGTTATTGACTAGTATAACATTACCTGCATTTTATACTGAGTGTAACTTAAACCCAACCCTCACTATATAATACCATGAAAACAAAAAATCATAAGTATTCTATATATAATAGGGTTAAAGGTTATAATAGCAAATGACATCTGAATGATGTAATATTACATAGATATAATATTACATAGATTCTATGTAATAACACCAAATTACATAGATTCTATGTAATAACACCAAGTTTATATCTATGTAATATTATATCTATCAAATGTTATTCTATGTCATAGAATAACACCAAGTTTAATTTAAACCCAACCCTTATTTACTTAATATTAGAAGAGGAAAAAAAAAATAATGTCAGAAAAGATAACTCCAGTATTATATTATGAATGCACTAAATCAGCTGTATTGGCCTAGTATCATGCAAATGGAAGGAATAAAATGTTCCCAAAGAATATAAAATATCCAATGTGGAAATTATATAACTGTGTGTGTGTGGGTGAATATGTCTACATGTAAACTTAAGTGTCTAGAGTGTGCTAGCATTTTAACCTTACTGCACTATTTAACCCTTTCATCTCAGTTATTCCATAACCTCTTTTCTTACAGAATTTTGACAATAGTTAGGTGGCACATTTTGAAACATTTGAAAATTAGCTTATCACTTCTTATAGGGCATCGCATTAATCCAAAGTGACATTTTCTTTATGTGAATAGTTCTCCTTAAATAAACATGGATTATTATATAATCCTTTCTTAGTGTGTATCTACTCCTAGCCTCCATGATCAACTTGTGCACTGGGTACGTCCCAGCTAATCTCCATGTGGATTTCACCGCTTCTCACCATTGTGTAACAAGTCAACAAAAACAAACTAGTATACTATAAAAGATATTTTGATTAGTAAGGTATACTTAGTCACCCAATCAGTTTTGAACCCACAAACTCACCCCGCATCCCATTATTACAAGACAAGGTGCACCATTTTTATTATAGCTCATTGGTACCATACATAAAAAGACAAACAACTCAAACCGGAACACAATCCAGATTCCAATTGATGCAAATGCCAAAAGGCACAAGAAAAATCACCCATCTTTTATTCTATCGTCCATCTAAATTATCCAAGATTACTCTGAAATTCCACAGACGAACAAATCCGAAGCCTAAATGACCATTGACCATTAACATCCTTGCTTGGCATGACTAAACCTTCACTAATTAATCTTGCTTTGGGCAAAGCACATGTACCATTAACTCAAATCAAATGCGTACACCGACTCATCTACATGTATCGAGCAATCAATAATGCAAAATTCAAAGCAAACAGAAAATCAAAAATACAATATTGGTTGTAACTCCCTTAACAACTATCATATCAAAATCAAATCAAACCCTAAATCAAATTCCCAGTATTTTCGGTGACATAACTGATTATCAACAAAATTTCAATCAAAAACACAATACTGATAGCCACAGCTCATCAATATCCCCAAAATCACGGAATCTCGAAATGCCAATCCCCCCATACATAAGTACGAACCATTGTCAAAAACCCTAAAAACGGCCAAAAGACAAAATTGAGGAAAACGCACCAGAATTTGAACTCAGGGAGGCGGCGAACGAAGGGGCGGAACTCGTCGGAGCCACGCGTAGGGAGGGTGGGGCCATCGGAGAGGTCGTGGATCTCGGGATCGACCTGAGGAGAGAGAAAGCCAATGAGGAGGTTGAGGAGGTAGATGCCGAGGCCGTAGGAGACGATGTAGAAGCCTTGGAGGAAGTAAACGCGGACGGCGTAGATGAAGGCGATCACGACGGCGGCGATCCAACGATTGAGAACGTGCGGTGTGGACTTGTCGAGGAGATGCTGGTAGCGCTGTGACACCGTGTACGTCCACCGGGTGATCACGTTGGCCGGCGAGGCTTCATCTCCGGCCAGTGCCGCAGCATCCATTAGAATTTTTGGACTTTTGGGACTTTTCTCTCTCTCTCTCTCTCTCTCTCTCTCTCTCTTTCGTGCAGGTTGGTTGTGAATTTTGGATTGTTTTGTTTTTTGGGTTTTCCTTTGGGTTCTGTGAGTGGGGAGTGTGTGGGGGAGCACGGTTTGTTGTGAACGAGTCGTGCTGGTGCTGGTATCGTAAAGTAGTGGTACTAGTTTTAGGCTTTTAGCTTGGAGTTGGACCGGTTCGGATTGTTGGGATTGGCTGGGCTCGTAAATCAGTAAATGGATTGGATAGACTGGACCACTATTTCCCATCAAACTTGGTGCTTGTCTAAGTAATTTGATTTTCAGCCCGTTTAGGAATGTTGTAGGAAAGCCTTGAAAAGAAAAAAAAAAAAAAAAAAAAAACTTAATTAGTTCTTTGACGAGAAGTGTTACATTCACAATATTTTCACAATACTTTTATAATAAATTATAAATGGTAAATGTGGGGGGGACAAGGATCCAAGACAACTGATAAAAGGGGTAACGGCATTTCCAAGGAGGTAAACCTCAGAAATATTGGCAGGATGTCCTTGGAAAGTACTCACCTAACTCATGTAGAGGTTGAATGGCCACAGTTGTCAAAGGCACCGAGAACACCCATCTAACCTCAGAAAGTCGAGAGTCAGAGTTAAAAGGAGCACGGTGTAGCCCAATGGTGGAAATGGGTAACTTGGCGTTGAGCAAGAAAGAGAAGAAAAAGGAAAGACAAAGCAGTCATCCCTTCCGCATTAAATACACTGCAACTACTTAGCTGGCCGCATTAATAGAGAAATGACCATGAACAGTGCCCACACAACTCACATCTTAGTGTAAAACTTCTAGCAAGGCCTTGATGGAACAAGTATTAAGGAAGTCTGATCCTAACCCTCCAAATATAGAGTTCAAATGCATTTTGGCTAACTATATAAAGCCAAGAAACACCTAGATCAAAAGGAGTTCTTTTTTGAGTTTTAAGAAAAAAGGAGAGAGATTACCCACTTGTAACCTCTTCCTCGAACTGAACTTGAGGATGAACACTTAGCCATTTTCAATGCTTTTTTTAACTAAATACATTCATATCACACCAAAGACTCTGACTATTGTTATTTATCTTATAATGGGCATTTAAAGGTTGACCTTGCATCCCACCTCTAAAAATTAATTGTGTAGGCAAAAAGTAACACGTTAAAAATCCGTTAGTCATACTTTTTGCTCGCTACAATTGGTGTTGTCTGTGGGAAGGTCTCCTAAAGTACCCCTATAAAACCTATCTAGTATGGCAAGTCCCAAGCGAAGTGGATGCTAGAATCCGTGGGCTCCCAGCGTAGAGACCATTTTGTTAATCTCGAGCGAAGAAGGGACCATCATATGGCCCATACTCATAGCGAAAGAGTGCTTTTCGTGCATTGTGAGCAAACTAGTCAGCATGAAGCCAGTCATAATTCGCACGATGAGGAAGTGTATAATTTGGAGAAGAAGATGGAACGGTTACGTCGATGTCTTCATCGCAGAACTCGAATGAGGGAGGATAGGACTCCTTCCTCAGATCAAGATTTAAGTACTGGAAGCGACAAAAGTTATAGACCTCAAAGTAGAACTCCGCCCAGTGAATCATTTACATCATCGTCTCATCATACTTCAAGGCGAAAACACTATCATAGAAAGTCTAGAACTCCACCAAGGAGAGGCCAAGGGCACGATGCCATGGGAAACGCACTCTTCCAGATATCCCACTCCCCTTTTTCTTTATGTATTGAGCAGGCCGAGCTCTCTCGTCGTGCCCACTTTTACCATTTATAATGGTAAGACCAATTCTATTGAACATGCGAGCCTTTTTAATCAAAGAATGGTCATCCATTCCAAGAATGAAGCTCTTGTGTAAGGTCTTTCCCTCGAGCCTTGGTCTGGTGGCCATGAGGTGATTTGATAGTCTTGAGGAAGGATCTATACATTCTTTTGAGGAGCTAACAAGGGCCTTCAAGGCAAGATTTATGACATGTAGCTGGGTCCCTAGACCCCTAGACTCTTTACTTTTGATGTCCATGAAAGAGGGAGAGACCTTGAAGAATTATTCTGATAAATATTGGGAAATTTATAATGAGATTGATGGGGATTTTGAAGATGTTGTTCGAACCTTCAAGGTAGGCCTTCCTACACACTCTGACTTGTGGAAAACGCTTACTATGAAACCGCCTCAGAGCATGCATCAATTGATGGATTGGATTGAGGATCATAAAAGGGTCGAGGACAACTAGAAATCTAGCAAGGGAAAGACCAAGGTTTTCACCCCTGATTGAAAGGATAGTTCGTCAAGTCGGTTCACACCTTCTCAATCGAGGAAGGAGTTTTTCAATCAGGCGTCCCATAGCCTTATTGGCCCCCAAGCGGTAAACTCCGTCAAGAACGAACCCTACTTTAAATGGCCAAATAGAATGGGAGGAGACCCCACTAAAAGAAACCAGAATTTGTATTATTAGTACCACCAAGACCGAGGTTACACAACCGAGGATTGTAGGACTTTACAAGCCTTCCTTGATCAGTTAATTAAAGCTGGCAAGTTGAAGCAATTTTTACAACAGTCAGACAGTCAAGGAGGTCAGCCTACAGTAGGACCTCAAATAGGCAGAGCTCCCCAGTCATCCTTGGGAATAATAAATGTCATCTTCGTAGCTCCGAAAAGAGATTCTCACTCGATCAGCAGGGTAATGGCAGTATCTTCGCAAATAGAAGGATATGAAAGGGAAGCACCATGTAAGAAGCCTAGGATTCCGGAATAGCCAATCTTAGGATTTTTTGAGGAAGATAAGGAATGAACAATTTAGCCACATGACGATAGCTGGTGGTAATCTTGCAAATAGCAAGGTTTGATATCAAGAGAGTAATGATTGATCAAGGTAGTGGGGCGTAAATCATGTACCCTGATCTATTTAAGGATCTAGGGCTTGAGCTAGAGGATTTGAACAAATACGATGTTCCTTTGATTGAGTTTGATGGGAAAACTACTATTCCAAAGGGGATGATCTGGCTACCTGTACAAACAGAGGATAAGGTGGTGAGCGTGGATTTTATAGTGATGGATGCTTTTTCTCCGTATCTTGCCATCCTCGCCAGGCTGTGGCTACAAGCTATGGGGGTGGTCTCCTCAACTCTGCGTTTAAAGTTGAAATATCCCACTGATGAGGGAGTGGCCAAGCTGGTAGGATGCCAAGCAGTGACCAAACAATGTATGGTAGCATCAGTCAGTCACTGTGTTTCCGAGGTGAGTTCTTCGAAGATAAGACCCGCCTTATAGCAATCACAACTCGGGTTGCCAGTCTCCTTGGACTATTTAGTATCATGTGAGGAGTTGGAGAAAGTTGTCACTGAGAAGGATGTAGAAAGATACTTTTAGGTTAGGACTTAGCTCCCATTAGAGGATAAAAGGCAGTTAGTAGACTTTTTGGAGGAAAATTTGGATATCTTTGCTTAGAGTGCGTATGAAGCACTGGGGTTGATCCCGAGTTCATCTGTCACTGTTTAAGTGTTAATCCCAAGGTCACTCCTAAGAAGCAACTACCTCAGCGTTCGTCTAGAGAGCATGTCAATGTAGTAAAGGACAAGGTTCGTAAGCTTAAGCAAGCAGGGGCAATTAAAGATGTTTTTTTACCCCGAATGGTTGGCCAACACCGTAGTGGTAAAGAAGAAGTCAGGGATATGGAGAGTGTGCATGGATTTTACAAACCTTAATAAAGCCTGCCCAAATGACCCATTTCTTATTCCAAGAATAGATCAATTAGTGGATGCAATGTTTGGACATCCTAGGATGAGTTTCCTGGACACTTTTCAAGGGTATCACCAGATCCTGTTGGCAGCACCAGATCAGGAGAAAACGACATTCCTCACTCTAACAAGAAACTATCATTACCAAGTAATGCCTTTTGGCCTAAAGAATGCTGGATCTACATATCAGAGAATGGTGACTAAAATATTTGAGAGCCAATTGGGGAAGAACATGGAAGCATACATTGATGATATGGCGATAAAAAGTAAAGAAGAGTCCAAACATCTAACAGAATTTGGTGAAATTTTTGAAATCTTGAGAAAGCACAAACTGCGCTTAAATGCTTCAAATGTTCTTTCAATGTAGGGTCTAGGAAATTTTTGGGTTATATGATCACCCATAGAGGGATTGAGGTTAACCCCGATCAAATTAAGGCTATTCATAATTTGCACCTTACTCAGAATCCGAAGGAAGTTCAACGTCTTATTGGAATGACAATGGTCCTGAACAGGTTCATATCAAGGTCAGCTGATCGATGTAGACCATTCTTTTAGCTGTTGCACAAGTGGAATGATTTTTCTTGGTTCGAGGAGTATGACAAGGCTTTCAAGGATTTGAAAGCATATCTCGCTCATCCACTAGTTTTGTCCAAACTAGAGAAAGAGGAGGTTTTGTATGCATATATAGCCGTTGCACGGCATGCAGTGAGTCTGGTCCTAATATGGGTCGATGAAGGAGTTAAGAAATCGATGTATTATGTCAGCAAATCCCTTCAAGAGGCCGAGGTTAAGTATCTCCCTCTTGAGAAGGCCATCCTTGCTATTATTCATGCCACCAAGAGGCTACCATACTACTTCCAAGCCCATATGGTGATCATCGTAACCCAACTGCCTTTGCAGGCATTACTCCAGAGATCATATTATACTAAAAGAGTGGCAAAGTGGGGAACTATGCTGGGTACGTTTGACATTAAGAATTTGCCCCGGATTGCCATGAAAGGTCAAATCCTTGCACACTTGGTAGCAGAGTATACTGAAGAGTTACGTTCAGGTGACTCTGAAAGATTGAAAAGGCCCGAGGAAGCAATGGGAGTGAGTTCAGTAGCAACTCAGCAGGCATGGTAGTTATTTGTGGATGGTGCAGCCAACCAGAAGGGGTCGGGAATTGGAATCGTGATAATCTCGCCAGATGAGATTACTTTGGAAAAATCTTTAAGGCTAGGCTTCTCAGTGACGAACAACGAGGCTAAGTATGAAGCCCTCCAAGCAGGGTTGATTGCTGTCCAGGAGCTCGAAGGTAAATCTTTCAGGGCATATTGTGATTCAAGGTTCATAGGTGGACAGGTTCGGGGTGATTTTGAAACAAAAGATTTGAGGATGCTCTGGTACTCGAATCAAGTTAAACGTTTATTAGGGGGCTTCCATTCCTTTACTTTGGAACAAGTTCCTCGAAGTAAAAATTCTCATGCTGATTCGCTAGCAACCTTAGCTACTTCAAGTAGGGGAAACTTCTGAGGATTATATTCATGGAAGGCCATGCAACCCCTACCTGTGATATACAGGTTCCAATAGGAGTACACTTCACATGAGTAGTGGGCCCTAGTTAGATGGACCCAGTGGTTACATTCCTTAAAAATGAAACCCTGCCTAAAGACAGAGTCGAGGCGGAGGCAATCCGAAGAAAGGCGCTGAGGTTTTGGTTGTCCGAGGATCAAAAATTATATAAGAGCTCGTATTCAGGACCGTATTTTTTGTGTATTCACCTTGAGGCGGTGGAGGTGTTGTTAGAGGAATTGCATGAGGGAATTTGTGGTAGTCATACGGGGGGTAGATCATTTGCCCATAGAGCTTTAACACAAGGCTATTGGTGGCCGAGCATGCAGAAATCCTTCTAAGATTATGTGAAAATATGTGACCATTGTCAAAGATATGCTCTCAATATCCACCAGTCAGGGGGAGTTCTAAATCCATTAAGTAGCCCTTGGCCTTTTGTATAGTGGAGGCTGGACATTGTTAGGCCATTCCCTAAGGTGACAGGGAATTGATGGTATCTTCTTGTTGCTAATGATTATTTTACCAAATGGGTAGGGGCTGAACCCTTGGCAAATATTCGAGATTAGGATGTAAAAAGATTCGTGTGGCAAAATATTATTATGAGGTTTAGGGTTCCGAACACTCTTATCTTAGATAATGGACTTCAATTTTACAGTAAGACCTTTCAGAGATACTGCTATGATCTGGGGATAAAGAACAGATATTCCACCCCATCACATCTGCAAAGTAATGGCTAAGTGGAGGTCACAAAAAAAGTTATTATGGATAGTTTGAGGAAGAGACTGGAAGAGGTTAAAGGAAGATGGGTGGATGAGTTACCCCATGTTTTGTGGATGTATCGAACAACTCCTAGAAAATCTATTAGAGAGACACCATTTTTTATGAAATATGGATCTGAAGCAGTTATCCTTACGAAAATTGGTTTTCCAACGTTGAGGTCCGACCAATTCCTGGTAGCAACAATGAACAGCTCCTTTCCATTGACCTCGACTTAGCTAAAGAATGAAGGGAAGTCGCTGCAGTGAGATTAGTGCAATACCAACAGAGACTTAGGCAGGGATTTGAGAAAGGGGTAAAAGTGAGGGCGTTCATTCCAGGGGACCTCGTTCTGCGTAGGGTGGTTGGAAGTATGAAGAATCCTTCTTGGGGAAAGCTTGGTCCTAACTGAGAGGGACCCTATCGAGTGACCTCAGTAGCTGGAATGGGGGCTTATCGGTTAAAGGATCTTGATGGGATTGTAGTTCCTCGACCATGGAATGTGAATAACTTATGAAAATATTATTTCTATTTTGAAATTCTGTAAATGATAATGTATGTATATACAATAAATGTATTGATTAGCTCTATTATTGTTGTCTTGAATTAAAAGTGGTTGTAATGTTACTAAGGGTTAAACAGAATATCAGCTAGGTTTGACTCCTCGGATCACCTACCTTGGGTTAATTAACACCTAAGTTGTTACTAAGGGTTAAACAGAACCTCGGCTAGGTTCGACTCCTTGAATCACCAGCCTTAGGTAAATTAGCACCTAATTTGTTACCAAAGGTTAAACAAAACCTCGGCTAGGTTCGATTCCTCAGATCACCTGCCTTGGGTAAATTAACACCTAAGTTGTTATTAAGGGTTAAATAGAACCTCGGTCAAGTTTGATTCCTCAGATCACCTGCCTTGGATAAATTAATGCCTAACCTATTAGTGAGAGATGAACAGAGCCTCAGCCAAGTTCAATTCCTGGGAACACCTACCTTTGGAAAATTAAATCCTATTTTTTCTTGGTAAGTTCTAGTGAGACCTCAACCAAATCTAACACTGAGGACAATCTATTTTGGAGATGCTCATTTTCAAGTTTTGTGAGTACGACGCTAAGTCTATAAAGATTTTAGTATCTCAGGTTGTAGAACAATGATTTCTCAAAAAGACTAAGTTAAAAGTAGACATGTATGTGTAGTCAAATGTCAATATGTAGTAAAGTTCAAAAAGACGAGGTAATTTACAATGTGTATTAGAATTTAGAATAATGTCAAAGAATTACTGCCAAAGAATAATGAGTAAAAGGCAAAAAGAAAGTGTATGTAGCAAAAGATGGGTAGAAGCTTTTTCATTAATGAGTTGAAGTACCAACAAACTTCTTTACATAAAAATAAAAAAATAAAGAGAGAGAGAGAGAGAGAGAGAGAGAGAGAGAGAAAGGCCGTAAAACAAAGCGCCATACACACACACACACACACACATACACACATATATATAACAGAATGAAACTTCGCCCTAATATTTAATTTGTACCCTGGACTTCGAGTTCTTTCTCCTTCTCTGCATCCTTAGTGGTCTGCCCCTCGGTGGAACGTTGTGGCCCAGAGATAGTAGTTTCAACCAAAGAAGGGACCTTCTTTGAGGAAGGAATCTCCTTAGCGATAGCAGAATTTGTTGGGGCTTTATCAATGGATGCAGGAGGTTGTTCTTCGACATGAATAGGTTAGGCAGGAGCAGTAGTGTTGAGGGGAGTTGGAGCTGATATTTTTTCCCTGATAGCCGGAAGGTAGAACACTTTCTCTGGATTCCTTAGCTTCGAGGAAGGGTCCACGAAAGTAGCATTTAAAGCCTTTTTCCAAGTCCAAAGACAAAAGTCTTGGCAAACAACTAGAATCTAAGACTTTAAGTGTGCCACAGTCTCCTTCTGCCTTAGATCATACGCTGCTTGTTCGACCTTATTCATCTCTTCAGCTTTCTGTTCTAGCTCCTTCGTCAATTCCGTGATCCTAGCCCGAGCAAGGGTAAGCTGACTTTCTGCCTCTCTTAAATGGCGTAGTTGTTCTTAGGCCTACCTCTCAGTACTTTCAATTAAGGTTTCAGCACTTTTTCGAGCTTTATCACACTCGAACATCTTATGGAAGGTCTACTTCAACTTTTTTTCAATTTAGGCTTGGGCCTTCTGGGCAGCATAGCGCTTGGATTCCTCCTTTTTCTTTTCATATAGGGCTAGGTTAACCCACTCCTCGGCCACATGAGCTGTTTGGGTGACCTAGAAATTTATAAATAAAGAGAAAGAGTTAGAAGCTAAACATTTTAAAAGTAAATAAAGGAAGAAGAGAAGAAGAAAAGCGTACCAAGGCTAGGTCCTTCTTTAGGGATAGAAACATCTTATGCTTCTTTAAATTACAAAACTCAGCCATATCCCTAGGAAGAAGGAGCGCTTACTCGACTGAGTTGGCCATATAACCTGCCCTTCCATTATCAAATTTGCAAATTGAGGAATCCATAGGAAGGGGGGGCCCATCCAATACTAAAGGGCAGTTCCACCTCGAAACTCGTGCACGGCGTTTTGGAACCATCTCTGAGGTCTCCCCCCCCCACCCCTCTTTGTTGAGCCCGGGTGACTTTGGCCACCTTAGTTTGTTCATGAGAAGTGTCTTCTGGAATCTCCCCCTCCTCGGCTAAGCTTTTTCCTCCCTTCTTATCCCTCTTCCACTTTTTGTCAGCTGGATTAGTTTGGGCAGGAGGAGGAGGTACAGGCATCGGAGGCTTGGGCACCACAGGAACTTCTGGTGTAGGCAACTTCTTTTCTATCACCATTGCCTTAGGAACTTTAGTTGCCTCTTGATCCTCACTAGTTGCAACTGTAGCTGGCTTGGAGGTGGGTACTACATTCTCGGTCATGTCCCGATGGTAGAAAATCTCAAAGTCCTTGTCACGTGCGAGGTTCTCAGTACTTTCTTCCTCGGATTCTTCCTCGATCTCTTCGGACTGAGCTTCAACCTTGTCGTCTGAGGAAATGACTTCCTCAACTAAAGGTTGAGTTTCTGTTAGAATGGGCAGTTCCACAAGTTGAGTTCCAGTAGAAGGAGGTTTTTAAATGAACCCTTCGACGGCCACGTCGACCAATGCGAGACGCTGGTCTTTGGCTTTGATCACGTGTTTAGAAACTTGGAAGTGGATGGAAATTGGTTTGAAGCTTGGGATGACGTGCACTGCCTGAAGTTGACCGTCTTGATTTAGGGAGATCTTGGATCTTAGGACTTGGTTCAACAAATTGAAGTTCACTAAACCTCGTCTTTTGGCAGTAGCTTTTTTGTCTAAAAGAAGATAACAAAACAACAAAAACAATGGAATAAAGGTGAGAAAAAGAATCAATGAAGAAAAATAGAGATAGGATATTAGTGTTTTAGTTCCTAAACAATATAAGATCTTAAAAGTGTCCCTAAGCCACTCCACTTGGAATGCCATTTATGGTCGGGCAGTGAAGTTCATCATGCCACTCCCCTGAAACGATGAGAAAATCCTCGTCCATGCCTTTGTTCGTCTCGGGGAGGTAAGAAATTAATCTAACGACAGGAACCCTAGTTTTTAGGTAGTATCTCGCTTTGTTATTTCTCTGGCAACTATAAATCCAGTTTATATCGTGTTTATGCCCATTTTGTTGTTTATTGCGTCTACACTACCCAATATCCTAAACATGTTTGGAGCGCACTAAGTAGGGCAAAGTCTAAAAAGGTTCAAAAAATCCCTAGTAACTTTATCCATAAGAATCCTCATTCCTCTCTCAATAAATGCTATTGTAGGAATTGCTATGGCCTCAGTGGGTCTTTTCTCATGCCACTCCCCTAAGTCACAGTGCTCTATTGACACGTTACTAGGAATCCTATAGTGCCTTTTAAACTCTTCTTTGTGCTTGGGTGTATCAACTAAGTTAAAAAATCTATCCATTTGTGAAAGAAGGAAGATAAAAGGGAAAGAAAATCTAAGAATACAAAAGAAGAAGAATCGCAAAACACTTACAAAATTTGGGAAGAAGGGCTCCTCAGGCGATTTATCTGAAGTGGAGAATAAGTTCTGTTCTTAAAGAAGAAAAATGGAGTCAGTATCCCCATATCTCCCTTTATATAAGAGACAAAAAAGAAGCAGTAGTTTTCCCACTTCTTTGGTGGAGGAATAGGGACTGTAGGTTGTGATCTTACCGTAGAACGTGGGGGACAGCAAGCCACCTGCAGTATTTATTACGGTGTTGTGGATTCCAAGTGTCAGGAGTGTGTCTTAGTCAGTTGAAGGGACATTTTCACGTGAGAACATACTGAAAGCGTGTCTAGATTAACCACCCTCAATTGGCAAAACCTCTCTCTCTTGGGGAAGGAATGAAAAGTGAGGTTTTGGGGGGCTATTGTGGCGGGACGAGGATCCAAGATAGCTGATAAAAGGGGTAAGGGCATTTCCGAGAAGGTAAACTTCGGGAAATATTGGCGGGATGTCCTCAGAAAATACTCACCTAACTCATGTAAAGGTTGAATGGCCACAGTTGTCGAAGGCACCGAGGGCACCTATCTAACCTTAGAAAGTTGAGAGTCAGAATTAAAAGGAGCGCGACACAGCTCGATGGTGGAAAATGGTAACTTGGCGTTGAACAAGAAAGCGAAGAAAAACGAAGGACAAAGCAGCCATTCCCTTCGCATTAAATGCACTGCAACCACTTAGCTGACCGCATTAATGGGGAAATGACCATGAATAGTGTCCACACAACTCACATCTTAGTGTAAAACCTTCTAGCAATGCCTTGATGGGACAAGTATCAAGGAAGTCTGATCCTAACCTTCCAAATGTAGAGTCCATATGTATTTCGGCTAACTATATAAAGCCAAGTATCAAGGAAGTCTGATCCGTTAGCCATACTTTTTGCCCGCTACAGTAAATTATCATTGGTTCTATTTTTTTTTTTTTAGAATAAATATTGGTTCTAATTTGAATCCATCACAGAAATTATTTTTTTGTCTACTAATAACAGTCGATAACAATTTATTGCTTAAAATTTGTTATGAAAATTTTGTGAACATAACATTTCTCTTGTTGTAACGAGGGATACAAGTTGTTTAAATTAATTTTAGTTTCATTCTCACTTAAAGTTTTGTTCGGTAATAAAGCATTGTCTGCCTAATTTATTGGAAATTAGCAAATTGGCTTGACAGCTTATTTTCGTTAAATTTAAAAAAAAATTAATGAAAAGTGTGGTGTGTAAGTTTGTTATAAATCTATATCTTCAAATACATGTGCCATAACCAAAACTTAAATTTAAAAAAAAAAAAAAAAAAAAAAAAAAAAACAAATTACAAATTTCCTCGCCCCTCTCCAACAATAATGATGGCATTTTTGTGGGTGCCGTGCACGGGAACCCAAAAGAGACAGAACCAAATGCAATAAGTGTAGTCAAGGTAGGAGTAGGCGTTCAAAACAACACTACATTGAGAGCAGAGAAAAGGGTTGTAAGGACGGGGAGCTACATTAATTGCATCAATGGTGTGCACATCACACTGAAAGAGACGATAAGAGGTGAAGATTTGGGTTTTGATATTGGTGATTAGTTCTAGGGGTGTGTAGTGAACTCGCGAACCCGTCAAAACTGACTTGACCTAACCTAACCTAACCCATCGGATTGGGTCATCATTTTTTTTTTTTTTTTTTTTTTTTTTTTTTTTTTTTTTACAGTGGGTTGAGTTGGATTTGGGTTATGAGATTTTACAAATTCGCCTAACCCGACTCGTCCCACTTATATTTTATATATCTTTAAATTTTTAAAAAATATATTATATAATTTTGTTATTTACTTTTTTACCCATCTTCCTAAATAAAACCTAAAACTTAAGTTCTTCTCATATAGTTTGTGTTTGTTTGGTGTTATGTTCATGATTATTTGGTTAAAAATTTGTTCTTATTTGTAGTGGTGTTTTTCTAATGCTCGATTTAATAATAATAATAATAGTAATTAAAAAAAAACTATCCAACCTGTCCAACCCGACCCAATCCGATCCACGTGGGTTGGGTTGGATTAGGTTGGACCTCTATAATGGGTTAGGTTGGATTGATTTTTTTTTTTTAATCCACCATGGTGGGTTGGGTTGAAAAAACTCTTTAACCCAACCCAAGCCGACCTATGCACACCCTTAATTAGTTCCACAACCAATAAAGGCTGTCAATGGCCTCCAATTTGATGAAATTCATTTGTAAATTGGGGGAGGGCTAAATCTTAAGGCTAATAAGATCTAAATGGGGGAAACATGGATATGGTGTTTGATTTAATTTGATAAGTGTTTGTAAAGGAAGAAAATCATTTTTCTTTGTTGGCACGAAAGAATGGAGCAGGGGAGAGAGAGCGTTGTTTGATTCTCAGGAAAGGTTTTTTTTTTTTTTTTTTTTTTTTTTTTGGGACTCATAGGAAAGTTAGTAAAAAATGGGAGAGAAATGAAAAAACCTTAATTGGAGGTTAGGTTTTAGAATTTTGGGTGCGTATCATAATTTGCAATGCATAAAACCCGAATTTAGAGCTTTAATTGCATTTGATTTCAACTTTGAACCAATGCCAAGTGCCAACAATATGCTGCAAAGAATAGTGAAACTGGGTTTATTAAGATGCTTAGAAAGTGTGACAAAATCCTTGATAGGAATTTGGCATTAGATGAAATAAGCTCTACTGTGTTTTGAAGCTGGAAAGGAGACTTTTATTTTATTATTATTAAAAAATGGGGTTACTCATTTTTTTTTCCTACCCATTTGATTTAAAGGGTAAAATTGGTGTTTCGTGTTTGTTTCTATGTAGATAACATTGAGATTGGGTACAATCCTATTTTTTGGGATAATAATTGAGTTAAAAGAATGAATATTCTTTTAAAAAAATATTTAAATTTTATAGAAAATGATAATAGTAAGAGGTAATTTGCTTATTTCTATTAAACTTGGCTCCAATTTAAAGTTTAGGAGTTCTACCTTCTTCAGTCAAAAAAAAAAAAAAAAAAAGGAGATTAGGAGGGATTGAACTGCTGTGTATCCCTTAATTAATGGGGAAAATTCAATTAACATTTTTTGTTAGGACAGAACCAAGTTCATTCCTTTCTAAGGCTATAAATGAATCAAATTGTTTATGGATAGATTGAGCTCGACTCAGGACAAAACTTATTTATGTTAATTTGTTTAGAAAACAAGTCAAGCTCAAGCCTTAAGTTTAGGTTCGATTATTAAACGAGTCGAACTTAAATTTAATAATGTGTTTCATGAACATGCTCGTGAACATGAGAGCTCGATTTAATTATATATAATTTATACTTTTATATGTATACTTGTCTAAAAATATATTTATATAGACTTGAAATAGATTGTATAAATTTGTTAATAGATTCATATGATATTAAATTATTATTTATTCATTACTTATCTATCAAATAACAATATCTTATAAATGCATGACTGTAAATGGATTGGCATGCCTCAGAGTTACATGACTTTAGGTGATTATTTTAAACGGTAAATGGGGATTCACATCAGGTGCAATACCTAGGGTATTGCACCTAGTGCAATTCATAATAGATGGTTGAAATTGAAAGTAAAGCAACTTTCAATCTCAACCATTAAATAAAATATATTAAAAAAGAGTTAAAAAGTTAAAATTAAAAAGTAAAAAAAGTAAAAAAAATTGTGAAGGGGAAGGGGTGAATTGCACCAGGTGGGTATTGCACCTGATGTGAATCTGGTAAATGGATTCATTTGACATTTTGATAGGACTTATCAGACCTTTACTTCAGCTTTTTTCAAATTTTTTTATTTTATTTTTTTATTTTTTATGTTCGTATTTTACTCTGTGATTCTTACTTTACCTCAACTGAATAACACGACAATTGATCTTTTAAATCCAACAAAATGTGTGTTTTTTTACCATAATTTTGGAAAGCAATGTTAAACGCGAGTCATTTCTATTTTCGTTGTTACATACGTAGGCATTTGTTACGCATATAAACTAACTAGGTTATGTGGGTTCCAGTTAGCTCAACTGATAAAGTCTTTGATGGTTGAATAAGAGATCTGGAGTTCAATCCCCGCCTACACCAAAAACTAATTGGTGTCTTGGTCTGATGATAAATAGCTATCATTAGGAATCAACGCCATAGGTTGAAACTCTCTCTCTCTCTCTCAAAAAAAAAAAAAAAAAAAAAACTAACTAACTAGGTTATATATAACTTATTGATGGTATAAACAACTTTTTTTTTTTTTTTATAATAAAAATTAATTAAATTGTGAAGAGATAAAACATTTAAAGTCATGGTTTCACAATATATAAGAAAATAATAAGTTAATTAAGTTTGCTTGTGAACAAGCTCGAGCTTGCTCAACAAGAAAATGAACCAAACTTGAATATAAAATCTTGTTTGGTGATGAGCTCAAACTTAGCTAATGTTCGGGAAAAAAAAAAATTAAATGAACAAGTTTGAATTTTTAATACTCGGCTCGGCTTAGCATGTTTACAATCATATTCCCTTTTAGGTGAGAGCGAAACAAGTTGAGTTTGGAGCATGTTGACAATGTTTTATTGGTTTTAATGAAAGTGATGAGATAAAGATAAAATACAAAAGAAAAGGATAACAGTGAGAATACTAATAAGAGAGAATGAGAGATAAGTATTTTGAAAATATTAAGGGGCTGTTTGGTAGGGTGTTTTGAACAACAGTTTTTAGTATTTAAACAACATTATACATATTTCCACACACTTTTTCACCCACACGTAGGCCTGTCCACAAGTCAGTCCAAGTCGGGTTTGTGCCTAACCCGGAACTGACTCGATCAGTTTGGGTCTCTCATTTCTAGACTCGCCGCTAATCGGTGAAGGGAGTTAGTTCGGGTGGTCGGAACTCGTCGGATATCGGTCGATCCTCGGTCGGAGTTGAAACTTTCGAAACTATGCTAGATTTTGCCAAAATCCATCGAATTTGGTCGAGATTGGGCTGAATTTGCCGAATCTCAACGAGATCTTGGTGGATTTCAAAGAGATAAGCCCAGAGCCTAACTAATCGGACCAAAACGTCGGCGAAACACACCCATTGGTGGAGAACAACTACTTTTCTAGTGTAAATATGGTCGAATCGGTTAGGGATCGATTTTTTGTGCTCAAACTCGTCATCCGACCTGCCGATATCGGGTTTTGGGGACAGAGACCTGCCGCCGACTGTCACTGACATCGGGTTGGGTGGATTGGTTGAGTACCGGGTTTGGTTGGACACCCCTACCCATGCGTATTTTCAAAAAAATACAAACAACGTTACTAGAACAACATTACCAAACAGCTCCTAAAAATCCCTTAGCTTCACTCATTCAAAAAAAAAAAAAAAAAAAAAACCGATATGCATTAAGCCTTTAGAAATCTTTCACACCCCCTTCAAGAGTTGGAGCACACTAATCAAGAATATTCCTTATTTTCACTTATCTCACTAACAGAGAATTGGAGCACACTGTTAAGTTACACGATTCATGGCACTTGTCATCTTTGTTTAATCGAAGCACCAGTTTCGACGGTAATGTGTGAGACACAGGATATTTTGTTTATTATTTAGCGATGAAACTCCGATCCAAAATGACGGTGAAAATGGGTAACTAAGCATAATTATCCAACTATATAGTGAGCAGACAATGTTTACAAATTATATTTTTTACTAGTATCTCGAGTCTCTTAGACTCGATTTTGGCTTATAAATCGAGTCTCAAAGACTTGATTTTCATGATCTAATCACCTTTGATGTGGCATCTTTTTCCATGTAGAGACCACTTGAAAATCGAGTCTTAGAGACTCGATTTACAAACCAAAAAAATTTTAAAAAATTTCAAGTCTCATGCGTGGCCTCATCTCATCGAATCAGATCAGATCAGATCAGAGAGAGAGAGAGAAAGACCAGATCAGAGATCAGAGAGAGAGAAGGATCATATCAGAGAGAAAGAAAGAGTCAAATCAGAGAGAGAGAGAAACAGCTTGCGCGACCCAACCGCCACGTGGCTTAGGCTCGCCTGGCCTGGGTCGCCCTGGCCTGGGTTCTTTCCTTCTTCTTTGGCTTTTTTTTCTTTTTTTCTTTCTTCTGGCTCTGATTTCTTTTTCGCTGGAGTTGTTGTTCTAATATAAATGGGCTTACAAATCGAGTCTCAGATACTCGATTTTCATGTGAACGCCACATGAAAAAAGTGCCAACTCAGACCCGATTAAAATATGAAAATCGATTCTCAAAGACTCAATTTATAACCCCTAAATTGAGTCTCTTAGACTTGAGATGTTAGTAAAAAATATAGTTTGAAACTATTGATTACTAATTACATAGTTGGGATTTTGTAGTTATTTACTCATTTTGTCCTAAAATGACTAACTGGACCGGCGAGAGCGGGTGTTCCAATGACAACACGAATTATATTATAGTTTTATATTATATTTCAACCATTTAAATAGTTATCTAATGCTTAAATATTTGTACCACACCATTTTAAAATTTATTAATAATTTAATTAACGCCGTGACCACCTCCAGTTGCTGGTTTGTTCTGCTTTATCATGGAATTCCATTGCAATCTCTAAACAAAATCTCTACACTCCACAAGATTCGCAGCTCTCAAATTCTGTCAACCCCAGCACTCACTTCAGTTCTGGTAAATCCACATTGCCCAATATGCTCGATACGTATTATTAGGGTTTTATTTTTTATTTTTATCAGTACAGTTTATGATTCTCGTAGATTCGTAATGCAATTAATGAAAACTTACTTATTACATTTGAATCTGTTTCAAGCTTTTTCTGCTAGATCTCAGTGCTCATTTTGTAAATCTAGCTGTTTGGCCTAATGATCCGGCAATAGGGGTTGAATTTTGAATATACTAGCTTCAATTACATTTGTCGCTTTTGGTTGGAGGATTTTAATGCATTGTACATGCTGCGCGGAATGAACTTTTGTGTGAAGATTTGGTTAGGTTTGGAAATATGATGCCATGTTTGTACATTTAATTTGTCGAAATTTGTGTGGTCGAATTTGTTTGGACTAAAATGTTTGAACAAGTACTTACAGAGATGATATAAAACACATGTACAATGAAAAATGAAGCACAAATCTATGCCTATTGTCTTGTTCATGAAATGCATCATTATACTTCCTTTATGCATCGTAGCAAAAATTAGTGACTTCATTCTTCTGGTAGTTTGTTGCATTGGAGCTCATTGCGATACGCATAACTTGTATATGTGTACTTTTTTCACATAACATTAGCTTTAACAACACCAATAACTTTAAAAGCTTAATTTGATCAGAATGAGTGCATTTGATCATTTAACCGTTAAGCTAACATTTTTTTATGGGTAATAAAAATATCTTATTAAAATACAACAAAGAATCTTAGGGTTATACGAGTCGTATGCCCTTAGATAGTTCAAAAAATTACACATAGTCCTTCCATTCTTGGAGTGTAGAAGGTCTATTCAGATCCATAGATGTCCAATGAAATAGTGAAGTTAAAAATTCTAAGTGAATCTTTGGGGTAGAACCTTCTTTATCTTTGGCTCCCTCCAAATGAACCACATTAAACATCTTGAAACTACATGCCCTGTGTTTGAATGATTTTGGTCGTTGTCGCCAACCTTATAACATTCCTTTCACCATTATAGGCATCAACCAATTTACTCAAAAAGCTAGTAAGATGAAGTTCCATAACCTCATTGCAACAGGACTTTGAAGCTACAAATGATCCTCCGATCCATAGTTTCTTTGTTCTTTTTACACATAATGCACCTAGGCACCAACATCATGCCCCTTTTCACTGAGTTATCTATATTAAGAACTTTCCTTGTCAGTCCACACACACACACACATGGACACACAAAAAAATCATATACGTTCGGCATTTTAACCTGCCAAATATCTTTCCTAAGGGAATTTAAGCAGCATGTGCCTCTCAACACCTCATAAAAGACCGAACACTATAGTGTCTTTCCTTTCCCAGGCTCCAAGCATTCTATCCTCCTCATCTGTATGAACTTGTATTGAGTAGAGTTTGACAGAAATGAGTAAATATTTCTAACTCGTAAGCATGATCATCTCACACGAACATGGGATTCCAGAGGATTTCCCCATTTCTTAACTCTAGCAATCCTACACCATAGCCTCTTTGTTAACAGCTAGCTGAAACATCAAGGATAATGAAGAAGCTAAACTCCTGTCAAAGCACCACACATCCTCCCAAAATGTAATCCTTCAACCATCACCTAACCTAAAACCAACAAACCCAGTAAAGGAATTCCATCCTGCTCTAATTGCCTTCCAGTAACAACAACCATAAGAATGTTTCACTGGCTGTGAGGTCCAACTCACTGCTAATTCACCATATTTGCCCCCACTAGTCTCCTCAATAAAAGATCCTATTCCTGACTGTAATGCCAAATCCACTTTCCCAATAATGCCTGATTACAACTTCCTAATCCCTAACCCACCTACTTGTACAGGCATAGTAGCAAGTACCCAATCTATAAGATAAATTTTCTTCTCCTCCCCCAATCTCCCTATAGAAAATCCCATTGAAGCTTCTCCAACCCATTAGCTACATTGTTGGTCATAGTGAAGAGAGACATAATATATATAGGTAAATAAGAAGGTGTACTCTTCTTGATCTGTGTGAATTGATGCCCCTTGGAAAGGTCTAATCCCAACCAGCCAGTCATCTCTCCATTCTTTCAATGATGTCATTCCATACATAACTTGCCTTAAATTGGTCCCCATTTGGGAATCCCAGATACATTTGGACTTTTTAATTAAAACCTTTATCCATATTGCTAGAAGCTGTTTACCTCTCTCTTTGGATTTTTGGTGACTTCTTAGTCCTGCTTGGTTGTGTTTATTAGTTTACAGGCCCTATAGTTGAGCTTCTACTTATTCATCAACAAAAAAAAAAAAGAAAAGTTGAGCCTCTATTGTGGACTGATATTAAGTCTGTTTTGCGTGGCAGAATGGATTCGGTGTCTGCTGATTTATCATCCCAACCTCCTGCTAAAGCCTCTGATATCGAACATTCTGCTGCTGCTGCTGCTGTCTCTGAGCAAAATAATGATGCCCATGACTCATCATCTATTATATCTCCCTCTGGCATATCATCTTGGGCTGGAAGTTTGAAATTTTCACAGCCCTGGGGAGCAGCACAAGACTCACAGACTGGACATGCTGGGATGTCAACATTTGGACGTTTCACTAGTGGGTTAGGATTACGGATTCCTTCAGTGGCACCTGTACCAGATGAAAAAAATGAAGAAACGGCAGTAACTGCCCAATCTGGCGTTCTTGAATCATTCACAAAAGGGTTAGTTGACTCATCTCGGAGTGCAGTGAAGGCTATGCAGGTCAAAGCACGTCATATTGTCTCTCAAAACAAACGAAGATACCAGGTTGTTTACCACTTTAATATCTACATAGATTTTAATTTTATTTATAATCTTATGAGTGTAATAACAAGTTAACGAATTCTTTTTATTGGTCATGCCTTGATTTAACAATTTTTCACTATCTTTCTTAACTACTCTAGTTTTTTACTATAATGTCTACACCAACAATGTCGTTGATTAAATCATTGTAAGGAGATTCTATACCTAATTTGCAGGAAGGAGGATTTGATTTGGATATGACATATATCACTGAGAATATAATTGCTATGGGGTTCCCAGCTGGTGATATGAGCTCTGGGCTTTTTGGATTTTTTGAGGTATAATTTTTGTGTGGTTTGCATTTGATTTTAAATTGGCCAAGTTCATTTCTATAGTTAGGACAATTTATTAAATGAAATTGGTGATGCAGGGATTCTATCGAAATCATATGGAAGAAGTGATTAAGTTTTTTGAAGCACACCACAAGGTACAACATGGTTTGGTATTTGAGGCTGACAATTTTTTACAATAGGCAACACTGGGGAGTCTAATTGTTGTTCCTTGGAAAAATCTTTTCACAATCAATTACCATAATAGGAAACATTGTTCCAATATGTTGCAGAATTTCTCATCTCTTAAATGAACATTTACATGCAGGGAAAATACAAAGTGTACAATCTTTGCTCAGAGAGGTTGTATGATGCGTCTCTTTTTGAGGGGAAGGTACACCCTTAATCTTTATTTGCATTTTAGTATATTTATCATTTTATTCAATGCCAAGTTAGAACCTAAGCAATTAGAGCTTGATATATATATATATATATATATATCTCTAGAATTCAGAGTCGAAATTTTCATGTCTACTGTGCAGATACCGGAACTTAACCACTTTCCTTTTATCTTCAATATCAGTGGTTGATTAGATAGTCATTGAACTAAGTTCTAAGTCATATTTGGTATGGATTTCTGGTTATCCTGCACGGTGAAACTGCAAAATTAGTTTTGTTTATTTTATTAGTTATAAATATTGGAGGTTTTTTCTTCAATTTTCCTAATATCAAAGTTCAGTACATTCAAGCTTATTAGTTCAAGGATTTACTAACTCTCACTGTCCTACTTTATTTTACCTTCTGAAAATTGAATGTATTCTCACAATGTAATAAAAGATTTATATTCGGAAATAACTCAAGTAAATGGTGAAATAGGCAGGTTGTTTCCACCTGCTTGTGAGATACTCTAAATATGTTCTGAAGATAGGATAATTCTGCACCACCTGTAAAGCTTTTATGGTTTTAATTCCATTTATCACATTCTAGAATCTTATGCATCATATGCTGACTTCTTGAATAAGATATGAATAGCCAATGGTGAAATCATAATTATGTCGTGGAAATGATGTGATACATCGGTTGAGACTTGGGATTCCTTTGTCTGTATAATGTGTTAGTTGTCTACATGGGTATATTGCTCGAGTCTAAGTATATTCTATTTGTAGATATCATTATGTTTCAGAAAGATCTAAAACATAGAAAGAAAATAGTTAAAGAGAAATTTAAATGACACTCCTGTCTACCATTAATTATTATAACCAATTATCAATTGACAGATTTAAGTTATTGAGGCTGTAATGTTTTTGTTTATGAAGTCATTGTGGTATATACACTTCTGTTTATGACCCATCTGGATGCTTTCCAGGTTGCATCTTTCCCATTTGATGACCATAATTGTCCTCCTATCCAACTCATAAAATCATTTTGTCAAAGCGCATATTCATGGTTGAAGGAGGACATTGAGAATGTTGTGGTTGTTCACTGTAAAGCTGGTATGGCAAGGACTGGATTGATGATTTGTAGCCTTCTCTTGTTCTTGAAGGTTAGATTGTGTAGTCAGCTCCATTAAAAGTTTGGGGGTTTGTATCATTGAAATACGTTGCTTATTTTGGTCCTATATGTCATCATTTAGATGTTTTGCCATCTCTGTGCAGTTCTTCCCAACATCCAAGGAGGCCATTGATTACTACAACCAGAAAAGATGTGTTGATGGGAAGGCTCTGGTTCTTCCAAGTCAGATTGTAAGTCAATTGCTTTTATGGAATGCTGTTATCTTTTTATGGATTGATCTTCCTTGCGTCTTTCTGATAATTTTGTATTTCTCTGCTTCTCCTAGAGGTATGTCAAATATTTTGAGCATGTCTTAACCCGCTTCAATGGAGAAATTCAGCCTGGACGTAGGTACACTTTTGATTTCTCTGTCACGCTTTGATATTTTTACCCTCAAAGAGTTACTGAAATAAAAAATTGTACAGGTGCATGCTTAGAGGATTTCGGCTACACAGGTGTCCTTTTTGGATTAGGCCATCCATTACCATCTCTAATCATAATGGTATGCTTTCCAGCTGCTTCTCATCATATTCATCCTTACATAATTAATGTTGAGATGTCTCATTTATCCTGTATCATGATGTACAAGAACCTCTATCTTGTATGTATATATGTTTGTTACTTTGTACCTTTGTCATTTCTTAAATGAGTTCAATCATGATCACAAGTTGTATGGAGAGGAACTGTGTCTTTTATTATTATTATTATCATTAACTCATCTTAAGAGTTAAAAGGAGAAGAAATTAGGGATAGCTCCTTAGAAGTGCCTTGCATTTCCTAAATCCTAAAAGATTTTGAGAATAATTCATTGTGTTACCTGTGTTTTTGTGTGTTCTCACATGCTTTTAAAGGCTGTCTATATGCGTCTATTGTTTTTATTCTGAAAGCCTAAACATATGGTACATCTGTATGATTTTTAGTACAATCTATTGTGATGCATGCTATTTCATGCCTTACGTTTTCCCAGGTTTGCATTTGTTACTGAAGTTCTCATGTTACTTCACTTACTTGTCATTCTTTTGTCTGGGAGGTATTAACATCGAAGTTTTACTTTATCCACAGGAATTCTGTTCTCAACGAGAAAGCATCCAAAAACAAAGGATCTAATGGTGAATAGTTGTTGAATATGGTTGTGTTTTAATATATATGCTAACTATTTTAATTTCTTAGGATCTCCATGATGATACATTATTTAATTTTCTGATATGAGCCACCAATCATTTCTGTAGCCAGAGGATTTCTGGATTAGTGCACCAAAGAAAGGGATTGTGGTCTTTGCTCTGCCGAGAGAGCATGGTCTAGCCGAGTTGGTGGGCGACTTCAAAATCCATTTTCATGACCGCCAAGGAGATTTCTATTGGTTTGTGAACTTATGACTTACTTTCACAGTTGTTTCTGATAGTTTGATATGACTGCAAACTCACTTTCTTTTGAAGTTTGAACTAGTATTTTTATACTGAATAATGTAGGCATCTGTCCTCATATTTTGTTTAGCTTCCTCTCTGGCCAAACATAGAAGATTCCCTAACCTTAAGAATTCCTATCTTTAATGGGTTGAACCTTAGGCCAGTGGTGCCTTCTGTCCAATTAACTCTTTTATAAAATGACAATCGCTGAAAACTATAACACCTTGTTTTGTTTTTTTGTTTTTTAATAGGCAGACAGAAGTACACACCGTATCTTGTGTGCTCCCACTCCATGCGCATAAGATATACACTGCACCACACCGCACCCATAACCTGTGACCTCACCTCATCCTTTGTGTTTAATGGATGGATTAGGTGTCATTCAGTCCAAGAATGATTGCCGAGCATTGAAAGCCCTGGATTTTTCTTATTCTTGCCATGCATCATCTTAAGAACCTATATTTTATCAATAAAAAAATAGTTTCATATCCAAAGAGAATTCTTTTTCTGTAGGAATACTCTAATTTACATACTTCTTTTTCTTTCTTTCTTTCTTTCTTTCTTCTTCTTTTTTTTTTTTTTTTTTTCCTTTCAGTTGGTTAAATACAACGATGACGGAAAACAGAAAAACTTTGAACACCTCTGATTTTGATGGTTTTGATAAGGTAAATGACGCAGTCTTTTCCAGATATATCTTTATACTGTAAGATAAATCTTTTCTCTGTTCTCTGATTATCTGTTATTCTTTTTCCCTTTCTTGGTATGTCTTTAATGAGCTGCTGAATATGCTTTCCAGAGAAAACTGCCCTCTCCAGGATTTCAGGTTGAAGTTGTGATGGTAGACTACAATGGTACTTTACCAACAAGGTCTGAAGCTGATTCCACCAGCAAGCAATCTGATGGTACTTCAAATGCTGGGGTTACAGCTAAATCCAACCGAAGTAAGGTCACTAGGAGTGAAGACAATGACGATGTATTCTCAGATAGTGAAGGAGAGGAGACTTCCGCTTCCAAAAGCAGGGAAGCTCAAGCTACATCTGGAGCCCAATCTGCTGCAAATAGTCATGCTTCCAACACTACAGCAGAGAAAATTGGAAATTTGACACATAAAACCGATCAGCTGTCCCTCGGGTCTGAGGAACCTACAAAAGGTAATGCTTACAAAGAAATAACTAGTGATGGAACTGGGAAACCTGCCTCAGGCCCTGAGACCCCTAATCTCGACTCATTAGGGGCAAGTGATTTCAAGGCAATGGCTGCTGATGCTTCAGTATTTACTTTTGGGGACGACGAAGATTTTGAAAGTGATTGAAGCAGTATGGAATTTCACGCTGCTGGTTGTAACATTTCTAAAAGCACGTGTATATAAACCATTTTAAACAAATGAGTTGGTGAACATCAGGAACGTCGGGTATTGATTGAATTCGTTACTTTCCATATTTTTGTTCATTCCGAACACCTTTTTAATGAGTTTGCCACATTGCCGACTACAGTGGTGCAAGAGGGTATATTGCAACCCCACTTTACCCGGATACGGATCCTCTCCATTTTCTTTGAAATGGAGAGGCTCCAGTACACGGTCCTGATTTCGTCCAAAATGATCCACGCTCAAAAATAATCTACGTCATTTAAAATGTAAACTGCACACTTAAACTAGAGTTCAACGCACTTAACTTGGGTTTAACTAAAGTGGACAAAAAAAACTTTTTGGAGGGAAATGGAGAAACAGAGGTAGATTCATCAGTGCACTGGAAAACAAAAAAATCATTTTAGAGGGAAAAGTGAAACAGAGTTGCCCAGTTCAAAGCATCACAGATTTTAACCAAAAAAAAAAAAAGCTTCACTGGATCCTCACAGAACTATATCCGTGCACTGGAAATGGAGAAACAGAGGTAGATACATCAGTGCACTGTAAAACAAAAAAAAACCTTTTAGAGGGAAAAGTGAAACAAAGTTAGCCCACGTTCAAAGCTTCACAGATTTTAACAAAAAAATAAAAGTTTCACCGGATCCTCACAGAAGTATATCCGTGCACCGAAAAAAAAAAAAAAAAAAAATCCTTTTAGAGGGAAAAGTGAAACAGAGGTAGCACGTTCAAAGCTTCACAGATTTTAACCAAAAAATAAAAAAAAAACGTTCACAGAAGGTTCAGACAAGACATCTCTGTTTCTATCTTGCCAAACAGAGGTATATCAGTAAAACTTGTTTATGCTTAACTTATTTGATGTTTGATAATTTTTCTGCATTTATATTGTTGTCTTGGTGAGTTTATATGGTTGTTTTGGTGGCTGGATGCAAGTTAGAGTTTATCTGAATTTTTATTTTTAATTTTTTGAGATAATGATTGAATCTTTATAATGGCTGGATGATTCTAGGAGTATTTTTAATTTTTTGAGATAAAGATTGAATCTTTTTTTTTTTTGAGATAAAGATTGAATCTTTATTAGTACACACAGAGAAACAAGCTTACGTGGGCCTAACATAAGAAAATGAACATTGAAAATTTCTTGAACATATTGTTGTTTTGATGGCCACCAATAAAAGCTACACACAGAGAAACAAGCTCACGAGTTTATATTGTTGTTTTGATGGCTGGACGCAAGTTAGAGTCTTCCTTAAAAATTTCATATAATTAAATAAGATTGAACATTGAAATTTCTGTTTAGACCCCAATGTGAATTAATGAGCAAAATTATCAAATTATATTGGTGAAGTGATCCACTCAAACAAATAATTTTTCACTATAGTTAAGCAATCAACAAATCAATAAGTAATATAAAAAGCACAATTAAGCATGACATAACATTTGGTGACGAAGTGGAGAATCAAAGAAGAATATCTTTAATGGAGATACCACTTCGGAAAGTAGATTAGGAAAGTATAAACTAAAAAACTAACTAGATTTTCAAACAGATAAAATTACATCAATAAATTTGAATTTATTACCATAAAATGTTATGGAATGGATCAACACTAAAATCCTTACACACATGATCCTAATTCATAGTGTAATCAATAAGTTTAGTGGCACAATTAAAAAAAAAATATATATATATATATATATTTCCACAGCTGTTAATATAGTCTATTATAATCAGTTCATAAGAAAATAGTATCAATGATGAGTTATGTGAAATTAAAAAATGATTACTTGTACGCTTAATGTGGATTATGGACATATATAGAGAGGTGATCAAAAAGATACTGTTGTGGTGTTGATCACAAGGTTTAGATATTTAAATTAATAAATTTCTCTTTTGAAAAAAAAAAAATTCTCATAATAAATAAGTTCTTTAATTATAATAAGAAGATTCCTTTATAATGATTTTTGATGGCATATTATGGATGCAAGATTTCAAAGAACATGTTTACTACTGTCATGTTTAAATTGACTGGCCTTTGAGTGAGTTGAGCTGAAATCACGCTTGGTCATCTTGAATTTTTATGTTTAATAACAAAGATATATAACATTTCTCTCATATGAGGTACATCCTCATTAGTATGTTGATCATTCATTACATCCTCATATTTTTTTTTACATCATCTCTGTTTTGAAAACAAATGATAAGTGAAAGTTATAATAAATTTATGTTCAATTTTTTCTAGGGATAATGATGGGAATACATGTTCCTTCTAATGTGCTCATGGAATCTACCCCATTTAAAGGGATGGAGTTTGAAGTGGATGAGATTGCATATGGTTTTTATAATGAATATGGCAGAAAGGCTGGTTTTAGTATTAGAAAAGAGTATGTAAATAAATGTAAAAGGACTGGAGTGGTTACTTCAAGGAGATTTGTGTTCGCGAACGAAGGAGTTCGAGGCAAAGACAAGATAGATAAGAATGTAAAGAATCCACGAGCAGAAACAAGATGTGGTTGTGAAGCACATTTGGTTATCGTACTTAATCGAGATAGTAAAAAATATGTGGTGAGTGAATTTATTGCTGAGCATAACCATTATCTCCACCTTCCATCAACTATGCACATAATGCCATCACAATGGAAAGTGGCTGCAACTCATGCTATTGAAATTGATTTGGCACATAAATCGAGATTAAGATTAAAGCAATCTTATGAGCTTCTTAGTAAGCAAGTTGGTGGATATGATAATCTTGGTTTTACCAAGCAAGATCATAAAAACTACTTACGCACTAAGTGAGAGAGACATGGAGCATGGGGCAGCTGCTAGTTTGGGAAGATATTTCAGTCGTCAACTTAAGGAAAATCCTTCATATTATTTCGCTACTCAATTGGACTGTGAAGAGTTGATTACTAATATCTTTTGGGCCGATGCAAGAATGATCATCGATTATAGTCACTTCGGTGATGTAATAACGTTTGATACAATGTATAGTACAAATAGAGATGCAAGGCCACTTGGAGTATTTTTGGGTCTCAATCACCATAGAGAAACTGTTGTATTTGGAGGTGCACTTTTATATGATGAAACAATTGAATCTTTTGTATGGTTATTTGAGACCTTCTTAGAAGTAATGTCTGAAAAGAAGCCAATTACTATTTTCATAGATCAAGATGTAGCAATGTCAGCTGCAATAAAAGTAGTAATGCCTAAGACATATCATGCATTGTGTAGTTGGCATATGTGGCAGAATGCTGAGAAACACTTGAGTCATTTACTAAAAAATGAGCCTCAATTTAACGCTGATTTCTTAGCATGTATCTATGAGTATGACGATGAAGATGAGTTTCTTATAGCTTGGAATGAAATGCTAGATAAGTACGATGTTCGTGAAAATAAATGGCTAATTGATCTATTTAAATTGAAGGAAAAATGGGCCCAAGCATATGTTAAGAGAACTTTCACTGCAGGAATGAAGACAACCCAGCTTAGTGAGAGTTTCAATATTGACTTGAAGAATTGCTTGCGTACTGATCTCAATATAGTAGAGTTTTTCACTCATTTTGAAACAGTTGTCAATCAAAAGCAGGATAAGGAGTTAGAAGCAGAATACAAGTCTAGACAGAAATTTCCAAGATTAAAGCTCAAAAGCTCTCCTATGCTTAACCAAGTAGCAACAGTGTAGACGCCTAAGTTGTTTGATTTATTTTAGACAGAAGAGGTAATGGCACTTTCCATCCTAGAACGCAATGTAAGTCAAACACATAGTTATGTGGTTGGAGTTTTCAATCAAAATGGAAAATATGAGGTCATGTGGAATCCATTAGATGAGACTCTATCTTGTAGTTGCAAAAAGTTTGAGTCATTTGGTATTTTATGTAGGCATGGTTTGAAAGTTCTTGATGCATTGGATATCAAGTTGATTCCTAATAGATATATCATGAAGAGGTGGAGAAGAGATGCAAAAGATGGAAGCGGAAAAAATTGCACAACACATAACATTAAGCCGGATACTCGACTGGAATATGTAGATCGGTATCAAGATTTATGTCCAAAATATATTCAATTGGTGAATGAGGCATGTGAAACTAAAGAAGGCCATAATATTCTAAGCTTAGCAATTGCAGATTTGAAAAAAAAACTTTGTGACCTTAGGAATTGCAAAGCTAATATAGAAGAAGACATCATTAGGCCTTTCACCGATTTTGCAGACAAAGAAGATCAATTATGTGCTTCGATTACGATTGTACCAAAAGGGATAAAGAAAAGAGAGGTTTATCGTAATAAAAAGCGTAGGACGAAATCATGGATAGAAAAGATGAGGAAACCAAAGGAAGACACATCAAAGAAGCAAAAAAAGAAAAGAAAAGTGTAGGAGGTAGTCTTCAATTATCCTTATTTTCACCATTCTATTTTATTTTTACAGATTAATATAGTATACTATTATTGTTACTAAACTAGTACAATTTTTACATGAAATATATGCACATGACGTCATGGCACAAAAGAAAACTGAGGATATATCTTCTGGAAATATTACTAGTTTTACACAACTTTTAATGGTAAAGATATTTACAATTATATATTTTATTTTGATATTAATAATAGTTTAGATGCATGATTTGATAATTTTAATGCTAAGCTTGTGATATGTGTAACATGTAATTGGATTTTTTGTAGTCGGCTTCTACAAGTTCTGCAGTACATCAAGGAGGCTCATCAGCAAGTGTTGCATTAACATCACATTTAGAGAGTACATCAAGTGTTGTAGGCTCCAACGACAAAATTAATGGTGCAGGAGGTCTCTTGACTCAAGGAAGTGTTGCAAGTGGAGGTCCCTTGACTCAAGAAAGTATTACAAGTGGATGGAATCCGATGGTTCATAAAGTCAAGCCATTTTTCTAGTTTAGGATCATGTTTTATAATTTATGTGCTCTTGTCTTGTAATTTTTCTAGTTTAGGACATGTTGAGATTAAGTACTCTTGTTTTGTAATTTTTCTAGTTTAGGACTGGAGTTTTGATGGTCCAAAACTTAATCACATTCAAATGTTTAGATTTTATTATTTTGAAAGAATACTTAATTTGCATGTCTGATGTATCTCTGCAAGGTGTTAATTTCTGCATAATTATTTGTTGCTGCAGAAATTGTTACTGTTTCTGCATAATTTCTGCATAATTACTGCATAATTACTGTTACTGTTACTGCATAATTAATGTGACTGTTACTGCATGATTACTGTTACTGTTACCGCATAATTACTGTGACTATTACTGCATAATTAAGAAATTGTTATTGTTTCTGCATAATTACTATTACTGTTACTGCATAATTAATGTGACTGTTACTGCATAATTACTGTTACTGTTACTGCATAATTACTGTTACTGTTACTGCATAATTACTGTTACTGCATAGGTTTGGTATTGCACAATTACTGTTACTGCATAGGTTTGGTATTGCACATTCTGCATAATTGTTATGCTAGGCAAGAGTTGTTTTTATATATAAGTGTTGCTGTTTGGGGAAAAAATTTATATAAATAAGCCAAGTTTTGATTAAGTGTTGCTGCATAATTAAGTTTTTATATATAAGTGTTGCTGTTATGCTAGGCAAGAGTTGTTTTTTATATAGGTGTGTCAATTTTTCTTTTGCATGAGTTTTACACAGCACTGTTTATCAATAGCCTGTGCACACCCTTACACACACAATTGTCACACCTACACACACACCCCAGCAGCTTTACCTGCACCACCTGTGTGGCACACCCTTACACCTACTTAAAAATGTCTACAAATATCAATAGCCCACAACTGTCACAATCCTTATTTACAAATATTTGTAAATATCCACATTCCACCTGTCACAATCCTTACAATCAAAATTCAATCCTTACAATCCTTACAATAACAACTGTCACAATCCTTACAATCAAAATTCAATCCAACAGTAGACAATAAGAGAATTTAATAAAAAAAATGAACAAATTTTATTAAAATGTACACTTTGATCACATAGCAAAAATTCCATTAAAATAAACACTTTGATTAAAATAACATGAAACTTCTACAATTGGTGTGCTTATTGCTTGACTATACATTCCACCTCTTGCTTCTTGATTAGTGGTGGGTACTTATAGTGAGGCCACAAGAAAGCTGAAGTGCATGTCACAGGGGAGAACTTGAGTTTACTAGCCAACCCAAATGTGTATTTTCCTTTGGCATTGGACTTGAATACTACTTTTGAAGACTCTAGGCCATTATGTGCAGGGCATGGTGCAGCTAATGCACTGTGAAGCTGTGCATAGCACTTTTCATTCAGTTTCCATCTTTTACAATCTTACGATGAACAGACACTTTGAACTTTCCTTCTTCATCGAGTTTCCCTACCCCTCTTGTCTTGAAGTGTCCATTTTCTGGCTTGCAATCAACTGTTACTCGAAGCCTTGCACCATGATACACAAAATTATTGTTACTTGTTTTTCAATATTGTTTGTATATCGCATCATTAATCATATGCAAGAAAAAAGAACAATGCACCCATCACTTTGTCCATATTGTCCATAATTTTTACCCTAAACAAAATATGAGACCAAGATTAGCAAATAGTAGCATTTCAAGTCAAAGCATGCCAACATTGCACTTTTACAAGGCAAACTTGATATTGACATTTAAAAGAACAATGCACCCATCATGAGTAGAATAAAAAAGAAACAATGCATCAACCATGAACAATTTAGTATTTATGATGATTCCAAAAAAGAAAACCACACCTATAAAGGCATGTTTAGTCTTAATGTTACTCTACTCATAGTCTGCACAAGCAACTAGACTATAAACACTTAAACTCATCATACTGTCATACACATGAAAAAAAAAACAAAAAACAAACAAACAAACAAATCAAGAAATACTCCAATGTGGACCCAAAAAAAAAAAAAAATCCTAACTTTTGAGGAATTCATTTCAAAGGTCTGCTAGCAGTAGCCATGGAGATTGAGCATCAACCCTAACCTTCTCTGTCTTTCAGAGCCTAGTGCATTATCCTTTAGCAATGGCCTTGGAAGTTGGAACCCTGAATTGGCACTATGTAAATTTAATTTGCAGAATAGAATCCAAGTATTTTAGATAACCACTATACAATTGGTTTGATAAAAACAATGATATCCACTGCATAATTTTTTATTTCATGTTTGGAATTCTTGTCTGCACTAATGTCTATCCCCATTTTTTCAGCATGAATCGATCGCAATGATTCTAAAACGAAAAGACCAAACACTAAAATATCTAAATTAATAATCAATGAACCAAATTCATCAATGCACCACCCATTAAATTAATTGTTTTCTTTATATTACCATCAACCAATTCTCGAAAATAACCAAATAATACCAGCCCAGAAGCTAAACAAATGCAATTAATCAAATTCCCAGAAACCAAACCAAGAAATATGGATTACTCTTTGAAAATTGAAGTCTATCACAGCATTTCATCAATATAGCACCAACCAGTCTTCAAAATTGAACATGCAAGAAAACCCAGAAACTAAACCAACATTCAAGTAAATGAATGGTGAAAGATTTACCTCTTCAACAGCACCCTTTTTCCTAGCAAAGGCAATGAAAGAATTCCCTCTAATAGAACCACCAGCCATGCTTATATACTGAGTCCAAAATGAAACCCCAAGTCCCAATATCAAGCGCCGAGGGGCTTTGCCTCCTCCTCCTCCACTTGTCCACTTCTTCAGTGCTTTTGATAGACTAGGATGTACAGAACCAACGGCACAAGTGATTGAGTAAGAGGATGAACAAGGATACACACCACCAGCTAGAACCACTGGCAGCTTGTGAAGTATTTTGAGTCCAATACGATTGGCCATATTTCTCTAAACCCAAACCCTAACCTTCTCTGATTTGGGTCTGAACCAAATCGGCAAGGCTGGCTCACCGCAACCACCACCTCTGATGGTGGCTTCTTCTCTCCTTCGACCAAAATCCCTTTCTCTGTCTCTCAATCTCATTTCCCTCCATAGATCAAACCTGAAAGATCATCAACTTCTCTCTAAACCCTAACCTTCTCTGATTTGGGTCTGAAAAGCATCAATGTCTCTCTCTACACCCGATTCTCTCCAAACCCCAACCCTTACTCTCTCTCTCTGATCTAGGTCTAAAAAGGATGCGTGTATGGGTGTCGGGATCTCTGGTGAGCTAAGGTTTTTTCTTTGTTTTTGTTGATGGGTTTGAGTTGAGTATGCTAGAAGTGAAGGTTGAGAGAGTTTGAATGGCTGGTGAGAGTTAAGAGTTTAACTTGAGTTTTTTTTGTCCGGTTGAGTTAAACCCCAGTTAAGTGCGTTGAACTCCAGTTAAGTGTGGTGTTAAATTTTTAAATGACGTGTCCAGTTTTTGAGCGTGGATCATTTTGGACGAAATTGGGACCGTGTATTGGAGCCTCTCCATTTCAAAGGGAAATGGAGAGGATCCGGATCCACTTCACCCTACCCTCATTGGGATTTGGATTTTGGAGCCTCTCAAATTCAAGTGGAATGGAGAGTATCTATTTAAAGACTATGGCTTAAAGTGGAATAAATCCAGGGTTTAGATTTTGCCAACTCATTAACTCTAATTTAGTTTAATCACTGTTGAATTTCACCATAATTAAATTGTAAATGAGTTGCTAAAATTTAGGCTCTAGATTTATTTCGCTTAGAATCATGACATTTAAATGGATACTCTTTATTTCACTTTGAAATAAGAATGAGCCAAATTCCCCTAGAATAAGGGAGAGTTCAAGTTAGACTTAATGTAACCTCTCAAATGTTAGCATAAAATTTGTCATATTAAATGCCCTCTTTAATTACTTTCCAAGCGTCTTATTAAATGCAACTCTCTCTCTCTCTCTCTCTCTCTCTCTCTCTCTCTCTCTCTCCCTAAGAGTAAGATTATGCTAACACTATTGTATAATTTGTATTGAATACCATGGCTCTTTACCTTTTGTTTAACACCACTTGAAAGCTTGGCTAGTTGCGTTCCATTTTGATGAGGACAACCCATTTGCTGACAACTGCTAGATTCAAATGCTCTATTTCCTCATTTTTCGACCAAAAAGTCACTAAGAATTGATCTCATTGTGGACAAACAACGCTTCTTCATTGATTTGTTTGTAAATTAAAAGGGATGTCGTCAAATACTAAGATAAGCAAGCAATTTGCAAAAACACTTCAAAAATCTAGCCATAAATTGATGCACTAATCAATTAAAATACCTTAATATATATATATATATATGTATATATTGTGTAAATTAAACTGACACCATCGAGGTAACGCCAAATTACACTTGCTATACCTAATTTTCAAGAAATGACTCTTTGCCACCAAATGATCAAAATAATTAAGATTTTGCTTCTCCCCCCCCCCCCCCCCCCCACCCCCCTCTTTTGTGCCCAACCGCACTTTTCAAATTATTTTGGGAGTAAAATGTGAATTATTTTGATCACTTGGGAGGTGGGAAAGGGGGCGAAGTGTCAATTATTTTGATCATTTAGAAGATGGAGTATTATTTCTTAAAATCGGGTATAACGAATCTAATTTTACTATATCTTAGTGATGTTGGTTAAATTTACCCTAACAAATTTGTAATAAATTATACCCATTCTAAATAGTAATTATTCATAATGTAGTTACATGCTAGATAGATAAATTATATCCTTACTAAAATGCTTTGAAATTGGAAAATTATTTGATACAATTTTTTGTTTGACTATTGTTGAGATGCAAATTTTTGGGCCCTAATCCCATTAGCCCACTCACTAAAAATACCCATACAAGCCCATAAACTATTTTGGGCCCACATAAATATTTCCTATATACTTCCCACATATTACCAAAATATTCTCCATATTATTACCCAACTTGGGCTCCCACAAATATTTCCTATATAAGTCTCATAAATTATCTTAGGCCATTTCACAAACTTTATATCCCACATAATATCCAACTTGGGTTTTCACAAAAATATTTATCACATTATTACCAAAATTAGGCCATAAAATTATACTATCTTTGCAAAAAGACCCAAATTCATTTACCTTGTGGGCAAAACCCAAAAAGCCTAACAAAACCCTCTTACAAAGCTCGTTGCTACATGGCACCCTAAAACCCGTTGCTACATGGCAATATTTTTATAAAATCTCAAAAAACCCAATATTACTTCGGCACCTATTTACAAAAGCCCAAATACTATTTTGGCAAAAACAATTACATTATACTTGAAGCCCAAAACTATTCCTTGGCAAAAACATATTTTCATATACTAAAGTCCCTAACTCATGGGAAATATAAATTACTCATCCCTCAAAAATACTTCTTTTACAAAATTTATGGGAACTATGCTTTTTTTTTTTCCCCCATAATTAACTAGCTGCAAAAACCCATGTATATCACCCATGGCAATACATTTTGTAAGGATGAACAAGCCCAGAGAAGCCCAACAACAAGGCCTAGCCCATGTGCTCATCTCAGCAACTGAAACTCACTTAAGCAACTAAAGTGGTTAGACTAACCACTAGTCAAGTTCCAGAACAACCAAGTTGATAACTTGGGCCCATTACCATCAGTTCCAGCTTGTCAAATCAGATCAAAAGAGGACACAAGTCCAGCAAGGATTAAACTCTTCCTTGCTAAGCTGATTTTCATCATTTCTCATGTGACACAAAACTGAGATGACATGACATAAAGCTGGGAAGCTTTAGCCAGTCATCTTCCTTTTCTTCTCCAACCCATTCGGTCAAGGACTAAGGGTAGCCAAAACCAGACCATGAATGCTTCTAGAATAACTTGAAAATAGTTCACTACAATGCCAAAAACATGTACTTTCTAATTCATGGACCAAGCACATGAACCTAAATGGAAAAATTTAGGGAAATGTGGTTTGGAGTGCACCAAAGGGATCTACAGCAGAGTTCCTAGCAAAGAGCTCTAAGATTGACACCTGACTTGGGGTGATACAATCTGCCCTGGGGAGCTCTGATTCTAGCAGTAACAAAACCAAGATCATTAGCTTAATACATGCTCTAATCTCATTGGATGATGACATTTAGCATTTAATGCTAAGTCAAAACCATAGTTGCCATTACCCAAAACAGCAAGGAACCTTCTAAAAGTTGAACTTACCACTCTTAGCCAAATCCTAGGAATGATTCTCCAAGGATTTTCTGAACATTAAGATTGATTTAGCAAAAATTATTTGCTAATTACCCCCTCAAACTCAACTATAAATGAAACTCTCCACCAACACTTCAACACACACCAATAGAGAAGAACTCTCTCATAAACTTCTCTATTTTCCTCTCTCTAATTTTCTTTATACTTTTAGTGAGGTTCTAAGACTCTGAGTTCTTAGTTTCAAACTTAGAAACTAAGCTTTTCAGCCCCTAGCTCACAAATACCCCTCACACCTCTACTCATAAGCTCTTATCCATCCCCAACAGAAAGCCCTAGTAGCTTTACTAAACACACTCCCTCTCACTACTCATACTACCCAAAATGACCCTCATTACTCACTACGTATACTATACCCACGAGCATACCCTAGCATTATAATGATTTTGCTGCGCTAGCTGGAATCTCTCTCTCTCCTTTCTTCTCACACTTAGTTTCCTCATTATTTGTTATAATGTAGCCTATGGTGTTTGTTTATTCATTTACTATTGAAAGTTATGATGTAATTGTTACTATAGAGTTCTTCCCTCATGTTGTTGTATTAGAGGACTCTTCTTCATTGGAACCAATGGATGATGATTTTGCAAATGCAGATACTTTCCTTAATCTGTGAAATAATTAATGGCTGGAATATTTTACCGCTGAAATATTTTATTGCTAGAATATTTACTGTTGAATTTTTTTACTGCTTGGCTATTTCTTTATTGCAATATGCCTTTTATTGTGCTGACGTGTCTGCTATAGGAAGTGTTTTTTTTTGGGCTATCCCATAACCCTTGTCAGTTCCATCCTAGGCCCAAAGCATAAAATAAGGCGAATTCTTCAAATCTTCACGGATAGCCTTTGGGCCGTGCTTTAAGCCCATTGTCGAGTTTTGGTCTAGGCCTCCAACCTAACATAAATTTCATTTGTTGGAAGGAAGACTTTTCCACTCCTAACAACTATATTTTCATATGGATGATTCCCAATTATTTTCCCTAATGCAAGTTGTTATGATCCAAGTGCGAGATAAATTATTTGAATTTAGTTTAGTGATAGAATAAGGTTTCCTAGATAGATTGTTATGGTTATTTATTTGTATCCAATTTAATTCCTATGTTTTAGAATAGAATTAGTTGTTTCTCCAAAAAAAAAAGAATAGAATTAGTCACTATGTTTGAGGATTTGTTAATAAGGTTATCTCATCCTTGCTATTTATATATGTTGAAGGCATTAAAGAGAATTAAACATAAAATTAACCTGAAAGTTTATTTCCCTTCTCAAATTCAAGAGACTAGTCATCTCAAATTAACTAAGATATCTTTTTAATTTTCCGGTTCACAACTCAAGCTGTATGATTACAAATTTCTTGGTAGCAGTAGCACAACCCCACCTCTTAAATCAAAGGCTTATTGAGATTTTATAATCCCCTGATTTTATGGTTTTCGGCTTTTGAGAGGGGATTATTCTTTTTTTTTTTAAGCGTAAAGGGAAAGAAACACAATTGGAATCAAATATGCAGGAGACCTTTAAATCCTAAAGACTTAACCATTGGAAAATGAGGAACTTGATGACACACTCACTGGCAAATGGGACACACCTTGGACAAGAAACCAAGATGAATTACCTTGAAATCCTTCCTCTTTAACAAAAGTCTTCAGAAAAGAAACCAATACATCATTTGACCTCCTTGTTGGATCACTCATCACTCAAGCTAGCCCCAAGCTTTTTATCGTGAACTTTTAAGAATTCTTTCCAGTCTCCTTTAGTATACTACCCTTCATTCCTTGCTTTTGGGCCAACTTCATCATTTCAATAAGGACCTATTCAAATTCTTATCATCAGAGAAAAAAAAAAAAAAATTGTATAGGCATATACATATAGGTCTTTTTCAATGACTTCACCAAGATTAAGACACAAAAATTTATTAATATTTCCACACTTGAACAAAGTATTGCTACCAGTGCAAGGTGAAAACCAAGTCACTTTTTTTTTTTATATTTAAATTCTGTGTCTCTCAACTAAAATTTCAATAATGAGCCAATGCCTTATTTTCTCTCCAACAATGCAAATGTTGTATCTTTAAACTTTTTGTTTTCTTCTTTTGTATATATATAATTATAATGTTAGACTTAGAAAAACCAAAACACCAACTTGCTCATTTATAATCAATTCATGTTAGAGAATTTTTACTTTTTTAGCCACTTGGGAACAGAGATGCCTAATAAAAGTGTTGCTTTTTTTTTTTTTTTTTTTTGATGAATAATAAAAGTGTTGCGCTTATTACAACTTTAGTTGAAGAGAGTTATGAAACGTGGGTCAAAGCAAAAGAACATTTCTTTTTTGTGTAAAGCGTGCAGAAAAGCAAGTGATTGGCAGAGAAAGAGAAAAGTGGACGGTGGTGTGGGTTACCATTTCTTCTGCCGTTTCGAATACTTCTTCTATTGGGAATTTGGACGAGGGCGAAGACACGAAGAGTTCCGGAATTTGGTTATATTTATTCAATTTTTTTTTTTCCTGAAATTCATATATATATATATATATATATATTTTTTTTTTTAACATATAGGACTGAATTCATATATTTATTAGTTCATTTTCTACTCGTTTCTATAAAATAAAATAAGATAATATTTGCTCCCCCTTTCTCTTTTTATGTAATTTTTAAGTTGGCCAAAACACATTGCACCCTAAAATTCACATGGTTATTATTATTATTATTATAAAATAATTTGATAAGTAGGAGAAAGTTTATTTGAACCCATTATGTCTTTGTTTGAAGGATAAAATGGTCAATTGAATTACAAATTTTTTAACCCTAAAGTTGGCATGTTAAGAGTTGATATTTAAACGGTCGCTTTATTTGTTTTTTTATTTATTCTATTAAATGAGCATTATTAGTCCCACCATCTAATTCTTTTAGCGTTCTTGTATAAGTGTCTAATTAAGCGAAATTAGTTATTAAAACTAGCCTCATTGCACACGTGCAATGAGACTTTTTATTTTTTATTTTTTGGGTTTATATGTTTAACTCATGGCAGTTTTATTTTATTTTTTATTTTAAGAAAAAGTTGTATTAGTACTTGACTACTAATATGAGAGAAAAAAATTGGTACCTTTGTGGAAAAAAAAAACAGTTTTATTATTTTTTTTTTCAAAAACAAGAATTCGTATTAGTATTTGACAACTAACATGGGAGAGAAATGTGGAGGTGGGAGAAAAAACTTTTTTTTTTTTTTAATTTAGCTAAAAATTAGGAGTTTTTAAATTACTAATTTTACATGTCTAACCCTATGATTTAAGCCTTAAAAATTGATGAATTTAAGGGTATTTTTGGCATCTAAATTGAGGATCTCAACTAAGAGAAGCTTCTTAAATAATAGTATAGGAAAAAAAATTACACACGGCCATTCTCTAACCTACATTATGCATCGATACTTTTATTTTTAATCAGCAAGAATTTGGTTATATTTGATTGACTTTCACTGTAATTAGTTTTTATGTTAATCCTTTAGTAATATTTTCTTATGCCATGATGTCTGATAGGGCTTCTCTTGGTGAGGTTTGATTTAAATTGGTGCACGTTTTACCTCACCTACGATTGAGAATGCTTGTTACCCTCATTTTAACAACAGTGACACTGTTATAGCCCCTTGCATTGGTGAGCTCTACTTGAGATAGAGGCTCAATCTGGGTTTCCACACATTCGTTAGGCTAAGCTAACATTTTTTTAGGTGATTCATCCCTTCTTACAGTTGATCTTTTCACAAACGATGCCAATTATAGAAGGTGAGATTCTTTAAGTTGGAAAAATCATAGAAGTCAAGACATATTATCTGCTACTAATATAATAATGTAAAATCGGTTTGTCTTTGTGGGGTTCATCAGTAACACTCCAATGATAAAGTAAGTTTGGGGTTTTAGAAAATAAAAGCACAATTCTCTAAGTTGTGAAAAATCATACCTCCTACCCATGTTTGGTGGCTTTTGTACTTGCAAATTACACTTCCCTCCCTGCCCCAAATCCTAGATCAAGCCTCAAAGCCTAGCCTTTTATTTTATTAATTTGATGTTTGTCATTCTGTTTGGTGACCTTGAGGGGATAAATGAGTGGTTCAATGTTTAGACCCACTTTTTAGGAGATAGAACAAATCATGTCACATTAAATGCAATGAGAAGTTGTTGAGGCGCAATTGATGTTATCCTACATGGTTAACGCTTTTTTTTTTAGGCTAGGAATCCAATGGTGTGGTGAGAGTGAGACCAACAAGGCATGCTCCCTTAGTCATGTATAATCTAAATGGTGGTAATTTCTTCTTGTCCATAACTTCAGTTAGTTTCGTTCTCCAATTTGTTGATGTTTGGTTAACATAAGCAATTAACAAGCTCAACAATCCTAGCATAGTTTGATAAAATATTAATGTGTAATGAGAGAAATGATTAGCTCTTTTTTTCTGAATAAAAAAAAGGTAGGGTGATGGCGTTAGTCAATTACGATCTAGCAGGATATACCATAGACATCCATATTGGCCTATGACCATAGGTGCCAGTGGTGGCTCAAACCCAAAGCCGAAGAATTGATAGCAAGACCAAAGAGCCCACAGACCACTATATCTCCACCAGGATTAAAATGATTAGCTCTTCAGTTAACAACTTTTCCTTTGTTAGATTAAGGTGAAATATCAACCTTATTGCTGATTGTGTTGCTAAATAGCAATAGGCTATGACTATGAGATGTAGTAATGTCAATGGTTTTTCACTTTTTTTGTTTGAGAGGGACTTGCCACTAGTGACTTAAGAGTTGCTTTAGGCAAGGTCCGCAAGGATTTCTAATTTTTTGTTTTTTATATTGTCCTTTTTCTTTAAGGAAAAGAAAAGAAAAGGAAAAAAAAAAAAAAAAAACAATACCAACCGTTTTTTTTTCCCCCAGGAATTGTCTGCCAATACTTTTTTATATGGGTAAACTATGTATACGGCACATATCATTTACATCATATTTTAATTTAGTATCTAACTTTTTAATTGTGCTAATTTTTTATTTTTTCTGTTAATTATGTTAGCAGTTTTCATTCAAGAGATAACGACAGAGATTAAATTCACACGGCATTAAAAGGCAAAGAACCAAATTATCACAATTGAAAAGTTAAATATCAAATTAAAATATAATGTGATGAAGCGTGAATTCGTCAGTCAATTAACGTAGGCAGAGCCGATGGTCGGCCTCTCACAAGTTTGCTTTCTCAGAGATGGTCACCGGTGTGGTGCCTGCCAAAACACCTCCGATGCTTAAGTCAGTGACCAGAATTACTCAAGAATAAATAATCAAAATAGCACCAGTTCTCAATAGGTTCGTACCTCTCCCTTGGGGGGTGTGTGAGAGCTTTATATATGTTGCTGCAGTCTCTAGCCGTTGGGTAATTATGGTGGTTCTTAATGTCTTGCTGGGTAACGTTTTCTACCTCATCATATGGCTTTAATTTTCCCCCAACGGTTTGTCTGACTAATTTTGTAACCGTCCCTCACATTTATTGATGGCATTGAATGAAAGTGTTCAGAATCGTTAGCGGAGAATATACTCGTCATTGAGAACTAGACTCGTCGGTGAAGATTACTTCTTCTATGATCTATTTCGTCAATCCCATCAGTTGCCCCCGGATTCCGTGGTCGTCATGACATGTCGTGTTGATCACGAAAGGTGAAAGTTTTCTGGACTGTAAGCGGTTGGATTTTTGTGCCGTATTTAATGTGCTGCGGCGGTTCCTTTTGGGTTGTGGCCTACGTGGCACTTTTTGATTGGGGGGAGTTAACGCCTCACATGATGAGTCTCATTGATTTTCCTGCTAGTTTTTCAGCTTCCCAATCCTTGGTTTTAAACTTCCCCTCTTTCCATCATTCACTTTTCACTTTTTCGAAAAAAACACCTCCATTGTTGCTCTGATCTTCATCTTCTCCGCCTCTCTTCTCAGCGGTTTCTTGCGCGGTGCAACGGCTTCTTCCTCCGAGGTATGTTCTTCTGTTTGCTTTATGTTTACCTTGCCTTTTTGCATCGTTGTAAATTTCTGATCTTTTATTTCTCCTTTTCTTGCTGTTTTTCTTTTGTTTGGCTTCCTTTGGGGTACCTTAGGCTCTTCTTTATTTTCTGCGTTTTTATAGCTTTCCATGCTTAGTAACTCTGAGGTTAGGTCAGATTGCCCTTCGATTTCCTTTCTTTTCGCTCGATTAGGGGGGGCTTTAGGAACCTTTCCTTATCTGGAGAATTTTGTTTACGAGGGTAATAGTTTGGCCGTTGCGTTGGCTGATTTAGTGCCTCTTCTACGTCAATCAGTTGATTGGTTTGAGAAATTAGTGAGGGAAGGAGGAATAATGTCAGAGGTCAGGACTAGTGAACTCGAGACTGGGTTATCGTCTAGCGGAAACCCAGCAGAGGAGGATACAGCTCATTCTAACCCTCGAGAGGTTAGGGCTTTTCATGCTCTGGAAGAGGAGTGTGGGTTGGACGCGAAAACCCTAGGTAGATTTAGGGACAGATTTCAATTTCCAGATAGGGTTAGGGTTCGTCTACCTGGAGAGAGAGATCGGGCTTGTCACTTCTTTCTCGGCGAGGTATGTTTCTATGAATCTGCCTTCGTCTGTGGATTGAGGTTCCCGGTCCATCCCTTCTTCATGGAGCTTTTAGATCGTTTTGGTATCGCTCCTGGGCAGTTGATGCCCAATTCATGGAGGATCTTAGTGAGTTGTATGGGGATTTGGCTGGCCGCCAATGACGGGGACATGCTCAGGGTGGACAAGCTTGTCTATCTTTACCGTCTAAAGGCCTCCAAGGAGCATGGGTATTATGAACTGGTACCCTGGGAAAGAAGGACTAGGATCGTCAAGGGTTTACCATCCTCTTTCAGGTATTGGAAATCCAGGTTCTTCTTTGTTTCCGAGGACGATTTTGAGACGCCCTCGGGCGAGTTGTGGGGTGATCTCCCGAGGTTACGTCAGCGGTGGGAAACCCCGACTTTAGGTGCGTCAATATTTCCTCTTCGTTTCTTGAATGCCACTTATGTTTATTATCATGGCTGCTAAGCTCTTCTTTTTTCTTTTCTTTTTTTCTTTTTTTTTAGTGAAAAGACGACCAAAGCTTAAGAGCAGGTATTGGGAACGGGTGCAGAAAGCCATTGAATACGCGCGGACCATCGAGAGTTGGGACGACCTCGTTGATCCCAGGACTCTTTCATTCTACTGCCTCGGGCCTGAGCCCTCTGCTTTCGTCCTAAAGAATCTTCAGATAGAAGGAAAAAAGAGTAAGTTCCATCTTCGTTAGTGTTGCCACTCTCCCTTTTTTTTTTTTTATATGACTGACGTTCTTCTTTTGACAGAAATGACTTCAAAGTTCAACAGGGAGATGTACGCAAAAATGAGGGCAAAGAAGGATGAGCCCTTGTTGAATATAGGGAAGAAGACCGTCCGTGTAATAGGGAGGACCCCTTCTGCCACCCCTCCTGCCTCCGTTACCCCTCTTGTCTCCGGTACTGAGACGACGAGGACTGCTTCTCCTTCTACTTCAGTGGAGGAGCTTCCTACGCCCGTCACTAAGAGGCCACGCCTATCGGAGAAGGAGAAGGAGAAAGGGGATGCTTCCACGATCTGGGGGGATGAGAGGCTGGCCGTTGAGAGGGCTCACAGCATCGTCACGGCTGACGATTTGAAAGCTTTTTCTGGGGTCCCCTTCAATACGGTAACTGGTGGCCACGTCCACAAGCTAGTCCAGGTAACGTGCTTTTACTTCTTTCATGAGCAATCTTAAATTTTTTTTTTTTTTTTTTTTTTTTTTTTTTTTTGACGAAGTGAGACACCTTTTCAGGTCCTGGGAGAAAGCTTACACATCGCCTCTGAGTATCTTACTCAAGAGGCTAAGCTGGCCTCCCTTTCATCAAAAGTGCTTGCTCTGGAGAGTGAAAACTCGAAGCTGAAGAAGAACTTGATTAACTCCATGGACGAAGCTACCACTTTGAAGGAGAAGGTCAAGGCTTTAGGTGACGATCTTAGAGTTGAGCGTCAGCTGAACCTGGAGAAGGACGAGCAGCTTCAAGCCTGTAAGGAATCATTGAAGACCATCGCGGCTAGGTCTGTAGAGGCCTTTCAAACCATTGAGGAGTACAATACTATGCTCTTCAGCTGGTATTTTAAAGGTTTCGAACTTCTTCGAAGGTACATGGTCAAGCATCCAACTGGTGTTGATATTGGAAACTTGGACCTAGAAGAAGTGGACAAAGAGATGGCTGCTGACGAAGCTGCTCTGTCCGAGGTACCTGCCGATGACGCCCCAGTAACTGCACCTGCTGATGATGTTGTCGTGAATGCCCCTCCATCTACTGAATCCTGAACCTGTTACTTGAAGTTTTTTTTTTTTTTTTTTTTTTTTTTTTTTTTTTTTTTTTTTTTTTTTGTGATGCCCGTCATGCTTTGGGCGTTTGTAAATCTATTTACAGAACAATTTCATTTATTTTGCGAACAACTCTTTTAGCCCCGCGTTTATGGGCCTTTAATAGTAGAACAATGGTATCTTGCCCATTAATTTTAGGCTTTAATTTTATTTCTTTGGTACTTACTTGTATTTGATCTGATGTATGCTTGTTGTGTTTGCTGTCTTGATAGCATCTTTTGTTCGTTTTTCTTCTTTCTTTTTTCTTGTCTTCAGTAGTTTTCTTCTGGCACTTTATTGTCATTTTGGCGTGCCCACATTCATTAGTAACTTACATCCGTCTAGCGGAATCTTGTTACTTAGTTATTTTTAGGTAGGCTTTATCCGTCAGTAACTTACATCCGTCTATGCGGAATCTTGTTACTTAGCCGTTTTTGACTTTACACAGATTTCTTCGTCAGTAACTTACATCTGTCCATGCAGAATTTTGTTACTTAGCCATTTTTGGCTTTAAGTAGATTTTTTCGTCAGTAACTTACATCCGTCTATGCAGAATCTTGTTACTTAGTCATTTTTGGCTTTACGTAAATTTCTTCGTCGTGAACCTATTTTCACACAAATATTAGCTGAATTATTCATTTATTGATTGTAAATGACGAATACGTCTTTCTGTTACATTTACTGATGGTATTTCTTTAAATGCTCGATGTTCCACGGTCTTGGAAGCTTCTTCCCGTCTAGAGACTCCAGATGATAGCTGCCTTGTCTGGAGTAGTGAATGACTCTGTATGGTCCTTCCCATGTAGGGCTGAGTTTTCCTTGAGCTAGGTCCTTGGCTGCTAGGGTCACCTTACGCAAGACGAGGTCCCCAATGTTGAGTCGTCTGAGCTTCACCCTTTTGTTGTAGTAGTCTGTCATTTTCTTCTAGTATTCTGTCATTTTGCTGAAGGCTTTGTCCCTAACCTCGTCAATGCAGTCTAGATCTTCTCGCAATAGGTCGTCATTGATTTCTTGATTAAATGCTTCTCGTCTGGTGCTGGTTATTCCCACTTCGACAGGGATCACTGCTTCTGTGCCGTAGGTAAGCCTGAAGGGGGTCTCTCCCGTTGGAGTTCTAACCGTGGTTCTGTAAGCCCACAAGACACTGGGTAGTTCCTCTGGCTAGGCGCCCTTCGCGTCGTCCAGTTTGGTTTTTATGATCTTGAGCAACGTGCGGTTCGTCACTTCTGTTTGTCCGTTTGCCTGTGGGTGGCCTGGTGACGAGAATTGGTTCTTGATGCCCAAACTCGAGCAGAAGTCCTTGAAACCCTGGCTATCGAACTGCCTTCCGTTGTCGGATATTATCGTCCGTGGGATCCCGAACCTGCAAACTATATTCTTCCACACGAACCCCTGGACTCTGGCCTCGGTGATGGTCGCCAGTGCCTCTGCTTCAACCCATTTAGTGAAATAATCAATAGCAACCAGTAAGAATTTTACCTGACCTTTGCCTTGAGGCAGGGGGCCAATGATGTCGATTCCCCATTGTGCGAACGGCCACGGAGATGTTATCGTCGTCAGCTTTTCTGATGGAAGCCGTTGAATGTTCCCGAACCTCTGACATTTGTCGCATTTCTTGACGAACCCTGTCGCGTCATCTTACATGGTCGGCCAGAAGTAACCTGCTCGCATAATTTTCCTTACCAAGGATCTCGGGCCTGCATGATCTCCACAAATCCCTTCATGGACTTCTCTCAGGATGTATTCGGCTTCTCCTTCGTCAACGCACCGCAAGTAAGGCATGGAGAAACCTCTTTTGTATAAGGTATCATTGAGAATTATGAATCTGGCGGATCTCTTCTTGATCTTCCTGGCTTCATCCGCGTCTTGGGGTAGGTGGCCATCCTGGAGGAAGGTTATGATAGGTGTCATCCAGCTACTTGCGCCCTGGACTGCGAACATTGAAATTTCTTCTATGCTGGGGTTTCGCTGGATTTCCATCATCAGGTCTGCCCTTAGCTCTGTCTCTTCTGAAGAGGCTATCTTTGAGACTTCGTCTGCAGCCATATTCTAGCCTCTCGGAATCTGGACGAACTCTACCTTCTCGAACTCTTGAATCAATCGTTTTGCCAACCTGAGGTATTTCTGCATTCTTTCTTCTTTGGCTTCGTATTCTCCTCTAATCTGCCCAATTACTAGCCTTGAGTCGTTCTGAACTAACAAATTCCTGGCCCCAAGCTCTTTTCCGAGCCTTAAACCTGTCAGAATTCCTTCGTACTCAGCTTCGTTATTGGTGGCTGGGAACTTCAACTGAACTCCATATTTCAATGTTTCTCCGTTAGGAGTGGTTATGACGACCCCTACTCCCCCTCTTTTTTGGGCTGATGAGCCATCTGTCTGCATCACCCATGTCTCGTCCTTGCTGGCAAGGCTAAGCTCGTCTGGCTGGGTGAATTCTGCGATGAAGTCTGCCAGAGCCTGTGCTTTGATAGCCGTCCTGGGATGGTATTCTATGTCGAATTGGCTGAGTTCAATTGCCCACTGGACCATCCTGCCGGCTGCTTTAGGCTTGTTCATAGATTTCTTGATGGGTTGGTCCGTCATCACTAAGATCGGATTTGCCTGGAAGTATTGTCTGAGCTTGCGCGAGGCTACAATTAATGCAAACGTGATTTTCTCGATCTTTGGGTACTTGAATTCAGCTCCTTGGAAAGCTTGGCTGACGTAGTAAACTGGGAGCTGTTTCCTATCTTCTTCTCGTATCAAGGCCGCACTGACGGCTGTAGATGAAACTGCCAAATATAAGTACAGGTTTTCACCTTCTTTGGACGGGCTTTGGAGCGGAGGATTGCTAAGGTAACACTTGAGCTCTTGGAAGGCCGCTTCACATTCGTCGGTCCATTCAAAGGCTTGCTTTAAGGTCTTAAAGAACGGTAGGCATTTGTCCATTGCTCTAGACACGAACCTGTTAAGAGCTGCAATCCGGCCTGTGAGCTTCTGGACTTCCTTAACGGTCTTAGGTGATGCCATATTGATTATGGCCTGCACCTTTTCAGGATTTGCTTCAATTCCCCTCTGAGACACCATGAATCCCAGGAATTTTCCGGAGGCGACACCAAAAATGCACTTACCAGGGTTCAGCTTCATTTGGTATTGCTTGAGGGTATCGAATGTCTCCTTTAGGTCGTCCAGATGAGCGAGCTCTTTCCTGCTCTTGATGAGCATATCGTCGACGTATACTTCCATATTCCTGCCTATCTGCTTGACGAACATTCTATTTACCAACCTTTGATACGTCGCTCCTGCATTCTTCAGTCCAAAAGGCATTACATTATAGCAGTAGAGCCCCTGACTAGTGATGAAGGCAGTTTTCTCCTGATCCTCGTCAGCCATTTTTATCTGGTTGTATCCTGAGAATGCATCCATGAATGTCAGCAGCTTGTGCCCGGCCATGGAGTCTACTAGCTGATCTATTCTTGGAAGAGGGAAACTGTCCTTCGAGCAGGCCTTGTTCAGGTCCGTGAAGTCTACACACATTCTCCATTTTCCATTGGCTTTCTTTACTAGGACGACGTTTGCAAGCCAGTCTGGGTAGTACACCTCTCTGATAAAGCCTGCAGTCAGGAGTTTACTAACCTCGTCAGCAACTGCCTGGTCTCTCTCGGGCGCGAAGGTTCTTCGTCTCTGTTTGATGGGCTTCTTCTCTGGGTCCAAATTCAACCTGTGTTGGATAACTTCTGGAGATATGCCCGGCATGTCATCATGGCTCCAGGCAAAGACGTCCATATCCTCCCTGAGAAACTGAATGAGCTTCGTTCTCATCTTAGGACTTAAGGTCGTTCCTATTTTGGTTGTTTTCGTCTTTTTTCCTTCGATCAACTCCACTACTTCTAATGCCTCCACTTTTTCTTCCTCTTTTTCTTCTACTATCCACGTCTCCTTAGCTGCTAAAACAGCTTGATAGCATTCTCGAGCTAGAACTTGGTCCCCTTTAACTTCGCCAACACCATCTTCCGTTGGGAATTTTACCTTCAGGCAGTAGGTTGACGTTGACGCCTTCCACTTGTTGAGTGCTGGCCTTCCGATGATGACGTTATAGGATGAGGGACAGTCAACTACCAAAAAGTCTATCTGACGAGTCAACTGCTTTGGGAATGCTCCTACTGTTACCGTCAGCGTCACTATGCCTCTGGGATATACCCTGTCACCACTGAAACTGACGAGAGGGGAGTCGAACGGACGAAGCCTTCCGGGATCTAACCTCAATTGTTGGAATGCCGAAAAGTAAATGATATCGGCAGAGCTACCGTTGTCCACGAGGATCCTTTTGGTGTTGAATCCTTCTATGGTGAGCATTATGACCAGGGGGTCGTTGTGAGGCTGTTTCACTCCTCCGGCGTCGCTCTCATTGAAGATCATATCCTGATCAGTTCGTCTGTGCTTTGGCAGGGGTGTTAGATGGGCGCTATTCACTTGTCGTTGATGTGTTTTCTTGAGTGACTTGAATGAGCCCCCGGTGGTTGGTCCCCCTGTAATCGTCTGTATCTCCCCGATCACATTTTGAGGAGGTTGGGATTGCCGACCATCGTTCCTGGACGAGGATTCATGTTGGCCTTTGTTTTCATCTCGGAACTTATTGTGTTCTCCTTTCTTTACGAATTTCTGCAACTTCCCTTTTTGTATTAACTCTTCTATTTGTTCCTTGAGATCCCTGCAATCTTCGGTGTAATGGCCATGGTCTTTGTGGAATCGACAGTACTTACTCCTGTCGCGGATGTTTGGGGACGAATGCAATGGTCGTGGCCATTTAAGATAGTGCTCATCTTTAATCTGTGTCAAAATTTTGTCAACAGGCATAACGAGAGGAGTGAATTTTACCGTTCGTGGGTTTTTATCATCCTTCCTTCTGGCCCTGTCATTAATTCAACGATCTGGACGGTCCCGCTTTTGCCCTCTACGGTCGTCTTCTCTTCTGCCTTTGTCTCCTGGTTTGTCTCCGTCCCTGATAGCGGCCAATGCATCCTCAGCGTTCATGTACTTCTGCGCTTTTTGGAGCATCTCAGCCATCGTTTTTGGGGGATTCTTCGCGAGTGAGGTAACGAGTTCGCTGGACCTCAACCCCGCCTTAAAGGTCGTCAGCTGCACCTTGTCGTCAGCTTCGTCTACTTCTAGTGTCTCCCTTGTGAAACGTTTTACGTACGACCTTAAAGTTTCCTTTTCCCCCTGCCTGATGGTGAGTAAATGGTCTGCGGTCCTCTTTGGTCATTGCCCTCCAATAAAGTGACGCAGGAATGCGTTGCTCAGCTGCTCGAATGTATCGATGGACGATGTTGGCAATTTTGTGAACCATTCTCGTGCAACTCCCCTGAGTGTAGTTGGAAAGGAACGACACAATATTTCATCAGAGGGCTGCTGAAGTCCTAAGGTCGTTTTGAAGGTGTTTAAGTGATCTTGAGGATCCTTCAGCCCATCGAAGGGCTCGAGCTGAGGTAACCGGAATTTTGACGGCACTGGACAGTCGAGGACTGCTGTTGTGAACGGTGAATCCGTTGCTCGGACCATTCGATCCACACTTCGCTCTGTTTTCTCCTTGATGGCATTCCTAAGTTCGTCCATTTCCCTCCTCATCTCCTTCAACATATCTGAGTTCTGCTCGGTTGGAGTAGTGGGCCTTCGAGGGTTACTTCTTCTATGACTATCCCCTTCATCTTCCTGATTTCCCTTGGACCGATTCTCCTCTTGTTGAAGCCGTAACTTCATCTCCTGGTTCTGCCTAGTCAATTCCTCAACTGTGGCTGCAAGAGCCTGGATTTGCTGAGCTAGGGCTGCAGAATCCTGGTTAGACTCCATTTCAAGAAAAATAACTGATCGAAAACTACTATTTCGAGTTAGAACACGAAAATGTCGTTTCCCACAGACGGCGCCAAACTGATGAAGCGTGAATTTGTCAGTCAATTAACGTAGGCAAAGCCGATGGTCGGCCTCTCACAAGTTTGCTTTTTCAGAGATGGTCACCGGTGTGGTGCCTGTCAAAACACCTCCGATGCTTAAGTCAGTGACAAGAATTACTCAAGAATAAATAATCAAAATAGCACCAGTTCTCAATAGGTTCGTACCTCTCCCTTGGGGGGTGTGTGAGAGCTTTATATATGTTGCTGCAGTCTCTAGCCGTTGGGTAATTATGGTGGTTCTTAATGTCTTGCTGGGTAACGTTTTCTGCCTCATCATATGGCTTTAATTTTCCCCCAACGGTCTGTCTGACTGATTTTGTAACCGTCCCTCACATTTATTGATGGCATTGAATGAAAGTGTTCAGAATCGTCAGCAGAGAATATACTCGTCATTGAGAACTAGACTCGTTGGCGAAGATTACTTCTTCTATGATCTATTTCGTCAGTCCCATCATAATGTAAAAGATATAAACCAAATACATAATTGACCCATTTTTATATTTTGGACCAAATGATTGATAGAATGGTCTAATTTCATTTTGGTCAATATTCATAACTTTCTCAAATTGACAAATATTAATTTGACGATTGACGAACTTGATGCAAGTTGCAACGACCGGTTCTTTTTTTTTTTTCTTTTTTCTTTTTTCTTTTTAATTTTTTTTTTATAATGAATTTTATGCGACGACTTGGTGAATAGTACGATCATGGAATGTAAGTAATTGGTTGACAATACAAGCTTAATCACGTGCATTTTGCAAAGCAAGATATTATTGTCGTTTGATGCATATATGAATTATACATTGATAGATACGATCGAATTGTTTGCATCAGAATGAAGCTGCCACTAAATCACAGCTCATCTTTAATCTGTTGAATGAATTAATTGAATCCTAACACGATTACAGGAGGATTCTAGGTTAGGTCTTCTCCCAATACTTTAGAAGATTCAGAGATAGGGTAATTGGATTTTTACCAATATGCACTTTGACTAAGATTGGCAATTTGGCATAACAAACTTTCACATTTGCACTCATTGTTGCAGACTGGTCAGGTGTGTTTTGCAAAGCCACAAATAACATAATTGTTTTCCCAAAAATAGTGTATCTTTTTGAAAATACATTAAGCATTTCAGCATTAATATTACCATAAGTAGAAGCCCCACTGTAAGTCTGTAATTTTTTTAAAAAAATTTAAATTATGAAGAAAGCCCTGCTATTAGTAGAATTTAAAGGGTCAATTTGCTTCTCTTATGTTTGCTTAAGAGCTTTCACCTTTGGTTTCTAAAAATATACATATTTTACAGGGGGAAATGGGCAAATTAGCAATGAGAGAGACAACAATGTAATAAGTTAGGCAATGTTTCAAAGTATTCAGAAAAATAGCATCTCGAGTTTTAGAAACTCGAAATCCATATTAAAACTTGAGTCCCAAAGACTTGCTTTGCAAGTGTTTTTGGACTGAAAATGCCACATGGATCTCGAGTTTTAGAAACTCGAGTTCTATGCAAAAAAAAATTTCGTTTGATCGCCCCTATAGTGGCGTTTTTAAGTCCTATGGTGACGTTTTAAAGCCCTATAGAGGCATTTTCCTGCAAAAAATTTTTTGTAAGTGTTCAATACTAGGTTCAGGGAGCCCTATAGTGGCGTTTTTAAGCCCTATAGCGGCGTTTTCCTGCAAAAAATTTTTTAAAACTTGATTTTTTTAAGCCCTATAGTGATGTTTTTAAGCTCTATAGCGGCATTTTTGAAACTCGAGTCTTTAAAACTCGATTTCCATGTGGATTTTTTTTCCACATCATTCCCATCTGCTTACAAATTGAGACTTAAAAACTCAATTTTTATCTTGAAACTCGAGTTTCAGACACTCGAGATGCTAATTTTCAACATTGTTTTGAAACGTGACAATTAACTAAATTTTTTTATATTTACTGTTAAATGGAAAAAAAATTCTATTTTACAGTCTAAAACATTACTTTATCTATTTTACGAACTCATTTAACAATAAACTCACATCTGAGTTCTTATTTTTACATATAACCGAATAAAATAATATAAACTACCCAATAAAATAAATAAATATATATATATATATATGTATAGAGAGAGAGAGAGAGAGAGAGAGAGAGAGAGAGAGAGAATAAATGGAGAGAAGAGAGAGAATAAATGGAGAGAAGAGAGAGAAGTGAATAAAAAAATTATACAACCTTGTTACATGAGTTGGTATTTTTACCAACTAGTAGCATGGATATAAAAATATTTAGATATACACACCCGGATAAAGTGAGGTTTTTATTTTTATTTTTATTTATTTATAATGTTTTGGGATGTAAAATAGCAATTGGGGGCCAGAAACTTTACATGAATGATGAATGTTGCAAGCATCATTCATGTAATGCATATTATGCTGCACAAATTTTATGGGGAGTAATTAGTAAGGAGACAAATAGATTTTGTGAGTGCATAGTTAAAATTGAAACAATGTATCAAAGTGGTATAACTAAACAAATGAAGGTATAAATTATATTGAACAAATGAAAGTATAAATTATATTGAACGAATCATACACCAGATAAGCGAGTTAAGCCAAACTTCATAGATTTTTTTTTTTCCTTTTTCTGAATGACTAAGACAAGGACATTTAGATATCGAGATTCTCTTTATTTGGAATTAGGAACAATTCAAAGAACGGTTCATGGAATTGTAAGATGCCTTAATTTGTAAGCTGATAGGAGGATTAATTTTGCAATGATAGATGATCGATTCACTGAATCCTTTGCTTACAAACCCATCACCTTTTATTTGGCCGGCCAATACCAAAGAATCTCATCCTTTCACTTTCACAAATTTCAAATGAGATTAAGCACCAGCAAAAATATTTTCCCTTGCCCGACAACTTCTCTAGGTTTGGCACATTTTGAAACACACCATTATAATTTGTGACACTCGCACATGATTTATGTTTGGTTAAAACGTGTTGACTACAGAGTATATAATTTGCCGAATTCTCTTAGTACTTCCAAATTCCAAGTTGAGCACCCAATGCATAGGTCAAATTGTATCAACTGTGTCAAGACAATGAAGCGGAGGATTTGCCGCCACCACCAATTTGAACATACATGTAAATGCAATTACTTTGCTTTCAATAAATAAAAGGTCATATCCACACCAAATAAGTCTTGCACCGAGGTGACATATAAGCAATCAAAAAAATCTTGTTTTTTCTTTTCTCGGTAAAGTTTTCATTTGAACCAGTTTGAAGAAATCTCTTCTAATGTGATACCCAACAACTTATAAGATAATCCACTTGTATTATTTAAAAAAAATCACAAAACTCATTAAAACAGTTATATAACTAAAAGTATATGTAAATGGCTATTTTAATCGTCCTGTAATGGATTGGGAAGAAAATTTCTCCTAACAAATTTGGAGAAACTTTTGGATTGGGAAGAAAATTTCTCTTAACAAATTTGGAGATAAACTTTTTTCACCGATAAATTAGAAAAACTTCCTATCAGGAGCTTGCTAGCTAAGTCACGAGAAATTTCAACTGTTTTATTATGTTTGACTTTGACCTGAATATGTCCACGAAAACACATAAAATGCCAAGATACTCTCCTCTCAGACCACATAAAGCAATAGAAGTTACAAAGGTCCATAGATGGGGCACCTAACAATATAGTCTTCTTAGCATAACTTTTCAAAATATTCGCCGGCATTAACACGGTTTCAAACCACGAGGATCATAAAGAATAAGAACGTCTCGAAACTTGACAAAGCATTAGCATATTGCCATTCTGAAGACGAATTTTTATTTTCAACAAAAACAAAATTAAGGAATCGCGTCAAGAATTTTAGAAAGTTGAAATATTAATACTAGAAAGTTGAAAGTGGTACACTAGTCCTTTAAAGAACTAATGGTACACTACTCCTTCGCTTCAGAGCTTATAAGGCAGAAAGTGGGGAAAGACCCTTTCGATGTGGAACTTCTAGGACTCCGTCCGAGGACGTTGTCAAGCATGCCTAAGACGTTGTCATGCATGCCTAAGCCGTTGCAAAGCATGCCAAGGACAGCCTAGGACGTTGTCATGCATGCCTAGGACGTTGCTATACTTCCCTTTCTTTTATTGTGGGTACCTTAGGGACGTTGCCATACATGTCTAAGGTACCCACATTGAAAGAGTCTTCCCCCCCACTTTCTGCTTTATAAGCTCTGAAGTGAAGGAGTAGTGTACCACTAGTTTAAAGAACTCCTAGGACTCCGTTCGAGGACATTGCCAAGCATGCCTAGAGCGTTGCCATGCATGCCTAAGGTACCCACATTTATAATCAAGAATTTTATAAGTTAATTGGCACGTATTGATATTTTTAAGGTCTAACTGAGGTTAGACCAATTCTTTATTCTATCCACATTATAATTTTTTTTTAATCTATTTATTATTTTGACATAATTTTATACCTAATAACTTCATAATGCTATATATAAAAGATTCTAAAAAAAAAATTACAAAAACTATAGTTAAAAGTTCAAATCCATGCCTAGTATTACATTTATAAAACAACTAAAATAATGGTTAATCAACATCATGCACTAATATTCAGCGAAAAAAAGGGTGAGACAATTATTGGTGTCTTGGTTAAGGAATTTTTTATTTATAATTACTTGGTTAAGGTTGAGGTAGCATAAATATGTGAGATCTTTTCCTTTAAAAAATTTCCATTTTGAAAAAGTAGTAAAAAAAGAAAAAAGAAAAAGAGATCTAATAAACGACCGCATGATAATAAGCGGTAACTTTGAGTCTTCAACTATGTAAATAATAAAAATTTTCCCATCACTACATTAATTTAGCTAAGGTACAAAGTTTATTACCAACAGACTAATCACACACATACTCTGGTGACAGTTTAGGTAAGGTACAAAATAGTAGATTGTTGTTTCACATGTGTATTACATTTATGCATACATGTCAAGTATGTCCCAAAGTTAATAAAACATTAAAAATTAATACAATTCTATCACTAAATTAAAAAAAAAAAAAAAAAATTCCATGGGTTGTGTTAAAGAGCAATAGCTCTTTAAAAAAAATAGAACTTTTTCATAGGTTGAGTTAAAGACACTAACTGATCCAAGTTATTGGTGACACTAATTGGTATGTAGATAGAGTGATTTGCAGCATAAGAGTTGTCTCTGTGACTGGGATGGAGTCATTTGAGAGGGACAAAGAGTTTTTAAATGAGAGGTAAAAATTAGGTAAAGATTATTGGATTTTCGTGATTTATTTTGCTAGAATTTATAATTAATTTGTTATAATATTTTTTTTTTTACTTACACTATGTCCAAAGATTTTTTTTATTATCTGAATATGTGAATTGTTTTGTAGATTTTTCTTATTGTCTAGATTTATAAATTGTCTAAATGTTTAGCTAAATGTTTTTCTTGATATTCTTGGAACAAGCAGACAGGGAATGATTTGATAATTTTTTTTCATTTTTGGTTTCGTGGGTCAGCTTGTAAATTGCTTGTTTGGGAGAGGGGGCAGTATATTAATTTTAGAGCCAAAAGTAAATTTTTTATGTTAATATATATATTAGAGAATTTTTTTTTCAAAGGCAGAGGGGGGCCCCCTCAACCCCTTGGTAGTTCCGTCCCTAATAAAACTCTATTGGACCATTCAATCAAAAAAAAAAAGGTTCTCACCCTTTCAGACCAAGTCAACAGTTTTAAAGATTTATCATCCTAAACCCAATACAATTATGTAATGCCAAAGGCCCCAAACTAACATGAAGACCAAGGAATTACTTGTTATTGTACTCATTTTATAAGATAGCTTCACATTACAGCATGATTGTGCCCAGTTTTTGTAAAAGAAGGGCTACATAAGACTATAATATAACCATTCAGACACAAACATGGGCCTGGGCACAGATACGAGTACGATACACAGACACGAGCAATTTTTTAAGAATTATAACATAATACGACAAATAAGACACTATTATAACAGTGGCACTGCACTGACATAACAGTATTATGGCAACCCAAATGAAGTGTCCGTGCTTCCTAGAATAGAACTAATTAAAAGAGTAATTCAACAAAAGTGCAACCATGAAGCAATTTGGCATAGATTGTTAACCAAGAACAGGAAGAAATCTTTTTCCAAACAACACTTTGTTGCAGGAATTTTCATTTTGCTAATACAGTTCAATAATAAACAATAAATCAAACAAACCAGTTACAGACAATACAAACACAAGAATTCTAGTGAAAACACTAGGATTGATTTGAGCAATAACAAAATTTCCAAATCTTACAAAGATCATCATAAGTTGGAATTGGAACCGTCATCTTCACCATTTGACCACCTCCTGAGAGTGCACGCCACAAAATTCTTCCCAGTGAAAAATCCAAATTTGGTCCTAAACATTGTCATCCGGCTATTACTACTTGATGCAACATCAGCTACCATAGTTCCTTGGCTAACAATTGGTGGGAACTCCATGCCACTCTCTTGAACTCCAAGCTCACTACCACTGCCATCCAATGGTTCAATTTCACAAGCATCCAGAATGACAATCAAAGACCCCTTTCGTTCTTGCAACCAATCTGCGACTTCAGTACTCACTCCCTTACATTTCTTCACCTTAACCTTCACCAAATTGGGACAACCAAAACCAAGCGCTTCAATCCCAACATCCGAAATGGGACAACACTTAATACAAAGCTTCTTCAAGGCCACGCATTTTTCAGCAATGCAGGCAATCTCAGCATCACCAATGGTGCCACTCCCGCAGAGTGCCAATCGTTCAAGCTTCTGGCAATTAGAAGCTATCGGCGCTAAACTCGTCGAGGTAGGATTCATTCCAATCAAAACAAGTTCTTGCAAATTGGGGCACTGTTTGGCCACAACAATTAAACCCTCATCGCCAATCCTATTAGTCCTCCAAGCATCAATGTGAAGCTTCCTTAATAGCTTGCAGTGTTCAGCAACACAAACAAGGCCAGAATTCGAACATTCCGGAGTCTTAACAATATGCAAGATCTCCAAATTGGAGCAATTCGAAATGGCACAGAGGCCAACATCGCTAACTTGAACCCTCTCGAGATGAATTTCGGTCAAACCAGGGTTGAATTTTCCTAACATATCTAAAACCTTGTCCCACTCACCCAAACACCGAATGAGTTTCAAAGTTTTGAGCTTTTTCGAACCGACTATAAGCGGTCCAAAGTTCTGACCATGGACGAGCTCCTTCAAACAGATTGATTTCAAAGACGACGCCGCAGCGCCGGGACCGATCGGCTCCGCAGAGTCATGTAGGCCGCGGAGGCGCTTCACGGAGAGCTCCTCGAGAGCTGTGCAGTGATCGAGGACTGCGTTCATGGCTTTAGCGCCGAACATACACGAGCCACAAGAGAGTTTCTTCAAACCCTTGCAGTTCTGAGCAAAAGCGGCCATTCCTAGGTCAGTGAGCTCGCGGCAACCACGGAGCTTCACGCTGGTGAGGCTCCGGCACCGGATCGAGATCAGGACCAAAGCGTCGTCGTCTATGCTAGTCGATTTTCGGTCACATCGGAGAGCGAGTTTGGTGACCGAGTCGAAGCGAGCGAAGATAGAAGGGATCGATAAGAGCAAATCAGCTCGAGCGTTGAGAGAGAGACGGTGACGGCTTTGACCGTCAACGCTGTGCCACCTACGGCAAACGAGCGAGCACCTTTTCCGGTCTCCGGAGCCGAGGAAATGGAAAATGCTAGCTAAGCACTCGTCAGGAAGATCGGCTGTGTAGTCACGACCAACGACGACGTTTTCGGAAAACTCCGCCTCTTCCATTAACTCAAACGGCATAATAACCGCCGATGAGCTGAGTTTGAACCGATAATTCGGGTATAACTGGCTAAACTCCGACGGAGAACCCAAGCTGGAAGTGGACTGGCCCATTAATAAAAAGTAGTTGGTGGTGGTGTGTGAAAGCTACGCTCCCGTGAAAGAGAGCGACAGAAATAGAAACGGTGAGATGGATTGAGATTGAGATTGAGATTGGGAGAGTATTTGAGAAACAGGGTTAAATAATATGAGAGGAAGAGAGGTGTGGGGTTGAGTTTTTGAGTTTGAACTTTTACTTTGCTAATTGCCCCGTCAAATGGTGGGTGGGTTTGAGTTTTGAGTTTGAGTTTGAGTTTTGAGCAGGTGCGTGCGTGAGTCGTGACCTCGTCGCAATCGCCACGGCCGACTAAATCTAAACCCGTGTCGTGATTCACGACCCACTTACGCACACTTGAGAAGGACGCGCTTTTTTATGCGTTAGTAATGGTATTGCGTTTTGATGTTTTTGCGTGTGATTTTGAAAATGCTATTAACCTGGGCCGTCGAATGAAAATGATTAATGTTTTTTTTTAGGTGCTGAGAATTGGGACCCCTCTAACATTTCCTCATTACGCTATGAGTAAATGGGCTTGCGTGTGATTTTGTAACTTTCTTCATCAAGGCCGTCGAATGATAAATTTAGGAGCTGGGAATGGGGGAACCCACCCAACATTTACCATTTTTAATTATGTTTTCTCTCCCCTAATCTATGACTAACTTCTTTTGTCTTCTAATTATGATTATCATGATTAATTGAACTTGACATTCCTTCGGCTATGCTGTAGTCTCCGAACACTTATTTGCATTAATTGCATAGTTTAATTTCATGCCAAGAATAATAATTTTTCGTAATTTTTAAATTAAGTGTGTAACAAAAGTTATACAGTAACTTAACTTATTTTCAAAAAATAATCATAATTTTGTTAAATTTCAAAAAAAGCCTAAGACAAAAAACTAGAAGTTTTTGCCAAATAGACTTTTAATAAGGGCCTTCTCTTTTTTTATATATATAAACTTTTAATATGGGTCCCTTTTTATGATAATTTGATTATTTAAAAGAATGAGATGATGGATTTGAACCTAATTCTTTTAATCAAGAAAAGCATGCTGTAATATACCACTAAATTACAAGACTTTTGGCCTAGCTATTCTAAAAGCCAAATAAATTTTATTTTTTGGGATATTGCGAAATTTACTATAAAGAATATAAATTAAAGTGCCTATTTTTAAAATCCTTAATAATAAAAAATATCTTTATTATGTCGATAAATGGTATTTGTCGGTTTAGTTATTGAGCACTTAGGATATTTGTTAAAATTGAATTGATTGGTTTTTTTTTAAAATGGAGTTGAGACGCTTTCAATTTAAAGATATTTATTTATTAGTTTTTACTATATTTAAATATTAATCGAATTCAGTTGAAGCTTCTTAACGCGTTTATAACAGCATAAGGGCTCCTGTTAACAAAAGTCGTGATAGATGTCTTGCATTGGTCTGATTGCAATTCGTTGTAAGATTTTTTTTTGGTCACTCTTCAATCTTCAAGCACCTCGTGTTTAAAATATCTTTAGCTTATGTCGGTGTTTGTGACTGATCAGAATCCTTGAAACGAAGGGGACAAGCACTCCTTTTCTTTAACCTGTCCTTATCCCAATTTTCCAACCGTTTTGCATTTTTCGGAGAAATATTTCCACTGGAATAAAATTACTATCTAGATTTTCGGCCCTTGATAGATGGGAAAATAAAATTCATTGGCTTAAGCCTTGATTTAGAGTAAGATAGTAGCATATAAAGTGGACCCATTACAAGAAATCTCAAAATTCAAATAAGAAAAATAATTTATTTGGAAAGCCTATTAAAGTATTAATAGATGTCTAAAATTCGAAAATAGTAATTGAGCTTATATTTGTATGCATAACACACGTGCAAATGATCATTTGACACATCTATAGATCATTTGTGTGTACATTTAATATTAAACATACAACAAATTTTCATAATTCAAAATTAAAATTTAAGTACACATTTTAAAATAGGTCATCTCTAATAAAATTCTTGAAGGAACATGACACAATTGAGTTCCTGCCAGAGACGGAACCATGTAGGGGGCTGTGGCCCCCTCCCCCAAATTTTTTTAAAATATTAAATAGTAAGTATATATTTAAGATTTTAGAAAATAAGCTGTGGGTGAGAAAGCCCAACGCCATATGTTGGGCCTGTGGCCCAATTTGAATAAAACTTCCTGACCGAAGAGGTTAAAAGGATCAATGCCCTGCCAGCCTGGCGAAAATGCAACCAAGGAAGGATTAATATTTCGTTCGAAGACAACCTGGCATGTCCGAAGAGGTCCCGCTCGTCAGACCTCCAAAAAACTTGATCAAGTAGAAGATTCCTCAGAGGGGAGTTAGCGCTGGGCATTCCTAAGCGCGGAGATATCCTGAAATATCTTACAAATAAAGCTGCCATCACCGCATTTAATGCACTACAACAACTTTCCTGGTCGCATTTATGTGGAGAAGACACCTGAACAGTGAAACCTCAGCCACTATCACTCACTGCAGATTAAAGCAAACTTCTGATGTGACTAATACTCAAGTGGACGCTTAGATGAAGGACAAGTGTGCAGTGAAGATGAGGGAAAAAGGTGTATATATATAAAGGAAACAGGTCTCACATAGGGGAGGAAGTTGATAAATGCAAGACCTTTTTGGATCAAAAATACTTTTATTGAATACTAGTCTGAGTGTTTTTTGCCCTGTTTCGCTTGCATAAACTGTTGCTAAATCCATATCCAGCCCAGCTGTTTAACCCATTCTCTACAAATTCATTGTTGGGGATTTGTTGGGCTCATAATACGGGAAGTTATTGCCTAGTCCATCAAATTTCGACCCTACATAAGCCTAAGAAAAATTATATTTGCTCCCCTTAAGAAAATTATATTTGTCCTTCTCGACTTCGAATCCTAATTCCGTCCTTAGTTCCTGCAATTATTATTTGGAAAAGTCTAGTTAACTGACATAAAAAATTACACTACTTCTTTTCTATAAATGTGATGTGACAGAGTGTGATTAATGAAGAAAAAATAATGGATCCGTGTGTTAGTAATAAGAAATTATTCATAGTCTACCATATCAAAGTTAAGGCAAAAAAATTATATAATTTTTTGTGTTGCTAAAATCATTTTATCATTTCAACACGAACACTCATACTCACCAAAACCAAGATTTTATTTTATTTTATTTTTTAACGAGTATAATTTACAGGGGATGAACCAACTGTGGCTTGAACTTGAAGCAGAAGGTAGCAGTTTCCCCTTTAACAAAAAAAATCGTGACCTACAAAAAAACTATGACCAAAGAAGATAATCAACGGTCAAATGTTTTTGGTCAAATACGTTAAAACCACCCGTGATTGATAATCTCAACTGGTGAAATTGCAATGGTTTCTACTCATATATTTCCTCAGGAGCGATGTGGGTTCCTTTTAGGTTCCCACAATATTCGTTTATTTATTTATGGAATAAAATTTTTCCAATTTGGAAAGTCGAAAGTTGAAACTTTCAGACTGAAGGATCAAGCCGTCAACTCTAACTTTCAAGGCTTCAACAGTGGGAGAAATTATAGGGTTATTTTCCTTTCAGAATCTTCAAAATTAACGATTACCAAGAAATTAAAAGTAAAAAAATGGTCTTTTTACTTTTCTGACGTTGAAATATCGAATTTACTACTTTTCAATCTCGATTTTTCCACCAGGGACTGAAGAAAAAAAGGGATTTTCCAGCTTAATATCTAACCGACCAACCAACAACAAACGACGACTAATCCACTGGATCTACGTGAAATTAATGTGGATCTACAAAGTACAACCCAGTAGTCCAATACTCTTATTCAAAACTCTTAATTGGGTTGGGCTTGTCCAAGACAAGATATGAAGATATTAAAGTTGCTAAGTTCATTTAGTAGCTTCAGCCCATGCTTACGTAATGAGGTATGTTGGTAAATTCAACCTTTCCAAACCCAGAAAGCAGTCATGAATACAGAAAACACACACAAACACAAAGACCAGATCAACCGGCTTCTCTTTTTTTATTTCATTGCTAAGCAACAAATTATTCAGTGTATTACACCTTCTCTTTACATAAAGGTTGTGAGTTCAATATAAGAGCCTCCATCCACATTTATGTAAAAGAGATGTACTATATTAAATATACAAGATAATTTCTTGCCAAACACGGTTGTTGCTAGAGGCGTGCATCCAATTCACTAACTCAATCCAACCCAACTCGATGCATTAGGTTGGTTTTTGTAGGTTGGGTTAGAGTTTTATTTTTGAGTCTCGAGTTGGGTTGATAGTTTTTCTATCTATTTGACCCAACCTAACCCACTGTATATATAAGTTTATTTTGTTATTCTTATTTAAATTTTGAGTTTAATTTATTTTGGTATTTTTGTTGGTCGGCAATGTTGTTAGATTGAGAATCACAAGCATAGGGACTTTTTTTTTTTTTTTTGGCTAAACACAAACATAGGGACTTGAGTCTGCAGGGAGAAATTATAGAAATTGAGTAACCTATCCAAATGATTATCTAGGAGTATTTTATAAGCAAACATATACCTCTTGGGAATAGACATATTTGTTGTGAACAAATATATCAATTCCAAGAGTCACATTCACGTTTTATGAACTAGCAACACCATTCAGCAAATGGGAATTTATTGTATGTGTAAGACTGTACCATGTTATGGTGTAATCACCCATCACAATTGTATACTAACAATTTTAAGAATTAGCTTTGATGAATTCGTAAATTTCCAATATAATTTAGACATATTATTTGAATTATAATAATTTATTTAAAAAGTAATTAAATAATTAATAGAAGTCCTTTTTTTTATGAGACATGAAACATATAAGCACAACCTACCAACCCAACCCTACATGATGCATGTGGTTTGGTTGGATTGATAATTTATTAACCCAACAAGTTAGAGTTGGGGATAAAAGTCTTTTCGACCCATCACATGCACAACCAAATGTACGTGGGTTGAGTTGGGTTGATAATTTCTCAACATGAGAAGCTCGAGTTTAGGTTGAGAAGTCCTTTCAACACCTAACCCATACACAACCCTAACTTGTTGCGTTCATAAAGTTTCCTCCGTGAAAATGAATGATTACTCTCCAATCATTTTTTTTAAGGCAAAACCAATGACAGATGATTAAAATGAAATCCATTTTAATTAGGTATGGTTTTTTTCTTTTTTTCTTTTTTAATAAAAAAAATCCCCATACCCTGGATTAGTGGCTTTGCCTATGATTTATGAGCAAATCCAGTGGTTTATTTGGTTGGGCTTTAAATTTGGAAATGGTTCCAACTTAGCTAATTATGTTTGGTTTCGGGGAAGGCTGATATTAGCCCAGAAGGGCTTGCCATCCTGGAGACCAACAGTGCATGACAAACCTACTAGTACCACTCAGATTATTGGTGTGATCTGGTTTTTTATTTTTGAAAAGAAAGTTAATTCTATGTCTCAATTAGTTCGTATAATAGAAGTCACACTGTCATACCACAATTGTCAAGTATGTATTTAATTTTGTAAAAAAATAAAATAAAATTGTATTTATCAAACCCCTATCATTGTGATCTGTATTAGTATTAATTTAAGACAGCATGTTTACTGTTTAGGGCTAATCGATTGTCAAATCATTGATTCTTAAAATAATTTCCTGGTTTCCATTGCCCCGTGGAAGATGCCATTTGCCCTTGCGTTGTCCTCAGGCAATCATTCTTAAGGGATGGACATTTGTGTTGCGACTTGCTTGAAGTTGGGATATTATTACATGAATCAACCCTAACCAAACCTATTTAAGAATTTGTCGAAGTATAATACAATTTATTTATTAAATAGGTTGAAATGACGTGACTTACATGACACACTTAATAAATAACTGTGTTTATTTGAGAAGAACAATTGTGTTAATTTAACATAGACAACTCGATTAAACCCGGATCCTCAAAAAACTCAATTAAACCCATTTTATAATAACAATGTTGTATTTAGTTAACAAAAATACAACCCATTTCAATCAATTTAAAGAATATATCCCACAATATGTTAATGTTTTTTTATACTTTGTAAGAATGTTAATGATAGTAATTATAAACAAATAAATTCTACATCATTTCAAAAAAAAAAAAAAACCAAAATTCTATTTTAAAATAACATCAATTAAAATATTAATAGCATACAAATTAAAAGTTCTTATTTTTCCATCCAAAGTTAGAAGTACACAATCTAAGAAAAGTTAAACGGAACGACAAGTTTTTATTTGATTCAAGTAAAAGGGTTGGAGGCTTAAAAGTTTTAATGAAAGATTTATCAATATAATTATTAAAATTATTTTAATTGCTCAATTATATATTTAAAATTCAAATTTATATTGGATAAAATGATATCTATTTATATGAGGTAAACATGTTTGTGTCAAAATAAGTCAACCCACTTTGACACAAATAATGAACTGGATCATTTAGGGATAATTGCCAGTCAAGCAAGTCAACATAGAATTGGCACATAATTAATCGTGTTAAAGCGAGTCAGCTACACAAATATGATTATACTAAACACTAACCTATGAAATACCATATCATTTTCCTATTGTGTTTATTAATGTGTCAAATATTGTCACCTTTATTCTTATGAGTAATTTCGTATTTTGAACCAACATTTATCCCTCTATTTATACAATGTTGTGGAAAATCTTCTCTTTCATGCTTAATTATAATTTTGGTCCAGTAATAAGTACTTAATTTTTTCTATAAAAAATTGACTTAATTTCAATTTAGTTTCTATAGATTTTAGTGTGTTAATTCTATCCATCAAACTATGATAATGTTGCCTTTTACACAAGGTTTTCAGACCCGAACCGTTTATTGAACCATAAAAGGGAGAAGTTCAAAGTTTTTGAGCTCGAACCGTGATGACGTCATAATTAATTTAATAATTAATTAAAGCCTAAATATAGATATTAAATTTATAAAACTAGCAAAATTGACTAATATATTTATATATGTGAGGGAAATTTAATGATTTTCAAGCATATATTTAATAATTAAATAAGAAAGTTAATAAAATAAAATAATAACCATGAAAACATTAAAATTTATGATTAATTTTTGAAGTAAAGTTGAATATCTTTGAAGGATTATAATTATAAATTTTTTTTTATTCCTTGTAAGAGATGGATAATTTAATTAAGTAGAATAAAATTGTGTTAAGTTGTTTTTATTATTAAAAAAAAAAAAAACGCTAAGGGGTTGGTCCGCACGGTTCTTGCCACCGGTTCGTGCGGTCCAACTCTGGTTTTAGGAGTTCACGGAATTAACAAAAAATCCGATTCTTTATGCTTAAAAAACCGATTTGCATCCTAGTTCTCAGTTTTTACGGTTTGACCTCCCGGTCCAATCTGGTTTTGAAAATCTTGCTTTTACAGGCCATTTCATTTGGGAAAAGAGAGAGAAGTGAAAAGGAATAAAATTGAAATGTTTTTTAAAGAATTTTTCTTCCATTTTCTTGCTTGAGAGTTTCATCGCAAGATAACGGAATGGATAAGAGTTATTTCACTCATTCCTCAACTTTTCCTAAAAAATTCAATTTTTCATTCTCTCCCAAATGGGGATAATTATATCATACTTTAGGAATACAATAAATGTATATTTCCTCCTCCGAAATAATAGTAGGACACACTAATTAAATTTATAATATGACATAATTTTCATGTAAGAAGAGGAAATATGTATTAATTTATTGTACTCTTAGAGTATTTTATAACTTTCCTGAAACTTAAGAGGAATTATAGGATAAGGAATAGAGTTAAATGAAATTTTGACTTAAAATGCCCATTACACCACGTTATAACTTACAAAGTTTTTGTAATATCTCTCTCTTATTATTTTCTCACTTTACTTGATGACATGTCGTTATTTTCCTATTTAATTTTTGTAGCTAAATTATTGTCTTGCACAGTTGCACCAAATAAGTTATGCTATTTAACTATTACTATGATCGGTTTCAGAGACAGACCTACATTGGGGCTGAGGGGGCCATCCCCCCCCCCCCACAAAAGATTTTGAAAAAAAACATAGAATAGTATATATATCTAACTAGAAAAATGAAAATTTACCCCAAAATATATATTTTGGCCCCTCTCCTCCAAAATATTTACATATTAACCCATAAAAAAAAATATTTCTGCTCCAACCTTTTGCCCGTTGGATATTGATCCAAGAATAACCAGAAAATCCTCTAGTTTAAATAAAAGAAATTGCCCCAAGAACAACATTAATAACCTTTAGACAAACCAAAATTAACTACAAAATAAATCAAAAATACAGTACAAACAAAAACAAAACAATAAAAAATTCCCAACTTTGCCCATTTAATTTCTCTCTCTTAGTCTCGCTTCTCTCAATCTTCCTCCATTTCTCACTGCCTTTGATATCAGATCCACAAACCAGTCACCAAGCTCACTGTCGCAGGTTCTCAGCTTGGTCTACTTTTCTCACTCTCACATAAGTTGAGTTAGCTAAGGTATGGTCTTCTCTTCTTGATCAGTTGATTTATATTCACTGGTCTGAGTTTATTTCTTAATATATGATGTCTCGCCTCTCTCACTGCTGTGTGTCTCTTTTTTTCTTTTCTTTTTTTTGATGGAACTGGTGCGTCTCTTTGTTTTTTCTTTATCCTTTTTTTTAAGTTTTTTCTACTTCAGCTTATAGTTACACGCACACTTCTTTTAATAAAACAATAAAAATTGGACATTTCAGTGCTTGTTCAACAATCTAATATGTTTGTTTCTTAAAAAAAAAAAAATCACACGCTACTTGAGTATGTTGTATGTAGTATAATTTGTCACACCTTCCTTTAAAAGTTATCATGACTTTTGAGTGGAGTTGTGGTGTGCTTTTGTATTAGAACTCATTTTCCTCTTCCTTGTGTGTGTGTTTGTTTCTAAAAAGAAAAAAGGTAATTGTCTCATATTGCTTAAAAGAGTGTGTTGTGTGTAGTATAACTTGCCACACCCCCTCTTAAAAGTTACCATAATTTTTTAATGGAGTTGTGGTGTGCATTTGTACTAGAATTCCTTTTCCTCTCGTGTGTTTGTTTCTCAAAAAAAAAAAAAAAATCTAATTTATGTGAGATATATTAAAGTGTGGCCTTGACATCATAAGGACCGTGCACCCAACCTAATACAATTTAATAATTGATAATGTGTTTTTTTTTAGGTTAATAATTGACAATGTATTTTTTTTTCTTTAATGTTTGTTTGATTAATCCAATAAATTATCATCCGTAATTTTTATTGTGACTTGTGCGATTTGTTTGACTTATTTTTTTAGACTAATTTATGACACAATAGAACAATTTAATATAGAATAATCAACATTTATTTGATTTGTATTTGTAGATTATGAGAAAACTAATTGCAACGTTTGATTTTTTTCACCGATGTTGATTTTTTTTTTTTTTTTGTTTTGATGTTACCGATGTTGATGTTCAAAGTTTTTTTTTTTTTTTTGAACAAGATGTTCAAAGTTCAAACATTGCCAAACTTCAAACATTGCCAAACTCCATTATTAATGTCCCAATTTTTGAAAATTCTTCAAAGACAATTGAAAAATAACCACGGCATCAGGTCTTAATCTAATCTAACTTTAGTTTAAATGGCCCCCCAAATTTGAACCCTCGTTCCATCCCTGATCGATTTTCTTTTAGTGCTTTTTATCTTTTTACTTATTCTAATAATAATAAGATGTATAATAATTATGTTGTTATAAAATGATTTTTCTTTTAGTTCATTCCCACAATAATAGTACTACCAAACAATGTTATTACATTTCATTCATTTATTTAAGAGAGCCTATTTTTATTGGTTTTATTTGGTGGTAAAAATAAGCTAGATAGAGTACATATGTACTTGAAATATTATAGACATAAAATTTGTATATAAACCAAATAAGCGAAATAAATTAGGGAAAAAAGGGCTATGAAAAACATAATATAATGGACTTAATTTTAGAGGTTAAGGGAGGTTACGTACCACACTGTACCAGAAAAAACCGAAACTTAGCATGGTACCTGGCGTCGACTAGGGCCACCCCGCGACACCATGAACACTAGTATTTCTAATGAAATAGTGCTGGGACCTAAATAGAAACAACAGGAAATACCCTCACCTGATGACCAACCCATTGACAAGAAGCAGAAGCTGTCAGAGATAGAAGCAAAGTCGTTGGGTAAGCTCATGGAAAAAAGTTTGGGATCGACTGTGGCTACTCGGCAACATCGCCGGGCGCAATGAGTATCATGAGCTAGAACTATTGGGGGCTTGAGAACCCTCGGACAGTTGCTGCCTTAAAGAGGGCATGGAACAAAGAAGCTCCCATATGTGTCTTTTTAATGGAGACCAAACTCACCACTGAGCAGCTGAATCACTTGAAACAGAATTGGGACTACAACCAAGGCATTGTGATCTCTAGCGTTGGCTTGAGTGGTGAACTTGCACTCTTATGGAAACCGAATACCCGAGTGCATGTCCAGAAATTTTCTCGTTGGTTTATTAATGCCCATATTGTTTGTGCAAACACAAGTCTGAAATGGAGGTGATAGTCCCAAAAAATATATGCTCGTCCATACGAGAAAGACGAAGGTCGAAGACGATCCCAGCTTCAACCCAAACCGAATGAAAATTGCCTGACAAAGACTTAACCGTCGTCCTTTAATCAAGACAAGACGTTACAAAGATAATAATGAGCTTTAATACTATTGGAAGCTTATCTGTCCATTTAACATTCTGCAGGGGCGTTACAAATTCTGCAATAACGTCCTCATTATTGCAGAACCAACGACTAGAAGGAAGAGGAAGTAGCTTATATATATACATGAACGGAACTCGGGGGAGGTATGAAAAACAGTCGTATACAGATAGTCCTAATACTTTCATTTCATTTCCTTTACATCTCTCAATCCTTTTCTCTAACTTTGGCATCGAAGACTCTGTGGCTGGCGCCACACCAGTGACCATCCTTTCTTTTTATAACCGGCTTTGTTTCAGGACCCGAGATAGTTGTGGACAACCCTATCTGGATGATAGCTTGTGCTGACGATCTAAGCATCATCAGTTTGGCCCCGTCTGTAGGAATTATTAATTCTAAATGATTCTTGGGCATCCAGTTCAAGAACACTGTTCTATTACAAGCTATAAGTTTAGATGGAGTCCAGCAGTAATCCAGATCCAGCAGCATTGGCTTTACAAATTCAAACGCTCGCAGCCACTGTAGAAGAACTTACCAGGCAGAACCAGGAAATGAGGCAGAGGCTACAACAAGGAGATAACCGCCTAGAAATCAACAGGGATGATGATGAAGACAATCACAGGAGGCGAACCGACACCCCCGAGGAAGCGAATTTAGATCTCCTCAGGGAGATGAGAAAGCAGATGGACGAACTTAGGAACGCTATTAAGGGAAAAACGAATCAAAGTTTGGACAGGATAGTTAGGAAGACAGACTCGCCTTTTACAGTAGCAGTTCAGGAGTGTCCAGTACCTTCTAAGTTTCGTCTACCTCAACTCGAGGCCTTTGATGGACTAAAGGATCCGCTAGATCACTTAAATACGTTCAATACGACCTTGGGTCTCCAACAACCTCCCGACGAGATTTTATGCCGTTCTTTTCCTACTACCCTCAAAGGAGCGACCAGGGAATGGTTCACCAAACTGCCAACCTCATCTATTGATAACTTTGAACAACTAAACAACTTGTTCGTCCGTCATTTTGTAGGCGGACAACGACCAAAAAGAACAGCTGATCACTTGCTCACAATCAAATAAGGAGAAAATGAAACTTTGAGGTCCTACATAACCCGCTTCACCCGAGGAATGTTAGAAGTAGACGAATCAGATGATAAAGTGCAACTCACAACCTTCAAGGCGGGATTAAAATCCAGAGATTTTGTGGTCTTTCTGGCAAAGAATCCTCCCAAGACGATGGCAGAGGTACTATTGAAGGCGCAGAAGTACATGAACGCAGAGGATGCTCTGGCGGCTATAGATGGAGTAGAGAAACCAAAGGAGCAGAAGAAAGAAAAGGAAGACGATCGAAGAGGACGAAAAAGAGATCAAGCAGACTGACGGAATGACGAAGGAAGTAGACGAAGGGATGACAAAAATCCTCAACAAGTAAAGTTCACACCTTTGGTGATGCTAGTTGACCAGATTTTGACAGAGATTAAAGACGAACAATATCTTAAATGGCCTAGACCACTCCACTCATCGCCTAACATGCGCGACAAAAAGAAATACTGCCGTTTTCACAAAGACCATGGGCATTATACAGAGGATTACTGAGATCTGAAAGAGCAGATAGAAGAACTTATACGGAAAGAGAAGTTACAGAAGTATGTAAAAAGGGGAGAGTCCAACAAATTCAGGGATAGTAAGAGAGATCAACATGAAAGTACTCAAGGAGACGAAGACCATCTACCTCCTTGTCCACAAAGCGCAATAGGGGAAATAAAAACTATCGCAGGAGGACCAACCACCAGAGGATCGTTCAGATCACTCAAAAAGTAGCATCAAAGGCAAGTGAACACTGTTCATAGCCTACTCCCTTGAAATTAAGAAGGATGAACTAGGATATGTACTTCTCAAAGGAAGATGCCAGAGGAATCAAGCAACCCCACGACGATTGACTGGTCATCATGGTCATGATTGAAGGATTCAATACAAGAAGGGCCTTGGTAGACAACAGGAGCTTGGCAAACATTATCTACCTTTCCGCCTTTTAGCAGTTAAAAGTAGACCCAAAGAGACTTCGCCCTTTCGAATCCCCCCTCGTCAGCTTCAATGGGGATAAAGTATACCCCCGTGGAATAGTAATGTTAACGGTCACGGCAGGTTCTTACCCTCTCCAGGTAACAAACAAACACAACTTTTTGGTGGTTGATTCACCCTCGCCCTACAATGTGATCATAGGACGACCTACCCTCAACCGATGGAAAGCTGCTACTTCAACATACTGTCTGAAAGTGAAATTCCCAACAGAACATGGTGTGGGAGAGATATGAGGAGACTAGGCATTGGCGAGGGAATGCTACCAGGCAATCTTGGCCTCGAAGGAGAATCACACTTGGATAATTGAAGATAAAACACCAGAGATCGTCGAGAAGCTAGAGATGGTAGAGTTGGTCGAAGGAGATCCAGCAAAGACAACCCAAGTAGGGACGAATCCAAGTCCAAAAACAAAGGAAGAGAATATCAACTTCCTGAAAGGTAACCTCGATGTGTTTGCATGGAGTTATGAAGACATGTCAGGTATCCCAACAGCTATTATCCAACATCGCCTGAATGTGGACCCCGAGAAGAAGCCCGTCCAACAGAAAAGAAGAGTGTTCGCCCCTGAACGGAATAAAGCAATCGTGGACGAAGTAAACAAGTTACTGGCTACTAATTTTATCCGAGAAGTCTACTATCCTGAATGGCTGGCAAATATCAAAATGGTAAAAAAGTCCAACGAGAAATGGAGAATGTGCGTTAATTTCACAGATTTAAACAAGGCTTGCCCGAAAGACAACTTTCCCTTACCTAGGATTGATCAGCTAGTCGATTCAACGACCGAGCACAAATTGCTCACATTCATGGACGCATTCTCGAGGTATAATCAAATACAGATGGCTGAGGAAGACCAGGAAAAGACAACTTTCATTACCAGTCAAGGGCTATACTACTATAGGGTCATGCCTTTTGGTTTAAAAAATGCAAGGGCTACGTACCAACGGTTAGTAAACCAAATGTTCAAAAAGCAGATTGGGAGAAACATGGAAGTGTACGTTGATGATATGCTCGTTAAGAGTAAAGAGGAAGAGAACCACCTAGACGATCTTAAAGAAACATTTAACACACTCAGGCAATATAGCATGAAGCTAAACCCATCCAAGTGCGCTTTTGGAGTCTCTTCAGGAAAATTCCTTGGGTTCATGGTGTCATAAAGGGGAATAGAGGCGAATCCTGATAAAGTGAAAGCTATTCTCGAGATGTCTTCTCCTAAGACAGTAAAGGAAGTACAATCCTTCACAGGAAGAGTAGCTGCCCTCAATAGGTTCGTCTCAAGGGCAACGGATAAATGCCTTCCTTTCTTCAAGACCTTGAAGTGAGCTTTTGTCTGGACGGAAGAATGCGAGACAGCGTTCCAGGAGCTAAAGAACTACCTGAGCAATCCTCCTCTCTTGAGCCCGTCCAAAGATGGAGAGGATTTGTTTCTCTACCTGGCTGTATCCATTACTGTAGTTAGTGTAGCCTTGATTAGGGAAGAAAACAGGATACAACGTCCGGTGTACTACGTTAGCCAGGCCTTTCAAGGAGTCGAAGCTCGGTATCCAAAGATAGAGAAGATTATTTTTGCCTTAATTGTTGCTTCAAGAAAACTTTGTCCATACTTCGAAGCAAACCCTATCATTGTAATGACAGACCAGCCCATCAAGAAAGCAATGACCAAGCCCGAGGCCGCTGGACAAATGGTACAGTAGGCCATCGAACTCAGCCAATTTGATATAGAATACCGCCCCCAAACGGCAATAAAAGCCCAAGCACTGGCAGATTTCATTGCGGAATTCATAGTCTCCGAGCACAAAGATGACCAAGAAGATCTTTGGACGACTAATACAAATGGATCGTCCACCCAAAAAAGGGGCGCAGCGGGAATCGTTATTACTTCCCCTCAGGAAGATGTTCTTAAATATGAGGTTCAGCTCAAGTTCCCAGTAACAAACAATGAAGCGGAGTATAAGGCCTTGCTGACCGGGCTAAGAATAGCCCAGACACTCGGAGCTAAAAACATCGTGCTTAAGAGCGATTCACAGCTCGTCATAGGGCAAGTCAGAGGAGATTTTGAAGCAAAAGAGACAAGAATGCAGAAATACCTCAAATTGACGAATCAGTTGGTAAGCAATTTCGATTGTGCAGCGTTCGTTCAGATTCCCCAGGATCAGAATGCAGAAGCAGACGAAGTAGCACGGAGTGCCTCAGCAGATGACCAGGACAAGATAAACGCTTAGAGGCTGGAAAAATAAAACTCTCCTAGCATCAAAAAGTTTCAGACATTCAATGTACATACCTGTTCAGGCTGGACGAATCCAATTTTGTCTTACCTTAAGGAGGGACGACTACCTCCGAATCCTGAAGAAGCCAAGAAAATCCAGAAACGAGCTGCCCGGTTCACAGTACTGAACGATGAGCTCTACAAAAGAGGCTACTCCCAGCCCTACTTGAGATGCATAGAGAAGGATGAGGCCGGATATGCCCTAGAAGAGGTGTACGAAGGAATCTGTGGAGATCACTCAGGGCTAAAATCCCTCGTCAGGAATATAATGAGGGCAGGATACTTTTGGCCCATAATGCAGCAAGACGCAGCGGATTTTGTGAAGAGATGTGACAATTGCCAAAGGTATGGAAATATTCAACGAATGCCAAGAGAAAAGATGACGACCATTTCCTCACCCTGGCCATTCGCACAGTAGGGTATCGACATCATGGGCCTTTTATCACAAGGAAAGAGACAAATGAAGTTCCTGCTCGTTGCAATTGACTACTTCACAAAATGGGTGGAAGCAGAAGCTCTGGCAACGATCACCGTGGCAAAGGTACAAAATTTTGTATGAAAAAATATTATTTGCAGGTTTGGGATACCAAGGACGATCATCTCAGACAATGGTCATCAGTTTGACAGTCGCGCATTCAGGACTTTTTGCTCAAGCTTAGGTATCAAGAACAAGTTCTCGTTGCCAGGACATCCCCAGGCCAATGGACAGACAGAGGTGACAAACCAGACCTTGCTCAAGATTTTCAAGTCCTGATTAGTGGGGGCGAAGGGAGCATGGCCTGAGGAGCTACCAAGCGTCTTGTAGGCTTACAGAACGACAGCAAGAACACCAACAGGAGAAACACCCTTCAACCTAACATACGGCACTGAAGCAGTCATCCCAATTGAAGTAGGACTCACTAGAATAAGGAGGGAGTTTTTCGACGAACAATGCAACGACGTTCAATTGAAGCTGAACCTAGATTGCCTGGACGAAGTCAGAGATCAAGCCTCCCAAAGAATGATCAAATACCAACCGAAGATGGCGGAATACTATAATCAAAGAGTAAAACTGAAAAGATTCAACATCAGAGATCTTGTCCTTGGGAAAGTAACACCTGCAACAAAAGACCCAGCACAAGGCAAACTAGGCCCGACTTGGGAGGGACCCTACAAAGTCATCCACTATTCACAACGGGGAAGCTACCACCTAGAAGACCTGGAAGGAAATAAACTACCTCATCCATGGAATGTAGAACACCCAAAAAGATACTACGAAGAAGCATCCATAGTCTAACTATAAGCAGTTAACATGATTCCATACCTTCTAATACAAGTTATGTATTCAAATTATTTTGAATTGTATTTCATGCCTTGTAATGATCATTCAATATTTCATAAGTATCGTCCAGCAATTCATGTGCTTTAACTATTTCTTTTTCAAAAGCCTAAAAATGGTTGTTCGGCCTCAAAAAGACGATAAAAATCCTTAAGAGGATGCACATCGTCCAGATCAAAAAGACGATAAGATTTGTCCAGGTCAAAAAGGTGATAAGGCTCCATAAATGGATACACCTCGTCCAAATTAAAGTAACAGCAAGCAATTCATGTACTCTAACTATTTCTTTTTCAAAAGCCTAAAAATGGTCGTTCGGCCTCAAAAAGACGATAAGAATCCTTAAGAGGATGCACATCGTCCAGATCAAAAAGACGATAAGATTTGTCCAGGTTAAAGAGGTGATAAGGCTCCTTAAATGGATACATCTCGTCCAAATTAAAGTAATAGCAAAAGGATACACATCAAAAAAAGGGAGGACAAGAAAGACAAAGAAAGAAGTCTAACGAAAATTCTCTAAGTCCACAAAAAAAAATTTCAGCAAAGATTCTTTAAGTCCCCACAGGGACGACAAAAATGCTTCCGTAAGTTGAAATGAGCAAGGTAACAATAAATACGTTATATATAGAAAAATGCAAATTGTTCAAAAACCCCAAAACAGACGGGGACCCAAAAGCTTGTTCATCCAAAAGCCCCAAAACATATAAGGCATATACATAGATAATTAAAATAAAACAAGAGATGGTCAAACTGAAGGAGCATCATCACCACCCTTGTCCACTTCAGGGGGGTCCTCGCCAGAAGCCATGGAAGTCTGAGCTGTCAGGGTGGCCTCGTCCGCTTCAATCTCCTGTCCAGATTAACTCTTGTCCCATGCTTCACCAAGTACCTCCTCAATAACTTGAATCCCTTGAAGTACCACTGGAACAAGATGGTGTTGTATTCGTCTGTTGTCTAGAAGGCAAGGACAGCCTTAGCTACTGCAGCCTTCATCCTCTGGCCTACTGACTCGAGAAGCTCGTCCTTCTGCTTTACTAGTAACTTCTCAGCCCTAAGTTGCTCAGTCAGAACCTTGACTTGCTCCTTGGTGTTGTGTGCGTCCATCGCAGCAATTAAGTATTTCCGCAAGCCTGAAGCCTCAGCCTCTAAAGCCTCAACTTTCGAAATGGCGTGACGGCCTTCTCTTCGTTCACTAAAAATTGTGAAGTAAGATGCATCGTCTCTCCTAACACCTAACAATAAAAGCTTGAGTTAAAAAAAAAATTACAATAAAAGATTACCTGCACGAGCTTATGAACGTGCTGCTTCACCAACTCATGGGAAGGCACAAGAGAAATCTCCTTCATTTCCTCAGGAGTTAATAACTCATTCGCCCTAGTCATGGCGGCTTCAGCATCAGTCCAAATGTTGGAACCTACTTTTTCCTTGCCCTTAAACCCCACCTTCCGCTTCTTAGGGGTGAGGACCTCCTCGATAGAGATTGCTGGAGAAGCTATCCGTCCTTCTTCTAAAGTAGAGGTGGACGAATCCCTCTCAACTGTTTCTTTCTCCTTCTTCTTCTCTTTATCGGTTATCCTTAATGTTCTCTGACCAATACTAGAAAGGGGCTCATTCTTCTTCCCCTTGATTTTCGCGTACATATCCTTGTTAAATTTGCTCGTCATTTCTACACCAGAAAGTAGAGAAAATCCAACAGTAAAAAAAAAAAAAAAAAAAGAAAGGGAAGGGAGTGATCAAGCATAACAAGGCAACTCACGTTTCCTTTGTTCCCAGTCAATTGTTTGGAGAATGTATACTAAAGGTTCAAGCCCCAAACAATGATGAGCCAAGGTGCGCAGATCTACCAACTTGTCAAAGTCGTCAATCGTTTCAGCGTACTTGATTACTTCCTGTACTCTTCCTTCAAACTGACTCTTAAGGTCAGGACACTCCTTCACTACAAAAGAAGAGAAATTCGCACAAGGTTAGAAAGGCGATAAAAAATGACCAAAGTACCAAACAGAAGAAATACAAAAAGTAAATGCACCAAGACGAGAGGTCTCCCACCGACACAGCAACCTAGGGACATTCACCCAAAAATCGTCAGATAAAGTCTCCCAACCATCGCCTGACACGAAGAAGTATCTGGACTTCCAGTAACGGAAGGACGAAGGGAGGTCAACAACGAGGCAAGATCTCCTATCCCAGGGGATGAATTCATAATATCCAAATTTCTTGGACTCTTTTAAACGGTAAAGATGGGTAAACTCATTAAGGGTGATCATGTCTCCATTCGCTATGGTCGTCCAAATCACCATACAACTTATCACCATCCTCCACAAATTTGACATAAGCTGCCCGGGGGCAATATGCAGGCGATTTAGGAGTTCCATGATGAATGGATGAATAGGGAATCTTAGGCCTCATGTGAAAGCTGCTTCATAAAAGCAAACCTCACCATGGGCGAAGGTGCAGGCTTTCTCTCCTTTCCTGCGAAGATGAACCCTAGTTTCATCGGGGACTTGAAACCTATCCCTAAGTCTATTAAAGACGTCTACCTTTAGGGAACACCTCTCCTTGAGGGCATGGAACGGACGAGGAGTGGCAGAAGTAGAAGGATGGACAAGTGAAAGAGGAATAACAGAGGTAGTTGTGTCTGCAACAGCCCCATCCGCAATCACCCCAAGAGACGAACCACTCTCTTGACTGCCCAATCTCACATCAGAACCCATAATTTCCCTCCTAAGGTCCCTACGAATGGATTTAAGCCAAGAAAGAGATTGTTGCAACAATAGGTATAGATCACCTAATGCTAACTCTAAACCACTACCCCCTACCACAAAATCCCCAATTTGTGGGTATTGGCCACTAGAAAAGTCTAACAACCCCTCCAAGCAAGCAAAAAGAAAGGCGATGGAAGGAGAAGTATGCCTAAAATCAGTATAATCCACCATTAAGGAAAGTTACGCGGAAGGAAAATTAAAATGCGCAACAAAGAAATACAAAACAGCCAAAAAGGAAAGAAAGCATAGAAAAAGGAGAAATGTACCTGGAAATAAGGAAGAAAGCTGAAAAAAGCTGGGGACAAAGCGTGCAGTAGCAACAATGAACTCAGAAAAATCGCAGAGAAAATGGAGAAGAAAAGCTAAGAGTCAGCCAAATGCAAAAGGAAGGTAAAGAGATGAGGATAAAGAAAAGCAAAACAGTTAAGAAGGTCTGCCTTGAAAATTACGGGAAACTGAAAAGGCATTCACCGGGAACAAGACATCCCCACCAATCAGAACAGGACACGTGGCCACGATGCGTGCCACGCCGCCATAGAACAATTAATGCGGAGAACATATCACCAAGTAAAAAAAAAAAAACGTCTCACATTCCTAAGACCGTCCAAATTATAGACGACCTTGGAATAGGGGGGCAGCTAATAGTCCCAAAATATATATGCTCGTCCATACGAGAAAGACGAAGGTCGAAGACGATCCCAGCTTTAGCCCAGATCGAATGAAAATTGGCTGACGAAGACTTAACCGTTGTCCATTAATCAAGACGAGACGTTACAAAGATAATAATGAGCTTTAATACCGTAGGAAGCTTATCTGTCCATTTAACACTCTACAGGGGCGTTACAGATTCTGCAATAACGTCCTCATTATTGCAAAACCAACGGCTAGAAGGAAGAGGAAGTAGCTTATATATATACATGAACGGAACTTGGGAAAGGTATGAAAAACAGTCGTATACAGAAAGTCCTAATACTTTCATTTCATTTCCTTTACATCTCTCAATCCTCTTCTCTAACTTTGGCATCGGAGACTCTGTGGCCGGTGCCACACCGATGACCATCCTTTCTTTTCATAACCGGCTTTGTTTCAAGACCCGAGATAGCTGTGGACGACCCAATTTGGACGATAGCTCGTGCTGACGATCTGACCATCATCAGGAGGCTCATCGGCTTCTACAACCAACCTGACACTAGTAAGCGTGAGGAAACATGGACCTTACTTGAATCCCTTAGCCACTCCAACACCTTCCCGTGGCTCTGCCTCGGTGACTTTAACGAGATCATCATTCGCAGTCAGAAGGTTGGGGGCAGCCAACAACCAACAAGACAAATGGACCGCTTTCACACTGCCATCTCCTACTGTGGGTTTCTGGACCTAGGCTTCTGGGGCTCTCCTTTCACTTGGTCAAGCAATCACCCTATCGACGGCCTACTCACATCCATCTTAACTGTGCTTTTGCAACCACTTCCTAGAAGACAAAGTTCCCTGGTGCCTCCATACAACATATCTCGATGTCCACCTCTGATCACTCTATGATTGCTGTCCACTTGCCCACACTGAAACCACGCCACAAATTCCATCAACCACCTTTCCGCTTTGAAGCGATATGGCTTCGGGATCCATGATGTGCCGAAGTTGTTGAAGAAGCTTGGATGGAAGGTTTGTACAAACCGGATGGAGTTCAAATAAAAAATTGTCTTGACAGTTGTAGAGCTCGTCTATCTGCATGGAATAAGCTTGAATTTGGGCATATGAAACGGTAGATTGAAAAACTAGAAAACTCACTGCAACATTTGGAGCAACACCCACAGTGCAACTTTGACCAAATACAAGAAGTATGCAAGTCCCTCAATTATTGGCTTAATGCAAAGAATAAAATGTGACACCAAAGATCCAGACATTTATGGGTAACTGATGGGGAACGAAACACATCTTTCTTTCACCAAAAGGCCTCCAACCGAAAAGATCGGAACTCCATCAAAGGGATAATGGATGAACATGGTGTTTGGCAGGAGGATGATCATGTCATGGAGTGGATTATCATTGATTACTTCTCTACCATTTTTCATACTACTGGCCTTACAGACACAATTTTCGTAAAAGAAGAATCACACAATCACGAAATAGTGTAACAAATTATCAATTGTATTGATTTGTATATATGTGAATACAATCCGCTGTATGACTCTTTACAATGAAATAATACAATAAAACTCCTTTGATTCGATCTCCAAGTAACTTTACGATCCGAAGGGCTATGATGCTTGATCTTGAATCGTACTTTGATGTCTCCAAGTTGGATGTGTGATTAGATGTACTTGAGTTTTGATTTGAAGTTGAGGGCCATTGGCTTGATCTCGAACTTAATTGAAGGAAAATCTCTACTTTGATTTGAAGAGTAGAAATAAGCCTTGATTTTGAGGGAGCAAGGGTGCTCTTTTTGACTTAGAGATAACTCTCTATTTTGGCATAGTGTCAGTAGGGTTTTTCTCTCTAAGTTTTTCCTCCTTTTTTCATTTGAGAAGCCTCTATTTATAGGCGACTCAATGGTCTTTAATTTGGAATTTTTTTCTCTCAGCATTTATTGAGAGTTGAATTATGATTTTAATTTGGTATATGATTTTAATTTGGTATTTCATTTAATAAGAACTGTCCATATAGGTCTTTTCTTTTGACGCTGCCATATGGCTTTCTTCATTTGATGTTGCCACGTGGCTTGATTTGATTCGCTAATCGTCCACATCATCAAAACTAACTCTCTAAGTTTTTCCTCCTTTTTTCATTTGAGAAGCCTTTATTTATAGGCGACTCAATGGTCTTTAATTTGGAATTTTTTCTCTCAGCATTTATTGAGAGTTGAATTATGATTTTAATTTTGTATTTCATTTAATAAGAACTGTCCATATAAGTCTTTTCTTCTGACGCTGCCATATGGCTTTCTTCATTTGATGTTGCCACGTGGTTTGATTTCATTCGCTAATCGTCCACATCATCAATTGGAGATTAATTTGATCACAAATATTTTATCATGAACAATCAAACAGTTGTGAATACATCATAAAATTTTGATGTCTACACTAATAATTATTTAAAGTTATTATTCAATAAATGATTACAATTTACATAATTATGCATAATATTCTGAGTTCATCAAAACTAACTCTCAAGATACTAAAACAAATCAAATTAACAATGATAAACTAAGTCTCAATAACTAAAATAAATCAAACTAAAAATTTTAAATAAATATATATATTTAAAATTTAATAACATAAGTTAGGTTGGGTTACCTGGGTTGAAAATTTTGCCTACTCATTTCTAATCTAACCTGAATTTGGAAAAACATTTAAAACCTAACCCACTAACTCAAGAAAAACCAATCAAGAGTGTCGAATTAGATTAGATTGAGTTTGTCGAGTTGATAGATTGAATGCACACTCGTATGATCGAAAGACCAAACATTTCCTTTTCAGCTTGCCACATTAACGATGATCTGATGATGTGATGACGTATATGTGATCAAATTACACAGTCAAGTTTGACCCACTAGACTGATTGGTGATTTATAAATATCTCATTACCTAATATACACAAGCATTAAATGTTCTTTTGACATTTAAATGGAAAACCGTGTGTTTGGATCTGCCATACATTTTGTCATTTACAATAAATCAACAGGTCCGCTTGATGATATTGCTGGATAATGCAGCCGTGAGGTTGAAAAACTGGAGTGGATGCCCCACTTCCAATCTTATAGAATGTTAATGTGGCTGAAGCTTTGGGGTGGGTTGGTCAAACTGAACACTTAGTCAAATAGGGACATTGGGCAATTACCTTTTTTCAACCTAGTCAAAGTCGTGGATGCCATGATTGATATGGCTTCAATGACTAAAATTAATGCTGTTTCTCGAGTGGATGGCAAAGTATACTTCATGGGTGCTTATGTTCTTTGATATCTCAACGTCGGCGCTAGAATTAACGAAAGTGATGATAAGATTGTGGTGGAAGGAGAATCATTGTCATTGTCATTTTCTCTCTTCGTGACTTCTCATTAATTTTAACTTATGTAACGATGGGTTTGTTTTGCTGGGAGACACTGTCATAATAGAGTGCTTTGAATTCTACGAATTATATCAAACCATGTGCGTTTGTGATACGAGCATGACCCCCTTGGCCGCAAGCTACACCTCTTCTCTCACGTGAGCAATGATGTCAAAAGAGAGAAATATGAAAAAAGCAAGTAATCGCCAAAAAAATATTATGGTTATGCTTCGTGGGATAATTCATAATTGGGACCTCCTAACAAGAAAAAACTTAATTTTTTTCTCATAAACATTCTCATAGATTGTTCTTATTGATCGTAGGCTTTATATCTGCCATACAAAGCCTGAAACGTATCTCAAATAAGAGATAAATGCTGAGATAAAAAAAAAAAAAGTAAAAAACAAATGATGAGGAGATAACTCCTATACTACTAATGTTTCGTTTAATAGTCACCAAAACAGAGTACCATTATTCAAAACTATTAGGTAAAATTTAAAGACTAGGCGTAACTTTCTTGATAGTCTTAATGGTAGGTCGCACGTTACTAAGAAATTGAGGCAAAGACTCCTCATTCCCTATAGAAGGAGGTAGTATATGTTGAATTGGGACTTGGCTTCGTAGAGGCGAGCTAAGCCCATCGCGGCAGATTAGCTTGGGCTTGAAGATCAATTCGTTGATGTTCTTTACGGCTGCTCACTTGATGACTGGATGTTCTAGTTAGTGGCAACACTGGAATTTTTTTCTGGACTATTCATTATAAAATTTAAACTATATAAAATCTATTTTTTAAAAATAAAAAGAATACTTGAATATATCGACATCACTGAAGAAAAAAACATGCAAATATATGAAATTTTATAAATTGCTTCTACTAACAAAATGAAAAGGCAAAAAAAATGACTATTTAGAGATAAAATGATAAATGAGAATGCTAAGATGAGAATAATAAAATAAGAAAGAGTTCGAAATAATGATAGAGAAGAGAAAAATGGAGAGAAAGAGAGAGAGAGAGAGGGAGAGAGACGACTGCGAGCCAAGCAACTGAGAATGACACATCTAATGTGACTGCAAAACCAAGGAGAAAACTATTGGCGCCATTAAAGAGAATTCACAACTATACCGTCGCTCTTAGTACCAATTTTTAGGAGAATTCACAACCACAACTATTAGCATATGCACACATTCTCTTTTAGGTCCGAGACCCTTAAGGTTTAGGTATGATCTAATGCATGAATAAACTTGGTTGTTTTTTGACTTTTTCCTAGGGTTTTAGATAATAGATATGCCCATGATAAAATCCAACTAATCCATTATAATAAAATAAATATTACAATGCTGAAGTTTATGTCTATTACTTAATTTAACAATAAATTAGAAAGATATAAATATAAATCAATAAGAATAAATATAACCTCACCGCAAAAATTGGAACCCAATAAAAGCAATAACGCAGCAAGATCTCCATTTGGAATACCTCAACTGCCTGAGGATGTATTACTAAAGAAACTTCTCATACGGAAAATACCCAATTTATCTACTTCTTGTGTGTCTTGAACAAAGAAAAAAAAATCCACTTTTTTAACTCAGTTCGAACCGTGGGCTTAGACTTCTTTTTTATTTACAGCTCAGTTTTTCAATCCAACAAGATCGAAGGAAGAGAAATACAAAGTCACCAAAGGGAGATCTTTTGTTTCCACTCTATATATGCAACGGCTCTTATAACATGACCTCACCAATGTGTGAGGCTCACATGTTGTGAGAAGGCTCATGCATATCTTTAAATTTTCAGTTAGGATCCTGAAACCTGTTGGTATCAATTGCTTTGTGATATATTTGGAAAGTAGAGTAGCAGAGCTATAAACTTATCTTTCTTTTCTAGTTAAAGCTTAAAGGGCACTAGGAGAGGTATAAATAGTCCTTTTTGTAAAGAAAGGTAATACGTTCACAACATTTTTACAATATTTTCACAACAAATTATAAGTGGTTTGTTCTTATAGGTTCAAATTTGAACCTAACACTAAGATTACTTTTTTGTCCTAACAATCACAACTAATAACAACCTGCTACTTAAAATTTGTTATAAATATATTGTAAAAATATTATAAACATGTCATTTCTCTTTTGTAAATAATGTTTGTTATACAAGTATCTTTTTCAGAATAATGCAGTAAATAGCTAGAATTTATTTATTTTAAGGCCTGAGTAGATACAGTGATACACTTTCCGTCGTTTCAATGTCTTTAATATTCATGCAGTCCAAATCTTAAAGAAACCAAAGGTCTCTGAGAGAGAGAGAGAGAGAGCATATTTGGATCATCTTAATTTGTTGCTCCTTTTAACTCTTTGATTGTGTTGCACGATAAAGGGTCTGACTTGCCAGCCACGAAAGCGATTAAATTGTATTTCTTACTTAAGTTACTTTGTCTAAAGGGATTCATGAAGGGTTAATTTTTAGGTTAAATAGCCTACTATTTCTATACTCCTTTCTCTTCTTTTATTTTCTCACTCTCATTTCATGGCTCAAACTGCGAGAGAGAGAGAGAGGATTAAATGGGTGGCTTGGTGCAAGGAACAGTGTTGTGATGTTGTCCAGCAACTCTAAAATCTCAACTGATAAACATAACTCTAAGATGCTACTTTTTTTTCTGGTGCTGCATACTTTTAAAGGTGCACAATTTCTTTTATCTTTTGTAGAAAATTGCACTGCTCTTTTTCAGCTTTCCTTCCTTTTTTCTTCTCTGATTCTGAAGAATGACGTGCCTTATTCTTTTTCTAATCTTAAAGTCTTAACAAAAAATGCTAGCCGACAAATTAGACAGTGCAGCATCAGTGTTATCATTTTTTAAAGATTTTTGTTAACGAGAGTGTGCATAAATTAAGTTTTATTTAATGGTATATCAACTTTTTCCTAGTATTCTCAAAAAAAAAAAAAAAAAACTTTTACCTTCTTTTCTTTTCCTTTCAAAACTTAAGTTTAACACTGTACAAAAATATATATTAAAACAAGCATACACAATCAATTTGAATTAGTTCCCCTGCCAAAGGTCTTATAGTTGAATTAACATCTTCTCATATATAAAAAATTTTGAGATTTAGAAGGAAGAGAGTTCTAGCTGCAGGGTTATTAGCAAAGAAAAAAGATGAATGATGGATATAATAAATTTAAAGTCAGGACCTCGTTTTCACTTTGTAGGTTGAGATTGACTAGAGAGTGCATAGATGGTGGCACTATGGATGGCTAGTAATGCCACAGAGCTATGGATGATAACAATAACCAAAAATATTAAATGGAACCTTTAAAAAGAAATTGTCAAAATAACAATGTTTGAAAGTTATTTGGGAAACTAGCCTTTGAGAACATAGAACTCATCTTTTCAAAATACAACTTCTACTTAGACATTAGGCTTAATTAACAATGCTAAGTGAATATAACAAAACTAGCTCTAGAAAAGGAAAAAAAAAAAAGTGAATGAAAAAAAGATAGAACTTGTCTCTTGGAGTGATGAGTTTAAATTGTTTAATGCTTGAACTCAACTCTTCAAGAAACGAGATATTAAAATGATCACTATTTTATCAAATAACTTTCAAACATAAGGGCACATTAGGTATATTGTAATAGACATTAAAAAAAAAAAAACTAGTGTGTAGTTCAATGCATATGCACAAATACAATTAAAAACAATTACAATTATATATTTCAAATTATTATTATTTTTAGAAAATGTTCATATTATACATGGTATTAGTTTACACTTTTTTTAGATCATGTATTTTTAAAGACTAGCTTATAACCTCATGCATATACATGGATACACTTAAAAATATAGAATAAAATGCATAATATAATTCCTATATATAGTTTAAATATTATTGATAATCATTTTTATATTTTATTAACTCTTTAAAAAATTTTGTAAGGATATTATTAGGTAAAAAATGTAAATTGTCCATATTTTATTATTATTGTGAAGCACTTTTTTTTTTTATGATTCATTTATTCTAGATTTTTTTTTTTTTTTTTGTATTTAATAACTCATGACTTGGATGAATATTTATGATGTGGTCTCATATTTGATTCTAAAATTAAGAAATAAAACTCTTTAAGAATAAATAATTTAGGACACATGGCGCAAAATTAGAACTCTAATTTGGAATTCTAATTTGAATTTTTCTCAGTTTTACCTATTATTATATATATAGACCAGCTTGTCACTCCATGCATATGCATGGATCCACTTAAAGATATACAATAAGATGCATAATATAATTCTTATATATATAATTTAAATACTATTGATAGTCATTTTTATATTTTGTTAACTCTTCAAAAAAATTTATGAGGATATTATTAGGTATAAAATGTAAATTTTTCATTTTTTTTTAAATTATTGTGAAGCACTTTTTTTTTACGATTTATTTATTCTAAACTTTTTTATTTTTGTACTTAATAACTCACTTGGGTGAATATTTATGATGTGGTCTCACATTTTATTCTAAAATTTAGAAATAAAATTTTTTAAGAATAAATAATTTAGGATACATAGCACAAAATTAGAACTCTAATTTAGAATTCTAATTTGAGTTTCTCCCAGCTTCACCTATTATTATATATATAAACTAGTATGTAACTCATGCGTGCTTACACATAGTAATGATAACTTGTAGTGGTATTATTGATGTTAATTTGGATTATTAAATATATAAGACACAGTTCTACCAGGACATTTAGATGTACTAAAATAGTTTTTTCTTGCAATTTTCATAATATTGATTACGCCAAGTTTTTTCATTACATTACTATTATGTATATAATTTTGAAAATCACTATTGGATACTACATATACAATATCAATTCACAATTATAATCTGTGAAATTCTACTAAATATAACACAAAATAAAATATTAAATTGGTCAAATAGTATCTCTTAAATTGAATGGAGATAGGTGCATGGGATCGTTTGTATCAATTATAGTTTGTTATGTTCAATATCTTTGTATATAAAATATCTGAATAGAAATAATATAAAAAACATGTTCATTAGTTCAGAGAAAAAATAACAACAAAAATCTAAACAATTTAATTTGTATGAAAAGCTAAGAAAAGCAAAATCCAATTTTGATTCTAATTGAATTTTCTCAAAACTTTAGTTTAAAAAAACAATATATATATATATATATTACCTAGTTAGTAATGGACCGTACATAGTCATGGTACATTACATAAATGACTTATAAATTTGAATTGTTTTTAGTTATTCAAAAAAAGGCATATAAATATAAAATCACTCAAACTCTCTCTTCCTCCAATTTTATATATATAGTTAGATATATGATTATGTTTTTTATGATTTATTTATATTAGACTCCTCGTTTTCTACACTAAATTAACTCATTTGACCAAAAAAAAAAAAAAATCTTAGATTAAATGGGACATGTGGCGCAAAATTAAACTCTAATTGAAATCCTATTTTTACACTAAATTAACCCACTTGACACAAAAATTTAAAAAATTAAATTAAATAGGATATGTAGTGCAAAATTAGACTCTAATTAAATTTCAATTTGAAATCTAATTAGATTTTCTCTCAGTTTTGCCTATTCAATTATTTGACTTGTTTTCATTATAAACAACTATTCCTTATGAAATGGTGTGTAATAATTGTTTTTAATTCAAGTAATAACTCAAAAATAAAAATAAAAATTTCCCAAAATCAATCTCTCTCTCTCTCTCTCTCTCTCTCTATATATATATATATATATAAATAGTGTAAAATTAATTTATCTTTCTAAAAGGTAACATATATAATTATTCATTGTAATAATCTAAAAAACTATTTACAAGTATTAGCCTAATCAAATTGTATTATGGTATGAATTCTAATATATATATAAAACAGATTTCAAATTCCTTAATGGGTTTATTTGAATTTCAAATATAAATATTAACTCATGAAAAATGAATTATTTTTCAAAAAATAATTCAAGTTTGTTTTTTAATTTTTATATTATCATTTTATTCAAGCTGAGGAAATTATCATTTATTGGAAGATGTTGTTAGGGTTTTTTTTTTTTTTTTTTTTTTTAATAACATTTATGAAAATAGCAATATTGAACAAAAGATGATGATATTTATTATTAAATAATTTTATTTATATATAATAAGTGAGACCCACAACGAGTATAAATATAATTATACAAGGGTTCTTAAGAAAATCTGAGAGGAATATAACTTCATTCTATCATCAAATCATGCTATACCGAAATGTAAATTATAGATTCATGGTTCTGTTCATGTGTAATCACCAAATAGATGCTAAGAATAGTTATCCATTTTCACTTCATGTATTCTTTGTAAAACTTATTCTTATTCTAAGTAAACATCGTTATAGTATACTAATCGTGTCCTTATTATATTTACAATTATTTTGTAGAGGTATTATTAAAGAATAAAATGCCTCACATAATTTTTACATCAATTGTTGCATTTAATTCCTTAGTTCAAGTTAATTCAAAATAAAATCGCTTTCTTATACTCACAGTCACATATTGTCTCTCGTCAAACAGAGGATACATCACGAATGTACAAATTAAATTTACATATCTCTTTTTCTTTTGTCCTTTTTTTTTATTAAAAAAAAAAAGAATATCTTTTAGTTAAAAAGGTGTTTGGTTTCACATACGGTAATTTGTTTAGACACAATTGTTTGCAAAATTTTAATTTTCTAACTCAAGAAATGAATTCAGCTTCAAGTAAATCAAATGGTAAATTTCGGTAATGCCTCAAGCAAGAGAGCTTTTTGTTGATGAGAGATTGAAAAACACGATAACACTCAAAAATCAACCAAATAGGATCAACAACTAAGAAATTAATTAAATTGACTTGCATCAAATTGAAGAGCACAATACAAGCGTCATGTTATAGGCTAAATTACACTCCGACTTGCATTAAAGTAAATAAACTACAAGTCCAAGAACTACACTAAGGATAAAAGGAGACAAGTCTTGTTGGAAGAGTATACACTTTCCATATTATTGAAGACCATAGCAAGGCATTGGATATTTAGATTATTGAAGACCAAAACAATGCATTGGATTATATAGGAGAAAATCATGAGATTGGAATAAATCAAGAAATTGACTGCTAGAGGAAATGTGGCACTAAAGCAATTAGTTTAAAATTATGATAATGTGTATTTTTTTTTCCATTATAAAAATGGGTTCTATTGTAACGTTTCGTCATCTAAGTGAAGTGAATGGAGAAAATGTATCATTGTTGTCTCATTGATGTAGGCCTTGTGGCAAACCCACATAAAACTTTCATGACTTCTCTTTTTCCTTTTCTCCCTCACATTATCTCAATTCACACATTTTTACTACATAATTGAATCATTTAACCATTATACTAATACTTCTACTCACGTGTGGGCTTAGACTCTCCTTTAAAGATTTTTAACTTTTTAAATGGAAAGTTGTACATAACACCACTAAAGCATGGGAGAATGTATGAGTGGTTGAATCTGGACCTTACACGTGGAGCAGCTGTGAGGGAAGGGAGAGTAGGAGTTGGCTAAAAGACTTTGTCTTGGTCAATGATAAAAGCGTGACTGCCTTGGGAAGGAAGTAATATTTACACCTAACATGGTACTCAAGCACTTATCAATAGGGAGATAGTGACATTTTAAGGTCAGAAACTATGAGGACACCTCTTTTTGGCTGAACACATCATGAGTCACCTTGGGAATACGTGTACCAATCACAGTACTCCTGATGTCCCTCTCAATGCTAGTTGAAAACAAGAAGAAGCAGATAGGGTTAGAAGCTTGGAAGGAATAAACAAAGAGAAAAAGCAGACGGGATGAACCTGACTCCTTGACATAAGCCCAAGTGTTGTCAAAATAACCACGGGGTATTGTTTCCCATTCCTCCTGACGGCATACCCAATCCGTCCCTTCAAAAAAAAGAATCTGCTTTTCCAGTATCTATTAGAATCTGGCATGTCAGACACTAGCTTCAAGTCCGTCTCCCGGGCTACAAAATGATATGTCCCCTTTGAAGAAACAATATGCTTGGGTCTGTAGCAATAGAAGAACTCGTCCAACATAAGTTGACGATTCCCTCCGCTTAGACGACCCCATAAGATCTTAGCACCTATAAAGATCCTCCAAGCGTTCGGAGCGATTTGGCTGACGGACAGTCCCATAAAGTCAGCTAGCTGACGATGCAAAGCCGTCAAAGGTAATCTAAGCCCCGCTGCAAACATGGCGTCGTACATACCCACGTCCGCAATTCTTCTCGTGTAACACTTTTCCTTTTTCCTAGGGAGACGGATTGGGATATGGTCTGGGATTTTGTAACGGGTGCGCAAATCCTTAAAAATTCTCTCACTCATCTTTGGTACAAATTTATTCACTGACCAATCCTTGGGAAGGATGAAGGGACGTTTGCCTCTAGGACTTCCTGAAGTTTCCTCATAGGACTCTTCGTCACCTTCATCTCCTTCTCCGTCACTATCTCTCTCTTTTTCTTCCTCCTTAACTTCACCCTCGTCTACTACTTCTTCCTCACCTTTCTCACCATGACTTTCGACTTCTTCGTTAGGAGATTGGGCTGACGTTTCCCTCTTTGACAACCAGGAAAAGCCCTCGAACTCATTACCTAAACCAAATGCCTCGTCGTAGCCCACTCCATCGCGAACTGATGACTGATCACTCAACGCGTCACTTGACATCTAACTACCTACAAGTGACGGATTCATTCTAAGAACTTAAGATGACAGCCTCGCTATAAAGTTAATTAAGATTAAGATAAAATACATATGTATAAATGGAGAGAGAACTTACAAGTATGTCTGTTGAACAAGTGACGGCTCTAAATGTGACGGTAAAAGTGCAAGAGACGGAGTAGCCAAACGACGGAATAAAGGCAACGGGCTTTCTCTCAGGAAAATCAGCAATGAGGAAATGGGAGAAATGAGGGGGAGAAACGAGTAATATATAAAGGGAGAATGCACGGAAGACGAAGCGACGCTCTTGTCTAAAAGCAAAGCCAACCGGGATGCGACGCGTGTCAAAGCATTTAATAATGGCTGCTCGAGGAAATATTTTCCCTCTCTCCTGGCCATGTGAAGATGTAGCAAATGAAGATTGAACTCTATAACCCGTCAGTTTGAGCTGACAAGGATATGGAGTAGAAGGCAATTGATAAGGATAAAATTGTAAATATACAAAAGGTATAAGACGGCACTCTAAACCAATCAGTCGGCTTTGTTTTGCCATCAACCAGACAATTAGTACCCTACGACTTTAAGCTGATGAGGTCTGTATACGAGGGTGAAAGCTAATGGTTCAAAAGCTGACGGTTACAACATAAGGAAATGTCTTGGGTACCATGCATGTGTATATAAGGAAATGTCTTGTATTCCACGTTTGGTGTTAGTCTCCTACAAGGAAAGGATTCCATAATGTACGCTCATAAGGATTCCTATAAGGAAAAGACTTCTAGTTCAAGGAATAGATGTCAACCCTCTACTACTATAAAAGCCCTAATACCCTCACAAATCAAGGTATGCATAATTCACCCAGTTTTGGCACTCTAGAGTTGTAGAAAAAGATTTACAGACTTAACCTTTGGAGTGTATTTGGCTGGTATCACACCGGTATCCTCTTGAGGTTTTCTCTTTGTATTGTGCAGGGATCGTTTTGAGTATACGAGGACCGTGTAGCGTACTAGTGATTTTATTCGGCATCATCATTATCAAAGTAAGTTGTCTTGAGTTTGAATTTTGTTTACATTTTATTGTCCATTTGAAAAATTTTTAAAAAAAAAAAAAAATCATGTGTGTTGGGCACCATTTATTATGGGGAGTTTGTGCCCCGAGTGTTGGAATATTTAGGACAATCAAAAATTTATTAGGAGCCCCGAAGGTACATTTCATTACATATGTTATATACAGTTTTTCTTATCTTAATTTATTTTCGTTCAAATATGTGTAATTATTATTACTTTCCCCGCTTAAGATGTACGACAACTATTTAAGAGTGCGTTTAAAAGAATTTATTTTCATTTAGCTTATTTGCATAAAAAATAAGGTGGATGAAAATAAGTTGTATATAGAAAAGTGAAACCTTAAACGAAACAAAAAATGCTACCTTATTTATTATTAGCATTTGTCTTAAGGAAAAAATGCTAGTTAATAAAGCTACGTTAAAAATGCTCTCTGCACATCGAAATATTAGAGTATTGTAGTCTGTAAGTTCTAATAAAATTGCTGATAAGCCTGATATATTGAAAAGAACATGACACTCCCATTTTCTAGCCCATATCGTGACTGCTAAATCTTTAACAGAGAAAAGAAGAAGAAATATTAATTATATATTTATATCACTTCAGTTAATATTAAATGTTGGCGATGATGGCAATTATGGTAGCCTCTAAAAATGTACAACAAAGGACAATGATGAAACTAATGCAAAGGGCTAGACAAGTTATGATGCAAGTGTCGGTCAAGGTAGTGAAATATTACTAATGTAATAACCTCGAAGATTTTAATGGAGAGGAAATTAAAAAATTTCCTATAAAATTAATCATGCACTGTTTGTATGTTGAGTAGCAATGTTTACGGGTCAATCTGAATCAGGTTTGTGCCCAACTTGCAATTGATCTGATAACATCGAGTTTTCAATTGAAAGACCCATTGTCAACCATCTCTCTACTCGAGTTAGACAATTTCGGTTCAGGTGGCTTAGGACCGGTTCGTTGGGTCTTGATTGGGGATGGACAACCCTAATGTTGAGAGTCACTAAACATACTTTTTGGGTGGAGTTGAAATTCTTGTGTTAATACATCAGGCCTAAATTAACCATTATTTGGCCAATTGGCCTTGAGGCATGTTAGAAAAACCAATGTACCAAACATCATAGTTTTGCTCCTTTTGTTTTTAAGTAAAATATTTTTTGAAAAATGTTTTCCCATTTTTAGGTGTTTTTTTGCATGCAAAATGCTGTCAAATTTGTAAAATATTTTCCATTGACTATAAAATCCTTTATAAAAAGTTGTAAAACGTTTTACCTTTAAAAAATTAGTAAAACATTTTCCAAAATACACACAATGGCTTCCTTCCTTCACTCATTTGGTGGCTAGGTTGCCAATCCAATGGGCTGGGCAACTAATGCTAATGGTCTAGTGGCTGGAGTTGTCGTTCCTGCAACTAGTGCCAGAGGTTCGGTAGTTGGAGCTGCCACTTCGACAACCAATGTCAGTGGTCTGGTCATCGGAGACATTGCTTCGATAGAGGTTCAGTCATCAAATGTTCAGCACTAGCGGTTGTAATGGCTAAGCTACCGATCTTAATGGTTTGCTTGAAAAAAATTGTATCAAACACCTGAAAATATTTTACTAGGAAACAAATAGCGTATGTGCATGTGAATACATAAGAAATCCTTTTTTTTAGCTTGAATTCAATTTTTATGATTTTTCATACCAAAAGAAGAATTATGTGAAATATTTTCAATTGAAAATATTTTTGGAAAAACATTTTGTTTTTTGGCATTTAATTATGTCTTGAAAATGCTCCAAAAAAAAAAAAAAAAAGTTATGGCCTTAGGTCATATGAGACAAAAAATCCTCTGAACACAAAATTCATTATGTTCTCACAAAATCTTTGTTGGTTTGGTATTGTAATTTGGTGTTGGTACTTTCAAAAAAATTAGCTCAAATCAAACCTCAATAATCATACCAATCTCAAGAAATCATAAAAACAATTCTCCAAACCCACATAGTTGATCTTCCTCTTGGCCACATTGCATGGTGCCCAAGTGACTTATAATGTGTAAAAGCCTGCCACAACGCATCCATGAGCCCCTAGAGTCGTCGTCGATTAGGTCAAAAGAGAGATGTTGGGTCTTGGCTAGGTTAGAATGAGAAAGAGGGCTAGAGGACGATGATGGGTTAAATTGAGAGAGAGAGAGAGAGAGAGAGAGGACATCGACATTGATAAAAGAGGAGACCGATGAGAGAGGGTCTGTTGATATAGTTGTGCTCCTCCAAAGGAGTTGGCTAATCAACTAGCTTTTGGGTGTTGTAGGAAGGGAAATGAGGGTAAGGGAGTTGGGGTTGGCTTAGGTTTATTGTGTGTTAAGGCTTAAATTGTTTTACGCCCTTCCTACGAGGCTGTATTTTAGGATCAAATTGAAATTATTTTTAGCTTCAACCAGCATTTTCAGCCAAAACGTCCAAAAATAGCGAAATTTTTTTAAATTTATAATTTGTTTGGATACCGCTTATTTTGCTAAAACTGAAAATTTATTTTGCTAAAACTGAAAATTTATTATTGAAAGTATTGTAGATAAAGTTAAAAATTAGTTGAAATGGTACAATGAGGCCCATAAATAATATCAAAAAATGCAATAAAACTCATAAATAATAACAAAAATAAACTGAATAGTAAAATAATTTTTATTTTTTATTAATATCCAAACAGAGGATTAATCAATTGGCTAATGGTTGATAGAAAAAGTGCAGGGCTGGGGAATGGGGTTGTTTTTTTTTTTTTTTTTTTTTTTTTGGGGGGTGGGGGGGTAATTCTTTTTGCTTAATTATTGTGCTCATCTACATCTGCAAGATCGAATGGTAACTTTAAATGAAAACCGTACGAAATGTTAAGGATGAGACCTGCATGGTTCATAACGCACTTACCATGTACTATATATAGAGGTGTACGTGATGGACAGCATTAAGGAAGAGTAATATATTAGCAGCCTAGCCGGTGGTGTATTTAAATGTTGGTGGATTCTTCATTCACTATGAAATAAATAATAAAAATAAATACGGGGAAGAGAGTGGAATTGCAAGGACAGAGACACAGGAATGGGGGACATCAAAGAAGGCGTACGGCGTATGTTTCAGGCAGACAAGACGGCAACACATATGATATGATAGAAAGATAGATCGAGGTTTTCCTAGGCTGCTTCCCCTGTTTTCGATGTTTTCAGTTTTCTACTACTCCTTTGCGACCTTTCCAATACGACTCCCTCTATTACCTTTCATGAATGGCCCCCTTTTGCATTCAGCAAAAACAAAAACAAAAAATTGCCCCCTTTTGTACCTCCCTACCTGTTACCTTTTAGGTGTTTTGCACAACATTTTTTTTTTTTACACACAGCAAGTTATAAATAATAAATAATAAAAAGAAAAAAGTTAACAAATATTCTAAGTGTATTAATTTTAAATAGTAAATAATAAAAAGGAAAAAAGTTAACAAATATTCTAAGTGTATTAATTTAAAAGATATTTTTAAAAATTTCTATTAAAAAAAATTTATTTATTTTTTAACTTTTTATATTTTTCATAAAAGTAGTATCAAAATTTTATAAGGGTACCGGTTAATTGAATCTATAATAAAATGATGTTAATGTCTTAATGGTAGAGTTGGATGAGAATCAATAACTTAGCCACTCATGTAAATAACATTGTTCATTACAGGTTTTTGGGTAAGTATTTTTCTTCCTATTTACAATGTAGCATTTTTCCTTCTTCTTTTTATTATTTCTAAATCATTCTTGATCATAGCAATTTCTTGATCATAGACTAAAGTGCTATGATCAAGAATGATTTAATTGTAACTCTATCACTTGTCAATTGTTATTTAGTGCTAGTCTAATAGGGACAGAAACCCCACTTTAAGGGCACCTCTGTATCAAATCACTCTACAATCTTCTCTATCATTAACCCCCTAAAAGCCCCTATGTTTGGTTTAGGCCAGGTCCCAACATGGCACTCAATCCCGAAAAATTTGTTTGAATCTATAACGTTAAATTTTTGCATTTGTTTGTTTAAAACCCAGTAATCTGATTTAAAATATGAGAAGAATGCTAAAGTTATTATAAAATGCTTACAAACTTATCTATCAAAAATATGATTAGTATCACTATAATAATATAATATTTGAATTACTTTATTGTAATTGATTAACACATCAATTTATATGGTTAATTTATAAATTAAAAAAAATTTAGTATCCCAATTAGTATCACTCAAAAGATGAACATATGGTTGACCTGATTTACGCTCGTTTTTGTCTGATCTCATTCATTTCTTTGTTCTGTTTTTCATTTGTTTTCACCAGTGAGCAATCTTTTGTGCTGTCATTTCACCAAAAGATTTGGCTATATGCGAGTTGTAATGAAATTTCTTTCCTCTTTTCTATGCGATGATGCGGTTGGCCCTGTTGCACCTCCCAAGTCCATGGCCCATACCACTAATAATTCTCAAGAAAACAAAACATAAATGCCTGATCTTTGTAATGTTCATTTTCATTTGTCCTTTATTGGTATTTTGATGGTAACATTTTCTTGATTTTTCAAGATATGCCATATAATAAAATGGACATTGCCTTCAATTTCATTGCACAATTCCTAGATGTATCCTACTCCACTTCAATATTTGCCTCTTTATTAGAGGAAAATGCTAAAGGTATTACGGGTTTTATTGCATAAAATTTATAAATTGATATCACTTTCTCTTTTACATTTATATGTATTCCTACAATAATAATTTTGCGACCATATCACTGCGTGGAGAAGGGGTGTGTTGCTCATGTTAAGGATATCGTATCAACATGGTATCATAGACAAAAATGGAGGAGCCATGCATTGAGCCATGGAGCATTTAGAAGCCTAGGTTATTCATAACTAACCTTGTGAATGTTTTCCCCTTGTGAGTCAATTTATATGTATCATGCAAGTTATGAATAATTGGAGTAATCTTTTTCAATTTGTTGTTTTAATATATCTTTATTACTCATATGTTGGAATAATGAATTTATTTATATTAGTCATTTTATCCTAGGAGGCAAATTTAGATTGGGCGAGGTGGCAGTCTAACTCCTTCCTATCTGATAACTTAACCCCTGAACCTAATATGTGGGATGTAGATTAGTACTTTTCCATGTAATTTTTTTTATAGTTTCCTTTTAGACTATGAAGGCGTTTGGATAGGAATTATAATTCCTGCGTTTGTGTTTTTTTTTTTTTTTTAATCCAGCGCCTCTGGCACTGTTCATGGGACAAAAACAGTGTAATTAGGCAAATGCACAGTGATTTCATTAATGAACAGTAACTAGAAAAATATATATTTTTAATTGTTTTCAGTTTTCAGCAAAATAAGCGGTATCCAAATACACCTTATAACTAGGAATTTATGCCTTGTTTATTTTTTATTTTTTAGACTGTATCTAGGACTAGAGCCTTGTTATTATTTAAGTAATTGATGTAAACAAAAATATTTTATTTATTAATAAAGATGTATTTTTTAAAGATTTTCTTAGTTTTTTACTCTTAATGAAGTTAAGTAGCTACTCATTATTAGTCCTTTAACTTAGGGGGATAATCATCGATAATTGAATATCCACCTTAAGATTTGGAATAGTTGCAATGGTGGGGGTTTCATCCCTAACTAGAATCACACAAAACAAAAATCATCGTTTTGTTTTTAATTTGCTCCCAAGTCCCAGTTCTCACACCCTTTGAGTAGAACACCTCTTATGTATGATGTACATACAAGCATGATAGTTTGTTGGAGTTCCATGAAAAAAATAGGGAAATCCCCGTCAGATTGTTGCCATAGAAGTCCATCCATACACGCACAATTAGGGAAAAATCCCAAAGATTCTAAGATCCTAGCTGCCATATGGTGGAACACACTATCTTTGAGGGGACTCTACCCATGATAATGAGATTTAGGACATGCATGAAGTCATGGACTAAATTAAAAACCCTTTTAGTGAATGGTGTTAGGATTTTTTTTTTTTTTTTTGAGAAACAAACACATACACACACAAGAGAGAGGAAAAGAGGTTTTAACACAAAGGCACACCACAACTCCACTCAAAAGTCATAGTAATTTTTAAGGAAGGGTGGGACAAGTTATACTACATAAAAGATACCAAGATAATAAAGGTGAAACCAACGGTCTATATTTGCCCCGCTATTTCCCAACAAAACCAATGGGCGTCAATTTGCTTGTGTCATTTTTAGTGTGTGTACGATTAAATTGGAACATTCATCATTGTTCTTTTCTTAAAAGTTATCAACCTAATTTATTAACCATTAAACAAACCAGAAGAGAGAATCAAAAGAAGGTAACCTTCTCCAAGCATAATAAAATTACCAAACCTACCTTATCGTTTGAGACTTTATTTTACATATCCAATAGGATTAATAAAATCAATTAGATATAGGTGACTAATCACATCTTAGAATCCTAATGATTGGTAATGACTCCAATTTTCAATTTTTCACTTCCATGATGGACTCAATTTAGCACTTAACTTTGGAATTTCCAAAAATCATTGTAAAATTAGATACCAAAGTTAATTGTGGATCTTCTCACTTCATGTAATAACCTAGGTTTTAATTGTCACCTTTGCAATGCCTTGATTTATGACTATAGGTTGTTACTCTAGCTTTTTGTGGAGACAAATTTATCACCCTCATGCGAGAAACTGTTATGCAAATTTGCTAGTTAAGGCAAGAATTAAGATTAGTAAATCTTTTGTGTTGTATTCAAGATCTCCTATTTTTGTTGCAAAAGACACTTGGACTGTTTCTTAAGAGCATTCGCATCAGTCCCTCTAAAACCATGTAAAACACAGTTTTTACACATTTTTGCTCAAAAATGCTCTCCATTAGTTCTTCTAAACCCGTGTAAAAATGTGTATATCTTTATACGAGTTACAGTAACCGTGTAAATATACACGGTTACTGTAGCTCGTGTAAAGATTATTTTACTAATTTCCATTCGCTCATTTTTTTCTCTTTCTTCTCCGACTCAACAAACTCAGTAAACTAACTTCTCATCTTCTTCTTTTTCCTAAGATGCACACAATCACATCCACACACAAACACATCCACATAGACAAATCAACATAGAGATACTTGCTTAAAAAAAAAAAAAAAAACACAGAGATACACAAACCTAAACAGACAAACAACAAAGAGACAGATCAGCGCTTATTGGAACGATCGGTGCTTGATTGGAACGATCGTGGGTCTCGCTTAATCGGAGCTCGTGGGTGTGGGTCTTGCCTGATCGGAGCTAGTGGGAGCTGTGGATCGGAGCGTGGATCGGAGTTGTGGATCGGAGCGTGGTCAGAGCGATGGTTCGAAGCTGTGGATCAGAACTCGTGGGAGCTTGGATCAGAGCGTGGATTAGAGCGGTGGTTCGGAGCTGTGGCGTTTGGTGGTGTAGATCCGCTGGGAGATTGGATCGGAGTGTGGATCAGAGCAGTGCTCAGAGATCAGTTTCAGCATGGTGGATCGGAGCTCGGAGATCGGCTGAGATTTGGTGGTGGATCGGATACGGATGGGTTTTGTGATTTGGAAGAGGAAGGCCAGAGAGATGGGTTGAGAGAGAGAGAGAGAGAGAGAGAGAGCGAGAAATCAGAAAAATGGGTAGAAAGAGAGAGAGAGAGAACGCGTATTAAAGAGAGGTAGTTGGAGAGAAATAATAAAAAATTTGAGTATAATGAATATTTTATTGAAATATCTTATAAAATAGATGAATTGATGTGGATATTTTGTAAAAGTGAAGGTGTAAAATAGAAAAAGTAGATTTTTAGTATAAAAATAAATGTGTAAAATACACATACTGATGTAAATGTTCTAACCAAATTATTTCGTGTCGAATTCCATCTTATATAAGCTTTCTTTTCAACCTAAAAAAAAGGGTTATGGTAAAAACTTCACAATGACTATAAAATGACGCAATCTCATCGTGCTTGATGATGCATTTCTCTCTCACCATTATTTTCTCTCTCACACACTCTCTTTGTCTATGTAGCAAACGACCCCTCGTAGAGAAAGAAACGAAGGTAATCAAAGTTTGAAAATGGGCACAAGAGAGAGAGTGGAGGGAATCTGTAAACAAATGCCACACATTCAAACTGTTCGTGCCATCAAGATCAAGTTGACCGATTTTATTTGCTTTCCATTGGTACACGTGTCCGGATTCCAGAAGACCGTGACACCAGCTAGAATGTGACCATATCACTGTCCAGTGTCCAACAACATACACCAATAAAGCAAATATCACTCTGTCGCGCGTCGCCCATTTTTCCATCCCAACCTGAACAATTCCGTTGGACACGGTCAACGCCTTTGCGGTCCCAAAAAACACACACCAATCCCCACAACCCCCTCTTAAGCGCGTGCATTACACATATTTATATATTAATATAGGTCATGTTAATAGGTAACAAGGACAATTGTTAATAAACCATATTAAAAAAGTTTTAACACTCTACCATAGAAAATATAAAAAACTGTCAAATAAATTAATTACTTTATCGTTTTCCAATAAAATATTTCTAAAAAACATTTTTCTATTAATATTAAAGTTTGAGTGGCTTTAGATTATTTGCATTTTTAAAGAGTTTCAACACCTTTACTGTCCCAAAAAACACCCCAACCCTTATAACCCCCACCTTAAGCGTGTGCATTACACGTTTGTTTGTTTGTTTGTTTTTTTTTTTTTTTTTTTTTTTTTTTTTTTTTTGGAGAGAGTGCATTACACGTGTTATATATTAATAAGGGTAATGTTAATAGATATCTTTAGAAAAATTGTTAATAAACCATATTAAGAAAGTTTTAACACTACTATTATAGAAAATATAAAAAGTTGTCAGAAAAATTAATTGTTTTATCGTTTTCAAATTAAATATTTCTAAAAATAGTTCATAAACCAATACCCTTAGAGTATTACTTAACAATTTCCTATTAATATTAAGGTCCAGGTGTCCTTAAAATATTTGTTAATGAAGTATTTTAGAAAAGTTTTAATATCACTTTTTATAGAAAAGAAAAAAATAAGCTGTCAAAAAATCAATTTTTTTTGGCGTAAATGCACTTTTAATCCCTACATTTTGGGGTCATTTCTATTTTAATCCCTACATTTCTATTTTACCACTTTTAGTCCCTAAACTAATTAACGCGTCTTATTTTAGTCCTTTCCATCAGTCAACAGACAGAAATAGCTAACATGGCTAACAGACTGATTATAATATTAATAAAAATCTAGCGCCACATGAGTTTCCAAAGCCATGTCAGATAATTTAAAACAAAAAAAAAATTTAAAAACAAAACTTAAAATTATTTTTTTAATAAGAAAATAAGAACTTGTTCTTCGTTCTTCGTGTTCTTCCCAAATCCAAGAAATAAACCCAGCACCCACAACCTAACCACCACCGGACTACCACAACCCAACCACCATCACAATCAATCCCACCCAATCAACCCACAAAATAATAGAAAACCCAGAAACCCAGAAAAATGAAACCTAGAAAACCCAGAAAAATAAAACCCAGAAAACGCAGAAAAATGAACCCTAGAAAACGCAGAAAACCAGAAAAATAAAACCCAGAAAACGCAGAAAAATGAAACCTAGAAAACCAGAAAAATGACACCCAGAAACCTAGAAAACCCAGAAAAATAAAACCCAGAAACCAGAAAATTAAAACCCAGGAAAATGAAACCCAGAAAATGCAGAAAACCAGAAAATTAAAACCCAGGAAAATGAAACCCAGAAAATGCAGAAAACCAGAAAAATAAAACCCAGAAAACCAATCAATCCCATCGTTGTTGGTGACGACGGAGGGTGAAAAATAAGGTTGATCGAGTGGTAACGCATGTGGAGGAGAGGCCGGTAATTTATGGGTTTTGTTTGTGTGATCTACAGCCCGATGAGGTGGCGGCAAGGTGGAGGAGAGGCCGATGGTTTGGTTGTTTAGCTGCGTATTCTAGAGAGAGGAAGAGAGGCTAGAGTGAAAGTGAGAGTGAGAGTCAATGATGAAGGGAGGAGAGGCGGCTGGATTAGAGAGGAAGAACTTAAAATTATTTATTTAATTTATAGTTCTAAAGGAATAGCTATGTTAGAGGTGCTGGGTTTATTTCTACGATTTGGGAAGAATATAAAGATCAAGTTCTCATTTTCTTATTTTTCAAAAAAAAAAGTTCTCATTTTCTTATTAAAAAAAAATAATTTCAAGTTTTGTTTTTTTTTTTTTTTTTTTTTGGTTTAAATGATCTGACATGGCTTTGGAAACCCATGTGGCATGGGTGAGGAGAGTCACGCTGGATTTTTATTAATATTTTAATCAGTCCATTAGTCACGTCAGCTATTTCCATTTGTTGACTGACGGAAATGATTAAAATAAGACGCGTTAATTGGTTTAGGGACTAATTGGTTTAGAGACTAAAAGTGGTAAAATATAAATGTAGGGACCAAAATAGAAATGACCTCAAAATGTAGGGACGAAAAGTGCATTTACGCCATTTTTTTTAAGGGAAAAGGTAAGGAATGCCTTAAGAACATTTGTTAGTAAAATATTTTAGGAAAGTTTCTATGAGAAAAGAAAAAAAAATCTAATATTTTGATAATTTTTTAAATTTTCCATAAAAGTAGTATAAAATTTTTCTTAAAATAATTTATTAAAAATTGCCCCAAGAAAATTGTGTGAGATAACTGATAAGAGACTGCACATACCTAAAAAATAGTTAAATGCTCAAAAAGCCCTTGTTTTTTTAAAGAAATTTTTTGCCATAGGGCACCGTTAATATGACTTTATTTTACTTTTCTAAAATGAACAAATGTAATTAAGGCATCTATTAACTTTTTAATTAATTTATTTTTTCAACACCTTGAAACTCCTTTTGCTTTGGAGAGTGAGATTCAAATCAAAAGTCCTAGGCTATAGCTACAATACAATATCCAAGTCTGCCAAAGACTATATGATACGCTTTGGTAGAGCTTTATTATCTACCCCAAAATACCCGATACCGATGATACGGTATCCTTTTGTAATATAATCTGAGGTGATGAACAGTCGAGGAGTGAGCAGAGCGTGCAGTGACTCTTTAATTTCTTATTGATAATATAAAAGGGATATTTGCTTATTTTCTTGCAAAAACTCGGCCAGTGTGCCGTTACAAATACCATACTTTACTTTTTAGTAGTTCATACTAGTAATATTCTACTTTCCTGCGCGCCAAACAACCCAAAAAAATGGCTCTTTATATTTTATAAATCCAGAAAATAAAGACAGAAAAAGAAAAAGAATAGAAAAAGAAAAACCTGGAAAGAAAGGACAGGCGTGAAAGGCTTTCTCATAGGGAACCTTCGTCTGCTAACTCCATTTGGGTCTCTCTCTCTCTCTCTCTCTGCCTCTCTATTGTACAGTCCTTGGAGAGAGACACTTGCTGATGAATATGGATATGGGTGTCTGCTCAAGCTTTAAACTTTTCATTGTATAATGAGCAGAGGCTTCAATCTCTTCTTCTCAGAAGAAGATGGCTCTGCAAGAAGAGGAAACCCAACAGCTGCTAAGTCCTGCAACGGTCATTGATGCTTTGTTCTGTGAGGAAGAGAGTTTAGAGGAAGAGAATGGTATTGGGGAAGAAGGGAGTGATGAAAATGTGAAAAAGCACTCATTTTTCCCTTCGGTTTTGCTAGAGAATGACTTGGTTTGGGAGGATGATGAACTTGTGTCCCTAAAATCCAAGGAGGGAGAGACCCATGTGTGTTTGAGCAGTCTGATCTCAGATGGGTCTCTAATGGTGGCTAGGAGAGAGGCTGTGGATTGGATTTTGAGGGTTAAAGCACACTATGGGTTCTGTGCTTTGACTGCTGTTCTTGCTGTGAATTACTTTGATAGGTTTGCTTCAAGCCTCACGTTTAAGAGGGATAAGCCCTGGATGACTCAACTTGCTGCAGTGGCCTGTCTATCTCTGGCTGCTAAGGTGGAGGAAACCCAAGTGCCACTCCTTTTAGACCTGCAAGTATGTGGGATTTATTTTATGCAGTCTTGGTGTTTGTTAAAAGTGTTATGCTCTGTGTGTGTGTGTGTGTGTGTTACTTGGACTTTGTCTGTCATATTGTTATAATGTGGGATTCTGTGTTATGTTTAGGTGGAGGAATCCAAGTATGTGTTTGAAGCAAAGACTATTAAGAGAATGGAGCTTCTGGTGCTGTCCACTCTTCAATGGAGGATGAACCCGGTGACCCCAATTTCATTCTTTTATCACATTATCAGGAGGCTTGGTTTGAAGAACCACTTGCATTGGGATTTCCTGTTGAGGTGTGAGCGCCTTCATCTCTCTGTCATTGCCGGTAAGCTATCCAATGAGATTGATTGTCTGAGTGCAATAGACATTGAAGGAAAGAGACATTCATTTGTGATCTATCTCAATTTCTAATCTTGTCTTTAATGTTGGGCTTTGGTTCCAGATTCAAGGGTTACAAGTCACCTTCCATCTGTATTAGCTACTGCAACGATGCTTCATGTAATTAGGGATATAGAGCCTTATAATCCGCTGGAATATCAGAATCAGCTTATGAGTGTACTTAAAATTAGTGAGGTGTGTATCTAATTACATTAATTTCTATGTTTTCGTGGAACTCCTGCTTTTGCAAAGATGTTCCAACCTTGATGATCTATTAGTTAATGTTTGATAATGTCTTTAAACAGGAAAAAGTCAATGAGTGCTATAAGCTGATCCTGGAATTATCTAACAGCCTTGGCCACATTCACGACCAAAGCCGCAAGCGCAAGCATCTGTCCATACCCAGCAGCCCCAATGGCATCATTGACGCATCTTTTAGCTTTGATAGCTCCAATGACTCTTGGACTGCAGCGTCGTGCATTTCATCATCACCAGAGCCTCCTTTCAAAAGGAGTAGAGCACAGGATCAGCAGATGCGGTTGCCTTCACTAAATCGTGTGTCTGTTGAAGTGCTTAGTAGCCCTCGTTAATCTTTCTTTGTCTTAAATGTCTACTATTAAACATGGTATCATACATTTTCTTATTCGCATATTATTGGCAATATCCCTTTTTAAGGTGCAATTATGTTGTGTTCATGATTTATCATTGCATTTCTGGCTGAATCTATGACAATGAGTCAAGAGATCATATCCCAGTCCCCCATGGGTCTGATCTGAATTGGGAGGTGGGGATTGTGGTTTGAGAATAAAAAGAGATGAGTGCTTCTTTGTCCAAGTTCTTTGGTAGTTTTTCTTTCACTACATTTTCAGATTATGTATATATTACATGCTTATAGTCATAGATAAAGATAATTCCAAGACATGCCAGTTCTCGTTGGTTTAGGTGGTAGTGGAACTTTAATTGAGATATGCAACAAAAAGTCTCTGGTTGTTCTTCTTGAATGAACACACTGATGACTTGAGAGACTTTCAAAAAAAGACAGGTGAATACTAAACAGTGATTGTTAACTGATTTATTAATTTTGGGACCCCCTTTGGGGGGTGGTTATGCTGATAGATTGAATGAAATTCTCAACCCCTAAAGTTTGAAATAATCAAATCTTTAAGTTAGGTAACTGAATTTGAGAGCTCTTTCAAAAGGGTCAACCTCAACCTCAACTGCCGAAGTCTTAGTAACAACTACTTCCATGCCGGTAAACATCTCTCTCTCTCTCTCTCTCAAAATTCCTAAAACTGCAGATCATAAGGAATTTAGTACTTAAGGTAGTCTAGACATGTCTGCTGTGTTAAGCTATATGATATTAATTAATTTTAATTTACAAATATTGGAGACACATTATTTATTCCCTTGGTCATTTTTTCTGTTTATTACTGTTCTCCATTTATAAGGATCATTGTTCTCTGTGGATAACTGGTTCAAAACCTAGGCTTAATATGTTGGTATTGAATAAGCTTTAGTGGGAAGTGGGAACACTATACAAATAATTATAGTGCTGTATCTAGAATGTCATCTTGTTCTGAGTTTTGTGACCTCCATTTTATTTTTAATGAGTAGAATAAGATAATATGGCATCTCATCCTGATTGATTACTTCAATTTGGAGTACCCTGTGAAAACATCATATTCCATCTGCCAATTGTGTGTGGTATAGCTTGTTCTTCAATTTCAGATATGAATTGCTAAATTAAAGAACAATTGAGTAAATGAATGTCTTTCTCTTTGTTTTTGCTTTTGTTTGTTGGGTGAGAGTAAAGTGAGTTTCTATGGGAGGCAGGTCTTGTAGTTTGGCAATTAGAGTTGCATTTGTGTTTTGCTGCAGGTCTTACAGTATATTATGCTATTTTTGCAATCTCTTGTCCACATTTCTCCAATCTGCTTAGGTGCATAATTGATTTGTGGAACTAACATTTGATATTCTCTGCAAAAGCAGAATTGGACTATTACTTATCCAGTGTGATTATGCTGTGTATTATTGTTTATTGGTAGAATGCTTGTGATTATAAAGTGAAAATTTAAGAAAATTTAATAGTACAATAAAGGACAGTAATGAAAGAGATTTCTTGATTGAATTTTGATCCTTTCAACTATATACATCCTGGAAAAGATAAAAGCTGAGAGGCTGAGAATTAGTATGTGGGAATTTGGAGTATAAAGTTTGTGGGGATGTCCATTGTGAATAAATTTGTATTGGGAAAAGTGCTAATGAAATTTAAACAAGAACAGCAGTCCAATCCAGGACAGGAGAAAGATATGTTTTCTGGAAGCATTTTTATACTTTGTACTATCGAGAAACCTGAAAAGATTAAAGATGGAAGAATACTGAAAGCTTTTGGGGGTGGAATATGAATCTACCACTAACCTTTTGATTTTGTGGGGATGACTTTGTTCCTGTGTCCCGCTTTAGCTTTTACGCTTTAAGTTTCTTATATTTGGCATAGATTAACAATTATGTCTTTCTTATCATAATTCACACAAAGAGATTTTCAACTCACTAGCTATGCTGGTTAAGCACTTATTACCCCACTCTTTTTTATGGGGGCTAAGAACCAATAACAAAAAGACTAGCAACAAGCTAAATCTGGTTAACCACTTAACCCTGCTTGGTACTAATAAAATAGTAATTCTGGAATCATATGATGACAGTTCTGCTTTGAAGTCTCAAATGTTGACAAATGGTCTCCAATGAGATGGCTCACTGAAGCTCAGTAAACAGAAAATGAAAGATTGATTTTTTTCCCCATGTTTGGTAGAATGGAGTAGTTGAAATTAATAAAAAAAAAGTGGTCAGATTATTATTTTCTATCTGGGTTCATACTTTTAATCCCAAAATGGGAAGCAAATGAGGGAAAAAAAAAGTTTTACATGGGTGATTAGATAAATCGTCCTTTTCTTTTTTAGAAAATTCTAATTTATAATTTATTACTAAAAATAATTCAATATAAGAATACAAACCACTCCCAAATAGTATATATATATATTTTTTAAATAGCATTAAGAATGATTAGGGATAAAACATACCATGATAACTTCTAGAAATAGAAGCTATAGTGAGAAATATTAGTCATAATCATTAGTGAGATAGGTAAGCTTTTAGCATTCAAGCAAAAGCCAGATGGCATGCACCGCACTAATGAAAATGACCATGCCATAATTTCCTTTGTCTCACCTATTATTAAATCTCGAGGGCAAGGGGCGCAGCCTGGTCATAGAAACAGGCATGGGTAAATACAATTATGTGCCTTTTGATTAATAATTATTGCTTCATGGTGTGCGCGTACTAACTGCTGAGTACTTGGGAATTAAAATATTAAAAAAACCAAAAATTTTGACATGAAAATATACTAAATTTTATAGTATGTGTGCCCTAAGACTATCAATTTTGAGAAAGTTTTTACGGGGAATTAAAAAAATGATCAAAATAATTAATTATTTTTTCGTTTTTTATAAAAAGTTTCTTAAAATAGTTTATTAATGTATGCCCTAAAAGGACACATTAGTAAATCCATTTTATATTTTGTAGGTTTTAATTAGCTCAGTTAGTAAAGTCTCTTGTAAAATATATAGAGTTCAACCCTCTTATATTATAACTCAATTTGTATCTTAATCCGATGATAAAGAACAGTCATTATAAAACAATTATAAAACAGATGTCATGAGTTAAAATCCTATATCCTCTATCAAAAAATTTCTAACTTATATGTTTTGAGATGTTACATCAATTTGCAAGGCTGTTGTTACAAAAGTGTTAATACCTTTACAGCTTTAGCATTATCATTCAAGAGCATGCAAAGCGAAAAAATTACCTTAATGGTAGAAGTTTCAAAAGCCATGGCTTTCGGTAAGTTGGAGGCAGAGCGAGGGTGACATTGCAGTTGTACTTGCATTCATCATCTTGGGTTTTTATTACCAATGCAAGAGTTGGCAACCAAGGATTTGGACAGGGAAGTAGTGAGCAGTTATAACCCATAAATGTATGCATCCACCAAGTGGACTTGCGGGGATATAGTCTTGTTCTCATTACTACACAGCTAGACTGGTCGCAAAGTGCAAACGCACCAACATAAATTTTCAACTATCTTCAACATCCCAGGCTGCACCCGACCTTTAATGTGTTTTTCTCATTGTACATGCATCTAAATCCCTCCAGCAGAAAACTGTGTTTGTGATTTGTGGTTACAACTTCTAATCTAATCTTTATTGTTTATCACCAATGATTGAATGCATTAAACCCAGCATCAATGAGGCCAAAAAGAAGAAGAAATTGTGTCAATTAAGCTGTCCAAAAGAGTCAAGCTGTAAATTTTCAAATTTACACTGATTATTATATGCACTTGACTATTAAGGTTGGAAACTTTGGAGTGGATGTGATCAAAACAAAAGAAGATCTTTGTCTATCCTGTATTACTTCATTGTCCTTTCTTGCTATAAAGGTCATACTCTCTCTCTCTTAAAATTTGTTTAGCTTTATTTATTTTATTTTAAAGAAACGAAATAATTGATGCAAAACAGTTAAAAGATGGAAATGATGGAATAGTATACATGGCACACGTGATACAACATAATTCAGAAGTGGTTGAGAACAGCTAGAAAGCTTGTTTTCAATATATTGTAGGTGAAAAAAAAGCATAGTACTCTCTTGTTTCTTCTGATTTTGAATCTGAAATGGGCTGCAAACCGATGGGTGAATCAGTAACTAATATCTCAGTCTGGTCTAGTCAAGCAGTAGAAACTCTATTCCTAGAGCGGAGCTAAGATTTTTTGTTTGGGGTCAAATTTTGGTATTAATATATTAATTTCAAGTCAAGATAAATCGTCGTACACATGTGTAAACGTACATACACAAGTATAAATGTACATACACAAATATAAACATTAATATTTTGATACTATAATATGTCATAATTTATAAATATATTGTATATAAAATTAACAACTTTCAAATATATATATTCGTAAGATAATTTTTTAGGGGAACTTATCATCTTTTAAACTCCAATGAGTATACAAAAACTGTTGTGGGGTCATGGGTCCAAGTCATACAATTGGGTCTTGGGCTTTGGCCGAAAGCGTGGGGCTTTGACCGAGATTGTGAGTAATCTGAATCCAAGGAGGAATATCTCCTCGGATAAACTAAATGCAGATCGGGTATAGATCTTAATGATTAAAGTGACCTTCTAAGAACCTCTAGTGATAGGGACGTACGCTATAAACGTACAAGAAAGATAGAAACCCAAAAATATTTAAGGGAAAGCTACTAACACCGCATTAAATGCTTTGTAGCTCACTCTCTGGCCGCATTAATGAGGAAGTGACTTCTAAACAATATTTTTGCAGTCTTACAATCACCCTAGAAGACTTCTAAAGGGGGTTGATAGGACAACTATCAGCATAAACCATTAACTCTGCACGTGTAGGGTAAAGATGAAGGAAGAGATGTAGTATAAGTAAGGATAGAGACCCCAGAGAACAGGGGGGGAAAGAAGACAGAAAGCAATATAGCAACCTTAACAACTCTTGTAACCATTGTCATCTAATTTATACTGGAGCAGAGCTCCTCGGATTGTGCCGTGGACAAACTTTCTCGCACAAACCCGGTTCAATTCTTGTTTGCTCATCCTCCAAAACCATATTAACTGTTATCCATGCACTAAAATTTAGCTCTTTGACCCATTCTCTACAAATTTATTGTACTGGGTTGGGCCAAGATCTCATACATTTTGGGTTTGGTCTGAAAATCGTATCCCTACAGCGGTCTAGTTTGACAAATTTTATTGGTTTTTAAGAGTATTATTAGACTAACTCAAACATTTGGGGGGGGGGGGGGGGCAACTTCTATTTTTGTAGCTAAATATTTAAAATTTTAATACTTATACATAATATAAAATAATTTTTTAAAATTTTGGGGGGCCAAGCCAAGCTATAGCTCCACCCCTGTCTATTCCTAGCAAAACTTAAAATATGTACTTTCATGTTCATGGGATAATTTAAGATGGTTAAGATTTAGGGCTAGGCCTCCTCAGGCCTAATTTATTAGTAATGGAATTGACAGAAAAACATGTAAAAAAAAACACTTAAAACTGTAAATGAATAAAAGAAACTGTAGTTTTAAGTTCACCATGTCAAATAAGTTAATTGGTCATCAATGACCTTACCACTGTCAGGCAAAAAATTAAAACACATTCACATGGTGAGTATTTCAAACATTTTGTGACAACACCAAATTCCAGCCATAGGCCTTTAAATTGGAAATAAAGCTCCCTGACATCCAGCTATCATTCAAAAGATCCTAATATCAAGATAGCTGAGTTCATAGATAATTACCCTGGTAGCTAACTATAACAAATACCCCATTTGAATGTGAACTAAGTATTTCTCTGAGTTATCAGCATAAACACAAGGTGTGACAGTGGCCTCTGTAAGTGTAAAACTTGAATGTGACATAGTTGTAGGTACAGTGCATACTGTAAATGCATTATTACATTTAATAATGCTTGCACTCTTAACTATGGCCAAATTCTTATCACAGTAAGCTTCCATACCTCAACCAAAAGGTAAATTGTGCCATAATGAAAACATCCATTAATTTTGTCTAGTTGTTGCTAATCACAAGCTTTCAAATTTGTGACTTCCTTTTCCTTAATTTTCCTTTCCCTATTAATAATTTTTCTTATCTTTCTCTTGGTGAGATATTTTTGTCATTAGGTACTAGAGTTGCTTTTAAATCCACACACCATTCTTCACACCTAATGTAGAATTAGAGGTTTCACACTATAATGTGTAATAGTTTGTTCACAATAGTAATTGAAAATTACACACGTATATAAGGTCCAGTTAAATGCTTTTCACTTGTGAAAGTATCAAGTTTAGCTGCACACTCGCTGGATTGATATGGCATAATTGCTTTAAGATAAGGTGCATAAACCTTTGATAGCTGCCTAAGTTATGCCTGTAAAGAAACACAAACAAGGGTAGGTTATAGAATTTCTCTGTGAGTATATCATTACAATCAAAATGTTGTAAGATGAGAACATTAGAAAAAGCCTGGCTTATCTTGCCTTGCTAGAGATGTTGCTTGATAGCCAATCAAGACCTTCATAAAGTCCTTGGCCATTAGTGGCACATGCAGCTTGGATGTACCTATAGCAGAAAAGTTTTAGTTACACAAAGTGAAACCATGTAAAGGCAAACAAACTTAGATTCATCCATCTTAGTTCCTTAAAACTATATCATGTTAGTGACACTTGAATTAATTCCTGTATGGATTTAGAAATTGTGACACGATGTGAAAGTCATTTAGTCCCAACAATACGGCTTTGAAAATCTAGTAGAGTGATTATTTGGACATGAAATAGAATATACCAGCGGCGTTGACGGAGTGAATGCAGGCCTAGTTTATCAGTGATTTCAGAAACATTCATAGCATTTGGAAGGTCTTGCTTATTGGCAAATACTAGTAAAGTTGCATCGCGAAGCTCATCCTGCAGCAAGGAAGGACACTCTTAGTGCTCCTTTCATGACTTTAAATCCTACTAATTTGACAACTGTTTAATAAGGCAATTCAAACAGCTTTTTCGATGAACTGTCTGGAAAATCAAAAAGAGAGATGCAATGAGTTTGAGAAATTTGAAGAAAGATATAACTGACCTCACTTAGCATCCGGTGGAGCTCATCTCTGGCTTCTGAAACTCTCTCTCTGTCATTGCTATCCACCACAAAGATCAGACCTTGGGTGTTCTGAAAGTAGTGTCTCCATAATGGTCGAATCTATACAGCATTGGATTAGTACAAAATACACTTCCATTGTTTTGATTTACAATGTGGAACCACTGACTTGTTTTCTTGATTATGGAACATAATACATTGCACATGTAACTTAATTTAGCAATATCTGACATCAATTAAAAGGCACCCCCGGACACCAATTCACAAAATGTCATCTTTATTGTTAGGTATTGAAAGAAAGAAAGATTTGAAACGATCAAGTTTTATACCTTGTCCTGTCCTCCTACGTCCCAGACTGTGAAGCTAACATTTTTGTATTCAACAGTTTCCACATTGAATCCTGCCTCATTAAAAAATAAATCCATCATTCAATATTGTTAGATTAAATTCACCATTTCCTAACAACTTAAGCTTTGAAACAACCGGTAATTTATCAGATATCTTTGTATCACAAGATTGAAAAGCTCACTCACCCTCTCTGTATAAAGAAGTTGCTGACTGAGTTATTCGCGTGGTTGAAAAGTTCTTTTTTCACAAATCATAAGAATGAAGAAATTATTAACTAGCTTTCTTTATCTTTTCTACTAGCTCCTTTGATAATACATGAATATATCCACGTCTTTGAAAGAAAGGTGAATCTATCAAAGTTCCTGATAAAATAAAGGCTTTAACGAGATTAAAAGTAATGGCGCACGATTATTACAACCATGTTTATGAGTGTCATAATCGCCTGAAATGTCTTTAAGCATTAACAGTTTATTTATTCATAGATATTAGGCCAGAATCAAGTCTTGAGGATAGATAATATAACTATATGCCAAGAGTAAGTACCAATAGTGGGTATTGTAGTAACAATTTCTCCAAGTTTCAGCTTATAGAGGATAGTTGTTTTCCCTGCTGCATCAAGACCAACCATCAGAATCCTCATTTCTTTCTTAGCAAAAAGCATCTTCACTAGTCGAGAAATTGCTAAACCCATTGCTGCTGAAACTGTTTCAACCGAAAATATGGGTTCATTCAAAGGCTAAATAAACTCAATCTATGAAGAAGAAAGGGAATAATAGTGACTTTACCTGAACAGAAAGTTGGAAGAAGGAAATTCAAGTTATGCTTTCAAATGGCATAAGAGGCTAAAGAAATATATGCTTGTACATTAAATAATCTATACAAGGGTAGGACGTGGCCTGAAGGCATAAAGTGGTAAGGGAATAGGATTCTGATGAAGATTGGAGAAGAATAAAGCAAACTAGCTTGCTTCAACTTTCGGTGGTTCCCATTGTCAATTTACATACATTTTGAAGCTGTTTTTACCGTTGGAATGGGCACTAGTGGAAGTCAGTGGACAAGTTGGGCGGGAAAAAGAATGTGTCTGGGTCCCAAACGTGAGAGAACAAGTTGTGTACTCTTACATTAGTCTTTGATTTGGTGCATATTAAGGCTTTAAGCTTCTCATATGTCGGTTTCATAGTATGCATATAACATTTAGGCTTTAATCTTCTCAAAGTTAATTAGTCTGTGTTTTGGTGCATACCGTTATAGATTGATTTGCCATTTCATGATGTAGGCAGGTAATCTTTAGACGCAGCATAAGTTGAATTCAATTTTAGGGAGGTTCTTATTTAGTAGATAGATACGTATCTTTGGAAAAGAGGACTGCAGTATCTATTTTTCCTTTGAATTTAGAGTGTCCATCAACGCCAAAACATATCGCGGGATTGGGTGCTAGTTGATGTACATGTATTTGGCGTGACATTCATGATATTTTGTAACAGTTTATACTCCTATGATACTCTGTACTCTGTAGTGAAAGATGCTCACCCAAAGTCATATCTTATAGAATGTGGTAGTGGAACCATTGGTCATAATTTGATGATCTTTATTAAGCTATGAAATGAGTAATTTTACACATTATAATGTAGATCGTGCATAGCAACATGAGCTTTGGGTCATTAGGGGCAGAGAATTGTAACTTCCACATGACATAGCAAATAAGCCACCAAACTCAAAACTAGAGATCAATAAAGAAATTTGTGAAATAAAATTGATGGTACAAAGTATAAACCATCCAATCAATGAAATTATAAACCATCCATAGGCAGAATTTAAAATTTTTTTTTTTTTAAATGCCTATAAAATTTTCATATCATATTTTATATAAAAATTGTGCCGCTATTTTCTAGAGATGGCATCCTTGGTGGATTGGAGAGTAGTTTCCAAAGCAGCAGCAGCAGCATCAGCCAAGACACCACCGCTGGTGGTTGAATTTCCAGAGGAATTGGGCTGGTGAATGACCTGCACGTTCTTCTGCTCTTGGCCTCCGCCTGCCAAAGACTGGTAATCCACCGTGTCCACCCTCACTTCCGTGGCACTTTTTGCTCCTGTATTCTCCTTCCCCTTGTAAAATTGAACTCAACAAGTTTTATTATGACAGATGAAATTAATTATGAGATCAGCCTCATCAAATTTCACATAAAGAAAAATATACGAAATAAAGCATTATGATTATACCTCTGTGGCTGATTGGTTCATGTAGAAGATTACTCAGACCCAAAAACAAAACTGTTGCAGGCAAATGCGATTTGCTTAAAATGAGCTTCTCAAGTGATCGTGGAGAATTTATGTACTAGAAATTTGACTTTCCTTCCCTCCCTATTTTAAAGGAGAGTTCATTGCTTTTGGTTCTCAAAAGGACGTTTAGTTAGGCAGAAGATAAGGATCTGCATTTAGGTCAAAGTTCTCCAAGCAAACACATCCACATGATACCCTTTCAGATCCTAAGATTTATAATATCAATATCGATCCCCACTAGCTGTTTTGAACCACCAAGATATTCTGCATCTCTCTTGTCTTAGCCCACTGCAGGTTTTGAACCATGCCTCTAAATTACAATTGCCAATACCAGGTACTTAACAAGGAGAGACCCCTGCATAGTTTGATTGCAGGATTTTGGCCATTGGAAATAGTAGTGATGTAGTTTCAGAATGACCAGCAACATGCTGCTAGTATTTTTTTTTGGATATGGTATCAATACGATAATTTATGTAAAGGATGAGAAGGTGCTTTAAAGGTTTCAATCCAAAGGACCATAAAATTAAACATATAATCAACTCCTTATACATTATAGTACTAATTCTCAAAAAAAAAAAAAAAAAAAAAGAAAAAAAAGAAGAAGAACAAAGCTAATCCAAAGTTGTAAACTCTCAAATTTCAATTACTGATCACTAATTTAAACCAATACAATTCGGCAATTCAGTCCCGCAGATGATGCAACCATCAATTGACCAGTGAGAGCAACGAATTCTTATTTATTAAAAAATAATAATAATAAGAATAAAAGAACAATGCCATGGATAACTTGCATTCCAAAAGACTGCATTAAGGTTCTCCCCATTGAGCAACATAGGGTAATGCAACTTACAAAAAAATCCTGGAAGCAGAAAGGAGAGTTTCATTATCAAATCTCCTAGGTAGAGAACATAGAGCTTTGAAAGACTGAAACATATGTATAACCTGCTGCACATCCATTTCATTACTTGTTTGAGCTACAATTGACACATCAAAGGACTGGAAACATATAGGCAAGATATTCTATAGAACTGTTTTGCAAAGATGCCAATGAGATTACATCCACAAAAGGAGATAATCAGGTCATAAGGGGTGACCCACTGCAATGGACATCAGAAACATCAGAAATCCTTTGCCTTGGTGACAATGTTGTAAGGCTGGCAGCATCAACATCGAAATTCACAATATTTTTTCTCTTCTGAGTTTCTGAACTGCTTTTCTCCTCCGAAATCTCAGCAATGGGACTCAATTGTTCAGCATCCTTCTGCTGAGAGGACAACATGGCTTGAGCTTCTGCCATCACTGATGCATCATCATCAGTAGCATAGAGAATCTTCTTTATTGCTTCAACAACCTGCAAAAAGAAAGGAAATCGTCAATTTTAATTCTTGGTATTCAGTACTATTTGTTGTGAAGTAGTTCGCACGCCACAAAATAAAATAACAAAGAGTACAGAACATACAAGTAAATGTTCAATTTCGGGACTTTGGCAGAGAATCTCAATATCCCTCAATTTCCCAAAGTAAAAATCCCTCTCCTTCTCAAGGCTATCCACAGACAGCTTCAACTCCGTGATCTGCATTGAGATTAGCATTAGAGTCTCAACATGCTGAATCAGAATTTCACTTATTACACTGACTAAAGTATTTAAGTACCTTTTCATCATATGCAGGGCCTCCACTAGAAGTAGGTCTCTGCGCCTTTTGTGACTGATTTGCAAGGTTTACAGAAGATACTTCATTCCTTCGAGCATTGTGGGAGGACTGAGCCTTAGGGGCAGCTGTAGAACTTTTGGTTGAAGATTGGGACGGAGCAGCTTTCTTTGTTATTTCTTTTCCTCCCTTGCTAGCCTCTCTCCTCTCCGAAGGATTGTAACTAGCAGCATATCACCCATATAAATATAAGCTCTTCTCAAAGTCAAAACAAACAAATCATCCAAATCCTACAAATTTTTTTCTACTTAGCTACACCAAAAGGCCTGTTCACCTTTAGCACCATTGAGATAAAGTTGATAAAGGATGGACATATAACAACATTGACTACAAAATAACCTTACAATATTGTCTACAAAATACATCAACATTCGAATAATGAGAAACTTTATAAAATATAAAAGAGTTAGGAAGGGAATAATTTTTTTTTTAAAAATGGGCAATTAGATTTAATTCTGTTTGTTATAACTTATTTTTGTAGCTTTTTGAAAATGGACCGTATAAAAAAGACCGCTGAACTGAACAGGAACTTTATAACAAGAGTAGAAGTATGTTTAAATATAAAAAAATAAAAAATAAAAACCTCTTATAATTCATCACAGAAAATGAAAAATATCACCATATTATAGAGTATTTGAAATTTATTGCATAAAATCCTAAATTAGTTTCCTAAATAGCCTTCAAAGCATCATTAAATTCTATGCGGAGCACCAGGTAGCACTTACAGACCTTCAAATTACATTCCAACAACATTTCTCAATTCTTAAAGGCATCATAATTCTTTTTTTCTTTTTGAAGAACACAAGTACTTGAACCAAATTCATCAATGTCACGTACTAAAATGCAACGAAATAAGAATAAACGAGTAAATTTACAGCTCTCATATAACCTAATATCCAGACAAAGTAAAAGATATATACATTAATAAAACTCATCAGCTCCAGATAAAAAGAAATTAAAATTCTAATCAGCAAATAGTTGACACTGTAAAGTTCAAACCAAGCCAAACAGCACAAGGAAATCGAGATGATTGTATCAATTCCTATCTCATTGAAGAGAGTTGAAATTAAAATTACCTGTGCAGAGCGCCTCCATTGACGGAATCGCAGTACCGCTTCATCCATTGCATGAACTCCAAATTATCAAGCGGCCTTCCTTTTACGAGCTTGCTCACCTCAATGTGCTAATCACCACAAATTTCAAAACGTGTTCCAGTCAAATTCGCAAATCAAAACAGATTAAAAAATTTTCAATTTCCAGATCTAGAAATTGAAAAAAGAGAAAAAGGAAAAAGAAAGAGGTCAGAGAAAAACCTTAGTGATTTTGAGTTTGTTAAACACGTCCTGAAGAACCTTGTAGTTCTGGATCATCTCGTACTCGTTCTTGGCGTCGAAGTTAACCTTGTGCATCGGCACCATCCCTGGATGAGCAGCGTCCATTAGCTGGCAGTGAACCGCACCAGAACAAGCCTGAAATTCACAGATAGAGCATTTTTCCGTGTAGAAAAATTTGTTCGATTACATAAGGAAACGAAATTTTGATAGTAGGAAAAAACGAAGAATTTCGAGTTTAGGGTTTGTTGAGCAGAGAAAACAAACCTCTTCGACTTTGGATAGGTTGAGTTGGAGAGTGGAGTTGATCCAGGCTAAGATCTCAGATCTGCCTACGAAATAAGCTGAATCCATCATACCGATATTGGTCGCCATTTTTGCTCTCTCTCTCAGTTTCTCTGCGTTGAAGAGAGTGCTTGTTTGTGTGTGTATGATACTTTCTAACGGTTCTGAGGTCTATTTAGAAGAGAGAGAGAGTGTGTGGGGAAATTTTAAAATGAGAGAGGAGCGGGATTTTTTGAATTCAATTCAAAATAGAATGGACCAAATTAACCTGTTGGTCCGAGACCGGGTTATTCGGGTTAAGGCTTTCTATGTAAGGGAAAGCCCAACTTTCTTTTACAGCCCAGATATAAAGTAAGCTTATTTCACTATGAAGACGACTTTTTTTTTTTTTTTTTTTAAGACACCAATATTTGACCGGACTAGAGTTTTTAACTTTTTGGTCACAGCTCGAGTTGACAGTTACCAATTTTAAATTTAGAGTTTTTGGTCACATGCCCTTAAAAAATTAGTCTCGTTGTTAAGCTGCAAAAAATTTTCACCATTGTTGAAGTAACACACAAACATGTTGTAATTGGTACTAACAAAAGTTAATATTAGTAGCAGCATATGTGAAAGTAATATTCTTTTTTTTTTTTTTTTTGATGTAAACTACTTCAATTAATTAAGAAGAAGAAGAACACAAAACATCACGGGACACTAACTGCTCTAGGAAAGGAGGCATACCTCCAATCCAAGTACAAGAGTCAAATAAATTCTTAGCATATTGGGCTAACACATGTGCTACTCTGTTACCACTCTTCGGCACAACTGAAAACTTACATTCACCAAACCGTGTTGCTTGAAGTAAGGAACCTGTAATCAAGTTGCAGATACTAGAAGGAGGAATGATTGAACCTGTGAGGGAGTTATAAACCACCATGGAGTCTCCTTCACAGATTACAGCGCTGACACCCTGATCCAAAGCAAACTGCAACCCCTTCTCCATTGCTTTGGCTTCCGTTTCAAAAGGCCCCAACAAACTAAGAAACTTCCTACTCAATGCAGCACGAACCACTCCAAAATGATCCCTAACAACCACACAATTCCCACAGACCTCTGCCTTTCAAAAACAACACCATTCACGTTTATTTTAAGACATGGAGGGTGAGAAAATAGTCCAGCCAACTTCAATTTCTGGTTTCTTCATCTGAATCTTATGATTCACCACTTGAAACTCCTCCAAATAATCCAAAGTCCAGCGGACAATAGCTGAGGCCAATTTGCGAGCTCCACCTGTCCTTACATCATTTCGATTGGACCAAATCTCCCAAGCAATAGTACACAAACAAGCCAAAGCCTGAGTAGACCATTGTTTCACACGTTCCGAGCATACCAGACCAGATCAAGTTACCTTGTTACTTGCTAGCAATTGTAAACAAAATTGTAAATATTTTTAAATTCAAATGTTAATATTTGACAAATGTCAGTGAGTTGTATTTAGTTTGATGCTAGCTTGACATGTCTGTCTTGTTCTTTAGAAAATGCTGGTGTTGAGTTGGATTGATAATATGAGATTTCATTCCTAATTTAGGTTATTATATTCATGTAATCTGTATTATTTATAAGACGATTTTCCTTTTTGGACAGAACTTGTAGTTCATAAATACCTCTAAACCTTAGATTTAACCCGGTAAAAATATATCTCCAATTTTACTTAAAATACCTACAAAATAAGACACTCTCTTACTCATCTATGTCTTCAAAACAAACTTACCAAAAAAAAAAACCATTAGGTTAATGAGTCATGTATTACTGATTGGCTAGGCTCTATCAACATCCACCTCTGATTGGCAGCATTAGGTTTTTTTTTTTTTTTTATTGGCCAGCATTAGATTTACATTCACTATTGGAACCACCCCACCCACCCCGGCGCCAGACTTTTATACACATTTTGGGAAAGAGTTCTAATTTTTTCAGTACATATGTTACATGGACAATGCCACATTAAATGAATGATTAGACTAGGAGTTCATCATTACTAAATGTTGCACAGAAGATGATTACCTGTAGGAGTACAACAATAGTGCCATCCCGGAATTTCAACAAACCCAACATCCATCCCGGAATCCAACAAATTAATATAGTAGTACATTGTAAAATGACTTAATTATTTCACTAATATTGGGCCAACTCAAAGCCCAAAAACATACTTTATTTAATCAATTAACACGAGACAAGACGAGAGACTAGCATCATATTGTAATTCCTAGGGTGAAAAAAAAAGAGTATCAATCCAAGGGTTCCTTCTTAGTTTCTAAAAAGCGAACGGACTGAAAGTGAGTCCAAAATTAGCAGGGAAAATTAGTGTCACACAACAAGATCTATTCAATGACCTCACGAAATTACAACAAGAACTCTAAACCAAATGACAACCCTATTAGTCAATCATACATACACCTCTCTCTACAAAAGTGTCCTATCTTCTTAGGGACCGTAATAATGTGATGATGAAGTTGAGGATGGGACTTTCTCAAGAACTTGTAGGACTTCTTTCATTGCTGGTCTTTTATTTGGGATTGGAGAGGCACAACTATACCCTAACTTGAAGCAAGCCAAGAGGGACTCTTCTTTGCCCTCCAAGTCAGCTCTGATTGCCACATCAGCCATCCTCAAAGCCCTGCTCTTATCTTCAACCACAATCCCAGTTCCTTGGGTCAAGTCATCTAAAACTATAACCTTCCCAGTCAATAGCTCAAGCAATATAACCCCAAACGAGTACACATCCCATTTTGGGTTGGGCTTTAAGCTCCTAAGCGATTCAGGTGCATGATAAGGGGATACCCCAACTGAGCTAGGACTTGGGCTTGGGCTTGGCCCAATTGTAATATCTTGAAAGCTGTCTCTTGAGGCCGTGGATCTCTTGCTTCCAAAGTTGCGGGCCGATATTCCGGCCTTATAGCTGGTGTCACCTGATACGAGCCTCTCGAGCCCAAAATCCCCAATTTTGGGCTCCATATCATTGCCCAAGAGAATGTTGCTAGGCTTCAAATTTCCATGCACGTGCTTCTTCTCGTGGAGGTGTGCAAGCCCGCGGGCCACACCTTTTGCTATCTTGAGCCTGAACTCCCATGGTAGATGGCAAGGTGAGGAGCCCACTTTCCCTGAAATTGCACTTTCCCATTATTAGTTTCCACTTTCCAATTGACATATCCGTAGTTGAGCAAAAGGTGCCACTAAAATAAGGTCATTTCATTTTCTACTAAAGTAGCCACACACAAAAATGACACACAGAAAAGAGAGAGTTTCTATCCATAAATATAATTGACAAAAAAATTTCACAAACAATTGATGTGGCAGATCATATTATTAGCGAGCTAACTGGCAAGCAAATAAACAAAATAATTATTAGTGTTCATATTATTAGCGATGTAACTGCTAAGTAAAAGAAAAAAAATAATGTTAGGGATGAGTAATCACCTAGCATTTGTTAATTTTTGTGTGTATGGGCATGCCTAAAATAAATGCAAATGCAAACTGTGTGTTTCGAATTACGACATTTTGGTACGTGTATCGCTATCAGACTTTGAGGGATAAGAATTGACTTCCAATGCATTAAAAACAGTGTTCAGCTACCTACTCCACCGTCAACGTTGTGCTCACCCAGTGCACCCTAGCAAACACCCATAATATCACGCTAACATGCGCAACAAACCCAGACAGTCACACACACACAGAGAGAAAGAATGAACTTACTGTAACGAGCATTGGCAAGGCTGCCATTGGGGACGAAGTCATAGATGATGAGCTTTTCATCGACCCCCCAATAGAACCCACGAATTCGAACCAAATTGGGGTGCACCAACTTGGCTATGACACGGACCTGGTTCTCGAAGTCTTTGAACCGTTCCACACTGCTCTCACCAATTCTTCGAACCGCAAGTGCAGTCCCATCTTCTAGCACAGCTTTATACATTATACTCGAACCTGTGGCACCCAATATATAAGCTGAAGCCTTTAACAGTGTCTCAAGCTCAAGTTCTCTCTCCCCATCAACGATCACCAGTGTCCCTCCTTTGCTTTGTTCCTGCTCTTGCTGCCGTTGATTTTCTTGACTGATCTTTTGACCGCTTTGCCTTTCTTGTTCGTTGTCAGAGTTTGTGGCCTCTGAGCCCTCTTCTCCTTCAGTTGTCTTTCGCAAACACGACCACCTTGTGAACCCTCTTGACTCAGAGGACGAAGATGACCAGTTATCCCTTGTAGCGTTAGCTTCATTCTTCAGTGCATTCTCGGCTTTCTTCTTTTGCTTTAAGTGGTACATATATAAGAAAATCAAAGCAAGAATTCCAAGAGCTGCAACATCTCCAAGTACAATTCCTATGATCGTTGCTGGTCTCAGCCCACTTTGCGTATTTTGCTGAGATGAACCAGTTGATGACCCGGGTGACATGGTATCTGGGGTTGGGTTCATTGTCCTTGGGATTGCAGCAATAGCAGGAGGAGAGGTAGGGGCAGAGGTATTATGAGGTGCTGATGAAGGAGAAGAGGGAATCGGACAAGGATTATTAGTTCGTTCCCCACACAGATCAGGATTCCCAGAAAATGATTTGGGCCCTTGCTTCATGAAAACTTTAGAGTCCGGGATTTGTCCTGTGAGATTGTTGAATGACAGATCAATAGTGGCGTTACCTGGAATTTCCTGAGCAAACTCTGGTGGGATTTTCCCGGAAAGTCTGTTGTAGGAGATGTTTAAGTAACGTAGACTAGAACCACCAAAGTCAAGAGGTAAAGATCCATTGACGAGATTCGAGGACAGATCTAAAACCTGAACAGATTCAAACCCATTAGGAAGAACACCAGAAAAGTAGTTGTTTTTCAAAGAAACAGTGGTTAGATTAGTCAAAGAAGTGAGATTGTTGGGCACATTTCCCGCCAAGGCATTGTCTGAGAGGTTAAGGAATTGAAGGTTTTGAAGCTGGCCTATGGTCTCTGGTAACTCACCAGAGATCAAATTGTATGACAAGTCAAGAAACTGGAGCTGGGTTGCGTTGAAAAGTGAGGAAGGAAGAGAACCATTGAGAGAATTGTTGGAAAGGTTGAGACTTTGGAGGTGTTCAATCATGCCCAGATTGGCAGGAATTGAACCTAGAAGCTGAGAATTTTGGAGAGCTAAACCAGACACCCGAGGGGAATTAGTATCGGCTAAGCCTTGAGCTGCACATGTAACTCCTTTCCATGAACATGGAGTGTCATCGTTGTTGTTGTTCCAGCTCTCTAGCGCACTCAAAGGGTCACTGAGAATTGAGAACTTGAAAGAAAGCAACAGAATACCATCTGTGTTAAGCCCAAAAGATTCAAATACAAGAAGAGTAAGTGCAAGAATTCTCCACCATAAATGGAGATTAACACTATGGTGGCTCATCATTTTACACAGTGATAATAGCACATCTCTCCTAAGGTGTGAGAGAGAGAGAAAGAGAGAGAGAGGTAAGTAACTGAGATTTATGGTGACGCAGGGTCCATGTGACTATAGATTGTTTTTTAAAAAAATGAAAAAAGAAAACAAAATAAATGAGAAAAGTAGAAGAAACGAACAGCTCACCGAACCAAAACTTGGTACCAAAATGTTCTCTGTGCAATTTCAGCTCTGCACAGCTATTAATTAAGGCTATACTTGAAATGATTAAATGTTTTCACCGCTGTTTTGCACTCTCTTTTTTTCTCTCTCTTTGTGGTCACATTTTATGTTTGGTACTATAAATGATAAACAAGGAAAAAAATATATGTATGATACTGCGAATAGCATCTTCGCTAGCGGACACCTATGTGGAGTTAGAAGTTGCAGGAACTCCAATCTTAGATTGACTTTACATTGTCTGCTTAATTTATTGTTTTCCTACTTGCAGCATAAAAAAATTGGCTTTGTTTTCTTTTCCTACTTATTATTTTAATGCTAACCATTTCGTTTTTTTTTCCTCCACATTGATCAACATACATCAGTTACGTTGAAGAGTAATAGATTAATGACTTAGGTGAATCTCTTGCTGCTACAACCTTATCTATGAAAAAAAAAACAATTTTTTAAAAGAAAAAAACCCTTATATGCGAAAATGGTACAACTTTCTTCCCTACATTGTTGATTGTATAAATTTTGTGAAATATTAAATATAAAAAGTTGAAATTGTATAAATTTGATAGATTGTTTGATCAATTTCAAAATTGTAAAAAATTTATTCAGCAAAAAAAAAAAATGTAAAAAAAAAATATATATATATATATATATGAAAATACGTCTAAAAGGGGAAGACACATTATATATATATATATATATATTGATGGGAAGGAAGACAGATTATACCCACTACCTTAAATAAAACTTAACATGTAGTACGAGCATTATTGTATTGGGGGTCCCGATTGGGTCCTAATTCTATCTTATCACAGCATTCATTATTGGACTTGATAAAAAGAATTGGTCTTTCATTCAATGCTCCACAGTTTCAATTTTGACTAACAGGTATATTAATTTTGATCTGCTGTGGTTGCAGATACTTGAAAAATGCACCCAGAAAGTTTTGAGCTCTCAAAATTAATATGATCATGGCCCAGTAATAACTATAGACCAAGGCAAACGTATATATCATGGTTCAAAGTACAATGCTATTAATATAGTTTGAAAAATCTATATTAATCCTAGTTAATGAAGTAACGGGTTAATTATCAAGTACGTAGAAAATCAACAACTTTAGCAATTAACACAACAATAATGATATCCATCACAATCCAAATCAATAAAAAGAACACACCTTTCTAAAGAAAAGTCACTCGGACGTAACCAACCACATGTGAGTTCTCATTTTAATGATAAAGTTTTACAAAATCGAAGAATAGTTACCATTAGTGTATACTTTACAAACCTTTTGTAAATTAGGCACTGCTTGTGGGAGTTTCCAATTTAGACCCCGATGTTACAGCTAATGTTTGTTTTAAGCTAACTATCAAATTAAGGCATGTTATTAATGTAATAATAATTAGCCAAATAACACATACATAAATACATAATCAAAACAACAAATTCCAAACAATCAACTATGCCCACGAGTGTTTGAAAGTCAACCTTGCAAATTACGTAAATTCACTCAAGTCGATGATCAAGTGAAGTTTTTGTCTGATATAGATGATTGCTTGAGCGAGTTTTCATGAATCTTCGCAATCTTCAAATAGAAGTGTGGTTTGTTTACCTTAACTTAATTCACAATGAATAGATGCTATTTTTTCTTTTCTTTTTTAAATTCAATTGTTAGGGCTGAGAGAATTTGAAACCTAGATGTTCTTTTATTGAAAACACTAAACCATGTTTTTAAACATGTTTTAGCATCTCAAATTTTCAATTTTAACCTAAATCTTAACATAGTAGTTAATTATGTTAGCAGGCACTTTCTTTGTCCATTAGTTGTAGCCTAACTGTACGGTTAGTAAAATACACAAAGATTATTATAGTGCTATGATTCTTCTCCAAGTTGTCTTCAGTTTGAAGGTGGACAAGATCAGGCCGCAGATTTGGCATTAGATTTATTAGCAAAGAGCATATTTGAGTTTTGAGTTTGCTTTTGTTCCTTCACAACACAAAACTGTTCCATCCCAGACACCCTGAACCTCTAGCCTCACACATGGGAAATGCATCATCTCATCCATCATCATCATCTAATTCTTTCTTTTTTGAAATTTTTATTTCCTTTTTTTTTAAAAGAATTCTTTGTGGCAGTTTTACTGACCTCAATATTATAAAATAACTAATCCATAAAAAAGTAGCTGAACCTCCTATAATAATAATAATACTCCCAGGGTTGAAAGATCTGGTACCTGCTTCTTCTTTTTTTTGGTGGACCATTCACATAACAAGCATAATTAAGATTAATTAGGGTCTACTTAGGAGAGAGTATCACTTTTTAAAACATCTATTAATTATTAAAGTCTCCTTTTCATCTTGGTCTTTATTACTCTCTCTCTCTTTCTCTAATGAAAGAGAGAAAAATGGTTGGAAAAAGCTCTTAAAGCAGTTAACTTTTTCTTTTTATGAAAAGATGGTAATAGCTGCTGAATAGAGGTTGAACAAGGAGGTTGGGCCATGGCTGTTCAAAGAATTAGATGCACCAAAAGAAGAAACTTTTGGAAAAAAAAGGTCAGCTTGGATATACCAAAGCCAACGATCAGGATTTTGACATCTTGATTATGCTAATGGTATCAGTACAAAGTTTACTATGACATCAACCACTGGCTACCAGCAATGCTAAGATGGGACTATATTATATATACCCTTTTAAATCTTTTCTCGCATGCACCATAAAACGTGCATCTTTACTTGAGTATTATTCTGTTCGAAGCTTTCCTCTAATTTTACAGGCATAAACCTAGACATGCAAATAAAAGAGTTAGAAAGGTCGGTCACAATGCGAAAGAGTATAGTATAGAGGATAATTTCAGTCAAGTCCACATGTACGACTCTAGTGTGAGAGAGAATAGAAGTCTACTCAAAAGGTTGAAACATAGTGAAAAGTGAAATCTACGGAAGCCATAGTTGGGTGAGCTGACTTGAAGTCTAGAACGGAAGTAGGTTTTCTATTTTCCTTGCCCCCGTTTGAACGGATCGTGTTTCCTACTCCCCCTCTTTATGGGTACGTTTGTAGACAGTCTATGAATTTGTGCAATAATTTTAGAGATCAAACTCAATTTCATCACTTGTTGACTTGTGTGATTATGAAGACCAATTGTAAATTGAACAAGACAAAAAAAAATGTTATAATGCCTATTCATAATCATACAAGTTAATAAATTGTAAAAGTGAGAGTGAGAATATTACGTCTATGCTCTTTCTTTTTCTTTAAAATTCTTGCATTAAAAAAAAAAAGGCTTAATCTATATATATATATATATATATATATATACATATATAAAACCGAAACCTCTGAAGCTCTCATAATTTTCCACATCATCACTATTTTCTTTTTCTTTTTATTTTAGATTCTTTTTATTTTAGGTTTTATATCTTATATAAAATCCACCAGAAAAACAATAGACAAAAGTTTGAATTTTTATTAATATCAATAATATTGAAAAACGTATACAAATTTGGAGGCCTATTTAAGGGCTCTATAAAACTTGATGGACAAGAAAATATATTCTAAAATAAGCCCTAATTAATACCTAACCATAATAGGAACCAAATTTGACTTAAAAAAACATTAAAAGAACCTAAAAACAAGGAAATAAATCACCTAGACCTAAAATAGCGTTTTTTGCATAAAAATACCAAAATTAAATAATTACAAAAATTAAATTGTAAATTATATCCTATATCAACTTATCACAAAAATCATCATCTATTATTATTATTATTATTATTATTATTATTATTATTATTATTATTATTATTATTATATTATATATAATAAAAGTTGAGCTTAGACGCCGTGGTTGCGCCACATGGCTTCATCAAATTGCAAAAATTTTATTAAATTTTTGGATTTTTAAAGAATTAAAAAGGAATAGTATACTACCAGGACTCTAATTCATTCTTATCATTAAATAAAATTAGATTAATGTTTTTTTTTATTTGTTAGGGTATATTTCTTAAATTAAGGGATAATATTTAACATACAAAAATTTAATTTAGATAATATTTATCATCTAATCAACATTATTTTTTTATTTGTTAGGATATATTTCTTAAATTAGAGGATAATATTTAACATACAAAAATTTAATTTAGATAATATTTATCATCTAAATTTTTAAAATTTTAATATTATTAAATTAGTATTATTTTATCAGAATATCAAGCTACAAAACTTGATTATTAAGGGACAAGCACAATCCAAATTCTTCAAAATGTGATAATATAAATCTATCCCAAGAAACAATATATATCTCCAATAATTTGATAATCTCTATCTATTCCAAAAAACAGTATATATCTCCATTAATTTGATAATTTCTACACTGATGATATTTAATATATATATATATATATATCAAAATTCCTTATAGCTATCAACCATGTTCTTTTTTTTTTCTTCTTCTTTTATTATTATTATTTTCATTTTGTTTATTTTCTTTAGTGCTATTTTTTGGTTTTTTGTCTTCATGTGATTTTAATTAATGAATTCAAAACATTCGAAAATATTGTCAAGTTCTTAAAGGCTCATTCATTGTTTTTGTATTTTGTTTTTATTAAATTAATTAGGTTTTGTGTATTGGTTGCCTTTTGTTTAAACTAATTTTCTTAGCTTTGATCTAATTTATATGCTTAGGGTTAGGGTCTTAGAATTAATGATTAAATATGGTTATAATTAATAGATTAATTTTAACAATTTTCTTATTTGATTTTTATGTTACATCAAATTATCAAGATGTTCTACACGTGTATTCTTAAATTATCAACTTTAATTTTAATTTATAATATTATCAAGATTATATTAATTTTAGATTTATCAATTGTTTAGTACTTTTTTAAAATAATTATCAATTTAAAATTCAATTTGAAATTATCAATTTAATTTAGTTTTAGAAAGAAATCTTAACCCTTATTTAAGTAAGATAATTATTTACACTTGATAATTTTTTCTTTTATCTTTATTGAATCTATTAAAATATATAATTATTTATATATTTATTTTATAAGTTTTTTCATAAAACCGTGCAACGCACGAGCCTATATCTAGTATATATATAAAATTGAAGCCTTTAAAACTCTCACAATTTTTCACGTCACTATTATTTTCTTTTTCTTTTTATTTTAGATTCTTTTTATTCTAGGTTTTATATCTTCTTATATTTATTAGTGTTACAATAGTTTAGTTTAAGTAAAACTCTATTAGATATATTTTGTTGGCCTATCACATCTGTGGGGCCCTAACTATCAAACATTCATGGCCCACCCCACAGTCGGCCCGAGGCCCGCGCCGAGAATAATATAGAAGCTGAAAATAGAAAGGATGGGCCCAGACCCTCAAAAGGGCCTGTCCGAAGACGCCCAGATCCTCGGCAAACTGACATTAGTAAAGGGAAAAAATCCCTCACCATTAAAAGTGTTCTACCAACATCCTGGCCATCTTAATGACGAAATGATTAACAAATCAGATACCTCAATCACTTCAACTTAAAAAGTCTGCTAATACGACTGAGAACTAACATAAAACCTGCAAAAGCAGATGATGGGACAGTCCTTATGCAGAGAGTTCAAATAACCAACAAGTGGACGGCTAAGATTAACTAAAAGAAGGCTATATAAACAAGAGTATTCCCATTAATTGGAGGGGCTGGCCAGTTTGAGGAAAGAGCGTCCTCGGACCGAGCCAAAGACGAGAAAATTCTCATAAACAGCTAAGACTCTCACCGGTGCTTTATCAAAATCATGGGGGAGACCCTGAAAAATTCTGGTCTTTCGCTAATACTCCTAAGAATTTTAATAGCACCTTCTCATTGCTTTGTTAGTGTCTAGCCTTTTTACCCATGCTCTACAAATTCTATTGTTCTGGGTCCATTACCAAATATGACCTTACAACATCATTATTATTATCTATATATAATATAAAATTGAAGATTAAAAATTAATTATAATTTTTTAAGATATCTCACGTTAGAATTAAAAAAAAAAATGACTCACTTTAGGTTTGAATTTTTTTTTTTTTTAAAAAGGACTCACCAAAAAAAAAAAAAAAAACTTTAGGATTAAGAAAAAAAGAGAGAAACTCCTGGTAGGACTCTCTCTTCTCTGCTTAAAACCCTAACAATTACCATCTCAAAACCCTAAACTCAACTTCATTTTAAAATTAAAAAAATAAGAAGGAGAGAGACTCACGTAAAAAAAAAAAAAAAAAAAAAAAAAAAAAAAAAAAACCGTAGGTTTTGTCTTTTTTATTTGCTTTCATATGTGCCTGAAATTTTCATTCTATCTTATTGTTTTATTATGTTTAGAATTGATTTTCTTCTAAGTATTTGGGTTAATCTCTATATTTTGATAGTATTTTTATGGATTTGGTTTTTGGGTTGAAATTTCTAATAATTATTTTATATTGTATACGGCAGATGAAGCATCTATATTTTTTGGAGAAAAATCAAAACTGCAACCTATGTCTTCCAACCCAAGGTGTGGTAAATTTTTATTTGGTATATTATATATGAATTTTTTGAATTTGAAGGGTTTTGTTTGGTTTTGAAGTAGAATTTGGGGATTCTATAAAATTTGGAAGGTTTAAGTTTTGGGGTTTTTGATATTTGCGTCTTAGTAGGTTGATCTTAATTATTTACCTTATATGTTTTTACTTTATTGAGAATTTTTATTTTGGGTTCATGTGATTTTTTGTTTTCTTAATTAAAGTTTTGATTTTTGGTTGATTAATTATTTGTTTGGATTCAACGTAAAAGATAATGGAATTATGTGTTATAAATTTGATAATATTCCATGTTTTGAATTGTTTATATTGTTATTAATATGACTAAATAAGATTTGTTTTTATTTTTGTAGTTTATATCAATTTTGAGTGTGTGTATATATATAACTTTTGGGAATTTTGCTTTATTAATTTAAGAATTGTAAATTACTTTGTAGGTTTCAGTAACTATGCACCTACAGTGAGACATTGACAATATAAGCATATATATATATATATATATATGGTATTAACATTTTATAAAAATCTTTCTTACAACCCAATAACATTCTACGTTAGACAACACTTCTAAACTATAAAAAAGTATAGAAGTTAAATATTTATTCCCATTGTATTTTATTTAATTATGACAGATTCTTTTTTTTTTTTAAATGCTAACTAGTAAAATGTCTATAATATGCATATTATTAACCCAATTTTCTATTTCTAAATTTCTTAGATTTAATTATATCAATTTTTTTTTTTTAAATTCTTGGTGGGCAAATCGGTCTCTCACTAGTTCTTTTACTTTAACGTGATGTTGGATCCTTTTATTTAACTATCCCATGCATCGCACGGGTTAGTAACGAGTTATATATATATATATATATATAGAACTAAAGTGAACAAAAAGAGATTGTTTGGCATATGTCTTGAGTGCCCTTATATAGACAAAAATGATTCATAGATTGCGTATATCTAACTACTGCCAAAATGTCCGTTACGCAGTTTCCCTCACGATACGACATATCATGAGTAACATGCAATCAGTCAATCGTTACTATTATTATGAAGAGATCTTTATCTTATCAACATATAGATGATACGAGTCGATCCCAAAATCTCTATATGAATTACTTTTTACCCTTTATCATCATTTCGCCATTGCTAGACTGCACTGACCATGATAATTAATAGGAGTTTAATTTGGTTGATTTTATCATAGTGTGCGTACTGATGAAGAGGTCGATTCCATCGTAGTCAAATTATACAGACACTTCTACAAGGATTAAAAGAATTCTGAATGGCATCAGTGTGATTCCGGCCTAATAATTCCTTTACTTAAGTTAGAAAAATGAGCTTCTAATAAGAATAATATGGTGAAAGTCAGGAAAATTTATCTATCATCTTAGAGGATCATGAGTTAAATAATAAGTAGATAGAAGAGTTTGGATCAAATTCAAAGTCTTTAAACTTTGCCATCTATAAATAAGTCAAGAATCAATAGAGAAAAGCCTGAAAAGGATTTAGAAACTAAGAAAAAGCGCTTATTGTTGGAGTAGTTCTAGTGCCACAACCTGTGCCACAAGTTGTGGCACCAGATTTTTTCTTATTGTAGAGATGGTTGCATGCAAAACTTTTGTAGTTAATACAAGGTAGTCGATACCGTAACGATACGTATACCGATATCGAAACATCAACGTTTTGTACCGGTTTAAATACCGACAATACCGACCATATACCGGCCAATTTCGGGCAATACAGGAAAAAAAGCTTTTTTATTTTTTATTTTTTAGTTTTGTAATTTTTGGATTTTTGTAAGGGCAGTGTAAGGACTGTGTTAGAGCACTTCTAGTTTTGGATGAGTAGACTCAAACCCAACTAGCCCAATACAATGAATTTGTATAGAGTGGGCCAAAGAACTAGACATTAGCGCATGGACAGCAGTCAATATGACGTTCATAGCAATAAAATAGAGATGAACTGGGATTGAGATTAAGAAAGTTTGTCCTCGGCACAATCCGAGGAGCTCTGCTCTAATAATTAACGAATAAGAGTGGTTATAGAAATTCTCCAGCCCCTCCTCCCTTTATGGGGGGTTTCTCCTATTATACAGTCCTCTTTCATTGATCTTTGCCTTCTACTTATTGATCATCTAAGCCTATACTTGAGTGTCTATCCTATCAGCCGCCTTTCCAAACCTCCTGTGAGTTGCAGCAACCAAGGCAACACTGTTTAGAGGTCATTTCCTCGCCAGAATGTCAGTTACAGGCATTTAATGTGAAGGTGACAGTTTCTCCTTGAATTGCTCGTCCACTGTGCTTCCATGGCTGATCCATGGTACCTGTCCTTTTCTTTGGGATGCTCTAGGAAGCTGCCCCTGATGGCGTTCCGCCCTTCTCTCCTATGATCTCGGCTGGCCGAGAACAGGAACCTCCTCGGCAATGTCTCTTGGCACTTAGGCTTTCTACTTTCATCCTCGGACGTTTCTACCTCATCGGCGTAGGCCTTGGGCCCAATATAAAGTGGGCTGGGGCTGCTGTATTCTTAGGCCCCATAATAGCCCCTCAAAATCCTGTTGTCCGACTCCTCGGTCGGGGAGGAGGGTTTTGATATCCTTGGACCTATGTCATGGCTTGTCAAGTCTCGTCCTCCTTAAGCGCCAGAGCCCTTTCACCTGCCCAAGGCGCGTTCCTAGCGCTTCGGTATAGGAAGCGCGCCCGCATTAAATTCTGGCGGCTCTGTGCTTCCCACGTTTAACTGTGTGATGATAATCAAACTATGGGGATCTTTTTGACTTTATGGGCAGGAAAACCCACACGGTTACTCTTAACTGGGGGTATAAATACCCATTTGAACTGATTTGCCTCTTTACTTTTGCATTCAAGAGCTCTTACGCACATACTCTGAACTTGGTCAAGCCTCCAATCGATCTTACGTCTCTTTTCAGCATAAAAAGCCTGTTTGAGGAGCTTTTCCTCATTTCTGTAAGTTTTCTTCTCTTTCTGACTCATATTTTCTCCCATCTGAGTTTCTTTTCCTTTTACTCCTCTCTCTTTTTCGCTTTTCCCTGAGTCTTTTGGTCGTTCTTTAGGATGGGTAGGTTTAAGAAGTTAGTTGAGTCTGAGGAGGCGATAGAAAAATTTATCGCCGATTATAGGATACCCAGTAATGTGGGTTTAAGGTACTGTAAAAAAGGGGAGTGGTATATTAGGAGAAAAGAGGGTGAAGTAGTGATTCCCATAATCGTCTTCCTAGAAGGTGGTATGAGAATCCCTCTGGGGCCAGTGATGAGGGACTATCTTAGGCACTTTAGACTAGTTCCTACCCAGTACGCCACCAACGTGTTTAGGATCTTGGGTTGTATGAACGCCTTGAGCGAGAAGATGGGGTTGAGGTTAACCCACCACGATGTAAATTGGTGCTACAACCTCCAGCACCTAAAGGGTAAGTCCTATTACATGAAGACGAGGGAGGATAAGGTTCGGTTCATCCAATGCCTCCCTAAGTCCAGCAAGGGGTTAAATAAGGACTTTCTCATTCTGTCTAGGGAGTGGAGGGGACACCAGGTGGGGTATTTAAAGTAGGAGAAGGTGTGACCTTTTGCGTTATCGCAATCTACATTGTTTGGTTGCTAATACGAATATGCCTTCTTTTTTGCAGATCTGCATGCTTTTGAACAACACTTCCATTTGGTCAACAAGGTAGACTTGGAAACCGTACTCAGTGCGGAGATTTTTATGAACAAAGCAGATAATCAAGTTAGGGTTGCCCACAAGATCCTTAGATACGACTCAATACAGAAATCGTTCTCAGCTCCGAAGTACATGGTCAGAGCCAAAGATCCTCGGCTTCACAGGATTACTGTAGTAGAACATGGGTTCTTGCTTCTTGAAGGATCTCCTATCCCAGAAAGTGTTTCTTCATCAGGCCTTCTTCATCCCATCAGGCTGCGAAGGACGAGGGAGAAGATGCAGAGAGAGAAAAAGAAATTGCTAATTTGGGTCCGTTCGAGGACGAATTTGGTGCATTCGACCAAGTTCTTCTGTCCGAGGATCCCTCCGGTGATTTGGGTGACCCCTACTTAACTGAAGCAGGACTTCTGTCCGCAGGAATTTCTCTTCGAGCCGAGATGGGTTTCAAGAGGCAACCCTAGATCAGCCTATTTAACTTGCTTGAGGGCCAGCTCAGGAAGGATGTGTTAGGGAAGTCTCAATCCCAGCTTCCTCCTCTTCCACCCAAGTTCCAACCGGCTTAAACCAGGTTGTCCTCTGCTCAGTCTAAGCTTCCACTTCCCCTACCTCAGCCAAGTTTGCCACAAAGGTCCGAGTCTACTGATCCCAAAAATAAGAAAGACCCCAAGGAAGGAGACAGAACTCGTTCTTCTCAAGAGGAGGATGAGGCTCGGCGGCTCCCCAAGCAACAAAAAACTGGGCACCAGGGCCAAGGGAAGGAAATGGCCCTACAGAGCGAGCCCCAGGCCTGGCTTCCCGCCCCAATGCTTCACGGGGAGCCCCTAATGGATACTACTTCCCTCAGAGACTTTAGAGGGGGTGAAGGCGCATTCGTGGCCGATGCGTTGGAGAGGTCCCTTTTACTCCCCATCGATATGGCCGAGCTGGGGGACTTGAGGAGGCAGAAGGTTGTCCTTAGTCTCAAGAGGTACCTAGGTATGGTAAGACCTCTGACATTTGTGCCTTCATTAAATTTTGCTCTTCGGTTCCCAACTTACTGTGAGCTTGTTTCAATTCGTTGGCTGTCCAGCTACTTTTAGGTTGGAGGAGAAGGCTAATAACCAGAGCAAGGCCTTGGATTAGGAGCGTGACAAGCGCTTGGATGCCACGCGGACCCTTAAGAACTTCGAGGCTGACCTCAAGAAGGCAAGGGAGGAACTGAAGGAGATGACGAGGGCCAGAGATAGCGCGGTATCCGGCCTAGTTGGCGCTCAAAAACAGGCCGAGGACCAAGCAGGGCGCCTACAGGAGGCTGAGGATCAGCTGCAAATTGTTGATCTGAAGAAGAAGCTGGCTGAGGCAGAGGGGGCCAAAAATGTCGTCGAATGGGCTAGGGACGAGGCCTTAAGGGCTAAAGCAGAAGCTGAGTTCGTAAGGACAGAGGCTGAAAGCTCTAAGGAGCAAGCCGAGGAAAAGGCTTTTACTTTGGGAGTGGCCGAGACTGAGGCCAATCTCAAGGCCCAAGTACCTGGGGTGTGCAGACGCTACTGCTCCCAGACTTGGAATGAAGCCCTCAACCAAGCTGGGGTTAAGGCTTCGTCCGAGCTTAGCAGGGCTGAGAAAGTGTACTACCCCTCTGCCATTCATGAGGTTGCCTTTGCCAACTCTGTAGCTGACACCGCCTCTGAAACGACAAATGAAGGCCAGGCCGGTGCTGCCAAGGATCCAATTTCAACTGATGAGCTTGTCGAGGATACTGAGCATCAAAAGGTGTTAGAGAAAGAAAAAACCAGTAACCAAGAAGCACCCCAGTATGCGATGAAGCCTTCAGCTGACTCTCAGGCTCCTCCTGCCGAAAATGAGCTCTCCAAGGTTACCCCTCCAATCCAGGATCCCAAAGCATCCGATACAACTTCTCAGCAGACCCCCAAGGACAAGCTGTCTATCAAGTTGAAGAAATAGGCCACTTTGACGGGCTATCTTGTTTTGCCGACTTGTGCCTTTATAGTCTTCTTTTCTTTTTCATTTCATTCTATTTTTCATCTTTATGATATTGTAACGAAACCATTTTTTGTAATGGATCTAAGCGTCCGTGTTTATTTCTTCGAATGATGTTGCCCTTTATTTATCACATTTTAACGCTTTGCTCAATACTCGGTTAATTTTAGCGGTGTGCTAGTAATACTTGGATAATTGAAAACGTTGAACCCACGACATAAATTTTTGCTTCGGATTTTAATAGAAAACTGCACGATCTCAGCAATGCAACTTGTTTCCTCTTGAAATGCTTTAAGTGACGCTTATGGGCTTGTTTTCGTTTTACATCTTTATCGAAGTAGGATGGGGCAAGTGATCCGAGGCACCAAACCCCCCTTTAGCTGTGCTTGTAACTTAGGTGAATGCTCACGCTCCATTTTGTTGAAAGTAGCTAGTTTCTCCATAGGTTTGAGTCCGAGGACCATGCAAGACCTTGGTACTGTTTAGCATTTAGTCTCTTGAAGTAACTAGTTTCCCCATAGGTTTGAGTTTGAGGACCATGCAAGACCTTGGTTCTGTCTAGTACTTAAATTCTTCTTGAAGTAGTTAGTTTCCCCATAGATTTGAATCCGAGGACCATGCAAAACCTTAATTCCGTCTAACATTTAGACTTTTCTTGTAGTAACTAGTTTCCCCATAGGTTTGAGTCTGAGGACCATGCAAGACCTTGGTTCTGTCTAGTACTTAGATTCTTCTTGAAGTAACTAGTTTCCCCATAGGTTTGAGTCCGAGGACCATGCAAGATCTTGGTTCTGTCTAGTACTTAGATTCTTCTTGAAGTAACTAGTTTTCCCATAGGTTTGAGTCCGTGGACCATGGAAGACCTTGGTTCTGTCTAGTACTTAGATTCTTCTTGAAGTAACTAGTTTTCCCATAGGTTTGAGTCTGAGGACTATGCAAGACCTTAGTTCTGTCTAGTACTTGGATTCTTCTTGAAATAATTAGTTTCCTCATAAGTTTAAGTCCGAGGACCATGCAATACCTTGGTTCAGTCTAACACTTAGATTTTTCTTGTAGTAACTAGTTTCCCCATAGGTTTGAGTTTGTGGACCATGCAAGACCTTGGTTCTGTCTAGTACTTATATTCTTCTTGAAGTAACTAGTTTTCCCGTAGGTTTGAGTCTGAGGACCATACAAGACTTTGGTTCTGTCTAGTACTTGGATTCTTCTTGAAGTAGTTAGTTTCCCCATAGGTTTAAGTCCAAGGACCATGCAATACCTTGGTTCAGTCTAACACTTAGATTTTTCTTGTAGTAACTAGTTTCCCTATAGGTTTGAGTCCGTGGACCATGCAAGACCTTGGTTCTATCTAGTACTTAGATTCTTCTTGAAGTAACTAGTTTCCCCATAGGTTTGAGTCCGTGGACCATGCAAGACCTTGGTTCTGTCTAGTACTTAAATTCTTCTTGAAGTAGTTAGTTTCCCCATAAGTTTGAGTCCGAGGACCATGTAATACCTTGGTTCAATCTAACACTTAAATTTTTCTTGTAAAAACTAGTTTCCCCATAGGTTTGAGTCCATAGACCATGCAAGACCTTGGTTCTGTTTAGTACTTAAATTCTTCTTGAAGTAGTTAGTTTTCCCATAGGTTTAAGTCCGAAGACCATGCAATACCTTAGTTCAGTCTAACACTTAAATTTTTCTTGTAGTAACTAGTTTTCCCATAAGTTTGAGTCCGAGGACCATGCAAGACTTTGGTTCTGTCTAGTACTTCATCATTATTGCTTGGTGTGAAGGGACTTGTCTGCAGTGGTGGAAAGCTTGCCCCTAGAGTGATAATGGCCTTGAGCTTGCTTTACCGAGAAGGGATCCTTCCACAAACTGGGCCCTTGGCCTAACACTGACCTGGACATGGGCGGCCTGGCCTTCCACCTCCATGTATGACAGTAGTCCCATCGCGCCACTTTTTTACCACTTCTAATTACGAGGCGTCTTTTGGCTATTCGAGTTGCGTGCCTGACATTTCGATACGTGAGGCACGCCCTCATTAATATCTTTGTGGATTAACGCAAATCCAACGGCTGGTGGTTTCTTTGGAAATTGGGCGGGGTTAATATCGCTTGTAATTCTTCCTTTGAATTCCGTGCGGATTAATTTCCACCAGCTTTCGCCTTCTATATAAGGCGCTTTAGGGGAATCATTCTCTCACATTTTACAAATCCTTAAGTTCAATAGGAACTTTAAGTTCTCCACTTTCTAGGCATTTCCAAGGACCTTACCAAGATTGTGATCAAGGCCTAGGGAAATGGGATAGCCTTGGATAAAGGCAAGGGCAAGGAAGCCAAGCCCCCTTCAAGAACCAAGAATGCCACCCTGATCCTGGACGACGCAGTGGAGGCAAAGGAAGTAGAGGCCCAAGACATTCCTACCTTTCAGCTGAGCAAGAAAGAAAACCCTCCTTCTTCAGCCAAGAGCCGAAGCGAGCGTAGATTGCATTAGACTTTCAGCGTGACAAAGTTTGGGTCTCACCTTGACAGTAGGGCATCTTCCAGTTAGGAGGAAGGTTCGTGAGAAATATAACATTTTTTTCCAGTACGCGGATTTGCCTGCCCTTCAAGCTGGTAGTGATTCGTATCCGGTTTACTTGCCAATGGAGGTTTGTAAGATTGCGAAACGATTGATGCCCCAATGTTGCCGTCTCCAATGCTTAATTATCATGAAACTGGTAGAGAATCAAGGGAACATCTTGGGATGGGGCCATCAGGCGCTTCCGCTTCTTCTCCTTTCTCATCGCCGATTCCATCCATACTGGCTCAATTGCTATTGGTAGTCTTAAAACAAGCCTGCCTCGGCCTCTCTTTTTATAGTTAGCTTTAGAACAAACCTGCCTAAGCCTCTGTTTTTATGGTTAGCTTTAGAACAAGTTTGCTTAAGCCATTTGGTGTATAATGTACTTTTCCTTTATTTAATAAAGAAGTGGCTGCACTTTTTACTTACTTTACTTTCTAAATCTTTCGTTTCTTTACGATAATTGTTTCATGAGTCAGTGTGTTGTCGTTTTTCCCTCCAATGGGACTTGGAGTTGGTGTTGTTGATGGTAACAAAAAATTGTCACCCCAACTTTAACAAAACTGATGGTAGCATTCGGCTGCTAACTTTAAATGAGCTAAAAACGTGGGAATAATCAGGAACATAACCATGTGCTCTATGCCGCAGGCTGCACAATCATCAAAGAATGTTGCCAGTGCACGTTGATTTTCCTGAAGCAGGAGGTCCGAGGACCCAGCCCGATTAAGGTTCTGTTTAACCGCAACAAAAGACTCTAGGATATCAATATATTCCTTCCAAACTACCAGACCCATGAGAACCAGCCCCTTGGTAGGGGTATGGGGCATATACTTGATGTTAGGAGCCCCCAGAACTTTCCCTCACTTAGTAATCCTCCTTGCGTAGTCAGTACTTCGAAGTGTATATTTGAGTGGAGGCTGAGTTACGACAACAACTACGTGTACGTTCTTGGAAATAAAGGAGAAGCTTCCGTTTGGCATGCATCGCTGCCATAATGACCCTCTTCAGGGACCCTTGCTGATGGGAGCTCGATCCTACCATGATTGACCATTGCACTCACTAACGCACAAGTTCTTCTCACAGAAGGCTCCAATTGTAGGAACTGAGTTTGAGCACTTCTGGTTTTGGATGAGTGGACTCAAATCCAACTAGCCCAATACAATGAATTTGTAAAGAGTGGGCCAAAGAAATAGACTTTAGCACACGGACAACAGTCAATATGGCTTTCATAGCAATCAAATAGTGATGAACTGGGATTGAGATTAAGAAAGTTTGTCCTCGAGACAATCCGAGGAGTTTTGCTCTAATAATTAACGAATAAGAGTAGTTACAGGAATTCTCCAGTCCCCCCTTTCTTTATGGGGGGTTTCTCCTATCATATAGTCCTCTTTCATTGATCTCCACCTTCCATTTGTTGATCATTCAAGCCTATACCTGAGTGCCTGTCCCATCGGCCGCCTTTCTAAACCTCCTGTGAGTTGCAGAAACCAAGGCAGCATTGTTTAGAAGTCATTTCCTCATTAATGCAGCCAAAATGTCAGTTGCGAGCATTTAATGTGGAGGTGACAGTTTCTCCTTGAATTGCTCCTCCACCATGCTCCCATGGCTGATCCATGGTACCTGTCTTTTTCCTTGGAATGCTCTGGGAGGTTACCCCTGATGGCGTACCTCCCTTCCCTCCTATGATCTCGGCTGGCCGAGGACAGGAACCTTTTCGACCATGTCTCTTGGCACTTGGGCCCTCTACTTTCATCATCAGACGTTTCTACCTCCTCGGCGGGGGCCTTGGGCCCTATATAAAGTGGGCTGGGGCTGCCGAATTCTTAGGCCCTACAGGTAGAATTGTAACTTATTTGCATTAACTTATTAGTATTATTTGTTTTCTTAATATGCAATAAATAATTAAGCTTTCTATTTTTTATATTGTGTTTTTTTTTTCTTTTAATTGATACTAAAGTCTAAAACCATGAATAATTTTTTTTGAATTAAGATAATGTTTTATAGTAAATTTTTATATTTAGTACCTGTTTGGATTGCGCGTTGCGCGTCCACGTTTCCTCCCTGTCCGCGTTTTCCTTTTTTTTTTTTTTTTTTTTTTTTTTTTTGGGCCGCATTGTCTGACTTTGAGAGACAAAAAACACTGTGCGTGAACAGTGCGTGCACTGTTCACGCACTGTTCATCTGCTGTTCACGCAATAAAAAATATTAAAAATGAGTCCCACAGTATTATTTACCTATTTAAAAATTATTTTGCTACAGTATTGCTACAGTGTTTTCAGTTTTCAGTTTTCAGTTTCAGCAACAATAAGCTCAATCCAAACGGACCCTTATTATAATATATATATACACACACGCACACATACATATATATACACATATATTTATAAATATAAAAAATAACGATAAACCCGAAACGGTACACTAGTATTAACCGGTACCGAAATATATCGTTCTACTGGTTAAACCGATACAGCCTCTAGTACGAGATTAACTCCCTTAAGCTAACATCACTCTTTACAAGGTACATGACCCTAGGCTAGGAAAATACCATTTTTCTATAGCTTTTTCACTTATCTGAATCTCTCATTATACAATCCACAGCTTCTATCCAATACAACCTTAAACACTATGAATTGACAAAATCCCCAAAATATGTCATAATTAATCTCCAAACAGTACAACCATAAAAAAAAATTAAAAAAAAAAAATTCATCACTCAAACCATCATAAGTTCCTCCAAACACATCCTTGAAGACATTTCTAAGGCACACGATTGACAAAACCCGAATGTGTCGGGTTGACATGATCGAGGCGGTGAAGGCACAACTCCCTCACTTGGAATAGGGTAAAGGCTCATGGATTATCAAAGGAGGAAGGAGCAATAACGTTTCCTGTGAAGTAACGTCCATCCTCAATGGTAATTTGCCATCAAATTCTTTAAGTGAGGTAATGCATGCAACTGAGGCATGTAAGTTTCTAGCCCTTTTAGTTTTCTACATAATTTATTTATAACATGCTGTGCTTTGATGATATGGCTGAATTATGATTGAACGTCTGCCTAAAATTGAGATTACAACATGATGAAATATGACATGGTATGATTTTATTTGATAAGCACACATGAATGGTATGATGATTTTGTGATTATGAAAATAATCTTTAACATGAACCCAACAATATGATGAACAAGATTTATGTTTATGATTGTTAAAATGTATTTGTAATATGTTCATTGTAGGATGATGGTATGATATGGAATCTTTGTTTGAATATGTGTAACATAATATAGCTAGCTATTAAACCTTAGTAGATAGTCTTTCAGGTCAAGTGAAATGGTTGCCTAATACTTTTCCATTTCATAACTAATTAAGCCTTCAAATTTAGATTTCAAGTTAGACTAGTTAACTATCTATGTAACTTTTGTTTCTTATATTGCAACTAAGAAATTTGGCAATGCCACTTTTCATTAGAGTGTGACTAGGGCCAAAATTCATGTAATTTTTTATTTTAATTTCTTTTTTGAAAGATAACATAATTTCAAATTTCAAACGAATAAAGATATATTTTTATGATTTTCTTAATTTTTACTATTTATTTAAATTAAATTATGACTCCATATGTAAAACCTTCTATTTAAGGGATAAAACATGATCAATTGAGTAATCATTTTAAGAATTTGCATTTGACCCTTTGCCATTGGGTCATGGTTCTCACAAGTGATGGGAAAAGCCTTACATAGAATCTCATTTTAAGCTTCTTGCACATGCAAGAGGGTCTTACGCGTTGAGTGTATTTTTTAATACATCAAAGGTTTCCAATTGAGGCAGCTTGAACATCTGCCAATAATAAAAAGAACGGAATGGATTCAATGTGATACCAACCTAGCTAGTAGCTTTGATACTTAAAAAATTAGGAAAAAAAAAGAAAAATTAGGAAAAAAAAAGGCTTCTGACAAGAATTATGCTATGGAAATCATGAGGGTTTTCATACTTGTTCTCCAATTTAAAGGCTTGTTTAGAGGACATTTCCATTGCTTTCATCCACCATATAACATGTGATCGTAATGGGTGCATAATGAATGTTGAAACTATCCCTATTATAGGTTAGAATCGTTAGATGTTCGACATATTGCTAGTTATATATACTTTTGAATATATATGTTCTATCATATTTTGAGTGTTTCATCTTATGGTTTTTTAAATTACAGTCTCCTGACATGTTCTTTTATTTATTTTTTTCTTTTAAAATTACTGAAGTTAAAAATTAAAAATTAAAAAAATAAAAATTTCTTAACACCTGACATACTACAACAATAGAATATGAAGTGAACACAAAAAATCAGACAAGATTTTTTGCTTGGATATTTGTCTGTGTTGCTTGGATATTTGGATGCTTTATAATTTGTATGATCACATCAAGTAGCTTCCTAAGGTAGGTGACAAATCTCAATCAACTTTTTTATGGCAAGTACCTAACTGTTGAACTTTTTTTTGAGAATCAACTGTTGAACTGAACCTCTTGTTTTTGTTTTGTTTTTCTGTTTTTGTATTTGTTCTTTTGTAATTAAACCATAGTTTGATGCGGCGGCAGTCTATTCAAATCCATGTCAGTAATTTCGCTTAAGAAAAGTTTAAAAATAAAATAAAGTTGTTATGAGGTACAGGTGAAATCCTATTTTTACACTCAGATTTAATTTGGGTAGCTTGGGTGAAAGGTATTTTTCAAGAGATTAGAGTTTTTAGATTGTATCAAATCGTAATTGCTCAAATATAAAATAGATGGAAAATTTTTTTGGCTCTAAACTGATTTAAACCTATCTTACTGAAACATTACGCGAAGAGATACTATCATTGTTTTTAGCATAAATAATTGGCAGTTTATGCACCCTTATTAAAAGTTAGGGCCTACTTATTCAAAAGTCGTACTACATGATAGCATGTGACATAACTAGCTCAGATGTTAATTAGATTTGTACAGTTTCTTTTTTTTTTTTTTGAGAAACTGATTTATATAGTTTCTTGAACAATAATGGTGGGTGAAAATATTTTACTCCTCATGTAAAATCTAGAATGAATTGAGCGTATCTAATATTAACAAGGACTACAGCTATTTAGCACAAAAAAAAAAAGGCCCATTGCTATAGGTCGCTGGGATCCCTTGGCTTTGGTGGGGAAATTATAGTCCACTAATGTCTTCGCCTAAAAGCTTGAAAACACCCATCGAAAAAAGAAAAAAAAAATCTTGAAAACTATTCCTTTCCTTACTCATTACTCAAACTGTACTTCATTAATCAAAGTTTTCGTATAGAAGTAAAAGTCAATTGGGATCTCGTCAAAAAGTTTATGTCATCAGTAATTGCACGTGCTTCCCTTTAATTAATAATGCTTTTGAGTACGAAAACCAATCAGGGCGTCTTTACTAAAACAAAAAGTTTGGTAACAAAAAAAAAAAAAAAATACACCATTTTTATCACAACTCTTGTATGGGTAACAATGATTGAAGAATAAAAAATGACAAATTTATATAAAAGTAATAAATAATGCTATATAAGAAAGTTGCCGCAGAAATTATAAATTTATTTGTGGTGCGCTGTTACTAAAAAGAAAAAGACAAAGGAAGAGGGAGCATCGAAGAGAGGGAAATAGGAATGCAATAAACTGGTTGAGCTCCGAAAGGTGGAGTCAGCCCCGTGAACCCTAAGACATGAATGGGTCAAACATCTAACTATGAGCCTTAAACAATTCAACCGGGTTATTAGCCGGTGCTTATCAGTTAAAAAAATCTGTTAAAGTCCCTTCGGATTTAGGCAGTTTGTCAACACCATAGTTGTTTTTCTCTTGCATTTTGTCTTGATTTCTGTCCACAGATTGGGAGTAATAAAACATCTGTACTAGATAATCACAGAATGGACATCCCTCTTTACTGCATCAATACTTTACTGGGTACAAAATGCCAATTGATAGGGAATAATAATGAGATTCAGATCTTGTAATGTGAATGTTATTAATACTTTTAATATGCCTGAAATTCCAACACCAACATGTTCCTTTGTAGCCAGAATCATTTCTGTATAACATTCTACATTTGGTTTCAATAGTATTTCCAAATCTGCTTCACCAATTGTAAGAACATAACATGATTGTATATTCACCAAAAATAATGAAGAATATTATTGCATTTCAGATCCATATTCTTGTCAAATAAGTGTAAACAACTGTCACCAAGTTTTGCCTAAATTAGCAAACTCTATTGTTAAAGTCTATTACTATTAAATAATTGACTTAGGTTCGAATTACATCTATATAAAAAATGAAGCATCTTAAATTTGACATATTTGTCTAATAATAAGAAGCAATCATTAAGGAGTTGGTGTTATAAATTTCAAATTCTGTTGTATCTAAAAATTTAAAATAAAAAACAAAAGATTGAGGTTCAGTTTTGGGGAACCTAGGCTAAGCTAGCACAAGACACTAAACTTATCACAGAGACAACAATGGCATGTGGAACAAAGGACTCTCCCGAAATATTGAAATCACAATCACAATGGCAATAGAATTTTGGGGTGTTAGCTAGGGATGAGCTCAACTTAGTAACATCCACAAAATTATCATAGAAGCAGATGCCAAATCAGCAATGGATATTCTCAATTGAGCTAGTAACCCAAATGATATATCTCATCCATATAGTGCTCTATTGATTTCAGGTAATTAATTTTCAGACTTTTTGGCAAAGTTAAGAAATAGTTAGGGTCTGTTTGAGATTCGTTTATTTTACTGAAACTGAAAACTTTTTGTTAAAAGTACGATAGGTAAATGTAAAAGTTGACTGAAATAGTACAATAAAACCTATAAATAATATCAAAAAATGCAGTAAAACTCATAAATAATAGAAAAAATAAACTTAATAATAAAATAAGTTGACAAAATTAATCATGTCAAACGGATAATTAATATAAAACCTTTGGTTTGTATTGTGGCCCTATTTGCATTGATTTAAGCTAATTGACACATTTGGGGTGTTTCGTAACTAAGTATTGTACCTCTTAATTAATGCGTTGAATGAATTTTCAATTAAAAAGAAAAAGAAAAAGAAAAAGAAAAAGAAAAAGACATATAAACGAGATTATTCAACCTGTCTTTAGCTCGTGGACAAATAGGAAGACTTTTTAGTACTGATGGTAAGAATTTTTATCCAAGATAGGTCATATTCATTGAATTTGTCAGTCTTAACTCTTAATGCACAGTAAAAAGTATGTATCTATTGCAGCCATAATGAAAATTCCTTTTCAGCACAAATAAAAACAAGGGTCATGCATTTCTTGTGTTGGGTTGTACGATCATCATCCGTTTGACCCAAGTTTGTTCTGATTAGAAGTACTTGTTTTCTTGGTTTAATTAATAGAATAAAAGTCTAATTTTAGCTTATTTCGTTTCTATTCAAAATTTTCAGGCTTTATTTTTGTCAATCAAGCACTTTAAAACTTTAAAACTCAAATTGCATATGTTTCAACTGTAAATTATTTTTAAAAAATTTATTTATTTTTGTATTTATAGTTACAATCCTGAAAATGAGTTATAAAAAAAAAAAAAACATTTTTCTATTGTTTGGCGTGTACAAAATATAATTAATATTTCCTATAATTTTGTTTGATTAAAAAATTAAATTAATTATTTATTAACAACTTAATTTTTAGGACAGAACAAAATCCAAATAGGAATTTTTTTTTTCTCTTTTTGGGGTCATTAGCCTCAAATTAGAGAACAAGCACCACATTCATAATTTGTGCAAAAAATTAAGTAAAAAAAAAATCAGTTTAAGTAAAAATAATAATTTGAACGGAAAAAGAAAATCAATGGTCAATCAATACTCGTCAATAGCCGATAAACAATTAATCTGTGGCGAGAAAAATAGTGTGTGGCGAGAGAGAGAGAATCTAAAAATTGAATACGTTTTCCACTCTATTGTACTTGTTTTCCATTAGCAACATAAAATGTTTTCTATTGAACTACATTTTGCATTGTAACAATGTCTAGAAAATGCAAATAATAAAAAATCAATTTTCACTTAAACAAACACAACATTAATTTTGTTTCAAACATGAGCTATGTTGAACTTCAATCTTTCTTCTTCCTTTTTTAAATGAAATTTCATGGTCACATTGGACTACATACATATTCACAAATGTACAATCTTCTTTCCTTAAATAAAGTAAATATTATGAATAATATTTTCCATGATCATTTAACTCCTTGATCATAGTTAAGATTATAATATTCAAATATTTGATTAGATAGATTAATTTTTATTTATGAATTTATTAGAATTAAATTCACTGACCATGTATTTGAAGCAAAACATATATAATTTTTTTTACCACAAAATAGATTATTTGTATTATAAAGTAAAATATAGTGTGATAGTGATGGAAGAGGCAGAGTCAAAGATAATGTAGTGGTGGACCGGTGGTGCTTGTGTGGGCAATGGTAGTGATGTCGGTGGTGTCAGAATAGTGATTATAGTTGATACAATTGTGTTGGAAGGCAGCACAAAGGAATGGAAGGCGTGAGTGTACAAAAGAACGATAGAAAACATTTTTTTGCCTCTGAAAATGAAAAATGTTTTCTACCTTTTGGCTTGTTTTTGTATTGATCATAAAAGATCTTTTATGTTAGACTTTTCATTTTCCATGGTACCAAACAACAGAAAAGGTTTTCCGCTCATTTAAGTAGGGCATAAGCTATATAATCTGAGAGAATTGAATTGGCTAATTGCTATTAGAAGCATTATCTGGAAGGGTGAATCCCATCCACTTATGTTGCTTAAACAACAGACTATTTTTCTATATTTAAAAAAAAAAATTAAATAACCTATTTTATATATATGTATATATATAATTACACATAAATATCTTAAATTAGGGCTCTCTCATTTGCATAATAGAATACAAACGCGTTTGTTAACATATATATATATATATACACACACACACAAACACAACAAAATCTCACAATGTTTTCATAACAACCTTGTTTTGAGTTATGGTAAATTCAGATATAATCCTATTTTATTTTATTTTGACTTTTAGTAGGCTTAGCTTATTGTGAAAATGTTATGAGATTTTGTTGTGATTATTTTACAGCTCCCTTTCTCAAAAAAAAAAAAAAAAAAAAAAAAAACTGTTTATGAGCACTATGTTGCCTCATGGGCCAGGCTTAGAATTGCGATCTGAATCATAAGGCGGATGAGAGGCAACAAACTGAGCTTCACAATAATGAAGTCCAAGGCATGATTGGCTGAGGACCCAAGCTACACAATTACTTGGGCCAGGCCCCGAATTTTCTTTCTGCTAGCTTCGGTATTATTGATTTTATTATTCTTTTAAATGTTATTTCAAAATTAAAAGTTTAGGTTATAATTTTTTTTCTTTGTGTTTACTTCTAAGATATGAATATTTAAGCTTGTGAAATTCACTCCATAATCATCCTAAATTAACTTTTGTGTGTAGGTCTGGATTGGAATCCACATCCCTTATTCAAGGTTAATTTTATTGTCAAAAGACGAAAGGATAGCGGAATCTTTAGTTTAATCCAATTCCCGTTGGCCAATCAGACCTCCATTCTAATTGGCGCCATTGGCAAATCTAAGAAGTCATCCGCAATGATAATTGGCCAAGTTTCATAATTCTATCTTCTTCCCCCGTTGCCCCAATCTTATCTGGATTTTTTTTTTCCTTATTCCCCTTACATTGAGCAAAAATATAATTCACCCAACTGGTGCAATTTGAATGAAAATTGAACTTTCCAAAAGAAGATATAGAACAAGGGGAGCTCTTCTCATTTCAATGAACAAATTGCCTACAAACTTATTCCAACCGTAAATCCCCGAATTGAAGAAATCTTCCTTTTGCATGTTAAGAATCAATAACACCTTCCACATGCACCAGTCAACACGATCATTCAAGTTTCATCTTTCTCCGAAGCATTGGAATGTTGAATGCAAGCATTTTGGTGCAAAGGGATCGTTACACAATAAAGGATGACATAAACAATTCATGTGAGAGGGCGTCCGCATTTATGCTACTCCCGAAATATACTATAACTTTCCATCTATTGAAGTAGCATGTTATTATGTATAACATAACTGATCAAAGTGAAACTCCATGAGCAGTGTTGTACTTGTAGTGGCATTTTGATACAGGCGAAATTGAAGATTTATTTAGAAACAATTATCACAACAGGATCATCTAATTTATTTTTGGTTCAACTTCAACCCCAACACCCAAATAAACAAAAATAAAATCAAACCTTTCCTCTCCTGCTACGCCCGACAAATCTAGCAGGACTAAACACAGTAAGATCCACAATGGTAGCGCGCCCATCCAACACAAGCTCAGCCATTGCAGCCCCAGTGGCAGGACCATTCAAAATACCCCAACAACTATGCCCAGTTGCCACATAACAACCTCGAATCCCCGGAACCTCCCCTATCACAGGCACACTATCATCAGTACAAGGCAAGAAACACGCTTGCTCCGCCTTCACTTCCGCCTCTCCTTCTCCCAATTGACTCGACACAGTCCTAGCCACCCTCTTAAGCACATCAATCGCCTCCGGGTTCCCCACTATTTGCTCTGGATCATCCGGTACCTCTTCCTCCGCAGACATCCCACACAAGTACACCTCCCCTAACAACCCAAATCATATCATATATTAAAGTCAAAGCAGAATCAGAATACCAAGTGAACATAATAATTAGCAAGAAAACTGAGATAACTACTCACATACATCTCAGCATGAATGTTTATTTTTTTGGATAAGTAACCATCTCATCACGAATGTTTTCTATTATAACCTAGTCAAAACATCAAAAAGTAATTTCTTGGAAGCAATAAAAGTATTTTCAATATCAAAATAGTGAAAATAGTCAATACCTGTGGGACGAGGGTACACTTCAGGGTCCAAGGGTTTTCCTCCTTGAGATGGATGGTAAGTTAGGAAAAGCGCATGTGGGGTTATAGCATCAGGGTTTTTAGGCTCCAAAACAATGCTATGAGCTTTCAAACCGTGCACTCTAAATATCGATGACAATAGCTCCAATTTACAAGTCCAAGGTCCAAGCGACAAAACAACCGCATCCGACTCAATAACTCGGCCACCTTCGAGCGCCACCGATTTGACTCGGCCTTCCTCCACCTCCACGCTCTCCAATTTCCCAATCACCACCTCCGCACCGTAATTCTCAACCGCTTTCGAAATCAGGGTCCGAGTGAATAACTGGGGGTGAACTTGGGCCGTGGTATCAGGGTTCCCAATGGTTCTGGGGCTCCGAACCGGCCCATCAACCCAATTAGGCACAGTGGAGGGTTTGGAACCGGAGGCGGAGGGAGTGGCTTGGGACTCGGTTTCGGTGATGGAGAGGCTGAGAGTGGTGAGAGGTCTGTAGCCGTAGGATTGGGGGCCGTCGAGTTCTTGGGCTAGTGAACGGTGGAGATTGAAGCTGGCGCGGGCGAGAGAAGAGAGGGCCCCACTGTCGCACCAGTCGAGAGCGAGAAACCCACCGGCTTTTCCGGAAGCGGCGCATGCCACGTCGGATTTCTCGACGAGCGTCACGGCGGCGCCTCTCTTCGCTAAAAAGTAAGCCGTGCAGACCCCGATGACTCCGCCGCCGCAGACCACCACGCGCTTTGGATGCTCCTCCATGGTCGATGATGGTGATGAGGAGCACCGGATCGATGTAATGGGGAAGGTTCTAGCGTTTCGGGTTCGTCGGAGAAATGGAGAGATTGATAAGAAAGGTACAACAGAAACCGTCATATCTATTTTGCCACTATGTTTTCTGAAAGTACTAACAGCAGCGTGACACGTGGGTTAAAATTGGGCTCTTAGCCCAGTAGAATATAAGATTGAGATATATGGGCTTGTTAAGTATACGATCCAAAAGTTTTGTGTTTTCTTTGCCAATAATTATAAAGGCCTTCTTTGATGAAAAAAGGTAATTCAAAATCAACTTGGGTCAGAGAAAAACTCCTAAATCGAGCTGGGCTTCAACCTTGGCTAGACTGGACACAAAGAGAAAAAAGAAACTCGGCTTGGAGTAGTTAAGTTTCTTATTTTTGATGGACATTTGTTTTCTAGTCAACTGCTGGGCTGGGCTGGGGTCATAGTGGCGAGGGTGGGGGAAGAAAAATTAACTCAGTCTGGCCTAAGAAAGAAATTAAAATAAATTAGATCAATTTCAAAAAAAAAAAAAAGGATCATTTTTTTCCTCAACCTTGCCTAAAGGAATTAAGACATAAACTTACAAAGTTACAATTTCTTTACCCCCTTTTCTCTAAATAATTTATACTATAATTTTATTTTATTTTTACTTAATGAGATTTCTTCGTGCATTTATTCTTGATAAACTTCTTTCATATTATAACTAATGAAATGTTAATTAACAAAAAAGAAATTAAGAAAAAAAAAGACATTATTTTTTTATTATCAGAATTGATAATAAAAAATTGAAAATAGGATCCTAAATACTTTACGTAATAATTTATTCTTTTTCAAAAAAATTGTGTAAAGAAATTATGAGGATAATTACATAATAGACTTAGTATTTTTTTAATATTATTTTTAGATTAAATTTGAATTTTTAGGCACAAAGATGCAATCCATGATGTAGTAACAATTACACAACTTATTGAGATGACAAATTGTGAGTGATAAACAATCACTTTCACATAGATTCATCATTAATAAAACTTTTATTTTTCGCCACTTACAATTTATCACTTCAACAAGTTGTAAAAAGAGTTTTTGAACAAGTCGTGTCATTATACTTATGTATGTGGGTCAATTTTTAATTTTGCCCCCAAAAATCAAATCCTAATTTGGCTACTAGTTGAGCTCCCCTATCATATAGCTTTTGTAATCTAGCGGTATCTTTTTTATGACGGTTTTTTTCCTTCTTTTTTTGTTTTTTTTTTTTTTAATAATTAAATTTAACTTGGTATTCAAGTGAGTGGTTTTTTATTTTTCAAAGTATACCATGTAATATCAAACGTGTGTATATGCACCAATTATAGATCTTACCTCCTAAAGTTATATCCTGACTTCGTCATTGGTTAGGCTCCCCTATCATATATTATGCCATTGTAATCTAGTAGTATCTTTTTCACAAGGCATGCTTTTTTATTTTTTTTTTGGTATACAATATAAAACACCCTGAACTTTTTTTTTTCTTGAACCTATTATAATTGGTTTCTCTAATTTAATGCAACTTTTCTCATTAAAAAAGAAAAGTAAGAATGAAATATTGGTAAATTACAATTTGAATCTTATAGTTTAGGGGTAGTTTAAAAAGTTTCAATTAAACTATGAAGAATAAGATTGTTACAAATTAAACTTTACAATTTTAGTAGTTTAACATAAAATTTTAAAAAAAATTAGATCATATTAGTTTTATGTTCTACATTCTTATCCTATAGTATTCGTTCTATGATGATTACTCCTTATCATTAAGTGAAGATACCAATTGATTTTTGGTGTAAGCAATGTTTGAACTCAAGATTTCTTATTCAATGACAAGAGACGTTATAAGTTTAGTTAATTGAAACTTAGTATTGTATTATTTATTTTATTTTAAAGGATTTGAGTTTTATCGGAGGTAGAAAAGTGATTTGTGAAGTGGAAGAAAGAAACTCTTGATTGCCTGATATGTTGCTAAGAATTACTGTTCCAAAGTTAAGTCAACAACATGAAGTTGGAGAGAGGCCAAATGCTCTATTGATCGTTAACTTAACGTATGATGGTAAAACATATTCTGATGTCTTAATCACTTGGAGTTGGAATCATTGAAAATCATGCCTAGCGGAAATGGGGAATTAGTGGGGAATGACCTGTCCATGAAGTTATTATCTTTTCTTATATACATATATTTATATACAATCTGTCAGTCATTACATGCAAATTTATCTCTCTTTTTTGGGCTTTTGGAATCTCAACTTGCAGAGCTTTTGTTTCTATATGCTATTGGTGTCACAAGGGGTTTTAGCCATTTAGATAAATGTCGTCATTTGCAAGAACCTGGAGAACTCTGTGCGCACTTGGGCGACAAAACCTGCCTAGCCAAGTAGCCTCGCCACCAAAATTGTGGTAGGTGAATTATTACTTTGGCCACAGAGCACTTAAAAAAAATGAGGAAATACTATTAAAACAAAAAAAAAAAAAAATTCTCCATAGTGCTAAGCAGTTAAGCAATGAAAGTCTAATGTATTTTTTTTATCTAACATGTATTCTCATCATCAGTCTCCCTTCTCCAAGTAGCAATGATGTTGAGAGGCTTGGACACTTTAGTTTTTCCTTCTTGAGCAAGACAATTTTTTTTATGTAAACTTTAATTGCTTTATTTTTTAGAAGAAATCAAGTGGGAGTTTTCTTTATTATATCTTAGATTTGGTTTTTTTGATCCCCTATTATTACAATTTTGTTTTAATAGGTGCTAATGAGTTGTAAAAAAAGGGGAATTCTCTTTCCTTTAACAACCCTCTCATACATTGAACTTGAAACCTTTTTTTCAATATAGAAGTTGCAAGAGGTACCATTTCAAAAAAAGAAAAAGAAAAGAATGAGATGCTAATTTTATTAGAAAGATTATATATATATGTATGTATGTATGTGTGTGTATATTGTTACTTTTTTTGCTGAAAGATAATATTGTTCCTAAAACTGTGTACTCTAATTCGTATGATAAAAGAGATACAAGAGCAGAAAAATACATTGATTAACTCAGTCAAATTTGTTGGAGGCTGAAATGCCAAATCAGTTTTCAATTATATTGTCAGTTGTCACACTTGCTTCCACATTAAGAACATAGAACAATAAAAAACATAATGCCCAACTCATAAATCACTAACAACTCCCAACATGTGTATGTTTTATAATAATAAAAGATTGGATCAAATGGGAAGTATTATACATTAAATATATATAAAGTTTTATACCATAGGAGTATTTATTATAGAAAACAAGGAAGTCATATCTGTTTAGCATTCCATAAGATAAAATCAAGATGAGTCTGTTTGGTATTGCACTAACTTGAAAAAAAAATAATAAACCTATTATACATTTGAATTTTATTAAAAAGGAGGTCAAAGTGATAGCGTAGTGGTAATATTGTAATATCATCTTTTGTGATACTCCATACCGTGGTTTGAAACTCACCTTTTCCTTCCTCTCCCCCATTATCTATTGAGTAAAGCTACAATCACAAATTATTTTACAACATTTTTACAAACTATTGATGTGACAAATTCTTATTAGTTCTAATATGGACTCACCACTAATATCACATTTATGTTTACCAATAATTATTGAAAAATTACTAAAGCCACATCAGCAGTTTATAAAAATATTGTAAATTAGTTTATGTCTATAACATTACTCTTATCTATTTATCAAAAAATAATTTTTAAAAAGTATGGTATGTTTTGGGACCAAGGTAAATGGACAAAGAAAAAAGAAAAGAGAGTAGAGGAGAATATATTCAGAATATACTCAAATTTAGTAAATTTTTATTACATTCCCTTCCCCTCCTCCTAATCTCCTTCCATCCAAACATAGGGTTATAACTAAATTTGAAATTTGAATTTATTTTTTTGTTTTTTAACTTTTTTTTAATGGAAATTTGAACTTTAACATTAAGTTTTGCACTATTAATTCCAACTTTTGATGGAAATAATGCTTTCTTTTTTTTTCAAATGATCGTCAATGTCTACCTATTTTGGAGAGATAATAATAATAATAATAATAATAAAACAACGTTAGCCATTAATTGAATTGACTGGATTTTTTTTTTTTTTTTGCTAAATAAAAAAAAAAAAAAAAAAGGTTTTCAATGTAAACTTACTGATCTTGCGCTACATGATGACAATAAGTAATACTACGTATACTACCGGAACCTTGATAGAGTTATCATTGTGATTCATGGGTACGATACATTTGTTGAAGTGTCACTATTCAAACCGCTTAACTTCTGCCAAGCATCATATGAAGCGATACGAGAATTCTTACTATCAAGCCACATACTTCGGTGGTTAATAGATTGAGTTTAAGGGTCCGTTTGGTTCCCGTAAAATATTTTCCGGAAAATACATATTTTCCGGAAATGCTATTTTCTGAAAAAGGAAAATATTTTTAAGTGTTTGGTTGTATTATGAAAATTGGTGTGGAAAATATTTTCATGTGTTTGGTTCAATTAGGAAAATGCTATTTTCCTACAACAAATTCCGGCAGCAAATTCCGGCCACAACAACACAACAACACCAACAACAACAAATTCCGGCAACCACAACAACAACAACAACAACAACAACAACAATAATCAGTTCATCAAAAAAAAAAAAAAAAAAAAAAAAAAACAACGACAGCAATCAAACTTTAAAAAAAAAAAAAAAAAAAAAAAAAAACAAAGCTGAGAGATCGAGGAAGAGGAAGCGATCGACGGCGCGGCGCGGCGACGACGATCGACGATCGACGATCAACGGCGAGGCGCAGTGCGAAGAGCGCTGGGTTCTGGGTTCGACGGCTTCTGGGTTCGCTGGTGGGAGATCGAAGGCGAGTCGCGATATCGAAGGCTAGATCGCGAGATCGAGCGGAGGTGATCGAAGGCGATCGCCGGCGCGGTGCTCGGGGTTCGCCGGCGCGGTGATCGAAGGCGCGGTGCTCGGAGTTCGCCGGCGACATCTCCGGCGTGTCTGGGCTCGCTGGGTTCAGGTGCTGGTGCTCTCTTTCTCTCTTTCCCTCTCCCTGTCTTCATGCTCTCTCTTTCTCTCCATTTTCCAGAACTCATTTGAAGTGAAAATGATTCCGTAAATCATTTTCACCCTTGACCGTGAGTCAACTGAAAATGATTTCCGGAAAATTGCTTTTTCCGGCGCAACCAAACACCCGAAAATAGAGAAAACCATTTCCGGAAATGAATTTCACCCGAAACAAACGTAGCCTAAGTATGAAAAATTGAAAATACAACACACTTTTATTATGTCAACTTCTTTCCAAGCCACTCGTTGCGGTAGTTAATCGATTGTGTTCAAGTATGAAAATACAACACACTTTTATTATGTCATCTTCTTTCATTTGCCGAATCTAAAACTCTTATCAATTTTGTTTTGAACCAAGGATGCTTCAAATCACATATCACTATAATTTACCAAACATTTTACATGTTGTACTGGAAAAGTCGACCTCTAAAATTCTACGACAATATCAAACGAACCGATAAGAAGAGAAGACAATGTTCGTTACAGTTAATTTGTTAGTACAACATTGGTTTTGGACCTTTATCTGCAAAATGCAAATTTCTGGACTCTTTATAAAAGCTACCTGCAATCCAAAAGCAGAGAGGGTATTAAGGTAGAATCAAAATAATAATAACTTTTCAATATCAATATCATATATCTAATCCAATAAGCATAAAAGTTTCATCCAAAACATTTTGGAAGGAAAAAAGAAATCTATATTAATTGACTACTTTCATCAGGTCCCTACATTCTTAAATTTAAAATTGAAATCTGATCGAGCGGTTCAATCAATTTATTCATTAAGGGTCATCATCTTATCGTTATATATTGCCCAACAAACTGAAGATTATTCATACAGATTTTCTATACGTATGTGACAGACTGCCAGTAGGTTTTAGATAATATAATAAAGATAACAAACTTATTGAGAAAGTTGAATGTGATATATAAGTTTCGTATTCTAATTCTATTCTTGTGAACCAAGTTGGTACGATTACTTGCCTGAGTTAAGTTTGGTAACAGAGAGAATGGAAGACTTCATATTCCATTTCCCCATCTCTTGCTGGGGTCATAAAAAGAAAATAAAAGATTGGAAGGCGGGCTTTCATGGTAGTGGACCCAACCCGAATTTATTATCTCCAATTTTGGACCAAGTCAAGAAGAGTACCATCATTCAAATATGATAAAGATTACAATCACCATCATATAATAAAGTCTCTTATTTTTTATTTTCACTTTCGTTGCCAAGAGTCTTATAATTCAATGAATTGATATATTTTATTATTTTCATCGAAAATATCTCGGATTTTAATCCCTCTTTCCCGTTGTACCTATCCAACTATCATATATATATATATATATATATAGCATTTAATAAATTAAACTAGATACAGAAAATTATACACTTGGGCAAAAAGATCTTAACAGTTAATAGTCATTATCAATGAAATGAAATGAAAAAAATTAAGGTCAAAAAAAAAAAAAAAAAAAAAACATAAAAGTATCCTAATGATTACAAAGGCCCGAAGGTCACAAAGGCACAAACGAACAAAAAAGAACCACCTTAAAAAAATGATTATAGTCCCTCCATTCCAAGAGAACAAAAATTGAATATAAAAAATGGGAAGTAACTATCAGGTATCAACTCTGTGCCTATCCATTCACACTCAGCGCACGCCCCACACGACCGAACCTACCATCGAGTAACTGAACGTTGAAATCATTACGTAGTTAGGTACTATTAGGCGGCTTCCTTAACTTGCTTTGGTTTTCAAGAAAAAAATCTATAGAGGTAAGAAAATATGGAAGAAAAAGTGGTATTTATTAACAACCTTGACGATCAATTAAAGTATTAGACCATGCTAGTCACGTTTGTATCTATTTTTAAGATAAAAATTTGGAATTTTGGCTGCAAATTAAGATTGGTTTGCAAATTGCAATCATGAAATGTTGCTCGCTGACTAGAAATATATGAAAAGCATTATCAGCCATTACAATAATTCTTAATGTGTGACTAAAATCATTTGCCCATGTTACTATTTTAGCCAAACTGAAAAACCATGAGAATGGATATATCTAAACGAACTACCACATTCATTAGAATATTCGGATAAGACTCTGGCCTATCTGATTTATGATATTAACTACTTTGAATGGACTTTTTTGGAGTATCTTGCAGCTTGAGTCAAGAAACTTGCAGAATTGGCCTAATTAAGCTCCTCTCAGACAGTTGGGGACAATGACCTCTGACCTAATCACAGGTTAGTCGAGAAGATGACATGGGGTTCAACCCCTTTGTCAAAGTTTATATCGTTGGGTGGCCAACGGTTACCTGAAAATCAAAAACTCATAACAGGTTTTGAGAAAGCCCTTTCTCACTATAAACTATAAAGCCTAAAGGAATTTTGTAGTTAATGTATAAGCTAGCTAAGTACTTAAACCATACCAAACATGCGTCTATTGGTCGTCTTCTCATCCACTGACTATGACATACAAATATAATAGATTATTTGCACCACAGTAATAAGAAATCATTGAAAAATATTACTTAGAAATGTCTGCCTAACCAATTCATTTGAATTCTTCTTTATTCAATTAATTCCCTTACTATTTAATTTTATTATTTTCTAACAACTTTTATTTTTCTATCAAAATTTACAATAGCAATAGGATTCAACCATAAGTACTCCAGCCAATGTTAACGTAAAGAAGGACACAAAATAAAAGAGAGTTTTTCTAGTATATAGCCTACACCTTAGAAAACCCTTTGTTAGAACATAAGCTTTTTTTTTTTTTTCCTCCTCTATGGCTAGACTAGAAAACTTTAACTTTGGTTTCCTTCCAAACTAATTCTATCAGCCAAAAGCTTTGTAGCTGAATTGACACCTCCTCATACACAAAGTGCTTAGGGGTTTTGGAGGGAAAATGTTTGAGCTGTGGGTTAGCAGTATGTTATAATTATCTCTCAAAAAAAAAAAAAAATCTATCAAGAAGTTATTATTGACACTTTTTTATAAGTGACTGTTGCCAAATAACATTGCTTCATAAAACCGTTCACAAATGAATTCCTAAGAGCACTTACATATTAACCGGCCATTAGGCTATTCTAACTAAAATTGCCTATCCAACGCCAAAAAAAAAAAAAAAAAAAAATGCTCACATTAAATTAGTCAACAAATAGGCAAAATGCATTTGAGTTACTGTCCTTATCCATTTTTGTCTAACTCTGTCGCTTAGCAATTTTTTTTAATTCAATTTTATCCATGTCTCTTTCTCTCATGTATTAAAATGTATGGTACTCTCTATGTGAGCATAATTTTCAAATCCAGACCGTTTAATAAACCATTAAAGATAGAGGTTCAAGGTTTTGAAGATTGGACCGAAATTGAACCATAATGACGTCACAATTAATTTAAGAATTTTTTTAAAGATAAATAAATACGTTAATTAGTAAAAGTAGAAAAATTGACTAAAATAGCTGTAAGGACTCAAAATGCAATGGGCCCTGAACAATAAAATCTGTAGAGAAGTGGGTACACGGACTTGGCATCACCGAAGTGGACAACGATTAATTTGGTATTTTTGATAGATAATAGATGACCAGAAATTAATAAGAATCCCCTCAAATAAAATTGGTCAGGTGTTTTTTGTAGGGAATGATCACCATTTTGGCTGTGTAACTAAAGTGCCTGTTGGTTCCCAGACTAGGACGAGGATCCCCCTTTTTCCCCCCCTTTTTTGGGGCGGGAGTCCTCTTGGTTATATAGTGTTCCTCTAGTTAATCTCAGTCGTCCATTTGTTGCTTATTCGGTCACTTTAGATGAGGGATTGTCCCATCATCTGTTTTTGTAGACTTTACGTGAGTTCTCAGCCATCTTTGCAGGCTTTTCTATTAGTTGGAGTAATCGAGGCAACTGGGTTCGTTGGTCGCATCATCATTAAAGTGGTCAGAATGTTGGTGGGATATTTTCGGTGGATGTGGGATATTTCCCATTTTAGTGATGTCGGTGCGCTGAGGACAGGTCATCCTCGGCGCGGCCTTTCGGATGTTCTGGGTTCTTTCCCATTGTCCTCGGCCTTAGCACTATCCTCGGCGCGGGCCTTGGGCCGCATGTGATGGGCCAGCGCGGTTAATGTAATAGGGCCCCACAATAGCCCCTCAAAATTCTGCTGCACGTCCCCTTGGGCGGGGAGGAGGATTTTGACTACCTCGGCATGTTTTCTCGGCCTGTTGGGTTTTTCCGTACCGTCAATGTTATCACTACTTCAGCCGTTTTTGCAGTTTTCTTTTCGCACGTAGGGTCGCCTGGGAAGGGATAGGCTTGCGTCGTTCGTGCTATATCACTCGATTTCTCACGGTTTTTGCCCCTGAGGGGGCTCGTTTACTTGGCACCTAAAAAGGGAATTGGCTTTGCCTCAGTTTTTAGCTCATGGCCCGTATAAGAGCCTTGGTTTCGACCAACGTTTGCATGGCTTCATAATGACTGATTCCCATAGAGGTTTGGACCCGTTGTTCGTATACGACCTTGATTTTTCTTGGCGTTTAGTTTTTACGGGGAGATTTTCTTCCTGCTGACCTGAGGTTTTTGACCATGCAATGCTTTAAGCTTTATTTAGCGCCCGGTTTTCTCATTTTATGCTCGGTTTTCCCTGAGGCTTGGGTCCGAGGACCATGCAATGCCTTGGTTTTGCTTAACGTTTAGCTTTCGTGATGACATGTTCTTCTTGCTGGAAGTGTCGAGTTTCTCGATCTCATTTAGCTATCTGAAGTATTTGGTTTCACCTTGAGGCTTGGGTTCGAGGACCATGCGAGGCCTTGGTTCTGTCCAGTACCTAGTTTTCTCATTTTAATAATCATCTGAAGTATCTGGTTTCACCTTGAGGCTTGGGTTCGAGGACCATGCGAGGCCTTGGTTCTGTCCAGTACCTAGTTTTCTCATTTTAATAATCATCTGAAGTATCTGGTTTCACCTTGAGGCTTGGGTCCGAGGACCATGCAAGGCCTTGGTTCTGTCCAGTACCTAGTTTTCTCATTTTTTGATCATCTGAAGTATCTGGTTTCACCTTGAGGCTTGGGTCCGAGGACCATGCAAGGCCTTGGTTCTGTCCAGTACCTAGTTTTCTCATTTTTTGATCATCTGAAGTATCTGGTTTCACCTTGAGGCTTGGGTCCGAGGACCATGCAAAGCCTTGGTTCTGTCCAGTACCTAGTTTTCTCATTTTTTGATCATCTGAAGTATCTGGTTTCACCTCGAGGCTTGGGTCCGAGGACCATGCAAGGCCTTGGTTCTGTCCAGTACCTAGTTTTCTCATTTTTTGATCATCTGAAGTATCTGGTTTCACCTCGAGGCTTGGGTCCGAGGACCATGCAAGGCCTTGGTTCTGTCCAGTACCTAGTTTTCTCATTTTTTGATCATCTGAAGTATTTGGTTTCACCTCGAGGCTTGGGTCCGAGGACCATGCAAGGCCTTGGTTCTGTCCAGTACCTAGTTTTCTCATTTTTTGATCATCTGAAGTATCTGGTTTCACCTTGAGGCTTGGGTCCGAGGACCATGCAAGGCCTTGGTTGTGTCCAGTACCTAGTTTTCTCATTTTTTGAGTTTATTTTAGCTATTTATCCGGAGCCGTTTGGTTCTTTATTGCTATAGTTTACAATAAGCCATAGATCATTACACTTTTCAAGCAGAAATAATAATAAATACAAGTTGGGGTTGGTGAAGGATGAGACCCTGCCGTGTTCTGCCTCTTCGTTTTGATGGAACCCTTCTGATTACGAGGCGTCTCTTGGGTTGTCCAGGTAACGCGCGCTGACGCTTCGGTGCCTTCTCATTTAATGGGGCGCCTCTTCATTAATGCTAGCCATGGATCTACGCGGATCTAACGGCTGTTAGGCGCTTTGGAATTTGGGGCGGAATAAAGGTCTCCGGGAATCGCTCCCTGGTATTTATTGTGGATTTGGCCCTCATTAATGTCCCACCCTCTATAAAAGGCGCTCCTAGGGCATCCTTCCCCTTCACACCTGATAATCGTTCGTTCTAAATTTCTCCTAAAAACACACCGTCAAGACACAATCACCTGAGCCTCCTCGAATGAGTTGGCCCTGAAAAAGGGGACTCCTAAGAATGCACAGCCCCTGTCACGAGCCGAGGACGTCACCCCAACCCTTGGCGCCACGCCGGGGTGGGTGTAGTGGAGGTCCGAAGATTCTCCTTCTTTTCAACCTAACCGGAGACAGAGCCCTTCTCACCACCAGGAGGAGTATCCGGAGAGAACGTAACCTCCCCCTCTTGGGTCTGGGTTCTTGACCCCCCAAGCCGGCTGCCTGGAGGGCGGGAGGGGAGCCAGGCGGAACCTAAAAGCGGACTCGTCCTGTGCCTCGGCCTCTTCCGCCTTAAAGGTTGCCTTTCTTCCTTTTAATCCTTCTTCTCTCTTCTCTTTCCTCTTCTCTTGCTTCACTTCTTTTCCATCTTCTGATCTTCAGCCAACTTTGCTTTCTACTTATCTGTTCTTCATCTCTTCTTCCGCTTCTTTTTCTTTCTTTTCTTTTGCTCCCCAACCCGCCTTGCTTTCTACCCTTCGCTCCCCTGCCGGCTTTACCGAGCGTCTGCCTTTGTAGCTAGCTTTTAGAACAAGCCCCCGGGGTTTTGCTTGTAAAAGATGTAATTTTTCTTCAAGTATGAATAAAAGAAGTAGATTTATTTTGTATTATTTATTTCCTTGTTTTCTTTTTATATTTTCGTTTATGGTAGTTATATATCTTCGAATGAATATCGCTACTACAGACCGTATTAGTTTTGACTGATGATTTTTCATTTATACTAACCACTGCACTTGCTAGCGCACAACTCCGCCCCACGGTGGGCGCCAATTGTAAGGACTCAAAATGCAATGGGCCCTGAACAATAAAATCTGTAGAGAAGTGGGTACACGGACTTGGCATCACCGAAGTGGACAACGATTAATTTGGTATTTTTGATAGATAATAGATGACCAGAAATTAATAGGAATCCCCTCAAATAAAATTGGTCAGGTGTTTTTTGTAGGGAATGATCACCATTTTGGCTGTGTAACTAAAGTGCCTGTTGGTTCCCAGACTAGGACGAGGATCCCCCTTTTTCCCCCCCTTTTTTGGGGCGGGGGTCCTCTTGGTTATATAGTGTTCCTCTAGTTAATCTCAGTCGTCCATTTGTTGCTTATTCGGTCACTTTAGATGAGGGATTGTCCCATCATCTGTTTTTGTAGACTTTACGTGAGTTCTCAGCCATCTTTGCAGGCTTTTCTATTAGTTGGAGTAATCGAGGCAACTGGATTCGTTGGTCGCATCATCATTAAAGTGGTCAGAATGTTGGTGGGATATTTTCGGTGGATGTGGGATATTTCCCATTTTAGTGATGTCGGTGCGCCGAGGACAGGTCATCCTCGGCGCGGCCTTTCGGATGTTCTGGGTTCTTTCCCATTGTCCTCGGCCTCAGCACTATCCTCGGCGCGGGCCTTGGGCCGCATGTGATGGGCCAGCGCGGTTAATGTAATAGGGCCCCACAATAGCCAAAATAAATATTGACATTTATCTTTCAAGTGTATTTTTTATATCATAACTTTCATAAGAAAAATAAGAAATACTAAATTATAAGCAAAAATAAATTAAATATTAAGTTTCTTAATCAAGGTGAACATAATGGAAATTCTTTTAATTTAGGGAAGAAATAAAATATATATATTCATACACATACTTACGTAACATTTTTGTGCAAGCCTATATTTAAATTAATCTTAAGTTATGCCCAACAGCCCAAGTCCATTTTTTTACTACCCAAGTCCATTTAAATGGTCAACTATTTATTAAATTAAAAAAAAAAATCGAAAAATCCAAAAGAGTGGCAGCCTTGCCCATTAAAAAATTAGTTAAATAATAAATACTAATAAAAGTAGGGATAGCAATTTTGCCTCACCCTCCCTTGACTCACCCCTCCCTGCTTCACCCCACGCGGGTTTTCCTTGCCCCACAAAGGTAATTGGATTGAGATGAGGCAAGATTTTAGTCCCGCATCACGGGGCGGGGTGAGGATGGGTTTAGACTTTTTAGATCCAATTCGCCTCTCCCCGCGTTAATAAAGGTTAAATTATAAATTTGTCATACCCTAAAACCCTATTATTTAAACACATTAGCTTATTTTATTCTACCCAACAAGGCTTTCTGCCTTTTTTTTTTTTTTTTTTAGCAAGGTTGGAAATAAGTTACCAATTTTAAAATCTTCTTTTGTCTTTATTATAAACATATTTATATATTATTGAATCATTGATTTTGTATTATGAGATTTTTGTTTTTGTTGTGATATTGTCTTATTAAATACTTTAATAATATTATTCAATTTTTGCTGAAAATTAGTTTGATTTGATGGGATAAATTTATTTGTAATTTTAAGTATATTTTTATTAACGAAACGGATTTTATTAAAAACAAGTGTAGAAATTGTGGGCAAATTAACAAGAAGTAGAGTTTTATGGGGTGGGATGAGGCTTCACAAGGCCCCAATAGGCGAGGATAGGGCAAGAAAATTTTCTCTGTCATGGGGCGGGGTGAGGACAGGGTAAGGCAAAACCATATGGGGCGGGGTGAGGACAAGGTAAGACAAAACTATATGGGACGGGGATGAAGACTCCATCCTTCGGACCTGCCTTGCCCATTGCCATCCCTAAATACAAAGCCCAAGTGAATGGTTAATAGCCAAGCATTTACTGACTTGATAGAAAAAATAAAATGTTTGTCTTCATCATCGGCAAACGGTCAAAGAATAGCAGACTTTAGAAAGAGCAAAAATGCAGAAATGACAAAAATGCAAAAAAATAATTTAAAATAAAATTTAAAAAAAATAAAGAAAAAGAAAGAAAGAAAGAGAAATGGAGATGCAAGCTCAAGGTTTGACAGCATCTCACCGTGGTTGAGAAGCTTCAACAATGCCTATAAGTATCCAAAAAAAAAAATCTAACTTGAAGTTGAACCTCTAAGAACTATCCACAGTTCTTTAAACTAGCAAGTTCAATAGCGGTTCATGCGGTTCGCTGCTTTTTCTACGTATGTTGGTTTTGGAAGCTAAAAGAACCGTTTTAATGAATGGTTCTCGGTTAACCCAGTCGGACCGTTCGGTCTAGTCCAAGTTTCAAAACCATGTACGTGAGTAGCCATTACAAGAAGCAGGAATGGAGGCATTCTTTGACTTAGGGTGGGCAATGAGTACCCCTCCCCACAAATTTTTTTTTTTTTAAATATTAGTAAATATATAAGTACTAATTTTAGTGATTTTGTTATATAAAATTACACTTTACCCCCTCCTTAACAATATCATTTATTCTTTTATGAGTAATTTTTACAACATTTTTATAAACTGTTTAGATATCAAATTCTTATTAGTTTGCATCTAAGCCTATCACTTACACCACTTTTCTACTTACCAATAATTACTCACTACATCAACAATGTAAAGGAAAAAAAATTAATTCTAGCATTTTTCTCCTTTTAAAGACCATAAAAAAATTTATAGATCTAAAATCTAAAATAAAATATACAAAATTACCAATAATGAATTTAAAAAAAAAATTTAAACTCAATCAACTAATTTTATCCAAAACAAACAACTTAGTTCTTTAAAAAAATTTAAACAAAATAGTTTTGTTCTTACCGCTAGCAGACGCACACATTAAAAACTAAAAAATAAAAACCTCAACAGTTAAGCAATTAGAGGCCGAAACCATCATACACAGCTAGCAACGAAGCTACCCTTAACTCCAAGTCCTGCCTCCATATATTCCTGACAAAAAGGTGCACGTCAAAGACGGTGTTCAGGTTCACACATTAGCGCCAAGCTCAAATTTGGTTTTTATGAGTTTTTTGGGCTGAATTTTGTTGTATGAGTTGATCTTTGTTTGCTGATTGATGGTGTAAGATATGCGTTGATAAGTTATTGAAGATTAGAGAAGATGAGATCAGTGTTGATCTGTGTAATTGTTGGATCTACAACAAGAAGGGAGCAAAGTAAAATTTTGCACGGAGAAACAGCAAGAAACAGTAAAAGAAAATAAGAAAATGATAAAAAAAAAAAAAATTGTGAAAGAAGCAAAATATTTTTAAGAGTGCTGCCAGGAATACTACATTACTACATAAACCCTATAAAATGATCTGTCACCAATCACAAAAAAAATAAGTTAAATATTTATTTATTTAAATTGTTAAAGTGGCATCAATCATATTTTTGACACATTAGTTTGTAAGTTTTTGCAATGATTTTTGCATTTTCTAATTTTTAAATGCCAATGTGGTATTGCTAACATGGATTTATTCGGTCAGCTAAGCACTAATGTGAGTCTTTTTAAATTTATTAAATAAGATTTTTATTATAATTAAATGACACATATACAATCTATTAGCCAAATCAACATTTTTTAGTTACATGATAATAACTTTTTTTTTAAGAGAGTTTCAACTTATAGCGTTCGCTTCTGATAATTACTCTTTATTATCAGACCAAGATATTAATTAGTTTTTGGTGTAGCGGGAATTAAACCACAGATCTCTTATTCAATTATTCATCATAATAGTAACTTAGTAAGGATGAAATTGGGATTAAAGTGAAAAATGAAAAACAGTTCAAAGACTAAATTGAAAAATACCCATAAGTATAGAGACACAAATTAAATTTTTGTCTATTAATTTTCATAAATTACACACAAAGCAGAGCAACCTCCTTCCAAATAATTCACATAAGAGTGAAAGTTTGTATTGGCACTGTGAGGAGTGGAATAGTCACCTCTCAGATCTAAAGCTCAAGAAGCAATTGGGCCACAAGAAAGAATTGGGTCTAACCTATGTTTTGAAAGGAAAGCTCAGTGGATAATGAACCACGAAAGGAGAATAGCTGGATCATCCCAAGTGTCTCGGAAAAAATGAGAGATACAAAAGATTAGTTCCCGTGGAGATGGTAAAGTGCCACCTTACCCGAGGTATGGTGCGCGGGTGATCCATATGTGATTTCCAATAGATTCCTAAAACCCTGGGAAGGTTCTGGAACATGTAAGAAGGATGAAGATCTTTACCTCCGCATTAGTGATGAGGTTCTTACTTCACCTCTGTTACATTAAATGCAAGTGACTCTGAGGCTCTAGCAAGTAATAAGACAATTGTAGTGATAAGAGTAAGGATTGAAGCTATAAAAAAGGGAGGAGAGGTAAAGGACGGGGGATCAAAAAAAAAAAGAAAAAGGAAACATAAAGAAGAAAAATCAGCGAGAAAGAGAGGGAGAGAGTAGAGATAATACCGCGGGAACATAAGAGTTATCTATTGTAATGTTTAAATTGAGATTGTAATATCTGAGTGGCGAGAAATCAATTGCTTGAGTTTCCCATTATAGAGTATTTTTCCCTTTTTATTATTTATATGCTTGCTGTTTGAAAACTTTGAGTTTGAATCGGTGAATAACTCCACGGGGGCTAGTTTTTACGTCCCCACCGGCACTATAAGAGAAATTAAATAATTAGTTTTTTTAGAACTATACCATTTGTCATAACGTCTACAATCTATTGAAATGATCAATTATGAGTAATGAATAGTCAATTTCATATGATCCTATCACTCGTAATCGATTACATTAAAGTTCAAATAAAAGTTGTCTCGCTAAAACATTAAAAGCAATAAAGGGTGAAAGGAGTAGTTGGGTGGGCAATTTCGAAGTCCCTCTCTCTGTGCTATCAAACAATGGGCTCTCATCTCATGTCCTCAACTTTGGTGGTAGTCAGTTGAAGATCGCAGTTTCTAATTAAAAAATGATTCATAATCTTCCTTTATATTATAAACTAACATGAACTGTATACTTTTTAGAGTTATACAATATATAATACCACTAATATGGGTCACGTCTCACCTAACATATTAAAAACCTTAATTATAAAAAAATAAAAAGATGGAATAAAGTCAAGAACTGCTATAACTTGTGTGGCTATTATTCTAAGATATCATATTTTCATGTTGGTGTGCTTTTTTTAATGCGTTCAAATTAAACATATAGAGATTCTTGCGATACGATTGCAACCTCTCTAACAGACCGGTGACATCTAATTACAGAAAAAACTAGTAGTATAGTTGCATCGTATGGGGGGAAAAAATGTCACTGGTTGTAAAAAATAGGGTAAGAGTTTTGTGATTAAATAAAAAAAAAAATTTCAATTTTTGTTATCAATAAGTTTAGACTCAATATTTTTTACAAAATTTTTTATAATTATTGACGTAATTTTATTATGAATGATATATAATAAAAATAATATTTGTGATAAATCTTGTAAAATTATATTTACCACATTCTAAATTTATAATACTTTTTTAAAAATTGTAAAAAAAATATTAATTCTAGCATTATTTTGAATATTCTTCTTTTATTTGTTGTAAAAAAAAAAAAAAATTTAGCGTGTAAAATAGAATGACAATTAGCAAGAAAAAGGGCTAATATTACACCTGAAAATTGCTATAATACATGTAGTCATGCACCATTAGAATCTTTTACCAAAAAAAAAAAAAAAAAATCTTGCGATGAGATTCTAAAAAAGAAAAGAAAAGAAAAGAAAAGAAAAAACAAGGGCACGAGGGAATGGAAAGAAACAAAGAAACAGTTCAAAGTGGTACCATCCATGGGAATGGGATCATACGGTTTTATGAGACCGCGGGAATCATGGGATGTGTGAAGGTATCATCCTACCATCATCCGCTTAACAAATCCCCAAGCTAACCTAAAAGAGATGCTGTCTTTTTCGGGAAACTCAAAACAAATATTTCTTTATTCTACGCCGTATATAAAAATCCAAATTATAATAAACAAAACCAACAAATATAAAAAGACAGAAAAGAGTAATGCGTTATAGCTGGCAAGACCCATGACGTGGCTTTCCTTAGCCCTTATCTTATTGACGGTTCAAAAGGAGACAGCAACAGACTCCTTTGAAAGACCCCCCCTTAAATTAAGATATAATATATATATATTTTTAAAGAGATTTATTAATTTCATTTGTAAATTAAATAGACAAAATTTTGAAACTCTTTTCATATTTTTTTTTTTAAAATTTACAAAATCAATGTGTTTAAGACACCTTTTGTAGTAATAATTTGGTTCAATAATCATACCTGTGAAAATTGGGGTGTTTGAATTTTAAATTCTATAATTTTAGCTGTCTTTTTATTTATATTTTTCATTAAGTGTCGCATAAACTTGTTACGTTTGTTTAGTTCATTTAATAAAATAATGTCACATAAAAAAATATGGATAGAGGGCTTGTTGATGCAAATGAAATAGAACTTTAGATGTGTAAAATTAAAATTCTAAAACTTTAAAGGATGTTTGGTTAGCCAAAAAAAAGTGTAATATTCTCTATTCATTTTTCAATATTTGTGAAACCCACTACTAAAAAACTAGTTTGGTTTTAACATTTATACTTAGTTTTTATTTTCAGTATCCTAAAAGTTAGATTTGAATACAAAAATAAAAATAACTTTTTAGCATTTTTGTTTTTTAAGAATACAAATATAGCGGCATATTCGTAAATATTGTAAAATACAAAGTTACTTTGTTTGAGTGATATGATTGTGTGTAAGTGATAAAAGTTATTTTTTTTAAAGAAAACAATAACCAAACCCGATATGAAATATTTTATGCTCAAATTATGTATTCAAAACAATTTATCAAACACTAACAAATATTTCATAAGTGTTTTTTTTTGTTTTATTCAAATTCAAGATTTGAATATAAAATACAGAAAATAAAAGGTAGATACATCACTTTTTGAAACGAAACAGGTCCATAAGTTCATGATTAAAAATTCAAACAACTTCCGATGTGTAGTTTTCAATTTAGTATAATAATTAAGATACAATATTGCCCACAAGAAAAATAATAAAAATTTTGTGGAGGTTAAGCAGTGACGTTTGAAATTCCACGTAAAAGGAAGAGTTGTGGGTCCATGTTCAACAACCTGGTGGCGTGACGGAAAACCGAGAAAACGGATATGGGGACTAGTTGTCTGAGGTTGAACAGTCTATTCTATTACCGGTACCTACGTGGCAGCTGTTAGCATTTAGTTTTATTTTTTTTTGAATCAGTGTGGTCTGAACAACTGTCGTCCTTGTCCGTTTTAAAACCACGGTGCCCGCCCTCTAGGCCCGCCTTTGGAACTCGTTTTCCACGTGCAAAATGTCTTATGCGAATAATTTAGGAGAGAGAAAGTTGGATTGGACCTGTATTAAATTCTGGACCTCAACTTGGACGGTTGAGCTTCCCTCATGGTTTTTACGCCATTTCATTTTCAACTACTCCTTTAAAAAAAAACATTTCACTGCTAAAAGTGGAAAATATGAAAATGATAGAATTTTGGGGAAATTGAAAATTACAACTCTGAAATTTAGGGTGATTAAATTTTACATTTTAAAATTTGAGATGTTTAGATTTTACATCTTAACGTTTTAGAACTTAGATTTTACCCTTAAAGTTTACGGTGGTTTGGATTTCTCATTTTCAAATTCTGAAACTTTAAAGTGTAAAATTTAAATATTTCAAAATTTTAGAAAACAAAATCCAAATACTTATAAAATATAGGGGTCAAAATTCAAATTTTAAAACGTTAGTGTGTAAAATCCAAATATCACCAAGCTTCAAAGAGTAAAATCCAAATTCTAAAACTTCAGTGTGTAAAAATAAAATCCAATTACTCCCAAATTTTAGGGATGTAATTTGCAATTCATCCTAGAATTTTCTTTAAAGTACACTAATAAATATGTATTTATTTCTCTTATAATGATGGGTCTTATTGTGATTTTATTTAATAGGACTCACTATTATATTAGAAGAGTGAGTTTGTATTTATTGTATTTTTTTTTTTTTTTGACTGAGAAGGTAGAATTGTATTCTTGAAATAATCTAAAATTGGAAAATATGAAAATTATAAAATTTTCTTATAGTATACTAATAAATATTTATTTATTCTTATTACAATAATGGGTCTTATTGTGATTTTATTTAATAAGACTCACTATTATATTAGAATATAACAGTGAGTCTTCTTACAATAATGGGTCTTATTTAATAAGTTCGTATTTATTGTATTCTTAAAATAATCTATAATTACTTACCTATTCTTTTATATGATATCGACTAAAAGGTGAAAGTATTTTATAATTAGGAAAATGCTAATGAGTGCCCTTAGGGTAAGGGCACTGGTTAATAATCCATTTGAAGAAATTTTTTATGAGAAATGAAAAAAAAATAATTAATATTTTGATAGTTTTTTTTATTTCCTATAAAAGTAGTATTAAAACTTTCTTAAAATGAATTATTAATGAGTGCCCTAAGAACACTCATTAGCATAACCCAATTAATTATGTTCACATGTGAAATGAATTTTAATTCTAGGTCAATTATGGAATTTCATTTTTTTTGTTTTTGGTGACAGAGATGATGGAATTTCTTACTAACGTGAAATTTACCACTTTACCAGATTAGTAATAATATTATATTGAACATGTGAATGTTTATGGCTACAAAATGTCATGTCAGGTGTCACTTGTTGGTGGAACCTGCAAAGTAAGCGAACATTGGCCACATTTTTGACCAAAATAATCATCACATCATTTCAAAACAAATGCATGTTGTGAGTTCGAATCGAACCCATGAGGCATTGACTCATCGGGTACAATAACTATTTACGGTGTCGGTATGGGTTAAACACTTAAACCGCAACCTCTTAATTAAGATGTTCATTCAAGTGAATGATAAATACTCAAGATGTTGGTTCTAGTTGACGATAACCACATAAGGTGTCGGTTTTATATATGGATTTTAGGAGACTAATGTTAATATTATGGATTTAGGGGAACAATATATAAGTCATATAGACTTGGAAGACCATTTTTTATCCTGTGGATTTAAGAGACTAATGTTGATTGTATGGATTTAGGAGGCTATGTTGATCCTATGGATTTGTCAGAGTAGGCTATGAGATGTGGAGTGGAAATTTACTTTTAATGAATGTCTACTGTGATTTTTTTAAACGTGTTTGTTGTTAAAATTTTCCTTTATTTTCTTTTATGTTCTTTGTCAATCCATAATATTATTGTGAGAATTGCAACCCAATGAAACCGCTCTTTTTCATAAGTTTCTCCCCCTAAGAAGTAAAAAGAAGATATTATCAGGATTAAAAAAAAAATAATAATAATAATTAAAGATGACGATTCAACTATAAATATTATTTTACCCCTAGTCTAAGAGAATTATAATGAAGCCTTCACCACACTATCATACAATTAAGATAAACATCAAAATAGAAAAATGACACAACAAATACTCTCCACACGTGAAATGTTTGCACATTTAAAACATACTCTTCACACGTGAAATGTTTGCACATTTAATTTTTTTTTGTTCATGCTTTGATTTCCAAAGCAAAAAAGTTTAATTCCATTCTTACATGTGGGTCTCAAATTGTTTTATGCCCACATATTTATGAAAAAGAAATCATAAATATAATACAAGTGGCAGATGTAGGAAACAATTATTGAAATAAAAGACCCATGTTATTAATAGTGCATGGATGGTTATATCCTTCAATGTTTAGTCCAATTTGTTAAAAAATAATGGACCGACCGTGTGAATAGTTAACATAATCTAACAGTTTGTACGTTGTACTGTAGTATCGGGCAATACTCTATTGAATTACAAATGTGAGGAAACCTCCTCGACTGTTCACCGTCACGTGAGCCAGATTTTAAATCACCAACCATATAATATAATGATAATGATAATGATAATAATAATATTATTATTATTATTATAATTTTCACCAGCCGCGAATTACTTTAATGCTCTTGGATTTCCTCTGAGAAAGGCTGACTATTGAGGGTTATTGTGTAAATTCGAGATTGGTCCATGCCGCTCCAGAGGTTGCAAGTCGCACGTGTGTCTCCCTGCGCGAGACTTGAGCACGTGATAAAGTCTACTTTGCACATTCTGCCCTGTTTGAACTTTGAATGTAAAAACTAAAAAACGGGCTGCCCCAGGAACAAAAGAAGTGGTACAGGTGCACAGCTGTCCCCACGTAACGGTTACAAAGCTGAAAGTGTGATTCTCCCTTGTGAAGGCAAATCACCCTTTTGGCTTTTGCTTTGTAATTGTAACACTATTTCACTCTTTTTGTTTATTTATTTTTGTTTATGGATGGGATCTTATAAGTCGGTAAATCCAAATCGCTTATGATCCATCATCTGGCTCGGTTATTGATGGAGGAAATATATTCGTCATTGCTTGAAATCTCTCTTTTGATCTTTGAGAAGATTTTAGGAATCGAATAGTTATAATCAAATTGAAAATGGAAAATAAAAATTGACATCTCTACATTATTTATCTAAATAGCAAATTATAAATATATAAATAAATCATAATCTCCGAACTTCAAAGTTATAACTTGTTAACACTCAAATCATTCACATGAAAGCGAAAAAAAAAAAAAACAAGTTTAATAATTATTATAGAGAAAAGAAAAAATAATAGCAAGTAAATGTATAAATGATTGGTCATAACTCATAAATTGATAAATCAAAACATGAATGGCAACTCATCTTATATATGTGTTGTTTTCGTGGGTTCCAGTTAACTTAATTTGTAAAGTCTTTAATGGTTAAATGAGAGATCTAGAGTTCAATCCTTATCTACGCCAAAGTTGATTGGTATCTTAGTCTGATGATAAATAACTATTATTAGAAGCGTAAGCCACAAGTTGCAACAAAATATCTATGAAAACAACTAAAGTGCATTTATCTGAACGAGTTTTTCCTTCTAGTTTTATATGTAATCTCTGTATATATTAACTACAGATGTTCCAAAACATTATTCCTTGGACAATTACTATAAAGTGAAAGGGTAAAGAGTCATCAAACAAAGTTGATTTTGATTCATATTTTCACCATTAATTTAAAAAAAAAAAAAAAAAAAATTGGTTCCTAGTTGCGGCACTAGTACAACAACAGCAACAGTTTTTGACTCGGCAGTCGGCATACATTTCAAATGAGTAATTTTAAGGCTCCAAGTTATAGCTTTAGCAAAATAAAAATTGGGAATTGAAGGAAATGAGGTTATCTTTTAAACCTTTTACATTTATTTTATAGACTTTAGGCCAACTAAAGGTTGCTTTTGGACCAGCCAGCAAAATCCTTTCATTTTAGGCTCATACTAAACGACCATTAATAAGAAATTAAATTTTCCGTTGGAAGCATGCATTTATTACGATTCCCATGTAGAATTTAGTGTTGTGCTTGTGCCTTGCGATCTTTAATAAATGTACAGTTTGTAGCCCTCTCAAAAAAAAAAAAACGAAAAAGTTATGTAGTTTGGTATAGGAATTTGGCTCTTACAGAAGCTTGGGTTAAGGCTATGTTGTGATGTATTATTAAGATTCTTTTATTTCTAGAGTAATATCAAAGGAGAAAGATTTAATGGTATTAAATTACTTGCTTATGAAATTAAACTTGCATTTTCTCATTAGCTAGGCATACAATGTAGATCACGATAGCATAGAAAATTAACATTATTTTAATTGTTGGTTGATTACATGTATCCATTCACGTTGCATGTTGACCAAAATTGATGTATATGTATTTTAAGTTTCATAATGGTAATCCTCTAACATGAATTGGTCAATGTAAATCTACTAACTCTTATTCAAAGATAAAGATAAGTGGAGTTTTGCTTTGACATTATCGATGTGAGGTAATCTCTATATTACACATGCATAAAAACAATTCAAGAGCAGAAGGTATCTTATGTATTTAATATAATTATAGGGTTAATATATTATGAGATAAAAAAATGTATATATTCAATAAATAAAAATAATTACTATTGAAAAGAGGTTGTTATTTGAGATGAAAATCTTATATGAATCGGACTTATATGCCCCATTACATCATTTTGATCGAAGAAGCTGCAAGCCAAATAAAAAAGAGGAAAGTTAACCTTGGATCAAGTTTTATAATGCTATAAAACTCAGCATTATTGGTAGTCACCGACCCTAAAAGATCAATCAAAAAATAAATCATAGCCATAAATAAAAGTATACGATTTATTCTTAGATACAGTACTAAAAAAATAAAAAATCCTACGACCCCAACGCCCATACCATACAAAATAACTTGTGGTATTAGGTAGTAAGTACGACGTACGAGTAACAGAAATCGATACGGGATCTCTTCATCATTTTTATTACAAGTCCACCCTAATCCCTCCATTATAATGAATCATCCCCCACTTTTTAAATACAAAATTTACTTTTAATATTAAAACTCCCTTAAACTCAACTAAAAAATAAAACTGTTTTTCTTTTCTTTATTTTATACTAATCTTTAGCCAAGCTAAAGCTTAATTATAAAAGAAATGATACGTGAATAATATTTTTAAAATAAATTTTAAGTGGTATGTTATTACTAGTTGTTATTGTTGGAGTAAAAAAATAATTTTAGTATTAAGTTCAAATTTGAACCAATAATAACTAATCATCTATAATTTATTATGAAAATATTGTAAAAATATTATGGACGAGGAACCTCTCTAATTATAATGATTTATTTTATTTGAGGACGAGGAAGCCGGGAAGAAAGTCCTTAACCTTAGCCTCTGCATCCTGGGCACTGAAACGTGTGTACAACCGGTTCCGTACAGGTTCAGTGTACCGGTGAGGCAGTTTTTGGTTGTCAGGAAAAGCAACGTGTCACCGGCAGGTGTCGGTAAAAAAAAATATATGAGAAAGAGAAGTGTGGCCGTTAAAGAAGGTGGTGGTGATAGTAGTAGTGGCAGAGTTTACAGGCTGGACTGACAAAGAAAGTAATAATAATTCGCCTTCCGTTTCGGCGACCACTTTTATCGTTTTGTGCCAGCTCAGCCTTTTTTCCTTGCGGCCGTTTTTTTTTTTATTATAAATTTTTTAAATAAAGATATGGAAAGAAACCAAGAAAGAGAATTTAATATTCGAAGAAAAGAAAAAAGAAAAATAAAAAAGTCCCACGCACACGGAAATGCTCTACAGCCTGGCTTCCTCAGTCAAACTCAGACTCGAAATCAAAAACCTTACCCAACCGTTATCGTCGTTATCTCGTTATTAATATTATTTTATTTATTTTTTATTTTTTAAATTATATTCCCACATCGTGATAATTCTGGTTCTCAGTGCGTAGCTTGTCTCTATCTGCTTGATAGTACAATACAACTTCCCAAAAACAGAGTAAATCGTATATAAAAATTATATCTGAAAGAAAAAAAAATATGAAAAAAAATATATTCATAATATTTTTACAATAATTTTATAATAAATTTTAAATGTTAAGTTTAAATTTGGACTAATAATAATAAACTACTTATAATTTGTTGTAAAAATATTATAAACATAATACCTTTTAAAAAATAATAACTTACGTCTTAAAATGACACGTGTAGTTTGAAAGTTTCTTTGTAGTAGTGGAAACCATTTCTTTTTGAAGATAGATATTTTTGATAATCTTCAAAGGAAGATATTAGTAGGTGCTTGATTGTACTTGTTAAGAGGTATCAAATAGATCTATTAGATTGCATTGGAAAGTTGTCCCCAAAAAAATATATATTAGATTGGAAAGTAACAAAAGTAATACTTCTTAGTGAAGGAATATGTTAATATGTGTTTGATTGGAAAGTAACAAAGTAAATACTACTTAATGACGGAATATGTTAATATGTGTTTAAGTGCACTTCCTATGAAGAATTAAACGAGTTTTACTAAATTGAAAATTGCAAAAGCAAATAACAAATACTTTTTTAACCTAAATGTTGTTCAATTCCTACAAAAAAGTTGATCATTGTAATAAATAAACTCATTTTATTTTATTTTATTAAGTTTATAAAATAAAATAAATTGAGTTCATTTGATTATGAAAAAAGAAAAAGAAAAAAAAAACTCAATTTTAATCAATATACTTCAATACTTGTTAATTGGAATCTAAAATGAATGTTGTGTGACTCCTAAAAAGAGCTAATCAATTGTTAAAAAAAAAAAAACTCAATTTCAATCCATATACTTCTAAGTACTATTAAAATTCAAGAAATCCATTGTTTTCATGACCCAAGCAAAAGCTCCTAAACAAGCACTAATACTAAATTTTTCCAAGATATGATCTACCAAGTAAGTTTATCATAAAAAAAAATGTAAACTTATCAAAGCGAATTTCAATCAGCTCAATTGATGATAAGGTTCATTAAATAATATTTTCAACATTATGTTCTTTTTTAATTAGTTTGGGGAACTTGGACTCTATTTAAAGGCTCAAAATAAGCAATAAATAAATAGATAAATAAATATTCATTCATAATAATTGTTAATATTGCGATAAAATCGAAATTTTATAAGATTTTAAGATCTACATCAAAATCCCACCTAAATTTCACTACAATATAAGATTCTATGTTCCACAACGTTGTAGGAACATAGAATCTTAAAACCTTAACAATGACTATGTTTGTCCCAAGATAATAAAATGAGCTACTTCTTGTTTGGTAAAAGAATTTAAGTAATATTATTTGTAATTTTTAAAAATATATATAAATAAAAAAGTGTAAAAATATATTTAATATTATTTAAAAATTAAAAATATGTTATTTAGCTAATCTATCGAATAGGCTTAAAATTTGAAATTCTAATACAGTAAATGCCTCTTAATTAATGAACTATCAAAGATATAGGTAAAGGCACGCTCCAACTGACAACGGTCATTATCGGAACTTGATTGTTCTCTTATTTGGTTCAAAAAAAAAAAAAAACAATTGAGTGCACTAGACGCTCCTTCAAGGGAGCGTCCAATTTGAAAAAAAAAGAAAGATAAAAAAAAAAACAGAAAAGCAGAGGGAGGGTTTCAGAAAAATTTAAGAGAGAGTAGTGAGTTATGTAAATCAGTGCAATTAAAATTGACGCGTGTACATTAGCCAGCTGTATTCCAAAACCCAACCGCCTCCTTGGTAGAAGCGGTGCACAATGTCCCATTATCTCCCATTTACACTCCTCACTCTTTACCAGCTAAACCGGTCACTCTTCTCCTTTCCCTTATATAACTAAGCCCTCCTTACCAGCCCCACTCGTCTTTCATATATTTCACTCAAACACAATCCCAACAAAAACAAAACCCAAACTCTCTCTGAAAACCAATTTCAATTTCACAAAATCTTTTCTATTTTATTTTATTTTATATGATCCATTGATGGCTATGAATAAAATGGAAATGGATCGGATCAAAGGCCCATGGAGCGCTGAAGAAGACGAGGCTCTTCAAAGGCTGGTTCAAAAACACGGCCCACGAAACTGGTCCTTGATAAGCAAAGCGATTCCGGGTCGCTCCGGAAAATCTTGCCGGCTCAGGTGGTGTAACCAGCTCTCACCGCAAGTTGAACACCGGGCCTTTACTCCTGAAGAGGACGAAACCATAATCCGAGCCCATGCCCGGTTCGGAAACAAGTGGGCCACAATAGCCCGACTTCTCTCGGGTCGGACGGACAACGCTATAAAGAACCACTGGAACTCGACGCTCAAAAGAAAGTGCTTCTCCGATGGAGGGTACGATGGTAATTTCGACCAGCAACAGTTACAGCCGCTGAAGCGGTCCACGAGTGCGGGTTCGGATGCACCCGTGCCCATTTACATGAACCCGAGCAGCCCATCCGGATCGGACGTCAGCGATTCGAGCGTGCCGGTCGTGTCTTCTTCTCACGTGTACAGACCCCTGGCGAGAACTGGGAGTGTCGTGCCTCCGATCGAAACGACATCGTCGACGACGGCAACGAATGACCCTCCGACATCGTTGTCGCTGTCTTTACCGGGCGTGGAATCATGCGAGGTATCGAACGTGGTTTCACAAGTGGCCAATACTTTAAATTTGATGCCGGAGAAGGAGAAGGAGGGGAATGGGGAAGAGGATCGGAGTATAGGGTTGGTGCCGTTGAGTGCTGAGTTAATGGCTGTGATGCAGGAGATGATAAAGAAGGAAGTCAGGAGTTATATGACCGGGTTAAAGGAGCAAACTGGAGCTGGGTCTGGGATTTGTATGGGTATGGGTATGGGTATGAATATGGGTATGGGTATGGGTATGGGTATGGGTATGGGTATGAGAGGTGAAGATGGGTTTAGGGACGTGGCTGTGAAGAGAATCGGAGTTGGTAGGCTCGATTAGTTGTGAAGGGGATGAAAAAAAAAAAACTGGGTCTTTGGGTTTTTTTTTTTATTATGGTAGTTAGCGAATAAGTAAATGTACAGAGAGAGAGAGGGAGAGGTTGAGGATGAATGAATCCAAGCGAAGAGGAATTTTAGAAGGGACTTTGATGGAGCAGAGTATGAACTTTTTTTTTATTTCTGTTTTGGCTTCTGGGCCTTGTTCAGAGAGCTGGTTTAGGAAACAAAAAAAACATGCTGCCGCAAAGGAACAAAGGAGGGAAAAAAAATGGAAGAGAAATTCGATATTTTTGTCGAATTTAGCAAAATTTTTCGTTTTGGGACTTTTCTTCAATCATTCTCTTGTTTATTTATTTTTTTTTCCTATGGTGTCCTTTTTTTTTTTAAATATTTTGTTTAGTTTAAAACTTGAATCTGAAAAAATATAAGTGTTTAATATATATATATATATATAAATGGAAGGAAGGAAGGAAGGAAAAAGAACTGGAATGCAGGACAGAGGAATAGACAAGAGTGAATTTTTGTCAACAATGATTTACCATACTTTTTTAATTTATTTTGACAAGGCATGATATATACTTTGGGTAAGGGATAAAAACAAAAACTATCAATTGTCAGTTGCTGCTCATGTCATGTGTACAAAGGCAAGTTAATGGCTGGGAACGGTTGATCATATCACGCTTGTCGGTGTGTAATTTTAATCAGGTAGTACAATGATTTTTTTAGTCAATGGTTCGTGGTCGGGGCTGTTGAGTTGAGTCGGTGAATGTGATGCTTAAATGGATAACGCCCTCCTAGTCCCTATCTTTGTAATGAGAAATTACCCAATTTTCCTTTGGATGGCTATGTATGAGGGCGTCGGTAAAAGTTTCTTTGTCTGATATTTATTAAGCTTGGTGTTTACCTCACAGTTGTAGCCTCTACTATGGTCCACACGCTCAATTTGTCCGATTCTCGAATCTCAGAATTTGTGCATATATTTGATATTTGCAACTAAATTCAACGTTGAAAACAGTGAACACGATATTTGATATTTCCCTTCTAGTTAGGCACATTTTAATTTTTCTTTTTTGGTAAACCACAGTTTAATTTTTCTTTTTTAGGAATAGGATAACATTGCATTAAGTAATTGCAGTTAAGTAAAATAAGAAGAGTTGAGACATAGCCTCTCATAAAACAAACCCAATCTCTCTCATAATACAAACCCACTGAGTCATAGTAATATGCAGCTGAGTCACAATACACCAACAAAATGATATGCAGCTGAGTCACAGTACATGAGCAAAATGACATGCAGGAGGACTATCAAAAAACACAAAATCCTGCTGCTGCATAGCTCCATTCTTTGCTAACTCTTGTTCCTCGGAAGCAATGTTAGGAACAGTATGATCATCTAAGTTATATTTCACAACCAATATTAAACCTAAAAGTATCTCTTCGTTCACAAATAGGGGTGGGATATTTAGGTAATATTTATGACCACTATGAAAAATAAAATAGTAATAAAAAACTCTTTTTATGAATGATTAGCATTCAATGACTGATTAGCAGGATGAGGGAGGATTTGTATTTGACAGGACAATTATACGTGAGGGTCCTTTGGAGCCTTAAAGATCACGGACAGTTAGCAGTTAGAAAATGACATGCGTATTTCATTGATCATTGTTGTTGAACAATATAATAATAGTTCCATCAACTATTGTTCTGATTTCCTAGTTATACAATAATTTTTGCCACTTTAAGTGGACTTTCATTTTTGTTCACATTTTTTGCAGTTGCGTCTTATTTGCAGTCCATTTTACCGATTACATTGATAGGAAGCACAGCTAAAAAGACTCGAATAAGTTTTTGCCAAACAGAAATTGACTAGCACATTCTGGAATTAAAACTACGGCTGTTTTAGAAAAAAAATAGTTTTACGGACTATTAAAAAAAAAAAAAAAAACCCAAAACTGAATCTTGAAAAAAATAGAGAAAAATTATTCAACAGAACCGAGGTTTCTTTATCTTTTTCTTTTTAAAAAAATTAGATTCCCTGAAATATATCTGGTAATTTAACCATCTTCTCATTATACACATCTGAGAATCAGCAAATGCTAGCTTTCTATATCGACCAACTTAGGTAAAAGAATTAAAGGGAAATAAGGAAAAGATTTTTCTTTTTTGTTTTTTAAAGATGAATTACTGAATTGCAGCAGCCTGGATGGAGCTGGAGTTACGTCTACTCAAGAACAGTAGTCCAGACTTAAATTCGTTAATCAAGTGCAGCAAATCCTGTCTCCAGGACCATGTGGGATCATTTAGAGCACGTATCGAATTAAGGCAGACAAGAAGAGTACCTCCCTCGTGTAAAAGAACCTGCATGTTCACAGATAGTAGAGCAACAATAAGACAAATAAGCTTTTGATTAGAGAAGCCAAGTTCTGAAATAGGAAAAAAGCAAACTGCACAATTAATTATAAACACATGTTTAGTGGTGTTATTATAGGCAAGTTATTTATTTATTTTGATAAGTAATTATAGGCAAGTTATTAATGTGCTTGTGTCCTAGTTAGCTGTGTATTGTTTGGGAATAGAGATCAATCTCACAGTATTGCAAGTTATCTCGTCCTCTCTTGATTTCACCAAGAGCCCATGCCATCAAACTCGTTTTAAATTTAGGAAGACATCAACATGGTGTGCAGATTTCATCTATGCCAGGATCTACTGATTTTACAGATTGGGATCCTTGTGTACAAGGACAATTCTCTTAAATGTAATTTCATTATCTCTATCTGAGATTAATTTGTTCAAAAAATAAACAGAAAACTCCATGTGCTTCCATGTAGAACAGAACCAATAATTAGGAATGGCAATGGGACAGGAAAGGACGGGGCCAGATGTTGGGTGCCCCCGCCCCATCCCCTTTTTAAGGCAAGGAAAATCCATGTGTGATGAAAGCAGGGTTGGTTGGGGTGGGATGGGGCATGCCTTTTAGCATCCCTGATGAGGTGGCACCAATGTTAATGAGAATAAAGAGGAGGGACACCAGAGAGAGTATTGAGAGAGGTGTGTTTTGAGAGTAGGGAACAAGATATGTATAAGACACAAATTCGGGGTGGGGTGGGCAAAATCCATCTCCACCTCGTCCCATCTTCAGACTCAAGTAAACCCAATGGGGCAATATGGAACTGGACAGGGCAGCATGGGTGGAGTGGATATATTTTGCCATCCCCTTCCAATAATGTCCATTCAAGATATTTTCCATGTTCCTGCATGATAGATACTGAAAAACTTGAATAATGAAAAGAAAAGATATTGAATCATCAAAATTGATTCATACCGTTAACCATAGGGGAAGGAATCCCAGAACGGAGGGAAGAGATGCCAGAAATATACAAGATAAAGCAAGGGCCACACTTTGTTTAACCTGCGGGCACATATAATTAAAATCCATAAGAGTAAGAACAGAAACCACCAGATAATGGAGAGACTGACAGTAGCAAGTACCAGTGAAGTTGTTTGGCGGGCCTTGGCAATACAGAAAGGTACACAAGAAATATTGTCCCGTAGCAACAGCACATCTGCCACAGCTATAGCAGTTGCACTAGCACGTCGAGCAAGCACAATACCCACAGTGGCAGCAGCAAGTGCTGGTGCATCATTAATACCTTCTCCGACCATAATTAGACCTCCCCCTAAAATCCCAAAACATTGTAAGTTGCACAACCTTAAAGAAGTGGCAAGACTTTATGTAACCAGAATGAGTAAAACATAAAAACCATGTGTGTAAAATAGATTCAAATAGCAAGAAGAAGGCCAGGGAAAATAATAATGAACCCCTCTCTCAAAAGAAATGTCTATGAATTCTTGAACTTCCATCATCTCAAAAAGTACATTCAAATAAGAGACATCATGCAGTGATAGTCGTTATTTCCCTTCTCAATGTTTAAAGCAACAAAAGCAAACATCATGTGTGGATATGTATGTCTGTGCCTCTGTACATATATTTTTACCCAAAAGTTTATAAACATGGGCAACTAATGCTGTATTATGATTATTACATGCGTGCGCGTCACACACAAAATAGATAATAGAGATATAAAATAGCTGCATATAATCAATACTTGAAGAGCTCACTTCAAAAAATAAAACAACTTGGGGAGGTAGGAATTAGTAGATTATTCAGATGAGGTTGTTAGTGTCAAGAAAAATACATGCTATGAAGCTATAAAGGCTGGAATGGAAAAATTAATCTGCAAAGCCTTTCCTCTCTTCCAAGAGGACCAAGATAAAACAATGAAGATGATAATGATGAGGAAGAGAAACCTTCAATTTATGGAAGTTACTCTCAAGATCCAGTGTATATGACATAAAAAAGATGATTTATCCAAATACACACACACGCACACCCATGCACACTTAACAAGATAGAGACACAGTTAACAGACGAAGTAATTAGAACCATTGTCAATACAGAAAAGAGGAAATTTACACACCCATTATATAAAGACATGTATGCAGACATAACATTCTATTTAATGTAAGACATGAAGATAATGAAGATTTGCAGATTGCTGATAGGAAAACTCACCCATATCCCTTGATGCATCTTTCACATGACTCAGTTTATCCTCAGGCTTCAAGCTGCAATAAACCTCCTGAATCCCCACAGCATTTGCCACTCTCCATGCACTTGACTTATGATCACCAGTTAACATCATTACACGTAGCTTTGCTTGATCTCGTAATTCAGCTATGACATCTGGAACCCCAGATCGAGGTCTATCCTCTAGGTGAATCAGTGTAACCTGCATGGAGTTGGTGGTGAATGCAAGTCAGTGTACTGGTGTATTTTGCACCACCTAGAGAAAAGGTACAATATAACGTGATATAATAATATCAGAGTAAAGTTATAATGGAAATGCAAACAAACTCCACATCTTTTGGCTTGTGATCATCAAAGTACATATATAGGTTTTCTTATCCTAATTTCGTAATAAGCCACAAGAGCCTTTCCTAGACACAAGCAAAGAAGGGAATGTCTTTGAGAGACCCTCACAAAGTTGCTAATCCTATGCACAAGCTAAGGCCACAACTCCCAGATAACCTCACATTCGAAATTGAGCATGCTTTCAAAGATTTAACAGTTACATCTGAAGTGTGTGCCCAAAAAGTTCCACCGCTCTTTCATGCTAATTCAGCACATGACCATATGTTAACCATCACACCATCAAAAAACTAAAAAAAAAAAGGAGAGAAGAGGGAGGGGGAGGGGAAAAAAGGGGGGGGAAGGAGGGGAGGCATATGTTAGCCTGATCTTGTGCTGATATAGATAGATACTATCCTTTTTTGAATTGGTATGACCACAGCATTTAACAACAGAAAAATATTACCTATACTAACCATAACAAAATTTCAGTGATGCTTGAAATCTAGATGATCAATGCTGACAATTATAAAACACAAACTGCATATTTTGGGTGATCTTTCTTTTGTCAATTCTGAAGGTGGAATGGGTTGCATATTTATGCAACGGTGAGCATGGAACATGTTTTTCCTTCTCTTCTTCCTGGTTTTGTATTATTTAAATGGGTTTCCCCCCTAAAGTTAAGAATTAAGGAAGATGAAATTGATTGTTCAATTGGGAGATTTATGAGTTTAAAAATGAGATATTTCCAAAATAAAATAATAAAAGAAGCAAATTTAAGAATTAAGGAAGATGGAATTGGTTGTTCAATTGGGAGTTTTGACTTTTGAGTGTAAATTTGAGATATTGCCAAAAAAGAAGCTAAATTTTAGAAAATATCAACCCCCCACACACCACCCCCCCCCCCCCCCCCCTTAAAAAAAAGAAGAAAAAAAGAAGAAGAAAGCCATGTAGAAGAAACGTCACCTTTTCATTCACAGAAAGAGCAGCATGAACAAATTCACTTCCATATGAAGATGCATTTACAGCATCCTTGATCTTTTTTGATTCATCTTCTGATTTACAAAACGAAGTGATGAAGTCTACAGAACCAAGTGATGCTTTCAACAGTTTAACCCCTCCGGTTCCTGACTATAACAAGAGAAAATTCAATGTAATGTCACTGACCAAAATACGGTTAAATGAAGGTGGGTGGAACAATATAGATGCATGCATATTATCATCACCATATCAGATGCATGTCCAATAGTGTCAATGACTCAATAAGCTGTTAGAAAAGCCAATCAACATGCATACTATAAAATGTGAACAAATGAAGAAAGTTTACCATGACACAGAACTGGCCATGTTTCGTGAAAGAAAGGTAAGGAATGTAATTTTTACCAAATCCACAGCATAACATTCTCATACACATTTATGTTTTCTATTTTTGATAAGTAATCACAAAATTACAAGAAAAAGAAGAAACACGCATGAGAATGAAAAAGGCATAATTGTGTTTTAAATATCAAAGAACAAATACAATATTAACAGTGCCATATCTAATATAAAAGTAATGATTTGCATCATACCCTGATGATATACAAACATACAAAGAAAACAGCTATGGTACTGGTACATATAACATATACCACTAAGAGTAATAAAATATGTAATTTTCAAAAAATAAAAAGAAGAACAAGAGAGTAAATAAATTAACTTGGATGGTAACAGAAATATAGAGATTTGAACCATAAGGTCATCTTTTTGAAGCATACAAGCTTAGTGTTTCATCATCAAAGGCTGCTAAGATGAATGAACGCTAAGATATATGTTAATAAAGAACATTACCTCAATGCTATTGAGAGTTGCAACGAGACCTCTCCCAGGAAAATACTCAAAACGTTCAACAGAAACAGAAGGAAGATCTTTCCCTACACTGTGGTCTACAACAGCTCTGAAACAAATAAAAGTAACAAGTACTTTAACAAGATAAAATAAACATTTGCAACATGTCCAACACATTTGATAGTAGACTTGTTCTCCCCCCACCCCTTTTTTGAGCAAGAAACAAAGTAAATTAGGACTAAATTAGCGAGACTTAATGCAAGATCAAGATATTATGATTACTGATAACTAATATTACTTCATTGTTCCACACAAGAATATGTGTGCATACAGAAATTAAAAGTTGAATTTAATCAACTAAATTATGAAATTTTAAAGATAAAAATATAAATAAATAAGAGGGCCTCTAAGAATTATGGAAATCAGGCTAGTAGCATTTTCAATTACTGGATCAAATTCAAAGCAATGATTCTTGAAGCATTACAACAATCAACCTAACAAAAATCCATCATAAATACCAAATTTCAATGGAAATATGGGAATTATACGGTATTCACAACAGAGAATCACTGATTCTTATACAAAGAATACTATGTTTATCAGTTACATCCTAGGAATGCTTCTGAACACATAGATATGTAAGGGAAAATAAAAGCATCTCATTTCTTTCTTTCTTTCTATTTTTGTTGTTTGGGGGTTTTTTTTTTGGGGGGGGGGGGGGGGGGGGGGGGGTGATATCCCCATTTATATTGCATTTAGATACTTTTTTATGCTCATGTTTGGGCCCCATAATTAATAAAAATGAGTTATCTCAAGTCTATGGCCTCACCATATGAATTCTTAGCCACAAGTTCCATTATTTAATGTCATGTATAGGAATCCAAGAGATTTTTATTTATTTATTTTCTCTTTCTCCATTTTACGGCTTATAACGTGGTGCAATAGGTTATGCCCTGGAGTGTGGTGGACATGTTGGCTGGATGGATGTGTTTGGCAAACTTAGGGGTGGCAACTGTTGGAAGCCGTTTTTTTGTGCCTTATGTGGGCCACTTGGCGTGAACAGAACAATCAGGCTTTTGAAGGATTGGAACATATGATGACAGAGCTTAAGATGATTGTATTAAGATCGTTGTTCGATTGGATGGCTGTAACGCATGCATACTAGAGCTCCAATTTTTGAGTACTGGAGTTGTACTCTTCCCTTCTAATAAAAACTCTTATTTACCTATCCAAAAAAAACAGCTTTTAATGCTTATATGTATATCACAAAATGTGTACATAAAATATATGTGCTATCAGTGACATAGATAAATTTAAAACCAAGCTAATTTATCCATTCAACTAAATTACAGATTTAATCTGGTCATGCTCAACAAAGAAATGGTAGACCCTACTGCAAACAGGTGATGTCAGCTGCAGCAACAAGAAGTTGGTCAAGGTGTCCAGTTTATAACCTGGAGTCGAGTAAACACTACTACCTAAATAAGTCTCAACTACATGAATTAATCTAATCAACCATTTAAACCCAGGAAGGCATTTCAGTTTAACAAAACTACCTTCCAATAGGGTGAGTAGTACCCTTTTCCATAGCAGCAGCGACAGCAAGAGCTTCTTTCTCACAGTTGGGAATGCAACAGGAAGCAAAATTTGATCTATTGTTTCCGACAAAATGTCCATAAATTGGTTCAATGGCTTTGAAAACAAGCCCCCCAGTTGTCAATGTCCCAGTCTTGTCAAATGCAATAGTATGGCAAGAAGCTAGGGCATCTAGTACATGCCCACCTTTCAGCAGTATTCCCTGAAAAGAAATATAGTGATGTATCACAACTGTTATAAGTGAGGCCTCCCACACATAGAATTTTTGCCAAAACTGACCTACAATTCTGCATCATAAGAGCTATTCAATAAGAAATAGAATAACAGTAGTTGGACAAAAGCAGGAAAACACAACAATAGTAGGTATCAGTATCATATTTTCAGAAAAGTGTACCTCTAATATTATTCAAGTCATATGCAGTGGAGTGGAACATAAAACTGTTTATAGTATCTAACTAAGACCAAACCAATTCAGCATTTAATTAAGGAATTCAGTTGATTGATACCTTCCTTGCACAGGAACTGATTGCAGTAGCATACGCCAATGGAGCTACAGCCAATGCACATGGTGATGCTGCAACCATGAGCCCCAATGCTCTGTAAACAGATCCTCTGCAAGCTACATAATTAACCAGACATTAAACAACTAGAAGATGAGCATTCCTCCAAAATGGAAATCCAGACACAGTGAAAAAAAAATTCATTGAATATGATCATAAACGAGAGAGAGAGAGAGAGAGAGAGAGAAGCATCAAATTTGAAGAAAGATTGAACACTGAAATGGCAAGAGGATATAGGAATAAATAAAAAAAATAAAACTAAGAAACAAATTATTGAGTCACTACTCTTATAACATTTTAATCTTGTTCTATTGCTTGAATACCTTGACAGCTTTGTGAAGATATAATGCTCCTGTTGTTTCAGCAAAATAAAATTTGTAGCAGTTCTTAAAGAGGAGGGGAGGGGGGGGGGGGGGGGATTCTTTATCTGTCTCATGAATTATTTTATCTTGAAACATTATACACTAGTAAGGTTGTATTTATTGAATCAGGAAATTTATTTTTAGGTTGTGGGAAACCAGTTACTGCAATATAAAGTATCCTTTATTTTCCTCTGAGATACTGAGGAGCAAATTTGTAGTAACTGGGAAATTAAAAAACTCAAGTTATCTCAGTTGATAAAAACAAAGTAGGAATGACTTGCCTACCAAAAGGGGGAAAAATTACTGGATCTGGATGCAAACGAAAAGGAAACAATATGATAGGAATTTGGAAATTTTTTTAAAAATGATTTTTGAAGTTATCTACCCCCCCCCCCCCCCCCCCCCCCCCCCCCCCAAAAAAAAAAAAAAAACACGTTTTTTGATAGATAGGTAAAGGTTAATTTAATGTAATGTAACCCAATGGGCCACGTATCAGAAACACACACAAAACAGACAAAAAAACCATTAATGATCTCAACAATTCAAAAAAGCCTTGTCATTACAACTTGAGAATATGAAACATGATGAATGACTACATTCAACAGAATCGGGACGTATTGTAGCATTGAGCACTTTTGAGGAAAAAGAAGTGAGCATCCAATAAAACTAACATCATCATCATTATAACACAGTTTAACACTAGTGGTAAGAAATAATCAATTAATTTGAGCATTCCTATAACTACGAGAACTTTCTCCAAATTACCTGACGTACTGATGAATGGCCACTTGAATAAAAAGGGCCCAATGACAGCAATTGCAACAGACAACACTACAACCACCTTGCTGTAGTGCTCACCAAATTCATCCAGCCATCTCTGAAGCTTTGGTTTATTCAATTGTGCTTCTTCAGTTAATTGCACAATCCTGCTGAGTGTTGACTCTTTCCATGTCTTTGTTGCCTGCAACAAAGTCAAAACTTATGTGAGTAAGGAAGGAAAAAAAAAAAAAAGAAGAAGCACAAATCTACCATAAATACTGCCATCTTAGAAAGTAGCATCATAAACAGCCAGCTAGTAGTAGCACCATAACCACTAGTAAATATATATTTTTTAATTGGTAATTACATAAGCACCTGGTAGGTCTTCAATTGAGGACCTCACCCTTCACCTTGCTCTTACAAGGGGAGGAGGTGCTATTTAAGCTAGAGATCATTAGCCCATAACCTCTAGCAATTGAATCCAACATGTCATAAATATCCCTCTAAAGGCAAATACTCAAGCATCCAAATAATAAATTATCCATAGAGTAAATTTTAAAAGCAAAAGTTTAAAGAGTCATGTAAGAAAAATGAAAATTTGGGCTTGATATTGCTATATATTCATTGGGAAAAAAAAAAAAAGATAAAAGAAATTAGAAAATTGTAAATAAGCCATGATAACAATCTGGACTGTGATGTGTAAAGAGAAAAATTTAAATGTAACTTTCGAATGTTATTTATAGATTTTGGCTGGAAAATTGAAATTTCTGATCCTTTATGCACTGGAGGACATAAAAAAATTAAAAAAAAAAAATCATTTGCAAAAGCAAAATTAAAATAAAAGGTAAGAAAAAATTTAAAGATAGAATAAAAAAACCCAATGTCATTCTATCTATCCATTCATGATAAAAATTTAGAAATAAATAGTCTCATGAAAATACCTTCACAATCATTCTACCATCTAAATTTCTTGCACCCCCAGGAATTCTGTCTCCAACTTCTGTCTCCAAAGGTTTGATTTCCCCTGTTAAATGCTCGATAGTAATTGTGGCATTGCCTTGGAAAACTTCACAATCTACAGGCACAGACTAATCACAATACCATCCCCCATTACAATGCTTCCATAATCTAAGGTATCACTTTGCCATGAAAAAAAGTAAAATACATAAATACCACATAAAAGACACACTTATACATAACAAGAAAGAAAACGTTTATTCTTCTTATATTTATCCATATTACAGATATGCAGTGTATGCTAAAGTACATGAAGCTTGGATGCACACTTTTTAAATTTCCCCCCCTTAAGTTCTAGCCCCATTTGAGAGAGGAAGGGGAGATAATAGCTGGTGATACCTGCATCATGAGGTATGGTCCCCATCCAATTGTGTTACATTTGGAGTTGCTTGGACGCACGCTTAGTGGCCCAAAACAGAAAATACAGAATTGGGAAATATTTGACAAAGTATTTCAATGTTTCTTATTAAGGTACACAAAGTCCTTAAATGGGGACTGGGACCCACTAATCATCATGTTTTGTGATGAATCTGGCTAAAGCATGCCCCTCAACTTTTTACATTTTCTAAAGGAGTTGGTACCAAATACAGAACTATCATCATGATCTACCCATCTCTACTGGAATTTTAATGTATAGAGATTATACTACAAGACCAAAAGGAAATCAAGCTGCTGACACATACCTCACCCGCTCCAACAAAGAGATATGAGCCCACTTCTACATTGTGCACAGGAACCCTTTGGTATGCCAAATCAGAAGTATTAGGAAGGTTATCATTAGTAATATCCAGCACAAGAGCAAAATCTGGATAGTTTTCCTTCAATTCTTTAACATCAACCATTGAGCGGCTGGTAAAATACTCTTCAGCTGCAATCACCATACACTTTAAATGATAAAACTTAAACCTCTCATTGGAATATTTTAATACACACACACACGCACGCGCGCACACACACGCACAGAGTTGTTACTGAATATGATAGTTTGAAATTTTTACCGATATGGGCCAAATTAAACATGGCAAGAAGTAATCCTCCTTCTAAGGGGTTCCCCATAAATACTGATGCAAAGGCTGCAAGTGCCATTAATACATGGATATTTACTTTTCCACCAAAAATATCAGTAAGGGCATCAAGTGATGCAGAGACCTGAACACAAACAGCACGTAGTTTAATCAATTACTGCAGTATAAAGATAATCCTCAGGAAAAGAGGAAGAACAAGATAATCCTGTGATGACAACCACTAGAAAAGCCTAAAACAATAAAATTAAAACAAAAGGCATATGTATGTACAACCAATTACCATAAAAACTAGAGTCCTCATGATGATATAAGAAAACAGAAAGTATACACTACCACACGATTCACATTGAGCAGCATGAGCAGGCAAGTTAACACACACTTCTCATATCCAAAGGAGAAACAGCAGCTAGCCTAAGTGTGTTTTTTTTAACTCCAAATTTGTCTATACTTAGTGTCATATATTTTGTTCACAACTGTTCCTAAGTATGGAAAGGGGAGGAGAGTTGTGTTAGGTTGATGGCCAGTATAAAATTTAGACTAAAATCTATAATGGATACTTTTTATATATATACAAGTAAGATTTGTTTTATTGCAAAAAGACTACCCCATGTAGAAAGGAAATAAAGTAACATAAAGAATACAAAATAATAGAATTATGTACAAATGGAGATGACTATAAATTTAGGGATGGAACTAGCGCTAGTTGATCCCCATAATCTAGACCAATCAAATAAAGAACCACAAAACAGAGCTACCAAAAGTATTCATGTAGTTTCTGTGTCCTCAAACGTGCGACGATTTTGTTCCCAACAATTGTCCACATTATACAGTGGGAATAAATTCCAAATTTCCAATGAATGCTTACCAAAACAATGAGCATTTCCAGTAACAACCATTGACTCCCAAAAGATCAGAATGCACAACTCGACAATTCAGATGCAACAGAATAGTGTAACAACAGGTGATCAACTGTCTCCCCTTACACCTACATATACAACACCACTCTACTAGTGTATAACCGTACTTAATGAGATGCTCATGTGCTAAAATCTTCTCCCAAGCCACAGTCCAACCAAAAAAAGAGACTCGACAAATGGCTTAACACTCCAAATAATCTTCCAAGGACATGTCAGAATACATGCACCTCTTAATGCATAATAATATGAGCCCACATCAAAACCTCCCCTTCTCTTCAATCTCCAACATATTTTGTCGTTTCCTTCCCTTATAGGAGTATTAGATTCAAGAGCATTGAGAAAAGCAGTTACTAAATCTAACTCCCAACCATTAAAATCTCTAATAAATCTCACATCCCAACACCTCCTACCCCCCATAGTTTGGCACACCAACATGTAACCCACCCATGCTTCTTTATCTATCGAGCACTCATACAAAGCTGGAAAAGTCTCTTTCAGAGAATGATTGCCACACCACCTGTCATGCCAGAATCAAATTTGGCTACCATTTCAAACATCAAACCGAACATACTCCAAAAACTTATCCAACCCCACCCTAATACTCTTCCATAATCCACAACCATTAGTTTTCTTAACACTATTATAGATACACTACAATCCCTCCAAGAAAAATCAAGCCCAAATTTCTTGCTCCGTTTTTCACCTCTTAAATCCCACACCACCAAATCAAAATGAATATTGAAACACTAAAATAATGTTCACGCAAGCCAAAACCCAAGTTTAAAATGCCTAGACTCAGAAGCAAATAGCAACAACCTACCACCAAAATCATAAAACCCAAAACGCAATTGCCTAAATATGGTTAATAATTGATTAACTATAAGTCGTCCCAAAAGCCTAAGCTAGTAAAATTAATCATTTAACCATTATTTTAACGATACCACCTAAGCAAACTAAAAATCAATCATGAAATTTCTATTCACACAGAACACTGGAAATTCAAGTTAAATTGATATATAATACCACGCGACTATGTGGCGATTGAAGAGCCCATCTATGTGTAGTTTTAGTCACCTGACTTTGTTAGTGCTGTCATGTAACTTGTTTAAATAGAGAATAGATAAATAGTCTTATAAATTGCCAAAAATATAGCTCTAAACCAACATTGTTCACATAATAATTACCCCGACGAGAGGGAAAGCAACGAGCATGAGAGCATTTTGCAGAGCCTTGACAGCCGGCTTCGGCACGAGGTAAGGGCAAGCAGCAGCAGCTAGAAAAAGCGCAGTGGAACAGCAGCACAATTGCAAGTGCTCCCTCAGAAAATTCGCCAAATCGGTCCATCTGATCGCTCTCGCGAGCCCAATCAGCGCTCTCTGTGCCCCACTCAGCTCCGTTTCCTCATCGCAGTGGTGGTGGTGGTGATGATGATGATTATTATGATGGTGGTCATGCTCATGGTCGTGGTCGTGGTGATCGCTAGCTTTAGCGACGCAACGGAGTCGAGAGAATCGACGATTCTGAAAATTGAGAGGAGGAGAAAGAGATTTGAAGCGAAATATGGGAGAATGGAGGGTTTGATTGAAAATAGGCTTGGAAAGCGAGTCGACTCGGAGGCGAGTTATGTGACTCGGAAGCGCGTGCAATTTTGTGGCGCCGATTGGATAAGGGAGGGTTTCCATTTCGTGTGAAGGGGTTTGGGGCTTTTGCGATTGGGGCTCCTCAAGCCATGGTCGAGTTCGACGAACGAAGAGAGGGAGAGAGAGAGAGAGAGAGAGAGAGAGTTGCAGAGTCGGAGATACTCTGTTTATAGTGTGTTTTGACTTAACTGACCAGTGACAAGCTTGGGCGTTGTTATGACATCCACACTTCACCATATGCTCATTCACTTGCTCGGGGCTTATATGGAAATGTCTGTTGGAAGCGTCGTTAATAGTTTGTTGAACTTTATACTATCCTTTCAAAATGGTCCACATTGTTTAAAATCTTTCATTTTACCCCTATTTTTAGCACAAAAAAAAGTTAAAAAACTACTGACGGGTAGAAGTGTGCGCGGTTTGATAGGAGTGGTTTTTTTCTAAATTTATTACTGAATTGATAGGGATCAATTTTTTCATAATTAGAATTGATACACACCGCCTAAGGTCGGTTTTCTGACCTATAGCGGTGTGGTTTTTTACAGTTGATTTAGTCGGTTTGAAATATTAAAAAAAAAACTATTTTTTTAATAATAAAAAAATTGGGCTTTTAAGCCCAATATCAATATATCAACTTGTTTAAGATTTCAAGTAAATACAAACAGTTTTATTTATTTATTTAGCAAGCCATCTGTGCAAAACCTATGCAAAAAATCTGTTCACATAAAATCTATTCAACATAAAAAAAAAAAAAAAAAAAAAAAAAAAAAAAAACCCTGTTCAACAAATCTGTTCACATAAAAAAATCTGTTCAACATAAAAAAAAATTTGTTCACCCAAATTGTAATGATCCAAACTATCCAAATTTTTTCATTTCATTCACCATGCGTGAACTCTCTGTGAATGATTGAAAGCGTGAACTCTCTCAATCTCTATCTCCCTCAAAAATTAAAATGCTGAAAGGAAAAAAAAAAGTTAGTACTTAGTAGACTAATAGTTACTATAAACTTACTAAAGCAAAAACCAAGACTAATGGCATAGTTAAGACATAGTTTATAGTTTATACTGTTACTATAAACTTACTAAAGTAACAACATAGACTAATGACATTGTTATTTTATATTATATTATTTTTTTGGGGGCTAACTGGATACTTATTAGACTATATAATATAATAGTCTTTCCAACAGTTTACAGTCCACTATTAAAGTCTTATATAAAAATCATTAAATCACAACCTTAATATTATATATGTAAGCATCCGTGTATATATAATATTATATATGTAAGCAGCTACAATATAAACAGCCCACCTTAATAGTTAATATTATATTATTATATATGTAAGCGTGTATATATAATATTATATATGTAAGCAGCTACAAATAGCCAACCTTAATAGTTAATAGTTAATAGTTAATATTATATATGTAAGCATCCAACCTTAATATAATATTATAGTTATATATGTAACGTAAGCAGCTACTTGGAGTTGGACCCCCCACAAAATAGAAAGACACGGACACAGTCACACGACTCACACAAGCTTACTCAAACAAATAACCATGGTTTCTACTTTCTACTTTCTTGAGGTAGAGGGAAGTGTTTCTACAAATAACACAGTCACACAAGCTTACTCAAACATATAAATCATGCTTTCCCGAACAGCCAAACTTAATCAAACATTCAAAGTTTCAAACCAACTTAAATACTTAATCATTCATGCTTTTAGCTTTCCCAAACAAATCAAAAAGAAAAAACTGTAAAACACGAAGACAAACAAAACTGAAAACGAAGCTTACCGTTGTTCTGCGTCAGGCGAGACTCGAGAGGCGAGAGCGAGAGAGAGAGTTAAAAGATATTGAAAGCAAAATATGAACTTATATATCCCTGAGAGTCTTAAAACCTAACATAAAACGCACCATTTTGCTTTTTTTTTAATAACATCCATACATACGACGTCGTTTTATCAGCTTCATAAAAAATAAAAAAAAAATAAAAAGAAAAAGAAAAGAAAAGAAAAGAATGACAGATCCTGTATCGGTTCGGTTCGGCCACAGTCTCGGTTTGGAGTTGCAGTTCTGATGGCAGCACAGCACCGATGTTGGAGTGAGATTCTCCATCCGATGGCAAGTCTCGGCTCAGTCAGTCGGTGCTAGAGGCGGTATAGTTGGGTTGGCGCCGGTTAGTTGGGTCGGCTTCGGTATCAATCTGCTCACCCCTACTGACGAGAATGTGATTAAGTGTAAATGGTAAAAAAAATTGTAAGTCTATGTATAATTGATAGGCAATCATCTATAATTTGCTACGTTAAAATTGTGAAATAGTTTGTAAACATGTGGTCGTAAAATGCGGAATCACTTTTTTAAGTACTTGTATTCTTTCTTGTTCATAGCTTGACTCTCAATTCTAAAGACACCCTAGAAATTGGTTCGAAACTTCAAATCCACTTCTAAGCCCGCAATGGGTCTAGAAGACTTTAGTTCTTGTACTTTTAAATTTGTGTCAAAATTTTTTTTGCCGTTGATTGTTACTTTGAACTTTATTTCTCTATCACCAAACAAGCATAAAAGAAGCAAATAAAATATTTGAATAATCAATCCATTCCCATTGGAAACAATAGGAATCATTTGAGTTACAACTTACATGGCTCTCGGTAGAAAAGAATAACATGTACAAAGGCGGTCACCAAAACATTGTAGCCAATTCTCACAAAGGCAACGGAGGTAAAATGATGTTTTGGTTCACTTGGTTTCTGTAAATAATGTCACGGCATTAGAATAATATTACATTCATATCCAAAAAAAAAATTTCCGCACAACAATTTTTATGAATTAGCAATTTTTTACTATTTCTGCCTGAGATATCTTTTTACTTATTACGTAATAATAATTTACCACCATGGTAGTTATGAATATTTTAGCCTCTAAACTTATTGATTAAAGCTTATTTGTCGAAGTGTTTATTTCGATGACGTGTGCAATGATTTTTTTTTTTGAGAAGAATATAAGCGTGACGTGTGCAATGACAAATGAGGATGAGTTATCCACTTTGGTCTCTCATACCTCTAAGGTCCAACGGACACTTGAAAATCAACCATAGTTTCCGCCGTTCGGTTCATGTGAATCAGATAATTAGAATTATGATTAAAATGGGGGCAAAATAATGATAATAATTGCTTTGGATTTATATTTTTGAGAGGGTTTTGGATTTATAACCTAATTGGTCAAGAAAACCTGTAAGGTAACAACACGAAATTTGATAACATTTTTAGAAAGAATTGATAACTGACATAAATTTTTTTAAAAGCTTTTTTCACAACATGTTAGGGTATTTTGATTGGAATAATAATATCAATTTTACTTGAATTTGAAATCATTTTTTTAGGCGCAGAAACCAAATAAGTTATAAAAAATTTGGTCTTACAATTTTTCATTTTTTGAGATTCTTTTCGAAAAAGTCTAGAGTCGCAAAATTCTATACTTCTTGCCACAATTGTGATATGACAGAATGTGATTAGTAAAGAAAAAATAGTAAGTTTATGAATAAATAACGGCAAACAACTCACAATCTGTTATGTCAAAATTGTGACAAAAAAATTGTGAAATAATTTATAATTCTAGAATTGTATACAATTTTAATCACAACCTGTGACATGATGAATGATAAATAGTAAAAGTATGGTATTGAGTCCACAGATCAACCGCTCATAATTACCAAACCACATAAATCATTTTCCAATTTTAACCTCATAATTGGTCATGGCCGCCACTGATGTCTTGCCTGCATTATGTTAGTGTGGTATTTTGACTATTTTCTGAGTGGAATGCAGTGCACCTCCTTAATAGAGTTCTTTTAAAAATTATTTTTGTTTGAATACATTAAAGAATTGCAAGTACCAAGGCCAAGACTCAAAGGCCATGGAGCTTTCCATGGATATAAAATCCCAGTACAATCAATACCGCACCTTCATGTTTCTGAGTACAGTCTTCACTCTATCTGTCTCTCTCTAAATTTTTCTGTTTAGCGTCTTCTTTTGAAGCATAACAAATGGAGGGAAGAAAGGTCATTGGTTAGGCTGCTAGAGACCAATCTGGACACCTCTCTCCTTACTCATTCACTCTCAGGTTCCTCTCTCTCTCTCTCTCTAGTCTCTTCGGTGAGTAATTCATTTTTCTATGCTTTTGTTAAACAGGGAAACAGGTCCAGAAGATGTATTATTCAAGGTTTTGTACTGTGGGATGGACCACACAGATCTTCATCAAATGAGGAATGAGATTCACTCCACTAACTATCCTTTGGTCCCAGGGTAGGCACCTTTTCTATCTCACATAATTCGTTTACAACTTTAAAGGCCAAAATCAGAGAACCACACCTTGTATATTTTTAGGTTGATCATGCTACTATGCTTGAAATCTGTTTCTTAATTTGTCAAATACGTTTATTTGATTTGAAGGCATGAAGTGGTGGGAGAAGTTGTGGAGTTGGGATCAGAAGTAAAAAAGTTCAGAGTCGGAGACATTGTAGGAGTTGGGTGTATAGTTGGGTCTTGTGGGGAGTACTTTTCTTGCAAATCAAACATTGAGCAATACTGCAACAACAGAATCTTCACTTACAATGGCACATACAAAGATGGAAGACCCACTCAGGGAGGCTTCTCTTCTGCCATGGTTGTTCATCAAAAGTATGTGCAAGCAGCAAACTATTCATATTGTTGTTCTTAAAAATAATTAGATTTTACCCAATTAATATCGGGTAAGCACACTAATTTTCACTAATGTTAGAAATTAAAGCAACGTTACTTTGACATGGGTCTATCAATCAATTGATTGATAATTGATATTATTCATTAAACCCAACAGGCTATGTCAACAGTTGCGGAAAATGTTTGACCTTAGACTTGGTGATTAATATTTGAGGCAATGCAGGTTTGTGGTGGGGATTCCTGAAAAACTAGCACCGGAGCAGGCAGCGCCACTACTTTGTGCTGGGGTGACAGCTTATAGTCCCTTAAAGCAGTTCAATAGGTCTGACAAGGTTGTCAAGGCTGGAATTTTGGGTTTAGGAGGAGTTGGTCATCTGGGTGTTCTAATAGCGAAGGCAATGGGTCATCATGTAACTGTCATAAGCTCTTCTGATAAGAAGAGGGTGGAGGCATTAGAACACTTAGGCGCAGATGCTTTTCTGGTGAGCCCCAACAGTGCTGAGATGGAGCAAGCAGTGAACAGCTTGGACTATATCCTCGACACTGTGCCGGCGGTGCATCCTTTGCAATCCTACCTTTCACTTCTCAATGTTGACGGGAAGCTAATATTATTTGGTGCAGTTCCTAATCCTATGCAGTTTGATTCTGTGGACTTAATCCTAGGTATGCCTGGTCCCCTTACAAAGTTAAAATAACATGTGTAGGAACATACTTTGCTTCTTATATTCAAACAATCTTCGCTAATTTGTTCCATAATGGAGTCCAAAGTTCCACTTTATGCCATATGTTTAGACAGGATGTCATACCGTGGTGTGGCACTGACTAGATAATAAAACTTTGTCCTGGTTAAATATCTTCACAAATTTGGGTGAACATTGTTATGTACAATGATGGCGACTTTCTCTTGCTATATAGGAAAGAAGAACATATCTGGGAGTTTCATTGGAAGTATATATAGAGGAGACGCAGGCAATATTGGAGTTCTGGGCTGAGAAGGGTTTAACATCAATGATAGAGGTAGTAATAAAGATGGATTACGCGAACAAGGCATTTGAAAGAATGGAAAGGAATGATGTGAGGTATAGGTTTGTGCTGGACGTGGCTGGCAGCAACATGGAATCTTGAAGCCCATATTTGTGCCTACATTGTAAAATTTTCTGTTTCATTTTAAGAATAAAATCTTTGAGCCACGTCAACGTAGCATTCAGGCTATTTTGGTCAATTTCAATTGTAAGACCTATATTAGTAAATAAGTTAATTTAATTATTTTGTCCAAATCTATTAGTATATAAAGTCATTTAAGCAATTTTTTTAAAATTAATATTAATCAACCAGTTAGATCTTTTAAATAATGCATCTTATGAATGTTTTTATTTAAATTTGTAATATAAAAAGTACATTTAAACGATATTGTTTACCAACTAAAAAATTTATAAAGTGACATGATTGGTTAGTTTCACGTGAACAACATAATAAAAAAAATTCATAATTATTTTTTAGTAATACTGTAGTTAGTCCAAATTTTACTATATATAAATCTTATAAATCTATATTTTATATCATATAATATCATATATTATATAATAAAACTTGAGCTTAGAAATCATCATTGTGCCAAGTGGTTTTGGAATTTTATTATATTTCTTTAGTTTTGGTCTAAAATTTCAAACAAAATAGGCATAAAAAATTAGAGATATGAGCCCTAAAAAGCAATAAAAATGATAAATATTCAAAAAATTATCCTCAAATTCAGTTTCAAATTACCTGATTATATTTTTACTACAGAAACAAAAGTTGGGAAATCAATTTCAATCTCCACTTTTTTCATACCATATAATTCCTACCGGATTATATTTTGACTACAGAAACAAAAGTTTGGAAATCAGTTTTTCAATCTCCACTTTTTTCATACCATATAATTCCCTGGTGGTAAAAGGTAAATGCCATACAGTTTGTCTCTAACACTTGAAAAAATTCCCCTCCTGGTTCAGAAAACTCCACTCAATCTCCCTTTATTAACCCATCCCCGCAAACCTTGTTCCCCCACTAAAACAACCGTGAACATTAAGCTTCAGCTAACCACTAAACAGAAAGCTTCCAGCAGGAAGATCTCATTCTTTTTTATTTGTATGGAAGTGCAATCTTGAACATCAAGTAATTTACAAGTAAGGTAGAGTTTGGATAGCGTTTTCAATGCTTGCGTTGAGTGTTTGCGTCTGTCAATGAGTCTTTTGTACTGTTCATAAGACCCACAAATCTCTTTTTTCAACAAAATTTTCATTAAAAATAAGTCACACGACACTATTTACAAATTTAAAAATTATTTTGCTATAGTATTTTCAGTTTTCAACAATAAACAATATTCAAACAAACCCTAAAAGTTGTAAACGTTTAAAGTTATGCATACATGTGCATGTGTGCAATGTGACTGGTGAGTTGTGTCATGTCAAGCAACCCACCCACATGCCCAGAGATTAATTGCATCATGACATTTTGCAATCCAATAAAATACAACCATTAGAAATAACTAATGCCACAAAAGTTTTTGGTTTCTAGTTTCTACAAATGCTAATCACAACATAACAATAAATTATCAGAACTTACAATAGGTAGCACTCTTCAGGGTATTACAAAGTCCCCAAAGAATGTCGCTTCAGATAAAAGAATGAGCTACAATTATTACTGTTACAACAACAATTGGATGTTCCATCTTCTTGGATTGTTAAGCCAGAAGTCAACACGCCAACAGGGTAAGAATCTCTGCCGTTCCATTCTCCATTGGATTGTGGCAGCAGAACAAAGGTGAATTTTCTGTAGATGCTCAGTCATCTTTTCCCTTGCCTTTTCCTTCAGAAACTTTGGAGCCATCATAAGCAGAAAGGAAGAAAGTACTTTGATTTTTCTGCAAAAACCTGTGAAATGGTTTACCATATACCCAGTAGTTAGCATTGCAGCACGTAAGGAATTGAAATATTCGAAATTCACAACCCATGTTATAACTTGTAGCTAATCACTTAGACAAATGAATGCACTGAAATTCTAGACTAACCCAATACAAATATTTGTTGCCAACTATAATGATCCTGTTTTATTTTTCAATTTGTAAATGTACCCTTCAATATTATATTTCATTTGTTGAAAGCAAATCTGACATGCAATTCATTAATGATTGAATATCACTATTCCACATATGATTGCTACAAGTAAATTTATTTGTCCTTGCCCATTTGGCATGGAAAACACAACTGCCTGTCCCCAAATAAAGACCTGGAGCAGTTTTTCGGAACTTATAAATGTGAATATCATGTATATCTGGACCTCAAACATGAGCATACTCATGAACTGTGATTGAAATGATTTCGGCATGTTTGTAGGAGCTTCAAGGGAGAACGTCCTCTGAGTTTTCATGATACTTAAAATATAGAAACTGAAAGCATATATATCTAGAAATGCAATGCCATTTGCACATTTTCTATATAGCTAAATTGTCTCACCTTAAGTTCTCCCCTAAAGCATCTGATATCAATTTTTTGTTGGATTTATTTGGTTTCTTAACGGAAAGATCACTTCAGAAAAATGCAATTGTGAGCTAGAACTTGATAAAGTAATTGAGTAGATGAGGATGCACTTGTCTTATTTTCACGTATTGAATTAATGGCAGATAAAACAATAAAACCCCTCCAAATATTGCACATAATATAGAAGGGTTGAGTTGGTACTTCAGAAAATCAAGCACTTTCTGTTGCAAGCGGGTCAGCGTTTCCTCTTCAATATTTACAAATGCCAAAAGCTCAGGCAGCTTAACTGCAAACACAAGAAAATTTATTGGAGTTAGAACAAGCCTGAAACATGCAAACATCAATTAAAAAGATTTTTTTTTTAACCAAAGAAAAAGAGTCACTAGCTGTATACAAAAGGAACACAGGAAAACATGAGCAAAATTAAAAAGAAAGTTTCCTTTCAAACAAAACTGAGGCAAGACCAAAGAGGCATATAATCATGAGATGGGCAGAGTACTTTGGGCAAAACTTACATACAGTTTCTTAGGTGTCGTACCTTGGGTTCCTGCTCCCCCAATTGAATGCAGCCACATAGTTGTATTAACAACAAAAATAAAGTTGTCTTTTTCAAGGACAATTAAATTCAACCATGTAGTTCATTGGCCAATGCAACCCATGGTTAAATTTAATTGGGGAACCTAAGTTCCACATTTAAGAAACTGTACCTAAGTTTTACCCATAAACTTTTTTATAGCGATTTTGAAAGCCTTTTGAGTTATCAATGCAAGGATTAAACCATTAAGAGTCCAAATATGAACAACTTGCTTACAGCCTTAATAGGAAACCTTTCACATGGACTATATGCAGGAATTTCAACAAGGTGTTGTCACTACCCGAGGTCAAAAAGAAATTCTAACTCAATTAGGAGTGTGAAAATCAATGGATTAAAAAATGCCAAGTTAAACTACTAGTTAAGAATTTGATCCTTCCGACAATCTAGTATTCAATTGCTTAAATGTCAAAAAAGAAGAGAACATTTGGTCATTCAACCAAGAATATGATTAAGAATCTAGGGAAAATGCTCCCTAGATGAAAAAATAAGGTAGTCCATGAAAAAGAAGCATTGTTGTAACAACCTAAGAAAAAATACTAGCCACATCTGCACTATACTTTAAAAGGACTAGTCATAATTAAAGCTCTTTGTAGTTGTTAATAAAGCCCAGATCACCCAATGAATGCCCTATGTGGGACTCATCACACCCACACAACACACACTTAGACAATATCCAAATCAGATATACAGCATCACAATTGCCCTTGGGCTTTGACTCAAGTGATATATGGTGGGGTGGGATCGGTCTTAGGATGAGAGAGAAGGGAAGATATGAAAAAGAAGCATTGGAACATCTAGTTTCAATGGGATAGGTGTCATCTTTGAAGAGTTATTTGTTTAATTTATATGAAACTGATTGATGTAAAATGGGTAATTCAAAAATTGGATACAAATGCTTGTTTTAAGGTGGAAAATGGGAAAATTTTCTATTGTCCCAAAAAGACACAAGGATTTAATCCATGACCTCACCCATCCCTCATTACACGGAGGACATCCATTTGGTCCAAGAATCATTTGTAGCAGAATTGACAGAATTTGATTCAAAAGATATCGAAAGCATAAAATTTGAGGTCATCCATTGATGAAGACACATAGCTATGAAGTATGCATAGGAATGGCATGGTTGGACTTCGAACCCAGTTAGAGGTACTCTTGCTTGTAGCCTTTGGTGGAGTATTGGGGCAGGATGGGATAGGTTCCATCCATGTGTGTCTATCGAGGTGGAGGACATCACACAAGTAAGGTTTTAGCATGATGTATGACGTGGAAATCAATCTCTTAAAAGAGTTGTATCCTAACCTATATGCTTGCTCAGTTAACCAAAATGCCTGAGTCCATTCAGTAATGGATAGCCAGTTAGGTGGGAAAGGGCAGACCTGGAACGTTAGATTTCACAAAGGGTTTTCGTGGTTGGGAATTGGGGTCTGTAATTTCTTTCCTAGATGAAATGGAGATTGAAAAGGAGTGGTGGCTTTATTTTTAGCTCCTATTATGAGACTATCCAAGGTACACTAACTAAACTAACTCTATCCCCTGGAAGAGTATTTGGTGTATTAAGGCCTACGAGGGTCTCATTCTTTGTTTTAACAGCAACTTGGGGGAAGATTCTTAATTGTGATAATCAAGTGAGGTTTTTCTTTAGTGGGATGGTGTTGCATGTGCCCGTGTAGTGAAGGGATGATATATCATTTGTTTTTTTTTTTTTGATAGGTAAAGGGATGATATATCATTTGTTGATCCATTGTAATGTAGCATATGTTTTATGGACTCCAGTATTTAGAGCCTTTGGGATTCATTGGGTGTTACTAAGGAGGGTGGCCGGTCTTTAGTTTGGACAGGTGTTTTATTGGGTGTTTTATGCACTCCTTGGATATTTGAAAACTTTTCCCATTATGTTTGATGAGGCTATTGCTTTGGAGCAAAATAGTTGTATTTTTGAAGATATAGAAAGATCAAAGGCTCAGTTGGAATCATTGCTGATTTGCACTATGTACGATTGGTCCCATGCATGGGCCTTACGATTTGTAACTCCCTTCTAGATTTCACAGAATCACTTAACTTTTGTGCAAGATTTTTTTTTTATTTAATTTTTTTACATTATAGTGTGTTCATCATTGTGAGCATGCAGTAATCTATTCTAATAATAAAATACCATTGCTTATTAAGAATGAAGGCATAGATGCTCAAGAGAACATCATAATCCAAGCAGGCTGCGTCAGTTCTCATCAGACAGAACATATAAAGCCTTTCTAACAAACATACCAAAGAGGCGCAGTAGATGTTCAGCACCATAAACAGTTGATGGAGAGACATTATCCACGACTGCTTCATGATATTGTTTGCGCTCCTTCTTGTATAAGAGCATCACTGGAAGTGCTTTGTCAAAATAACACCTTATTCCTTTCAAGATCTCTCCTATTGAATCAGTCATCCTGTATTTAAGAGAAATTGACCATGCCACCATTATCAGTATTGCTGGAGGTTCCAACCTACATCTTAAGGTAATAAAACAGACAGGGATTTGATTCTAAAATGAATTTAATAGAGCCTACTTGTACAAAATTAACTAGAGCAACATCATAACTTCAAGTGTTGTGGAAACTTATGGACAAACCTGGATGCATGTCATAACATGAATGTATGTATGTATGATAAAAAGCTAACCTCCCTACGTAAGGAGTAGGACACAGCACCCATTTTTACTTGGGAATATTTCACGTTTAGCTCCATCTAATAAGCACGAACATGGACATGACACTATACGGGACATGTTGACATGGCAATTCTTAAAAAATTTAGACAATATACGGCAGTGTACGTGGCAATTAAATTTTATATATATATATATATATATATATTTTTTTTTTGAAGCATATCTTATGTTTATTTTAGGTTTTGAAAATAAATAACACCCATCAAATCTTTGAAAACATATCTAAAATTAATTTAAAACATCAATAAATTGTAATATCTATTCGTGAGAGGAAAAAAAAGAAAGACAACTTGAGAAAAAAAAAAAAAAAAAGAAAAAAGAAAAGAAGAAGAAGAATAACAGCGTTTACTGACTTAAAAGTGTAGTTGGGTACTGGCCAGCAACTAACGGGAGACATGAGTGTTTGACTAGTATAGACATAAAGGTTTAAAACAAAAAGAAGAAAAAAAGATGGGGACAAAGTTTTCCCCCAAACCAATTTGGAGGAGTCTCCTTCAACCCGCTATGTGGCAATTGGTAAAACCATCCACATGCACTATTCGTCACATGACTTATTTAATTAATCATAAGACTTGTTTAAATAATACACGTGGAGGGTTTTATGAGTTGGAACAGTTTGGAGGTAAACTTTTTTGGGGGGAAAAAAATGAACTTGAAGTTGAGACACTGTAAAGGTCGGCGATACTTCTAAAAGCAGATGAAGAGCAGCATCACACCAGACAGAGTAGCACCATAGAGCAAAGATGAGCACTGAGGAGCCAAGTCCAAAGTCTCTAGGTGCAGCTCAGAGACAGAGAGATAGAGAGATAACAAACTCCAGTGTTCCAGAGCAAGAAAGTGAGAGGTTGATAGGAAATTTACAGCCTTAAAGCCTAATCGAGGTTTCAGATTGAACTAGGTTGTAAAAATCTATTTTTCTACTTTTTTTAATTAATTTTTTCTCCTCTGTGTTGGGGACCATGTCCCAGCCATGTCTGAAATAAATAAATAAATAAACTACAAAAACTTGTAAGCAACCATGTCCCAGGCATGTCAGTGACCAACATGGACTCTAGGCATTTTGCCATGTTCATGCTTCCTAGTGCTTCATTGATCAAATAAATGCAAAAGAAAATTTTCTTTGAAAATCACCTCCAAGTTGAGACCATGTTGGGACTGTGTCCCAGTCATGTCTAAACTATTTAAAAAAAAAAAAAAAAAAAAATCGCCAGACACTACACGAACTTGTGGGCAACTGTGTCCCAGGAGTGTCTGCGACCAACACAGACACTTTGGGCATTTTGCCGTGTTCATGCTTCCAAGCGCTCCATCATCTTTGAAAATTATCACAATCTGCAGGAAGATTGTTAAAGAGAATATTGACCTATTACAAAGGCAAGGATTTCAAAAAACTGAGAAAATTAATAACTTTGGCGTTCAAATCTTATATTGTCCTATCAGATGCAAATGAGAGTAGGAAACTGAATATGGATCTCAATTTTCCTTTATAGATATGAGAGGAATGCAGCTGCAATAGGCCCCCAAACTAGGAGTCACTCAAAAGATGATACTGGTATTGTAGCATGGGCAGATTGGCCCAGCTCAACCCAACTTGGGCAAGTAACACTATGAGAGCCAACCTAAATGAAATTCAACACCAACTAGATTTTTCAAGCCTGCTACAAACTCAGACATGAGAGAAGCCTCACTTTAGATAGTTAAATATAAATATAAAGAAACTTAAAATAGTTTAGGCATGCTATGAAATACAATCTTGTTGATAAGCACCCAATTTCGAACTTAAATCAGCAAATGATATTCGTTTCGTGTGTGTGTGAGAGTGTGTTGGTCTTAAGGGAAGGGGAAGGTGAAATCTTTTTTCTTTTTTTTTTTTAAGTAGAGGGGAAGGTGAAATCTGAACTAGTAACTTTTGCTTCATGAGGCATAGTCCTTAACCGATTGTGCTACCCCTCAGGGTTAATCCAGAAAATGATATCCTAGCAAGCAACCAAATAATTCCCACCCAACCACCCCCCCCCCCCCCCTAAATAACAACGTTGCAAGAAAAAAAGTAACATCTTAATTTATCATTGCAAAACAAATTATAGAAGCAACAACAATTCAAATCACAACCACAGACACAAAAGGAGAAGAATCTAGAAAATGGATTTAATTATGATAGACACCAAGCAATTCCAACAGGAATTAAGTAAATCTTACATGCCATCCTTCTTTGCCCTGTACTCAAGGTACTTCGTCAAAATGTCATCAACAGTTGGTGAACGAGGAAGTTTAACAAGCTGCAGAAAAAAGGATTTTCCTTCAATATATTACTGAATTACATGTTTTCCCCCTATACAAGTATATTACTAAATTAGGATTTAGTAGGAAAATGTATCAGCTGAAAAAAAAATGTGATTATTTTTCAAGCATCCTTGCAGTAATAATAGGAGAAAAGTGTTCCAACACTTTGTAGGTACGTTTTTTTTATTGTGTCGAATAACATTTCAAGCTTACCTTGTCCTGCTGGGTAACAAACTCCCAATCATCAACCAGTTGCTTCCTTAGAGTAGATGGAATTTGAATCTTGACAAGCTTTTCCAGAGATACATTGTCCTTCTTAAAATCATGAAAGCACATTTAGTCTAGCATTTATGATAGTTTCATCAAAAACAAAAAGAGCAGCTGAATTTAATGACATCACTATTAAACATCTTTGTGTATGTATAATCTTATGGGCAGTTTCACCTCAAGCAAAGTCCACTCAACTCAAAGATTAAATACATATACCTCAAGCAAAAAAAAAAAAAAAAAAAATTACAAAAAGAACAATCAATCTCCAAATAGTGAAATCATATCTCTATATTTCTTCTTATTCATTTTTTGCTTGAAATCTGTGCCAGTAAAGCTTATTGAACAATTTACATAATCATTACAGCCCTAAAAATTACAATTATTGGCTGTATGTCTACCAGAGGGGAGGAAAACTAGAAATAGCAGAGCAACCCAGAGATATAGAGCATGTGAGAACCAATGCATCTGAAAATATCCAGAATATGAAAAACAAGAATCTTTAAGAAATATATTTGACCATAATACAAACCAAACCTCAACGCCTGATTCACTCTTTCGCTTCTTCCCTTTTGACACTGCAAAAAAATTTCAACATGTTAAATCATTAAGTAAACCAAGTTTTCAATGACTACAAGCATATATTTTTTGCAATGACTCGCAATAAATCACTTGAGAATAAAAAAAAAAAAAAAAAAATTACGTTTGAGTGAGATGGAGTGAACAGAGAAAGGGAAGGGAGGAGGAAGTCCACCTCTCATCATGCTGTCTGCTTTCATCCTTTTGCCCCCACCAAACAAGGGGATTTCATCAATCTCTTCCCTCTCCCTCCTCCCCACTTTCATCCTTCCACCAATTCCCAAATAAACATGGCAATGGGATGCGTTTGCGATTTTTTTATTTATTTATAAGTTTCACACGCACGTAGTGGGTTTTGAACCCATGACCTCACCCGCCATCCCATTATTAACAGATAAGGAAGTGGGTTCCAACTAGCACAACATGTAAAGTCTTTTGTCATTGAATAAGGGACATGGATTTGAATTATGCCTACACCAAAAACCAATTGATATCTTGACCTAAAGATAAGGAGCAATAATCATAGAGATGGTGCCCTAGGATCAAATACTATTGTATATATTAAAAAAATAAAAATAAAAACTATAGCTCATTGGCAAGTTTATGAAAAGGGTTCACATTGCATTTATTATTGTATATATTAAAAAAACAAAAATAAAAACCATAGCTCATCATCTAATTATTATTTTTTGACTATGAATGAGGGGTTAAGGGCATTAAAGAAAAAGCAAAAATTTAAAGTTGATGGAATGGGGTCCAAAATGACTGGAGACCACGTCTCATGAAGTGGAGGTTGCTAGTTTGAATCTCCACTTCCTCCTTCCCTTGGGGCCAATATATATTTATCACTAAATAAATAAAGGGGACAATATGGAGTACAGGTTTCCTAATACTATTTCCAATTTTCAACACCTTGTGGACATCATGGATGAAGTCCCCATGGGCTCTTCTATTTTTTGTATAGACTTCCAATACTGATAAACAATTAGCAATTAATTTCTAGTTCTTTAGTGTTCCAGGAGAGAAAAAACCATATTCTCATAATTTCTTGAGTCCAAGAAACTTGAGAAGGCTTGGTGAACATAATATTATATCCAAGCTCCATCTTGAAGGGGATTAGTTAAAAAGTATCACGTAGAGTACAAGTGATATCATCTGTTACTATTTTAAGTAAGCAGTAAAAGGGGACTTAACTAAACTGGTCAGAAAGCCTAGTCTTCAATATCCCTCCCGTTGCAGAAAAATATTACACAAACACATGAACTTTTAGTTTTACAACCTTAAAAGAGAGAAAGAAAATAGAAACAAATTTTATTCCACTTTTCGAGTACAACCGCCCTAATTTCACAGCAGTTTGATAGGACCTCCAAACAAAGTAAGTATAAAACCAACATATAACAGAAAACAACAACAACAACAGCAGTAGCAACAATACGTATGGTATTGATGATAAAGAATAGTTAGTCAATTAAATAAGGAAAAAAAACCAATTTTAAGAAGAGAAAAGGAAGTAAGATGTGGAAATAATGGATACCATTATTCTTGAGGTCTTCTTTCTCGACTTTCGCATCTACAATTTCGAAAGCATAATAAGTTATATTAATAGCCATATGAGTAATAAAATAAGGTATTACCATAATAGGAAGGTAAGACTAGACGGAATGAGCTTGTACAGTAAGTTTCTAGTGAATATGATGACAGGTGCGTATGCGTGCTTTTGTTGTTGATGTTGGGGGGGAGGTGTTATATGCACTTTGTCCAGGCTAATTGTTTTAAAAGGGAAAGAAGCATCACCAGGTAGAGCCTTTATGTGTACTCTCCTTAACATGATTACAAGAGTGTTACCCACTTCCCTCCCCCCAAAAGATTTAGGGGGAAAAAAGGAATCTTACTGGTCGATTAAGTGATTATTAGATATGGTAATTAAAGGGCCTAATGCATATACACAAACACAAATGAATGTCCAAAGGGAGTGAAGGCTCTGTGAAACTGCTACTTGAGCTTTTAACACACTAATGCAAATCTAAAAAAGAATAAAGCTAACCTGTAGAGCTTTTTGGTTTTGTCTGAGCCGAACGTCCTGACTTTACATTTTTGTCTACACCCTGTTTTTTGTCAAGAGCCTGCTGTTTCACGACATTCTCTTCAGTATGTTTCATCAGACGGTCCACACCTACCCATTCGTCCCAACTGTTGGAAAGATGTCGAAGCCATTGTAATGATTTCTGTTTCCCTTTTTGAAAAGGGGCATAATTATTAATGGAAGCAGACATTTCCAGCTAAAATAATAAAAGTGACCAAGTTCCTTTCACAGAAATATGATAAATTTTCAAGAGGTTATGTGGGCCACTGTATATAAAATATGCTCATGATCTATGTAGGTAGCCACTAAAATCATACGAGCAGTATTCTAGTAAACCATAAACCACATTTCTATGTGTCTTCAAAAACAAAAAGGCAATGAAAATAAGAAAAACAATTTATTATATCCTTTTTGCAGCATTCATGTATTGCAACTGAAAATGTATATATTCAATTTTAATCCTTAAGTGTAAATTAAATGATTAAGTAACAGTTTGAACTTCAATAGTAACTTCAATAGTTCCAATGTCAGCATTGTGAAACTTTTAAGAAACCAAACCTTTTATCTATTTCTCATTAAATTTATTTTCAAATGGTATGACCTTTCCACTCTGATAATTGTGTCTTAGGTGACATAATTATTAATAACAAGCTTTGAAATTCATATACCACATTTCAAATAGCAACATCCAAATTGCAGATTACCTGGTACCAGAAAATAACACAGGGCCTTTTTGTTGATCAAAATAGTTGAGTTCCCAAAATATTAGCGTTGCTCTAAATTCTAATTTATGTACCTCATTACTTTTGAAATCCGAAATCAAACAATGTAATAAAGTAGGCAGAACAGAAGACATACTCACTTTTTGTTCCAACCCTGCAAAATAGCAAGAGTTATGTCACTTACTACCATAATCACATGATTCTTTATTCACCCTACATATTCAGCTAAACCAAGCAGTCATATTTGCCTGAATTAAAATTTAATTCTATCTCAAGCCATTATATGCCCTAGGCAACCACAAAGAAATCAGGAAAGATCGAAAGAGAAGAAAAAGGCCAAACTTACAAGGTAGTGAACAAAGTATCTCCATTCCTTCTTCCTAAGCTCAGCCTTTTGGACCTGTAACATCGAAAAATACAGTTCATTAGACTATTAACACAGAAATTTTTTTTTTTTTTTTTTTTAAGTAAAAAAAGAGAGGGAGAGAGAGTAATAAATTCTAACATGACAATAAATTTATATTACATAGTACCAATTATACAGGAACCAAACCTTTTTCTTCTCCTAATTAACATACCAAACATTAATACTCATGCTAACCGAGACTCGTCTTCGTTTTTGTGCAAATTTGAGACCACAGAGACCAATACAGCCAGTTAAGAAGCAGATTCAAATTAGAGTCGCAAAACCCACATTTGAAAAAACAATTTGAAACTCAATAAACCCTAATTTTTTTTTTTTTTTGACAAGTCCCTAATTTTCTCATCAACCAGTAGCCACAACCTTAAATTTTTAATCATTCAGCTACAAATGGACTATTTCCCTAAATTTTCTCAGAAACCACACCCAGTCCAGGATTGCGGTTCAAATACCCCAACTGGTTCAGCTCAAAGCAATGAACACTCTCATCTCATTCTTTAGCAAAAATAAAACCAGAAGTATAACTAATAATATAAACTTAGGGCAAAGAAATACACATAATTAAGCAAAGTAAAATCAAAATTATCTTTTTGTTTTCCTAATTCGAAAAAACTAGGGCAAAGAGAAAGGGAAAAGGGAGTGCCTTGGCTTCGTAGAGACGAGGGCCGTGGTAAGCGAGGACCTTCTCGCCCTCGGAGTAGAGGCTCGATTTGGACGGAGGAGTGTCGCCGCTCGAGGTGTCGCCGTCGCTGGCCGAGTCGTCCTTCGAAGAGTTCCCCATTTTCTCACTCAGTCCCCGATCTTAGAGCTACAGAGCAGTTGCAGAACGTTTCAAAATCTGGGTGTCGTTACTCGTTTCAAAATCCGTAATAAGTAGATTTGCAAATTGCGATAAGGCCCAATATTTTAGTATTATTTAATGGCCATTTTTTTTTGGGCAATTGCCACTTCCTTACTTGTGTATTGGCCAAAATTTAAATTATCTATTTATAATTTAAAATTTGATATTTTACCCACATAAAATTTGACCAAAAGTTAAATTGCCTGTAGTTGAAAATCTCATAATAAAAATGTTCTACTAGATCCTTTTTGATATTATTTAATCTTGTATTTTTATATTTTTTATGTTTTTTGAGGATAGAGACATAAAAGTATAACAAAACTACATATTTCACCTTATTTTTAATAGAGATATGTTACGAAACTCTAACTGAACTAATCTCAGGTAGGTAAAGTGTTAAATTTTAAACCCCAGGTAAGCAACTTAAATTTCGGTTAAACCACAAGTGGGTAAATTGTAATTTGGCATTTCCTTTATTTTTTTCTCACCCATTCACCTTATGCTTATGCAAATTTTTTTTTTAAATAATAAAAAAAATTCAAGGCATAAATGCACTTTTAGTCCTTACATTTTGACATTTTTCCACTTTAGTCCCTACATTTTATTTTTTCCACTTTTAGTCCCTAAAACCAATTAACGCGTTCCATTTTAGTCCTTTCCGTCAGTCAACCGACGGAAATAGCTGAGGTGGCAGCCGGAGCAATTAAAATATTATAAAAATGCCACATCACCCATGACACGTCAGCATATAAATTAAAAAAATTAATTTATTAATTTTAACAAAATTTAAAAACATAAAAACAAAATTTAAAACATAAAAATAAGTCAAAAAATCAAACCAAGAACACAAATTCAAAATTAAACCCAAGAACATTGAATCAAATTAAACCCAAAAACATCCATCACCAGCCCACAACACAGATCTATACGAGCAGACCAGTATTCCTACAAAAATTAAACATTTCGCACATCATGCTTGATTCTTTAGAGAATCCCAATAGAGCACAAAATAATTACACTGCGAATCTAACAACTAAATCGATAAATGACACCCAGAAAGAAAACCCACCAAGCTGAAACACAAATCAAACCCAGTTTTCCTTTTTTTTTTTAAAAAAAAAAATCCCAGCGTCAAAATTCCATGAACTTCATACTCAACACAAGAAATGGAGAAACAGAGATGGATAAACTTGTAGAGCTTGACTGAGTGATCGATGGATCCAGAAGCAAGGCAAGTGGAGTCGGGGCTAATGGTGACGGCGAGCAAACCCACAACAAACAAAACCCATACCCACGGCGAGCGAACCCAGACCCACGGCGAGCGAACCCAGGACTGACCCACGACGAGCAAACCCACGACAGACCCACGGCGAGCAAACCCAGACCCACGGCAAGAAAACCCAGCGAGCAAACCCACGATAGACCCACGGTGAGCAAACGACGAGCACCACTAATCCACGGCGAGCAAACCCACAATCGGCCAAAATCTTAACCCACTACACCCAAATCACAAGACCTACCATTGATCCACAGCCCCTCCAATCCACTGCCAAAAAATCGAGAGAGAGAGTCCAAGAAAGAATAAAGAAGAAAGAAGAGTGAGAGAAGAGGTAATTGATTTTCTGGGTTGTGGGTTGATGACAGATGTTTTGGGTTTAATTTAATTCAATGTTCTTGGGTTTAATTTTGAATTTGTGTTCTTGGTTTGATTTTCTGATTTATTTTTATGTTTTAAATTTTTTTTTAATGTTTTTAAATTTTGTTAAAATTAATAAATTAATTTTTTAAATTTATATGCTGACGTGTCATGGGTGATGTGGCATTTTTATAATATTTTAATTGCTCCGGCTGCCACCTCAGTTATTTCCGTCGGTTGACTGCCGGAAAGGACTAAAATGGAATGCGTTAATTGGTTTTAGGGACTAAAAGTAGAAAAAATAAAATGTAGGGACTAAAATGGAAAAACGTCAAAATGTAGGGACTAAAGGTGCATTTACGCTAAAATTCAATTGTTACCATGAGTTGGGAATTCAGATCTTGATTCTCCTTATGAAAGAGACCAATAAATTCTACTCGGTTACAATGCTATTGACACTAGGGATAATTAGGACTGTACACCAGAACTTGATCCATCCAACACAACCGTCTAAATTGAAATCGAAAACCGATCGACCCAAAGTTAGTGATAATTGGCCGCAAGTCTCAGGCTCCAAAAACTGAGACCAGTGAGTTGGTTGGTGGGTCTTCTCATAAAAATCTAATTCCAACTGACTTGACTGATCTATACATCATAATCACGTCGCTTTCTGCAAATAAGAGGAGTCTCCTTGTCATTTATTGCCAAATTTGTCGAGATCGAGCCAGATCTCAATATATTCGACCATATGTTGGCCAAATCCCTCTTTCCCGACTCTAATAGAGGACTAACTCACCTTAATAGACTCCTCTTATGGGTCGACGAGGAGTTTAAATTTTGGAGACCTAAAGTGGTCAGATTGGTTCCGAGTTGGGCTTAACCCTAACCTAGACCAACTCATGGTAGCCCTAGGGATATAATTAAGTTTTGACAATGTTTGTAGAGAAATGCTATGATATAATTGTGGAAAAATTATATAAAAGTGCTCAAAGTTTTTACCCTAATGTTAATATAGTATGTTGTATGATAAAAATAGTATTATTGGTTGGTCTATGTGAAAATATATAACTTCTAGGATACAATAAATTGCTAATAATCACATAGTTTGGGATGGAAAAAAATTCATTAATTTTTTGAATTAAAAAAAAAAAAAAAAAAGAAGATGGTAAGGTAAAATTTTAAGTTTATGATACACAATACCAATACTAAATATTTTAATGCATTTAAAAAAAAAAATGAATAGGGATAATAAATCCAAGAATAAAAACTTGTCTGTTCTCAACCATTAAATTTCTATTATAATTAGAGTTATAAGAATAATATATTTATTTATTTATTTGATGGGTAAAGATATATTATTAGAAAGAAAGAGGAGAGCAATCCATCTCCATTCTCGAGGAGACGAAAAAGAGGAGATGGGTAGGAGCCACCTCTATTACACCACACCCCTCACCCCCCCCCCCCCCCCCCCCCCAAAAAAAAGAAAAAAAAAGAAAAAGAAAACCACTTAGTAAGATTAATTATGGGCAAGATAATATAAATGTATGTGTACATAAACAAAATCCCAACGCAAAATATGATTCGTATCAAATTTAAGATTAACAAAAAGGTCATCAAGCTTAGAGGAAGAGGTGGAAGAGCTCTGCACTGCATTAATAAGTAATTTGGAATCTCCTTCAAAAATCACAAAGTTTAGATTGTGTTCATAGGTGGATTCTTGTTCTTCTCCAAGCAAAGGGTAAGTGAAAGGGAGGATTTTTGAAGTTGCAAGCATTATGTTACTTGTGTGATCTCTACAAACAATAACTGCTAAGGCTCTATTGGGTCTTAGGCAGCATCAAAATTCACAATGTACCAACCAGCTTGTGGCGGCCGAACCCAAACTAACGATTCTGTGGAGTGCAAAGCTTCCTAGGCAATGGTGTGATCTTGATAAATTTTCTGTATATCTGTTGCTATCCTAGGAAGCACGGTGGATTCGGATTCGGGTGTGGTGCGGCAACACAGTAATTTTTGAAAAAATAGTACATGAGTGTGGGATACGTTTATTAATTAATTATTAAATATATTTTTATTTATATTTTCTATATATTGCTAAGCATTTTTTTTTCATATAATGTTAAACATATACTAATTTAAAAGTAATAGTAAATAATAAAGAGAATTGAGATGATTTTAGGATTTTTCCTTTAAAGTCTGGCGACAAAACGGTATGTTTTGATATAATATTTTACGTTTTTTTTAACAAGAATTTCGACCCATATCAAAACTAATTCAAGTCCTGTTTAGGATCGAATTGGATTGAATTGGACCAAATCGGGCCGAATAAAAAAAAAAAAAAAAATTTGTCCACGAATGCGCATGTAGTCGCATCCACGGTTGTATGACGCGTCGACGTGAATCGAACTTGGGTGCGCCGGCCAAATTGGCACACCCATGCTTCCCAGCTTCTATCTTGTCTGGATCAAGGGATGCTTCTTCAAAAATTGTTTAATTTCCCATCCTCCACATCCTATCAAAAACTAATGCCACAAACAAAGTGAATTTAGTTCCTTCTTTTTCACTAAGATTGACGGATTTTGTAGGAATCACTAGTTCTACCAGTTCACCAGTAGAGTTGGGTCATGGGTCCCAACTTCTAAGAGCATTAGCATTGGAGAATGCTAATGCCATATCTAAGGACAATTTGGCATTTTAAGCTTTAAAATCATTTGCATCAGACAATGCTAAACCCAATTATTGCAAAAAAAATTGCAATAGTGCTACAGTACAATTCTAAAGTTAGAATTGTACTGTAGCAGTATTCTAGAAAAAAAAAATATATATATATATATATTATTCCTTTTTCCCCCAAAATTTCTCTCTCCTTTATCTCATTATTTCAGTTCTTTTCTCTTTCTTCCTTCTCTGTTTCTCCATCTGCTCTCTCCTCTCTTCAGACCCACACATCATTCTCCTCCCAACATACATCACACATCACAATGGCTCAGTTTTTCTGGTGGGTTGCGATCCAATGGTTCTGTGGTTGCCTTTTTTTTTTTTTTTTTATTTGGTGTGGGTTACGGCGTGGGTCACTGTGGTGGTTGTGGTTTTTGGCGTGGGTCACTATGGTGGTTTTGATCCGGTGTTTAGGTCATGGTTGGGTCCGGTGTTTGGGTCGTGGTTGGATCGGTGGGCTGGGATCGGTTGATGGTGGGTTTGAAACAGTGGATTTGTTGATCGGTGGGTGGATCAGTTGGGTTGATCATTGGTAGCTCCGATGGTGGCTCCGGTGATGTTTTTTTTTTGAATGGGTTTGCTCCAGTGGGTTTCAAATCGGTGGCATGGGCTGATGGGTCTTTGGTGCCGTGGCTGTGGTTGTTGATGGGTTGATCGGCGGTGTGGGTTTCTAATCGGTGGCTTTAGTTGATCGATGGCTTGGGTTTTTGGTGCCGTGGCTGTGGTTGTTGATGGCTTGTGTATTGCTAGAGGTTAAGGGAGAAGGAGAGGAAAAAAAAAAAACTGTTGGAAAGCCCAAGAAATATGAGTCTAAAAAAAATGACAGTTATAAAGAAATAATAAAAAAATAATAAAAAATAATATTTTAATAAAAATAGAGTTTTGGGGTGCTGGAGGTATTGTAAAATGGTATGATATAATAATAAAGTGACTTTTTAGAATGGTAAAATAGAGTAGAATTAGAGTTTTCTGATACTAATGCTCTAAAGATCTAAGGGCCATTTTGGAAGTGACCCTCTAAGAAGCATGCGCGCATTTACGAATATGATACAACAATACAATAATTTCTAAAAAGTTATGATACGACATATATAACAAGGACACGTATATTAATTTAGTATTAAATATATTTTTATTTTTATATATCGTTAAACATTTATTTTTCATATATTTGTTAAATATATATCAATTTTAGTTACTAAATAATGATTAGAATACATTTTTTTTTTAAATCTAACCCATCAAATACGAACATGACAATTATTTATTAATAAGAAAATCTTACAGTTTTTAACAATTAAAATTTTTTTAAAAATTATATAAAAAAATTAAAGAAAAACAACTTTAAAACTAGGTCCCACGGTACTATTCACACATTTAAAAATTATTTTGCTACAGTGTTTTCAATTTTCAATTTTCAGCAATAAGCGGTATCAACAGACCCGGAAACAGGCAGGCAACTGTGTTCGAGATATATCCATATTCGATACGAGTTCGACATGGACACGCATCTCATTTTACCGTGTTCATGCTTCCTAAGTAATCATATGATGGTGAGAGCGCAAGAAGATGCTTAATTAGGTGTTTTAGGTTGTTGATTACGAAGTGCACAATACGTGTCTATCTGTGGCCATCTATTATTGACAAATTTTTTTGTGGGGAGAATGTTCTTAGCTATTTTTCATAGGAGAAGTTTCAACTTGTAATGTATTTTGAAATACCAAAGACGTTTTCATTCCATTTGGAACAGAGGTCCTTGAGCCTTGAAATCTTGGTGATTGGGCTGGTTTGTATGCAATATTTTTTTGATAAATACAATAGGGAGGGGGATTTGATAGTTTGTATGCAGATTTGAATATGCATACTTGACCAAATAGTTACTTTGACTCATTAAAAATTGGATAGGTGAATAAATTTGTCGTTTGAGTTACACAGTACTTTAAACGATAAGAGGGAAAAGATAATCAAACGACATCTTAGTACTCCAATTATTATATTATAATAATAATGACATCTATCTTATTACATCAGCAAAGAAATAGAACGAGAAAAAAATGTATGACCGGGCAAAGAACATCTCTGAGGATCAGAATTATGTAAACCTCAGAAGACAACTCAGTGCCCTTCCTATCTTACCAAAATAAAAGAATAAGCGAACAATGAATTTGCTTAAAGAAACTTAGCTAATAGATATCCACTTTTCTATAGCTCTAGTGTCCCTGACCGGGGCTGGGACCATCCTTAACATCTCCAAGTGTTTGTGCGTCAGTGAACTTGTTTCCCTGACCAGGGCTAGGACCCGATTGCTTCATGGCTCCAAGATACAATCCATCAAAAAACCCTTTGTTCCCAATACCCACATGATGGCGATGATGATGATTATGGGTCTTTAAGATGTTGAAAGGTCTGGCTTCTGTTTGGAAACCAAGCAACAAAAAGAGAATGACAACAAAGGAGATGAAAGATTTGGTTTCTCTAGTCATTTTAGATTCTAAAAATGATGGTAAGAATACTAAGCAGTGAGTGTTTATGATTTAAGAAGTTGGTGATGAAGAATGAAGGAATTGGCTATCGTATTTATAGTGTCGTGGCGTGCTAGTCCTTGTGGACTTTTTGACTTGAGGGACCTAAAGAGTAAAGAAGGTTCAACGTTCAAATAAATTCCATTGAAGATTGTGGATATTTAAAGTGAAGGAAATAACGAGGGAGATTCGTGGGTTTACGTAGAGGAATTAAAGAGCCTGGCTGCTATAGTTGGTCCGTAAATACTTGAGGTACTTACACATATATATGGACCTTGTGGTCTAAGCAAAGCCTGACTTAACCATCTCTATCTCTAATATTTCTCATTTGTTATACCTAACTTACTAGTCTTATAAACTCTTGGTCTCTTTCTATATCGTATTAATTTTGTTGTGTAGCACTTATATGAAACCAAACCAATGTTCATTCAAAGGAAAAAAATAAAATAATGAAGAAGAATAAATGGAGGCTAATATTAGTCAAGGAGCTGGCGAGATTGAGAGCGCACAGACGTTTCAAAACTAACTTTTACTAGTAGTTTGATATTCAAGCAGAACATTTAAACATGCATGTTGCCATTTCGAACTCATGAAAATCATGGGCACAATTTGTACGAGCTGGCTAGTTCGATCTCATGCCACCATATTAGTCAAACTGTACAAGCTCCATTCTCCACAATGTAGTCTTGACTTTCGGCACATAGGAAGAACGGTGATCTTGTAGACTGGGTTTCGAGAAAAAATTATGTAAAATCATATAACCTTGATGCCTAGACTAGAGACAAGCAATTATTACTTATTAGATCATGAACTGGAAAAACCCAAACTTGAAGGTGGATATATTCATCATTCACCACGTGTTAACTGATGGAACTGCAACTCTCACAATTCACATGTAATTAATATATCTGAACTACTTCACTGCTTGTACATGTTGTGCGCTAAAGATTTATGGGATCCGATTCACATCTGATTACATGAGTTTTAGTGTTATATGTCGTGTGTTTCAGATTGGATAAGGTTTAATTACATGCATGTGTAACATGAACTTCATCTACATATTTGTGTTCTACAGATTTACTGGATAAGATTTACTTGTAACGTGAACTCCACCTAGCTATTTGTGTACTATAAGTTTACTGGATACAGGATTTACGTGTACATGCATTCAAGAACTTCACCTGTTTATGTCATGTGCCTCGGGTTCACTGGGTATTGATTGATATTCATTGTTAATTATATGAACACATTATTGACATTATTTTACTATCCACTAATAATAATTTGTCACATAATAATAATATTTCTCACAATTGTTGGTATGCAAATTATTATTGATTTTATATAGGTTCCTGACATTACTTTATTGTTTAATATTAACAACTATCACACAACTGTTGTAAGTTTTCTTTTTTCAACCCAACCCAACCTTTTCGAGTTTAAAAATTTCCAACCCATCAAATTTGTAGAAACCAACCCAATCCAACCCACATGGGTTGATGGATTGTGCATACACGTTGCATGTCAGGTATAAAAATTAGTTTTCCATCAATTATTTTTTAACAAACTATTTTAATTCATACAATATGCATAAATTTTACATTCCAATTATTTCCAAATTCATCAAAACTAGCTAACTTTCAAAATACCAAAAACAAAATCGGTCAAACTAAAAATGAAAGTAAGGTGAATGAAATAAACTTAAATATATAGTGGGTAGGGTTAGATTAAATGGATTGAAAAAACTATTAATCGGAACCCTACCCAACCTAAGGCTTAAATAAAATTCCGACCTAGTGAAACCCAACCCACCAACCTACAAAAAACCAACTTGAGGTGTCAGGTTGGGTTGGGTTAGTTTGTCACAAGGTGGATTGGATGCACACCCCGAATTCCCATAGATGTAAGGAAAATTTTCATGTTAGTGAAGTTACACACTATATAATAATGACAAGGCTTAAATAAAATTCCATCCTAATGAAATCCAACCAACCAACCTACAATAAACCAACTTAAGACATCAGGTTGGGTTGGGTTAGTTGGTCACGTGGTGGATTGGATGCACACTCCTAATTTCCATAGATGTAAGGAAAATTTTCATGTTAGTGAAGTTACACACTGAATAATAATGACAAGGCTTAAATTTTTGGGTTACTCATCATGCCCCTATATATTTCATTAACAACTTAATTAGAATCTCTCCAAAACGTTATTTTCCCAACAATCACCCATTCTTTCTTCTCATCAAATGAAATATTATACTAGCTAGGGAAGATTTTGGATGGTTATTAGCTAATTACTATCTAGATCATATCTAGTGCCGGTTAGGATAGAGGGTAAAGTTGGGTTGTGTTTCACTTGTTGCGTTTTCTCCCCTTTTTTTTTTTGGCCGGATTTTTTGACTTTTTGGACAAAAATTACTGTACATAAACAGTGCGTATACTGTTTATGTACTGTTTATATACTGTTTATACATTAAAAAATATTAAAAATGAACCCCACGATACTATTTATCTATTTAAAAATTATTTTGCTACAGTGTTTTCAGTAACAATTAGTTTTCAGCAACTTTTAGCAACAATAAATTGTATCCAAACGGACCCCTAGGCAGATACGATCTAGGGAAGATTTTCCATATTGTGTTTTGGACTTTTCGGATGGTCGATAACTAATAAGTCTCATCAAGCCATAAAAAAAGGTTAAGTCTCTGTGTGTCTCATTCACTAGCATGAGAAAATGGAGTGAGAGTCCTTGGTAAAGTTGAAAAATGTAAAGATTAGCACGTAAGTGCTTACTGCTTAGTGGGGGCTTACCGTGGAATATATAGATGATGTGTGAAATCAGTAGGTGTTCTTGTGGATGACTTATAACAATTTTACCATCTCTATGTGTCTCATTGACTAGCATTAGAAAATGGAGTAAGAGTCCTTGGTAAAGTTGAAAAATGAAAATATTAGCTCCTAAGTGCTTACTGCTTAGTGGGTGCGTGGAATAGATATATTGAGTTTAGTGTTAGGTATGTAACAATTTTACCACGAATATTAGGTGAGAATTTGTTTTATTTGAGTCTATTTTACTTTTTGGTTTACCACTGACCGTTTGACACCTAAGATTTATTATAAAAATGTTGTGTTATTAACTTTATTCATACACAATTTTTTTATAGAGAATTTCAACTCTCAATCTATGACGTCTACTCTTGATGATAACTCTTTATCATCAGACCAATACACCAATCGGTTTTTGGAGTAGACAGAGATTGAACTCTTTATCTCTTATTCAACCTCATATACATTTTGTTTTTTTTTTTGTTATGAATTTGAACCATAAATGTCTTTATTGAAAAATCAAAAGATATTAGTTTAACTACAAAACTCTTAGCTTTTTTTTTTTTTTTTTTTGAGAAAGCAAAACTCTTAGCCTTGTTATAAAAAAAAGTTAATATCATATTAATTTAAAAAAAGAAAGGTATAGTGTATACGTTTGAAATACATATCATTTATTTATTTGACCGAACCTCTTGAACAACTTGTTTCCAATCTAATTAAATAAGTAAACATAATTAATTAATTAATTTCCTTCCTTGCATAAGCTTGACATCAACTGCATTAGTCTTGTTTTACTAAGATTAACCAGAATCCCTGGTGTATTACATCTCACTCCACTTAAAGATAGACATCTTTTTATTATTAGATGTATGACATTGTAAAGGTCTTTTGCATTTTTTTTTTTTATTTCATATTTTCTTTATAGATATTGTAAAGCTTTGTCAACAAAAATTCCACCTTTAAAAAAATTAGCTGACATGAATTAAAAAAAGAAAAAGAAAAAGAAAAGACCAGTAAACATAATCCTGAAACCGATGTCCACGCATTCCATATCAAAGAAGACCCCCTTTCTTTTTTTAATAAGATAATCTAATATAAATTAAAGATTCAAAGCTAGGAAGAAAAATGATTTGTATGATTCCAATTTATTCATTTCGCCTTCATTCCCTCCATACAAACCTTTTTTTTATTTCATCGATTTTGTTTTTGTTTTTGTTTTTGTTTTTTTTTTTTTTTTTTTTTTTTTTTAAATTAGATATTGTAAAGCTTTGTCAACAAAAATTCCACCTTAAAAAAAATCTAGCTGACATGAATTAAAAAAAGAAAAAGAAGGAAAAGACCAGTAAATATAATACTGAAACCGATATCCACGCATCTCATATCAAAGATTCCCTTTCTTCTTTTATTAAGATAATCTAATATAAAAGATTCAAAGCTAAGAAGAAAAAGTGATTTGTACGATTCCAATTTATTCAATTTGTCTTCATTCCCTCCATACAAACTTTGTTTTTATTTCATTGTTTTTTGTTTGTTTTTTGTTTTTTGTTTTTTTTGGTTAGATATTGTAAAGCTTTGTCAACAAAAATTCCACCTTAAAAAAATTAGCTGACATGAATTAAAAAAAGAAAAAGAAAAATAAAAAAGACCAATAAATATAATACTGAAACCGATATCCACGCATCTCATATCAAAGACTTCCTTTCTTTTTTTAATAAGATAATCTAATATAAAAGATTCAAAGCTGAGAAGAAGAGTGATTTGTATGATTCCAATTTATTCAATTTGCCTTCATTCCCTCCATACAAACTTTTATATATATGAACATTAAGCGCACATACATGTATTAATATATAGTTATATACATACATTCAAAACACACATATATCAAAGAATAATAGAAATGACCATTGCTTCATTGCCTGCACAGGTGCATTTAATAAAGGAAGAATAAATAAATAAATAAAAACTTGTCGCAGTTGCTAAGGAGGAGATCGAGCGGAGTCACAGACTCACAGGTGAACGCCATTAACGTAATGACCTACACCAGGGCTTGGAACAGAGGACTTAATTCCTCCAAGGGTTTCGCTGTTTGTGAATTTGTGTCCTTCGCCAGGGCTCGGACCTGATTCCTTCATTGCTCCAAGAAATAACCCATCAAAGAAACCCCCACTGCCTCCAAAAGCAGTGCCTCGAGACTCCATGAAATTTAAGGGACGAGCTTCTGTTGCAATGAAAATAGAGTTCAGCAACACAAAGATCACAAAGAAGCTGTAGTATTTCTGGGTGGTTGTCATGTTGAATTTTTAACAAAGAGACAGTTTGTGACTTTGTGTTAAATGTATTATACAAACTTGTTGGGAAAAGAAAGCAAGCTATACCTATGTCTATGTGATGTGCAACATAGAGAAAGTGATAGAGTGTCCCCTATTTATAGTGTTGATAATTGATAGGATTAGGAAGATTGTGAGTTTAATCTTCTTTGACTAAAGAAATCTTGATGTACACGATTCTTTAAAAAAAAAAAAAAACGTGAGAATTCGAATCTCCCATTTTCCAATCCAGCGGGAGACCAACATTTTCTTTTGTAGGAAACAGCTAGGGGGGTTCTTGATGATAATGATCTGACGAAATAGAAAGGAAAAAAAATGGGGGGAGAGAGATTGAAGAAACATGAATAAAGAAAAATGGGAGATTGCGAGTCCAAGTTGGGAAAAAATTGTCACGATGAAAGCTACTGTTTTTTGATTCTTCGTGGGCGGCCTGAGTCGTCGGAAAGTTATATTCCAGTCTAAGCAGAGATTGGAGACCAAAGACCATGCAATACTCTTTTTTTTATTTTCTAATAATAGACTATGCAAATGCAATACTTAATTAAATCCCCCAAAATGGGTAGTGGCGGCCTGACTTGAACTCTTGAAACTTCATGACTAGTCAGTGATTATAGTTGTGAAGGATTTATTGGGTAAGTAGGATCTCCTAATAACACAGTGGCCAAAATTTTCTAAAACAATTAGATTGGATTATTATTTGTGAGTTTATAAGATTATACCGTAAAATGTATTTAAAAAAAATGGTAATCCCATTTTAATGGTTTAATTAAATAAAATAATACATATATTTGTTCAAGACTTTGAAACCAAATTAATAAGATGATAAAAATGTTTAAATAGAAAACTATATAAGTTTAAATGAAACATTTTTAGAAAATTTGAGATTTAAATAAAACATTTTCAAAGATAATTTAAATGAAATAAAACTCTAAGGTTTGAAAATAATAATAATAATAATAATAATAATAATTATTATTATTATTATCTTTTTTTTTTTTTTTTTGGTATTGTTCGTCATAAAAAATTAAATGCATTAGTTTCTTACTAACTATGTACAGTTTCAAAACCATGAAAGCAACATTTGGCCTTATTTTCAAATTGTGACATGTTTAATATTTCAGCTATCATGTTTATAGTCTCAGTAACCCATTAAATGTATAAAAAAATTCTACAAAACATGATATTCTCTCTTTGTTTTTATCTTTTTCTAAATATGAAATATGATAAAGAAAAATTGGAGAACAACCAGGGAGTAATTTTTGGAAACTTTACGTGTGTGCTCGCGTGCTATTGTGTACCTGAGGGCTTGTTTGGATTGAGGGGGGAAGGAGGGAGAGTGAAGGGAAGTAAAGTAAAATTTGTTGAAAATAGACTAATTTTGGGACAAATTTACTCTATTCTACTCTATTCTACTTTCCCTCCACCCCCCTCAATCCAAACGGACTATAAGGCTTTTCGGTTTTGCTCCTAGCGTACGTGAGCCTCTCTTTGCTTTGACTCTGTAGAGGGCTTTTTACCTTTTTTGTGGGTTATTTGTCACCCTTTGTGGTAGCTTTTACCATCCGCTACGTGGGTCTTAAGCTAGCAAAGTGAGGTTGGTCTCCTCATTCAGAGACGGAGTTAGAAATTTATGTTTGGGGGTGAGTTAAAACTATCGTATTAATTTGTAATTTAAGAAAAATTCAAACTACAACATACATACGCGTCTTTGTGCATTAAATTTTTTTATTAGTGTAATTTTTATTAGTAGTTAAATATCAAGCTAAACGATTAAGTGGAAGGGTATTTGTGGATTCTAACTAGTTCAATTGATAAAGTTTTTTGTCATTGAATAAAAGATCTAAAATTTGATCCTCGCTTGCACACACACAAAAAAAAAAAAAAAAAAACTAATTGGTATTTTGGTCTAATAATAAAGAACAATAATCAGGTGTAGACGTTATATGTTAAAATTATCTCTCAAAGTGGAACAATATATTGTAGAGTTTTGGAAAAGAAAAAAACTTAAATACGGTAAACTTTTAAGTGTAGCATATTACGTTTTCTAATGAAACTCAACCACCTGTTTACCATGACCAATAAAACATAAACATTAGGATTTTGGGAATCCAAATTTGGTTGATGTGTTGGATGAGAGGGAGCTAAGCTTTATCATTGCGGGGCCGGCTTTTAAAAAAATGGGGTGAAATCTAAATTTACCAACAATTAGATGGTTTCTAAAAAAATTTGGGGGGTAACCCATACTGTCCCTCCACCCCTGTCCTCATTGGTGGTAGACTGGTAGTTAAGCGGCCCTCAAAAGCCCTCGTGGGTAGTTCCAATCCAGATCTAACTCGGATTTTGTTTTCATGGCAGAAGTGGGCTTTCTTGGATTTGGTGCTTCCCATGAGTTGTTTTTTTTTTTTTGACGGCTCCCATGAGTTGTTTGGATGGCTTTGAGATGGAATTTTTTTTTTTGGGGAGATGGATGTTTTGAGATCATAGGATGTTTGTTTTCTTATTTTGTATTGATACTTCTCCTTAGTTTGTTTGTACAGTTTTGGTTTGTAGATTTTGTCTCTGAGAGATTGATCTCTTCCAACATATATTGCTCTTGTATTTTTTTTTCTTTTCCAATTATTATGATTATGTTTGTACGTATATAACATTATTTAGTATATCATTTAAGAAAAATATGGTGTGACAAAATTCTAATGGATCTTGTACATACATAAGGTTTTATAGAAAATTCCCATATAATTTTAAATTTAATTAAACTGTATATTAGAATAATAGTGTGAAAAAATACAAATTTATCAAAACTTATATAATAACATTAGAATAAGTCAAACATAATGTAGAAACCTATCATTTTATATTCTTTATAGTAAGTCTAAGGATATAAAAATTTCATAATTGCTGATATGGTTATTGTGATTGGTGTGTAACAAAAGTGATGTATTTATATGAAAATAATATTAATTTTTTCAATCACTACCTGTATGTTAAAAGAAGTGTTTCCATACTATTGCTCTTTTTAAAATTAAAATTGATACCGTGATATGATGATATGTAATGAGAAATTAGAAACGGCTCCCAACCACTTTTTTCTATAAGTAAAAATCAATAATTGCTCATCATCTCAACCATTGTGAATTTAAGTAAATGTGTAATTGGACAAACGAATGGTTCATTCTTTTTAAAACAATTTTTTGTTGAGCAAGCAATAGCACGTGAGAAAAACTTTTTGAAACACTTTTGTGTTGTACAAGTAATAGAAAAACCGAAATCCGCACCTGTCTATAAATTGACAAGAATCACAAGATATATTACATTTAAGTTGTATTTCACAATCTTTCCTTTAAAACAAATTCATAATAAATCATCTCTGTCATTGATTGTGAAAATAAAATACATATAATTACTGTAATGTGATTGGAAAGAAGGGATGATACATTACAAATGTATTATAAAAAGAGTAATTTTAATGTTACACCTTTTACTACAAAAATTTTCATAATTATCCAATATGACATAATGTAACTGATTGTCTAACACTTTTATATGAACTTACCATTTTTTTTTCATCACTCATAATCTACCACATTACCTATATCAGAATTGTGACAAGGTCTGATCTTATATATTTTCTTATAAAAAATTGGTAGGAAACATATTCCTCTCCCACTACCACCATTAGAATGAAGTGGGCCTCATCCAATTATTAAAATTAAAAAAGAAAAAGAAAAAAAGGGCTGATGGTAGGATTGTTAACAAGGAGAATCAAGAAGAAAAGGTTAATTTTGGGTCCGAATAGCTTAACCCAAGATCAGGTCAAACTTGGGCTAGACTGGATTTGTCTGATTGTTTTATTGGGTCTTTGCTTCGGCCTAAAAAAAGGGTTGATTCGCGCGGGCAAACTCGAGCACAAACATTACTTGAAGAGACCAAAGAGTGAGACCGTAGGCCCTAACAAGTAGCAACAAGATACTTTTGTACCAGGCAATAGTCAGTTCTAATGGACAAAAACGGAACTGTAACAACTGCTACCAAAACAGAATCGACAACTTTAAAACAAACAATCAAGTAGCACATTTTTTTAGCATGATATGCTAAACTAAACAAATACTGCACCAGTGTGTGTGGCTGGAGGAACCTCCTGCAATTATTGGGTGGAACGCAATACAAGTGGTGTCAAGGTTAGTGAGTCTTGTATTTTATTGAGATGGAGGGTGGTAAATCACTAAATTGGTTTTCAATTTAAGCCATTGGGGTCCAACTCAGATGGTATCTGGTGTACTGCACGTGCTAACATTTTTCGTTACACTTAACACCAAAACAGAGAGCAGTGGCGACATTTAAACAGAGTTAAAACTTGGGGGGTCAATCGAGTGTATTGATAGTTCAGGGAATTAAGTATAATTGAGATGAAAGATTATAGTAGAAAAATATAATTTGACCTATTTTCTAATATCATCCCAAAACACTTGATACAAGTGTCCCAGGTCACAAAAAATGAATTTTGAAATAATTCTAATTCAAGTTTTATCTGTGCGATTGAGAATTGGACGGCATAGCTGGAAGCCTGGAACCGTGGAACCAGCCAAGATTTTACTGATTCTGATGCCAAAAATATGCGTCCATCTATACAAGATTTTTTTATTGACTGAATCTTATTACACTGCTCACTGCTTGTTTGTCGATGCTCATTCCCTTAAGAGAAAGAAACAACCTTAAGTTTACTTTCTTTTCCAATTATTAAAGCGAAAAATGCTGCAGAACCAATTTTTTAACACTGATCTTTTGAATTGGAACTTTTGATGTCTATTGATTCTCTTTCGGTAGGATGCTGAGAATCCTACACCCATTGGCGCTTTTCCTTGTATCCATCAAATTTAGATTCTTATGTTATTGACATGCCTAGTTTGGCGGCACCGTTGCTTCATTATTTTATTTTGAAAGGAGGAGACTAAACCAAAAAGCAGAGTGCTAATTTTTTTTTTTGAGAAGAAGGAGAGTGCTAGTTTGTCGTACTTGATTATTCTCTAGACCATAAATATATAAGCTTTAGAATGAGGTATTTATTGAAGAGAAGCTTTAATCCACATGTAAGGGAGGTCTTGGAAAAAAAAAGGAGCCCTTTAATATTAGTTGGACAATTAATTCATTTGTCTCAATTTAAAATTTTAAGATAAATGATAATTTATGTTGGGTTCATATGTTATTGTGTTGGCAAACTGTGTCAAATTATGTCTTTTAGTGTTTAAGTATTGCATTTAAAGATCAAGACAATGCTAAAGATCAAGACAATGCTAAAGAGCAGCTCTTAAGAATAGAAGTTTTTGTGCTAGTGATTGTGGTCATGATAGCCATCTCAATAGATTGAGAGACTATGAAGAATTCTGGAAACAAATTCTCAAAAAACTAATTAAAGGCACTTGTTTCAGCCCCAATTCGTGCCCTATTTGCTAGACTATAAGAACTCTTTTGGACCAACTTAAATCAAGGATATTAGAGAGCCTTCATTGTGTATCTACGGTTTATGTAAGCCATTCTCTCCTAGTTCATCACTATATTGGAGATATTGAAGTAAATCCACATACGATAGAGTTAAAAGTCGGTAATCAAGTTTGAAGTGACAGAGCCATCACACTATTCAAGATGATCCTTGGAGTCACAAGCCAGAAGTTTGCATGAAAGAATTCAAAATAAAAGAGTCCAGTCGAATTAGAGTTGTGTGTGGTCACATAAGTAAAGCCACTACTAAAAGTAGCGAATAAAAACATGAGTATGTTTCAATTGTAAGAACTTTGATTCTATTAGTGAATTTCTAATAATAATTTAAACTTTTTAAGTTGATTAATTCTGCGATATGACATCATACTTATCTAGGATTTTTTATTTTTTAGTTGGAAGAGAGAGAAGATTTGAACAGGAACGGAGCCATTCTTTGGCTTTGTGAGGCCATCCCCCCCCCCCCCCCCCCCCCCCCCCGGCGGGGAAAAAAATCAAGGAGCATGTATATAGATTACATATTTGAGCAATTTTGCCCAAAACAATTACACTTGCCCCCCTAAGCAAAATCTTTTAAACAAAAAGAAAAAGCCCATTAAAAATTTACAAATCTAAAATCCCCAAAAATACAAATCGGTAAACCCAAAAAATTAGCCTAACAACAAAGTCACCAAAATAGAAAGGCTAAAGAAAATTGAGTACAATCAAACAATTTACCAAAAACATTAGCCCAGCCCTTAAAAAATTTGTAACAAAGCCAATTTGACATCAAATCATTCCATCAAAATTGCCCCCCCACCCCCCCCCCCCCCCACCCCCCCCAAAAAAAAACCCTAACCCAGAGAGAGACACTAGTACTAAGACATGAGGCAAAGGGAATGTAGACTGAGACCAAACATGTAGCAACAACGCATGGCACATTGATAGCAGATCTGCTTCTGAGAGAGACCAAGAAAGCTCTAGCACGGTATTTCCCTCTCTCATCTTAATTGAGCAGAGGCAGATCTTCTTTTCTCTCAATCTCTCTCTCTAACTCTCTTTTCTCTCTTTTTCAATGGAAGATGGAGACCTCTCTTAATTTATTTATTTTTTTTGGTTTTGTTACTAAATGAAGAATCACTGTTTTTATGTCTATACTTTAACTCTCTTTTACTGTTTGGAGTTTGGACCCACGTACCAGGTATTTTTTTTTTATATATATATTTTTTATGAACACATCTGCTGATTGGGTGATTTTTTGTTTTTGTTTTTGTTCTTTTTTTTTTTTTGTTTTTTTTATAACATATGCCCGTATGAATAAAGGAGCAACAATATCAAATGAATAAAGGAGCAACAAATAATTAATGGTTGTGCTTGTCTTTTAGTGTTTTTTTTTTTTATTTAGTTGAGATGGTTTGAAATTTTAATGGGTAGTTGTTAATATTTAATAAAGTTTTTTGATTGTAGTATTATACTATGTGGGTAGTGTTGTTATGTGCCCCCTTTTTTTTTTTTTTTTTACTTCCCTCCTTAACTTGAACTTCTGGTTCCGTCCCTGAATTTGATCCTTGCAATCTCCATTAGAAACACAAAAAAATTATCCAGCAGTTGAGTTACTGTACTTTTGGCATACTTATCCAGTTGGAACATGCATAAAGTTCAAAATTGTGCCCTGTACTCCTTTTGGCAAGTATGAATGATCATTGACGAGTCAAAATATCCTTTGTAACAAAGACGCGAAAGGCATGTTGTGGACAGAAAGGGAGGCTTGTTAACAACGATAAGTTCATAGGTTGGTTTCATTTCCGGTGCTTCACTCTCAAAACTGAAACAGTGCAGCAAGCCAATGAGCTGGATTCCCTGAGTTTACCAGATTGGTCAATACTCATGTATGTACGCGCATAAGCATGGTGCGCTTTCTAAGGTAGAAAGATTTTCTTAAAAAGTCGAAATTTGGACAAACACAAATGTTAAAGGTGGAGTTCACTTTCGATCTCCACGCTTCATTACAAATTGGAAAAGTTAAGTCAAATGCGACCTTTTTCGGGTCCCACACAAACACAGCCCTCACTTACTGGCCATCCAGTCCAACCCTTAAGGGCCGGGTAGCTTAGGAAATGGAGATTCCAAACAATCTTCTCTGCTCCATCCTTTGGTTTTAGAGAATATATCTCCAAACTTCCAAGGGGTAGTCAAATATATGGGGTTCAAGAGAAACAAATCCACAGCAACAACAATGAGAAATTTGTGTCTAGTTCTGCTTCTCTTGATGATGCTATTGTTTGCACCAACATGTCTAGTTGATAGCAGAGAACTTCGACCAGAGACAAAGACTGAAACTAATATTCCTGAGGCTGTTGATGGGCGTGAATTCGATGGAAAAGCTTCATTTACGGCTAACACTGCCGACGACACGGGCGTTCGGGTTTTGATGAGGGATCAAGTCTTTCATACGATGACCTCTGGACCGAGCACGAAAGGCCCTGGTCACTAGGCAACATAGGCATCTCTCTTTCAAAATTTGAAGTTTCCCTTGCTTCTTTTTTTGATGTACTTATCTACTTCGGGCTGTGTTTATATTGTAAATTATGTATTGTAACGGCTGTAGATTTAGCAGTTTGTCATTATAGTAAAAGTTTCTTCATTCATTCTGTCAGATTATAGTAAGCCGATTGTTTTTTTTTTTTTTTTTTTTTTGGTTCAAGTAGAAATATAACACTCAAAAAGAATATGAAAGCTAAAATACTGCAAATGATGTTGCAGCGTTGTTTGAAACTTCCAAATTTCGAATGGAACTGGTATTAAGTTGGCAGCATATTGATAAAATTCCCCATATTACAGGAACTTTTTAATTCTAACTTTTTGGTCTAGTCAGTAGTCACCACTCACCATACTTTAAGTTGGTCATGATTTGAAAGGTACCAATAGTTTGCCGGTTCATACTTAGAAGAGCAACTTTCATGCAATTGTAGAAAGCTGCACCTTGATCAGGATGGGAATTCAGTTCATACAAGTTTCTCAAAATTCTTTCTAGTCTCGACATGAACAATTAATCAACCCGTCTACCAGAAATTAAATTTTTTTTGCGGATGAATAGCTATAGGAGGTTTCGAGTTCATATAAGCATTTCATGGTTATTTCTGTACAAGTATAATCAACATATCTCAATCAGTATTTCACACAGAGCCCCATGAAATAAGCCCAATTCTGACACCTACCTCATTGCTATCTCCTTTCAAATTAAAACCAAAAGAACTCCAATTTTTCATCTTCCTTTGAGAAACAATATTTTTTTTCTTTGTTTAGCTTATCTTGACCTCTTCCTCCCCTCTTTTGATTCCCCTCTTTCTCACATTTTGAATTGCGGGTCACCAAAACCCTTGCTGTTAAAATTTTCCTAATAGGATGAATGATTGTAACTATACGACTAAATTATACTTTTTAAGTTTTAACCTTTAAAGTTTGAAGTTATTTTCATCTTGGATCCTTAGGATTGAGATTTTTCAATTTGGTCCATCGAATTGATTTTGTTTTTAAAATAGTTATTCTATTCATGTTCATGATTAATTTGACCATTAAGAGATAAACAAAGAGAGAAGCAATGACGTTATTTTGTTCGCACTTAATAGCCAATCAATCATGGAGAAGGAATGAATATATAAGAAATGAAAAATCTCAAGCTTAAGGTGTGTGTGTTTATATATATATATATATATATATAAACTCAAAAGCTTTAAAGGTAAAAATGTAGTCTAGTATAAATATTTAGATAACAACCGCTTTAAAAGGGAAATTAAATTCGATTCTAATTCAACAAAATGAATTCATATATTATTAACATGCATATAAACTTTAGCTAACTAGTCGCAGATTCACGTTATACGTGACAATAGATAATTATTTTGTAATTATGATATAATGTATAATTTGCTTTCTAAAATTTGTTAAAAATAATTTGTTCTCTCTAAAAATTAACCAACTTCAAAAATTATTTTCTATCTTTGTATCTCTAACAGTATATCATTCTAGAAAAATGCTAAAGATACAAATTTTTTACAAATTGCTAATATGGTGAGTGATTATTTGTAAATAAAAAATTGATGTTAATGGTAGGCCCAAATGACAACCAGTAAAAAGTTGACCACAATAACAGTTTGTAAAAATGTTGTAAAATAGTTTGTGACTGTAATATTACTCATCATTCTATTATTTTGAGTGTGTTTGGTTGATATTATTCCTTTTTAGATGGTCTCTATTCTTCAAAATTATGTTATAGTGTTTTAGCCACAAACTTTTTTACAATATTTTTACAAAATGCTAATATGGCTAAACTTTACTAATATATCACTCTAGGAAAATGCTAAAGATAGAAACTTTTTACAAACTGTTAATGTGTTAAGTGATTATTGATAAATAAAAAAGTGATGCTAATGGTGGGCCCAAATGACAACCAGTAAAAAGTTGACCACAATAACAATTTTTAAAAATGTTGTAAAATAGTTTGTGACTCTAGTATTACTTATATAACTATTATTTTGAGTGTGTTTGATTGATATTATTCCTTTTTTAGATGATCTATATTTTTCAAAATTATGTTATAGTGTTATATCTACAAACTATTTTACAACTTTTTTACAAAATGTTGATGTGGCTAATTTCTTATTAGTTTTTATCTAGGCCCACTATTAATATTACTTTTTTTTTTAAATTAATACTATTTTTTTATTTACCAATAATCACTCATCACATTAACAGTTTGTAAAATTTTCTATACCTCCAGGCATTATTCTTTTTGTACAACTAAACTTTTTAATTTTTAAATTTCTTATTTTTTTTTTTAAAGGAAATTATCATGATAATCGAAACTCATAACAAAATTACACTTAAGTTCTCTAAGTTTGCGTATGTTCATTTTAGTTCTCTAAATTTATGTGTTCATTTCAATCATTTACGCTCTGTTTGTTTTGATGTAAAATATTTTCAGAAAAATATTTTCCCATTTTACTGTGTTTGTTTTACAGTAAAATATTTAGTTAAAAGTAAAATATTTTCAGTCAACTAAATTAACTGGACAAATTTATGTAAACTATTTTACACTTAAAATTTTGGTAAAACATTTTACATTTGCTCTCTGGCTCTCACCTTGATGCTTTCACTCCCTCAATCCAAAGTCTCTACATTATCTCTCCCTCAGTACCTCTTATGCTATTTCCCATGACTCTCTTCCTTCCCACTCTCAACTCTCCTTTCCCATAAACCAGAGCCACCAAACCATTCTTAAGTTCGCGGCAACACTCATCTCCGGTGACTCTTATCATCAGCTCCACCTCTGCCCCCACAAACTAGAGACACTAAACCACTCAGGTTCGTGGCACCACTCATCTCCGATTTCTCTCATCATCAGCTCCACTTCTGCTATCGTCGGCTCTACACCTCTGCCCACCGATTCTTGGTTTGACCACTCAAATCCATCGATTCTTTTTTCAATTCGACCATACACCGTCTTTGACTCCACCGCCGATTCATTTATCCTCCATCACACCGATTCTACCTCCATCGTTGTCAACTCATCCATCGGTTCTCAAATCTGGATTTTTTAACCACTGTGGGCTTTTTGGCTGGTTTATGAGTTGTGGTGGGTGGCTAGGATGGTTTGTGGGTCACGATGATGGCTGAGTTTTTTGGTGGCTAGAATGGTTTTTGGGCTAAGGTTTGTGGGTTATGGTAGGTGGTTGGCCGGCTTTGATCTGTTTTTTTCCTTCTCGAATTTTTGGATTTGAGTTGTCCATCAGTCAGTGGAGTGTTAGGGTGGTGGTAGGTGGGTTTGTGTAGATATGGTGGTGGCTTGGGTGGTTGGTGGTGTGGTGGTGGATTGGTTTTTGTCGGATTAGGTGGCAGTTGTGAGATTGTTAAATTTTTTTCACTTTGTTGAAACATACATTTTTTTTTGCATTTTCAAGAATGCAAACCAAACATGGTAAAATGAAAATATTTTAAGTAAAATATTTTGCATATAAAATATTTTACTTTTGCAAATATTTTACGTCGAAACAAATGGAGAGTCATTTGCAAATATTTCAAAACTCCTCAACTCAATCCTCCATTAACTGTTTATTGCTGCCATTAAGGTTGCATTTATTTTGGCTTCAAAGGATTTCCAAAAATGCTTTTACACCCGCGTGTGTGTTTGGTAGGTCCTGAAAATTGGGTCAAATGGAATTGATATTCCGCGTTGACTGTAAACTAAGGAATTTCGGGCGTAAAACCATTGTAGGTGTTATTTTACCTTCAAAGCATTTCTGGAATTCTTCACTCCACACGGTTCGACTCGCCAAGCTCTTCAGCTCCACCCCACGCACCAACGAGAGGGAGACAGAGCTCCACCCTACACGCTGATGCCAGTCCGAGGTCCACCCACACTCTGATGAGCAGCGCTGCCATTTTCCCCTCCGCGTCGATGGGTTTTCTCCCTTTTATTCTCTTCTTGCACTCAACCTCACCTTCGCCTACTTCAAGCTCTGCATGTACCTAATCTACCAAGGCAAAACCCATCCTCACGCTAGCGAAGCCCATCTCACCTCCAACATCTCTGATTTGTTGCTCCCACGCCACCGATGAAACACTTCTCTCAAACCCACCCTTTACAATACCCAATCCACATCCCTTCAAACCCATCTCCCTTTTCTTCTCTTCTCTCACTCAACCTCACCTCCAAGATCACGCCGCCAAGATTGCACCCTAGTATCGTTGAAATCACGCTGCCAAGATCGTTGCCCATGACCGATCTCTCCCCCTCTCTGTTTGATCGAGTTTTTGAGTTTAACGAATGTTTTGTTTTGATTTTTGTTTGGTTTTGTTTTGATTTTTGTTTGTTTTAAGTTTATATATTAAAATTTTTTTATTATGAAATTTGTTTGGAAGCTGAGGAAATAGTTGAGAAAATGTGAAAAATTTGTAAAAAAAAATAGCATTTTCAGAATGTTACAAAATACTAAAAATCATTTTCCGGATTATTTTACGTTGCAAAACCAAACAATTGGATTTCATTTTTTTACGAGAATTCATTTACCCTTCTATTCATTTTACACTTGAAATTCGATTTATATCGAACCAAACGCACCCTAACCCCAAAATTGTCCCTTTTTGGCATTATATTAATATTTAATATATTATTAATTTTTTATTAAAAAATGTTAATTAATTATTAAAAAAAAAAAAAAAAAAACCTAGAAATCAAAATAATCAAACATGTCGTCCCTAACCAGAAGTATCCGAAGACCAAATCCCCCCCCCCCCCCCCCCCCCAAATCAAATCCCTAACCGGATAGTTTGAGAGAAAGAAAAAGAGATTGAGAGATCGAGAGGGAGAAGGAGAGCGAGATAGCTAGAGGGAGAGACAGACCAAGAGGCAGAAAGAGAGATCGAGAGAGGGAAAGAGGAGATCGAGATCGGCGGCTCCAAGAGGTGTTCTCGGTGGCTCCGTCCAGTACTCGGCGGCTCCGGACTGTGCCATTGTTCAGGTAAGTAAATTTCTTAAAAACAAAAAATCATGGGCCACAACTTGAATATTATATGATGTTTTAAACAAAAAAAAGAAAAAAAAAGACATGATTAGATAGAAGTAAAAAACTTTAGAAATTACATGTTTGAATTTCTTTTGATATGTTTTTTTCCTCTTCTCCTCCTCGAGTTGCTCAGAGAAGAATGTGACTTTATTTGAACTAGAATTAGAGAATTGAAGACCAGAGAGGAATCCGGTGTTTAAGGTTGTCATCTTTGTTCCAATTTACCAGCTGGTTTTTTTTTTACTAGTCTCTTTGCTTGCATACGGATAAATTAATGGATTATAAGGCTTTGTGAAGAAAGTTTCAAAAGAACAGAAAGAAATTAGACTTGAGAAATATGAACAATACACTCATAAATTTATGGTTCTTTATTTCTGGGTAAATTTTTTTAATTAAGGTTTAAAAAAAAAAAATTAAGAGCCAAAACGCTGCCGTTAAAGCGGCTTAACTGCAGCAGTGGATGGAAGGTTAACAGAGGATTGAATTGTGAAGTTTTGAAACTTAGAAGACTGAGATGAACAAATGCAAACTTAAAGGATTGAAGAAAACATATTTCAGAATTCAAATTCATAAATAAATAACAAACCAAATCAATTAGTCAACCAATTGATCATATATGCATTAATGAAAAATGTTATTTTGAAAATAATATCTAGAAAGAATGACAAATTTAAGCCAAATTTAGGGTAAACTACAAAGTTTGTCTCTATCTTTACACCATATGTCAATTTGGTTTCTAATATTTTCAGTATTATATTAATTTGGCCTTTACTATTAAGGGTTGGATGGAAAATACTGATGTAGTTAAAGACCCAAATAAAATATTTTTTTTGCCACATCAACTACCAACTGTGCAGCCATGTCAAAAATTTATAAATAAAAAAACCCTAACAAAATTAATAAAACAACACAAACAAAATTACAATAACAAACAAAGGTTGTGAAGAGTTGGACCTTCAACAACCGTTTTCCTTTTTCTTCTATTGTTTAAAACAAAAAAACAAACATTGCCGATTTATTTTCAACAGAAAATACATTATATGTTGCTTTTTCTCAATTTCTAGAACTTAGATTCACTCTAATTCTTCTTGATTGATGGAACCTGAGAAGCACAAATTAAACCAAACTTTATCACTGGAATTGCCTCCTGTGCTGGAAAATTACACCGGAGCCTCCCAGCAACACAATTTTCCACCTTACCTTCTTCCAATGCCTCTCTGACCATGTCACAAAGCAACACCACATCATCTACCATATACTCCACAGGTCTCTTCCTTCTTGTCACCTCCAAAGCTAATACCCCAAAGGGCCCAAACCCATACACATTTCAGTTCTTAGTGATAAGCAAACTCAGGAGCCATGTACCCAAGAGCAATCTAGATTTTGCTGCCCAAAACACAACTGTCTAACATTGGCAATAGCCTTGCGAGGCTAAAGTCTCCTACTTTTGGCTCACCTGAGCTATCTATTAGAACATTTGTTGATTTTAGATTGTAATGAATAATGTTCATTCGGTGCAAATGACCAACCCTTTTGCCATCCCAAGAACAACGTGGAATCTCTCTCACCAAGAGAGGTAGTTTCCGTTGTGTCCATCGTGGAGATGCTTATACAAACTCCCACTAGCATTTGAGAGTGAGTGAGAGTGAGGGTGAGGGAGAGGTTTAAGTAATCTGACGAGAGAGGGAGAAAGTTAGGAATTTAAGATTTTTCCCCAAACTTTAACTCACGTGGGAACATAAATTTGGGTTTATTTATTTATTTATAATTTGATGTGACTGTACAGTTGGCAGTTGATTTGGCAAAAAAATAATATTTTATTTGAGCCATTAGCCATGTTAGCATTTTCTCTAACACTTAATTACAATGACCAAATTGACATAACACTGAAAAGGTTAAAGTCTAGATTGATACAATTAAAAGGTGGGGGACTAAATTAAAATATGGTATAAAGGATAAGGACCAATTATGTAATTTATCTACAAATTTATTATGGAGGTACTAACAAAGCAAATCAAATCAATTATGAAAGTTGATTATTCTTAATTAAGCTAATTCTAAAGATTCACAAGTCAAATCAAATCATAGCACATGCAAGAAATAATATTAATAATACATGTTGAACATTTTGTTTATTCAAAGATTAAAAAAAATTAAAACCTTAATAAAAAAAATTATCAGGTTTGACAGTAAAAAAATAAAATAAGTATGGAATTATTTGATTATTTCCTCAAAAAAAAAAAAAAAAAAGAAAAACAAAAAAAGAAGGAAAATAAATTTTAAAAGTCTATGGGTAGCCCCATTGGGCCCAAACCAGTAGTCCAACCCTCTTAAGACAAAATGAGAATTGCTCATGGGTTGGAGTTTTCCAAAAGGTAAAACACTGATTAATTACACCTCCAATGATGCTCAGAGAGTAATTGTATAAACTCTTGTCACTCCCATTTGAATTATTAAAACAAAAAAGCGGGGTAGGGGGGACAAAGTAATCCACCGCTTCTGTATTAAGTTGTTCAAACAATAGTACCAAAACCCTCAATTTAGAAATGGAAATGATTTTCTCAAAAAAGAAATAGAAATGTCAATCCAAGTTTCAACTTTCAACAGATCCTGCGTCAATCCTAAGTCTGAATGTTACCAACAAAATTAATCGTAGCTTGGCGGATTATCATTAGAGTATTTGAGGTGTTCATCTCCTATCCCATGCTTCCAGACTCCTTTCTCTTCGATTGGTAACTGTTACACCTATTTGATAGGTGAAGAGGAGGGTTCATTCAGCTACATCTGCCATGTAGTACGGAAAAAAAAAAAAAAAAAAAAAAGACTCTGCATCATTAGCATATGCCCACGAGATGAAATTGCTCTTAGCGTATAATTTTCACCTGAAATAAAAGATCTTAAGAAATGTCTAAAGACTAAAATTCTAAAATAACCTAAGTACTAGGCCTACCCTTAAGATCAACAGTCCCTTTAAGAAGTTGGGCCAACCTTGCTCTCCAATCAAGTTCTGTCCAAGGGACACTCAATAAATGAAAACTTCTCTACTTTGTTGGCCTAAATTTTTGAAATATTTATTCTCCCTCCGGCATTTGGAAGGCGAACTCTAATCCTTACAATCAAATCAAACTTATCATGGAAGAGCAGGGTGTAACAGATCCTCATAGTGACCGGAAATATAAAACCTTTGCTTCCAGCAAATCCATCAAGCTCTTTAAGAAGCGTTTTAAACACACTTTCCCTCTCTTAACCTATGGCAATCAGCATTGGTGAATATTTTTTCTTCTCCTTTGATGATACAAGCATATAAAAGCAGTAAACAGCTGCAGACAAGAATATGTAACTAGTATACTATTATAATGCCATTTCACTATTAGAAGAAGTGCTAACACAGCCTAAAATACAAATGAAGTTCACAAAGGTGCACTTATCATAGTTTGTAGAGGATAAAGAAAACTTTAGCTGCATCACTCTACCTCAGAAACCAAATAACATTATCTACTACCATCAATTTTCAACTGGGAGAAAACTTAGTGTAGGAGCCATCATCCATTATAATAGGCACATCATCTCTCTCAATAAACAAATTAATTGAAGGAAACTGCCAAACATCGGGCATTGTCAATGCTGCAGAACCACCAATTGTGCTGTCTTCATGTGGCTCTCTTGGCATTGCTGTTTGTTGAAGCTGTAATGCATATTCCAAGTCCCAGAACACATCACTCATGGTAGGGCGATCAGTACTGCATTCTTGTAAACATTTCTCTGTTGTCTCAATAAATTTTCTTAGGGAGTCAGGATTGATCTGACCCTTGAGTGAAGGATCAACAATATCTTCTAGCAACCCTTTATTCTTGCAAATCATTGCCCATTCTGCCAAATTGGCCTGCTCTCTTGGAAGCATGCTCTCTATTGCTGGCCTTGCACATAGCACCTCAAGAAGAACTACGCCAAATGAGTATACATCAGACCTTTCGGTTAACTGTTGGGACTTAAAATACTCAGGATCTAGATAACCAATTGTGCCTTTGACAGTTGTGCTGACATGGGTATCAGCAAGAGGACTTGATTTTGAAAGACCAAAATCAGAAACTTTAGCAACATGATTCTTATCGAGCAGGATGTTGGTGGGCTTAACATCGCGGTGTATGATTCCCCCAGCTGATCCTTTGTGAAGGTAATGAAGACCCTTCGCTGCACCGATGCAAATTTCAAGCCTTTGCTTCCAAGACAAGGGAGGCTTATCTGAAGCATATAGGTGATCCCTTAAATTCCCATTGGCCATGAATTCATAGACAAGTATCATCTCAGAGCTCTCATCACAATACCCAATCAAGGAAACAAGATGCCGGTGGCAAATTTTGGACAGAACCATGATCTCTGTTTGGAATTCTGGAAGACCTTGGCCTGACCCTGGCTCACTACGTTTCACAGCAACTTCTGTGCCATTCCTGAGAGTACCTCTATACACATTCCCAAAGCCACCCTTACCAATTAGCAAGTTGGTTTCAAAGTTTTTCGTTGCGAATTGAATTTCATCAAACGGTATCTTCAACTTGAGATTCATAGTAGGGATGGTTCCCTCGGTCATCCTGCTGTGAGAACTCCTTCCTCCAGGTAGTGGCGACCACTCCGAAGTTTCAATAGGCTTCATCTTCTTGCATCTGAAAACCAAAAAGAATAGAACTACCATAATGCAGATTAAGCCCAACCCTCCAAGAATTGAACCAACTATAAGAAAAACAATTTTTTTCTCGTTCTCTTCCAAGCTCAATGTAATGCCTGAATTTCCCACTATCTTCATTATTTCCAGCCCATTCAGAAAGGCACTGTGTTCAATGGTATCTACCCAAGGGCCTATACCAATATTCAAATGTCCAGAATCATCAGAATAAAACACAAAATCGATGTAAAAAGGAACAGCTAACTGGCCATACTCATTAGGATTGATCAACATACTGAAATTATTATAAATATGAAGACTGAAATTTAGAGTGTTACGTGATACACTGATTATATCACAGAAGTGAACTCGAACAAGGTGTCTAGCACTCTTATCAACATTGAAAGACCAGGTTAAGTTGAAATTGCTACTGGTATTCATCGGTTTTGCTACTTTCGCAGTCCGGTAGACGAGAGTTGGGGCCGTAGATTCACTGATGCTTTCACTGACATTTCCCCCGTAATTAGGCTCACCGGAGGGGGGTGGTTCACTGGTTGCACTGCCTGAATTATCGAAATATCCATCGTCTGGATCCCAGTTTCGCCAAAGTGTATCGTTCTCTGGTGTGATTTTAGGGCCTCCAACATTGATCCTGTAAATGGTCTGTAATGTCCAAGATCTCAAACCCCTGTAAGTATTGTTACTTCCTGCAGAACTAATTTGCTTTGCTTCATCAGGTATGTAACTATCAACGGCAGGGAAGACTTCGATTGCATTTATAAACGCAAAAGACGATCCTCGAGGCAAAAAATACACATTGAATTTTCCGGGAGAGATGGGAAGGAAGAATTCCTTTATTATAGGAGAGCTGCTACTGTTTTTGCCAGTGAAATTAAGCAACAGTGAGGACCCAGAAGTCCATACATCAAAAAGAGCTGTGGAGAGGTCAGTTGGGGTTGAGAAAGCAAAGAAATGAAGGCGTACAAAATAGATGTCATTATTTGCGATATCAAACTCATAGGAAGAGTTGCTTCTGAAAATTCTTGCTGTCTGATAAAGAGTTGATGATGTACCTGAAGATTGGTTACTGTTTGTGACGGGGCTGCTGTGCCCTGTAAAAGAAAATGAAGAGGAGATCGAATCACTGGAATTCAAGTCCCCAACGAAATACCGGTCTGTGTTGGCGTTGGGGTTAGCGTGGGTAGCTGTGCCACAGTTGATGAAGAAGTAATTATCTGTGAGAGAGTAAGACACAGAGAGAAACTGATGCAGAAAAAGAAGAGCAGCAAGAGGAGGGAGATGGATTTTATGGAACTGTAGCTTTTCCATGAAAAATGGAGGGATTAAAAACAGAAATTTGGCTTATATTCAGTCTGAGCAATGCTCAGAAGAGAGTTATGTTAGTTTCAAGTTCAATGAACATAGAAATCTTTTAGGAGGAAGACTTTAAGCATTGACTTCTCGTGGACTTTGGAGTTGAATTATGGCCCACGATATATTTCAAATAAGAAAAGGCCAATCTATAAGTGAATGTTTTAAAAGCCTTTTGATTTCAATAACTGTGCAACCCAATTATTCATTTTATAGAATCAGTACAAAAATATCAGCTTCAAAATCTTAAGAAACCTTTCAACAGTCAGAAAGAGTCATCAAAATTCCTTTTGCATTTGGATTAGAATAGCCAATCAGTTTACTCCCGTTGGCCTCTTTGGGTTGCAACTTGCAAGCTAAGGGGCTGTTTGGGTTAGGCAATTGCTATGATTCATTACTTTATTTTCATGGCTCATTACTCTCTTTCAATGGGCCCCATGCCTAAAAACCATGATTGGCTAAGTTTTCATTTTCAGTTTGCTCACCGAATGGGACCCACTACTCAGTTTTCTGCCAAGAACATGGTAGTAAAAGGGTAGGAACATTGAAACAATTCCGAAAATTATTGGTGCCAATTAGATTAAACTAAGTCCCAAACCCAGTTTGTATATTTGTATCAGAGTTTATGTTGAAAATTGAAACGACACGTGAATGGTACATGATTGTTAAGTGTGCAACACTTCTGATTTGGTGATTAGTTAGACTAATTATAAGGCAGATATTACTGTATAACGGCTAAGTTAGTTAGTTAGGATTAACTGTCAGTTTTTTTTTTTTAATATAAACAGATATGGTTTATGGTTAATGTAATTCTTTCGGATTGATCAATATAAAATTTTCTTGATCATTTTTCTTTTCTTGCTTTAGTTTTGAACATAGTATAACAGCTTTGCTTAAGTCTCATTTATGGCTTCCGAATCTGCATCTCAATCAGGATCGTCTACTAGTGTGTTAGTGGATGATGCCTCTCCAATTCCTTCTTTTTCAGCAATGATGATAATCTTGGCATGTTGCTAATGCTGTGTCCATTGGCAGAGCCAGGAAGTTTATCTAGGGGCCAAACTAAATAGTTAATAAAATTCATAAGTTAAAAAAAAAAAAAAAAAAAAAAAAAAAAAAAAAAAAAAAAAAAAAAAAAAAAAACTTTTATTTTATAAATTAGTTTTAACTCAATGAAGATGTGTCCTATAAAACAATGACTAGGATCACATTCTTAGAAAACAATGTCTATTTGATTAAGTTGACATCTTTGAGCTTTTTCAGGGGGTTCAATATCTAAAGTTATAGCATTTGAGACAGAGGATTGAAGCATAACTTCTGAATTTTGAGCATTTTTCTCCTTAAAATATGCATAAGTTGTGAATGTCTTTCCCATAAATTAATCATACTTTAAAACATTAATATTGAATTTTTAAAACTAATTATTTAGTAAAGAAAAAAAAAACTTGTATGAACAATCAAGTTTAAGCTACTAACTTATAAAAAAGGGTTTAAGCTACTAAGTATAGTGAGATCAATCAATTTTTTGATGAGCAGATAAACCAAACAGTTTAAAAATCGGTAGACCACAAATTACCAAAGTACAGTAAGTAAACTACTTAGTTTAATCTAAATCATTTACATCAGCCTCTTCAGCATTTTAGCTAAACTAACTCTAAAAACTCCATTTTTGTTACTTTGATAAATAGGCACATGCATCAGCTTGAAATATTTATTTCTATATTCTATTTAAATATTTATTTTCCTCACTCTAAAAATAAATAAATAGAGTAGAAAGGTGATTCATATCAGTTAATTAATTGAAATGAATTATGGCCATTCCTAGCGGAACTGAAAGGAATTTGTAACTATGCTCCTATCATATTATTTTCACTTGAAAATAAAAGACCTTGAGAAATGCCTAAAGACTAAAATTCTAAAATAACCTAAAGTACTAGGCCTTACCCTTAAGAACAGCCTCTTGAAGAAGCCGGGCCAACTTTACTCTCTAATCAAGTTCTGTGACTTCTGTCCGAGAGTGGACACTCAATAAATGTAAACATCTTCACTTTGTTGGCCTAAATTTTTGAAATATTTATTCTCCCTTCGGCATTTGGAAGGCGAACTCTAAAGTCTAATCCTATGATCAAATCAAACTTATTATAGAAGAGCAGGGTGTAACGGATACAATTCTTAAGAGGCCAGAAATATAAAACCTTTGCACCCAGCAAACCAATCAAGCTCTATAAGCAGCTTTTCAAGCACATTTTCCCTCTATTAACCAATGGCAATCAGCATTGGTGAATATTTTTTTTCACTGATGAAACAAATTTTATTTAAACACCAAGAACAGACTTACAAGCATATAAAAGCAGTAAACAGACGCAGACAAGAATATGTAACTAATCTACTATTATAATGCTCCTTTACAATTAGAAGAAGTGCTAATGCAACCCAAAATACAAAATTAAGTTCATGAAGGTGTACTTATCAAAGTTTGTTGAGGATAAAGAAACTTAGCTGCGTCGCTAGATCTTGAAAACCAAATAACATTATCTGCTACCATCAGCTTTCAACTGGGAGAAAACTTCACTATCTCTAGTGTAGGAGCCATCGTCCATTATAGCAGGCATATCATCTCTCTCAATAGACATACTAATTGAAGGAAACCTCCAAACATTGGGCATCGCCAATGCTGCAGAACCACCAACTGTGCTGTCTTCATGTGGCTCTCTCGGCATTACTGTTTGTTGAAGCTGTAATGCATATTCCAAGTCCCACAATATATCACCCATGGTAGGGCGATCAGTGCCGCATTCTTGTAAACATTTCTCTGTTGTCTCAATAAATTTTCTTAGAGAGTTAGGATCTATCTGATCCTTGAGTGAAGGATCAATAATATCTTCTAGCAACCCTTTATTCTTGCAAAACATTGCCCATTCTGCCAAATTCGCCTGCTCTCTTGGAAGCGTGCTATCTATTGCTGGCCTTGCACATAGCACCTCAAGAAGAACCACGCCAAATGAGTAGACATCAGATTTTTCTGTCAACTGTTGGGACTTAAAATACTCGGGATCAAGATAACCAATCGTGCCTTTGACAGTTGTGCTGACATGGGTATCATCAAGAGGACCCGACTTTGAAAGACCAAAATCGGCAACTTTAGCAACATTATTCTTATCAAGCAGGATGTTAGTGGGCTTAACATCACGGTGTATGATTCCCCCAGCTGACCCTTTGTGGAGGTAGTGAAGGCCCCTGGCTGCACCAATGCAAATTTCAAGCCTTTGTTTCCATGACAAAGGTGGCTTATCCGAAGCATATAGATGATCCCTTAAAGTCCCATTGGCCATGAATTCATAGACAAGTATCATCTCAGACCTCTCATCACAATACCCGATCAAGGATACAAGATGGCGGTGGCGAATTTTGGACAGAACCATGATCTCTGTTTGGAATTCTGGAAGGCCTTGGCCAGACCCTGGATCACTACGTTTCACAGCAATTTTTGTGCCATTCTTGAGAGTTCCTTTATAGACGATCCCAAAGCCACCCTTACCAATCCGCAATTTCGCGTCAAAGTTTTTCGTTGCCAATTGAATTTCAGAAAATGGTATCTTTAATCCGAGATTCATATTAGGGATGGTTCCCTCAGTCATCCTGCTATGAGAACTCCCTCCTCCAGGTAGTGGCGACCAGTCTGAAGTTTCAATAGACTTCGGCTTCCTGCATCTGAAAACCAAAAAGAACACAGCTACCAAAATGCAAATTAAGCCTAACCCTCCAAGAATTGAACCAACTATGATAAAAACATTTTTTTTCTCGTGCCCTTGCAAGCTCAATGTAATGCCTGAATTCCCCAGTATCTTCATTATTTCCAGCCCATTCAGAAAGGCACTGTTTAAAATGGTATCTACCCAAGGGCCTATACTGATATTCAAATGTCCAGAATCATCAGAATAAACCACAAAATCAATGTAAAACGGAACAGCTAACTGGTAACCATACTCATAAGGATTGATCAACATACTGAAATTATTATAAATATGTAGACTGAAATTTAGAGTGTTAGCGGATTCACTGATAATATCACAGAAGTGAACTCGAACAAGGTGGCTAGCACTCTTATCAACTTTGAAAGACCAGGTTAAGTTGAAATTGCCACTGGTATTCTTCGGTTCTGCTGCAGTCTGGTAGACGAGAGTTGGGGCCGTAGAAACACTGATGCGTTCTTTGACATTTCCTCCATAATCAGGCATACTGGCATACCGGCGGGTTGCACTGCCTGAATTATCGAAATATCCATCGTCTGGATCCCAGTTTCGCCCAAGTGTATCGCTCTCTGGTGTGATTTTAGGGCCTCCAACATTGATCCTGTAAATGGTCTGTAATGTCCAAGATCTCAAACCCCTGTAAGTATTGTTACTTCCTGCAGAACTAATTTGCTTTGCTTCATCAGGTATGTAACTATCATTGGCAGGGAAGACTTCTATTGCATTTATAAACGCAAAAGACGATCCTCGAGGCAAAAAATACACATTGAATTTTCCGGGAGAGATGGGAAGGAAGAATTCCTTTATTAAAGGAGAGTTGCTACTGTTTTTGCCAGTGAAATTAAGCAACAGTGAGGACCCAGAAGTCCATACATCAAAAAGAGCTGTGGAGAGGTCAGTTGGGGTTGAGAAAGCAAAGAAATGAAGGCGTACAAAATAGATGTCATTATTTGGGATATCAAACTCATAGGAAGAGTTGCTTCTGAAAATTCTTGCTGTCTGATAAAGAGTTGATGATGTACCTGAAGACTGGCCGCTGTTTGTGACGGGGCTGCTGTGCCCTGTAAAAGAAAATGAAGAGGACATCGAATCACTGGAATTCGAGTCCCCAACGAAATTCCGGAGGTCTGTGTTGGCGTTGGAAGCTGAGCCACAGTTGATGAAGTAATTATCTGTGAGAGAGTAAGCCACAGAGAGAAACTGAAGCAGAAAAAGAAGAGCAGCAAAAGGAGGGAGATGGATTTTACGGAACTGAAGCTTTTCCATGAAAAATGGAGGTATAAAAAGCAGAACTTTTGGCTTATTTTTAGTCTGAGAAATGCTGATAAGAGAGTTATGTAGTTTTTTTTTTTGTTTTTTTTTGTTTTTTTGAAAGCAGAGAGTTATGTAGTTTGAAGTTCGATGAACATAGAAACCTTCTACAGTAATCTTTTAGGTGAAAGACTTAGTCGTCTGGTGGACTTTTGGACTGGAATTGTGGACCACGAAAATTTTCAAATAGGAAAAGTCCAATTTAAAAATGAATGATTTAAAAGCCATTTATTTTCAATTACTGTGTGCACATGAGGTAGAGGATAATTTGGAATTTTCAATACCAAAAATTATTCGTTTTATAGAATCAATTTTTTTTTTTTTTTTTTGGGGTGGGGGGGGTGGGGGGGGTGGTGAGTTGGGTTTGGGAGCTAAAAAGTGTCCTAGAAACTTCTGAACAGTTTGAAAGAGTCAACAAATGTTCTTTTGCATTTGGAAGAAAGTAGGTAAGCATTTACTCCGGTGGGCCTCTTCGGTTGCAGCTTGCAAGCTCGGTTGCTTGATTTCTGGCCAAGAACATGATGGAAAAGGGAAAGAAACATTGAAACGGTCCAAAATTATCAGGTCCAATTAGATTAAAGCACATATAAGATCATTATCATCAGATGTTATGTAAATATGTCATTTTAACCCATAAAAAAATACTTTATTATTTTAACACATTATTTTATAATTTATCGTACATTACATCTTCTATTTCTTCAATTATATATATTAAAATAATATATATAAATATTAAAATAACATTAAAAAACCAACAATATAAAAAAATACAAAATGTGTGGCAGTAAATGTGTGGTTGTGAATGTGTGTGGTAGTTAAGCAGTGAATGTGTGGCTAAAAGTGTAGATAAAAAGATATTTTATTTGAGATGAGAGAGAAAGATAAATAAAAAATAATAAAAACTAAATGCCATTTTTATCAGTACCATACCAAAGATAAGATTGTATTGTAATATGTCTCAAAATTTATTGGCATTTAATACACTTTATGATTGTCTATTCTTGGTGTTTGATGTGCCAAATGCCAATATTTGGCATTTGGCACACTTGATGATAATGCTCTTAAAAGTCAAGTACTAAAGCCTAAGTCTTTTTTGTAACCTTAATTGAGAAGAGGAGGATGAGGATAAAGATGAGGATGAGGATGAGGATGGAACCCATGAACGAACTCCCCAACCCAATTGTATATTTATATATGAGATTTAAGAAAGGATAATTTTTACACGTAATTTAGTTTTTGAACTTAAATGTATCTTGAAGTCCTAATTTCAGTTGTGTGGAACAAGTAGTGTGCACCAAGCCACCATCCATCACCCTTTTCAAATGCTACCACTTAATTGGTGTCGGGGACGCTTTTGCGACAAGGGCCAAAAATGCGAAAATAGCCCAAATCTCCCTTTGGGTTCTTTAGAAGTGTTTATTGTAGAGAATCAAGCCCAAAATTCCAAATGTATTATGAACAAAAGGCTAATGGTGCTTTAACAAGAGAAAATCAAAATGCTTATAACAAAAGTGTAGAAAAAGCATAACAACATAACAAGTCTGAAATTTCGACCCACAGTCACACAGAAGAGGGAATCGAGGGAGGTCGTGAGGAAGAGAGGGAAGGCTCCCCTGTACCCATATTTCCACCCCTAAGGTTCGGATTTGTGAGATTGTTGACTGGTTGAGTGGGTTTTTGCTCTAAAGTTTCAGCTTTCTAGGTAGAACGTGGTTGGTTGTTTTTTTTAGTTGAAGAAAGACTTTAGTATTGAGCTTGGGGTGTTGCTCTCAGTGTAAAACATCCTCCCCTGTTTTGAATCTGATTGTGGAATTTATATTGAGTTTGGGGTGCTCTAAGTGACTGGTTTTTGGCTAATAGAAAAGGCTTTGGACCCCAAGGTGTTAAGCAATGAGTGATTTTCAGGTTTGCTTTTGTTTGGATAAAAGGAAGGATTACTTTTATCATCATTAAGGGAAAGCTTGACTAAGCCCTCATTGGCTCCTCATTTTCAGTTGTTTCAGACTTTTGGGAAGCTTAACTAGATGAGAGCTAGCAGCTGAAGTTGGCCAATGAGAGCCAACCATTTTTAAAGGAAAAAGAAGGTTCGGACAGAAACTTTGGGCTGCAGTCACACAGAGCATAAAGGCTGTTTTGGGGTGGAAATTTTGGATACAAGACCTCATCCATGAGCCTGAAGTGCTACCAGTGTCCCTTGCCCACTTGGTAGCACGCATGGGCTGGGCTCATGCAAAAGGTCCGAAAGGAACCGACCCATACCCTCCAAACCACACTTCCTCAATTTCCCCCATATGTCGCACGGGCTTGGGCCATGCTTAAAAGAATAAATAAAATATAATACATGAATCGAGTCCATAAGGAAGTCAAGCTTAGTTGAATCGGACTTGTACGAAATGTGTCGCGAAAATGGGTATCAACAATTGGCAATATTTTTTTTTAGAGAGTTTTAACATATATTGTTCGCACCTGATAATAACTTTTTCTCATTAAACCAAGACACCAATAAGTTTTTAGAGTAGATGGGAATTAAACCCCAGATCTTTTATACAACTATTAAAAACTTTACCAAGTAAGCTAATTAGAACCCACAATTGACAATATTTTTCATTATTGAATTAGTACAAAATTTAAGGAAAAAAAAGGAATTCATAAATGCTTGGTTAACTACCGTTGGAGCTATGAGCTATCGGTTAACAAGTTTGTAAATTTTTCATATTTTATGTAACCTATTTGACGCCATAAATTAACATTAGCAGCCTAGTTAGCATGTGGAACAACTAGTGATGTCAATTTTGCCCTACCCCGCTTAACCTGCCTCTCCTCGCTTCGCCCCGTATGGGTTTTTCCCACCCTGCAAAGGTAGTGGGGCAGGGATGGGGCAAGATTTTAGCCCGCACTATGGGATGGGGCGGGGATGGGTTTAGACTTTTTAGACCCATCTCCGTCTTGCCCCTTTTTGTCCCCGGCCTTGCCTCGCATTGCTAAGAGTTATAATTGTAAATTTTTCATACCCTAAAACCCTACTATTAAAACAAAGATATCAATATTAGTTTATTTTATTCTACCCAATGTGGTTCTCTACTTTTATTTTATTATGTGTTATACTATGAGTTTTTTTGTGTGATTGTTTTGTTAAACACTTAGATATATTATTCAATTTTTTCTAAAAATTGATTTGATTTTATGGGATAAATTTTCAAGTATATTTTTATTAATGAAATAAGTTTCATTAAAAAAATTGTACTAGTTGTAAGGCAAATTAACAAAAAGTAAAGTTTTACGGGGTGGGGCAGGGTTTCATGGGGCTCTAAGGGGCGGGGATGGGGTGAGAAAGTTTTCTCCGTCATGCGGGGCGGGGCGGGGCGGGACAGGGCGGGGATGAGCCAAGATAAAACCATGTAGGGTGGAGACTAAAACCCCAACCTTTGGCCCCATCCCGTCCCATTGCCATCCCTAGGAACAACCTTGATTTTTTTTATTTTTTGGAGATCATGAGAGAACACATAGATCTTCGACAACACTTGACAGCATAGGTCGTGTATCGGTGTATGCCGATTGATGAGTTTCCTTTCACATATTAACAGAATTAACCACTACAAATGTTGAAGGCTGATTTAGGTACCATTGCTGCACTGGTAATTGTGTTGTACAGAGAAAGGGATACAGAGAGGGCAAGTGTTTGGAATAGGAAATAACATTTTAGTCAAACCACTTCACCGCATAATGCCACTTCAAAGGTAGAAGTATGATTTGCCATCCACTACATTCTTTTTGCTACTGCCACTTATGTAAACCAGGATTGGTGGATAGGATACATCTGACGGTCACTATGTCGTTTTATCAAGTTTAGTCAATTTAAGTTGTATTTAGAGTGGAATTTTTCTAAATGGAAATAATAGGATTATGTGAAGATATCAATGACTTCTATTTTTATTTTAATTTTTATAATATAGACCAGATATTATCTCTTTTTTCTTTTCTTTTTTTGAGAATCACGAGATATTATCTCAATTGTATTTTAGAGTGAGAATATTCGATATATTGGATCAATATTTATAAAGATAAAAAGATTGAAGAGGATGTGAATATTCCCGAGTTTTAATCTCCACAGCCCGTGTATTAATCATGTATTGGAATACTTCTTTTGCGTTGGGAAAATCAAAAACCAAAAGCGTATGGTGGCAATTCCTGTTAGATGGTCAAAACCACTGATGGGTTGGCTAAAACTCAATACTAACGGTGCTTCTCTTAGCAACCAAAGAAGAGCAGGTGGGTGGAGGCCTCATTAGGGACAGCTTGGGCAATTGGATCAAGGGCTTCTCGAGATCCATTGGGCATGCCACAAGTATAATAGCTAAATTCTAGGCACTCAAGGACGGGCTAATCCTAGCTTCCCAACTAGGCATCCAAAATATTGAAGTTGAACTTGATGCAAAACAATTGTGGATCTGCTTCACTCTAACACTGTGGCTAACAGGTCCTTCTCCCCTCTTCTAAATGATTGCAAGTCATTACTAAGCAGGTTTCACCAAGTCAAAGTCGAGCATGTTTTCCGAGAAGTGGGTAAGTGTGTTGGCGCTTTGGCTAGAAAGGGATGCTCTCTCCAAGAGGATTTTGTTGCGTTTGATTTTCCCCCTTCTACTGATATTATTTCCTATGTAAATTCGAATGTAGATGGTCTATATGGGAGGAAACTTAGTCTCGAACCCCAATTAGATATTGTCTTCTTCGGAATTAGCGACACAGGGCGCAGGCCTAATCCTCAAGGTTTTGCTTAATCCCACATTGGGGAGAGACGCCGCTCACCTTTGCCTTATAAGCACTTAGCCTAAGGAAGGGTGTACCATAGTGTGTGTGATGTGAGCAAGTCTCAAAATTGCGCACGCATGCACCATGCACTCCTTCGCTTAGGCTCAACGCTATAAAAGCAAAAAGGGGAAGGTGGGGGTTTCCCCTTAAACCCCAAAAGGTGCCTTTTTGTGGGAGGAACGAATCTTTCCCCAATTAGGTATTGTCCGCTTTGAGATGGGCAGGGTCGACCCTTTCTTCCACTTGCACGGATTTGCTTAATCCCACATTGGGGAGAGATGCCTCCCACCCTTACCTTATAAGCAGTTGGCCTAAGGAAGGGTGTACCATAGTGTTTGTAATCACGTGTGCAAGTCTAAAAAACTGCATGTGCATCCATGCACACTATGCACTCCTTCGGATGGGCCCAGCGCTTTGAATCAAAAGGGTGAAGGTGGGGGTTTTCCCTTAAACCCCAAAAGGCGCCTTTTTGTGGGAAGAACGAATCTTTCCACAATTAGGTATTGTCCGCTTTGGGATGGGCAGGGTCGACCCTTTCTTCCACCCGCACGGATTTGCTTAATCCCACATCGGGGAGAAACGCCTCCCACCCTTACCTTATAAGCAGTTGGCCTAAGGAAGGGTGTATCATAGTGTTTGTAATCACGTGAGCAAGTCTAAAAAACTGCATGTGCACTCATGCACACGATGCACTCCTTCGAATGGGCCCAGCGCTTTGAATCAAAAAAGGGAAGGTGGGGGTTTCCCCTTAAACCCCAAAAGGCTCCTTTTTGTGGGATGAACAAATCTTTCCCCAATTAGGTATTGTCTGCTTTGGGATGAACGATCACACACGCTATGGTACACCATTCCTTAGGCCAAGTGCTTATAAGACAAGGGTGGGAGGCGTCTCTCCTCAATGTGGAATTAAACAAATCCGTGCGAGTGAGAGCAATGGTCAACTCTGCCCATCCCAAAGTGGACAATATCTGATTGGGGAAATATTCATTTCTCCCATGGTCTATATTATGGTAAACTTTCTACTACTACTTTGGCACTATGGCTAGTTAGTTTTTAATGCAAGCTCCTTTTAACACCAAAAAAAAAAAAAAAAAAAGAGAATTAAATAGGATAAAAATTAAAGATTGAAAATGGTGTGAATTCATATTACCCCATGTCATTAGCCACATCACTCATTCCTAATAATTATTTTTTATTTGTAAAATTAAAGATTAAGAAATAATAATATCTATACAATATATAATAATGAAGATTTAGAAATTAATTTGGTTTCTTGTTTTTTTTTTTTTCCTCCCCATCATTCTTCAAATCATTTCCCCCCCTTTATTAACTCTTATTTTCCCCCATAATTCTTCCCCTTATCGTTACTCTTCCTTGAACTCTTCATCTCCATTTTTTTACTCTTCTTCTCTGTATATTCTTTTCAATAATTTTTTTATTATTTTATATGCGTCTCTCTCCTATTTGTTCCATGTTCTTCCTACAACAAAAAAGTGATTACTCACTCTTTCTCTCTCTTTAGTCAACTTTTTTTTTTTTTTTGTGGATTTATTATTGTTTTTTCCACTTGTTAGAATTATGGTTAAATAATTAAATTCATCATTTTCTAACAATTTATATTTGGGTAAATTTTTTTATTGAACATGGTATCAAGAAGTCTTGAGTTTGATCATTGTCTTCACTCTACCTCTCATTTAAAAAGTTAAAAATCTCTCATATTGGGCCTTACTTATTAAGGAGTAGTTTAGGCCCACATGTGAGGGTAAGTGTTAGAATTATAGTTAAACGATTAAATTCACAATTTCTTAATAGTTGGTAAATTTTTTTATTGAACATGGTATCAGGAAGTCTTGAGTTTGATCATTGTCTTCACTCTACCTCTCATTTAAAAAGTTAAAAATCTCTCATATTGGGCCTTACTTATTAAGGAGTAGTTTAGGCCCACATGTGAGGATAAGTGTTAGAATTATAGTTAAATGATTAAATTCACAATTTCTTAATAGTTTAAACTTTTGGGACAATAAGTAATTTAACACCACATTTGATGTGAATTTCTTATTCTTTCTCGCAACTTTGCTTTGAGTTAATATGTTTTGGTGTTTTGATTCTTCGTCACAGGCCTAATCTCTCATGAATTTGGCTTGAATTTAATACAGGGTAATATGATGTTTTAAATTGGGGTGGGAAAGTTTATACTTTAAGAAAGTTTGTTTTAGGAAATAAGTGTGGTTTCCAATGTACTTTGATAATCCACAAAATTTTGTAAATAAATATTTTTTATGAATGAATATTTTTACAATGTTAGTTTTTTGAGAAAAGTTTGTTTTGCTTTTCATCTTAATAATAGAGAAATTGTTTTAATTATAATGAGAATCTATGTATTAACTTAATTAAAAAAAAAAAAAACCTAAACTGATGCGCAGGTTCATGAATCATGACTACTTGACTACTAATAGGTTATATTACAGGTTAATAACCCTAGTCGTCTCCAACTTTTCCCATAGGCATTTGGTCTCCAATTTTTAATAGGAATTTTGTCCTATCATGGAGATCTCTTGCCACCAACCATTCAAAGTGGGCTGGACCTATGAGTGCCGTGCACTTAACAAAATGGACTCTCTCTCTCTCTCCATTTCAAGTCTTTATTTCACTTTGAAATGGAGCGAATCAAATTCTACCATCTCAAACAAGAAGTTTAAACTTTAAACATACCTCCATAACTAGATTTCAGTAGTCAAACCAGTCTCCATATCCCACTTGGGAGTAATTCCTTCCTTATCAGTTTATCAATAATTCTTTTCAGTAGAGCTTTCACACAAAATTCACGAGTATTTCCTTGTCAGTGGTGGCTGGCTGGCTGGCTGGCAAGCATGTATCCACAACTTAATTTGACAAAGTCTAAAAATATCACCCCTGTCAATCTTTAAGGACCTTTATACGCCTTGATTGAAGGGTAATACAAAAATATTGTTGGGTCACTTCAACCAAAAAGCAATATAAAAAAATCTCTAAAGCTTAAAGTAAGTATGAAAAGATGACTTCATTCAGCGAAAAGGAAGTAAAGTATTTCAACATTTTGCGTGTACCATGGCCCCTCGGGACCATGAGACTCTTGTCCAGTTGGTCTTGTTAAACAAATCCTTATCTCCCTACGCGGATTCTGTTAGAAGATAAAATATTATTTTGTTGGGATTAGGCTTTCTTTTTCTTTTTTTTTAGTCTAAATAATGTCAAGTCGAGCCCACTGGTAGTACTTAGAGCATTCACAGTAGCTCATCTATAATTTTAGCTATTTAGCAACAATAAAAGTTACTTTATCTATTTTACCTACACACATGCTACAGCAGTGGTTCTATTTTAGCTTTTGACACAATAAAATAATATAAATATCACAATAAAATAATAAACCTCTAGAATAAAATAATATTTCCTACTACCAAAAAAACATCAACAAACCAACCACTACCAGCTCTGCCATCACCACAGCCACAGCCACAACCCCAACAACCACCACCACCACCACTGGCCACAACCATTCCTCTACTTCAACCACAACACAACATTAAAAAAAAAAAAAAAAAAAAAAAAACCACAACCACAATCACAAATTCCACAAACACCATTTCAATTCTCAATTCATTGATACAATCACTTCTAAACAACGATTCCAGGCACCGAGCTCTCGGCCGGAGCTGTGGGACCCAGATTCTCGATCTTAACCGTGGCGGAGGAGCTCAGATTCTCCGTCTTGACCTTCGTGTTTCGAGCGGAGCCAAACCGGAGCCTCCACATGCCGTGGATCGACGGCGTGGATTGATGTGGATCGAACGGCGTGGATCAACGGCGTGGGTTTGGTGGAGAGGATCAATGGCGTGGGTCTGACGGCGTGGGCTTGGGCTGGCAGCGAGGATCGATGGCGTGGGTTTGGCCGCGAGGATCGACGGCGTGGGTCTCGACGGCGTGGGTCTGGCGGCGAGGATCGATGGCGTGGGTCTGACGGCGTGGGCTTGGGCTGGCAGCGGTGAGAGAGTTGAGAGAGAGAGAGGTGAGCTGAACAGAGATGAGAGAGAGCTGAAAGAGTTGAGAGAGAGAGCTGAGATGATCTGAGTGATTTGGGAGAGAGAGAGGCACGGAGTGAGAGAGAGAAAGAAATAATTTTTTAATTAGTGGAGGAGTAAAATAATATTTTTTTTTTTAGCTGAGATGAACAGTACACATTTATTTATAAATGTGTACTGTAGCAATGGAGCTAAAATTTTTAGATTTAGCTCCACTGCTGCAGCAACGTTTTTGTGTTTTTGGAGCTAAATTTTAGCATTATGCCTATATAGCACCACTGCTGTGAGTGCTCTTATATGGCATAGGTAAATGGCAAAATTGAATGCATAGCAAGAAAAACATCATAATAATAAATAAACTCTTAATAGAAATTTGATCTCAATTTTCAGTTCTTTGGGTTTCAAAAAAATTACTAATAAAAATACATTTTAATTGGTGAATTTGCCATTTGATATGAAATAAATGGAAATCATGATTTCTCACTTGGCATTTTTATATGAAATAAATGCAATGGACACACATTATTTTCTTTAATCTTTACTTTTTTTTTTATGATTGAAGAAAATTTATCCAAAATTAACCATCATTGTACTAAACAATTCAAATCTCACAGCTTTGGCTATATTTTATTCATGGCTTTATAGAAAAAAATAAAACGTAGCCTACGTTTATATTATTATTGATAGAAAATAAAGTGAAATATAAAATGAGATATAAAAAATATCTATTTTCATCAATTAAATCAATTAATTCTTGGTGTAATATCAATATCACTTCTAAATATTTGTTCCCAGTTTTTCTTTCTTTTACTGATGAGTCTCATGTGTGGTAGTACCAGAAATTCTCATAGGCATTTGAAAATCATTCTTGGTGGCAGAAAAGAACTCCATGTCAGTAAAAGTCTATTTCAAAGGGCTCAAATTGAGTAATTTCTAATAACCATAGAATGCTAGAATTTAAAACTGTAGTATGTGTATATTGAGAAAAACTCAAAGAGAACAATACATTGGAAAGAGAAAATAGATGCGTATTGCTCAAAACATCTTGGAATTAAGACTTAAAATTAAAAGAGAACGATGGCAATAGAGACTAGAGCATCAACCATCAGACAATCTGTTCACTGCTTCGATGAAGCCATAGGTGGTGTCCAACACAAAAGCATTTTTTGCAGCCATGGACTAGTATTTTACAACTTTATAGTGATAGGAAGTCACATAAACGTAATGACACTAACGTACCTCTAGCCATATAGAAGACTATCTGGCACCATCTTTCCCAAATTGGGAGTTGACTTCACTAGCCGATGAATCAGAATCGTCATCCCCTCCAGTGGGTTCATGATCATCTTCTTCGATCGGGATTCTATCAGAAGGCAGATGCAAAAACAGAGGCAACTGCAATTCCAATGAACTATTTGTTGTGCTGTATTCATTTGGATCTGTATGCATTGCAGTTTCTTGAAGCATCAGTGCATATTGCAAGTCATATAGCACTTCCTGCATTTTAGGCCTTTCAACACTATTTGCCTTCAAACACTTCTCAGCTGTTTCACCAAACTTTCGCAATGAACTAGGCTTGATTTTACCAACTAGAAACGGATCAACAATTTTCTCAAGTTGGCCTTTCCTTTGCCACAGCATCCCCCATTCAGCTAGGTTCATCTCATCCATTGGAAGCAAGTTGTTAATAGCCGGTCTAGCACAAAGAATTTCAAGAAGTACAACTCCAAAAGAGTACACATCAGATTTTTCTGTCAACTGTAGGGTGGTAAGGTATTCAGGATCAAGATAACCAAAGCTACCTTTTACACCCATGGTGAAATTTTCTGGATCAGGAAGCCCTGACTTTGAAAGGCCAAAGTCAGCAACTTTAGCCACATACTTTTCATCAAGCAAAATGTTTGTGGACTTCACATCACGGTGAATGATTCCTCCAGCTGGACCAGTGTGTAGGTAACGCAGACCTGTGGCTGCACCAATGCAAATTTCAAGTCTTTGCTTCCAAGATAATTCAGACACGGTCTCAGAATTGTCATTTGAATGATAGAGGTGTTCTCTTAGAGTCCCCTTTTCCATAAATTCATAAACCAGTATCATCTCAGACCTTTCATCGCAATACCCAATCAAAGAAACAAGATGTTGATGCCGGATTTGGGATAACACAATGATCTCCGTTTGGAATTCCTCAAGACCCTGCCCATGCCTTGCCTCACTTCGTTTCACTGCTACTTTTATACCGTTCCGAAGAACTCCTTTGTAGACTTTCCCAAATCCACCCTCACCAATCAAAAGTTTTGCATTGAAGTTCTTAGTTGCATACAATATTTCACCTAGAGATATCCTCCAACTGAGGTTCAAATTCGAAGGTAAGGATGAATTAGCACTTCCTTCAGACAACCTGTTAAAACTTATCCCACCAAAAAGTAGCCCTGTCAAACTTTGATCAGGCACAGCTTTCCTGCACTTCAAACGCAGCACCAAAACTATAATCAAAATTACAAATGCCCCACTACTTACAGAACCAATGATCTTTATAACAGGGAAGTGTTTCTTGTCTGTGACTGTTCCACATCCATCCAATATGGAACCTGATTTGTTCATGAACTCCATAATCTCCAGCCCATTCAAAAACGCATTAAGAATGCGGGAGTCATTCTCTGAAGGACTTATACTAAAATTGGTAAATCCAGAATCATCTGAATCAACCACATAATCGATGAAAAATGGAACAGCAAAGTCTCCAGTTATATTATACGGATCAATCACCTGATCAAAGTTGCTATATATATAGAGATTGAACAAAATGTCATTGAGTGTTTTGGTCACTATGTCACAGAAATGGACCCGAACAAAGTGTTTAGTATTCTTACTGACAGGAAAACTCCAAGTTAAATTTAAGAGACTGGCGTTGCCGTTAGCACCTGTCTTCAATTGTTTGGCTGTCTGGTAGACACGATCTGGGGCAGTATATTTTGTGGCCAGTTCAGAATTGTAATTAAGCGTTTGACTATAAGGCGTGCTGTTCTTCGCAGAATCGCTGTGGAGTATTAAGTAACTATCATCTGCTACCCATTTCCTCCACAATTCATCGTAATCAATTTGGGAACCTCCAAAGTTGATCCTATGGATTGTGTGCAGAGCCTGAGAGAGCAAACTAGTGTAGTTACTAACATTTCGAGCAGAACTAACATGAGGGGCATAATCAATGATGCGGGTCTCGTTGGCAAGAAAGACTTCTATAGCGTTTACGAAAGCCAAAGATGAGCCTTGAGAAGGTATGAATTGGATTCTAAACTTTCCCTGTGGAATGGTGAGCAAGTACTCCTTAATCACTGGAAAACTACTACTGTTTCGGATGCTGAAATTGGTTAAAAGTGAAAACCCAGAAGCCGAAACATTGAACAATGCATCATATAGATTAGCACGTGACAAGTAAGCAAAGAAATGGAGGCGTACTATGTACGTACCATTCTGGTCGATTTCAAAGCTATACGAACACGGCTGTCTGTAAACTCTTGCTGTTTGATAGAGTTCTGGAATCCATGCTGATGTGTTTCTGACTTCTTCGCTTTTCCCAGTTGAGAAAGAAGGGGAATTGCTGTCGGCAACAAAGACCTGACCGTTGACGGTGGTGTTGGAGCTTGCTCCACAGTTGATGAAGTACTTGTCAGGAACAGTGTAAGCTGATGAGAGAAGTAGAAGTGAAGAGAAGTAGAGAGGTAAGAAAAGGCAGAGTTGGAAAAGACTCTTATGGAAGTGAAGCATTTCCATGGATTTTTTGTGAGACTGGCTAGTTCTTCAGAGCCAGAGGTTATGATAGGTAGCTGAGGATGAAATAAAGTAGGTAATAATATTTAATAGTATGCATAAATCTGATGGAAAATTTTTAAACGAAGACTTTGACTTAAAAGTATATACGGATTCACCTAGATGTGTCTCACCAAGCAAGGAAATGTCTTCTCGTATAAAGTTCTTTAATTTAGTGGCATTCTGTAATGTACTCGCAGAAGTAGTCCACACGGTTTTTTTTTTTTTTTGGGGGAGGGAGGAAAAAAAAAGTCTGTTCGGGTTGTTAAATAATTCATTTTTAGTTTTTAAACAATATTACATACTTTTTTACATACTTATATTTGAAAAAATTACAAATAACATTACTCAAACTTCCCTACCAAACGTTCCTAAAGACCAAAAAATATATAAGTTATTAATTTCATTGAACAAGTGGGCTAATAAGCTGATGGCGTTTTTTAGCCCCACCCGAAGTTTGTGTTCGGGGTCAATCCTTCTATACAAATATGTTGCAACAATGTTGGGGATCTGTATGCTAATGTGCAAATAACATATACTTCTTGAAGCATCTGAAACTTTCTTCCTTTAATCCTTTGTACTTGATAATTTAGATACAATGATCAATTATTGTAACTGTGGGGCCATAAGCCCAGCAGTAAACGCCCACCCCTTTTTGGGCCGGACTTGAGGTCTCCACCGAGGCCCACAATCACGCATAAGGAAAATAGCGTTGAGCGTGGCAAGCCGGGGAGTCATGCTGAGGACAACTATGTCCTCGGCTAGACGAGGCCGAGGTTGAGAAGAATTGCTCTATAAGGCACAGGCAATCTTTCAGAGCACGCCATTGAGAAGGCAAGCACAGTAAGTAAGCATGCGGAAGTATAGTGGTAGAGCAATCTCGAGAAAAGCTGCTGCCTCCACATTAAATGCACTGCACCTAATTTCCTAACTGCATTTATGTGGAGAAGACCTTTGAGCAGTGCTGCCTTGGTCATCACAACTCACAAAGGGCCAGAGAGGATGTCTGATGGGACAAATACTCAAGTGATGGCTTGAATGATCAACAAGTGTAGGATCAAAATGGTCCAAAAGGGAACTATATAATGGGAGAGACCCTCCATTGGAATGGGGGATTTAGGCTATCAAAATGTACTATAGTAATCTGAACTAACCTTGTAACCGTTGCTATTGTCACTCAAGAAACGATAAACTGAATATTCTCGGACCAGTGCCGAGGACAAAATTGCTCGCCCAAACCCTGTATCCAGTATATTCTTTAAAACCTCTCTTGCTGTTGTTATACTCTCGAAACCTAGTTCTTTTACCTACTCTCTACAAATTTATTGTATTGGACTTGTTAGGCTTGAATCCATTTATCTTTGAGAGTGGCATTCAAATTCGGGCCCTACAGTAACCTTTTCCTTTATGATCAATTATTCCTTTCCTTTTCAGATCAATTATAAAACACTTTTCATTTTTGGGTTTCTTTTTAGAGCAAAGAGGAACCCACAAAAAAAAGAAAAATTAAAAACTATAAGTTTGAAATTTAAGGTATTGTTATTTCTAATAAATCTAGATTAATGTCAGGATTTTTCATTGGAATTTTTTTCATGGTTACAAAGTTTACACTCAAGAACGAAATATTTGCGCTAAAAGTCTTGTAACTTAATCAACACCTCTTAATCTAATTAAAACATTTAGGGTTCAAATCTCTTTTTCCCTTTGTTATAACTATTCAGTTATTAAAAGAAAATGAAAGAAATATTTGGAATAATATTTAATTAGTGTCATCACACTCAAGTAACAGAAATTGACTCTGATTGGGGTGATTTTAGAAAGGATAAAAAATAAATGAAATAAAATGGTAGGAAAATTGGTGTTTTTACTTGTTTTGGTATCAAAGAAAAGAAGGTGGGAGATTTTTTTCAAGGTAGATAATGGGGGAGGGAGAGGTGCAGTTCATGGGGTTGTAAATAAACCAAGTTGTTTATGAACAACTTGAACTCGATTCTTGAAAATGCTTGTTTATATTCGTTTGTTTAACAAAAAAGCCAAATTTTAAGCTTGACAATTAAACAAGCCAAGACATAGTAATTTTTTTTTTTGTGAACAAGCTCTTGAACATTAGATTCGATTTAACTATATATAATGTTATATTTTTATATTTATACTTGTTAAAAAATATACTTATATAGACTTGAGATTGGATTATGTAAGTTTATAAATAAGTTTTTATGATATCAAATTATTATTTGTAGTTTATTGATAATATAATTAGTCTATTTATAGTAAAAATTCATTAATTTGTAAAGGGACAAAATTTTACTCATGTTTTTACTCTATATGAAAAAAAAAAAAAATTTATCAAGTAGCTTGTGATCACAAGCTAATTGATAAATTTATCAAGTAGCTTTTATCCAAGAACACGCATTTGGCATGAGACAAAATTTTTAACACAAGCTACTTGACTCAACGAATCTCATTTACAGCCCTAGTAGAACCACAGACATGAGACCATTACTTGGCCATCACTTGAACCGCCACTGTGGGAGTGTATTTTTATCCAAGAACACAAATTTGGCCTGAGACAAAAATTTTAACACAAGCTACTTGACTCGACGCATCTCATTTACAGCCCTAATAGAACCACAGACATGAGACCATTACTTGGCCATCACTTGAACCACCACTGTGGGAGTGTATTTTTATCCAAGAACACAAATTTGCAGTTTTCTCAAATGGAGAGAATATACAAAGGAAGGAGAAATTTTTACCATTTTACCCCTAATAAATTTTTTTTTTAAATTTTTTTTTTTTTTTGCATTTCATTTTGTTGCCAAAAATGAAATGGAAAAAAAAAAACCATATTTTCATCTTATTACTATTTCTCCGTTATTATTATTATTATTATTATTATTATTATTTTTGTTAGTGTAAAATTATCGTTGCAGTCTTACTATGAGTGAGATTTAAAAAAATAAATAAATAAATAAAAGAACAAAAATATTGCACATATATATTGTAACAAGTCCGTAACAAATTTGCCGCATATTTCTGGAAATTCATACGTTGAAATACATTGTTGTAAGATTTATGTTATTGTTATAAACCTTCAAACACTCTTAGAAATAATGAAACCCAAAAAGAAGAAGAAAAAAAAACTACTTTTATTATAAGTGTATAATAGAAATTAAAATTATACAAAGTTGAATTTCTTTCCTTTTATACTTCTTTTCAACCAAACAAAAGAAATTTATGAAATAATTATTTCTTATCCTTCAATACATAATTAAAAAAAAAAAAAAAAAATCTTCTTCATTCTCTCACTCTTCTATCTTTTATATGTTATTTATTCTCTTACTTTTCTATCTTTTCTATTACAAAGGAAATATTATTAATACTTCAGCACAACACACTTTATTACACACCCAACATTTTATACATGTTTTTACATCAATGAGATTAGGGATGGCAATTTTTCCTGCCCTGCTTAACCTGCCTCTCCCTGCGCGGGTTTTTCTTGCCTCACAAAGGCGGTGGGGCAGGCATGAGGTAAGATTTTAGCCCCGCACCATGGGGCGAGGTGAGGATGGGTTTAGACTTTTTAAACCCGCCTCACCCTCTGTTACTAAGTTTTATAATTGTAAAATTTTCATATTCTAAAACCTTACTATTTAAATAAACATATTAATATTAGCATATTTTATTCTACCCAATGTGATTCTCTGCCTTTATTTTGTTTTATTTTTTTTTTTTTGAGAATATTAATTATTTTAACACACACACACACACACACACACACACACACACACACACACATACAAGGGGAGATGAGAGAAGGTTTTAAAGAAATTAACAGTGGTGTATATCCAAAAGAGCCTACCTTTATTTTGTTATGTGTTATACTATGAGATTTTTTTTTTTTTTTTAATGATTGTCTTGTTAAACACTTGGATATATTATTCAATTTTTTCTACAAATTGATTTGATTTGATGGAATAAATTTAGTTGTAATTTCAAGTATATTTTTATTAATGAAATAGGTTTCATTAAAAAATTGTACTAGTTGTAGGGCAAATTAACAAAAAGTAAAGTTTTACGAGGTGGGGCGGGCCTTCGCAGGGCCCTAGGATGGGGTGAGAAGTTTTCCCCGTCATGCAGAGCTGGGCGGGGATAGGGCAAGACAAAATCATACGGGGTGGGGATAGGGTAAGACAAAACCATGCAAGGCGGGGATGAAGACCCCATCCTTGGGCCCCGCCTGCCCCATTGCCATCCCTAAATGAGAGCATTAGTGTTGGTGGTGCTTAAAAGCTATATTGCTATTTTTAGCACTACCAATCACAAAAATGGGGCTACAATGGCGGAACTATAGTTAAAAAATTTAGCTTTTCAGTTACAATGCATAACCAAAGAAACCCATATATTAATATTTAGATAAAATTTAGGTACAGTATTTTATGTGTTATTCTTTAAGTTATCCTCTTAAAATTCTGTCATGTGGCTACTTAACTAAAAAATATACTTTCTTCCCATGAGAAAATATCTAAATGGCAGAATTTTAAGAGAGGAATTTAAGAAACAATACCTAAATACTATACCTAAGTTTTGCCGATAATATTTTATTCTCCATCCTATATTTTAATTAAAAACTATGTTTTCTCTTTCTTACTTTTTTCTCTTTCATCACCTCACCGTGTCCTTCCTCTCCTCACTTTTTTTCTCTTTCTTCACCTCACCATGTCTTCTCCCTCTGCTTTGATTGATCTAGCAAAACCCACAAAACTCTATACCACCAAAAGAAAAAAATACCTCATTTTTGAGTTTTGATCCAAAAGATAGAGATATAGAAGATTAATTGAGAATAGGTTGCTTGGTTTTGTGACTGTTTTGTGGTGGTTTTTGAGGTGGGTTTGTGATGATGGTGGTTTTTTTTTTTTTTTTTTTTTTTTTTTTTTTTTTTTTTTTTTTTTTTAAATCAGAGTTCCATTGGTTTGGTTGTGGTTATGGCAGTGAATGGATGTGGCTGGGTTGGGTTGGTGGTTGTGATGTGGGGGTTGTGGATTTGTGGTTTGGTTTTGGCTAGAAGTTCCAATTTGTGGGGGTTATGGGTGGCAATGATGGTTATAGGTTTGGCGGTGGCTGGTGGTGGCTATTGGTTTGCTGGGTTTGTTCATGGTTGTTTTTCCTTCAAAGAAAGAGAGAGAGAGACGGGGAAAGAGAGAGATGGAAGAAAAGAGAGAGAATAAAAAAATAACAAAGAAATAATATTTAAATGAAGAGGTTAAAAAAAAAAAAGGACCACTGATGTTGGATATTTTGTAAAGTGAGAAGGTAAAATAGATAAAGTGGCTTTTTATGGTGCCAAATAGCTCTACTAATGTGGATGTTTTATAAAGTGAAAAGGTAAAATAAATAAAGTGACTTTTCTATCTTTTCTATTAAAAAGGAAATGTTATTAACATTTCAGCACAACACACTTTATTACACACCCAACGATATATACATATTTTTACATCAATAACTAGGTAGAAGAGGGTTTTGTATGTAGAAAACGAAAATGTTGAAGTTAATTTTATTATAAAATATTTACAAATTAACATGACAATAAATATACACCATCAACACTATCATAAACAAATTTCTTAATTAATTTTTTTGTTGTATGTTAAAAATTGACAAATCAATTGTAAAAATTATGTATTTAAATTTATAATTTCCTTGGCATCACATAAATATCATTAAAAAAAAGTCACCATACTGCTACACAATAATGTTAGACTCGAAAAACAAATCAAGCTTCATGTCTTATAACATAGCTAACAATATTTGACTAATTAAAAGAAAGAGGAAGGAAAGATCTGGGGGCAAAAAAACAAAAGAAAGAAGATTGGGAAAGGAAGATCGAGATAGAATTGGTTTTCTATATTAACACGATGTATATATGTAAATTCTTGTTGTTTGATAGAAAAGTGGAATCTTTGTTGATGAGTTGATGTTCCTAGTTGAGAAGGAAGGATCCATTGGAGTGTGCTCCACAGTTGTTGAAGTACTTATCAGGAACAATGTAAGCTATGAAAGCAGCAGAAGTAAAGACTGGTGGAGAGGTAAGTGAAGACAAAGTTGGGAGTGAAGCATTTTTACGAATTAGAGTGATATCACTTTTATCTTGGCTCATCAAAGTCATCACTGATGCTATATTTATCGTACAACAATCACAACAAGTCATGTGTGAAATTTTTTTTTTCTTTCTTCTTCTATACTTATTGATCAAGGAAAGAGAGTGAGAATTTTTTTTTTTTTTTTTTCACTTGGACCCACATTTTTATTTCTCTAAAATGGAGAAAATGAAGAGAAAAATATGGAGGGAAGGCAAATGTATCATTTTACACCTAATCACATTTTTCCTTTTTCTTTTACATTTCATCTTCTTATCAACTATTATAAAAAAAAAAAAAAATACATGCTTTCAACTTATAATTATTTATGAATATACCATTATTTACGGGGATGGCTTACTGTCTATGCCGCTTAGGCCTTGGCCTAAGGCCCCAATAAGCAAAAACTTACATTTTTTATTTCTAGATATATCTTAATTTTGAATTTCTTCTAAAAATATTAATTTGAATATTAAAACTTTAAAAATTATAAAAATATAATAGTAAATTTAGATTAAAATCTCATAAATTAATGAAAATTTCATCAAGAAGAATTATAAAATTATAAAATAATACAAGAAGAAGTTAAAAATGAAAATTGTAAGGACTCAAAATGTATTGGACCTAAACAATAAAATTTGTAGAGCGTGGGTAGAAGGGCTTGACACCAGCAAAGCAAGCAGTCGAATGACATGAAAGGAATAAGAACAAGAGAATTTGACTAAGTTTTTCTAAGGATAATCATCATCCCTTTGGTTAAGTGTTTGTGAGGATCTTTATAATGATTTTGAATAAGTGTTTATGAGAACCATAACAATGGTTTTTGTTGGGTGTTTATGAAGGAAGTTTATCCTCGGACCACTCTGAGGATCTGGTTCGAGGATCTCTTTACCTAGAACGGACATATATCAGGGTTGTCTTTTTTTCACCCCCCTCTCCCTTTTCCTGATGGGGGTGCTATCTATTATATATTCCTTTTTTAGTTGATCTCTGCCGTCCACTTATTAATCATTCAGGCCTATACTTGAGTGCCTTTCCCATCAGCAGCCTTTGCAGGCTTTCTGTTAGTTGAAGCAACCAAGGCATCACTACTGGCTGGTCAACTCACCATTGATGTGATTAGAATGTAGGTGGAGTGCATTTAATGAGTGAGTGACAGCTCATCCTCGGATTATGCCCTTTCCTCGGCTTGGACTTTGGGCTTGATGTCCTTAGATGACCTGGGCATCGTTTGCCCACCCTCGAATTATGCCCTCTTCTCGGTTTGGGCTTTGGGCCTGATGTCGAGTGGACTGCGGTTGCCATAATATTTGGGGCCCCACAATAGCCCCTCAAAATTCTGCCGTCCGACCCTTTGGGCGGGGAGGAGGATTTTGACATCCTCGAGCCTACTGTATTGGCTTGTCAGACCTTGCCTTTTTGTCAATGTTACCATTCTTGCAACTGCCCTGGCAATTTTCTCTAGCATAATGGGCCCGCCTGAGGAGTTTTTCTTTATTTCTGTAAGTCTTCTTCTCTTTCTAGTCTATACTTTTTAGCCTGAGTTCCTTGCTAGTTCCTCTAGGATGGGTAGGTTTAAGTTGCTGTGCTTTAGCACTCAGCTTTTCTTGGTTTTTGTCCCTAACAGGACTCATTATTTAGCATAAAAAGGGGTTGGCTCTGCCGTAGGTTTAGGCCCACGGTCAGTATAAAACTCTGGTTCTGCCCGGTGCTTAGATCGTCCTACAGCGACTAGTTTCTTCAGAGGCTAGGGTTCGAGGACCATGCAATGCCTAAGTTCTGTCTAGTACTTAGTTTATTGATTTTTAAGTAGCTTTATTTCTTTAAGTAGTTGGTTTCTTCATCTGAGGTATCTGGCTTCCCCAGAGGCTTGAGTCCGAGGACCATGCAATGCCTAGGTTCTGTCCAACACTTAGTTTTCTCATTTTTAAGTGGTTAGTTTCCCCAAAGGCTGGTGTCCAAGGACCATACAATGCCTAGGTTCTGTCTAACACTTAGTTTCCTCATCTGAAGTATCTGATTTCCCTAGAGGCTTGAGTCCGAGGACCATGCAATGCCTAGGTTCTGTCCAGTACCTAGTTTTCTCATTTTTAAGTGGTTAGTTTCCGCAGAGGCTTGAGTCCGAGGACCATACAATGCCTAGGTTCTGTCTAACACTTTGTTTCCTCATCTGAAGTATCTGGTTTCCCAGAGGCTTGAGTCCGAGGACCATGCAATGCCTAGGTTCTGTCCAGTACCTAGTTTTCTCATTTTTTAAGTGGTTAGTTTCCCCAGAGGCTTGAGTCCGAGGACCATACAATGCCTAGGTTTTGTCTAACACTTAGTTTCCTCATCTGAAGTATCTGGTTTCCGCAGAGGCTTGAGTCCAAGAACCATGCAATGCCTAGGTTCTGTCCAGTACCTAGTTTTCTCATTTTTTAAATGGTTAGTTTCCCCAGAGGCTTGAGTCCGAGGACCATACAATGCCTAGGTTCTGTCTAACACTTAGTTTCCTCATCTGAAGTATCTGGTTTCCCCAGAGGCTTGAGTTCGAGGACCATGCAATGCCTAGGTTCTGTCTAGTATCTAGTTTTCTCATTTTTTAAGTGGTTAGTTTCCTAGAGGCTTGAGTCCGAGGACCATACAATGCCTAGGTTCTGTCTAACACTTAGTTTCCTCATCTGAAGTATCTGGTTTCCCCAAAGGCTTGAGTCCAAGGACCATGCAATGCCTAGGTTTTGTCTAGTACCTAGTTTTCTCATTTTTTAAGTGGTTAGTTTCCCAGAGGCTTGAGTCCGAGAACCATACAATGCCTAGGTTCTGTCTAACACTTAGTTTCCTCATCTGAAGTATCTGGTTTCCCCAGAGGCTTGAGTTCGAAGACCATGCAATGCCTAGGTTCTGTCTAGTACCTAGTTTTCTCATTTTTTAAGTGGTTAGTTTCCCCAGAGGCTTGAGTCCGAGGACCATACAATGCCTAGGTTCTGTCTAACACTTAGTTTCCTCATCTGAAGTATCTGGTTTCCCCAGAGGCTTGAGTTCAAGGACCATGCAATGCCTAGGTTCTGTCTAGTACCTAGTTTTCTCATTTTTTAAGTGGTTAGTTTCCCAGAGGCTTGAGTCCGAGGACCATACAATGCCTAGGTTCTGTCTAACACTTAGTTTCCTCATCTGAAGTATCTGGTTTCCCCAAAGGCTTGAGTCCGAGGACCATGCAATGCCTAGGTTCTGTCCAATACCTAGTTTTCTCATTTTTAAGTGGTTAGTTTCCCCAGAGGCTTGAGTCCGAGGACCATACAATGCCTAGGTTCTGTCTAACACTTTGTTTCCTCATCTGAAGTATCTGGTTTCCCCAGAGGCTTGAGTCCGAGGACCATGCAATGCTTAGGTTTTGTCCAGTACCTAGTTTTCTCATTTTTAAGTGGTTAGATTCCCCAGAGGCTTGAGTCCGAGGACCATACAATGCCTAGGTTCTATCCAGTACCTAGTTTTCTCATTTTTAAGTGGTTAGTTTCCTCAGAGGCTTGAGTCCGAGGACCATACAATGCCTAGGTTCTGTCTAACACTTTGTTTCCTCATTTGAAGTATCTGGTTTCCCCAGAGGCTTGAGTCCGAGGACCATGCAATGCCTAGGTTCTGTCCAGTACCTAGTTTTCTCATTTTTTAAGTGGTTAGTTTCCCAGAGGTTTGAGTCCGAGGACCATACAATGCCTAGGTTCTATTTAACACTTAGTTTCCTCATCTGAAGTATCTGGTTTCCCTAGAGGCTTGAGTACGAGGACCATGCAATGCCTAGGTTCTGTCCAATACCTAGTTTTCTCATTTTTTTAAGTGGTTAGTTTCCCTAGAGGCTTGAGTCCGAGGACCATACAATGCCTAGGTTCTGTCTAACACTTAGTTTCCTCATCTGAAGTATCTGGTTTCCCTAGAGGCTTGAGTTCGAGGACCATGCAATGCCTAGGTTCTGTCCAGTACCTAGTTTTCTCATTTTTTAAGTGGTTAGTTTCCCCAGAGGCTTGAGTCCGAGGACCATACAATGCCTAGGTTCTGTCTAACACTTAGTTTCCTCATCTGAAGTATCTGGTTTCCCCAGAGGCTTGTGTCCGAGGACCATGCAATGCCTAGGTTCTGTCCAGTACCTAGTTTTCTCATTTTTTAAGTGGTTAGTTTCCCCAGAGGCTTGAGTCCGAGGACCATACAATGCCTAGGTTCTATCTAACACTTAGTTTCCTCATCTGAAGTATCTGGTTTCCCCAGAGGCTTGAGTTCGAGGACCATGTAATGCCTAGGTTCTGTCCAGTACCTAGTTTTCTCATTTATTTGCTATCTTATCTATTTATCCATAGCCATTTAATTCTACATTGCTACAATCTATAATAAACATTAAATAAATAAACTTTTCAAGCAAAATAATAGCAAAAGCATGCTGGGGTTGGGGTAGGAGAAGACCTTGCTCTGTTCTGCCTCTTCGTTTGGCGTGACTCTTCTGACTACGAGGCGTCTTTTGGGTTGATCGAGTAACGCGTTTTGACGCTTCGGTGCCTCTTCGTTAATGAGGCGCCTCCTCATTAATGTCAGTTGTGGATTTACGAGGATCTAATGGCGGACAAGCCCCTTGGAATTTGGGCGGAATTATTGCCTCCGGAAATCTCTCCCTAGGATTTAATGCGGATTGGCTCTCACTACTTTTTCGCCTTCTATATAAGACGCTTTTGGGACAACCTTTTTCTTCACACTTGACAAACATTCGTCTTAAACTCTCCCAAAGACACTACTCAGGGGTTCTGTAAAAAATAGCAGTTTGAGCCCCACCAAATGAATTGGCCATTGGAAAAGGCGGTTTCGAGGACGCCTAGCCCCTCAAAGGAGCCGAGGATGGCATCCCGACCCTGGACGTTATGCTGGGGTAGGAGAAGGCTAAAGGTCTTTCTTCTTTTCAACCTAACCGGAGGTGGACTCCTCCTCGCCATTTGGAAGAGGATCCCGAAAAAACGTAACCTCCTTCCCCTGGGCCTGGATCCGTTAGCCCCTTCAAGCTGGCAGTGATGGGTTTGGGAGAAAAGCCAGGCGAAACTGAGAGGGGGAACCGTCCTGTGCCGCGGTCCCTTCCCCTTCAACATTGCCTTTTTCCCTTTCTCTCTTCTTCTTTTGCTCCTCAACCAGCCTTCCCTCCTTCATTTCCTCTTCTCTTGCTTCATCACCAGTCTTCCTTTCTTTCTTTTGTTCCTCTGCCAGCTTTGTTAGGCGTCTGTCTTTGTAGTTAGCTTTAGAACAAGCCCCACGAGCATCACTTGTAAGAGATATAACTTTTTTTTCATATATTAATAAAGAAGTAGACTTGTTTTGTCTATTTTATTTTTCGCATATTCTTGTTTCTTGTGATTGTTGACTTCTGAATGAATGTTGTTGCTGTAAACTGTATTGTTTTGGTGCTTTTTTTTAAAAAAAGTGTTGCTCTTGATTTTTTTTTTTTTTTTTTTTCGACCGTCGCACTTGCTAGTGCACAAGTCCTTCCCACAGACGGCGCCAATTGTAAGGACTCAAAATGTATTAGACCTAAACAATAAAATTTGTAGAGCGTGGGTAGAAGGGCTTGGCACCAGCAAAGCAAGTAGTCAGATGACATGAAAGGAATAAGAACAAGAGAATTTGACTAAGTTTTTCTAAGGATAATCATCATCCCCTTGGTTAAGTGTTTGTGAGGATCTTTATAATGATTTTGAATAAGTGTTTATGAGAACTATAGCAATGGTTTTTGTTGGGTGTTTATGAAGGAAGTTTATCCTCGGACCACTCCGAGGATCTGGTCTGAGGATCTCTTTACCTAGAACGGACATATATCATGGTTGTCTTTTTTTCACCCCCTTTTCCCTTTTCCTGATGGGGGTGCTATCTATTATATATTCCTTTTTTAGTTGATCTCTGCCGTCCACTTATTAATCATTTAGGCCTATACTTGAGTGCCTTTTCCATCAGTAGCCTTTGCAGGCTTTCTGTTAGTTGAAGCAACCAAGGCATCACTACTGGCTGGTCAACTCACCATTGATGTGATCAGAATGTAGGTGGAGTGCATTTAATGAGTGAGTGACAGCTCATCCTCGGATTATGCCCTTTCCTCGGCTTGGACTTTGGGCTTAATGTCCTTAGACGACCTGGGCATCGTTTGCCCACCCTCGAATTATGCCCTCTTCTCGGTTTGGGCTTTGGGCCTGATGTAGAGTGGGCTGGGGTTGCCATAATATTTGGGGCCCCACAAAAATAATTTAATTACTACATCAATTTTATTAACAAAATTTATTGTAGTTGTTTTTACAGATTTATTTTTCCTAAAATTAAAATTGATAAAATCCTACTTTACATCAATTGGGTTAGCCATATAATCAATAAAAAAAAAGGGGATGTGTTAGCAAAACCAAAATGCAGAAACTTAATTAGTAATTTTGTATCTCTAGAAACATTAAGGATTTATTTATGGTACTAATACAAAATTACTAATCAAATATATATATATATATATTAGTCGCTAACTCGTGCAATGAACAGGATAGTTAAATAAAAATAAAAAGTATTTATTTTGCTTAAAGGTCTATGACTTCACTTAAAAAAAAAAATGTATAACTTGAAAACGAATGAAAATAAGTAATTTTGTGTTCAATATAATGATTTAGAAAAATTCTTTTTCTTTCGTGTCATTAGTTTCACATAACGCATCTGAGTGTGGGCTATTCTATGATAATGACTTCACATAATACTTAACTGCAATTAAATCTACTATCCACCACCAATCTAATCTATATTATCTTGATAGTAGATCTACAAATTGCATTCTCATATCCTTCATCATTTAGAAGGTAACTGAAGTAATGATTGTATATAATGTATAAATTTTATTCTTTTACAATATAAAATTATTATGATAGATGATTAAAATAATTAAAATAAAATCTAATGTTCTGGAATTCTTTTGAAATAGAATTTTAAATTTCTTAAAACTTAGTTAATAGAGTTTCTATTTTACCTAAAAGTGAACTATCATAATTAATGAGAATTTAACTATTTTTTGCAAAGAGAAGATAACCATAGGCCCAATTTTTATTTTATAGCATAGGATGTTACAATTAGATCTGTAACATGTGTAATACGTTAGTCCATTATGATAGTTTCAAATAATATCATAATACCTATCCATATGAGTTTTCTTTTTAATGATGTCATAAAGGATGGAGTTTAATGGAAGTCATTTAAGATCCAATGTATCCAATAATTTTTTTAAAAAAATTTAATTTCGAAAGTCTTTTAATTGTAAATTTTTTTAATCATAAAATGGACTCTATTTAAACTCTAAAGGAAAGTGTAGGGACGCAATTTGAGTCCTAAACCCAAAAGTTAAAAGGATCTAGACCCAAAGAGCCCAATACAATGAATTTGTAAAGAGTGAGTTGGAAGGAAAATTAAGCTCTAATGAGTTGGGTAGCAATTATAGTGAATCCAAATGACAATAAAGTAAAAATAGACTGGTATTATCTAAAGAAAATCATTCTCAGCACAATCCGAGGAGACCAGTTCTTGTATATAATTCTTGAAGTTGATTACAATCACAGTTCCTATTGCTACAGTATTTCCCTCTTAATTCTCTGATCCCTCTTTCTTAGAGCCTCCCTTCTATTTTATACTATCTTTCTCCTTTCATCTCTGCCCTACACATGTAGATTATATTGTTGGTGTTGATCCTTGTCACATCAGTACCTTCCTGAAGTTTTTAAGAAGTAGCTATAAGGCTGAAAACTACTATTCAGGTATTACTTCCTTATTAATGCGGCCAGAGAGTTAGTTGCAGAGCATTCAATGTGGTGGTAGCAACTTTCCCTTAGATATTTCCCAGCTCCCATTTGTCCTGTACGTTCAGAACGCATATCCTTATCAATAGAATTTCCTAGAATGTCACTCTGGATGATAGAACACACTTTCTGATCTCTGCTTTATTTAGCCGATGAGATACTCCTCCTTGGCCTACCTTCCCCATCCTTTTCATTCGTAGCTTGCTTATGGAGTTTTGAGTCTTACATCTTCATTACTATTTATCTGTCCTCGGACCACTAAGCGTCCTCAGACAAGGCCCAAGGCCCAACATATATTCTTGGGCCCCTTATCCTTACAATAGCCCCTTAAAACTCCAGTTTTTCCCCTCTTGTCCGAGGAGAAAAAATGGCATTTTGACTTTGGATAATTAATTCCACATGTTTCTTTGATTTCCACACGTGAGAATGTCGCTTCGCGTGTCCCGTAACTGTTCTTGACGCTTCGAAGCCCGTGATGTCTCATTAAATGCTCTAGGCGATGCTTTGTTCCCTGCATCTTATGATGAGATGTAGATCCTACGACTGGCATTTCTCCTCGAATTTTGAGCGGGATAACTCCCACTTAATTCCGCCTCCTATATAAGGCGCCTGGTGGGTTTATTTTTTTCACTTCACAAATCTACAAACTCTTAAGACTTCTCAAACTCTCAGGCTTTCAAGACTTCCCAAATCTCCCAACTCTCAAAAAGCTCCTGAAGTGTCACCTATTTTTACTCTTGTAAGTTTTCACGCTTCTAGGTTATTTTCTTCTCGGCCAGTCTCCTCGGCCTTCTAACCTTCACTTCCTTTTCAAAAACATTTCCCTCATTTCCCTTTAGCTTGTTTAGATGGGTAGATTCAAACACCTTGTAGATTCTCCCGCCGGTATGGAGGGCTTTAGGGCCAAGTACCACATTCCTTAGGGAGTTTCCCTGCGGTATTATGCTTCGGACTAGGTGCTTACACATAGGAATGAAGGGGAGGTTGTCATTCCCATGATCGCCTTCATAGAAGGAACGACGCTTCCCATGGGTAGGGTAATCAGAGATTACTTAATTGGCCATAGGCTGTGTCTTCATCAATGCGCGCTCAACCTATTTAGAGTCTTAGGCTGCGTCGATTCTCTCAACAAGCAAATGGGTTTAAGATTTACCTAGCACGATGTCATCTATATGTATGAATGCCATTTGCTTGCTGACTTAAAGTATTACCTCAAGTCTAGGTCCTCAATTGTTAGGCTTGTATCGTGTCTATCGTGTCTTCCCAAGTCCAACAAGGGCATGAAAGACGACTACCTAATCGCCTCTGGGGAATGGCATAACGGTCTTTACTGCCCAACTTGGAAGGGAGAGCCAGGTGGGGTGCCTTAGGATTAGGTCCCTTGACATGGGATTTAGTTCTTTAGTTTGGCTACTTTTCCCTTTAGTATTTCATTTTTTTTTTAATGATGGGTTTTGTTGGTCTAACTGTGATTTTGCTCCTCGGCTATTTTTGCAGATAAAAGGCACATAGCACCCAGCCTTAATTTCATCAATGTCGCAGACCTTAACAAAGTCCTAAGGTCCGAGGTGTTTGTGAGCGAGGATAGGCAACTGAGAGCGGTCTACCTCATCCTAGACTTCGAGCCATTATCGAACAATTTATAGGACGTAGGCCACGTAATCAGGGCAGGCGATCCTCAGCTACGCAGGATAGACGTCTCTGTACTTGGGTTCCTTGCTCGAGAAGACGTTGTGCTAGTTGAACTGCCTTCCCAATGTGCTCTCCCTAAAGCAATGGCTCTAAGGGAAGAGACTGCTTCCTCACGCCTACCAGTCGAGGAAGAAATAGACCAATTCCAACTCAAGGAAGAGATAGAGGAGCAGGGAGATCCTATCATCCATATATCGGAAGCATAGGACGAGTTTGACAGGTTTTTAGGTATTCGCACCTAGGCCTTGTGGTTGCGAATATAGACAAAAGCTCCGAGGAGGAAGAAGAAGAGATGGCCCTTAACCCGAGTAAAGGCTTGAAGGATCTCTTCGAGGGGAGGAACAAGGGGTCGTCCTCTAAGGAGGCCCTAGAGTCTAAATCCCTTCCTAATCTTCCCCCTCCTTCTTCCATAGCCGGCCTACTCCCCATGCCCAACTTGAAGAAGAAAAGGAAGTAGCAGGAAGTGGAGGAGGGTGAGGTGGTCCACTAGAAGGAGGCCAAGTAGTAGAAAATGGCCCAAGACAAAGGACGGGCCTCCTCAATAGAGAGCAAGAAGGACCCAGGTGTGGCCGAGGTGCACCGACAACATCACACTTGGGCTCCTCGGTTGAAGTCAAATGGCGTAGCCATTCTATGGAACTCTACCATCAGGGAGTTCCAGAAAGGACACGCCCAATACTTGGCCAAGGCCTTAGAGCAGCCTCTCATTCTACCAAAGGATATGGTTGCCATGAGGCACTTGAGGCAGCCAAACCTCTTTATGTCCCTGAAGAGGGATCTAGCCCTAGTAAGCTTCTTAGCATGCCTCATTGAGGGGCTTTTTTTTCTTTATTTTATTATTAATATTATTATTATTATTTTTAACGTACTCCCTTGTTGTTTATATGCTAACTATCTAGGAGGTTTTTGTTGTTGAGGAATGGGTCAAGGATGCCTGGAATGAGGTTAAGGTTGAGACTAACCTCCGTACCGAGGTTAACAAGGCCTTAGGCGCATCTGAGCAAAAGAATAAGGAGCTTGCAGTGAAACTGACGGTCGAGGACAAGGCATTAAAGAGTGCCAAGGTTGGTCTTAAGAGTGCCCAAGACCAAGCTGAGGAGCAACGCAAAGGCTCTACCACATTGAAGTAGAGTTAGCCACAGTGAAACAGCAGATCTTAGAACTGAAGGCCGAGCTGGGGAGAGCGAAGGAGGCTGCTAAGGCTTTGAAGCTGGAGTGTTATGAGCTCGGGGTGCAAGAGACAGAGGTCCGTCTGGCAGATGAGCTGGCCGAGGTCTGCAGGGACTATTGTAAGGAGGTGTGGATGGAGGCCCTCAACCTTGCAGGAGTTCCTGCTACCTTGGAGTGGAGGCAGGCTGGGAATTTCTACTATCCTCCAGACATTCATGAAGTCCTAGCTGAACTCCCACCTCCTGCTACCCTTGCATCAGTCTCTTCTGAGCAGCCCCTTATCATTCAGGCACCTCTTCCTCCTGCCGAGGTTCCCAAAGGGCTTGGTCAAGCTGGTGACCAAGGCCAGGGGGTGGAGGTGAATAAGGATAAGGGCAAGAGTAAGTAGGTTAAGCCCCAGTCAAAGGCCAAAGATCCAGAGGCAGCCCCCAAGCTCAAGGATGCCCCTTCTAAGGCCGAGGATGCTGCTGTCATGGCAAAGGAGGCCGAGGTGAAATCCAAAGAGGTTGATCCCAAGGCCAAAGACGCTTCTGCTTCTCAGCCAGGCAACAAAGAAGACCCTGCTCCGAAGTCCGAAGCGTAGCTTAGGATCCCTTTCTTTTGCTCATCTTGTTTTTTGTTTACATTTAAATTTCCTTAATTGTTGCAGCTTTACCGTTGTTCCTAGTGTACTCTTCCTTTATTTAATGAAAAGACTTCAACTTTTACCTTATGAATCTTTCTCTTTCCTTGCAATATTTATTGTTAATTGGCCGTAATCATTGTTTTGCCCTTTGCTGAGATCTTTGAACTAATAGTGTTTCCTAAGGTGAACACCCACACTTTAACAAAAGCTAGCAATAATAATTCGTTGTTAACTTAAATAAATTAAACCTGTGTGCATGGTGAGAAAAAATGGCTAAGTCCTTAGAAACAAACGAAATACATAGTAGGAAAAGAGGGTGTCCGACATATATCATTTTAAGAGCATCTTACTAATGTACCCTTAGAATCCTTTAATTAAGACTTAGGGTGAGCTTTCCAAGTGTTAATTTCCCCTAGGTATGTGATCGAGGAACCTAACACGTCCCAAGTTTTGTTTAACACTTAAACGGATAATCCAGAATATTAATTTACCCAAGGCATGTGGTCTGAAGAACCAGAAATAATCAAGGTTCTATTTAATACTCACATAGGTAATGGAGAGTGTTAATTTACCCAAGGTAGGTGGTCTGAGGGGCCATACATAACCAAGTTTCTGTTTAACACTTAGAAAAATAATATGAAGTATTAATTTACCCAAAGCATGTGGTTCGAGGAACCAGACATGACTAAAGTTCTGTTTAATACTTAGATAAAATGTCATGCAGTATTAATTTACCCAAAGTATATGGTCCAAGGAACCAAGCATGACTAAGATTCTATCTAACACTTAGAGAAATGGCTTAAAATATTAATTTCCCCAAAACATGTGGTTCAAGAAGCCAGATATGACTAAGGTTCTGTTTAACACTTAGAGAAATAATTTACTATATCAATTTACCCAAAGTATGAGGTCCGAGGAGCCAGACATGACCAAGGTTCTGTTTGATACTTATAAAAATGGTTTGAAGTATTAATTTACCCAAAGTATGTAATCCGAGAAACCAGGCATAACTAAAGTTCTGTTTAATACTTAGAAAAATGATTGAAAATATAAATTTACCCAAGGTATATGGTCCGAGGAGCCAGGTATGATCAAGGTTCTATTTGATATTCAAATAAATAATAGGAAGTATAACGCATAATGTAATAAACGAAAATATGGTAGAGAAAACTTTTATTAATAATAATACATTCTCAGGTTGTTTACATTCCAAGGGCATGGTACCATATTTTCATCTAGATCTTCAAGATAATATGCACCTATTCCAACCATTGAGGTGATGCAATATAGCCCTTCCCAATTGGGCCTTAACTTTCCCTATGCTGGGTTCTTTGCAGTACCTAACACCTTTCTTAATACCAAGTCTCCAGACGCTAATGACCTTAACTTCACATTGGCATCGTACTCTTACTTGAGCTTGTGTTGATAATACGCCAATTAGACCATGTCATTTTCTCTTCGCTCTTCAACTAAGTTTAAACTCTTCCTTAACAGCCTATCATTGTTGCTCAGAGTGAAAAAACTTGTTCTCAGTGTTGGGAATCCAGTCTTCAGAGGAATAACAACCTCGGCTCCATAAGTCATTGAAAAGGGTGTCTCCCCTGTTGACCTACGAAGTATGGTTCAATATGTCCAAAGGACGTGTGACAGTTTTTCCACCCATTTTCCCTTCACATCATCCAATCTCTTCTTGAGTCCATTCATTATGATCTTATTGACAGCATCGGCCTGTCTATTCCCCTGTGGATAAGTCGGGGTGGAATCCCCAAGTCACAACAGTAGCTTCTAAAGGCTTTGCTATCAAACTAAAAACCATTATCCAAGATGAGGGTATGAAGGATTCTAAACTGAGTGACAATATTTTTCCAAACAAATCTCTTGGCATCCACATCCCTGATATTTGCCAATGGTTCAGCTTTAACCCACTTGTTGAAGCAATCCGTGCCGACCAGTAACCATCTCTTATTCCCTGCTGTCTTAGGGAAATGTCCTACAATATCTAAGCCCCATTGAGCAAATGGCCAAGAGCTGGACAAAGGATTAAGGACTCCTCTTGGTTGGTGAATGTTTGGTGCAAATCTTTGGCATTGATCACACTTTTTCACATACTTTTGCGCTTCCTTCTGCATGTTTGGCCAACATTGAGCAAATGGCCAAGAGCTGGACAAAGGATTAAGGACTCCTCTTGATTGGTGAATGTTTAGTGCAAATCTTTGGCATTGATCGCACTTTTTCACATACTTTTGCGCTTCCTTCTGCATGTTTGGCCAACAGTATCCCTAAGTGAAGGCTCTGTGAGACAAAGACCGGCCTTTCGTGTGGCTTCCACAAATCTCTTCATGTAACTCCTCAAAGAGTAGTTCTGATACCTTAGGGTGTATGCATAGTAAATATGGCCTAGAAAAGGAGCGCTTGTACAACTTTTGGTCCTCGAACAGCCAAAACTGAGGAGGCTTTCTTCGCACCTTGTCAGCCTCTGATTTCTCCTTGGGCAAGATATCCTCCTTAAGGAATAGTACTATAGATTCCATCTAGCTAGGTCCTACCCTAATTTGATGGATATGGACCACACCTTTCTTCACCTCAGTAGGTTTGCACAAGTCTTTAACAAGGATAACTTAAGGCAAGTTCTACGCCAAGGAGGTTGCAAGAGTGGCTAGAGAGTTAGCATGCGTGTTTCCACTTTTGGGGATGTGCAATAAATTAAAAGATTTAAGCCCTAACTGTAAATGCTTAACCTGATTCAAATATTCTTGTATTCTCACATCCCTGGCCTTTAACTCCCTTGTTACTTGGCTTATAACCAACCTTGAATCCGAGAATATCTCCACTGCTTTCCCCCCCATTCTTTGAACCATGGTTATCCCTACCAACAGAGCCTCATATTTAGCTTCATTGTTTATGGGCGAAAAGCCCAATCTTAAAGATTTCTCAATTTTGATCCTCTTAGGAGATATTAGGACTAGTCCCACTCCAGATCCTCTGTGATTTACTGCGCCATCAACGTATACCCTCCAGGATAAAGGTTCTTGTAAGGAGACCACGTTAACTAATTTTCCATCCATGTCCTGCTTTTCTATCTTTTCTTCTAATGGGATTCAGCAAACTCGGCCACCAAATCTGCGAGGACTTGGCCCTTTATAGAAGTGTAGGACATATATTTGATATCAAAAGCCCCTAGGGTTGTACCCCATTTAGAAATTGTCCCAGTGAAATCAGCACTTCGAAGTAGTGATTGAAATAGAAGTTGGGTTAAAACAACAACTGTGTGGGATTGGAAGTAGTGAGGGAGTTTACGTGTAGCATGTACTACTGCCAAAATGGCCTTCTCCAATGGTAGATAACGAACTTCTGCTTCATACAACGACTTGCTTATATAGTAAACTAGCTTCTGCACACCATTGTCAATTCGTATCAGCACTAAGCTTACAGTATGAGAAGCCACAGCAATGTAAGCAAACAAGAGCTCGTCCACCTCGAGCCTGGATATGACAGGTGGCCGAAAAAGGTATTCCTTAAGCTACTGGAAGGCCAACGCACACTCCTCGGTCCATTCAAATCCCTTCCACTTATTCAACAGCTTGAAGAAGGGTCTACATCTGTCTGCTGACTGAGAGATAAACTGATTCAGGGTAGCAGTCATTCTAGTTAGCTTTTGGACTTCTGTAGGATTCTGAGGTGGTTGTAGACTGTTAATTGCCTTAACCTAATCAAGGTTGACCTCAATTCCACGATGAGTGACCATATAACCCAGAAACTTGCCTGATCCCATGCCAAAGGAGCATTTGGAAGCATTAAGGCGCAATTTGTGTTTCTTTAGTACTTCAAAAATATCCCCGAGGTCTCCCATATGCTCGGACACCATCTTACTCTTCACCACCATGTCATCCATATTAACCTCAATATTCTTGCCTAATTGTAACTCAAACATCTTAGTCATTATCCTCTAATAGGTAGACCCTGCATTCTTTAAACCAAAAGGCATCACCTTGTAGTGGTAATTTCCAGTAGGAGTGACGAAAGTTGTCTTCTTTTGATCACCCGAGGACAGTGGTATTTGATGGTATCATTGGAAGGCATCCAAAAAGCTTATCTGAGAAAAGCCTACAGTTGCATCCACTAGCTGTTCTATTTGAGGCATAGGGAAAAGGGTCTTTTGGACAGGTCTTATTCAAATCTGTGAAGTCCACACACACTCGCCACTTTCCACTTTTCTTTTTCACCACTACAATATTGGCTAGCCACTCAGGGTAAAAAAACCTTTTTAATAGCCCCTACCTACTTAAGTTTTATCACCTCGTCTTTAACAGCATCAAAATGGTCTTTAGACGAATGCCAAGGCGGTTGCTTTTTGGGGGTGATGAATGGATTGACATTCAAATGATGACAGATGAAGTTCGGATCCACCCCAGAAGTTTCGTAAGCACTCTATGCGAATACATCAACAATCCTCTTGAGAAACTTTATCAGCTCTTCTTTCTCTTGAGGAGGCAGCTGAGCTCCAACCTGAAAAAACTTTTTTGAATCATCATTTACGACAATCTTCTCTAAATCCTCACACTTCACCCCCTCGGCTATCTCATCTACGGGTAACACTAGAGTCCTTGATTGCTATAAACTCCTATCAGTAAAGGCCAAGGACTCGCCACCAAGCACTGCCTAGCCACGAACTGGCTCCCAACTAGCTTTTCAATTCGATCCCCGAATAGATATTCCACTTTCACATGGAGGGTGGAAGAAACAGCCCCCACGGCGTGAAGCCAAGGTTGTTCTATAATGGCTGTGTAGGGAGAATAAGCATCCACTACAATAAAATCCGCCTCTACAACCTCTGAGTCTGCCTGCATTGGTAGTCTGATCTGACTCTTTGAAATAACAACCTTTCCATCAAAGCCCAACAAAGGTGAATTATAACCTGTCAAATCTTCTAGTGTCAAGTTTAGCCTCTTATACAAATCAAGACACATAATCTCGACCCCGCTGCCCTGATCCACCAACACCCTCTTCACATTATACCCCTCTATCTTGAGGGTAACCACCAGGGTGTCATCATGTGGTTGTATGATTCCAACCTTATCTTCATCTGAAAAGCTCAACGCTGGTCGGATCTCCATCCTAGCCCTCTTCGGCTCATGGCCAAAGTCCTCGGTAGGTAGCCTAGCCACATACATCACTGTGGACGAATGAGAACCAGTCCTCCGGGGAGCAGCGAGGATGACATTAATTGTGCCCAAATGGGCTCTCGAAGTAGCATTTCTCCAAGGTTCCAATCCTGCTTGGCCACCTTGCCCACTGGGATGATACAAAAATTGCTTTTGCTGCCCTTCTCGGACCAACTGCTCCAGGTGATTCCACAAAATTCTACAATCTTCTGTGGTGTGCCCTCGGTCTTGGTGGTATTGGCGATGAAGGCTTTGATTGCGCTGCATGGGGTCACCTTCCATCTTATTTGGCCATTTAAAGAATGGCTCGTTCTTGATCTTCTCCCCGCATTAACCATTTGAGTAGTGGTCGACCTCGATTGCCTAGCGAAGTCTCTTTAGGGCCGGTTATTATTGCATCAGTCTGACCTGAAATCCCTCCTTTCCCGAGGGATAACCTTAGCCTTCCCTTTCCCTTATTGTTAGTCTTCCTCGACTCGCTTATACTTATCAATTCGGTCTATGAGTTGACATACACTGTTAGCAAGTTTTCCAGTCAAAGATTTCCTTAAACCATGCTCGGTAGGTAGGCCAACCTTGAAAGTTTTTATGGCCACATCATCAAAGTCACTATCTATCTCATTGAACATCTCCCAGTATCTGTCTTAGTATGTTTTCAAGGTCTCTCCTTCTAGCATAGTCATAGACAGCAAGGAATTTAAGGGCCGAGGGACCCTACTGCATGTGATAAAGCAAGATTTGAACGCCCAGGTAAGTTCCTTGAAGGTATTTATAGAACCTACTCCCAAGCCAACAAACCATCTCATTGCCACAGGCCCCAGACTGGATGTGAACACCTTGCACATCAAGGCCTCGTTCCTAGAGTGGACAACCATTCTTTGGTCGAAATGACTTACATGCTCCACAGGGTTTATTTGACCATTGTACATGGTGAATGTTGGCTGAGTAAACCGCTGAGGAAGTTTTCCTCCTTCAATTCTATGTGTGAAAATTTTGGTTTAATGCCTTGCTCATAGTGTCATTTCCCAGGCCTTTGCAAGGCGGGCTCCTATTCCTACGCTCATGGTGGTAATCCTCATCACACGAGAAGGATTCACTGGGGGGAGTTCTTGACCTAAGTCTGTAGCTACTGTTAGGTTTTTAGACCTCTTAAAAACAACAATTGGATTAACCTAATAAATTAGCCAAGTGATTAACTTAGTCAAATTATGCAAATCTAGGTTATCACAATCAAAACAATCATATCTGATATATAGCAGCGAAAATATAAATAACACAATGATATGATGACTTAGGAAACCACACGGTAAAAACCTATGGAGGATTTGACCTAGCTATCCTCAAGGTAAACTTGAATCCACTATGTGAATGAATCGAAGTTCATACAATAAGACTTACAAGCCCCCACGCTTGACTTCCTATTGCTACCTACCAGTAGAACTTACTGACACGACCACGTGCAAGCTCCAAATCCACGGACTCCTTCTTTCTTGGATTCTCCACAAGATATAAGCACCCCCGCTTGTTTTTCTTTAAGCTCCAATAGCAGCAACTAAGTTGATCATCAAGGTGTAGATAACATCTTCTCCTTGAAAACCCTAAGTTTTGTGTAAAGGAAAACTCCTCAAGGATCTCACAAGAGATTTACACAAAATAGCAAATATAAGCAACAAGAACAGCAAAAGTAACACCTAAAACGTGGCTAGGGTTTGCCTTATATACCTAGGACAAAAACATAAAACCCTAAACGTTTTAACGAGATAGGGTTGAGTTAGAAATCTGCAAAAAAACGTAATCTGATCGACTTTCGATCGATCAAGTCTAAGTTTCGATCGATCGAGCCAAGCCGAAATGCACAATAGCTTCTGCATCAGCTCGATTCCAACTTTACATGAATTACACAACTTTGAGCAAGCCTAAACAAGACTAAACAACCCGTTTTGATTATGGTTTGCTAACATTACACATTAGAGTTCTAAATACATAAAATCCTAAGTCTTTAGAACCTAACAAACTTCCCCTTTGGCAATCCGTGACAAAACACAAATTAAAAGCTCAAAATTTACAAATAAAAGCCCTTTACAGAAATAATGCTCATAACACAAATTCAATTCTAACTACTATCTATCAGTTGCAAGTGTAGACAGCAGTTCAATTGAATCAACTTGTATATTCCTGAAACACTCAACAAACGCATAAACGCATGTGTGACAAAAAAATAGTAAATCAATAAGTATGTAAACTAACTCTCCCCCTAAGTTAGATACAACAAAAATAAAGCATTCTTGTATGTTTCACACAACACAAAATAAAGATATATATCAATGAATAACTCATGAATATAAATTAATAAGCAGTGAACACAAGAATCATATATCAGAATAAATGTATCTCCCTTAACATGAATAGCCTAAAAAAAATGATATCAAAAGAAAGAATACACAGTGAAGCACCTAGATACAATCTAATATCACCACTAGCTCCGCAAACAAAAGAAAACTCCCTCTAACTACAAAATCTCCTCTATAAGTAACAAAACTCTACTCCCCCTTTTTGTGACGGAATGCCAAAGGACAATCATAAGCCATCATCAAAAGGAGGTGGTGAGGACGAATGACGAAAATGTGCCAAGTCAGCTTTCAAAGCACGTAGCTCATCAAGAAAGTCCACCAAAATCTAACCATGAGTTGCCTAAATGGTCATGACAGTCTCTAAGGTACGACGTATATCATAGTCTCATCTGAAGGAGGTGGAGGAAAGCAGCAGCAGCATCACCATCAGGATCAGCAACATCCTCACTAGCAAGACTTGTAGAAGAAGAAGGAGGAGGTGCAGTATCAGAAGGCTCAGACCTAGGGTGTTTAGAGCTAGCTTGAAGATGAGCAATCCTCTGTCTAAGAAAAGACGCACCTATGGGAGCAATAATATGAACAGGCTCAGAGGAAGGGAAATCATTTAGACCAAGATATAACAAAATCCTATGAATAAAAATAGAATGAACAAGAGCATGAGCGGAAGATGAACTCCTATAAATTTCGTTCAAAGAACGAATAAACAAGTGAGGAAAACTGATAGGAGTATCAGTAACAAAAGCGTACAAAAAGACACACCGCTCAAGAGGAATGATGTGAAGATGAGAGATAGGTAAAATAGAATGACAGGCTATCCTAAGAAAAAGATAAGTAATCTCAGGAAGCTCAGCAGAAGTGATCCGAGGATCAGAACCCCACAAGATAGAAGATTCAATGATGTATGACATAACATCATCCAAAGGTAGAGACACATCATACGGGTAGACAGGGTGCTGGACCAAAGGTACCCCTAGAGCATCAGCCACTACCGTAGGAGTAATGGTGTACTCTACACCTCGTATTCAACTCTTTACTAAAGTGTTGGAATCATAGATGCGGATAGAGATGTTCGAAAAGAACTATTTAATCAGGGTAGCTGGAGGAGGAGGATCAGAAATATCCAACAGAGGTAACCAACCCCGACGCTTAAATACCACTTGTTAGGTTTTTAGACCCCTTAAAAACAACAATTGGATTAACCTAGTGAATTAGCCAAGTGATTAACTTAGTCAAATTATGCAAATCTAGGTTTTCACAATCAAAACAATCATATCATGTATATAGCAGCGGAAATATAAATAACATAATGATACGATGACCCAGGAAACCACACAGTAAAAACCTGGAAAGGATTTGACCTAGCTATCCTCAAGGTAAACTTGAATCCACTATGTGAAAGAATTAAAGTTCATACAATAAGACTTATGAACGCCCACGCTTGACTTCCTATTGCTACCTACCAGTAGAACTTACTGACACGACCACGTGCAAACTCCGAATCCATAGACTCCTTCTTTCTTGGATTCTCCACAAGATACAAGTACCCCCACTTGTTTTTCTTTAAACTCCAATAGCAGCAACTGAGTTGATCATCAAGGTGTAGATAACATCTTTTCCTTGAAAACCCTAAGCTTTATGTAAAGGAAAACTTCTTAAGAATCTCACAAGAGATTTACACAAAACAGCAACTATGAGCAACAAGAGTAGCAAGAGCAACACCTAAAATGTGGCTAGGGTTTGCCTTATATACCTAGGGCAAAGACATAAAACCCTAAACGTTTTAATGAGATAGGGCTGAGTTGGAAATCTGCAGAAAAACGCAATCTGGCCGACTTTCGATCGATCGAGTCTAAGTTTCGATTAATTGAGCTAGGCCGAAATGCACAGTAGCTTTTGCATCAGCTCAATTCCAACTTTACATGAATTACACAACTTTGAACAAGCCTAAACAAGACTAAACAACCTGTTTTGATCATGGTTTGCCAACATTACACATTAGAGTTTTAAATACATAAAATCCTAAGTCTTTAGAACCTAACAGCTACCATCCCCCTCATCACGAGAAGAAAAATAAGAGTTTGAAGGTGTTCGCCTTCGCCGTTCATGGCGCAACTTTCTTTTCAAACAATCAATCTTCAGTTGCATAGCTCTAGTGTTTTCCTTATGAGAGATATGACTCTGACCTTGAGAGTGGCTTCTACCAGTATGGGTGGTATGCACACTAATTTCTCGGTCCCTTCTTTGCTCAAGATTGAGGAAGTGATCTTGATGTTGGGACCCTATGGATTCCACCTGATTTGGACCTAAACCTACCATAACTGAATGTTAAGCTCACCAGAACACAAGAAATTCCCACAAACGGGGCTAATTGTAGGGACGTAATTTGAGTCGTAAGCCCAAAAGTTAAAAAGATCTAGGCCCAAAAAACCCAATACAATGAATTTGTAGAGAGTGGGTTGTAAAACTAGGCTCTAATGAGTTGGATAGCAATTATAGTGGATCCAAATGACAATAAAGTAAAAATAGACTGGTATTATCTAAAGAAAGTCGTCATCAGCACAATCCGAAGAGATCAGTTCTTGCATATAATTCTTGAAGTTGATTACAATCACAATTCTTATTGCTATAGTATTTCCCTCTTAATTCTCTGATCCCTCCCTCTCAGGACTTGCCTTCTATTTTATACTATCTTTCTCCTTTCATCTCTATCCTACACGTGCAGATTAGATTGTTGGTGTTGATCATTGTCACATCAGCACATTCCTGAAGTCTTTGGGGAGTAACTGTAAGGCTGAAAACTACTGTTTAAGTATCACTTTCTTATTAATGCGACTAGAGAGTTAGTTGTAGAGCATTCAATGTGATGGTTGCAACTTTCCCTTAGATATTTCCCAGCTCCCATTTATCTAGTACATTCACAATGCATATCCTTATCAATAAAATTTCCTAGAATGTCACTTTGGATGATAGAACACACTTTCTGATCTCTGCTTTGTTTAGCTGAAGAGATACTCTTCCTCGGCCTACCTTCCTTAACCCTCTCATTCGTAGCTTGCTTATGGAGTTTTGAGTTTTACATCTTCATTACTGTTTATTTGTCCTCAGACCACTAAGCGTCCTCAGACAAGGCCCAAGGCCCAACATATATTCGTGGACCCCTTATCCCTACAGAAAGCATTTAGAATTATCACATCATTGATACCATATCATGATGGTTGCAAATAGTAATATTATTGTTTATGATTAATAGATGAATAATAATATTATTATTCAAATACCAAGTTTAAACTACAACAACACATATATAGAAAACTCCAAATATTGGAACATACTTCTTCTACCATTTTCATTATTCAATCAAAACCAAAGTTTCAAAAATAATTCCAATTCAATTAAACCCAATACATACATACACATGAATGTAAAGAATTCCAAAAATAAAAACAACAATCTCTAAAAGCCTCTGCTTAATACAGTCACTATTAATTTTTTTTTCTTTTCTAGATTATTGACCACAATATCTCTCATATATGTTAACATTAAACCTAATAAGAAAAATTTATATACCAATGAATAACTCCCATTGGTTGGGTATCAGAGTCAAAACATAGTTATGTTGTCCAAAATCATATATATCAATCACAGTTCAAACATATATATATATATATATATCATCCAAATACATATATAAAATCATATATTCAGTAATCAAATATATTTGAGATAATCCTTTATTTTTTTACTTTAAATCAGTAATACAATTGAAATAAATTGTAACAATTATAAACAATTTTGAGTTGTTAAGATACAATAGTATAAGCAAAATAAAACCAATTAAGATAAGGTCACTTACCTCAGCTAACTCACCACAAAAGAATTTTTCTCTAACACTTTCTCTAAAATTCTTAGATATCACCAAAACAATTTTTCATATACCATTTACTCAATAATCAGATAATTTAAGAAAACTTATAACAGTAGTGTAAACAAAATAAAACCAATTAAGATAAAGTCACTTACCTCAGCTAACTCACCATAAAAGAATTTTTCTCTAACACTTTCTCTAAAATTCTTAGATATCACCAAAACAATTTTTCATGTACCATTTACTCAATAATCAAATAATTTTTTAAAAAAACTTATAATGGTACCCGACCAAAAGAGAAACTACTAAAAAAATCTAATAATTTTCCACTATTATCTCATACCAAAAATCCACATATTCATAATATAAATTTCCTTTATTTTCGGCAACTAATATTTCCTAGGGATAAGGCCTATAGATTACATATTGAGTCAAAGTCAATTTATAAAGGACCACCACCTAGACCCATCTTCTTCTATACATGTATTCCTTCTTCTTTTTTTTTTTTTCTTTTTTTTTTTAAATCTCCTGCCACCATTAATTCTCTTTGGAGATGAGGACAAAACCATGTACAAGTAAGGCACATGGGCATTTAGAGCATCCACATTAGTTGGTGGATACTCTTCTATAATACAAAAACTTCTTCATTTTACACATTTTGGCCAAAAAACCTCCCATATCAGCTCATGTAAACCTGTGTAAAATCTTCTAAAAATTTCCATGAGCTACAGTAACCTTGCATATATGCATGGTTACTGTATCTCGTCTATACATTATTTTAATAATTTATAATTTCACTCCTTTTTTTCTCTCTCTTCTTCATCTGCATAACCAATGCCCTCAGCTTCTTCCTCTGATACACACACTCCCACAGACAAAATCAAAAATCAACCACAAAAATAAAAAATCAAACATAAAATCACCCACAGACACCACAAAACCAAACACACCCACACACGGACACACCAATGGAGACAGAGAGAGTGGATCAGCGCTTGTGGTGGATCGAGTGCTTGGATTGGCATTCTTCTCGTCGTGCTTGGATCGGAGTTCTTCTCACCGTGCTTGGATCGGAGACAGAGAGAGTGGATCAGCGCTTGTAGCGGATCGGAGTGCTTGGATCGGCGTTCTTTTTGTCGTGCTTGGAACGGAGTTCTTCTCGCCGTGCTTGGATCGGAGACAAAGAGAGTGGATCGGTGCTTATGGCGGATTGGAGTGCTTGGATCAGCGTTCTTCTTATCGTGCTTGGATCAGAGTTCTTCTCGTCGTGCTTGGATCGGAGACTGAGAAAGTGGATCGTGAGTTTCAAAGAAGAGAGGAGTGAAAACGTTGGAAACTTGGAATAGAGCGGAGTTTCAGAGAAGACTCTAGAATAGAGTCTCGTGAGTGGAGAGAGAGGGTTTGAGATAAAATAATAATAAGAAAAGTAAGAAAATGATTATTTAAATAAAAGAGGTGATCGAATAGATGAACTAATGTGGGTATTTTGTAAAAGTGAATGTGTAAAATAGAAAAAGTAGGTTTTTAGTGTAAAAATTGATGTGTAAAATGGATGAACTGATGTGGTTGCTCTTACGGGAGATACACCATTTTTTTTTTTTTTTTTTACATCTGATAGCTTGTCAGATTACAAGCCGACATCGTTACTTTTCCTATTTACCAAAACCATAGTTTCATAAACTTGTGCAAAATCGGACTCATTAATATTAAGTATTTATTTGAAATTCGTTTATTTTGAAAGTATTATACATAAAAGTAAAAGTTAATTGAAATAGTACAGTAGAAATCATAAATAGTGTTAAAAAGTGCAGTAAGGCCTATGAATAATAGTAAAAATAAGCTGAATAGTAAAATAAATTAGCAAAAATAATTTTGCCAAACACACGCTAAGCCTAAAAATATGTAACTTCTTTTTACACTTAACTCCAAGAACCATAATCAATGCAAGAGACTATATAGTAGGGGGTGTTGAAAGCGTAGAAGTAGTTTTCTTAAATAGGAGAGCGTGCGGACTACGGGAGAGTGTTATTGTATTTGGCTAGAAGTCTAACTTGTGTTAGGTTTTTTTTTTTTTTTTTAATTTTTTTATTATTATTTATAAATAGAGAGAGTATAAAGAGTCTAGGGACAGTGGGAGAGTATTGTAGAAAAAAGTGTTTGTTTTATATTTTGTAAGTTTTGTTTAAAAATAATAATAATAATGTGGCAAAATTTAGAGAGGTCAACAAGAAGTCAAAGGTTTCAGTTATATATATATATATATATATAATGCCTCATTTTGCTATTATCTCGGTCTCAATTTGTATGGAGCACGCCCAAATAGCTTAACAAACAAACATATTTCATTGTACATTATATGTCAATAATAATTTGAAGCATGATTCTTGAAATTTATTTGTTAATGTAATTCATTGTTGTAAGATTTAAGTCATTGTAATAAACCTTTAAATACTATCAAAGATAATACAAAATTATTTCTTTTATGATAATGCTGTAACAAAGAAAATTTATACTTATTTCCTATCCTCCAAAATATAATGGAAATTTTATATGTTCTAAATTTTCTCACTTTTTATCATTTATATCTTTTTTTAATATTTTCTTTCCTATTGAGCAAAAAATTTCTATATTAAAGAAAACTTTATTAATAATGGACTTTTATGTACTATATTACAAAATACAAATCATCTATACAACTTTTTGTGTTTTACTTTACATTTCACTAATCACAATTTACCATGTATTTGTTTAACTTTTCATACAAAATAAACCAAAGTTTAAATTTGAAAGCAAAACACACATCTAACAAGTTTTAATTGATGAAACATAAAGGTAAAACACATAACATTTCTCAAATTATGTTCTCATTAGTCATTATCTATATTCTTTTTTTTTTTTGGTCATCAACATTATCTATATTCAGTTGCTCCAAAATCATTGCATATGTTTCCTCCGGTGGGATTCTATCAAAAAGTTAATAACGAAAATGATTATAGTAATATTCAAATATGTAATACAACAATTCTTGACTAAATAAAAAGGTCATAGGTGGTGTGCAACACTAAAACATTTTTACAGACACAGCATATTATTATGGCATTTTACAGAGTTATGATGACAGGAAGCCACATAAACGTAATAAAGCTAATGTACCTCAATCCTCAATTGGGTTTTGACTTTCACTAGCCGTTGTATCAGTCATCATCCACTCCAGTGGGTGTATGATCATCTTTCTCCATTGGGATTCCATCAGAAGGCAATTGCCAAGCAAGAGGTAACTGCAACTCCAATGAAGAATTTATTGTGCTTTCTTCATGTGGGTCTGCGAGCATTGCAGTTTCTTGAAGCATCAGTGCATATTGCAAGTCATATAGCACTTCATGCATTTTAGGCCTGTCAGCACCACTTGTCTTCAAACACTTCTCAGCTGTTTCACCAAACTTTCGCAATGAATTAGGCTTGATTTTACCAACTAGCACTGGATCGATAATTTTCTCAAGTTGGCCTTTCCTTTGCCACAGCATCCCCCATTCAGCTAGGTTCATCTCATCCATTGGAAGCAAGTTATTAATAGCTGGTCTAGCACAAAGAATTTCAATAAGTACAACACCAAAAGAGTACACATCAGATTTTTCTGTCAATTGTAGGGTGGTAAGGTATTCAGGATCAAGATAACCAAAGCTACCCTTTACAGCCGTTGTCAAATGTTCTGGATCGGGAACCCCTGACTTTGAAAGGCCAAAGTCAGCAACTTTAGCCGCAAAATTTTCATCAAGCAAGATGTTTGTGGATTTTACATCACGGTGAATGATTCCTCCAGCTGTACCAGTGTGTAGGTAACGTAGGCCCGTGGCCGAGCCAATGCAAATTTCAAGTCTTTGCTTCCAAGATAATTCAGATGGTGAAGATGTGGTCTCAGAATTGTCATTTGAATGATAGAGGTGTTCTCTTAGAGTCCCCTTTTCCATAAATTCATAAACCAGTATCATCTCAGACCTTTCATCACAGTATCCAATCAAAGAAACAAGATGGCGATGCCTGATTTGAGATAACACAATGATCTCCGTTTGGAATTCCTCAATACCCTGCCCATGCCTTGCTTCACTTCGTTTTACTGCCACTTTCGTACCATTCCGAAGAGTTCCTTTGTAGACTTTGCCAAATCCACCCTCACCAATCAAAAATTTTGCATTGAAGTTCTTAGTTGCATACATTATTTCACCCAAAGAAATCCTCCAACTGAGGTTCAGATTCGAAAGTAAGGATGAATTAGCACTTCCTTCAGTCAACCTGTTTAAACATAGCCCACCAAAAAGAAGCCTTGTCAAACTTTGGTCAGGCACTGATTTCCTGCATTTCAAACGCAACGCCACAACTGTCATCAAAATTACAAATGCCCCACTACATACAGAACCAATGATCATTATAACAGGGGAGTGTTTCTTCTCTGTAATTGGTTCACATTCCGCCGGAATGGGACCTGATGTCTTCATGAACTCCATAATCTCCAGCCCATTCATAAATGCATTAAGAATGCGAGAGTCATGCTCTGAAGGGCTTATACTAAAATTCGTAAATCCAGAATCATCTGAATCAACCACATAATCGATGAAAAATGGAGTAGCTAAGTGTTCAGTTATATTATATGGATCAATCAACTCATCAAAGTTGCTATATATATAGAGATTGAAAATTATGTCATTAGGTGTTTTACTTACTATGTCACAGAAATGGACCCGAACAAAGTGAGAAGTACTCTTACTGACAGGAAAACGCCAAGTTAAATTTAGGAGACTGGCGTTGACGCCACTGACTTCCTTCAATTGTTTGGCTGTCTGATAGACATCATCTGGGGCTGTATATTTTGTGGCCAGTGTAGAGTTGTAATTAGGCGTTTGACTATAATGCGTGCTGTTCTTTGCAGAGTCGCGGTTGAGTATTAAGTAACTATCATCTAGTACCCAATTCCTCCACAAGTCATCGAATTCATTTTGGGAACCTCCAAAGTTGATCCTATGGATTGTATGCAGAACCTGAGACTGAGAGAGCAAACCTTTGTAGTTACCAACGTTTCCAGCAGAAGTAACGCGAGTAACATTATCAGTGATGAGGGTCTCGTTGGCAAGAAAGACTTCTATGGCGTTTACGAAAGCCAAAGATGAGTCTTGAGAAGGTATGAAATGGATTTTAAACTCTCCTTGCGGGATGGTAAGGAAGAATTCCTTAATCACCGGAGAACCACTGCTGTTTCGGATGCTGAAATTGGTTAAAAGTGAAAACCCAGAAGCCGAAACATTGAACAGTGCATCATATAGATTAGCAACACGTGACAGGTAAGCAAAGAAATGGAGGCGTACTATGTAAGTACCATTCTGCTCGATTTCAAAGCTATAAGAACATGGCTGTCTGTAAAATCTTGCTGTTTGATATAGTTCTTGAATCGATGCTGATGTGTTGCTGACTTGTTCGCTTTTCCCAGTTGAGAAAAAAGGGAAATTAGAGTTGATGTCAGGAACAAAGTCCTGGCTGTTGTTGTAGAAGCTGGCGTTGGAGCTTGCTCCACAGTTGATGAAGTACTTGTCAGCAACAGTGTAAACTGATGAGAGAAGCAGAAGTGAAGAGAAGCGGAGAGGTAAGAGAAGGCAGAGTTGGGAAAGAGTCTTATAGGAGTGTACCATTTCCATGGATTTTTTTTTGTGACAGTAGCGAGTTCTTCTGTGGTAATTATGAATTTATGATGGGTTGCTAGGGATGCAATAAGGTTGTCGAAAAACTGACAATAAAATTAATAACTAACCGTACGCATATATCATATTGAAAAATAAAAAATATTATAAACAAAGACTTTGACTAGAAACTTTTAAAGAATATACTTTTTAGTAACTTTTTTATTCGTTCTCTCACTTCTCAGTTTCTGTCTTTCAGACGTTCTTAATTTATTTTTATCCTTTTTAAAAAGCTGAATATTTGATTTTTTTTTTTTTATTTGCTTGGTAAGTGTGGGGGATTGAACCCGAGTAACAGGTCACTATGGAACCCGGATACCAACTCGCCAAGATGGGCGGTGGTAGTTGAATATTTGATTAACTCTTATAAAAATTGAAACTTTGTTTTCCCGTGCTCTCCGCTGTAGCACCCCTTCCCTCTTCTTTCACTCAAACCTAAACTTTTTCTTTTCTCGTGCTTCCACTGTAGCACCCCTCCCTCTACTTTCACTTAGACCTGTCCCATCTTTCCTAAGGTTTTTCCCCTTATCCCTTTCCTGTAAAACCCCAAAAGTTGTGGTATAGCCAGACCTTTCTTTAATGGAGGTCTCGGACCTCATAGCTGGCATAGAGATCTATACATGCATAAAGCATGTCTTGAGCTCCCTTCAAACCAACTTGACCCAAACAACCCTTCATGGGTTTTATTAGGAAAGCTTATAACCTATAGATCTATAGGTTTATCCATAGTTTTAGATGTGGTCAACAGAGCTTGGAAACCGGCGTTCTAGATTCAGGTGAGTCGATTAGAGGATAATACATTCATGTTTCACTTCCAACATGAAGCCAACATGTATAACGCCTATCGCAGAAGACCATGGTCTATCTGTGGTGGGCATCTTGTGCTAAAGCAATGGAATCCTTCCCTCACGTGGCAGGAGGTTCCATTCACAACAATGACGCTCTAGGTACAAGTGCACGGCCTCCCAGAGTTATGGAGATCACCAAAAAACCTCCAGCTAATCAGCAGTAAAGTCGATAGCGTTGTTGAAGTAAACTTAGCTGGAAATAGAGGTGGAACGTGGAAAATATTCATACGTATCTAGATCGAAGTCGAGCTCCATCGACCACTCTTACCGGGGATCTTTTTGCCTAGAAACGATCTCCCTCATCTTTGGATTAGCTTAAGATATGAAAAGCTAGCGGATGTGTGTTACCGATGTGGGATTATTGGCCACGAAACTCATGCATGTTAAGGAAAAGCGTTTCTGATCTGGAATCCGTTTGGCCATGAGTTCATTGCCTCAGGACGATGGCTGAGAGCAGAAAACAGCACCACTTCGGTGGAGCTATACCACAATCCAGGCAGTGATGCTCAACCAGCGGCGACAACAGTGAACAACTCAAACACAGCTAAATCTCAAACGGATTCCCCAGCTCATCAAGCCACATAATCAAACAAGGACGACGTACACGCTCCTTGTCCTCGCACCGTACCTTAGGAGAGTAGCACTGAAGGGGCAGTATAGTACCAGACAGTGCAACAGAAGGAAGGTACACTTGTGGGGCCCAACAAACAACAACTGGCAGTCATACCCACACACGTCGGCAACCCTTCCTTTATCCCTTTGAAACCTATATTGGACCCAACAGAAAACAACCCAAGCCCAATATCCACCAATACAGATGAGTTAAGCCCTCTTTTCCCCCCAGGTTTTGGCCCACATGTTACCAGCTCTAACCAAACCAAACTGATTATTACAAACACAAACCAACACCAAGATAATGCCCTTTATCCCCAATTGAAGACATCCCAACCTCAATCACTGCAAAATACACCAGAAAAGCCATCTGAACCTCAACCACCTCAAATCGCTCCACCACAACCTTCTCGGGAAAAAAGCTTCAATCTGAACCCCACACTCAAAAGAAAGGTGCCAAGGCAGGAGGTAGATGAGCATTCCAAAAGAACTAGATTAGAAGTTCATGCTGTTGAGGAAAGTGTTGTCGCCCTTGAGGTGTGCCCAACTTTTTTTGGGGAAACTCAGAATGGTAAGTTCAACTCATTAGGCATTTGCAAGTCAGAACACCAAGGCGAGCCAATTATGTCTGTCTTTACCTTGTCGAATTCACCCATCAAGACATGCTCTATCTCTAAATGTTGCTCTATTCCTACTGTTATGGCCGAGGAAGCAAGCCTTATCAAGCCCCCAACCTCCCCATGAAAATCTTAGGTTGGAACTGTCGCGACATCTATAGCGCTGTGACAGTAAGAGCCCTTAAGGCTCATGTTAAGGGGAATAGCCCTGATGTTATTTTTCTTAGTGAAACCAAAGCTTTTGTAGAAAGGATGAAAGTAGTTTTGAAAGCAATAAAGTTTGCTGATATGTGTGTTGTTGAGGCCAAAGGTATTGTAGGTGGTATTTGTGTGATATGGAAATCGGGTCTCTCTATTCACCAAATGGAATATAATAAAATCTCATTGCTCTCAAAGTGGCTGATGACGAATGGTGAATTCATCAGTAAAGATGGTCAGATGGAAACAATCTTTAGCCCTCAATAGTGGTCACCGGTGTGGTGCCTGCCACAACGCCTCCGATGCCAAAGTTAGTATATGAAATTCTATGAGGATGAACAATGTAAAGGTAATAGACACAAGCAATATCACAGTGTATGTGTATATGTACCTTGCACTTGGCAATGTGAGGGCTTTATATAGGTTGTTACAGCTCCTAGCCGTTGGGGCAGTTATGGTGGTCTTAATGCTCTTCTTGGTAACGTCTCACGCCCCCATAATGTGGCTTCAATATCCCCCAACGGCTCGTACAGCTGGTTCTACAATAGCTCCATGTATTAATTGGCTGTATTAAATGGGTGATTTACCCTCGTCAGTGATGTGGGTATTGGTTTAATTCGTCCAAGTATACCCTCATCTGTATGGTTGAGATCGTCTCGGATGATGAGTCCGTCAATCCTGTTAGCTGATGCTCTCTGTGATCTGTTTTTATGGCCCTCCCTATCCAACAAAGAAACAAAAAGCTTGGGAAAACCTTATGGCTCTCCTTAACTCAAGTCAATGCCCATGGGTTTGCATTGGCGATTTCAACTTCACCATAAATGACAAGGAAATTTTTAGGGGGAATAAAATAGGCGAATCATCAGCCACTAACTTTCTGAAGGAACTTATCTTCAAGTTCGATGCCATTGATCTTGGTTTTTCTGGTAACAATTTTACATGGGCTAAAGGTAAATGGGGTAGCTCTGCCATTAAAAGAAGGCTTGACCGAGCCATTGGTAGTATTTCATGGCGTTTAACTTTCCTAAAAGCTGCTGTATCCCATCTGGGAGCTCTCAATTCAAACCACACCCCAATTTTGCTTGATACCAACCTAGAAGATTGTTTTGCCCACATACCATTTCGGTTTGAAGCTGCCTGGATCAAAGATAATGCGTGTAACTCCATTGTGGAAAAAGCATGGAACAATGAAACTAGAGGACCAACTTTCTCTAAGCTTTACAAAAAGCAAGCCAGAACAAGGGAAGCACTCCGCAAGTGGAATAAAGAAATGTTTAGGCATTGCCAAGTTAGAATCAACCTACTAATGGACAAGATTTCTGAAGTCCAAAAGAGGCCTTCAGCTGAGGAAAATGGGAGAATTGAGGAAGAGTTACAGGTTGAACTGTCAGAATGGCTGCTCAGAAGCGAAATCCTTTGGAAGCAAAAATCCTGTAAGCTTTGGCTAAAGGAAGGTGTTAGGAACACGATATTTTTCCATCTCTCTACCATCATCAAAAGAAGGAAAAATAATATAGATGCTATCAAAACAGATGAGGGCAGTTGGTTTACCAATTCAAACCAAATTAGGCATCCATTTTACTCTTCCTTCAAAAGTTTGTTTACTGAGGAATGTGTGAATTTCCTAGAACATCTTGATAACCTCCTGTCAAGTTGCATCACTGAGGAGGAGAATTCCATGCTTAAGAAGGTTCCAACCCGAGGAGAGATCAAGGAAACATTGTTCCAAATGCAAAACCTTAAAGCTCCCAGCCCCGATGGCTTCCCTGCATTGTTTTACAAAGAATTCTGGCCTATTGTAGGGGATGCAGTAATAGATGCAGTCATATCATTCTTTACTGATGGATATTTGCCTAAAGAAGCCAACAGCTCACTTATTGTTCTCATTCCAAAAACAACCAACCCAACATCTGTAGACAGCTTCCAGCCCATAAGCTTGTGCAATGTTGTGTACAAGATCATATCCAAGCTGCAGGTTGCAAAACTTAGACCTCTTCTGCACAAGATAATCTCTCCTTGCCAATCAGCTTTCATACCAGGTAAATGGATTGTAGATAATCAGGTAGTCATCCACGAGCTCCTCCACAGCTTTAAGACAAGGAAAGTTAAATATGGTTTTATGACCGTTAAGCTTGACCTTTAAAAAGCTTATGATAGATTCAGTTGGAAGTTCATCCAGGCGGTTCTTACCAAACTTGGGTTCAATTCCGTCTTCATCAATTGGATCCTAAACTGTGTTTCTTCAATATCCTTTGAAGTGCTAGTTAATGGGGGCAAGTTGGACCAGTTCAAACCAAGCAGAGGGCTAAGGCAAGGCGACCCTTTGTCGCAGTATTTATTCATTTTGGGTTAGGAAGTTCTATCAAGGATGCTGGATAAGGAGCTTAGAGATGGCAATATTAGTGGTGCAAAACCAAGCATAAGGGGACCTGCCATAACCCACGTTATGTATGCGGATGACATAGTCCTTTTTTCTAAAGCAACCAGAAATGATGCAAAAAGGCTTGCTGATTGCCTGGAAAAGTATTGCACATGGTCAGGGCAAAGCATTAATAGAGGCAAATATGGGATTTTCTTCTCAAAGCATATTGGGCCTAATAGCAGAAGAGTAATAAGGCAGCAACTTAGCATGAAGAGACTAAAAAAAGATGCGATGTACCTTGGAGCACCATTATTTCTGTCTAGATCACCCTCTAAGGACTTTAAATTTCTACAAGACAAATTGGAGGCAAAACTAGTAGGTTGGAGGAGCAATTGTTTATCCAGGGCGGGCAGATGCACACTCATAAACTCGATAACTCAAGCCTTACTTGTTTACACTCTTTCTTCCTTTGATGTACCTGCTCGGAATTGTGACAAACTGGACTCGCTTTCTAGAAGGTTTTGGTGGAAACCCAAATAGAAAGAAGGAAGATACATTGCTTGGAAAGGGTGGAATAAACTATGTCAACCAAGATGTGTAGGTGGTCTTGGCTTCAAAAAAATAAGAGAGGTTAATGAAGAACTTCTAGCCAAGTTTGCTTGGATGGTGGCATCTGGCAAACAAAGCCTTTGTATGGAAGTGTTGCGGTCAAAGTATAAAGTTAAGGAGGATTAGCTTAAGGTAGAGCCAAGTAAATCTGCTTCTCCTACATGGAGTGCGATAGAAAGAGCAAAGAAGTTGATTGAAAAAGGAGCTTGCTTCTTGGTGGGAGATGGGAAGTCCATTAACGTATGGGTTGATCCGTGGGTGCCTTAGATTGAAGAATTTAATCCAAAACCAAGGATAGATGACTACCTCCAGCTCCCAATCAAGGCACACCATTTCATTGACCATAATTCTAAGACATGGGATGAAGACATGGTAAAATAATTTTTTTCAGCTGATGATGTGCAAGCAATCCTCTCAATCCCAATCCCTCACCACCCCAAGCAAGATAGGTTCATTTGGCTGCCTGACCCCAAGGGAACCTTTACTGTAAAATCTGTTCACCGTGTGGTTTTTACCCAAGTCAATTATGGAAGACCAGTTAACTCCCTTTGGAAGGATTTGTGGAAGTGAGGCTTCCGAAACGGTTGAAAATGTTTTTATAGAGAATCGGAGACAATGTCATTCCCACGAGAGTGAACCTCCAACAGAAAATGCAACATATTGACCAGGCCTGTACTTTTTGCAACAATGAAGTTGAAAGCAGCACCCACCTTTTTCTAGCATGTCAGTTTGCTAGAGCCCTTTAGGCAATTTCAGGTTGGGGCATCAGGTTTGATATTGCAACATTTACCTCAGGTGAAGACTTATTAAAGCTGATCATTAATCCACCTAATGCACCAATTCCAGAAAATGAGCAATGGACTGTAACTCTAAACATGGCTCTCATCTTGGATGAAATTTGGAACTCTAGAAACCGAAAATGCAGACGTGAATAAGCTGAATCCAAACCGGGCTTTAATAGTATGAATTTCTACAAATTATGATTTTATTAAGACTTATCTTTTCCTTTTGTAATTATTGTACTCCTCAATAGTAACTACTCATTTTCTTTTTGTGTTTATTATAAGAGTAATACTAGAGATACAAATTTTTTAATAAAAATTTTTAAATTGCTAATACAGTGAGTGGTTATTGGTATAAATGAAAAATTGATATTAATAATAGGTCTAGATAAAAACCAATAAGAAATTGGCACCTCAACAGTTTGTAAATTTTTTTTTTTTTTTGAGATAGTAAAAATATTATAAAATAGTTTGTGACTGTAGTATTATTTTTATTATATTGAGTACTGCTAGATCCACAACATTATCACAATAATTTTACAATAAATTCTAGATGGCAAGTTGTTATTAGTAGGTAAAAAATTTATATTAGTAATCGCCAAAATTAAAACCAATAGAAACTTATTATAACTAAAATTTATTGTAAAAATATTGTAAAAATAACATTACTCTAATATAATTTATTAATTTTTTTTTCATATGGTTACCCTTTTTTTTTTTTTTTTTTTTTTATAGATTTGTTAGCTCCACGCATATAACGAACACAACACCCTTTTTTTTTTCTTCCGTTTTTTCTCAACCACATTTTCTTTCCCTTTTGTCTTCTTTATTTCCCCATTTTCTCTATCTTCGTCCGCGCACTTATTCACATTTTGTCTTCTTTCAACACCTCTCTGTCTCTCTCTCACTCTCATATTGTTTACTTAGCCCAATAACCACACTTCAACAAAGTGACTTTGGTGAGTCACAGTTTCCTTATCGCATTGAGACAGCGACAGAGCTATCATTGGACCAAGCCCATCCTTAAGCCTTTCAAAATTTACAAGAAAAAAACCATTTTATCGACCTAGATGATAGATCATAGATGTAGTGATTTGTGATTTCAAAGAAAAAAAAAAAAAAAAAACCCACCAAGCACCACACCAAAACATTCTTTCAAAGGCATCACCGCTGCGACGCATCACCTAACCCACTTCACGCAGTAACGATTCGATGCTGCCACACAGTTCAGTATGCCTCAGACTTTGGCCTCTCTCTCAGTTTTGTTTTTCCAACTCTGTTTAATGTTTATCTTGCTGTAGCACCATTCTAAATTTCTGATTATGTTTAGTTGGACAGCCAGACAACTTGTGGATTCTGATTTTTTTAAATAAAGAAAAAAGCATAACCATGAATCTAGTCAAGAGTCAAAAGGCTCGTATTCTTGTGCTACTGTTACCAATTTATTGTGCATTGTAATGAGATAGTGTCTTTGGTGAGTACTAAGTAGAGCGTTTTTTTTTTTTTTTTGATAACATGAATTTTTTTTTTGATGGAGATAACATGAATTTGTAGAGCGTTGATAAAGCACATTGTTATTTATAAAGTATAATTAAACGATTGATTGATGTTGATAATAAAAGTTTTACTATATAATTTTTATAATTTGATGCACTACCAATAAAATAATTATTTCATGCATTTTATTTTGTAATAAATAGATGCTAATTTGAATTTTCATGAAAAAAAATTTGTTCAAATTTTGGCCCCCCCTCCCTTGGAGTTCTGGCTCTGTCCCTGCAGTGAGGCCTTCATCTTCATGGCTCATCAAGAATCAAGCCCCACTTCGGTACCACCCTTTGAAGCAGCTGTTTGACAGTTGTGTTGATCGGTGCCTCGACAATTCTCATCAAGAATCAAGACGTAATTCACTTTGGCAGTACCCATAGCATGCAACGGTGATGGGGCTCGATTGGCAATGAAAATAGCTTTAGAGAGTGACAAATCTAAAAGCTGTGTACGGTGACTCCAACGGTTCTTATTGGAACCCAAATCTCTATTTCCTATTGGCTATGTATTTTCTTGTTAGAGGAGAGGGGCAAAATAGAGAGTTCGTGACAAAAGGTGAGGGTAATTTAGAGATAATATTAGAAAATTTCAACAATAATATATTTTGCATTTGTTGCATTTCGCAATTGCAGCACAAAGCTGCCACACAAAAATGCAGGATTCTTCATATAGGAAAAGGTACTTTTTTTTATAGGAAAAAAAGACATTTTTGATAAACGTGCATTTGCAATAATTTACCAAACACGCGTTCTGGGTCATGCGCTAAAAAACATATGTTTTGGGCTTTTTACAGTGGAACTAAATAGAGACTTAGGGTAGCTACCGGTTATTTTGTTAAAAGTTGAAAAATTATTATTGAAAATATTATTCATGCATTTTTATCACTTGGCTGATCCATGAACAATGTCATGGGACCAGTCAAGTGAAACGCAAACGCATGCAAACGGCAACACTATCACTACGCAAACGCACACCTAGTGTCCTATTTATGAAAGTGTGTGATTTAAAAATTAAAATATATCCACTTTAAAAGTGTGGGGTTTTTAATGTGCTCCAAATATGAAACTATATAAGTTTTTTTTTCCCCTTAATATTTTCATTTTTTCAGGAAATATTCATTGGTTTTAATCGCTGAGTAGAATTCTAACTGATGGGGTACTTAAGAATTTAGCATTCAAGCTAAGCCATTCAACATAGAAGTAAAGTAATGCTGACATTTAGGTATGGTCATTAGTGTCTCTTTGAGTCAGTACTCTAACAGAAATTTTATAGGTTCATAACATAAAAACCAATTTGTTAGGGTTGGGTGCAAGAGATTTGAGCTCTAAATGTCATGGACACTTCAAAAAGTGCCAATACTTTTAGCTCCAAGACTCTTGGCAATAAAAAATTCAATAACTATTTGAAAAGTTATTCAAGGGTAGAACAATTTTTTCTACCAAATTAGGGTAAATGGCCTTATTTGATGGTAAGATGCTCCTGATATAACAAATAATGGACAAGAGTGGTGTGGGTCTTGTGCAGGATATTCCATGCTATTTTATTTCCAATTGAATCCATGACTCATGACTCATGAATCAATAAATAGCGTCCATAAAGTTGCAGTTCCATTCCATACAGACTTGGAAGTAACTTTTACAATTAGTATCATCCAGGGGAATAACTGCAGCTTCATGGAAGCCATGCTAATTGCAAAAGTCATTTTATCTTTATTGCTTTCTTACCGGAACATCAATGAAAACACAACTTTCCATAGACTTGGAACGAGTGATTGTCAAACTTTCCATACCGCATAAGAAAAGTTGATCAAACTTTTCATTCATCAACCACAGTAGCTAGTATTAATGCAACGATTGATTGTCATTCGTTTTTATACATTAAATAAATCAAGAAGAAAGGGAGCTAGATGAGCTCAATTACTATTATTTTTCTGTCCTAAAAGCCATCAGTCTTGCAAAATCAGCCCATCGGACTCATAAAAAGTAGCTTATTGCAAGATTGTGAGCAATGAAATTTTACATTCTGAAGTACAAAAGGAAATCACTACACAAAAAAGCTTTAGCCTGAGCTTTGTATCTTCTATAATGGGCTATAAGGCCCAGTTGATATCTAATGAGTTTCTAAACTTCCAATATTTTGTGTTTATTTTTCAAAGCTTAAATTGTAGTAGCACCATTTGAACTTTTAAGTAGTTACATTAAGTCATTAAAGGCTCCATAAATTTTTTTTTTTTTTTGTTAATTTGGTACGATAACTTTTTGGCCTCTTTCTATCAGTGGCTCGTCCATTTTCTATCGAACAGAACACGCGGGTCTCACATGAGCCTAAATGTTTTTTCATCCAATAATGAAAATGAAAGGAAAATATAAAGAGAACCAAGGATGGATGTAGGAATCTGTCTTTGGAGAACAAAAACTTGAACAATAAATTTTTGATCATTCAAGAATAACAAATATACTAAAATTCAAATCTAAGTTGGTGTACAAAAAATACGACTAGTTTCTATTATGTGTTTTTAAAAAAATCTAAACAAAATAAAAAACACAAATAAAAGTTTTTGAATATATTTGAAATCATTTATGATATTTCAAAATGAATCTTGATCTTTTTTTTAAGTATTGAAAATCATTAATATTAATTCTATAATGAACAACCTTATTTCATGGGAAGAAGCTCACTAACAATATGGACAAGTTTGGTGGGTGTTGTGCATGCAAGATTTTCATGCACTTTCATATATTCAATTGAAGCCATGACTCATTAGTCAACAAATAGTTTCCTTGAACCTGTGGTTTCATTCCATATAAACTCGAAATGACTTTTGCAAGTAGGGTCATCCCTGTCTTTTATCACTTACTCACTAAAACATCAATAAAGATTGAACTTGTTATCCCGACTCGTTAAATTAAATAGCTCAGTGGAAAGTTCAACACATTAAATAAGATTAAATATCTAACTTAAACATCAATGAAAAATTCAAGGGTCATAAATGTGTAAGAAATGTTTAGCAATTCTTTTGTTCTTCAACCACTCAAATTATTGCAAGTAGTGATTACTTGTCAATTATTTTTCTTTTATTATTTTTGGGATTAAATAAATCAAGAATAGAGGAATACCGCTTATTTTACACTACAAGCCACCAACTGTACAAAAAGAGCCCCATGACAAAATTCAAAGAAATGAAATTTTACACTTTATGGTGTGTTTAAATACCGCTTATTTTACTAAAATTGAAAAATTATTGTTGAAAGTAATGTACATAAAGGTAAAAGTTAGTTAAAATAATACAGTAGATCTATGAATAGTTTCAAAAAGTGCAGTAAAGCCCATAAATAGTAGCAAAAATAAGCTGAATAATGAAATAATTTTCATTTATAACGCACGCATAATTCAGCACTGTGCAGATTTTTACACACAACCTTTTATACATATATACTTTTACATCAATGACAGGGTACAAGAGGGTTTTGTACATAGAAAATGAAGAATTTTGAAGTTAATTTTATTATAAATATTTTCAAACTTATATGACAATGAATAATAATTAAACCACATCAATAATGTAATAAATAAATTTCTTAATTATTTTTTGTTGTGTGTTAAAAAATAGGCATATCAATTTGTAAGAATTGTGTATTAAATCTTATAATGTCCTAGGCATCACACATTATTATTATTATTTTTTAAGTTCACAATACTGCGACACACTCATGTGAGACTCAAAAGAAAACAATCAAACTTCATTTCTTATTGCATAAGCTAACAATATTTGACTAATAAAGGATAAAGACACGTGTCTATCTCTTTCATACGTTTGGTAGAAAGAGGAAGAAAAGATCTGGGGGCAAAAAATAAAAGAAAGAAGATCGGGAAAGGAAGATAGAAAAAGAGTTTGTTTTCTATATTTAACACGACTGTATATGTAAACTCTTGTTTGATAGAGAAGTGGAATCTTTGTTTATGAGTTGCTGACTTGTTTGCTTTTCCTACTTGAGAAGGAAGGGGCCTTTGCTGTCGACAATAAAGACATATTCATTTACGGTGGCATTTTTGTATGCTCCACAGTTTGCTGAAGTACTTATCAGGAACAATGTAAGCTGATAAGTGCAGCAAAAGTAAAAAGGAGAGAAGCATTTTTAAGAATTAGAGTGAGATCATTTTAATCTAGGTCCATCACTGATACTAATTTAATTATACATCAATCACGACAAGTTATGTTTAAAAAATGTTTCTCTATACTTATTGATATTATTGATCAAAGAAAGAGAGTGGAAAGCTACTTATACTTGGACCCAAAAATATTTATTCCTCTAAAATGAAAAAAATGAAGAAAAAAATATGGAGGGAAGGCAAATTCATCTTTTTTACACCAAATTGCATATTTTTTTCCCTTTACATTTCATCTTCTTATCAAATATTGAATTATAAAAAATTCACGTTTTCAACTTAATTATAATTATTTATGATTATGCCATTTTTTAAGAGGATGACTTAATAATTAGGCCACTTGGGCCTTGGCGCCCCCAATAAGAAAAGATTTATATTTTTATTTCTAGATATATTTTAGTCTTGAATTTCTACTAAAAAAATATTAATTTAAATATTAAAAATTTTAAAAATTAATATGGAAATTAATTAAATCTAAAATATTTTCGTACATTTATTATTATATAAAAAATACAATAGTAAATTTAGATGAAAATCTCTTAAATGAATGAAAAATTCATTAAAAAAAAGTTAGAAAATAATAAAATAATAGAAGAGGAAGTTAACAATGAATTTTTTTTTTTTAGTGATATTCAAGTATGTAATATAACAATCCTTGATTATATAAAAATAATTTGATTCTTTTTCAATTTTATATATCGCTCACATAATTTTGTTGAAAAAACTTATTAGTTGTTTTGAGGATTTTTTTTCTTTAAATTAAAATTGATAAAATCGTACTTTACATCATTTGGATTAGCTATATCTATATTTATATAATATGTAAAAGCTTAAACTTAGTATTTATTATTGCTATGCTCTTATTAAACCACATCAGTCTAGCATTTCGGTCGATTTTGATTCACTTTAGTCCACTTTGGTAATGCTTTGATAGGAGATATTTGTGTAGAAAATTGAGCTCCTTTATTAACAATTATGTCATCTTCTCAACATAATTAGTAGATTCTTGATAAAATTACTTTTTTTTTTTTTTTTTTGTATAAGGGATGGATTTAATTATATCTGTTTCATTCTTCAACCATTTAAGACGTATAGAGGATGAATCGTTTAAAAGGAGTATTAAAAACAAATTCTAACCAAACATTACATTATCTACAAAATCTCGTCTTATATAATAATTGAATGTAAAATACATTATGTTTTCTTGAAAAAAGAAAAAACTTAAAAAAATTAAAACACTTTCAAATAACAAATACAGAAAGCTTAATTTAGAAATTTAATATATTGTATTAAATTTTTTATTATTATAGAAAATGGACAATAATTATGTACAATACCTTAGATGTTATTCTTTAGGTTCATCTCTTAACTTTCAAACATGTGACTTTTTTTTTCCATGGGTGGAAGTGCATTTTTAATTAAATAACTACATGACTGAATTTTAAGAAGGGAACTCAAGGAACAATACCTAAGAGCATTCACATTAGCTTCCTCAAATATTTAGCCAAACTAACCTTAAAAACACTATTTTTTTTAGTTTAGCTATCTATTTGTTTTATGTATGTACATCAACCTCAATATTATATCACAATTTCAATTAAATATTATTTTCTTTCTATTCACAATTTTAATCCCAAAACCCATAACCACCTGATACAACCACATCCAGCTGTCGTACACAACCACCAGATTACAGTGTCTTGGATCCACCCTCAAAATCCAAAAAAATCTAAGTTTAGGTTTCAAACCAAGAGTGTTGATCTAGCAACCAACCATCTCACACCAACCAAAAACCCATCTCAACCGGTTCCAAAAACCCAAATCACAACCTATCTTAGTCATCGCCTACCAACCAAATCAGGACCCAATTTCAGCAATGCATTGATGTGATACCCAACGCCAGTTAATCATTAAAGAGAGAGAAGAAAAGAGATCAGAGTCACAAAAATACTTTCAAACCAAACCAGCCATTAGGGCACCCATTATCAGAAACAACCACAAGCACTGCACCAAAAAAAAATTAACACAAACCGAGCAACCACTACATAAATCAAACAAAAAATCAATACAAACCTCTCACCCACTGCAAAAATCAAATCAAACACATCATCCATCACTTCCATCGTCCAAATCAACGCAAATATCAACACAAACCCATAAAAATTAACTTTCAAACACCCAAATCCGCCGCCACTGACTAGCTCTGGCCACCAAATCCAACCATCATAGTTCATGATATCTACTACTACTACTACTACTACTATTACGAGAGAGAGAGAGAGAGAGAGAGAGAGAGAGAGAGAGATTTAAGAATTTTGAAATTAAAAAAAAATAAATAAATAAACAGTTTTTTTAGCACTGGTGAGAAGACTATCTCGCTACAAGTGGAGATTATTGTTCATTGCTAAATTTTTTTGGTTAGTTTATTGAGTCTAATGTGTGGGTTTTTTGTGGGTTTCTAGCTATATTCTTAACCTCAAGCTAGTTTGTTGTGACTAATGTGAATGCTTTAAGTACTATACTTAAATTTTGCTTTTAGAAAATAATCACATCATTTTAAAAAAAGTTAGGACGGAAGCTTATTAGTCTTATCTACTATTTTCATTTTTCATTTTAAAAAAAAAGAATCAACAAATCTTTTCTTGCATCACGCAAATTTGAGACTAGTAAGTTATTATTCTTCTGACTTTCAAATTTGCAAATACTTAAATAGTTAAATGCGGGATAATTCATTATTACTTTACGAATTTTTTTTTTTTTGGGAGAAATTATTACTTTACGATTGGATGCGAGCTATTTTACTGTTATTTCTTATCAGTGGACATTCATCATTTTGTATACATTTTCCTGCTGGACGTATACTATTCTACTTTGGACTTTACCGTTGGATACTTGGATATCAATTAGAGTCCATGGCCCATATTTAGTTCTTGGATTTTGGACTTTATTTCTCTTGTGGGCTTAAAAATGCAACAATAGTCCTCGGTAATCTTTGGGTCTGCCAAGTTTCAAACTTACCTCCCATAAATAATTCAAGTTTTGCAAGGCCATGACCAAATCCACTTTTCGATCAAATTCTTTCATTTGGCCCTTGAAATTTGTGTATTTCCCAATTTTAATAATTTTTGTGTGAGGACCAAAAATCTTAATCAAAACTTTAGCTTCACAATTAATTTCATAAGAGTGGGTACTAATAATACACAATGGGAGATTTGAACAAGAACAAGATTCTATGTGAAACTACAAAGATGAGGCTATATTATTCATGCAAGAGGCAATACTATACACTTTGTTACTATTTGCTCAAGAACAAACACTTGAATCTCTTCTAAGGCTATTTTTTCTCTCTACAATTCTCTCTCTCTCTCTCTCTCCTTCTTTGCCCTTATCCTTCCTTATACATGCTCTACTTTCTTCTCTAGAATGTGATGTCCCTGTACAACATAAAGGCTCCTTATCCCATCAAGCTCTTGCTTTCCTATTTTCATGATGAATAGAAACTTTTGAGGCCTTTAGCACTGTTCAAACCAGTCATTCATCAATAAATGCAATTGTGAAAAGTAGGTGAGTCTCATTAATGTGGAGATGACTGTTACTTTATCAAGAAGTTTCAGTAGGCTTCCTCAAACAATTCTGCATTTTCTAAAGTTCTTCCTTGAGATGTCGGCAAGTATCTCATCCTCGGGAGCTCAACAAGCACCTCATTCTTGGCTTACCAATCTCTAGCCTTCCTAGTAAGAATAATGTCCCACCTAAATCCTTGGTCCAAGGTTTGATTCCTTTTGAAATGTCAACCATCAGAATGGGCTGGTTAGTTTTGGGTCTACTTGCATTTGTGGTGCCCAATACTACTTAGGTTCAAAACTACTTTCCTACATTTTGTTTTCTTTAAATTTTTAATTTAAAAGTCATAATAAGATCTATGTGTTTTGGAATGTATCTTAGATAAAAAGTTTTAAATTTCACAATTATCTCAATTTTGCAGTTTTTGGTAAAATTTACTATTTTTCCATCAAAATTAGTGATTTTGGTGAAATAAGGTTTTGTGAGCATTTTCCTAACCATCCAAGATTCTTTTCTATTTAAACATATTGTAGCCTTAAAGGCAAATCACCTAAGATTCTTTTACTATTTAAACATATTGTATTCTTAAAGACATTCAGTTTTCAAATTAATAAAAAAATATGTAGACATTTTTTTTTTCTTTTTTTTTTTTATTATTTTAAGATAGTTTCAATCTATAACAATCACTTAAGATATTGGTCTTTCACTCCTATGAGGGTTTACTCAGTAAAATCAGATTATTGGTTCTTAACTCACTCAAAGCATGGGGAGTGCAATAGACCAAGTCGAGGTTCGAAACATTTGGAGGAAAGGTTGGGGATTATTTGTTCCTAATAAAGTTCGGAACTTCCTATGGAGAGCTATCAATAATTCCATTCCTTCGAAAGTTAATCTTGTTCGTTGCAAGGTGATTTATGAGGACGTGTGTGATCACTGCAAAGCTGGCTCTGAAGATGTGATTCATGCTCTGTGGGAGTGTACCCATCTGGCATCGGTTTGGGAATCATATCCAAGCTGGAATTTTCTAGCCAATACCCACTTCTAGAATTTTAGAGAACTGATGAAGTATGTGATTATGGAGGAGAAAGACAGAATTTTTTGCAACAACAATAAGGATTATCTGGAACAGGCGCAACTCTTTAAGGATAGGTTCCAAACCCTTCCCAGTGGGTCAAATTGTTCCAGATGTTTTCGTTGCTCAAGCTAGCTTTTTCAAAGCAATTCCTCCCAAGCCTTCTGACATTTATCCCCGAGTGCCCCAATCTGTGATTTGGAAACCTACCCCCAGTACTTTTTTTAAAGTAAACTATGATGGAGCAGTTTTTAGATATGAGAATGCAGCTGATATTGGTGTAGTTATCATGGACGATAATGGATTGGTTGTGGCTTCTATGGCTGAGAAGATCCATCTCCCAAGCATGGTCACATTTGTTGAAGCTCTTGCGACAATTAAGGCCCTCTCTCTCGCTCATGATATTGGTCTCTCAGCCATTGTTTTAGAGGGTGATTTAGAAGTAATTATCAATGCTCTGAAGAATTATGCTCCCTCTCTTACTGCTTATGGTCACTTAATTGGAAAAGCTTAGTCCCTTACACAAACCTTTGCTGCTATTGATTTTCTCCATATTAGTTGTTAGGGTAATTCTGTCAGTCATAACATTGCTAGACATGTTAACGAGTTTATGGTATGGATGAAGGATATTCCTCCACACTTTCATAACGTAGTTTTAGCCAATTTGGAAGTATCTTTCAATAAAAACTACAGTCTTCTTCTCAAAAAAAAAAAAAAAAAAATTTACAGACTTGTGTCTCTCTTTTGAGATGAATGTCTGAGTCTATCATCTTGTAAATTCAAGAAACCCTTACAGATTCAAGGTTAATTTTTTTTAAGTAGACCTGTTATGCTATCAATAATAATATTCAAATATGTAATACAATAATTCTTGATTAAATAAAAAAGCCATAGCAGGTGTGCAACAGTTTTTACAGACAGCCTTGCATTTTACAGTTTAATGGTGACAGGATCACAGGAAGCCACATAAACGAAATAAAGCTACTATACCTCAAACCAGTGAAGACTGGCTGGCACCATCAATCCTCAATTCGGTTTTGACTTTCACTAGCTGATGTATCAGAATCATCATCCCCTCCAATGGGTGTATGATTATCTTCCTCCTTTAGGATTCCATCAGAAGGCAATTGCCAAGTAAGAGGCATCTGCAACTGCAATGAAGTATTTATTGTGCTGTCTTCACCTGGGTCTGCGTTCATTGCAGTTTCTTGAAGCATCAGTGCATATTGCAAGTCATATAGCACTTCATGCATTTTAGGTCTGTCAGCACTATTTGTCTTCAAACACTTCTCAGCTGTTTCACCAAACTTTCGCAATGAACTAGGCTTGATTTTACCAACTAGCACTGGATCGATAATTTTCTCAAGTTGGCCTTTCCTTTGCCACAGCATCCCCCATTCAGCTAGGTTCATCTCCTCCAATGGAAGCAAGTTGTTAATAGCCGGTCTAGCACAAAGAATTTCAAGAAGTACAACTCCAAAAGAGTACACATCAGATTTTTCGGTCAACTGTAGGGTTACAAGGTATTCAGGATCAAGATAACCAAAGCTACCCTTTACAGCCATTGTCAAATGTTCTGGATCGGGAACGCCCGACTTTGAAAGGCCAAAGTCAGCAACCTTAGCCACAAAATTTTCATCAAGCAAAATGTTTGTGGACTTCACATCACGGTGAATGATTCCTCCAGCCGGACCAGTGTGTAGGTAACGTAGACCCGTGGCAGCGCCAATGCAAATTTCAAGTCTTTGCTTCCAAGATAATTCAGATGGTGAAGATGTGGTCTCAGAATTGTCATTTGAATGATAGAGGTGTTCTCTTAGAGTCCCCTTTTCCATAAATTCATAAACCAGTATCATCTCAGACCTTTCATCGCAGTATCCAATCAAAGAAACAAGATGGTGATGCCTGATTTGAGATAACACAATGATCTCCGTTTGAAATTCCTCAATACCCTGCCCATGCCTTGCTTCACTTCGTTTAACTGCCACTTTCGTACCATTCCGAAGAGTTCCTTTGTAGACTTTGCCAAATCCACCCTCACCAATCAAAAATTTTGCATTGAAGTTCTTAGTTGCATACTGTATTTCACCTAAGGATATCCTCCAACTAAGGTTCAGATTCGAAGGTAGGGATGAATTAGCACTTCCATCAGTCAACCTGTTAATACTTATCCCTCCAAAAAGAAGCCCTGTCAAACTTTGATCAGGCATTGATGATTTCCTGCATTTCAAACGCAAAGCCACAACTATAATCAAAATCATAAATGCTCCACTACCTACAGAACCAATGATCTTCATAACAGGGGAGTTTTTCTTGACCGGTTTACATTCATCCAATATGGAACCTGATGTCTTCATGAATTCCATAATCTCCAGCCCATTCAAAAACGCATTAAGAATGCGAGATTCATTCTCTGAAGGGCTTATACTAAAATTCATAAATCCAGAATCATCTGAATCAACCACATAATCAATGAAAAAGGGAACAGCGAACTCTCCAGTTCCAGTCATATTATACGGATCAATCAACTGATCAAAGTTGCTATATATATAGAGATTGAACAATATGTCATTGAGTGTTTTGGTTACTATGTCACAGAAATGGACCCGAACAAAGTGTCTAGTATTCTTACTGACAGGAAAACTCCAAGTTAAATTTAAGAGACTGGCGTTGCCGTTAGCACCTGTCTTCAATTGTTTGGCTGTCTGGTAGACACGATCTGGGGCAGTATATTTTGTGGCCAGTTCAGAATTGTAATTAAGCGTTTGACTATAAGGCGTGCTGTTCTTCGCAGAATCGCTGTGGAGTATTAAGTAACTATCATCTGCTACCCATTTCCTCCACAATTCATCGTAATCAATTGGGGAACCTCCAAAGTTGATCCTATGGATTGTGTGCAGAGCCTGAGAGAGCAAACCAGTGTAGTTACTAACATTTCGAGCAGAATTAACGTGAGGGGTAAAATCAGTGATGCGGGTCTCGTTGGCAAGAAAGGCTTCTATGGCGTTTACGAAAGCCAAAGATGAGTCTTGAGAAGGTATGAATTGGATTCTAAACTTTCCCTGTGGAATGGTGAGCAAGTACTCCTTAATCACTGGAAAACTAGTACTGTTTCGGATGCTGAAATTGGTTAAAAGTGAAAACCCAGAAGCCGAAACATTGAACGATGCATCATATAGATTAGCTCGCGACAAGTAAGCAAAGAAATGGAGGCGTACTATGTACGTACCATTCTGGTCGATTTCAAAGCTATACGAACACGGCTGTCTGTAAACTCTTGCTGTTTGATAGAGTTCTGGAATCCATGCTGATGTGTTTCTGACTTCTTCGCTTTTCCCAGTTGAGAAAGAAAGGGAATTGCTGTCGGCAACAAAGACCTGCCCGTTGACGGTGTTGTTGGAGCTTGCTCCACAGTTGATGAAGTACTTGTCAGGAACAGTACTGTCAGCTGATGAGAGAAGCAGAAGTGAAGAGAAGTGGAGAGTTAAGAGAAGGCAGAGTTGGAAAAGAGTCTTATGATTATGGGAGCGAACCATTTCCATGGATTTTTGAGAGAGCAGCATAGTTCTTCAGTGTTAATTATGATGGGTTGCTGAGGATGTAATAAAGTTGTTAATAATAATCAACAGTATGCAAATATCAAATTGAAAAATGTTAAACAAAGACTTTGACTTAAAAGTATATATTTTCAGCACCAAACACGTTTGGTGTGGTGCGTTAATCACTTCATAAGTATAAGTGTTAAGAGAATGTGAAGAGTAAAGATCAGAGTTCAAAATTTTAAGAGAAAACTTCACATACGTATACGCTTAGATTAGGTTCTATCTTGTAAAAAAAAAATATATATATATATATATATATATATGCCTTCTACCTAATTGGAATAGTGATTCAATCACGCAATAATGAAACGGATTCACCAAAAATGCATGCCGCCAATCAAGGAAATATCCTCTCAGTGTAAAGTTCTTGGGAGTGGCAATGGCATGCTGTAAAGTACCAGCGGAAGTAGGCCAAACAGAATTGTCGGGTCTAAATTATTAGGGATGGGGTGAGGCTGGGATAGAGTTTTATGTTCAAAAGAAAAAAAGAAGAAGAATATATCAGAAATTAAGTCTTAGAAATACAGGAGTTAATTTCATTGAACAAATGGGCTAATAAGCTGGTGGCATTTCAGCCCTCCCTGAAGTTTGTGTTCTTGGGGGTAGATTCTTCTACGGAAGTTTGTTGCGAAAGTATTGGGAATCCGTATGCTAATGTACAAATAACATTATACGTGTTAAAGCAGCTGAGAGTATGTTCCTTTCTATCTGATAATTTAGGTAGAATGAATCAATGATCAATTATTGCAACCTTTACCTTTCCATTTCGGATCAATTATTGCAACCTTTTGCTTTTTGTGCTTCTTTTTGGAGCCCACAAGGAAAAAGAAAAAGAAATTTAAAAAAAAAAAAAAAGGACAAAAAACTAAAGTTTGAAGGTGTGTTATTGCGATTACTTTATAGGTTAATGTCAAGATTTATCTCTAGAATTTTTCTCACTTTATTTTAACTCAATTCACTTATTGGTATTTCCAACAAAAATATTTACTGTTCAAATTCTTCCTCCCAATTGTTATAACTATTGAATTATTATTATTATGGAACAATATTTTAATTAGAGTCATCACACTCAAGTAAAGGAACTGAGTCTATCTGGTTGAGGTGATCATAGGGGATAAGTTGAGGTCAGTGCCTTGTCTGATTTCTTCTTAACCAAATAGTTCAAGACAGCATGGCAAAAGCTTCAAATTTTTTCCCCATATCCATTATATGCTGCACCAAGGAATAGAAGTTGTTGAATACATTGGACTGAAGAAAATCCCACTGTATGTCTTCCCCCCACACGGCTGACAGCTTTGGACAAGACCAGAGAGAGTGCAACACATCCTCAGCTTGGATCATCAATAACTCTTCTTCGAATCATATTTACTTTCGTTGGAATGGCATTTTTGCATGCTCTCCACAGAAAATTTTTCACCTTACTTGGCACTGGTAAGTTCCAAATCTTTTTCCATAGGTTGCGTATTGGGTTAGGACTCCCCAAACTGTCTTGCAGTAGAGTTCCTTCAGTTTTTAAGAACTGGTAGCCTGACTTAACCAAGTATAACCCAGACTGAACATGTAGCCAGATCAAGGTAGCTTCCATATAATGTCGACTAAGTGGAATTTTCTTCACTAAGACTACTTCTTCAGGACAAAAATTTGTAGCGAACAACTCCAAATCCCATTGTCTTGTGGAAGTGTATGTTTTTCATCTAAGTCCACAAATTTTTAGTTCGCTAAAATGGAGAGAATATATGAAGTGAAGGAAAATTTACCATTTTACGCCTAATTACATTTTTTTTTCTTTTGTACTTCATCATTTTGTCAAATATTAGGTGAAAAAATATTTTCACCTTACTACTTTTTATGATATTCCATTAATCCTTTTCATTAGTCTAAATAAATCATTGCAATATTACTATAAGTGAGATTTAAAATAAAATAAAATAAAATAATACATACTACACATATATTACAACAAGTCCATAATAAATTTGAAGCATATTTCTTGAAATTTATATGTTGAAATACATTGTTGTAAAATTTATGTTATTGTTATAAATCTCAAAGTAAAAAAAAATATATAGAAATAATGAAACCAAAAAAATAAATACTTATATGATGTTTATAAAAAAAAAAATACTTATATGATAAGTTTATAATAGAAAGTTAATACAAATTACAATTTATTTAAAAAAATTTCCTCTAAACATGTAGTTTTGAGGTCCAACCACCAACTAGAAGATGACATGTGTCTCATCATTTGGGCTAAGTGAGTTATATATGTGCATCACATGAGAATAATTAATGTCATTTTCTTATTTTTAGTTGGAGCCAAATTTTTTCCACAATTTATTTCCTTTCATGCTTCTTTTTAATCAAACAAATGAAATTTATAATTATTTCTTATCCTTCAATACATAATTAAAAACTAAAAAATTTGGTATCACAAACAAATGCACAATTTTTACCACATTCTCACTACCTTTTTAAGGTTAGGACTACTCTAACCTAATTTATGTGTATATGAATGTGAAGCTCTCTCTTGGAAACTTGAACCCCGTCCTTATCCCCCTCCCCACACTTTACAATCACTTATACTTGTGGAGTGACTATTGCACTAAGGGTGTGCGGTGGTATGATAGTAAAACCCTTAATTGTTTGTTCCCACGCTCAATAATTCAATGAACCGGTGTAATAATCGTTATGGGAACTTTATGATGTGTCGATTTTAACGGTTGATGTGGCATCTACTTTTAAGATTTTTTTAATTAATTAATGACATGGTAGTCTCTGAACCATTGATTTTAAAATAAAATGTCGAGATTAAAGAATTTCATGTGATAGAGTATCCTAAGAACTCTAGAGAATCTAAATTCGAATTCGTAACAGGATAGGCAAATAAGAAACCCTAATTTGACTAAACAATATTAATAATTTGATTGCCTTTGGAGGTTGCATAACATATAAATACTAAAAAAAAAAAAAAATCCTAGGTCGACTATGAAAACTTTCAAAACCCTAATTTGACTGAACAACATTAAAGTCACCTAAAATTAAGAAAATAATAACTTTAATCCTAAAAATATGAAAATTTCATAAAATTACAAAAATTAACAAATTACATAAATTAATTAGAAAATTTTGTCCTACATTAAATACAGCACTTAAGCATTTTTACAGACACAGCCTAAAAAGCATTTTACAGTTATGATGACAGTAAGCCACATAAACATAATAAAGCTAACGTCCCTCAGACCAGTGAAGACTATCTGGCACCATCAATCCTCAATTGGGTTTTGACTTTCAAGAATAGCCTTTGTATCAGAATCATCATCCCCTCCCATGCGTGTATGATCATCTTCCTCCATTAGGATTCTATCAGAAGGCAATTGCCAAGCAAGAGGTAACTGCAACTCGAATGAAGTATTTATTGTGCTGTCTTCACGTGGGTCTGCGTGCATTGCAGTTTCTTGAAGCTTCAGTGCATATTGCAAGTCATATAGCACTTCATGCATTTTAGGCCTGTCAGCACCACTTGTCTTCAAACACTTCTCAGCAGTTTCACCGAACTTTCGCAATGAACTAGGCTTGATTTTACCAACTAGCACTGGATCGATAATTTTCTCAAGTTGGCCTTTCCTTTGCCACAGCATCCCCCATTCAGCTAGGTTCATCTCATCCATTGGAAGCGAGTTGTTAATAGCTGGTCTGGCACAAAGAATTTCAAGAAGTACAACTCCAAAAGAGTACACATCAGATTTTTCTGTCAACTGTAGGGTGGTAAGGTATTCAGGATCAAGATAACCAAAGCTACCCTTTACGCCCATTGTGAAATGTTCTGGATCGAGAATCCCTGACTTTGAAAGGCCAAAGTCAGCAACTTTAGCCACATAGTTTTCATTAAGCAAGATGTTTGTAGTCTTCACATCACGGTGAATGATTCCTCCAGCTGGACCAGTGTGCAGGTAATGTAGACCCGTGGCAGCACCAATGCATATTTCAAGTCTTTGCTTCCAAGATAATTCAGATCGCGAGGGTGAACTCTCTGAATTGTCATTTGAATGATAGAGGTGCTCTCTTAGAGTCCCCTTTTCCATATATTCATAAACCAGTATCATCTCAGACCTTTCATCGCAGTACCCAATCAAAGAAACAAGATGTTGATGCCGGATTTGGGATAACACTATGATCTCCGTTTGGAATTCCTCAATACCCTGCCCATGCCCTGCTTCACTTCGTTTCACAGCCACTCTTGTACCATTGTGAAGAGTTCCTTTGTAGACTTTCCCAAATCCACCCTCACCAATCAGAAGTTTTGCATTGAAGTTCTTAGTTGCAAACTGTATTGCAGCTAAAGATATTCTCCAACTGAGGTTCAGATTCGAAGGTAGGGATGAATTAGCACTTCCTTCAGTCAACCTGTTAAAACTAAGCCCTCCAAAAAGAAGCTTTGTCAAACTTTGGTCAGGCACTGATTTCCTGCATTTCAAACGCAATGCCACCACTATAATTACAATCATAAATGCTCCAATACCTACAGAACCAATGATCTTTATAACAGGGGAGAGTTTCTTGACTGGTTTACATTCATCCAATATGGAACCTGATGTCTTCATGAACTCCATAATCTCCAGCCCATTCAAAAACGCATTAAGAATGCGAGATTCATTCCCTGAAGGGCTTATACTAAAATTCATAAATCCAGAATCATCTGAATCAACTACATAATCAATGAAAAAGGGAACAGCGAACTCTCCAGTTCTATTATACGGATCAATCAACTGATCAAAGTTGCTATATATATAGAGATTGAACAATATGTCATTGAATGTATTGGTTACTATGTCACAGAAATGGACCCGAACAAAGTGAGAAGTATTCTTACTGACAGGAAAACGCCAAGTTAAATTTCGGAGACTGGCGTTGCAGCTCTCACAGTCTGTCTTCAATTGTTTGGCTGTCTTATAGACATCATCTGGGGCAGTATAGTTTGTGGCCAGTCCAGATTTGTAATTAGGCGTTTGACTATAAGGCATGCTCTTCGCAGAATCGTTGTTGGGCATTAGGTATATATCGTCATCTGCTACCCATTTCCTCCAGTAAGATTCATCGTATTCAATTTGAGAACCTCCAAAGTTGATCCTATGTGTTGTATGCAGAGCCCGAGAGAGCAAACCTTTGTAGTTACCAGCATTTCCAGCAGAAGTAACGCGAGTGACTTTATCAGTGATGCGGGTCTCGTTGGCGAGAAAGACTTCTATGGCGTTTACGAAGGCCAAAGATGAGTTTTGAGAAGGTATGAATTGGATTCTGAAGTCTCCTTGTGGTATAGTGAGCAAGAATTCCTTAATCACGGGAGAATCACTACTGTTTCGGATGCTGAAATTGCTTAAAAGTGAAAACCCAGAGGCCGAAACATTGAACAATGCATTATATAGATTAGCACGACCTGACAAGTAAGCAAAGAAATGGAGCCGTACGATGTATGTACCATTCTGGTCGATTTCAAATCTATACGAACATGGCTGTCTATAAACTCTTGCTTTTTGATAGAGTTTTGGAATCCATGTTGATTTGTTGCTGACATGTTCGTTTTTACTACTTGAGAAAGAAGCCGAATTTCTGTCGGCAACAAAGACCTGGTCGTTGTAGAGCTTTGCGTCTGAGCTTGCTCCACAGTTGATGAAGTGCTTATCAGGATCAGTGTAAGCTAATGAGAAAAGCAGAAATGAAGAGAACTGGAGAGGTAAGAGAAAGCAAAGTTGGGAAAGAGTCTTATGGGAGTGAACCATTTCCATTGATTTTTTGTGAGAGCAGCTAGTTCTTCTGTGGCAATAATGATGGGTTGCTGAGGATGTAATAAACTTGGTAAACAAAGACTTTTGACTTTTTTTTTTTTTGGTGGTAAACAAGACTTTTTTTTTTTTGGGTAAACAAGACTTAAAAGTATATACATTCTACCTAATTGGAATAGTGATTCAATCATTCGATATTGATACGGATTCACCAAAGATGCATGTCGCCCATCTAGGAAATACACCGACATTTTTTTGTATAATATATAATATTTTTTGTTTCTAATTTTTGATTTGTTTCTCCTAATTAAAATGAAAATTTAAACACCTTTGACCCTAAAACTTTTTATATTCTAGTTAAAATAAGCTTAAATATAATATTCTGAATTATATCTTAGTTGTAGGGACACAGCTTGGGACCCAAGCCCAAAAATGAATGGGATAATAGCCCAGTGAGCCCAATATAATAAATTTGTAGAGAGCGGGTTAAAGAATTGGGCCTTAGTCAATATTACAACAGTTAAGATAGGTTTTCCTGATGGTTATGCTAGAGGACTGTATGTAAAGTTCAGTTTACATGTTGCCTGAGGAGACCAATTCTCTTATAAACTGAAGGGCCAAATTGCAAGTGTTCTTCCCCTTTTTTCTCCTCCTTTTTCTATGGAGGGTCTTCCTCATTTTATAGGTCTCTTCTAGTGATCCTAGTCTTACACATGTTGACCATCCAGACCTCCACTTGAGTGTCCGTCCCATTAAACACCTCTTCTGGCCTTTTGTGAATCACGATAGCCAAAGAAACACTGTTCAAAGGTCTTCCCCACATAAATGCAGTCAGAAAAACAACTGCAACGCATTTAATGCGGAGGTAATAGCCTCTCCACTAGATATATTTCGCCTCCTTCCATCTCATGAGCTCATGTGGCATGCTTTTAACACCGGTGTCCCCATTGAATTCATTTTTGTTGCTGAAACGTGTAAAGGAATGGTGCTAACCATGTCTGAGGAGGTCTTTCTCCTCGAACCGTCTATTTTTCCTTTCTTATTTGTGAGGCGCTGAGCTGGAATGCCCCTCCACCTTTCTGTCTCTCCTCGGACTCACCAATGATCTTGGGTAAGGCCCAAGGCTCAGTGTAACATCTTTGGGCCTTGTCCCCACATTAGTCTTTTTAAACATGAAAAAAAAAAAAAAAAAAAAAAAAAAAAAAAAAAAAAAAAAAGAAAGTTGTTCATCTTAAACTTTAAACAAAAAAAACCTACTTAAATCCTAACAAATTTGAAATAAACTAATAGAAAATTCTTAGTTTACATTGTACTTTCAATTTAAGATTTATATTGTCTTTAAAAAAATTTGTATTGTACACATTTGTTTAGTTTACAATGTTTACATTGATAGTACAATATAAACACATAATTTTCCTAAACTAATAAATAAAAGTATTTTAAGTAGTAATAATTAAAGTTCACTTAATGGAAATAATTAATATGTTCATTGTATTAAGAAAAAAATATGTCAAATGAAGTTATAGTTTATCATTTAATATTCTTTTGCTAGTACAAACTATGGACAAATTTGTAATAAGAAATCTTTGTAGAGTATAAGATTCATCTCTTACTTAGAATAGATCTTCATATTGACCATCCAAGGAACTTGATAATCCCGAGGTGAAGCAAACCCTTAAAGAAGTGACAAGCTGGTTAAATAAGGATATTATTTCGGTTACCTTCCCAAGGAACATGAGGAAGATGTCGCAAAGCCTAATGTGACGATCATCTCCGCATTAATGAGCACTCCTACTTAATGTCAGTCACATTAAATGCTTAATAAATAGCCTAAACAGTGAGAACACCCCAAAAATCTGTCTTCATGATCAAGAAATAACGGATGGAAAGGCTGATAAGACAAGTGTCCCCCAAATCCAGCTGAGAAAGATACAGCTCGAGGTGCAGGGGGTGGGAGTATAAAAGGAGGAGGAGGCAACGAGAAGAGGGATCTAGAAAATTTTACAAAGAAGAACAAGAGAGAGAAAATAGAGAGAGCAAAAGCTTGTATTTTCCTTTTAAGTCTTCATTTGTACCTCGGGGAACCATTTTTCTTCAATCAAAGTGCCTATTCCTACTTTCTTTGTCTTCGATCATCTGTCTAGTTCTCTCATTGTGGAATTAAAACCCTACTTAATTACAAATTAGTTATGTTAATCAAGAACTTAAGTTTGGTTTTTTTGAGTTTGTGTTTTAACCCCCACAATATATATATTTGAAACGATATTTTAATTAGTGTCATCACAATCAATAAAAAGTAACTTGACTTTATTGGGTTGAGGTGATTTTAGGAAAAATAGAAATGAAGGAAGGAAAATAATAAGTCAATGGGCATTTTTACTTTTTTTAATTTTTATAAGTAGATATCAATTGACACCAAGGTGGGAGTGTATTTTTTTTTATCCAAGTCTACAAATTTTTAGCACTAAAATGGAGAGAATATATGTAGGGAAGGAAAATTTACCTTTTTACCCCTAATCACTTTTTTTTTCTTCTTTTTCATCATTTTTTCAAATATTAGGTGAAAAATATTTTCACCTTACTACTATTTATGATATTCCATTTACTTTTTTATTGGTCTAAATATATCGTTGCAATCTTATAAGTTAGATGTCAAAAAAAATAAATAAAATGAAACATACTGCACATATATTACAACAAGTCCATAATGAATTTGAAGCATATTTCTTGAAATTTATATGTTGAAATACATTGTTGTAAGATTTCTGTTATTGTTATTAACTTCAAAGTTCAAAAAAATAAAAAATAAAAGAAATAATGAAACCAAAAAAATAAAATACTTATATGATAAATTAATAATAGAAAATTAATAAAAATTAGAATTAATGTAAAAGATTTGGCTTTAAACATGTTTGAAACTTTGGGATCCAACCAACAATTGAAAGATAATGTGTGTCCAGTTATTTGTGCAATGTACATAACTTACTTACTTAGTTGGGTTAAGTGAGTCATGTGTATTGTATATAAGAAGAACTAATGTCATCTTCTTATTGGTTTCAAGCCAAACTTTATTTATAATTTATTTCCTTTCGGGCTTCTTTTTAGCTAAACAAATGAAATTTATAATTATTTCTTATTATTCAATACATAATTAAAAACCAAAAAAATCTAGTACCTGTACCACAAACATATTAACAATTTTTGCTACAACTCTCCACACGTCAAAGTATAAATAATGGAGAAAAAATGGTGGGTATGAAAGTAAAAGTTAGCCAATCACATTCTACCACATAAAAAAATTGTGGTAAGAGTTGTAAATTCATTTGTCATTTTGAAAGAACTCATTAAAAATGAATTAGGATCTGGTGCAATATGTGCAATTACCCTTGTAAGGACCTAATTTGAATTTGTAGCCCAAAAGGTAGATGGACTTAGGTCAAAAAAGCCCAAAATAATGAATTTGTAGAAAATAAGTTGGAAAACTGGGATTTAATGCATCAAACAACAAGTAAAATAGATCTTGATGACAAAGGAATAAAGATAACAAATTTATAATAAGGAAAAAATGTCCTCGGCAAAGTTCGAGGAGACTAGTTCTAATATACTGCTCTTAAGTTTGATTATAAGTTTGGTTCCTGATTGCTACGGTGTTTTTTTCTTAATTTTTTCGATTCCCTTTTCTCTTGGGGTCTCTTACATTACTGTGGGGATAGGATTTTGATAACCCCGGCCCACTTCATACTAGGCCCAAGGCCTACGCCAAGGAGGAAGAAATGTCCAAGGACGAATTGAGGAAGATTCAGTTACCAAGAAGCACTGCCAAGGACAATCTTGTCCTCGGCCAACCGAGACCATGGAGAGGAAGAATAAAGCACCATCAGAGGTGGCCCTTCAGAGCGTCTCCAAAGAAAAAACAAGTACAACGAGTCAGCCACAGAAGCATGGTAGAGGAGCAATTCCAGGAGGAATTTTCACCTCCACATTAAATGCCCACAACTAATGTTCTGGCCGCATTAATGGAGAAGTAACCCCTAAGTAGTGCTGTCGTAGTTGCTGCAATCCACAGAAAGAAGGGGAAAATGACTGATGGAACAAGCACTCAAGTGGTGACCTACATGACCAACAAATGGAGGGCCAAGATTAACCAAAGGGGGGATATATAATGTAAAAAGTCCCCCAAAAGGGCGACGGGATTTTGGAGGCAAAAAAAATATATAGTACTTATGTCATCTTTGTAACCAAGCATTGAAGAAACAATAATAACTTCCAACTCCTAAGAGGAGGGCTGAGGAGCCATGATTTATGCTTTAGCCTACGTTCTCGTCATTCAACCCAATCACTACCATGTTTAGTTGTTGCAATCCTTATTAAAGCCTAGTCCTTTAACCTGCTCTCTATAAATTCATTGTATTAGGCTAGCTGAACTTGAGTCCACTTCCTCCAAGGAAAGGTGCTCAAACTCGGTCCTTACAATTGGTGCCGTCTGTGGGGAGAACTTGTGCGTTAGTAAGAGCAACGATAAAGCATGGCAGGGTCAGGCCCTCATTAAGCAGGCTCCCACCAACTTGAACCGGCTAGATCACAATAACAGGGTAACTTTCTCAACCCCAGGCGAGACCGAAACAAAGAGAACGAAAATTTTCAAGAAGGAAGTGTGCACACCTCACAAACCAGCGGAAGCCATACTCGTGGGGGCAGCCGTGTGCCCCGAAGGCAAAACAACGGCCAAGCTAGGCAATCAGAAGAGGTTAAAAGTAACGCATCCTAGAGACAGGATGATAAGGTGGCCATGCAGCAAGAGATAGATGATTTGAAAAGAAGGCTGCGCCACGCATAACAAAGGCAGCCTCGTCCTAGCCCTGACATGCCCTCCAATGATGAAAGTGACAATGATTATAGGCGAAGATCAAGAACTCCTCAAAGCGAGACCTTCTCTCATGAGGAAGAGCACCACCGGAGGAGTAAACATAGCAACCCATCTCCCAGGGGCTTGGGAAGCGATGCCATGAACAAGGCACTGGACCAACTCTCGAAATCACCTTTCACAGGCCATATAGAAGAGGCTATGCTTCCTCGGCGATTCCAGCAGCCGACCTTCACCATTTATAACGGCAGAACGGACCTTGTGGAGCATATGAGCCAATACAACCAAAGGATGGCCGTCCACTCTAAAAACGAAGCGCTGATGTGCAAGGTCTTCCCCTCTAGCCTAGGACCAATGGCAATGAGATGGTTCAATGGCCTGAAGACGAGTTCCATAGACTTGTACAGATAGCTGACCCAAGCCTTCAGCTCCCGCTTCGTTACAAATAGCAGACCTCCTCAGCCCTTGAATGCGTTGCTGTCCTTATCCATGCATGATGGAGAAACTTTGAAGGCCTATTCAGACAAGTATTAGGAGGTGTATAACGAATTGGATAGAAATTATGGTGATGTCGCCATCAGTACCTTCAAGAATGGTCTTCCAACCGAGCACGACTTGAGGAAGTCTCTGATTGGTAAGCCTGCCACCAGTGTGCACCAGCTGATGGATCGAATCGACAAGTACAAACGGGTAGAGGAAGATCAGTTGCAAGACAAGGGAAAAGAGAATGTTATCCTTCAAGAGATGAGGGATTTCAGGTTGGATCAGTATAACAACAACCGCCCGAGAAGAGATTTTGCAAGCCAATCTAGGGTGACCAACGCTCAAACCGTCAATGCTGTATTCGGAGAACTAGTGCACAGGGTGTTGGAGAAGATCATGAATGAGTCATACTTTAAGTGGCCAAATAAAATGGCGGGGGATCCCATGAAGCGCAATCAGAGCCTTTATTGCCAATACCATGAGGACCACGGACATGCAACGGAGGACTGCAGGCACCTCTGGAACCACCTGGAACAACTAGTCTGAAAAGGAAAGCTGAAGCACTTCCTGCATCATTCTAGTGGTCATCAAGGTCAAACTCATCAGGAGCCCCGAAGAGACGCCGTGCTGAGGCCACTTGCAGGAACGATCATTGTGATCTTGGCTACGCCAGGGAGAACAGGCACGCACCCCTCACCGGTATTGTCTGTGGCCCAGATGCTTGCCGAGGTGACCTAGCCAGAGCCGAAAAAGGCTAGAAGGAATTTGCACCCGACCCTGAGTTTTTTAGAGGAAGACAAGGTTGAGACTATCCAAACCCATGACGATGCATTGGTATCACTCTTAGAATCAGGGACTACGATGTGAAAAGGGTGATGATGGATGATAACAGTGGGGCTGAGGTCATGTACCCCGACCTTTACAAAGGACTGGGGCTAAAACCAAAAGATTTGGCACCCTATAACTCTCCATTAATGAGCTTTAATAGGAAACTAGTTACCCCGAAGGGAATGATTAGGTTGCCCATCCAGACTGGCCCAAAGGTAGTGGAGGTGAACTTTATAGAGGTGGACACCTACTCCCCGTACACAGCCATCGTCGGCAGGCCGTGGATCCACACTTTGGGGGCTGTGTCCTCCTCCTTACACCAGAAGGTGAAGTTCCCGTCGAGGGATCAAGTTCTTGAAGTCCGTGGTTGCCAGTCCATAGTAAGGCAGTGCATGGTGGCAGCCATATCGCATCGGCTTGATGCAGAGTCCTCGGCCACTGCTGAAGGAGGCTTATAACAATCAAAGAACCTGGTGGCGCCTCCTGACGCAGCTGCCGAGGGAGCAAAATGTGAAGATCTTGAGAAGGTGGCGTTGGAGATGATCCAGAGAAGTTCTTCCAGGTCGGGGCTCAGCTGCCTCCCCAAGAGAAGGAGGAGTTGATCGAGTTCCTCAAAACAAACATTGACGTATTTGCATGGGACACATGTGATGCCCCGGGGATTGATCCAGCTTTTATATGTCACTATCTCAATGTCAACCCATCCGTCGTTCCCAAGAAGCAACCACCTCGGCGCCCATCAAAAGAGCACGCTGATGCAATTAGGGAAGAGGTGAAGAAACTTAAGCACGCGTGGGCTATCAAGGAGGTTTTCTACCCTAAATGGCTGACTAACACCGTGGTGGTCAAAAAGAAAAGTGAAAAATTGAGGGTTTGTGTAGACTTCACGAACTTAAACAAAGCATGCCCAAAGGACCCGTTCCCTATGCCTCGGATAGACCAGTTGGTGGATGCAATCGTGGGACATCCTCGGATGAGTTTCTTAGACGCCTTTCAGGGCTATCATCAAATACCACTAGCCCTAGAGGATCAGGAGAAGACAGTCTTCGTGATGCCTATTGGGAACTACCACTATAAGGTAATGCTATTTGGCCTGAAAAACGCAAGGTCCACCTATTAGAGGATGATAACAAGAATGTTTGAGCCGCTGTTGGGCAAGAGCATTGAAATTTATGTTGATGATATGGTGGTGAAGAGTAGGGTGGTATCTGAGCATTTAGGAGACCTCAGCTATATCTTTGATGTCTTGAGGAAGCACAAACTGTGCCTAAATGCCTTCAAATATTCGTTTGGCATGGGGTCTGGCAAGTTTCTGGGCTACATTATTAGCCACAAGAGGATTGAGGTTGATCCCAACCAAATCAAGGCTATTCATAGTCTAAAACCTTCGCAAAACCCCAAGAAAGTCCAAAAGCTCACTGGAATGGTTGCAGCCCTGAATCGATTCATTTCCAAGTCGACTGACAGGTGTAGGCCTTTCTATCTCTTGATTAACAAGTGGAAAGGATTTGAGTGGTCCGAGGAGTGCGTCGCTGCCTTCCAGCAGCTCAAGGAATACCTATCTTGGCCACCTGTCATATCTAGTCCTGAGGCCGATGAAGTCTTGTATGCATATATTGTTGTAGCCCTTCATGCGGTGAGTTTGGTGCTAATATGGGATGATAATGGCATCCAAAAGTTAGTCTATTACGTAAGCAAGTCACTGCATGAAGCTGAGGTCAAGTACCTACCCTTGGAAAAAGCCATATTAGCCGTGGTCTATACTACACGAAAGCTTCCCCATTATTTCCAGGCTCACACAGTAGTTGTCATAACCCAACTACCCTTAAAGTCTATGCTGCGAACCACAGATTACACTGGAAGGATCGCCAAGTGGAACACAATCTTGGGGGCTTTTGATATCAAATACATGCCTCAGACCTCTATAAAGGGCTAGGTCTTAGCTGACTTGGTGGCCGAATTTGCCAAGCCGTTAGTGGAAACGGTAGCAGAGAAGGGGGACATGGATGGAAAATCAGTTGGGGCAATCTCCGCTCCAGGGCCCCCACACTGAAAAGTGTACGTTGATGGCGCTGCGAATCAAAAGGGGTCTGGAATAGGGCTAGTCCTGGTGTCCCCTGAGAAATCTGTTATAAGGAAGTCCCTGAGACTTGGGTTCTCGGCTACAAATAACGAAGCCAAGTACAAGGCCTTGTTATAAGGGATGACCATGGTACAAAAAATGGGAGGAAAAGTAGTGGATATGTTCTCGGATTCGAGACTGGTGGTGGGCCAGGTAAACGAAGAGCTGGAAGCCAGAGATATGAGAATGCAAAAGTACTCAAGCCAAGTCAAACGCCTGCAATCTGACTTTGATCTTTTTAACTTGTCGCATGTCTCTAGAAATGGGAACACCTATGCAGATTCGTTAGCCACACTTGCCACCTCCTCGGCAGGAGATCTGCCTCAGATTATCCTAATTGAGCATTTGGAGCGAGTGAATGAGGTGACAACGGGCATGGCTCACGTCCACCAAGCTAGAGTGAGCCCCAGCTGGATGGACCCTATAGTGAGGTTCCTCAAAGATGGTACTCTGCCTAAGGAGAAGTCAGAGGCTAATAAAATACGGAGGACCGCTCCTCGGTTCTGGCTGTCTGAGGGCCATAAACTGTATAGGCGCTCCTACTCTGGACCATATTTACTGTGTATCCACCCTGAGGCATCAAAACTATTGCTTGAGGAGCTGTACGAGAGGATCTGTAGGAGCCACACAGGAGGAAGATGCCTGTCACACCGAGCCATCATCCAGGGATATTTGTGGCCGGGGATGTAGAGGGAGGCCCTAGAGTATGTTAAAAAGTGTAACCAATGTCAAAGGTTCGCCCCAAATATCCATCAGCCAGGAGGGGTCCTTAACCTTTTGTCCAGCCCATGGTCGTTTGCCCAGTGGGGCCTGGACATTGTAGGCCCTTTCCCCAAGGCACCAGGAAATAAAAGATATATGTTGGTTGGCACTGATTATTTCACCAAATGAGTCGAAGCTTAACCACTGGCCAACATTAGGAACGTGGATGCTAAGAAGTTCATCTGGAGGAACATTGTCACCCGATTCGGGGTCCCACATACCCTCATTTCAAATAATGGGCTTTAATTCGACAGCAAAGCCTTCAGAAGATATTGTTGCCAACTGCGGATCACGAACCGGTACTCAACTCCAGCTTATCCTTAGGGAAATAGGCAGGTCGAGGCTGTCAACAAGGTCATAGTCAATGGGCTTAAGAAGAGGCTGGATGACGCCAATGGAAGATGGGTAGAAGAGCTGCCACACGTCCTATGGACTTATCAGATTACGCCACGACGGTCGGCAGGGGAAACACCCTTTGCCATGACCTATGGAGATGAGGCTGTTATCCCCTTAGAGATAAACTTCCTAACGCTGAAAACGAGCTCCTTCACCCTGAGCAGTAATGATGAGTTACTAGGAAAGAGCCTAGATCTAATTGATGAACGAAGGGAAAAGACAATAATCCAGCTGGCCTACTACCACCAGAAGCTCAAACAGGGATATGATGCCAACGTGAAGTTAAGACCACTGGCGCCAGGGGATTTAGTGTTAAAAAGGTTGTGGGCGCCGCCAAGAATCCGTCTTATGGGAAGTTAAGACCCAATTGAGAGAGACCATACCGAATTACCTCAGTGGCAGGAGTGGGTACATACTACTTAGAAGACTTAGACGAAAAACCTGTACCTCGTCTATGAAATGTAAATAACCTGCGAAGGTATTATTAGTAATAAAAGCATTTCTGTTAATCCAGACTCTAAGTCTATTATGATTATATGTCTCGCGCCCTGACAACCATCTAGGTCCTAGACAGAACCAAGGTATTGCATGGTCCTCGGACTCAAATCTATGGGGAAACTAGGTACTTTAGAAAAGAAAAAACTAAGTACTAGACAGAACCAAGGCCTTGCATGGTCCTCAGACTCGAGCCTATAGGGAAACTAGTTACTTTAAGAGAAAACTAGATCCTAGACAGAACTAACGTATTGCATGGTCCTTGAACTCAAACCTGTGGGGAAACTAGGTATTTCAAAAAAGAAAAAACTAAGTATTAGACAGAACCAAGGTCTTGCATGATCCTCGGACTTAAGCCTATAGTAAAACTAGTTATTTCAAGAGAAAACTAGGTCCTAGACAGAACCAAGGTATTACATGGTCCTCGGACTCAAGCCTGTGGGGAAACTAGGTACTTCAGAAAAGAAAATACTAAGTACTAGACAGAACCAAGGCCTTGCATGGTCCTCGAACTCAAGCCTATGAGGAAACTAGTTACTTCAAGAGAAAACTATGTCCTAGACAGAACCAAGGTATTGCATGGTCCTCGAACTCAAGCCTGTAGGGAAACTAGGTACTTTAAAAAAGAAAATACTAAATACTAGATAGAACCAAAGCCTTGCATGGTCCTCGGACTTCAACCTATGGGGAAACTAGTTACTTCAAGAGAAAATTAGGTCCTAGACAAAACTAAGGTATTGCATGGTCCTCGGACTCAAGCCTATGGGGAAACTAGTTACTTCAAGAGAAAACTAGGTCCTAGACAGAATTAAGGTATTACATGGTTCTCAGACTCAAGTCTGTGGGGAAACTAGGTACTTCAGAAAAGAAAATACTAAGTACTAGACAGAACTAAGGCCTTGCATGGTCCTCGAACTCAAGCCTATGGGCAAACTAGTTACTTCAAGAGAAAACTAGGTCCTAAACAGAACCAACGTATTGCATGGTCCTCAAACTCAAACCTATGGGGAAACTAGGTACTTCAGAAAAGAGAATACTAAGTACTAGACAGAACCAAGGCCTTGCATGGTCCTCGAACTCAAGCCTATGGGGAAACTAGTTACTTCAAGAGAAAACTAGGTCCTTGATAGAACCAAGGTATTGCATAGTCCTCGGACTCAAGCTTGTGAGAAAACTAGATACTTCAAAAAAGAAAATACTAAGTACTAGATAAAACCATGGCCTTGCATGGTCCTCGGACTCAAACCTGTGGGGAAACTAGGTACTTCAGAAAAGAAAATACTAAGTACTAGACAGAGTCAAGGCCTTACATGGTCCTTGGACTCAAGCCTATGGGGAAACTAGTTACTTCAAGAAAAAACTAGGTTCTAGACAGAACCAAGGTATTGCATGGTCCTCGGACTCAAGCCTGTGAGAAAACTAAGTACTTCAAAAAAGAAAATACTAAGTACTAGATAGAACCAAGGCCTTGCATGGTCCTCGGACTCAAGGCTATGGAGAAACTAGTTATTTCAAGAAAATACTAAGTACTAGACAGAACCAAGGCCTTGCATGGTTCTCGGACTCAAGCCTATGGGGAAACTAGTTACTTCGAGAAAATACTAAGTACTAAACAGAACCAAGGCCTTGCATTGTCCTCGGACTCAAGCCTATGGGAAAACTAGTTACTTTAAGAAAATACTAAGTACTAGACAAAACTAAGGCCTTGCATGGTCCTCAGACTCAAGCCTATAGAGAAACTAGTTACTTCAAGAGAATTCTAAGTGTTAGACAAAACCAAGGTATTGCATGGTTCTCGGACTCAAGTCTATGGGAAAACTAACTACTTCAAGAAGAACCTAAGTGCGGGGTAGAATCAGAGCCATGCCTGGTCCTTAGATCATCTGCCTCGGTAAAATTTACACCTTACAAAATCTGCTTGGGTATCAAACAAAGCCCATGAACAGGTTAGTCCAACCTGATTAACTATTTTAATGCCCGTCGTGATCATTGCAAACAATGATCTTTCCTATAACGAAATCTAAGGAATTGAGTCCATGAGCATCACTTAAAGCATTTTAGGGTGCCATGGACTTGGTCTTGGTTGAACCCACGCCTGGAGGGTTCCCTCTTTCCATAACCTTGAGTGTTTATTAAGGGGCCGAAGGATTTCGTTACTTTGGCCTACCTTGGCTTTAATTCAAAAGCAAAAGAGAAGTAGATTTCCATTGACATAAACATATTTATGTTATCATAATTATAGCTGTAAGAGGCAGAGGCACAATTGGAGTTACGATTGGGCAAGCGAAGAGGATAAATAACGCAAGTAAAGGAATATAAAACGCGCACTACATTAGGTCCACAAAAGTTACACAACAAGGGTCACATTACAATGTTTGAAAAAAAAAAATACATGCAGCAAAATGCCATTACATTGTTCAAAAAAAAAAGGGAAAAAAAACATAACAAAAAGCAAAAATGCCAAGGAGCCTACTTCTTCGACTTAACCTTCTTCGGCTGGTCTTTGGCCACATCAGGGTCCTCAGGCCTCCGACTTAGAGGAATGGCTTGCAGAGGCACCATGGAGAGAACTGTCCCCTCGGCGAGAAAGGCCTGGGCGTCAGATAAGGGGTTTGCAACCTCTTGGAGTGCTTCCTCATTAAGACCTTCAGCTGTTTCAATTACCCCAAGAGGATTAGCTTCCTTGGCAGGATCCTCGAAAGTGGTAGTAGTCGCCTCAGTGGCCACCACAACCTCCTCAGCCTCTTCATTTGGGGCAGCATCAACTTCCTTGGAAACCACCTTAGCCTCGGAGCTAGATGGGGCAACCTCACGGATGGCCTGCGGGTAGTACACGTTCTCCACCTTCCACAGGTTAGATGAGGCCTCAATGTCAGCTTGCCTGAGGGCCTCATTCCAAACCTGGGAACAGTAGAGTCAGCATACACCAGGCACTTGAACTTTGAGGGCGGCTTATGACTCAGGTCTGTCTCGGCCACACCTGAGTCATAGGCCGCCTCCTCGGCCTCCTCCTCAGAAGCCAGGGCCTCCGCTTTGCCAAAATCTGCCTCGTCCTTAGCCCTTAAAGCTTCGTCCCCGGCAAATTCCACAATGCCCTTAGCTCTTTCCGCCTGAGTCGCTTTCTCCTTCAGATTGTTGATCTGCTCTTTTGCGATCCTCAGTTGGTCCTCCGCCTCGAGCAGGCGCCTCGTCTAGTCCTCGGCTTGCCTTTGGGCGCCTTCCAAGCCTGACAAGGCGTTATCCCTTTCCCTGGTCATCTCCTTAAGAGCCTTCTTGGCCTTCACGAGGTAAGCCTCGGAGATTTCAAGGGTTCGAGAGGCGTCCAGGCGCTTGTCACGCTCATTATCCAAGGCCCTGCTTTAGCTGTTGGCCTCTTTCTCCAGCCTAAAAGTGGCCTGTACAGCCTGCCAATTGAAACCAGCACGCAATTAGTTTGAAACCCAAGAATAAAATCCATAGAGTCAAGTGATAGAAGTCTTACCATGCCTAAGTACCTCTTAAGGTCGAGGAAGACCTCCTTACTCCTTAGGCCCCCCAATTCGGCCATATCTGCGGGAAGCAGCAGGGACCTGTCCAATGTGTCAGCCACGTACGTGCCTTCGCCCCCTCAAAAGTCCCTAAGAGAGGCATCGTCCCTTAAAGGCTTCCTATGGAGCATTGGGGCGGGAAGTCAAGCCTAAGCCTCAAACTGGACAAAGACCTATTTATCCTGGCCTTGTGGCCCTATCTTCAGGTGTTTTGAGGGCCGCCGAGCGTCGTCCTCCCCCTGGGTTGAATGAGACTTATTGCCCTCTATAGGCCTTTTACCTTTGTCCTTCTTCTGCTTAAGACTAGTGGGCTCAGGCCTAGGTGGCAAGCTCGGCTGAGGTGGAGCATGTAGAGGCCTAGACTGGGTAGAAGTTGACTTGGTTTGGGCAGGCTGAGACTTGGGCGGAGGAGGAGGAAACTTAGGCTGGGACTTCCCTGGCTGCTCCTCAATCAAGTCGAGTAAACTAGTTTGGGATTTCCTCTTATAACCCATCTCTGTTCGATGAGAAGTCTCCGCTAATAAGAAGTCTGCCTCGATTAGGTTGGGATCACCCAAGTCACCAGAGGGATCCTCGGTCAAATGGACTTGTTCGAACACAGCAAATTCGTCCTCGGACGAACCCAAACCAGCAACTCTTTCTTCTGTTTCTCTATCCTCTCTCCTAACCTCCGTGGCCCGGTGGGATGCAAAAGAGCTTGCCAATGGGGTACCCTCTGGAGTGGAAGATCCCTCCGGAATCGAGAAACCGTCTTCGAATACAGTAATCTTCCGAAACTGAGGATCCTTTGCTCTGATCACGTACTTCAGCGCCCCGAACAACTTCTGAATAAGGTCGTATCCCAGGATCTTGTGAGCGGCCCTAACTTGGTTGTCGGCCTCGTTTACAAAAATCTTTGTCATCAATGCAGTCTCCAAATCTGCCTTATTTACTAAATGGAAGTGCCGCTGGAAAGCGTGCGGATCTGAAAAAAGGGGGCATGTGTGTGTTAGCAATCAAACACTGCAAACTTTGATAGCACAAAAGATTAGACCCCTTCCTATTCTAAGGCACCCCACCGGTGTCCCCTCCTCTGTCGAACAGTGGAAGCCATCATGCTACTCTCTAGACACAATGAGAAAGTCCTTATCCAGACCCTTGTTAGACGAAGGGAGGCACTAGATAAGCCGCACCCTATCATCCCTCGTCTTCATGTAATAAGACTTGCTCTTTAGGTGCTAGAAGTTGTAGCACTAGTTCACATCATGATGGGTCAACCTCAGCCCCATCTTTTCGTTTAAGGCATCTACACAGCCCAGAATCTTAAACATATTGACGCCACATTGGGTGGGGGCTAGCCGGAAATGCCTAAGGTAACTCATCATCACCTGACCCATAAGGATCCGCATACTGCCCTCTAAGAAGGCAATTATGGGAATCACCACCTCACCCTCTTGCCTCTTAAGGCTCCACTCTCCCTCTTCACAGTACCTTAGACCTACATTTCCGAGTATCCTATAATCGACGATGAACTTCTCCATCGCCTCTTCAAACTCAACCAATTTCTTAAACCTACCCATCCCTAAAGACAACTAAGAGACACGAAGAAAGAAGTTTAGAAGAGGGGAAAACGCAATTTAGAGAAAGAGAAGAAGACTTACAGAAATGAGGAAAAGCTCCTCGGACAGGCTTTTTGTGCTGAAGGGAGTCGTGAGTTTGGTTGGAGATTTGACCAAATTCAGGGTATGTGCACAAGAACTCTTGAATGCGAAAGTAAAGAAGTGAACCGGTTCAAATGGGTATTTATACCCCCAATTAAAAATAACCATGTGAGTTTTCCCGCCCATAAAGTCAGGAAAATTACCATTGTTCGATTATCATCACATCATTGAACGTGGGGAGCATGATGCCACCAAATTTAATGAAAGCGTGCTCCACATACCGAAGCGTTAGGAACGTGCATTGGACAGATGAAAAGACTCTGGCACTGATGGAGGACAAGACTTGACAAGCCATGGCAAAGGCCCGAGGACATCAAAATCCTCATCTCCGCTCGAGGAGCCTGACAGCAAGATTTTGAGGGACTATTGTGGGGACAGGGTTTTGATAACCCCGGCCCATTTCATACTAGGCCCAAGGCCTATGCTGAGGAGGAAGAAATGTCCAAAGACAAATCGAGGAAGATTCAGTTACCAAGAAGCACTGCCGAGGACAATCCTGTCCTCGGCCAACCGAGACCATGGAGAGGAAGAACAAATTACCATCAGAGGTGGCCCTTCAGAGCGTCTCTAAAGAAAAGACAAATACAACGGGTCAACCATGGAAGCATGGTAGAGGAGCAATTCCAGGAGGAACTGTCACCTCCACATTAAATGCCCACAACTAACGTTCTGGCCGCATTAATGAAGAAGTAACCCTTGAGTAGTGCTGCCGTAGTTGCTGCAATCTACATAAAGAAGGGGAAGGTGACTGATAGGACAAGCACTCAAGTGTTGACCTGCATAACCAACAAATAGAGGGCCAAGATTAACCAAAGGGGGGATATATAATGTAAGAAGTCCCCCAGAAAGGGGGACGGGATTTTGGAGGCAAAAAACAATATAATACTTGTGTCATCTCTGTAACCAAGCATTAAAGAAACAATAATAACTTCCAGCTCTTAAGAGGAGGGCTGAAGAGCCATGTTTCATGCTTTAGCCTACGTTCTTGTCATTCACCCCAATCGCTATCATGTTTAGTTGTTACAATCCTTATTAAAGCCTAGTCCTTTAACCCGCTCTCTACAAATTCGTTGTGTTGAGCTAGCTGGGCTTGGGTCCACTTCCTCCAAGAAAAGGTGCTCAAACTCGGTCCCTACAATTACATAGCTCTCTTTAGACAATCTTGGCTCTCCACTTGCCAATTATCCAAGCTACTATTTGAGTGCTTGTCCCATCAGACACCCACTCAGGCCCTTTGTTCGTTGGGGCAACCAATGTAGCATTGTTCAGGGGTCTTCTCCACATAAATACGGTAAAAAAGTTAGCTGCAGAGCATTTAATGCGATAACAGCAGCTTTTCCTCAGATATTTTTTAGCTTCCATCATTCCAGTACGTTCATAATGCACGTCCTCATCAGTGGAGTTTCCTGAAAGGTTACTTTAAACGACAGGATATACATTTAATCTATGCCTCGTTCATCTGAGGAGATACTTCTACTCAGACGACCTTCCCCAACCTTTCCATTTGCAACCTGCTCATGAGATTATGAACTTAACATCTCCACAACCGTTTATTCACTCTCGGACCAACTAACGTCCTCAGCTAAGGCCCAAGACCCAATATACAATTTTGGCCCCTTATCCCGACAACCCTTTTCTCTCCCACAAAAAGTTTTTACTACTTTTACTTTTTTACTTTTTCTCACTTTTTCTTATTCAATAGTTGAAATTGAAAAATATTGTTTTTCAATTCTCAATCTTAGCGGAAGACTTTGACATCTTTTTTTTTTCTTCTTTTTGGTGAAATAGGAACTAAAATACAATCCAAAAGCAAAGCTTCTAAAACAACAAAAGGAGGCTGAGAAAATACAATAAAAGGTTTTGCTCGAGAATAACCATATTTAGCAAGAAAATCTGCAGCTCCGTTAGCCTCTCGCTCTATTAGCCTCTCTGAAGTAATGCTCGATTTTCACGTAATGGAAAGCTTGAAGAATGGCCCTGCACCCACAAGAGGGAGGGTTAGTCTATTTATAGAATTGAACTAGAAACAAGCGATATTATATCCCTGCATTCACATTGACAATGAGCTATTCAATCCTAAGAAATTTTGCCATAAATAAGCCATTTCTTAGAGCCAAAAGGATGAAAGAAGTCCCAATTGCACGAGAAAAGCCCCGAACCCAATTGCCATTGGAATCACAAATGAACCCACCACCTCCGGCATAGGCGGAGTTGGGAGAGACCAAAACACCCGTATTCAACTTACTCCAACCTGAGAGAGGTGTTTCCCAACAAATGTAGGAGGTATAACGGAACGTTAAAACAGCTCATCAAAATGCTTCATTGCATCAAGGAGAAATCCACCTTGCTAATCAAATCAGCTCACAACTTCAAGTTGATCAAGGCATTTATCAAACAGATGCTATGGTTATGATTGAAGCAATGCCCTATCATGATCAAATACTAGACTCAATGAAGTAGATGATGCCACGTATGCAAGGATATTGGGAAGATGATTAAACACGTGGGAATGAGCTGGACTGTAGCTGCAACAGATTTCCCTTTATTTTAGGAAGTTAGTTATTTGACAGTTATACAAAATTGCTCCTAGTCTCTTAGTCTCTGTGTATAAATATAGAATCAGGGGCTTGTAAATCATTAAGTTGTATTCATTCAATTTTGATCAATAAAGGTTCACTTTCTATTTAGATTGAGAGCACAAAACTTTATAGAACCGAATGGGAGATTTGCCCGACTCTCTCACTTTTATGTCTTTCATATGTTCTTGCCTCCTGCTGTGCCACATCAGACTTCCCTCTTTCTCAAGGGCTTATCGGTTGATTCTGATTCTTAAAGTACCCTGCCGTTACAGCTTGCGGGACACAGATGACAATGAACAGCAACGTTAGTACTCCTCATCAATTAATTGTTTATTCCCACGTTTAATAAAACTAAATGATCTGAATCCATTAACCCGATCATACAATAATCTGAACCATGATTGCATAAAAAAAACAACTATAAACTCAGCCTTATTGACTTTGAAATCTAAATTTTGTCATGCTCTATGTTTTTGACTTGATGCTATGTTATCATGCTTTGTTCAATTTAAATTATTAACAATGCTAAAGTGAACATAGTATGTGTTTGCTTAATGCAAGAAATTTGAGGACTGTGTCACATACCAATTTCTGCTATTTGCATTGTTAGTAGAATCTACACTTATCTGTGCTAGTCTGCTAGACCATTATAGGAGCAGTTGGTGATTGGTTCTTTGGTAGAAGGGTAATGTTAAGTTCTTGGTAGTTCAGAGATTAGAGAAGGAAGGAATGAGGATTAAGGAAGAAAATCACAGTTGCTTCAAGGGTAACCAACCTCCTTAGCAAAAAAAGAAGAAGATAGGCACAAACTTGGGTTAATTCTTTGGATAACCTCTAATTGATCATCTTAGCAGCTTATATACAATGCAATCTCTGCTTAACCAATTCCCACCCAAAAGCTAACTAACTAACTAACTCTATTTCAGCTTAACTAACTAGCTGCATTACTGTAACTAACTAACTATATTACCGTGCTAACAATACTAGCATACAATACAACACATGGTAGCTTCAGTACATACAGGTGATACAGCTAGTATCCTAATAGGTAACCAAGAATTCCAATAGGCTATTCCTGTTACAGACCTAAAGACAGGTTATTTTATATTATTTCACAATATAAACCATTTTATCTAGTTAGTTTCAAAACTAATCTATTAGGCTAGATTTATGATGAAAAAGATTCTCTCCCCATATGATAAAAAATTCATAAAGGTTCCATATTTTCTCTCCCCATTTGTACATATTCTGTTTTGTTAGATTTCTTTCTCAATTCTTCTTTTTTATGTTGCTTTTTAGCTCCAAAAGAATGTACTAACCATGTATTTAGTATGTTATTTGAAGAATTTACATACTATGTTATGCAGAGCTAAATGAGATTTTTACCTTTTCTTTTTATGGGTCTCAATTTTTGAGATGAGAAGAATAGAACTGGGAACTAGAAAAATCTTTATCTTGTATTTGAGAAGAAGATTCATTTGACTTAATTCTCCCCACTCCAATATATGTAGAATTCCTAAATTTAGCTATGTTGACAATGTCCATTATGGTATCATATTGGCTAATATCATATCATTTCTTAAGGGTATGTTTGGTATGTTGTAATAACTCCTGTAATGGAATAATTATTTATGCGTAATAAAAATTCAGTCATTTAGTTGCATCTTTATTACATGAATTATTTATTACATTGGAATAAATATTCTTTAAAATGAAGAATAACTATTCCTCTTTAAAATGAATGTAATAGCTATACCTCAATGCATATAATAAGTTTTAAAATTAATATATTTCCAAAAATATAAAGTTTCTTTATACATCATCTTTTACAAGCTTTCCATATACAAGCTTTTCATATGTAACAACCAAATTTATGAATAGTAATAGTTATTCCATTACAATGTCTTCTATTCCAAGTAATAAAAATTACTATTTCTAATGTAATCTATATTTAATGTACCAAACGTATCCTAAGGGGTTTTTTTTTTTTTTTTTTTTTTAAGTATATCAGTCTCCTAAAAAAAATTTGTTGCTGTTTATTTTTTTGGTCATAGCTTTCCCGATTATAAGGATCCCTCGGATTAGGATTGTGTGCCTCTATCTCAGATTAGGATTGATTTCCTCTAGTTTTTCTTCAATGGTAAAGTGGACTACTCCTTCCATTACAACTACATCTTGCAAGCTTTCCCAAGAACATTTGTTTGCTAAATGAGCTTCAATGTGTTTCAGGGGAAAATTATCCTTGGAAAAAATTTTCAACAAAAACTTATTTTTCTCAGTATGTTAATTAATTTTTCTTTTGAAGGTGTATGTTAATTGCTTATTTTCCTGTGCGCAAATTGGTCTGCTATTATTGCTGCAGTTGGCTGCATATAATTTCATTCATGTGACATGCTTATTTAGTTTAAAATTGTTTTGCCTTTTCTTATATTATTTGGAAATTTTATATTTGGTTTGGTAATGAAAGTGTTTCCTTGGGTGATGATAATACATACTTACCACCATGTTGCTGTGATTGACAAAAGCCCCACAATGACTAACCATTTTTAATCTTGCTGTCTGCAACATCACAGAGTTAATATTTCATAAAGGCCATTATAATGGATGATTAGCAGGTGTCACCTTATTAGCTGCATATAAGAAATGGGAAAAACCTGCAATTTCTGGGATTTGTTTGGTTACAGATGCTGCTGAGCATTTGGAGCAGGGAGCTACAGATAAATAGGTTGAATGCGACCCAGATGCTCCAGGTGGGTACCTAATTGTTCTTTTCATATTCCTGAAAGGATTTAAGCTCTAGACAACTGAAGGTTTTGACAGTATGATTTGTTCCCAATCTAATTTCTAGGCCAAAAGGATTATAATCCTGTTGGAACATTTTGCCTATCTTTTTGCAAATTCTATTTGTTGATAAAAAGATACTCACTTCTATGAACCTCAAGCTCCAGTTTTTTCCAATTGATGATGGCACTTGGAGAGGCTTGGAAATGGTGAGATTAAAAAGGAAAATATATATATATATATATATTCTTATGAGTGTAGTATAATTCTCGCCTATAGCTCACTCTTATTACCTGGAAGAAGATATTATCAGTATTGGAACATCTAAATCGCAAATGAGGAAATTCAATTGTAGCATCTGGAGAGCTAATGTCTTTCCCTTATGGACAAAGACATATGTTGTTATCAAAGCAAGATTCATATTGTTGTTTTAAATTTAAAGGAAACCATGTGCCTTAAGACAAATTTTCTCAAAAATCAGGAAGTGAGCTATTAATTTTTCAGATGGTATCCTTTTTTTCTTTTTTAAACTTTAAGTTGATGCTTAGTTTTTAATCTTTTGAGGGTTTTTTTTTTTGGGGGTGGGGGTGGGGGTGGGTGTTGGGGGGGTTTGTTTCTTAGATTTCAGGTTAGATATTTTTCAACATTGTTCTGTTTTAGTATTAGATTCCTCAATGTAAGCACCTTACAAGTTTTTTTATCAATGGTCCTTTCTCAAACAAAACAGAAATTGCAAAAAGATTAATTAAATGCATAGTGAGGTAAATGATCTGCAACATACATTGGAATGGACAGCGGAGGCTAATTTACAATTTTTGTTATGTGCATAAGTAGTCCTTTTTGGTTCTGTGTGTAGTTTCAAATTTGGAGTTTTTTGTCAATTGATTATTTCTTGATTCGGTTGTTATATAATTCTCTCTCTTGAGAATACCAATTCTTCAATTTCAGATCTATGTTGCGAAGAAGGCGTACTATTCCATCTATATTCCAACATGGCACCCTAAGACTAAGATTAGATGCCCATTTCCCTCTTTGTTCGAGTACTTATTTTTCTTCTCGCATATATGTCAATCATTATCTAATCAGGTAGAAGAGAGCATGATATCAGGCATAACTTGCATGTGCAAGTCCAACTTAAAGCCCAATTCATAAATATTACATAATTTAGCTTTTATTTAGAACTTGGTACGTCTACTTTCATGAGGAATACCATTTTGAATAGTTTATTATTATTATTTTTGGTAAAGTTTGTTATGATAGAAATTGTGTCACTATCTTTTGTGAAACTGTCAAAGCTTAGTTACAAAAATACACTAATTAACATGAATATTTTGAAGCTCATGAAGATGCCTTTCTCGAATTTTTAACAATTTCATGTGTTCGAAATTATTCTATTAGATCTCATAAAGACTTCATTGCTGAACTTTGAAATAATAATAAAATATTTAGGTTAGATTGGCACTTTGAAAAAATAATAAAGAAGAGTAATGTTTTATCAATTGTTGATAAAAATAGTGAGGATCAAAAACCTTTTGAATCAAAGTAGTTTGAGATAAGTATAATTAAGTTATACCTTTATGTAAAGTTATTTTGCCGTGCATCACATGAGTTTGGACTAATTTCATAAATACTTGGGCACTACATACTTTATCACAGGCTTAACCTTATACATATTCAATAATTGGATATATAAGAGGTTTCTTATATGGAAAACAAAAAATGCCTTTTAAGTTTACTAATTTTATTAGAAAATGATAATAAATATCATTTATACCATATCATGGGCGGCTCTAGGCATAGTCTAGGGGGTCCAAATGAACCCCCTGAGCTAAGCCAAAAAATTTTATATATAATTTTTTTTTTATTTCTTTTTGTTTGATCCTCCGAAATTAAAATTTTGAACTTCTGTGCCTAAATTTTTTTTAAACTTAGCCAAAACAAATTTCTTAATTATTTCTTACCACATCAACAATATAATAAATAAATTTCTTAATTAATTTTTTGTTGTTTTTAAAAATTGAACATCCATTTATAAGAATTATATATTAAACTGTATAGTCTGCTTGGCATCATACTTTTTTTTTTTTTTTTTTTTAAAAAGAATGTCACCATACTGCAACACACTCATCTTAGACTCAAAAGAGAACAAACAAAAATTTAGTATATTTAGAAAGAGTTTATTTAGTTAAAACTAAAAAAAAAATTATTAAAAATATTGTAGATAAAATTAAAAATTAACTGAAATAGTATAATAAAATCTATAAATAGTACTAAAAGAACCATAAAACTTATAAAAAATAGCAAAAATAAGCTGAATGGTAGATGTGGGGCCCCAAATATTTAAAACAAACCCTGGCCCACTCCATAGCCGGCCCAAGGCCCGCGCCAAGGAGAATTCAAAGGCCGAGGGTAAAAGGGAAAGGCCTAGGCCCTCTAGGGGCCTCGCCGAAGACGCTCATCTCCTCAGCGAACCGACGTTAATGAAGGAAAAATATCCCTCACCCATTAAAATGTACTCCACCAACATTCTGGCCGCTTTAATGGTGAAGTGACTAGCAAACCCAGATTCCTCGATCACTTCAACTAATAGAGAGTCTGCTAAGGCGGCTGAGAACTAACATAAAACCTGCAAAAATAGATGATGGGACAAACCCTTACGCAGAGAGTTCGGATAACTGACAAGTGGACGGCGAGGATTAGCCAAAATGAGAATATATAACCAAGAGTATTCCCAACAAAAGAGGGGGGGCGGATGTTTGCCAGTTTGGAGGGAAAAAGTCCTCGGACTAAGCCGAGGACGAGAAGATCCTCATAAACTCTTTGCCTTTGTTATTATTTCTAGGAATTTCATATCACCCATTCTTTGCTTTGTTAGTGCCTAGCCTTTCTGCCCACGCTTTACAAATTTTATTGTCTAGAGTCCATTACAAAAGGTGGCCTTACAGTAGAAAAAATAAATTAAATAATAAATAAATAAATAAACTGGCTTTTATGCCATATGCAACCTTCGTATCTTATCACGGGCAATATTTGTCTAATAAAGACTAAAGTCACGTGTCTCTCTTTCTCATCCATTTGGTACAAGGTAAAAGAAAGAGGAAGGAAAGATCTTGGGGCAAAAAAGAATAGAAAGAAGATAGGGAAAGGAAGATAAAACTCTTTATGGTTGATAGAGAAGTGAAAGCCATGTTAATGAGTTGCTGACTTGTCCGCTTTTCCCAGTTGAGAAAGAAGGGAAAGCGCTATCGACAACAAAGTCTAAGACGTAGTTCAGTGGCATAGTAGAATGCTCCACCATTGTTGAAATACTTATCAAAAACAATGTAAGCTGAGGAGTGCGGCAGAAGTAAAAAAGAGCTGGAGAGGTAAGAGAAGGCAAAGTTGGAATTGAATTTTCATGAATTGGAGCGAGATGAGATTGCTTTTATCTAGGCCATCAATATCATTGATACTACTTTTATTCTACATCACTCCTAACAAGTTATGCGTGAAAAATATCTCTCTATACTTATTGATCTTATTGATCAAAGAAAGTGGGTGGAAGTGGATCACTATTTTTTACTTCGATCCACAAACTTTAATTTCTCTCAAATAGAGAAAAGGATGAGAAAAATATGGACGGAAGGCAAATTTATAATTTTGCCCCAAATCTTAACGCATTTTTTTCCCTTTTACATTTCATTTTGTCATCAAATATTAAATGAAAAATAAATTTCCGATCAAAAAAATAAATAAATAAAAATACAAAATTTCAATTTATTTTTATTTATGAATATATTGTTTACGAACAGTTTAATGCCTAGGCCACTTAGGCCTTGGCCTAAGGCCCCCAGTAAAAAAAAATGGCTTATATTTTTATTCCCAGATAAATTTTAATTTTGAATTTGTTCTAAAACATATTAATTTGAATATTAAAAACTTAGAAAATTAATATAAAAATTAATTATGTGTGTTTGGATACTGCTTATTTTGCTTAAACAGAAAATTTATTATTGAAAATAAAAGTTAGTTGAAATAGTACAGTATGACTTATGAATAGTACCAAAAAATGCAGTGAAACCTATGAATAATAGTAAAAATAAGTTGAATAGTAAAATAATTTTAATTTTCCATCCCAATCCAAAAACATACTAAATCTCAAATATCTTGATACATTTGTTATTATTATAAAAAAGTGTCTATGTGTATATATATATATATATATATATAAATTAATAAATTTAGATATAACAAAGTGTATGACTTCAAATATAATAGAACAGAGAAAACAAATACATATGACCAACCTTTGACCCAAAAAATTTGGGACTAAAAGTTGTTGATGTAATAATAGTAAATTTTGGTGAAAAACTCATAAATGAATGGAAAAAATTGTCAAAAAGAATTAGAGGATAATGAAACAATACAAGAGAAAGTTAACAATGAAAATAATTGTAATGATATTCAAATAATAAAGATTCTTAATTATATAAAAATCTGGGGTACAACACTAAAGCATTTTTACAGGCACAGCCTAAAGCATTTTACAGTTTTATGGTGACAGGAAGCCACATAAACTTTATAAAACTAATGTTCCTCAACCAGTGAAGACTATCTGGCACCATCAATCCTTAATTGGGTTTTGACTTTCAGTAGACTTTGTATCAGAATCATCATCCCCTCCAATGGGTGTATGATCATCTTCCTCCATTTGTATTCTGTCAGAAGGCAATTGCCAAGCAAGAGGAAACTGCAACTCCAGTATAGTGTTTGTTGTGCTTTCTTCATGTGGGTCTGGGTGCATTGCAGTTTCTTGAAGCATCAATGCATATTGCAAGTCATATAGCACTTCCTGCGTTTTAGGCCTGTCAGCACTATTTGTCTTCAAACACTTCTCAGCTGTTTCACCAAACTTTCGCAATGAACTAGGCTTAATTTTACCAACTAGTACCGGATCAATAATTTTCTCAAGTTGACCTTTCCTTTGCCACAGCATCCCCCATTCAGCTAGGCACATCTCCTCCATTGGAAGCAACTTGTTAATAGCCGGTCTAGCACAAAGAATTTCAAGAAGTACAACTCCAAAAGAGTACACATCAGATTTTTCTGTCAATTGTAGGGTGGTGAGGTATTCTGGATCAAGATAACCAAAGCTACCCTTTACGCCCATGGTGAAATGTTCTGGATCAGGAAGCCCTGACTTTGAAAGGCCGAAGTCAGAAACTTTAGCCACATAATTTTCATCAAGCAAAATGTTTGTGGTCTTCACATCACGGTGAATGATTCCTCCAGCTGGACCAGTGTGTAGGTAACGTAGGCCTTTGGCAGCACCAATACAAATTTCAAGTCTTTGCTTCCAAGATAATTCAGATCTTGAAGATGAACTCTCAGAATTGTCATTTGAATCATAGAGATGATCTCTTAGAGTCCCCTTTTCCATATATTCATAAACCAGTATCATCTCAGACCTTTCATCGCAGTACCCAATCAAAGAAACAAGATGGTGATGCCTGATTTGAGATAACACTATGATCTCCGTTCGGAATTCCTCAATACCCTGCCCATGTCCTGCTTCACTTCGCTTCACAGCCACTTTCATACCATTCCTAAGAGTTCCTTTATACACTTTTCCAAATCCACCCTCACCAATCAAAAATTTTGCACTGAAGTTCTTAGTTGCATACTGTAATTCAGCTAAAGATATCCTCCAACTAAGGTTCAGATTCGAAGGTTGGAATAAATTAGCACTTCCTTCAGTCAACCTGATAAAAGCTATTCCTCCATAAAGAAGCACTCCCAAACTTGGATCAGGCACTGTCTTCTTGCATTTCAAACGCAACACCACCACTATTATCAAAATGACAAATGCCGCACTACTTATAGAACCAATAATCTTTATAACAGGGGAGTGTTTCTTGATTTTGACTGGTTCACATTCCACCGGTATGGGACCTGATTTGTTCACGAACTCCATAATCTCCAGCCCATTCAAAAACGCATTAAGCATATCAGGGTCATTCTTTGAAGGGCTTATACTAAAATTGGTAAATCCTGAATCATCTGAATCAACCACATAATCGATGAAAAAGGGTACAGCTAAGCCTCCAGTTATATTATACGGATCAATCAACTGATCAGAGTTGCTATAGATATAGAGATTGAATATCAGCAAGTTAATAGCCTTTGATACTATGTCACACAAATGGACCCGAACAAAGTGTCTAGTATTCTTACTGACGGGAAAACGCCAAGTTAAATTTAAGAGCCCGGCGTTGACACCACTGACTTCCTTCAACTGTTTGGCTGTCTGGTAAACACCATCTGGGGCAGTATACCTTGTGGCCAGTGTAGAGTTGTAATTAAGCTGGCTATAAGGCGAGCTGTTCTTTGCAGAATCGCGGTTGAGTATTAAGTAACTATCATCTAGTACCCAATTCCTCCCCAAGTCATCGGATTCATTTTGGGAACCTCCAAAGTTGATCCTATGGATTGTATGCAGAACCTGAGACTGAGAGAGCAAACCTTTGTAGTTACCAACATTTCCAGCAGAAGTAACGCGAGTAACATTATCAGTGATGCTGGTCTCGTTGGCAAGAAAGACTTCTATGGCGTTTACGAAAGCCAAAGATGAGTCTTGAGAAGGTATGAAATGGATTTTAAACTCTCCTTGTGGGATGGTGAGGAAGAATTCCTTGATCACCGGAGAACGACTGCTGTTTCGGATGCTGAAATCGGTTAAAAGTGAAAACCCAGAAGCCGAAACATTGAACAGTGCATCATATAGATTAGCAACATGTGACAAGTAAGCAAAGAAATGGAGGCGCACTATGTAAGTACCATTCTGCTCGATTTCAAAGCTATAAGAACATGGCTGTCTGTAAACTCTTGCTGTTCGATAGAGTTCTGGAATCCATGTTGATTTGTTGCTGACTTCTTCGCTTTTCCCAGTTGAGAAAGAAGGGGAATTGCTGTCGGCAACAAAGACCCGGCCGTGGTCGTCGCTGGCATTGGAGCTTGCTCCACAGTTGATGAAGTACTTGTCAGGAACAGTGTAAGCTAGTGAAAGAAGCAGCAGTGAAGAGAAGTGGAGAGGTAAGAGAAGGCAGAGTTGGAAAAGTATCTTATGGGAGTGAACCATCTCCATGGATTTTTTGTGAGAGCAGCTACTTCTTCAGTGATTATGGTAGCTTGAGGATGGGAAGAGCTCGTGAAAATAATCAATAGCATCTAATTATCTATATCAAATTTTTAAAAATCATACAATCACCTTGACTTTGACTCTAAAGTATAAGCTTTCTAGGGTGTGACTTGATGGTAAGAGTTTTGATCTTATACTTAGAAATGAGCGATTCAAGTGATAGTCCTAGTAAAACTTGTATAGTACACGTAATATTACTCATTACTATCACATGACGTGGGGCCGATGAGCCCACACCGAAGACCCCCTTTTTTATTCAACAAAAGAAAAAAAAAAAAAAAAAAAAAAAAAAAAAAAAAAAAGAATAAGCTTTCTAACCTTTTTTTTTTTTTTTTTTTTTTTCCTTTTCGGGGTAAAATGACATTGCTTTTTACCTATTTGAAGTAGTTAAATTTGTTGCAAAGTTATAAAAAGAGTGCCTCACTAAAATGGTATACAAAGTGTGTAACATTTGTTATAAATAATTTACAAATTAATATGACAATAAATATGATTAGTAAATTTTAATAACATATTAAATGAATGTCATAATAATTTATTGCAATGAATATACTTCTATTTGTTAGACGTCTGTAGTAATTAGTAAAGTTCATTACTAATATTAATTTTATTTATTTGAATCCACAAATTTTTATCTCTGAAATGGAGAAAAAAATGGAGAGAAGAAAATTTTATTATTTTACCCACATATTATTTTTATTTTTATTTTTTACAATTCATCTGGTAAACAAATATGAAATAATATATATATATATATATACACACACATTCAAGTTATTATTTATGAATTTACTATTGTTTAAAAAAAATGTTAATTGCACTTTCTTCCTTAATTATTGGGTTCACTTCAATCCTTTCCCCAAATTTTAAAATCAAGCTATGTCTTCTCTTAAGTATTGAAAATTAGCAAATTGCCTTCTGTGGTAGCTAGCATATATAATAAAAACCAATGAGAGAAGTTGTAAAAAGGATTAAACATGATTAAATTAGAAAGAAGATCAAAAGTAATTATTATAGCAAATTTTGATAACAGATCAGCATCCAACACTTCTCAGCCTCTGGTCAGATCTTAGCTCAAGGCCACTTCGGCTTATGTCAAGTCCTCAGTCCATAGGGCATGAGCAATAAATATTGTACTAGCTGTTTAGTTAATAAGAGAGTTGGTGAAGCTGTTAAGTTTGATAATACTATTCAGTTAACAAGATTTGTAACATAAGAACTTGAATGAGAAGAACTCATCTTTCCTCATCAGAAATCTTAACAGAACAAGGCTCTCTCCTCTTACTTTCCAATAAACTAGATGACACAAACTACATTCTCTAGAAAAAACCAGATCTCAACAATTCTGCATACCTATTCATTACTTGGCTTTTTAGATAGGACACTCCAGTTTCCTGAACAAAATGATTAGAGATAGTGGAGGGATGGTAATATATGATGAGAATCCTCTATATCATTACTGGATCTCGAAGGACCAAGCTCTACTCACTTCGATTAACTCCTCTGTCTCCATATGCTCTCTCATTGGTTGTTTGGACAGAATTCAGCAAAAGGACTGACAAACTATTGAAAGAAGGTTGACAAATTAGCACCCTCAATTCATTCCTCACCTCCTATATCGTCTCCTATGCAACACTCTGAACTTCTCTTCCTGAAGTTTCACAAATGTATACAATAGACAAATGATCAATTCCTTATTCACCCAATCATAACATAGTTAGTGGCCACCCTCTTCATATACACGTCTTTCATCTCTTCATAACTCAATTCATCCTATCAATCATCTAGTATTTCATGCAAAAACAAAACACATTGAAGTAGATTATCATTTTTTTTTCGCAAGAGAGTAGTTCATAAGGGTCTTGAAATCAAATTTATACATAACAAGGATCTAGCTAATGTCTCTGTAAAAGTTCTTCCCACGGCTCAATTCTTGGTTTTACATTCCAAACTCATGTCCGTCACTACCACCCACAACTACACCCATTTGTTTGGGGGAAGGGAGGGTGATAACAGATCAGCATCCAATGCAATCTTAGACTCCAGGTCCGACCTCAGCTCGTGCCAACTCATGTCAAGTCCTCAGTCCATGAGCAACAAGACTGTACTAGCTATTAAGTTGTTAAGAGATGATTATGCCATTAAGTTTGCATTCAATTAACAAGATTCATAACATGAGCTGATTAAGCTAGTTGGCTTTTAGTTAATACGATTTGTAACATGTGCTGATTAGGTTGAGAGTGTAGGATGTGTATTTAACTATCTATATAAGACACAACTTGAATGAGAAGAATTCATCTTTCCTTGTTACTGTTTCCTTCCCTCCATAACTTTTGTAATTCTTACTAAAAATTTTATTTAATCACAACTTGTCTAGCATTTGGTTTTCCAATAAAACAGTGAGTTTTAATTGGTTTCAATTGGCATATGAAATCTAGCATTTCTTATAGCTCTGAAAGTTTTTTTTTTTTTTTTTTTTTTTTTTGAATCTTATAGCTCTAAAGAGAATGTCCTAAGAAAAAATATAATGCTTTTCAGACACCCACAGAATCAAGTTTAAGTTACCCCTAATATAATTCCTTGTTAATTTTACATAGCTTAGTAACTTTTATTTATTATCCAATTCAAAATTCATGTTTTATATATAATATGGGTGATGGTGGAGTTAACAAAGAGAGGAATGAACTCTTGTATTAGATCACATGGTATAAATTGATCACAAATTGACAGATTCAAAATAATTATTACAACTAGACTGAGGTATCACTAAGCATGACATTTGGTAGATAATTTTTACTGATGTGTTGAATTTCAACAAGGCCAATTATATCACATAGTATAAATTGCGAGTTGAGAGAGTGTGTTAATAAATTGCAAGTTGTAACAAAACAGAGATGAAAAGAAAGAATCTATGAACACACAGAGAGAGAATATTTGAGAGAGAAGATGAAAACTTTCTCTTAATCTTGTTATTGAATGAACCTGTACACAATCTAAGTATATATATATCTCTGAACCTAAACCCCAAAAACAAAGCGTAACAAACTAACTGAATCATAACGAAATTAGTTACAACACGTGTGGAAGTTAGTTACAACACGTGTAATACAATCTGAATAAAATTAACAACTAAAACTACATGCCGTTTAGCTACTGATCTAAATAACCTTGCAGATGTTGTGTCGTTTAGTTCTTCTTTGCTTCCTTCTTATTTGCTTCCTTCTTCTTAACTGCCTGATACTCCCCCTCAAGATGAGACTCAGAACTATGTATGTTTAATACATTCATCTTGGAAATTAAAAACTTCAATTGTTGGCTGCATAATGCTTTGGTAAACAGGTCTGCTACCTGTGTATGTGTGGGAGTAAAGAACAAACGAATCACCTTCTCTTGCACCTTGTCTCTAACCAAATGACAGTCTACTTCTATGTGTTTCGTACACTCGTGGAAGACTGGATTCTCACCAATGTGAATTGCTGCCTGATTATCACAGAAGAGCATACCAGGTTGTGGATGATCAACTTCCAAATCCTTTAACAGAGCTAGCAACCAAGTCATTTCACAAACTGTCAAGGCCATTGCCCTATACTCAGCTTCAACTGATGATCTAGAAACTATGGATTGTTTCTTAGATTTCCATTAAACCAATGAGTCTCCCAAGAATACACAAAAACCAGTAGTAGATCTTCTGGTATCTACACAGGAAGCCCAATCTGCATCCGTGTAGGCCTTCAAATGTAAATCAGACTTTGATGACAGAAGAATGCCTTGACCAGGAGATCCTTTGATGTACTGTAATATCTTGTAGGCTGCATCAAGATGTGGTTTTCTAGGCTTAGCCATGAATTGGCTTAGTTTATGGACTGAATATGTGATATCTGGTCTTGTTATTGTCAGATACAGTAACCTTCCAACTAATCTTCTATAAACTCCAGGATCATCCAATAAATCACCTTGATGCTTACTTAATTTCAAGTTCTGCTCCATTGGTACTTTGCTGGGTTTACAACCTTCCATACCAGCATCCTTAAGAACCCCTAATGCATACTTCCTTTGGCATAATGAAATTCCCTTTTCTGATCTAGCAACTTCAAGACCTAGAAAGTATTTCAAATTACCAAGGTCTTTCAACTTGAACTCAGAATTCAAAGAAGTCTTGAGGTCTTCTACTGCTTGAACATTATTGCTTGCAATGAGAATGTCAACATAAACAAGCAATGCTATGAAAGTCTGATTATCCTTCTTGGTGAATAAAGAATAATCAGATCTTGATTGCTTGAAACCATATTTTAAAATGGTTGTAGAGAACTTGGAATACCACTGCCTTGATGCTTGCTTGAGACCATATAAAGACTTGTGAAGCTTGCAAATTAGGTTCTCCCCCTTGCTGTGAAAACCTTGAGGCAATTGCATATAGACCTCTTCATGGAGAGTACCATTAAGGAAAGCATTGTTCACATCAAGTTGAACCAAATGCCAGCCTCTCACAGCAAAAATAGCAAGCAAAGTCTTGACAGTGGTGAGCTTAGCAACTGGAGAAAAAGTATCAGTGAAGTCCAAACCAGCTTGCTGAGTGAAACCCTTGGCTACAAGCTTAGCTTTGTATCTGTCCAAAGAGCCATCAGCATTATACTTCACCCTATAAACCCATTTACACCCAATAGCCCTTTTGTGAGGAGGTAAAGGTGTAATAGTCCAGGTCTTATTTGCTTCCAAAGCAGCAATTTCAGATGCCATAGCAGCCTACTAGTTAGAATCCTTGACTGCCTCATGGTAATATGTAGGCTCAGGTATGGTAGAGATTAGAGAACAAAAATGTGCATAAGAGGTGGATAGTTTGGAGGAGTTAAGATAAGTGGACAAAGGGTATTGAGTACCTGACTTGATGGCAGAAAGAGTAGGAGCAGGTGCATTACTGACAACTGTGCTGCACTGAAAATCAATCAGATATGTAGGTGGTTTAGATACTCTGGAAGACTTCCTCAGAGGAATAGATGATGCATTGATGGGAGGAAGAACAGATGGAGATGAAATAGGGTTGGAAAATGGGACAGTGATAGAAGGAAGGATAGGTAATTCTGCAGAAATGTTATCTGCAGAAGTGGTAAGTGGTAAATCTGCAGAAGTGGGAATAGGTAAATCTGCAGAAGATGGGAAAGAAATATTTGAATCAAAAGGAATAGCATCACGGCTAGGAAAATCAAACACAGAAGTAGTAGGGTTAGACATTGAAGGGAAGAGATGAGGTAAAGGAATGCTGGTGTGAGGAGAGGAGGAATGTGAAGAGGAAACAAAAGAAAAAACAGTTTCAAGAAAATGAACATCTCTGGAAACAAAAATCAGTTTGGTAGTTAAATCAAGTAACTTGTAACCCTTGACACCAAATGGGTAACCAAGAAAAACACAAGATGAAGATCTAGGATCAAATTTTAGTCTGTTATGAGTAAGGGTTGAGGCAAAACAAAGGCAACCAAAAACTTTTAAATGAGCAAAGGAAGGAGGTTTGCCATAGAGTTTTTCAAAGGGAGTTTTCTGGTTCAGTATTTTAAAAGGTAACCTGTTGATGATATGGACAGCAGTCAATACACATTCACCCCAATAGGAGATAGGAACATTAGATTGAAACTTCAATGCCCTTGCAATGCTCAAAATGTGCTGGTGTTTCCTCTCCACAACTAAGTTTTGTTGTGGAGTGGCAACACATGTGTGTTGATGAATGATGCCTTTGCTGGCATAAAATTCTTTTAAGAAAAATTCAGGGCCATTGTCAGTTCTAATGATCTTAATATTGGCATGAAATTGTGTATGTATCATATTATAAAAGGAGATCAACAAAGGTCTAGTTTCAACCTTGGATTTCATAAGGTAAATCCAAGTGGATCTTGTGGCATCATCCACAATGGTAAGGAAGTACTTGAAGCCATCATGAGTGAATTTGGCAAATGGTCCCCAAATATCACAATGAATCAAATCAAAAGCATTATCTGAAATGTGATTAAAAGATGGGAAAGGAAGTCTTTTCTGTTTGGCAATTGGACAAAGAATACAATTCTTATTGCTGTGAAAAGTTTGTACATCAAAAATGAGATTATGCAAAGCATGAAATTTATTATCCGAGGTATGTCCTAACCTCATATGCCAAAGATAAGACTTGGTAACAGTAGGAATGGACATAGATTCAGAAACAAAATTGACAAAAGACTTAAAAACAGACTCAAGAGCTGAAGAAGCTGTTGAAACAGATTTGCTAGTTGGAGCAGTATGCAGTAGATACAAATTGTCATGTAATTCACCCATTCCAATCGTCTTCCAACAAGTAAGGTCCTGGATAAAGCATAAATTGGATAGAAAAACCAGGCAACATGAAAGAGTTTTGGTTAATTTGCTAATAGAAATTAGATTGAAATTGAAAGAGGGAACACATAGCACATTTTCAAGTTTCAAAGTTGCAGTGACTTGAATTGTACCAATGTGTGTAACAGTGACTCTTTCACCATTTGGCAATTGAACAAAGGTTGATATAGAACTAGTGATGTGTGTAAACAAAGATAAGGAATGAACTATGTGGTCTGTGGCTCCAGTATCAAGAATCCATACATCATTACCATAAGCAGCCTTATTGACAGGATTAATAGCAAAAACTGAATAATGCAAATCTAAGGAAACAAAATCAGACCAAGTACTACACACATTACCTGAAAAAGCAGAATTAGCTGAGTGTAAGGCATCATTGGTACCACCAGATGTAGATGCATGGGAACTGAGCATTGAGATCAGTTGTTGATACTGCTCTGAAGTGAAAGGGAATGAATTGACCTGTGGAGTATCAGGACTGCCTTGATCACCTTCAACCAAGACTTGATTTGCCATGGCCACTTTGCCTCTCTGCTTGTAACCAGGAGGAAATCCCACTAGCTTGTAGCATTTCTCCATAACATGGTCAAGCTTCCTACAGTGACTACACACAAGCCTCCCTTTTGTATTGTTTCCTCTGATGTACCTGTTGTTCCCTGGAAATGAATTTCCCTGATTGAATCCTTGATTTTTGACTGCAAGAGCAGTTGATTCAACTGAGGGAGCAACATTGAAACCCAAACATCTTTTCCTTTCCTCTTGAATCACTAAAGAAAATGCTTTATCAATGGAAGGACTAGGCTCCATCATGAGAATTTGTGTTCACTTGAGAATAAGAATCATTCAAGCCGTTTAGGAACTGCATAAGAGAATCTTGATGCTGGAGTGCTGTGATTTTGTCATTCACACCACAGATGCACTTACCACATGAGCAACATGGTAAAGGCCTGAAATTCAATAATTGATCCCAAGCAGCTTGAAGATCAGTGAAGAATCCTGTAATCGTAGCAGCACCTTGCATCATGGTTGAAATTTGCTTCTGAAGTTGAGAGATTCTTGGTCCATTGGCTTGAGAGAATCGTTTCTTGAGAGTATTCCATACTTCAAATGCAGTGTCTCTGTAAATTACACTAGCAGTAAGATGAGGGGAAACTGAATTCAAGATCCATGAGGAGATCATTGAATTACATTTGGACCAAGCTTTCTTCTCTAATGGTGTAACTGCCATCGAAGCGTTGATAGAACCATCAACAAATCCGAGCTTGCTTTTGGCATCCAAAGCCATTATCATTGCTCTGGACCACATAGGATAGTTGTCCTCAGTTAACGGTTGAGTAACCAAAATCGCACCTGGTGTTTCACTGTGATGCAAGAAGAATGGACTTCGTGGATCTTCCATTGGAGTCAGTTCTCGCTGGGAAGAGGAATGCGAAGCAATTTGAGTATCCTGAGTATTCGACGCCATTGAAGAAGGCTCGTGCTCTGATACCATGTAACAAAATAGAGATGAAAAGAAGGAATCTATGAACACACAGAGAGAGAATATTTGAGAGAGAAGATGAAAACTTTCTCTTAATCTTGTTATTGAATGACCCTGTACACAATCTAAGTATATATACATCTCTAAACCTAAACCCCAAATACAGAGCGTAACAAACTAACTGAATCATAAGGAAATTAGTTACAACACGTGTGGAAGTTAGTTACAACACGTGTGGAAGTTAGTTACAACACGTGTAATACAATCTGAATAAAATCAACAACTAAAACTACATGCCGTTTAGCTACTGATCTAAATAACCTTGCAGATGTTGTGTCGTTTAGTTCTTCTTTGCTTCCTTCTTATTTGCTTCCTTCTTCTTAACTGCCTGATACAAGTGATATGTTACGCATCTGCACAAGGAGTTGATCATGCAGAATTTACACCTAATAATTTTCCATGGAAGAGTGACTTAAAGACAGGTAGATGGTAAGGGAAAGTGAGATGGAGTAGGGTTTAAACTACAGACATGGAACATTACAAAAATTCTATTACCATTGGGTTATCACTTGAAACCCTATTTTAGTCAAAAATTGAAAAAACAAAATCAAATTTTGGTTTGCCTAGAATCTTGTAACTCTACTTATATCTCTTGATATTTTCAACAGAAATGTACAGGTTGAAATCCACCACTCTCCCATTGTATCTATCAAATTTATTAAAAATCAAATTTTGGTTTAAAATAGTTACAATTCCATTATTTATTTATTTTTGTGGTCGGATGCAATCATAATAATTGGCCTCCTAAAATTGTGCTATGGTTATAAGCCACCAGCCCTAGAAGAGCCCATATTGAGCCCACTTCAGATGGACCGGATAAAATTAGAAACTTGAATCTAAGATTGCAATTCTAGCCTAAGAACAGCATGATACTGCCCCCTTTTTTTTTTTTTTTTTTTTATGAACAAAAAGAGTAGGAGGGGTTGATTAGAATAGCTTCCTTACCTGGATGTTACTATAGTAACATCATACCCACTAGATCCAAGCTTGCAAGCAAGGAAACCAATGAGCTATTATTGTTATTCTAGCCCTATTAGAGTACTAGTGGGTATTAAAAGGGCATAGAGTTTTTTCCAAGTACCTCCTTTGCGAGATTTGAACTTGGACACAACATAATACCGCCTTATTCTAACATATGTCATGAAAATTCATGAAGTTGACAAGTGACGGGACTGACTAGCCTGTCTCATATGAACGATTCCATCAATATGGACGAATTCAACCTCTGGCTAGGTGAAGCAATGCTCAGTATTACTGACGAAGATATCCAGGCCATTCAATGCAGGCAATCAAACCCAGAGCGGTTACAGAGACAACTGTATGATCCATTGGAGGACATTGGTGACACACTACACAGCCCCAGACGTTACCAAAAGGAGCATTAAGATCTCCATAACTACTCCAACGACTAAAGACCATGAAGACATATATAAAGCCCACATATTGCAAAGAATGAGGTACATACACACTCACATACAGAAATTTCTTTCATTCTGAAAATAGATTTTGCTCTCAAAAGATCTTCTTATACTGACTTTGGCATCGGATGCGTTGTAGCAAGCACCACACCGGTGACCACCCTTGAGGGCTGAGGATTGCCTCCATCTAATGAACTTCACTGACGAACCTAGGCTTCATCAACAAGTATTTGACCAGGAATTAACGAATGTACCTTGATTGATTTCCCTGCCAAAAAAAAATGGAGCAGCTGATGAGTGATAACCTGATGATTTTTTTTTTTTTTAATTTAATTTGCCATTCTATGAGCTTTTCGGCCCAATATAGTCAATCACACAATGTGATAGAGCTAGCCAAGTGAGCACTAGCTCTAAGCCCAAACTCACATCCTAAAGGCATCGGTTGGTTACCCATTTCAAGCCCACAACACATCGTGCGTTTCAATTTTGAATCCACTTCTAGAGAGCACAACTCCTGTACAACTCCAGGCACACGGTTTTCGTGGCCCCTAGTTTTCAATTTCCTTCCACTTTATATAGTTGCCAACAGACTTTCTCCATCAAAAGAGTGTGAGAGGAGTACCATCATAGAATAGAATAAGACCAGACAAAAGTAAAACTCACAATGGTGGGGCAGTATACGGTGACTAAACCAAGCCGCAGCGACGAGGTTTTGGATGTAGATCAACAATTGAGAATTGCCAATGAGATCAAAGCTCAGTTCGAGTCCATCGCCCCCAAGCGTCCTGTCAAGCCCAACAGAAGTGAACCTGACTCGTCAACACCAACCCCAGAGGAGTCCACAGCCGTAGACCAAAACATTCCTGAGCTTAACAAGTTCCAGGCCCTTCAATCGCAATCTCATGTCTGTCACATGCTCCACTTAGATTTAACTCTTTTTTTGTTGTGTTTTTTGGTTGTTTCTTGGATTTGTGGTTCTTGAAATTGCTCTCTCTGACTGTTGTAAGAATGGCAGGTTATGCTTTCGGCAGAGGGAGTTACCGAGGTACAAGAAGAGTACGTGGAGACCCAGTACTACAACGAGTTGCACTCCATCGACAAACAGCATCACACGGTTAAACATCGATCTATTTAATCATATAGATATATGTTTCGGTTTTGAGAGTTTGAATTTTTGTTTTAAATTTGGCTTTTTTTTATTCTTTTTTTGAACAGACTGGGAATGGGTTTATAAGGGTTGCGGGAGAAGAAGGTGAAGGTGGATATGATATTCAGTTGCAAGAAGGAACAGGTGGGATGGCGTACACAGGCTTTAGAAGCAATCCTGCGACGAACGATTGGGTACCAAACATTGATGAAGATCAGGTACTTGGTGTTCCATAATTAGAATTTGGGTTTAGCTTTTGATGGTTGTTAGTATGGATTTATAACATAATTAGAATCTCATGGAGAAAGAGAAAGGATTTATAACATAATAATCAAGAATTAACTGGTACATTCTTCTGGTCTTGAGTTTTCCATCTTCGTATCTTCTTTCATTAAGTAACTATTTTGTTTTGTTCGTTTGATGATCACAGGGCTTTGTCTCCTCAAAGCCAAATCGGAGCGAGAGTTCTTAGATCTGCTGGGGAAAAGGCTTTGAGAAAGCGACTTATACCTAATTTCCATGGACGGTGATCTGTAAAATTGGATAAAGATCGGATAAGGATATGTTAGGTGGAAGATTAAAAATTTCCATTAATGGCTTTTGAGTCATTGCAAGCACTTCTACATTGTTCTTTTCCTTCCCTCAAAAAAAAAAAAAAAAATCGCTGTTCTTATCCAACTGCACTGTACCAATGTGAAATTTAATAGTAATTAATTCAATGATTCAAGGCTTTCGTCATTGTTAAAGACCAATAGCTGTTTGCTAAATATTCAGCAAATTTTTTTTATTTTGTTAATGTGGTTGTCAAAGAATAAACAACAATAAATATATATATATATATATATAGAGAGAGAGAGAGAGAGAGAGAGAGAGAGAGACATTTCTCAAATCAGGTTGATTGTATGGTGCAGCAGCTATAGAAATTTTATGATTAGACAACCTATTTAAAGTCCCAGTGATCCCAGCTGGGATGGTCCTTAGACTCACTACTTATTGTGGGCGAGAATTGTCAATACTAGCAAAGAAGCAAACATCATGCCTGCAATCCCATTGCTAATCAGACTCTTTATTCGTTTTTACGATAGTGGCGAAAATCAAGAACCACTGACAAAGGTGTTAATCTCTAAATTTGCAAGACATGAGAGGAATTGAGAGAGGTCGAGCTGTGCAGACAGCCAACCTTATTTGGAGATTGTAGAAATTCCGATCTTCCGATGATATATTCAATTGTACTGAGTTGTACAACAGTACAAGTTCAATCTGTCAAGCTTTAAGGCGTTCATTTTCACAAGGGAAAAAAACACACCATTCCTAACAAAACTAGAGGTTCTTCAGGGACCACCCTTATGTACGTATTAGGTAAAGGTGGTTAGGATCCTTTTTACTTATTTTCTTAGAAGAAGTAAAGGAGGGATTGTTTTCCTTGTAGAAGAGAGGACAATACTACATAACTTTGAGTTCCTCAAGGTTCAAAGGTTGAACTAATACTAAACAGCTGGGATAAGACCATATTGCTTGATCAAATATGTATTCCAAATTGACAATTTTTGTTGTGCGACTCCAGCCACATATGGGTTAGCATAATGATCCATTTTCGTTACTCTAAAAGATGGTTTTGCTTCACCAAAAGTCTTATAACTCAACTAACATTTTCTAGTGTTTTTAAAGAATACATCTCGGATTTAAATATACCACCAAGAATTATCAAAAAATGAAAAAGGTAGCTTTGCTTATGTACCATAGTAACTGCTACCCTTTAGCACAAATTTATATGTTTGGCTCCAACAACCTTCATTACAAGTTCGGTTTATCACTCTACCCACAAGAAATAAAGCACTCTACCTACATGAAATAAAAACCCAAGTGTATCCAAGAGTATCCAAAAATGCTTCAGTATGCTCTTATTTTTAATTATTATTAATATATATATATATATATTAAAAAAAAAAACTTTCTTTTTTGGTAATTAAAAAAAAAAAAAAAAAGGAATTCTTTAACAGTAATAAATTAGGAAACCGATTGAATAATGAATAACCTGATGTATTCTAGTTATTATAGCTAAACGACAACTTCTCTATTTTTCTGATATGTTCTCCATTCATCAATGCATTCAATTTGTTTAGGCTTTTTTTTTCATGTCTTGTTGTTGTTGTGTATAGGCCAAGTGCTTCTATCTTGATTCCGATTGCTCCTCTTGCTCTCATTTGGAAATACAAGCATTTAAGAATGAATTTATCTTCTGTCTCACTTTTTTTGCTCTACTATATATTTTACAAATAAAAACTTGCCACATGTTCACCTAATTAATTAAATACTACCATTATTACCTTATTAATACTACCATTATTAATTAGTGGTAGTATTTAATTAATTGGGTGAACATGTAACAAATTTTTATTGATGGAATATAGAATAGAGCAGGAAAAGTGAGACAGAAAATTTGGACTCCTCCTCGAGAATCTGAAAACCTAAATTAAAACGCACCGTTTTGCATTTTTTTTTTTTTTTTAATAACACTCATGCGACGTCGTTTCATTAAAAAAAATTAAAATCAAAACCTGTGAAACGACGCCGTATCGAAACTGGGGGAGAACTAGGAAACTGGGATCGGTTTGGTTCGGTGTAGATCGCTGAAGGATTCTTTGATCCGGTGACCGCACCGCACCGGCATCGGAACGGGCTTCGTCCTCCGAACGCCGGCCTCGGCTCAATCGGTCGGCGCTGGTGTCCGGATGGTGTCGTCGGCGCCGGTAGGTTTGGTCGGCGCCGGCAACGTTTTGCTCACCCCTTCACACTACATCTATGTTTGTTCCAGAACACAATAGTTCATTGATCTTCCAGATATATTTAAAAGGTTAAAAAAAATTGTACAGATACTAAATGCTTGCTATCCCTTCATTTTCAAACACAAAACTTCAAATTACAATAAAAATAACCATACAATACAAATCGATAGTTAAACAACCGGTATAGCATTCTCCTATACAAGGCCGATCATCAATTCCGCAAACACATAGCATACAAGCATTGCAATCAAAAACCAAGAAGAAATTCAAATCAGATTAAGAAGATTCGGGTTTAATTAACAGAAGGGAGTTCCTCAGTAGTGACCTGAGCAGCCCTAGCTTTGAGCATTTCCAAAGCTCGCTTGCTGATCTCCTTCGCGTACACACTAAGGGTCTCGATTTTTCCGTCCACGTCACCATCGGCGAGAGAGGAAACGTCGGCAGAGGAGAATGCCTGGTCTTCGATGACGCGGGCGGCGGAGGAGGCCTCGTCGGCGGGGACGGGTTGGTAGAGGTTGGAGTTGGAGAGGATGGAGTCGGAGGATGATAGGGTTTCGGAGAGACGGACGATCACGGCGTCGCGGATCCGCTGTGAGGGGGGCCAAATGCTGAAGGAGAATTTTGAGTTATCAGGTTTGGGGGCTGCAGCGTCTGCCATTTCCTTGGTAGTCAAGCATGTTTGATTTTAGGAAGTATTTTAAAATGTTTATTATCATTATTTTTTTTAATAAAATCAAAATATAATTCATTCAAATTCAAATTATACCTTGTTTGGTAACTTTGGTTAATGCATGCATTTATTAAATATTCATTTTTTTAAAAAAATTATAAATAAATTGCTTAAAAAATTAGTTACTTTTTTTTTTTTTTTTTTCATAACAAAATTTTCAAAATAGTTTGTTAACATATGCACATAGATAACAGCATATCTTAGTAAAACCCTTTCTAAATTTAGTAATTGTCTATTACGTTTTTTTATCATTTATTCCTTAAACTTAATATTTGTATCAAATTAGTGTTTTTGTCCATTTATGTTTATACAGTGATACCTCTTTGGTCTTTGCTAGAGTGAACTTCTAGAATTTAGAAAGAAAATTTTCCTTCAATTCAATTGTAAAACCCACTTGCGTGATCATTTCACAGGCAATTGAAATTCGCTTAAGCGAAAATTTACAAAATAGGTATTTTTCAACTTATATTATCTTTCATTCTTCCACTTACTTTAAGGAGGCTCCTTGAATTGCAATGCTTTCATGCGAAAGAGGAGTTAGTGGAAAAAGTTCACTAAAAAGAATTCCAAAAGTTATGGGGTTGGAACTTGGAAGGTAAGTGGGTCATTTGCAACGATTATAATAGAGAGTTTAATTGTACAAGAGTCTTGTAAGTAGATCGATATAATTGTTTTTCCTAAAATGAATTTTTTATGACACTAGTTCTCCCAAGTGATTTTTCTATTGAAGATAATTTATTTTATTGATTTTCCCTTTTGATGACAATTTTTTGTGGGTGCCTCTATTTATTATTATTGCTTTAAATTTGATATTTGATGTATATGGCCCAAGTGTAGAATTCAAAATGACCTTGTTGAATTGAATTCTTTATATTGTTGCATAATTTTCTTGAGCTCTAAATAAGACTTTCAACTAGTATAAGAGCACTGTGGGGCCCAAAGATTTGGCAACCCCTGCCCACTCCATATCAGGCTCAAGGCTCATGCAAAGGACAATGCAGTATCCGAGGATGAGCGGAGAAGACCCAAATTGTTAAGGAGCATCGCCGAGGACGACCATGTCCTTAGCCGGCCGATATTGAAGAGGGGAAGGTCGGCGCCCCACCAAAAGCACCCTCCCAGAGCATACCAAAGAAAAAGACAAGTACCTAGGGTCAGATGGGGAAATATGGCGAAGGAGTAATCCGTAGGGGAACTGTCATCCCTACATTTAAAGCACGCAACTGACACTCTGGCCGCATTAATGAAGAATTGACCGTTGAACAATGATGTCTTGGTTACTTCAACTAATAGGAGGTCTGGAAAAGCAGCTGATGAGACAAGTCCTCAGACACAGGCTTAGATGATCAACAAGTGGAGAGCAGAGATCAGCTGAATAGGACTATATAATGAAATGAACCCCCAGAGAAGAAAGAGTTCGGGGTTCGACGAATTAGAGGGGACAACCCCTATTTTCATTAGTAATCAGGGAAGAGCTCCTCGGACTGGGCTGAGGACGAACTTCCCCTTAGAAAACTTAACTAAATCTCATTTGATGATCTTGTAAATCCACATCAACTGTTGTAGTATTCGCTAATGCCTAGTTCTTCTACCCACTCTCTACAAATTCATTGTATCGAGGCGCTTCTCTTGCCGACGTGGGATTAAGGTGTCAAGTCTTACACTACAAGGTCAGCCCTTGGTGGGGTGAAAATCCTGAAAACCCGTGTCCCAAAAGAATAAAAGCCCAGCCCCTACAAGCACTTCTAAAAAAAATAGTTTAAGAGTAATTAGAAAACATAAAAGGTCTAAAACAAAATTTTTCAAGAGTAATGAATCATGACTTTAAAAAAATGTTGGTTTTCAAACATGTATAACAAAATTAAAAGGAGCCAATAAAAAGTTAAAGGTTCTCATTATATTTAAATATAAATATAAACTATTTTTTCTTTTAAGAGAAAAATATAACTATAAATAGATTATATATATATATATATATATGTTTACTATATCTGTAATCACACTTGTTTATCTTAATCTAAATCTAAATCTAAAAATCAAAACATAGCATTTAATGCTATTATGTTCTTGTTGAGCTACACCATTGGCCATGTCACCATTTTTTTGATTGATTTTGATCTAATTCGATTCATTTGGTTAACTTTGGTCTCATTTAGTCTAATTCACTTCATTTCGCTCCACTTTGGTCCATTCTAATTTAGTACATTTCAGTACACTTACTTAATAATGAGAAAATACAGGTTTAGGTTAAGACTTGAAAGTACCTATTTTATATCTAAAATTATTAATATGTGTGTGTGTGACAAAAACTATTATTTTTATTTTTATTAGTCTAATTTAATGATTTGTGGTTTAAGCTTTCTTTATGTTTTCCCTCCCTTTATCTGATATTAGTATTTTAGTAAATTATACAATTTTAGTGTTTTGATATGATATAATTTGAAATTTGAATAACGATTGAGTTTTTTTTTTTTTTTTTAATAAAGGGATAAAAAATTGAAAATTTATGATATTAAATTCAATACCAATTCTTTGACGAGTTGGATATTGATGTGAAGTTGCACCAAATTGTAGCCTTTTAGTTGTCAAAAATCCTTGTTGAATGAAAATGTAATATTCAAGCCTATAAGATATGGAAAGTATGATATCAAAATGTATTGAGCAATTTTTTGACCTATTGGACCAAATTTAGATGTAGGTATAAAATAAATTGTTGAGATAATTAATGAGTTTGCAATACAAATGATAAACTAGAAAAAAAAAATTGATTAATTTTTAATGTTTGTTTTAATTAGTACATATATTTGTTTCTCCATATTGGAGTTGCATTATGCAGTTTTATTTTGAGTTTTGAAAGCTCTCTTTTAAATATTTTTGTCGTGTTATGCTCTTCCATTTAGCTTTTTTCAATGTTATTGTATTATATATTGTTTGTGTTTGTTCTACTTAGTTTCCAATGTAGTTTAAGAGTTATCATAATCCACTTACTAAACATATATAGATCTGAAACTATAATTTTGTAGCAAGTTTTGAAGGTATTTTGTAGTAGCACAAAAAATTACTTCCTTATATGTATGATTCAAAAAATTAAAATTTCATTTCACACGGAGATTTTAGATTAAAATGTTAACTAATATCCATTCGTTAGCATTTTTTTTTACTACAAATAATATATGATCATTTTATTCAAATGTCAAAACATAAATATGCCTGTGATACTAGAAGACCCCACAACAAGGTCAAGTGATAGACTCTTATGGTTTGTTATTAAACACAACTCATAACAAGACATGATCTTTTATAGGCAAAAATTTGTTGGATAATACTCAAAATAACACTAATGATCATGTTTGAATTGCACACCATTTATGATCATATCATAAAAGCTCAACAAAACATGCATTTCATCTAAATATATTTACTCGTCTTCTATGTAACAATTAGAAATGCAAAAGCGACACATAATCATAAAATATAATGTAAAATATGATTGTGAACTAATTTTTTATGATTTTACTTTTCGTTGGTTTTCTAAAACCTTATAACCGTATGCAGGTTATTTATTTATTTATTATTTAATTTACTTATAGAATTCATCATAGTACATGCTCAATGGTTAATATATTCACACTTGAGCAACTTACTTTATATGATGGACAAAAATGTTTTAAAATCTCGATCTTGATGAAATTTGGTAGTGGCTAATAATATTTGTATTACTCTAATTTAATTTTTACAAGATATAGATAAACATAACCAATCAAATGAAACTCTCTAAGGTTTTCAAACAATAATGTCAGCATCTGCCCACCAATTAATTGATGAAGATGGACATTTATGTAATGGAGATTCCAACCATAACCCAAAAAAAAAAAAAAAAAAAAACAAATTAAAGAAACAACTTGATGAATCCTTGGAGATCAGTGGGTTGAAAGTCTCCGGGCGTTGATGATCTTGAAGGCTGAATCCTGAAAAGCCAAATAAAATCAGAGAAGACCGGTGGATGCCGGTCTAGAATCCTCCGATGGCAAAGTCAGTAGGTTGAAGTAGAAAGGAAAAAAATACTTCTAAGACTTTACTTTTTGGTTAAAAAATGTCTGAATGCCTTACCTCTTCGTAGAAAATCTTTATATAGTGCACATGAAGCAGTTACTTGCTCTAATAACCGCTCATATTGTCGAGGAATTCAGCAAATTCAGGGATAACTTCCATAATTCCCGTGGAAGTTATCTTGTTTGGACCAATGCTTCATTGCAATTAGTGGAGGCCTCGGTTCACTAGGCAAATATTATATTTATCTGGGTCCAAAACGCTCGTCCGTCTATTATCAGGGACAGACGAGGTCACGTCCGTCCTTTATTGAGGACAGACGAGGCTTCTGATGACAACTTTGTCACGTCCCATCTCTCCATTCCTTTCTTTTGGAAGAACCATATGGACGAGTTTAAAGATCCTTTCCTTTGGACGAACCATATGGACGAGTTTAGAGATGTTATATTTTACAACGTCATCAGTTGCCCCCAGTCCATAGGTCGTTTGAGGAAATGAATGTTTTCAGATCACCTTCTTGGTCAGACGTATTTATGTCAATAACTGGACGTGCCACATGTTGTAATCCTGTTGGTGAAAGGTCGTGTCATTTTATTCTTTTGAGGAGTACGCCACGTGTTATTTTCTGATTGGTTTATGTCGTTTTAAGTGCCCCGTTGGGTTGCCTATAAATAGTGGAATCCTTCCTGTACCCTTCACATTTTCTAAAATTTCCTTCCTGAAATTCCTCGTCTAGAAGTCTCTCCGTGTCCATAGTCTCCTTCCGTCTTAGAGTCAGGTACTCTCTTCTTTCTCGTCTTTAGGTTTTTTAGTTTTCAAAAAATGTCTGATACTGCTTTTCCTTCGTCTAGCAATAGTACAGAAAAAGATATAGACGAGTATTGTGATATATCTAGTGATAGTGGTTCTAGTAGCAGTAGTCATAGTAGTGAGGGGAATTCTTCGGACAAGAAGTATATCTCCGACATCCCTAGGCTACCTTTAGAAGTTGTCCAGGAACAACTTAGGAAAGCTTCTAGTTCACAAGTTGGTTCCCCGTCTAATGTTCGTCCACTAAGTCCTTTAAACGAGGAGGAAACAGTCTATAGTTATGCTGTAGGTATTCATTCCAAAACGACTAAGCAACGGCTCTCCAATCTTAGGGCATGGTACTAGATCCCGGGCGAGCTTAACCCTAGGTTGCCCGTCTATAGAGAATGGTGTTGTAATCCCCATTTTGGAATAGGCGTCTATGAGGCTTATTTCTTAGGCGGTCTTAGGTTTCCATTAAATACATTTGCTAGAGAGTTGTTAGTTAGATTAGGTTTAGGTGTATGCTAGTTTAATCCTAATGCGTGGAGATTAGTTATCTCCATGCAAATTTTGTAGAAGGAAGTATTTGGTAGGGATTGTCCGCTTAATGTAGACGAGTTCTTTTACTATTATAAGCCTTCTGCAATAAATCAGTCCAGTGGTTTTTACCAATTCACAGCTAGGGCTAATGATTGTAGGTTAGTCAAATCCCTAGCCTCGTCTGACAGGAATTGGAAGACGGAGTTTATCTTCGTCTTTGGTTTTTGGGCAGGGAACCCTGTGGATGTTGGTAGGGATCCTTTTGCTCCTTACACGGGGGACTTAGGGAACCTTCGTCTTGAAGGTATGTCCCTCCCCTCTTTACTGTTATTCTTTTATTTTGCTTTTTATTTACATTTCTAACTTTTTGTTTATTGTTTTACAGCCGCTAAACGTCCGTCTTTAAACAAGTTCCACCGTGATCGCGTCCACAGGGCTCGTTTACATGTGGACAGGAGTTTTCATTCTCTAGTCTCCCTTCGACGTCTTGCTAAGTGGGGACTTGGTCCTGAGTCATCAGACGAGGCTATTGCTCACGAGATCACGATGCGAAGAAGTAAGTATTTTATATTAGACCTTTTTGATTTGTCTAAATCTTGTGACTTATTGTTATTCTTATTTATTTTAAGAATGTCAACAATGAAGGAGAATAAAGGAAAGGAAGTCATTGCCGAGGGGAGTCGTCCTGAGACTCAGGCTCAGCCTCCTCCATCAGCTGGGGACAAAAGGAAATCTGTGTCCAAAAATTTGGATTTGGGAAGTCTCCCCAACCGACGAGGCAAAAAGGCAAAACAGGACTCGTCCCAGATAGTCAAGCCCAACGTCCCTTCGTCACAGCAGCCTACTCAAGTATTTGATGTAGATTCATCCACTCTAGTAGAGGCTACTCCCTCCAAGACTCCTCCACCCAAGATGACTATATCTGCTTCATCTAAACCTTCCCATAAGGCTGTGAGAGACCGCGCCCCAGACCCCCTTTTTTTAAGATGTGTTGGGCCAAAACCACGTGAATGGATAGAGTCGTGTTATTACCTCTCAAAATGGAGGTTCGACTAGTTATATTTTCCCCTTTAGATTAAGGGTTTTACAATGGAGTCGCCACTTATTTAATTGTTGGAATAAATAAGAAAACCATAATTGAAAAATTCATCATTTTATTAATTTGAAATTGAATTTACATTGAACATGGGAAATTACATGGCTTTGGTTCTAGATACAATCTAAGATAAAGTACATGGCTGTGTTTCCTAGTTACAATCTACAATTTGAAAATTACAAGGATAAGTATTTGATCTACTAATCCTTGATCTAAGTTCGGAGGCTATGTTACAAGGTGGGAAGGTGTTAGGCACCCACCTTGCCCGGTGAAACCGGTCTTCTAGACTATAGTGGCCAACATTCATATCACATCATCCAATATGTTATCAATCAATTTACATGTTGAATTTAATGTGTGTGTATATGATGAACCCTAATTCAATTTATTAAGCATTGCATTTGGATTGAAAATAAAGTCTAGTGAATGTGTGTGTATGGTGATATCCTAGATTCAAGAATTTGAAAGAATTATGAAACAAACATGTTTTTCATATTTTTTTATGTGGATTTAAGATCGAAACTAGTATTATGCATGAACATGTGATGAACAACCAAGAACATGTGAAGAACATATAAGAACAATTAAGAACATTCAAACATATTCAAAGGAATTTAAGTAATTTGTGGCCTGCGGTAGAATCCACCAGCTGGTCAATGCGTGGCAATGGATAGCTGTCCTTGGGGGCCAAGCCTTGTTTAGATCTATAAAATCTACACACATCCTCCACTTGTCGTTTGCCTTTTTAACCATTACTACATTGGCTAACCAATCTGGATAGTACACTTCTCGTATAAACTTCGTTATGACTAACTTTTGAATTTCATCTTTGATAGCATTATCTTTCTCAGGGGCAAACATCCTTTTCTTTTATCGTACTGGCTTAAAGGAAGGACATACATTCAGATGGTGGGTAATGACACTAAGATCTATACCCAGCATATCCTCATGACTCTAAGCAAACACATCAATGTTTTTCTTCAAAAAACAAATGAGATTGTTCTTAAACTTTACTTCTAAATCTGCTCCAACCCTGGTACACCTTTCGTGATTATTTTGATCTAAGGAAACATCTTCCAACGCTTCAGTGGGCTCTGTTACAACTCTCTTCTCTTCAATATTCATGGCCTGAATTTGTTCGTCCATAGCAAGCATAGCCAAGTAACATTCTTTTGCTGCTAGTTGGTCTCCTTGCACTTGTCCTACTCCCTCCTCTGTTGGAAACTTAACTGACAGGTGATAAGTAGATGTGACTGCCTTCCAACTGTTTAATGGCATTGTAGGAGGATGAACAATCTACCATAAGGAAGTTCACATCCTTAGTGATTTCTTACAGGTATGCCCCCACTATCACTGGTAATGAAATGGTGCCCACAGGCTGTACCTTCATCCCATCAAAACCTACTAGGGGGAGCTCGCTGGACGGAGTCGGTCTTGTCCTAACCTCATCTGCTGAAAAGCTGGATAATATAAAATATCAGCCGAGCTTCCATTATCCACCAACACCCTTCTGGTCTTATAGTCAGCAATAAGGAGGGTGATGACAATAGTATTGTCATGAGGGTGGTGAATTCTCTCGGCATCCTCGTCTATGAAAGTGATTGCTTACTCGTCCGTGGTCCTTGCTCTGGGCGACTGTCCAGAGAGTTGGACGCTCTGCACTACTTTCAGGTATGCCTTCTTGGACTTGAACGACTGTCCTGTTGAACTTCCCCCTATGATGACTCTGATTTCTCTTAGCAGTGGTCGTGATGATTCTTCTACCTTCCCTTTCAATTTCTTATCCTTGTGGTCTCGTCCAAAGAAATTTCTTAACTTTCTTTGCCTTATGAGATTCTCAATCTGCTGCTTTAAATCAAAGCACTCGTCCGTGTTATGCCCATGATCTCTATGGAAGCGACAATACTTATTCCTATTGCGTTTGTTGGGATCTCCTTTGAACTTCTTCGGCCACTTTAAGGAAGGCTCGTCCTTGATTTGCATAAGGATTTGCTCAAATGGTACGTTCAGAGGGGTATATTGTTAATTCTGCGCTGAAGAGTCTAGCCTCTTATTATCTCATTCTCTCTTATCTTCTGTTCGTCCCTTCTTTGGGTGAGGCCTTTGCTCAGAGTGACGAGTGGGATTTGTTTCCATTCTCTCAGCTCTCTTCCTCTTCTTAGCTATAATCGCGTCTTCTGTGTTCATAAAATTTTGGGCTGAATGGACGAGTTCGGCCATGGACTGAGGCTCTTTTTCATAAAATTTGTGTATGAACAAGTCAGAATTAACCCCGTTATGGAAGGCTGCCAATAGCAGCTTGTCATCTACCTCGTCCACAGTCAAGGTTCCTTGTTGAAGCGTGTGATGAAGGAACGCAGGCTTTCATTCTCTCCTTGCTCTATGGTTAACAAGCTGGACAAGGAACGCTTGTTTCTCTGTCCCCCAATGAAATTATTGACAAACAATTTGCTTAACTCCTCAAAAGAACTTATTGAATTCGGGGGTATTTTGTTGAACCAAACTCGCGTGGGCCCTTTGAGAGTGGTGGGGAAAACTCTACACATTATCTCATCTAGAACCCCTTGAAGGTGTATGGTAGTCTTGAAGGTGGCAATATGGTCAAAAGGGTCACGCGTTCCATCATACGAATCCAAGGAAGACATTTTGAATTTCGGAGGCAAAGGATGGCCATTGATAGAGGCTGTGAAGGGGGAGTCTGTTCGATAAACTAGGTCTTCTACAGGGTTAGCTCTTCTCATGTTCTCCCTCATCTCATCCATAACTTTCTTCATCTGATCCATCTCCCTTTCCAAGTGTGGCACCCTTCTTGGTGCAGTACCCCTCAATTGGCTTTCTGGCTCTACATTTCTTCCATCTCCTTGGCTCTGACCATGCTCTTTTCCATAGGCTTCATGCCGTTGTCTTCTGAGATTAACTTCCCTTCTCAATTCCTGGTTTTGGCAGGTTAATTCCGCCATGGCAGTGGCCATAGACTGCACATATTGGACATATGAAAGTTGCATGGCAGGCGCTGATTGTTAGTTATGATGGGGGTTACTAGAAGCATCTCTACTCTCTTGAGGGCTTGGACTAGTAGCCCTTGATCTTGTCTGAACCATTTCAACCCTTTGTCTGAGAAAGAAATTGCAGAACTCCACAAATGAAGTTCAAGGGTGACAAATTCCTTCCCACAGACGGCACCAACTGATGAATCCTTGGAGATCAGTGGGCTGAAAGTCTCTGGGTGTTGATGATCTTGAAGTCTGAGTTCTGAAAAGCCAAATAAAATCAGAGAAAACAGGTGGATGCCGGTCTGGAATCCTCCGATGGCAAAGTTAGTAGGTTGAAGTAGAAAGGAAAAAATACTTCTAAGACTTTAACTTTTGGTTAAAAAATGTCTGAATGCCTTACCTCTTCATAGAAAATGTTTATATAGTGCACATAGAGCAATTACTTGCTCTAATAACCGCTCCTATTGTCGAGGAATTCAGCAAATTCAGGGATAACTTCCATAATTCCCGTGGAAGTTACCTTGTTTGGACCGGTGCTTCATTGCAATTAGTGGAGGCCTCGGTTCACTAGGCAAATATTATATTTTTCTGGGTCCAAAACGCTCGTTCGTCTATTATCAGGGACGAACAAGGTCACGCCGGTCCTTTATTGAGGACGGACGAGGCTCCTGATGACAACTTTATCACGTCCCATCTCTCCGTTCTTTTCTTTTGGAAGAACCATATGGATGAGTTTAAAGATCTTTTCCTTTGGACGAACCATATGGACGAGTTTAGAGATGTTATATTTTACAACATCATCACAACTAACCACTCAATGTTTTACATTGCCTCGTAAATAGTAAGTAGACGCAAAAGCTTACTAATATCTTTTATATTATTTCAACATGTGACAATAATAAGCTTTAAAATCATACTACTAAATTCACATGGCAACTTATTTGCATATAAGACAATGAAATAATAGTCCCTCAAAAAAAAAAAAAAAAAAAAAAAAACAAATAGATAATAGATATGAGAGGCAAATTTATGAAATGATTTACATATTTAAACATGGCCAATCAAATGAAACTCTCTAAGATTATCAAACAATAATGTCAGCATCCGCAATCCGCATGCTAATTAGTAGATGAAGATGGATATTTATGTGATGGAGATTTCAATCATAACAAAAAAAATTAAATTAAATTCAAAGATACAGCTGACCACTCAATATTTTACATTGCTCAGAAAATAGTAAGTAAGCAAAAAAGTTTAATAATATCTTTTATATTATTTCAACAAGTGATGATGATAGGCTTTAAAAGCATACTACTAAAGAAAAATTTATAAGATGATTTACATATTTGAATGCATGAATTTTTCAAAATTTTGAAGTTTCTAATTTTATTTAACTACGTATCATTTTATTTCCATGTCTTTCATAATTTCAACCAAAAATTCACTAATTGGCTTCTTAGAATAGGTAAACCCGTTTAAGTCAAATAGAAATTAGAAAATTGCTATAACTATTATTTTCTTAAACTTTTAAATAATTCATCTAAACACATGAAAACTTTTTACTATTAATGTGTGAAGCACATCTTACAATGTATAAATTATTCAACATACCATGACAAAATTAAAAAAATAAAATAAATTTACCGTTCTCTCCACTTTTTGACAAAAATAATTATATATATTTTCATACAAACCCTCAAAATAGTTAATACGATAAAACAAGGTGGCTAGAAACAAAATCTTTAGTTATACGAATGAAAGAAGCACCAATTTTTTTTTACCAAACAAAAAAATATATATTGACACAAAAATTTTTAATTGTCCTACGCGTGAAATTACTCTTATTATTTTTTGTTCTTTTGAGAAACAATGTGAACAATTATTTTTGTTGTTTTTTGGGCCCCGCTCCCTTATTCGGTCAGAGTGGGGCCTCCTCACACAGCTCACCAAGTGAGGCCCATCAATCCTCCAGAACATTGAATAGGTACGGCATTTCAGCCAACACGATGCCAAATTGCCAATTGCCGAAAAGGCCAAAAAAAAAAAAAAAAAAAAGTCATAACCCGTGAGTTGCTGTGGCTAAGCGGTAACCGTTTGTCACGGGAAAGGAATTGCTAACGTTACGGTGCTTGATTTTACGCATTATCGACAATCAAATCAATACACTACTCCCCCTTCCCTTCCGTTCACGATTTTTCCAGAACTCCTCCTCTCTCCGCCTCCATCTCACTCCTTCGCAAACCAAAAACCCCAATCTCTCTCTCTCTCTCTCTGGTCTTCATGTTTGTTTAAGCTTTGTATCCACAGCCACTGAGCTCAGTGACTCCGCGACGCGACGATGAACTCCATCACTTCCGTCGAATTGAATTACCTCGTCTTTCGTTACCTTCAAGAATCAGGTAATGTTATAGCTCCTCTAAATCTTCGCTTTCTTTTTGGTTTCTTTTTCTGTTCTCTTCTCCCCAAAGTTGATTACTATTCTAGGGTTTGTACAGGAAGCTGTTCCTAGAAGTATAATAGTTGCAATTTCCGAGCAAGATTTGTGTTTGTTGCTAATATAAGCAGTCTAAGGTTTGATTAGAGTGAAGAAAGCTTGCGTTTTGGTAGTAACTTTTCCTATTGTCTGGTCGAAGCTTGATCTTTTATGTAGGTTTCAATTTTTATTTTTATTTTTAATAATATAATGTAGCCGTAGGTATTTGCAATAATTGTGTACCAATGGTTGCGTTAGGGTTTTCAAATGCTGCGCCTGGCTTTGTGTAGCAGAGTATAATGTGCGTTAATTTAGCATATTAAATATAGTCTTGATGAAAAAAAAATTGTTTTTGTTACTTAGCATCTTCAGAAGGTTCTAGTTTTAGTGATAGGTTATGGCCTTTCTTAGAAGAGAAATAATTAGAAATAGAGAAAGAAAATGAAGTATTTGAAGCATCCACACATGCTTATAATTTAAATAAAAAACCTGTTTTAATTTAAAAATTAGTTATATTGATTATTAACATGGAGCTGAGCATTATCTCTAAATCGGGCAGGTTTGTGGGACATGCACTTGGTGTTTAAGGTCCCTTGTAATTGTTGGAAACAAAGTTGCGAAAATGGCTTCACTATTTTAAAATTAAAAAAACATTTTGTTACCATAATCTTTAATTTTTTCCAGTGGTAAACGAAAAAATTTTTCGACTTTTTTCCTTCATTCACATAATGAGAATTTTTTTTTTTTGGATAGGTAAATGAGATTTTTTTTTTTAAATTAATTTTCGAATGATTTATTTAGCAGTTTGATGAGACATTATGGTTGGAGAAACTTCAAAACTTTACATTGCTCTTTTTTTTTTGGGGGAGGGTGGGGGGAGCTCTTAATTTTTTGATCATTCTAAATCCAGTGGAAAATGTATATACTAACTGTTCCCTGTCATACTCTTGTAGGATTCACACATGCAGCATTTGCTTTAGGATATGAAGCGGGTATCAACAAGTGCCCTATTGATGGCAATTTGGTTCCACCCGGTTCTCTTATAACATTTGTGCAAAAAGGACTTCAGTACTTGGAGATGGAAGCAAACTTGAGTAATGTTAGCATGCTTAATTCTTTTGCTTTTCATCTGTATTCCAGCATGAATTTAACTACTTTTGCTATTCTGCTTATCTCATAATTGAACTTGATCAATGTTTGTTTTAAACTTGTCAGAGTGACACAGACTTGGTGGAAGATTTCTCATTCTTACAACCTTTGGATCTTATCACAAAGGATGTCTATGAACTGCGGAAAATCATAAATGAAAAAAGGAAAAATCTACATAAGGATAGAGATAAAGATAAAGAGCTCGACAGGGAACATGAAGGAGAACGTGCACGGATAAGAGATAAAGAAAGACATGAAAGGGAGAAAGAACGTGAAAAGGATAAAGAGAGGGCAGAAAAGGACAAGGAGAGGGCAGAAAAGGATAAGGAGCGAGAAAAGCAACATGAGGATCACACTGACAGAGAAATGGTTACAGATGTTGAGGATAAAGTTATTGTAAAACCTGAAGATAATGGTGTATCTGCAGGTAAGTTTACATTGGCATTGAAAGTATTTCCTCTGTTTTCTTGACCTCTCTTTGTATTATCCTTTATACCAACCATGAAGTATAAAACTCTCTGGATGAGTTTTATAGGACCAGAACCAATGGATATCTCTACAACCTTGACTTCTCAGGCATGTGAAATTCCCAGTTCTGATGTGACAATTTTGGAAGGACATACTTCAGAGGTTTGAACATGTCTCCAATCTTTCTGCATTTTATTGTCCCCCCTTCGCCCACCTCATAATGATTTTCTTTTCTTCCTTCAGGTATGTGCTTGTGCATGGAGTCCAACTGGTTCTCTTCTTGCATCAGGGTAAATATTTCTTTGTTGAATGACATACTTCTTGTGTGATGGTTCATCATGTGTATCTATAACTTATTTTAAACATCTTATGTATATTCTGTTACATGCTTCTTTCATGTCAACTATTTTGATGTGTTTTCATATTGTGATCCTTTTTTGTTATTGCTACATTACAGACTTCCTACATCTTAGTCCTTTTGTGTAGTGAATTACAGGTTCCACATTGGATATGATCTTCCAATTGAAGTAAAATCATTATGAAGGGTTACTGAGAATTGCTTTATTTTTTACTGGAGCAAATAGGGTTTTCTAAGGATTTCTTGTGTGATTATATCAGCTTCTGCATTAAGTCATATTACTGCAGATCATTATACTATTCAGAAGTAGACTTTAGTATAGAAATGTAATTGAATGCATCATTAATTTTGAATGAAATGATCATCTGTTTTGATTTGGAAACTAAGAATTATAATATGTTGCATGTGTTAATTTCATTGTAATTCCTGGAATTTCAGATCAGTTTTTGTTATGGTATGGTAACATTATCTATGGTTGTGAATTTTAATAGTTTTTGGCTGTATGCCTGATAAAACTTCTAGATCCGGAGATTCAACAGCTCGTATATGGACAATAGCAGATGGTAGCTTGAGATCTACTTCTAATGGTCCTTTGAACGTGCTGGTGCTGAAACATGTTAAGGGTAGAACAAATGAGAAGAGTAAAGATGTCACCACACTTGATTGGAATGTGAGTTTTATCTCACTATTCTGACTTAAGTTCATAATAGCTGCTAATTATGCTCTGGCTGAACCCACACTATCGTTTAGTTATGCTATCAAATATATTCTCAAAGTTTGCATGTCATAAGCATGTGCTTTTTTAAAGCTTAGCTTTCAACTTGTTGCCTTTTATTATTCTGTACATGGTGCTCTATTTTTAGGTTTGATACTTGGTTTGGATTGGAATTACCTCCTAAGAGCCTTGCTTTCTGAAGCTTAGAATGAAATAGTCCAATGCTAGAATAGTGCCTAACTGCCAAGAATTTAGCATGGTCCATGTTGATTTCATGTATATGGAAATGATTTTAATTATAAAAACTTAACATAGTCATTTCATTCTCTGATATGTATTATTCATTATGTACTTTTCATTGGAAGTGTTTTGGCTCAACAACAATAATAGAACCAATGTTGTTGTCTCACCATTCTAGATTGTATTATCTGTTTGAAATCATGCTACGACAGTAATTTCAAAGATTCAGTGCTAATTGTATCAATCAGGCAGGAAAGGACACCCAAAAAGATAATAGAGGTGGCACCTTTCTTACAGACAGCGTGAGTTAGTAACATCTTAGGTATTTGGTATTCCACATCAATGTGGAGAGGGAATAGTTCCCTCCTTTGTGTGAATGATAAGAATGTGCATTTGTACATAGCAGTACTTTTGCATTATATATATATATATATTAATGTACCTCTTGAAAAGCAAGAAATGCACTTTCGAGATGCTATTTTGATGGTACCAAAGCCTCCTGCTGGTGTTGTCACCATTTTGTATGTAAAATTTGTGATACTTTTGCCTGTCCTTATGCAGGGTGATGGAACACTACTTGCAACAGGTTCGTATGATGGGCAAGCAAGAATTTGGAGTACAAATGGTAAGATGTTAAAGCATGATATGTTTTTAAGTATATGCAGACCATTCAAGTATGTGTGGTCTTTTTGTTTTTTTTTTTGGGGGGGGGAGGGGATGGATAAGTAGGAGTGTGCATTTCACTTGCCATGTTTAAGGTCTTTTCAACTGATACCCAATTCAATTGAAACCCAAATGACCTTGTCACATGACAATATTGTAGGTAAGCATAAGCCATTTAATGACCTATTTAAAGCAAGGATATTTCTTATGTGAAAAAGAAACACTAGGATATTTCTTATGTGACAGAAACTAGATAAATTCCTTCTGCTTGGTATTCGTCATAAATTGTATTAACCAGTGTAGTCAATGGAGAAAGAGAAAGGTGACCTTAAGGCACCAAGTCCTTGTATTGCCTAAGGCATGAGGTGCCAAATGATGCTCACCCAAGGGAAGCAAGGCACCAAATACTAAATATATTTCCTTGTATGTATTATGTACATATAATGAACTCAAATAATGTATATCTAATACATTTGAAATATGATAATTAAAAGAAGCAAAGATGAAAATTATCAAACGTGTGCTGCATGAAGAAAAAAGAGAGTAATATAGAATTTTATGAGCACGAAAAGTTCATAATTTGTTGTCTTTAACTATTAGAACTTTCACACACTCTTTAGCTGCTTCAAGGACAAAGTAGGCTAGGCACAATTTTGAAAATTTCAAATTGGTTGGAGGCTCAATTAATTGATCTAAGAATGGGCTTTACAGTAGCTTATATAGAAAAAAGTTCGGTGAGAGAGAGGGAGAGAAGTATAAAATAATGAGAAGCAACGTGCTTGGTAGCTGATAGTTGAGGTCCCAAGGCCTAACAAAGGCAAGAGGACAATTGTTTGCTTGGTTTTGCTGTGTTGATTGATGAGTCTCATTTTTGTTCTGTTTTGTGAGTCTCTCTCTCTCTCTCTCTCTCTAAATGTCCGGTTTTGTCTTTAAGCTCGTTGTGGCTGCCAGCATAACCCTCACTTGCCTACATGAAAGTACAAAACTGCTATATATATAGGCTTAATTTCATTGAAGATCTCACCTTCAAAGCACGGACACCCCAAATCTCTGGCTTGTCCATGTCGGAGACATGTCGGACACGGACACTCTGGGGACTATTGGAAAAAATAATTTTTTTATTAAAATATTTTCTTTGATTTTATATATGCTTTTGGTTTTGATAGTTGTTAATTATTTTGAAATTTAAAATAAGTGTAAAATATGATTGTATGTATATATATTTTACTTAATTTTTGTATCCCAGCTGTGTTGTGTCTTAATTTTTCAAAACTTGCCATGCCTTCATGTCCCATAGCATGTCGTGTTTGTGCTTGTTATCTCATCTCAAGCGCCTTGCAATCGTTGGAAGAGAGGAAAGCGCCTCGCTTTGCTTGAGTGTCTAGGAATCTTACCTTAGACATACCCTGGTCACCAAACTAACTTGCTATTTGCTAAAAGATCAGTATCTCAAAAGGATGTGAGAGAAGAATGTGGATAGAATAAGTGAATTACGAAAGCATCGTGGAGATTTGATTTACACAAAGTTGAGTTCCTTGCACAGCTAGGATATGTGGTTAGCAAATTTTCACTGGTTCTTTTTTCTTTGAGATATTTCTTTCTTTTTTCTTTGAGTTATTTTTTTTTTTTCTTTGAATTTTTTTTTTTTAATAAATAGAATATATGGTTAAAGAATTTTCAATTGAAGTTCTTTTTTCTTAGATTTCTTTTGATTTGTTAACGAACATTGGGGATTATACTTTTTCCTTTTTCTTCCAATATAATATTTTTACTTACCACCACCCTCCACCAAAAAAAAAAAGAAAAAAAAAGAAGAAGAAGATTCAATTTGAGCTTTGGTTATTTTACTCATTCTCGTTGGTTTTTATGTTTGTTTGAGATAGCATATTTTCATTGGTTTATTTGGCTTAAAAGATAAGCTAGGCAAAAGTACAATTGTACCCTTTTTTTTTTTTTAGTTGTATATAGTCCAAATAAACTGAATGGCAGATGCATGGGACTTTTATTCCATTTTCAAAGATCCAGTTTTCTCTTTTACAGTAGGGCAGATGTAATGTTATTTTTTCCCGTTTTGTTGTGTTGTTAATATTATGTATAATATCTCAATCTGTTATAATTATATGGATATCTCTTTCCCCAAAATATATGTCCACACATACACACTTACATAACCTAAGCATATAATATCTGCATGTATAGACTAGGCCAAATGTTTAAGCAATTTTTTTCTTGGTTGGTTTGATATCTTTCATGTGGTACCTATCAAAAAAAAAATATATCTTTCATGTGGTGTGTGTCATATTTATGTGGGAACTTGGAATTGTAATTTTATGCTAGTCTTCATTGCATCGCACAAATTTATTTGGTGTACTGATTTTTGTTGTTATCTTTGTTCAGGTGAATTAAGGAGTACTCTAAGCAAACATAAAGGACCCATATTCTCTCTAAAGTGGAACAAGAAGGGTGATTATCTTCTTACAGGCAGCTGTGATAAAACTGCAATTGTATGGGATGTGAAGGCAGAGGAATGGAAACAACAATTTGAATTTCATGCAGGTATTGCATTTGAATGAATGTTAATACTCATCAGTGTTTGCCTTGTGCAACAGTTTCCTTTGTTTGGGTTTAAACTTGAATATTTGTATCATTTAGGTCCAACACTTGATGTCGATTGGCGCAACAATGTTTCATTTGCGACTAGTTCCACAGACAATATGATATATGTTTGCAAGATTGGAGAAAACCGCCCTATCAAAACTTTTGCTGGGCATCAGGTTTGTTCCTGAATTCTACTGCTCATATTGCTCCCTAAGTATTGCTTCTGTACTTTTCTATTCATGGCCAACCTTGGGGCTTAGTGTGGATTTTTGCTGGGAATTGCCAGCTCCACCTTTAGGAATGTTTCAGTTTACTCAAAAATTATACGTCGACCCTAAGATTAATCAAGTAGCAAAACATGTGTTTACCAGCTTAGCGCCTACATTAGTGGTAGTAGTTACTAGAATTGCCTCATTGTGTCTAAATCTGTTCTTTTTGACTATCAAGTAGCGAAACTTGTTGACTTTGGTTGGCTTCTGAATGTTTGGAAAGCATTAGATCAAACTGTGTGCATTGACTTATGAAAAGATTTCATTGTAAATATTTTTTTAAAGCTAATTATGAACTTTGCGATTTCAGGGTGAAGTTAACTGTGTCAAATGGGATCCAACAGGTTCTTTGTTGGCCTCTTGCTCTGATGATATCACCGCAAAGGTTGATTATGCTACTCCTTCCTTTTAGGAAATTTGATTTACATCTTATGTTTTATTTTTATTTTTATAAGTAATTACTGCTTCATCAAATAAAAAACAAAATACAGAAGGACTTGTCAAAAAAAAAAAAAAACAAAAGAACAGAAGGGACCTGAGCACACAGGCAGTGTGCTAGGGGCCAACAAAGAAAACAAAATTATAAAGCAAGAAAATTACAGCTATCCAGTAAATCAGCCAAAGAGTTAAAAGTAAAAACACCTGAGGCATTTGTCCACTCAGATAAAGTCTGGAAGAATAGCAGCTTCAAATCATGAATCAACCTCTTTTGCTTCCTTCAAAAGTGCAAGTATTCCTTTCCCACCAAATACTCCTCATGAGACAATGAGGGATCATGGCCCAAATTGCTGCATATCTATATCTGTTAAACTTCCTTGGCCAGCTTGCTAGAGGATCCACAACCCCATTGGCATAACCCACAGAACGCCAAATAGAGAAAACACCACAACTCTCTAGCAACAGGGCAGTGCATAAGTAAATGATCAATAGTCTCCTCATCTCTCTTATACATGCAACACCAATTGATCACCATTACTCTACACCTCCTCAAATTATCACTACTTAAATCCTCCCCAACGCCACAATCCAAAGAAAGAAACTAACCTCTGTAGGTACTTTCGGCTTCCATATAGACTTCCAAGGAAGAGAGAGTTGAATAGAAGAATGTAAGGCCCTATAAAAGGATCTAACATCAAAAGTCTGCTTGAAGGAGGGAATCCAGCAAAGCTCATCCACTACATTCTTTCTCCTCAGGCCAGAATAGATCAAATCTATAAAGGAGACAATCAATTCCAATTCTCAATCTTGTGCTGGTTTAACAAAACTGACATTCCAAGGATAACTATCCTCTAAAAGAGATAACAAGTCTGCCACTGAAGCATCCCTGTTACAAGCAAAGCCATAAAGTTCATGGAAGTTGTCTTTCAGAGGAAGCCCCCCACACCAAGGGTCACGCCAGAATTTTATAGAAGAGTCATCTCCCACCTTAAGGTTAACAAAAAGATAAAAAGTGTCGCACCCCTTCCTGATCCTCTTCCAAAGATAAACTCCGTCGGGCCCCTGCACAGAATTAGAGCACCAAACCCGCTTGCATCTTATGTGTCATTGACATAGCTTTTCACTGTTGGCATTATATGTATGTGCATGTGTTTGTGTGTCTGCACTTTTGTCACTGCAAGGGTTGTTTATGGTACTAGTAGTACATTGATTTGCATCTTATGTTCCATTGATATAAATGTTTGCTCTTAGCATTATCTCTTTGTGTGTGTGTGTGCGCACGCCATCTTCAATTTGTATTTCAATCTTCAAATTAATTTAAACTGTTTCATACGGTTTAATCACATTTCTTCTTGGCTTGTCTTGGTTCTTGTCACTCCAAAATATATATTGTTCTGTTGGTTTTTTCTTTTTGGTGTGTTTTTGTTTTCAATTTCAACTAATATATGGCAATGTTGTAGATATGGAGTATGAAGCAGGATAAGTTTGTTCATGACTTAAAGGATCATGCTAAGGTACTGTGGAGATTTTGTTTCTCTTTTTAATCTCAATGTGTTTGCCTCCCAGCATATGCACTTCTGATCTGACTGGATTGTTCTCAGAAACATTGAATAATTGTTTTGCAGGAGATATATACTATCAGATGGAGTCCCACTGGACCTGGTACAAGCAACCCTAATCATCAGTTATTGTTGGCAAGGTATATGCTGTTGATTTAATGAATTTGAATGCCATTAATTTTCATCTACTTTTATGCATTTGCACCAGTTTTCTAGTTATTCTATTTGGTAGTTCTGGAATTGCTTTTTTAGTTGATCATTTATTTTTTATTCCTTGAAAAGTGAATTTACTATGGATTATGAATTATGGATTTGTTCTAGAAAACCTGTTAATGTTATCAAAATTTTCATAGAGGCACAGAATTATTAAAAGCTTGCAGCCTGTAGTAAAACTCAATTGATTATATGAGGTGCTGTTAAAGAAGTTTGTATTTTACATCTTCATATATACAAAACACATTTAACTTTAATTAGTTTCATACAATATTATTAAGAGGTAGAGTGCATCAGGAGTTGTTAGGTGAAGCCACCATCGTGTTGAAAATGTTCCATTGCCATTTGGTCTTCAATGATGGTCAGGTTTATTTTCTCAGACTGTAGACTTCATAATTTTTGACTTGGCACATCTTCAATTGCTGTCTGTAGTGATGGATAACTTTATTGCATTAATATATCATGCTGGTTTCACTATTATCATTTAACTTTCCTATCAAAAAAATATATTGTGCTGGTCATTGTATTTCTTCACCCCCACCCCCCCTTTCACATTTAGTCCTGAACCTTTGCCCCATGATTTAAAATGCTCCTCAGGCTTTGAAATGTTTCATATTGGTCCTTATAATTTTAAGTTTATGTCTAATGTTCATTGTTGTTAGCTCTTACTTTGATTCTCTCTACTCCAAAACAAAGTATTTGAATAGCCAATCCTTTCCCTTATATGCTGCTATCAAAATCCTTGGGATTTCACTGGACAATCTCTACTCAATCAGCAGGAGTTAACTGCAAGGACTTTTTTGACACAAACTTTTCTTTTTGATAAGTATTTTTTTTGACACAAACTTAAAAATGTAAGGACTAAATGAAGCATTTTAAAGGATAGGAAATTAGAATACCACTACACCCATGAGGGTTGCCATGCATGCTTCACAAATGATTGATAGCTCAAAGGTGGCTTTCCCCCATTATTTTCCAAATATTAGTCATTGGAGTGACTAGCGATTAACAGAGGGAGAGCTTCACTAAAATGAACTAACATAGGCATAAATACTTCAAAGCTCAAATGCAATTGAAAAATGAAAGTCCAAAGTTTGAACTCGCCTTCTGTATAATATCCGTGGGATTGAAGAGTGTATGACTCACAGGAGAGAAAACCTCAATTACGGCAGTAGATGCATAGTCCTGTTTATATTTTAATGAATTTGAAACATGGGGCAAAGGTTGAGGACTAAATGTGTAACTAAGCCTATATTACTGTGTTAAGATAAACTAAAGTTTTTCTATGACAAGATCTGAATAAAATTCTTTGTGCATCATATTGCATACAAACCTCACACACACACAGTTAAAATATTGTGTGTTGCAGGACATATTTAGGTCTTCATTCTTGTTTTACTTATTTCAGTTAAAATATTCAGTTGGTTGTGTTTCTATGTAGTGCATCGTTTGACTCAACAGTGAAGCTATGGGACGTGGAACTTGGAAAACTTCTATACAGCTTAAATGGACACAGGTACTGGCCCTTGCTGCTGTCATTGATGTTATTTGAAGGTGATTATAACCGATGAGATGCTTTTGAATTTCACTGATGTCTTATATTGAAACTTCAGGGATCCTGTATATTCTGTTGCATTTAGCCCAAATGGTGAGTATTTGGCCAGTGGATCTCTTGATAAATCCATGCACATCTGGTCATTGAAGGAAAACAAGATTGTCAAAACTTATACAGGCAATGGGGGCATATTTGAAGTTTGCTGGAACAAGGAAGGTGACAAGATTGCTGCATGTTTTGCCAACAATACAGTTTGTGTTTTGGATTTCAGAATGTAAGGTCTTGGAAAATGCTCTACAATTTCCCTAGTTTTCCAAAGCACCATGACCTCAGGAATGATAATTAACTTCTTAGTTGGTCTTCAAAGTTTAGTTGTGGAGATGTTACTTTTGATGGGGATGGGTAAAAATGTATTTTGGGTGGGTAGGTTTTGCGTTTTAACCATAGATCAGGCATTACTCGTATTGATCGCTTTTGTAATTACATTTACTCAATTATCTGTCAGGCTTATGCTTGGTAGGAGTGAATTGTAAGTTTGTAACCCAATTATGTACAGAATTATTTGAATTGGACCATAATTCATGGTTTCTAGTTTACCATTTCTTTTCCCAATGATAGTTATTTGGAACGATGTTTGTTACCCAGTTACATTTCGTTGACAATGTTTATTTCAGTTTTTCTTTTTTCAGTTGATGTTGAGGAATAAGCCCAACTATTACTGGTCAAACAGATTAGGCAAAGTTGGAATTTGATGGCAATTGGTTTTAAAAAGTTATTCAAATTATACGATCAATGGAATGCTTAGTAACACTGTAACAGTGATATATTACAGTTCATTAGTAATTCTCACAACCACAAGAACATGATCCGTTAACAATATTGCAATTCACCAGTAGTCCCCACAAGAACATGAACCGTTCACAAAGTGGTGAAATCGATTACGGTCCCTCGTTACGATCTTAGGGCCAGTTATCTTTGAAATCAGCTTGGTCACAGCATGGCAGTCCAGACATACACGGAGGTTCTTCACAATCTTTATAGTAGTTCCGGGTTGAGTACTGATGAGCCCAAAAGCCATAGCTAGCTTCTCACCGTGAACTTCAAGGGATTGTTCCTTTTGTCTCTCTCTTAAGTCATGTAACACAATTTCTGTCTGTGGAGCGTAGCTGTGTGCCTTAAGCCAACAATTTATCTCCTCTAGCATCATGTAAATTTCTTTGCTGTTTGGGCGTTTCTGATCTCCAGCAAGAAACTCGTGTACCTTATTATTCACTTCAATTGAGCTACAGCCAGGTTCCTTCTGCACTCCACTGTCTTTCATCAAGGTCCTCACCCTTGCCACCCCATCCCAGTTGCCAGTAGCTGCATATATGTTTGATAAAAGAATATACGTTCCCGAATTTGCAAGGTTCTTGCCAACCAGAAACTCTGCAATTTCCTCTCCCAAAGCAATGTTATCATGGAGCCTACAGGCCGCAAGCAAAGTTCCCCATAAGACAGGATCTAGCTCTGTGTTCATGTTTTTGACAAGCACATTAGCACATATGCTTCTTCTAAATGCCCAGCACGGCCAAGAAGATTTTCCATACACCCATAATGCTCAATCCTTGGTTCAATCCCATATTGATCTTTCATTGAAAGGGAAAAACTCCATCACTTACTGACTAAACCAGCATGACCACAAGCACTCAAAATGGCAACGAAGGTTACATGTGTAGGATGGTCAGTGGCGGCTCCAAGAATTTTTTTTAGAGTGTTCCTTAAGAATGATAAATTACACAATCTAATAAAAAGAGAAATTATTAATTATTGTTATTTAGTTGTTTCATTAATTTGTTTGTCTTTTATAAACTATAATTTGTTATATTGTTGTTTCATTAATTATAAAATTATTAATTGTTGTTTAGCCTAACATAATTTAATTTGTTTGTTTTTTTATAATGTATTGGTTAATTAAATTATTAATTATTATTATTAGTTGCTTCCCCCAATTAATTATTGGTTAATTAAATTATTGTTTATTAGTTGCACTAGCGCATACCCCATGTGCATTTACTTCCCCCAAATCAAATATCCCACCCCAGCCCTATGCCCCCATCTACCCCCCACTCAATAGACAAGCCCCATAGCCCCCAATCACAAAAGCCAATCAGATAAATTCACAATCACAAATCACAATACACTAAAAGACAATTAATTGTATCTTACTAACGCCAACACCAACAGTCACCAACACCAACAGATAAAGTCAAAAATAGGGGCAAATATTAATAAAGTGATAAGGTAAAACTAAGCAATTAGATAAAGTCTCAAAGAGAGAGAGAGAGACTTTCATTTGCTTTCAGTCTTCAGATAAAGAGAGAGAGACAGAGAGTCTAAAAGAGAAACTCATACCCATTAACCCATTAACCCGTATATGTAAGAGACTAAAGAGAGAAAAAGATGAAATACCTTGAGGTTGAGGGAGTAGGGAGGCCTGAGGTTGAGTTGAGGGGCGGCACCGTCAAGCAACACGTCAAGTCGTGACCGATGTCCGATCCGATCAGACCGATCTCCAATCTCCAATGCCCGATGTGCTTTGGAGCTCGAGTTTGAGGTCTGATCACTGATGACTGATGTGCTATGGAGCTCACACCGTCCGTTGGCTGCTGTTGTTGATGGCTGATGAGGTTTTTTTTTTTCTTTCCATTAGGTTTCTGATTTTAGTTTTTGCTTTACTTGATGAATCAGACGCATATATTAGGTTTTGGTTTGTTTCTTTTTGTTTTTGTTTTTTTTTTTTTTTTTTTTTTTTTTAGAATCCGTGGATTTGCTACCATCTATAATTCGTTGGGTTTGCATCTATAATCCATGAGTTTGCTACCGTCTGTAATCTGTTCATTTTGATGTTGGGCTTTTTTTTCCTGGTGGGCTTGCTCTGTTACAATTTTTTTTTTCTAGATTTTAGTTCAAAATTTTTTTTGGGCTTTTTTATTTTTGCTTGAAAGTAGAAAAAATAATTTTTTATTTTTTATTTGAGGGTGTTCCTAATTTTTTTTTTTAATGGGTAAACAAATAAAAAATTTTAAATTATTATATATAATTTTTTTTTTTCTTCAGGTCAGGATGTTCCCAACACCCTGGACTAAACGTGGCGCCGCCACCGAGGATGGTGACCAATCATGCACATTTCATTAAACAATTGTAAGGCATTTTGGCTAAATCCATGAATTGCATACCCTGTAATCATTGAATTCCAAGCAACGACATCCTTGTCTTTGATCCTATCAAAAACCAGTTGCGCCTCCCCCAAACTACCACATTTGCTATGCATATCAACCAACGCGGTACCAACATGAACATTGATCTCAATCCTATTAATCTCAATATAAGAATGAAGCCATCTACCAGACTCCAATGCGCCAAGCTGCCCACAAGCAGAAAGTACAGACAACACCGTCACTTCGTTAGGCTTAACTCTTGCCCTCAACATTTTTCTAAACAATATAAAAGCCTCATTTGGCATCCCATTCTGAGCACACCCATCAATCATCACATTCCAACAAATTACATCCCTCTCCTCCATTTCTTCGAACAATACACGAGCCTTGCCAAGTTCTCCATATTTAGCATAACAAGTAATCATTGCCGTCAAAGAAACCAAACTCTTGTCAGGCATAGTATCAAACAGTTGTGCAGACATCACATCACCCTCTCTTGCATAAACATCAACTAGATCAGTCCTAACGAACAAAATAGTTGCTGCGCAGACATCACAAATCTGACTCGAGCATCTCAAAGTTATCTAGAAATTAGGGCCGTAAATGAACCAAGCTATTCATAAACAACTCGGACTTGACTCGATAAAAAACTCGTTCATGTTTATTTGTTTATAAACAAGTCAAGCTTAAGCCTTAGTTTTAGGCTTGTTTAATAAATGAGCCAAGCCTAAGTAAAAAATATTGTTCATGAATAAGCTCGTGAAAATTAAGGCTCAATACAAAAGTAACAAAACAAGTTGAGCCTAGGCTTATTTATGAGTTTGGTAATAAAATTGATATGAGATTGACAAATAAACTCATATCCTTTTAAGACGTTAATTAATTATAAGTTAAGACTACTTATCTAAACCAAATAGGCTAAATAATAAACTTGATATAGGCTTGATATTATACTTGTGTTGGATCTCAAGCTCAAAAACATGATATTGAACTTGAGTTTGGGCTTGATATTGAGATCGAGTTTAGCTTGACTAATTAATCAAGCCAAGTCAAATTGAGTTCAAACTTTTATACTTTATAACGAACTCAAACTTGAACATTATTTTTAGGCTCATATTAAGCTCAACCCAAGTTTGAACATTTTATTTTTCTGTTAAGCCGAGTTTGAACATTTACTACTCGACAAAGTTCGGCTCGTTTACAGCCCTACCTAAAATGATGCACACAAATGACCGAGAAGGATTCCCTCTCCTATTCCGCATTCTATGGAGCATCACAAAGATGACCGAGGAGGATTCCAGTTGCATTTCTTTTTCTTTTTATATAATCCCCTTCTTTTTCTCTTTCCCTTAATTATATCCTTTTAACTAAGTGTTTATTGCGCTAATGCACGCACATATGCGCACGAAAAACAACTTAAGTCTGAAATTGTTCTTTCCCCGGCCCACACCTTAAGCAAAATGTGCCTCCTAAATCCAACAAAGAATTGGGCTGGGCTTCATAACTCTAGGGTTTTAAACTAAAAAGTCTTAAACCCCAACTCAACTCAGCTCAGTTGGCTTCAAAATTGGGAATTCCGAGTGAGCAAAGAACTCTTCACTTCAGTAAAAGAGAAGAAAATGGCTGGGCGCTGTGGATCGCTGTCAAGGTCTCTGCTCTCCACCGCCAGATCATCAATCCGATCATCTTCTTCCTCCTCAACCTCCCTCCCCCGCCTCCGCCCTTCGCTTCCACAACGCCTCCACTCTCGCCCACCCCTCTTATCCTCCACCAGGTATTCTAATTTCTATCCTCTTTTTTCTTTAACTTTTTTAATTTTAAAAACAATTGAATTCTTTAATTTATATATTCAAATATTTGGCAAAGGACTATGGGAGAGCTAGGGTGCGTCCAATCGCTGATGCCACTGCACAGCGCAGTCGCCGCGGCTCGACTCACTTCCCACATTTCCATCGAAGCCCGTGCTTTCTGCGAGTTGTCTCAGGGTTCGTAAATTTCCCAGGATCGCTCATTTTCTCTTTGTGAGTCTATATTTTGTCCACTATTTACATATTTATACTATGATGAGCTCTTTATTCATATCTCCTTTCCATTCTACAAGGAATTAGCTACCGGTTAAATGAATTAGTATTTGAAAGTAGAAGTGTGTGTGTATATATATATATATATATATATTTTGGGCTTATCTGCTTATAAGCTTGCTTTTCTGTAAAGCTTTTTAAAACCTTAACGTTTTTTTTTTAAGCTACAAATATACTTTAGCACACTTTCAGCAAAAAGCTAGATAAACTATTGCCAAGCGGAGACTAAGGTTTTGTAGAAAAGTGTGTCTGCGACACTGATTGTGGCTGAGCTGGGATTAGCCAGGCTGTCTTTAAATTTCTGATTATGATTTAGGTTTATTTACCACATATCTTTGAGTGTGGTGACTCTGGTGAGCGAGTGGGTGAGTCTCGAGTTGATATCATTGGGTAGCATGGAGAACCGTTTAATTGTGTTTGCTGAATATTTAGTTTAGACTTTAGACTAAAACGCAAATTACACTATTATTAGGTCAATTTTTGTTTTGGTCCAAATTCCTAATGTTTATTTATCACTTTTGATTTTAGTTCCTAAGTTGGACGTTGTTTTTAATGTTGTTCTTCTGTCAATTAAAATTATTGACATGTTAAATGCCAATTTAGTTCAAAACAACGTAGTTTTAATGTATTAAAACCATTTTGTCATGTTAGAAATTTCTTTTTCAAACAATGTATTTTTCTCAAAAAAAAATTTATATCTTTTTTCCCTATGCTGATCCCCTTTCCAACCACCTTTGCCAATCTCATCTCCAAACTAAAGTGGTGGAGATCGATTTTTTTTTTTTTTTTTTTTGGGGGTGGGGGAGGGGGGGGGGGGGGGGGGGGAATTAGTAAAATTTTATATTAACATATTTTTATTTTTAATGAAAATTGTAAGAGGGAGGAGGGAAATTTTTAAAGGCCCCTCTTTGCCAGTGCCTGCACCCACCTTGAACCACAACTAACTCATCACCTGGGGCTGGGATCCATGTTAGAACTGTGCTTGATTTTAGTGTTTTAGTTTACCATATCATATTTTTCCATCCATTAGTTGATGACAAGGACCTTTTTGACACACATTTAAACAGTTAAGGATTAAACTAAAACATTTGAAAGGTTAAGGACCATTTTGAAACAGAGGGAAAAGGTTGAGGACCAAATGTTTAATTTGACCTTATTTTAATTAGTTTTAATTAAATTTGTAGTCAATTTGATTTTTTGTTTTTAGGTCTTACTAGTTAATTAGGTTAGTAGTATTTTAGTTCTTAGAGTCAAGATTTTTATGTAATTCAATAATTGGGATTTCCCAAGTCATTTAGAATTGGGTTTCCTTAGTCAATTATAATAAAAATTAGGGGTTGCTTATGTAAATTAGAATTAGGCTTTAGTAGTCTATAAAAGCATAGTATTGTCCTCTTATGGGGATAGATTATTTTGATGATGAATAAAATTTCTCTTGAAATTCTCCCAATTTTTTGGTGTTGACTCCAGCTAACCATAGGTACCAACTCCTAGAGGTTCTCTCTTCTTTTTGGCTGACTCCTAGTTACTTTTATTTTCTCTTCTTTGATTTTTGTGTTGCATCATTTGGTTTTATCATGCCTCAGTGTTTGCCTGTTTGGGTTGGGTAGGGAGTAAAAAGGTTGGGAATGAGTGTTAGGGAAAAAGATTGTAATGGAGTTGGCAGTGGATCATAATTGTGCTTTGCCATTTGCCATGATTGATCATATTAATTTTCCTAAGTATCTTAGAAGTCATCCTTCTCAAATTTCTTGTTCACATTTGAATATTTGGCTTAAATAAGAACCATAAATGCTTAAAACTATTTTCTTTGTGAAGTTCATAATTTACTTATAATGGAGCGTTTTTTGTGTCATGGGAATTATATGGAACTCCTCTGCTGATAAATTTTCTGGTCTTTTGCTGTCCTGTAGGTACTTAAATACACTGTAGCTCTGCACACCAGGTGCTATGTCATATGGGATTAGAAGTACATCCTGTTGGAACTCCATGATTCTTATCTTGATGGAGGGTGTAGGGAGTACTTTTTGAATGTTGCTCGATTCAATAGGTATTATTTCAAGAATTTGTCTTGTTTTTTGTTGTTGCATAAACTCACAAAGAGTTCCTGCTTTTCATTTATGAACTCATATGAGTTCTTGTTTGATTTTTCAAGATTTTGTATTGCAATTTTTATCATTAGAGACTACTTGTTTGACTTTATGGAGCCCCATAATTTTGACATTGGATATTTATCAACAACAAACAAGTCTTAGTTCCAAAATTTAACATCAAGTGAAGTTTCTAGAATTAATTTTTGGGCATTACTGAGACCCAAGAATTTAATGGAATGTGGCTGAATTGGTACAAACGAACACTTGCTTCAGTCAAGTGCAGGCAATCTGATACTTTGTTATGTCTTTAGGGGAATAAGAAATGCTAGGTAGCTGGCTTTTTTGGTTGCTTGTTGGTCGTCTATGTTGATCACCCTCACTTGAACAGCGCTGCCGAGTCATTGGTTTTATTGATGAATGATGAGTTACTAGCACACTTTTTTTTTTTTTCTTGTTAAATATTTATGTTGATGCATAACCATTGCCAAACCCTAAGCTATGCATGAAGGAGAATGATTCATGAATCATGAAATACATTGGTTGGCAATGAAGGAAAAAACAAAAAAAGACACATGCAGGTTATTCATAATGCCATTCCAAAGAGAGTTTCTCTCCTACCATCTCGTACATGCCAATTATCACGGGCAGAATTGCCTTAACCTTGCGTGCCTGTACTCTCTCAATTGCATTATGTGGTTAACTATTTCTTCTGGATGAAGAGGAATAAGATTGAGTTGTTGGACTAGGAATTCTGTTGAGAAGTACCTGTCATAACAGCACAGGGCTTGATACAGGTTGAAAGTTGATGCTCTGCTAATGTATTAAGGTGCAATTTTGTTGGGCACATGCAGGTGTTAGAACCGTGCCAGGCACTCTGTCCCGCACCACTGTACCTCTATGGTGTCCTGTCTGCTTTTATCTTGGATGATGCTACAGAATATGTTTTATCTTTCAATCTGAATCTTTAAGTCGGGAGTCAGGAGGCAGAGTAGTTCCTAGTTGGGACAAACTTTACTATTGGTGTGTATTGTATTATTGTTTAAACAAGTCACACAATTCAATAAAAGGTCATGTGACGAAAATTACATGTGGATGGTCTTTTCAAACATTACATAATGAGTTGGAGAAAAGATTCTGCCGAACTTCCAAATACCCTATCTGTTTGCCATCAGTTTTTTTTTTTTTTTCCTTGCCATTTATTTTTGCACATTTTTTAAAGCTTCATTTTGTTTGTTTGTTTGTTTTTTTTTTTCAAGGTACAACCAATATTTAACCAACTTTCAACAATCAGCAAATTGAAATAGTTACCTCCAAAGGCATTCCTAAGTGTTTCGGATAAATGCATATGCAGTTATCCACATTAAGCCTATAGGAAGTTAATGTGGACATCTACAAACATTCGTGACTTCATGTGTGTCATTGTACATCATCCACCGACTTTCTGCTTACTTAATTTGAGAAATTATTCAAGTTCAGAACCCAGGAAGTCATGAATTGTATCATTCAACCCCTGGTTGGTTTTCTTGTTTTCGATTAAAAAATGGTTCTAAATGTGAAAAATCTAAGCTGGCCGAAAACTGAAATCTGCTCAAGGACGGTGAAATTGGATGAGAATGTACAATATTCTCCCAAGTTGCAAGTTCTTGCTCATAATTCTTCATTATTGAAAGCTGAAAAACCATTCTGCTAGTTTTGAAAGCCTTTTGGAATACCAAAAAGAGGAGAAATTTTTAGAGGACTTGATAGTGTCGGTTTCTGCGGGAACCAGATCCAAATGATCAACAAAGATGCCAAGGGCTGTGTTGGGTTGCTTTCTTGAAATGAGTCAGGAACAAAGTTCCTCATATTCTCACGTCATCACATTCCACCAAAAGATTTACCTCAAGAATAGATCAGAATATGCCAACAAAAAGTTTTAGTTCTGGATTCTTGGGTTATAACTTATAAGGACTATCTCACCACATGGAACTACTTTGAGACCAATCTTCGTGAAAAAAAATAAAAAAAATGTATTAGTAATGATCGGTTTGCATCACTACGTTATTGACTTATCATATTAAATGCCAATCTGAGGGGCATATTTCCTTCCTCCTCGAATCAGCACTTCCATGGCATATGATATTTAATTGTTGCTTGCTAGGATCTTTGTCAACAGATGCTTTAACTTGATACTGATAAGACTGTGACTTGATATGCATACATTAGACGGTGGAAATGCAAACATGCATTGCCTTTGTCTAACATGCTAGATAGCCATATTCCTTATCTTTCTGTTTACACACGCACAAATAAATTTAAAGCAAATAATATATATATATATATATATATTATTTTCACACACACACACACACACATATATATATATATATATATATAAAACTATTTACGTCAAATTAGTCTTTGGACATAGTTTGACTACAAATTTGATTGTTGTCCTGACTCTAACTTCCTTTGATAAACTAATATGTGTGTAATGCATGTGACAAGTGTTAGTTGGGTTAAGTGTGATTAAGCAAGTCATGTGTAAATAAAGATACACGTCAACTTCTTAGAAAAAGTTGAAGCCAAATGCTACAATTAAGTTTGTAGCCAAACTTTATTCTTAGTTTTTACCTTAGTCAAAATGCATTTTTCCCCATCTAGTCAATTTATAAGCTGTGAACTATTTTTTACTTCTCATTGTTCAAAATTAATGTTCTTTTACATTTTAAATCAATTTTCTTTTTTGCCAAATAACTTAGAGATTACACATTTAGAGTATAATCATAGTTTTAAAAATTGTGGAACATATAAAAGTTTAATCATTTTATAATAATTTAAATAATAAACATCACTTTAGATGCCTAAAAATATGCAATTCAATAAAAGAAAAATATAATAATAATAATAGTAATATAAACTAAGGGTGTGTTTGTTTCGTGTAAAATGTTTTCCGGAAAATACATATTTTCCGGAAAAGGAAAATATTTTTAAGTGTTTGGTTGAATTATGAAAATTGTTGTGGAAAATATTTTCATGTGTTTGGTTCTATTAGGAAAATGCTATTTTCCGGAAAATTTTTCACATTATTACAAAAAATTTCAACATCACATCCAATTCAACAACAATTTCTGGCAGCAAATTCCGGCAACAACAATAACAACAACAATCAGTTCATCCAAAAAAAAAAAAAACAACAACAATCAAATTAAAAAAAAAAAAAAAAAAAAAAAAAAAAAAAAAACGGAGAGATCGAGGAAGAGAGAGTGTGGAGGCGATGGGTCTGGTTCGTGGATCGGTGAGCTCGAGGAGGCAATGGGTCTAGGTTCGTCGATTCGTGGGTCGAAGGTGATGGGTCTGGTTCGTGGAATGGCGAGCTCGAGGAGGCGATGGGTCTGGGTGAAGGCGATGGGTTGCTCGTGCTGTTGCTCGTGGGTCTGGGTCTAACACTTTGGGCTTTGGGTTCGTGGGTCGCCGGCTCTGGTTCGAAGATCGGTGGGTCGTGGCGATCGAGAAGATGGGTTCGCCAGCAAACTCGCACAGGCGAGCTGGGCTCTCTCTCTTCGATTTGGGCTCTCCGTTTCTTCCTTCCTCTCTCTCTCTCTCTTCGTGCTCTGTTTCTCTTTTCTGGAAAATTGGATTTGAAGTGAAAATAAGGACTGAAACCAATTTCCGCCTGTGGACTCTTATTTTACGGTCAAGGGTGAATTCATTTTCAGTTGACCGAATTTTCCTCTTCAGCCAAACACTCCTATTTTACGGAAATGGTTTTCTAGAAGCACTTTGAAGTCAAAACAAACACACCCTAAAGGGAAGCCTTATTTCTTGATAGAGAGCTTTTCAATTGATTAAGATCCACCGTGCAATTCACCCTTAGCCACTCACAATATGTTTTTACTTTTTTATTTTTATTTTTATTTTTATTTTTACTTATTTTTTATATTTATTGGTTGAGATTTAAAGTTTGTAACTTTAAATTTCAGCCATTTATACCAATTGCACCTGATCTCAATCCCTTTTCAACATATGCCATTCGATGAGCATCCAATGTGCAAAGGCTTACCTATTCGACATGAGACACTTGCTTGGCGTGTCCTCCTTGTCAATTATGAATACCAATAGAGTGATCATACTGACAATACCTTCAACCATATGAGTCGTCTGATACCTGATACTTGTCCAACATACATGCCAAGTAAGCCAACTGGTGTGTTTGGTTGGGGTGAAAATATGGAGGATGGAAAATAGGGAGAGAAAAATAGGGTGGAAAATGTTGTTTTTCATTGTTTGGTTAAGGAAAAAAAATAGGAGAGATAGATAACAGGGGAGAAAGTTTTCTCTCTTGGGCCCACTTTTTTTATCCTCCCAAATTAGGAGGAAAATGGGGAAGGAAAAGTGGTGGGAAATACTTTTTACACAAATACCCTCTCACCTACCCCTCACTTTATTTATGACTTGATAACTTTTGCCTCTTCTCATCCTTATCACTTTACCTTTTCACAGCATAGCAACGTCCAGGTTCTCTTCTCTCCTTTTTTTTTTTTTTTTTTTTTTTTTCTTGCCCACAAAAGATGACCGTGTTTTTGCTGGTTACAAAATCTTTTGCCCAATTAAATTTATATGTATACTATTGTAATTTTTACATCATAATAATAAAAATGATAATATAAATTTATATAAATGATGTGGTAAATTTTATATTATTTAGTGAGTAAAAATAAATCTATTTCTTACATATTATGTAACAAGGGTATAATAGTTAATTTATATAAGTTACATTTTCCATCCTTCCCTTTTTCTCTCCAACCAAGCAAAAGAGTTTTCCACCTCCCACTTTTCCACTCCTCCAACTAAACACACAAGAGGGAAAACCAAATATTTTCTATCCTCCCACTTTTCCATCTTCCCACAATTTTCCATCCTCCCATTTTTCTATTCCTCCAACCAAACGGACCCTAAAACTCAAGCTGTACTTTTGTATCCATCACCTATCGTGTTGGACGAGTGAAAACACTAAGCTTCTTGAAGATAGATAAATATCATACTTGACATCTCACATGTAGAAAACAGTACACCACAGGGTCCTACCCCACAGCCACTAAGTATAGGGACATTGAACCTAATGATCTCAATGCTACTAACCCACGATCTCCATTATGTTGATGCCTACATTCTAGCAAGCGAACGTGGTCATTCTAGACCCCTATATAAACACCAAGATATCACAATTTCTATGTACATGAGAACACTATTTCCTAAGTCTTACGGTTTTATTAGAGTTTTTGGAGATCATTGTGAGTTTCTAACTTAACATTTGGAGGGACTTTGGCTAGTACCACACCGATGCTCTTTGAAGGTATTTCACTCTTCAGGTTTTCAGATGCTGCGAGTTCAGTGATTGATTTATTGACGATTTTGTGCATTATCATTTTTCATGGATGACTCATATAATAATAATATCTAACTTCTAACTGTGAATCTGCAATTTTCTTTTCTTTTCTAACTGCGAAGCTTTTATATTTTTAGGAAACACATATCTTTAATTGGTTTTGGCTTTAGGAGATACATACGTATAAGAGTAATTAGTGGAAAAATAAATAATATAGTACTTATTTACATTAGTTATAAATTTATAATTTTTTTATATAAATTAGGGGATCCTTAGTTACAATTTGTATACAATTTCATTTTTTTTTTAAGGAGAAATCACGCTTTATCACCTTAAACTATATCCTATATTACACTTTGCACCATAAACTTTTGGAATGCACATTTTGCACCCTAAACTATGACCCTTGTTACACTTTGCATTCTAACGTTAATTAAGTTTGCTGTTAACTTGGACAAAAAATTTAAGGTAAAAAGTGTAATAAAGAGTGTAATGTAGGGTGATAAAGTGTAAATTCTCCTTTGTTTTTAAGGGGATTAAGAAGATGAAAAATTAGGTCTTTTTACGTAATGTCATATTTTTCCATTTAAGTTAACAGGAAACTTGATGTCTGGATGCAAGGTATAACAAGGATCATAATTTAGGGTACAAAATATGCATTCAAAAAATTTAAGGTGTAAAGTGTAATTAGAGGTACAGTGATAAAATGTATTTTCCATTTCTTAATAGAAAAGTAAGAGGGAGAGAGAAGATTTTAGAAGGGCCATGGCCCCCCCTCCCTTCACCAATACAACTATCTATTATTAATTTTTGCTTTCATTCGTTCCTACTATTTTTGGCTTGTTTGAAATACCAATCGATGTGACAAGTCGAGAGGATTTTTGATAACCTACCTTTAAAACAATATTCTATTGTCAAAAACAAATAAAAAAAATGGAGCCCACCAAATGTGTTTGTGCTTAATGACTATTGAAAAAAAACAATCAATTTCAGAAAATTGTTTTAAACTATGATTAGTTTTCTGAAAACACCTTTGCGGTTTTTTTGTTCTCGATTTTATGTTCTTAGTGGCATTTTGTACTAAAGGCAACTTAAACAACAACCAAAAAAGCGAAGTTCTCTCTCTCTCTCTCTCTCTCTCTCTCTCCCCCCCACCCCCCCCAAAAAAAAAATGTGGCTAAGGGCACGCTGTTCCGAACCTCCAATTGGCAGCGGCGGTTTGAGAACAACCACGATTCCAACAATGAACCAATCTCTTTCTCTTTGTGTGTGCGCACACAGGCTATAGGTTCAATCTCTTTCTCTTTGTGTGTGCACACACAGGCTATAGGTTTGGATTTTTTGTTTAGTTTTGATAATTGTGTTTTGCAAATGGCGATTTAGGTGTGGTGGAGGGATTGGCTAGAGGAGGATGTTGTGCAATTGTTTTTTTATTTTATATATATATATATATATTTCAAAAATTTTAATAATAATAATAATAAAAATATTATTATTATTATTATTATTCTTTATGAAAAAAAATGACTGAGAATTAAAAAAATGCAAGAATGTCAAACAAGCATCCAGGGTGGAAAAATATTGAAAATTGTTTTTGAGAACAATTTCTCAAAGAGAGATGCTACGTCTACAATATTTTTTTACAATATTTTTACAACAAATCACGTGTGGTTAATTGTTATTGGTTCAAATTTAAAACTAACATTAAGATTACTTTTTTTCCCTAACAATAACAATCAGTAACAACCTGTCACTTAGGATTTGTTGTAAAAATATTGTGGACATATCATTTCTCTTTCTCAAAACACCGAGAAAACAGTTTATGAAAACACAAAACCGAAAATAGGGATCGAACAAACTCTGACCTCAATCCAACAACACAACCATTTTATTTTTATTCATTAATGAAGCTTCTGCATCACAGTTAGACTTCATCAAATCTCTTATATGTGAGGAAACCTTTTTTTTATTTTATTTTATTTTATTTGAACAACAATATTCTGATTTCTCAGAATAAGCACAAGTGGTTCTCAATGCGCTTCTAATCCTGTACATATGGATTGCCCACTAGTTGAAGGCACCCACAAAGATCCTCTTGTTAAAGAGAAAGCCAACTAAAAACAATTGACACCCCATCTTCATTGCATACCTTTTTTCAGCATTATTGTCAATAACTTGGCCCCCCGAAGTCCCTCAAAATATAGTATGAATTCCATCAGATTTTATTAACGTTAAATAATAGCATCCCCCGCACTCCACTGTCTTCATTTCTTGTCATATGCTACTTATTGTAAAGAAAGGCTTTTCTTTTGATTACGATATATGCGCAATCTTTGGTGGCTGCAACTTTGATTTGACATAAGATATAGAAGTAACATGAGTGAAGGAGGCAGGGTAAGACGGTGCTAAAAGAGAATTTGCCTATCCATTGTAATTATTCTTTTTCCATGAGACTATAGGATTTGAACCGCATCATCTGCTTACAATATCCCAATGACCCGTAAGTTATACAAACTGTACTAATAAGCCTTTGGATACTTAATAATGTTTTCTCTTTTTTGCTTGGTGGATAGACAAGAATAGAAACAACGTGGACGTTGTGGATTTAAGCAAGTATAGTAATTATTCTCTCACACTTATTGATTTGCACTCTATACTAGGGGTGTCCATGCTCTGCCGGACCCGACCCACCTAAGCAATCCGACTAGACTTGATCCGATTTGATTGATATAGTGGTTGAAGGTGGATCTTTGCCTTCAACATCCGACAACGATAGGTCGAGTGGTAGGTTACCTCCTCCAAAACCCAACCCACTCGATCCTATTGACAAGGAAATTAAATTCTAGCAAGATCTTCTAGATGCAGCGAGATCTCCAACGAATTTGGCAAGATCTCACTTGATCTTTTTCATTCTAAGCATTTTATCGTCTTTCTTTGTTGTCTTCTATTGCCAATGACGACCGATCCGCCCACTACCTGTGGAGAGCTCGATTCATCCGATCCACTACACCTTGTCGGTCGACAACGGGTTGCAGTTTTCTTCACTCGATTAATTTAGGTCGGGCACAAATCCTGGACTAACTCATGATTCATGAACACTCCTACTTTGTACACATAATGTTCATAATTGCCTGCATGATATCTGCATTTAAAACAAAAAATGGATGATGTGTACAAGCGATGTATAATAAAGAGTGTGATAATCAGCACCCAAATAAATTAACCTAACCTTTGCCAAAACTAGCATCATTATCCACAATTGAAACATAAAATAAATGATTTATATGAACACTACATAATAAAAAGTGTGCTAGAATCAATGCCCAAACAAATAAACCTAACCTTTACCAAAACTAGCATGATGCTCATAGTTATGAGCATAAGTGTATAACACATCCACTGAGTGGTCCATTATTTTATTGCGAAGCAACTTGGGGGCTATAAAATAGGGTGTATAAGATACAAAGCATATGTTAGTGTGTTTGGACTAGGGTTTTTTTATTATTTTATTTTATATTTTTTATACTTATAATTTATTTGTTAAAAGTACGTAACTTTAAAAAAAAAATTTTAAAAAAAGTTTTAAATAGTTATATATGAGAAAATAAGCTAATTAAATAACCCAAAAAAAAAAAAAAACTAAATATTATTTCACGCTCTTTTATATCTACTATTTTATACATGTAGGGTCAAAATTTGTTGGGCCAGGCACCAAAACTCTATATGATGAGCCTACCAAATTTCCCACAATAAATTTGTAGAGAATGGGCTAAACAACTGGGCTAATGGTGGATTTAGCAACGGTCCAGATGAACAAAAACCAATAACAAAGAGATGGATTGAGTCAAGCCTTCAACGGGATGAACCCCTGTAATCCGAAGAGGTTTTCTATTTAAAGGCTTAGTAAATACAATTTCCTCCCCCCCTCACTCTGCGAGACTTGCTTCCCTTATATAGACCCCCTTTTCCCATCTTCACTGCACACTTGTCCTCCATCCAGACACCCACTTGAGTACTAGTCACATCAGCCGTTTGCTTTAACCTGCAGTGAGTGGTGGTGGGTGAAGACGCACTGTTCAGGTGTCTTCTCCACATAAATGCGGCCAGGAAAGTTGCTGCAGTGCATTAAATGTGGCGGTGACAGCTTTATTGGCAAGATATTTCGTGATAGCTACGCAGTTAGACATGCTCGAAGTTCCGTCCTGGGAGGGAGACCTTCAGCACAGCTACCCGATCAAGTTCTGGGCTGCTCCGTTAAGTAGGATCTCTTCGGCCATACCAGGTTGTCTTTGGACGGAGCGTTTTTTCCCTACGGGCTGTGCTTCCGCCAGGATGGCAAAGCATTGATACATTTAACCTCTTCGGACAGTGAGTCGTATTTGAACTGGGCCTCAGGCCCATCATGTGGCGTCGGGCTTTCTCACCCACAATAGCCCCTCAAAATTTCACTTTTTACCTCGCATCCGAAGAGAAAAAGTGGGGTTTTGACCTTTTGACGAATGGAGGCACTGGATTTTGATTCCGCACGTGTGCGCATGAGTTTGGGCGCCTTCTTTATAACCGCTGCTGTCGCGCTGTTTCCGAGGCATCATTAATTGCTCCAGGCGGCGTCTTGTCCCTGAAATCTAGCGGCTCATTTCAAATCAACGGTCGAGATTGTCCTCAAAATTTCGGGCGGGATAAGTCCCACTACTTTTCCTGCCACTATATAAAGTCCTGGAGGGGATTGTCTTCTCACTTTGCAAGCGTCAGAACCCCCAGCGAACTCAAGCGTTCAGACTCTCAAAGCTCTACCTATCATCTGCTTCAACTCATTCCAGAATCCACTACGATCTTTCCGCAAGGCCAAGGAAAAACATTCTCCGATCCAAACCGACGTAAGTTCCTTTCTTCGAGATTTATTGAAATCTACTCAGTTTGCCTCTTCGGCCATTGGTAGATTCTCTTCAGTCGCTGTTCCGCGTTTCCCTCACTTTAAACTTATTAATCAATGGGTAGATTTGAATACCTAGTGAACAGTCCCTCCCAGATAAAGAAATTTAGGGAGACGTATCGCATCCCTCGGGAAGTGGATTTAAGGTATTGCTCCACGGAGGGGTTATTACTGGACCGTGAGGAGGGTGAGGTGATAATCCCCATTATCGCCTTCCTGGAGGGAGGGATGATCATTCCCATGGGCCCAATCACCAGAAATTACCTTATCGCCCATAGGCTTAGTCCTGACCAGTGCGCACCCAACACATTTAGAATTTTAGGTGCAGTTGATGAGCTAAACCGCCAGTTAGGCTTAGGACTGACTTGGCACGATGTGGTACACATGTACGAATGTCATAAAAAAGAAGGGGCGGGATACTATCTAAAGTCCCGATCCGATGTCGTCAGACTCCTCTCTGGTCTCCCCAAGTCCAACAAAGGGATGAAGGACGATTACCTGATCGTCTCGGGCGCCTGGCATGATGGGATTCATTGCCCAACCCAGCTAGGAGCGCCAGGTGGGACATTTTGAGCTTTTCTAACCTCTCTCTCTTTTTTTTTGCTTCTAGCTAATCGGACTTTCTTTCGCCATATTGCGATCCTCTGACAGTTCTATCGCTATGTTTACAGATAGAAGGCACGTAGCTCCTCGGCTGAGTCTCACAAATACTGCGGCCTTGAACTACCTTCTTCGGTCGGAGATTTTCGTGAGTGAAGACGGAGAGCTTAGGTTTGTTCCCCTCATACTCAACTACACCCCGAAGACTGAAATCTAGCCGAGAGGCAACGCAATAACATACGGGGATCGCCGCATAAACCGCATTGACGTGGCACGAAAAACCTTTTTAGCTCCCTTTGACCTTGCTCCGGTGCCTCATCCAAGTCCACAGAACATACCGCTGCTCGTTCAGCCTGTTGCACAAGTTCCCCTTGAACCAGTAGCCGAGGAGGAAAGAGTTGCATCTTCTACACCCTCACTTGACGAGCAGATCGATCAGTTTAGATTTGAGGGTGAGGCCTCGGAAGAGGTTCAAATTATAGACGTCGAGGAGGAAGCGGACAGGCAATCGGCCGTTAATCCGAAGAAACTAATCGTGTCCAACTATTCTTCAGACGAAGACATGCAGAGTTTATCGGAGCTGATGAAGAACAGGAAACTGAAAACCGTCTCCAAGGGCACTGGTCCATCTCAACCGGTCGTGGACCTCCCTCCTCTTCCCCCTCAAGCCCCTTCAGATCCCAGTTTAAAGCCACTGCCGGATCTAAAGAAGAAAAGGGTCGCGACGGACGCTGAAGGCACTGAGGTTGCGCCCAAAAAGGGGTCCAAGCAGCAGAAGGTGGCCCAGGACGCCAGGGGAAAGAGGGCCTCCTCTATTGAAAGCAAGGAAGACCCTCCAGCCGCCGATGTGCGCCGGGGTTCTCGGACTTGGCCCCCGAAGGTAATGCTGGATGGTGCGGACATCCCCTATGATGCCTCCATCAGAAATTACGGTGGGGGCAAGGCCGGTTACATTGCGGATGCTTTGGAGCAACCCCTGCTCCTGCCGAGGGACATGGATTCCTACAGGCGCTTCAGCCAGCAGGAACTTTTCTTATCCCTAAAGAGGGATCTAGGCATGGTAAGGGATTTTACTTTATTACCCTCTTTCTGCAACGCCCAAAAAATAACACTAAGGAATGTTTGACTGTTGCGTAGATCGCCCAGCAGATATTTGTGGCGGAGGAGTGGAATAAGAAAAAAGATATTGAAGTGCAGGCTGAGGCGCAATCAAAGGAGGAGGCTGAGAAAGCCTTGGGTGCTGCAAAAAGCGAGTGCGCCCGCCTCTCCGAGCAGCTGAAAGAGGAGACGAGGGCCAAGAAGAGTGCGGAGGCAGGCCTAAGGACTGTTGAAAAGCAAGCTGAAAACCAACGCCAGAAGCTGTACACCACCGAGATTAATCTGGAGACAGAGAGGGCGTTGGTGAGAGAGCTTCGAGCTGAGCTGGACAAAGCCAAGGATGCTGCCACCAGAGCCAAGGAAGACGCCCAGTTAGCCAAAGAAGCGACTGAGGCCGAGAAGCAAGCTGGCTATCTGCTGGGGGTGCAAGAGACCCAGACCAGGCTGACTGAGGAGTTTGCCAAGGTCTGCAGGGGATACTGCGAGATAACGTGGGGCAAATGCCTTGACGCTGCAGGAGTTCCCCTAGAATCTTCGTTGAGGCAGCCTGGGAGTGTCTACTACGACCCTGATCTTTGTGACCTCCCCGACACCTTGGAAGCTACCTCGGCCGGTCAAAGCCTTGCAGCCCCAGCCGAGACGAGCCAAGCGCCTCTTCAGACTGGAGATGCGGGTGATCCTCCAAAACTTGACTCAGCGCCCCATAGCAAGGCTTAGGATATTAAAATTATGTAATAGTCAGGGTCCTTTATCACCTGTTTTGTAACGATATTGTCCTTTTAGTGAATGAAGCATATGTTTTTTGTTCAGTGTTTATTTTCACGGAGTATGTTAGATTGTGTCATCACGTTTAATCAATGATGGTTTAATAACTAAGAGCCATTCAAAACAGCGGCCATCTTTTATACACGCTTAAACAAGGCCTCATGATAATAGTTGACGTAACTTTGGCTTTAAGTTTGCATATTCCGCTAAGCACCGGATTAGATCAATGATGGTTAAACTAACACAAATCACATGGTCCGAAGATCGCAGGCATGACTGGATTTAAGTCTAAACACTTAGGCAATCGTAAGGAAGTATCAACTAACCCAAATCATCTGGTTCGAGGACTTCAGGCATGATTGGATTTAAGTTTAAACATTTAAGCAATCGTAAGGAAGTATTGACTAACCCAAATCATCTGGTCCGAAGACTTCAGGCATGATTGGATTTAAGTTTAAATATTTAAGAGGAACGTAAATGAATGTTAATGAATCCAAACCATCTGGTCCGAGGACTACAGGCATGATTGAATTTAAGTTTAAACACTTGAGAAGAAACGTAAAGGAGCGTTAACTAACCTAAGTCATCTGGTCCGAGGACTACAGGCATGATTGGATTTAAGTTTAAACACTTGAGAAGAAACGTAAAGGAGCGTTAACTAACCCAAGTCATCTGGTCCGAGGACTACAGGCATGATTGGATTTAAGTTTAAACACTTGAGAAGAGACGTAAAGGAGTGTTAACTAACCCAAGTCATCTGGTCCGAGGACTACAGGCATGATTGAATTTAAGTTTAAACACTTGAGAAGAAACGTAAAGGAGCGTTAACTAACCTAAGTCATCTGGTCCGAGGACTACAGGCATGATTGGATTTAAGTTTAAACACTTGAGAAGAAACGTAAAGGAGCGTTAACTAACCCAAGTCATCTGGTCTGAGGACTACAGGCATGATTGGATTTAAGTTTAAACACTTGAGAAGAAACGTAAAGGAGCGTTAACTAACCCAAGTCATCTGGTCCGAGGACTACAGGCATGATTGGATTTAAGTTTAAACACTTGAGAAGAGACGTAAAGGAGTGTTAACTAACCCAAGTCATCTGGTCCGAGGACTACAGGCATGATTGGATTTAAGATTAAACACTTGAGAAGAGACATAAAGGAGTGTTAACTAACCCAAGTCATCTGGTCCGAGGATTACAGGCATGATTGGATTTAAGTTTAAACACTTGAGAAGAGACGTAAAAGAGTGTTAACTAACCCAAGTCATCTGGTCCGAGGACTACAGGCATGATTGGATTTAAGTTTAAACACTTGAGAGGAACTACCATAACAAAAATGCAATCATGGCTGAGTGAAGCATTCATTTAATAGTAGTACCTTTTGAGGTTATTTACATTCCACGGCCTGGGCACTACATGATTGTCCAGGTCTTCTAGAAAGTATGCTCCAATGCCGGCCTTTGAGGTGATGCGATATGGACCTTCCCAATTCGGCCCCAGTTTTCCCCATGCTGGATTCTTTGCGTTGCCTAACACCTTCCTTAGGACAAGATCACCAGGCTCAAGGGGTCTCAACCTCACGTTGGCGTCATAGCCTTGTTTGAGTTTCTGCTGGTAATGCGCCAATCGAACCATTGCGTTTTCCCTTCGTTCCTCAATCAGGTCCAAACTCTTCTCCAATTGCCCATCGTTGTCGGCTGGGTTAAAACAGCTAGTCCTGTAGGTGGGGAACCCAATCTCGAGAGGTATAACAGCTTCAGCTCCATAGGTCATCGAAAAGGGGGTCTCCCCAGTGGACCTACAAGGCGTAGTCCTATATGCCCACAATACGTGGGGTAGTTCTTCTACCCATCTACCCTTCGCATCATCCAGCCTCTTCTTTAGTCCGTTAACAATGACTTTATTGACAGCTTCGGCCTGCCCATTTCCCTGGGGGTAGGCGGGGGTGGAGTATCTATTTGTGATTCCCAGATCATTGCAATAACTTCTAAAAGCTTTGCTATCAAACTGAAGCCCGTTGTCCGAGATGAGGGTATGTGGGACTCCAAATCTGGTGACGATGTTTTTCCAAATGAACCTCTTCACGTCTACGTCCCTGATATTTGCAAGAGGTTCGGCTTCTACCCACTTGGTGAAATAGTCTGTCCCGACCAGCAAGTACTTCCTGTTTCCCGCTGCCTTAGGGAATGGGCCTACGATGTCCAGACCCCATTGAGCAAAAGGCCATGGGCTGGATAGTGGATTGAGGTTACCGCCTGGCTGGTGTATGTTCGGCGCGAACCGTTGACATTGGTCGCACTTTTTTACATATTCGTGGGCCTCTCTCTGCATACATGGCCACCAATAACCCTGCGTGATGGCCCGGTGGGCCAAGGACCTACCTCCCGTATGGCTTCCGCATATCCCCTCATGCAATTCTTCCAGTAATGACTCAGCCGCTTCAGGGCGCATGCAAAGTAAGTACGGACCCGAATAGGAACGTTTATAAAGTTTCCCTTCCTCGGACAGCCAGAACCTTGTGGCCTTTCTTCGTATTTTGTCCGCTTCCTCTTTTCCTTCGGGCAACACATCATCCTTCAAGAACTTGATGATGGGATCCATCCAGCACGGGTCGGCTCTAACGCAATGGACTTGGAGTGGCTCTTTTTTTGTTTCCGTAGGCTCCTGCATGTCCTCAACGAGGATAACCCTTGGCAATGCCTGTGCCGATGACGTGGCAAGGGTGGCCAATGAATCTGCATGTGTGTTGCCACTTCTGGGGATGTGCTGCAGGTTAAAATATTCAAACTCTGATTGCAAGGACTTAACTAGGCTCAAGTACACCTGCATCCTCTCGTCCTTCGCCTCAAATTCTCCTTGTACTTGGCCGACGATCAATCTCGAGTCCGAGAATACTTCAACCGACTTTCCCCCTAACCTTCGTACCATCCTCATCCCCATCAGTAGAGCCTCATATTCTGCCTCATTATTCGTTGCTGAGAAATTCAGCCTTAAAGCTTTTTCGATGGTAATTCTTTCTGGGGTTAACAGCACAAGCCCCACTCCAGAGCCCCTTTGGTTTGATGCGCCATCAACGTACACCTCCCAGGGCAAGGGGTTTCGTGAGGAGACCATGCCAACGGTCTTACTCTCAGGGGCCAGTGTTGGGGTTACTTCGACTAAAGGGGGCTCTGTGAATTCCGCGACCAAGTCTGCGAGGACCTGGCCCTTCACCGACGTGCGGGGCATGTATTTAATATCAAAAGCCCCCAGCATCGTCCCCCACTTGGCAATTCTCCCTGTGTAGTCCGCACTTCGGAGTATTGCTCTAAGTGGGAGCTGGGTAAGGACTATGACGGTATGAGCTTGAAAATAGTGGGACAGTTTCTTAGTGCCCAGCACAACAGCCAGAATGGCCTTCTCTAGGGGCAAATAACGAGCCTCAGCTTCTTGCAGCGATTTGCTCACATAATAGACGGGTTTTTGCACGCCACAGTCTGTTCGGATCAGCACCAAGCTAACAGCACTAGGAGCCACAGCAATGTAGGCAAACAGGACTTCATCTGGCTCGAGACTGGACATGATGGGAGGTCTAGCCAGGTAGTCCTTAAGTTGCTGGAAAGCAACGGCACATTCCTCCGTCCATTTGAAATCCTTCCACTTATTGATTAACGAGAAAAAAGGCCTACACCTATCGGCTGATCTGGAAATGAATCTGTTAAGGGCAGCGGTCATCCCAGTCAGCTTCTGGATTTCCTTGGGGTTCCGAGGAGCTCGCAAGTCGTTGATGGCCTTTATCTGGTCGGGGTTAACTTCGATTCCCCTATGAGTGACCATATACCCCAGGAACTTGCCCGATCCCACGCCGAACGAACATTTGGAGGCATTCAAGCGTAGTCTGTGTCTCCTCAGAATTTCGAAGATGTCCCGAAGGTCCCCAATATGCTCCGTGATAACCTTGCTTTTAACCACCATGTCGTCAATATAAACCTCCATGCTTTTGCCCAGCTGCGGTTCAAACATCCTGGTCATCATTCTCTGATAGGTAGCCCCAGCATTCTTCAAGCCAAACGGCATTACCTTGTAGTGGTAGTTTCCTATAGGGGTTACAAAAGCCGTTTTGCTCTGATCGGCGAGTGCCAATGGTATTTGATGATAGCCTTGAAAGGCGTCCAAGAAACTCATCCGAGGGTGCCCAACGGTGGCGTCAACTAGTTGATCTATCTTTGGCATGGGGAACGGATCCTTCGGACAAGCTCTATTAAGATCAGTGAAGTCCACGCACACCCGCCATTTCCCACTTTTCTTTTTTACCACCACTGTGTTGGCCAGCCATTCGGGGTAAAAAATTTCCTTAATAGCCCCAGCCTGTTTGAGCCTCGTTACCTCTTCCCTAACTGCATCCGCGTGTTCCTTCGATGGTCGCCGGAGCGGCTGTTTCTTTGGGACTATGGTGGGATCTACGTTTAGATGGTGACAAATGAAATCTGGGCTTACCCCCGGGGCTTCCGCAGGATCCCATGCAAATACATCAGTGTTTCCTCTGAGGAATTCTATCAACTCTCCCTTCTCCTGAGGAGGCAGCATGGACCCGACCTGGAAGAACTTCTCTGGGTCATTATCAATAACTATTCTTGTTAAGCTTTCGCACTCTGCTTCTCCGGCCGAGGTTCCGGTTTCCGGCGCCGAAGACCTTAATTGCTATAAACTCTCCTTGTCACCATTTGAGGGCTCGGCATGCCGCTCGTGCTGGATGGCTGCCACTAGACATTGCCTGGACATAGCCTGATCCCCTCGAATTTCTTCAACTACCCCCTTAGAGGGGTACTTAACCTTCTGGTGTAGGGTGGAAGACACAGCCCCAAGGGTATGAAGCCAAGGTCTGCCTACAATAGCGGTGTAGGGTGAGTAGGCATCCACCACTATGAAATCTACCTCCACAATCTCAGCACCAGTTTGCACAGGCAGTCTAATCTGCCCCTTCGGCATGATCACGTTTCCATCGAAACTGACTAAAGGTGAACTGTATGGAGTTAAGTCTTCGGGGGACAAGTTCAGCCCCCTATATAGATCTGGATACATTATTTCTGCAGCGCTGCCCTCATCCACCATCACCCTTTTGACGTCATATCCGCCTATTCTCAGGGTGACTACCAGTGCATCATCATGCGGCTGTACAGTTCCTATTTTGTCTTCCTCCGAAAAACCCAAAACCGGGACATCTGTCCTAGGCCTCTTCGGCTCTCTGTTAACCTTATTCGAGGGTATCCGAGCAACTGACAATATCCTGGATGGGCAAGACCCTGTCCTTCCTGGTGCGGCAAAAATGACATTGATCGTTCCCAAGGGAGGTTTTACGAAATCACCCCTTCTGGGCCCCGTGCTGGTTTGATTTCCTTGACCATATGAGTGGTGTAGGAGGTGCTTCAACCTGCCCTCGCCAACCAGCTGGTCCAAATGATCCCACAAGCTCCTGCAGTCCTCAGTGGTGTGGCCGTGGTCCAGGTGATAATGACAGTAAAAATTGTGGTTGCGCCTTTCAGGGTTTCCCACCATCTTGTTCGGCCTTTTAAAGAATGGTTCGTTTTTTATCTTATCCAGGACTTGGTGCACCGGTTCGCGAAAAACTGCGTTGACTGTCTGAAAGTTCGCTGTGCTTTGCCCGGCCCAGTCCTTCCTCGGCCTATTGTGATTCTGCCTGTCCGACCTGAAATCCCTCCCCTCCTGAGGGATAACCTTCTCCTTTCCTTTACTCTGCTGCTGATCCTCCTCAACTCTTTTGTACTTGTCAATCCTGTCCATCAACTGGCGTATGCTGGTGGCAGGCTTGCGCGTCAAAGACGTTCTCAAGGGATGTTCAGTGGGGAGGCCTAGTTTAAAAGAGCTAACAGCCATCGATTCACAGTCTTCCTCTACCTCATTGTATGTTTCCCAGAATCTATCTGAATATGACTTCAGCGTCTCGTTCCCTTTCATGCTGACAGACAACAGCGAGGCCACGGACTGGGGCACCCTTCGGCAAGTGACGAAACGAGACCCAAAGGCCTGGGTTAGCTCTTGGAAAGAGCTAATAGTGTTTGCCTTCAGACTATCGAACCATCTCATGGCTATTGGTCCCAAACTGGAGGGAAAAACTTTGCACATCAGGGCTTCGTCCCTGGAGTGAACTGCCATTCGCTGGTTGAAATGACTCACGTGTTCCACTGGGTCGGTCCTGCCATTGTAGATGGTGAATGTAGGTTGGTGGAAACGCCTGGGAAGTCTGGCACCCTCGATATTTCGTGTAAAAGGAGACCGGGAGATCTGATCTAGAGCTTTGCTCATAGCATCGTTCCCTGCGCCCCTCAGTAAGGGATCCTGAAAGCTCCTCCCATCATGACGCAGTTCTTCATAGGTAAAGGATTCGTTGACCGGCGTCCGATGTTTCTGTTTGTAGCCAGCATCTTGTTCGTCCTCAAGATCTTCATCAGAATACGAGGGGCTACGCTTCCTCTTTGCATGGCGCAACTCCCTTTTGAGCCTGTCTATTTCTCTTTGCATGCCTTCGTTCTTCTCTGCATGAGACATGTGGCTCTCCCCATGTGACTGGTTTTGGTCGTCACGTGCGGTGTGTACACTTTCCTCACGATTCTGCCTTCGCTCTAGACGAAGAAAAGGATCGGTGTGCTTAGACGACCTGGATTCAGCTGGTCGTTGCCTTGGTTCGGCCATCTTCTGAGGTGTTGCTTCCACCTTTGCTCAAGCTGTTCCCACAGACGGCGCCAATTGTAGGGTCAAAATTTGTTGGGCCAGGCACCAAAACTCTATATGATGAGCCCACCAAATTTCCCACAATAAATTTGTAGAGAATGGGCTAAACAACTGGGCTAATGGTGGATTTAGCAACGGTCCAGATGAACAAAAACCAATAACAAAGAGATGGATTGAGTCAAGCCTTCAACGGGATGAACCCCTGTAGTCCGAAGAGGTTTTCTATTTAAAGGCTTAGTAAATACAATTTCCTCCCCCCCTCACTCTGCGAGACTTGCTTCCCTTATATAGACCCCCTTTTCCCATCTTCACCGCACACTTGTCCTCCATCCAGACACCCACTTGAGTACTAGTCACATCAGCCGTTTGCTTTAACCTGTAGTGAGTGGTGGTGGGTGAAGACGCACTGTTCAGGTGTCTTCTCCACATAAATGCGGCCAGGAAAGTTGCTGCAGTGCATTAAATGTGGCGGTGACAGCTTTATTGGCAAGATATTTCGTGATAGCTATGCAGTTAGACATGCTCGAAGTTCCGTCCTGGGAGGGAGACCTTCAGCACAGCTACCCGATCAAGTTCTGGGCTGCTCCGTTAAGTAGGATCTCTTCGGCCATACCAGGTTGTCTTCGGACGGAGCGTTTTTTCCCTACGGGCTGTGCTTCCGCCAGGATGGCAAAGCATTGATACATTTAATCTCTTCGGACAGTGAGTCGTATTTGAACTGGGCCTCAGGCCCATCATGTGGCGTCGGGCTTTCTCACCCACAATACACATGTGAAATGGTAGACTTAACCTCCCCCCCCCACCCCCCCCCCCCCCCCCCCACCCCCCCTTTAAAAAAAAAAAATCCAAACCCACTACGTTATACCCATCCAATCAAGCTGTATCATTTCGTATCCTATCCAATTTACAAGACACGCAAATTAAGCGAGTCCATAAGAATTTAGATGGAGACGTATTTGTTAAATTTACATTGTTTGTATTTGCTCCAATCCCCATTAACTACATTAGAACTTCCTTAAATTTCTATCGGGAGATGTTTAGGGGCCAAATCTTCATTTTTAACTATTAAATTATGTAAGGGTTTTTTTTTTTTTTTTTTTTTTTTCTTTTTTCTTTTTTTTGAGAGGGAGTAGGGTGGTAAGAAACGACAATGATACTAAATTATTTATGAATGTAAATGGCATTGTCAACAGTTAAGCTGCTGTTATATATCAAGTTAAATAGAATCATATAGTTGATGCTACGACAGAGGTGAAGAAAAAGATGAAAGGGAATCCTAAGTTTGATGTGGCCAACACCATTAGATGACACAAGCGTTGGCCCCACAATAATTAAGCATCACCGGCAGGTGCGAGCACCAGAGATAATTGAGATGAAGCTTAATAATCCTTTGCCACTCCCTTTTTAGATACCTCTCTTATTTGCCATTAACTTCCACCTTGGACTATCCCTATTTAAGAGCAAGCACCCCGCTTATTCAAGCCTCTGTACCATAAATTTCTCCACTAATCTTCCAATTAGATTGAAGTGTTGCTGCTATGACTTTCCAGAGAGAGGAAGAAGCAGACAAGGTACAAAATAATAACCAAGATACTGAGTCCAAAACAAGTGACAACGATGAAGTAACTGCTGGAGACGATAACATGGGAGAATGGTTGAGTTTAGGCCTCAACAGAAATGAGTCCTTAACAGTTGGACATTCTGATTCCCAATCAAAACCTGCCAGTAACAAGGTTTTCTCATGCAACTTTTGCATGAGGAAGTTTTTCAGTTCACAAGCCCTGGGTGGTCACCAAAACGCACACAAAAGAGAGAGAGGAGCTGCCAAAAGATTTCAGTCTCACAAGACGATGATGACAACAATGGGGTTTCCTTTCAATTCCTTAACGACTCGATCACTCGGTGTGCAGCCTCACTCGCTTGTGCGCAAGCCTAGTGCAGAAGGGTCTTCCACGGTAGCGCGATTTAGTGAAGCTAACGCAGGATTTGGGATGACTTGGACACCCTTCATGCCAGAAGAAGCAATGGATTTGACTTGGCCAGGAAGCTTTCGCATGGACAAGTTGCCGAAGCTATCATCGGAAGTAAATAAGCTTGATTTAAATCTTCGGCTTTGATAATTATCCTTCTGGTTTTATTTCAATATATGTTATCTTTTATTATAAATTTCAACCATGTAATATGTTGTTGCATATGTTGATCCATCAAATAAAGTAAATATAATAACTTTGGGTGTATGGACAAAGGAGCAATAGTCTTTGCAACTCAGCATCTCTTGTTCCAAAGTTTAAGGGGTTGTTTGGTTTAGCCCATCACTCCAACTCAATTCTCATCACTCTGTTCTTATAACTTAAATGTCTAAATTTATCTATAAAAAAAAACTCAAATGTTAAACTCATATCTCATATATCTTCTCTATTTCTACCTTAATTCACTCTACAATTCGTTTGGGTACAAATTTCTTGTCACAAAAACTCAACTCTGACTCCAAACATGTGGAGCCCACAGGTTAGATTTTTTCAACGGTCTTCTTTCCTTACCCGCGTGACTTTTCATGAAGAGGATGAAACCCACACCCAAACCCAGCTCCATCACCAACAACAATCCCAATGGCTACACAAAATCCAACCATCAACCACACCACCAACGGCCATACAACCCCAACTCCATCACAGCCCAAGCCTCAAATACAACCACAGCCAAAAATCCAAACGCACCAACATACAAATGCATAGAAAACCCAAACCCACAACAAACCCAAACTCAGAAATCCTTAGATCGGAGACCCAACATCCCGAAATCACAAAATTGAGGAGAGAGATATGATCCGATTTGGCAAAGGGGAGGGGAGAGAGAGAGAGAAAGAGAGAAAACAATCGTGGTGGTGGCTTGTGGTAGTGGTGACTGGCGGCTTGTGGAGGAGCAGTGGAGGTTCAGTGAGGAGAGAGATCTGGGTAGAAGAAAAAAATGAAGGAGAGGAGAGTTGAGCAACTCAAAGGCCGAGACCGAGAAAGAAAAAGATGAACCAGACCTCCATGGAAAAGGGGCTCACTCTTCAATTCTTTTTTTTTTTTTTCGACGAAAAAGGATAACTCTTCAATTCTTGGAATGCAAGAGGGAGGGAGGAAGAGAAGAAACAACTAAAAATAAAGAAAAAAAGCGTTTGGAGAGAGAGCCGTTGGGTGAAGTCAATGTGAGCTGGCAAGGATTAAACAATACACAGACAGTGAGTCCCACAAGTTTGGTGAATTTACAATATTGACAATATAACTCAATTTTCATCACAGGTTGCTCGTGCCAGCGAGGTTTTCTCTCTGAAACCCTTTCTGTCTCGTAGCATTGCTGTTCCTTCTTTAAGGAGTTTTGTCCCTGTGGATAACAATGTTATTCACAGGCTAGTTGGGGTTTTTTTGGGTTTACAGGGAAACACTCTTCTTCCCCTCCATCTCTCTCTCCTTTCTAGAAACAAAATGGATGATTTATCAAACCGTTGGAAATCACTCTCCCTCTCCGAAAAGGAAGGCCAAGGCCTAACACTGAAACCGGATCAAGCTACCATGGAATTCTCCTTGGTGGCTCGCTTCCTAACAAAACGCCCGCTTAATCTGGAGGCCATTGCTAATACCTTCAATCCCCTTTGGAGAACAAAGAATGGCTTCAGAATGAAATTCATTGGAGAGCATCTGATACTTTTCTCCTTTGACCACAAAGAAGATGTCGATAGAATCCTAGCAGCAGAACCGTGGTGCTTTGATAAGCACATCATGGTGGTTTCAAGATTCGATAACACAGCAACGGTGGTTAGCTCGAATCTGAACTCAGTGACATTTTGGGTACAAGTCCATGATATTCCTTTTCGCTTCAGGAACAGCGACGTGGCCGAGCAGATCTGCGAGGCAATGGGAAAAGTTATCCAAACTGAAAACCCAAAGGAACGTGATGGTGGCTGCTTCATTCGGGTTAGAGTAACCCTTAACATTTCCCTTCCCCTGTGCCGTGGTCGTCTTATCACTCTAGATAACAACGAGGTCCACTGGGTCTCATTTAAATATGAACGCCTCCCAAATGTTTGTTATTGGTGCGGATGCCTCACTCACTCTAATAAGGACTGTGAAAAATGGATAGAGAGTGAAGGATCATTAAACAAAGAAGACCAACTCTTTGGCCCCTGGTTAAGAGCAGCCCCCTTCATGACCTCTAAGAAGGGCTTCCTCTCCGTCCCTGGCTTTTATGCCCATAGAAAAGCTGGTAATCACAGTCACAGCCAGCCAGAAGTTCACCACCAACCCCAAAAGCCTCAACCGATGATGGCGTCGGAAACTATTCAAAATCTGCCGCCAAAAAATCAAACTCAATTTGGGAACCGGGTTCTTGACAACCCTGCGGATGTGACAGACCCCACTACTGTCTCTTCGGAGACTATCCTTTTGGTGCCCTCGATGAAGTCTAAGCAACCTATCCCATTTGATCAAATAATTGCAGAGATTGACAGAGATATTCAATGCTTTGACAGCGGGGATCCCGCGCAACTGAGTTCGAAGTTTTCCCACCAGGTACAAAGCTCATCCCATCCAAGTGGGCCAAACACTGACTTAAATTCCACCGAATCTCCTGACTCAGAAATCCCCTCAGAGCCCACGAAAACAGGCCCACTTAAAGATATAACCAATACTTCCCTGGCCCATGTCAACACAGAATTGGACAAAACAAGAAAATGGGCTCGAATTCAACGACCCAACTTCATGGCTAATGAAGAGCTTCCTGAGACCTCCTTAGGCAAAAGGAGCTCTTTACCAAACTCAGTAGACTTAAACCCTCTGAAACGCAGAGCAACCTCTGATGATGACTCCCTCTCATCTCCTTCCCAAACGGCGGCGGCTAGTCGACAGCCCCGCCGAGCAAGATGAGTCTCTTATTTTGGAACGTGCGTGGGCTTGGGAACCGACGCACTGTTCACGAGCTCGAAGATTTCATTCGGGCACAAGATCCCACCGCCCTCTTCCTTGCCGAGTCGTGGGCGGGTGAAGCTAGGCTGAAAAGTTTATGCTCTGAATTGGGTTTTGATCATCATTGGGTCACTCCGCAAGCCAATAGACTGGGTTGCTTGGCCCTGTTTTGGAAGAATTCGGTGAAGATCTCAATATCTTTTTCATCGCCGAACCACATCAATGCGGTGGTTGGAGTCTCTCAAGATAGTTTGTGGCGTCTAGCCTGCATTTATGGTTTTGCTGACGCCGCAAAAAAAGGTGACACTTGGAATCTCCTTCGCCATCTCAGTGCATACCCCTCTCTGCCATGGATCTGCGCTGGGGATTTCAACGAAATAATGTGGTCCCATGAGAAGTGTGGTTTGGGTCCTAGAAGGGAATCTCAAATGAAAAATTTTCGTGATGTCTTAGACGAGCTCGGTTTGAAGGACTTGGGTTTCGTGGGAAAAAAGTTCACCTGGAAAGGCCGCCGGCACGGTGGCTTTGTGCTTGAGCGCCTTGACAGAGCAGTAGCAAACAACCTCTGGCTCTCCAAGTATCCGGGCTCCAAAGTTCAACACCTTCATAGCAACTCGTCGGATCACCAGGCCATTCTAGTGAAGCCTGAAGGTATTACTCCTAACCCAAAACGTTCATTTAAATTTGAACAAATGTGGTTGCGGGATAGAGGGTGTAGTGACACGGTTACTAGTTCGTGGGGTCCCCCAATTGCCGGGGTTACTATGCCTGAGGTGGCTGGGAAAATCAAATCCTGTGGTGAAAAGCTCTCTGAATGGAGCAAGAATTCTTTTGGCAGTGTTAGAAAATTACTTGAAGAGAAGAAAAAACTTTTGGCAAAAGCTGAATTGGATGCGGCTAGGGGGGGGGTGATCTTTCTCTGGTTAAATCTCTCCAACTGGAAATTAATGGCATTCTTGATAAAGAAAACTTAATGTGGCAGCAACGGTCTCGCGCGCTCTTCCTGAAATGTGGTGACAGGAATACTTCTTATTTCCACAGTAAGGCTTCTCAACGTTATCGGAGAAATAGGCTCTCAGGTCTAATGGATCCCCAAAATGTTTGGCGTACTGAAGAATCTCAAATTATGGATATTGCTGTGGAATACTTCCAGTCCCTATTCTCCACCTCAGCTCCATCGAATTTCTCTGACATCCTAGGAAAGACTGACTCAATGAATGAGATGCTACTCAAGGAGTTCAACCGAGAAGAAGTGGAGGTAGCCATAAAGCAGATGAAAGCCATTACTGCCCCAGGTCCTGACGGTATGCCCCCTCTCTTTTATCAATCTTTTTGGAATACTGTGGGGGATGATGTCTGCTCTGCTGTTTTGGATTGTTTACGTAACTGTAGGATTCCAAAAGAAATAAATCTTACGCATATTGCTTTAATCCCAAAAGTTAAATCCCCAGTAAGAATGTCGGAATTCCGTCCTATTAGCTTGTGCAGTGTGGTATATAAATTGGTGTCGAAGGTTTTAGCTAATAGACTAAAGGGTTTGCTGCCATCAATTATTTCAGAAAACCAAAGTGCCTTCCAGGCGGGTCGATTAATCACAGATAACATATTGATGGCCTTTGAAACTCTGCATTATATGAAGCATCATCAGTCGGGCAAGTCTGGCTTCATGGCCTTGAAGCTAGATATGAGTAAGGCCTACGACCGGGTCGAATGGAAGTTTCTGGAGTTAATTATGAAGGGCATGGGCTTTGCTGAAAGATGGGTGGCTTTAATGATGGAATGCATATCTACAGTCAGTTATTCGATCCTTATTAACGGAGAACCCTCGCCTGTTGTCCATCCCACTAGGGGCATCCGCCAGGGAGACCCACTCTCTCCCTACCTTTTTCTTTTTTGCACTGAGGGTCTCCACTGCCTCCTTCACCATGCTGCGGAAGCCGGCCATATTCGTGGTGTGTCCATCTGCAAAAGGGGTCCAAGGCTAACCCACCTCTTTTTTGCAGATGACAGTCTGCTGTTCTGTAGATCCTCTACTACTGAATGCCGCAAGTTACAAGATATTTTAAGCAGCTATGAAAGGGCCTCTGGCCAACAATTAAATCTGTCTAAGACATCCCTCTTTTTTAGTAAGTCTACTCCATTGCACTCTGTTGAGCAGATTACTAGATTACTCGGAGTCCAAGAGGTCAAGCAATACGAGAAATACCTCGGTCTCCCTACGTTAGTGGGCAGAAATAAGATGGCAAGCCTTCGGTTTATCAAGGAACGGGTTTGGGCCAAGCTTTGTGGTTGGAAGGAGCAGCTCCTCTCCCAAACGGGTCGGGAGGTGTTGCTTAAAGCTGTGGTGCAGGCAATTCCAACCTTTGCCATGAGTTGCTTCAAACTTCCCATCACTCTTTGCAATGACATTGAGCAATTAGTCCGTAAATTCTGGTGGGGACAACGTGGAAACCAAAGAAAGATCCATTGGTCAAAATGGAGCACTCTATGTCTTCCTAAGGACATGGGTGGCATGGGTTTTAAGGATCTACAGAAATTTAACGATTCGATGTTAGCAAAACAAGTGTGGCGGCTTCTTGAGAACAAGTCCTCTCTCTTCCACAGATTTTTCAAATCGAAATTCTTCCCTAATGGTACCATCTTTGATGCAAAGGAGGATAAAGGCTCCTTTGCTTGGAAGAGCATCCTCAAAAGCAGAGAGCTGATAAAAAAAGGTTCCCAATGGCGTGTGGGAAATGGAGATAATATCCTTATCTACAATGACAAATGGCTTCCTGATCCGCAGCACCAAAAAATTCAATCTCCTCCTTCTTTCTTCGGCTCCGATGCCCATGTGTCAATCTTAATAGATAAAGACAACAGCGGCTGGATTGAGGATGCAATTGTTAACAATTTCTCAGAGCATGAAGCTAAGTTAATTAAAGCTATTCCCTTGAGTATCACTGGAGTTGAAGATAAGCTATGCTGGTGTGGCAATTTGGATGGTGTGTACTCGGTGAAATCTGGATATAAGCTCTTGATGAATGAAGAGGTGAACTCTAATGCTGCCGTTTCTCCTGGTCTCTTGCCCAAGTCTGCTTGGAGGGCTCTCTGGAATTTAAAAATTCCTAACCGAATTAAAACATTTTTGTGGCGTGCCATATCGGATGCCCTTCCCACCAGGTTTAATTTGGTTAAACGAAAAGTCCTCTCTGACCCCTCGTGTTTGGCTTGCGGTGTTGCTCAGGAATCTGCTCTGCACGCCCTCTGGTCTTGTCCAAAGCTTCTGGAGGTCTGGTCCGTTCATTTTAGCTTGCTCTGTTGTGAGGCCAGTGATGTCTCTTCTTTTCGTGATGTGTTTAATCTGTGCTTGGAAGGGTCTCACCCATGTGAATTATTTGCAATGATTGTCTACCAAATTTGGTTTAGACGGAATAAATTAAGATTAGGTGAGGAGGTGGGCAACTTGAAGCTGATCAACTCTTTGGCTCGGGATGCCTTGCTTGAATTTCATCAAGCCAACTTAGCTCCGCAGAAGTCTCTCCCTATCAGGAACAATGTTTGTTGGTTACCTCCCCCTGCAGATTGGGTTAAGATCAACTTCGACGGGGCTATTTTCCAAGACCGCGAACTTGCGGGGCTTGGTTCCATCATTCGCAACGACTGTGGTCTTGTTATGGCTGCGCTTACATAGGTGATTCCCCTACCCACCTCGGTGGAGATAGTGGAAGTGTTGGCAGCAAGAAGGGCTCTTTTCTTTGCTCTTGAACTTGGGTTTGATCAGGTCATCCTTGAGGGGGACTCTGAAATTGCTATTCGGGCTTTGAACTCTGAGGCTTTTTCGGCAGCACCATTTGGGCATATAATCTCTGATGTAAAGTCTTTCTCCTCCCATTTCCGGTCTGTGGTCTTCAACCATACTCGTCGAATGGGAAACAAAGTAGCTCATAGACTTGCTAGGTCAGCTTGTAATTTCTCCTCTTCTTTTTGTACTTGGATAGAAGAGGTTCCTGTATGTTCTTTTGCAGAATACTCTACTGAAATTATCAATGACAAGTAATCCCCTTCTCTTTTCGAGAAGGTTTCTCAAAAAAAAAAAACTCAATTTTCATCACTCCGAAATACCAAATTCTTGTTTTTATTTTCACTCACTCGCCACTCATTTTGTTTAGTTATGGGTGACGAGAATAAAAAAAAAACTTGGCTAAACATACTTCTTAGATATGGGACCATTAAAAGTGAATAATGAGGGATGAAAACAAAATAAAGGGTGATGAAAATTACCTAAACCAAATAGTTTTTAAATTTCTCGTCTTCTAATTATTGGATTACTTAAAGAACAAAAAACAAAAAAGAGAGGAAAATTTCTCTTTATGCCTTTTGAATCATATGAAACTAATAACTGCTTGTTAAAAATTATAATAGAATCATATGTCGCTAATAAATTAAACTCAGTTCAATTGTTCGTTATTACACATTTTGTTATATAACTCGCATTGTGTTGATTGACTCACTATGATGATAATGCATCAATGATACTGATGAGAATAAAGATTTATTAGTTTAGTACTCTCATAACTTCTAGAAAATGCACAAAATTTCCAATGATCTACTGAGTGAAGGAATAATATCAACAATATTAATAAAAAAAGAAAAAGGAACAAGATAAAGAAGATGTTAAAAAACAAAAATACTGGAATTACTGTATAAAAAGTCAGATCTTGATGTGATGACAAGTATTTTCCACTAAAAGCAACAAACTAAAGATTTGAGTTTGAAAATTAGCCTCTCAAAAGAGCGGAAAAAAAAGATAAGAAAAAAGAGTAAAGAAGAAAAGAAGCCATGTAGAGTTGAAATCTCATATCTTAACTACCGAATTATTTAAAAAAAGAAAGAGGAACACCTAAGACTAAAACATTTGGGTCAAGTGTTTTACACGGAGCTTCGGTCCAGCCAGGATCCTCACCCAGTTGAACCTTACGACCAACAACAGAGTTCGGTTCCATGATCCATAAAGAAAAGAAGAAATTAACATACAGTTGGGCCTCAGGAGAATCATAAACCCATATCGTCTAGACATACCCAATTGAGCTATTCACCATGCCTAGAATGGCATAGAACAATCGAATTTATAACCCAAAAAAAGCCCAAATCTAAATCCAATAAAATTTTGTATCCAAACCCACCGATTTATCTTACCATGATTTTTATCAAAATGAGTTGGATCAGATTCGGTCAATATAGAAATGAATTGAAAAATACACCGACTTAATTTTACACTAACAATGTTTATAATAATCTAAATATAATCAAGCTCTATAACTACTCAACTGTCATCTTAACTTATTCTATTCAAATAGTCAACTATTATCCTAACTTATTAACATTTGCTAATGCATGTTCCATGCTGAAGTAATGAAATTATCGTATCTATCATATCTCTTTTCATTTAAAAAAAAAAAAAAAAAAAAAAACCAATTCCTGGCCTTCTTGTGTGATCCCCCTCTCTTCTGATCTCTCCCATGATCAATCACTATTGCTTTGGGGCCGTCTCCGTCCTTCGTTTTCATGCCTCTGCCATATCAAAACCATTCTTTACAATAAAACCTTACCCTTCTTTCTTGTAGGATAAAATGAAGATAACCTCAAATGTTAAGGGACAAAAGTGTACTTATACCTTAACAATATATTCTTTAATATACCTAAATAGATAATTTTTAACAAAAATAAATGAAAAGGAGAACTATCCTGCAATGTTTTAAGAAGAGTTTTTAATTATGCAACCAATGCTAGGTGGAGATATCTAATTCTTGAACCAAAAAAAAATCATAAATTGGCAATATCTTGTAAAAATTTGAAAAGAAGTATTCAGCCATGTGGATTTTGTGAGATTATATATAGGAACATATCGAATGTTTTTTTTTTTTTTTTTTTTTAATACAAGATAGAATTTTTATTCTAACATAATCTAAGTGTATATGTGTGTGAAGTTCTTTCTTGGAGACTTAAACTCCGGTCCTTACCTCCTACACCCTACAAGTATTTATATTTGTGGAGTGACCACCGCACTAAAGGTGCGCGGTAGTGGAACATATTGAATGTTAATGTAATTAAGTTTGTTACTAAGTTAATGGATAAATAAAATTATGACAAAATTTTGCTACAAACTTGGTTGTAACTAATGACTATAATTTCATTTAATGTTTTTTTTATTGTATGTAAATTTTGATAAATTCACAATTGGATTACATTTTCTTTTTATATCCTTCATACTTGCAAAAATTACAGAAGATCAAAGATTTAAATTTTAAGTTTTTCTAGTCTAAAATAATGCATCAAAATAAGTTTGTAGATAAAATAGAAAATAATATTTGATTGATACAAAATTTAATGTACGTGTTAAAAACATAAAAAATGTGTAATCCAACAATTATGTTATAAAAAATGTAGTCATGTTAATTTTTTTAGTTAGAGTTTTAGCCATTAACAATAACTAAGTCTGTAGTCAAATTTTTTACATAAAAAATATGTTATTTAAATACTTTATTAGGGTTTTCCAAAAAAATTGAATAAAGCTCATCTAGAAAATCTGTTTGTTTCTTACCTTTTTCTCAAAGAAAAAAAAAATTCATTGCAACATAAAGACTAATCTTATAACACCTCTCTTTTCGCCAATATTTAAATTCATTATATATATATATATATATATTTTATAGGTTCAGCATTTTGAAAGCCCAATTTACTTCATGTTCATTCTCTTACATTAATGGGCTATAAAAAAATGTAGTCATGTTAATTTTTTTAGTAAAAGTTTTAGCCATTAACAATAACTAAGTCTGTAGTCAAATTTTGTACATAAAAAATATGTTATTTAAATACTTTATTAGGGTTTTCCAAAAAAATTGAATAAAGCTCATCTAGAAAATCTGTTTGTTTCTTACCTTTTTCTCAAAGAAAAAAAAAATTCATTGCAACATAAAGACTAATCTTATAACACCTCTCTTTTCGCCAATATTTAAATTCATTATATATATATATATATATATTTTATAGGTTCAGCATTTTGAAAGCCCAATTTACTTCATGTTCATTCTCTTACATTAATGGGCTAACATTCTTACCAATATTTATATTCATTAATTTCATTATTTTATAGGTTTCAGCATTTTGAAAGCTTAATTTACTTCATGTCCATGTTGCTCTTCTATTATTATTAGTTAATTAAAATCATTGAAGAATGAAGCAGAAACAAAAGAACACGGGAAAAAGCAAAAGCTGAGCGGCGGAAGCGCTTACCCAACATGTGCAAATTTCTAGCACTAGTAGGGCAGCAGGTAATTAGGTCAAAGATATGGAATCAATTAACCTAGCTATGCTTATCAAAAAAAAAAAAAAATAACCTAGCTATGATGGTATCCTAGCTATAACAGTCATGTGAGGTTAAGAACTTAGATCAAATTGTTAATTATATGCCTTTGACCACAGGTTAGAATCGAATATAAGCCTAGAATGATCGCTTACAACAGCCATGTGACATTGGATAGTTAAGAGTTCAGAGGTCTTGACCAACATTCGCTACCAAAACAAAGATGTAATGACTACCGTGGTCGTTTCAACCAGCCTAACGTGGCTATACAGACAGCTATATTGAACCTCATTTGTTTTAATGTTTATGGCAAAGGGCTACACAAAATGTTGAAGAAATGAGATGGTTTTGAAAGCTATAGTAGACTGCCCTGCATGCCGAACAAACTTGTCACCTATGATCTGGCCCTTTTACATGGATTTTTCTATGACATGATTTACGTTCCATGTCGGTATACTATGAGGCATAGACTAGCACTTCGTAATATTCAGAATAGTTTCTTGTGCTTCGTCTTGACTTTATGTTTTGTGTTGTTATTTTTAATGAATGAATAAGATACCCTTTACTAAAATGAGAAATAGAGATGGGAAGCCACACATGCATGTGGAGGGATCTGAGAGACGGGAAATTTCGCTCCTACAAAACACATGAAAGTATTTAGTACGTTTCTCATTTTACATTGGAATCTGGCCAAAAATCAAATAGAGAGAGAGGGTCTCCCCCTAGTCTTTTATGTTGTGCTTAGCCTCACCATTTCTTAATTAGAGTCTACATATGGAGTGAAGTCAACTAATTAAAGAAAGGATTTAATAAACTTTTAGTATGATTTAGTAAAGAAAACTGTAAAACATTATATATTTGTACTCCGCAGAATTGTCTAGTTATCAGTGCATTTGACGGAGAACAAACGGACCCACATGTGTCAGCACAAGATTCTTTTAGTTTCAAGATATCAATGACAACCATGCACATTGAAATTGAAATCCATGATTAATTAGTAGGAGGATCGATTAGCATGAAATATGCAAGAGCATTGAGGCATGGTACACGAGGGCGAGGAAATATGAATATTATGAGTAAAATAGGAAAAACATTTGAGTGATCTAAAAAGACCTTATCCTCCTACTCCTGCTCCCTTAAATAATTAAATAAAAATTTTCAAGTGCTGAAGTGCATGCTTAACTATTAACCAGATTAGGAAGAAGAAGATAATACAGTACTTCAAACTTGAGGTATTTTTCACCCAAAAAAAAAAAAAGAGTGATAACTTTTCTGGGCAGTGTAGGGGAAGTAATGATCGTTGCAGTCGTGGACGTGATCCTCCTTTAATGAGAGAGAGATATTCATAAATGGACAAACGTATGGTTTTTATTTTCCTCTTTTCTAGATGCATGCATCAAACTGGGTTGGGTCTAATATGCTGTGCACTGGAACCGTTGCAAATGTGATTTGTCACATGTTCACATCGCAACCATTCAAGTCACAGGAATACTGAATACAATCCTTATCCATGCGTTCACATACATAGGCATGAGCTACATCTTCAATCTAGGCCTTAAATTCTGTCAAAAAGCTTATATTTTACTTTGACTCATAACTCAAAAGTAATTATTAGTAGTACTATTCATGCTTCACGCTTAAATTTTCATGGTCTACATTGTGATTAACTAGAGAATTTTTATGCCAATTTATTAGACTTGATCCTCTTATGGAGCATGTATGCATAGACTTGCCTTTTCCTTCAAATATGATACAGCAACAGAATGTCAATGTGGTAATTGAATGGCGGTATTTCGTTTAATCTTTAAGACGTTTATATATTTGGAAATCAATGATCAATCTGCAAATTGAATTTAATAGTTTTATGAAGTGGATAATAAAATGTCTTCTTCTTCTTATTCTTTTTTTTTTTTTTTAATGAACGAGTTTGACCCTTCAGGGACAATATGTCCTGTACTCCTAGTCCTATCTACTTATATTCATTCAATAATTTCCCGCAACGTGTCAACATCTTTCTAAGCAAAGCTGCAGTAGTAGAAATGAGCATCACTCACAGAATCTCTTTGTGGAAATTCTTAAAGATATTGTGTTCCCTTATGTTCATCTCCTTATTTTTCATCTTCTTTAACACGTATCCTATCTATCTCTGCAAACTAGTCGGCAGGTCGCTGTAGAGTACATACCATGCATTTTCTCAACTTTTAATGTTAGATACTATGCTTGTCATCTAGAAATTTAACAAGTGTCTAATGATAAATAATCAAATGTTCTAAAAGTTTAAATTGTTAAGAGATTGTGAGTTTAATCATTTAGTTATAATTTTAGCACTCTCTCTTAACAATAAAGAGCAATTATCATGATGAAGTGAACGCTTTAAGTTAAATTCTATCTATTTATCTTGAAAAAACAAATTCCTTTTAATAAATAGAGTCAAACACATGAGATTTTTAACATTTTAAATAAGAAGTAAAATAAAGATCTTGATTGAACTTAAGATTTTTAATTCTGATATCATGATAAATTACAAATTATCTCAAAAACTTAAACTATTAAAAAATTATAAATCGTATCTGAATGCTTCCAACATCAGACCATTAACAATATGCCAAAAAATAATAAATGGTAAAATCTAAACTAGAAAGTCGAAGTAATATAAAAAGATTGTTAGACATGAGCGTGGATAATGGTAATATCTTGATAAATGGTAAAATGAAGAAAACTCTATAAAGTTGATAATGATAATGTCTTTGGTCTTGTCCTTGTAACAGTTGCATTATGAGCAGTATGGTACATTAATCATGAAGAGAAAGACTACCAGTTAACTAAAGTGTGCGTGTGTGGCAAAGACAGCAAAAGTACACGCTGCAACTAGTGAAAGATGAGTTGCAACATTAGGTACATTACAAATCTAGGTTATGTAGCTTAGGCACAATTGTGAATCTCAATCTAGTGTTGTAGGTCTGCCTTTTCAATAAACTTGTTCTCCATTGAAAGATGGCCGCAAGACTCTTGGTGTGTGTATAAAGCAACATAAATACAAATAAATAAAATAATTGAAAAAAATCTAGTGACGCTTATTCTTACCAAAAAAAAAAATTTATAATCTTATAATTAATAATTAAGTTGCTAATTCAATAGACAAGTCATGATCTTTCAAGTTAGTGATTATATTGTAACTTGTGGAAATGAATTTTTGTAACTTGACAACAAACTCTTTCGAACTAACTTTAATTTTTACAGTTCATTTTGTGTAGTTAGGCCGGCTTCCAAATGTACCATGTTGATTTTGATTAAAGAATTTAAATTACAACACTTAAAAAACTGCAATTACTTAAGTTTTATTCAACTTTATAAATGTTCGTCAACACGTACAAACTGAAGAAAAAAAAAATCCTTGAGACAGCCCAACAGCAACGCATGTGGATTGTGGAAGACATTTTGCCAACACAATTTAGGTGGTGAATCTTTTACCAGTCAAGAGGCCACAAGACTTTTTAGATTATTAAGAAAAAGAGGACAAATGCGTTTGGGGCACTAACATTGACATAGTACTACATGTTGTACACGGTTGTATTTGTTGAATAAAGTTAGGGCACAACATGTTCGCAACACAATAAAGTTTAGGTAACAATAAATTATTAATGATGGGTAAAAAGATTAATATTATTCGACCCAAATGAAAATAATTAATAGTTACAATTACATTTGCATCCGTCAATGTAAAATAAAAAAAGTCTAGTGCTCAATTTTGCACATCCAAGCCCTACAATCACCCACACCCGTCAAACTAAAAATTTGTAAATTTGCAAAATTACTGTAGTAATAGTGTAAATTTACACTAAAACTATTCATTTTGCATATATATTTTTATTCTTTCTTTACATATTCCGAAGATGAAGGAAGATAGTAAATAATAATTATGTGTGTGAAGAAAGAGAACAATTAAAAATAATAATAAAATATTAATATTTTAATGAAATAGAATGTAGAATAAATAATTTGACATGAGTGTTTTTAAAAAATTGTTATGTAAAATAAAAAAGTAAAATCTTATATTAAAATAAACATGAATTTTTGCACAAACTTATATGAATGGTATAAGTTTTTATTTTTCTTTTGAGAAACAAAAAAATAGACTCGCGTGAGGTAATCATTGTCCCATGCCCCACGGTACATTTAGGTAAGTTCATGGATACCACCAACTCGAACCGGAGCTCAGAGAATATTGTTGTTTTAATCAGTGAAAGAGAAAGTTGTGATCGAAGCACAATTATTTGTTTGGAAACTTTCCGTAATGCTTGTATTTGTTTGGACCACTTGAGTTGAACGAACCACATCGCGCATGTGTACATTGCACTAGAAATCAATGGGATCTATGCTGTAAGTGTAGCCCAATCAATGCATGACGAATGCGGAAACAGGCCAAGATTGCGGTCCTACGAATTGTTTTGCATGTTTACCCTGTTTTCCTCGTTTTTGAAATTAACCATTTCAACGTGAAAAAAAGATAGGAACTCTATGCTATGCTAGCTTCTAGTTTTTTGAAGGTCTGGTAGCATAATTTATTTTCAAGTATTTTGAAATCTATTATATTGCATGAAGAATAAAAATTGAAGTTAAAATTAAACCCTTGAAATAAACGAATAGAATCATTGTGTACCATACTCTAGAGGTGCAATGAAAGAACCTAAAAAATCCCTAGCTTTGAGAAGTTGTTGAGAAACTATTTATAAATTTCTCTTTCTTCAGTAAACATTTTCCTTTAGTTTCCACCCAAAAAAAAAACTTCTTATTTGAATTTAAGATTTTAAACAAACTTAAGGGAAAAAAAAGAAAAAATAGTTTGTTTAACTTCTTGAGAAGTCCTTGTTGTTGTCTTTATTCAGTAACAAATTTATTTGGATTTTGTTTTCATTTTAGTGTATCTTTTTGGTATTGAATTGTAATTTGGGATAAATTTACTTGAGCTTCTCCCTCACATTTGAAAAATTGCATGGATAGAGATCTCACGACCTCAAGGCAACCTAACTAGCCCATGAGATCCACGTGGCAGGTAGTTTGGATGAGAGTGCTGACTATGCACCTTGCGACCACCACGCGACCTTAAGGAGTGTTCAGGTCGTGCATTGCATGATTTCCATACTCTGCTTCCTAGACTAATCCTGGCCAATATATTTCTGCCAACACACACACACATCTATAAGGGTGTGGCAAGGGCTTCTAATAAGGGTTTAAGCAAACCCTAGAAATCATATAGACATCCAAGAGAAGCCTCATTGAGTGTAAGAAAAGAGAGAACCTTTATTTAGAGAAAAACACGTTACATCCTCTCTTTTCCATCTCCTTCAATATTTGATTGAGATTTTGCATTCCCTTTCCTCACCCGTAAACACAGACCTTGTGAGTGAGAGAAAGCTAATTGAAACTTGATAAGCCACATTGAAATCCAATTTCTATTGGTGGTGTTTCCATTGGTGCTTCAATAGAGGGTCTTCGGTAAGGTAGATGAAGAAAAGACTTGAGGAAGTTGGTTGCTAACTGAATCTTAGAGGGCTCGAGTACACAAGGAAAAATAGGCTTGGAGGGTTTATGTTCATCCATGTACTGCAACTATTCATTCTAGTGGAGATTTCAAACAGGTGGTTGGGGAGAGGTTTTTATGCCTGATACTGCTCATGTTTTTCTCTTCCTAAACACGTCTTGGTATTTAGTGTGGTTTGCTTGCTTTTTCCTTTATTTCCTTTGCACTTTGTTATTGCCATGCTTTGAGTAGTGTAGCTTGGAATATGGTTAAATAAGTTATACTTGGAATAATATGTTTAGTTTTAGTTCAAATTGATTTAGCGATAAAAAGCTTGCTTTAGGGTTCTAAATACTTGCTAGGTTATAGCATCTTTCATTTCTCTTTCTTATCTGTTTCTCTTTTTATCTGGAGATCACTTACAAGTTACAACTAATTCAGAACTAGAATCCTTTTATTTCTCAAATATTGAACATTGCATAATTAATGATGCTAGATTGTTCAGCTTGTTCATAGCAAATATATATTCTACCTATCAATGGGGTAATCTTGTCCAAGTGATCAATCTTCAAACATAAGTGATAATTTTCAGGTTTGTTCTCATTTTACTTAAAACTTAATCTAAATAAGATCTAGGTGATGGCTTTTAGGTTTTTTGTCCCTTAGCTTCTTTTTTTCTTCAATTAAAATTTTTATTATATAGTTTTGGTTTGTAACCACTTGTGTTCGTTTAGTAAATACCATTTTGTTGAAGGTAATTTAAGCTTAATAAAATAAAATAATTAAAATACAACGATTTAATATTTTTTTTTGTGTAAAAAAGTTTATAATTTGAATCAATAACTTCTTACAATTTGTCTTGACCAATTTTCATATTCTTAAAATGCTAAAGGATCGTCTCATTATCAATCCTATTACAAAGAATAATTTAACCTGTGGGTGAGAAAGCCCAACGCTACGTATTGGGCCTAGGGCCCAATTTAAATATCACTGTTTGTACGAAGAGGTAAAAGGGATCAGGGCTGAGTCCGTTTGGTGGAAATGCACTTGAAAATAAATGATGAGTATGTCTGAAGACAATCCTGTTGGTCCGAAGAGGTTCCCCTCATCAAATCACTAGAGAACTTGATCAAGCAAATATACTGAAGACCTGAGCAACCTTCCCAGCTAACTCCACGGCAAAGAGTGAGCTCTAGGCATGCCTAGGGATGAAAAGAACATAAAATATCTTAAAGAAAAAGCTGCTACCACCGCATTTAATGCACTGCAGCAACTTTCCTGGCCGCATTTATGTGGAGAAGACACCTAAACAGTGCAACCTCAACTACTTTCACTCACGGCAGACTAAAGCAAACAGCTAATGTGACAAGTACTCAAGTGGATGCTTGGATGAAGAACAAGTGTATGGTGAAGATGAGGAGGAAGGAGTATATATAAAAGGAATAGGTCTCTGAGAAGATGAGGAAGAAATTGTATTCATTTTGGTCTATAAACATTAAGCCTCTTCGAATTCAAGAGGACTCTTACTGAATACTAGTCCAAACGTCATTTTATTGATACTTGCCTATTTGAATCGTTGCTAAATCCATATCCAGCCCAGCTGTTTAACCCATTCTCTACAAATTTATTGTTCGGGGTTCATTGGGCTCACAGTCTGCAAAGTTTGTACTTGGCCCATCAAATTTGGACCCTACAATTGGCGCTGTCTGTGGGGAATAGCTTGAGCAAAGGTGGAAGTAACACCTCATAAATGTCTGAACCAAGGCAACGTCCAACAGAGTCTAGGGCATCTGAGCACACCGATCATTTTCTTAATCTGGAACAGAGGCAGGATCGTGAAGGTAGCGTACACACCGCACGCGACGATCGAAACCAGTCACATGGAGAGAGCCACATGTCCTATGCAGAGAAAAACCAAAGCATGCAGTTAGAAATTGAAAGGCTAAAGAGGGAGCTACGCCATGCAAAGAGAAAACGCATTTCCTCGTACTCTGATGAGGATTCTGAGGACGAACAGGTTGTCGTCTACAAGCAGAAACTTCGAACACCAATCAGCGAGTCCTTTCCCTATGAGGAGATGCACCATCGAGAAAGGAATCCTCGGAGCCCCTTACATAGGGGCGTAGGGAACGATGCTATGAGTAAAGCTCTGGATCAGACTTCCAGGTCTTCTTTTACACGTAACATTGAGAATGCAAGACTTCCTCGACGTTTTCACTAGCCTACATTCACTATCTATAACGGCTGGACAGACCCTGTGGAACATGTGAGTCATTTCAACCAGAGGATGACCGTTCACTCCAGAGATGAGGCCCTAATGTGCAAGGTCTTCCCGTCCAGCCTGTGACCGATCGCCATGAGGTGGTTTGATAGTCTGAAAGCAAACTCCATAAGCTCTTTCCAAGAGCTAACCCAGGCATTTGGGTCGCATTTTGTCACATGTCGAAGGGTTCCGCAGTCCATGGCCTCTCTATTGTCCGTCGGCATGAGAGAAGGCGAAACTCTGAAATCATATTCAGATAGATTCTGGGAAACGTATAATGAAATGGAGGAAGATTGTGACCTGGTGGCCATCAGCTCTTTTAAGTTAGGCCTTCCCACCGAACATGGCTTGAAGACGTCCCTAACGGGCAAGCCTGCTACCAGTGTACGCCAGTTGATGGATAGGATTGACAAGTACAAAAGAGTGGAAGAAGACCAACAGCAGGGTAAGAGAAAGGATAAGGTTATCCCTCAGGAGAGGAGGGATTTCAGGTCGGACCGACAGAATCATAACAGGCCGAGAAAGGATTGAGTCGGACAGGGTTCAGCGAACTTTCAGACAATCAATGCTGTGTTTCATGAGCCAGTGCACCAAGTCCTGGAGAGAATCAAGAATGAGCCTTTCTTCAAGAGGCCAAACAAGATGGTCGGAAACCCTAAAAGGCGTAACCACAATCTCTACTGCCAATATCATCTTGACCATGGGCATACTACTGAGGACTGTAGGAGCCTGTGGGACCATTTGGATCAACTTGTCAATGAGGGCAAGTTAAAACAATTTTTACACCACTCCTATGGTCAGGGAAACCAGGCGAACGCAGGGTCTCGGAGAGACGATTCTGTAAAACCCCCCTTGGGCATGATCAATGTTATCTTTGCCGCACCAGGGAGGACAGGGTCTTGCCCATCCAGAATACTATCAGTTGCTCAACTGCCCTCAGAGAGTGTTAACAGAGAGCCGAAGAGGCCTAGGATGGAGGTTCAACCAGTTTTGGGCTTTTCGGACGAGGACAAAATCGGGACTATATAGCCGCATGATGATGCTCTGGTGGTTACTCTCAGAATAGGTGGATACGACGTGAAGAGAGTGATGGTAGATCAGGGCAGCACCGCAAAAATAATGTACCCAGACCTTTATAAGGGGCTGAACTTATCTCTCGAAGACTTAACGCCCTACAGTTCCCCTTTGGTGAGTTTTGATGGCAAAGTGGTCATCCCGAAAGGCTAGATCAGACTACCTGTGCAAACCGGATCTGAGACAGTGGAGGTAGATTTTATAGTGGTGGATGCCTACTCACCCTACACTGCGATTGTGGCTAGACCTTGGCTTCATACCCTCGGGGCCGTATCCTCCACTCTTCATCAGAAGGTTAAATACCCGTCCGAAGGGCGAGTTGAGCAGATCCGAGGAGATCAATCTACGTCCAGACAATGTCTAGTGGCAGCTATCCAGCATAAACCTCAGGCTGAGTCCTTGGACCATAACGATGAGAGTTTATAGCAGTTAAGACCTTCAGTGCTGGACGCCGAAACCTCGGCCGAAGGGGCAAAGTGTGAAAGCTTAGTGAGGATAGTTGTTGATAATGACCCAGAGAAGTTCTTTCAAGTCGGATCCATGCTGCCTCCTCAAGATAAAGAAGAGTTGATAGAGTTTCTCAGAGCCAACGTTGATGTATTTGCATGGGACTCCGCAGATGCCCTAGGAGTAAGCCCAGAGTTCATTTGCCACCATTTAAACGTTAATCCCACCATCGTCCCCAAGAAACAACCACTCCGGCGTCCATCAAGGGAACACGCAGATGCGGTCAGGGAAGAAGTGATGAAACTCAAGCAGGCAGAGGCTATTAAGGAAATCTTTTATCCTGAATGGCTGGCTAACACGGTGGTGGTAAAGAAGAAAAACAGAAAATGGCGGGTGTGCGTGGATTTCACTGACCTTAATAGGGCTTGTCCGAATGATCCGTTTCCAATGCCAAAGATAGACCAACTAGTTGATGCTACCGTTGGACACCCTCGGATGAGTTTCTTGGACGCATTTCAAGGTTATCATTAGATACCACTGGCTCTCGGTGATCAGGAGAAAACAGCTATCGTGACCCCTTTGGGGAATTACCACTACAAGGTAATGCCGTTCGGCTTGAAAAACGTAGGGACTACCTAGCAAAGGATGATGACCAGGATGTTTGAGCCGCAGTTGGGTAAAAGCATGGAGGTTTATATTGATGACATGGTGGTAAAAAGCAAGGTTATTGCTGGGCACATTGGGGATCTCAAGGATGTTTTTGAAATTTTAAAGGGACACAGATTACACTTAAACGCATCCAAGTGTTCATTTGGTGTGGGATCAGGCAAGTTCTTAGGATATATGGTAACTCACAGGGGGATTGAAGTTAACCCCGACCAGATAAAGGCCATCAACAACTTACGAGCTCCTCAGAACCCTAAGGAAATTCAAAAGCTGACTGGGATGACTGCTGCCTTCAATAGGTTCATTTCCAGATCAGCAGATAGGTGTAGGCCTTTTTTCTCACTGATCAACAAGTGGAAGGGTTTTGAATGGACTGAGGAATGTGCTGTTGCTTTTCAGCAACTTAAGGACTACCTAGCTCGACCTCCAATCATGTCCAGTCCTGAGCCAGATAAGGTCTTGTTTGCTTACATCGCTGTAGCTCCTAATGCTGTAAGCTTGGTGTTGATACGGACAGATTGTGGTGTACAAAAACCAATCTACTACGTAAGTAAGTCACTGCATGAAGTTGAAATTCGTTATTTGCCACTGGAAAAGGCCATCCTGGCTGTAGTGCTCGGTACGAAGAAGCTGCCTCACTATTTTCAAGCCCACACCGTTATAGTCCTCACCCAGCTCCTACTTAGGGCCATACTCCGAAGCGCCGACTACACTGGAAGGATTGCCAAATGGGGCACGATCCTAGAGGCTTTTGATATCAAGTACATGCTTCGCACATCAGTGAAGGGCCAGATCCTTGCGGACTTGGTCGCCGAGTTCACGAAGCCCCATTTAGAAGAAGTAACACCAACACTGGGCCTGGATGGAAGGTCTGTTGGCATGGTTTCTCTACGGAGCCCTTTGCCCTGGGAAGTGTACGTAGATGGCGCATCAAATCAAAGAGGTTCAAGAGTGGGGCTAGTGTTGATATCCCTAAAGAGAATTATCATTGAAAAAGCGTTAAGGCTGGATTTCTCAACGACAAATAACGAGGCAGAGTATGAGGCTTTATTGATGGGGATGACGATGGTACGAAGGATGGGAGGAAAGTCAGTTGAGATGTTCTCGGACTCAAGATTAATCGTCGGTCAAGTGCAGGGGGAATTCGAGGCGAAAGACGAAAGGATGTAGGGGTATTTAAGCCAAGCTAAGTCCCTGCAGTCAGAGTTTGAATCTTTTAACTTGCGGCACGTCCCCAGAAATGGTAACACGCATGCCGATTCTTTGGCCACCCTCGCCACCTCTTCGGCGCAAGAATTACCAAGGGTTATCCTCATTGAGGACATGCATAGACCTACGGAATTAAGAAAAAAGGCAGTCCAGGTTCATTATATTAGGGCCGACTTGAGCTAGATGGATCATATCATCAAGTTCTTGAAGGACGATGTATTGCCCGAAGAAAAAGGGGAAGCGGACAAAGTACGGAGGAAAGCTACGAGGTTCTGGTTGTCCGAGGATCATAAACTGTATAAACGTTCCTATTCAGGTCCATACTTACTGTGCATGCATCCTGAAGCAGCTGAATCACTACTAGAAGAATTGCATGAAGGAATCTGTGGGAGCCATACTGGAGGTAGATCCTTAGCTCACCAAGCCATTACTCAAGGTTATTGGTGGTCAAATATGCAGAAAGAGGCCCATGAATATGTTAAAAAATGTGACCAATGCCAGCGGTTTGCGCCGAACATACATCAGCCGGGTGGCATCCTTAATCTACTATCCAGCCCATGGCCTTTTGCTCAATGGGAATTGGATATCGTGGGCCCATTCCCTAAGGCAGTAGGAAATAAGAAGTACCTTCTGGTCGGCACGGACTACTTCACCAAATGGGTTGAAGCTGAACCTCTAGCAAACATCAAGGATGTAGATGTAAAGAAATTCATCTGGAAAAATATTGTCACTCGGTTTGGGGTCCCCCATACCCTCATCTCGGACAATGGGCTTCAGTTTGATAGCAAAGCTTTCAGGGGTTATTGTAGCGAGCTAGGAATCACAAACAGATACTCCACCCCTGCTTATCCCCAGGGAAATGGGCAAGCAGAAGCTGTTAATAAAGTCATAGTTAAAGGATTAAAGAAAAGGCTGGACGATGCGAAGGGTAGATGGGTGGAAGAATTGCTTCACGTGTTGTGGGCATACAGAACTACGCCTCGCAGGTCTACTGGGGAGACTCCCTTTTCAATGACCTATGGGGCTGAAGCTATTATACCTCTGGAGATTGGGTTCCTAACATACAGGACTAGCTCGTTTAATCCGATCGGCAACAATGGGCAGCTGGAAAAGAGTTTGGATCTAATTGAAGAACGGAGGGAAAATGCAATGGACCAACTGGCGCATTACCAACAAAAGCTCAAGCAGGGCTACGATGCCAACGTAAGGCTGAGACCTTTAGAGCCTGGTGATCCAGTGCTGAGGAAAGTGGTGGGTACTGCAAAGAATCCAGCTTGGGGAAAACTAGGACCAAATTGGGAAGGACCATACCGCATCACTTCAAGGGCTGGCATTGGAGCATATTTCTTAGAAGATCTCGATAATCATGTAGTACCCCGGCCGTGGAATGTAAATAACCTCAAAAGGTATTATTATTAAGTGAATCCTTCTTTCAGTCAATGTACCATTTTATTATGCTAAGAACTCTCCTAAGTGTTTAAACTTAAATTCAGTCATGCTTGTAGTCCTCAGACCAGATGATTTGGGTTAGTTAACACTCGTTTACAATACTTCTAAGTGTTTAAACTTAAATTCAATCATGTCTGTAGTCCTCGGACTAGATAATTTGAGTTAGTTAACACTCGTTTACAATACTCCTAAGTGTTTAAACTTAAATTCAATCATGCCTGTAGTCCTCGGACCAGATGATTTGGATTAGTTAACACTCGTTTACAATACTCCTAAGTGTTTAAATTTAAATTCAATCATGCCTGTAATCCTCGGACTAGATGATTTGAGTTAGTTAACACTCGTTCACGATTCTCCTAAGTGTTTAAACTTAAATTCAATCATGCCTATAGTCCTCGGACCAGATGATTTAGGTTAGTTAACACTCGTTCACGATTCTCCTAAGTGTTTAAACTTAAATTCAACCATGCCTGTAGTCCTCAGACCAGATGATTTAGGTTAGTTAACACTCATTCACGATTCTCCTAAGTGTTTAAACTTAAATTCAATCATGCCTGCAGTCCTCGGACCAGATGCTTTGGGTTAGTTAACACTCGTTTACAATTCACCTAAGTGTTTAAACTTAAATTCAATCATGCCTATAGTCCTCGTACTAGATGATTTGGGTTAGTTAACACTCGTTCACGATTCTCCTAAGTGTTTAAACTTAAATTCAATCATGCCTGTAGTCTTCGGACCAGATGATTTAGGTTAGTTAACACTCGTTCACGATTCTCCTAAGTGTTTAAACTTAAATTCAATCATGCCTGTAGTCCTCGGACCAGATGATTTGGGTTAGTTAACACTCGTTTACAATTCACCTAAGTGTTTAAACTTAAATTCAATCATGTCTGTAGTCCTCGGACCAGATGATTGTCTACATCATCAGCATAGTATGATGGTTAGGTTTACAATTTTCCCAAGTGTTTGAATTTAAGCTCAACTACGTCTATAATCCTCGGACCAAGTTACTTTCGCCAATTAACATTCAAATGCAGTTGCTACTATCACATTTAAGTCAAAATCATGGTATTGAGTGATTCCTTTTTATCAAGTTATTGTTATTTGCTGTAATGATGCATCATGACATATAACGTAATAGCAATAAAGGTAAAAAGGAAACTATTGCATTGATCAAAGAGAAATAACTTTGTTACAAAGCAAAAGAAAATGGGGTCTAACTATTACTAGTACAAAAAATATATCCCCTAAACACCTAAGCTTTCTTCTGAGGCAGTGGGTCAATCTTTGGCGGTTCGCCCACATCACCAGTCTGAACAGGTGCCTGGCTTGCCTCAGCGGGGTCTGGAAGGTTTGGGTCGGCCGATGAAGCTTCCAAGGTTTTTGGCAGGTCGCAGATGTCGGGGTGGTAATAAATACTCCCAGGCTGCCTCAGGGCAGACTCTGGGGGGACTCCAGCCGCATCAAGGCCTTTGCCCCACGTAATATCACAATAGTCCCTGCAGACCTTTGCAAACTCCTTGGTCAGCCTTATTTGGGTCTCCTTCACCCCCAGCATATAGGCAGCTTGCTTTTCAACCTCAAGTGCTTCCTTGGCCAATTGAGCGTCCTCTTTGGCCAATTTAGCAGAATCCCTAGCCTTGTCAAGCTCGGCCCGAAGACTTTTACCAACACCTTCTCTGTCTCAAGGTTGATCTCAGTAGTGTACAGCTTCTGGCGTTGGTTTTCGGCCTGCCTTTCAGCACTCTTTAGGCCCGCCTCCAGACTTTTTCTCGCCTTTGTCTCCTCTTTCAGTTGCTCGGAGACACGGGCACCTTCATCTTTTAGGCTACCCAATGCCTTCTCAGCCTCTGTCCGAGAGTGGACCTCCGCTTGTGCTTCAATATGGGCCTTCTTGTTCCACTCCTCAGCCACGTATACTTGTTGGGCAATCTGCGTGACAGATGAAGAATTTTTTGTTAGTCGTGAACACAGAAAAGAGTTAAGAAAGTGGGTCAGTTCTCTTACCATGGCCAAATCCCTTTTAAGGGAAAGAAAGAGCTCATGTTGGCTGAAGCGCCTGTAGGACTCCATGTCCTTTGGGAGGAGCAGAGGTTGCTCCAATACCTCTGCGACATGGCCAGCTTTCCCTCCAGCATAATTTCTGAGGGAAGCATTATATGGGATGGCTGCACCATCCAATGTTAACTTTAGGGACCATACCCGAGTTCCTCGCCGTACGTCTGCGGCCAAGGGGTCTTCCCTACTCTCAATAGACTAAGCCCTTCTGCTCCTAGTGTCGTGGGCAGTTTTCTGTTGCTTAGGCCCCTTCGGAGGTGCCACCTCTTTCCCTTCAGTATCAATTGCAATCCTTTTCTTTTTCAGATCTGGTAGTGGCTTTAGGCCGAGATCTGAGGGAGCCTGAGGAGGGGGAGGAGGAGGAGGAAGGGTGACCGCTGGCTGAGATGTACCAGTACCTTTGTTCCCAGCCTTCGGCCTTCTGTTCTTCATCAAATCCGTCAGACTCTGCATGTTTTCTTCAGAAGAGTCGTCGGGCACGTCTATCCTCTGTGGGAGGACAACAAATTGCCTGTCAATCCCCTCATCGACGTCCAAAATTTGAACCTCTTCCGAAACTTCCCCTTCGAATCTGAACTGGTCGATCTGCTCGTCAAGCGAAGAGGTTAAAGAAGTAACTCTCTCTCCCTCTGCTGCCGGTTCAAGAGGAACCTGCTGAACAAGTTGAACAAGCAATGGTGCTGCCGGTTCAAGAGGAACCTGCTGAACAGGTTGAACGAGCAACGGTATGCCATGTGGGTTTGGGTGTGGCACAGGGGCGAGGTCGAAGGGAGCCAAAAAATCCTTCCGAGCGACGTCGATGCGGTTAATGCTGTGGTCTTCGAGTGTTATCGTGTTGTCGATCGGCTGAAAATCTTTTGACTTTAGGGTATAGCCGAGGATAAGATGCAAGGCCCTAAGCTGCTTGTCTTCGCTTGTGAAGATCTCTGACCAAAGAAGGAAATTGAGTGCTGCGGTGTTTGCAAGGCTCAGCTGAGGAGCAACATGATTCCTATCTGTAAACATCACAATGAAACTGTTAGAAAACTTGAAACGTGATAGAGAAGGCCGAATCATTGAAAGCAAAAACCCTTAGTCTATTGTCAAGAAACCTAAAATATGGGATATCCCACCTGGCTCTCCTGGCTGGGTAAGGCAATGAAGCCTGTCATGCCACGCGCCCGAAACGATCAGATAGTCGTATTTCATCCCTTTGTTAGATTTGGGAAGACAACAGAAGAGCCTGACGATATCGGATCGGGATCTAAGATAGTATCCCGCTCCTTGTTTGGTACGACACTCGTACATGTGTACCACATCGAGCCAGGTGAGTCCCAACCCTAGATGTTGGTTCAGGTCGTCAATTGCTCTTAAAATTCTAAACATGTTAGGTGCGCACTGCTCAGGGCTAAGTCTATGGTTTTGGAGATAGTCTCTGGTGACGCGACCCATGGGGATGGTCATTCCTCCTTCTAGGAAGGCGATAATGGGGATTATAACCTCGCCCACTTCTCGGTTTGTTAGCAACTCTTCCGTAGAGCAATATCTCAAGCCCACGTCTTGGGGAATGCGATACGTCGCCATAAACTTCTCCATCTGGGAAGGACTATTCACCAGATATTTAAACCTACCCATTTTCAGTTAAGACAGAGGGGAAAGGTGCAAGACAGATTGGGGAGCGACTATCCAAAAGCCGAAGAGGCAAACCGAAAAGAATGTGAAAGTCTCAAGTGAGGAACTTACGCGGAATCAAATTAAAGAATGATCTTTAAGGTTCGTAGAAAGATCGTAGCTGACCCTTGGGTGAGTTGGAGTTGATGACAGGAAGGGCTTTGTGAGCGTGAATGCTTGAGTTCGCTGAGTCTCTGGAATTTGCAAAGTAAAAGGAAAATAACTCCCTTTGAGGCTTTATATAGGGGCAGGCAAAGTGGTGGGATTTATCCTGCCCAAATTTTGAGAAAAATCACGTCCGTTAGATCAGCAGCTTACCGTTGGATTCCATAGACAAGAACCCGCCTGGAGCAATTAATGGCGCCTTGGAAACAGTGCAACAACAGCGGCAATAATGAAGCGCCTAAATTTATGCGCGTACACGTGTGGATTCAGAGATTCAATGATTTCAAAGCTTTTATTTTGCAAAAGATCAAAATCCCATTTTTTCTCTTCGGATGCGAGGGAAAAATTAGAATTTTGAGGGGCTATTATGGGTGAGAAAGCTCAACGCTACATATTGGGCCTGGGGTCCAATTTAAATATCACTGTTTGTCCGAAGAGGTAAAAGGGATTAGGGCTAAATCCGTTTGGTGGAAATGTACTTGAAAAGGAATAATAGGTATGTCCGAAGACAATCTTGTTGGTCCGAAGAGGTTCCCCTCATCGGATCACTAGAGAACTTGATCAAGCAAATATACTGAAGACCCGAGCAACCTTCCCAGCTGACTCCACGGCAAAGAGTGAGCTCTGGGCATGCTTAGGGATGAGAAGAACATAAAATATCTTAAAAGAAAAACTGCTACCACCGCATTTAATGCACTGCAGCAACTTTCCTAGCTGCATTTATGTGGAGAAGACACCTAAACAGTGCAACCTCAACTACTTCCACTCACAGCAGACTAAAGCAAACAGCTGATGTGACAAGTACTCAAGTGGATGCTTGGATGAAGAACAAATGTACGGTGAAGATGAGGAGGAAGGAGTATATATAAAGGGAATAGGTCTTTGAGAAGATGAGGAAGAAATTGTATTCATTTTGGTCTATAAACATTAAGCCTCTTCGAATTCAAGAGGACTCTTACTGAATACTAGTCCGAACGTCATTTTATTGATACTTGCCTATTTGAATCGTTACTAAATCCATATCCAGCCTAGCTGTTTAACCCATTCTCTACAAATTTATTGTTCGGGGTTCATTGGGCTCACAGTCTGCAAAGTTTGTGCTTGGCCCATTAAATTTGGACCCTACATAACCAATTTCAAAACATTTTTAAAACATAAATTTATAATTTTTTTTATATCTAAAGGTGGGACAATTAAACTAACAAGAATTTTGTACTAATTAGGAAAGTGTTCAACTAAACTTGTCAATACTTTGCTTCTCAAAAAAAAAAAAAAAAAAAAAAAAAAAACTTGTCAATACTTAATTAAAGTTATAGAATATCTAATATTAAAAAGGAAATAATTGAAACCCTAAAAGAACCATTTCAATTCTTTATAATAAATTATTACTTGCATTTAAAAAAAAAAATTTAAAGAGAGAAACTGTGAATTAATGTAATATTTAATATAAGTAACTAAGTCAACATAAATGCAACCTAATATAAAATTTAAGTTTTATATAATTTTTAACTTACCTATAGATTTTTATTTCTTTTATTTCTTTCTAAATCTCTCTCCCATTTTAACTTCGTTTTAGATTTCCATTGTTTATAACGGGAATGAGAAAATCCCACCATGAGGGGAGGGAGAGGATTTGGGGGGGGGGGGGGGGGGGGGGGGGGGGGGGGTGGGGTGGTGTTGATCTGAGTAATAAGCTGTAGGGAATTTTTTATAGACACCACGTCAAAAAGATGGAAACAAAAGTGGTGATTTCTTTAGTTTTGGGACCATTTTTTTTTATATACATATTCTTCTTTATCTTTTTCTATCTTATCTGTTCATAAGTGTCTAAGATGTTAAAGGTCTCTGGTTTCTTTTTAAATGCTCTGAAGTTAACTTTACATTTTATATGTTGCTACAACTACAAACAGAATATCATACGTTCTAATATTATTTAAGCTTAGAATTTTTTTTAAATTTTAGTGGGCATATAAGTTGCACCCACTCGTCAATACTATATGGTTATGCCATTAGGAGGAGAGCGGATATAATTATCACTTCCTTTATTTTTTATTCTTTAATAAATGATATGAGGGATGAAAGAAAATAGAATTTTCTTTCTATTTGTGTTTGATTGTAGAATGAAAATGAGAAAAAAAAAATGATAAAATATTTATGTAAATTTAACTGGTGTTGGGTTTTAGACCTCGGTTAATGGATTACTTAGAAAATTAGCCTAGTTAATAAATTATTCTAATTATGCAATTTACCAATTCAAAATTAAATATGTTAAGTATGTTATATCAAGATAACTAATAAGGTTTGACTTACCTTTACTACTTTTTTACTGAACATCTCCTATTATTTTAAATATATATTGACAAGTAGTTGTGAGTTTTAATCTCCACATTTTATTTAGTTAATAGGTAATATAACCATTTCTCATTAAAATATAAGAAGATTCCAGTTAAAAAAATACTTGAAATAAAGTAAACCCTAAATAATATGCTACCAATCAAACAAAATCAAACAAAATGAGACAAAGATATGCAAGAAAAATTAATAGAAAAACTTTCCAAAGGAAAAACCACTATGGGGAAAACCTTCCCCAAATCCCAATGAAGCAAATTCAGTATAGCAAGAGAAATTATTTCAATCTCAATAAAAACATTTTTCTAGACCCCATGACATGTAAAAAATTACAGTAAATATTTTATTGAACCAAAACATTTGGACTCATCAACTATATATATTGCCTCCACAAATGATGCACATGTGATCACGATTGGAACCTCTGATCGACTCCAAAAATATCCTAGAAATTTCTTCACATCAGCAGCTTGTACTCATTGTCTTCAATCACCGTGTTGGATCAATCTCTAGACATCGATCTCAATTATTTAATTTGAATCAAATTTTCTAATATGAAGAGTAGATGGTGGTTGTGGTGGTAGTGAAAGTGGTGGTGAGTAAAGGGCTGATAATGAATTAAACCATGCCAAACCGCTCAATTAAATTTTGATTTGTACATCATTGGGCAGACAATATTCCCTCTAGTGTGCTTTGATGTTTGTTTTAAACTGACAGTAGCTAGGGCATGAAACTACAAGTACAATCGACTTTTTGAAATTAAAACACCTTAGCCACAAATTTCGATCAATTAAGTTGTGATAAAAAAATTTGTCTAACTTCAATCGAAGAGCTGTCGAACTCTGAGAGAATTGTACATTTGACTTATTTTCTTGCACAGATGAGTTGTTTCTTTATCACTTCATGTAAGACACATTACAAACTCAATTTTGACACGCACAGAGGTCATGGAATTCCCCAACACTATCCTACGACCTTAACAACAAACAAGTAAGACAAGTAATAAAATTTATTTAGACAAGATAAAATTTTAATAAAGGTAAAAGTGGAAGATAATAACCATTATTTAGACCTGAGATCCTCGCTGTTCAACTTCCTTCTATTTTAAAAAGCAGCGAAAATAAAGAACTTAAATTTGAGGGGAATATATCTCTCTCAAAGTCCCCCAAATTCTCTCTCTCTCTCTCTCTTTCTAAAATAGTTATATATAAAAATAAATAAATAAATAAATCTAAACAATAAAATCTTTGGAATACAATCCCTTAACCATTTGTGGATTCTAATTAGTTTAACTTATAAAACCTTTAATGGTTGAATAAGTCTCCTTACCCATTTGATTCTTTCTTCACATTTTTCTTCCCTTTTTTATTTTTGGCCAATTCCTTTTACTCCCTCTCTATTTAGGGACGTTTGATTTGCCATGATGTTACATTATATCGTAATATTATGTTATTGTAATCTTACATTAATGTAATTTCAATATAAGAATATAACATTACATTATTTAAGAAAATGATGAGATTAAGATAATGTGATATATTTTGTAATTTTAAATTATGGTAATGTTAGAAAAAATAAAATAACCTAAACATCTTAATGTCACATCGTCGTAATGTGTATCACATTAAAAACACATCACAACGAATCAAACAGCCCACTGTAAATAACGTTTTAATGATTTTATACCCATCAGTTATTACGCATGGATGATGTATCCAAAGGACAAGGCCCTAGCACTGCACAGAGATGATAACTTGTCCCGCCACCTGCGTCATTCATGATCCTGATAATCTCCAACTTGATTGTGCCTGTCTACTTCACTGCTAGCTTCACAAGCTTCGAATAATATGGATATCAATATATTTGCATGATTGGAAGAACGACAAATTGGGGAAAGCATTGAGGGTCAAGGTCAAGGACTTATGCTGGTTTCCACTACATGCATGAATTGTTAACAAGGGACCACACTAAATCACTAACCTAGGGTAGATTTCGGTCTGCTAGCCTTACATTGTTGAATAGTGGCCCCTATTTTTTTAGGGAATAGGGGTACCTTATATGCTTCAGGTTTGGGCATTTTAAAGGTGCAATAACTTAAGTTGAGAGAGGGATGGCCATTTTCATGATTTTTCTTTAGTGTAGTATTGCCGTAGGGTTCGTTTAAAAAAATTGAAGGTTCTTTCCAGCATGCTGATTAGTTCTCCATCACATGGGTATGAAATTACTAATTGAAATTTTGTACCTTTAATGCCCTTAATCATCTAAAAGTATAGAGTTCAATTTTGTTCAAGAAAAAAAGAAAAAGAAAAAAGAAAAAAAGATAACTCTATATATTGATGTCTCACTAACTTTATGTTGAATATACACATATAAGTGAAGTTTCATATTAAATAAGTCCAAGCTCGTTAGTCCAAATCCAGTTACTATTAATCCTGAATCCAAGACATACATCATGGGCTTAATCCTAATTAACATTTTCCAACATGACCGATGCCCCATTTGATGATGATCAACTAACTCAAGACTCAATGACATGAATCCGTGATCTGAATCCTGATTAGGTAAATATGGATGGAAATATTTCAAAGGATTTGGTCTGCATGCTGAGTGCATAAAAGTATAGTGTACTAAACTTGAAAATTCAAATTGGTTTTCTTGACGCCACCGATCATCTACTGCTTCAAAGTGACAAATCCAGTTACTCCACCCAATCACCTTGACCGTTTTGTTTGCTGACAATAAAAAAGATTAAAAGTCAATTGGCTGGAAAATTTAAGAGGTTTTGGTCAGTTTTCTTGTCGTAGTATTTCAGGACAAGAGGCCTGGCTGGCCAAGTGGATGTTTAACTGAATTTTGACGGAAGTGTAAAATCTAATTTGATGAGAATTTTCAATTTGAAGCTTCCATGAACTGCCTATAAAACTACTAGCTATATATATATATATATATATATAAATTATGCTTAGGATTAGGGTTAAGATATGGGTAGACATAGACATTGACATCATGCATGCTTGAGCACAGTAAATGTGGTATAGCCTTATTAATTATTATTGGGTGGTAGATGACTAGATGGTAGTTAGGGTGTCAAGTGTCAACATGCATGAAAATTTGTTTCTATAAATAACTATTAATAAATCCTTTTTTTGAGAAACTACTAATCAATCATAAATCACTTATTATTATTTTTTTTGAGAAACCAGTAATCATAAATCATGATCTCTCATAACCCACGATCATAGTTTTTTTTTTTTTTTTTGATTAATTAGAATTCTTTGTTCGACAGCTGGTTTAAATATAATATAGGGAAAAAAATCCAGTGATATTCTGCAGCTGGTTGACATTTCATTTGGGTGTTTAAAAATTATGTAATTGATTTTTTTTTTTTTTTAATTTTAGTTAAGTGCATATAACGACCCAAAATTATGGTGATATTTATAACTTATGCCTAAAAGTTTGAGAATTTGTGTTAATAACTTAATATGCAGTCAACCGTCCAAAATAAGAGGGTTAAAGTTAAAGGAAAAATTCTATAGTTTTCAAAAAATACTTACACACACGTTGTTTTTTGAGTCGTGATGATTTTTGTGCATAAGTGATAAGTGTGTGTATTGTATGTGTGAAATAGATATTTTTCTAAAGTTAATAGTCACATGATTTGTGGATGATCTTCAGCAGGCAAAAAGATGGATCTGCGATCGATTATCAAACCACAAATTATAGCTTTTTTCTTTTTTGAGAAGAAAAACAAATTATAACTAAATACCTATAAACCAAAGTCTCCCATCTCTCGTACAAACACAGACTCATGATAGTTGGGTTTTATTGTGAGTTGGAATTATGGTGTCGATTGGGATGGCTTCAAGGACAATATGGATGAGTTTTATTAATATCTCTATATAATTCCAAAACTTATAATAGGCCAACTATAAGGATTATAACACCAGAAATTGGCTATGAGATCCAATTTCTCCCTCACGAAAGTATTTACAAGTTAAATAAACATATCTATAAACTATATATCCTTAAACTTCAATGCTAAAATTAAAAATTAGAAACTATAATCGCTAATTCTAATTCTACTCTACATCTATGTCTCTAACATAAATGTCAATTTCTTTTTAAGGGCAAGCCTATGTGAATTGTAGAGGCCACAACAGTACGTCTGACACAGCAATAAGTTTGCAATATTCTTAATTTGCTAAGTCTAGTTCTTCCCTAGCTATATCTCAGAAAGCAAATGACAAAGCGAAAAATTCCGAATGCAGAGCACTTTTGTCATTATATACTCCTTATAAGGAATATATAATGACAATTCCATTTGATTCAACCTGTGGGATGCAGGTATAAAGTTTTTTTTTTTTTTTTTTCCTTTTTTGAGAAACCCTTACACCTGCTTCCCACAGGTTGAATCAAATGGAATCTCATTATATATGTTCTTTTTTGGGGCTAAACTGGAATCTCATCGTATAAAAGCGAAGTAAATTGTCAAGAAATATTGCAAACGACACAGTATCTATACTACAATGGACCACCAACTCCAGGGTTTACTCAATATGACAGGCTTTTATAGTTTTATTAGGACTATTCTTTCATTTTCATCAAGTTATTCTAAATGATTGTCTACACTTTTTTTTTTTTTTTTTTATACTTTAAATACCAAAAAAATCCTTTTATTGATTCCTTAAATACATGTCTAATTTAAGTCAAGTATTTTCTTTTAAAAAATTTTATTTTCTCTTTCTTCCATTTTTATATCTAGCTAGTTAGATATCTGATAAGGCGGAAGACAAAGTAACTAATTACGCACATTGCAATGCGAATGACTTTTGCAGCACTTAAGAAGTCACCTACTGTCCATTTTTGGAGAAATTATTATTTACACCGGGAGGATTGTTGATGTGGTCCTTCCTGACCAATGAGATGATGTTATCTATGCAAATGTATATATATGCTTTCTAATCAGCACAAGGAATAAAAAATAAAAAATAAAAATTACAGGATGATGTCACATTTGCATAAATAACAACATTTTATTAATTAGGAGGTCAGAGAGGATCACGTCAGCAGTCCTCTGGGTGGACCCAATAATTTCTCCCATTTTAAGAGAAATTATTATTTACACCGGAAGGATTGTTGATGTGATCCTCCCTGACTAATGAGATGATGTTATCTATGCAAATGTATGTGTGAGCTTCCTAATCAGCACAAGGAATAAAAAATAAAAATTACCAGATAATGTCACATTTGTATAAATAACATCATTTTATTGATTGAGAGGTCCGGAAGGATTACGTGAGCAGTCCTCCAGGTGAACCTAATAATTTCTCCCATTTTAGAGCCTTAAAAGACTAATTTCACCTTCATAAATGTTGTTTTTTTGGTAAGTTCACATTCCAATTTTACTTAAGAAGAAAACTAGATTTCGTCTCCAATCAGAGCTTCATGAACTATTCATTCGAATCAGTGAATCTCCATTTGAATTGAAAGCCTCATCGCATTCATATTTCCATTTCAACAGGACCATTGGCTCATTCGTAAAGATGGGGATTTGCTCCCTCAAAGGCTCAAGCTTTCGCTGTCAAAATATCGATATTTATTTTGCCTCAATAGGTAATCTACTGGGTTTATCCTAAAAGAGATTATTATTTAATCCTTAAATTAATCATGCCTTAATTTTTCAATGTATTTTTTTAGATAAATAATTGTTGAAATAAAGATGAGGGTATTCCAAGAACTTTAGTTAAAATTTACACAAGATTTAAACAATTACAGATGACAGAGTTGAGGTTCATACTCTATAAGTCACTTTTTTAAGACGATATTTTTGCACTTTATCCCATTACACAAACAAGCCCAACTATTTAGTTATGTATTCTTAGGTCAAGACCTTGTAACTCAACTGATCAGTGACACTTTCTAATGTGGAAAAATTGGAAACTAACACCAAGCCCCAAACAATTTCGTTAGTTAGCAATATTTCCAAACTATTTAGGAAACTAACATCTTGAGCTTAAAAGACTCGATTTTGCTCTTTGAACTCGAGTCACAAAGCCTCAAGTTTCATGATTTTTCCAATGGAACTTGAGTATGAAACAGTCGAGTTCCATATTGAAACGACAAAGAAGAACAAGGCAGGGAAGAAGCCAAAGAACAAAGAATTCAAAGAAGAAAGAGCGCAACAAAGAAGGCAGAGATTAACTAAAAAAGAAGAAGAAGATGCAGATCAACAAAGAAGAAGAAAACATATCAAAAACAACAAACCCAAACCCCTAACAGAAACAACGAACCCAGATCTCCCTAACCACCCGCAAATCCAGATTGCCCTCAGCTTCACCCACGAACGGCGAAGGCTCCAAGCGGCAATGGCCAAGGCTCCAAGCGAAGGATTTGTTGCAAAGTTGTTCTTCTTCCTCATTTGTTTGGTTTTCCTCTATCTCTTTTCTCTTTAAATGTGCAGAGCAGGAACTCGAGTGTTTCATACTCGAGTTCCACTAGAAAAATCATAAAACTCAAGGCTTTGTTGCTTGAGTTCAAAGAGCAAAATCGAGTCTCTTAGACTTGAAATGTTAGTTTCCTAAATAGTTTGAAAACATTAATAACTAACGAAATTGTTTGGGGTTTGGTGTTATTTTCCAATTTTTCCCTTTCTAATGTTTCTAAATTCCAATAGAGACATTCAATATTCAAATCCCTTCTCTCCCATTGTAACTATCAAATTATCAAAAAATAAAAATAAAAAACAGTTATGTAGTCTTAAAAGTCTACATCACTTGTAAGATAAGAAACACCTTAAAGTAATGTGTTTCTTACCTAGAAATAATAGTATAATAATGTGATAAAATGGGTATGAAAGATCAAATTTGTTTTATCCTTGTGTTGTTATCAAGATAAATGAGAATAATGATTCAGGGTGGACCTAGGATTTCAAGTTAGGGGAGGCTGAAGTATAAGAAGAAAAAAAATCCAAATAGGTATCCATATAATGATATAATACTAAAAAACTATCAACCAAGATCAATACACAAAATCATTATTTCTTAATACATTAAGATGCAATCATTTACCAATAAAGACAAAATAATATTGTTTCTTAAGAGCATCAACTGTTGCAAAAATATATATATATATATATTTTGACAAACCAAAACTTACTTTTGCTACTTTAATATAGCATTTAAAATGTCTCGTAAAATAGTTTTTTTGGTATTTGGTGTTCTAAATACTAAATATTTACCAATTAGAACACCTAATGTTAGTACTCTAATACTGTGCTGACTGAGATTTTTTATTTTTTATTTTAAAATTTTGTTTTTGTTAAGTTTTTTAGTTGGGTAGTTGCTAGTTGGGTTAGGCTAATTAAAAGAGCCGGGCCTAAATTTTTGAAAGAGTGAGTCACAACTCTAGAAATAAATAAATATATATATATATATTATCATTAAAAAAAATCTTTTTTTTTTCTTTGGGCTCGTGGGGACCTAATTTTTTTTTCCCCTTTTTTTTCTTTAGGCCAGGGGGGCCCAGGCCCCCTTGGCCCTCCTTGTGGGTCCGTCCCTGAATTATTCCATTATAACTATTCCTTATAATATTGATTCCTATTGCACTATAACAACCATTTACAATGTACCAAATGTTCTTAGGCATCTTAAATTAGGAGAAATTATAAGATCCACATGGTGGACAAGTGATGTGGTCCACTATTCTACTAAAAAACTACCACTTGTTTAAAATTGTTAGTTAGAAAAAATTTTTAAACAGAAATTAATTACTAACTCAGCAATTTTAAACAAGTTGAAATTTTTTAGTGAAATTGTGGACAAGTGACGTGGTCCACCAGAGGACTTTATAATTTCTCATTAAATTAGAAAGAAAAATGTATTTCATTCTCTGTATAGTCTTTTTCAACTTTAATTAATTTTAAAATAATATTAAAATTAGATTAATTAATTAAAAATGGTTAAATTTCTGCTCTATTTAATTAGCTGGAAAACATTTTCCAAAAGTGTTACTTATTTTCATGCTTTTGAATGTGATTTTCAAAATAATCTATTAAAAAAAAAGTTTGTTATGTTGCTTTGATTCACACAAGAGCCATTGATATTTCGTTTTAGTGTGGTGGTGGGTTTGGTGTCAGAATTAGAGGTGGTGTGGTGGCGACCTAGGAAGCACAGGTGGGTTTTAGGACTCGGGTGCTGGTGCGGGACTCGGCAATTTTTGAAAAAGGTGGGTGCGGGTATGGCGAGACTCGGCGATTAAAAAATTATTAAAAATATTTTTATTTATATATTGCTAAGCATGCTTTTTTATATAATAATTGTGGGATCGGAGAATCTAGCAACCCCGGCCCACTTTATGCTAGGCCTAATACCCACGCCGAGGAGGAAGAAATGTCCGAGGATGAATCAAGGAAGCTTCAATTACCAAGAAGCACTGCCGAGGACAATCCTGTCCTCGGCCAGCCGAGATCATGAAAAGGGAGAGCAATGCACCATCAGAGGTAGCCCTTCAGAGCGTCCTTAAAGAAAAGATAAGTATAACGGGTTAGTCATGGAAGCACGGTGGAAGAGCGATTCCAGGAGGATCTGTCACCTCCACATTAAATGCCCACAACTAAAGTTCTGGCCGCATTAATGGAGAAGTAACCCCTGAACAGTGCTGCCATAGTTGCTGCAACCCACAGAAAGAATGAGAATGTGACTGATGGGACAAGCACTCAAGTGATGACCTGCATGACAAAAAAATAGAGGGCCAAGATTTACCAAAGGGAGATATATAATGTAAGAAATCCTCCAGAAAGGGGAATAGGATTTTTTAGAGAGAAAGAACACTGTAGCACTGGTAGGATCTTTGTAACCAAGCACCAACGAAATAATAAGAATTATACACTCCTAGGAGAGTGCCAAGAAGCCAAATTTCATTCCCTAGATTATGTTCTTGTCATTCCCCCAGCATATTACCATGTTTAGTTGTTGCAATCTTTATTAGGGCCTAGTTCTTGAACTCATACTCTACAAATTCATTGTATTGGGCTAGCTGGGCTTGAGTTCACCTCATCCAAGGAAAAATGCTCAAACCCAATCCCTACAATAATAATAGAAAACTCATATAATAATAATAATAATAATAATAATAATAATAATAATAATAATAATAATAATAATGTACAAAATAAAGAAGGGGGGAGATGTGGCTCATGCACTAGTGGTTCAGACGTTCAGTGGCTCAATGTAAAATAAATAAAAAATAAAAAGAGGGAGGAGATGTGGCTCACATGAGAGGCACAAAAAACAAAATAAGCCTCTGACCAAAGCATTTAACAATCCTTTTCAAAAAAACAAAACAAAACTTATAAAAAAAAAAAAAGAAATAGAACAGAACGGCAAAAAAGAGGAAGAAGAAGTAGAAGAAGCAGAAAAGAAGAAGACAAAGAAGCAGAAAAGAAGAAGAAGAAGAAGAAAGGGGTTAAGCTCAACGGTTAAGCCGGTGAAGACGGCAACAGCGGCATATCAAATCCACCAGTATTTTTGGTTTTAAGTTTTTTTTTTTTTTCCTTACCGGCCGGTTTCTCCTTTTTTTCGGTCGAAATACACTGATATTCGGCTGATACGATCCGATTCGGCCTAAATCAGCCCGAATCAGCTCGAGTCTGAGCCGCATTGGCGTGAGTTGGGGAAGAAAAAAAAAACAGGTGGCAGGACGCGGCACCGACGTGCAATCAGCAGCGTTTCTCACCCGTCACCGCATCGCGCCGCGTCAGACACGGGTGTGGCTCCTCTGGCGCCGCGTCTGTGCATCCCAGGTGGCGACTGGGTTTTAGCGGTGGCAACAATGATAGTAGTGAAGCTATTGTAGTAGCAACTAACAAATAGCATATAGTAATAGCAATAGCAATATCAATGGTGGACACAATAGGGTGGTGTTGGAGACTCGGAGTTTTTTTTTTTTTTTTAGAGAGTTTCAATATATGGGGTCCGCTTTTGATAATAACTCTTTATCATCAGACCAAGACACTAATCAGTTTTTGGTATAGGCGGAGATTGAACTCTAAATCTCTTATTCAACCATCAGAAACTTTATCAATTGAGGTAACTGGAACTCACAAGGAAACTTGGAGTTGGTGTTGTGAAATCGCCCTAACGTATTTCCACATAAAGCACATTTTAATGCTTTTGAAGTCCAAATGGAAAAGTGGGCATGCATATTAACGTCCATGATCAGGCTTTTTTTTCTTTTTCTTTTTCCCTACATCTGATTAGTATAAAACTCTTTTAAAGCTTACAAAATACAAATGGAAAATTTGAAATGCCTTTGTCCATAATTCGGTTTTACTTTTTTTTTCTTTCTTCTATATCTACTGAATAGTAACTAAATTTAAGAGATGTAATTTATAGACATTATATCCGAAAATATATGACGAAAAAATTAATGTTAAATTGGAAAATTTGAGAGTAATATTATAAGGAGTTAAATCAATAGTGTGGGTTTTCTAAAAAAAAAATAAAAATCAATAGTGTATATTTGAGCCTCAATTTATTTATGAGTGATTTAAGGATGCAATAAAGAGCATAACTAAATGAATTGACGCATAGAATTAAATCTAATACATGTCAAAAAAAAATTTTGGAGAAATTAATACATGTCAAATATGATGAGGTGTATAAGGGAGTGGGAGGGATTTCTTTTATTAGAAATAAATTTGTGTGTTTAATAAGGAAAACAATGCGTGAAGTTTATTGTCCAAATATCCCAAAAAATAAAAAAGTTTTAAAAGGTCATCGAGCATTTAAAGGAGTTAATAGTCTATACAAATTTTTTTTTTTTTTTAAGAAACAATAGTCTATACATAATTGACATAAAATTTGATTTTTTTTAATTAACATAAAAATGGATTCCTCCTCAAAAAAAAAAAATAATAAATAAAATTAAAAATAAATAAATATAAAAATGGATTTTATTAAAAGAGGAAACACATTATCAACCGTGTTAAAGAGTTCAACCGGAAAATATCATTAAAATTCACTAATATATGATATTAGATGCGAAACTATCATTAAAATTCACATTCAAGGGAATATCTGAAATTGCCCTCACGCATTTCCACTAATAAAACACATTTAAGTCCAAATGGAAAAGTGGGAATGCATATTAACGGCCATGATTGGGTTTTCCGTTGTTTGTTTTTTCCTTCTACGTCTGATTAGTTTATAAACTCATGGAAATAATTTTTTATTTATACAAGATAGAAATTTTACTTTAATATAATCTAAGTATATATGTATGTAAACTTCCCTCCTAGAGACTTGAAATCTAGACCCTTGCCCATCTGCCCTCACATCCTACGAGTACTTATACTTGTAGAGTGACTATCACATAAATGAGTTTTACTTCCTTTTTTCCCCTTCTACATACGATGATAAGTAATAAATTTAAAAGATGCAATTTATAAACTTTATATATATATATATATACATATATAAGATAAAATTTCTACTCTAACCTAATCTAAGTGTATATGTATGTGAAACCCCCTTTTGGAGACTTGAACTCCGGCCCTTGTCCCCCACACCTCACAAACACTTATACTTGTAGGGTGATCATCGCACCAAAGGTGTGCGGTGGTGTAATTTATAAACATTATTTGTGAAAATTTTGACAAAACATTTAATGTTAAATGGGAGAATTTAAGAATAACATAAGTAATCAAATAAAAAATGTAGGCTTAAACTTTGAAGGAAATATAAATTTAAGCATCAATTTATTTAGGAGTGATTTAAGGATACAATAAAGTGCATAACTAAATTACAAAATAACAAGACTTTACATGTTTTGATTCTCTATTTCATCACAGCGTAATTTGAAGATTTAGAAATCACGTCGTTAACATTCTTTTGAGGTCTGTTTTTATCTGTCTGTGCCTCTGTGGGTGGAGATTCACATAAAAAAGATTTGAACAAAAAAAGAGCCTAATACTTACTCAGAAACAATGGGGAATGGATTAAATTTTTGCCTGAGAGAGTTGTGCGTTCACACCTGCACTGCGAAGGTGATGCTACGGAAAGACGATGTTTAAAAACTTCAAGCGTTAATGCATTGATAGCTTAAAAAGTTTGTTCTATTAATTTCTACTTAAGATACAATGATGTGGCATTGGGTTTTAAACTCTACCGTTAATTTATTAGTGAGGGATGTAGCTATTTCTCTTTATAACAAAAGGGGATATTATGTTAAAATTTTACTGGAGGTAAAAACCAAAACTTGAAGCTGTGAAATTGATTTTAAAAACCGAATGTTTGTTTTAAGCGGTGTCTTGGAGTATGAGCACGTTGGTTCGGCATTTTATGTTTAAAGTTATGACACATGTATTAACGAGAGTGAATTGTAGAATTGTCTTTTACAATTATATATAGTATATAATTAAATATTATATTATAATTAAAAAAAAGATATTAAATTAGATTAATCAATTAAAAATACAATTTAATCATTTTATAAAAATAATTCAACAATAATGTTTATAATATTTTTAAATAATGGTTTACAAGTATTTCATACTATCGCTTCAAACCAAAGAATTTTTGCTTCTTTTAAATAAATAAAATCAAAATCAATGGTTAAAGTCCCTTTGGATTCCTTTACTATTAAAGCGTGAGAAGCCACTCAGTATCAATCTTGTATTAGATTTCGAATAATTTATTCTGAGCATTCCACAAGAGATGGAGAAGAAAACAATAATAATGTGGTGCAACAAACATAGAGGTAATGCTAAAGTTAACCTACTCTAATTATATAAAAATCTTACGACAAGCCTAAATATGAATAAGTACAAAGCAAAAATTCTATCGAAATCGATGTTGAAAAAAAAAAAAAAAAACCATCGAAGTCACATCCACGTGATTGCTGTACGCCTGTACCCCAATATCTTTTTGCAAATAATTATCGCTAATTATATTCTTATGATTATATATGATTACCCATAAAAAAAAAAAGATTATATATGATTAACCATTTTAATATATATTAAATACTATTTTATACAAACACCAAAATAAATATTTATCATAAAAATGATCAGATTTTGTTTCTTTGAAAATCTATTCCGAGCAAAACATAAGTTGTTTACTGATATATATATATATATATATATTTCCTAATGAAACTATTCTGTGAAAAAGTCGACTTCAAACATGTTTGGAATCTTAAGATCCAACCACTAATATATAAATAACATGTATGATATTAAGTACGTGGAATGCATATAATTCACTTAATTTAATTAAATAAAATTGTACATGACAAATATAAATGTTTTTTTTTTTAATTACAATAAACCTTCCTAACCACACTTGTCACACCTTCTTATCTCCCAACACAATTTTTAATAAGTAAAAATAAATAAATAAACTTTAACCTTTTGACTCCTTGCCCATCAAAATCATTAGCCTAAAATATTCTCTCCTACATAGTCCTAGAGTATAATTTTCTTTTATCTGACAATTCAAAGTTAGGTACGTAGGTTCTCCCCTCCGTATGAAACACGAATTTCATACCTTAATATTTAGTGTGGGTTTGGATAGCCCATCTTGTTACTGAAACTTGAGTTGCGTTTTCTGTTTTTTTTTTTTTTTTTTTTTTTTGGCCGGCTTTTTTGACTTTGGGAGACAAAATTTACTGTGCATAAACAGTGCGGCACTGTTCACACACTGTTCATACACTATTCATACATTAAAAAATATTAAAAGTGGACCCACAGTACTATCCACACATTTAAAAATTATTTTGCTACAGTGTTTTCAGCAACAATCAGTTTTCAGCAACTTTCAGCAACAATAAGCTCTATCCAAACGGACTCTTAGTCTCAGCCTCTCCACACACAACTCCTAACACTTGTTTCTCCAAAAAAAAAAAAAAAAAAAAACTCCTAACTCTCGAAGCTGGCTTCCTTAGTTATCACTGATCAGCCGGCAGCTGTCATTGTCGGAGACCAACAGATTCACCCCGAAAGGGCCGCGTGGTTCGGCTGACGACTAGGCTTGTGTAAAAGACCCTGCTGATGTGGTAAGACACGGCCCCACCTGTCACACGACATATAGACATTCATACATGTTCTGGGCCCCACGTGTTCCCTTTTGAGGTTGCACGTTCTGACGCAAAATTATATTTCTTAATTTAACGTTGTCGCTCAAATCAGCAAGGCGCTGTTAGAGCCCTTCCAAGTTACCATTGGTCCCGACCATCGTATGACGTCGGAAATGACGTGGCCAAACCAGTTTTCACCCTATAAAAGCATGCTCATTCACGAGGTATTAACTCGCACCATATACATTTTCTGAACTTTGCTCTTAGGACAAAAAGAAAAACCTGTCTTTATATTCTCAGCTTTGTCTCTCTCTCTCTCTCTTTTAACTCTTTATTTTTTGAGTTTTATCAACAATGGCCGATGGGGAATCACAGTCACAGGTCGCTTCGCCAATTAGGCTTGGCCCTGCTGTGTGTGAAAAAGACGCGAAGGCTCTTCAGTTCATCGATGAGATGACAGCGAACACCGACGCTGTCCAGGAGAGGGTTTTGGGAGAAATACTGAGTCAGAACGCTGAGACTGAGTATCTCAGGCGGTACCAACTCGATGGAGCAACGGACCGTGACACGTTCAAGTCGAAAATCCCTGTTATTAGCTATGAGGATCTTCAGCCTTATGTCCAACGTATTGCTAATGGTGATCGCTCTCCGATCTTATCCTCTCGTCCCATCTCTGAGTTCCTCACCAGGTGAGTTTCTTAGTTGCTGTGACTAAGTTTTTTAGTATAATTTTTGAGTTGTAAAGTGATTTTTTTTTTTTTTTTTTGGCCTTTGGGTTAATGAAATTGTGATGAATTTGCAGTTCTGGGACTTCGGCTGGTGAAAGAAAATTGATGCCGACGATTTATGAAGAGTGGGACCGTCGCTCGAAACTGTACAGCCTTCTCATGCCGGTGATGAACCTGTAAGCACATAAATCTTTGACTTGTTAATATTTCTCGTGTGGCACAAGTTTCATGTTTAACTCTTTTCTTAATGGTTTTTTTTTCCAACAGATACGTCCCGGGTTTAGACAAAGGGAAGGGACTTTACTTCTTGTTCGTGAAAGCTGAAACAAAGACTCCAAGTGGGCTTTTGGCACGTCCCGTGCTCACCAGCTATTACAAAAGTGACCATTTCAAGACTAGGCCATATGATCCCTATACGGTTTACACCAGCCCAGACGAGGCCATTCTTTGTGCCGACTCGTTTCAAAGCTTGTATACTCAGATGCTTTGTGGCCTCTTGATGCGTGAGGAGGTCCTCCGACTCGGTGCCGTGTTTGCCTCAGGCCTACTCAGAGCCATAAGGTTTCTACAGCTTAACTGGAAAGAACTTGCCCATGACATCTCAACCGGAACTTTAAACCCTAAAATCACAGACCCTTCTCTCAAAGAGTGCATGTCCAAAATTGTGAAACCAAACCCAGAACTTGCTGAGTTCATAACCAAAGAGTGTTCCGGAGAGAATTGGGAAGGAATAATCACAAGAATTTGGCCCAACACAAAATATCTGGACGTGATTGTAACAGGTGCTATGGCTCAGTACAGACCTACACTTGACTATTATAGTGCTGGATTACCACAATCTTGCACTATGTACGCTTCTTCCGAGTGCTACTTTGGGCTTAACCTCAAGCCAATGTGCAAACCTTCTGAAGTGTCCTACACCATCATGCCAAACATGGGTTACTTTGAGTTCTTGCCACACGACCCGAACGCTCCGGCGCTTTCTCGTGACTCACCTCCACGCCTTGTGGACCTTGCCGACGTAGAAGTTGGAAAAGAATACGAGCTCATAATCACCACCTATGCCGGACTCTGCCGCTACCGTGTGGGTGACATCCTCCTAGTCACCGGGTTCCACAACTCGGCTCCTCAATTCCGGTTCATTAGAAGAAAGAACGTGTTGCTGAGCATCGACTCGGACAAGACGGACGAGTCTGAATTGCAAAAGGCCATCGATAATGCATCAGAGCTCCTAAAAGAATTCAACACTAGTGTGGTTGAGTACACAAGCTACGCAGACACTAAGTCAATCCCAGGACATTATGTTATTTACTGGGAGTTGCTAGTGAAGGACCCAGCCAATTCACCGACTGAAGGGGTTCTGAACCAATGTTGTTTAGTCATGGAAGAGTCAATGAACTCGGTTTACAGACAAGGCCGAGTGGCGGACAACTCAATTGGACCACTTGAGATCAGGGTGGTTAAAAATGGCACATTTGAAGAGCTCATGGACTATGCAATCTCTAGGGGTGCGTCTATTAATCAATATAAAGTACCAAGGTGCGTGAGTTTCACCCCCATCATGGAACTCCTGGACTCCAGAATAGTCTCAGTGCATTTTAGCCCTGCTCTGCCACATTGGACCCCGCAACGAAGTTGTTGAACAGCCAAAAAGTCCATGCCTTGTTGATGTAATTTAGCTTTTAAAAGTGTCTCTTTGAATTTTCAGGGTTTGTGTTCGTGTAATAAGTTCAGATCATCTTCTGTGCGCATGATGTAATTGTCTAATGATGTGTTTGTTAGTCCATCGTATCTTATCGTTGTCTGTCTTTCTGTCTTTCTTTCAGCTTTGATAAAGTTGAGGAAAAGACTTTGAAAATGTAAGTCATGAACAGCTGTCGTTTCATATATCTTGAATTTGGTGGCAAAAGTTGTAAATTTGCTTATATTTTAAGGGTTGTGATTTTGTATTTATCTGCGTTGTTGGACTTTGGGTTTATTTGCATGGATTTTAGCGCATGTACTAGATATTCCTCTACAAGTTTGCAGCTTTCATTATTGTGCGGATAGAAAATTTCCATGAAGATGCGCTTGGTATCTGTTTCCAAAAACAGTTTCTAATTTTAGACATAAAAACCTGTTTTTGCCCCAAAAATGATCATTGGTTTGTTCTTCGAAGAGAGATTTCAAAGAACAATACTCCAAGAACAGTGAAAAATGAAAAAATAGAGAACATAATAAAGATTTCCTCCGTTTCTGGTTTTAGAGAACAACCCAAAACACAAAAAACCATGGACGAATGTTCTGTACTAAGTGCACAAAACCATCTATAAAATAATTTTCTTTCCATTCGCCTTATGAGTTCTCTCTCTCTCCAAATCCCTTACCTTAATACAAATTTCGCCTCTCTTGAAATCCCTAACCCCTTCCACTCCTCTCTGAATTAATCCTCATTTTACTGTTACTAGCGCCAACTTCGAGCTCTCTTCCAAGCTCTTTATGCTCCATATCTGCTTCTCCAACCTTAACAACGACAATAATTCTTTGAAGAAACTTTGGATCTCATTGTTGTGATTGCAGAATCTCTAATATCAGTTTGTTTTATAGAAGGATTTTTAGATTGTACTTTCTAACAAGATTGTTGCGGTTAATTATTAACTAATTATTAATTTATTATACATGAATAAAGCCATGTCACATGTGAAGACTAAATGGGGCCATGCCCCCCTAAGATTTTATTTATGTTTTAAACTGTATATTTTTATATGTATGATTTTAAATTTTGGGGTTAAATTTTCTTGGTCCCCCTAATTGAATATTGCCAAACAAATTCATAAAATAAAATGGTTATTTAGTCCATTCTTGTCGCTGATGGGAAAAAAAAAATTCATTTTACATAAAAAATTCTTTGTTTGTGAATTTTTTTTTTTTTCCCAAACAATTGTGTTTAATTAGCACTCTAGCTATTTTCTGTTTAGGACCCAAAAAAATAATAATAAAAACTTCAAACTTTGTGATTTGGATATTGTGTTGTTTGACTGAAACCTAAATGATTTGTTTGAGTGTTTTTATATTTTATATCTTAAACTAACAAATTAAAAGAATATTGTACACATTAGAGAAAATAGATTGAGATCAGTTGCAATAACCCTAATTATATGCAATACATTTTTAATGGTTGTGATCAAAAGTTAAGAAGGTTGCTTTTAATATTAGCCATTACATCAAAAGGTTTAAAATTTAAAAACATAAAAGTCAAAGGAGGTAAAAGAATAAAAAAGTTGAAATTTTTTGTGAGTAATTTTGGGGTATTGGCTATGGCATCAAATCCAAATCCAAAGAATATAACGTCAAGCAGCTGAGGAGGAGTAGTTTTTAAAAAAAAAGAATTGTTTGTGTTTTTTTTTTTTTTAACAAAATAATAATAATAATAATAATAATAATAATAATAATAATAATACTTGGAAACCCTAATTAGTTTTTAGTTAGAAGAATAATGGATATATAATGAGATAATAAATAAGATTTTTATTTTATATGTAGAAGGTGAGAAAAACCAACCATACTTGACTTTTCGAACCATGAATATTATTAAAACTAGACATTACAGCAAAATCAAAATAATTTTTTAACCTACTCTTTCATTTTGTAGAATAAAAGGGAAATTACAACATAAAGTAATTTATTATAAAATCAATCATAGACGAATTTTGGGATTCAAAATAGCATTAAGTCTAATTTAATAGCTTAATGGGGCTTTTTTTATAATTCAATTTTGGGGAGGAAGATTTGAATCCTAAATTACTCATTTCAAAATACTAGAAGGTAACAATTAAACTACTAGAAGGTAATAGTTAAACTACAAATCTCTTAGCATAAGTAACTGCGTTAAAATGTATTAACAATAAATTATTTTGTCTTTATTTTATTAATATTTTGTTAATACTAAACAAATGCTAGTTTAAATGATCATATATTTTGTTTCATACTCCCCCTTCCCCCTCAATCCCGAAAGCATAAGTTCTTTCTCCATCCCTACTATTACAATTTAAGAAGGATCTCATAGATAAATAATAGAAACAAAGAAAAAAAAAGTCAACAATGGAATTGGGAGCAATTTAATTTTGCTTTCATATATAACAATTAATGGGATCCAAAAATAAGAAAAATTTAAATAAAAAAAATGGAAAATTAAATTGCTAAATTGCTGTGATCCCCATGGACGAGGCCTATAATTTCTAACATCAGTTTGTTGTGTTGAGTTCGAAAACCAATTCCTTATCAATTTAATTTTACTTTCATTCTAGATTGTAATAAAAAAAGCAAAAGATTATACTTTTTTTTATCTTTAAGATTGTATTTAGGAAGAAAGCATTATACCTTTTCATTTCTTAGATTATATCTAGGAATAAAGTCAAGTAATTTTTCTTTCATAATTCCATTGATGTAATTCTAAAGTGATTTAATAAAAACTTATTTCATGGATGATTTTTTTTTTGCTTTTAATAAAATAAGTAAATCAATTGTAAAACTCTCGATCTAAAGGATAACAAATATTTAGTTGAGTAACCACTCTCATGAGGACCCAAACCTTTAAAAGAGTTCTCCTCTAGGAAAACAATCACTCATCCTCACAAGTGTACTTTGGGCACTATTGTTTACTGTAAAATCATCACTGTAAAATTGATTGTCTCTATTTTAAGTAAAATGGAAAGGATACATATAAGGTTTAAAGATTGCTAATTGACCAATTAATGACCACAGCTTACATACACCACTACAAGGCACCCTCCTCTCTCCTCAAACCAAGAAGAAGCTAGCATTTATTGTTCATGCAATGAAATTTCTTTCAAAGTATATCAAAGTAATACTTCTTTCTATGATATAAATGATAAATCTTACTAAATTTATAGTGGGATTCATCATTCATATAAAAGTAAGAAATATCACATTGTTGTAGTCCAAAATATTGAATAATTTTCCTTATGATTGCATATCATCTACTGAAACATGCCAAGAGTATGGCTAGTACCCCAAAAAAAAATCCAGCAAAATTTATGACTAAACTTTGATTGACAGGAAAGAAACGATGTGACTAAAAAGGAAATCAGTAGGGATAGATTAAAGTACCTTTCCGTCCATGTGAATGTCTAGCTGACCTTCAAAGGAGTAGAGATAGAAAGTAAATGAAAAATATTTTTAGAATGAGATGCAGTAAACTATTCTATTAACCTTTGTTTTGCGTCCACTTTTCAACCGAAATTGTATGGTGGGGGAATGTATAGCAAAATAGTCATTGCTTCCTTTCCCTCCTTTACCCCCGCTTCTTTTCAATCAAACACAATGCCAGATTCATTGATTCTTAAGTGAGGCTTCTCACCAGAAAGATCCCAATGGTTCCATCAATAAGAATTTATTCAAAAGGTGAGACACACACAGTTTCTCTTTTCCTTACAGATGATAATAAAGTGGAGGCACCACCGGAAAAATGTTTCTCGCACTACAAGAAAAGACGTGAAAGCTAAATATTTTACTTAGTAACCCATAAGTGGGACTAAAAGCGATTTTGGCTGTTAAAGATAACCTTTGGATTGTCTCTAATGTCGCTCAAAGTGATTCAACCTTGTCAAAGTGTAATATTTGATTGTCACCTTGTCTGGTAAACCCTTATTACAAACTGTGTATCTTAAAAATACAGAGGTGTCGTCTCCTTCAATTCCCTGGTTTGAATGTAAACTTTGAACAATCCCATCCAAACTATACATAAACCCATGTGCGTTTACTGTGTATTAAATTCATTCAAGATGCTTTGTTATTATAGTCAAATAATTTTTCCAAATATCTTTACGAGGCGACCAAGGCAACAAGAAGAAGCTTTTGGTGCATAACGACGATGATGGCAATGTCCCCTCCATCATGGACATTCTTTCGGCCATACCAAAATGGGAAAGGTACAGGGTGAACATTTATTGATTACGGGCCAAGATAACACTTTGTCGCTTTCCGTTTTCCTTGCCACTTTATTTTTTTCTACAATTTTTGTCAAAGCATTCTTCATCGCACATGACAGTTATCACTAGTTGCTATTTGATTAATAAATGGAAAGCATATTCAGAAATTTTGATTTCAGAAAATTGGATTGGATTAACTTATTCGGGAACTTCTTTTTACTGTTAACTGTCCTATCCTAGATTGTTAAGTCTGTTCTGTTTGTCTTGTTTAGAAGTACTTAATGTTGTTTGTACCGTGTTTGGTTTATTTGCAGCAGAAATTGTTGTAGAATTGTAGTTGTTTGAAAAAATTATTTTATTAGTTTATGCAGCTTTTGATGCTGGTTTTCTGTCCCTGCTATGCGGCCAAAGGCTAGCTCTTTTGAGGTTGAATAAAACTTGCATATTCAGTTAAAACAAAGAACAAAATAACACAAACTTGGGATTGGGTTGGAGAAAAATTATTTATTGAACCAGAATGAGTTATCTCTGGGATTTTGCTCATCCCCATAAGTAAGTTCACACTAAGAAATTGTCCAACACCATATTTACACAACTTAGAAAAAAAATTACTGATCCCACACGCATACTTCATTGGCTTTTTTATGTAATTTGTCCTCTGATAAGAGCCAAAAATGAAAAGAATTCGCTGTCTAGTCTGAGAGTAACCTACAGTCGGGCCTAAAGTCCATCAAATGACCCAAAAAAATTTAAAAGAAGTGTAAAGCTATAAAAGAAAACCACATTTCCTTCAATTTCCAATTATTATTTTTGCTAAAGTTGTAAACTAGTAGAGCCTTGAAATTCCTCATTCGAGTGCCAGTCATGTCGAGAACTATGGCTATCGCTTTGCCATTACCATAATATCATGTAAGTATTTTTTAGCTTAATTTTTTTTTTTTTTTTTGAGAGATAATTTCAAGTTACACATTATATAACTTCACAATAATTACCCCTATATAGATCGTATGTTTCTAAGAAATTTAATTAATGGTTAAAAATACAATGTCATCATTAAATTTAATGCTTGAGAGAGAGAGAGAGAGAGAGAGTTTTTGGCCCTTAAAGTTTGAGGGTGTTTTTTTTTAACTCTTCATGTTTGATTCTGCTTTCATATTGGCCTTCTACATTTCAAAAGTTTTATTTTAGGTCTTCATGTTTGATTTAGTTTTCATTTTGTTCCTTCATGTGTTTGATTCAGATTTTTGTTTGACCCCTTCATAAAAATGAAAATTTTGAAGCGTAAAAATGAAAATAACTCCAAATTTTAATAGCAAAAAATATACTTTAGTCAAGAATTTTGATCCAAATGAGAGAACCCTTTTGAAAGACAAGTCGAGCAATTGTATACCAGACCACCACTTGCAAAAGATTAAGGGCTTTTTGGCTATGTGCCAAATTCTATCCTCCAGAACACTATCTCTGCTACTAGGACTAGAGAATTTAAACAAGAACAACCCCATTATCAATTGCAAACACTCCTTCTATAAACTTCTTGACTAGCATGAAAGAAGGGAGCATTATCAAGAAAATGGCAAGAAACTCTGTCGGGAAGTCAAGAGTCAAGAGTTAGATAGCTAATTTAATTTTTTATTCATTAATTTTTTTTTTTTTTTTTAATGTGTTGAGGAGATAACACCTTGGAGACTCTTATTAAATAGTTAATATAACATATAAGAACAATACTTAAACGAAAAGTTTTAACTTATAAGTTTGGTCCAACTATGTTATATTAATCACCAGGTATAGCTTACTTTCAGTAATTTTTTAATTAGAATCTCATTTTATTTTAATGAAAGATTGTCACATTATCCACTAACTAAATAAAATGTGGAGATTGAAACTCATTACCACTTGTCATTGTATATTTAAAACAAAATGACATGTCCAGTTAAAAAAGTATTAGAGGTAAGTCAAACCCTTAATCACCTATGCTTCTTATTATTATTCCATATATAATTTCACCCACGTGTGCACCCAACACATTGTATATAAATATTTTTTATCAAACTTTCCTGCACATTACTCCGTTAATGACTAGTATAGTACGATTTTAAGGGCATTAAAAGTCTTTCACTAAAAGTGATAGATAGAGTTTTTTCCGACAAAAAGATTTTACAAAAATAGCTCATTTCTAATATGAAAATGACAGGAAAAAAATTATTATTTGTAATGTAAACAAAATGTAATGTATTCTTTTTATTCAAAATTATTATTTTTCTGGTTGAATTTTTATTTATTTATTTATTTTATTGGATTGTCTGGTTGAATTTTGAATAGGTTAGAATCAGCTTGCTCAAACGGGCCGTCTAAATAGTAAACAATGACTCGGCCCATGATGGCGCGTCACCCTGGGCCCATCTTGCGACCAGAGAGATCAACTGGGGCCCAGACTGGACTGTCTGTAACCTTTTCATTCGTTTGCTCCTCTACCTCAAAGCTCAAACCAATGGGAGAAGGCAATTTGTTTCACTAAAATTAAAAGGAACACGGGGAATAGACTCTTTACTGGCTTCTGAAAGCCCAGGTCTTCTAGTTGACACATGGGGATGGGATACATCATTCAAAGTTCAGAATTTTGAGCTACCAGTTTAATTGGTACATATGGGGTTAGTTTAAAAGGAGAGAATAAATAATGAGCTAGAGAGGTTTGGTAACTAAAGAAAGAATTTGATTTTCTTAGAGAAAGTTAGATGGAAGACGAGTGGGTTATAATTTTAATGGTAAATAATTTAGGGGTGTGTATGAATCAGGTTGGGTGGTCGGGTTTGACAGTTTTTTTTAATTACTATTATTATTATTAAATTGAATATTAAAACAACACTACTACAAATAAGAACAAATTTATAATCAGATAATCATAAACATAACACCTAATAAACACAAACTATACAAGGAGAACTTAGGGTTTGGATTTTATTTAGGAAGAGGAGAAAAAAAGTAAATAAAATATATTTTTTAAATTTTAAATATATATTAAATATAGGTGGATTAGATTGGATTAAGCAGATTTGTGAATCTTATGACCTGAACCCAACCTGAGCAACTGTTAAAAAAAGAATTTCATATTCCAACCCACCAACTCTTAAAAATCGACTCAACCAAGTGGGTTAGGTTGGATCAGGTCAATTTTGGTGAGTTGGCGGATTCACTGTACACTCCTAGTAAATACTAGTTTACACACCCTATTAAACTGTAATTTTAAGTCACAATTTATGTGCAGTTTGAGTATGTGTAATAATCATCATTCTAATTTTAAATGTCAAAGTTGATTCACTGAAAAGTTGATGTCACAGGCCCAAGACTAATCTGTGGTGACAACCAACATTCACAACCATATACTAATACCATGATCAACCCTTCAATTTTCTAGAATATTTTTTATCTTAATTTATGTAATTAGACTTGTATTGTCTTAAATTATACTTCATCTCTAGACCATGGGCTGTAACTCGTTTTGTTGTTCCCTTGCAGTAGAACAGAAACGGAAACTGATTTATAAAATCTTCGTTCCCTTTCTAGCTCAAGCAATTAAAAAAAAATGTGACACCTTCTATCAGTACTATGTTTCTCCAGCTCAAGTTTGACCACCTCAATTCACATGGACAACTTGTAAGAATTATGCCAATATTGCTGTAAACATAGAACTTATTTTTGATGCCCGAAATTCAAGGACTACACAGATAACTGAAAGCAATCAAACTTACTTATAAAAAATTACAATAATAATTGAAGGCAGTCAATAAGAATATTAATCACTTACTTATCTCTTTCTCAAAGTCTTATAGATTTGTATTTCAAGCCCAAAAAAAAAAAAAAAAAAAAAACAGTTTTTTTGCAACAAACTTTATTGTAATCTAGGCTACAATACCACTCAATATATTTTTATTAAAAATGATTGTGATAAATTAACAATTAGATTACATTTTCTTCTTATATCCTCTATACTTGTAAAATATTGAAGATAAAAATTAAAAAAATAAAAAAAATTAATAACTATGTCGTCAATGAAATGTTTAAATTTCAAATTTTTGTAGTCTAAAATTATGCAAAAATAAATAAATAAGTTTATGAATCGAATAGTAAATAATATCTTATTGGCACGAAATTAAATATAAATGTTAAGCACATAAATAATATTATATTCAACGGTTAGATTTTCAAATGTAATCATATTAATTTTTTTATGGGAGTTGTAACATCATACTATAATCAATTTTGTAACCAAATTTTGTAAGAAAAAAATCGTTTTCTTTTTTGAGAAAGACACACAAACACAAGAGGAGTCTTTTCTCTCTCTCTCTCTCTCTCTCTCTCTCTCTCTCTCTCTCTCTTTTTGGTTGAGAAAAACTCACCAATTGAGTTAATTGGCATCTTCATATGGTTAAAAATGATCACTTAGGCTCCGCTTGGGAGTTCATAAGAGAATGGAATAGAATGGAATGAAATCATCATAAGGGAATGAAATGAAATGGAATGTATTTAAGTAAGGAAAAGGAATGGAAAAGAATGGAATGGAATCAAGTAACCTTGATTGGATGTTTTAAAATAAAGGAATGGAAAGGAATGAAAATGAACGGAATGTTAGTAATCTTATTTAGGAGCAACATGAAGAAAATGGAATGGAATCATTTTATGACAATATTACTATTAGACCCTTATTTTAAAATAAATGGTTAAATATATAGGGGTATTTTATGAATTTTAGTAAAAAAAATCATTAAATTTAATTTCATTCTTTCTCATTCCTCCCAATTTCGGGGGGAATGAAAATCTGAGATTTTAAAGGAATAGAAAGAAATGAGTGTTCCTTCCTACCCATTTCATTCCCTCCCACTTAAACTCTCAAACAAAGGAATAAGTTTTCCATTTCCTCTATTAAAACTCCCGAATAAGAGAATGAAAAAATATTTTAAAATTATTCTTTTTATTCCTTTTCATTCCATTTTCCCTCCCAAGGCCTTAAAGATGTCTTTTCTTTCTCTCCAATAAAAAAAATGACTTCTCTTGATTCTAAACCTCACGGTTGGATAATATAAAATTTTTTGGGTTGGGCTCCACTTTGTACCAAAAGCCCAACCAACCGGTATAGTTAACGTCGTTACTCGCCAGTCGCCAAACACTTATTAGGAAGGTTGGTTGAGTCCGAAAGAGCAAGTAACAACTACCATTCTATACCCACTTCAGTTTTCTTTTGCAAGCATACCATAACATAATGTTCCTTTCCAAAATTGTATCGCTTAGACCAACCGCCCCATGCCCAAGTCCAAGTCAATCACTCGGCTGCAAGAACGTGAGGCTTGTCGAGGTTGCTAGTTGCTACCAAATTTTGTAGATACATACTTGCCACTTGTATTTCTCATTTTTTCTAGCATTCATAGACCAGACTGAAATTCACCATATTTTCACAATCTTTAAACATAGCAACTGTTCTTGGTTATTGCACTTGATTTTAAGTCTTCCTGTACAGGTGTAGCCATAATGCAAGCATTGTAAGTTCACTTGGTGAAATGGGTGCTTTTTCCATGGATTCTCAGAAGAAACCAGAGCTGAACTTGAAGATTCAAGGTCTTTTTGAGGTGATGTAGCAGTCCTCTCTCTCTATTTTGCTCAATTCAAATGTCTAGCTAATAAGTCTGGTAGTATTGAAAATGGGAACAAATGGCTGTAATGTAGATCTTAATTTGTCTGTTACATAGACTAGAAAGCTGTATATATGCACATTTAGATGCCTGATGTTATTTGTTTTTTAAAGCATTTTGAAATTTGAATTCATAAAGTAGATCTTTACCAGTTGTTTTAGATTCTTTGCAAACACAATGGTCAACATTGATGCTGTTCTAAACACTCCATAGTATTATTTGAGGCTTGTAGCTCTGCTTAACCCCCCTGCATGCGGATTTACATTAACAAAACAAGGGGCCTCTTTTTGGACGAGTGATATAGATAGTAGATACCATGTTGTTAGCATTTGTAATGTATGCTTTCACCTTTGCAAGACAATCATTGGTAAACCACTTTCAAAAATAAAAAGTGATGAGCACTATATCGGATATGCTTAAAATAGGATGTGCTGGATTGTATTTTTCATGGAAATGCATAAATGATCAGAGCATGCATTTATTATAAACTGTTTTGTATTAATCAATGCTCTAATCACTATTCAGTGTTTCATTCTTGCAGCATCATAGCTAATTTTTACATTTTTTCTTCAGATATAACTTGAATTTGTGAGCAAAACAAGACACAGAAAAGACAGCCAAAACCATGTGTTCCACAATACACGCACTGAGTCGAGTACAGCTCGACTTGGCTAACTCCCAATCCTTTAATTTAACCGGGTCCAAAGAAGTATGGCACTATCCCTAGCCCTCTTTTTTTTTTTTTTTTTAATTGAATAATTCCTTTACCGACTAGTCATTAGAAGATAACCTATATTTTGCCCTGACAATGACAGGATGATATAGATAAATGGTGCTTCGCGATTGCTTTTGTGGCTCGATTGTTTGTTTATGCTGCAATTTTAGGTACGTTACCTCCAACCCGTAACGAATTTCAATTGAAAAGAAAATTAAGGTAATGAAATTGCATACAGAAATTAAAAGCTGATGTTAAATAATTCATGATCTTTCAATATTGCAGCATTGCTCGCGATTGTTCTATTTATGATTATGAGGTATCTTGAAAACTTGGAGGTTCGGAGGATCGAAGGGGAAGAGGGAGGAACTGAAACAAATCCATTGTTGTCAGCAAAGACAATGCCAATCACATATGGAACTTGTGGAGACGATTTGGAATCAGGGAATTTTAGTTGTAGTAGTAGTAGCAGTAGTGGTAATAGTAATAATACTAGTACTTCCTCAGAGGACTTGTATGATGGAAAAGTATGTGTAATATGCTATGACGAGCAACGTAATTGTTTCTTTGTGCCTTGTGGTCACTGTGCTACCTGTTATGCCTGTGCTCAGAGGTATGGATTACAGTGGATTATGTTATTGACTTATTATATGATTCTTTTTTTTTTTGAGAAAAACTTATTATATGATTCAATATATAAATCTCTTACGGAAATTACATTTTGTTTTGCAGGATTTTTAATGAAGAAAACAAGACGTGCCCAGTATGCCGAAGATCCATTGGCAAAATAAGAAAACTTTTTGCCTCTTAGGACTATATGTTTTTTTTTTCTTTTCTTTTTTTTCTTTATTTTGCGTGAACAAATATATTTGTAATTTTTGGGAGAGGATTAGTAAAATGTCACTGGGCTAGTTTTTGTCTTTTGTTTTGGGCTGAAGATGTCACTGGGCTAGTTGATAGCAACGTAGGAAAAAAGTGAGAAGCACTATGTGAGGTAGAGTACATAGCGTTTGCTTAATTCAGAATTATTTTTCTTATTGGGCCCATTAAGACCAATCTGTTATGTATTGGACTTCCGGCTTCCAGCACCAGTGAAATAAAATAAAAATAGATAGAATTTTTTAGGGGCAAGGCTCACCTGCATTCCTATACTCTCTTTTTCTTTTTTTTCTTTTTTTTTTCCAAACATGGTGAGAAGCGTTGCCAAGAATTGATCCAAATGAAATAGGACAGAAAAGAAAATGGAATGAATCAAAATGTTCATTCAATTTTTCAGATCTCTCATTCCACTTCAACTCAAAATGCTGAAGATGGTAATCGAATTCATATAAATGGGTTGGGGATTAGTATATATAAATTCTCAACTCAAACTCTTAATACAGAAAAGCCCTGGTTCACGAAATGATTTAGAGCCCTTAATGGACCATCGTATTGATGAGGTTGATTTTTGGACATCTTCTACTCAAATTTTCATTTAAGAAAAATAATTGTGAAATTAAAAGCCACACATATTTCTTCTCAAAAAAAAAGTTACACATTTAAATATGTTATATTTTAATATATATATATATATATATATTGATACGATATATTTAAACCTAACATTCGCTTCATGATGATATTTACCCATAGGCCAAAAAAATTGATTGATTTTTAGTGAAAGTAGGATTCAAATCCATATCGCTTAGTCAACGATAAAAAATTACTAGTTGAACTAATTGAAATTTACAAATTTATATTATATATATAAAACCAAAGTTGTTTGGTTTTTAGTTGACCTCATAAAAATTGCCGCATAGATTTTTTAGAACTCACAATTTTACACGTCATTATATATATATATATATATTGGTATTAAATTCTTATTATTCTAATTTATATTTTTAATTGATTTTAAAAAAATTAAAAGGAAATTGACTTCCTTTTTTCTTTTTTTTTCTTTTTTTCTTTTTTTTTTTTTTTTTGAGAAGGAAAAGGAAATTGACTTGAAATTCTATTTTATATTTTAACCCTCTATTATAATCTTGTCCGATCATACTTTCTTTAAATATTAGAATAAGTAGTTTCATATACAAATACAATCATAATAAATGTTTATTAATAATTACTCTAAATATTAAATTTTCATATTTAAAAAAATAAAAATTAAACTAAATATTTTCTCCTAGTATATTAGAATTCATGCCCCTCTTCTTCTTCTTCTATTTCTTTTTTTCTTGTAACGTTTAAATAAATAAAACTAATTTCAGCATGAACCTTGTAAAATAGAATCTATCGGTTATAAGAGAGATGACATACAAACCTAAGAGCAACCACATCAGTCCATAGTTGTCAGTATCGTACGATACGTGATACATATCGTATTGTGTGTAAAAAGTTCTGTATTGTATCGGCGTATCATAAGTGCTCATGAATCGTACGATACAGTGTGCGTATCGTATGAATCGTATTGTATCGTAAAATTGTGCGTATCGTACGATACATAGAAAAATGCTTTAAAATGAGATTTTTTGTTAAAATTTGTATTTTTATTTGAATCTAACAAATTGTTAAACTTATTTTTAACACAAAATTATTAGTTTACTTAACTTAGCCTACTAAAATAACATATTCATAAATTTTTTTTCCTCTCTCTCCTACAATTGGACTACACAGTACACACTTACCCATTACTTTAATATATACAAATTTATTTTATATACTATGAATAAAATATTAATTGACAATATACATTTTTTATTTTTGTCATTATTGTTATAAGTTCAAGAAACTAGAATGCCAAAAAAAATTATTAAAAAATTATTAAAATAAAAAGAACTAAAGAGATAGTAAATATTAATGATGAAGAAAAATTTAATGAAGAAATAAGTTTGCAAAATTATAAACATGATGATAATATTGACTTAGATGGGGTTGATTAGGAAATTTGATGAATATAATGAAAATAAATTATTATTTTTGGGTCATTTGTAATATATTATCAATTTTGAATGTGAATGTGTATGTTATAAACACATGTTAGTTTGATTTATTTAGTTAGCTTGTTAAATATTATTACATAAGTGATGAATAAATTAGTTACTAGTTGAATATATTTAAAAATTTATAATGAATATACCCTTTATATATGTATATTTATAATTTTTATAAATTTTAGTAAGTGTTTGTGTATTTACGATACACGATACGATACGATACACGATACAGAAAAATTAAAAATCGATTCACGATACGATTCACGTTTTGACAACTATGCATCAGTCCATCTATAGTTTTTTAAAATAGAAGAAAGTACAAATTTTACACATTTTGAACAAAAAAAACACCCACTAAAAATGTGTAAAGTTGTCTAAAAATTTTCATGAGCTACAGTAACCGTGTAAATATACACAGTTACTATAGCTCGTTTATCCATTATTTTAGTATTTGTTTCTCTCTCCTCTCAACTCTCTCAGGCTCATAGCTCTCTCTTTCAACCGTGTATAGTCTACTCACTCTCACCTCTCTATTGTTTCATCTCTCCCTCGGTCCACCGATCTCACCTCAATCCACCGATCTCACCGATCTCACTCACCGCTGATACGATCTCAACAGGCAAACGATGTCGTGGCGGAGCTCAGAAACGCCGTGGCGGAGCTTAGATGGTACTCACTCACACAAGACCCAGAAACAACGCTGTGGCAGAGCTCTCAAGGACGTGATGTGTGCGTTTTGATGGGTATTGATTGGGTTAATAGTGGGTTTTGATGGGTATTGATCCGTGGGTATTGATCGGGTTGATGGTGGCTGGAATTTTGATGGGTGGGTTGAATATTTTGATCAATGGGTTTTGATCTTGATCGGCTTGTTTTTTCTTGATGATGCTGGTTGGGTGGTGATGATGGTGGCTGGGTGCGGAGTGATCGTTGGTTGTGATAGATTGTAGGTTTATGAGAGAGATGGGCAGTGAAGGAGTGAATAATAAAAAATTGTAAAATAATGAATATTTTATTGAATAAATGTGTAGAATAGATAAACTGATGTGGGTATTTTGTAAAAATAAGTATATAAAATAATAATAAAAAATAGGTTTTTTTTTTTTGTATAAAATAGATGAGAAGTTTGTGGATGCTCTAAAACATTATATAATTTTTCATAAAATAGAACCGCATGATAACTATACTGTGAACTACCAGTAGAGTGGCCCATGGGCCTAGTATGACACTTTTATAACCTGTTGAGGCTTGACTTTTTTTTTGAGAATTATTTGAGGCTTGACTTAGCAGTACGGTAAAGCAAAAAGAAAGAAAGAAAAAAAAGTAATAAAGTAAAGCGGTTAAGCTGTACCTAATTTTCGCGTCTATGTGGAGCCCGGAGACTTGATGACATCGATGACAGATGAATCTGATGGGGACATGCACTAAACAAAGGGTAGGGAGGAATGATCAAATTCTACATCATTAGGTAAACAAAGAAGATTTATTATTTTCCTTCTCAAAAAAAAAAAAAAAGAAGATTTTTTTATTTTTGTTTCTTTGAAAAAATACCTAACTGAGAAGTTCATACTTCATAGTGCAGGACTTGTTATGAGAATAATTACTCAAAAAAACCTTATAATTTTATCTTAATTTTCAATTGTGTTAATCTTAATCCTAAAAATATAATTTTTAAAATTATTGCAATTTAAAATCTTAAGAAGTCCCTCTTAATAAATAAAATAAAATAACAAAAACTTTACCAAAGGTATTCTTAGAACTTATTTAAAGACCAAAATATCCCTCAATATAAATCACATATGATGTTTTGTATTAAAAAAAAAAAAAAACAACAACAACAACTTGAAAAATCTTAACAAATAAACACAATATCATAAGAATATCATCATTTTTTTTGGAAATTTTTTCTTGGCACCAAAATGCTGTGTGGTATTTTACTAATGTCACTATCCAATACATTTAAATGCAATTCACTTGAAATTTTATTATGTTTAGTTCAACCTAATTCATTGAGAGTACTAATTAAGATAATTAAAAATTTTCAAAATGAATTGAATATTTTAGACTTTTATATATAATTTGTAAACGCCTTTAAACTTTGTGGCAAATGAATAAGTAATTAATCTTTTCCTTTCTTACACTACAAAAGACTGTTTGGTACCAATTTATTTGCAATTTTGCTAATTGATTTTCGCTGAAAGTCAATTAAATTATGGTTATTGACGGAACTACAAGCTTTAGACGAGATCATCCCTCACGGATGATCCCATCGAGACGGACGAACCCAACCTCAGCGCAGGTAAGCTAAGTACATGCCTTACTGACGAATAAATCAAGACCTTCCAATGCAGGTAATTAAACCCAAAGCGGTTACAAGGACAACTGTACAAGCCGTTGAAGTGACATTAATGATATATTATTCAGCCCCAGACGTTACCAAAAGGAGTATTAAAGACCTCCTTAATCACTCCAACGGCTAGAGACCATAAGACCATATATAAAGCCCCACACATTACCAGGGAGAAAGAAGATACAGATACGAATAGTAAGAGATTTTTTTTCATTCCAATTACTTTATATTTCTCTACTTTGAAGAAAGATTTATACACTGACTTTGGCATCGGAGGTGTTGTGGCAGGCACCCAGCCGGTGATCATCTTTGAAGGCTGAAGTTTCTTCTCTGTCTGACGAACTTGACTGACGATCTCACGCATCATCAGTTTGGCGCCGTCTGTGGGAACGACAGTTTCGTATTCACATTCGAGATTGTAGTTTCCGATCAATTATTTTTCTCAGATGGAGTCCAATCAAAATTCTGCAGCCTTAGCCCAGCAAATCCAAGCTCTTACAGCCACAATGGAAGAATTGACTAGACAAAACCAAGAGATGAAGTTACGACTCCAACAAGAGGAGAACAGGTCCAAGGGAAATCAGGAGGATGAAGGGGACAGTCATAGAAGAAGTGATCCTCGAAGGCCTCCCACTCCGACCGAGCAAAACTCGGATATGTTGCGAGAGATGAGGAGGGAAATGGACGAGCTTAGGAATGCCATCAAGGAGAAGACGGAACGAAGTGTGGATCGAATGGTCCGAGCGACGGATTCACCGTTCACAACAACAGTCCTCGATTGTCCAGTACCGTCCAAATTCCGGTTACCTCAACTCGAACCTTTTGATGGACTGAAGGATCCTCAAGATCATCTGAATACCTTCAAAACAACCCTGGGACTTCAGCAGCCCCCAGATGAAATACTATGTCGTTCCTTCCCAACCACACTCAGGGGAGCTGCCCGAGAATGGTTCACAAAGTTGCCAACATCGTCCGTCGATACATTCGAGCAATTGAGCAGCGCCTTCCTGCGTCACTTTATTGGGGGACAACGACCAAAGAGGACCGCGGACCACTTGCTCACCATCAGACAAGGAGAAAAGGAAACTTTGAGATCGTATGTAAAACGATTCACAAGAGAAACATTGGAGGTAGACGAAGCTGATGATAAAATACAGCTAACGACCTTCAAAGCGGGGTTGAGAACCAGGGAGCTCGTTACCTCACTCGCGAAGAATCCCCCAAAGACGATGGCTGAAATGCTCCTTAAGGCGCAGAAGTATATGAATGCTGAAGACGCGCTAGCTGCCATCAGAGATGGGGACAAACCCGGGGACAAAGGAAGAAGAGAGGACGACCGTAGAGGACAAAAGAGAGAGAGACAGGATCGTCGAACCAGTGACGGAGTCAGAAGGAAAGACGATAAGAATCCACGAACGGTAAAATTCACTCCTCTCATTATGCCTGTTGACAAAATTTTAACGCAGATCAAAGACGAGCACTACCTCAAGTGGCCGCGACCGTTGCATTCGTCCCCGAACGTCCGTGACAAGAGTAAGTATTGCCGATTCCATAAAGATCATGGCCATTACACAGAAGATTGTAGGGATCTCAAAGAACAAATAGAAGAGTTGATTCGAAGGGGAAAGTTGCAGAAATTTGTGAAGAAGGGAGATCACAATAAGTTCCGGGATGAAAACAAAGGCCAACATGAGTCCTCGTCTAGGAGCAACGGTCGTCAATCACAGCCTCCCCAAAATGTGATCGGGGAGATACAGACGATTGCAGGGGGGCCCACTACAGGGGGCTCATTCAAGTCACTCAAGAAAACACACCAACGGCAAGTAAACAGCGTCCACATGACACCCCAGCCAAAATATAGACGAACTGACCAGGACATGACCTTCAACGAGAATGACGCTAGAGGAGTAAAGCAACCACATAATGACCCTTTGGTCATAATGCTCACCATAGAAGGATTCAACACTAAAAGGATTCTCGTGGACAATGGTAGCTCTGCCGATATCATCTATTTTCCTGCATTCCAGCAATTGAAAATAGATCCCGAAAGACTTCATCCATTCGATTCCCCCCTCGTCAGTTTCAGCGGCGATAGGGTTTATCCCAGAGGCATAGTGACGCTAGCAGTAACAGTTGGAACATACCCGAAGCAACTGACTCGTCAGATAGACTTCTTGGTAGTAGACTGTCCCTCGTCCTACAATGTCATCATCGGAAGGCCAGCACTCAACAAGTGGAGGGCGTCCACATCCACTTATTGCCTTAAGGTGAAATTTCCAACGGAAAATGGAGTTGGTGAAGTCAAAGGAGATCAAGTTCTTGCTCGAGAGTGTTACCAAGCTGTTTTAGCAGCTAAAGAGAACCATACATGGATGATAGAAGAGAAAGAAGAAGAAAAGATGGAAGCTCTGGAAGAGGTAGAGCTGATCGAAGGAGAAGTGGCAAAGACGACCAGAATAGGGACGACCTTAAGTCCTGAAATGAGAACAAAGCTTATTCAGTTTCTTAGGGACAACTTAGACGTCTTTGCCTGAAGTCATGACGACATGCCGGGCATATCCCCAGGAGTCATCCAACACAGGCTAAATATAGACCCAGAGAGAAAACCCATCAAGCAGAGACGAAGAACCTTTGCACCTGAGAGGGACCAAGCAATCGCTGACGAAGTAAGTAAACTCCTGACTGCAGGTTTTTTCAGGGAAGTGTACTACCCAGAATGGCTCGCCAACGTCGTTTTAGTAAAGAAAGCAAGCGGGAAGTGGAAAATGTGCGTGGATTTCACAGATTTGAACAAGGCCTGCCCAAAGGATAGCTTCCCCCTTCCAAGGATAGACCAGCTCGTAGATTCTACCGCCGGTCATAAGCTGTTAACATTTATGGATGCATTTTCAGGGTACAACCAGATAAAGATGGCTGACGAGGATCAGGAGAAAACTGCCTTCATTACTAGTCAGGGGCTCTACTGTTATGAGGTGATGCCCTTTGGGCTGAAGAACGCAGGAGCAACCTACCAGAGGTTGGTGAATAGAATGTTCGCCAAGCAGATCGGAAAGAATGTGGAAGTATACGTCGACGATATGCTCGTCAAGAGCAGGGAAGAGCTGGCACACCTGGACGACCTTAAAGAGACGTTCGATACCCTCAAGCAATACCAAATGAAGCTGAATCCTGGTAAGTGTGTCTTTGGTGTTGCCTCAGGAAAATTCCTGGGATTCATGGTATCCCAAAGGGGAATAGAATCAAATCCTGAGAAGGTGCATGCCATAATCAACATGACATCACCTAAGACCGTCAAGGAAGTTCAGAAGCTCACAGGCCGGATCGCAGCCCTTAACAGGTTCGTGTCTAAAGCAACTGACAAGTGCTTACCATTCTTCAAGACCTTGAAGCGAGCATTTGAATGGACCGACGAATGCGAAGCGGCATTTCAGGAGCTTAAGCGTTACCTTAGCAATCCACCCCTCCTGAGCCCGTCCAAGGGAGGTGAAAACTTGTACTTATATTTAGCAGTCTCACCTACAGCCGTCAGTGCCGCCTTGATCCGAGAAGAAGACGGGAAACAGCTTCCGGTATACTATGTCAGCCAAGCTTTCCAATGAGCTAAATCCAGATACCCAAAGATCGAGAAGATCACGTTTGCATTGATAGTAGCCTCGCGCAAGCTCAGGCAATACTTCCAGGCACACCCAATCTTAGTGATGACGGATCAACCCATCAAGAAGTCTATGAGCAAACCCGAAGCTGCAGGCAGGATGGTCCAGTGGGCGATAGAACTCAGCCAATTTGACGTGGAGTACCTCCCAAGGACGGCCATCAAAGCACAAGCCCTGGCCGATTTCATCGCCGAGTTTACCTATCCAGATGAGCCAAGTCTTGCCAGCATGAATGAGATATGGGTGATGAAGACTGACGGCTCATCAACAAAGAAAAAAGGGGGAGTAGGGGTCGTCATAACCACGCCTGACGGAGAAATATTAAGATATGGAGTTCAACTAAAATTCCCAGCCACCAACAACGAGGCCGAATACGAAAGAATCTTGACAGGCTTAAGGCTCGGAAAAGAGCTGGGGGCCAGGAACCTGCTAGTCCAGAATGACTCAAAGTTAGTAATTGGGCAAATCAAAGGAGAGTACGAAGCAAAAGAAGAAAGAATGCAAAAATACCTCAGGTTGACGAAACACCTGACCCAAGAGTTCGAAAAAGTGGAATTCATGCAAATTCCAAGGAGCCAGAACGTGGCCGCCGACAAAGTCTCAAAGCTAGCCTCGTCAGAAGAAGAAAAACCAGTAACAGACCTGATGATGGAGATACAGAGAAGTCCCAGCATAGAAGAAGCTTCGACATTTGCAATCCTGGACACAAGTAGCTGGATGACGCCCATCGTGTCCTACCTCCAGGATGGGCACTTACCACGGGACGCAGATGAAGCTAGGAAGATCAAGAAGAGAGCCGTCAGGTTCACGATTCTCAATGATGTTTTATACAAAAGAGGTTTTTCAATGCCTTACTTGAGGTGCGTTGACGAAGAAGAAGCTGGATACATCCTTAGAGAAGTCCATGAAGGGATTTGCGGAAATTATGCAGGCCCAAGATCCTTGGTTAGAAAGATTATGCGAGCAGGCTACTTCTGGCCAACAATGCAAGACGACGCGGCAAGGTTTGTCAAAAAATGTGATAAATGTCAGAGGTTCGGAAACATCCAATGACTCCCATCAGAGAAGCTGACGACGATAACTTCCCCATGGCCGTTTGCACAATGGGGGATTGACATCGTCGGCCCACTACCTCAAGGCAAAGGTCAGGTAAAATTCTTACTCGTAGCTATTGATTATTTTACTAAATGGGTTGAAGCAGAGGCATTGGCGACCATCACCGAAGCCAAAATCCAGGGGTTCGTGTGGAAGAATATAGTCTGCAGATTCGGGATCCCGCGAATGATCATATCAGATAACGGACGACAGTTCGACAGCCAGGCTTTCAAGGATTTTTGTTCGGGCTTGGGCATCAAGAACCAGTTCTCATCGCCAGGCCATCCACAGGCGAACGGACAAACAGAAGTGACGAACCGCACATTACTCAAAATCATAAAAACCAGATTGAGTGACGCGAAGGGAGCATGGCCGGACGAACTGCCCAACGTCTTGTGGGCTTACAGGACCACGGCTAGAACCCCGACAGGAGAGACCCCCTTCAAACTTACCTACGGCACAGAGGCGGTGATCCCAGTCGAGGTGGGAATAACCAGCACCAGGCGAGAAGCTTTCAATCAAGGATACAATGACGACCTTCTACGAGTAGATCTGGATTGCCTTGACGAGGTTAGAGACAAAGCCTTCAACAAGATGTCTGAATATCAGAAGAAAATGACAGACTACTACAACAGAAGGGTGAAACTCAGGCGACTCAATATAGGAGATCTCGTCCTGCGTAAAGTGACCCAGGCAACCAAGGACCCAACTCAAGGAAAACTCGGCCCCACGTGGGAAGGGCCATACAAAGTCATTCACTACTCTAGACAAGGAAGCTATCACCTGGAGACTCTAGACGGAGAAAAACTCCCAAGACCATGGAACATTGAACATTTGAAGAAATACCATCAGTAATTGTAATAGAAAGAGATGTGCGTCATTATCAATTAATAAATAGATTATTCAGCTACTATTTATGTGGAAACAGGTTAACTGAGAAGAAATCTACCTAAAGCCAAAAATGGCTAAGTAACAAGATTCCGCTTGACGGATGTAAGTTACGAACGAAGAAATCCACCTAAAGCCAAAAATGGCTAAGTAACAAGATTCCGCTTGGACGGATGTAAGTTACTGACGAAGAAATTTACCTAAAAGCCAAAAATGGCTAAGTAACAAGATTCCGCTTGACGGATGTAAGTTACGAACGAAGAAATTCACCTAAAGCCAAAAATGGCTAAGTAACAAGATTCCGCTTGGACGGATGTAAGTTACTGACGAAGAAATTCACCTAAAGCCAAAAGTGACTAAGTAACAAGATTCCGCTTGGATGGATGTAAGTTACTAACGAAGAAATTCACCTAAAGCCAAAAATGGCTAAGTAACAAGATTCCGCTTGACGGATGTAAGTTACGAACGAAGGAATCTACCTGAAGTCAAAAATGGCTAAGTAACAACACTCGGCCTATGCAGATGTGAGTTACCAACCAACGAACGCACGACAGTGGCCAATTCAACCTTGACGTAAGCACGTTACTGACGATTAAGTTTCAAATAAAAGATTCTGCCAAGGCAACAAGTATAGACGAGCATACAACAAATTTCGCAATACAAGTAAGTACAGAAGAAGTAAGTTAAATTAGATAGCATATAAAATATCATTTCCAAATAGAAGCCCATAAACACTGGGCAAAAAACGTTGTTTCCAAATAAAAACCCATAAACATAGGGTTGAAAGGCATTGTTCCCAAAATAGATAGAATATAAAAGATTTATATAACCTAGCCCAAAACATAAAGGGCTTCTCAAAAAAAAAAAAAAAAAGGAGAGAAAAATTTTCTAAGTGACAGGATCGTCAAGCGGTACTTTCACTTGGAGCGTCGTCAGAAGGGGCAACACCAGCAGGAGCATCATTAGGGGCGCCAGGCTCAGCAGCAGAGGGTTGGGCAGCCTCGTCCGCAGCCATCTCTTGATCTACTTCTTCCAGATCTAGCTCTTCCATGTTTACTCCAGAGGGGTGCTTTATGAGATATCTCCTTAAGAGCTCGAAACCCTTGAAGTACCAGCTGAAGAGCACAGTGTTATACTCTTCAGTGGTTTGGAAGGCCTCCACGGATCTGGCAGCAATGGTCTTGAGGCTCTCCTTGGCTGAAGCGATCTGCTCATCCTTCTCGAGCGTAAGCTGACGCTCTACCATGAGATCGTCCGTCAGCGTCTTTACCTTTTCTTTCAGCGACGTCGCCACTCCCATGGACTCTATCAAGTTTTTCTTCAGGGCAGAATTCTCTGCTTCCAAGGCTTCCATCCTGGAGGTAATAGACGCGACCTTGGCCTCCTGCGTGAGATATTCTGAAGCGATGTGCATACTCTCTCCCAGCACCTAAAAAAAAAAAAAAAAAAAAGGAATGAGGAAGAAGACCTTGAGTTAAAAAAAAAAAAAAAAAAAAAAAAAAAAAAACCTGTAGCGCAGACGAACATACCTGCATTAGCTTGTGGACGTGCCTAGCAGCCACTTCATTGAACGGGGCCCTTGAAAGAACCTTTAAATCCGTGGCACTCACGGACTCATATGCCCGATCCACTGCCAATCTCTCATCGCTCCAAATCGTGGATGGACGAGGATCCCCTTTTTCTTTTTCTTTCTCCGTCAGCCTTGGTCTTTTGGAGACCAGATTGCCCGCAATTTCCTCCACCGAAGTTGTGGGGGAAGCAACCCTGGTAACCAAAGCCCCAGACGTAATTGGGCTGACGGAAGAAGCCACAGGTACGGGGCCACCCTTCTCAGTGACACGAACATTCTTTTTCCCCAAGTTCGATAGGGGCTCGTCCTTTTTGGACCTCATCTTCGCGTACATACCCTTATTGAATTTAGTCGTCATCTCTGCAAGAAGAAAACACTTAGAAAAAAGAAAGAGAGAAAAGAGGTGAGAATGTGCAATGACGAACCCATCACTTACTTTTCTTTCCCTCGATCTCAAGAGTGCGCAGAACGAAGCTAGAAGGTTCTGGGCCGAGACAGTAGAAAGCAAGGGTCCGAGGATCAACCAGATCGTCCCAGCTCTCGATCGTTTGTGCGTATTCGATCGCCTTCTCCACTCGTTTCTTATACCTGCTCTTTAGCTTCGGTCGTCTCTTAGCTGCAGGAAGAGAAGAAATGATGAGATCCACCAACAAAGACGAACGTGAAAAAGAAAACTCAAGAAGGTTACTGACGCACCTAAAGTTGGGGTCCCCCACCGACGACGCAACCTCGGGACATCACCCCAAATCTCGCTCAAGGGAGTCTCAAAGTCGTCCCCAGACACAAAAAAGAATCTGGACTTCCAGTACCTGAACGACGAGGGTAACTTCTTGACGACCCTAGTTCTCCTTTCCCATGGGACCAGTTCATAGTACCCATGTTCTTTGGACGCTTTTAAACGGTATAAATATACAAGCTCGTCAACTCTGAGCATATCCCCGTCAGTGGCAGCCAGCCAAATCCCCATACAGCTAATTAAAATCCTCCACGAATTGGGCATAAGTTGCCCAGGAGCGATACCAAAATGTTCCAACAACTCCATCAGGAAGGGATGGACGGGAAACCTCAAACCACAAGTGAAAGCAGCCTCGTAAAAGCATACTTCACCTGGGAAGAAATGACATGCCCGGTCCTTCGCATTGGGTAGACGAACCCTAACCCTATCCGGAAACTGAAACCTATCTCTAAATCTCCCCAATGTATCGGCATCCAGGCCACACTCCTCTTCCTGAGCATAAAAAGCCCTAACCTCCCGAGGACTAGAGACGACTGTATCCTCCCCAGCAGGGCCGCCGTCGTTGGATGACAGCCCAGTTTCCAACTCACTTGACCTAACCTCGGACATACCTACTCGTTTTTCAACTTCGTTCTCAAACCAATCTAAGGATTGACGAAGCAAAGGCAATAAATCTGCCAATGCGACACTTAAGCAGTTACCCTCAAAAATAAAATCCCCAATATTGGAGGGAACACCCAGAAAACCTCCCAAACGAGCAAAAAGAAATGAAATTGATGGACAGGCTATCCTAACCTCAGAGCTATGTACCATGAAAACAAGAAGAAAGCACAATGGCAAACTAAGCTAAACCCCCGAGGAATTAGAAACAAGCAAAAAATGGAAAAGAAGAAAAGAAATCAGAGACAAAATCGCAGCAAAGCAAGAGCAAAGACATAAAAAAGAGGAAAAAGAGAAAGAAGAGCGTACCGCTGAAGATAATGAACAGGAAGGACACCACCACGCCGTACGATCAAAAAATCGCACAGAGCAGTTGCAAAGAAGGTTCGCCGGAGAAAATGACCAGAGCAATGATTGAAGTGTTTTTGAAAAAGAGAAAAATGAACGGGTTTTAACTAAGGATTTTGGGAAACTGAAAATCCAGCGGGAAGCCCAATAGTCCCACCAAACGGAGCATTAATTTCACCCACCCGCTGGCACACGCCACGTGTGCCACGATTTGCGAAACGCCGCCACTTCGCATTTAATACGGAGCGAAATCCCAAACGACACTCGAAAACTGTAAGCTTATCACATTCTATGATCGTCATTTAAACGACGAACATAGAATCGGGGGGCAACTGACGGAACTACAAGCTTTAGACGAGACCATCCCTCACGGACGATCCCATCGAGACGGACGAACCCAACCTCAGCGCAGGTAAGCTAAGTACATGCCTTACTGACGAATAAATCAAGACCTTCCAATGCAGGTAATTAAACCCAAAGCGGTTACAAGGACAACTGTACAAGCCATTGAAGTGACATTAATGATATATTATTCAGCCCCAGACGTTACCAAAAGGAGTATTAAAGACCTCCTTAATCACTCCAACGGCTAGAGACCATAAGACCATATATAAAGCCCCACACATTACTAGGGAGAAAGAAGATACAGATACGAATAGTAAGAGATTTCTTTTCATTCCAATTACTTTATATTTCTCTACTTTGAAGAAAGATTTATACACTGACTTTGGCATCGGAGGTGTTGTGGCAGGCACCCAGCCGGTGATCATCTTTGAAGGCTGAAGTTTCTTCTCTGTCTGACGAACTTGACTGACGATCTCACGCATCATCAGTTATATTTAGAAAAAGTTTTTAAAAATTACACATAAACATATAAGCTACTGTAGGTCATCAACTCCTATTTTGATGAAACCCCCATGCAACATCTTCTGTGGCAAAGTAGATGAAAAGAAAATGGGGAATATTTTTTTCCAACTCAAGCTTAATATCCTACGGATTTGCCTCACGCACGTATGTGAATTTTACTCATAGTCCATGTTAATCTCTCAACAATCTATGTTTATATCATACGGGAGACATTATTTTGATCAAATTCACTGTCTTGGTTAGATTTAGTGGCGAGCTTAGCAACTACTAGATAATAACATCAATGACCAATGCATGTAAACATAATTAGCTAATGTTATAATGAGAAATTATAAAAATTAATATTTTCGGTAGGCAGATTGGAGTCATTATTTTTGTTGAAGATAAGACCTGCAAGTGTTGAAGATGAAAGCCTGCAATAATCACCATATGCTACACGCAGTTTTTGTAATAAACAGAAAACTACAAGTCGTTTACTTAAATGTTAATGAGCATGTGATGTACACGTGACTTTAAGTTAGTTGGTTAGTGGAGTCAGTTAATTTTCTGTTAGCATAAGTTAGTTATGCTCTGTTTCTCTTTTCTTTCATGCTTTGTATATAAACCTCAATTAGAACAATAATAATCAGTTATGCATTTTTCCTCATTTTTGGTTTTGCTCCCAAATCTCAACAATTTTTAATTAACTTAATATTTTAAAATTTTAGTTATTTTTGTACGTAAACAATCATAAATAATTTCCAATTTTAAAAGAATTTTAACTTTTATTTTGATAAATAAATGCATGGCAAGGTATTAAAAAAAATTGTTTTGTATCTTATATTTTGTTAATAAATGGATGTTAGTTTGAATTTTCGTTTTTTAAAAAAATAAAATAAAAAGTTCATACTTTGGCACCTCTCAATTGAAATTCTAGTTTTGTCTCTAACTTCATATGCTATAAAAGATCAAATTGGTTTAATTGGATGATGCACCTATGTGTAAGATTAATTTGTGTAATTAATCTTGTAATCGAATTTTATGTTTTTGTGGTTTTTCTTTTTCTAAGTTGTTTTTATTGGTTGTTCACAGTTCACTCAAGCTATGAGGGCTTGAATATCTTGTGTATGTTTCAATGATTGGCATGCTAGAACTTTGACATACTCGCCTGATGTAGTGTCGAGACCAAGTACTATCACGCTCCTGACTACATCGATTAACAACTGTAAAACTTACATGGCTCTCCTTTATTCTCCATGACATTAATGTGTTTCTCAATTCAATCACCTACTTTCTTCAATGATAACGTCTCAACATATCAAACCTCACTATCAATCCAATGCTTCATGCTCAAGCTAGACATCAAGATTTATTACCACTTTATTTTGAGGAAAAAAAAAAGTCTCTATTGGCTCGCTTATTGCACAATATGTTTTAATTTGCGAATCTAATTGGGTCCTTGATAGGCACAGCTTGACCCTTTCGATCCAAGTTATTAGGGAGTATAACGGACAACCAGTGGCGGCTCTAAGTAGTATCACGCTCATGACTGCATCGATCAACAACTGTAAAACTTACATGGCTCTCCTTTATTCTCCATGACATTAATGTGTTTCTCAATTCAATCACCTACATTCTTCAATGATAACGTCTCAACATATCAAACCTCACTATCAATCCAATGTTTCATGCTCACGCTAGACATCAAGATTTATTACCACTTTATTTTGAGGAAAAAAAAAGTCTCTATTGGCTCGCTTATTGCACAATACATTTTAATTTGCGAATCTAATTGGGTCCTTGATAGGCACAGCTTGACCCTTTCGATCCAAGTTATTGGGAGTATAACGGACAACCACTGGCGGCTCCAAGTAGTATCACTCTCCTGACTGCATCGATCAACAACTGTAAAACTTACACAGCTCTCCTTTATTCTCCATGACATTAATGTGTTTCTCAATTCAATCACCTACATTCTTCAATGATAATGTCTCAACATATCAAACCTCACTATCAATCCAATGCTTCATGCTAATGCTAGACATCAAGATTTATTACCACTTTATTTTAAGGAAAAAAAAAGTCTCTATTGGCTTGCTTATTGCACAATATGTTTTAATTTGCGAATCTAATTGGGTCCTTGACAGGCACAGGTTGACTCTTTCGATTCAAGTTATTAGAGAGTATTACGGATAACCAATGGCGGCTCCAAGAATTTTTCTCAGGGTGTTCCTTAAGAAACATAAATTATACCATCTAATAAAAAGAGAAATTCATATATTGACAACAACAATAATAAAAAAAAAACACACAAATACATAAAATTTATAATTGCATTCTACGAGTTTTCATATTTTGAAATCGGTGCATGATAGTCAAATTATCATCTCTTTCAATGTACGCAACCAAGCAATCATTCATCCACTAAATGTAAAACAAATTATGGAGCAAAATTTAATTTTATTGGCATAAAAGAAATTAAGAGTGTTCCCAAATTTTTTTTGAAGGGTAGAAAAATATAAAATTTTAAATTATTATATATATTTTAAAAAAAAATTCAGATCAGGATGGTCCTGGGACCACCTTGGCCTTAAGGTGGCGCCGCCCTTGCAGACAACAAGGGTAAGCCACGTGAATATAGAGAAAGGTTTTGGTATGCAACAATTGCTGCATAATGGGTTATGTGGTAGCAAAAAGAAAGCAACATGTGTTCAAGGGTTATATATAATGCACATAATCAAATAGGCTTTTGGACACATGTTGCTTTCTTTTTACTGCCACATAACTCATTATGCAGTATGCAGCAAAATCTTTCCTTATATACTTTTTTCATAATGTATTTTTAAAGTTTGAATTATTATTTAGAATAAGGTTTCCCCATAATATTTATCTAGTGTCTTTTACATCATAATCCTCTCTCTCTACTAAGAATGGAACTGAGTTAAGTATCGAAGTACTCACTATTGTCCCAAGCAGTACTGTTTCTACCATGTAGAACTCAATTAGACTAAATTATAATTTGATAATTGGAGAATAAATTATTTAAACCTTAAATATCTCAATTAGAATTATCAAGACGGGTCAATTGTAGGGTTACAAAGATTTTAATGTAAGAAAACATAATTGAGAGTGATCAAACAAGAAAGTTTTCTCAGGATCAAGACCATGAAGGATTATGCACAATCTATTCTTTCTTACAAACAAAAAATAAATAAATTGTTGTTGTTATTGTTAAAAAAATTTATAATTCTTTTAAGCATGCATGCGGAACTTTAAATTTCGATAAATTAAGACAAAATGACACATATTTTTTTTTTGGCAAAATGACATAAGCATAAAATGTTATCCTTTTTATTAAGATAAATTAAGATGAAACAATTTTATTTTAGCAAAATGAAATTTCAGTAAAAGAAATTAAAATGTTGGAGATTTTTCAGCTGAACTATAGCAATTCCAACTTTAAATTAAAACAACACAACCAGAAGACAAACGACTATTACAGCCTGTTTGATTTAAAAAAGAAAAAAGAAATACAAACAAACAATTTTTGTATTGAAATTTTGTTCTTTAGAATATTGTAATAGATAAAAATGCACATGTTATTTCAATCCACCTCGATTGGAGTAAATCTGTGCACATATTCGACTTTAGGAATGTACAAAAGCACTGAAGCACAAAAACTATTTTTGTTGCGATCCGCTCATTATGTTTGCATCATGGGTAATGCTGCAGAAAAAGAAAAGTATAAAGTAATAAACAAACAGGCCGACTCTCTGTTGCTTAGAAAAGCCATCAGCCACTCGTTTTCAACATCTCTCTGTTTGCAAGGAATCTCCACCACACTTTAAAGTCCACAGCATCAGTGCCGGGACTCAGCAGATATTCAAGAGCGTGAAATGCAAATTCATGTAATATTTATCCTCAACTCTTTCTTTTTTTAAGGCGTTTAGGAATGCGGCATGATTGTTTCTCAAAAAAATAAATAAATAAAAATGGGGCATAATTAAATTACAGGGTTAAAATTCAATCATTTTATAAAATTTAGAATGAAATATTGTTTTCGTTTCTAAACTTTACTGAGTTTGGTTTTTGTCTCTAACTTTAAAATATATGTTTTTTTGTCCTTAAACTTTTGTAAACATATTTTTTTATGTCCTTTCATCAGTGTACACGTTAATTTATATCACGCATGGCCTAACAAAATGCTAATGTGTTAATTATTTTTAGCACTATTCCATCTGACTTGTACCAAAAATTTTATTTTTAAAAAGGTTGGACTCGTGGTATGCAATTATTGGTCACACATTGACATAACATTAGACAAAGACCAAAGTAACATAGACTCTCTATTTTTCCCTTAAATTTAAGATGTATGGAATTTCACATGGCATCGTAGTTGGCAAAAAAATATTTTAATATTCTCATTAGTTATGTCAATTATTTCTATTTAACACTTAAAAATATAGATTATTTTGATACAATATCAAAAAATTAATGAATTAAATTGGCACGTTTAACTTATTAGGGACTATCTTAACACACAAGACCGGCTTTAGGGGCGTAATTAAACCAAAAAATTATAACCCAATGATTTGGAATCTTATTACCGTGTTAAAAAAACTATTATAAAATTCCAATACTCTTTCCTTTTCTCATGATCTCTCATTATCAGAATACATATCATAACGCAAATAAGAAAACATTATTAAAGCATATAGAATTAGCATCTGCAACCATTAATAACCCATAAGGTAGTATAAAACTTTTTTTTTTCTTTATACCAATGGTTATTTTAATATTATTAATTTTCTAGCTACTAAAGTCGATGACATTTTCGACATCTTTAATCTAGCTACTATATAAAATTGAAGCAGCTTGGTTTTTGGTTATCTCATAATATGTGCCACATAAGTATTTAAAGTTTCAAAAATTTACACTTTATTAATTTAATATATATTTTTAATTAAATTTATATTCTATTCTATATTTAAGCCCTCTATGATAATCCTGGCATTTTTTTTTTTTCAAATGGTAGAATATATAATTTATTATGCAAACATAATCATAATAAGTGCTTAATGCTAAAATATATGTAGTAACATACATAGGGGTGAAGGGAGGGGGGCCATGATTCCCCTTAACTTTTTAAAAATCCTCCCTCTCTTGTATTTTTGGTATTAAAAAAAAACAATTTTGGACATAAATTTAAATAATGGCCCCCTAGATTTATACTAAAAACATATAATGAATTTATATAGTCGCCTAATACCTTTTTTTTTTGTTCCCTCTAATTACTCTTATGTTATATATAGCTCATTAAATTAAAATATATTTAATGTATACCTACGTGATTTAATTATGCTTTTATTAAATTGACTTTTATATGATTTTAAACATGTCAAGACTCGCCTTTTTTATTTTTCACAAAGATGTAAAGACTTATTACTTGACTTAACTATTTTTGTTAAGTAAGAAAATATCATAGAATAATGCTACAAAATATAAACTACTGATGTGATGAGTGGTTAATGATAAATGAAAAAAATCATATTAATGGTAGGTCTTGGTGAAAACTAATAAGAAGTGGACTACATCAATATTTTGTAAAAATGTTGTAAAATAGTTTGTGGTTGGTACATTACTCAATAATTTTATGTTAAAATCTCACACATTGCACAGGTTACTAATTAGTATATATATAAAGGTAAAACTCAGGTACAGTAATTTAATTAGGTGTAATAAATTAGGTTTCTCAATTAATTCAAAACATCTTGATGGATTGAATTTAATTTTTCTTGGAAAATAATTTTTATTTTATTTTATTGGTCAATACATCCAAGTATTTGAATTTAATTGAGGAACCTAATGTATTACCCTTAAGATACTATATATAAGTTTTACCCTTTATTTTTGTTATAAAAAAAAAAAAAAAAAAATCCTAAAACGTAAGTCACAAATTGAGAAATTGATTTACATAACTTTTTATACTTCAACAACTATTTGCATTTCTCAAGTTTCAACAAATTCTAAATGCTATAAGAAACAAAATCCAAGATGATGAATGTATTGAATATCATTATTCATAAAAGACCAATAAAATTATCACCATCTGCTATAAAATAACTGTTAATAAAAAGTCTAAAATAGTGTCAAAAGGAATACACGGTCACGTCATCAGCAAAGTGCGGGTTATTATCAAAAGGAATGAAAATCCAACACAACTGTTTTATTTATTTATTTATTGACACGATGACAACACTATATTCCATGCGTCGGTATATCGTGCAACACACGAGCAAAAAGGCGCGTACATGGATCAGGCTGATTAAAAAAAAAATCAGAGGAGAATTATGGGAGTTAATTTTGTCTTAAAAGGGAGCAACACGCAAAAACCCGTGCTACCAGGAGGCATCCACGACAAAACCTCGTCTCTCTCGTTGCACCCACACGCTTGGCCTCATCTCATCTGATACGAAATTTCCCATCCACCGTTGAAAAGCGCTTCCAACTTGTAACAAATGACACGCCACTTGGCATTTCCTTGGTATTTTAAGTTTTCGTAGATATTGATGTGGACACTAACATCTCTCTGTCCCTCCACATATATATAAAGTTAACGTGGGGTTCATCACCTAGGGATTGATAGTTACTTTGACTGGAGTCTCGTAATGGGCAAGCCGACGATTATGGGAGCCTGCCTCAGCAGCCTTGTAGTTGATAACTTGATACGGATAAAATTTATTGAATTCAACATATTTGCCTGAATTAGGACAAAATTTTCGTTTGAAATTTTGGGATGGATGATTGAACATAGCTTACGTTATCCACCTATAGTGGCGGCTTAATTTTTTTTTTTTTTTAAATGGTCACTATAAAACTTAAGTTATACAAAATTTAATAAAAAAATAATTTGAATATATTAATTTCAAAAAAAAAAAAAAACACAAATATACAATATATTACAATTTTTTTATACTAACAAAGAGAATAAGAGAGAAAAAAAATACTAGTAAAAGATAAAGTGCAAATTGAAAATATTAATATGAGAATAATAAAGTAACCCTAACAATTTCATAACAAATCTTATGCAATAAGTTATTAGTCTGTTATTAGTAGGTAAAACATGTCAATATTAAACCCGAATTAGAGTAACAACTTACCACATAAGATTTATTGTAAAATTATTGTGAAATGCTAAGGGTGTAGTATTACTCTTATATTTATTGAACTCAAATTTTTATGAGTCTCAAGTAAAAGTGTTCAAAATTTTTATTAGGATGATCAAAATAGGTTAATTTAGTAAATAATATTTTTTTTAAGTATATATATATACAATTTTTTCAAGTTAAGATGGTCATAGAACATGTTAATTTAAAATAATTATTTATATAAATTTTTTTTTGCATGTATAAAATTTTTTTTTGACAAATGAGGATGGTAGGACCACCCTCACATACAAGTAGAGCCGCCAGTGTCCATCTATCATTCATTTCAAATTTCACGCTGACTAATATGATCCAAACAAAAATCTCTGATATCATAAAACAACAAATTTTCTTTTGTCTTGTTTAAGGAATTATTCTTTTGGAATAACATATTTTGAATTGTTTATTTTGGTTAACAAATTAATTGAATATAAATATAAATATCTATCTAGTAGAAATAAGATTTTAAAACCTGTAAATAAGTTGAATTTTAAGTTTGCACCAGCTTGCATGCTCTCAAAGTCTCAAGTCGCAAGGGTTATTAGTCTAATATAAAAGAAGATATGAGTTTATAAAACCGTATTCTTTTATTTAACTCAAATAAAGTTAACGAAAAATTTTTAGTTTTTAAATTAAATAAATGATACTAGCTTTTAATAGTTATGGATATTTTGTCCATTATCTTTTCAAAAGGTATTATATTTTAGAGATTTTAAAATACAGTAAAGGATTAACAAAAAGATTTGAAAGGGCTACTTTTTTAAAACTCGTAATAAATGACACGCCACTTTCGTAGATATTGATGTGGACACTAACATCTCTCTGTCCCTCCACATATATATAAATTTAACGTGGGGTTCATCACCTAGGCCCTAGGGATTGATAATGGGCAAGCCAACAATTATGGGTGCCTGCCTCAGCAGCCTGTAGTTATAACTTGATACGGATAAAATTTATTGAATTCCACATATTTGCCTGAATTAGGACAAAATTTTCGTTTGAAATTTTGGGATGGATGATTGAACATACCTTACGTTATCCATCTATAGTGGCGGCTTTAAATTTTTTGTTTTAAGGTAGCTACTAAAAAACTTAAATTATATCAAATTTAATAAAGATACAATTTGAATATATCAACATCACAAAAAAAAAAAGCAAATACACAAAATATTACAATTTTTTTGTATTAACAAAGAGAATAAGAAGAAAAAAAAAAGACTAATAAAAAATAAAGTGCAAATTGAAAATGTTGATATAAGAATAATAAAGTGACCATAACAATTTTATAACAAATTTTATGCAACAATTTGTTAGCCTGTAATTGGTGGGTAAAACATGTCAATATTGAACTCGAATTAGAGTAACAATTTACCACATAAGATTTATTGTGAAATTATTATGAAAATGCTGTAAATGTAGTATTATTTTTATATATATTGAATGGATCAAAATAAGTTAATTTAGTAAATAATATATATTTTTTAAATTATATATATACAATTTTTTTCAAGTTAGGGTGGTCATAGAACATATTAATTTAAAATTATTATTTATATAAAAAATTTTTTTGCATGTATAATTTTTTTTTTTTTTTTTTTTGTTGACAAATGAGGGTGGTCTAGGACCACCCTCGTATACAAGTAGAGTTGCCAGTGTCCATCTATCATTCATTTCAAATTTCACGCTAACTAATATGATTTGTGCCAAACAAAAATCTCTGATATCATAAAACAACAAATTTTCTTTTGTCTTGTTTAAAGAAATATTCTTTTGGAATAACATATTTTTAATTGTTTATTTTGCTTAAAAAATTAATTGAATATAAATATAAATATCTATCTAGTAGAAATAAGATTTTAAAACCTGTAAATAAGTTGAATTTTAAGTTTGCCCCAGCTTGCATGCTCTCAAAGTCTCAAGTCTCAAGGGTTATTCACTTATTCTCCCCACCCCCTAGGTTATCTATAAGTCTAATATAAAAGAAGATATGAGTTTATAAAACCGTATTCTTTTATTTAACTCAAATAAAGTTAACGAAAAATTTTGAGTTTTTAAATTAAATAAATGATACTAGCTTTTAATAGTTATGAATATTTTGTCCATTATCTTTTCAGAAGGTATTATATTTTAGAGATTTTAAAATACAGTAAAGGATTAACAAAAAGATTTGAAAGGGCTACTTTCTTTTTCTTTTTTCTTTTTTTGAGAATAAAAAAAAAAAAAAAAAAACGAAACAAAACAAAAAATAGGTATATAAAATACAAAAAAGAAGATAATGCGCAATGTGTACCTTCTTTCAGTGCAATGACCTTTATACATTCTAGATTCCTTTCACACACATATTAAATGTTTAAATTGCTTAATTTTGTTCTTGTTTTTAGAAACAAGATTTTTTAACTATGCGTTTAGCAAAAAAAAAAAAAGATTTTTTAACTATGCTGTTTTTTTTTTTTTTTTAAAGGTTTAACTATGCTGTTGTTTGTCCACAACTGTTTATTATATGATATATTTGTCACAACTTATTAGTCATAATAAGGAAATTAAGAAGTAGTCTAGCCCCTTCTTAAAAAAAAGAAGTAGTCAGCCTAAATTTGAACTTAAAACTTTTTTTTTTTTTAAGTAAACAATAATATTTATTAGAACATACACTAAAATAGTAATACTAGTATTTTAAACTGGGTTTATAATACATTGCATAATCAGAGTATAAGTGTATAACTACAAAAAGCCTAACTTTTGTAGTTTTATCGGAAAAAAATGATATTAGAGCTGTTACTTATTAGAAATCATATCATTTAAGCTTACAAATGATTCAATTCTTAAAAAAAAGCTTACAAACGATTTTCTTAGGGAGTTTGGCTTGCAAAGTTAGGATATCTATTCTTACAAAATAGTTCTTAAACTCAGCAACCTAGTCCATCAATGGTGGACAGTTTGAAGCCTTTGTGGAATAAAATTTGGGTACTGAATGTCCTAGCCAAAGTGAAGAATTTGATTTGGTGTGCTTGTCAAAATTCCTTACCGACGAAGACCAACCTGGTTAAGCATAAGGTGATCACTAATGGCTTGTGTGAAATTTGTAAGATTCATTAGGAGGATGTCACTCATGCATTGTATCGCTGCCCATAACTGGATATCCTCTGGAATTTAATACCACAGTGGAACCATGGCACCCTCGGGAAAGCGTAAACTTCATCGACATGATAGGATTTATTTTTGCTAGAAACAGGGAACCTGACTTGTTCACCTCAGTGATTTGGGCGATTTGGAACAATTGGAATAACCTCCGATTGGGAAAACCATATGTGCCCCTTGGTTAGTTGCTGCAGCTAGCAAAGGCAAGATAGCTAGAGCGTGTCATGGGTCACATGAGTACACCAGTGCACCCGAACCGAAGACCAGTAGTTTCCTGGACACCACCTACGTCTTCATGCTACAAAGTGAAATTCGACGGAGCCACATTTATTGATGAAGGCAGTGCTGGTCTAATAGTAGTGATACGCAACAATGAGGGACTTGTCATGTCCTCTCTATCACAGTTGATACCTCTGCCCCTCACTGTAATATTGGCGGCTAGATGGGCCATTGAGCTTGCACTAGAGTTAGGTCTCGATAACGTTGAATTGGAAGGTGACTCTGAAATTTTAATTAAGGTCTTGAAGAGTGGTAATAGATCCTTGGCTCAGTACGGACATATTGTATTTTTTTTTTTTGTGGGTAAACCAAGAGATAATATTAACTTAAGAATTCACAAGTCTATTACAATGCAAATTAGCTTTATCAGCAGCTAGCAAAGCCTCCACCACAGGCGGTGGGTTACAAAAAGTTGCAAAACTATACATAGATTGTGCTCCTAATTTAGCCAATGCATCAGCGCATTGGTTTGCTTCCCGATAAGCATGGATCACGCGCTTGTTTGGGAACTCCTTCAGAAGAGTCCTGCAGTCAGTTAAGAGAGGCTCCATTAAAATGTTTTCAGATTCATTGTTCATTAGCATAACAATACTCAAAGCATCCAATTCAATTATTAGGTGCTGAATTTCCATTTCCTTGGCTAAAGTCAAACCATCTCTAAGGGCCCATAACTCAGCCAAGGCACTGTTAGTGGATCCAAGCCCTCTTGCAAAACCTTTCAGCCAGGATCCATCATGATCACGGATCAACCCTCCTCCACCAGCTCTTTCCAGACACTTCATAACTGAACCATCAGTATTTAACTTTACCCAACCCCTCGGTGGCTTCTCCCATCCCACAGGGATAATGGATTTTTGTTGCTTGGACTTAGAATCAAGCCCAATAGAAAAAAATTCAGCACTGTCCTTTAAGCATTTCCTCCATACCTGGGCATCCACAGTTCCAGACCGGAATAGGAAATTGTTTCTGTGAGTCCACAAAGCCCACAACCCCATAGGAAACAACACCTTCCAAGGAATACCTTTAACCGTGACTTTCATATCAACCTTGCAATTGACTTCCAACCAATCTTTAAAGGGGGAAGTGAATGAATTTCTGATACAGTGGGGGACTTGCAGCTGCATCCAGAAATGGCACGCAACCTCACAACTTCTAAACAAGTGTTCCATGGTTTCATCATGTTTATTACATAATTTACACAAAGGATCAAGGATTAAACCTCTTGAACCCAGCACCTGAGCCGTAGGTAGGCTATCATGGATACCTAACCATAAAAGAAATTGAATCTTAGGAAGAGTAGTAACTTTCCATATCCATTTAAAAGGCAAAGTATCCAGGTTCAGGGGGTTTAACCCCCTTGCAATGAGATATGCAGCTTGAATAGAGAAAGCACCATTGTTAAAATAATTCCACATGAGACTGTCACGCGCTTGAGGAACATAAGAGAAGGGAGTGGCCTTGACGGTATTAAGCACACTTTCTGGTAGTTCAAAGGAGATGTTCGAAGGCTTCCAAATATGATTCTCATCAAAACATTGCCTGACAGACAACTCATCTTCTCCCCGGTTTAGAGGTCCTTCAATGAGCTCTCTCAATCTTCCAATAGGTAACCAGAAATCCATCCACATATTCACTGAGTCACCCTTTCTAACTGTCCACCTTAAGCCTTTCACATAAATAGGCCCTCCTTTTTTGCAAGCTGCCCAAATCCGAGAGCAGGGCAATCTTCTTCCTTCTTCAGTAAGTCTGTTGGGACAGAGGTATTTTGCTGATAGCATCCTCGCCCACGGCTTCCCATCTTCATTAGCAAGTCTCCAACAAAGTTTGGCTAAGAATGCTTCATTTCTGTGCTTCATTGAATGAATTCCCAAACCTCCCAAATCTTTGGGCATCGTAACAGTACTCCACCTAACCATATGCATTCTCCTTCTTTCCTCAGTAGATCCCCAAATGAAATCCCTCATCATCTTATCAACAGAATCACATACTTTGACTGGAAGGTTATGGCACTGCATGTAATACTCCGCTATGGGGGCAGCAGCAGATTTGGCGAGCACAAGTCTACCAGCTTTTGATAGTAGTCTAGATTTCCAACCAGCAAGCTTACTCTGGACCTTATCAAGGATAAAGTTAAAAGCATTGCCCACTCTTCCTTTGTGAATGATGGGAAAACCCAGATATCGACCAAGGTTATTAGTAGCAATAAGCCCCAGCCTCCTACACATAGTCCTCCTCCTCCTAGTAGTGACATTGGGAGAGAAGAATATTCTAGACTTATCATAATTCACCTTCTGCCCAACGAGATTACAAAAGTTATTAAGGACTTCCATAATGGCATTGCAATTCTTGGAGTTGGCTTTGGCAAAGAGCATAATGTCATCAGCAAAGAAAACATGGGAAAAGCTAGGCCCATTTCTGGAAGCTTTGACCATATCCCACTTCTTAACCTCACACATATTGGTTATTTGAGCCCCGAGGAACTTCATGCATAAAAAGAACAGATAGGGCGAAATGGGATCTCCTTGCCTAATTCCTCTAGAGGGACAAAAGGATTGGAGTTTACTACCATTGAAGAGGAGAGATGATGAGGTAGTAGACACACAGCTTAGGATAAGCTTAATGATGTTCTCAGGGAACCCAAAATGAATTAGCACCATCCTTATGAAACTCCATTCTAATCGGTCATAGGCTTTTTCCAAGTCTATCTTCACTACCATATACCCATCTTTACCTCTTTTTTTCCCAAGGGAGTAAATAAGCTCTTGAGCAATAATAACATTATCTGCTCCTCTCCTCCCTTCCAGAAAGGCAGCTTGCATAGGAGAAATGATTCTAGGCAATAGGGGTTTAATCCTTTGCACCAAGATTTTAGAGACAATTTTATAGACAGTGTTGCATAAGCTTATAGGCCGGAATTGGCTAACTGTCTCAGGTCCCAATTGTTTGGGGATCAAGGCAATAAGGGTTTGATTGAGGTACTCTAGAATTTTTTGGTTAGCAAAGATATGCTTCACCTCATTTCTCACAGATTCCCCAACCACAAGCCAGAACCTTTGGAAGAAGCCCGCATGCATCCCATCACTGCCCGGTGCCTTGTAAGGCTTCATGGATCTGAGAGCATCCCAAATCTCTTTATCTGAAGGCATTATCCCCACAGAGCTGGCTTCATCAACCTCAAGCCTCATGCACCACTCCGAATCCCATCTTTGAACCAATGGGCATGCAACTTGGTCTGTCTGATATAACTTAACAAAGCTTCTGTTAAAAACTTCTTGAACTTGCTCCACATCATAAATCCAAACCCCTTCCTTGTTCAAAATGCTGGTAATTCTATTCTTACTCCTTCTGACCAAGGTAGTCAAATGGAAAAAAGAAGTGTTTCTCTCTCCAAAAATAGTCCAATTGACCCTAGATTTCATTGCCCACAGATCCTCTTCCAGCTGTAAAATCTCATTGTATTCTCCAGATAGCTTATCTTGAAGGTCAATCAAGAAGCTATTAGGATTATTAGCCAGAGCGCGTTGGGTTCCTAGTAACCTTGCCATGATCTGCCTCTTCCTAACAAAGATATTTCCAAAGACTTCCTTATTCCAAATTTGGGCTTTATGAGTGAATCTGGTGATTGCTTCAGCAAGATTGACATCCATATCAGCCCAAGACTCTCTAACAATAACTGGAAAATCATTGTGGCTCAACCACATAGGTTGGAATCTAAAGGGACGATTGGATGCACTGGGCAGGTTAGGACACAGACTAAGCAAAAGTGGGCAGTGGTCCGAGTTTACTCTGGCCAAATGTGTAACCTTAGCTTCTGGGAAAGAAGATTTCCAATCAGGATTAGCTCAGACTCTGTCAAGCCTACATTGGATGAGGCCCCCCAATTCTCTCTTATTAGTCCATGTGAATTTAGGTCCTGAGAACCCCAAATCCAGCATTTGACATTCATTCATGCAGTCAAGAATAGCCCTAACTCTCCTCTGACAAATAGGATTTCCTCCAGCCTTTTCTTCCTCAGCAATAACCTCATTAAAGTCTCCCATAAGTGCCCAGGGGAGATCATGCAAGGTGGCTATCAGTTTAAGATTGTCCCATAACATGCATCTCTCAGCAAATCTAGGGCTAGCGTAAATGGCACTAATAATCCAGTTAAGAGATTGAGACCTTACCTGAATAATAGCGTGAATCTCCTGCTCAGTTGAGGCAAGAACTTCCACATGCACCAGGTCAGTCCTCCATAGCATCCAAATGCCCCCAGCAAAGCCAATAGTATCAGCAACCACAGAGCCATCAAAAGGAAGGGATTCAATCATCTCCACAGCCCTAGCACCACTCATTCTGGTTTCAGTGATCACCATTAGCATTGGGGCATGCCACTCCACCAAATCCATCACTGTCTTTCTAAATTGGGGTTTCATAGCTCCCCTACAATTCCAAATCAGAATATTCATCATCTTATTTGGGGTTTTTGATGGGTCAAAAAGCATCAAGGAGGAAGAATCCTCAATGTCTCTCAAACTCCATGCTCCCATCACCTCTACCTTGCTCATCAACTTCTCTCGGAACAGAGTGACCGAGTGGTGAACTATTCCCCTCCACCTTACTGTTGATTTGGAGAGAATGGTGCTTGAGATCATGTTCTCTGCCAGCTGGATCATCTTCACCCTGTGCAGACTCCCCATCATAGAGCATTCCACAGGCTTGGTTTGAGGAATCTTCCTCACATAGATCACCGTTTCCATCCATTCCTTCTCTACTTCACTCAGAAATTTTTCCGAGTACTGCTCCTTTGAACTTGACCCTAACGAGCTTGAATTTATTGGTGGAGGGACATGAACCGCTGGACTGTCCGTGACAAACCTCCACCATGGATTCGGGGTCAGCTCCCAAGCCTTGTTTAACAAAGGAAGATACCCCACCTCTTTGCTCACCACCGTCAGTGGAAACAAATTTTTCCAGGCCAGCATCAGCTCCAAGTCAAACCACCCCCAAATCTCCGTTGGGTCCTGCCTTATCCATCTGATCGTCTCGTCTCCGACTGGAACGATTTTTCCCCTGTAAAGAAACCCCCACTTCTCTGTTCTCTCCATGATTGCTGAAACTCAAATTGCTAGTTACCTTTTTCTTATCCGTAAAATTTAGCCTTGCAGTAGGCTTATCTGCTTTAGTCAAAGGTGAGAAACTTTGGACCGGCCCAATAACCTTTGATGGGCCAGCATTAGCCCCAAACACAAACAACTCCTTTCCCTTACCCAGGTCCATATCACTTTCCTGATTCCCAACGGTAGCCTTGGCCTTCAGTTTGTGGTTGTCACGAGCTCCCTTCCTACGTGTCCCTTTCCCATCAGTAGTCTTGTTATGATGAGCTGGGGTGCTCATAACCTCTTCCCCATATGCCCTCTCAACCTGTAAATGCGGCGCCTTTCTTTTCCCCACTGCCCTCTCACCATCCCCTGCACTAGACAAGGTCTTTTCATAAGGCAAGTGGGAAGACTCATCAGATTGGCTCCCATTTGAGCCATTAAGCTTGTCTCGGGCCCTGTTCCTTGGCTTACGCCGCGTCACAAGCATCCAATCCCCATAATCATCAATTTGACTGGCAGAAGCTTCATCAACCTTAGGTGTTGCAGAAATACCCCTCTAACTCTCCATATTTTCACTACTCTGTTCTACCTGATCATCGTTGTTATGCCCTCGGATTACAAAAGGACACATTTCCTTACTGTGTCCAATTCGTCCACATTCGAAACAAAGCGTGCCAATACCTTCATACTGAATGCTTTGTTTGAGTCTTCCCAGAAAAATGGACTTAACCAGTGGTTTGTCAAGGTTGACCTGGACACACAAACGGGCAAAACGCCCTCTGGCTCCATTGGCAGTGTTGGCATCAATACGCAAGACAGGACCAATAGCTCTACCTATTTTTAACAGAGCATTATGCTCATAATACTCAATAGGTAGTTCAGGCAATCTAATCCACACTGCAACTGAAGATAAAGTTGCTGAGGAGGCTTGAAACTCAGGTTCCCACTGCCTAATGGCAAGGAAATGCTGTCCGATGAACCACGGGCCACCCTTAAGAATATTATCAATATCCTCACTAAGTTCAAATTTGATTAGATAAAAATCAAACCCCAAGTCGATGCAATCCATTCCTCCTCTTGTAGTCCACATACTCCGAATCTTAGAGACAAGAAACGAGTAACCAATCCGCCTTCCAAACGGTTTAATGATAAGGGCTTGATACCAAGGAGCTCTCATACAGGATTTCTCATCCCTGGAGAAGCACACCCTGATACTACCATCCTCTGCATGCTCACCTTCATCATCAGAGACAACATCCTCCTGCATGTCACTGGCGAACCCAAAGGCTTTCTCAAATGCCCCTGGAATTGATCCCACCAATTTGTCTCTATAGCTTCCTGTCTTAGCATATGAACTATCGTCCTTATCCTGTGCTACCTGGTGACTATCTTTGAATTTCTTTGTACTGCGAGCCAGAGTATCTGCTTCCTCATCAGAGCGCTTCAAGTTTTCCCTTTCTCTCTCCATCGCTTCCAAACAAACTTACTTTTCCCTTGGACATATTGTATTTGATATTCACTTCCTTGCCTCGCTTTTTTCATTTTTTAATTTATAACATGTTCGTTGGTACTGTAGTACGGTGGCTCATTCTCTCACTAGAAGAGTAATCATTTTCCTTTTATTATCAATCTAGATGGAAGATGTATTACCAGATATAATTCATGTATTTTAGGTTGATTTAACTAACCTACCCTACCTCCAAAAAAAAAAAAAATAGCCTACCATAATAATAAGCATTGTCTTTTTTCTCAACAAAAAAAAAAAAAATTAAAACTCACAACCACATCATTTTAGCTTATAAAAAAACTAATTATATACCCAGTTAAAAAAATAGTGAAGGTAAGCCAAACCTTTGTCTAGTAATCACCCTAATATGACATTTATGATAGTTATTTGACATCTAATTAGTCATCTGTAAAATTGAGAATATTTTTTGTACTATAGTAAGGGAAAGTGAGAATAATTTTAGCATTTTCCTTATGAAAACTAAAGTTAAAATAGAAAAGAATGAAAGGAAAGATGTAATTTAAACTTCATTGACAAAGATTCGGCCCCAATTGCCTAATGAAAACAAAGACTGTCTTATTCAGTGCACGACGCAATACAGCATTTTAACTTCCTGGTCCGGTTTGCATCATTGTACAAAGGTATTCCTGTAACACAAGCAAAGGGTATAGCTAAATGACAAGAACACCCTTGCACGTAGTTGAAACGGACCAATCGATCCTCCTCACTCTCCTCCACGTGCCATGGCCTAAAACGTAATGTAAATTAGTAAAAATTCATTTATCTCAATCCCCAAAAGGGAGAAAACCAAAGCCCCAGAAAAAGTAAAAACAGAGGGACCGGCAGTTATATATCTATCAAAGTGAAAGAGTTATCTCTTTGTCTTTCCCGTAACGATAAAGTTTTTGGGACGATAAAACCAGAAGCAAGCAAAGCACAATCAACCACCACTCCCAAAAACACAAAACACTGTAACCCAAAAAAACATTTTCAACTCTCAGAAACAGAGACACACACTCTTATCTCTGTGTGACACCACGTGAACCAATCACCATGCCGCCACAGGAGACCGAGCAACAGCAACAACCGCTGTTAACAGTGGAGTCTGTCGAGGAGCTAGAAGAGACAGCCTACGAGTCCGACGAGAAAGTCCTGATTATTGGGGTCGATGGCGAATCAGAAGGGTTGGACTCGGACTCGGGTCGGGCTCCACCGTTTTCTTGGAAGAAGCTTTGGCTGTTCACGGGTCCTGGGTTCTTGATGAGCATAGCTTTTTTGGACCCTGGGAATCTGGAGGGGGATCTCCAGGCTGGTGCGATTGCTGGGTACTCGTTGCTTTGGCTGCTTTTGTGGGCCACCGCCATGGGATTGCTGGTTCAGTTGCTCGCGGCTCGGCTTGGTGTGGCCACTGGGCGCCACTTGGCTGAGCTGTGTAGAGATGAGTATCCGAATTGGGCGAGGTTGTTGCTTTGGGTTATGGCTGAGTTTGCTCTGATTGGGGCTGATATTCAGGAAGTTATTGGGAGTGCTATTGCTATTAAGATTTTGAGTAATGGGGTTTTGCCTCTCTGGTCTGGGGTCATCATTACCGCTTTGGATTGGTAATTAGTTTTTCTTTTAATAATGGGGTTTTGTTGCTTTTGGTTTTTACACAAATTAGACTACTTTTGGGCTTTGATTTTGCTATTTGTGGATTATGATCTTTCATTTCTTTTTCTGATAGCTAAAGTTTATGACTTTGTAGACGTTTTACTATTTAGCTCTGGTGATTTATTTCTTCTGCTTGCAAAAACAATTTTATTTGAATTTTGAAGCTACTTATTTGGAAAAAAAAATTTATTTGAAGTTGAGTGCTTTTTCATGTCAAAAATTTCTTTGCGTTTGTGTCGGCTAGAAATAGAATTCTTTGATGCCAAACTATAAGCGACAAAGAAATTTATCTTTAGGCTTTTTGAGATCGTAGTAGATAAGGGTCCGTCTGGTAACGTTGATGTTCTAATAATGTATTTTTTGGAAATACCTGTTTTGGGAAATACTGGGGAAAAAGTGCCTGGAAATGCATATAATATTATTTAAAAACTGAAAATACGTTAAACTACTGTACCAAACGGGGCCTAAGTTCAATTTGATCTAGTCTATTCTCAAAATATATGATTATAGGGTGGCGTCAGTCAAATCCGGCATTTCTAATATTTTTTACGTAATTAAAATATTAAAATCTGGTTGGTTGCCAAAAAATCTGACTGGTGTAATATATATAAAGACTATCTCTATCATGCTGGATAACTTTATTAGATTCTGTTGAGTGTCAAGTGAAAAAGAGAATTCTTTAGTTATATGCAAAAGAAAAGGTTAGTTTGTAATGACTTTTTCTTTCTTTGCATTTTATGAGCTGCTGAATGAAGCATATTTCTTTTTCTTTTTCTTTTTCTTTTTTTGACAAAAATACATTGTTCATGGGTTTAACAATAATGTTTCTTTTTTGCCTTTTCACAGTTTTATCTTTCTATTACTTGAGAACTATGGTGTGAGGAAATTGGAAGCAGTCTTTGCTGTTCTCATTGGGACAATGGCAGTCGCATTTGCTTGGATGTTTGGCGAAACAAAGCCAAGTGGCACAGAACTTCTTCTTGGTAATAAAATGCTTTCCATTTGGTTAGAATCTTTTTTCTAGCACCAATAAGAAAGAGTGAAATGATTCGAGTTGAGGGAACGGAAAAAGGTAGATGATGACCAAAAATAGCATTGGGAGAAATAGTTAAATAGGACATGTCAATTAAGGAAGTAACAAAGTCTATGATTTTGAATAGAATAGAATGGAGGAAAAGAATACATGGGGTTATCTTTAACTAATCTTGTTAAGGATCCATAACTGACCCCAAAAATTTGAGACCGAGGCTTTGTTGTTGTAATTTGTCCTATATTTATAAGATTATTTATTTATTTATTATGCTCCCTTGCACTAATGCACAGTCAAATTGATTCATCTTTGTAGGTATTTTGATTCCAAAATTGAGTTCCAAAACAATAAGGCAGGCTGTTGGTGTTGTGGGTTGCGTAATTATGCCTCATAATGTATTCTTGCACTCAGCTCTTGTACAATCTAGGGAGATTGACCATAGGAAGAGAGGCCGAGTTCAAGAAGCTCTCAAGTACTACTCCATTGAGTGTACTATAGCCCTTGTTCTGTCATTCATTATAAATCTGTTCGTTACAACTGTGTTTGCCAAAGGGTTTTATGGTACAGAAGTAGCCAATAGCATTGGCCTTCTAAATGCAGGGCAGTATCTTCAAGAAAAGTATGGGGGTGGAGTTTTCCCGATTTTGTATATCTGGGGTATTGGGTTATTAGCAGCCGGCCAAAGTAGCACTATTACGGGTACTTATGCAGGGCAGTTTATCATGGGAGGTTTCCTAAACTTGAGGTTGAAAAAATGGCTGAGGGCATTGATCACGCGAAGTTGTGCAATCATCCCAACTATGATAGTTGCTCTTGTCTTTGATAGCTCTGAGGACATGCTAGATGTTCTAAATGAATGGCTTAATGTGCTTCAATCAATCCAGATTCCCTTTGCACTTATTCCCCTGCTTTGTTTGGTGTCAAAGGAACAGATCATGGGCACTTTTAGAATTGGCCCAGTTCTTAAGGTATGTTGTTAATCTTTTTTGTTCTGCATGTTCACCATAAAAATCATGCCATTTTATTTTTTGGGAAGGAAATGTTTGATGCCTGATTAGATAATTTTTTTAAATTAAATAAATCATTGTTTGGCTAATCCTTGAGTAATTACTTTCAAGAGATCTTTTAGAACTCCCATAATCTTTATATCTTGTACGCTGCTTCTGACAGATAACAATTTAGTACAGAGTTCTCCAGTCTTGGTATGGCTTTATTGTTCAGAAAGCGAAAGGTTAATGTCATAGGATATTGTCATGGATGTGACTAGCAGTCTTCTCTGATATTGCATGCTTGTTGAAAAGTTGTCTTGAGTTTTATTTATGATTAGAAGATTAAAGGGATTAATGTTTCTATTAAGGCACATGAAACAGACCTAGTTCAATTGTAAATTATTGTTCATATAAAAATTATTGGTGGTTAATTGTAGCTATCCACCCTAAACTATGTACTCTTGTTACTCATGTACAATGTCTAAACTACAATTTTTTGCAATGAACATCCCAATTTGAAAAAAAATTTGCAATGTTCACCCCACCATCCAAACACACTCTTAAAATTAACAAACTAGTGGGCCAATTGGGGTGGACATCGCAAATAAATATGAACTAATCTGTTGATTTTGCCATATTATGGCACCTTACCACTCAACCAGCCTACTTCTTTGACCCTAATTTTGGATGGTGGGATGGATTGTAAATTAACTCAAAAAAGTACATTGATTACAAAAATTTATAGTTTAGGGTTGATATTGCAAATTCCCCTTATAGTTTAGGGTGGATAACTACAATTAATCCAAACCTTCTTAGCCTATTTTTATTTTTGTGCCCATTTTCCCATAACCATAATCTGCACAGTTGGTGCTCAGTTTATCGTCTTTCAACTTCCTGTTTATATTACTAAGCAACTTGACGTGTCATATACGTGCTTGTATGGATGATTGTCTTGGCGTTGCAGTCTGTAGCATGCATAGGCAGTGCATTGATTATGTTTGTATTAGTAACTTTGCTGGATTGTGTTTTTCTAATTTCTCCAATAATCTAGTGAAATGAAAGCTTGTGACGTCCACTATTTGTTGGAAGTATTTTGATTCTTAAGTGGGGATGGTAAAATCAGTTTGACAGGAAGTGCTAGTGCTATCAGCTTGAAAAGTGGGCACAGTGCCCCCTTTAACTTAATGACCTATCATATATTCCCTAATACCCACCTTCTCCTTGAAGTTGGAATCGAAAGCTATTAGTCAGCTTCTCTGATTTTTATACCTTCCCCTGACGGATAAGGATAGACAAGAATTATGGAATTTCACTCACTGGTCTGTTATAGCCAACTTGAAATTGAAGTTATAAATTATAGGTAAAATGGGTTGCTTGAACTTCTTCCACCCTAGAAACTCACACCTTTTGCTTCTTAATTCACTTTGTTTCTTGTAGGTCGTACAAGATCAGCTCTTGTTTCTTTTGTAAATTTGCCTGATTTTTATTTTGCCATCTGATTTTAAGCTATCAGTTTTAAGTTCCTTATAAATTATAGATCAAGATCACTTATATGATATATCCACTCGTTATTTTCTCATGTCTTGCTTTGCATGCTGCTCCCAGTATTTTTTTTTCTTTGCACAATGATCAAAATTCTTTAATAGTGGTTCAAGAGTTCACCTTCTTTTTTTTTTTCTTTTTTTTTCTCTTTATTTTCTCATGACTTGCTTTGCATGCTGCTCACAGTATTTTTTTTTTCTTTGCACAATGATCAAAATTCTTTAATAGTGGCTCAAGAGTTCACCTCTTTTTTTTTTCTTTTTTTTTTTTAATTGTTTATTGTAGACAACTTCATGGCTGGTGGCAGTACTGGTGATATCGATTAACGGGTATCTGTTGCTGGACTTCTTCTCCTCTGAAGTGAATAGTGCGTTGTTTGGCACAGTTGTGTGCGCATTTACAGCTGCATATATTGCATTTATAATTTACCTTGTTTCCCGGGGTGTTTCCTTTAGAAGTTGGTGCAACTTAGGACAACCCAAGATCGTAGCAGACACAGAAATTGAGTAATCAATGCCCATTGTTTTGTTGGTTTGTTGGTTTCAATTGCCAGATGTTTGAAATTAGAAAATGCCAGATTGGGAAAGTGCTGTCAGAGAGCATTTGCACTTAAATTTTCTGATTTAGATTGACCTTCAATTGGTAATCATAGATCAGTTGTGTACAAATTTGAAATCAGTAGCTTAATATCGTTTCTCTGTGCTGTATTAAGCAGCTCGAGGTTGTTGTTTCTGTATAATAGAACTCGTTTATTATCGTTGGTTTTATAGAGGGAAGAGAAGTGCAAGCCATTAGTGCTTAAAGTCTAATCTCCCACTGCAATGTGCCCTTTACTTTTGTTAAGAGTTGAATAATGAAGCTCCTGGAAGATCTCTATTTAACCTCTGTTTACTGGCATTTCAGGCCAATCCGTATTGTCTGTTCAGAATAATCGACAATGTCTAAATAGTGAAATGCATGATCACCTAATTGCCCGTGCCCATGTACAAGCACACAAGCCAATCTTTGGTAGCCACCCTTCAGTGGTGGCCCTAGACATTTTGGGGCCTAAAACGATAACTAAAAATAAGATCTTTTTTATACTTATATATTAATTAAATTAATGTTTATTTAATATTTTTATATTATATTTTTTATCATTATTTTCATTTTCTTCTAAATTTTTTTGAAATTCATTATCAAGATTTGTTGTATTGCAAAATTGAACATCATTTTCTTCTAAATTATTTTGGTGAATTTCTTGCTCATTTGTGATATTTTCATCTAAATTTTGTGTTATATTTTGTTTATTACTAATAACAAATTTATTCATTGATCATTTTTTAGACTCAATTAATTTTTCTTCTTTTATTTTTTTTTTTATTTTTTTAAAGTTTTTCATATCCAAATACATATTTTCTAGTAGACATTTCTAATCAAACAATATATTTATAAAGACTAAAATAAAAAATAACTTTCAAGTATAGAGCAAATGAGAAATAGAACTTGATTTATATAAAAAGTATTGTTGTAGTTTCACTAAATAATAACAAGTTTTTAGCAATATCAATCTGCATAAATTAAAAAAAAAATTAAGTACAAGCATAACAAAAATTTAAGCATAGCCATAATACTAACACAAGACTTATTAATAAGACCCACCTACCAAAAAAAAAAAACACAAAACAAATCCTATCTATAACCAAAAAAAAAAAAAAAAATGCAGGCTTTTTTAAAAAAAAAAAAAAAAAAACTTGAAGGCCCAAACTTAACGCCCAGTCCAGGGAGGGTCCAGGCAGCCATAATGATAAACTAATAAACAAAGTTACAAAACCAGCCAGGGAGGGCCCAAATAAACAAAGACACAAAGTTATCTTAAGTTCTTAACAAATAAAATGGAGTGCCCTGTGCCCAAATATTTATAATTTTATACCTTATTCCTGAACCTCAGAACCTGATACGGTGAGGTGAGCAGTTGAGACTCGAGAGAGGCGGAGAGCAGAGAATCAGAGAGAGGCTGAGGCGGTCCAGCTGGAGACTGAACAGTGGAGACTGGAGACTAGAGAGAGGCGGAGAGCAGAGACTAGAGAGAAAGGTAAAATTTTTAGGGTTCTGAGTGGATTTATTTGTTTTGATTTGTGATTGTTTTGTGGTTAATCTCTTAGACCGGATTTGTAGTTTATCTGGTTGATTTTTGGTTAATGATTTTGTTTAGAACCAATGTTTAATAGGATTTACCAAAATTTTTGTTTTTTTGGTTAAAAGGATGTGCCAGATTATTTTTGTAATTCATTTGAAACTTACTACCCGGTTCTTTTCTAAAATTTTGGGGCCCCCTTCCACTAGGCAATTGCCTAACTCGCCTAAGGGAAGGGCCGGCCCCGTTCTAATGCCTTCGAAATTGTGGTTCTGGAAACTGTGATGAATATGGATATGGATTGAATGATTCAATTTAAAATTTCTGTGTTTCTTGATAATATTTCAAAGACCGGTAAATCAATAGCTAGACTTTTATTTATTTATTTAATAATTCGATAGTTGGGGAGGGAGGAATTTGAACTCTGTACAGTTCCGTTTGAAACACCAAGAAGTGCCAGTTGAGCTAGTTACTGCTCGTGACAATCTAGCCTAGAACTAAGCGCCAATGTGGATATGGCATGTGTATGTGTATGGGTGATTAAGATCAATACAAAGAGATATTTAGTTAGTTAAAGGGACAATGACAATCTTTAGCTTTTCTTGATACTTGCTTTGTAAAGATACCTAGAATAAACAGTAGGAGCCATGTAACAATTATCATATTGAATGTTGATACGAATTCCTCTAATTTGTCTCTAGGCTCTCTTTTTAATCCCCTTTCTTCTTCTTGGGAGGGTGACTATCTCGAACTAAGTCAAAACCAAAACCAATAATTCCTGTTTCCATCCTTTAAGACCGTAGCAGCTTTGCTAAATGGCAACCTTTCTAGGGCATAATAATCAATTATTGGTATGCAGTATGCATTGAAGTTCATAGGAATTTAACTGAGCTGCTAAATACGGAAATAGGTAGTCGTGGAGTTTTCTTTTTCTTTTTTCCTCGAAGTTATATGATACTAAAGGAAGGAGGTGAGTCTTTTGGATTTTGTCAAATTGCATTTTTGGTCCTCAACATTTGACCTTTGTTACACTTTAGTCCATATTCTATAAAATGTCTCAAAAAGTTCTTTACTATCATCTGATGGATAGAAAATTTTGACGTAGCAAACGGAATTTATGAAATCAAGGTCACTTTGATGACTTGGAGCCTATAATGTGGCATGAATTTTGTTATGTAACATCAACATTTTCCATCCATCAGATAATGATAAGGACCTGTTTTCAAACAAATTTGTAAGTATAGGAATTAGGAATTAAAATGAAGCATTTTAAAGTATAAGGATGATTTTGAAATGAAAGTCAACGGTTGAGGGCACTGCCTTGGCGAGGTTCCACGTCATTAAAAAGGAAAGAATCAAAGGTTGAGGACCAAATATGTAGTTTAACCTTTGGATTTTCATTGAGTGGCTAGTTCAAACTTTGAGGCCTCAGATCCTTAGCTTTGGAAATCTTCATTTATGTGCTCTTATAATGATTTAAAATTAAGGGATATTTTCAACATCGTGTGTTAAGTTTGAGGTGGTTTGCACCTCCATTGTAGATCTTGGTACTTATGAAATTTAACAAGAAATATGGTGTTTCATAGTGTTTCTTTTTTTGTCTGATCTCTTTACCTTTAAAAGGCAAAGCAATTGATCTTGGAACTCCTATCATTTTTTTAATTGATAAAATTCTATCATTTTGAAAGAAATATCTACTCATAGTTGCAAGTTATTCAGTCCCATCTTTTTTCCCCAAAATTTTTCAGCCTCCCTTGATCAAGTTGAGGTTTGGTTTTTATTTTTTTTTTCTTTTTCTTTTTGGGTGTTGGGTTTTTTTTGGGGGGCGGGGGGGTTCTTGTAACAGAAAAATAGATCCAAATTTGCATCAATGCATATCCGTGAAAGTTGTAAATCTCCTTTATGTGAACTTATATCAGACAAAAACATAATATTGAATATACTTATTGGCTCATGAAAATGCTTGCTTTCCCTCTTATTGCTTACTCTTTAACCTCGTTTTATGTTTTTTATAGAACTGCTCCTGAATCTCAGTTGAGCACTTTGCCTAACCATGACTGATATAGAGCAAGCTGGGGTGACAGATACAACATCCTCTCTGATAGAACAGCTTGGAAATGCATTTCTTGATCTGCATGCTCGCAAGGATGCTTTTGAGGATGAGGTTCAGTGGACAGAAGTTGAAGAACACTTCCGCAACCTTGAGATGTTATTGAAGGAAAAATTTGAACAGCTTGAAGCAAAGGAGAAGGAATTTGAGGAGAAAGAAACTGAAACACACTTATTGATTGCGGAGAGAGAGGCAGCTGTTGCTGCTAAAGAGCAGGACCTGTTGGATCGAGTGCAGGAGCTAAAAGATTCTGCTGTTACTGCCATTGCAGAGGCACGATCAGTTCACCAGCCAACATCTGTAGAGGCTGTTGATGATGGGGACAACAAAGATGGCAAGGTAAGCAGCTCTCTTGGTGATATGAATTCCCCAGAGGAGGATTCTTCTCATAAAACCACTGAAAATGCCGAAGGTGTGGCTGTTGTGGTTAAGCCACGCCCAGAGCTAATGCAATTATGCCAGCAGATGGATTCAAAAGGACTTCTGAGTTATACAATGGAGAATAAAAAACATCTAAGTGCCATTCGAGAGCAACTTTCTGTTGCACTTGAAAGTGCAACTGAACCAGCCCGTTTGGTGCTGGATTCACTGGAGGGGTTTTACCCCCCTGATGAAACTACCCAACCAATGGATAAGAAGGATGCTGCCCTTCCGGGCATGCGCAAATCCTGTGTTATGTTTATGGAAGCCATGACTGCCTTATTGGCAAGAGTTGACCCAGGTGGTGATCACCTTCTGAACCCCGATACCAAGCAGCAAGCCAAGGCAATTGCTGATGAGTGGAACCCTAAGTTGGCTAATTCAGGCATTGATGCTGCCAATGGAAATTCATTGGAAGCAGAGGCATTCTTGCAGCTCCTCGCAACTTTTAGGATTGCTTCGGAGTTTGATGAAGACGAACTCTGCAAGTTTGTACTTGCAGTTGCTCACCGCAGGCAGGCGCCTGAGCTCTGCCGTACTCTTGGGTTAACACACAAAATGCCAGGTTGGTGTTCTTTTAACTAACTGACCTGATGGGTTCCGGAGACTTCTGCCTTGTTTCCATGAGATGTCCCTTACACTATGTTCCTTTAGGTTTCGGTAGCTTGTCAAATAACTTGAGAGACACGACAACTTTTGTTCCGCTGCTTCGATATTATTCTGTCATTACTAAAATGGTCATATTGTTATTGGATACAGATTGTGATGAGCTTCCATTTTTTGTGCAGGTATTGTTGAGTCATTGATCAACAGTGGAAAACAAATTAATGCGGTACGTTTTATTCATGCGTTTGAGCTCACAGAAAGCTTTCCCACTGTGCCCCTCCTAAAGTCATACTTGAAGGATTTGAGGCGAAACTCACAAGGAAAGGGTGGGAACTCAGAAGGTGTTGGCGGTTCACAGGTATGTTTCTGTCCATTAGACTGACCAAGTGATGCTTTGGGAATTTTCTTGTATAGATTATTTACTGGCCAATTTTTGTTCACTTGCAGAATGAAGTAAATGCACAAGAACTTGCAGCACTGAAGGCTGTAATCAGGTGTATTGAAGAGTTCAAGCTTGAAGCAGACTACCCACTTGATCCACTTCAGAAAAGGGTTGCTCAACTGGAAAAATCCAAGACTGATAAAAAGAGGGGTGGAGATTTTGGTAGACGTCAACAATCAAAGAAGCCAAGAGCAAATGCAGGGTTCCGTGGATTCCGTGCACCAGTTGCCTCAGCTGCCACTGCTGGTAGGCAGGGTCCTCCTGCTTTTGTTGAGAGGGCAGCATACACTGGAATGTCAGAGAGGTATCCTCACGCTGGTATGGCAACATATGATTATCAGGTTCCTAGCCAGCCTGCATATGTTCAGCAAACTAATGATCAAAGATTATACTACTATCCCCAAGATGACAGGGTTACTCCAACCTCATATAATGCTGCTTCAACTAATTATGGTGGTTATATTGGTGGTGGATTACAGTCTTCGCACCAGCCATACATGTAATTGACATTTGCAGGTACTGTAGGAATCAAGCCTAGAGATGGTGGACTAACTCATTTGCTAATTTGTCGGTGTTAGTATGCTTCATATTTGTTGTTTCCATCAGATCCTTTTGCAATTAAGGCTTCTTTTGTCAATGCACTCCAAATGTACTTCGCTAGATTGAACCTATATATTTTTAGTTGGTGGCAGTTTAAATTAGCCATGCGAGACTTGAATATGTTCTATTGATGGTAAAGCTTATGTTTTCAGAGATTAGCTCACTTCCTTTTCCCCCCTCAAATTCTTATGAGAGCCTCAACACTGGCAGATGACATGGATGGACTACGATTAATCCATTTGTTACACCGATTTCTCTTATGTTCTTTTCTATTTTTGATACAAAGGAGTTGGTGTCACACCCTTGGGACCTTTAGGTTTATGTCATGTCCCAGATTAATAAGCTTACCACCCGGGTACCCCATGGCTGTGTTGCCCTTTTCATTTTTATACAGGATATTGGAGGTGATTTTATTGTTGGCCATTACAAAATAAATGGATAAATGGAGTTTATGCATATAACATTTGTAATTATCAATCTTGACTCGAGATTTTAAGTAAAGAGTAGTGGCATTCAAGGAGGCGCGGTGAGACCGAAAATTCATAGGCTTGCTTTATAATAATAAAAATAAAATAATATACATAATTCCCCAAAAAAAAAGGGTAAAAGAAGAATATCGAGACTCTATAAATCTAATATAATGTTACAAACGAGTTTTTTTTTTTTTTTTTGAGAGAGTTACAATCGAGTTAATAATGCATGTAAGAGGTAAAAACTCCGTACAATATAATTTTATTATGATCCTAGAAATCCACTATTAAGTCCCAAATATTACAATCTCAAACTGAGATGATTCCCTCCCCATACATATCATACATATGTTACTGTTATTTTAATTCAATTCTCTTGCTAAATATTCTTTCTAGGTCTCTCTCTGTCACTCCTTTGTTCCCTTCCCATTTTCTTTAAAGAAGGAAGGGATGTATTTATAAGTAAAACAGACTCATTCCCTCAAGAAGTATGGAAGATGACAGTGATCAGTGGCAGAGCCAGAAAATTTTTTCAAGGAGGGCCAAGCCAAATGTATCACAGTCTCTCTCAATATAAATGCGTATGGCTTTATTTTTGGAAAACAACAAAAATCTTTTGCTAAAGAGATTTACTTATATATTTTTATTAACTTATATATTAGATGCTCCTAAAATTAATGACTTATATATGACAAAAAAGTCAAGTCAATATTAAACGGAAAATAAAGGAGACAACAATAAATTAAAGAGTATTTATAGTTATTTAAAAAAAATGAAAGGGACCATTACATAAAATTTATTCAGTATTATAAAAGTTTAACATTAGATAGAGGGGGAGGGGGCATTTTTGGAAAATCCATGGCCCCCCTTCCCTCCGCCAATGACAGTGATAGTTGTTCTCAAATTGTTCATGTCATCGTTAGATTAGGGGAGGATTGTAGGACTAATCCTACTTCTGCTATTTAGATAGGTCGTTAAGCATTTAATGTTCGGTAGTTGTAAGTAGTTGATAGTAATTAATGTGAAGACAATAACTTCCTTTTTTTCTCAAGCAACCTCACCTGAATTTGTGGGCGTTCATCATTCGGCTAGGAACCTTCCCCTTCAACGGGTTTCATGGCCATGGTTGAGGAACTCCAAGGCTTGTGAATTCTATGAAGCCTAGGATATGGGTTTTTCCAAAACTTGGCATTTGGAGTTTGGTTCAATTTTGGGACCTTGATGACCCCTAGGAAAGAAACTTATTGAGGGTCATCCCATTCGGCATATCCCTTGAGATGGGCTTATAAGGGCCTATTGACAATGGGCCTGATTGGGGGAAGATGATCTTCCACCCATCCACAACACAAATTAAAGCTATCAGGTCCCACCCCCCCGGTCTCAAAAGAGAGGGTAAAAAACTAAGGTAATGTGTGGGTTTGTATAGGAAAGTTAGTTGGGGTGCGTTTTTCAGCTTCGCATTTTCTCTTTTTTTTTTTTTTTTTTTTTTTTTTTTTTTTTTTTTTTTTTTTTTTTTTTTTTGCCGCACTTGTTGACTTTGGGGGGACAAAATTCACTATGCGAACACTGTTTATGCAATATTTAATATTAAAAATAAGTTCCATAATACTATTCACACATTTAAAATTTATTTTGCTACAGTATTTTCAGCAACAATCAGTTTTCAGCAACTTTTAGCAACAATAAGCTGTATCCAAACGGACCCAATGTTAAGTATCCGAAATCTTGTGATTAACATCGTACTAATATCTTTTTTCCTTCTCTTTTTATCCATTATCACACTATCCACTGTTTTTTGTGTGGACAATTCTATAATTACAATAGGAGTGGGAGAAATTGAATCATGAATATCTCCACTGAAGACACTAGGGTTGTGTTTGGTTGGAGGTGAAATAGGAAAGATAGAAAAGAAATGAGAGAAAATAAGTTTTGGGGTTGTTTGGAAAGGAGAGAAAAGTGGGAGGATTTTTGGTAAAGCTTAGGCATTTTCAATGAATTGCTTTTACAAAATTAACCCCATTCTTTATCGTTAGTTACCTTATATGCCTTCATCAATTTTTGTCTTTTTCTTCATTTGTTTTTGTCTATATATCTGTGAAATGTGCTGCGTTTTTTTTTCTATTACAAGTGGGCATGATTGGCTTTCTCTTTGTTTGGTTCTTTGCTTTTATTTTATTTTTAATTGGACATGATTTTTGTTTTAATAAATTTGGTGGGATTTTTTTTGACTAATTGTTTGTTTATTTTTTTAATTGAGTTCAAATAAATAAGTTTTCTATCTCTCAACTTTTCCATCCTCCCAACGAAAGACATATAAGAGAAAACTAAATCTCTTCTATACTCTTACTTTTCTACCCCTCTAACCAAACAAACACCAGGAGGTCCAGTTGAAGTACAAAACTTTCCATCCTTAAAAATTTTTTTTTTGAAGATTTATTTAAAAAATAGAAAAACAAAATCAAAAGAATTTGAATAAATCTCCTTATCGGATAGTGGATACCTACTTTGATTAGAGCATTCACATCCCATATCTTTGAACTATTCTATTCTACCATCTCAAAAACTATTTCATCTATTATACCATTCCATTTTACAATACTCCCAACATCCTAACTTTTATTTTACAATACAATACATTAAAATAGTATAAATTATACAATAAAATAATAAACAAATTATCTATCACTCCTCTCTCTCTCATTTTTGTCCCTGCCTCTATGTCCCTCTCTCAATAACCAAACAACCCAATCATGACCACACCACCACCATGCCCACCACGCCACCATTGCCCACTGCCCACCAAAATCCCATCAAAATCAAAAATCCAAATTAAGAAAAAAAAAAAAAAAAACCAGCAAATACTCACCAAACCCGTTAAAAAAAACCAAACAACCTAGTCACCACCACCACACCACCACTGCCCACTACCCACCAAAATTCCACCGAAACAAAAACCCAAAAAAAAAAAAAAAAACACACACACACACACAGTTGTTGAGCAAAACCCAAATCAACCTTGATCAAAACACAACACACAAAACCCAAATATTAAAAAAACACAGTTGTTGAGCAAAACCCAGATCAACACCGATCAAAACACACAAAACACAACACACATCGCACCATCGCCGCTAGATCAACGCCACCATCGCACCACAACACACTGCCACCGCTATATCAACGCCACCACTGCCACCACCGTTGCTAGATCAACGCCGCCACCATCTCACCACAACACACAAAACTCAACCCCTCATCACCGAGCTTGAGCAACCCATCATCGGTGAGCTTGGCAACCCATCATTGGTGAGCTTGAGCAACCCACGCTGCTGCTAAACCCACGCCAGAATATGCCCACCGTGAGAGAGAGAGAGAGAGATGTGATGAGGGAGAGAGGCTGTTGTGGAGAAGGAGAGATGAGATGAGAAAACAAAGAGAGAGAGAAAGAGTCAGATTCATTGGCGAAAATGGCACTGTAGCACCTTTAGGTGAAATATATGAAAATCTATCACTGTTTCGGAAATAAATAACAATCTACAACTTTTTTGATACTCGAGTTCATGGAACTCGAGTTCCATTAAAAAATTTTCAACTATGTTGAAGGCTATTTATGGAACTCGAGTACTATTTATAACTCGATTTTCCCAAACTCGAGTACCAAAAAAGTAGAAGATCCTTATATATTTTCGAAACAGTAGTATATTCATATATATATTTCCATGAACAATGGTAGAAGGCCATTTTGGCCTAGATTCATTTATGGGTGAATAAAAAAAATATTTTTTAGTTTTACAATTGTGCTACAGTACCGTCACAAATTTGTGACGGTATGTAGCACAATTGTAAATTTTTTTAGGATACAAGACCGGATAATGGGACATTTTTGTGTTTTGATGGTAATATATATCTACATTTGGCATATAGCAGTCCGGGTGTGAATGCTCTAACACATCATCATGGAGCCTTTGCCCATGCTTCAGCAGCCCACACACAATTGTTCCATCACGTTTTAGAAGTCTTGGCCCCTGCCCAAGCCCTTCTCATCAGCATCACAGCCCACACAACATGCTCATATGCAGTACATCAAGCAACTGCCATCAGCCCACTCACACAAGTCCATACATGCTGCCAGTACCAACCAGCCCAATACATTGCACAGCATATCATCTTCACAGTAGCCCAACACTGCCTTGCATGTAAGCTACCAAGCTCACACACAAAACAACCATCAGCTAAGCTACCATTGCCATGCACCATCCCACAGTATTACACCATCCTAGCAAAAACCCAAAAGTTAAAAAAAAAAAAAAAAAAAATTCTTGTGAAGAAAAACCCAAAACTAAAGTAAAAATAAATGCAAGTACTTAAGAATAATAAAAAAATTCCACGATCTCCTCAGTCCTCACCAGTTGAGGAGTAAATGAATTAAAGTTGACGAGTTGATTAGTATTAAATTTCAGACACATTACCTAACAAACAAATAAATACAAAAATGATAATAAATAAGTCTTTTTCTAACTGACTTCCCTCCTTCCTTCCCTCTCTCTCTCTCTCTCTCTCTCAACGAGCTACCGTTTCGTTTTGTTCACTCGACCTCTTTACCTCCCCCAGCCATTCTCTCTCTTCTCGAAAGTTGAATCTCGATCTGCATCCATTTCATTTCGCTAACTACCTTTAACTCACTCTCTCTCTCGCCCGACCCAGCCACTGACCCAAATGGCTCGGGCATTATTAATCCAGCTCGTCACCTTCACCATCCTCCTGATCGTCCAATCATCTCCCTCCACGTCACTCCTCCTCCGCCCTCCTCACGGTGGGCCCCGCCAATCCATGCTATTGCCTCTCTTCCTCTCTCCTCCAAATCCCCGTCGCCACCTCCAAAGATCCGACCCGCAAACCCACTCCAACGCTCGCATGGGCCTCTACGACGATCTCCTCCGCAACGGGTACTTTTCTCATTCATTCTCTATTGCTTGCTTTTCGATTTAGAACCTGGAAATGTAGGACTATATTTATTTAACACATATAGATACATGTGGCCGGCCCGGACTAATCTGTAAGGATCCATAGCAAAATTTTGGGACTAAGACTTTGTTATCGTTGTTGTATTATAGGTACTACACGACGCGGCTTTGGATCGGTACGCCACCTCAGATGTTCGCTCTTATTGTTGATACGGGAAGTACTGTCACCTATGTCCCCTGCTCTACTTGCGAACAGTGTGGCAGACACCAGGTCTAACATTTCTTAATCATACACTTTTTTTTTTTTTTGGATTTATATCTGATTCATAATAATAATATTATTGTTTTGTACTAACTAGGATCCGAAGTTCGAACCAGAATTGTCGAGCACCTACCAACCTCTGCAATGCAATTTGGATTGTAACTGCGACAGTGAGAAGGTACATTGTGTGTACGATAGACAATATGCTGAGATGAGTAGCAGCAGCGGTGTTCTTGCCGAGGATGTTTTGTCCTTCGGCAATTTGAGTGAACTCCAGCCTCAGCGCGCTGTTTTCGGCTGCGAGAATCAGGAAACCGGCGACCTTTATAGTCAACGTGCCGATGGAATCATGGGTTTAGGCCGTGGTGATCTTAGTATTGTGGATCAACTTGTTGAAAAAGGTTTGATCAATGATTCATTCTCGTTATGCTATGGTGGAATGGATATTGGCGGCGGTGCTATGGTTCTTGGTGGCATTTCTCCTCCAATTGACATGGTTTTTACACAATCGGACCCTGTACGAAGGTGTGTTTTGTGTGAACAAATTAGTCTTATTGATATAAGACATCCCTGTATTTTTTTTTTTTTTTTTCTCCTAACAAGTACATTTGATTCGCGCATTTACTCTAGTTTCGGGATGGCAACAGTCCATACTACAATATTGATTTGAAGGAGATACATGTTGCGGGGAAGCCATTGATGTTAAACCCAATTGTCTTTGATGGAAGGCATGGAACTGTCCTGGATAGTGGTACAACATATGCTTACTTTCCTGAACCAGTGTTTATAGCATTTAAGGACGCGGTAAGATCCTGTTCTCTTCGTCAATTCTGAATGAGTTTCAAGAAGATTTATGAATATATTCTTGCTTAACTTACACTGATAAGTTAACTTTTGAAATTAGTCCAAGTACTCATAATTCTTTCTGAATGATATTAACAAAGGGGCTATTTGTAGTTACAGAAATGATAAATAAGAAAATAAACACAAAGGGGTTCATTTTTTGTTTGGTTAATATTATGCTGTTGATTCAATTTATAGACAATCTGTATCTGATTGTAATATTTGTCAAACCATGAATGTGTTGGCCAAGCAGATCTTTGTGCTTAAATTTCTTATACTCTTTTGTTTTGTTTTGTATTTTTTATGGTATCAGTGGGTTTTAGATCAAAGTACATTTAGTCCTCACCTTTTAGCTTTTAACCTGTTTGGTTTGTTTTTCTTTCCCTCTCAGTTTTAGTCTTTCTCTGACCTCTAAATGTTTCTGATTTTCTGAAAGTACCTATATATGAGTGCAGATTATGAAGGAACTTAATTCCATCCAGAAGATCCAAGGTCCTGATCCAAATTTTAATGATATCTGCTTTTCTGGTGCTGGAAGGTACTGGCTATAGCATAACAGATGACTTTGACTGCATAAATGAACTACTTTCTTTTTAACATTATATATCGTTTTTGCTCCAGTGATGTCTCTGAACTATCAAAAACCTTTCCTGTGGTTGACATGGTATTTGGTAATGGGCAAAAGCTATCACTATCACCTGAAAATTACTTATTTCGTGTAAGTAATGGACTTGTTCATATATGTTTCTTTACATACATATATACATACATAACATATCCTTCTTAAAATGTAACAAGCTTTTTGAAGTCTTTTCTAATAGGATCTGCACTTTCTGGATGCAACTTTTGTGTTCTTCCCATTGGTGATTTGTTTTATACATTGACTGATTTTTATTTTTTTATTTTTCTGGTTTATTTGATATCAAACTTACGAAGCATTCAAAGGTACGTGGTGCATATTGCCTGGGGATTTTTCAGAATGGAAAAGATCCAACTACTCTTTTAGGAGGTATGTTATGCTTTAACGATTTCCTTTCTTTTTTATTTATTTTTTCTTTTTCTTTTAACCCATGCCATGGCTTTTGTGTTCATTTTCATGTTAAACTGCCAACTTCCTTTCATAAAATTTATGCAGTACTTTTACATATTTATCCATTGTGATAGGTATTATCGTCCGCAATACCCTTGTTATGTATGATCGTGAACATTCAAAAATTGGTTTCTGGAAAACTAATTGTTCAGAATTATGGGAGAGACTTCAAATATCTGGTGCCCCTCCACAAATGCCTTCAGCTCCAGATAGAGAGCCCCCAACTACAACAGCACCCACTCAAGTACCGGATCATGTACTTCCAGGTATAGCATGCTGCATATTGCTGGCCTTCAATTATATTCAGCATAGAGTTTGGTAGCTTAAGTTAACGTTTAAGATAAGAATTGTGTAAAAGATAGATTAATTAAGAACTTAGGTATGAAGACACGGGAATACTACCTAAGGTAAATGTGGTTTGTTGCGTTCATCATTGCACACTTTATTTATTTGAACTAGCTCCTCCTTTCCACACACACACACACACACACATTTTTTTTTTCAAAATTAAAAAAAAAAAAAAAGAAAAAAAAGAAAAAAAAGAAGATAGATTAATTGCAAAACTATATTTTTTTTATCTGTGCAAATGGGGATCCTGAAAGTATAATGAACATTTGTTGACTTCTAGTAGTTTCTGTTCTAGGTTTTTTGCAGCCTTTTATCTTATGTCAAGTAAAATCTAGGTGTTTATAAAAAAGAAAAGAAAATAAAAAAGAGTAAAATCTAGGTATGTAAACCAAAGCTCTAATCTTATTCTACATTACAAAAAAAAAGGTATATTACTTTGCCTTTTTGTGACATAACTATGTATTGTAGTTTGTCTGATTGATGTTCTCTCTTATTATATTCTCTCAATAATTTTGATGCACAGGGGAACTCCAAATTAAACAAATAACATGTGATATGTTATTGAACGTCAGCTACCCAAATCTGAAGCCTCACATTACAGAACTGGCTGAGTTTATTGCTTATGACTTAGGCATTAATTCTTCTCAGGTTAGACAAATGCCATATTGGAATGCAGAAAATTTTTTGAACAGCATTTGTTCAATTGATTCAAAGCTAGCTTCCTGATCTTGGATATGTCTGTTTATAATTGCGACTTTTTTAGTTAAAGTTCATTTTCACTTGAGGGTAACAATAATTATGAATGTATGATTTCAGGTTCGTTTAATGAATTTTACTCCCAATGGAAATGATTCCCTTATTAGATTGGCCATCTTTCCAGCAGGGTCCAGTGACTATTTTTCAAATGCAACAGCTAATGTAAGTTTGCATCTGTGAATTGCAAGTATTGTCAGTGCAAAAAATTATAAGCATTTGTGTGATGATTTTGTTCTGTTCAGAGCATAATTGCCCAATTTGCTGAACATCATGTGCAACTTCCCGGTACCTTTGGAAGTTATCAGTTGGTTGGATGGAACATTGAGCCTCTGGAAAAACGGTAATTTACTTTTCACTTTACAAAGTCTACTTGTTCCAGATGATATTACATTTTTTACTTCATCAGTTGATCTTCTCAGGATTTGCATAAAGCCTGATATTTGAGTATTGGTAATGAGACTGAGTGATATGCTAATTGTATAAGTATAATTTATGCTAATGGAATTGAAAAACCCAAGTTGGTCTCTTTGAGTTGGTCTGTTTGGGATCCGTTTATTTTGCTGAAATTGAAAACTTTTTGCTGAAAGTACTGTAGATAAAGGTAAAAGTTAGCTAAAAATAGTGGAACTCATGAATAGTAACAAAAATAAGCTGAATAGTAAAATAAGATGGCAAAATTAATCATGCCAAACGTACACTTAGAGTTACTAAAATCTAAATATAACCCTATATAGAAAAAGTGAATATTTCACCCCCCAAAAAAAATTGTTATGAAAATAGAAAATTGTTATTATGTTATCCGTGGGTGAAAGCATGTGAGTACTGCACATGTATGAGAAAAAATTGGATGAGGTACCTGAAAAAAGAGGGAAGCCCTCTACTATAAATGGAGATATGCATGGTTGAGGCTGAGTTTGTCTTGCAATTGAAAGACATATTAAGAGATTCACCAGTGAAGATATATTCAGAGTCTCTTCCCCTACTAAACATGGGTGGAGGGTTAGGTCATGAATTCTATCCCATATGTGTTAGTTATATTGCCCATGAAAAAATATATGAGCAATGGAACAAATACTTATTATTTAGATTATTGTATGTCATATCCTCTTTCAAGATTATTTGGTATTTTTTTTTTATTATTTGGGCTTTCTAAAATAAAATTAATAGAAGTAGTAGGGAAGGACATCAATATAAAGAGTTTAGCAAAGAGTATGACTTCGGATAGAATATAATGGATGCAAAAAAAATATTTGTGGCTGAACTTGATTAGTCTGTTGAGGATCCATAGCCAATCCCAAAGTTTTGGCACTAAGACTTTGGGTGTTGTTTGGGCTTCCCATCTCATCAGATTTTCCCAAATAGTTACCGCTTCACCCATCTTGCACAGCTTTCTATTTGTTAAATAGTGGCCTACTGCCTATCTTGAGTAATCTTTGGTGTATACTAAAAGCTTTTCCGAGTTTGACATCATATTATTATAGACTGCCTCTTTTCTTAGTACTGTATTTTTCTGAATGTTGCAGTACTTGGTGGCAGCAAAACTATCTGGTGGTATTTTTAGCAGTTGTTGTTACAATAATTATTGGATTGTCAGCTTTTGGAATGTGGTTTATTTGGAGACACAGACAACAGATGCTTAATGCATACAAGCCTGTCAATGCTGCCGTTCCAGAGCAAGAACTCCAACCAATTTAAAATTTTAGGAACTATCTTTGCATGGGAATTTATGTCAAATTATGTGGCTATCAGAATCTCTCTGACTCACACAATGACTGAATTGAAACAATATCTTCTTAACCGACCAAGATTCTTGCTCAGTAAAGTGGATGGTCCGTTGCAATGCTTATTCAGTAAATCCAGGTAGGGAGGTATAGATACACCCGTTTTGGATTTGTTTTGTAAACATAATCAACCTTTTTAAGCAATATTGTAATATACTAGTGTATTAGAAGCTTGCTCAATAAAGCACTGTACAAGTTCTTTTATTCATTTTACTTTCATTATTGTGGTTTACCTTTTCGAATAAAGTTTTAGAGCATGGATTTCACAACCATTACAAGCTAAACCAAGAAAGACTGTTCTTGCTGTATTACTTCTGTTTCAATTGTTAAATGAGTTACATGCGTATTGTTACATGGAAATGAAAACAAGCATGATAGATTCCGCTGACACAAGTATTGTTCCTGAGTGAAAGAAAATTTGTAACATGCCCCACTCGGATTTATTCAGATTATACAAAAGATAAATCCAAACAAACATGTATGCATGCAGCAGAAGATAAGATCTTAGTGGTAGGGACGGCAAAATGCACTTGTTTGTTATAAAGGACAACATCATCAAGGGAATCTGCGTATATGTAACCTAAAAAACATTTTTACAACGTAGTAGAAAAACTGAAACAAAGATAATGCTGCCTAAAATCTGAATTTATGCAAGCCATTTGTGGTTATTTCCCCTGGTTGCATTCCTTTCAGAGTTATCAAACTGCTAGGGCCAATGTAGACAGCACAATTTGACATTTTAGACTCCTTAGTAGCAGCAATCGTGTGATTAATCGTCTTACTTTCAATGTTGTAAGCCATTAGTTTCTTGTCTTTTACCCAAAACCACAAATCACCTGACCGAGCGAGAAGAGGAACAGGATTCTCCATCAAATCGAAAGTGCCGTTCATGAATGCCAAGGAAACAACAATGATCTCTTTACCCCATTTGAGCTACTTGTAATCTTCTAACACCATGACATTGATAACTTCTTCCACTCTAAAAGCAACAGATAAAGACCCATTCCAATCTAAAGCCCAAACTTTTTCCCAATCCGAGAACAATCCTTGTGGCATAATATTACTATTAAAGCTCTCGTTCTCCAAATCAAGAGATACTATTTCTGTACAAAAGCATGTTCTAACCTTGTTTATTCTAATGCAGTGAACAGCCACACCTGCTAACACAATCATAATTTTCTCTCTTTTCTTGCTAGCATCTTTTAAGTAGGGGAAATTGAGAGTTCTCCATGACTTATCACTTCCAATGGTAAGAATTTCACAACCTTCAATTCCGGCTTCCTCGTTATCATCATATACAGAGACCAACTTATAACAACCAGTAGATGGAACAAAAGAGAATGTCATACCAAAACTATTCTTACGTGGGTCAGGCAGTTCAAGTATTTGGGGGTGGCATGATTCGCAATATAGTATTTTCCAGAAGCATTGCTTTTTGATAGCAACAAGCCATTGCAACCACAGATCAACTGGAAAATTTCCCTACCACTGCCACCACCACCACCACCGCCAGAAGGAGCACTACAAATTGGGCAAGTATTGTAAAAGCGAGTAATATTTGTAACTCGGCTCATATGCTTTTCAATGAATTGACAATCTTGAGTTAAAGCATACCATTGTTTGCAAACACGCTTCATTCTAAGCACATACTTGACAGGCAGCCAGCTCAGGATCTCCATAATGATGTCCAAGGGAATGGACCATTGTTCAGCAGAGATGGGGATTTTTCCATTGCTCTTCTTAGTTACAGCAATCTCTGGCTTCAAACTCGAATTTTTATCTTTATTTGCAATTCTGTGTTGTTCCTTGGACGTTTCAAGCCACTGTAGAGATGAGCAGCAAGAAAATTGGGAGGAAATGTTTCCCACGATGCTCTTGAGAGACACTCCAATCTGCACACAAGACTTTAACAAAGGAAGAAACGTGGAATTAGCTTTTCTAATGTGAATTAAAAGAAATATTTTTTATCACAAAACACAAATTCAGTGTAGGAGAACAATTGCTAAGTTATGAACTTCATTGGCCAACCTAAATCCTCATGCATTCAAAGTTTTTTACATGTAATGGCAAAAGTTCCAATGCCCTTAAACAGGGAGTATGCACTTCACATGGAAAAAAAAAATCCCACATCAGTGGACAAAAAGAAGCAAGGTAAATTTAAAAGGATTTTGACTCTTTGAGTGTGTTAGCGTGTGCGCTCAGGAGAGAGACACAGATTTATGGTGGTGGGAATAAACAGTAGGCAAAACCAAGCTTTCTTCCACTATTAAGCACAAAAATAAACAAGTAGAACTCTTTGAAATTACTTTTACGGAACACCCCTATAATCTTTAAAAGCCAAAGAACATAGGCTATGTTTGGTAATAAACAAGTAGAGCTCTTTGAATTTTCTGTTTTCAAGACCTAAAAACTTGTTTGGTAACTTATTATACGCCAAAATACAAGAACTGTTTCTAATTTCCAAATTGTGAAGGAAACTGTTTCTAACTTATTTTAGGCAAACAAAAAACAAAAAACTGTTTCTAATCACTTACCTCCTAAACTCTGAAGTTAGTAATGCTAAAACAACCAAACAAAGAACAGAGAGCAGAGGGAATTAATATGAAAAGAAAAAGAAAAAGAAATTATGAAGATAGCGATCATTAGGGACATAATCAGCAAGATAAAGGCTTAGACATTTATTTCTTATAAAAAATAAAAAATTACAATTAATTATCCAAATAATGCATATGTTACTTAATCAGAACTTTTAAAAATTAATTGATTCTTTATGAGCAAACTTCACAAAAATCAGAAAGTTTGAAGTACAGAAGAGCATGCCATTTGATGTTTGAGTCCTGCGGGCTTACAGTGCAAAACTAAAACTTTCTGGGAAACATAAAAGGAAGTAACCAGTGGGAAAATTTATTTTTGGTATAAAAGGTTGAAATTTAAAGCACCATTCAAATAAGCACACATGATAGTTGAAAAATAGGTCAGACAAATGAAAAGGCAACAAAAATTTTACTTACAAATTTCTACCATGAGGCAAAGAGAACTAAGGTGAAACAAAATCCAAACTCCTATGCATTTGATTTTTTGTTTTAGCGAAAACAAGCAGAGACCTTTGTTTTTCTTTAGGACCCATGTAGCACATGGGAATTCTTGGTCTATTGTGATGTGTCCCAAAATAAAGTACAAAAAAAAAATATTTATATATATATATTTAAGAAAATGTGTAACAATTTTCTTTTTCTCCCTCTTTTCTCTAATTTCCTCAGCATTCAAAAAGATAATCAAGCACTGAAGAAATGAAAAAAGATTTACCAAAAAAAAAAAAAGAAAAAAAAGAAGAAGAAATGAAAGAAGAGTGTAACCAAATGATTTACCTCGCCTAGGCAGAGTGAAAAATGGCTCGCTGTACAGGTGGGTAGGGGTTGGAGACTAAGGTATGAGGGCACAATGGGCTGTGGGCATAGAAGTCAAAGATATGTTATAAGTGGAGTCACAATAGCACTTGTGTAATTCTAGGATCACACTTTTTCCGCAACAACCTTATACGAAGGAAAGTAATTTTTTTTTTTTTTTGAGAAACTGAAGGAAAGTAAATTAGTAATTGACTATTTGTCACCTTCATGTCACTATATATATATATATATATATTTTTTTTTTTTTCTATTATCATCTATAAAATAATAATAATAATAACTCACATTATAGCTTCAGCTATTAACTAACGCAAAATTTGGCAATCTTATCTTAAACAAATTTGACAATCTTATCTTAACTTAATTACTTGCCCTACTTTATAGTCTTCGTGGAGCTTTAAAAAAAAACATTATTAGGAGCTAGTGATAGATAAATAAGACGGTGGTAGTGAGTGGTTCATGTAATAAGTAATGCAGAAATTGACAATTTTACTCTTTTGGTTAACGTAAATTAACACACGGCAGTGCGAGCATAACTATTATTATTATCCTTGTCATTGCCGTTGTTATTATTACGATCATCTTGTGTAGAATCTGTACTCCTTTTAAGAAAGAATTTCATGCTCAAAGACAATATTCACAGTTTCACACTAGACTATACATAAAACGATGAGGTTCTGTGAAGGTTTTTATTATTATTATTATTATTATTATTATTTAAAAATAAGTCACGGTGATTTATTAAAAAAAGGAAAGAAAAAGAAAGATAAAATATACAAACTACCCCTAAAGTTTGGGTTAATGCCATACATTACCCAAACTTATAAAAAAATATCCAAATTACTCCCTAAGCATAAACTGCACTTAACACTATTTGAAAGTTTTCTGACTCCTCCAAGTATTTTTAAGCTTCCTTCTCCATGATGGTTATTCATCTACTATTTATTATCCTGATATTCCCTTATGCATGTAATTGTCACAATATAGTCATTGCAGGACTACATTGTGGCAATTAAACTCATTACAAATTAGTTTTTGGGAAATTGAGAACAAACAATGTCAAGTGCGACTTGTCTTATAGGGCAAATTGAAAAGTTCTGTAAAGTTTGAGTGGCATCCGGTGACCAATATTGGTCCAAACTTTAGGGTTGATTTTTGTAATGTACCCAAAAATAAAAAATAAAAAATAGCGAGTCACTTAAAAGTTAAGACAATTTAAAAAATTACTACAAAATAGACAGTTAAAAGTTCAAAATTTTTGTCACGGTGTGTTTAATAGCTAGGTTACTCGTCACCAAAAAAAAAAAAGAAAAAAAAAAAGCAATATTTATCTCAAAAAAAAAAAAAAAAATCACTAAGGTGGCATTTGCCGTTTGGTATGAGGTTTTCTTTTAAAATTCTTAAAAATGTTGAAAGATTCTTATATTTGATTGCAAATCATATAAGATAATCATATTCCAATGGTATCTAAATTCCCCCTTAATGCCTTTTCTTTAGGAATGTTGATTCTTTTTTCTTTTTCTTTTTTTAAAGTAGGTTTCTAGATTTTCATGTCAGGATAAAGTTACATTTTGTATAAACTGACAATTGTAACTATTCTCCATACACTTTAACCAATAAGAAAAATTGTTATAAATTGATAGTATAATTATTTTGTAGTATACACGCTATTTTTTTTTAAAAAATATTATACTATAGTTTTATTGAATTTTTCATGATTTATAATTTATATTTTGTTTTTCAAAATTTATTTGGAGGAATTATTTTAAAAAAAAGACTTCATGTATTTACAAATCAAATGTTATTTTAGGAAAAATAAATGATTCTTATAATATTCTTTAAAATAAACTGAAATTTAATGTCTCATATTCTTAGGATTTTTATTAAATTTCAAATAAAACCAAAGATAAGAAATAGTTACATTCCTAGACATTTAGATTACTAGGCAATATAAGCATCACATTCCCATAAATCTAGATGTTGAGGGTAATGTGGATTCTCTTATTCCAATTTACCAAACACCACCTAAGGGTATATATAATTAAATTTATTAATTCAAATGGCTACACAACTCAAACTTATCCACTAACTCTTTCAACAAATATATCCACTAACAAACAATTACAACAATTTAGAATTACACTAGCGTATATCTCTATACTCCTTTTGCATTTAATACTACTTATTCTGGGAAAGAAGGAAGACAAGAATGGTTGGTTCCAGATGAGTTTTGGTAGGTCAACACATAATTTATGTGGTTCGACAATGTTCCTTCATCCATCAAAGTGAGCAGCTAATCTTTCTCAAAAAAAAGAAAAAAAAGAAAAGAAAAGAAAAGTGAGTAGCTACTAATCTATATGAGAAATTAAGGTTGCAACAATGTTAATAAATAATACTAGCCTCATCACACACACTTCGCGCATGCGATGAGGCTTTTTTTTAGTGGTCATGTTTTGTAGCAAAAAAAAAAAAAAAAAACTTGTGTTTTTATTTTATATATATAATTTTTATTTTGAAAATTTAATTTATAAGTGGATAAAATAATTTGAAAATCAACGAGAGAATGACTCTATTTTTTAAGCAATGTTTTAGCGAGAGTTAGAGTTGTATTTTTACCGTATTGTTCTTTTGTTTTGTCTTTACTTAAACATATAGAGGCAAATTTTAACCCAAAAAGAAGAAGATTCCAAACATGAGAAGCCCCTTAAATAGTAGTACTAGACTCATCACATACGCTTCATGCATGCGATGAGACTTTAAAAAAAAATTGTTTTTTTATTTTATATATAATTTTTATTTTGAGAATTTAATTTATAAGTAGATAAAGCAATTTGAAAATCAACAAGAGAATGGCCTTTTTTAGGGCATGTTTTAGTGGAAGTTAGAGTTGTATTTTTATCGAATTATCCTTTAATTTTGTCTCTACTTAAACATAAGGGTGTAGAGGTATTTTTGAACAAAAAAAATGAAGATCCCAAACAAGAGAAATCCCTTAAGAGCATCCACATTGGTGGAGCCAAATAGCCAAAAGTTGTTTTATTTACTTTATCTTTTCACTTTACAAAACATCCAATATCAGTGATTTTATTTTGGCTTCAACACGATAAAATAACATAAACAATACAATAAAATAATAAAAAACAAACACCACAACCACCACTCTACTTTGGCAACCACAACAACGTAGAAAAAAAAAACAAAAAAAAAACAAAAACAAAAACAAAACCACAATCACAATCACAACCCCATCACCACTAGCCACCACAACCACTAGCCATGACAACCAACCATCACAACCACAACCACAACCTATTGCCATTGCCACAACCACAACCATAAATCACGAAACCCATAGCCAAAATCCATAAAACCCACTGCCAAAGCCAAAATCATCCACCACCACCACCACAGCCACCAAACCCATATGAAAACACATAAAAAAAAACCCAATCATAGCAAAGAGAGGAGAGATGGGTGGCAGCAATGGATTGCGGCTTGAGTCGGAGTAAGCGAGATGGGTTTGTGGTGGCTAGGTCGGTGAGGGTGATGTGGGTCTATGGGTTGGTCAGGGTGATATGGGTCTGTGGTGGTGAAATGGGTCAATAAGGGAAGAGTGGAGAAGAAAATGGAGAGAGAGCGTGGGATGATTGAAGAGAAAAAAATAAGGAAAAAAAAAGAGAAAAGAAATGAATAAAATATTTAAATTAGTGTGCACTATAGATGTGGAGCCAAATTATTTGGTTTTGACTCCACTAATATAGCCATATTTTTGTATTTGGTGGTGCTAAAAATAGCAATATAGTTTTTTATCATCACCAATACTAATGCTCTAAATAGTATAATAGATAAATAACATTATCCAGTGTCTTCTAAAAAAATAGATAATAAATAAACCTATCTAGTACAAATTTCCAAAATACCATTGTACTGTATCGCATGAGTGTTGCTCCCCACACCTTTAACCTATTGTCGATCTGACAACCAACTCTAATTAATCGTTCAAATTAATGCAGGAGATGACAATATTTTTGATTTGGGCATCAACATCAATGAAATAAGGTTAAAAAATACTAACTCTTATTCTTATATTTATTTATTTTCCCATATATGTTTTTCATTGTTGTAGGTTTTAAAAGTTAAAATTTTTTTTTTTTCTGGATAAAGTTCAAGAAACTTGAAATTTAAATGGTGGATTGATAAAAATTTAATCTAAGTGTAACTCCTAATTATGTTATACCACCTAATAAATTTATATTAAATGTGGTTTTTAATGAACTCATCAGCCATCATTAAACAAAGACAAAAACACTATTTTGGTCCATACATTTTGGAATAATAGTCAATTTGGTCCCTATATTTTGATAGCAATCAATTTGGTCTCTATTATTATTAACTTGCAATCAATTTGGTCCTTACCATTAAGTCACTAATAGAAAATGCCTACATAGCAAATGGTTTGCATTGTTGGCATGCTTAGTACCCCTTTGGATACTGTGTTTGTGTTCCACATCCAGCGTTTCACATTTTTTTTTTTTTTTTAGAAGAGTGTTAACTGAGTTCTAGTGGGTCCTGTGCACTATTCACGGGACCCACAAACCTCTTTTTTCAATAAAACTTTCATTAAAAATGGATCCTACGGCACTATTCACACATTTAAAAATTATTTTGCTACAGTGTTTTCAGTTTTCAACAAAATAAGCGGTATCTAAACAGACCCTTAATATTAAAAAATTAAATAAGACAATGATTTGTTCAAATTTTAGGCCATATCAACGCTGAGATGGCAAAAAAAACCACGCCATCTTTTGAAAATAATTTTCTTTTATTTACCAATTTTTTTCTTTTCTTTATTTTTTCTTTTAGTTTTCTCACAATTTCTTTAAAATTTCATTTTATTTTCTCACATTCTTCACTATTCTTCTCCAAACCCAGATATGGCCACCATCTCTCTCATTAATTGCTTGCACTCATACTTCTTTGTACATAGATGATTTGGTTGAGAAAGCTATCAAACCTCTACTAAAGTTTCTCCAGCGTACCAACTCAAATTACTCAGTGAACCTAACTCCAAATTTCTCTTCTTTATCTTAGAAAAGTGTGAACTTAGTGTCTTATCACTTTAGAGTCCATGAAAAAGCTTGGACTTTTTGAGCTAAAAAATTTCAATGCGTTAGTTAGTACTCCAAAAGAGAAAAAACCCATGAGCACAAGAAGCTATCCTTCATGGAATCAAAGCTTGTAGATCGTTTCCCAATAAGGCCAACCCCATTACCATAAATTGCTCAACCCCTACTTCACTCTTCAGTTGGTTACTCTATTCCTGCCATTGTAGCCAAAAACCCACATCCCTCACTTGCCCAAAAAATTTATAGATCTGGGTTCTAATACCCCAGTGCATAGTAGATCCTATCCCACTCCTCTCAAAGCACAAAACCTAAGTGGGTCACAAGCTTATGTTGATCTGATAAGTCCACCCCGTGAATCCCATCATCGCTAATGCCACTGCACGATCTATGCAACTTTCATGCTTAGCTCATATTCCGGTCGCCACCCACAAGATGGTTGCAATTTCCGATCGATTTGTGAGAAGTTACGATGGTGGTGAGGAATAATGTAACCTATATTAATGCTATTGACTGGTGGTTAAGGTGTGGAAGAGGAGATTGAGAGAGATGGAGGCCTTATCTGGGTTTGGAGAAGAACAGTGAAGAATGTTAGAAAATAAAATGAAATTTAAATAAAAAAATGTCAGAAAGCTAAAAGAAAAAATAAAGAAAGGAAAAATTTGTAAATAAGAGAAAATTATTTTTAAAAGATGACGTGGCTTTTTTTACCATCTCAGTGTTGATGTGGCCATAAAATTTAAACAAGTTAGCATCTTATTTAATTTTTTAATATTAAACATGCCAACTATGCAAACCGTTTGCCATATAGTCATTTTCCGTTAGTGACTTAACGGTAAGGACCAAATTGATTGCAAGTTGAAAATAACAGGGGCCAAATTGACTGCTATCAAAATATAGGGACCAAATTGACTATGACCCCAAATTGTAAGGACTAAAATAGCGTTTTTGCCTTAAATAAATTATATTGTATTCTTATACTCTCCTTACTTACAAAATACATCAAATTGATCAAAGATAACTAACTACCTCATCTACAAAAAATTCAAAGTTCAAATTTATTATTTATTTTTATAGGGTTTATCTATCTATCTATACTATATATAAGAGGATTCCTCTTTCTTAATTGGACTTTTATATGGTTCAAAAATACCCTTATTAATGGAGGATAACTTCATTTAGAAATATGGTCATAAATGTCAAATAACAAATTTTATTTTGAATTAAAAAAGAGAACTCCTAAAATTTAGGATTTTTTTTCCCTTCATGTTCAAAAAAGAAATTACAGTTACTGTTTATCTCTAAAGTTTATCTTTTTTATTTGTTTTAAAAATAAAAAATATACATATTTCCAAATTATAATTAATGCAAATTATTAATTTTTACAAAAAATAAAATAAAATAAAAGAGCCTCTAAGTATGCGCAATATGCGTGCTTGGAGTCTAGTAGTTAATAATAAAGAATACCTGATTAACTTAAAATAAAATTTGATATGCATATTGAAAATGAAAATAATATATAATCTAATTGTGATATTTTCAAAACATTAATCAAATAAAAAATTATTAAATACTAATATAAGATTAACAAAAGTAACATGATCAAGATTTATATGCATACGAGGCATAATTAGGCTTTCATACACACCTAATTTGGTTGTCCACTAAGGGTTCACCTATTGGACTTAAGTTGAAATCGCACTGAGCAAGCTAGTTGCCAACTGCCATGTTGCTGGGACCTGCTGTATAGAAAAAAATATTTTATATCAAATTGTATCATGTTGGTATTAAAATCTAATAAATGAGAGGCATGTGTACAAAAATAATTATCCACTAATACATATCTTTTAATTGTTAGTTGTTAATGGATTAGTTATTTTTTACTGACATGTTTTACATTTATTAGATTTTGATACCAATGACATGGTATCAATTTTTTTTTTTTTTTTTTTTGAGGAAGAATGATATGGTATCATTTGATACCGAATACCTTTTCACTGTATAAATCCATGTATATTTTCATTTTTTTTTTTCAATTCTGACGTGAAGTGTGTCTTCAATTGTCCATTTGAATATTTTTTTTCTTTGTTTTTTAAAAATGTATGTATTTGTCTAATACATAAATGTTTACAGTAAGTGCATTATTTAATTGAGTAATTAGGTTTAATATACTAAAACAGATTATTTAAAACTTCATTCCCACCCGTTCGTGTGTGTTTTTAACAAGAAAAGATAACAACCCCTTCTCTTGATGTTTTTATACGAATTTTATTGTGAATCTAATAATCTGCAACAAATAGCAATGCTAGTGCCACAACTCGCCCATGTGACGAGTTGTAGTTGGTGGAGGGGTGATGGTGGATCCATGTGGAGACATATCTCCACCAACTATAACTCGTCACATAGGTGAGTTGTGTCATAAGTTGTGGCACCAGAATTATCTCACAAAAAAAAAAAAAAAAAAAAAGATTTTAATGGGAAATGCTAACGAATGCCCTTAGGGTATTGGTTAATAATTTATTTTAGGAAAGTTTTGATACCACTTTTATGTGAAATGAAAAAATCAGTCAAAATATTAATTTTTTCCATTTTCCATAAATGAAAAAAGAGATTTTAAAAAAAGAGATTTAATAGGAAATGCTAACGAGTGCCCTTAGGGTATTGGTTAATAATTTATTTTAGGAAAGTTTTGATACCACTTTTATGGGAAATGAAAAAATCTGTCAAAATATTAATTACTTTTTTTTTTCATTTTTCATAAAAATTTTCTTTAAATAAATTATTAACTAGTGTTCTAAGAGCACTCATTAGCATTTATCAATTTTAATAATTAGCTTTGACAAAAGGGATAAAATGACTTAATAAGAACGCCGACATAGAGATAGGATTGAAATTGGCTCCTCGAAAGAGATTCTGGGCAGCTTCTACGAAGAAAAATATGACATTCACATAACCTCCTGACTTTCCACGTTTTATTACCATAGGAGAATCTTCTTATTTTCGTCAAAGTGGATTTTCAAAGGCATTTAGTCCAAAATGTTCGTTGGAGCATGAACTGCCTGGTTGCCACTTACCATACAAGAAAGGACAGAGTATTTAAAAAAAAAAAAAAAAATCATATTCAGCAGGAAAATAAAGTTTTATTTATTTATTTATCATCTTTCTTTTTAATAATTATAAAATTATTACAGATCACTGCATACCTTTAATGCGATGGTCACTTCACAAGTATAAATGCTTGTGGGGTGTGCGGGAGGGAGGGTAAGGGTCAGAGTTTAAGTCTCCAGGATGGAGCTTCACACACATATATACTTAAATTAGGCCAGAATAAAAATTCTATCTTGTATTAAAAAACAAATAATTATAGAATAATTATAAGGGAGAATTGCCAAATAAGGTTTTGTTTTATTTTCCTATAAAAAAAAGTTTTTGTTTTATTTTATTTTATTTTGAATAGTTAGGGTATAAGGATTTGAACCCTAAGGGCACATTTTGTACACTATAGTGATTATTACATGAGAATAGGAATAAGTATTACAATAAATACATTAAGTTAAAATGTAATAAGTATTACTATTCATTAGTTTGTTGATCATTTAGGAATAAAATTCTAAATATGCATCCACAATTTAGTAGAGTATAAAAAGAATGTGTAATTAAATAATTTTTAAGTCAAATATCCTAAAATATACTTATTTTAGAGTGTTCAAAATAGAGCTAATAATTAACAAAAAGGAAAATTTATTTTCTTTCCTTTTGAAGATGTGGCAACTAATGGTTTTTTAGGAAATTTTTTTTATAAAGTTATTATATAAGGTGAAGGAATAGAAATTCAGTACTTTTGATAAGGAATAATTATTCCTCATTTTGAAGAATAACTATTCATAAGGAATAAATATTCATTGTAATAAAAATATAACCAAACAACCGAATAGTTATGCCATAGGAATATTTATTATATTACAGTGTCTATTACAGTCTACCAAACGTGCCTTAAATGTATTAGTTGGAACTAATTAGTTGAACTATAAAATTCTTGGCAATTTTCATGATTCTTCCTTTTATTATTAGACTAAGACCCCAACTAATTTTTGGTGTAGACAGGGATTGAACTCTAAATATCTTATTCAATTATCAGAAACTTTACCAGTTGAGCTAACTGAAACCCATTATATTAAAATGTTAAATTAATGCTCAAGAAGGACAACAATTTTAGGATAGCGACTATTTTTACAGTAATTTTTATAAATACAAAATTTAGGTGTTATACCTTAGGTTCATTTTTTAAGATTTAAGCATGCGGTTACTTAACTAAAAAAATACACTTTCATCTTATGAAAAAAAAAAGCCACATGACATAATTTTAAGAGGAGAATCTAAGGAACAGTACTTAAATCTTGCTCTTTTTATCTCTATATGATAAGAGAATTCATAAAGTTAGTTATGGCTTCATAAAATGTCAAAAATACCTATAATTTAATTAGATAATCTTTATTCTTAAAAAATAAAATAAAATAAAGGTTTAAAACTGTAATTCAACAAAATTAAAAAAAAAAAAAAAACTACCAGATAAAATTTTTTCCCTAAAATTAGCATACTCTCTATTTGAATATATCTCATGCATGTTTGATACTTTTTTCCTAAAAATTAACACACACTAAACTCAGCAGTTTATTCCTTTTCAAATCCTAAATTTTAGTTTCTTAAAAATTCATTCTATGTAACCTCACTAACAATAGATAAATTCAAATTGAAAAATTACATTAAACTCAAAATGATAAAAAAAAAGAGCCTCATTACACTTGCGGAGCGCGTGTGATGAGCTAGTAATTCATTAATACAATAAGGTAGGATTGTAACAATGTTTAGACCCTAGTATACCTTTATATTTAATTTAACCAATTTTAACTTAACCAATTAATCTAGAGTTAGCACAACTTGATGTTAAGAGTGCCTCTTGCATTGTGATTTAGAAAAAAAAGGGATATAACATGTCTCAGCCAGTTATGTTTGAAGTTGTTAGAAAAGAGAATTTTCTTTTTATATTGAGAAACAAATTATATGGTTCGAAACAGTCTCCCTAACATTGGAATAAACAAACGCCTTCATAAATTTGCATTTGTATCATTGTGTTTGTATGCCAATGGTATGAGAGCTATTATGATCATTGTGTGTATTTTGGTAAGCTAAGTGACGGATCCTTCATATATTTGCTTTTATATGTCAATGATAAGCTTGTGGCATGTAAAAGCAAAGCTAAGATGGAGAAGTCAAAGACTTAATTGAGCAACAAGTTTCAATTTTCAAACGAAGGATCTTGCGAAAGCAAAGAAAATACTTGGCATTGAAATTGTAAGAGATAGAGTGCACAGTTCATCTATCACATGAACAATACATTCCGAAAGCACTATATTAGGTTTTATTCCGAGATCTTCTCAAAAAAAAAAAAAAAAAACGAAAAGAAAAGTTTTTATTCCAAGAGCACTATCTTAGGTTTTATATGCATGTCTAGTTGGCAGATTAACATCTGCCATAAATAATGTGTACAAGGTTTGACTATTAGTATTTTGAGCTTTTATCTACATAATTAAAGTAAAAGAGCAATGTAGTTGAACTGACACCTTATCATTCACAGTCACCATTTTATTTTATTTTTGCTTTCTCAAGACTGATTCCTCTTCCAAATCTCTCACAAATTTCAAAGATTCATTTTCTAATTTTTGCACACAAAAATAGGACACGTTAATTCTCCAAGCATGTTACCCTCCAAATTCCAAAAGATTCAATCTTCATTGATTTGCATCTCGGACCAAGCAATTAAAAAAAAGAATAAGATCTTCATATTTATAAGCCAAATCAAAATAGTAATGCGAAAGTATAAATTAAAAGCTCTTCAGAGATTGTGAATAGAACTTATACTTCAATTCTAAGTTCTAAAGTCAAAATTTTCTTAGATTTCAATGGAAAAGCATGAGAGAGAGAGAGAGAGAGAGAGAGAGAGAGAGAGAGATGCAATTTTGGATATTAGAGGTGTTGATGAGTTGGGATCTATTAGAAGAGTAAATTTGATCATTTGCGTCTCACATACCATGACATATGAATGACAATAATGCTACCACATAGTTCATTGAGAGGAAGTACCTTTTAATTGGGTTATTATAGCTAAACTTTGCCTTAAAAAATATACTAATTTTCATTATTTTTTTTAAAAATAACTTGAGAAATGATTTATTTTTCTTTCTTACTCGTGTTTTTGTTTGCAAAAAAAAAAAAAACTATTTTTTATACTTCTATAGTTCCCTTCAAAACATATATATATATATATATATATATTTTTTTTTTTAGAAAGGGGGGGGGGTATTTTGTAATAAACAGAAAATAATAAAATATCGAATTTAGGTTGACTGAAAAAAGCAAAATTTTTTTTGACTTCATCCACATTCCACAGTAAGCCAAGAGTACAGGTTGTTATCATATTAACTAATAAAAAAAATGGAAATGAAGAAAACCTGAGCAATATTTATCCACTGGATTTCCATAAATGTGGGTAAACGGCCTTTGTGGCGGCTATCTATAATGAATCTCCCAAAATATGAATACCCAGTCAAATCCACATAATCAAATACTGGACTCTGCCATATTTATGACATGATAATTACGTAATCACCACAATGTCTTCCTCTCTTTCTCTATTTACCCCTGCCCCTACCACCTATATATATATATATATTACGTTTAAGTTTATAACTAAATAACAGAAAATATAATATTAATATTAATATTAATATTAAAGAAAAAAAAAGAAGTTAGACCCAGAAACAAAGGATCAAAATACCACAGCACAGAATTGGCGAATCTGGCTGTTTTGTGCTTGTGAGAGAGAGAGAGAAGAGAGAGAGAAGAGAAGAGAGAGAAAGCAAAACAAAACAAACTCAGCCGAATTCCTCTTCGTTTCCAAAGCTTCCGTTTTTTTTTTTCTTGGTTCGCTTCATTCAGGTACCATTTCTTGTTCTAACTCTTTGTTTTGATCCAACTTATTAGGGTTTTGAATTTTCTAATTTTTTTCAATTAGCTGCTTTTTGAAACCATTGGCATGTGCATTTCGGCCTAAGAATTATCAACTCCCTTTTATCTTTCATCTGAGGCATCTTTCAAGCCCTCGTTTCTGCTTATGCGAAATTTGAACTTTGTGTTTTGCTTTTAATTGATATATGTTTTGTGAGAATTTTTTTTTTAATTTTTTTAATATTTAATCTGCTTAATGGCTGTGAGGTTTTTGCCCTAATAGAATTAGTGGTTTATTTTGAATTTTCTATGATAGCTAATACGATCTGCGTTGATATTAGGGCTTGTTATAGTATTGCTAATAATATCTATGATTGGTGTATATGGTGTATTTAGTTTCGTTTTTGTATCTCTAAGCTGTTATAATTGAATTAATTGAGGATTTAGGATTGAGGATTGAGGATTGAAGTTGAAGACCAGTTTTGGTAAGTCATTATGGGAGGCGAAGGGGACTGGGGGAATTTGGTTTAGAATTTGGAAATTTGTGAATAGTATGTGAATAATTATCATGGATATGGTTCTATGACATCGTAGAAAGGTTAGAGAATACTTTTTGAAATCATGCTCTTCAGTATTTAATTTCATCTAGCCAGATGCTTTCTTCTCTGTTACATCCTATCAAAATAAATTTGCGACTGTGCGTGTGAGAGAGAGAAAGAGAGAGAGAGAGGAGGAGGAGGAGGAGCTACCGCATTTTCATTTCGCTAGCTCTTGCACTGTGGTTGGGAGGTATAAAAGAATGGAATGGATCATAGGGTATTTTCTCCATTGTGTTTAAAACTTCATAAAAAGAAGGAAAAATGAAAGAAATATATAATTCTAGTATTATATACCCTTTACATTTTATTTTTCTTTTCTCAAAACTACGATAAAATCGCTATTTTGCCTTAATTTCATTAAAAGAACCAATATTCTTTCCACTTTTGGAGGGAAAGGAATGAAATGTGCATTCTCTCCTAGCTAAACCGTTCCTTCCCACTAACCCCCTAAACACAGGAATGTATGAAATGCCCTTAAAATCCATTCCATTTAATTCTATTCCTTTTTCCCTCCTTCCAAACTAGATGCTGAAAAAAAATTGGTGATTGTATATATATTGCAGAAAGACAGGTCATCTTTTATTTATTTGTTTTTCCTATATTGTAATTTTAGAAGATATAAGAGAAGGCTGTCCACATGACCACTTCTGTGAGGAAACTGTTTATGTGCTCAGTTTCTTTATTGAGGTGGGTGGTTAATGTTTGTTCATATTTAGAAGGTTTAAATTTATAATATTAGCAATTCATTGCTTGTCCATTTTTAAATCTTCAATATTCTGGATTCATAATTCAAAGTTTTGGTTCTGTACAGGGTTTGGTAGCTGGATAACCTCAATTCCCAAAGTTCTTTATGTGGATTTGATCTCCCCATACGGTGCGTGCGTAAGGTTTTTGTATGGGTGCTTGAAACTGTGATCTTCGTCTATACACATTAATATGGTTTCTCAAGGATCAGCAGTGTGAGAAAGATTGTTTTGATTTTTGAAATTACAGGTTTGTGGTGAGAGTGTTACATTCTTTGCCTTCTTTACCTGATATATTTGGCTATTATTTTTATTATTTCTTCATACTGGTGAATGGATTAAATTTCATCTCTTTGTCATGACTTATTCTAAAAGAACTTTGGTAGTAATGGTGAGACACGATAGCCGATAAGTCAATGGAGGATATTGCTTTTGATAGAGTTGAAGAAATGAAATCACATTAAGTTTTAAGTCAATTGAAGGAATTGCTGAATAGATCTACTTGGTTAGGTTAATTCCAAGCTCACAAGTTAACTTGGATGAATGGGAAAGATCCACGATCCAAATGTTTTCAGTGCTTCATTAATGTTGACTGAGGATTAAACTAAAAAAAGGGAATTAGTATATTTTTTTAGCAAGGACCAAATCTAATTCAAATTGTATTTGTATTTGAATTTCCAATTAATATATACTTATAAAAAAAAAAAATTTTGATTAATATAATAGTGTGCTATATATATATATATATTTCTTTTTTTTTAAAATCCTTTGGGATAAGAACTTTGAATAGGCAGAAAATTTACGGTGGGATCACTGAAGTACTCTGTCTTGTTCAGTCTACCATTTAGGATGCTCACTTAAATGATACAATTCTGATAGGGTTTCTTCTTTGTTTGGTACTTGAGCCTAATTATTTAGATGCGTTGAAAGCCTAATAATGTGCATGAGGTGCATGGTAGGTTCTTCCATCATTTACTCTAGCTTGAAAGACCATGTTTTGGGGAGAACCTAAAGTCCTAAATGTCCTCTTGACATAAATTGAAGTAAGAATGAGATTATTGAAAAAAGACTACTTCATGCAAAAAGGGCACAAAGTAGCCAAAAGAATTACAAAAAATTACAACAGGATTATGTACAAAAAGATAGGAATTCTATAAACATTGGAATGGATTCTCTAGACGTAAAACCCCAAGCACAAGACCAATTAAACAAAGTGCCTACAAATGAGGTGAGGAATTGATCCCTTGTACTCTCCAAATCCTCAAATGTACACCTATTATGCTCCAGCTAAACAATCCACATCAAACACAACAGAACCAAATTCCAAATATCTGAGGAATGTTTTCCCATCCAATTCCTCCACCCAAACAAGAGATTTATTGCTCTCTCTAGTAAGACCCAGGAGACCCCAAAAGATCTAAAACCAAAGCTCCACAACTAATGAGCCCCCTTACAATGAAGAAAAAGGTGACCTGCTGTCCCCTCATACACCGGCATATGCAACACCAATCCACTATAGTATAGCCTCTCCTCCTAAGATTATCACAAGTGAGTATCTTCCCCAACACCTCCATCCAAAAAGAAAAAAAGGCTCTCCAAGGAGCCGTCAAACCCCCAAATACCTTTCCGAGGGAAAGAGACAGTAGTGGACCCCTCAAAGCATTATAGTAAGAAAGCATATCAAACTCCCAATTTTTCTTCAACCTCCACCTCACCAGATCTTCGCCCTCATTAAGAAGAGTATGAGAATCCAGAAGATGAAGAAAGGCAACAACCATATCCAACTCTCAACCATTAAGATCCAGGAAGAAATGCACATCCCAACTCCACCTCTCCCCCTTAGTCTGCCACACAAAGACCGCACTCAAGCCTCTTGATTAGTAGAGTTGTCATACAAGACCGGGAAGGCCATTTTGAGAGGTTGGTCGCCACACCAACAATCATGTAAAAAAAAACTTGGTTTTCCACTACAACCTCAAAACGAGTATGCTGACCAAACCTCTCCCAACCCATCCTAATAACCTTGGGAACCCGACCTAACTTCAAACTCCAACCCCACTACTATTCCTTCCCCCCCCCCCCCCCCCCCCCCCCCCCCCAACCCCAAACCCAAACCCAAATTTTAAGGCTACCACACGCCTCCATAGACATGCATCCTTGAGCCCAAACCACCACAGTCACTTCCCCTAAGAGGGCTTTATTAAAAGTAGTAAGCTTCATTATCCCCAACCTGTCATTAGCAATAGGAGTGCAAACCTTCTCCCATCCCACCAAATGATGCTTAAGCTAATCCCCCATACCTTCTTATAAAAGTTCCTTTGTAATCCTATTAGCCACACTCGTAGGGATGGTAAACAAAGATAAATAATAAGTAGGAGGGCTGGAAAGCGCACTCTTCAATTAAATCAAACAACCTCCTTTAGAAAGCTAGAGTTTCTTCCATCCTATTAACTATCGTTCAAAATTTTCCAAGATGGGATTCCAAATAGATCTCGACTTATAGGAGGCCCCAAGAGGTATACCAAGATGAGACATAGGCAAGCACCTACCTTGCAACCCAAAATATTCTTTAAAGCATTAATATTCTCATCCTCCCCTAGTGGAACCATTTCACTCTTGCCCTCAATCCTGTCACTGCCTCAAAACAAGAAAATAATAGTCGGATATAGAGGATTTGCTCAGTACTAGCATCACAAAAGAGTGTTGTGTCATCTGCTAATAATAAATGAGAAACAAATATCCCATCACCATCCACACCACCCACCCTAAATCCCTTGATAAGACTATCCCTTCTATTCTCCTAAGCATCCTACTTAAAACCTCCATCATCAAAATAAAAGGCAAGGGGGATAGAGGGACTCCTTGGCCTTAAACCACTCAAAATGCTAAAGAAGCCACCTAGAGATCCATTAATTAAAACTGAGAATTGTACCGTGGAAATACAAGTGCGTATACACTGCCTCCATTTTTCACCAAAACCCATACTCCCCAACAAGTATAGAAGGGCCTCCCAAGTCACATGATCATATGATTTTTCAATGTCCAACTTGCGAATGACTCCTGGAGTGTGACCTCTAAGTCTACTATCAACACACTGATTTGCAATAAATACCAAGTTTAAAATCTACCTACCTCCCACAAAACCATTCTAAGTCTCAAATACAAGTGTATCCAACACCCCTCTCAATCAATTCACCAAAACCTTGGCCAATATCTTGTAAACACTTCCCACTAGGCTAATAGGCCAGAGGTCTCTACTAATGGAGGCATTGTGCCTCTTGGGGATTAAAGATATAAAGGAGGCATTCAAAGATTTCGCAAATATACCGTATGGTCTGTACTGGTAAAACTGAATGCCATCACATCTCTCTCCACAACTCTCCAACAGTGTTGGAAAAAAGCCAGTGAAACCATCTAGCCTTATCCCCTTGAAGGTCCCTTTCAGCCTGAAGCATCTCCTCTCTTTCAAACCTCTGCTCAAGCATACCACTCTCCGCCACCCATATCAAAATATAGGTATGGATATCCTTCTCTTTGATAATACTTTTAATTAGAGTTGGTATGCAATTCCAATAAAGTTGATCATTTGATACTCTGCCGTACTGTGCTAATGATTTATGGTCTTGTTCTTTACGTTGTTTGGAGTACATTGGGTTATGCCCAAAACAGTTGCTAAGTTATTGGTTTCATGGAGCTGGAAGCTGGGGGTGTGGGCAGCCTAGTGGCATGTAGAGCAATCCCTTCATGCCCTGTATGGTGTGTCTGGTTGGAAAGGAAGCAGGAGGACTTTTGATGATGTTTAGAAATTTATGGGGGAAAACTAAGTGAAATTTTCTTAAAAGTTTGGTTCCAATGAGTGTCAGCCACCCTTTGGTTGGCTGTTTCGTGTCTTTCTACAATCATCCATTCTTTCTTTGTATACTTTGTGTACTTGGATTATGCTTCCTTCTTGATTTTTTAATTACATTTATTAGTTATTAAATAAATGAGATTCCAGCATTGATCATTGTTGGTGCTAGTGGTTTTTAGACCAAATGGAATGTTCTCACCCATAATCAATGTGTAGGGAGAGATAATGAGTTTAGTTCCATACAGGCGGATGAATTGTATACGCTAACCAACCAAAATAAATAATTAAGAAAATAAAATATATATCATTGATATTAAATTCATTATATTTTTTGTCTTCCCATTAAATAGATCATTTCACTTACAATAATATTCTATATTGATAATTATAGGTGTACTTTGACATAGATTGGGTAGTTCCAAACGCATTCCCCCCGCCCCTCCCGAAAGAAAAGAAATAAACTTCATGCTTCATATTTTGAAATTATCCATTGATGACTTAAAAGAATGCGTGCTTTACATAAATGACATTTATTATCGCTGCCTGCTTCACCACCCGTTGTCTTATATTTTTCGTTTATGTGCTTAAGGATTTTGAAAAAGACTGGCCAGTTATAGCTAATACCAATTTTAAGTTGATTGCACAATTAAGCCCAAAAAATTTAACTAGCCAGTTAATTCATGCATGGATAACACAATAGAACAGAAAATCCCAATAAGACAAGCACCCAAACACCGGAAGGTCACACCAAGAGAAAAACCCAAACCGGGCAAAAAACTCTCGGGCCTATAGCACCAACCAATTCACTAGTAAGAATAGTTGCAATACATTACACTTACAAACCCTCCAAGCTAAGTAAGAGTAGATGTATTCAAGCTCCTCGCTCCTGCTCACAACCGATTGCACCAATCCTTTCTCCTTACTAGCTACCAGTTCCGCAAGTTGAGCCGTCAACCAAGATCAAGTCTCCTTGCCACTTCAAGGCCTCTCAAAGATTTTTGAAGTTTTCTAGGGATTTCTCTTATGATTCCCAGCACCAAGCTTCAATAAAGATCACTTAAGGTATCTTTAGCATGTGGCTTGGGTCTCCTTTCAATAGATATGACAATTGGAGAGGGTGAAGGTAGAAACTTCAATGAGTTTTTGCACTAAGGGAAATGCTTAACTCTCTCACTCTTCAATATGAGAATTCTAGGTATACTGAGTGATGTGGATTATTTGGACAGAACGTAATTGGCGTTCTTTTGAGGATATGGAGAGATCTCTGGCTCAGTTGATAGATTGGTACCGGCAGACTCTTTTAGATTGGTCTTGGTGTTGGGGTCTCTTGGACTGTTCTTCTTTTACTAATTTTCTATTGTCTCTTAGCATAGATTCTTGATTCCTTTGTTTCTTTATTTTTTGTGTTGTTCTTTGTTCATTATTGTGAACACCCTGTATTCTTTCTCCTATTTCTTTTTTAATAATATTACTTTTTTACCTATAAAAAAGAGAGAAAAAAAAGGAGAGAATTCTGGGTATATCTTCATGGGTATAGTGAGATATAAGAGGGGTAATTGGATAGGAATTGTAGAGAAGGAAATCAACAACTTTCTCTCAAGTTGAAATTTTTGCTTGACATAATTACTCGTAAGTTTCTTGCGAAACTGTGTCCAACTCATTTTTAAATGCTGTACTTTAGCTTGATATGCCCAGATTTGCTCAACTGAATTTCTTCAAACAACAATTCCACCTTTCAGCCGATGACCCTCTAATCTCATGTGCAATACATTCATTAAAATCAATTACAAGTAAATGATTGCAAATACAATGAAATTTGGCACGGAATATGTCAAGTGCCAACACTAGAAAATTCCTAACAGATTACACTTGAAGCTTAAATTCCGTATCCATGTACCTCAATATCCAAGGCAATAAGAATATGCCTCACATTCTGACATTCTTTTTGCATTTTTTGTTCTAAACATTAACTGAAATTAGGGTTTTTATTTATTTATTACAAATTGGTAATTTTTTCCCTCCTATAAATATATATGTATATATATTTTTCCCCCAGTGGAGTTTTTTTTAATTGGTCTTTCCGTCAAGATGATGTGGAAAACAACAATTGTTAGATGGATGGCATACAAATATTAAGTACCAATCAATTAGTTCTATTTTCAATAGCTTATGAACTAGGCAGCTATTTGTTAATCACATTGTTAATTGCATTGTTGTGGTGTAAATTTTCTATAAGTTATGCCAAACAACCATTCTTTCTATTTTTTATTTTTAAGAACTTATGTTATGTTATATTCTTTTCCTCTGTTGAGTGACCATTTCCTATTCTGTTATTGATACAGGTGTGATGGAGATATCATTGTTAAAAGCCCTTCTTAATAACATATCATCATTTTTCCATTTATCTTCTTGTGACAATATAAACTCAGAACCAGTTCTGAAGTATTACCAAAAGGCTGAAGAGATATTGAAGTTGTTGAAGCCAATACTTGATGCGATTGTTGATTCTGAATTAGCTTCTGATGAAGTGGTTATCAAGGCATTTGAAGAACTAAGTCAATCTGTTGAAGAATTGAGAGAGCTCTTTGAAAACTGTCAACCATTGTCCAGTAAAGTTTATTTTGTAAGTTACAATATACAATTTTGTAATCAGTTTTAGTTTGTGAATTTGATGGTACAGTATCTTAATCACCAATTGAAAAGAAAACTAACTAAATTGATCATTCATGGGTTATTTTACTCGTGATTAGCATACTTTCACCAACACAAATATGGCTATTATACCCTTAGTTTATTATAATATTTGGTGTTTTGGGGAATACAAATTTTCTAATCATTTTCTACTTTGCATGATATCTAGGTTCTGCAAATTGAATCATTGATATCAAAGACTCGGGCTGCTGGTCTTGACATTTTTCAGCAGCTGAAGTCTTCACATGAACATCTCCCTGATGAATTGAGCTCAGCATCTCTTGAGGTAGCATATGAGAGGAAAAAACACTTGAATTTTACAGGTTTTTGGGTGCTAGAGTTGGGAAGATGTATAACTAAATTATTTTATGATGCCTAACACCCAGCATGTTTAATTGCAGCATTGTGTACAGAAAATTAAGCATAAGGGATATGAACCATTGTCATCTGTCATTAAAGAAGCTATAATGGATCAAATGAGGGGTGCTGGACCCAGCTCAGAGACCCTGTTGAAAATTTCAGAGAGTCTGAGCTTGAAATCAAACCAGAAGATTCTCATTGAGGCTGTAGCCCTTGAAAAGTTGAAAGAGAATGCTGAACAAGCCGAAAAGGCAGAGGAAGCTGAATATATTGATCAAATGGTAGCTCTTGTAACTCGCATGCATGAGCGCCTTATTATGATAAAGCAATCCATAAGCTGTAGCCCGGTTCCAATACCTGCAGATTTCTGCTGTCCTCTCTCTCTCGAGCTGATGACAGATCCAGTGATTGTGTCATCAGGGCAAACCTATGAGCGGGCTTTCATCAAGAAATGGATTGATCTTGGTCTCACTGTCTGTCCTAAGACACGACAGACTCTGGCGCACACCAATCTAATACCTAATTACACTGTAAAGGCCCTAATTGCAAACTGGTGTGAGTCAAACGATGTGAAGTTGCCTGATCCCATGAAGTGTACGAGCTTAAACCAACCATCACCCCTTCTTGGGCACACAGACTCTGGTGCAACCAGGGAGTCACCTGTTTTTCTGCATTCCAGGGTCAACCAGCCGATATCACTTGAGTCAAGCCGGTCTATGGGTTCACCTGGTAAGAACTTGATCTCGTCTGGTGGAGTCCATCAAGAGGACACTTCTCCATTGTATCCTCATTCTTCATCAGAGGGTTCCTTGTCTGGTGTAGCTGGAAATGGGCAGGATTTGGATATGGCAAGAATATCACCAAGAAGTTCTGAAGATAGGTCTGCAAGCTCAGAAGAAAGGACTATGGATGCAGTTGGCCAACCCAGTACATCACCTTCTGGAAATGAATTTTCCAATGCTACTGGAGCTGAACAGTCAGCTCAGAGCCATAATAGAAGTGCCTCAGCCTCAAGTGTGCTTTCTAATGAAAATTTTACTCAAGAAACACCTGGGGATGCCAATGAAGCTTCACATACGACAACCAATCTGACTGGCTACAGCAGTGATGCATCAGGAGAGGGGAAATCAGAGCCACTTGCTGCTCCCTTGACTTTGCCACAGAGAGAACCTGATTTCACTTCCAGATTGTTGGAGACAAGGCCTCGAAATCAATCAATCTGGCGGCGACCATCAGAGAGGTTTGGTCCAAGGATGGTTTCTTCTCCTGCTATTGAAACAAGAGCTGATCTTTCTGGTATTGAAACCAAAGTGCGGAAGCTAGTTGAGGACTTGAAAAGCTCTTCAGTTGATAATCAAAGAGATGCAACATCTGAGATACGGTTACTTGCCAAGCACAACATGGATAATCGGATTGTAATTGCTAACTGTGGGGCAATTACTTTGTTGGTCAATTTGCTTCTCTCGGAAGACTCACAGATTCAGGAAAATGCTGTTACAGCACTTCTTAACTTATCAATCGCTGATAACAACAAAACTGCAATTGCTAATGCTGGTGCAATTGAACCTCTGATTCATGTTCTTACGACGGGGAGTCCTGAAGCAAAGGAGAACTCAGCTGCCACTCTCTTTAGCCTCTCAGTGATTGAGGATAACAAAGTCAAGATTGGAAGGTCTGGTGCAATTGGGCCTCTGGTTGATTTATTAGGGAATGGGACTCCTAGGGGGAAGAAGGATGCAGCCACAGCTTTGTTTAATTTATCAATATTTCATGAAAACAAGGCCCGAATTGTGGAAGCTGGTGCCGTAAAGTACCTCGTGGAGTTGATGGACCCAGCTGCTGGAATGGTTGACAAGGCTGTAGCTGTATTGGCAAATCTTGCTACAATTCAGGAGGGACGGACTGCTATTGGTCTGGAGGGTGGGATTCCTGTTCTGGTAGAAGTTGTTGAGTTGGGTTCTGCAAGAGGGAAGGAGAATGCAGCTGCTGCTCTTTTACATCTTTGTCAAAGCAGTAATAGATTTTGCAGTATGGTGCTCCAAGAAGGAGCTGTCCCACCACTGGTGGCATTGTCACAGTCAGGCACCCCAAGGGCCAAAGAAAAGGTATGCGGCTGCTTATGAGGTTGCTGTTTCTGTTATTTTTATCTTGAAGACTAATCCAACATGGTTTTGGTTACTTGCAGGCACAGGCGCTTCTTAGCTACTTTAGGAGCAGCAGACATGGTAATGCTGGGAGGGGCTGATTTTGGGATCACAGCCTTTGGGTTTCATACCAAGGTTTTGGGTCAAGTTCTAAAGAGTGTACATTTGATGGTGCAAATAATGCATGTGAAAGGTGATCTTGCATGTATTTTACTTGATCTCTAGAAGAAAAGAGGGGGGGAAAAAACCAATTATGATTTATGGAGGATTTGATTGAGTCCTCTTGTGAAATAGGTCTACTTGTGAATGTGGGAAGAAAATTTTATACATGTGAGTGCAGTGAGCTTGGGCAAGACAATGACGGACAAATAATCAGTTCTATTAATGTCATTGTCTTATTTGCCTCTTTTTGTGCATGTTTGTTTTTTTTCATTGGTGTTTCAAAAAGTTTAAAATGCTGTGATTTAGTGGAGGCTGTATGTTATTTGTTGTGCAATAGTTATCTTTTTCATTCGATTGTCAAATCGGTTTGTGTTGGCAACTCAATTTTGTCGCTCCATCCAGGTGATTTTCATTTTCACTGGAAAAAATAAGCCATGTTTTCCCGTTAACAATTTCCAAAGAAACGTGTGGCTGCTAACCTACTTCCCCTGAGTTTACACTGATATCTGCATATTTGCTCGAAAAAGATGGTGTAGCTTTATTTTTCTGATAATTCAATAGTTACAGCAGAGAAAAAGGATTCCAATTCTGGATTTCTCTATTAGAAATACCAAAAGATGGCAACCATTTGAGTTACAAGGCTTTTGACAAAGATGGAGCAGCTTTACTTTTAATTGTAGTCTAGTTGAGTGCCAATGCTAGTTAGTCGTTAGTGTAAGATTATTGTTGATTAGCCTTTTACTTAACCAATGTTTCATTAATGCAGTCTAGATGAGCATCACAGCTAGTTTAAGATAACTGTTGACCAGCCTTTTTATTGGACTACATGGTGCACATCGCATTTGCAGTGCCAGTGTACACAAGGAGAAGGTATTCTATGAGAAGATATCTTATGAAACGATCTCATGAGAGTGAGACATTTATTTTACAGTAAGTGAGAGATCCATATGTATGCCCCGCCCCCCCCAAAAAAAGAAACATGTGAGAGAGACATCTTATTAGGCTGTCTCATAAGATAATTTTTCGTACAGGAGAGATAATTCTTTTCTTTTTTTTTGGCTAAAGGAGATAAGGATATTTCCTTCGTAATTATACAAAATAGCCAATTTGGGAATATTATGGGCTACAAAAGTAGTTTCCTTGTAAGTATGACTAACAGTTCAATCAACAAAGGAGCAGCGATGTTTTCTATGACTCAATATTGAGAGGTCGAGAAGTTCTAGGGTGGTTGGATTACATCAGTGCATCTCTTTTACATATTACAATTTAATACACCAAAGTTGTTGCTTTCTCTGCTGTTGGATAAGCTGCTTTGACTTTCGCTATCAGGGGGTCTTTGATCTTTTATGAACTCTTTCCAAACAAAAATAACTTCTACTTTGTGGTCTCTGGCTATGGGTAATATACAAGATTTCTCATTATTGATGGCTATATTGAAGTTGACTTTCAAAAAAAGGGGATAAGGGGGGATCAGGGATCTCATAGACTGCTCTTAGTGGTCTCCACTTCACACCTACATATTCCTAGGTTAAATATGATCGAAATATATATATAGCGGTAGCAGCAAATATATTAAACACAAAGCCAAAAATAGTCGTTATTGAAAATAGATAACAGTACTTACAGCAATAGTAGTTACAGGATTGAAACAGTTCAATAATACAAGGCTTGAAACTAGTTCTAATTATAAGATTTGTAGAGAAGTAGTGTAGTAGAGAGAAATTCTAAAGGAGAGAAGTAGGCCTAAAGAAAGTTCTGGCTTTAGAGAATTCTCCTAACAAGTTCTGAGTTTAACATAAGGGACATCTCCCCTTAAATAGGCAGAAAAAGCGTAATGAACAGTAATCAGTGAACAGTAAAAGCGAACAATGATTTTTCACTTTTTTGACTCAAATTTGTAGGAGCAATGGCTTTGTTTGGGTCTTCAGTCCAAAGAGCCAAATTGTGCCGAAAGTAACCATGAAGTGACTAAAATCATGAAGAATCTTCTTTTCCAAAGACATCATCATTTATGAGAACAAGTAGTACAATAATTGGGACTTTTATCAGGGGTGAACATTGTAACATTTTGGCCATTGTGCATGCCAGAAATATTTATAAGAACCCATCAGTGATTCTTGAAGAAACACATTAGTAGGAATGTTGTTCCTACTGGAATATTTAATATAAGACAAGTTAACAATATGTTTTCTTTTATGCCAGAAAGCATCAAGACAAACATCATTCATCAAGATATTTTGAAAATTATCAATTTTTTATTGTAACACTCTATCAGAAAGTTGTTCATCAATTTTCTTGTATCTAACTTCTTGCTTAAGAAAGTTAAGATGTTTGGTATTAGCATGAATCAGATCTAAAGCATCATTAGTATCAATTTCAAATTTTGAAGCAAATTACTTTGTCTAATTAAAAATAAATGATCAACTATTTCCCTTTCAGGATTTGGTTTTTTCTCATCCATATAATTTCACAACAAATAGCTACGAATAATATTATTTCCTTGCTTCTTCTTGCTGCAGCTTCAATTTTTCTTCTACTTGTATAATTAATCAAACCCAGTGGGTTATGGAATTGAATTGATCAAAATAAATCTTCTAGTCCAAGGGGAGTTTGTTCAAATAATTTTTGCTACCAGACAATTTATGAATGTGTTCCAGGATTTCTTCCTCAGCCTCACACAAATGCATTCATTTCCTAATCACCGATTTATCATAATTATTTGTCAAGCTAACTTCACAAGGATAGCTTAAGTCTTTCTTGAATTTTCAATTTCTAGAGTAGGGTAATTTTTTTTTTGGTTAATTTTTTTTTTCCACTCCTTGCTATCCAGTGGGTTTTTGTTTAATTCTCTACCATGTTGTGTCAATTGATAGGTTGACTTAGCAGAGAACTTACCTGATGAGTTGGGGACCCATACTATAATAAGTCTTCCTGATTGGTCTGAGGTAATTAATTTGAAGGATTGTTCTTACCTATTCTCTTTCAAATATTTCCCTAATTTTATCCTTATCCCACTTAACTGAATTTTGTAAAATAAGCTCAGAACATAAACCCAATTTTTGGTTATTTGTAGAGTTTGTCCTTAGTTTTGGTTTAAATCCTTCCAAATGTGGCACCATGGAATGGAGCATTCCCCCATTTCCAATTTTCCAGCAAGCACCTTTTTCCAAAAGGTCTCTTGATACAAGACTGGTTTTCCATACCCAAAGTCCCTTTTATAGCCTTAAACGTACCACAGTTGTCTTCCTATTAGGTATTTATTTATTTATTTTTTTAGGGATAGTTTCATTAATCAAGACACCAATTGGTTTTTGGTGTAGGCAGAAATCGAATCTTAGATTTTTTATTCAACAATAAATTTTTTTACTAATTGAACTAATTGGAACTCACTATTTTAGTTTTTAGGTACTTGCTTGATTACAATTTAACCCATAATTTATAATCCATTATCAAAATGGCCCATCCTAGTTTCTCCTTAAGGGCAGCATTCATATGTTGCATTCTTCTCAACCCTAGCCCCCTGCACATTTATGTTTGCACCTATCATCCAAAATTTTATAATGCATAGGTTTTTCGATCTTTTTTCTTTACAACTTATAACTAGTATGTAATCCGTGCTTACGCACAGCAATGATGAATTGTAGTAATGCTATTGATGTTAGTTTGAGTTATTAAATATATAGGACATTAGTTCGACTAGGATATTTGGAGGTACTAAAATGATTTTTCCTTGCGATCTATATGATATTAGTTACACCAAGTTTCTCATTACACTATTGTTATATATATTGATAGTGCAATCAAAGCACCAAGTCCTAGTTCGTCCATATGGGCCGTCCATGAGGAATTAAGCAAGGGGCGTAGCTCACTCGTCCATTCTTTATTAAGGATGGACGAGCAGTAAAGCTTACTCGTCCTTAAGCTTGTAGGTATATTCGTACACCTTCATTAAGGATGGATGAAGCTAGTTCGTCCATAATAAAGGGAGGACGACCCTATTATATCGTAAACATTGGACAACGGAATGGTGTCTCCTAGACTTACCATTACGATGCACCAGTACAAATAAGATAACTTCCACGGAGGTTATGGAAGTTATCTCTGAATTCTCTAAAACCTCACGATGGTTGGAGAAATAACCGTTTCAGACGGACACTATATAAAGGTCATTCTATGTGAAGGTAAGCATTCAGACACTTCCAAAAGAAGAATACTCTTTACTTCCTGGAATTCCAGACTCACTGACTTTGTCATCGGAGGGTTCTTGACCGGCCCCCACCAGTCTCCTCTGACTCTTTGTTTGTTTTTTCAGAGTTCACCCACCAGATCACCAACGCCCGGAGCTTTCAGTCCACTAATATTCTAGGAATCATCAGTTGGCGTCGTTTGTGGGAAATCTAGTTTTTTACGTTTGAATTTCATCGTTGAATTCTGCTATTTCTTTCCCCGACAAAGGGCTAAAATGGTCCGGACAAGATCGAGGGCCACCAGTCTAGGCCCTCAACAAAGCAGAGATGCCTCTAGTAACCCTCATCATGACCGTTAATCGGCGCCTGCTATGTAGCCTTCATCAGCCCAACACATGCAATCCATGGCCACTGTCATGGCAGAACTAACTTGCCAAAATCAGGATTTGCGGAGAGAGATTAATCTCAGGAGGCAATGGCATGAGGCCCATGGAGAAGAGCGAGAACAAAGTCAGGAAGATGAAAGGAATGTTCAACCGGAAAGTCAATCAAGGGGTACCGCTTCACGGAGGGTACCGCATTTGGAAAGGGAAGTGGACCAGATGAGGAAGGCTATGGCTGAGATGAGGGAAAACATGAGGAAGACTAATCCTGTAGAAGATTTGGTTCACAGAACTGATTCACCTTTTACAGCATCCATCAATGGCCATCCATTGCCACCAAAGTTCAAGATGCCTTCCTTGGATTCATATGATGGCACGCGTGACCCTTTTGACCATATTGCTACCTTCAAGACTACCATGCATCTTCAAGGGGTTCCGAATGAGATAATGTGTAAAGCATTTCCAACTACCCTCAAAGGGCCTGCGAGAGTTTGGTTTAGCAAGATACCCCCCAACTCAGTAAGTTCTTTCGAGGAGTTGAGCAAATTATTCATTAATAATTTCATTGGAGGACAGAGACATAAACGTTCCTCGTCTAGCTTACTAACCATAGAGTAAGAAGAGAATGAAAGCCTGCGTTCCTTCATCACACGCTTCAATAGAGAAGCACTGACCGTGGACGAGGTAGATGACAAGCTGCTGTTGGCTGCCTTCCATAACGGGGTCAATTTTGATTTGTTTATACACAAACTTTATGAAAAAGAGCCTCAGTCCATGGTTGAACTCGTCCACTCAGCCCAAAACTTTATGAACGCAGAAGACGTAATCATAGCTAAGAAGAGGAAAAGAATTGAAAGAATTGAAGCAAATCCCCCTCGTCACCTTGAACAAGCCCCTCGTCCAAAGAGGGGACGAACAGAAGATAAGAAAGACCGAGATAGCAAGAAACCAGGTTCTTCAGCGCGGAATCAGCAATACACCCCTTTGAACGTACCACTCGAGCAAGTCCTTATGAAAATTAAGGACGAGCCTTCTTTGAAGTGGCTAGAGAAGATGAAGGGAGATCCCAAGAAGCGTAACAGAAACAAGTATTGTCGCTTCCACAGGGATCATGGGCATGAGACGGACGAATGCTTTGATTTAAAACAGCAGATTGAAAATCTCATTAGGCAAGGGAAGCTGAGCAATTTCCTTGGACGAGACAAAAAGGACGAGAAGCTGAAGGGGAAAGTAGAGGAATCGTCGCGACCGCCGCTTAGAGAGATAAGAGTCATTGTAGGGGGAAATTCAACAGGACAGTCGTCCAAATCAAAGAAGGCATACTTAAAAGTAGTGCAGAGCGTCCAACTCTCTAGACGATCACCGAGAGCAAGGACCACGGACGAACAAGCAGTCATTTTCACGGACGAGAATGCCGAGAGAATCCATCACCCTCATGACGATGCTATTGTCATCACCCTCCTTATTGCTGACTACAAAACTAGAAGGGTGCTAGTAGATAATGGAAGCTCGGTTGATATTTTATATTATCCAGCCTTTCAGCAGATGAGGTTGGGATGAGATCAGCTCCGTCCAGCAGGCTCTCCTCTAGTAGGATTTGGTGGGACGAAGGTACAACCTGTAGGCACTATTTCTTTACCAGTGACAGTGGGGGCATACTCGCAACAAATCACCAAGGATGTGAACTTCCTTGTAGTAGATTGTCCATCCTCCTACAATGCCATAATTGGAAGGCCAACTTTAAACAGTTGGAAGGCGGTCACATCTACCTACCACTTGTCAGTGAAGTTCCTAACAGAACATAGAGTGGGGCAAGTACAGGGAGACCAATTGGCAGCAAGAGAGTGTTATCTGGCCATGCTAGTTATAGATGAGCAAATCCAAACCAGGAATATTGAAGAAAAGAGAATTGTTGCAGAACCCATTGAAGTGTTGGAAGATGTTTCCCTAGACGAGTATTACCCGGAAAGGTGTACCAGGTTTGGAGCAGACCTGAGAGATGAGATTAAGAAGGACCTCGTCCATTTCTTAAAGAAAAATGTTGATCTGTTCGCTTGGAGTAACGAAGACATGCCGAGTATAGATCCCAGTGTTATTACTCACTGTTTGAATGTAGATCCTTCCTCTAAGCTAGTGCGACAGAAGAAAAGGGTGTTCGCCCCTGAGAGAGATACTGCTATTAAAGACGAAGTACAAAAGCTTTTGGCCGCGAAATTTATACGGGAAGTGTACTATCCCCAATGGTTGGCCAATGTAATAATGGTGAAAAAGGCGAATGGCAAGTGGAGGATGTGTGTGGATTTTACTGATTTAAATAAGGCTTGCCTCAAGGACAGTTACCCATTGCCACGTATTGACCAACTGGTAGATTCTACTGCAGGCCACAAACTACTAAGTTTTATGGATGCTTTCTCGGGATACAACCAAATAAGGATGGACAAAGCAGACCAAGAGAAGACGTCCTTTATTACCAGTCAGGGATTATTCTGTTATGAAGTAATGCCCTTTGGCTTGAAAAATGCTGGAGCAACATACCAACGATTAGTTAACCACATGTTTCGCCCACAGATCGGGCGGAATGTGGAGGTCTACGTCAACGACATGTTGGTGAAAAGTCAGGAAGAGGAAGGACATCTGGATGACTTGAAGGAGACGTTTGACACGTTGAGGTAGTACCACATGAAGTTAAACCCTAACAAATGTGCTTTCGGAGTGTCGTCAGGAAAATTCCTTGGATTTATGGTCTCCCATAGAGGAATCGAGGCGAACCCTGATAAAATTCAAGCAATATTGGACATGAAGCCTTCGTGCAATGTTAAAGAAGTTCAATCCCTCACCAGGCAAGTTGCTGCCCTCAATAGGTTTGTCTCTAAAGCTATCGATAAGTGTTTACCATTTTTCAAGGTTTTAAAGAAAGCATTTAAGTGGATAGACGAGTGCCAGAGAGCCTTTTAGGACTTGAAAATGTATCTCACTATGGCTCCATTACTGAGTCCGTCCGTGACAGGAGAAGAGTTATTTTTATACTTGGCAGTAACCCCGCATGCTGTAAGCTCGGCGTTGATAAGAGAAGAAGGGACAATACAAAAGTCAGTGTACTATACGAGTAGAGCACTGAGGGGGGCGGAAGAATGATATCCCCTAATGGAAAAGTTGGCTTTCACACTAGTAACAGCCTCTAGAAAACTAAGGCATTACTTTCAGGCTCATGTCATCAACGTTATGACAGATCACCCACTCAAGAAGGCAATGAACAAATTGGAGGCTGCAGGACGATTGGTTCAATAGGCTGTCAAGCTCAGTGAGTTCGACATAAAGTACCAACCTAGACGTGCCATAAAAGCTCAGGCTCTGGCAGACTTTATTGTAGAATTCACCCCTAGTCATGGCGATGTAAGTAAGATGGAAGGCAACCAGAAATGGATCATCCATGTGGATGGATCGTCTATATAGCACGCTGGAGGGATAGGTGTAGTTTTGCAATCACCAGAAGGGGATAAACTGAAACACAAAGTTCACCTGCAATACCAAGCAACCAATAATGAAGTTGAGTATGAAGCTCTTCTTAAAGGGCTAGAATTGGCCAAGTCCGTGGAAGCTAAGTCAATACTCGTCTTGGGAGATTTTCAGCTAATCATGGGCCAAGTGAATGGGGTGTACGAGGCTAAGGAAGAACGAATGAGGAAGTACCTTAGCAGGGTTATGCGACTTATGAAAAAGTTTGAGGAAACTAATTTTGTTCAAATCCCAAGGGAGGAGAACATGGAAGCAGATACACTAGCAAAAGAAGCTTCGGCGAGTGAAGCCGCCGACAAGTTTGATGAGATTCAGTACATGCCGAGCATAGACATCCTAGAAGTGCAACAAGTGCAGAGCAAAGGAAATTGGATGGCTCCCATTGTATCGTACTTGAAAGAGGGACGACTTCCAGAAGAAAAAGACGAAGCAAGAAAGCTGAGGGTAAGATCAGCCAGGTACGTTCTTATGGACGAGGTTCTGTATAAAAGAGGCTTTTCCCAGCCTTATCTCCGGTGTCTGGCTCCAAACCAAGCAAACTATGTACTCAGAGAAATTCATGAGGGAACGTGTGGCAATCACTCAGGAGCCAGATCACTCGTCCACAAATTCGTCCGTGTAGGATATTACTGGCCAAACATGCAAGCTGATGCCAAGGCCTATGTCAAGGTCTGCGATCAATGCCAACGGTTCAGTAATGTCCCCAGACAACCATCAGAGTACCTAACCCCAATGACGGCCCCATGGCCCTTCGCGCAATGGGGACTAGACATCCTGGGTCCTTTCCCAAAGGGTGTAAAGCAAATGAAGTTTCTTGCAGTTGGTATCGATTATTTCACCAAATGGGTAGAAGCAGAACCTTTAGCTAATATCACATAACAAAATATCAAGAACTTTGTGTGGAAGTACATTATGTGCAGGTTTGGCGTCCCCAGGGTGCTAGTATCCGATAACGGACGACAATTCGACAATGCACTTTTCAGAGATTTTTGCATACACTTTGGGATTCAAAATCACTATTCCTCACCCACCCACCCACAAGCAAATGGACAAGCTGAAATTACAAACCGATCCTTGTTAAAAATAATCAAGACTCGGCTTGAGGAAGCAAAGGAAGTATGGCCAGATGAAGTACCAGGTGTTCTGTGGGCATATAGGACGACAGTAAGAACTCCTACAGGAGAAACTCCTTTCAAGCTAGCCTATGGAAGTGAAGCCGTCATACCTGCAGAAGTGCACATGGCCAATCACAGGGTGATGACATACCAAGATAAAGATAATGAGGAGCAACTTCGTTTAAGCCTCGATCTAATAGACGAGGTAAGGACGGGTGCAGAGCAAAGGACAGCCAAGTACAAGAACCTCATGGCTAGGCAACATGACGCAATGGTAAAACCAAGGCGCTTCAACATAGGCGATCTCGTCCTAAAGAGGATTTCCTTGGCAACCAAGAACCTAGCTCATGGGAAGTTGGGACCAAATTGGGAAGGCCCCTACAGAGTTATCAACTGTAAAAGACAAGGATCCTACTACTTGGAGGCCCTAGATGGGAGGAAACTGGAGCATCCTTGGAATGTTGAACACCTGAGGAGGTATTACCAGTGAAGCGTAGGCCTGGATGAACTTCGTGGACGACAGTTATCCTGAACGAGATCAACTCTAATTAGGTTTACTTTGTTTTTTATATATAAATAGTTTGTTGTTATTATGATGTGTGGTTATGGAAAAAGTTATGGATTTGCTTGTATTTGTTTAACTCCTAAAGGCACTAGCTCATAAGCATGTGCCTCGTCTGTGAACAATATTTATGCGATATACATAGTATTGTGTGAATTCCTAATTTCCATACTACTGTTCAAATTAACCCATGAGAAGGCTGAAAAGCCAAAGACGAGAAAATTCTCTGGACGAGAAGATGTGACGTCAATTAAGCTTTCCTAAGGGAAAAGCAAGATCAAGGCACTCTCGTCCAAATAATTGGACGAGGCATAGCCTATGCCTACAAATTACAAAAGCCCCTAGGCATACTCGTCCATATAATGAACGAGGTAAGGAATAATATCCGTTCAATCATAGACGAGAAAATGTGTGGATGAGTGTTCTTTAAGGCACCTACTAAAGCATCAGCCCATGGACAAGCACAGTGCGAGATCTTATCCTCATTAGACATGAGAATCAGCTATGTCTAAAGATGAGTAAGGTTGACAATTGCCATTTTACACAAACAAATTACACTTAGAGAGATTCCAATTGAAAATGGTAAAAGTATAATTAAAAAAAAAATATATATATATATATATATAGACGAGTGAACAAATGCAAAAATAAAAGACCTCGTCCATACGCAAAGAAGAACAGCATTCATTTAGTTGTTTAAGGGCGGACGACCAACGTCTAAACACCCTTTAAAATAACTGTTTAAGAACTCGTCCCAAAACCATGGACGAGATAATTGTATTTGAGTTGCATTAAAAAGGTCCTAAACAATGGACCAAATGGAAAACAAAAGAAAGAAAAAACAAGGTAAACATTTGCTAAGACGGAGGGGCGTCCACGTTAGCCGTCCTGAGGGGGCAATGTGCTTGCATCGTCTTCAATGTTAACGTCCTCAGAGTTGGTCTGGAGAAGGGAGCTCGTAGCAGCATTTAAATTCAGCTTAATGGAGTTGAAGTCCACTTCAGGGAAGTTTTCAGCAGCATCCATCCTGAAATCCTCAAAGCCCGCTGCGTAGTTGCTGTCCAGTAAGTCCTTAAAGTCTTTGGACAACTGAAATTCAGCAACTGCATTTTCCTTAGCCTTAGAGAGAAGGGTACTCAACTCGTTGTTCTTCTTCTGTAATTCCTCAAGATGAGCATCCTTCTCAATGGCACCAGTTTTCAGCTCCTCGACTTGGCTCTGCAACTCCTTAACTTCTCCTTTGGCCTTGGACGCCACCTCTGCCCATTTCTTACTATCGTCCCTCACCTCTTGGATCCTCTTCTCCAGTAAGATCCTCGTCCTATCCAGCTCCATAGCTTGCCTGGACGCAGCAATGAACTTTGACATTCCCTATAAAAAAGATAGACGAAAAGTGGTCAGACGAGGGAAATTGGCAAAAAAAAAAAAAAAAAAGAAAAGAAGAAGAAGGAGAAGGAAAAGTGAAAACACATACCTTGAAAAGATCATGAACACCAGAATGTTCAAAGTCTTTCAAGGACATGTCATAGCATGCAGCTATGTCCTCCTCCAGCACAACTTTCTGAAAACGTTCCTAAGCCACGTCTTCATTGTCAATGAGGTTCATTGGAGCATGTTGAGGTTGAGACGAAGTGGGTCTAGAAACCTTGGACGAGGGAGCTTTGGACGGAGTAGTTTCGGTTGGGGTGGACGAATCCACATCAAAGATCTGGAGGGACGGCTGAGGTGTAGGAACATTTGTCTGGACGACTCCCACCTTGGACAACCCCTGCTTGGCCTTCTTATCCTGACAACTGGGAAGATTTCCCAAGTCAAGGTTCTTTGATAATGATTTTCGCTTCTCCCCAACAGTAGGCTGGCTCCCCTCGTCCACAGTTTCTTTACCTTTGTTTTCCTTTAAAGTTGCCATTCCTGAAAAGCAACTAAAGTTGAACATATACAAAAAAAAAAAAAAAAAAAAAAAAAAAAGGGAGAAAAAAGTATGACTGTTTTGTTAAGTACAAACTTACGTCTACGAATTGTAACCTCGTGTGCGATAGCCTCGTCAGTTGGCTCTGGACCAAGTCTCCACCTGGCAAGACGACTAAGGGTAACCAAAGAATGAAAGTCCCTTTCAACGTGTAGACGAGCTCTGTGGACGCGGTCACGGTAAAGCTTGCTCAAGGTAGGATGTCCAGCAGCTGTAAAACAGTAAACAAGTAAAGGTTAAGTACATGTATAAAAAAAAATATATATATATATGAAAATGAATGATGAGAGATGAGAAATAAGAGAAAGGGCATACCTTCAGAACGAAGGTTTCCCAAGTCTCCAACATAAGGGGGAAAAGGATCTCTACCCACGTCCACAGGATTTCCAGCCCAAAAACCGGAGACGAAGATAAACTCCGTCTTCCAGTTTCTGTCAGACGAGGGTAAAGACATTATTAACCTACAGTTTGCGCCCTTAGCTGTAAATTGGTAGAAACCTAAGGATTGGCTAATTTTCGAAGGTTTATAGCAGAAGAGAAACTCGTCCACGGTGAGAGGATGACTCTCCCCAAATACTTCTCTCCACAAAATCTGCATAGAAATGACCAACCTCCATGCATTGGGATTGAATTGACACACAGCTAAGCCTAACTTCGTGAGTAGTTCCCTAGCGAAAGCATTCAAAGGTAACCTCAGCCCACCTAGAAAATAGGCTTTATAGACACCTACTCCAAAACGAGGATTACAGCATCATTCTCCACGGACGGCCAACCTAGGGTTAAGCTCGTCCAGAATTTGGTATCACTTCCTCAAATTATTCAGCCTCTGTTCATCAGTTTTTGAGTTGACACCCACCGCACAACTGTAAACAGTCTCTTCCTCGTCCAAAGGGTTAGACGAGGGAATACTCGTCGAGGTGCCAGCTTGGAGCCCAAAGGCTGCCCTCTCCCTAAGTTGTTCATGAATAACTTCTACAAGAAATCCAGGGACGCCAGAAACATATTCCTCGTCCATGGTATTCCCCTTACTACTATTGTCAGAGCTATTACTGGAACCACTATAACTAGTAAAGTCATGATACTCGTCTATAGCCTGATCTAAACTATTACCAGACGAGGAATTCATATCTGAAGACATTCTAGGGAAAGCTGTAAGAAAACCTAAAAATGAGAGGGAAGAGAATACCTGGTTCTAGACGAAAGAAGACTAAGGGCGCAGAAACTTCTAGACGAGGCTCTAGACGAGGAAGGTCAGGGGAGAAAATTTTTGAAAATGTAGAGGGTACCAGAGAGATTCCACTATTTATAGGGAGTGGATTCTAACCTCGTAAATAACACAGCCAATCAAAAGCTGCCACGTGGCAAGCGTCTCGAAAAAATAAACCGACATGACTAATCACCGGTGAAACTATGACACATGGCATCTCCGGTCTTGGCCAACATGTTGTATTTTCTCGAACGACCCATGGACAGGGGGGTAACTGATAGTGCAATCAAAGCACCAAGTCCTAGTTCGTCCATATGGGCCGTCCGTGAGGAATTAAGCAAGGGGCGTAGCTCACTCGTCCATTCTTTATTAAGGGTGGACAAGCAGTAAAGCTTACTCGTCCTTAAGCTTGTAGGTATATTCGTACACCCTCATTAAGGATGGACGAAGCTAGTTCGTCCATAATAAAGGTAGGACAACCCTATTATATCGTAAACATTGGACAACGGAACGGTGTCTCCTAGACTTGCCATTACGATGCACCGGTACAAATAAGATAACTTCCGCGAAGGTTATGGAAGTTATCTCTGAATTCTCTAAAACCTCACGATGGTTGGAGAAATAACCGCTTCAGATGGACACTATATAAAGGTCATTCTACGTGAAGGTAAGCATTCAGACACTTCCAAAAGAAGAATACTCTTTACTTCCTGGAATTCCAGACTCACTGACTTTGTCATCGGAGGGTTCTTGACCGGCCCCCACCGGTCTCCTCTGACTCTTTATTTGTTTTTTTAGAGTTCACCCACCAGATCACCAACACCCGGAGCTTTCAGTCCACTGATATTCTAGGAATCATCATATATAATTTTGAAAATTATTATTAGTCACTACATATATAATATCAATTCATTATCAATGTCCGTGAAATTCTACTAAATACAACACAAAATAAAAGAATAAATTGGTTCAATAATATCTCATAAATTGAATAAGGATAGGTGCATGGAATCGTTTAGCTCAATTATAGTTTGATACGTTCAAGATCTTCACATAAAAATATATCTAAATAGAAAAGGTATAAAAAAATATACTCACTAGTTAAAAAAAAAAAACTGCAAAAATCTAAACAATTTAATTTGTATAAAAAGCTAACAAAGACAAAATCTAATTTTGATTCTAATCAAATTTTCTCAAAGCTTTGGTTATATATATATATATATATATTACCTAGGTTTATTTATATTGGACTCATCGTTTTCTACACACTGAATTAACTCACTTGGCACAAAAATTTAAAAACTTAGATTAGATGAGACGCATGCGCAAAATTAAACTCTAATTGAATTCCAATTTGAAATCTAATTGGATTTTCTCTCAGTTTTGGCTATTAATATATATATATATATATATATAGACTAGTTGCAACTCTATGTGATGCATTGAAAAATGTAAAATAATAATTGTGGGTACCTAGGCATGCATGGCCTGCATGGCAACGTCCTAAGCCGTCCTAGGCATGCATTGCAACGTTCTAGACATGCTTGGTAACGTCCTCGGACGGGGTCCTAGGAGTCCCACATCAAAGAGAAACCCCCCCACTTGCTACCTTATAAGCTATAAAGCCAAGGAAGTAGTGTACCATCGGTTTAGTTATTCGAATAACTATAAACTGATGGTACACTATTGCCAAGCATGCCTAGGACGTTGCAATGTATGCCTAGGACGTTGCAAAACATGCCGAGAACGGCCTAGGACGTTGCCATGTATGCCTAGGACGTTGCCATGCAAGCCTAGGTATCCACAATAAAAGAGCTAAATTGATGGTACACTACTCCCTTGACTTCATAGCTTATAAGACAGCAAGTGGGGGGGTTTCTCTTCGATGTGGGACTCCTAGGATCCCGTCCGAGGACGTTGCCAAGCATGCCTAGGACGTTGCAATACATACCTAAGACGTTGCAAAACATGCCGAGGACGACCTAGGACGTTGCCATGCAGGCCATGCATGCCTAGGTACCCACAATAATTTTATAAAAATATAATGTAAAATTTGTAGGATAAAAAATACATATGTTTAGGGGTGTTCCCGGTGCGGTGCGGTTTGGAGTTTAGTCAAAACCATAACTGCACCACATCTCATTTTTGCGGTTATATGTACAATGCGGTGTATATGATGCAGTTTGAAATGTTTGAAATTGGTATATTTTTCAAATTTCGGGCTTTTCCTACCCAGCCCAAAACTACTTTTTTCCTTTATTTTGGGCCAAGTTTTAATCTATTAAGCTAGTTTTTTTTTTGGACTGGCTTTCCTAGTCAATACTTGCTAAGGTTATCAAACTTTTTTTTTTTTTTGAAAACTAGAGTTATTATACTATTAATAATATATTTAATATTAAAATAAATAAATATATTAATATATAGAAAGGGTGTGGTGCGGTTTGTGCGGTTTTCTTATTATAAAACTGCAAACCGCACTGCACCATGTAGTGCGGTGTGGTGCGGTTATGTCATTTTGTGAGTGGTTTTGGTGCGATTTGTACTGTTTGTGTCTATAGCGACGTTTTTTAGGTTTTTAGTGACGTTTTACAAATGTCGGCTAAACCCAGATTTCTTGTAGTGACCCCTACATATGTTATTTAAAAGTATTTTGTATTTTTATAAATTTTATGTAATGGAACTATAAAAAGATGAAAAACATATTATAGAGAAGATGAAAAACATATGTTATAAATTTTATATTTTGCATTCAACAACAAATAAATAGAGAAGATGAAAAACATACTATAAAAAGATTTAAATTACATAGTTATAATATTTTTTTATATAAATGGAGAAGATGATATTAAAAAAGATTTAAAAAATATATATATATATATATACCATAATCGCTTGACTTGTTTGAACACATCCAAGAATATTAAAAGAAATGTATAACCCCATTCCATGGAAAAACATGTAACATATCACATTAAGTTTAAATTACACTAATTAGTAAAAAAAAAATGCTACACTAATTAGTGTAGCATTTTTTTTTTACAATATTTTAAATATTTATCATTTTTATTACTTTTTTAGGGTCCATAATCTGTATCTCTAATTTCTAATAATTATTTTGTTTTATATTTTTTAGCCCAAATATAATTAAATTTCATACTTTTCAACCAAAAAAAAAAATTTTTGAGCCTAAAATTGAAAAAGTAACCTACAAAAAAAAAAAAAAAAAAATTAAGGTTCAATTAATCTAAAGGCTAAAATGCAAAACTAACTCTCTAAATTTTACCATTTGTCATTTCAGTTCTCTAAGTTTTAGTTTTGTCATTTCAGTCCTCTAAGTTTCAAATTTTGTCAATTCTATCATCTGTTACCTTTCTGTTAGATGCCACCATTTATTAACCAAAACGACATCGTTTTGGAGGATTTTTTATTTTTTAATTTAATTTTACTAAAAAACGTTAATTACCAAAAAAAAAAAAAATAAAAAAAATAAAACTAAGGGAAGTAGGGAACAACGTCGTGAAGGAGAATGCCCCTGGGACATCATCGGCACAATCCCAACCACAACCCAACCCAACTCCAGATCCCCTTCCTTCGTCGCCTCTACCCCTAGTGGTCGAAGCCCGAGTCCATTTCACCAACCAGGAACACAAAGGAATGTGATTTTTATTTTGTTTTCTTTCTTTGTTGTTGTTTTTTCTGTTTTGTTTCGGAGATTCAGGATTTCTGGGTTCTGTTTTGCAGAGTTTGTGATCTTCTCTTTGTAGGGGATGATTTTGTTGTTGGGATTTGCTTATAAGGAGGAGGAGGTGATCATTCTGTATTGGCTCAGAAGAAGGCAACACAGAGGTTCTTATTGCACTTCACTCTTTTTGTTTCTCCAGAAACCCTATGGGTTAACATAGATAGTTTCAGCTCAAATCATTATTCACCAAAGGCCAAAGGGGCTTTTTTTCTTTTTCATCAGTCAGTCTTTTGCCATCTGGGTTTTGTTCATCTAGTTTAGTATACCCAATGATAAAAATATGCTCCGAACATCCCAGACTGCCCCTAAAGGAGAATGGGTAAATAAAAGTCCAACTGATATAAAAATAACAAGAACAATTTTAGCAAGAATAAATATGATTATGATGGATCTGGGAAACCCCATAAATCAGTAACAAAGAGGAAACAAAACCTTGAATGATAAACAATAACAAAGTATAACAAATAACTAGTAAGATCAATAACCATGACACAGACTACTATCAAGTCCACTACCTACTGAACCATCACCACTAGAAGCTGTAGTGGTTGAAGAGCCATTTGGAAGTATGGATTCTCCACTTGAAGGGGAACTAGCATCAGAAGTCACTAACTGATCTTGACTAGAAGGATTTACATCAGAGTTATCATGATCCACAAATGGATTCACGCTTGAATCACCAACTTGCAGATCAGATGAATCGCCCCATCCCACCCAATCAGGTAAAGGCCTATCTCCAAACAACTCCTCATTGTCAGGTGTCTTAAACCTGAAGAATCCTAAATCATTGGAACTGAGTGATTGCGGCGTCTGAGTGTAATTTTCTCGAGTTACTTTCAATGATCGAAGTGTTCATTGATGGGTGCTCGGTGAAAGTCCCAAAGGGCATGACGGTTCTTCAAGCCTGCGAAATCGTCGGCGTCAATATCCCTCGATTCTGTTACCACCATCGCCAGAAACTGCCGCATGTGCTTCGTCGTTCAAGCGTGGGATTGTGCCAATGATGTACTCGGGGCATTTTCCCTCACACATTATTCCTTAGTTTAGTTTTTTTTTTTTTTTTTTTTTTTTTTTTTTTTTTTTTTTAATTAATGTTTTTTAGTAAAATTAAATTAAAAATTAAAAAAAAAAATCCTCCAAAACGGCGTCATTTTGGTTAATAAACGATGGCATTTAACAGAAAGGTAACGGAGGACGGAATTGACAAAATTTGAAACTTAGAGGATTGAAATGACAAAACTGAAACTTAGAGGACTGAAATGACAAAAAGTGAAATTTAGAGGGTCGATTTTGTATTTTTGCCTAATCTAAAAGAAACCGAATTGGACCAAAATGTTACATTAATATGTCTCAAAATGGGTATACACTACGAACCTAACAACAATAAATATTACGCTTCATCTTTTAAATTTCATATATATTATGTAGGAGAGATATATTTGATTTTCCCATTATTTAAATTTGTGAAGAACATGGATGGTAATTACTATTGAACCATTGCCGTTATAATTTGGACGCAAATACGACTAATCTTAAAAATCACCCAAACATTTAAATATTACCAACATGTTTCCTTTTATCAAAAAAAAAAAAAAAAAAAAAACCATTTTCCTAATCCAATTGCAAGTTGGACCGCAACCAGAAAACATTATCTGACATCATGAGGCCGACAGTGATACCTCAATATTTTTTGGATAATTTATGCATCCCATTTATTATTTATTGCAATAATCTTTTGATTACAATACTCGAGTAGGTAGTGCTTGATATGAATATGAATCACTAAGGCATCCTTTGCTTGGCATTTTCAAAGTGCATGTAAGGAGTAGAAGTAGAACTCAGAAGCAAGAAAAGTACTTCAATATAAATCCCAACCAAAGTTATACCCAGTAGTACCTAAACCAAAACGTACAAAACATGAAGAAAGTGATTGGTAAATGTCACATAATAAATAATCAAGGGCATTTAGGGTTGCCCTTCGAGTTCAACTTGTCTCTGTAACAAGGGCATTCAGACTTGTTTCCATACGTCCCTGAGGGAACACAGTTGCACTGTTGGCAGCAGACTCCACAATACCTTAAGCAACGGTCCTTCACTCCCGCATTTGCACACCTCACACCGCACTTGGAGTCACAAAAACCTGAAAAAACAAATATGCAAAGAGACCAATCAGCCTACTAGGACTAGAGAAATCAACACCAATAATAAACCAACCAGCTAGCTAGCACCATTTATGTGCACAATATTAAAGGAACTTACTTGGAATTGGAGCATCCCCGGTGGTGGGTTCAGCCATAGTGAACTGAAGGAAGGAGAAGCTTAGAAACATTGACATAAGTAGCAAAATTGCAAGGACAGGCTTCATTTTTTTCACTTTTTGGTAATGGACTGTTTGAAATGGTTGGAGCACTAGTGAGTGGTGAGTGGTGAATAAACCTAAGGTGGCTATGGCCTCTTGAAGTTTACGTGAGTATTTATATTAGTCTTTAAGTGAGGTCTACGCGAAAATTCAGAGAAAGAGACGAGGAGAGAATCCTCGAAAATGACGAAGAGAGAGATTTACAGCTATAGTACAGACTGTGATGTCCTAGTCGAGTTGGGGGAACATGCGGTCTACTTGCCTAGTCAGTTTATGCTGTCCAACAGTCTCCAACCAGGTTCATGCTGCAAAGAAGCTTAGTTGCAGCTTCTTTTAAGTAGGGTGACAATTTCAACATGGCTTTTGTTAACTGATTAAGGAGGAATTTTTTTTTTCCATTTAGTGTTAATTTTCTAAGAATATCGATTAGTTGTCAAGTTGCAAAACAAACTGAAAAATTAGCATCTCGAGTTTTTAAAACTTGAGACCCAAGCGAAGACCCAAGAGGTGGCATCCAATGTGGAAAAAAAATTCCACGTAGAACTCGAGTTTTAGAAACTTGAGTTCCACCATCTTTTTTTTTTTTTTTTTTTCTTTTTTTTTTTTTTTTTTTTTTTTTTTTTTTTTTTTTTTTTTCAGATCAGCCTTTGTCTTCTTCTTTCAGTGTATCTCAAACCCTCAAACGCAAACGGAGGCAATCCATGTCTCCAAGAACACAAGTAGTGACACCCACCAACTCTTCCATTAGAATATCGCCGAGACCCAAGAATATCGCCGACGAAATCACCGACATGCACGTGAGCATTAGCCACGATCCGAGCCGCTGCTCAGTCATGTTGTCGATGTTGCTGCCGCAAGCGACACAAAGTGACTTCGTCTCTGTTCGTCATAAGATCGTTCCTTTGTTCTTCATCGTCAAATCATTCTTCCTATTCTTCTTCAGGTCTATTGTTCTTCAAGTACCAAACGAACCCAAATCTCCCTAACCCAGGAGCGACGGAGGCAGCGGCAGCGAAGCTCTAGGCGAAGATTTTTCTTCTTTGGGTCTTTGGTTTGATGAATTTTCGTTGTTTGATGATGTTTTTCTTCTCTGGGTTTGTTGATGAATTCGTTGTTTGATGATGTTTTTTCTTCTCTGGGTTCTTTGATGATGTTTTTTCTCTGGGTTCCTTGTCTAGAATTTGCTTTAGAACCTCATCATCCAAAAGCTGTGTCAAAAATGTTTTTGCCTAAGAAAATCGAGTCTTAGAGACGAATTTGATTTGGTAGAACTCAAGTCCTAAGACTCGTATGTGGCATTTCCTGACAATTCGTGTCCAAGTCATCAAGTACAAAGCGAGTCTGTGAGACTTGAGTTTTGAATAGAACTTGAGTTTCTAAAACTTGAGATGCTAGTTTGCTATAATATTTCAAACGTATGTTAACTTACTATATTGCCCTCCCTTACTATGCTAGAAGCCAAATTTCCCGGATTAAGGAGAGTTCAAAAGAGTCCCACCAGCATTCGAAGTAATAAAAACTAAATAAATAAATATTCTTTAAACTAAAAATGACTCGATTTTCAATAATAATAAAAAAAAAAATCAATCGACTGCTTTATAAAATTCAATCTTAACAAATGCACATGAGTACTCATTAACTGGATCTTTTTAATACTTCACTTGAAAGTACTAGAAAAAAAAAAAATTTGTTTTGGTAGTGTGTTATTAGAATTGGCTCATATTTGTTTTTGGGTCACTATTCAAAAGGTCTTATGGTGTAGCGGAACGGAGTGTAACGAGTGGAATAAAACAAATTTATACTAGGTGGGTTATGTTATATATAAAAACTGTTGTAAGTTGTGACTCTAATTTCTCATATAATGAATTAATAACCGCTCGCTTTTGTGGACAGAAACATTATTGAATCAAGTAAATTCTTTATGTTGATTTCCTCTTCTCTCTTCTCTACTTAACCAATTTTTCACATGTGTGGAGTGTAATTTTTTCAATCTCCAAAGTATATATATATATATATATATATATATTTGGAGAAATTCTCCGAAGTACACTCTAATATTAAATACTTGGGATGATTTACTCTAATTTTTTCAATCTCAAAGTTGCACGGTGTAAATTGATTTAATTTTTAATTATAAAAAAGTGAGGACGCGCATTTGCCATTTTGACCTATGGGGACTAAGCTTGAGTTTAGTGCTCCGAATACACTAAACCCAAGCTTTGCTTGACCAATGGCATGCTGGGTGAACGGTGGATGTAACATATTTTAGTTGATGTGATATTGGTAAATTTTATTTTTGATCTCTTAAAAGTAGAGTTAGCTTGATTTGAATCTCTTAAATATTGGATCAATTTGATTTTGATCTTTTAAATATGAGATGATTCAATTTTGTTCCTTACATATGAGCAAGATATGAACGAATAATAAATAAGAATAAATTTTTATATTTTAAAATTTTGAAGGATCAAAATGGAATAGACCCTATATTTGGGGATTAAAAAGTCAATTTGCGATTTTCTTTTATTACTCTCTTGCTAGCTTGGCAAGACTATAAAAGTTCTCAAATAAAAAGACTAAAGATTCGTTTAAATCTTGAAAAACAGAAGAGGAAACAAAAGGAAACGAAACAAAGATTGAATACTAGGTACTCAGAGAGTGACAGGGAGTTGGTATCAGGTGAGAAAAAAAGGGAGGAGTGGGTGAGACTGTGAAGTATTCCTGGAATAATACAGTCTGTGCATTCCCCCACTTGCTTTTTTGTGTCCGCAATGCATGTGCGTGCGCGTGAGAGAGAGAGAGAGAGCTGTCTCCTTAAGCTCAAGTGTGACTTGTGGTACGTCAAATGATTTATATCTCAAACTCTATTTATATCATTCAATAAACAATATGGATTCATTTCGAATTCAGGCTATTTTTTTCCCCTGCTGAGTTGGTCCCTCAATTATGCTCAACAAGTCTGTGTTTTAGTATGGTCCTCGTTAAGCATAAAGAGAACTTAACCATCCAACTAATTTATTGTTTATTTTGCAGTAGAATTTCTCAAATCTTACATTCCATTAACTTTGCTACCAAGTATGCCAGTTTGCTTAACAAGGACATACATCAATCACATACAAAACTAAGCAATGCAGGATGTAATGAATAATGATACCTATAGCAGAAAGATAATTACTCATTTTAGGTATAGAAATCGCGCATTAAGTTCTACAGCTTGCTGTATATACAGGTGTATATTATATACATGCTTTCGGGTATTAATAGCATATGATGAAGTTACATCATCCTCCCAGAATGTAGGAAGGACCACAACGTTGTTCAAAAGAATATTTTTCAGCACTGTGACTGGAAGCAAGCAGATTGACCTGCATTAATTCTCACTGGTTTAGCCAACCCAATTGGAACTTTACACGATCAACAACATGAAGAGCCAGTGCACATGGAGGTTACCTTGACGATCTCCCACTTTGAGCTTGGCCGCATGGATGCTGCTAAGATACTCATGTGAAATTCCTGTTTTTGAGAACACAAGAAAACATATTGGGGATTTATTTATCAATTGACATATTGCAGAATAAATGTTGTACATCAACTTGATGAAACTCAAAACTTTTTTGAGAACTTATTCCTACATTTTGTGGGAGCTCATAAGCCATACTAGTATTGAAATCAAGAAGAGGGGAAACTTTGAGGTAATAGTATCAGGATCATATTAACAACTGTAATATGTATTTTTGAGAACTGAATTTGGTACCATGAATATGCTAATAAAAACAACTGTTGATGGAAAATGTCATGCAAAACAATTAAGCACCATATCCACAAAAAGACATACCCTAAAAGGATCGCCCCTTAAGGAATGCACAAACATAGGATTTCCTGATTCCTTATCCTGCAAAGGAACAAGAAGCACCAGACTTATTTGAAACCTTGGTTATAAATACAGTTATGAAGTAGTTGCAGACATGATTAGATGCTCAATAAGTGAAAATTACAAATTTCATTGTACCTCCAAATGTACATCCCTAAGTCGCCTTCCAGTTTGAGCGCAGCAGATGTGAACAACATGTTCATCACAACTCCCACTGATAATATAGTCCCTTCCATTCATGTAATAGGAGCGTGTATAATTATGAGCACTTCCTGACGAAGCTATCTCAAAATTTATGTTTAGCCTCCCATCTACAGCCAGAAGTTGTTTAACCTGGAAATCCTTAACAGTTAGCCTCCATTTTCAACTCACAAAGAAACAGCAAAAATTGGTTATTGCTAGAAGGCAAGCTAATAGCCTAATTGCTGAAGCAGAAGACTTTAAACAATGAGATGGTATACGGCAATAGGATGAGAACATCCTCACCTCTAAGTTTTACCCAGGTCAAACTCTGAACTAATATCATATTGAAACTGGAGATGGATGACTATACTCATGTAACTCATCAAAGGAAACCCTTCTAATAAGGACAGTGGTGATCATAGCACATGAGTCAAAAAAAATTACTTGACTAAATTTTGTTATTTAATAGGAAGGTATACCTCATTGTCAACAGCTGAAACAAGCAAATAGAGGTCGTCAGGAGAAAAGCAAACCATCACATTTCCTCTTGAACTTGAAGCTGTATAGCAAGGCCGCACTGGGTTCTGTCTCAAATCCCACATCTTGACATCACGGTCAAATGATGAAGTAGCAAACAAAAAGGGGGAATGGTTTGCAAACTTAACAACATTAATTGGTTCTCGATGCATATTAGTGAACAATTGCAAACGTTTTCCACTGCTGATGTCATATAGAGCAACATTTTTTGAGTACCCACTAGCAAGAAACTGATCATCTGTCGAATTGATGTGAAGAGAAGTCAGTTGCTCAAAATCATCATAAGTCACTGAAGCAGAACAGTAATAGATATCTGCAACTTTTGGTGGCATATGATTGATGTCAAACAACTTCAAGGAACCATCATCAGAGCCTGCAACAATCTGATTGTTCATCACAAATGAATAAGATATCAGCGAAAAAGGCAGATGTTTTAAATAACTGACAAGTATCCACACCCCTGTGTACTATTAATGGCTATAAATATTTAAATTATATACATGTATGAGCAGGCCAACCAAGCACACTGGAAGGCTATGGATTCGAATATAATCAGTCCCAATAGACAATCTTCCAGGCGTAAAAATGGTACCTGCTATTTCAACACATTAACCTAATGTGTATGAAAAATTATTTCAAGGTTCAATATATAATAAACCTAACACAACATGGCACCATTAAATTTTTTGGTATCTCAATTTAGCTCATAATTTAGAAAGATCTTTGTGACACATTCTATGTTAATCTTGAGAGAAAGTACCATGCATTCTCATATACTAATATTAGATTATAGTATATTCCATGAGAATAAATAATTATATGTAAAAGCATGATGCTGTTGTTACCAATATCACTGAGTAATGGTAGACTTGAAAACAAATGGCGCTCTAATGAAATCACATACCTTGGATGGATGCCTTTTGAGCCAACACAGCCCCAAAACACTGTTCATTGCTCCTATGGATGGGATATAGTTAACAATTTTTCCACTTTCATGGTTAATAACAACTACTTCACCATCCAGAGTTCCAAAAGCCATAAGACAAGAGTTGGATGGATGATACTCAAACTGCCTTGGACGAAGCTTCTTACTTTCTTCTTTAAATGTGTGGCTAAAGTTAGACAATGGATGTAAGAGAGGCCAAGCAGAAGACCCAAGTTTGGCAGCACTGAGGGACCTCGAGAAAAAATGTTGACCATTTCTATAAGGATATAGCTGTTTTGGCTTGAAAGGTTTTTTGGAGTAAACACCACTTGCTCCCATTTCACGCATATGCAAAACACTAACAACACTTTCTTTCTGCTGTCGTTTATAAGGTAAATATTCATAGTATTTTGAAAAGACAGTCTTGGCCATTTCCCTGTCCATCTTTTTGATAGGGATATTATCTAAAACTTCTAAATGAGGCAATGAAACAATCATGCATTCCCTATAATTTTTTTCAAAGCATATGGGTGAAGGATGATGAGAATTATATTTGTTCAATGTGCCATTTGTCAAGTGCTGCTTAGGAATGCTCATAGTAAACCCATCTTTGTCTTGAATCTACAATTTTCCAAAAGAAACCTGTTAAATAGACTCATAAATTGTTTTTTTAACTTTATATACTGATCCAAAAATCATATTTGTTCTTACCTTATTTTGTGATTTGGCCTGTCCATTCAAATCAGGAAGGGCAGTAGATGATAGTTCTAACAAACACATTCCTTTCAAGTAACTTGAAAGTTTGACTTCACTATTCTCTGAAAAACTATTAATTCTGCTCTGGATCTTACAAGCTGTTTTTGAATCATCAAGAGAAAGTGAGTTCCCAACTGCTTTTGTGCTCAAAGCAGGACATGTAGCATCTCTACCATCAGTAGACGGCACTTCTCTGTAATAAGTCATATTCAATTGAGTCAAATCAGTTCTCTCACAAACATGAAAATTAGTTTTCTCACCAGATGATGCAGGACATGGTCCAGTGTCCTTGCAACACAAGCAATTTTGGAACCGTAATTCTACCAAAGAAGGAAGTTTTGATAGCGCAGCAGTAGTTGTCCAGAGATTAGCAACTCTTGTCTCACACATTGAGAGATGCATCAGATTTGGCATGCAAGCAAAACAGTCCTTCTGGATACCAGTGAGTGAAGTACAAAAATCCAGATTAAGGGTGTGCAACCGCTTAAATCTTCCAACAATGTTGAGTTTTTGGATATGGAGAGACCTCAAATTCAAAACTTCACAAGCCAAGCCATTCTGGCAGATATCCCTGGAGAAAACCCAAATCAAGGAATTAAGTTAATGCTTCACTTAAACATGTAAGACCTTATTTATGTATTTATTAATGGTTAAAGAATTGTATTGTCTTAACTCTTAATCATTAAACTTTCATAAAGGCGCAGGTGCAAAGAAGTACAGAGCACTACTCAATTCATGGAATAATAACTATTACAAACCATAAAACATCCTTCCTCAGTGACATATCCAGGAGATCAATGATCCGGAGCTTTAGATTGATTGCATGCATCAAAGCTGTAATGTTTTCTTTACTCAAGGTACAATGTGATTCCTGAAGTATGTCAACTGCATCAATATCACAGGAATCAATTGCCATAAACGCATTGATTAATGGGGACACGTCAGCATCCTTTAGCTGGTCTAATGAAACCACTATGCTACACTTTTCATGGTGCGAGCCTTGGATCTTGGCCTGATATTAATGAAACAAAATGTGTTTTATGTGAGCAAAGAAAAGGTTGGATATTTGCATACTTAAGAAATACTAAGGTATAAAAAGAAGAAACAGAAGCTAAGAAAACCATGAAAAATTACTTGATCAATGATGATTTAAAGTAAGCAGAACTTTAATTTTAAAAAAAAAAAAAAAAAAACCTTAGAAAACCAGGATAACACTGCCGAGTTGGGTAGCACCTCATGCCTCTTGCAAGAATCAAGATAGCTAGCACCCAAAAAAAACAGAGTTAATAGAATATTAAAGATAATAAACAGCATAGGAGTGTCAAAAACCTTAAATAATCAAAAAGAGCATCAAGCCAATTCTTTAGCGACTAAAAAGGGGCAAAAAGTTCTCAAAGTATTTCCGTGAATATACACTAATACACAACAAAAGTTTTAATTATCTGGAAACTGGCTTTATATTCATTCCATGATTTTTTCGCAATGTTCAAGTTTAGAGGAAGTTACAATTCTTAAAATAAATCTACTCTACCATGAAGTAGGAAAAATTGACAATTAGTTGACAGCAGCTACTACATACTTTTTAATTTTATCCAAAGATTTTAAAAAAATAATAATAATAATTCCAAGTGAAGGGAGAAATGAGAATGCTTCCTTAATTACTTGCCAAATCCCAGAATAACTAATGCTTATGCATTATTTTGTAACAATCTAAATAACTGCCAATATAACTTGCCAAAAACACTAGATTTTCTGAGCAACTCCATGTGAAACACTCTCTATCACAAAGTAAAATTCATTTCAAGTTCCCGACAACATTCACTCAAACAAGCTCTCAAGTCTCAACAACTATCAATTCACAGCCCCCTTTTTACACCAACTTCCATATATTGCTGCCAAAACAAAGCACACAGCAAGAGAGAGAGAGAGAGAGAGAGAGCGAATTACCGAGCTTCTAAGGTGGAGATAGTCATGGAAATGGCTTTTTACTCTTCCTCTACTTGCTGGTCTTCACCTTAAGAGTGATAGTGGAGCCACTGTGAAGGTACAAAAAGAGTAAAAGACTAAGAAGACTTTGGGAAAGTAATACTGGTAGAGTGAATTTATGTCAACAGAGAACGTGTGTATACAAAAAAATAGAAGGTATATAAGAGCAGTGGCTTCTTATTACCACATGTCAAAAGAGATAACCCAAGTGTCCATTTCAGCTGTCTAAGATTTTTTTTTTTTTTTTTTTTGGGTCGGATCAGGTCGAAGTGCTGGAGCTGATGGCCAAGTGCTAACCTATGGCGGGTCCACCGGCCCAACTAAGTCTCGCGTCTGCGTCCAGCGTTTCACGTTTCACGTTTCAGCCCCTTTTTTTTTTTTTTTTTTTTTTTTTCACGCGTTTCCAGCGTAAGGGTACTGTAGCATCACTGTTGCGGCTACTGTTTATTGAACAGTATCTGTAACTTTTGACTTTTTCCACAACTTTTACTGTTTACAGACCCACAATTTTCACTTTTCAGCAATTTTTTTTATTAAAAATGGGTTCCACGGTACTATTTACACATTTAAAAATTATTTTACTACAGTGTTTCAGTTTTCAATTTTCAATTTTCAGTTTTCAGCTCTATCCAAACGGACCCTAAAAAGGACACTTCCAGCACGTTGATTCCATGCGATAAGACTTAAGACCGTTTAACATTTTTTTTTAAGAAACAGGTAAGAGCGTTTAACATACGTTTATTAAAAGGAAGAAAATAATGAAAAGATTAAAGAAGGAAATAGATATGTCCATATGGGTGAGATTTTTTTTTTTTTTTTTCAAAATGAATTAAAAAAAATTATAATTTTTTATTATCATATTTTAGTTATGCTCTTATTAAATATGGTAGCTATTAAATAGTTTTATTCCAATTAGTTTCCTTGCTTGAACCTTTTTCCACCATATTTTTTTCATGACTTACCTCATTTCCAAACCAAGTTTTAGATATCTCTCAATATTTTATGTATGGACTTTATTTTTATTATTATTCTTATTTTGATAAGATGTATGGAGTCTATGGACTTTATTTGTTCTTATCTTTAGTGAAATTATTTGATACATTTGATATATCTTATTCTCATATCATATCATATTATATATAATAAAAGTTGGGCTTAGACATCGTGGTTGCGCCACGTGGCTTCACCAAATTGCAAAAATTTTAATAAATTTTTAGATTTTAAGAATAGATATATATATATATATATACATATTTTTTGGATAAATATGACAAATCAAGTAATGAAAGAATGTAGCATTTGATTTACAACTATAACAGTTGTGTCTATCTAAAATGTTATCAACAAATCCTAAAATCAAAAAATAGATATATATTGTTTTGTCCTTATCTTTTTCTCTTATAATTTATAAGTTGATAAAAATTTTAATTTGATTACAATCCAAATTCTTCATATAATCCTTTTATTATTAATTTATCTATAATTTCAAAAAAAAAAATTTAGAGTATACGTAGAGTAGTTAAACTAAAGTAGTTAAAGTGAAAGAATTGATGAAATTTTTTTTCCTCCGTTTCTTTAAAAAACGTAAAAGGAAAAAAAAGAAGATAGAATCTGCTTTTTTTTTTTTTTCCTACATTTATTTTTTTCTTTTTTGGTGGATAAATTTGCATTTTATGTCATATTTTTCCTAATAATAAAGTAAAAAAAAGAAAAAAGTATTTGAGTTTCACCTAAACTACTTCTTTTTGTTCATATCTTCTTCACAACCTAAATTTCCCACTATATATACACACAGTTTTTTTGGTGTTTCATTATTTCTACTACGTACTTTACAATTATTTGTTATATCCTTCCTTTCTCCTCTCTGCCTTACCTGCAATCTTGCAGGTAATTTTTTTTTCTTTCATCAAATTGAATAGATTTTGTGTATTTGTTGCCTTTTTATTATATATAATGTGATTTTTATCAACAAGTTTTATAGATAGGTTGATATTCTATGTTTGATCACACCTTTTAGTGTTTTTTTTTAGAAGTCAATATAACAAGCAATATTTTTGTATTTTTTAATTTCTTATTACATGATTATTTGTTGTTGACATCAATATTTTATTATGGATTTAATTTGTTATGGCTTTTGTTTGGTGCTTTATTCCATGTAATCTATATTCTTTAATTAAAAGCAAAATTTGCTGTCAAACATGAAATTGAATACAAAAGAATCCATTCGTCCAAATTTCTATGTAAGTCTATCTTTACTTAACTCCATTTTTTTTTTAAGTTCAAAATTTTGGATATTTTTTTGTTAATGAATTGAGGTTTTGGCTTAATTTTGTTTTCAACCGTTTCAATTATTGAATTCATTATTTTTTTCATGTATAATATTAATATTTGGGTTTTTTTTTTATGATAAAAAAAAAAATAATATATGTGTTCTTAAAGGCTAAAACACAATACAATTACAAACATTACTTTAAGTTAGAGTGTTATATTTATTTATTAGTAAGTTAGAATGTTACATTAAGTTAGAGTATTATATTTTTATTTATTATTAATTCAGTTTAGGGTTGATATAACTTATAACCATTTGAATGAAATCAACACTAAAACAAATGATTTAAATATCAAAATAAGAAATAAAAATTAAATTTCATTTAAGTGTACAAGTACAATTTATTTTTAAATCTTAAATTTTGAATGAATTTTTTTTTCATTTTATTTGTTATTAAATTTAATTAAATTATCAAAATATTTTTAATTAAGCCGTGCACCGCACGGGCATAATACTAGTATATAAATAAAATTAAATATGTAGATCTTACACATAGGATCTATATTTATTTGAAAGAGATGTGTAGTACACCAATTATATAAAACAAGTTATCCTAATTTGTAACAACAACAAAAAAAAAAAAAAAAACTCTCATGTTAAGCAATTTTAATAATAATAAAAATTTTAAAAAAAATAAATATATAATTGGAGAAGGAGAGGGGGGCTAAGGTGAGCTTAGAACCACAAACATAGAACATCATATTTGAACTTGAATCATTGCTATACAAACTAATTCTCAGCCATCTTTAAAACTTTGAAATTAATTTCAAAATTATAAGAAAAATGATATATTTTAAAATAAAAGACTTCTAAATTTCTAAATGGTATTATGAAATAAACATCATCTGACAAGTGACAATAAAACTTTGAAAGTTGTTAAGTTCAGAAAAATATAAACAAGTTAAATGATGATAATGTATATTTCTTTATAGAAAAATCGCATATGTTAACTCATTGGCCAATAAGACACTCCACTTATATTAGTAAATTACTCAAGGTCACAATAATTGGTGGCATGTTGGGATCGCAATGGATATAGAAAATTTAAAAAGGGTATAGCCATTTTCTCAAAAAAAAAGAAAAAAAAAAAAAGAAAAAAAAAAGAAAAAAGAAAAGTATAGCCAAAACCCCAAGGTAATGGTCTAGCTTTAAGGTCTCCTTAGATCAATAAGATTTTGGGCTGAAAACTCTTAGCCAATATTTTGAGGTCATCTTAAGAGATTTTTCCTATAATTATCTAATGTATATAAGATAAGATAGAGGGAGTACACAACTAGAGGATTAGTTGAGTCCTTTAATAAACACACTCAAGATTATTTAAATGCTCAAAGAACTACAAACCCAGCAGAGATAATATAGCTCCAAAAGCGTAAAAGGCATGAGAATGACCTTAGCTCATCTTACCAAAAAACTATCAACCTATATAAGAATCACGTATTTTAGAATCTCGCTAGTAGTTTCAACCATTTTCTCACATTAACCATGACAGTAAAAATTCAAGAAGATGATCTTCTGTAAAGTGCCATAAAGATTCTACATAAAAGGAAGGGGGGAAATGAGAATGAATTATGCCTTCAAATTATCAAAAAAAAATTGCCCATTCTTATTCAAAAGAAGAATTTTTTACTAACTTTTTTTTTTTTTGCTAAACAATTGTTTACTAACTTAAGTATTGAAGGAACAATGGTCGGCATCACAACGATACCCTTATGGTTATTTTGTTTTTGTATAAGTCAATTATCCATGTTAGCTGTGTAATTAATTGATATATCAATTAGTGTCATTAGTATATAACTTATGCATATGCACGGTATAATTAAAAAAAAATTACAATTACACATATATACGGATTCAAATTATATTCTCTCTCTCTCTCTCTCTCTCTCTCTCTCTCTCTCTCTCTTTATTTTTTATTTTAATTTCTTTTGGATATACACATGAGTTTACTCTTTCTTCTTTTCTTTTTTTGTTTATTGAGTTTTTAATGATTTATTTATATTAGACCATTCATTTTTTACACCTCATTAACTCACCTAAAACAAAAAATTTTAGAAACTTAAATAGGACACGTGACTCAAAATTAGACAATAATTGAAATCCAATTTAAACATAATTAGATTTTCTATCAACTTTGCCTATTAATATATATATATATATAGAGAGAGAGAGAGAGAGAGAGAGAGAGAGAGAGAGAGAGAGAGAGAGAGAGATTTGTGGGAATGATTAATGGCTTCCCTCATGACAAAGATTGTATGGTTTGGACTCTTTCAATAGATGCTCAACATGGCGTTAGAATTGTTAGAGCGGTAAGCGAGAAACTTGACTAATATTATAAAAATCGTATACTTTAAAAAAACTTGAAATTTTTCATGAGAGACTTGACTAATATTATAAAAATTGTATAGTTTAAAAAAAGCTAGAAATTGTTCATGGTTTTTTGAGGACAAACTATGATGATGTTATAATTAATTTAATGATTACCTAAAACTAGCAACATTGATTTTTTAAAAGAAATCTACAAAAATTTAAATAATTTTCAAAGCTAATTTCAAAACTTATATAAGAAAAATATAAAATAATAAAGTGTAAACAAAAAATAACATTAAAATATAATTAATCCTTCAAGTATAGAAAAAATTGCATGAATAAATAAATATTTTCAAAGTTTCACATACTATTGATCTTTCAAGTAGTACAAAACCTAATTTCGTAATTTTTTTTAAAAAAAAGTTTCGTATTTAATCATGTCAAGTACATAAACTTACAATAAATGTATTGGATTTTAGATACATTTTTTTTTTCACCAAATAATTATATATTTTCTTTTTAGAGAGGGTGAAATTACAAAATAAAAATGACATAATGAAAATTATAAATATATTAGTTATAGCAAAAAGTAATACAAAATTTTATTTATTTTGGATTCTCAAAAAAAAAAAAACTTTTTTTTATTTTGCTGGTATGTGTCATATCCATGCTCTGGACTCTTTCTTTTTTAGGTATGGTGTTTAGCATAAAGGTGATTGATGTGGTGTTATGAGTTATGACCTTATTTCCAAAAGGCTAAGGATATCTTGTCGTGTTGCATTTTGGGAACCTATAAGGGGCCGTTGGGTATGGTATTTTAAGCAACATTTTTCAGTTTATTTTACAACATTACATGTATTTTTACACACTTTTTTCACCCACACATATTTTCAAAGAATACAAACAACATTTCTAAAACAACGTTACCAAACGGCCCCTAAAATGTTTAACACTGTACTGACTTTCAAAATATCATATTCTATCTCTCATATTCATTCTTTTCAACATATTTTTGATCTATTACCTAAGTTGAATCTAAGGGCCCATTTGGATTGAAGGGGGGAGGGATGAGGAGTAGTGTAGAGTTAGCTAAAAATAGACTAATTTTTGGTCAATTATACTCTACTTCTCCTCCCTCCCCTTCAATCCAAATGGACCATAAGCCCCCCCCCCCCCCCCAACTACTCCAGCTAACACATCGTTCTCACTTAATTAAGTCAAGTCTTATGCTTTAGTGAACACAATCAATCCCACTCGGGTTGATTGTTAATAATTTGTTCGTTTTGAGGACACTAACAATGCACCACCTCTTGATCTTCATCGGTCTACTAGGAAGGAAGCCGAAACATGAAAGTAGTAATAATCATGGAGATGGCATGGTAGTAAGTAATAAAACAAGAATCGGTTGTACTTGTAAAGATACATACATAAGACTTGGTTTATCTATCTCCAAGGGAGCTTGTTATTGGTAATATACAAGATCAACTGATCAAGACTTGGACAGTTATATTAAGTGTTACAGTCTTATGTTAGAGGATTCCCACATAAATATGGGAATGATTATGAAGCAAACTTTGTTCTTATTGCACGTCTTCCTTTTGCGTGCACTCTTATCGCAGACTCGCAATTGCTACCTCTCATTATTAGAAACTTGTTCAAATTGATGTAAAAATGTCTTCCTCAATGGTGATCTTCTAAGCGAAGGGTTCTGCATCAAACCTTCCTCAACATTCTCACATCCACCGCATAAAGTTCGTTGTCTTTGTCATGTTTTATAAGGTTTAATAAGCAGGCATCTCAGGCTTGATTTGCCAAGTTCAATTGTATAGTTTCTTACCTTAGGTATACTGCTAGTTCCTACAATTTTGCAATTTCCATTCGTCACACAAACCGTGGCACTATTCTTTTGGTTTTGGTTTTGGTTTTGATTTTTTTTTTTTTTTTGCTTGTTAATGACATGATAATCATTTGGAGATTATTTTGATGGCATCCAAGAGCTCATGGTAACTTCTCAATTAGCAAATCCGAGATGAAAGATCTTAGTATGCTCAATTATTTTGTTGGATTTACGTTGATTACTATTTGACACATACCAAATATGCCTTAAACGTTTTGTTTCGTGTTGGACTCAGTTGATAGCAAAATTGTTCGACGCAATAGAATTTAATGCTTGCATCACTCCCCAAGATGGTGAGCCACTTTGTGTTCCACCCACTTTGCAATGGTTCTTCGCATGCTTCGGTATATCAAAGGCACCTTGTAATATGATCTCTACTTATATTTGCAATCATCTCTTCAACTTTGTGCCTACAATAATACCAACTATCATAACATAATTCAGATTGCACACCATGACATTTTTTTCGAGCTGACTAAACATATCGGGATTAATTGTCATTCTGTATTTCATAATCTTCTTCATGGTACTTTACAACTTCCTTTTATGTCATATTGTGATTAGCTTATTGACATTTTTACTAAGCCCTATCCACCTAGGCACTTTAGTGATCTTGCCTCCAAACTCAAGTTTTTTTCCTCTAACCCACTTTGAGTTTGAGAGGGGCCATGAGATTATTATCCCCTTAGATCCAAGCCTCCAGTTGAGTCCACTGCACTTTGCATTGTAATTGTTGTACTATTAGTTTACACTATACTAATATATGTAGACTTTCTTTATACATTTTAGGTGTGATTAATGAAAAAAAATCTTAGTTTCAATAAGAACAACTCTTTTCCAAGAAAACAAAAAATGTCTCCTATGCTTCACAAAAAAACTAGAGAAATACTTTTTGTAGAGTTTTTATTTTTGTTTGTTTTTAAAACTAAACTTTTTTTCCCTTTAAAAGCAAGTCCAAGCACCCTTACTAGTTAATAGACAAAATAGCCCACTTCTAACTTAAAAGTTGTGTGGATTTCAATTCATAGTATAGTGATAATTAATGATATTTTTTGTAATGTCCCATATGTTTGTAATTTGAACCCACCTTTCATTCTCCTATTATCTATATATATATATATATATATAAATAAAATAAAATAAAATAAAAAAGTAAAATCCCGTAAAGACCTATCAAGAATCCTAATCAATGTTTTATCAAAAACAGATCCTACTCAATGAATAAAGAGTGGAGGAAGACATCTCCATTACTTGAAACGCAAGCATGTTTCACAACCGGAAAAATGCAAATCTTGTCCTTTATGGCTCTCAATTTATATATGCTACTAGTCCCTTTTTCGCCTAACGTATGAAAGTTGAATTACGTGCTGATAGCAAACGCTAGGATTCCTACTTCCTTCAAATCGCCTCAACTTTATAAAGGTGATGAATCTGAAGTGACCATGGTTTTTTATTCTTTAACTATAATACAAGACAATTTACACGTCCCCGTGATCATTAATCACGTTGAAATGATGACATTAAAAATAAAAAAGCATTCTAGCCTATGTGACATTAGAGCTATTCACCCATCATGTGAGGGGGTAGTGCAAAACAGCCAATAAGTGGGTGCAACAATAATAAGGTTGATTATTTGGAAATTTACTGGTCAAATTCACGAGAAAGACTTTGAACAATTAGAGTCCTTGTTTGGATCATATAAAATAGGTTCTTCAGTTGGTTCTGATATTTAATAATGCATCTTTCACTAAAGAAAAATTCTTGAAATCTTTACACATACAAATCAATTTTCTTTTTCTTTATTTTTTTCCTCACTTTACTTTTGTAATTGATCAAATCAAATTGTGATAATTTAGTACTAGAAGGTAATATTATAAAAAAACCCAAAGAAGGAGAAAAGAATATGGAAGAGTAAAAGGGAGATGCCCTCCGATAGTAGTACAAATTACAAAAGTAATAGTCAATAGAAAACTACAAAGTGTGATCATAAGCTCTCCCAAAAGAATAAAAGAAGGCAGGTGATACAGTAACAAATCACAGAGCGAACCAAATCATTACCAGCCAGTAAATAAAAATAATTTAATCAACATCAACGGGGGACCGCCATACTAATGAGATAAAAGATTGAAATAATGAGGCACGTAATAGTATTTTCTGTCTCTCTCTCTCTCTTTTTCTCTCACTGTACGCTTCTTAAATGACCATACCCAGAACAGCCCATCCAAATGCCATGCCAGCCATAAGTTTCTGCACGGACCTGATAGTGATAGTCACTGCCCCACTCTGCATTTTTTGTTCCAAAGATTCAAAACGTTAGAACACATGAATTAATTATTATAGATCTAACTATTTACATCTTTAATTAATTTTTTACAATAGTACTATCAAACAACAGCAATATTTAGTAACGACTAAGTACTAAAAGGTGCGGTCCCGAAAGAAATGTATTAATTAATGCAACTTTGCCATCATTCAATTATATTCTGCCACCTAATTATCACAAAAATTATGATATTTCATGTGTTAGGTATCGTGAATTGTGTCTATGTGAGTGTGACATTCTGACATGGACTTCATTTCTTGTTTCTTTGTGTTCTGCATCTCAACAACTTTCTTTCACTCTTTAATAACGCTTCAATACCGCTAGCTTGGTTTACCAGATAAGTTTAACCAAACTAAACGGTAACATTGGTTAAACAGAACTCAGATCTACATCTCCAAACAATCGTTGCCCACTCACTACATTACAATTTACGAAACATAATAATTCTACTGTACTTTGTAGTTTGTACACTACACAGTTCACCGTAGAGTACCACAAAGTTAACACCGACAAGTACGTACAACAATGATTTAGCAGTTAAACAAGTAACCAAGGAAACTATGTTAAGTGAAGAAATTTCAAATTTCTAGATCTGATCGCACATTGCACAAGTTAGAGCTAAACCGTATAGCAAATTAAAAGTAAAAAAACGAAAAAAAATCATACTGACCTCATCAGCCGCAGTTGACGGTCCAGGTGAGGTAGCGTCGGCACTTTTTGGTCCAGGTGCTTCGGCTGGCGGCGCTGGAGGACCTTCCAAAGCTGGAGCTGGAGCTGGCGCATTATGCTTCTTCTTTGTCTTTGTCTTCGTCTTCTTCTTGCTCGGAGCTGGAGCTGGAACCTCGGCGGTTGGAGCCGGAACCGGTGGAGAACTGGCGGGAACAGTTGCCGGAGCTGGAGTTGGAGGAGATTTCTCCGGCGCAGGAAGAGGAGGAGAGCTCACCGGAACTGGAACCGGTGGTGAGCTCGCTGGAGTCACTGCGGGTGGCGACGCCGCAGGAGCTTTAGGTTTAGTCACTGGCGCTGGTGCTGGAGTCTCCGGCTTTGGCTTTGGCTTCGGAGGAGACGCGGCTGGAGAGGTAGCCGGTGGAGCTGAAGTCGGAGATGTGACCGGAGCTGGAGACTTTGGTTTTGTAGGGGCTTCAGCTGGCGCTTGTGGTTTAGATGGAGCTGTAGCTGGTGACGAAGCCGGTGGAGTAGCAGTGACCGGAGTAGTCGGAGTTGTTGTCGGCGCTGCTGCCGGAGCTTGAGCTCCGACGTTGCCTACAATGACGCAGATCAATGCGAATGCGAGTACACATTTCCGATCCATTGTTATTTGTTTGAGAGAGAGACAGAGAGAGAGTGAGAGCGAGAGCTAAAGACACAGACGAAGACTGCAATAACTGCATAGTGTTTATATAGGGCCGTGTGAGGCCCACGGGGGTGGGGAGTTGTTGAATCTGGACCGCCAAATGAATAATGGGCCCACCAATCGGTGGGCCCTTTATAGCCGTTGGATCAACGCATCAAAGGCTAAAAGAAGGTTCAGGCCTTTGGGGCCCACGTGCAACAACCAAACAAAGAGGCACTGTAATGTGGCGATTGAAACAGTCTGTCTGGGGCCCATTAGCTTCATCAGTGGCATGTGATATTGAGGACAATGCATTACAAGATTGACACCTCAGTAATCTACTTTGGTTCTTGACTTCTTAGTTCTTATGCCTTTATTACGCGTTAGCACCGTTATTATGTGATGTAATGTTATTCTTGCTTTTGCTGGCTTTGACGCCTAGGTGGTTTTTGGCCCAAGCAAATAACTTTTTTCCCCAATAACCTCTCTTCTACGTAAAGTCACTTAAGATCATTTACATCGAATCAAATCAATGCAAAATAGAAAATGTTTTAATTTTACCCATTTAAGTTTAAAAATCACTCACGTGAGCTAAATTAAAAATATGTAAATTTTTTACTGTTTATCTAAAAAAAGCGTAAATTTACAAAATTGCTACCATGTAAATGTATACTGGCACCATTCATTTTACAGTTTATTTTCTATTTTTTCTTTACATATCCTAATAATGAAGAAAAAAAGTAGATGGTAGTTGTTGTGTATGAAGAAAAAGAAATAATTTTAAAAATAAAAAATATATATTTTAATGAAATATAGTGTAAAATAAATAATTTGATATGAAGTATTTTGAAAAGTGAGTATGTGAAATATAAAAAATAGATTCTTATAAAAATAGACAAAATTTTTTGCACACACTGATGTGAATGGTCTAAGCACCAAAAATTTAACAAAAATTTCATATCAATTGATAAGCAACGTGAAATTTTTTGTATAAGTAGCATGCTCTCTTTCATTTGTTGTTTTTTCTTTCTTTCTTTTGTTGATAAGTCTTTCATATGTTGTTAAAATAATGTAAGTTGTAAATGGAAAAATATTAGACTTTTTTAATGAATTTGTCACTAGCAATCACAGTACAATAGGAATCAAAAAAAGCAATCACAATGTTATAAAAATATAAAAAAAAAATAAAAAGAAAAGAAAAGAAAAAGCAATCATAATATATAGTCTTAAAATATTTCATGTGATTGTTTTTAGTTCCTGTAGAAGCAGTTGGTGGTACCTGGTACAGCTGGATAGTGAGGATACAGCCAGCGTTAGCTAGGCTCAGCAAATGTGACAGACCAATGGGGGGTGGCTGCGTGAGATGATAGGTAATAATTGTGGCGCAAAACCTCAAAAGTATACAGCAGGGTGGAGGTTGTTTGGTAACGTTACTTGACATCCAGCCCACCGCCAAGAAAATGGGGGCCCATTATGCAAAGAGGCATAGGAAAGCGTGCCTTGTAACACAAATCATTTCCGTTACCCCGTCCTCCGTGCACGGCTGTGACTGTAAGAAGAAAGAATGTTTAGATTGCAAATTTTTTTTTTTTTTTCTCTTTTTTTTGGTTCAAAAAGTTGGTGAAGTCAGAAGTAGAAATAAGAACTTGTGTGATTGGCCAAATGTGCCTTTAAAAATGGTTAATAATGGGTCCTCGATGTTTTTTGCATTGACAAGTTTAGACTATCAAGTGATGTTATTATTAACTAAAATTGCAATAATTCTGTCGTTTATCCTTAAAAAAAAAATTAAAATTGCAACAATATTTTTAATAAATGAGATAGTTTTGTTTTACACTTTAAAGTTTTTATTTTTATTTTTGTCAAATTATAATTTTATATTGTAGATAATATTTCTTTTATTTATTATTTATACTTTTTTTAATAATACATATCGACTAGAAAATCTCAATGTGAATAAAAAAAACATGTATATTTAAAGATAGAGAGATTAATTGAATATTAAATAGAATATCCTAATTACTTCACGCTCTGATGAGGTCCATGATTGGCTTTGCCTTGAATCACCGTGTTATCTTTCTAATTGGGACGAAAGTAAAGGGGGACAAAGCCATGAGGATGGGGATGGGGGAGGTGAGTATGTGGTTGTTTTGTTAAATGACATGGGTGCTTGGTTTGCAGGGTGTTGCTGTGATGAGGTGGGGGAAGAGATAAATATATTTATTTATTTATTATTAGAGAGAAAAAATAATAATATTTAAATAGAATAGAAAAATAAATATTGAGGCAAACGTAAGTTTATATTGATTAAAATAGCAAAAAAAAAAAAAAAAAAAAAAATTTAAGGTTAGTTTAGCTAAACATATAAAGAGACTAATGAGAATGCTATTAAAACTCAATTGGAGAAAAGTATTTGGAATGAATTTAAACTTATAGTGGTGTTGTATCTCAAGAGTGATATTTTATTTTCCAAAGCATTTGGAAAAAATAAGGCAGAAGTAATGATATAAATATACACACACTAGCCTTTTAGAGGTTCTTCTATTTTTTTTAGTAAAGGTTAATAATTTGCATCTATTATAATGTGTAAATATATAATTTTATTTTTCAAACAAATAAAAAGGATAAAATTTAGAGATAAGGAAAAATAAGATGAATGTGAGAGGAAAGAAGGCTAAATTTTAGGAGCTCTCTTAGTTTTTTATTTTTTATTTTTTAAATTTGGGTGTTTAACTTTTATTCAGAAGAAAAAGGAATAAAAAAAAATGATAAATTTTAGGGAATAAAAAGATGAACATGAAGGGAAAAAAAAAAATCATTTTTCAAACAAATAAAAATGATAAATGTGATGCCCAGACCCAGTGGTACTTTTCTTAGGGATGGGGAACTTGGGCTCCCAATTTATTTTTTGGTGGGTTTTCTTACATTCCTACTGGATGTTGCCTCAAACGCTGCCTTGACAGCCCAACTCTCTCCCCTTCTTTGTCACAAGTCCAACCCTAACCCTCTTTGATTTCTCCTATCACTCTCCTTTCTTCTCTCCTTAACTTTCATCCTTCTCTGTGTTTCAACCCTCTTCCCATTCATCCTATCTTCCTTTTTATAGCTTCCCCTTAATGGGGATCCAAATCATTACTTTTGCATCAATTCCCACGCAATTTCACTTCTGCCTAGAATCCCAAGAAAATTGATTTATTCTAAGGATTCCCTTGAAACTTGTACCTGACGCCGAATATTGATTGGTAGCAGATTTCCTTAAGGCACTAACTGTGCTCGGGGGACCGACCTTAGTGCTGACTATACCCTCGTCGACTATCCTTCGCCTATTAGTCGGTATTGGGTCTAACCTAGCCTAAATATGGTAGGTTTACTCCCAAGTGCCGATCCTATACCTTGTACTTTTGTGATAGTGCTGGGCCTACTCAAGAGGTGTTGGGCCGGTCTTAGTTACCTAGGCCGGTCTTGGTTACCAATCCCAGGTTCTTACAATAAACTTTAGAAATAAGCAGTAACAGTAATACTTAGAGGCTCTTTTGTTTTTTGAGTAAATGTTAATAATTTGCATCTACTATAATTTAGAAATTTTTTTTTTTCAAATAAATAAAAAGGATAAATTTTAGGGATAAGCACTACAGTAATTGTAATTTCTTTTGAAAATGAAAGGAAAAAAATCCTAAATTTTAGGAGTTTTCTTTTTTGAATTCAAAATGAAATTTGTTATTTGACATTTATTACCCTATTTCTAAATGAAGTTACTCTTCATTAATAAGAGTATTTTTGAACCACATAAAAGTCCAATTGAAATAAATGAATCTTTTTTTATATATACTAGCCTCTGAGCATACACGTGAAGCTCTTTTTTTTTTTTTTTGGGTAAAAGTTAATAATTTGCATCTATTATAATTTAAAAATATATTTTTTATTTTTCAAACAAATAAAAAAGATAAGCTTTAGAAATAAACAGTAACTGTAATTTCTTCTTTGAACGTGGAGGGAAAAAAATCCTAAATTATAGGAATTTTCTTTTTGAATTTAAAATTAAATTCGTTATTTGACATTTATGATCCTATTTTTAAATGAAATTATCTTTCATTAATGAGGGTATTTTTGAACCACATAAAAGTCCAGTTGAAAGAGGAAAATCATCTTTATATATATATATATATATATTTTAGAGTTAAAGTATAAGACTATCTATTTTGAGTAACGTGTCATGAGAAAATTGTTTAATTTGGATTAAAAAAGTGTCGTAGTATGGAATATGGAACACTAAATTTCATTGCAATGAAAGACATTTCTATGGTCAAATTTATTTGTAAGGGGCAAGCTAACATAATAATTATATATAAGACCTGTGAGGCCCCAAATGTTTAAACCACTCCGGCCCACTCTATACCCGGCCCAAGGCCCACACCGAGGATATTGTGAAGGCCGAGGATAGTGAAAATAGCTCAGGTCACCCAAAGGCCTCGCCGAGGATGACACGTCCTCGGCGCACTGACTTCGTTAAAGAGAAAATATCCCTCATTCGTTGAAATATATCTCACCAACATTCTGACCACTTTAAAGGTGATATGACCAACGAACCCAGTTGCCTCGGTTACTCCAACTAATAGAAAGCCTGCAAAGACGGCTAAGAACTAACATAAAGCCTACAAAATCAGATGATGGGACAAACTCTTATCCACAGTGACCGAATAACCGACAGATGGACGGCTGAGATTAACTAAAACAATACTATATAACCAAGAGGATTCCTAACAAAGAGAGGGGGATGAGTCCAAAGAAAAGGGACAGAATATCTATCAGCTCTAAGAAAAATAGATCCTCGGCCTGGGCCGAGGACAAATATGCTTCGTAAACATACAACCAAAGTGATGGTCATTCCCTATAAAAACACTTAGCTAAATTTCTTGAAGGAGATTCTGATGAACTCAATATCATTTATTATTTGTTATAAACACCATATCAACCGTTGTTTACTTCGGTGATGCCAAATCCTTACACCTACATCTCTACAAATTTTTATTGTTAAGGGTCCATTACAAATTGAGTCCCTACAAGACCTTATAAAAAAAAAAATTATATATAAGACTATTGGGTCATGCTAACAAGTGCCCTTAGGGTACTCATTAATAATCTATTTTAGGAAAGTTTTGATATCACTTTTATGGAAAATAAAAAAGTTGTCAAAATATTAATTACTTTTTTTTTTCATTTCCCATAAAAAGTTTTTTTAAATAGATTATTAATCAATATCCTAAAGACACTCGTTAGCATTTTTCTAAGCTTATTATTATATACATAAGAAGGTTTGGGAGGTGGGCTCGGGGGACAATTACCATCTAGAAAGGTTTAAATAATAAATACTGTTCTCTTTTCTTTTCTTCTTTGTTGAAAAATCTCTCTCTCTCTCTCTCTCTCTCTCTCTCTCTCTCTCTCTCTCTCTCTCTCTCTCTCTCTCTCTCTCTCTCTCTCTCTCTCTCTCTCTCTCTCTCAAATGGTCAATTATTGCCGTTTCAACTAACCAAAAAATTATTGAACTTCGTTTGACAAACAGCATTTTATTTTGGGCAAATAACATTCACCTCCCTCGAGGTTTGGGAAAATGACACTCACCCCCAAACTTAAAGGAAAAAAACATTTTCCCCCTTTGACATTTATTTATCTAAACTCTGTTAAATTGACGTTAAAAATGTTGTGCACTAACATACCCTTTGGTTAATAATATATTCCCAAAATTGCCCTCAACTTATTCTTAACTTATTCCATCAAAAGTCCATATTTTTAGCTGCTTTTCTAATTTAACGTTAAATGGTAAAGAATAAGGTTTTGTGAGTTTGTTCATCAATCAATCAAATTGACTCTGAAAGGGGGGGAGAGTGTTATTTTTTTTAAATCTCAGGGGGGGAGTGTTTTTTCCTTTCAAGTTTGGGGGTGAGTGTCATTTCTCTAAATCTTAAGGGAGGGGAGTGTTATTTGCCCTTGGGCAAATAACACTCACCTCCCTTGAGGTTTGGGAAAATGACACTCACCCCCAAACTTAAAGGAAAAAAACATTTTCCCCCTTTGACATTTATTTATCTAAACTCTGTTAAATTGACGTTAAAAATGTTGTGCACTAACATACCCTTTGGTTAATAATATATTCCCAAAATTGCCCCCAACTTATTCTTAACTTATTCCATCAAAAGTCCATATTTTTAGCTGCTTTTCTAATTTAACGTTAAATGGTAAAGAATAAGGTTTTGTGAGTTTGTTTATCAATCAATCAAATTGACTCTGAAAGGGGGGGAGAGTGTTATTTTTTTTAAATCTCAGGGGGGGGAATGTTTTTTCCTTTCAAGTTTGGGGGTGAGTGTCATTTCTCTAAATTTCAAGGGAGGAGAGTGTTATTTGCCCTTTTATTTTTTATATTTTTGGGGATGTGTTTTTGCTGTCCTTGAAAACGACATATTTTTTACTATCGTGTTGAGCCCGAAAATTTAACACTTAATATACCTATATCTTTGGGTTTTTGTCTAAGCCCACATAACTAGAAAGCCCCAAAGTAGAGATGCGCCGAAGGTTTTCCATGTACTCTATTGTCCTTTCTGTGGGTTTAGGCCTACTAACATACAACAAATTTATGGGCCAAAATCCATTTCGACTCATCTTGTTGTATGAAATTTACGAGAGTGCGATTTTAAAATTTTCTAACCCTGCTTCAGGGTTCAGGCCAGGGTGATATTTCTGCACAACACACGTACGGTTTTTATTTGAAAAAAGGAAATCGAAAATCATTAACAGGAGTATCGCATCAACAAAACACACCAGTCTGAAATAGCTTATAAACTCACCGGTAACCAGCAATATACTCAGCCTGTATATGATAGACAAAGTAACACATTTTTGTAATTTGAATTTCTCTGACACTGTTTCGTGTTTCCTTTGAATAAGTAATCAAGTACCTGAATTAGTTATAAAAAAAAAAATGTACCCTAAATTAGAATTTCTAGAATCAACATCACCGGTCATATTTGCTTATGTGAACCCATCAAGCACATAATTACCATTGCCAAAACATAAACACACTCTAGAAGTACCACTGAGATATTTGGGAATCCATTTCATGACTTCCCAATATTCTTTTCTAGGATTAGAAAGAAACATATTGACAAGTCCAATGACATGAGTTTGTCCTTAAAAACACCTAAAATCAAGAAAAAAAAAAAATCCTAAACTCTAAAATTTTGAAAATTAAATTAAAATAAAATGATAAAAATAAACTCTTATATTCTATCCTTCACAAGACAATATACGCAAGAGACCATAATAAAAGGGCCTTAAGAGCTCCTTGGCAGAGGTAATTCTCTTAACGAGATTGGGGTCATTAGGAAAATACAAACACAATTATTCTTTTGATTGCGAGAAAATTCATGATGTACCCGTCTTAATTAATCTTGGTACATAAATAAGAAGTTCAAAAAGTAAAGAAAGTGTGGCCTAAAATAAGGAATGGAATAATGGAGATAGTTTATTTTATAGTCAAGAATTTATTTCTTGAATTTGACGTATATAAAGTGTCAAGTTGTTTAAAAATTTTAATTGACATGGTATTACATACCTTTGGATTTGTAATATTTAATTTGAACCATGAAATAAAGGATAAAGTTTATTTACAAAATTAGTTGTAATTTAAGGTTACAACCTTATTCAATATTATTAACATTATTACATATTTCAAAAATGTAACCGTTGGATTGCATATTCTTTACGCTCTTAATACACATATCAAATTTTGTGCCAATCAAATATTATTTACTATATGATTTATAAGATTATATTTTATATGTAATTTTAAACTACAAAAACTTGCAATTTAATCAATTTATTGATGACATAGCTATTGATCTTTAATTTTCTAGAAATTTTGCAAGAATGGAGGATATAAGAAGAAAATGTAATTCAATAATGGATTTCATATTTTTTACGCTCTTAATACACATATCAAATTTTGTGCCAATCAGATATTATTTACTATATGATTTATAAGATTATATTTTATGCGTAATTTTAAACTACAAAAATTTGCAATTTAATCAATTTATTGATGACATAGCTATTGATCTTTAATTTTTAAAAAATTTTGCAGGAATGGAGGATATAAGAAGAAAATGTAATTCAATAATGGATTTGTCAAAATTTACCTCCAATAAAAAGATATTGAGTAAGATTGTAGTCTTAGACTATAACTAATTTTGCAGTTAAATTTTATCTTGAAATAAATCAATTTCAAATGAAGAAGATCTTAATACTTAAAAATGTAGAAATTAAAGTCCTTGATGCAATTAAACAAAGCTCATTAGATAAACAATGGTCCCCAAAACTTTGAATGCATACCTATTTTCGACCAAAGAAGGAAAAAAATGGCAAATGAAACCAATATATTAGTTTGAGACTATTTTTTTCAAATAATACCTATATTATTAGGGGAACATTTAGTACAATGGATATAAATTTCAGTAGAAATAGTAATCTTTATTATTGGAAGTAAAAATTGTTATAATGAAATAACTATTTATGTTTATATGTTTAGTTGTAAAATTAGCTGTTACATAGGAAAAGTTTGTAAAAAATAATAAATATGAAAATTTTGTATTTTTGAAAATATATTAATTTCAAAAGTTGTTATATCAACCCTTATCACATAATATACAAAATTCAAAACTCTCCAGAGTCCACAAGTTTGGGCCCACAAACAAGATCCCTGGGCCTAGGCCCAAACCATTCATGTCAAACTTAATTTCTATAACAGAATTACCATCTCATTTCGCTATTATTGAAATTATTTCTTATTGATCGAACCTCATTTCAGGTATCTCTTTGAAGGGTAAAATTCTCTTGGGATGTACTACACAGAGTTCCTTTCTTTTGGAAAGCTATTTACCACATAAAGATGTTTCTACATCATGCTGAGTTGCCAAGCTCCAAGATCATGTGCCTAAAAGTCTATCTAGCGCACGCCATACACCAAAGACGTGCATCTTAATTTTTGAAAAATGACAAGGACAAATGGCAAGATATGAACTAAACAACCATAGATCCTGGTTCTTGATCCTAGCCTAGTAGTAGAGGCGAAAAGCATTCTCCAACACTAGTCTCGTTATTCAACCAAGTTAGCATACTAAAAACATAATTACAACATACTTTTCTCATAGTATGTGGCAGCCGCATTTTCTTGAGACCCACAAAGTTGTACTTGGTTGTATATCTAACCGGTTCTCTTGGCTTTTGGAGATGGAAACTGAGTAGCATTCGAGTTGAGGATTGGTGTTCATCTCAAATTCTTAATTGATTGTTTTGGATGCACAGGCAATAGATAGGCTTTGTTATGGAGGGGACCAAAGACGTTTACCTTGATTTCTAAGGTAGCAAGATGGGGTAGTCATGACTTGCTTGAATCAACTCAAATTCCAATTTTTTTTTGGGGGGACGAGTTAAAAAATTTCTTACTTTTGATAGCTATACTTTGAATCTTTCATTTGAAATTAACTGGTCATTATACTCCTATATACCGCATAGTCCCGAAATGGAATTGTGGACCATCACCCATTTTTAGTCAGGACTTGGAGCTCAACTGATAATTAGTGATTATTTTGTTCTTTGTGCAACCAACCATAGCACGCCATTGCATAATAACACTAAGAGTGCTTTTGCACACTTTGTTGCAGAAGCATAACAGAGATAAGACACTTGGATTTCTTTTTGCAAAATCACTAGTGAGCCACATTGTGGAATGTGATTTGGTGCAGATAGAAACACATTCACTCTGGTCAGGGCAGTGATTCAAGTTGATGCAACAGGTGTCAATGATCCTCGCCATCATTTAGCTTTTGAGGTAAGAATGCTTGGAGTATTGACATGTTTTGACTATTATTAACTGTAGATCTAATGTTTGATGCAATGATGTGGTCCAGTTATCGGACAGTCTAGTTCTTTTTCTTTCCTAGCGTATAGTTCACTGTCTTCCACACTTTTTTTTTTTGCTTTTATAAATTTATAGTCTTGTTATGCCCAACCGATGTTACAACTGCACCACCAGAACCAGAAGTTTACCTAACTAATCATCTTTGATATTTTCCCATTGTTTATCCCAAAAAAAACCCTCTCTCCCAACTTTCTTGCTCATAGCCATGGAGTTCGAGCACCAACGCAACACAACCACCAAAACTAGCAAACTACCCACTGAGACAACCTGCACCATCCTTTCTTGTTTCTTCTGCACTATGTTGAATGAGCCAGACCCATCACTTAGAAGAGTTAAAATCTCCAAATGCTTCAAAGAAATGCCTCTCAATGACGACCAAGAACATGTTCTAGTCTTAAGTGGACTCTGGAACATAGCCATGACTCAACCTGACGACCCAGAATTCCCATCTCTTGGCATCTTTGAGTGCATGGCAAAACTAATCCGCAAAGGCATCAATGACCAAGCTTGGCTTCTCAAGGACCAGAACATCTATATCCCATACTATGCAGCCCATATCATCGGATCCTATACTATGAACAAGTCTCAATTTGCAGAAAAAGCAACAAAATCAGGCGTGATTTTGCCGTTAATGGAGCTTTTGAGAGGTAAGATTAGTTGGGTCGAGCAAAGAGTTGCAGTTAGAGCACTTGGTCACTTGGCCAACCATGACTCAACTTTTGAAGCCATTGCTGTGCATGAAGTGGAGATCATACAATTAGCCATGAAGATAGCCTCTACATGCCTCGACGAAGTCTATGATAAGTTCATTGCTGTGAAGGATTCAAAGAAGTTGAAGTACCACTGTGACCTGCTGACTAGAGGGCTTGGAGGGTTGGAGATTGAGAACAGAAAGGCAGAGGAATGGGCTAGCCATCTTCAGTGTTGGTCTCTATATCTCCTCAACTGCTTTGCATGCAAAGAAAGATCTCTCAGTTTAATCTGCAAGAAAGAATTCTTAAAAGATTTGTGTGGAATGTGGGGTGGTTTAGCAAATCGAACCTCGCCTGCTGGAGTAGGACTCATAAAAACTCTTTGTCAGACAAAAAGTGGTAAAACAAGTGTAGCAGATTTGAAAGAAGTCATAGAGTTTCTTTGCAATCTTTCAAGATCCTCAGATGACTGGCAGTACAGGGCTATTGATTCTCTTTTGCTAATTCTTAAAGACCCAGATACAAGATATAAAGTTATCGATATTGTAGCTCCAATTCTTGTTGATTTGGTTGAACTTGGAAGCTCTGGAGGAAGTTCAAACGTAGGAGACACAATCACACAGGCACTCTTACAAGATTACCACAAAATCAAGTATGGTAATTTGAAGTTGAAGAGCAAAAGAGCTGAGAAAGCATTAGGAGAAACATGGGACTTGAAGGTTGAAAGGAAAAAGAGAGAGAAGCTAATGTCTAAACAAGAAGTTAGAGAGAGAAAACTCTTGGTGGGTAAGCTTAAAAAGAATGGAAATTTGATGTTTTGGTCTGGGGACATTGAAGAGGCTGTGATGAAGTACTCAGAGGCTTTGAGTTTATGCCCATTAAAAATGAAAAAAGAGAGACTTGTTCTGTACAGCAATAGAGCTCAATGCAATTTGCTGCTGAGGAACACTGAAGCCGCCATTAGTGACGCAACTCGAGCTCTTTGTCTATCCAATGCGGCGAGTCCTCATGGTAAGAGCTTGTGGAGGAGATCACAAGCTTATGACATGAAAGGGTTGGCAAAAGAGAGCTTGATGGACTGCTTAGTATTTGTCAGTGACTGGTTGAAGTCTGAGAAGTCCAAGGGTACAAAGATCCCGTACTATGCGTCACGTATGATTAACAAGCAGATGAATGCCACGTGGATTTTTGCTTCTGCAAAGTTAGGGAGGGAAAAGAATGAAGCCTAGGTACACAAGTTGAAGATAAAAATAGGAGAATCCAACGACCAGCATCAAGTTGAGCACTTGATAAAGATTATGAAAATGAAGAGGCATAGCATAGGGTGGTCTTGGTAGGTCTTCAACATAGTGAGGTTTTGGCCTTTTTATTAATGCGGGATCTGACTTGTTCTTGGTTGGGTTAAATTTGATTGATGATTATAAATTTGGGACAAAAAGTTAAAATCTCGTGAGTGCACACCTTATGATCTTTTTCCCTGGAGATTTTTTTTATAACTTTTCGAGGGCATTTAATTTAATAATAAATTTATTTTTATATATTTCTTTCTCCAAATATGCCCACCATTGTAAAGAACTTAACAGGAGATGGATGAGATTAAATTATAGAAAAGGAAGGAAAATAGGTGTCAGTGTTAATGGAGTTGACACTGAACAAATAGGTGAAGGCTAGGGCGGTACAATTTATCAATTGTTGGGCTTCAGAAATTAGGTGGAAAAAGAACATCACAACTAGGGTGGTTAACAAATCGATTTGTGCCAACTTATCCGACCACTATCAAGCTGATCGCATCACTGGAGGGAACTGTCAACGGCGCACAATCTAGTGGTCGGCATTGCTCCCTTTTCAATAGTTGGCTAATGCATCAAATTGACCTTGTGTGTGTGTATATATATATATATAAAGATAATTATTAGTTTACATTGTATTATCAATGTAAGATTTATATTTACATGGTAGACTAAATAAATGTATACAACATTATACACATTTGTATAAAAATAATATATATTTGTTTCGTCTACCATATAAATGTTACACTGATAGTACAATGTAAACTAATAATTTTCCTATATATAAAATACAAAAACCCCCCAATCAATCAGATCTTTTTCTTCAACCCAAACTTTCCTCTCCCCCCCCCCCCCCCCCCCCCCAACAAAAAAAAAAAAAAAACCCCTTTGGCCTCGCCTCTTTCATCTTGGACACCACAGCACTCACAAGTATATCTGTAAGTGATTGATTGAACTTCGAAGGTGGGTTGATCGAAGGTGAGTTACAACTATAAACATTGTTTAGGTTTGATTTATTGTGAATTTTGATATTTAGATCTTAAGTTTCAATCTATATGCTTGAATCCTTGGAAATTTTATGTTTTGAATCTTTATCTTGTATTTTAAATCCTTGGGAGATTTTTTGAGTTTGATTTTGGTTGTTCTAGATACTTGAGTTCATCACACCAACTTCTCACCTAGGATTTATTCATTGGATTGTTATGAGTGATTTGAACTGTTACAAGAGAAATTTTCTGTCAATTTGATTGGGCACAGGGTCTTCAGTGAATTGTGGCTGGCGCGCTTGAAGCCTTGAACTTCTTAGGTAACGAAATGATTAACCTAAACATTGACCAACTTGATCCCAGCTATTACCAACCTCACCGATTCACCGTTTAGCTTCTCAATTAATACATGGACGACTTTTTAGATTAAGACCATTTATCTAATAACCAAAAATTATCCTCCACGAAAGTCTTTCTTAATACGCAAATTAGATTTGATCTACATTTCGCATCCTACCTAACGCACTAATTGTGCTCTTACGTAAGACAAAAATAAATGAATAATTGTATGGATATGGATTCAGCATTATCTAACGAAGTACTGTATTTTTATAAGATAATTTAATTAGGTGGATAGCATAACTCAGGGTGCTTGGCATAACCATATATGATTGGATCATGACCTCAAAGTTGAAAGTGTCGAACCACTCTTGAATTGGCTTTACAGCTCAACTCATGAACAAGCTTGAAATAATCACTGGGAAATTACTTCAAATAACACCTCAACACCATGAAACAGTACACAACCAAAAATCCATAATAAAAGAGATTAATAATAGCCCTTACCTGTCAAATAGATTGTTCAAAGTTCAAAGTTCAAACTAAAATCCAACCACGGGTGTAAAAAAAATCAATAATCATACTTTCTGATTGCATACAGCTTCTAAACAGGCTAAAAAATCTACACACAAACATAAGATAAATTATCCCTTGTGAAATGGATCTTGCTATTAAATTATTTAGGAATGCTGTACAGCAAATTAATGTATAACACACACAGGTTTACAATGCTACAAGCCGGTGTGAATTTGGAGATATAACGCCTCAAATTTACCAGAATTCTCCTCCACAGGTCCAGGTAGTATGGAGCCATCCACTACAGGAAACATTAACTGCCTAAAACAAATAGCTTTTTCCTTGGACTGTTTTGCTGCATCAAAATCCACGCAAGACTATGAAAAGTGAGAATGTTATTCATTCATATAAGCCCCACAAGAGATCACTACATTACATTATACTGCAGTCCTGTTTAGTCAATAATATTTCAATAATTTTTTATTGCCTACATACAAGAGTAAATTCAACTAATTCAGATATTCAATAGTACAGTAATATATAGCTGTGGGGCCATGTGTGGGGTGAAGGAGACAAACTATATACAATTTCATCATCATTTCTTTAATATTTTCAATCCTTGCAACAATTCCTTTTATGTTCTCTCACAGCATTTATTTGTTTTTTGACAAGTATGTTCTCTTAAACATTTTAGAAGACAAACTGGATTTCAAAATGCCATGGAAGAAATGCAAAAGTGGAGATCTTTTTATGATTGGATGTCTGCCCTAGCTGTGTCCTTTCCGCATCTCTTTCAAAAATTTTAGATATGTTGAATATTAGATTGTAACTTTTTAGGAGCACCTTGATACACTTCCAGTGTATTTGAGTTTTTCTCCTCTTACCAATAAGGATATCTTTACTTATCCCAACCCCCCCCACCCCCCCACCCCCCCCCCCCCCCCCCAACAAAAAAAAAAAGGGCCTATCTTTGCCCATGCCACATTGGACAAAAATAATACAGTTAACTCCCCTCTTTTCAAATTTAAAGGAGCTCAAATTTCATGCCCATGCCACATTTATTATACAGAATAAAGCAGTGACTCACCTCTTCAAGATTTAAAGGAGATCAATCATCATAAGAGCTCAAAGCAGACACAACTGATCCCGTTGTTGCAAGAGTTGATGCCACATCTGGGTAATTTTTCCAGGATGTTGTTACCTTGAGAGACGGATTCAACCAACTCTTCACAGAATCCACAAAGGAGTTTGGATCGAAGTTTAGAATGGCGTCCCAATCCACCTGTACACCTTGCGGTATGTTTCCTATAAACTCCATGTTAGCAGCGAGAAGTAATCCAAGCATAACTACAAACCCGACAACAGCAGATCCCCTTGACAGCGGCATAAAATTGTACCTAAAGAAAAGCATTCCAGGTTTATTGACAAACAACATAAATTGTCTGAATGACAAACAGACCATTTCCATTCACTGAAAAGCACTTATTATACCAGTAATATGTCATCCTTAAGATTGCATCTCTCACGTTTTCAAGCACACTGAAATCAGTGGACCCATAAGCCTCACCACAATAAGCACTGCATATAGCCTGCCATTTCAAAGTTAGCGAATGCAAATGTTAAGTTGATTCAGAATAGATGAAAAACAATATACAGATTCCAAATCACCATGGGCTGCACAAAAGCATCACAGAGGAAGCCAATTTACAATTAAGTTTGCAAAATAGAAACGAAAATAAAGACTTCAATATTATATGCAGAATGAGGACAAAGGAGAAGCTCCCTAGAGTTAGCATGAATAAAGAGATGGTTGCCACTGGCATAGTGGTCCAGTTGTATCAAGCAGCCCCACATGAAAGAAATGTGGATCAAGCCCTACAATCTTGATTAAGTAGCATAAGACAATGCAAGGTGCTGGGATCAACATTGTTAGAGGCTGCTACAGCCTCAGAAAGCTCAAGTACAAAGTGGAAAACCCTGAGATGAGTGTAAGTGCAGTGCATGTTGGAGAAATGGGAAAAAAAAATGCCGTTGTGATGAAAATTAATAATGTTGCAAATTTACTATATGAAATGATGCAGATAAAAAAAAAATCCTAACATACACAAAATTTAATTCAACCACTCAAGCACATAGCTTCATCAAATGTGTTTAAAACCAAAAATGCTTTGATACACTAAAAGCTATAAGAATTCCAATTTGAAAATATTTGATGAACTATAAATAGATGGTCAAACTGCATTTGAAAAGGTCATCAGAACAAAGTAAATAAGAGACACTGACTATACAAGCTTAGGAAAAATGCACACCATTGTGCTTATGCTGTGATTTATAGAAGGTGCTTTTCAAGAGGGACTCTACACACCATGTGAGTGTCGCCATGCTAAACAGCATGCCTTCACAGTGCTTTTAATACTACTAACCAGGATAGATAACTACTGCTGCTTAGTTATAATTGATGGAAAAAAAAAATACTATTAAGTTACTTGGCCTCACTTGGGATGCGCCACATGTTGGTCTCACTGGCTTCAGGCTTAAAGCATGCCTAGGCACCCTTACAATAACACTGGAAACAATCCCTAATTTTCCTTGATTATAATTTATGAAGAAATTTACTCTAGGTTTAGTTGGGTCAGTAGTCTCTGTCCTTTTCCAACCACGTATTAGAAAGCAACATTATAAGAATAACTAAGCCGTCTGGTTAGTGTCATGATGCAGATTAAACAGGAAGAACTTTGCAAGTATTGTAGAGCTGTAAAGAGTTGCAACGCTGCAGAGAACAGCACCTGAAATTGAGAAAACTAGCCAGTAGCAGATGAAAGTAAATATCCTGAGTAAGGCCTTGTGTCTGAAGAATAACTAGGAAAAGCCTGAAGTAGTGCACTTTGCTTCACAGATTAACACCTAATCACCTACTTAACTAAGTAGTGCACTTGGCTTCACAGATTAAATTCAATAGATCTGAGACTTATAATCTGATAATACATATAGAGGTATAAAATCCCCACAAAAAATCATTTTATATGCCTTACTCTTTACCTTTAATATCAATAGTCACTCAGTAACTAAAGAACTTGTCAGCATCAGGAAATCATGTATCTTGAATTGATTGAATACAATCACAAGCAAGCAAGATAAACAAGCAAGAATTATTTTAGCTGATTAAACTTTAAACATTAAGTAATGGACAGTCTATGGCTAGATGTAGAAAGCAAAGCTATTTGTTAATGCTTGAGGTCTAGCACAAATATGTGTGTGCATGTATATGTAGATATGTTTGAGGTCTAGAGTAACATACTTCCCATGCCCTTGTCATTTCTGTTTCAAATTCATCCCATCTAGAAGGCGTGCAGGGTGTTCTGATTGCGAAGTCAAATCCGCGTTCCCTAGAGGAATCATTGGATGGTTTAAATGAAAAAGAAAGTTATTATAATGAGAAAAAAGAAAAAGAAAATGAATAAAGGAAAAGGCAACAAGGAAAGGAATAATTGCAAGCCAAGAAACAAGACAAATATAATTTACATTTTCACTAGGGTAATCCTTGTTCCTTCAAGCCGTTTCCTGAAATAAGAACAATCAATTAAAAATTAGGAATGACTAGTAATTTTGAATGCAGGAAATAAAACTTAATTTGTATGCATAATTACCCTTCAAAAGCACTATTACACCAAGTAGCCAACCAGAAGTCCTCACCAACAACTCTGTAAAGATCAGAGCAGGAGTTTGCACCCAGAATCTGGCATTTTCACATTAACATTAGTTGATTGAATTTTCAATATATGAAAGCAGATATGTCCTCCAATGGGTATGAAGCAAAATATGACCAACCCAAAAGGCATTTCTTAAAGCAATAATATCATAAAAAATAAAAGAATTTTCTTTTTGTTTGGTTTAAGTACCCAAAATATAAGATTTTGCATCCACTCCATATTCGTGATTTCTTTACTACTGGGCCTATACTGACTAGATGGGTTTTTTTATCAGTAAAGAAGCAAAAATATCATTAAACAGAAAAACATGATCACAGTATACAGGAAGTATACTAAAGATTACTTGTACAAAGAAAAAGAACGGATAAGATGGATTCTGTCAGCTGTAATGACAGATTCAAACAAGAGAAAAATCCAAAAAGCTCACATGAGGTAAATAGTCTCCACACGATGTCATGTAATTACTGTTTTAGAATTACATATATCTCGACCTCTACATGCCATAATTTATTAAGTAGCTACAAATAATACAGTTTATTAAGTAGCTACAGATAATATCTTAGATTATTCACATTGCAAATAAATATATTGCAGGCCAAAAACTAGGGCAAATAGAAGAGAGAGAATATTTGCTAATGAGCTATGGACAATAGTAGTCTGTTTATTTGGTCTCCAATGGGTTATGCGTACAAATTAAAGTTCTGGTTAGCCCCTACCTCCTTGCTATCTTAAAAAGAAAAGAGAACTGCACAAATAGCGTCTTCGATCTTGCATATAAATAAATAAATAAATAAAAACCAGGTCAACTGACGCCAGCATCACCACTACAGAAATTAAATTTCCTTGGTCCTTTTTCAGTAAAACAAAGACAAGCCCCAGGCTGTTCACTTTTACTTGGTCGCCTGTTATCTTGAAACCTCTTAGCTTGCAGGGGCAGGTGTGGAAACATCTGAGAGAGTGCTTTGCAAAAGAATCGTGTAGCATGGTGGAAGTTGACTTTTATGAAAGATATCTCCTCCCTTTAATCTAATCAGTATATTACTTCTGAGTAAGGCACCCTCCAAAAGGAAAGTGAATAGGAGTTAACAGCAGGTGCAATAGAAAGGCAGTTGGGGGCAAACGATAGGGAGGTACGATAGGCTTATAGATCAGATGCAAGCAAGCTCCAAATCTGCTACTCGTTGGGCAACACCTTCTTTTCTATGAACACCCCCACCACTAAATGATGAACTTTGCCAGTCTTCGCCTCCGACCCGACCAGGAGAGAACACAAGGTCAAGCCAAGCCCTTACCCGCCTGAATGGAATTCATATTTCCTTATCCTTTTTCCTTGTCCAGATGCATAATTCAGTTTTTCATGTTGACAATTATTTTCTTACCCTAGATATAATAAATAAGACACAATTAATTGCTTCTCTTTCCAAGAATCTCCCCACAAAGCAGGAATTCAATCTGCAATAGCCTGAGCTTCTACCATGTGAGGCACTCCTTAAAAGAGGAATTAGAATGCTATCTCCTCACAGGTCAAGGTTGTATTTATTATATTCATCCTTGGAACAATTTACCAGGAACATTTATGAAGCAGTAGTAGTCTGAATAGGATGAAACTGAAGGAGCTTGATTTTCCTAAAATTTTGTTAGAAATGGGGGCCTTATTACAAGTAGTGCGAGTTGTGATTGTTTACAATTGAACTGACCTTTTAGGAACAGGTATGTTTCTAGGATCCTGCAAGTCCAATGGCAATACTATGTGATTCAAAGTTTCAAAATCCTTGCCCACCCAGCATTCTTTGCTTCAACTAGGTTTTGGTTTGCAAGTTGGATTGGTTTGTAATCAATCATAGCTTACTAAACTCTGTTATTGTTTAGTTGTAGGGATCAAAGAGAACTTCAAAAAATTTATGGAATATTTGATTGTCCAGTTGAATGGATGTTTTCAATTGATCTTTGCACTTACCCTTAAATCAGTTAATGGAAAAAGTATTTGAAAAAAAAAAAAGAAAAAAAAAAAACAAAAGAAGCTGTTTGACTCTATGCTATTAATAGGTATAGTTCTTCATTCTTATAATTTATAATTATCGTCAGCAAACATCCCACTATATTGTTCAAGACTTTTTTAACTAACAAACTTAACCAAGGGGTTACCTTCTAAATACAACTTGTTCCATATTCATTTTCATTTGAAAATGATTCTTATCTTGGATATCAGAGAGTTGTAAGTTCTTATAAACAATGCTTGCCACTGCAAAATGCAGGTTCATGCCTAGTTTTTTGAAGATGCCAAAAACTCCAATTTCCTAAATGGGGTGCATTTCAAAATAGCTGGGTAAAAATTTTGGGATTCATGTATCATACTTTATTAATTTCCTTGTGATACTATATATGTTGATCCATATTTTGATGCCTCTATCATCTAGGCCACTGCAGCATTCAGTTGCAAAACAAGAAAACATACAGAAATTATCCTTGGATAATAACATTTTAAAATGCCCATATAAGAGACATATCCCCAAACTATGCAGTGAAAATTAGCAATTACAAATCATGCGAATGGGATGGATACTTATAACATACTCCTTTTACAAACTTCATCAAAAAGGAGCTTAGCAAAATTATAAATAACAGAAATAAAGTCCCTGTGCAATGTGAAAAGGCAGTGGATATATAAAAATAGATTGAAAAGGATGGTAAAAGAACTCACATCTTCCAATTTCCCATCTTTGGATAGATCAATAATTTTATCTTCCTTGCTGTACACGTACAATTGATCCTTTATGACAGTCTTTGCAACATCTAAAGTTCTGAAGCATTAACAAAATAATGAGAACTGTAAAACAGTTTTCTACTATAAAGGAATCAGATTAGGACGTACCTTTCATAATTTGGGTAGTAGCGAACAACTTTTGCCTGTCCGAGAATCATTGGTGTGTGAGACCCAAATCCAGAATTGAACTCTTCACTGAATTGCAGAAAATCCCACACAAGTAAACAGCTGAGGTTTCTCAATCATTCAACTAAAAAGCTAGAAAATATAAGATCAAATTCATCCAAATATTACTGATTAAACTCTGGTAGGTAATGTGCAAGTTAATAAGAAATGGAGTTGTTCATATCTGTATATGTAATATTTACATAATGATACAAATATCCATACTAACAATGTACTTGTACATATCATAGTTTAATATTCACCACATATCAATCCTACATAAAAAAGGTTAATGAAAGAAAGACCTAGAAAGGTTATACTACCTGGATTTTATATCCCACATCTAAAAAAAACTTCTATCCAATTCAAGCAACAGTGAGTATGGATGGTCAGAAAAGAGCTAGTAAGATCTAACGTGAGTCCGCTGACCTTCACATATGATTTAGGTTAAATTTGGGTGCTAATCAAAAAACTCTGGTGACTGAGCCCAACTGGACTATATTAAATCCAAATAGGCCACAGCCCAGCCCACATGAAACAAATCAACCAACGATCCTCTTTTCAGTAAAATATCTCTATAGTTCTGAACCAAACTATTGCTCTTCAAGGACACAGATAAATTTCATCTTTAATTCTTTTTACAATAATAATTTGAAATCTTTTTTGATAAGTAATAAGATATATTGATAAGTAATAAGATATATTAATAAGTAATAGATAATGTACTCAATATTGTACTAAAAAAAAAGAGAAGAATTAACAGTGATTCCGAAAGGAAAAAGAATGCATCTCCAGTTAATTCATCGCCAAATGTTAAGAAAAGTACTAAAATTTTTACTTTTTGGATAAATATTAAAATTCATATAGCCAGCAATAGAAACGTTAGATAACAGAATAATACAGAGATCTATTAAGAAAAAATAAAAGTAGAACCAAAGAAATGTCTAAGATACAACAAATGGTGAAAAAAGTAAGACATTCTACTTAAGGAAATAAAAAGACTCGCAGAATTACAATAACTACTGGTGATTTACAAAGGCAAAAGAATGCATCTATACAGATACATCACCATACATACTAAGAAACTACACTAAACCTTAATTCCAATTAAATTATGTTTTGCATTGTGGATATTTTTTCAACTAATAGGGAGCAGCACATGTTTATTATTTTCTGCAATTCTATCCTATAAAAAATCATATTCTCTGTCACATCCTTATTTATCATATCCTTTTAAACAACAGGTACCCGTGTTGTTTTAGGCCTCCCTCTACCTTTTCCCACTCATTCACTTTGAATTAAATTCACTCTCACTAAAGCACTAACTTGTCTCTGTGCACAATTCCAGTCTATCTTAAACTCTTAGTCATTGTTTCCTCAATAACGGCCACCCCACCTTTGAATAGATGACTTCATTCCTTATCTTCACTAGAATTTCCACTTATAACATTCTTATTTTGACTATGCTGATTTTATGATCACGTTGCTTCTTAATACCCAACATTCTTTTTTTCTTTTCTTTTTTTATTTTGTAAACAAACATTCCATTTCATTAACCAGCCAAAGAAATAGAATCTACAAGCAACATGTCTCCCATGCTTCCCACACATCAGACGGGAGTGAATTATTATTACACTTGAAAACAGGGGAAAGTGGAGAAACAACCTTTGCTAGAGCATGAGCTACAGCATTACAGTCTCTTAACCCAACAAGAACAACACTTAGTCTTGAGTTCCACAGCATTTAACAGCAAAGTCTTTGCAATCCAGTGACAGTTCTGGACATCACCATTTAATTCAACAAAGCAGAATTTAGCATCTTCTTCAATCTCAATATATAGAAATTTTTCCTCTATAGCAAGATTGAGAGCCCATACAATAGAAGCTGCTTCTGCTTCAATTGGTTCACATATTGGGTATATTCTAGCCCAAGCTTTGACAATTCCACCAGACTCTTTTCTAGCCACAACAGCTATGGAAGCACATACCTGGGACACAGCTGCAACTACATTTAACTTAATACAACCAGGTGGTGGTTTTTTCAACTCAACTGTTTTTCACAACTCTTGACCTCCCCTGCCTCTGTCATCCACGACTGCTTCAGCAACTCTGGTCTCCAATGAGCTAATAATTTTGGCAAGATTCACCTCCTGAACATTGTTGTGAAGGACCTCATTTCTCAAACATCATATGGATTCTAAGGTGTGGGCTATTTTGAGTGAGGTGTGGTCATTTGGATAGGATTGCCAGAATGTGGTGTCAAGATTTGCCAAAGAAGCTAAACTCTCCCATGCCTTTTACCTCTTAGAATTATACAAAGGACCATAGAAACCTACCAGACCCAATCATTCTTTTATCTTCACAAATCACAGCAATTAAATTGCTATTTTTTTTTTATAAGTAAAAAGATGTATATTCAAAGAGCCACCTTATGAAAAACATAAGGTAGAGCAAGGAGTATAGAGAAGGAAACAAACAAAAAGAAAAGACAACAAAACAAACATAGACCAACAAAGAACTAAGTACAGAGCAGAGAATTAAGGAACAAAGGGAGAGAGTCACTAGAGGTGATTCCCCAAGCCCTAGACCAATCAAAGAGGGAACCACTAAAGAAAGCGAGCAACTGGTCTTCGGATTTGTCCGTATCCTCAAAGGTTCGCCAATTCCGCTCCCTCCAGATACACCACATTAAGCACAAAGGAGCTAAATTCCAAATGCTAGAAGAGTGCTTTTCAAACCAATTCCACCAACTAAAAAGCATATTTGCAACCGATCTTGGCAGAACCCAAGAGATCCCAAAAGATCTAAAAACCAAGCTCCACAGCTGAAAAGCTTTTTCACAATGGAGTAGCAAATGATTCACCGTCTCCCCGTTACAATGGCACATAATGCACCAGTCAACAAAAACAACTATTCTACACCTCAGAATGTCCCTTGTAAGAATCTTCTCCCAAGTAGTAGTCCAAACAAAGAAAGAGACGCGCGGAGGAGCCTTAACCTTCCAAATACCTTTCCAAGGAAAGATAATAAACAAAGTACAACGAAGCTTATTGTAGAAAGAGCGGATGTCAAAATCCCCCTTCTTTGACAACTTCCACCTTATACGGTCTCCGGGCTCAGATCGAGGTAAATTTGAACCCAAGGTAAGAAGGAATTCATCCACCTCACCCACCTCCCAATCATTTGGATCCCTTAGTAAACGAACATTCCAGCTTCTCCGAGCCTCCATCCCCAACCTTTCGAGAGATGAGGCCACCGATGCCTCTCTATTTGAAGCAATCCCATACACTATTGGGAAGGATAGATGGAGTGGTAAGTCCCCACGCCACCTATCTGTCCAAAACTTCACTCTATCCCCCACCCCTACCTCAAACTGAATGCATTTACTAAACTCCTCCCAACCTTTTCGAATACTTCTCCATAAACCACACCCATAGGCACCCCTACCCAGCTTGGAAGACCAACCCCCCCACTCTTCCCCGAACTTCGAAACTACAACCCTCCTCCAAAGACAAGTCTCCTCAACCCCAAACCACCATAACCATTTTCCTAGTAAGGCTTTATTAAAAGTAGTTATTTTCCTTACTCCCAAACCACCGTTCGCCTTAGGAGCACACACCTTATCCCACCCCACTAAATGAGCCTTCGAATCCCCCCACAAGAAGTCCCTTTGCATCTTCTCAATCTTTTTTTTTTTTTGATAAGTACAAAGATGTATATTCAAAGAGCTACCTCAAGAAACACAAAAGGTAGAGCAAGGAGTACAGAGAAGGAAACAAACCACAAGAAAAGACAACAAAACAAACAAAAGCCAACAAAAGAACTAAGTACAGAGCAAAGAATTAAGGAACGAAGAGAGAGAGTCACTAGAGGTGATTCCCCAAGCCCTAGTCCAATCAAAAAGAGAACCACAAAAGAAAGCGAGCAACTGATTATCGGATTTGTCTGTATCCTCAAAGGTTCGCCAGTTCCGCTCCCTCCAAATACACCACATAAGGCACAAAGGAGCTAAATTCCAAATGCTAGAAGAGTGCTTTCCAAACCAATTCCACCAACCAAAAAGCGTATCTGCAACCGATCTTGGCAGAACCCAAGAGATCCCAAAAGTTCTAAAAACCAAGCTCCATAGCTGAAAAGCTTTTTCACAATGGAGTAGCAAATGGTTCACCGTCTCCCCATTACTACGACACATAATGCACCGGTCAACAAAAACAACTCCTCTACGCCTCAAAATGTCCCCTGTAAGAATCTTCTCCCAAGTTGTAGTCCAAACAAAGAAAGAGACTCGCGGAGGAGCCTTAACCTTCCAAATACCTTTCCAAGGAAAGATAATAGGCAAAGGACAACGAAGCTTGTTGTAGAAAGAGCGGATGTCAAAATCCCCCTTCTTTGTCAACTTCCACCTCATACAGTCTCCGAGCTCAAATCGAGGTAAATTAGAACCTAAGGTACGAAGGAATTCATCCACCTCACCCATCTCCCAATCGTTAGGACCCCTTAATAAGCGAACATTCCAGCTTCTCCGAGCCTCCGTCCCCAACCTTTCAAGAGACAAGGCCACCGATGCCTCTCTATTAGAAGCAATCTCATACACTAAAGGGAAGGATCGATGGAGTGGTAAGTCCCCACACCACCTATCTGTCCAAAACTTCACTCTATCCCCCACCCCTACCTCAAACTGAATGCATTTACTAAACACCTCCCAACCATTACGAATACTTCTCCATAAACCACACCCATAGGCACCCCTACCCAGCTTAGAAGACCAACCCCCCCACTCTTCCCCGAACTTCGAAACTACAACCCTCCTCCAAAGACGAGTCTTCTCAACCCCAAACCGCCATAACCATTTTCCTAATAAGGCTTTATTGAAAGTGGTTATTTTCCTTACACCCAGACCGCCGTTCTCCTTAGGAGCACACACCTTATCCCACCCCACCAAGTGAGCCTTCGAATCCCCCCACAAGAAGTCCCTTTGCATCTTCTCAATCTTATTCGCCACATGCGATGGGATGGTAAAAAGAGACAAATAATAAGTAGGAAGGCTAGCTAACGTACTCTTAAGTAACGTCAGTCTTCCACCTTTCGACAAATACAGCTTCTTCCACCCAGCCAGCTTCTGCTTAATTTTCTCCAAAATAGGATTCCAAATAGAGAAAGACTTATGAGGGGCCCCTAACGGCATACCTAGATAGGTCATAGGCAAAGTCCCAATCCTACAACCCAGAATCTCTGCCAAGGCATGCACATTATGAACCTCTCCTATTGGAACCATCTCGCTTTTCAGGACATTAACCTTCAAACTTGTCACAGCCTGAAAACAAAGGAGAAGCATCCGAACGGGAAGGATTTGCTCCACTTCCGCATCACAAAAAAGAATAGTGTCATCCGCAAACAGAAGATGAGAGACACATTCCCCTTCACCCCCGTCTACCATCTGCCTTAAAACCCTTGATCAAACCAGCACCTTCAACTCTTTTCAACATTCTGCTTAAAACCTCCATAACAACCAGAAACAACATAAGAGATAGCGGGTCCCCTTGTCTCAGACCCCTCGTACTCCTAAAAAAGTCAGCTGGAGTCCCATTAACCAAAATAGAGAATTGAACAGTTGAAATACAAGTCCGGATCCATCTACACCACTTCTCCCCAAAACCCATTCTCTTCAAGAGATCTAGCAAGGCCTCCCAATTCACGTGATCATAAGCTTTCTCAATATCAAGCTTACAAATAACCCCCGGAATCTTACTCTTAACTCGGCTATCAACACACTCATTAGCAATAAGAACCGAGTCAAGAATTTGTCTACCTCCCACAAAACTATTTTGGGACTCAGAGATCAGTTGGTCTAAAACCATCTTCAAACGATTTGCCAAAACCTTAGACAAGATCTTGTACAAGCTCCTCACCAAGCTAATAGGCCTGAAATCTCGGATATTGGAAGCATCATTCTTCTTAGGAATTAAGGCTATGAAAGTAGTGTTCAGAGATTTCTCAAACTTATTGTGAAGATAGAACTCCTCAAAAACTGCTAGAACATCTCTTTCCACCACTCTCCAACAATGGTGAAAGAAGGCCATAGAAAAACCATCAGGGCCAGGGGCTTTATCCCCAGCCAACTCATTAACAGCTAGAAGAATCTCCTCCTTCTCAAACCTCCTTTCAAGCCAGCCCCTCTCCGACCCGTCTATCTGATCAAACTCCAAGCCTTCCGCAAAAGGCCTCCACTCCTCTGTCTCCTGATACAAATTTTTATAAAATTGGACCACTTGAGCAGCCACCTCAGACTCCTCCTCATAAACCACCCCATCCACCTCCAAAATGCTTAGATGGTTAAACCTTCTACGGGAATTAGCCATCTTATGGAAGAATTTAGTATTATTATCTCCTTTCTTAATCCATAACATTCTGGATTTCTGTCTCCATGAGATTTCTTCCAAAGAGAGAAGACTCTCTACTTCGGATCTCACCACAATTCTCTCGCATGTCTCTGCATCAGAGAGGCCAAACTCCCCTTCCTTGGCATCAAGCAATTTCAAAGCCTCTAATAATTGAGACTTTTTGCGACCTACATGACCAAACTCCGAACGGTTCCACTGAATGATATCTTCTTTCAAGGCCTTCAATTTTTTGGCAAACACAAAACTAGGAGTACCAGAGAAAGAATGCCGATTCCACCAAGAGTGAACTCTATCAAAGAACCCGTCCGTCTTTAACCACATATTCTCAAACCTAAACGGACTTTTCCCCCTCGCCATTCCCCCAACCTCCACCAAAATAGGAAAATGATCTGAAACAGGACGAGGTAAAATCCGTTGAATCACATCCGAGTATTGCTCTTCCCAATCATGAGACACCAACACTCTGTCTATCCTAGACATTGAAGGCTGATCGGAACCGCTAGACCAAGTAAAACTCCCTCCCTCCAAAGGCAAATCAATCAAATTAAGATCCTCAATGAACTTCGAAAAAAGTTCCATAGCCGGAGTAAGACGAGAATTACCCGACCGTTCACTCGGAAAACGAACAATATTAAAATCCCCAATGCAACACCAAGGGACGTTCCAATATTGCTGAATACCAGCCAACTCATCCCACATAAGTCCCCTCGCATTATTGTCAATTGGGCCATAAACCCCAGAACACGCCCAGGTAAAGCCATCCCCCACCCCTTTCCACAGAACAGACACAGAAAAGGAATCCAGTAGAAAGTCCAACCTCTCCAAGACCCTCTTATCCCACATCAGCAAAACCCCACCCGCCGTCTGGACAGCATCTAAAGCCACCCAATCCACAAAAGGACAGCTCCACAAGCTGCCAACCAATTGTCTGTCCAAGCCGGAAAGCTTAGTCTCTTGAAGGCAAATTACATCACACTTCCACCCACGCAATAGATTTTTTACAACTAACCGTTTCCGAAAGTCATTCAAACCCCTAACATTCCAAGAAAGAATTTTTAAATTCATAAAGACATGAGAATCCCAACTGATAAATTAGTTCAGCAACCTACACTCTACTTGCCATCATAGTTAACCGAAGATTGCAAGTTCCTCAGCTCTCTTTTCCCTCTATTCTTTTTAATGAGAGCTTTTCCGGGAATTACATCTTTCCTGTTCAACACTTTGACATCCTCCATCTCCTTCTCAATCTTTTGTAGCAAAGCAATACATAACTTCTCATGTCGACTCAGAGAAAGCCCAACCAGCTTACTAAAACTAAGAAATCTATTCTTCACCCACCTAGAAATATCTAACGTATCCACACACTCCAATGCCTCATAATCACAGTTCAACACAGCTAACAAAGGCAGCCCAAAGGGAGTGATAAACCTCAGAGGGATTGAAAAGCTATCCTCTCCTCCCAAACCCATATCAGAATTATACAACTCTTCCACCACCAAAGCACTCTCCCCAGGGGCATCACCCACTACCTTCATGGGTATCTCACCCAATCCCAAAGCTGAACTGTTCAACTCTTCCACCACCGAAACTCCCTCCCCTGTGGCCTCACCCACTGCCTTCGTGTGAAACACATCCAAACCCATATCTGAGTTATCCAATTCTTCCACCACCGAAACTCTCTCCCCAGGGGCATCTCCCACTGCCTTCATGGGTGTGTCCACAAACCCAGCCCTCAAAAAGCTTAAAAAGAAGCCAGAGAGGAACAGAAAAGAAGATAGAAAATCCACTGGTGGCCGCGAAATCCCCAGCTCAGACTTACCTGGTGTCAAAATGGGCTCATCGGAGCTACTTCCGGCAAAAAAAGGGCCGTCGGCCACCGTCAGAGGCTGAGAACCCCGGCCCAGCACCACCGGCTCAAGGTCGGAGCACAAGGAAAGAGCCATGGGGCTCGCCTCCTTCGTCAGACACTAGGTAGATCTCTCTTCTCCAGACCGAGAGCTCTCACCCACTTCAGAATGGCTTGGGCCAGAGCAAGTGGAATAAAAAGAATCCACACCTGGGTCGGTCAGCAGTGGGCTTGTGGCAAGGCCCAATACTTGTTCAGCCTGTTTAGTTTCCCTTGCAACCCATTTAAGGGCCTTAGTGGCTCCTATATTGCAATCCAGGACCACAGCACGTGAATTCCCTCTGAAATTCATTTCTCCCACCTTGTTTCTGTTCCAGGAAACCCGCCTCCTCCCTATCACATCAACCTCTACGATAAGACTACTTCCTGACCAGCAAGATCTCCTAGCATCATTCTTCTTCCTCTTTTCATAATTTTTTGAATTTAAACTGAAGCTTGGAAAACGAAGCCTCCTGTCAGCCAGATATTGCTCACCAACCTCTGCCTCCACATTAATGCTCTGCTTCCTCTTGTCCCCTCTCACCACCTCCATCTTATCAGCCTTACCCACCGGAGAAACCCCCACCTTGGCACCTTGAAGTCTCAGATTCACCCCCTTCTTCTCATCCAACTGCTTAAGGTGCATTCTATCCTCTGTTCTTCCATGGAAGCCTTGCACAACTTCAGCAAAAGTTCTAGAGTTTTGAGCTTCCAAGTTATGCCTCTGCACCTGAGGAAAAAAACTTGGAAGCCCAGAACTAGCCATCGCATAATGGGAAGGATTCAACAGCTTTCTGAGTTCAAGGCCAAAGGCCCTCCAACCAAACTTCTCTTTGCCTTCAGGGATAATAACTGACCTCCTACATCCACCCACTTTTAGTTCAGTCAGTAGCAAGAACTGACCAGAAGAGTTGATGCTCCTTTGTAGAGTAAAAGCAGTGTCCCCATCTCTAAAAATAAAAAACTGCTTGGAACTCTCCCCAACAACAAAGTTTTCAATATTATTCATCAACCATACTGTTGCATTCTTACCCATGAAAACTGATCTCATAAAGAATCTGCCCCTCTCAAAGATCCGTAGCAAGAAGTAACGGCCCCCTTCCTCTAAAACTAATCTAAAGAATTTGGACTCAATGAAGAAACTACGAACTCCCCCCATAACTATCCTTTCCTACAAATTTCTACTGTAATTAAACTCAACTACTAAAAGTAATAAGAAATTTTTATTTTCTTTTCTTTATTTCTTTATTGGTAAGTCACACATAAACTCGGTTTTGAACCCAGGACCTCACCCTCCATCATCTTCTCAATCTTATTGCTATTATACTCCATAACTTCCAGATTGATACTAATAGACCATTACATGCAAATTCCTCCAGATCTTCCTTTTGCACTGATAGCCAATTTTTGGGAAAAACCAATTGATTTTAACACTCTCTCCATTCTATCTTTTAGTTTTTGTTTCAGACAGGAAAATAACATATGGCCTGTGCACTTTTATTAGAACCTTAAGGGCTCTGACTGTGGAGGCATTGCAAATGGCCCGTCAATTCCAACCTAAGGCCATCATTGGAAACGTTATACTACCTGAGCACTTTTTACCACTGCAAAACCAGCCACCACTACAAACAACTCATAGGGACCCACACGAGCAACAAACAACTTCAATCCCACAAACTGTAACCACCTCATTTCCACAGCAGACCCACACAGAAATCTATCACAAATTCACCAAATAAAAAGGTACAATCAAGAAGTACATCATGTACCTTTCAGGATCATAGCCCCACAATGGCAAGAAACAGCTTTGTAGTGGAAAACATGCCTCCAACCACCAAAGAGCAAACGAATCCGACCAAGGGGAGGCTGAGAATAAGTGGACCTTGGATGCCCACTAGCTTGGGCGAATCAATTGGTCTGGCTGACCCACACAGAGTCCAGAAACAACCACAAATATGTCGAAAATAACACACCACCGCTGGGCTAAATGCACCCACACCTGGGTAGGAACATGACCAATACGGGCAGAGACAAACCCACAACTGTGTAGGGAGGACAGTCCACCAAGGACAGGATGAACCCACAGAGGGCGGGAGAGACAGCACTCTCGGAGTGGGCTCACGAGGATGGCCAGAGAAGAGCTCAGCTAACGATAGTGAGAGGAGCTAAACAAGCGCTGAGAGGAAAAATCTAGCTTTGTTTATACCCAACATTCTATACTATAGAGCACTAGTCTAATTTCTTATAGAAATTTCCCTTTTAACTTAGAAGGTCTACAGTCAAACAAGACTCAATGCACTTCTCCATTTCACTTACCCAACTCTTATTCCTTGGGTCACATCCTTCTCAATCTTTTCATCTTTATGAATCATCAATCCGAGATATTGAAAATGCTCAATCACCATATACTAAGGAAATTAGTAAATATTATTTTGGAGGCAATAGAAAAGAAAGTGAATAAAACATAATACACAGACCTATAGATAAAAACAAAATTCAGAACCAGAGAAATTTCTAAGATACATTATGCAAAAAATGATATCACAGCAAAACATTCTACTCTACTTGGCATGAGGATGGAATGTACCTTAATTTGTTAATCCAAACAACTGGGTCACAAGGTTCAGAAATCTGTCTCCATTTAACAGCAAATGAGTAAACTTCCTGCCATGACATTGTAGAACGGCCCAATGATGTATCTTCTGTATTCCCAAATGAAGTTGACGTCTCTAAGGAACTGCTTGTACTACAACCAGCGCCACCTCTGTTCTGGCTGGGAACATTAATTCTTTCCCTTCTCCGGGCTCTCTTACCAGACTTTGATGTGCTTTTATTAGAATGTTGCAAGGAACGCCAAGCTTTTGAAATCCTCTGTGCAATTTCAATAATAGCCAATCCTGCCATGCGATGCTGGTATATAATAAAATATGAACAACATTAATAGAAAAACAAAGGTGAATACCAAAAGAATTGGGAAAACTACATTTTAACCCAACAATTTAGAAATGTAACAAATTAAACCCTATAGTTTCAAAAAGCAACAAATTAAAAACCTCAGCCCATGGTGTTTGAGGTTTAATATTCTTCTTTCCCCTGGAAGGCTTTATGGAAGCTGAAGGTGCCAACAAAGGTTAGTTTTTTTGTGGACTGCAGCTTTGGGGAGAATTTTAACCACTGATAATTTGCAGAAATGCAGAGTAGTTGTGATGAATTGGTGTTGCATGTGTAAGAAGGATGGGGAGTCCATTGATCATTTACTATTACATTGTCATCTAGCTAGAGAGTTGTTTGAATATGGTATTGTCATCATTGGGGGTTCTCTCGGTTATGCCATGCCATGTGGATCTTCTAGATAACTAGTCACATAAATGATTAAATGTAGCAGACATAAGTCTACGGGGATTTGGAATATGATTCTTCATTGCCTGATGTGGGGTATTTGGCAGGAGAGGAATGCTCGTACTTTTGAAGGAAGCGAGAAATCGACTCATTATATGAAGTTGCTTTTCCCCCAGACATTGCTAAAGTGGACAAATGCTTCAGGCGTTTTATTTTTAATTCTTTGGCTGATTTGTTAGATAGTTGTACTTTCTTGACACTATAGTTTTTGCTAGATCCTTAGTACACGGCATGTGTGCTTTGGTTCACTGTATTGATTTCTTTTTTCAATTAAGTTTTATTACTCATAAAAAATAAAAATAAAATAGAAAAAGTTTAATTAGTTACTTTTTGAAACCTTGGGGTTTAATTTGTTACTTTATAAAACCTTAGGGTTTAATTTATCACTTTTGAACTATAGGGTTTAATTTGTTACACCCATAAATTATAGAGCTTAAAATGAAATTTTCCCAAAATAATACATGGATAAGTAGAAATACACGGAAAGATAGGATCCGAAAAGAGGAAATTTGCTTAAAGCTCCTATTGATGAAAAGATGAGAGAGTCGCTAAAGATGGTTTGGTCATGTTCAAAGGAGAGCGATTAATGCACCAAAAGAAAGTGTGAGTTAACTCATGTTGAGGGAACGAAAAAATGTAGAGGAAGACCCAAAATAACATTAGCAAAGTAATAAAAAAGAACTTATCAATTAAGAAAGTAACAGAGAATGACTTCAGATAGAATAGAATGGAGGAAAATAACATACGTCGTTGGACCTAACTAAGCTAATAAGGAAAATTTGGGATTAAGGCCTGTTGTTGTTGATGTCACTTATTTGACAACTAGTCCAACAATTTAAAGGAGCAAGTGAGGAGAATTAGAGAAATGAAAACACAATTTAAGCTACAGCCATGCAGAGTTGATTTCTGGAAATAATTCAACACACATATAAGTTAAAACTATATAAAATAATTATTTGATAAACAGAATGAAGGCCACTATTTTTTTCATAAGTTAAACACACACCCAGCAGGCCTTTAACCCACAAACACATTCTCCATTCTTATGGGGAGTGGAGGTGCTATACTGATATTTGAGCTAGAGCTCATATTGTGTAGGATCTTTAGGAATTCAGCACTAAACTAGATTCTTGATGAGATGTTAAATGTGTTGATGGCTGTTTGGTATAAAACAATGAATAGAACATGAAATAAAGAAAGATAAACTACTGGGCAATCACACATACGTAGGAAAAGGCAATTACACCCTAAAAGCTTAAAATAAGTCACTGGAATTTCATTAAAAACAATCTCTCTCACAATATTATTGAATACAATAAAGCCTTTATATAGGCTATTGCTAAATCCTGGAATTTTATTAAAATCAATCTCTCTCAATATTATTGACGACAATAAAGCCTTTATATAGACTATTAGCAAAGACTAGGATTACTAATACAAAAATATATATTTTTAAGAACTTCTAAACCAAATAGGAAAAGATTTCAAGACACAAAACAAGATTCATGTGATTTTGATACAGCTAAGGATAGCCCAATCCAGAAAATCTGGAAATTACCAATTGCCTTATTCAATAACATAATTAAAATTGATCCAACAGCTTTCTAACCTTTAAAAAATTTATAATAAAAAAAAAAAAAACCTTAAGATCTGTTTAGATACCGCTTATTACTGAAAACTGAAAATATTGTAGCAAAATAATTTTTAAATGTGTGAATAATGCCGTGGGACCTAGTTTTAAAGAAAAAGTTGCTGAAATTCATACTTGCGGGCCCGTGAACAATGCACGGGACCCACAGACTCGCATTCTCCTCCTTTTCAGTATAATCCAAACTCAACCTTAATACCAATACTCAATAACTAAACTAAACTATGAAAGGTGCCAAGATAGCCCCACGTCAAATCTTGAATCTCTACGTATTTAATCTTGATTTTCCTTGAAACTCTTTATTATCCACATCATCATTAGCGAAAATGAAGCCCACTTTAATAGGTCCACAGCACCATATAAGTCAAAAGTAAAGTAACAGTATCCCATGTTGAAGATGGATAGTAGCTTTGTATTTATGTAACCTGGTTCGAATAAAAAACAAATCCAGTTCTGATTGGAATCGTAATGCATCAACTTTGGGCCCCGTTTTTATCTCATGAACAAATGTTTGAACTGATAATAATAATCCTTAGATCTAGTTACAGGCTGTTTGAATTCATTGACTCAAGCAACCAAATAAAAAGATCAAATAGATGTCCAACTTCATAATTTGCTTTTGGATTTGTTTCAAGGTGTGAGATGTATACATATATATATATATATATATATGAATGAAAGGATCACAAAAACCAGACACACTAGATTGAAAGTATGACATATGAGCAGGCATTTAAGACCGATATAAAGAAAATAAAAGAATGAAAATGTTGTAATCTTTGATCAAGGCAATATGTTGTTTGAAAATTGACAATATGACTTCAAATTAGTAGACTAGAAAACATTATTATTAAATCACTAGGGAAATAGAAAATTAAATGAAAACCACAAGTAACGGAGACCAACTTCAAACTTGAAATTGATTTAAATCACCTGACGCTTATTTGGTAAGAAGCCAGGACAGTCATATTGGATTTTCTTGCCAATGGAATCAGCAGCATGTAGAAGAGCAGTCTTCTGTTTTGTAGTAGCATGATCTTGCTTTCTAAGCTTACCCTTCTTCAATGACTCACGCAAGGGAGGTTGCCGGAAAACCTTTTCACATACATTCTTGGGGTGCAACCTTTTACACCAGTATTCCTGTAAATCCCATAAAGAAAAAAAAAATCAACATTAATTTGGATTTTTTTTTTGGTTGGGGGGTAATGTTGGGAAGAATGCAACAGGAAGTAATTCTTTAATTCTTCTTGTAAAACTTGCACTGTAAACTGGATTACATAATCTCATATAAATGAATGTATAGAGATGTTTCGATTGTTTGGCAAATTATAGTAAACAGTATTTTAAAGTTCTAAATTTATAAAGCATGAATAGTGAATTGTAGAGCTTCTTTCTAAAAGGTCCAAATTTCAGCTTTAGGGCTTGTCTGTTTTGCTTTTGAAGGGCTGAAAAGTGCTTTAAAGGTTTAAGCTCTGTTAGCTGACTGAAGATCTTTAAAGGAGTACTTAAGGCTGAAAAAAGCTTTAGGGCTAAATCTGAAATTTGGAGCCTTTGGGAAAAAGCTCTACAATCCACTGTCCATACTTATAAATCCAGAACTTTGAAGTATCATTCACTGTAATTTTCCAAATACTCAAAAGGCTAAACAACCTTTTTCTTAAACTCTCTATAGCTAAAGCTCTATATAGGAACTATAATATTTCACTATAGTGCATACTGAAGCAATGGAAAAGCAACAGAAATTCACTGGTAAATTCCACTAATCCAATCTCCTACAACTTGTTCCCAATAAAATGAAAAATAAATTGCAAAATCAAAGATCAACCAGGGCTTTCATCATGAATTTAAAACACACAACCTTTCTATAACTTTTCCTTTATTTATTTATTTTGATAAATACAACTTTTCATCTATCATCAATTGAACTCCATACAATTATATTGCCTTTCAATATGTCCGGGGCATTTGGAGCTTGTCATTATTTGGTATTGCAAATTAAGTACTCTTCTGTGGCTGAGCTTTAATCTTTCTCGGGGGACGGTTTCCATTGGAATGATAATTTTGTTCGTGCGGTACAAGACTGGGAATTGGAGTCGATGCTGGAAACCTTCTGCCAGTGAGGTTTTGGATGTTATATCTTTTTATAAGGTTTTGTGTTCTACTACCCATTCTTCTTTCCCTTGGAAGCCTTTATGGAGGCTGAAGGTGCCAACAAAGGTTAGTTTTTTCGTGTGGACAGCAGCTTTGGGGTGTATTTTAACTACAGATAATTTGCAGAAAAGCAAAGTAGTTGTGTTGGATTTGTGTTGCATGTGCAAGAATGATGGGGAATCCATCGATCATTTATTGTTACATTGCCATGTAGCTAGAGTTGTGGAATATGGTATTTTCTTTATTTGGGGTTCACTGCGTTATGCCATGCCATGTTGTGGATCTTCTGGCAAGCTGGTCCTATAAATGTAGCAGATGTAAGTCCTTAGTGATTTGGAGTATGATTCCTCATTGTATTATGTGGGATATTTGGCAGGAGAGGAATGCTCGTAAGTTTGAAGGATGTGAGAGATCCAACTCAAGATATGAAGTTGTTTTTTCTCCAAACTTTGCTAGAGTGGACAAATGCTTCGGGTGTTTTTAATTTTAATTCTTTGACAGATTTGTTAGATAGTATTTGCTGTTTTTTCTGATTCCTTAGTACACTGCCTGCGTGTTTTGGTTTCCTGTATTGTTTTCTTTATTCAATGAAGTTATATTACTTATCAAAAAATAAAACATCTATGAGACCTCTTTCACATAATTGACTTCCCAAAAAAATCACAAGGACTTGGGTCTGTTGGAGAGCATTTTACTAATGCCTACTTGCAACCAACTTTGGCTACATACAAAAAGATAGCATGATAACTTATATTTCATTTAGCCAGAAGTGGATAAATAAATTTCGGCTTACTGTTGTCATTTCTATTTATCTTAGTTTTAATGTTCTCAAATTTTACAATTAGTAGTCACAGTGCTGCTTTCCAAACTAGCAATATCAAGCTTAGTCCTTAACAACTGATTGCATAATATAAGGCCTCGTCACACCTCAGAAATACCTCTTCTTGTTACCTAGTTGATTGTTGTTAGAATTATGGTCTGCCTTAAGCGGCTGAGAAGTTGATATATGTGTGTATAGTACCGGCTGAAGTACACAAGCCGAGAAACATATATCCCCCATGTCTCTCCCTTCCCCCACCCCTCCCCCACCCCCACCCTCACCATCAACCCACCCCCCCCCCCCCCCCCAACTCCCTCTCTTCCCCTTCCTACCACCAGCTGTCCCACATATTCCTTCCCTCCCTCCCTATCCTTTTCTATTTCCACATCTACTCCCACCTTTTGGTTTGCCTTCATACACCTTTTGTCATCCCTCTATCCCTTCTAGTTTTTGCCCACCGTCACACCCCTTACAACCATCCACATTGCCTTTTAAACCTTCTGTGCCTACACCTCCACTGTTACCTGTTATCTCCCTACCTAAAATTGATACCAAACCAGCTTCAAACCTTAATACCTCTCCATCTTTATCAGTTCAGGGGGGTAGAAAGATTCCTTTCCGTATTGATGCAAAGTTTTTCTCTTTTTCTTTCAATGGTGGGCGACATGATTCGTATGCTATTCATGAGAGCAGCCGGCATGTCAAGCACACTATTTGGGTAGGTCGTAAAGGATTGGAGTGGATCCTTTCTTGTTTTGCTAATATTCGTGATTGGGTGCCGGGGAAAGTTTCCATTTGCAAATGTTTCCGGGAAAATAATAAGTTGTTGGAATTCTGTGGGAGGTCGAAAAAGGCTGGTGTTTTTGTGGTCATAGCTGAATACTATGGTGGGGCTCGCCAAGGGTGTGTTATGATACCAGCAAGCTCCAATCGTGCAGGTTGGTCTTTGTTTCAGAGAGAGATGAGGAATTTTTTCACTGGTGCTAAACCGGTTTCTATGGCTGAAGTATCCTCCAAAAATGGTGGTGGTGGTGGAGGAGGTCAGTCTGCTGGTGGTGACCGTAGTGGTAAACTTTTGTCTGCTCATGGTCATCAGCAAAAGTTCAGGAATTTTGAAAAATTTGGAGCAATTTGGGGGCAGAACGGGATTCTTGGAGTCCATGCAGAGAATGGTTCAGTTCTAAATGGCAAAGTTTTAGTCATTAATGGCAAACCCACGTGGGCTTGTACCTTTAAGTTGACCCCTGCCTTTTTGGCTTTGAGAGTGTGCAAGCCTGAGGGCGAGAAACGTGTTGTGACATGTCTGGGTGCAATGGATTGCACTTGGCCCAAGGATGTAAGTGGAGGGCCAGAACTTTTAAAACAAGCCGGTGGGCTTGTCAAAGCCCAGCCCGTGAATACTGTTTCTTCACTTAAGGGTACTTTGGTCAAACCCATGTCTTTTATTGTGTCATCTGGGTCTGTCTTTGTGGGTTGAAGGGGAGAGCTAGAGTGGAAGCTTGCCGGTGACAGCTAGGGTGCTGGCGAGTTCAACGGAGGTTTCCGGGTCGCCGGTGACTGCATTGGTGCCGGCGAGTGTGTCAGAGAGGTCCATTCTTGGGTTTTCCGGCGCGGAGGTGACCAATCGGAGGATGGGGGATGAGACCCATACTCCGATAGCAGGTGTTTTGAGGGTAGGGAAGACAGTGAGGCCATGGGGACCTAGGTTTGAGGTTTTTTCTGATCATCGGCATCTGGGTGTTGCCCATAACTCTTTTTCTCCTCTGTCGGGTTTGGGTTGTGAGGAAGGTCTCTATTTTGAAGAGAGAGATGACTCTATGGTGGTTTCTGGTGAGAAGGGAGAAAAATGGAGTAGTCCTAGTGTTGAGCCAATGTCGCTGAGCCACTTGGATGGGGTTGAGCTGTTACAAGAAGGGCCTGAGCATCTCCAGATTCAGTGGAAGCACAATGAAGTTAATCCTAGTGGTTTTTTTCACGGAGAGGCTGAGAATGGATTTTTGGAGTGCTCATCTCTATCTAAATGGGATCCCAATGAACAAAAGGAGTTGGAGGTGATCCAGGAAGGTGATGAGGGAGAGGTTCGGGGGTCAGCAGTGAAAAATTCAAAATGGGTTTGTAGCCTGATTAAAATTTTTTGTAGAATTGTGGGATTTCCTATTCTTTATCCTCAGTTATTTTTGTGTTCAGCTAATAAGGAGGCTTATATTTCTGATGTGTTAAGCCCTCCAATGGGTGATAATGACAGAGTGTGGAGTTCAAGATTTCAGAGGGGATTCAATGATTGGTAGTTGGCGGCTTCCTACTCCCTTCTTCATTTCATCCAAACCCGAATTCCTGCGGGTGGGGGTGTGACAGGCTTTGTTGGGATCTTAATGGCAGTGAGAAGTTTGGTACTCAGTCTTTTTATCATAAGATTCGTAATGCAGCTTATTCCACTTTCCCTTGGAAGGGTATTTGGAAGTTAAGGTTCCTAAAAGGATGGCTTTTTTTATGTGGACAGCAGATCATGGTTAAATTCTAACATTGGATAATCTTATGCTTCGTGGTCACCCTTTGACGAATCGTTGTTATTTGTGTTGTTGTAATGCAAAATCTGTAGATCACCTATTACTTTTTTGTCCGATAACTCATTATTTGTGAATGTATATGCTTCGGTTGTTTGGGATCAATTGGGTCATACCAAGTTCAGTTGTGGACTTATTATTTTATTGGTATCATTGGCTTAGGAAGCATAGTTCTGATATTTGGAATTTGATTCCAGGCTGTTTAATGTGGACTATTTTGACTGAACGGAATCCGCAGTCTTTTGAGAATGAGGGAAAAACTGTGGTTTAGTTATTAGAGATTTGCCAGAAGACCCTCTTTGGTTGGTCTCGTTGTTGGAGTTTCTCGGATTGTTCTACCCTTATAGATTTTATTTCATCTATTAGAACAGATTAGGGGTTGCTTTTGTCTTTTTGTTCCTTTTTTTTTTTTCCTTTGTTCACTATTGTGAACTCTTTGTGTTTTTCTTGCTATTCTATTCATTAATAATATTCTCTTTTTACTTATCAAAAAAAAAAAAAAAAAAAGTGATTAAATTCACCATATTTCACAATTTCCTAATAGGTTAAACTTTTAGGACAATTGGTAATTTAACATGGTATTAGAGCAGGAGATCATAAGTTCAATCTCTGTGTTTACTCTACCTCTCATTTAAAATGTTAAAAATCCCACGTGTTGGGCCCCCACTTATTAAGGGGAAGTTTAGGCTCACACATGAGGGGGAGTATTAGAATTATGGTTATGTGATTAAATTCACCATTTCCTAATAGCTTAAGCTTTTGGGACAATCGGTAATTTAACAATTGTCATTAGTAAATGTCATACATACATCATGTATTCTATCTGATGCATGACAAAACAAAAAGGTCATTATTATTTCAAACTATGAATGTGCCTAACAGCTAAAAAATATATAGCTGACAAAAAACAAGGCAATTATGTGACCCAACAGCAAGCCCTAACAACACAAAGAAATAAAAATTATTAAGAAAGAGAATTTCAATTCTCTCTCTCTCTCTCTCTCTCTCTCTCTCTCTCTCTCATATATAAATATATATATATATATATGCATGTATGTATGTGTACACACACCAACCTTAAAGAGTGGATCAATATCTCCATCAATGTCAAACCAGCTAAACTCACTGTTGGCTTTTGCGGCTGTGTACAGAGCAATCTCTTTCTACAAAACAAGAAAACTGATATTTTACATCTCATAACATAAAACCACGGGCAGCATGCATATGGTTGAGTTAAACATGTCATATATATTGTATGTGCACAATTCCATGAGCATAACATTTCAAGCATGACCTTATAAAATCCATTACATTTAGTACAAAAAGAAAAATAGAAAAAATAAGTGTACAAAAGCACACCAGAGACATATATTTTGGTATTCAATGTTAACATACATTTTTTTTTCTTTTCTACATCAATGTACATGCATAAATACTGCTTAAATACAATAAACATGAAAGAAAGCGTACGATTCCTGCACAACATTGGTGCTTGTACTGCACCTACAACTCTACAAGTATATTTGCAAGATTTTACACATTTTACACATAGAGTAGACTTTCGTATATATATCATTCTTACTTATCAAAAAAAAAAAAAAAAAAAAACATCAATCATAAACGAAATTGACCACCTTGTCTGTTTCAAAATATTCAGTGCAAATGTATTCTATTAGAGGAGGAACTAGATCAAATAGGTTCTCATTACAGCCCAGAATTCCATCAACTCCATAGATAATTCTAGATAACTAATAATATTCTACAGATCCAACAATCCCAGTTCCTACAAGAAAGAGAGCAACTAACCAACAGAAAATTAGTTAAGGATCCAGTGTGAGCACAAGATACAAACGTATATATAATGTGTTCACACACACACACTTATTACTATACTGAATTAATATAAAATATGTTTCATTCAGCTTATGATAAGGCAAGAATGAATTGTCAACAAATTCAAGCCAAAATATCAAATGTGGTTTTTTTTTTCTTTCTCTTTTTCTTTTCTTGGGCCTACGCCAGACCCCACCTTGTCTTTTTACCTACTGAACTGATTAGCAAATGCATACAATTAAAAGAGTAGATATAAAGAGAATGCCTACATGAGACATAATTCCAAATAAAGTGTACTATTCATTTCAAAGCAAACCTGATAAAAGGCCAAGCATTGAAGCACAAACTTTTCCATTGAGTCTAATTCCAAATCTAGAGCAGCATCGTAGTCCTTGACCTGTGACCATCAAAATAAACATTAGTACATTAAAGCACAACAGCAATAACCATTCGACCACTTAATAAAATAAAATAAATAAGAGCTCCTTCATACCGCCTCTCTATATTCGCCAATAGCGTGGTAACAGGAAGCTCGTAAATACAAACACTCAATGTTATCATTCTCAATGCCCAAGCCAGCTGATAAATCCTTGATTGCCTTCCTGCAATATTAAAGAGAGGCATTTTACCACCAAAAAGAAAAAAGGAAAGGAGTACAAAAGTGCAAGAAACAACTGTTGAAACAAAATTAGTGTTGAAGGTTATAAAACTAAATAAAATAAATAAAAAGAGCAGTGAAGTACAAGTTAATGTTGACCTATCACTTCTACTATAAGTATAAAAAGAATATTGGCAACCTTTTCATCTTTAAATTCCAAATGCTGCCAAAAACGTTGTATCCTACCCCCATTGCTTATGGACTTGAGAGATAAATATGATAGTTACAAAGGATGCTATCACCCATAAGGACATAGTAGTATCACCTCAAGTAAGTCATAATTTCTAATGAGTTATACATTTGTATTTTTCCTTTCCTGGGACTTACTCTTTTTTCTATTTATTCTAGGTCACAAGTTGTCTCCCTCACTGCATTGTTCCTCAAGAAAAGCTGCCTCACTATATTTCTCTCATCTTCTTCAATACTCATATTTTATTGAAGATATTAATTGATGAAAATTAAAAGGCCGAAATAAACTGTTTGGTCCCTAAAGTTTATCTGCTGGGCATTTTTGCTCCTCGAAGTTTCAAGTGAGTGCTATTGGTCCCTCCAACTTCAATTAGTTTTCTTGCCTAAGTCTAACAGAGCAATGACATGGCATTTTTTAATGATGTGGAAATTCTTTTATTATTAAAAAATTAAACATCGGAAATTACACATAAGAACTTGTTTCTATCCAATTCAAACCTGTTTCTATTTGCGTTAATCTCCAAAATTGGAGGGGGAAAATCCCAATTTTTAGATTAATCATGCAACAATGGAAGCAATTCATAATCATACCCCAAAGTTTTTTTTGAAATGGTTTAAGATCACTGACTTTTGGTTGCTTGATCCTGTTCTCCTGTTGATTATATTGCATCAGAAACTTCAAAGTTCAATGAGGTGGCAATGCAAGCAATTACGAAGATTGTGGCAACTAACTTATTTTGAATGGTTCCGTCTACAAATCATGACAGTAAGGTTTGGGAAATGTATGACTCGGAAGAGGAGGAACCAGCCATGGAACCTGCTTGGCCTCTTATATAGATTGTGTATGAATTGCTTCCATTGTTGTGTGATCAGTCTACAATCTACAAATTGTTTTTTTTTTTCCCCCTCAATCTAAGGGTTATGTGGTCAGGGCTCAGACCAGTTTTGATTTGGTGAAAACCCATATTAAAATGGGTTTTATTTGGATAGAAATGAGTTTTGATGTGTTACAATAAAAAAGTTTCCACATCATTTAAAACATAAGGGCCAATTCATTTTGCTTCATTAGACACATAGGCAAAGAAACTAATGGAAGTTCAATAATGCTTATTTTTGAAACTTCAAGGGCCAATAGCGTTCACTTGAAACTTTAGGGACCAAAAGCAATTAGTATGTAAATTTTAGGGACTAACAATGTATTTCGACCAAAATAAAATTTAGAAAAAAATAAAACAAATGAAGAAATTTTAAAGGCAGAGTAGAAAAATACATATTGGAAAGGCTCAAAGGCCAGACCTAAAACTCATGGTATGTGACAAAGGACCAGGTTTATCAAAAGAAACAGGTAAAAAGGTACTTTAAAGATTATGGTGTGGACACCAGATATGCTCATTGGACCTATTGATGCTAATTGATCATAATTGACATTGATTAATTGCAAATAATGCTAAGAATTTTTCAGGAGTTATATTTTATTTGCTTTATTTTCAAATTTAATATAATTGGTAAATGGTTGTTTCTTTTCCTTACTTGGTTATGAAGTTATTTCCTTCTCTTACTTGAGGCAATTTGGAGACGTTGTTTACAGGCCCATAATTCACTATTGTAGAAAGGCTAGACCATGGTTTGGTAAAGTTTTGTTTGGGAATTTCCATCCAATGCTTGGTGCTGACTCCAAGCAACCCTTGATGCTGAAACCAGAATTCCTATCTTTGTTTTTTTCCTTGGCACTAATTCCAAGCAACCCCTAGGATCTAACTCCTAGGTTTTATCCCTCTTTCCACCACGTGGTGCTAACTCCAAGTAACCCCTATGTGCTGATTCCTAGGTTTTATCTCTATTTCCATCGATTGATGATGACACCTAGAAATTTAAGTAATAACTCCTACTTTCTATCTTTTTTGGTCATTCTTCTTTATTTCCTAAACTCAAGTTCCCCTTGAGAATGCATTCCTTCTGCATCAGGTTTTAGACAGGTTTCTTGCAAATTTAAGAAAGGCTGTCTTTTTCTTCAAATTTTTTATGTTCCCAAACTAGAAGTTTATGATATAAATGCAAGATGGTCGATATGGAGCAAAAACTAAACAATTGTAAGAAAAAAAAGAACAAAAAAAAGGGTGAGACAGTCCAGTGCTCTTATGTTTATAAGTAGGTATTTCTGGATTGCAACTTCTACCAACGGCCTCTTTCAAATAATAGCAAGCATGCTAGGTAAGATCATGCCCTATACACACATAACGCCAAATGGGATATCCATTAGTAAGAAAGCAGAACTCTAGAAAAAGGTTGTTCACCCCGAGATGATGGAAACTAGGACCATTGCACAGGTCTATGAAACCAGATCACAAGTAGAATTTGTCCCAAATATGTTTAATTTTATTTCCTATTTTCCCTTTTCGCAAGACAGTTTATTTCCCCCCATGATTCACCATCACCTACCACCATATATCCTCAGGGATCCAAGATTGTCCACAGGATCATGAGAACTCAGATAATAACATTGAATCCATAATGTATCCTTTCATAAATTATCAAAAGTTGATAGAACATACCTGTGCTCCCCCATCCCATGGAACAGTAGGCCACGCAAATGGTAGGCTCTAGCAAATCTATTCAAGAAGGCATTAAGAGTATCAAATATACGTAGAGTAGAATTATCAGAAGTGAGCATCTCAATCAAAATTGGGCATCAGAAAATTTTAGTGTTAATTTTTGACATCATAGATGACTTGTTACAAGTAAACAATGCTTACCTTCCATCAATTTGTAGAACATGTTGAAGACATTCCAAGGCTTTTGTTGGGTTTGCTAAATCTTGATAGAGCTGCAACAAATTACACATTCATAACAACAGTTACGGTTTCTTGATGCAATAAAGCCAAAGAGCCATATGCCTACTTGATACATATGAGAGATGCAACCAAGTACACTAGACTTATTAAAAATGTGCAACCAGATGGGTGCATTAGCACATATGAGATCAATATCAATTGAATAAGGACAAAATGAATCCACTGGTAGAGTGAACACTCCCAATAAATAGAGATTGAGCTCCATAACACAAAGGCACAGCCTGCCAAGCTGTTTCCCTATTTATGACCAGATTTCATGCTATCCTTTTGGTAAGTCTTGTACCTCTCTAGGCAATTCCCAATAGACTAAAATAAGGTGAAGACAAGACACCATAAGGTGCAGATCACTGCAGACACCAAGTATCAATCTCTGATCACAAATGTTTATGGGCGGCAACACAGGAGGAGGACCAGCCAGTGACCTGGTTTGATGATGGAGTAATTGACACTGATTGAGCCCAGATCAATGCTGATTGATCTGATTCTATTAAGTTTATTTACATATTAAATGTAATTCATTAGGGTTTATTTCCATATACTTTATAGTGAATTTCAAATTTATTTCCATATTTGTGGTAGCTCTAGAAGCCCTACTAAAAGGAGCCAGAGGAATTGCTGCGGACATTGAATTTGATGAATGAAAGTGAGTCGATACTCTAGCTTAGTGTTCAAACTTCTTTTATTGTGTTCAAACTTAGCTGGTGAAGCATAGAGTTTAGCCCCATTACTCTTCTTCTCTATTGTGTTCAAACTTCAGCTATCAGTGCTACATCAATTTAGTAATAGAGCAAACCCCAATCCAGTTTTCAGCAGAACCCTAAAAAGCAACCCAACAGCCATCCAAATCCAAAGCACCCACGCTCCATATACCACCCACAATTGTGTACCCAGCAGAGATGAAATACTTACCACATGAAGTTATTGTCAAGACCACCTGGATTCTCTTGCCACATCAGATATAGTGTCGGTAAAAGCCTCAAACACACTAAAGTGCATAGACTTAAGCACCTAGACCCCTTGGGGCCTAGGTGCAAAGCAAAAAGCGCAAGCAAGCACTTGACACAAATTTTTAAAGTATAATATATAATAACCTCTAATAAAAAATTTTAAAAAAAATTAATTTTTTTTTTAAACTCAAGATAGTAATATATTTTACCTATTTAGCTAAAATGGATAGTGCAGTTGTACAAAGTTTGTAATTTCAAATTTTACATAAATTTTTTTTTAATATAATTCTCTTGTTTTTTATAAAATAAATAACTGTGATAGCTATGATCAAATTAAGTATATGTTTCAACCAAAATATATCTAAAAAGGAAAAAACCAAATAACACCATAAGAGGAAAGTATCCTTATTTGTTTCTTTTGATATGTAAACAAAAAACCATTTGTATAATACAACACCTTAAAGTATGTTTGTATAAAAAATTAATGTCCATGTCATTTCCTAAAGATCGAGCAATTAATCTTAATGATTTAAATAATTTTAGCAAAAAAAGTATAAAGTGCACCTAGGCATGCTTTATGCTTCTTCAAAAATCACCAAAAAAGTGTGCCTTAGACCTCGGGGGTTTGAGCTTTAGGCACACCTAAGCGCAATTTTAACACCACCGAACACCTATGAGATGGTGCTTCTGCCAAAGCCACCAGCTGTGCTACTGCCCCCAAACAAACAGTGAAAACAACACCTAACCTTGTGAAACCCACCACTACTCTTTAAGCAAGACTTTGAAACACCCATCATAACAACCCCACAATCGTGAACACAACCATAATCTGCCAACCCAAGACTGCCAACCCAAGACATACAAAGCCACAAGAGCCACAATTCAAATTGAACTTAGAAGGACTAAGTTGAAACGATATGTTCAGTTGCTAATCTTATCACTATTTCTTCTCTAACTACGGCTCCTGTTTCTCATGTGATCACTGTAAATCCAACAGCAAATGATTATTCCCTTGATGATCTTATATATCAAAATTAGCACCATGCTATTGTGCATTCCACAATTCCAAAAGACTCCACTGAGAAAATAAAGTATGCGCTTCTTCATTGTTAGCTATTTGTTGTTTCATTTTCTTCTTATTTAGTTCTTTTTGGTAGGGGGCTCAAATGTTCCTTAGCTTTCAGGTTCCCTGTATTGCCCTTGCAATGTATCAATTGGTAAAGAAAATGCATGAGTCATTGGTACACTGATATATTCCAGTTTTCAATGCCAAGTGAAGACCACTATTTATGTTATCTAATCCAAGAAGATACTTTTTCAAAAATTAGATTAATACTACTCAGAAGACCTAGTTAACTATTGAGCCAAACACTTATTTAGAGCATAAACAGTGTTTTAAAGCTTCCTTCTTATGTCTCGCACAGGCTGACCAATAGTAGGCATATACATCAAGTATAAACATTGTAGCTCAGGCTAACACCATACAACCCACCTCATTCCAAAGGGGACCATCAGTGGAAACAATTAGATTACAAAAGTAGAATTTGAACCATTATGGTATCCATGACAAGCTGCTTTTTATTGATAAGTTCTGCCACAGGGCACAGGCATAGACATCAACTAGATGTAAAGAATGTCTTCGTTGACTGCTCAATAGATATCTTGATGCAGAGTCAACAAGACAATCCCTTAAGTATAACAGAGTAGTTGCTCAAGCATACCTGGGTTAGATGAGTCCATGCCTCAAGGAAATGTTGATCCAATTCAATTGATCTCTTATGTGCCTCCTCTGCCTTTACAAATTCACCAATTGAAGATAATGACAAACCCTATGAGAGCCAATATTTGGTCAGTCGGTACAAAAGATATTTTCCAAGGTAAAATTGCAGGAACTTTTACCAGACTACCAGGGCAAGACTGAAGATGTTGAACACTCACCAAATATGTGTAAGCCGATGCGTTATCCTTGTCAAGCTTCACACACGTGGATAGGTCCTCCACAGAAGCATTGAAATCTTTAAACTTAAAACTGACAATTCCTGCCATTAATAGCAACCTATTGATCACTTTATGCCACAAAACTATCATTACCTTCTTGACACAACTTATCCTGCCAGTGTTTATCTCAAGATTTTACAGTAACGATGACACGTTCAGTTCATACATAGAGACTGACTACAATACCAATATTATATGCCTTAAATTTTATATTTAACCACTTTTACTATTAAGCTAAATTGATATCACCTACATATGCATCTAGAACACAGCTAAATATCAGGAGCAAGTGCTTTCAATAAAATCCTCTGAAATAAATGCCACAAAACTGTTATACCTTCTTGACCCAAAAACTTATCCTGCCAGTGTTTTTCTCATGATTTTACAGAGCAATAACATGTTCAGTTCATACATAGAGACTGACTTCAATATCAATATTGTATGCCTTAAATTTTATATTTAATCACTTCTACTATCAAGCTAAATAGATATCACACCTACATCTGCATCTAGAACACAGCTAAACATCAGCAGAAAGTTCTTTCAATATAATCCTCTGAAATACAATGAAAAGAGCAGGGTTCAAGCAAGTTACCCCTTTCATGCAAAATATCGGCCGAGTTTGGTTCAAACTCTAGTGCCTTTGTCAAGTCTTCAATAGCCTGGTATCAAGAGGGAATCAAGCATGGCATACATTTAAATCAGTATTTGTATGGTTTGAAGCACTAACAATCTTGAGTTACTCTACATATATTTTTCAACATGCAATAGGAGCCACTAAATATTTCAGGTATATATTTCATTTATAAAAAGGTAATGTTCTGTGACAGCAAGAATAAGACGTGTACTGCAATTTTCTAAGCTATTTTGTCTGTGGTGCTTTTTTAACCATGAAACTATGTGTAGTATGTGAGAAGTAATATCTGTAGTGCCTTTCTGAGCTTAGCGAGAGTAGTGCTTGTGGATTTGGGTGTCCAGAGTGGGGATGGAGGTGGCCGGGTCAGCTGTGTAAGTGATTTTCAGGGGATAGGCAATTATCGTCACACACTGATTGCTGTCCTTAACCTTGACCAGTCCATGTTAGCGGTAATACCCACGAAGGCAGATCGTGGCTCTCCTGGGTCCAGTGTATTGGCAGAGAGAGAAGTGGGTAACACCAACCTGGGTTTGGCTGAGGTTGAGAGTTTCTCCCCTTTGATGACTATCAGTCCCCTTGGGCTGGCTTTGTCAGCTAAGCTGAATAGGGGAACCGATGTTTTGGGGCTTGAGAATACGTTGGATATTTCTAATTGGTTGAAGTACAGAATTCTTGGTTTTAGTAAGCTGGTTGGGCTTCCTTTGAGTCTACATGAGAAGATGTGTATTGGGATGTTACAAAGGCTAGAGAGGGAGATGGAGGTTGCCAACCTGTTGCACAGGAAAGCAGCTGTTCATCGAAAATCTGCTATCTCAAAGGATAAAGGGAAGAGAGAGCGGAGGAATCTAATATCTTCAGTTAATTATGATGGTAGGTAGAGTTTTGGCTGCCGTACAGAGCTAGTAGTAGGGAATTATCAGTTTTTATGAAGCTCAAAATGATTTCATGGAATGTTTGAGGTTTGAATGACTTTTGGAAACGGTTGGTACTAGAAAATTTATTACGTGAGTAGAATTGTGATGTTGTCTGCCTTCACGAAACTAAGCTTGCTGGCATGGATAGACAGATGGTTTGCAGCCTCTGGAGTCGTCCTTATGTGGATTGAGTGGCTTTGGATGTAGACCAAACAGCTGGTGGGATTTTGATGATGTGGGATAGGAGGGTTCTAGAAAGGTTGGAGGTTATGGTGCGTTCCTTTTTCGTGTTGGTTCAGTGGCAGGGTGTGGGTAATGGTTTTATTTGGGTATGTTTTGGGGTTTATGGCCCAAATGATAATAATGTAAGGGGGCAAATGTGGGATGAGTTGATTGGAATTCAGCAATATTGGGATGTTCCATGGTGTTACATTGGGGATTTCAATATCATTCGTTTCCCAAGAGAACGGTTGGGTGGTTCGCGTCTTACACTAGCCAAGGAACAGTGACATCTGGAAAGCTGTTCACCATTGTTTGATGTGGTGTCTCTGGCAGGAAAGGAACACTAGAACTATTGATGGGTGTGAACAATTGATTGCGGATTTGAAGCTCCAAGTTATCAGAACGCCATTCGAATGGATGTTGGCCACAGGGACATATCATTTTTCTAATTTCTTGGATTGTATGGATCATTGTATTTTTTGATTTGCATTATGTTGTTCATCGAGTATACCCCCTTGTGTACGTGATGCATTTTTTCTACTAAAATGTATTATTACTTATAAAAAAATTTATATGAACTTTCTTAAAAACAAAGACAAGCATACATAGCAAAACACAGTAAAGACAGAGGTTTGCAATTGATTAGAAAGACAATAAGGTTTAAAAAATAGGGTGAACCACTTTAACCTGAACAGATTCCCCTAAGGCAGCTCGAGCTTGCCCTCTCCGCTTCCATGCTTCACCAGCAGATGGATTTGACTCAATAGCCTAAAATATAAATCATAATAAAAACTATTTAAACCTAAATGTCAAAATAGTTTTCAGCAACACTCGATATTTATCATTCAAATACCTTTGTAAAATCAGCAATAGCAGCTTCTAGTTCTCGTTGAAATGCATATGCTGTCCCTCTTCCTATTAGTGCCTCAGGATAAGTGGGATCCTCTTTCAGTATCTGTGTATATAATATCAGGAAAAGGAAATGGTTATTAAATTTATAATTAGTCTTTAGTCCCCCCCTCCCCCAAACAAAAAATTAAAAAGAAAAAAAAAAGTCCCAAGACACATCGTCGGATTGACTCATCAATTCCAAATTTTACCTGGTCAAAGATAGATATGGCATGAGCATATTTCCCTTCGTTAACCTGCAAAAAGGAACCAAATACATGCTTTGAAAAACTTAGAATACAGTAAAAACAATAACTGCACTTAAATTTTTTTTCTTTTACCAAGTAGTGGTGTTAAACATACCTGTGCTATACCCCTTGATAGTCGAAAATCTACACTTATTGACTTGGTCTTGGAAATTCTAGCAACACAGAACTTTTTATTTTTCTTGGCTTCATCAATTATTTCATTATGTATTTCAGATTTAAAAGTTAACCTGTTGCTAGTTTCAGTTGTATTGCTTTGGCTGTTACAAATTGTAGATAACTTACTGCATGGTTCAGATGTATCACTTAAGTCGCTACATGAATCTGATTCATAACTTAATTTATCTACAATATCATGACTCTCAGTCATTTGACCATCAAAATTTGTACTCTCTAAAGCTTTATCACTGAATCCATTGCGTAGGTCAAAGTTATTACTAGACCCACTGCAGAACGCAGATGAATCCCCTGAAGCACTGCATAATTTAGATTCATCACTCAATTTATTGTGATTCTTATAAGTGCCATTGCTATGAGGTCCCGATCCAGAAGCAGACACAGATGACATAGACTCCATCCCATTGTTTTCATGTGTAATACTTCTTTCTTGTTTTGCAATTCTCAGAAGCTCTTCCAGTTCTAGCATTTGCTTCAGATCTGCAGATTGACGCACAGCATGCTCATAACCTTTGTCCCAAACCAAAAGAGCATCCTCTTTCCTTCCCAAAGCAGAAAATGCACGACCTAGATGAGATATATAACTAGAATCAGTTTAAAAGCAAATGCACAAGCTCTAGATGTAAAACTATTACATACATCACTTCATCAGATTAAAATTATAAGAGGGATCAATAATGTACAACCGCTGATTAACACAGTAAGACCTTCTCTAGTTGCATAGAGCAAAGGCTATGAGCATTTATGTGTATTTTCTTTTCTTTTTTCCTATACGTAAATTTACTATCATTTTAATGTTTTACCTTCCTCATATTGAGGTACCAAGCTTTAATTTCAAACATATATTTAATGAAAGGAATGTTCAAAATGAAATTTTCTATGATATATATATGCCCCTATTATTTCAAACTGAATTTTCATTTTTATAATTTTTATTACCCCCAAGAATTCAATTGACCCAAATAGATCACAGTCACACCCCAAAATAAAAAAGGATATTTGGGGGCTATCCCGTTGTGCCTTCTATGGACTATTTGGAGAGACAACAACAATTGCATCTCTGAGGGGGTGGAACATTCCATGCTAGACCTGAAGTGTGTTTTTTTGCATTCATTGCATGATTGGACGGCTGCAATGAGTGGTCTTTCCCTTTCTTCTCTTGTAGAGTAAACAGTAGAAGATAATCAACTTACCAAATTATATAAAATGGTTGTACGTATTCTTACTTTTCTAACGTTTCTACCGCAACTATGGAACGAGAATTTTCAGTCATGAATATTGATAAACTCAAATTTTGCAACCAAAAAATTTTTTTTTTGATTTTTGAAATGAATCTTTGATTTTATACATTAAAAAGGAAATTAGTGTAACATTTAGTATAGAATTAACCATATACGATATAAAGGATTTAAAAGAACCTTGAGTTCCATTTTGGTTGATGATTGATATGAAATGCATGTAGACAGTTATCTTGCGTCTTTTCTTTTGTTCATATTTGTCAACACTTAATGCATGCTAGTTTTATGTTTCATATATTAATTTAGCTTTAAATCTTAGTATATTTTTTTTCTTCTCGGTCAAATCTCAAATATATATCATGCTAACCATCAACTTTGCATAACAGAGATTAAAGAGTAGCCTCGATAATTTTTGTTAACATCCAATTAAATCATGGAGAAAGTCAGTTATTAAATTTGAATTTCATATAAAATGCACAGTACTTCACTCACGAACAACCCCTAAAATGCCATAAACCCAAATCAAGGTAAAAGAATGAAGAACCCAAACAGTATTTTTAACAAAACTAGAAATGCAATGCAAACAATCAGACGGGAAATCCGAGTGCAACTAATAATTAATCAACAAAATGCATTCAAATAACCCAAACAGCATTCATAAGCCCTTGCTCCTAACTATTAAACCCTAACATTTCTCACCTAGCACCGCATCAATTACTCACATTTGCCATGAAACCGATCCCAAATGCAACTAATTAGCTCACAGACAATGCCACAATTGTAGATAAAATTATTAACTAAATCCTCAATCAAATAATAGAAAACACATCAACTACAAAAAGTTTTAATTAGACTAACTAATTGAGGTCCTATCGACAATAATTAATTGGATTATCGTAATTGAATAATTGAGCGAAGAGAGACCTTTGAGAATGTAAGCTTGAAGAAGCGTAGGGTCGAGCTGAAGCGCCTTGTCACAGTCCTTAATCACATGCTTGTGGAGCTCCAATTGGCTGTAACAGAAGGCTCTATTGCTGAAACCAACATTCAAAAGCGAGAAATCAATCAGTGACCAAAAGAGATAATCAAAGAAATCGAAGATCGGCGAGGTTCGAAAAAAAAATTTGGAGAATTGCGCGTTGTACGAACCAGATGTCTTGGATGGCGAAAGACTCAGAGAGGAGCGAGTCGAGGACTCGGATAGCCTTGGACCAGTCCCGAGAGCTACAGAGCTTGGCGAGCTCGACTCGCTCCGAGATAGCTGAGCTGCCCATGAGTTGACGCGGACGAGTTGAGCTGAGTTGAGTGGAGTGGTGGGGTGGTCTCTACGTTTGGGTTCTTTTCTTCGTTTCAACGGTTTCGAGAGAGAGCGAGAGAGAGAGAAAAAAAGAAACCGAATAAAAGTGGGGGTTAAACTTTAAAGAGGGTAAGAGCGGTACAATTGGAAAATGCGTGGAAATTTATTGGAGTTGAAAGTCGTGAAAGTCGTGAAAATCACTGAACTGGGAAATTGAGGAGGAAGGAGAGGGCTGCAATAAAGAAAGACAAGAGAGATAGGATTTGGATTTGGTAGATGTGTTGTGCTGTACATACCTAGTACACGTGTCGTAGAGCTTCAACTTGATTGGTTGTGCCTTGTGCGCTTCCCTTTTTTTTTTTTTTTTTTTTTTTGTCGACGTTAATGTCACCGAAAGGTCACTCGCAGAGTCACGGTGGGACGGTCCTACTCGGTCCTTTTTCTATTCTTTTTTTTTTTATAATTAATATACCTAAAAAAAAATATTTGGTAACAAATTATGCCACGTCATCCGAATCAAAATTTAATAAACGAAAGACATATGTGTAAAAATAATTACCCACTAACACATGTCTTTCAATTGCGAGTATTCACATGTACAATGAAAAGATGAGTAGAATTTATACAATTTTATTTGAGATAAAGTGAGAAGAGAGAAGAGAAGTTTTGGTCAAAGAGGAGAAGGGAGAGAAGGGAGAGTTAAAAAATAACGTCTGTTAAGTCGATTTAGAGATTGAGTTGTACTTAGAACAAATTGGTTAGTTTTGAGAAGTTGTGGACCTGCTTGGCATTTTCCCAAACCTCAAGGGTAGTTAGTGAAACTTAAGTATTTTAAAGCAGCAGTCTTAACGGTAATGGACGGAATGACTTAAATGAGTGGGTTAGGTTAGCAAAGTTATACGATCAACATAATAAATTTCAAACATAATGAACTAAAATAACAATCAAACAATTTTGCTGGGTGTATATTGAATTTTGTCTACTTTTTATTATTATTTAATGCTAACATATTTAAGGATTCAATGGGAGTGAATCATTTCCTATAAATTATGGTCTTTTGAATTCATAAAGGCAATTCTACTGTAAAACTTTTAAAATCATAATTAACTTATTTAAATTTCATCACACTGTCTACATTTAAACAAATATTGCCTATTATTATTTTAAAATTTATTTAAATTATTAATGATGTGACTTCATTTACAAAAGCATGTTTAATTATGAATGAATCATCAATCATCAATCAATATATATATATATATATAAGCAGTGACCTCATGCGGAAGAATGTGAAGTTTTGTCATATGGCACACTTTGTGAAGAGAATTGAAATATTTTTAAATCACATTAGAGATAAAAACAAATTTAAAAGTAGAAACTATTTATTTCCTTTTGTGGGGGTCAAAACCCAATTAAAAAACACTATTTGGTCAAAACAATAGGATTCATAGGTAACTAACTTACACAATTTATTTATCACAAGAACAGGGTGGAAATTCCTGTAGGATGCTCAAACAACTTATTAAGAAAGTAGGATTATAGATGAGAAGGTTTGCAACACACAAATTTCTTTCTCGAGGTATGGGGAATCAGCAAGGAAAGAAAGGAAATAAAAAATACAATCTCATTCTCTCTCTATCTTACTCTTCTCTAAGTCTTTTTCTTGATATTTCTCAACCGCCTCTTTGTGGTAGCCTTCACCCCCTCTATAAGCATTTTTCCTTCCCTTATCTCTCCAACTAGCCTGCTCCTAGCCATATTTTTTTTGAGATACTTGTTAGATCCTCCCTTGCTTCTCTCTAATTTTCATAATGAAACATGACTTTTGGAGTTTGTTTGTATTGTTCAGGTTGTCCTATGTGTATTTAATGTGGAAGAGATTAGGTTGAGAACCTTTCATTAATGCAGAGGTGACGACCTCTGTGATTTTTATCCTTTCAGGAGGTTTCCCAAGGTGGTATTGGTAGATGTCACATTGGCCAGAAAAATAAAAAGGGGTGGGATCAATCTCCCGTGGTACTTCTTTTGTTTATCGAAGGGTCGCCCATGCTTATGATCTCGGAAAAGCGTCTCAAGGTTGGCGACATGCTCAGAACTCCACGGGAATAGTCCTGGGAGGTTTCCCGTTACTACTCATTGAAATGGGCTTGGCCCATTTCCTCAAGCACAATCTTCTAAGCATTTGGGCTTCAACCCTAAATCAAGTCTCCCCCCCCCCCCCCCCCACACCTTTGGTTTAATGTTTCAAGACTACTTTTTGTTATATTTTATATTTAATGTTTTAAGACCATTATTTGTTTCATTTGATTCAATATTTCAAGACTTTTCATCTCTCACACACACAAAAAAACTCTTGTATTTCCATTCACCGTTTTCACTTCTATTTCTTTATATACACATGCCTATAACCCTTCACGTCATCCCATCTCAAATATACTTAGACCAAAAATGATGTCATTTACTTTCAACCTTTTAACGACATCTACATAACTCCAATACTAAAGTACCATTTGACCCTAACCTGGATGAGTAGGCTATGACTAAGGAAGAAGGCTTGCATTTTTTATTCAATGACAATAACTTACAATTTTGATGTTGAAGGCAGACATTATGGATTTTGTGAAGGTTATGATTCGCTTTGAGCCTTTGGGTGTTTGAAATTTTGGTTTGGAAAAATCATAAATGTATTTTTGTTTTAGAACTAAAGAAAAAGAAAAGGATATATTCAAATTGATTATTTATGAAGTTAGCTATTTTTTTAATTTTGTGTTATAACTCATAATTTATAGGTTTCTTTATGGGTTATTTTTTACTGCTATTTTGTGCAGTATGAGCCATACTGATAAAAATAAAAATTGATGATGATTCCAAATTATTTTTCATTTTTTTTAAAGGACACAGAAGCCCAGCTAAAGACAATTAATTTTTTGATAAATGGATGTGGGATTAGCCAATTTCTCTTTGTTCAATCACTTTCTCTTTATGTTGATACTTACAAATGATTTTCTTAATTTCATTGAGATAATGAATTCGGAGTTTGTGATTAAGGTCTCCATATTTTGTTGTAAGAATAGAATGGTTAAGGAAGTATTTCAAAAGTTGCTTAAATTTATGTCATTTTAGGATATAAAAGTATTTTATGCTTTAAATTCTTATTTATAGATTTCAAAATCATTTAATCAGTTTAAAAAATAAAATATACTTTTAAAAGTAAATATTATAATATGTTAGAGCATTAGCATTGGGGGTGTAAACCCCCCCTTAGTTGCTATTTTACCAACTAGAGCCTTAAAAACCCCCACATCCGAGTATGTAAACCTTTTTTTTTTTTTTTTTTTTCATCCTAGCTACAATTAGAACTTAGTGTAGCATGTATGTATAAATAAAATAATATTATTTTCTTTCTCCTCTGTTGCTTCTCACTCTCTGACTCTTTCTTTTCTTCTTTTCTCACTCTCCGTCTCTGACTTTTCTCTCTTCTTCTCTCTCACTCTTCTTTCTTCTCTATTCTTTCTCCGTCTCTAACTCTATTCTTTTCTTCCTTCTTTTCTTCTCTCTTACTTGTCATTTGCTCAATTTTTTGGCAGTGGATTGGAAGGGCTATAGATTGGGTCTTGCAATTTGGGTCGTGTGGGCTCGCCATTTGCTTGCTGTGGGTGTGCTCGACATTTGCTCGTCACGGATTTTGCCATGGGTTTGCTTGCCGTGGACGTGGGTTTGCTGCCATGGGTCTGGTTTTGCTTGCCATGGGTTTGGGTTTTGCTCATAGTGGTGGAGACCGTGAGTTGCTGGTCTTTTTTTTTTTTTTTTTTTTTTTTTTTGTGTTGAATGTTGATGGTGGATTGTGGGTTTTTGTGGGTTGCTGGTGGTGATGGTGTCAGGTGTGTAGTGCAGCGGTAGGGGTTGGTGGTGTCAGTAGATTTGTGGTGGTTCTTGTATAGAAAGAATGAGAGAGAAAGAATAAATAAAAATAAAGAAATGGTAAATAAAGAGTAAAAAAAGAATATTTTACTGAAGTGGTTAAAGAATAGAAACTGAGATGTAGGGTATATTGTAAAATAGGTTGGTATAATAAATAAAGTAACTTTTTGGATGGTAAAATAGAGACCGATTTACAAACCCGGATGCTAGTGCTCTTATAGTCTTATAGTGTTATACAATTTTTTAAAATAAATTATGAATTAAGAAAATCAAGTTTCAAAGTATTCAATAGTATTGTTGGCAAGCATATATATTATACAATAAAATAAATATTATATATAGGTCTTATTATACACAAAAATAATTGTAAATAAAATTGTAAAGTAGTCCAAAAATCATGCGGGACATCTAGAGAAGTTATCCTGGTAAATCTTGAGAATCACAATGTGAAAACTGTTTATCCAAGTTCTTAATTAAAAAATAATTACAAAATACATACAAAGTAACAAAAATAAGTACATTCATCATGTTTTCAAGTCTCTAATACAATAACGAATGTGCTTAAGAAGTACAGGAATCAAAATATCCGATGAGCTCAACTGTGGCAAATGACGTTCTGAGGATGTGACTTCCACGATTAACTCAACACCAAGATTCTGAAACAAATATTCTGACACTGGGATTGGCACAGCAACATCCCTAATACTTTGTATTATGTGACAAGGTGTAGTGACATGACCTAGAATATGTTTCGAGTCACTCAAAAATATTGTATCAGCCAAACTCAAAGCTATGTTGGTCTCATAATAAAGAGTGCTCGGGTGAATTCTTGGACTACAATAGAATCCATGTCACCACCACCCACAATTAATGGAGCGAACCCAGAGCACCATGCTTTGTAATTTGATTGTACCACATCAAATATTTGGTCTAGATCTTCAAGCTCAAACCCTCCACAATAATCCGCATCATTTAATAACCTTTTAAAAAAAAAATCAATGTGTTACAAATCCACCATATCACAAAAAGAATAAATTTTAAGAAAATATTAATGTCACAAACATATATAATAACAAGCTCATAGCCTTGTGCATATGTATTTTTATTTATATAAATTTTATAATCTCTCCTTAATATGGTGAATTCATATATTATTATCTATGGATACAAGCCAAAAGTCAAACCACGTAAATTGTTGGTATATTAAAGAGAGACAAAAAATAGATTTTTCTTCCATGCCAAGAAAATCAAAACTAAGTTTAAATAGGTCTTGGTGACAAATTCTCAAAATTCTCCATAGTGACTAAATTCACTTAACAATCTTCCAAATCAAGTCAAATTAGAAATTTCACCTTAATCCAAAAGGTAAGAATTAGAAATTGAGCCAAAATCCACAACAATTTTCCACCCTAGCGAAATTTGCAAAGCACCATAATTTATCAAATTCCTCTACAACCAAATACAAATTCTTAACAAATCTTCACCTTGACAAGACTTCCCTCAAACCATAAATGTGTCAAGTGTCGAAAGACTCGAAACCAAATTAGAGCCTAAAATAAATCAAAATCACCCAAACTACCTCCAAATCTACCAATAGACGCCAAATGCACTCAAAGAAGATGCAAAACTCAAATTAGAGTCCAATCAAAAGAATAAAATGCATATCACCCAAAGCTATCTTCAAATATGCCCATAGGAGCTAAATGCACCTGAAGAGGGTGTCATAAGTCTATTTATTGATCTTCTACAAGTCATTCTTTGACATCTTTCCCCCCAATGCTAAAATCCATGAACCAATCAAAAAAATCTCCAAAGAAGATAAATCCAAACACCTAGGTACTAAACCTTGGCTTTGAACAACAAATCCAAATACTTAGGTAATGAACCTTAACTCTGATATTAGTTTGTTGTGACACTTAAAGTTTTGGTACCAATTTTCTTTATGGGAAAAGGTTTTCAAATAACACTTCTAATGAGGCGTAAGCTCGTCAGTGAATGCAGTCAGATGGAGAATCTTCAGCCCACCAGTGTGGTGTCTGCCACAATGTCTCCAATGCCAAAGTCAGTATAAGAAATTCTTTAAGAAAGGAACTAATAATGCAACAGAAAATAAGCAATCTTTCAGTATCAATTTTAGGTGTATGTACCTTGTACTTGGCAATACGAGGGTTTATATAGGTTGTCACAGCTCCTAGCCGTTGGAGTAGTTATGGTGATTTTAATACTCTTCTTAGTAACGTTTTGCGCCCTTTAATGAGGCTTCGATGTGCTCCAACGGCTCCTGCAGCTAGTTCTGTAACCGCTTTGTGTATAACTAGCTGTATTGAATGGCCTGTTTACCCTCGTCAGTGATGCGGTCATTGGTTCCGCTCGTCTAGGTATGCCTTCGTTTGTGTTGTTGTCGTCTTCCACAGAGGACGAGATCGTCAGTCCTGTCAGCTGCCCCCAGATTCTGTGGTCGTCGAGACGCGTCTTGACAACCATAGAATGTGAAGGATTATGGGCTGTAACTGACCCTTGGGGTTTTGCTCCGTATTGAATGCGTAGTGGCGGCGCCTCTTAGGTTGTGGACCACGTGGCACACTTTGTCTGGTGGAGTTAATGCTCCAACTGGTGGGGCTATTGGGTTTCCCGCTGGTTTTTTTCAATTTTCTAAGTCTTGGATTAAAAACTTCTCCACTTCACACTTTTTCAAAAAACCTTTCAATCATTGATCTGAGTGACCTTTGGCGAGCTCCGTTCTGCGACTCTTCTTCGGACTTGGCGCGCTATGCATTGGCGCTTTTCACCGTTGTTTAAGGTACATCTCCTTTGAGTTTCATTTTTCCTTTTCGCCTTATTGCCATATATAGTTTCTGATTTTCTTCTTCTCCTTTTCCTTTCCTTTCTTTTCTTCGTATTTGATTTTTTTGGGTATTTAGCAAGTGTCATTTTCCTTTGCATTTTTTATGTATTTCCATGGTCAGTAGCTCCGAAGTTAGGATAGCTTGCCCATCGATTTCCTTCCTTTTTGCACGATTAGGGGGTCTTTGGGGAATTTCCCACATTTAGAGGATTTCATTTTTTAGGGTAATTGCTTGAGCGTGGCATTGGCTGACCTGTTGCCTTTGCTCTGTCAATCAATTAACTGGTTTGAGGGTTTAGTGAGGGAGAGAGGAACGATGTCTGAAGTTAGGTCTAGTGACCTCGAGATAGGGTTATCGTCTGACAGCGAGCCAGTGGAGGGTGATACAACCGTCTCTGTTTCTCGAGAGGTTAGGGCTTTTCACGTCCTTGGGGAGGCGTGTGGTTTGGACGCAGATACTGTGAGTAGGTTCAAAGATAGTTTTCAGTTTCCGGACCGAGTGCGCGTTCGTCTACTTACTGACGAGGATAGGGCCTGTAACTTTTTTCTAGGTGAGGTATGCTTTTATGAGACGGCCTTCACTTGCGGGCTTAGATTCCCTGTCCATCTGTTCTTGATGGAACTTTTAGATCATTTTAGTATTGCTCCTGGGCAGCTTATGCCCAATTCGTGGAGAATCGTGGTCAACTGTATGGAAATATGGTTGGCTGCTAATGGAGATATGATTAGGGTAGGTGAACTTACTTACCTCTACCGTTTAAAAGAGTCTAAGGAGTATGGGTATTACAAATTCGTTCCCTGGGAGAAAAGAACAAGGATTATTAGGGGTTTACCTTCGTCTTTCAAGTACTGGAAATCCATATTTTTCTTTGTGTCGGGGGACGATTTTGAGACTCAATCCAGCAGGGATTGGGGCGATATACCAAGGTTGCATGATCGGTGGGGAACCCCGGCCTTAGGTGCGTCAGTATCTCTTCTCGTCGTTTTGGTTTTGATGTCTTTGCTGCTAATCTTCGTTGACCCCTTTCTGCCTTTTGTTTTGCGCAGTTAAGAGAAGGCCTAAACTTAAGAGCAGGCATAGGGAGCGTATTGAGACCGCGATAGGATACGCTCGGATGATTAAAATCTGGGACGATTTAGTAGATCCATGGACCTCGGCTTTTTACAACCTTGGATCGAATCCATCTTCTTACGTTTTATGCACCATTGGTATTGAGGGGAAGAAGAGTAAGTGTTTACCTCGTCATCATTAACTTTTTCTGCACACATTTAGACTTTCTGTTAAGTGTTTTCTTCTTGCAGAAATGACGACCAAATTTAACAAAGACTTGTACGCGAAGATGAGGGCCAAGAAGGACGAGCCCCTTTCAAACATTGGGAAGAAGGCGGTGCGCGTCAAAGGGATGGGTCCCCCTGCCAACCCTACTGCTCTCGTCAACCCCATAATTTTCGTCACCGAGACGACGAGGACGGCTTCTCCGGCCACTTCGATTGAGGAGATCCCGACTCCCGGTTTGAAAAGGTAGTGTATATCTGGTAAAGAGAAGGTCGATTCACACTCGTCAACTATATGGGATGACGAAAGGTTAGCGGTTGATCGGGCTCATGATGTCGTGACGGCGGTAGATCTAAAGGTTTTCTTTGGCATGCCTTTCAACGAGGTCGCGTCTCGTCATGTAGCTAGGCTCGTCCAGGTAGAGTGTTTGTGCAATTTTCTCCTTCTCACTTTTCTATCCTTTTTTTTTTTTTTTACTGACGACTTCAAATTCACTTTTAGGTGTTGGGGGAAAGTATTCACATTACCTCTAAGTATCTTACTCAACAAGCTAAGGTGGCATCATTAACATCTACGATGGAGACCCTGGAGAAGGAGAATTTTGAGCTGAAGAAGAACCTCATTGACTCCATGGACACGGCCACTACTTTAAAGGAGAAGGTGAAGACCTTGAGCGATGACTTGAGGGTTGAGCATCAGCTGACTTCGAAGAAGGACAAGCAGCTTCTGAGTGCTAAGGAGAGGTTGAAGACTATTGTCGCCAGATCAGTTGAAGCCTTTCAAACAACCGACGAGTACAACACAGTGCTCCTCAGTTGGTATTTTAAAGGTTTTGAACTTCTCAGGAGGTATTTGGTTAAACATCCTGCTGGAGTTGATATGGAAAATCTGGACCTAGAAGAGGTTGATAAGGAGATGGCAACTGAAGAGGCCGCTCAGTCTTTAGCCTCTGAAGGTGACACTCCCAAGGATCCTACTGACGTTCCTGCTGGTGACCTCCATGCCGGTGATAATTCTACTGCTGACTCCTGATCCTGATACTTAAAAGAAAGTTTTTTTGTGGGTGCCCGCTGTGTTTTGGGCCTTTTTTTTTTTTTTTTTTTTAATTTTGAGAACAATATTGGCTGCCCAGTGTTTTTGGGTCTTTTAGATGTAAAAACAATGGTAACTGCCCTTGGTTTTTGGGTTTTGATTAAATTTGCTATATATTTACCTATATCAGTGGTTGCATGCTAGCTGGTATATGTTTGATTATACTTTGTGAAAATTCTAGTTGTGTATTTCTTCTTCTTCGTCAGTATTTTATTCCCATTGCTTCATCAGTTCTTTGCAAACAGCGCCTATGTGGTCTTTTCATCGTCTGTAATCTTATACTTGCCCATAAAGGGTTTAGTTATTTAGCCATTCTTAACTTTAGCCAGTTTTGGCTTTGGTGAATTTCTTCGTCAGTAACTTACATCCATCTAGGCGAAATCTTATTACTTAGCCATTTTTGGCTTATGACTTTATTGTTGACCAGGCCTGTTTGCACACAGATATTAGCTGAATAATTCACTTATTGACTTTTAATGACGAATACATCTACCTATTACATCTACTTATGGTATTTCTTCAAATGCTCAATGTTCCATGGCCTTGGTAGCCTCTGCCCGTCTAGGGTCTCCATGTGGTAGTTGTCTTGTCTAGAGTAGTGAACAACTTAGTAGGGTCCTTCCCATGTGGGGTTGAGCTTTCCTTGTGCGGGGTCTCTAGTGCTGTGGTGACCTTGCGCAGGACGAGGTCGCCTAAGCTAAGTCGTCTGAGCTTTACCCTTTTGTTGTAATAGTCAGCCATTTTCTGCCGATATTCCGCCATTCTACTGCAAGCTTTGCCTCTTACTTCGTCTAGGCAGTCCAAGTTTACTCGTAGAAGATCGTCATTGTTTTCTCCATTGAATACTTCTCGTCTGGTGCTGGTCATCCCTACTTCGATCGGGATCACTACCTCAGTACCATAGGTAAGTCTGAAGGGGGTTTCTCCCGTTGGGGTTCTTGTTGTGGTTCTGTAAGCCCATAAGACGTTAGGCAACTCTTCTGGCTAGGTCCTCTTAGCATCGTCCAGCTTCGTTTTGATGATCTTGAGTAATGTCCGATTCGTCACCTCCGTCTGTCCATTCACCTGTGGATGCCTTGGAGATGAGAACTGATTCTTGATGCCTAGCCCTGAGCAGAAGTCCCTGAAACTTTGGCTATCGAATTGTCGTCCAATGTCTAATATGATCGTCCGTGGTATCCCGAACCTGCAAATTATATTCTTCCACACGATGTTCTGGATTCTCGCTTCGGTGATGGTCGCCAGTGCCTCTACTTCAACCCATTTAGTAAAGTAATCAATAGCGACTAGTAGAAACCTTACCTGACCTTTGCCTTGAGGCAGTGGGCCGACGATGTCGATTCCCCATTATGCAAATGGCCACAAGGACGCAATGATCGTCAGTCTTTCTGATGGAAGTCACAGAACATTCCCGAACCTTTGACACTTGTCACCTTTCTTGACATATTCTGTTGTGTCAACCTGCATTGTTGGCCAGAAATAGCCTGTTCGAACGATCTTACTTACCAGGGATCTTGGACCAGCGTGATCCCCATAGACTCCTTCATGGATCTCCTTCAGGATGTACTTAGCTTCGTCCTTATCCACACACTTCAAGTAAGGCATGAAGAAACCTCTCTTGTATAGGGTGTCATTGAGGATCGTAAATCTGGCCGCCCTCTTTTTGATCTTCCTGGCCTTGTTCGCATTATGAGGGAGGTGCCCGTCCTGAAGGAAAGATATGATAGGCGTCATCCAACTGTTTGTGCTCTAGATTACGAGTGTTGGAATTTTTTCAATGTTGGGATTTTTCTGGACTTCTAGCATCAGGTCTGCTTTTGATCTCCCTTCTTCAGATGAGGCTTTCTTGGAGATTTCGTCTGCTGCCATATTCTGGCTTCTGGGGATCTGGATAAACTTTACTTCTTCGAACTCCTAAGTCAGGTGCTTCGTCAGCCTGAGGTACCTCTGCAGTCTTTCTTCCTTTGCTTCATACTCTCCCTTGATTTGCCCGATTACTAGCTTCAAGTCATTTTGGACTTGCAGGTTCCTCGCCCCAAACTCTTTCTCGAGCCTCAAACCCATCAAAATTCCTTCGTATTCGGCCTCGTTGTTGGTGGCCGGGAACTTCAGCTGACCTCCATACTTTAGTGTTTCTCCATCGGGGGTGATTATGATGACCCCTACTCCCCCCTTTTTTTGGGCTGACGAATCGTCAGTCTGTATCATCCACGGTTTGTCTTTGCTGGTGAGGTTTTCTCCGTCTAGAAGGGTAAACTCGGCGATGAAGTCTGCCAGAACTTGTGCTTTAATGGCTGTCTTGGGATGGTACTCAACATCGAATTGGTTAAGCTTAATTGCCCATTGGACCATTCTCCTAGCAGCCTCGGGTTTGTTCATGGACTTCTTGATAGGTTGATCTGTCATCACCAAGATTGGATTCGCCTGGAAGTACTGCCTGAGTTTGCGTGAGGCTACTATCAACGCGAACGTGATTTTCTTAATATTTGGGTACTTGGACTCAACTCCTTGGAAGGCTTGGCTGACGTAATAAACTGGAAGCTGTTTCCGTCTTCTTCTTAGATTAGGGCTGCACTAACGGCTCTAGCTGATACTACTAAGTATAAATACAAGTTCTCACTTTCTTTGGACGGGCTTAGAAGTGATGGATTGCTCAGGTAGCGTTTGAACTCTTGGAAGGCCGCTTCACATTCATCGGTCTAGGCGAAAGCCTGTTTCAAGGTCTTGAAGAAGGGTAAGCATTTGTCCGTCGCTCTAGAGACGAACCTATTGAGGGCTGCAATCCGACCCGTGAGCTTCTGGACCTCCTTGACGGTCTTGGGTGATGCCATGTTGATTATGGCTTGCACCTTCTCTGGATTTGCTTCTATTCCTCTTTGAGACACCATGAATCCCAGGAATTTTCCTAAGGCAACACCAAAAACACACTTACTAGGATTCAACTTCATTTGATATTGTTTGAGGGTAGCGAATGTCTCCTTAAGGTCGTCCAGATGGGCAAGCTCTTCCTTACTCTTGACGAGCATATCATCCATGTACACCTTCATATTCCTGCCTATCTGCTTGTTGAACATTTTGTTTACCATCCTCTGACAAGTCGCACTTGCGTTCTTCAGTTCAAATGGCATTACCTTATAGCAATAGAGCCCTTAACTGGTGATGAAGGCCGTTTTCTCCTAATCCTCGTCAGCCATTTTTATCTGGTTGTATCTTGAGAAAGCATCCATGAATGTCAATAGCTTGTATCCGGCTGTAGAGTCTACGAGCTAGTCTATTCTTGGAAGAGGGAAACTGTTCTTCGAGCAGGCCTTGTTCAGGTCCGTGAAGTCCACGCACATTCTCCACTTCCCATTTGCTTTCTTTACCAGAACGACGTTTGCAAGCCAGTCTGGATAGTATACTTCCTGGATGAAGCCTGCAGTCAAGAGTTTGTTCACTTCATCAGCGATTGCTTGGTCTCTTTCGGGTGCGAAGACTCTTCGTCTCTGCTTGACCGGCTTCCTCTCCGGGTCTACATTCAACCTGTGCTGGATGACTTTTGGGGATATGTCTGGCATGTCATCGTGGCTCTAAGCAAAGACGTCGAGGTTTTCCTTAAGAAACTGGATGAGCTTTGTTCTCATCTCAGGACTTAGAGTCGTCCCTATCCTGGTTGTTTTTGTTACTTCTCTTTCGGCCAGCTCCACTGTTTCCAGGGCTTCCACCTTTTCTTCCTCCTTTTCTTCGATTATCCATGTATGGTTCTCCTTTGCTACCAAGACGGCCTGGTAGCATTCCCGAGCTAGAACTTAGTCTCCTTTAACTTCGCCAACATTGTTCTCCGTTGGGAATTTTACCTTTAGGCAGTAGGTACCTTCCACTTATTGAGTGCTGGCCTTCCAATGATGACATTATAGGATGAGGGGCAATCTACCATTAAGAAGTCCAGCTGACGGGTCAACTGCTTCGGGTATGTCCCCACAGTTACTGTCAACGTCACTATGCCCTTGGGATATACCCTGTCACCGCTGAAACTGACGAGGGGGGAATCAAAAGGACATAGTCTTCTTGGATCCAGCTTCAATTGCTGGAATGCAGGGAAGTAGATGATATCAGTGGAGTTACCATTGTCCACGAGGATCCTTTTGTGTTGAACCCTTCTATGGTAAGCATTATGACCAAGGGGTCGTTGTGAGGCTGCTTCACTCCCCTAGCATCACTCTCGTTGAAAGTCATGTCCTGATCAGTTTGTCTGTGTTTCGACGAGGGCGTCATGTGGAAGCTGTTCACCTGTCATTGATGTGCTTTTTTAAGGGACTTGAATGAGCCTCCTATGATGGGCCCCCCTGCGATCATCTGTATTTCCCCGATCACATTTTGAGGAGGTTAGGATTGACAATCATCGCTCCTAGATGATGACTCATGCTAGCCCTTGTTCCCGTCTCGGAATTTACTGTACTCCCCATTTTTCATAAACTTCTGCAACTTCCCCTTTCGTATCAATTCTTCTATTTGCTCTTTGAGGTCTCGACAATCTTCGGTGTAATGACCATGATTTTTGTGAAATCGAGAGTACTAATTCCTATCGCGGACATTAGGAGACGAGTGCAATGGTCGCAGCCATTTAAGGTAGTGTTTGTCCTTAATCTGCGTTAGAATTTTATCAATAGGCATAACAAAAGGAGTAAACTTTACTGTTCGCGGACTTTTATCATCTTTCCTTTTGATTCCGTCATTGGTCCGACGATCCGGGCGGTCACGCTTTTGCCCTTTATGGTCGTCTTCTTTTCTTCCTTTGTCCCCTGGTCTCTCTCCGTCCCTGATGGCGGCCAATGTGTCTTCAGCATTCATGTACTTCTGTGCTTTAAGGAGCATCTCGACCATCGTCTTTGGGGGGTTCTTCGCGAGTAATGTAACGAGCTCTCTGGATCTCAACCCCGCCTTGAAGGTCGTCAGCTGCACCTTATCGTCAGCCTCGTCTACCTCCAGTGTCTCCCGAGTGAAGCGTTTCACATATGACCTCAGGGTTTCCTTCTCTCCCTACCTGATGGTGAGCAAGTGGTCTGTGGTCCTCTTTGGTCGTTGTCCTCCAATGAAGTGACGTAGGAAGGCGTTGCTCAACTGCTCGAAGGTGTCGATGGATGATGTTGGCAACTTTGTGAACCACTCCCGTGCAGCTCCCTTGAGAGTGGTTGGGAAGGAACGACATAATATTTCGTCTGGGGGCTGCTGGAGTCCTAAGGTCATTTTGAAGGTGTTAAGATGATCCTGAGGATCCTTTAGCCCATCAAAGGGTTCAAGTTGAGGTAGCCGAAATTTCAACGACACTAGACAGTCGAGGACTGCTGTGGTGAACGGTGAATCCGTTGCCCTAACCATTCGATCCACACTCCGTTCTGTTTTATCCTTGATGATGTTCCTAAGTTCGTCCATCTCTCTCCTCATCTCCCGGAGCAGGTCCTAGCCGTTGGAGTAGTTATGGTAATCTTAATGCTCTTCTTAGTAATGTTTCACGCCCTTTAATGAGGCTTCAATGTGCTACAACGGCTCCTGCAGATGGTTCTGTAACCGCCCTGCGTATAACTAGCTGTATTGAATGGCTTGTTTACCCTCGTCAGTGATGTGGTCATTGGTTCCGCTCATCTAGGTATGCCTTCGTCTGTGTTGTTGTTGTCTTCCATAGAGGACAAAATCGTCAGTCCTGTCAACTTCCACACAAGATTGAGTGCAAAAGTTATTATAAAGTTAAGAAAGATCTCTATAACAAATAATAGAATAATAGAAATAAAGAAAACTTGAAAGAAAAATAGAGATAACCACACACAAAATAGAACATCATAGATTTACGTGGTTCTGCTTTTGTTATCCTACACCTATTGATAGCAAGGATGAATTTATCATATCAAAGAGAGTTTAAAAAGTGTTTACACTAAAAGGAGGCATCAAAAATAACAAAATCTCTCTAGGGTTCTTTTAAATTCATCCAAAGTCACTCCTAATGTGGGAGGACCCTTGGACCAAAGCCAACAAACCTTTAATACTATTGTTTATTTATAATACCTATCCTGTAATGAGTAAGGAATACATTTGTTTGTAGATAAGGGATACTTTTCTTTTTGGACAATAAATACAATTTTTTAGTGGACAAGGAATACACTTTTATTCCACATAGAGAAACCCAAATCAAGTCAAATTAGGAATTCGAGACAATTTCTAACAAAAACTAGAGATAGGCAAAAATGAAGATTAAATCAAGATTTTAATTGCCAAGAGTCTTGTATTTCAACTAGTTGACATCTCCTTTTGTTTCTAATAGAGACATTCATGATTTGATTCCCCCTTCCTCCGATTATCAAATTATAAGAAAAATCAAGGTTTCATTTTTTATCGAAAAAAATTTAAAGAGAGAACAAACACAATATCAATCTGAGACTTTAGTTGTTGTGACTGCAACTTATAGTGGACATATAAATTAGTGAAAAAGGGAATGTGATCAAAATTAGAATAAAAAATATAAATAAATGAAAATGAAATACTTTGACTTTACATCAAATATTGGTAATTTTGCATAGTATGATCATTATTTTTTGTAAATAATTAGTATTCCCTCCATTCTAAATTGTTAATCTCTATTTCATTTTGGAATGACCCAAAATATAATCTTCTTTGAAAATTCAATAAACATATACATTTCCTACCTTATCATTACTTTATTTATAATGTCAATTACTCCTTTCACTAGAATTTAAATTAAGAAGGGTAGTTTGAAAACTTGTAGCTTTTTATTTAAAAGACAATGTTTTAAATGATGTTTCTTTAAAATGTTGAATTTCTTAAACATGACTAAAATATGGGATTGATAGAGTATTATTAATGATTAAAAAGTTAATTGGTTTGCTATCAACGAATAGTACTAATAATGATTAAATAGATTCTCTACCTTCAACCAACTACTATGTAGCTTTCTCAACCAAAAAAAAAAACTACTATGTAGCTCAAGTTTAAAGAAAAATAATTATGAAGTGAACACTATGGATTGAAATTCTATCGTATTTGTAGGGGTGTTAGGCCCAGCAATATATATATCTATGTATATATTGGGCCGAGGACCCAATCCTAGGACATGGAGTAGTCTGAGGAAGGGTGAACATTATCAAGGGAGTCTGTGTTAGTAAGTGAAGAAGTTAGTTTTGATCATAAGGGTCCATGAGGGTGGTCCAAGGATGAATGCATCCTCAGCTGAGCAAAGCCGAGGTCCCAAGGGGTGGTCTGCCATCCAAGGCAACATTTCAGAAGATTCTATTGATATGGATAAGCATCACAGAAGCGCAGGATAGAGGGAAGTCCTAAAATATCTAAAGAGAAAGCTGCTACCACCGCATTGAATGCTCTGTAGCTAACTCTCTGGTCGCATTAATGAGGAAGTGATACTTGAACAGTATCTTCAGCCTTACAGCTACTACTAGAGATTTCAGGAAGGTGTTGATGGAACAAGGATCAACACCAGAAATCTACTTTACATGTGAAGGGTAGAGATAAAGGAAGGAGGAGAGTATAAAATAGAAAGAAGACCTTGAAGGAAAGGAATCGAGAAATTAAGAGAAAAACACTGTAGCAATCAAGAGCTGAACTTGTAATTAAACTTGAGAGAAATATATAAGAACTGATCTCCTTGGATTGTGTCGAGGACGATTTTCTTTAGGTTAAACCAATCTATCTTCATTTTCTTGTCATCTGGGTCCACTTTACTTGTTGTCTAACTCATTAAAGCCCACTTTTCCAACCTACTCTCTACAAATTCATTGTATTGGGCTCTTTGGGCCTAAGTTCATCCATCATTTGGGCTTGGGAGCCAAATTGTGTCCTTATAGTATTTATATAACAAAAAAAACCCACTATGTTAAAATACTTAATGAGGTTGATTAGGTTATTAATTTATATAATTTATAGGTTATTTTTATAATAGAGCGGATGTCATAAATTGAAAATAATATCTTATCTTAAAAAAAAAACTGCTATGTTGAAATAATTAATGATGAGGTTAATTTGGTTATTAATTAATATTATATTATTAAAATCGTAGTAATTTTGTAGCATTTCTAAATTGACCTACCACTTAACAAATATATTAAAAGGACTATGTTGTGAAATTGTTATGGGTCTCTAAAAGGATTCAAACACCAAAACAAAAAATAAGTTCGTTATTTTAATAATTAGATGATTGAAAAAAAAAAAAACGAAATTTAAATGTTGACGTTTTATTGAAAACATCTAGAAATATAAGTTGTGTTACATGCACATTCCATGTGCTTTATTTGTAGAGAAATTTTGACACTAACACTTGTCTAACAGTAGGCACTTCCACTAGCCGCAGTGAACACTCATCAGTCACCGCTATCAATTGCAAACAGTACCACAAGTATAATAAAAACGAATGTATCCTAGTCTGCGTGATACTATTACTATAGAAGAGCGAGCTAGTACCATCCTCTCAGTGCAAATGAGAGAAAATAAATAATTTTGTTTGCATGTAATTCCATATACAGCCATTAAAATTTGAACAAGTATAGAGCATTATCTCTTCATGGATTCTCAAAAAAAAAAAAAAAAAAAAAAAAACAAAAAACAAAAAACAAAAACAAAAACAAAAACAAAAAACAAAAAACAAAAATCTCTTCATTCCTTCTACATATATATAATTGACTGATTGTAAGCTTGTTTGAACAAAACAAAACACAAAATAGTGGTCAGTTGGATTGTGTCCCTGGTTTTCCACTCATTTTTATGAGGTGGGTTTTTCCACGTAAAACGTGAATGCCTTTGCAAGTTCTCAGTTTTTGTTATTTATTTTTGGAAAATGCTAACGAGGGTTCTTAGGACACTCATTAATAATCTATTTTAAGAAAGTTTTGATATTACTTTTATGATAAATGAAAAAAACTGTCAAAATATTAATTATTTTTTTTATTTCCCATAAAAACTTTATTTAAATGGATTATTAACAAATGTCCTAAAGGTACTCGTTAGCATTTCTCTTTATTTATTTACTTATTTATTTTTAGTCTATTTCGGAGTTGATGATAATAAACAAATTATTTTATTAATTTTTATTTGTATATATGTGTGCGTTTGGATTGGCATAAAAAATTAAAATTATTTTACTATTCAACTTATTTTTGCTACTATTTATGCACCTCACTGCACTTTTTAGTACTATTAATGAGCCCTACTGTATTATTTCAACTAACTTTTACTTTTATTTATAGTATTTTCAGCAAAAAGTTTTTAATTTTACCAAAATAAGCGGTATCTAAACACATATATTCGCATGTCATGAAATGATAATGTGCTACTGCGTTATATAAATAATTTATCCTCTTTTCTTTCCTTACAATTAAGGTCTATTTGAAATTTGCTTATTTTGCTAAAAGTACGGTAGATAAAAGTAAAAATTAGCTAAAATAGTATAATGAAACTCATAAATAGTACTAAAAAATATAGTAAGACCCATAAATAGTAGCAAAAATAAACTAAATAGTAAAATAAATTGACTTTTTAGTTTGAAGCAAGCGCACACTTAGTGGGAAGGAAGTGGGAAGAGGATTTGACTTGAGCCCAAAATTGAGCAGTCATTGAGCCATAAGTTTATGGACTATATATAAATAACTCTTTAAAGTTACGCATGCGCATTATAGTAGTTTCTTATTGTTTACCGAGTAAAACAATACTAATTAATAGTTATGCGACAACGAATAATATCTTTGTCTTGAAATATACTATTAGTGAATCAAAATATTACTACAATAAGTTTTTTTTTTTTTTTTTTTTTCTCTAAAAAGGCAGGACAGCCTTTTTTATTTTATTTAAATCTTAAATATTTCCATTTGAAATACTAGAAAAATATCTTATAAACTATAAAGCTTTTAGTATAAGATTAATAATTACTACTAAAAAATAAAAAAAAAAACTAGATCGAGATGTATTTATTTATAATTTTTTTTTAAATAATAGAGTTTCAACCTATAATGTTCACGGTCCGTTTACTCCACTTACTCTTTATTATCCAATATTCCAATTGATTTTTAATGTACCACAGATCTCTTATTCAAGAAGAAGATAATTAAAACCCACAATTTATAGTATATAACTACGGTGTACGTACGTACCTTGGGGTGGGGGAGAGCATGACAATCGTGGAGAATAGATCAGGTCGCATGACAAAGGCGATGAGACCTATCATGCCTGAGACTGTATGTCCAACAAAGATGCAAGAATCAACTTGTAGCTCTTCTAAAATTGCAAGCAAATCATATGCAAAACCCTCAAGCGTGGAGTACCTTTCAAAAAAAAAAAAAAAAAATCAGGGCTTGTAGTAGCCGCCCCTATATTATCATAGAGGATGACAAGGTACTTCCACACTAACTGATCTATGCCAAACCCATGTCCTAGTACTATCGGTGTAGACATCAAAATTTTATGATGTATTCACAACCGTCCAATTGTTCATGATAAAATATTTGTGATCGAATTAATCTCCAATTGATGATGTAGACAATCAGCGAATGAAATCAAGTCACGTGGCAACATCAAATGAAGAAAGCCATATGGCAGCGTAAGAAGAAAAGACTTATATGGAAAGTTCTTATTAAATGAAATACCAAATTAAATTCATAATTCAACTCTCAATAAATGCTGAGAGAAAATTCCAAATTAAATATTATTGAGGTGCCTATAAATAGAGGCTTCTCATATGAGAAAAAGGAGAACACTTAGAGAGAAAACACTACTGACACTATGCCAAAATAAAGAGTCATCTCTAAAGTTCATAAGAATTCCATTGTTCATCGAGGCCTATTCCTACTTCTTCAAATCAAAGTGGGGATTCTCCTTTAATCTAGTTCAAGATCAAGCTAACGGCCCTCGCATCAAATCAAGCACATTCAACTATTCATTCAACTTGGAAACATCAAAGCACGATTCAAGATCAAGCTTCATAGCCCCTTCGGATCGTAACATTTTTTGGAAATCGAATCAAAGGAATTTATTGTACTCTTTCATTGTAAATATTCATACAGAGGATTGTACTCACATATATACAAATCAAATACAAATTGATTATTTGTTACACCATTTCGTGACCGTGTGATTTATCTTTTATGAAAATTGTGTGTATAGTCGGTTTTAGGTCTTTGGAGGCTATATATATATATATATCATATTATATCATCTATATATATATAAAACCAAAACCTCTGAAACTCTCACAATTTTCCACATCATCACTATTTTCTTTTTCTTTTTATTTTAGATTCTTTTTATTTTAGGTTTTATATCTTATATAGAATTCACCAGAAAAATAATAGATAAAAATTTGAATTTTTATTAATATTAATAATATTGAAAAACATATACAAACTTGGAGGCCCATTTAAGGGCTCCATAAAACTTGATGGACAAGAAAATATATTCTAAAATAAGCCTTAATTAATACCTAACCATAATAGGAACCAAATTTGACCTAAAAAAACATTAAAAGAACCTAAAAACAAGGAAATAAATCATCTAGACCTAAAATAACGTTTTTTGCATTAAAAAAAAAAAAAAACGTAAGTTTTGTCTTCTTCATTTGCTTTCATATGTGTCTGAAATTTCCATTCTATCTTATTGTTTTATTATGTTTAGAATTGATTTTCTTCTAAGTATTTGGGTTAATCTCTATATTTTGATAGTGTTTTTATGGGTTTGGTTTTTAGGTTGAAATTCTAGAAAATTATTTTATATTGCATATAGCAAATGAAGTATCTCTATTTTTTGGAGGCAAATCAAAACTGCAACCTATGTTTTCCAGCCCAAGGTGTGGTAAATTTTTATATGTTCTTGCTTTATTGAGAATTTTTATTTGGGTTTATGTGATTTTTTGTTTTTTTATTAAAGTTTTGATTTTTGATTGATTAATTATTTGTTTGGATTAATTTCAATTAATTATTTGTTTGGATTCAACATAAAAGATAATGGAATTAGGTGTTATAAATTTGATAATGTTCCATGTTTTGAATTGTTTATATTATTTAGACTCCTGTTAGGACTCTCTGTTCTCTCCTTAAAACCCTAGCAATTACCATTTCAAAATCCTAAACTTAACTTCACTTTAAAATTAAAAAAATAAGAAGGAGAGAGACTCAACTAAAAAAAAAAAAAAAAATGTAGGTTTTGTCTTTTTTATTTGCTTTCATATGTGCCTAAAATTTTCATTCTATCTTATTGTTTTGTTATGTTTAAAATTTATTTTCTTCTAAGTATTTGGGTTAATCTCTATATTTTGATAGTGTTTTTGTGAGTTTGGTTTTTGGGTTGAAATTTCTAATAATTATTTTATATTGTATACGGCAGATGGAGCATCTCTATTTTTTGGAGAAAAATCAAAACTGCAACCTATGTCTTCCAACCCAAGGTGTGGTAAATTTTTATTTGGTATATTATATATGAATTTTTTGAATTTGAGGGGTTTTGTTTGGTTTTGAAGTAGAATTTGGGGATTTTATAAAATTTGAAAGGTTTAAGTTTTGGGATTTTTGGTATTTGCGTCTTAGTAGGTTGATCTTGATTCTTTACCTTATATGTTTTTGCTTTATTGAGAATTTTTATTTTGGGTTCATGTGATTTTTTGTTTTCTTAATTAAAGTTTTGATTTTTGGTTGATTAATTATTTGTTTGGATTAATTTCAATTAATTAATTATTTGGATTCAACATAAAAGATAATGGAATTATGTGTTATAAATTTGATAATGTTCCCTGTTTTGAATTGTTTATATTGTAATTAATACGACTAAATAAGATTTGTTTTTTATCTTTGTAGTTTATATCAGTTTTGAGTGTGTGTATATATATAACTTTTGAGAATTTTGCTTTATTAATTTAAGAATTGTAAATTACTTTGTAGGTTTCAATAACTATGCACCTGCAGTGAGACATTGACAATATAAGCACATATATATGGTATTAACATTCTATAAAAATCTTTCTTACAACCCAATAACATTCTACGTTAGACAACACTTCTAAACTATAGAAAAGCATAGAAGTTAAATATTTATTCCCATTGTATTTATTTAATTATGACAGATCCATTTTTTTTTAAACGCTAACTAGCAAAATGTTTATAATATGCATATTATTAACCCAATTTTCTATTTCTAAATTTCTTAGATTTTATTTTATCAATATTTTTTTCTTTTAAATTCTTGGTGGGCAAATCAGTCTTTCACTAATTCTTTTACCTTAACGTGATGTTGGTTAATTATCCTTTTATTTAACTATCCCGTGCATTGCACGAGTTAGCGACTAGTATTATATATAATAAAAGTTGGGTTTAGACGTCGTGGTTGTGCCACGTGTCTTCACCAAATTGCAAAAATTTTAATAGATTTTTGAAAAATAAATATAATTTTTTTTTGTTCTTATCTTTTTTTCCTATAATTTCTAAGTTGATAAAAATTTTAATTTGAAATCACTTCTTTAGATAAAGTTTGATAGAAAAAAAAAAAAAAAAAAAAAAAAAAAAAAAAAAAAAAACTTAATAATTTAATATCAACTTAACTTCTTCTCATCCATTAAGAAAAAAAAAATTATTCTTAAGCTTCACAATTTCATAAATTTATATATATATATATATATTGTTCTTATCTTCTTAAATTGCATGATTTTTTTTTTTTAGATTTTTAAAAGATGGATATATATATTTTTGTTCTTATCTTCTTCTCTTATAATTTCTATTTTTTTTTAAAAAAAAATTTCATAAATTTTTACTACACATAAAAAAATTGAAGAATTTTGTTTAGATTTTAAAAAGTGCAATATTTTGGATAAAATAGAAGTTTAGTTGTTATTATCTACTTAAACTCTAATACTTAATCAATTTTTAGGATGTACATAAAATTTTGATCAATCATTGATGTTTATCAATATTATTTAAACCACCATACCGACAACATTCATAAAAGAAGAAACTCAACAATAAGAATTTCAAAAGATTACCTTCTTATGGTTTAATCATTGAGTAAAACTAAGCTCTCCATGAGATTAGTTGTGTAGTGCTCTAGTAAAATATTTTCAATTCCAAGATCTTCAATTCTAAGATTGTTCTCATTTAAACTCTCGAGGTCAAATAAAAAGAATCAATCAGAAGAAAATGGTTTGATACTTGAAATCATAAGTTCATCACTGCCCATGCAGCCAAAGAGGCTCTTAAAATTCACCAACGGTACAACTTTTTGAGTCCAAGATTTAGCAACACCATAATCCCCCCCCCCCTTTTTTTGGGTAATCTGAAACCTTGCTTCTTAATGGTATTTTCTGATCCACGCTTTGCTTTTACATGTAGGCTTTGGTTCACATGGCTTGCTCTATATACAATTAATGTAGCTTACTCTCATAGATCTAAACAGAGTTTGGTTGGGGTAAATGCAAAGCAAAAGCAACGCACGTATTAGAAGTTAGAACTGGAAATGCTCTTGAAAAGAAGGTAAATATTTGTATGAGAAACTTTCATCATTATTGATCCTTCAAAGTTCTTGCAGGTGCAAATACAACTGGAAGGATGATATAACGATGATATAACAAAAATTCAGTAAGTACTAAACAACTGTGGTGGATTTGTTGGTATCTTTTAGAATGTATCTCATTATATATAATGATTTAATTATGTAAATAACTCTATTTATTTACTATTTCTCGTGTTTTTTTTTTTTTTGAAAGCTCAATCAAACTTCATTCATTTATAAAAGAAGAGTCAAACAATAAAGCTTCATGAGCTAGTGGTGGTGATTCTTCCAGCCACACAACTTCTTCATCTAATACATTGGCATATCTTGCTAAGGAATGAGCCACAGAGTTGGCACTACGTCTAATACAACTGAAAACAACATGGCGAAGACCTGCTACAAGCCAACAAACATCATCATAGATGACACCCAGGCAAGACCAGTTTAGAGACAAGGAAGACACCGCGCTCATGACTGTCACGTTATCCCCTTCGATGATCAACTCCAAGAACCCCGCATCTATTGCAAACTCCACAGCAGTCTGACAAGCTACAGCCTCCGCTTCCTCACTGTCATTCACTGCTGCTCCCTTCGTTGATAACGCAGCCATAACTTCCCCAGCTGCATTACGAATCACAACCCCAATACCCGATCCATTTGCAAACACAGCCGCATCGAAGTTTAGCTTGTACAGCTATCCCGTTGGAGGCTTCCAGTTCTGCAGAACAACAGATGGTACCGAGGCAGTTGCAAGTGATCCCTGTGCATCGCTGTACTCCCTTAGATAGTCTGTAGCTCTCCGAGTCAATTGTCCAAGGTGTTGCATTACTCCCCCATGTAACAGAGTATTTCGGCGGTTCCAAATCAGCCAGCAAAGAACTAAGAAATTCTCAAGTTCCTCCTTAGACAGTTTGGACATCATGAACTGGAACAAGTGCATAAAGTCATCCATCTCTCCACCACACTTTTGAATCCGAGCACTAGCACCAGCCTAAACATCCTGAGCGGCATTACATGACCAAATTGCATGTGAGACAGTTTCCGGATAGCTTTGGCACACCCCACACATAGCATCTATCAGGATTTTTCTTCGGGCTAAATTCACTTTTGATGGCAAGATGTTTAGGCAAGCTCACCATCCAAAAATCTTGATCTTGTTAGGCACCCGTAACTTCCAAAGTTGAGACCAGACCCGACTATCTTCACTTTGCTCGGAACTTTCTTCCTTGCCAATAACATCTTCAGCCAACATGCGAGCCACCCAATATCCGGATTTAACTGCACATTTTCCATTACAGCAATGCATCCACACTACTCTATCTTTGCACGTGCCTTCTGCTCAATGGAATCCGAAGAATTGCCTCCGCATCAAAGTGATGAAAAAGCTCATAAATTCTGTCCCTATCCCATTGGTTCACCTTCCAATCAATAAGATCCGAGACTCTCCATTCCCATTCATCATATTCAGTAGGAAATAATACTTTATTACCCGGATTATTCGGTATCCACTTATCTTCCATCACTCGGATTGAAGAACCGGTCGCCACCCTCCAATAACACCCATTTCTCAAAATTTGTTGAGCAGCTAGCACACTCTTCCAAACATAGGAGCTGTTAGGACAATCTGTCGCCTCCAAAAATTCACATCTTGAAAATATTTAGCCTTAAAGCATCTAGATAACAGGGAGTTTTGGTCTTGTATCATCCGCCACCCTTGCTTAGCCAACATAGCTAGGTTGAAGCTCCTAAGATCCTGAAATCCCATACCACCCACCTTTTTAGGTTGTGTCAAAAAACTCCAACTCTTCCAATGAATTTTCCATTCATCTCCAGTTTGCCCCTGCCAAAAACTTGCACAAAGAGCATCTAATTCATCACAAAGCTTTGCTGGCAACAAAAACACTCCCATAGTATATGTTGGAATAGATTGGGCCACAGCTTTGATCAGAACTTCTTTACCAGCACGAGAGAGCATTCTTCCCTTCCAACCCTGAAGTTTTTTCCAAACCCGCTCCTTCAGAAAGGCAAATGTTTGATACTTGGCTCGACCAACCAATGTCGGTAAACCCAAATAAGTGTCAAATCGATTCACTTCCTCCACCCCCAAAGCTTGTTTAATCCATTGCTTTTGACTGTCAAATGTATTTCCACTAAAATAAATTGACAACTTCTCCATATTAATACATTGACCAGAAGCTGCAGCATACAATTGCAACAAATCAGAAATCACCTACACTTCTTCCTGTTTTGCTTGGCAGAAAATCAGAGAATCATCTGCAAACATTAAGTTAGAAATACAAGGCGCCCCTCTACATATCTGAACACCATGTAACCGCCCCTCATCTTCAGCTTGGAAAGTAAGGATGTGAACCCTTCTGCACATAAAAGAAACAGATAAGGTGATAAGGGGTCCCCTTGATAGAGCCCTCTAAATATTTCCATAAACTTTACCATTTATTCGAATCGAGAATGAAGGTGTGATGACACAACTCATCACTCTATTTATCCAGTCCTCAGGAAACCCCAACCTAACCATCATACCCCTCAAAAAAGCCCATTCTACTCGATCATAAGCCTTGCTAACATCTAACTTCAAAGCGAGGGCTCCATTTTTCCCTTTTTTCCTCCCGTGCATGGCATGTAAGGTTTCATAGGCAATCAAAACATTATCAGTAATGAGGCGGCCAGGTACAAAAGCACTTTGAGTAGGAGAAATCAGCTGAGGTAGTATAATTTTCAGTCTATTCGCTAGGACTTTAGAAATTATTTTGTAAATAACATTGCATAAGCTAATAGGTCTGAAATTAGTCATCTTCTCTGGAGGCTTAATTTTGGGAATAAGCACAAGATGGGTATAATTAATCTCAGGTATCATAATTCTAGAATTCAAAAAATCCAGCACAGCAGAGCTAACATCATTACCAACAATGTGCCAAAACTTTTGATAAAAAAGAGCATTCATACCATCATGTCCAAGAGCTTTTGTAGGTCCCATCTGAAATAATGCAGCTGTTACTTCCTCCACAGTATATGGCCTGGACAACTCTTCCCTCATATTTGCAGTCACCCTTTGAGGAACAATATTAAGACAATCCTCCATCCTTTCACATGTACCTAAATGAAATATGGTCTGAAAATAATCCATAGCTACCTCTGCCACATCAGTAATGTCCTTCACCCAATTACCCTGTTGGTTCTTGATGCCATGGATGAAATTCCTTTTTCGCCTTTGGGAAGCTTTTCAATGAAAAAATTTTGTATTCCGATCCCTATGCTTTAGCCAGGATACCCGTGACTTTTGTGCCCATAAAATTTCCTGCTTAAGGAGAAGATCATCCAATTTTTTGCTAACTGTCAAAACTTCCTCTCTACTCTCCTCTGTTAACTCTTCTTTATTCATTCTCTCCAATTTCTTAGTCAGCTGTTTTATCTCATCTGTATTAGGGGCTGTTTTGGATGAACCCCAAGCCATCAAATCTGCTCCACAACTCTTAATTTTCTCCACAGTTGCCTTTAAACTAGTTGCCTCACCACCTGAATTAATCCAAGAATCCGTAATCACCTCCTCACACTTATCCCACATCAACCAAGATTCTTCAAATCTGACTCCTCGTGGCCCTCCTCCCCTAAAATCACTATGAGTTCGAATATGAAGGAAGAGTGGGACATGATTAGAGGTATGGCTAAACCCGTGGGTTAAAGTGCTAGCTAAGAACTTATCCTTCCACTCCCTGTTCACCACAGCCCGATCCAATCGTTCTCTAGTATTTGCTGCACCAGGTCTTTTATTGTTCCATGTAAACTTATACCCTTGAAAGCCCAGATCAAATAAATTACACCCCTCCAATGCTGCTTGAAGTCTTCCATTTGTTTATACTGAGGTGGATGTCTGCTCTGCTTTTCTGACTGAAAAAGGATTGCATTAAAATCTCCTACACAACACCAAGGCCCATCCACAAACGAAGAAACATGAGACAGTAATGCCCAAGACTTCTTTTTTTCACTCGCTTCCGACCATCCATAGAAACCTGTGATAAACCAAATAAAACCATTCTCCTCAACCACCTTTGCCAAAATATGATTTGCAGTGAAATTAATAACATCTAACTTAACTTCAGATTTCCATAACAATGCTAGACTTCCCCCAGAATAAGGCTTTTTAACAATGAACTTATTCAGAAAAGGCAACTCTCTACAATGTTTATTAAAACCTTCTTTATCCAGTATAGTCTCCATTAAGAAACAGATTGTGGGAGCTTAATCCTTCACTAGCTTGTGAAGGCTTTGAACTGTCCAAGGGTTCCCAAGCCCTTGGTAGTTCCAGCTAAGGAGCTTTATTGTGCCCGGCAAGGGTGCATGGACACCCCTGCCGTTTCTTCTAAATTTGAGTCACCACTACTCTTCACCCGTTTCACCTCTACGGACTGTTCAACCTCTACCTAGCTGGGCTCCTCACTGCTAGACATCCTTTTTCCCAACACAGACTTAGCTCTTTCTTTGAACAACTCCACAGGCCCAATCTCCATCCTTCGAAGCCTAGTCCAAGTTGGTTTTTTCTTTGGGCTTTGAGGCCTACCAACTGGGTCCACAAGCAGCTCTTGCATGGATTCAGCCACACCATCCATCTTTGAACTTTGCTCCACGTAAATAGCAGATCCCATGACCACCATACTCTCCTTAATTTCAGTTGCCACGTTAGCGCCCTCCAAAACCGTTCCGTGTTTGTCGTTGTTTCCTTTATCACGTAACGGAACATGCTCTCTAGGGTTTTGAAGTTTATCGCCGCCGCCATCTCCATCGGCTTCCTCATGTTGACCTGCCCGGACCAGTTCGCTTGCCGGTCAACCTCCACTCCAGACTCTTCCCTTCCATACTTCCTGCGAGGAGGTGATCTAGCCCCACCCCCAGTGGCTTTAAGCCAGTCACCGTATTGGTAAATGACCTCCCCATCGTTCTTGGCTGCTGCGAAGTAAGGAGTGCAATGTTTCAAGTCATGGCCGAGTAAGCCACAATAATGGCAGAACAGAGGGAGGCGCTCATATTTAAATGTAACCCAATGACTGTCACCATCAGAACCAGCTAAGAAGGTCCCACGCCGGATCGGTTTTGCTGTCGGAATTGCCATCTTAACCCTCATGAAATAACTCTGTCCGTCAATCTTCTGTTTTTTCTCAACCTCAACCACAGAACCTAATCTGCCTCCCATGGTTTCTGCAGTTTTAGGCAACACCAAGTCAAACGGGGTTTTGCACCCAAATATCCACTAACTCAAACCTAACATTGTCCGCCGTCATCCCTGCCTTCCAACGAGTCAACAATAAAACCTAATTATCAAAAGACCACAGCCCTCCCTTAAGAACCCGTTCTATCTCAAACTCAATTCGAAACTTAAGTTGAAAAAGGTTTGTTCCCACTTCAATCATCTGAACACCTTCCTTCAAGCCCCAAGCCCTTTTCATTGTAGATATGGTAGCCTTCTTATTGAATGGTCTACAGGTAAGAAACTTCCCAATCAAACTAAGTGCACAACTCTCCATCCCTTTTTTGTGCCCTTCCTCCGGAATCTCGATAACCTCTTCCTCCTCCAAAGTCAACTTCATCTTCTCCATTATACTCGTAACATCATCTGCCATGGTAGCTAGATTAAGAAAAATAAAAGGCAAAACCCTTAAGAAACCCTAAGGGAGAATATCTCGTAGTAATGAGAGAGAGAACTCCTATGGACGAGGAGAGCACATAACCCTATTTCTCGTGTTTAAATATTATTAAAAAAAAAATTCTAATCGATTTAAGTGGAATAACAATGTTTTAGATACAAGCATGAATTGCAAGTTGGTGAGACAATAAAAATTGCAAATTTGTGTAATGTTTGACAAAAAAAATAAAACAGAGGAGTTAAATCAAGATCAAGTACCCACAACTCTCCAATATGAAAGAAGAGGTAAGAATGATAGAAATTTTATTTGTCAAATTAAATGAAATTTGTGTGTTTACTCTACTTTTTTTTTCCCATCATATTATAAAATCCTCTATAAATATTTTTATTTACTATTGATGAATTATCAAATTTTGTATTCTCTCCTACAACAAGGGGTTCATCTTTTTATTTCTAGATTGTATTTGTGTTGTGTTTATATGTGCGTTATTAAATTAAATTAATTTTTGAAGGAGATTTGATTTAGATAAAAGAGATCATTATTGTATCAAAATGTAAATCTAAATAAAGGTTTGAAAAAAAAAAAATACCATTTAGTCTATGCTCTTCAAGTACATAACACAATTTAGATGTAACTATATAAGTTAGAAGAGAAATATGTTTTTGTTTTTTGTTTTTTTTTTTGGCAAATGAAAAACCTCCGGTTAAGTTATGTAATTGTTTGAGTCCTTTAAGAACAATATTTTATATACAATTAAGAGAGAGAGAGAGAGAGAGATTTCATTAATAATACTATTTTAACAATTTGCCATAGTTTTTAAAATATTTTTTTTTGAACAAAAAATACCAAACTTGAACTTGCATAATATACATTTTATATTTTATTTGTTATTCAATTTATTTATATTATCAAAATATTTTTTATTAAGCCGTGTATCGCACGGGCATAATACTAATATATATATATATATATTCTTGGATTTATATATAGCTACCACTCATATCTTTGATGATAAATGACAAAGTATGAAAGTAATAAACACCGGTTACGCTTGAGCAAAAAAAAACACCTGTTACGTATACATGTTTTTTATACATTTTTTGGCTCTGCAAAGTGTGTGACTTGTCATTTTTCCTGTCCCCGCACCGTTAGGCGTTAGTCCACAAAATGACACAGCGAGCGACACTTGCAAATCAATGACTTTAGTTACTCCACACTTAAATGAAAACTCTTTTCTCAAAAAAAAAAAAAAAAAAAAAAATGAAAACTCTATTTCTTGCCATTTCTTTTTTCGAAAATTAAATCTAATCACTTTACTTTTATTTCAATTATGAAATTAGTTCTTAAGATTTGATTTTTGTTAATTTAATCTCTAATTTTATTAAAATAAATCAGTTTAGTCCTACCATCCAAATTTATTAGCAAATGATGCCGTTAAACATTTTTTTTATTTCATTCTTAAAAAGAATAACACCCATCAAACAAACAAACAATTAAATGACATATACATTAGGATTTTTTAATTAAAAAAATGTTTAAAGGACATCGTTCAAGACCAGATTAACTCATTATTATAAAGTGAGGAATTGCATTCACAAAAATTAAACTTTAAAGGTTTAGCCAAAAAAAAAAACTTTAAAGATTAATGTGATAATTGACATAAACATCAAGAGACTAAATTGAATATTAATGTTCTTGAATATCAAAGAAAAAATAGAAATTCTAATTTTCACATTTTATTAAGGTGAACCTATAATACTTTTTTTATATAAAGAAACTATAATACTTGAAGTTGTAAGAGCATTCACACTAAAACTGTCAAAATAACTTAAAAGTTATTTTGACAGCTCAAACACCAAAAAAATGCATTTATCAATGTTGTTAAATTTAAAAGTTTTTAGCAATTTGCTACAGTAAGTTATACATTATTACTAGTAACAACTTACTGTAGCAAGTTGCTACATTATTCTCTCTCTCTCTCTCTCTCTCTCTCTCTCTCTCTCTCTCTCTCTCTCTCTCTCTCTCTCTCTCTCTCTCTCTCTCTCCCAACAAACAACCCACATGCATTCTCGATGCAACAAGTCTCATTGCCACTCTCTCCTTCCCACCCGTCACCATCCCAAAACCTTCCTCGTTGACACTGAAGACGAACTCATCAGAGTTCTCAAGGATCTTGTCGTGGATGAGAATATGGGCCTCTTGGGACGACGAGAACGCTGGTATTCTCCCGTCGGGGTCGTGGGTTTGTGATTTGTGGTGGTTGTGGTTGTGGGTTGGATAGTTTTTGTTTTTAGCGGAGGTGATGTGGTATGGATCGCTCACCAGATCATTGGGTTAATTAGGTAGTTATGTGGGTTGATTTAGTGGCTGTGGGTTGATGGGTGTGGTTGTAACCGTTGGTTGTGATTGTTGTTTGTTGTGTTGATTGGTTATTTTATTGTGTTATTTATATTATTTTAATATATTGTGTGTTAAAATAAAATCTTTGATGTTAGATATATTTAAAAGTGAGTTATTAAAATAGATAAAATAACTTTTTAAGTTATTAAAAACTATATTTTTTGACATCTTTATTATGAATGCTCAAGGCTAAAGAAATAATGTGTTTTTTATATTAAAAAAAAAAAAAACGAATTTCTTTAGATAGTGTTGGTACTGGTGATTTATGACAGCCAGCAAAATGGTGTTGTGATAAGTTTCAAAGCATATAATTACCTAACCAGCGAAATGGCGTTGTCATAGCACTGTGCTTACCCCTGTCCTTATTATTATTATTTTTTTTTTTTGAAAGAAAACATTTCATATTGAGACAAGTAAAATCTTAGTCGAACTTTGAAATCCCAATTCCCAAATACAAACCTAAACAAAATTTTGTATCTGTAAATATTCCTTTTGCATTATTCTAGGAAGTAGAGATTTAACTGTAAAGCTCTAGCAGTAATGCTTTTGTGATATTAACGTTGTAAGATTACTAGTATTAAGAGTGTAAATATCCTTCAGATGCTATTTTACAACCTAAGTCATCCAAAATTCACTCTATTTGAGTTTGTAAACTTAAAAAAATTTGCAACTTATGAATAGTAAGGTTGCATATAAAAAAAATTATTTTAATATGTGGTTGTGTGTGAAGAGAAAAAGTGAGTGGAAGAAAAAAAAGTGAGAATAATACTTTTTATTATTTTATTAAGTAATTTATATTATTTTATTAAGTTGTATATAAAAATAAAAACTGAGATGTAAACTGAGTTGTAAAATGGATTGGTAAAATAGATAAAATAGTGTTTGAGAATACGAAATAAGTTTTTTTTTTTTTTTTTGGCATCCTTGGATGCTAATGATCTAATGCTCTAGTAGTAATGCTTTTGTGATATTAACGTTATAAGTGTTTGACAAATTATGGTGAATAGTACTTGTACGGTATTGTGTACCCGAACCGATTTGGGCCTGGGACTCTAATATAGAGGAACGACCTATGAACCTGACCCCTATCTACCCAAAAAGACCAGCCCAAGCACATACAAACCGTGAGCCCAAGTTTTGCCACCTGATCCTTGTTCAGCAATTCTTTCCCAAGCAATGAAGAAAGAATGACGCTCAAACACATCATCTCTTGCATACCCGGCAGTGCCTTAGGAAACATCACTGTCGAGCATATCTGCAGAAGTGGGAACTAAGTTCTAAAGCCACTCTCACCTAACCAGCCACTTATGATCAATAATATTAGACCTTTCGTTGCACTAACCATGGAAGTGATGATGGTCTCTCCACTAATTTAGAGCTATAATTATGAGAAGTTGGAGAAGGAAATGGTTGTTGAAAGGCTCTAAAGGAACAGATAATAGAGAGAGAGAGAGAGAGAGAGAGAGAGAGAGAGAGAGAGAGAGAGAGAACTTCACTAAGTCTCAGTGCTGAGAACAACTCATAATAGGAAATTCCAAACCCACTTTACAAATAAGTTGTGAACCCAAGTGAAGTTAGGCCCAATAGCCTCATTTCAGGCGCGCACAATACTTTAGAGTTATGGGTTTATAAGATGGAGGAGTTCTACATCTACAATATTTTCACAACAAATCATAGGTGATAAGTTGTTATTGGTTTTAATTTGAATTTATAACTTAAATTACTTTTTTGTCCACTCATAACAACCAATAAGAATCCATCACTTATAATTTATTATGAAAATATTATGGAAATAGCATTTTTAGAAAAGTGCTCTTAGTAGAAATTGCCAAATGTTTGAAAATTTCACTAATGAGGTTTTTAGAGGAATTAATTTTAGCAAGATTATTAAAAATGCATAGCGAATTTGTGAAAAAAAAGGCTAATGGATCATATTTTTACAAGTGACATAACGAAGTTAAAGAAGGTGGACCCAAGTAAATTTGAGCTCCATTAGAGTAAGGAATCAAAAGCAATTCACACTAAATCCAAGTCAAACTTGGATTAGGATTTCAGTCTGTGCAAGTTTTATTTCAACATAACTTTTGACTCATATGTCATATTGTGATGATTCAAGTTGGGTAGGAAAGATGACTCAAAGGGATACAATTCTTTAGTTCATGAAAAGTCCAAATTATAACGTTTAATGGATAAAAAAGTCAATTAAGCGGAGCATGAAAATTTGAATTTTTTTTTTCTTTTTCCAAACGAGAGTTCTACTTATAATAGGATTTTTTGGTCCTCCTTAAAAGGCTCTTTAGATCAAATTCAAGGGAGAGCAACCTTTAGAACAAAAAGATGTTTTTTTTTTTTTTTTTTTTTTTTTTTTTCAAATTTTAGAGTTTTCTTTGATGTAATAACTTGCTAAAAACCTGCTAAGGCAAGGAATGAAATCCAACATTCTATTGGTATGTTCTTAACAATACTTTGACGATTTTAGTACTTAAATTATAGGTAATTATTGAGTACTCTCAAAGTATCATAAATACGTATTCTCCCCCTCTCACATAATTGTAGGTCTCATTAATTAAATTCATGGTGGAACTTACAATTTATGTGAGAGGGGGAGTACGCATTTATGGTACTCTCGGAATATTCAATAATTTTTCTTAAATAATTTTGTTTTTGATTGATTAATCTATCTAGTTGAGTTATAAAATAAAAATGGTTAGAACTACAAATAAATGTGTTGCTTGTGGATCTCTAAGCCTTAGTGTTTTAAGAAATTGTTGTTTTCCTCAAATTAATTTTTCTTTACCAACCAAATTTTAAATTCTCCTCAAATAAATTTTATTGTTTTAATTGTATTTTATCTCTTGGATTGCTAATCCCTTCTCTATGGATTCAATCTTAGACTTACTAAGTTATATTACTTTGTGACAATCCTGCACTTAGAGCATTGAAGTCGAATAAAAAAGATTGATAAAGTCCATCTAACAACTCTTGTAATGAAAATTGGGAGCCACCAACACCCCCTACATTAAAGTCAATTTTGGTGCAGCAGTGAGTGAAGACAACGCATATGCAATAGCTGTGACCAGTGGTCCAGTGACAACGACCACCGTTTTATCAGTGTGGACTGAACTGTGTGAGGAAACATACTATTAGTAGCAGAAGAAAAGGCAGTAGTGTTGGCTTCCATCAGTAAATCAAAGGATTAGGTTTCTAGTAGGAGTATGTTATCTCTGAAGGAGATGCTCTCTCTCCCTCTTCAATGATCCACAATATCCTCCCCCACTTTTCAATTGAACCTGTCATTAGCGAAACTCGAAGAATATTACAGTAATTGTCTATAGCCTTCGAGTTTCGTATCTCATAATGGTAAGATGGGCTTGTTTTGTGTTGAAAAAAAAGGGAGAATAAGAATAAGATCTCGTCTCCACTGTTCCTATTGAATGCTTTTTTTTTTTTTGTTTCCAAGCTTGATGTGGATATATATATATATATATATATTTTTTTTTGTTTGTTCCCTCTTTTTGTGATTAATGAAATACTTATTCATAAGAAAAAAATTACAAAACTAATCACAAAATAAACACAAGGTAATTACATATTTTAAAGACATACTATTAAGAATAATATTTTTAATTAATAATTAAAGCACATGCCAAAGGGTAAAAGAGGAAAGTCTAAAGCGTACGGATTTCTAATTACACGCCCAGATCAAATCTGGGAAACGAGCTCCTATAAAGAAGAAAGAAAGTACGAAAATAAATAATAATAATAAATTTTTAAAAAAAAGTTTCTGGAACAAGAATAGTGCAGAGTCATTATTACTGAGCTCTGTGAAGTGATGAGACTCTCCCGCATGATTGGGTAATAATACGGACAGGTGTTGGGTCACCACTGAGCCACGATAGTGATTGAAGATCACACGAACTTTGCACAGCCCATTTCACCAAAAAGCACAAACACATAAACTGTCACAATAATTCATACAGCAATATCGAAACGAATGTGCCTGAGAAGCACCGGAATCACGACGTCCGGCGAGCTCAACTGGGGAAGATGACCGTCCGATGACATGACTTCGACGATTGACTCGCCTCCGAGGTTCTGATGCAAGTATTCCGACACCACGACCGGCACGGCCAAGTCCTTCATGCTCTGTATTATGTGGCAAGGCACGGTCACCAAGCCTAGCACTTGTCTCATATCGCATTGGAATATAGTTTGGCCTACGCTCAAGGCTATGTCTGGTCTCATGTTGAATAGGGTCCGGCTGAATTCTTGGACCGCCACTGAATCCATGTCCCCGCCCACGGCTAGTGGTGCGAACCCAGAACACCATGCCTTGTAATTTGACCTCATCGCTTCGAATAACTGGTCCAGATCTTCTTGCTCAAATCCTCCATAGTAATCCACATCATTCAAGTACCTTCTCAACCCAAAAAAAAAAAAAAAACTAATTAATTAAGGTCATTTTTTAATATGAACTCCATACTTAATTAAATCATTTTACACCAATATTTTAAAGGCGCTACAGGCTAACACAAGTGCACGACAACGACTTACACAAAAAACCAAATAGTCCAAATTACCAAGTGATTGACTTGTTTAAACCATAATTTAATCGAAAAGAAAAGTACTCCGCTACGCGCTGATCAGGACAGTTCTACGTACGTACCTTGGAGAGGCGGAGATCATGACGAGCTTAGAGAAGAGATCGGGGCGAGAGATGGAAGCGATGGCACCGATCATGGCCGAGACTGAATGACCCACAAAGATGCAGGACTCAATTTTCAGCTCTTCTAGAATGGCAAGCAAGTCATAGGCGTGTCCCTCAAGAGTCGAGTAGCGTTCGAAATCGAAGTACTCGGGGTTGGTAGTACCTGCACCCATGTTGTCGTACAAAACAACTCGGTAGTCGTCAACGAGGTGAGGAATAAGGTGCTTCCACACAGACTGGTCGGTACCAAAGCCATGAGCTAGGACAAGGTTTTGAACTCCGGTTCCTAGAACCTTGACGTTGTGAGCTTCTTCAACAATACCCATTTTTTTCCTTTCTCCCTTGGATTTTTCTATATTCCTTGCTCGTTTATTGGTTTTCTCTCCAGTTTTGTAGTGTAAAAGCGTGACTTGGATTGAGGGAGAGATGATTAGCACCACATATAGGCCATGATGGGATAAAGTGGACCAAAAAAAGATAAACTATCTGGTGTGGCTAGAGCATATATTTGGCTTTGTTAACAGGTCACTGATCTGATCTCATCGAGTGGCTATAGTTCGCTGACCAAAAGGAAGGAATAGATATTTTAACTCTCTCTGACTTGTAACTAGGGGCATGTACTGTGTGATTGGCGTTGATTGATTGGTTGTTTGCACCCACATTTTTCATTAATGAGGCTTTGTAAACGACAACCTTTCACCACATGACAAAGTACCCTGGCGGCCTAGTCAGTGACGGAGATCGATTTTCTTTTATAGATCGAGTCCTGTCATTGTCTTTAATCTGTCTTATTTATTTATTTATTTATTTTTGGGCTGAATGATGATAGTAACATTAATCTGATATTAATAGTTAATATATTAATAATGTATAATAATTAATAACCCAATTTTCTTTTAATGTATATGTCAACGAAGAAAGTTTAATAGATCCAAGGCCGGCTCAAGTCCACTTGTGTAACAAAATTTTAAAAAGTCTCAAGGCCCCCAAAATTGTATAAATATGTTTCAAAATTTTAAAGTGATAATTGAATTTATTTTAAGGGAAAAAAATATAGGAGGGTTTTGCAAGTCTCCCCCACTTCGACTTGAAGAAGGCCCCCCAAAATAGGTGTCTATATAAAAATATCACCCAATTAAAACTATGGACTATTTCACAAACAAAAAAAATTGGTATGCCCATCAAAAAGAAAAAAAAAAATTGGTATGAGTGTGACGAATAATTATTGACAAATTTTTTTTAATAACTTATAAAAAATAAGTTATGAAAACTTAAATATAAAACTAAATTAGCAATTATACATCTTAAAAAAAAAATTTTAACAAAAAAATGTATATAATATTGAAAGTCAAATAAACTATTTTCTTTTTTATATATAAATATTAAAAAAATTTACTAAAATTTTTCGCTTTGGCCTCAAATGTAGCCAGCCCTGAATATATCTAAAAACTAGAATATTGGAAATTTCCAATATTCTAGTTTTTAGATATATTCAGGTTTATCCAATTATAAATAATATATTTGACTTTAAGTGTTGGAAGTATCAGGTTTACCCAATTATGGATTTTAATAATCTGTCAATGAACAAATATTAATATTTGTGATAAATTGAAGAAAATTTATTATAATTGACAATAAATTTGAATACATGTATATTTAGTTTACAAATTAACTTTTTTTTTTCTCTTCTTTGATAGTGTATGGATCATATAAGTAATTTTTTTTTCTAAATATGTTATGATTTAAACTTGTATCATCAGTTTTATAATAATTATTTTTTCTTATCACGTCCAAACATCATTGATTTTTTTTTTTTTTTTTTAAACATAGGAATGATTTGAACTTAAATATGTATTTGACAAAGAAAAATTACACAATTTCAACTAATTGGAAACCCGACTCATTTTAAAAGCTTCATTTTGGATAAGAGGAACCATTTCTACATTTTGACAAAACAGCGGGGACAACATAATATTTTTATTAAAGGACCTCATTAACACCATAAAATTTTAAGTTATAGAAAAAATTTGAAGACTTTGGATTGGGGGACCACGGCCCCTCTGGTCTCACTCTCAACTGCCTGCCCATGAGGCCACGGCAACTACTTTGTGATTGATGGGCACTAGGGATGTTTGTGGTTTGGTCGGCTTGGTGTTTTGCCAAATTTATCATTGAACTGATAGAGGTTAGTTTTCTCATAATTAGAATCGATGTATACCACTTAGGGTCGGTTTTTCGACATATAGTGGTGCGGTTTTTTGCGGTTGGTTTAATTGGTTTGGTTGGTTTGAAACTTTTTTTTTTTTTTTCTAGACAACACAAACACAAAAGTAAAAACTAAAACATCGCAAATAATTTTTCACAACCTGCCATACACAAAAACATATTCCAACTCATACTTATACAAATTATACTCTGTTACTCATTACTCAACATTACTTAATTAGGCAATCAGGTCCAACAATGAAAAAGCCAATACAATAAGAAAACCCCAGGTTTAATTTAATAACTAAATAAAATAAATAAATAAACAAAAACATGAGTAAAAGGTATAGTTCACAGATGCCAAAAATCAAATTGCTGAAAAATGCCAAGAACAAAAAACGTTAGATAGATCATAGTTCACAGATGGACTTGGACAGTTGGACTCAAAGTGAGAGAGAGAATATTTAAAACGGCATGGTGAGAGATGGAGAGTGGAGACATGGAGTTATCGGTGGAGTGGCTGGTGGCAGCGAGGCGGTCAGCCGGTGACTGGTGAGGCGATAAGAGAGAGACATGGCAGACAATGACTTAAGGAGAGCCATCACCCAGCGAAGCCCAGAGGCGAAAGAGAGACTGAGAGGGTTAAGGAGGCAGACTGAGAAAATAACGAATTTATACCTAGGAGTTAGGGTTAGGGTTGTGCACAAAACTTTGCCCTTTAAAAAAAAAAAAAAAAAAAAAAAAAAAAAAAAACTAAGTGACATGACGTAGTTCTGATATATATATATATATATTAGATTTATCGATCAGTTCGGTTTTTTGAATCGGTTTCAGACTTGCGTTCCGACTTCTGTACTGCACCGGCGTCGGAATTGGGGTTCCCCCCCGTTCACCGGCCTCAGCTCCATCGGTGGGTCCAACGGCGGTGCGGTATTGTCAACATCGGTCGGTTGGGTCAGCGCCGGTTGGTTTGTGCACACTCCTAATGGGCACTAAGCAAAAGCATAAAGGCCTTCCATCACGACACTTTTTTTTTTCTTTCTTTTAAGAAAAAAAATATTGTATTGTTATAAATGTTCAAGCAAATCTCATTTTTCTATTAAAAAGAAAGTAAAAAAGAAGCAAATCTCATATTTCTTGTCATATCATGATTTCTCCTATTTGTATATACATATTTATATTCAATAGTTTAGGAAGAAAATTATTCACACCGAACATAGAAATTCAATGCATAAAAGTGTTGTGTAAAATATGAGAAATTCCTCTTTTTCCCGGTTTAAATTTATGAATAAATTACAAATGACATCTTTTAACTTTTTTTTTTTTTAATTCAGTCTAATTCTGTAAATTTCAATTTGATCATTTTAGTTCTTTAAATTTTACTTTAATTAAAGTAGTTGTTTAGTCCATCATGTTGTGTTGTTAGATGTCCTAAAAATGAAGTCATTTGGTGATGATGCACAAAATTGTTAGTGAGTTAATCGTCCACACATGCGCCAATTGAAGTACCTGAAGAATAAAAAGAAACAAAGAACCTACAAAGAGAATTTAGTAGTGTGAGAGCTAGAGATTTTTTACGTACCTTAAAAGAGAGGAGGCTTGGTGTTTATATAATGGTGTAGAGTTGACTAAGATCCCTTGAAATACGAGATGTTTCCTTATGGAGAAGATTTGGAGTTAAGGCCCCGTGATCTTAGGACTTCCCTTTTCTTATGGGGACGATTCAAACATGTAGTAGGGTTTTCGTGGTGTGCAAATTATTTCCATATAGGGATGTATAAGTGGGGATCACGCAAGAGTTGGTGGGGCCCAATGTACTCAATCATCGATGTGCATAGCCATTTGTCGGGTTCATGCTGGCCATCTGTCACATCCATCCGTCGGGCCCCCTTCATCTCTCCTGTCATGCCACCTCCAATCCATCCGTCGGCCTTTATACGTATGTCACCCGTCGGGACCAAGGGCTTAGTTCCTGATGAGTCTCTGTAAAGCTGACGATTGCTCTGAGACGATCGTACCGTCAGGTTCTTATGGAAACAGAATAAGGAGTATATCCCAACAAATCATTAGGCGAAGTGTTTTCATCTTGACGGGTCAAAGAGTCAAGAACATTTATGTCAGAAATATCCTTATCATTTGGTATTTTCTTTTAGTCTATTGAATTTAAAAAAAAAAAAAAAAAAACTAATAAATTTTTTAAAAATATAACAATTTTTTTTTAATCTCTCTCTAATAAAATCTAGTAAAGTTGGCCTAGGTGGTGTCGTGCAAGTCCAGGTGAGACATTCGACTGAAGCCATTCGAAGCTATCACCGTTTAAGCACAACAAGTGCAGAGTGGTCTTGCAGAAAACCAGCATGGCCCATTGAAGGCCTTAAGCAAAGCACACACTAGGAACTCACTTCAAGTTACTCTATAATTTCTCCGACTTCGACAGTAAAATCCCATAAAACCTAACTCAAACTCAACTGTTGTTGCATTATTTTTGTGTGACTGTGAAAATTTGAAATCATAGAGAGAGAATGGGCACCAAAGTAATGACTTTGACCGTGAGCATGACTAATAAGCCACTAATTAGTTGCTTTTGCTTCGAAGGCTGCATCCAATCTGACGAAAGGAATAAAGAAAAGAAGTTGTTCTTATAAATATATAAATAAAAAAGAAGTTGTTTGGTTCCAAGTAAAGTGATGATTTTTTAGGCTGTGTATTTGTTTGATTATGTATTTGAATTTTTTTTTTTTTTGGATACGGTATTTGAATTAATTAAATCTGTGTATAAAGTTCTAAAGAAATTTGGTTTTTTTTTTTTTTTTTTTTTTTTTTTTTTGAGGAGCTAAAGAAATTTGGTTTAATTTATTTAGTTGAATTTTTTTTTTATATAAAAAATATATGTATAGAAAGTTTGTTGGGAATTTTGTTTTATTAAATCATCAGTCACACATTAGGATTTGTTTTTCCCAGTCGTTGTTAAAATTTTAATTGATATAGATTTTTGGTTGAGTTTATGTATTCTCAACATTTTTTTTTTTGGGTTTTAGAGAAGAGGAGCTTTAAAAAAAAAAATCCTTCTTTTCTTTTTTTCTTCCTTCAATTTGGAAAAGTGGAAAAAAATCAATTTCCATTTTCAAATTTTTAAAAATTATAATTTAAGAATTTTTTAAATATAAAATTTAAAAAAAAAAATTGATTCCTACCAAGACTCCATTTTATAAGTGTAATGTTTTTTTGTTGTTGAATAAGAGATTTGAAGTTCGAACCTCATTTACACCAAAACTAATTAATGTTTTAGCCTGAGAAGAAAGAGCAATTATTATGTATGATAATTTTAATTTTATTATATGTGTGTGTATGTATATATATATCCTACTTTTTTTTTTTATGAAAATATATATCCTACCTTAGTATAACATGAGGTATCTTGCTCCATGCCAGTATCAACGGTATCACATCACTTATGCTATGCTCTATCCTCTGGGCTACAGCTTAAAAGAGCAGACCCCACAAGACCTATCAGATCTCCCCTATGAGAATCCACTTCATCATCAGATTACACGTGAAATTCGTTGGAATAAAGTGCCATATCGAGACATCAAAACCTATCTGCGTGTAGATCATTATTCTAGGAGATTATTTTGTCAATTTTTTTATTTTTTTATTTTTACAAGATAGAATTTATACTCTAATTTAATTTGAGTGTATATGTGTGTGAAATTCTCTCTTAAAGACTTAAACTCCGGTCCTTACCTCCCACATCCTACAAGCATTTATATTTGTGAAATGACCACCACATCAAAGGTGTGCAGTGGCTATTATTTTGTCAACTTAACCATGGCACTTTGTAGAAACTCCAAAAAAAAAAAAAAAAAAAAAGAAAAGAAAAGAAAAGAGAGAGAGAGAGAGAGAGAGAGATGACTAGTGCTTAAGGTGGTCCACATTATTTAGGTAAGAAGTGTTCCAAGTCCACCAAGTGGTCATAAATATAATCACCAAATGAAATAAAACAAGACCACCAAGTGGTCGTAGAAAGTAGAATGAATTGGAAATGTTGCTAAAGGTTCCATCGAGTTGAAGACTTGAATTAAGATTGTCACAAAGGCATCAAGACAAACAGGACTCCCATTTCTTAAAATCTTCCACTAATGTATGGAAGTAGGTACACTAATTATGTCAAATTATGCATATAAATGATAAGATTTGGACATATAATGTCTGCTTCATAATGATTGCAAGATTTGAATTGAAATTCTCATTTGAAAATACGAGATTTTATAAATTGAACAAGCTAGATACTATTTATTAGAGATAAACTTAAGTGCATGTTTTAATTTTTAAATTAAATCAATTTATTTTCATTGTTCTGTATAATCTCACATTTTATTAGATACAACTTAGTCATATATTTGATTCTCAAAAAAAAAAAAAAAAAAAAAAAAAAAAAAAAAAAAAAAAAAAAAAAGGAACCTTATCTAACATATTTGTGTCAACTGCCTTCATTTTAGGAAATAAATAGAATCATGAAATCAATACGTCACAAGAACATTAGCAAAATAGGGGTTAAATTTATGGTCTATTTGGATTGAGGGAGTGGGAGGGAGAGTAGATGGTAGTAAAGTAGGGTTGGTCCAAAATTAGCCTATTCACTGCCAACTCTATTTTACTCTCCTCTACTTCCCCTCCCCCCCCCCCCCCCCCCTTAATCCAACCGGGCCATTAGTCATAAAGCCAAGTGAATAAAGAGTCTCTTGAGTTGGAATAATGCGGAGGACAAAAGTGCATTGAGAAAGAATTACCATAACTTTGTAAACCACTAAATTTTGTTGTAGCAGTTAGAGATGGAGCCATGATTTCCATTAAAGGGGCAAAGTATGTACAAAAGAAATCCATGAATGTCTAAAATAACATCAATTTAGTATTATCAAACTATGAACAAATGAAAAGATATAGAATAATTGTTTCTTAATGTATTACAGTATATTTATTGTTACTTAGATTAATTATGGTTGCTAGGTAAAAAGAATATAGTAAAATAACCACCGCGCATCATTGGCGCGATGGTGACTCAACAAGTATAAGTGCTTGTAGGGTGTGGGGGGGAATAAGAGCTGGGGTTCAAGTCTTTAGGAGAGAGCTTTATACACATATACGCTTAGATTAGGCTAGAGTAGAATTTTTATATTGTATATATAAAAAAATTAAAGTAAAATAAAATATCCAAAGTCTTTTTTTTTTTTTTTTGAGAAGAAGTATGGAACCACTTTATTGATCCGTGGAAAATTATGATGTTACATCAACATAAACTAGGTAGGAAATGTCTGGTGGAACAGATTTCATCCAAACAATTAAAGGGGAAGATTTTCTAGCTCTCCTAACTAAAGCATGAGCTACTCCATTGCTCTGCCGCCTAACATGAGAGAAAGAACAGGTTTGAAACAAACCCATTAAAGACTTACAGTCTTTTACAATATGTCCAATACTAGACCGATCTGGACAGTCACCCACTAATGCTTTTACAACAAGCTCCGAGTCTCCTTCAAATATAGCTTGTCTCAAGCCTAACTCTTCCATAAAGATCATTGCTCTCCTTGCTGCCATTGCCTCAAGCACTTCCATTGTTGGCGGCATGTCTATTTTTTCTGCTAGTGAGCCCATGGCCTAACCCAATTCATTCCTCACCACAACTCCAATCCCAACCTTTTCTTCCTCCACAAAGTATGCTCCATCATAGTTCACCTTGGAAGTACCTTTTGCTGGTGGTGACCAATGCTGAGTTTATGCCTTTTTCCTCTCGGGTCTGCAATCTGGTTTCCCTTGGAATTCCGCTAGCATGGCTTCTGCCGCTGCAAGAATCTTCTTAGGTGGCAAATTTAGCTCATTGAAGTGATATTTATTGCGTCTACCCCATATGAACCAAGCTAAAACATTGAACAACTCAAAATTTTCCTCCTGTTGCCTTACACAGAACACCAAATCCATAAAGGAGCCCGAAACTAGGTGTTGGCTATGTAATTTATTAAAACTGAGACCCCAACAGCATTGCACTTTGTCACAGTCCCAGAAAGCGTGGAGGGCAATTTCACTTGCTCTCCCATAGTTGCTGCACAACGAAGAGCTTATGACTTTATGCCGGTATAAATTTGCCAAAGTTGGGAGGGATTCAGTGCATGCTCGCCAACAAAAATGCTTTATTTTGTTTGGAATCTACAAACTCCAGATTCCTTTCTAGAAGTTCCTCAGGTCTGCACTATTGGACCCCGAAGCAACCTCCCTATTTTCCAGCTCTCCTAGTAGTTGATAACCAGTCTTGACCAAATAATTTCCATCTCGACTCTACGGCCATACAAGACAGTCCTCCTGTATTGTTCTACATAATAGGATGGCCTTAATTCTCAGAGCCATATAAGGAGCAATTTTCTGGTCAATCATTTGCCATTCCAATCCTTTGTTGTCTGATCAATGAGTGAACAAACATTGGAGTCATCTTCAATAGTTTGCATAAGTGGTACTGCCTTTGCTGGAAAACACCCAGGAATCCAATTGTCATGGAATACCTAAATCTGTGACCCATCACCAACTCTCCATAACATCCCTTTTTCAACAACATGCCTTGCTTTAAGTATACTCTGCCAAACAAATGATCCCTTCTTGCTTTTTGCTTTAAACACCGAACCTGTAGGGAAATATTTTGTGCTGAACACCTTATATAGCAGGGAATTTTTATCTATTTGTAGCCTCCATATTTGTTTGGCAAGCATAGCCTCACTAAATCTAACCAAATCTTTGAATCACACTCCTCCCTCTGATTTTAGTTTGCATACAACTTCCTAACTCTTCCAATGGATTTTTCTATGGCCACCACGTTCGCCCCACCAAAATTTTCTGATTTGCATTTCAATTTCCTTGCATAAATCCACTGGCAATTTGAAGCAACTCATTGTGAGTGTAGGGATAGCTTGTACCACCGCCTTGAGCAAAATCTCTCTCCCCGCTTGAGATAAGAGCTTTTTTTTTTTTTTTTTTTTTTCAACCTTGAAGCTTTGCCTACACCCTTTCCTTGATATAATTGAGACTCACCTTTTTATTTTTTCCCACAATAGTTGCAAACCAAGGTATTTTTCATACTCTTTGATTTCTGGGACCCCTAGGAAATATAGGATTTCTCCCTTCTTTTTTTCGGGCACTGCTTTGCTAAAGAAGAGAGTTGTCTTCCCACGGTTTATTTGTTGACCGGATGCCCCCTCATATAATGATAGGATGTGTTGTATGGCTTGCAAGTCTTCCATCCTTGCTCGGAAAAATAATAAACTATTATCTGCAAAAAATAGGTGAATAATCCTTGGGCCATTTTTACATAAGGAAAAACCCCGAATAAGATTATATCATTCTATTTAACCCCTTCAAACATAATAAGAAAAGATATGGCGTCGATAGGTCCCCTTGGCGGATTCCCTTAGTAGGAGAGATTTCACCTTTGGGTTCCCCATTTACTAAGATTGAGTAGGACACAGTGTTGATGCATTTATGGATGAAGGTCAACCAAGTATCACAAAACCCATTTTTTTCATAATTTCAATAAAAAATTGCCACTCCAATTTATCATACACCTTACTCATGTCTGGCTTTAAGGTTATGAAATTTGCTTTCTTTGATTTTTGTGTCTTCATGTGGTGTAATAATTCAAAGGCCACAAAAATATTATTTGAAATAGCTTTATTAGACTGAAACGCACTTTGTGACTCAAAAATCAGATTTGGCAGAACTTTTTTGAGCCTATTAGCAACAAGCTTAGCTGCAAGTCTAGATATGACATTACAAAGAGCTATGGGGCGAAATTTTGAAACTATAGTAGGGCTTTTTACTTTGGGGATTAAAGTAATAAAAGTGCGATCAATGGAGGGAGGGATAGAACCTAAATTTAGGCAGTTTAGGATTGCACATGAGACATCCTCTCCAATAGAAGGCCAGAATTTTTGGTAGAACAAAGGGGGTAATCCATCGGGTCCTGGTGCCTTTAACGATTCCACCTGCTTTAGTGCTTTGTCAACCTCGGCCTTGACAAATTTAGCAGCTAGCATGGCATTTTGTTCCTCGGTAATAATAGTAGGTACTGCCCTTAGAACTTCCTCCACATGTGATGGTGAGGCCGATGTGAATAGGTGTTGACAGTAGTCAATCAGGATGTTCGAGATCTCCTATTCATTGGTGCATACTACCTCTGCTTCATTTTTCAACTCCTTAATTCCATTTCTCTTGTGTTTGTGAGATGCCTGATTGTGAAAGAATTTTGTGTTTTGGCCCCCCTCTTTTAGCCACAACGCCCTTGACCTTTGCTTCCACATCTTTTCCTCCTTGATCAGCAGTTCATTTATCTCCCATTTCAACCGGTTTACTGCTTTCATTGTTCCTCCCCTAATAACCCTCTGTTCCGCTTGCTTTATTTGTTATTTTTTTTTCTTTCAAGGAACAGGTAACACTCCCAAAAGAAACTCAGATCCATTGCTTTAATTTTACTTGACACTACTTTATTTTACCTTCCACTTGGACTAACGGGTTGCTTGGAAAGTTCCTTCTCCAAGCTAGATCAACGACTTCATTACATCTTGCATCCTCAAGCCACATCTGTTCAAACCTCCATGGTTTTTGCTGTTTAATTTGAATCCCTTTTAGCCAAATGATTAAGGGCTTATGATATGAAGGCCTACATTCTAAGTGTACAACCTTTGTCGCGAGGAACATATCTATCCAATCAGTGGTGGCGACTGCATGATCTACTCTTTCCCATATTGTGTTACCCCTTTTTATCCCTCTATACCATGTGTATTTCCCTCCCACAAAACCCAAGTCTTTAAACTCACATTCGTCAAGCACATCCCGAAAAGCTTCCATTTGTCTCCTTGGTCTGAACCTTCCTCCCAATTTTTCATCTGCCTTCGTAATTTCATTAAAGTCCCTCGCACACAACCACGGGAGAGTGAACTTACTTTTTAATCTTCTTAGCTTTTCCCAAGATTCATGTCGATTCCTTGTGTCTAGCTCACCATAAAAGCCAGTAAATCTCCATTCGTCTTCCTTTCCCTTATTCACTATAGCATCAATATGGTTGGAGTTCTTTGTCTCTTTAATATATTTCTTTTACCAATATCTCTTTAATATATTTCAGCAAAAAAACAAAGAGTCTCTTAAAGACAAATGTACACTTAACTAACTTTTTTAAATGTTTCTCAAAATAAAAATAAAAAACTAACTTTTTAAAATATTCTAGTCTTTAAAGCGATTGTATCGAATCTAATTTAGGATTTTTTTTTTCTTTTTCTGAATTTTGGGAACAATTTTAAAATAAAAATTCTACTCTAACTTAATCTAAATGTATATGTGTGTGAAGCTCCTTCCTGAAGAGTTGAACATTGAACCTTGACCCTTGACCCTTGCCCCCTACACCTCACACCCCCCAAGCACTTATACTTGTGAAGTGACCACCGCATCAAGGGTGCATAATGGTAATTTTGAGAACAATTTTGAATAAATAAATCTAATGATTTTGGCCCCAACTATATTTATTATATTTGACTATTTACTCTTATCATTATTTTGTAATGTATGACTTAATTCATGTTGGCATACCCAATAAATTCATTGAAAAATCGTTAGTGCTGCAAAGGACTAAATTAAGTTTGATATCTCTAGAGGGATTTTTTTTTCCAAAAAAACTTGTTATTCAATTAAAAATCAAACCTATTGAAAATGTGAAACACCACAGTGACCACTTAGGATTATAACTGTACAAGAAGTGATAACCGGTGTCATATCAATGACCCTATGAGTTTATTAATTCAATAATTCATTGGTCATATGCATGCTATCAACAACTGCTAAAAGCGCAAAGATCATGCAGGCTTTGGAAATACCAAATTTCCAATATAATATGTTGCTCTTTGTAAAGTTGTTATTTACAATTATTTTGTGTTGGTTTTAAATTCGTGCCAAATTTGATTGTCATTTTGTTCAATCTTATGTACCATGTATTTTTTGTGAGATTTCTTTGTAAGGGTTGTGTGTGAGAGAAAGTGTGAAGACTCAAGGCAAATTGAAGATCAAAAGAGTTTTCGTGAATAGCTCGCAAGTAGCCTTCTCGCGAAGTGAAGCATGTGCTTATTACATGACTAGAATGCAAAAAGTCATAACAGATGGTGATATCTGGTTTTTGTGAGTGTCTCGCGGGTAAGAGATTCCCACGAGATACCCACAAAACATTCTCTTTTGCTATTTTGTCATATCCAATACACCTTATCTCTACCCACAATATATATACCCACATTACCCACATATTGAGAGGAGTGCTTTTTAGAGAGAAAACCTTAATCATTACCCTTGAGTGGGAGAGATTATCATACCCATAATCCTCTACACAATCCATTATGGTTTTCCTCAACTTCTACCTCTCCATGTCCAAATCCTTGAGAGATTGATAGCCCAAACATTTACCACACCCATCCTGAGTGTAAAGCGAGGTTTTGGTGCTGCTGGGAAGCATTGGAAGAAGCCATTTGTTTGGTGGATGCAATCGGGTTAAATTGCTTGATCTGGAGAGCTAGAGAAGACAAGTCTTCGTCAAGTCAAATGGTAGCAATTGCTTGGAGGGCTCGAGTACATGGGGTAAACTAGGCTTGGAGGGTCTTTTGTTATTCGTGTACTCTAACTTATTCTCTAGTGGATTGATTTATTGCTTGGAGGGCGGTGGAGAGGTTTTTTGGTTTTTTCTTTGATAACACATCAGCATGTTATCTTGTGTTTGCATTCTTCTTCCTTACTCTTTTAGCTTTCATTTTACTATTGTGTTTTGATGAATATGGCTTAGAGTGGTTATATTGTTTGTACACTCGCATTTACTCTATTCCGCACTTAGTTTAAGTTAGAGTAAAATCAGCCGAGCGGTAATTTTAAATTGGGGGTCTAAACAACTTTTGTGTTTTCACAAAAATTCAAGCTTCCAATTGGTATCAAAGCGGGAAAACTTGCTATGGTTTCATTACCTAAGTGTGATCCTAGACCCTTTTTGAGATGGATCGTTCTCAATTGTTTAATGCTCCTCCATACTTTGATGGAAACAATTATGCTTTTTAGAAAGTCCGTATGAGGGCATTTCTATGTTTTATTGATGATAATATTTGGGACACTGTCGAGATAGGATGGACTAGGCCGGAGGCCGCCAAATCCACATGGGATAAGGCAGCTCTTGCGGCAGCTAATGCTAATAGCAAGGTTTTAAATGCTATTTTCTGTGGCGTTTCTCCTAATGAATTTCACAGGATCTCTCACGTTACAATTGCCAAGGAGGTGTGGCAAATCTTGGAGACGACCTATAAAGGCACCAAAAAGGTGAAGGACACCAAGTTGCAAATGCTTACCACACGCTTTAAGGAGCTAAAGATTAGTGAAGACGAGTCATTCGACTCATTTTATGGGAAGCTAAATGAAGTGGTGATTGGGAAATTCAACTTGGGAGAAAATATGGAGGACTCCAAGATTGTGAGGAAGATTCTACAATCATTCCCAAAGAGTTTTCGTACAAAGGTCACTACCATCGAAGAGAGCAAAGACCTTGATGAGATTAAAATTCAAGAATTCATCTGTTCTCTTCAAACCTATGAGCTATCTCCACCATCTCAAAGGAAGAGAAAATCACTTGCTCTCAAGACAGTCAATGAGAGATTAGAAGCTTAAGACTCTTCGAATGAGGATGAGGTTAAAAAGGATGTGGCGTATCTTGCTATGAACTTCTGTAAGTTCCTAAAGTTCAAGAGAGATGGAAAGTCTTTTGAGAAGGGAAAATTCTTAAAGTTCAAGAAGGACAAGAAAGAATTCAAGAAGAAAGACTCAAGAGATTCCTCACCATGTGAAATAGTCACGTGCTTTGAGTGCAAAGGACTAGGGCATGTGAAGAAAGAATGTCCCACATATTTGAAAGTCTTTGCAACTACCTTTAGTGACTCAGATGGTTCAAATTCTGACTTGGAAGAAAGTTATGACGGAGAAAGAAATTACTCGACATTCATGACCATTGCACTTGTGGACTCATTGGAAGATTTGAGCCTTCTAGTGGAAGGATTGGATGAGCACACCGAAGTAAAGTCTATGGGAATTGGGGAAGAATCCGATGATGAAGATGAAGGAACCAAGGAAATGCAAGAATCTTATAATTATCTTCTTGAGAAAACCGGAAAGTATGCTAGAGTGGCTAAGGTAGCCATCAGAAAAATGAAGAAAGCTGAACAAGACTACAAGAGCATACTCGTAAGGTACAAGAAAACGAAGTGTGAAGTTGAGAAGCTGAATGAAGAACTAACTGAGGCCTACTCCAAGATCAAGTTTCTTGAGCTTGAAGTGATTCAAGCTAATGCCAAAGTGGAGCGTGTTGCCTCCAAGAAACTTGACGAAGTGCTTGCACATCAAAAGTCTTTTTCTGACAAAAGTGGCTTAGGATATTCCAGAGAGAGTAGCTCAAGTGCCAATGTGTCCAAGGAGATGAAATTTGTTAAAGCTAAGCAATCAATGGTAGCAACTCCAAGTATTGAGAATGTAAAAGTGAAGAAGAAGCCAAATGGAACTGGTCAAAAGGTTTTAACAAAACCTCAATATCCATTCGTGGCCAAACCCAAGGCTAAAAGGAAGTCTCTCCCAAAGTCTCAAAGAGGTCCTCAAGTTCAACACTTTTGCCACCATTGTGAAGTTAGAGGACACATAAGACCTAATTGCTATAAACTTCACGCATTGAAGAAAACAGATTCTCAAAGGCTAAGAGGACAAGGAAAAGGGAATTGGAATGCCAAGCAATCAAAATGGTGAGAAGGTGATGTGATAAAGATAATAGATACCATCACTTCTTGTTTAGCAAGCTTTAGCCAAAGGTTTAAGAATCACAGCTCTAATACCCAATCCTCTAGGGATATCACTCCAAAGGTTTGAAGAAGGGTACACATGCATAAGCATTAGACCATATCCATGCATCAATTCTTCCTATATGTTGGGACTTTGATTGGTTGTTTGCTTATGTTTCACATTCTAGCATGTTTCTTTTCAAGTTTGTTTTGTACTTGTTGTTTTTGTTAATTTTACTTTACATGTTCTGTTTTTGAGTGTGTTGAAAATTTAAAAACCCATAAAAATTGAAAAATCTCTAAAAAGTTTGATCGCTTGTGTTGTGTATATCACATGTGAGTTTGGCTTAGTACCTTCGTACTAATGGCGTAGTGCATTTACGAGCTTAGCTTGTTATGTATGCACATCTATCTTTGTGGGAAAAATCTTGAAATCTATGTGTGACTGTTGTAAATCGATCTTCAAGCTTGTCATGAATGATTCGTCAATAGTCTTGATGGTTTTGATACATGTATAGACCTGTGCCTATATATCTTCCCACACTTTTTATGTTTTTGCTTTATAACACACAAGACTTTTGTTCAATGATTGCTTATTTCATTTGTGTGATTGTACATGTTCAAATGTGATGTGTATACTCAATTGCTTGTCGATCAAACCCAAAAAGATTTTTGAGTGTTTTATATGTTTTTGAAAGTGTTTTTATGCTTTTGTGTTTTGAGTTTTTGTTTAAATTACATTTTTCATGTTTTTCATCAAAAACTTCTTCAGAGGCATTTTCGCGAGAAGTTCGCGACTAAGCACTTCCTGTGAAAATGGGTTAAGGCAAAATATGAAAACACAAAATTTCAGATAGAGACTTTTGCGACTGTCTCGTAACTGTTTCGCGAGTAAAGTCTACCCGCGGAAAGTTTTGTACTTCAGAGGCATTTTTTGCAAGTAGCTTCATGAGAAGCTAACCCGCAAAAAATGCGAGTTTTCAGTTTTAAAGGGCTGATGTAGACAGTTTTTCAAAAACACTTGTTTTCCCTCACTTCGCCTCCCTCAAGCCTCAAACAACCCAAACTTTTTTTTTTCACTCAAAAACCCAACCAAATCTCAAAAGAAAACTTCTTCAAATCATTTTTAAGGTATGTTTATACAATCTTTTCTATTTATTTCCTTAGATTATGCAAAAAATTCTAGGTTTTACTTGAATTAGGTTATTTTTGAAAAAGGTTTAGGAACTTTAAATTTTGTGAAAATTCTTTCAATTTCTTGATTGGGCTTTGTCCCATTTGGTTTGTTTGTGTTGGTGTTGGCCAATTGTGGCAATTTTAACATGTATTTAGGCAAGATTCACTCATGTTCACGCATTGCCCACATGTTAGCTTTATAGGTGCATATCAAGTATTTGATAAAATGCCCAAATGGCATTTTGGTGTTGTTTTGGACTCCAATGAGTACCAAACTTTTGAAACTACCACGATTATACATGTTTATCATGTTTTGAACATTGATTGTGTGTTTTACACACTTTGACCCAAATGTGTTTAGTCATGCCTTCCACATACATCACATAGGCACACCACATGCACACTTAATGCACACACTTGCACACTTGTCATATTTTTGCATTTCAATCATGCTAAATCTGTGATATTACATGTTTAGCTCTTATAATATGATTGTGTGACATTGTTTTTGTTCTTTTTAGGACTTTGTGTGTGTATGTTTTTTTTTTTTTTAATGAACTAACTTGGTTTTAATCAAGTTTGTGTTCTTGTTTTGTGTTTTTGCACTTGTTTCTTTGCTGTGTCTGTTTATGCAGATGTCTCCTACTAAGCACTCTGCTTCCAAGAAATCCTTAAAGCGTCCACGCACGGACTTAGAGAATTTTCGAACCATTGAGGCAGACATGACCTACAATGACTACTACGAAAGGGCAATAATCATCATGTAAAGGATTGTACGAATTGAGACCCTTGAAAACACTTCCATACTTGAAGTGTTCAAGGAGAGAACTTGGAAAAAGTTGCTAAATCTATGTGGAAATGTTTATGCTAAACTCATAAGGGAGTTCTTCGCCAATGCCACTGTGGAAGGAGATCACATCAACTGTTGGGTGTGACAAAAAGAATTCATTATCACAAGGGATTCCATTCAAGAGTTCTTAGAAGTTTGCCTACCATCTCAACAAATCTCCATACATTATGATGATAGATTGGACTCTTTTGAGCCAATAGCGGAGCTCCTTGGTGGCTCTCTCAAGAAGAAGTCAATGAACACCATCCATTTCAACACAGAGATGAGGACATTGGATTATGTCATGATTCACAACCTCTAACAAGTGACGAACTTGACAACATTGTCCGGACCAAGAACCATTTTCCTATATGATCTCTTCACACATAAGGAGATCGACATATGAGGTCATACATATTGCCTCCTAACCAAGAGCATCACCAAGAGGAACTCAAGGACAATATTGCAATTCCCAAGTCTCATTATGGGTCTCATAGCAAAGACAAAGCTGAAGATTCCAAGCAGTCTTACCATCGTGCAAAAGACTATCCCAATGGTGCTCATACTGTGACCCGAAGCAAAGCCCACATCACTGGATCAAGAATCGGCGTTTCTCAAATCCTAAGGGATGATGTTGAGGAAGAAGGTGGGGACACGGAGGAAGAAATTGACATGTTCACCTTAGCCCCGAAGGGCTCTGCATAGCCATATTCCTAAGCACAAGCACGAGAGCCCAATCGTCTTGATCATCTCATTGCCAGGGTTGAGCAGATGTATGGTATGCTATAATCCTATATGCAGCACACCACGGATTAGTTTACCTATGTCGAAGGCCAGATTACTACACTATCATCTCAGATTGAGGACATGATGATGGAGCAGCGACAACAACAAGAGGGATCCGACTCAGAATCTGAGTAGTTCTAACTCCTTTGGCCATTTCAATCAAAAAGGAGGAGAAAGTTTTAAGGGGGAGTTGGGAGTTGCACAATTTGAAGGGGAGCATATCATTGATATTGGTTCATTTTGGTGGTTTAGTGGTGGTTTTATTTTATTTTTTACCTTTATAGTTTTTATAACTCTTGGATATTTACATTACTTTCTTTTAAAGCTTTAAAGTACTTTGGTTTAAAACTTTCAGTTTAATTTCAGTACGTTGTTTTTATATCCTTGCTTTGTAGTGTTTTTTTAAATACTTTTAGATTTTGTTGTATTATCTTGAGTACTGCACACTTGTGCCCTTGTTAAATCTTGTATCCTTGATGCAAATACTTCTAGTATTTCGCATTGGTTGTGTGTTGGACATGCAATTGATTCTTGCGTTGCGCTTAATTGCATTGCGTGTCCAGATGATCATTTACTAATTAAATGTTCATTGTAGTCATTCTTTTATGACTGCTCTTGTTTGATCAAGATATGCTTAATTGCTTATACATTGCTTATTACCTTGATCACACTTTATTTGCTTATATACGTACCATGTATTCAACTTATCATAAGCTTAATGAAAGTTTTATTTGTGTGTAAGTGTTTCGGGTTACAGCTGTATACGTGCAAGTGCTTCACAGTTTCTAGATTAGGTGTGAGTGAGTTTTACTACTGTTCCTAAACTCACATTTAAGTCTAGTGTCTGTTTTAGGGGTTTTGTCATGGAATAGCCAAAGGGGGAGATTGTAAAATTGTGATTTACAACTATTTTGTGTTGGCCTTAATTCCGTGCTAAATTTGATTGTAATTTTGTTCAATCTTACATACCCTTTATTTTTTGTGGGATTTCTTTGTAAGGGTTGTGTGTGCGAGAGAGTGTGAAGACTCAAGGCAAATTGAAGATCAAAGGAGTTTTCGCGGGTAGCTTGCGAGTAGCCTTCCCGCAAAGTAAAGCATGTGCTCATCACATGACTGGAATGCGAAGAATCATGACAGATGGTGACACCCCGCGAAACATTCTGTTTTGTTATTTTGTCATATCTGATACACCTTATTTCTACCCACATTATCCATATATTGAAAGGAGTGCTTTTTAGAGAGAAAACCCAAGCCATTACCCTTGAGAGTGAGAGATTGTTATAACCATAATCCTCTACACAATCTATTGTGGTTTTCCTCAACTCCTATCTCTCTATTTCCAAATCCTTGAGAGGTTGATAGTCCAAACACTTACCACACCCATCCTGAGTATAAAGTGAGGTTTTGGTGCTACTGTGAAGTATTGGAAGAAGCCATTTATTTGGTGAATGCAATCAAACTGAATTGCGTGATCTGGAGAGTTAGAGAAGACAAGGTTTCGTCAAGTCAGTTGGTAGTAAGAGCTTGGAGGGTCGAGTACATGGGGTAGACTAGGCTTGGAAGGTCTTTTGTTATTTGTGTACTCCAAAATATTTTCTAGTGGATCGATTTACCGCTTGGAGGGCGGCAGATAAGTTTTTTGCCAAGTTCTTCGGTTTTCTCTTCGATAACACATCGACGTGTTATCTTGTGTTTGCATTCTTCTTCCCTACTCTTTTAGCTTTCATTTTACTGCTGTGTTTTGATGAATATGGCTTAGAGTAGTTATATTGTTTGTACGCTTGCATTTATTCTATTCCGTACTTAGTTTAAGTTAGAGTAAAATTAACAGAGTCGTAATTTTAATTTGGGGGCTCTAAACAGCTCTTGTGTTTTCCCACAAATTCGAGCTTTTACTCTTTTCCTACACTTCCAAAGTAATCAAGAACTGTCACATGCAAAACCTAATTTTTCGCCATGGCCTTGGTTAAAATAATGTAACATAAATCTCAAAAACTGATACGAAAAAGTTATTATTATTATTATTATTATTATTATTATTATTATTTGTTGTATTAATTAAGTAGCTTGTTTTTATTGATTTCAATTAGTCTAGAAGTACAAAATAATTTTCTGGGTTAAATGTAGTGAATGCTGAAATCATTTTTGCAAACGTTTGCATAGGTTGGAGTTGGAGGGGATGGATTAGGGATAAATGACTCCGTACAAACTCAATTAAGTCTTAGTTTATTGACCTTTTTAGCAAAAAAAGAATACCTAAATGCAGTAATAATTATAAATTTCTCCTACTAATGCTATAAATTAATAAAATACCCACATTAAAAAGTCCTTGAGAGAGGTAATGAGTCCTCATAACTCATAAGGCACGCTAGCACTCTAGTTGGATTGCATCCACCAATTATTGTATGGCTTGTCTTTTTCTTTTTTTCTTTTTATTATAAACTTTGATTATTTTATAAGAAAAGGTAAAAGAATACATAGAAAATTGTGATTGGTGGTGGTAGAATATAAAGTGAAACACAAAAAATAAGACATAAGATTTATATTCATGATCAGGCAAGATCACTTGTAATATGAGTCAATCTTAATGGCATTTTTCAATTCATCATGCATTTTAACCTATAATTCCAGTACAAAAAATAAAAAGAACAAATTATTTACAAATAGTCAAAAACAATCCCCAAAACAAACGGACACAAAATGAGGCCAAAAACCCAAGTTGGGAAGTCAGTAGCCTTTCATTCTGTTAACCCTCATTCTCAATGTTATGTACAGCCCCCCCTGTGGTATGTATTCTGAAACAGTATCCTTTCTTCCAGCCAGACGCACCTATCTCTATAATAGCTTAAAACTTTCACATAAAGACCATTGCATAGTATTGGGCTACAATTCACTTTAGGAGAGAGCATGCAATGAGACCTCTGCATCATCTGCACCCATATCGGTATTTAGAGAGAAGATATCTACAGGGGTACTAGTGCAGTTAAAGAGGCTGTCATCCCCGAGTCTACCATTTGGAGAACCTCGTGAATGATCAAGATATAAAACGATGACAGTAATATCATCGTGAAAATAGCGCCGTACCCCTCTTTTGATTCTCTTTATGTCTTCGTATCTCATTTCTCTTTTCCTTGCAGCCTCCTGTACTGCAGCTTTAACCAACCGCTTTGCTATTCCCTGCAGTATAATTTCGGCAGCTCTTAATATCTATTCGTACACCCTAACAATTTAAAATACAGAACAATAAAATCTGTATTGCAACAGTAAAAATACATAAATATGTAATGATAGTCAGAGAAGAATAAAAGATCACAAATACTATTTGGAGGGCCCTTACAACTCTTGGATTTTTGAAGACAATTCCAACAGCTGCTTCATCACTCAAATGCTCCCAGAGACCATCTGATGCAAATATCAAAAACATGTCATTTGGCTTTAACTTCCGAATCACTATTGAGGGTTCTGCTGTCACTACAGCTCTTTTTAAAGGAACAGGTGATCCAAATTGCTGGAAAAGAGGATCTCTGTTAAACTCAGGTTTCTTCAGGTATACATCTCCAATTGATCTTGAGACCTATATGAAAGAGCATAAATCAAAGGACTTTCCAACATAACAACCCTTTAGATTATATACAATAAAACTCATTACCAAGATATCTAGTAGCCGCTATCAAGAAAAAAGAATAAGTCCACTTAAAAGCTTCTTTGACTTATAAATATCAACCATCACTGCAACTAATTCAAGTTTATCAGAATGGTGTCAAAAAAGATATTACTATTCCATATAAGAATGGTTTCATTAGGACATGGAAACTATTTTTTAAGCTCTCAATTTCTTATACCAGCCAAGAGCATTCACACAGATCATCCATTGACAAAATCTCAGATGATTATGACCAATTTCAAAATACAATGCTTTTTAGATCATGTGTATCCCATGAGCCGTGGCTTTTACTTATCATACTTTTATAGCTGTCTCAAAGAGAGGCTGAAAAGCCAGAACACGTGAAAATAGAAGGATATCAATTAAAAAAGGGATAATACGACACCCACATCAGAAAGTTTGACTAGCAAGGAAAACATAAGATGAGGACTTCCACAATTCCTCCAAGCACGTTTGGAAAGAGTTATTCTAAGAATCTTATGTTTTCAAAAAAGAATATACTTTACACAACACACTTAATAAGAGCAAGATCAGATTTTTAAAGGATAAAGATCTTAATGGTTGTCGTGGTCTCTTCATAAATTTCAACATCAACTTAGAAACATTCAATTTTGCAAAAAGGAAAGTAGGTTTGAAAAAATAAGTCATATCATATTATTCATTCAGGGTACGCTATAAGGTTGTAGATATTAATGAGTAAAAGATTAAACATGGATATCAGTGCAAGGTGTTAACACAATACCACAGACTGATGACCATCATAGCCGCATCAAACTAACTCCATGATTACTTGTATCACAGAGCTTGAAATCATTCTTTACTGGAAAAAAAGAAAAAAAAAATCCAATTCTAATTTACCACAGAATACAGAACTCAAAGAACTTGTCACTTAAACTGCAACAAAAATAAAGACATAAAAAAGAGACGCAAATCTTCAGATTGAGCAGTCCAACAGAGCACATACAGGCAAAATGACAATCATATAAATCATACAAGCACTCCAGAAAGATAAAATAAGTAAAGCACACGAAAAATATTACCATATGTGAACTCAAATGGATTTTTTAAAATTGATCTCTGTGTGTACCAAACATATAGATCATATCAGCTTGCATTAAATAGCCACCAGATGCCCCCATTGTTCATAAACTCACTCACAAATAACAAACATTAACTATCAAAGCTTACAATAATTACAAAGATGAGTCTTACCTGAATAATGCCCTTAATTCGCCAAACTCCGCGAGTGTACACTACAATGTTTGAATCATCAGGGTGAAGTGCCTCGACTTCTCTCCTCACCTCCTCCACTCCAACATTATGATCAGTAGATAACCGCTCAGCCACCACCGGACTATTCATCTGTCCTCGTGATGCTCTGCGGCCAAGAACTGCCCTCGAGTCCCCAAGATTAGCCACATACAAAACATTATTCGATATTGCCCCAATAAGACAACATGAACCCACCGAAGCAATCTGCGGCTGAGCTGGCCATGATCGCTTCACGAAATGTAAGAATCCCTCTTCTGTGGCACTAAATGCCTTTTTGATAACTTCTTCCGACAATCCCCCCTCTTCTGTTGCAAAGTCTGAGAGGAAACCCACAAAATACGGTAAATACCTAAATAAATTTTACTAAATTAGAAGCTCATTCAATTAAACAATTAATTATGATTAGAAAAACATGGTTTGCGTAACAATTACCCTCCTGGGGAAAACTGAGCTAAAAAAAAAGGAATTAAAAATTCTAGTAAAAGATTATTCTTTTCTGTTAGTTTGAATTTGAAATAATAGAATCTCTAACCAAAATTGGTAATGTTTTTAGTAGTCTTAGACTTAGTTAAGCAAAACCCTCCTAGTTCTTAAGTCCCAAAACAAATCAAAAACCAAAAGATACTTCTTTGCAATTGAAATGAATAATGAAATGCTTAAAGAGTTAAAAAGTAAATAAAAGATGGGGTTAAAAGTTAAACATACTGTGAAGGAAAGCAAAGAGATGGTGAGTGATGAAGCGAGAAGCTTCAGGGCCACCATGGCCGTCGTAGACTCCGATGTACGTGGCGGAAGGAGAGGTGAGCACCTGTCCCTGGTCTTCGAGAAAGGAATTGGCTTGCACCACAGCGATGGAGTAGTCCCCAAATGAGTGGGGCTTCAAGGCCATGTGCCAAAGTAGCCCATCTCCACCATCTCCAACACCAAAGCACCTCTCCAACGGCTTCCTGCAAATCTCCAACATCTCTACCGGGAATTGAATTTTTGTTTTTTTGGGTCTCTGTCTATATGTCTGCGCCTTCTTTTTTGGGTTTCTGGGGTTTGTGAAAATGAGTGTTGTACGGGTTTTTGATTCTTCGTGAATTTTTGTTTGGAAAAGGCGTGGGTTTGGTGGCAACAAGTATTTTTATTTTACAATAAAGAAAAAACCGTGGGAATGCCGCGTTAGAAGTTAAAGAAATAGGGAGAGAGAGAGAGAGAGAGTGTTTTTTCCAGGAAAATATAATGGATGCGGACCATGAAGTCTTTGGTGCGTGTGGGCCAGTGGGGCTCACCAAAGACTATAATATATACGAGATTTTACTTTAATTTTGGTTTTTATGATTTGTGTGTACGAGTTTTTAGTTTTGTCTGATGATTATAAACGAGGAATAGGGACTGTGTCCCCCCTCAAAAAAAAAAAAAAAAGGAATAGGGACTGTGTCGTGTCACATTCCTGGAGACGGACAAACCGAGTTAAAATCTCAGCGTGTATGTTCAACTAACTTAACTAGAATTTTTTTTTTTGAGAAAACTTAACTAGAAGTTTAAAAGTTGGTTATTTGTAAAAAAATTAACGAAGTTATTATTGTGTTTAAAAATAATTAGAATTGTAAAAAAATTGTACAATTTTAAGAAAAATTAAACAAAATATATGTAGTTTTTGATGTTTAAGAAAAATTAAACAAACTGACCGTACAAAAAGACGGTTCAAAGTAAAGGGGATTGGATTAGTAGGTGGTGGTGTTGACGTAGAGACCGAGAAAAACTTATCCAGTGATTTGTCAGATTGGGGTGGAATCGAATCGCTTGACCTGAATTGGCCAACTCCAACATTCTCCGTGTGGAAGCCAGGGCTGAAAATTACTGTTGCCGTCTCGATACATTCGTTGGTCTAATTTTTGCTGCTCCATTTCAGAATTGTTCTTTCGTCTTTTCTTTGTTGTTAACTTGGACTTGGACATTACTGTTATTTAATTCAATATCTCGTTTTAGTTTTTACATATTTTGTTTCATGGAATCATGTGGGCACAATCATATTGTAGTTTAGACACATCTCTGTTTTCCTTGTTGTATATATAAAAAAAAAGTTATTAGCGCAGGGTAGGTCTTGAATGCTATGCGGCTAGCTCTTGAATCTCTATATACTTGTTTGACTGTAACTAACGCTAATTAGTGCTATATGTATGGTTAGGGTAAAAAGTGAGATAAGGGAAAAGAGTGAAGGAAAAAAAAAGGAAGAAGAGGTAAATGAAACTTCTCATTGTTTAGTTAGAAACTTAGAATGAAATGATAAAGGAAAGAAAATGAAGTGGTTGGAGTTTCTCACCCGAACCCACCATTTGTTTCTTTTTTTTCAAATTTAAAAGTGTTAGATTTATAATATTTGCATAATATTTTCACAACAAATCATAAGTGGTAAGTTGTTATTGGTTCTAAATTGAATCTATCACTGAAATTACTTTTTAACCAACTATTAATCACAAATAACAACTTGTTACTTAGAATTTGTTATGAAAATGTTGTAGACATAGTATTTCTCTTTCAAATTAGGAAGAAAATGATATTGATAATGAAATTACAAAATTACCTTTATCTTTTTCATCATTCCATTTTTAATAACAAGAAACATAATAATAATTTACTCTCTATTATTCTACTTTTTCACTATTTCTACTAAATACATACTATAGAAATTTTAAAAAAAAAATACACATTTTTATCTTTTCCACCTTTTCCATTTTCTCACTGTTTTATCCTCTAAAAAAAACCATAGTGCCCGAGTCACGGTCCAATAATCTAAATTATTGAATTAGAAAATATTACAACATAAATTTGACCATCTAAATTATTGAATTGAAAAAAGAGATTATAGATTATAGACTTTTTGGGGGAAAGAAGATACCAAGTTATTAACCAATTAAGAAGTTTCTTAAGTAGCAGAAGCAATAATAAGGAATCAAAAAAATTAGGTAGAGAAAAAGGCTATACTTTTTTTATTTTGAAAATCAGAAAAAAGTTATACTTATGTTTAGGTAATGACACAAATCATTAAGGGTTGCTTGATTGAGTGATGCCCCGGACTCCCCCAAAGTTAAAGGTTGAGTCCAGGTTCAACCTACCGTAAGTCACCATCTTTGGGTTAAGTTTGACTTCCTGAAACTAAAGAAATAGATAAAATAAAATAAAAAAGATTTTAGTTTTAATTAAAAGAGATCGAGAATGACACAAATCAACCTCATCCGGCAAGTAAGTGATAGCTTCAATTTTATATCACACAGAAAAAAATAAATAAATAAAAATCAATTTTATATCTGCCATGTGAATGTGATAGTGGCATTGTCTTACTGGCTTAAATATTTGAACTTTTGGGAAGGGTTAGTACCCGTTTGGTTCAGCTTTTGAAGCCTAAAAGCTGGCTTTTCAAAAACGCTGGAGGCTACCGTGCGTTTGGTGAAGTAAAAAGCCAACTTTTTTTAAAAAGCCCACTTTTATGTTTGTTCAGCTGGAGGCTAATGTTGCGCGTTTTGGAAATCGTTGCCCGCAGCTCCATAATTGAAAAGCTGGCCCTCAGCTTTTATGTTATATCCGTTGGGTTGTGGAGTTACAAAACTGCCCTTGACTAAAGGGCAAGGTTAACACTTCACAGAACACAGCTCCCTGGTCTCATCTCTCTGTGCGTGTTATGCTGCAGTGCCCCCAGCCTCGTGACGTTTTTGGGTCGATTCTCATACCCTTTGGAATGACCCAAGGAAGCACTAGCTGTGTTTTGTGTGTGACTCCTAATTGTGTTATGTTGATGCTTTGTAGGGCTGGAACAGTTGAATTTTTGGAGGTGGGGAGATATCTGTGGTGTGATTCCTCACGAGATCGCCTCCTCAGCTCTGCGGGCTTCCTCTGTGCGCAGCTCCCTCACAAAATCTTGAAATTTGTGTGTGTGTGTGTGTGTGTGTGTGTGTGTAAGAGAAAGAGGAAGAAACGGAGAGGGAGAAGTGAAAGATATGTTGTTCTGGAGGCTACCACACAACTGATCCGGAAAGAACTAGAAAATGAAAAAGAAGGGTAGATGGAGATATAGTGGCATACGTGTATGGTGCAGAAAAACCAAGAGGAAAAAAAAAAAAAAAAAAAAAAGGAAACGTATGGCTGAAAGCTTGCTGACCAAAAAAAAAAAAAGGAAAAGAATAAGAATGACCATTTAGAAATACTCTCACAATATTTTCACAATAATTTTAAAGAGTAGGTGATTATTAGCTAATATTGTTGAGAAAAAAATAATTTTTTTTAGAAAGAGAAAAAAATAATTTTAATAGTACGTTAAAATTAAAATCTGTATCAATTTTTATCACAATATTTTCACAATACTTTCACAATAAATCTTAAGTGGTAGATTATTATTAGCTAATATTTGTGAGAAAAAAAAAAATTTTTTTAGAAAGAGAAAAAAATAATTTTAATAGTACGTTAAAATTAAAATCAGTATCAATTTTTATCACAATATTTTCACAATATTTTTACAATAAATCTTAAAGGGTAGGTTATTATTAGCTAATATTGGTGAGAAAAAAAAATTTAGAAAGAGAAAAATTGATTTAAGTATAAGAAGTAGTTGATTTAAGTATGAAATAAACTCACATAAAAAAAAGTATGAAATAAACTCCCTTATATATACATTGTCCTTTTTGGTAATTTATTCTTCAAATTGCCACTTTTATAAGTGTTAGCCAAACACTCAGCTTTTTCAAAAAGCACTTTTTAACAGTTTTACCAAACACTCAGCTTTTTGAAACTCAACTTTTTCATTATGCACTTTTTAAAAACTCAACTTTTTCAAAAAGCCCAACTTTAAAAAGTTGAACCAAACTCACCCTTAGTATCGTTAATGGCCAACTGCTGATTATTTTCAATATGTGGGAAAGGAAAATTGCAAAATAAGCATAACCCTTAATTAAAAGAGAAAATGGGCCTATAAAAAAAAACAGAGAAAATGGAGTAAAAAATAATAATTTTAAAGAGAAAATGAAAATAAAATATTTTTCTTCTCCACGATTTGGTCTATGAATAAGTCAAAAGTTGAGTCCTTCAAAGTCATGGAAATCACATTCTCTTTTTCAAACCTCTTTTCCTTCCCATTCTTCTCACCCACATATATGCTTTACCAAGAATAGATCCAAGACTAGATCCGTTGCATGTATGATATATCTTAGTCTTGAGAGCTAACGTGTATCCTACACTGGGATGACTAACCATTCTTAGCACTTCAAATTAGTTTTATAAGAGAGAGAGAGAGAGAGAGAGAGAGAGAAAACTATAGCATTTTTTTTTGGGCACAATATGCATTATGTAAAGAAGAGAAGAGTTCAAAACGAGCAACAAACGAGCAACAAAAAACAAAAAAAAAAAAACAGAAAGAATAAACTGAGTTACATGACCAAGAAATACTTTTTAGGACAACGAACTTGAAGCACCTTGCTAGTTTATTTTAACTCGCTTAAACCTATTTCAACTGCTAATCTGTTAGAAAGATGTGAGTATAGTCTTTGTGTCTCATTTCAGTTGCGCTAAAACACAAAAACAGGGTAAATTTTTCTTTATAACGCTTAGCAAATTTCTTGAGAAAACAGAACTGCTTTTTGATAAACTGCAATTTCATTAAAAACTAAAAAAATAGTACTACAATCGTACTTGTAAGTTTCCAAAATCACAGGAGACAAATTGCAATTATTACCAAAAAAAAAAAAAAAAAAGCTTTAAAAGCAACAGAGAATTTAGCTAAAGAATGAACTATTTTAAGAGAAAAACAGAACTGCTAGTGCTAGATTTGAGTGTAACTTTTAAGGCATATCACTGTACAATTTTTTTTTTTTTTTTTGGAGGGTAAAAAACTAAAAATACCATATTCAACTGGGGTCCTTGTTTGCCAGTCAGTGAATGCTTTCTGTGTCAAGTAACCGTGTAATTAATAAGAATTTATTCCTCACAGTTGGATGCTAGCTACTAACTAGGGTCCCGGCCTGTCTATTTCGTTTAAAAATCCTATGGTCGAAAAGACGTCTGGCAATTTACGATTTTTTTTTTTTTTTTGGTAAACAGGCAATTTACGATATTATACTTTGTTTTTCCATTTCTTCATCCCCATGTTTATTGCAATGTTTTTAACAAATAACACACTATTCTAAATAAGGCGAATAAAGTGTCTTGGTTCTTATATTTTGAAGTCATAATCAATTTAATTTTTATATTTTGATAGCAGTTAATTTAGTCTATATTATTTTTATATTGCAGTTAATTTGATTTCTACTGTTAATTTATTTACAAAAAATATTTACGTGGCTAATAATATGCATAGTTGACACATTTGAAACTTACGTAGATTAGGAAATAATATTATAAAAATTTAATTAACATAAAAAAATGCCACCTCAACATTTAATAAATATAAAAAACCACATAAGAAAAAAAAAAAAAAACCGATGATTTTTGAGCAAAAAATAAATGAATTTAAAAAAATAAAAATTAAACCTCAAAAGTCTCTGTTATTTTCTTTCGATCCAAACACAGCCAAACAAAGAAAAATTTGCTGGAAAATGAACTAAACCCACAATCAATGTAACTCAAATACAACACACTATCTGTCCTTAATGAGACCATGACAACCCTTGGTGCCCAGGTCCGTTGGTGTTCATGCAATATTTTCTCAAAACAGGACCACGCCACCACCGTAGGTTTTGCTTGTAAGTCGGCCACGGTCTTCGCCTGAAATGGTGAGACCCTCCAGGAGTATTGGTGGTGTTCCAAGCATGCTTTCGACTAGGGTCACGATGGTGGGCCTGATCTCATTGTTGATGATAGGGGGGAAGCTGATTTCCTCATCCATATGGATGTTAAGGCTAAGGAGATCTAAAAGAAGAGTGGTATAAAGACAGATCCCAAGAAGTACCATAAGATGAAGCGGAGATTGGTTGGAAAAGACAACCACTGGACTTAAAAAGGCTTTACCAAATGCAGGCCAATGGTTCTCTGCCAATTTCCATCACCAAGAGCAAGACAAAATTTTTTTTTTTGTATTTTCTTTTTAATTGTCATTGTGATTGTGGATCCAGGGTCAATTTCGTTTAGATATGGGTGTCTTATTTTTATTTTGCTTTGGATTTGATTTATGTTCTAGATCTAGTTTATCTTTTGGGTTTTGCATCAATTTATATATATATATATATAGAGAGAGAGAGAGAGAGAGAGAGAGAGAGAGAGAGAGAGAGAGAGAGAGAGAGAGAGAGAGAGAGAGAGAGAGAGAGAGGTCGGCCTAGCAAACTTTGAGGTCTAAGGCGATATATTTAAATGACGTCTTTTTGTTATTAATTAAATAATATTTAGGCAAAACTACACTATTAGTCCATAAAGTTTACCCTATGTGCGCAATTGGTCCCTCAAAAGTTTACGCCTTTTTGATTTATTATAGTTTACGCCTTTTTGATTCTTTTGTGTCGGGTTAGGATGAATATTTGAATTGGAATGGGTCTAGTTTGTTTCATATGTATAAATTTAATTTTGGAATTTTTTAATAAAAATAAATGCCACATCATTTAAAAAATGTAAGGTCATTATTCCGTTAACCATGTAAGTAACACCACTAACGAAAGTTAACCAAAGGATTTATATTTCTCATTTTGAAAACTTGAAAGACCAATTGCTCTTACTTGAAACTTGAAGGACTAATTACGCACATAGGATAAACTTCAGGAACTAATAACGTAGTTTTGCCTAATATTTAACTAGTTTTCAATATCATAATTTTTATATAACAAAAATGTATTCTTTTTATCTTGTAATTTTTTTTTTTTGAAGAAATGCTAAAACTATAATAAATTTTACTAAAAAAAACGTACAAATGTTGTAGCAATGAATGTGATTAATGACACTTAAAGAAGATAATAAACAAGTATTTGAATAAATGATGATAGGAATATTATAAATTTTACAACATGATGCTTATAGAAATGTATCACTAAGTAATTTAAATAGGTTGTTGACATCTACAAATCATATTAATTGTCCAATCAATTTTTATAAAGGTTTTTAAGTAAAATTTATAGTATTTATAGTATTTTCTTATCTAAATTATTTCTTGTAATTAGTGACACCTATTTGTAGCCCTATGTATTTAAAATTGTAATATCTCTAGCATTATTCAATTCTTTTATACTTCTTAAAAGTAGAGGAAAAATGTAAAACTAATTTTTTTTCTTATATCTCAAAAAATAAAAATAAAAATAAAAAAATATCTCAATTTTTGCCCCAAAATTTGGGGGCCTTTCTCTAGTAAGGGGCCCTAGGCGATTGCCTAAGTGGCCTAAGCCTGGGGTTGGCCCTGTATATATATATATATACACTCTGTTTCATTGTGTCAGTGTGTCCTGTATTTGAGTTCTATTAATCATGGGTTTGGATTGAAAGAAAATAACAGAGAATTTTGATTTTTGAGGTTTTATTTTAGTTAAATTCATTTCTTTTTGGCTTAAAAATCAGTTTTTTTTTTTTTTTTTTGATATGGTTTTTTCTATTTATTAAATTTTGAGATGGCATTTTTTATGTTAATTAATTTTTTTTTTAAATTATTTCTTAAGCCACCTAAGCTTCAAGTATGCCAAACATGCACACCGTTAGACACGTAGACATTTTCCGTTAGTGAGTTAACGGTAAGGACCAAATTTACTACAAGATGAAAATAACAGGGACTAAATTGATTGTTACCAAAATGTAGAGACTAAATTGACTGTAGGCCCAAAATGTAGGGATCAAAATGATGTTTTTGCCTATAAATAATTAAGAAATGTACAAATAGGTCCGATCCAAGGCGCAATTGAATGAAATTATGTAAATAAGAATTTGGAAAAAGGGCATTCCATTTCAACAAGCTTTGTGTTGTTGTTATTATTATTATTATTATTATTATTATTATTGTTATTATTATTTGATATAAATAAGTGGATTTTTAGCTGTTGGAATACTATTTCTCTTTTTACCTATAAAATACTCTGGAAAACCCATAGATTGATTGTGTGACGGATTGAAGTTAAAACTTTTGGGTTTACGTCACGTCCCAAACTAATGTACCTACCACCTAAGTACTCCCTTAGTGGTAATAAGGGCTGTATTTTGGTGTGTTTTAGATACTTTTCTTGACTAAGTTTTAAAACTTAAAATTCTTCACCCCTAAATTTGGATTGAGGAAGATGAGAAATAGGAGATGAGATTGAGTAGGGTAGGGCGAAGGAGATTCTAATATATATATTAGTCAACTTCCTTTTACAATCTTCTTTCCTCTCCCGCCATTTTCTTCCATTTCAAATGTATCATTAAATGTTAAGAGTTTTGTAATTCAATTGGTTGACACATCCTGATGTTTCTAATACATATATTTAAGGTTCAAATCACCCCCCCCCCCCCACCTCAACTAAGAATTATAAAAATAAAAAAAATCATTAGATGGCAAGCAAGATCAAAATCATTAATAGCATATAGCAAAGCTCTGTCACCTTCCCATTTATTATCATCTCCTCTCCCTTCATCCTTCTTTATTCTAAACACACCCTTAAATGATAGATAATATATATATATATATATATAATTTGATAGCGTATAGCAAAACTCAATCAACCACCAAGTGTGGCCTAGTGGTTTGTCCACCACTAGGTAAGGCTCTAGGGTTCGATTGGGTTTGCTCCCCAGTTTGAGTCCCAGTAATTACAACACCTTGTGGCTAGCGGGAAGCTCTCACCGCGAGCGGGGATTAGTCGAGGTGCGCGTAAGTTGGCCCGGACACCTGGTGGGAAACCAAAAAAAAAAAAAGAAAAAGAAAAAAAAGCAAAACTCAATCATGCAAGTTTAAGATGTCTTAAAAATGGTTGTACTATCATATGATATACAATATGTATCATATCAAATGAAAAAAAATTATAACATATGTACATATCAATCACGTTCAAAAATTATACGATTCATAAATACAAATTGTATGAATATATCATATTGTATATATGAATGGTAGGTACCAGAAGATACATTGACATGTGAGTTTAAATTTTATTTTTTGTTTTTGTACTTTGACTAAAGTCCAACAAATTGTTGGACCTGTTTTTAACCAAAAAAACAATATTGGGTTATTTGTTTGAGTCAAATAAAATAAGATTGCTATTATTATTTTTCCTTCTCTTTCTCTCCTAAAAAATTTGGACTACACACTTGACATTTCACTTTCACATCAACAAATTTCTTTTAATTTTAGTTTAATTGAATTATATTCTTAACTAAAATAAAATAAGATAGAGAGAGAACTTCTAATCTCTTGGACAAGAATTTTGGACCAAAAACGGTTTAAGGTTATTGTTTTTATAGAGTTAACTTAATTACATTTGTATAGTGTGGGGCACAAGAATTTAGATAAAGTACCTGTGCCACGTGTCGTATCCACGGCCGAGGAGCCCATTATTGTGCCAAGAAGGCCACATGCTCGGACAGTAAGGCCACGTCAATAGCACATTGCCAGAGGAGGTCCTGCTGTTGAGAAAAAGCTTCGGAGAGGGGGTTAGCCCTGACATTATTGGAGGGATGGTGGCTGCCTCCACATTCAATGCATCCCACCAAACCCTCTTGCTGCATTTATGTGGAGAAGACCCTTGAACAGTGTTACCTTGGCCGTTGCAACTCACAAAGGGTTTGGGAAGGTGTCTGATGGGACAAGCACTTAAGTGGTGGATTGGGCAATCAACAAATGGAGGGCTAAGATCGTCTAAAGGGAGCTATATAATGTGAGAGACCTTCCAAAGGGTGGGGAGGAGGAAAATTTGTAGAAAAAACACTGTAGTATTAAGAAAACTAACTGTAATAAAATCCAAGAGCAATATATTCAAGAACTACTTTCCTCAGGCATTGCTGAGAAAGAATTTCTGTGCATCACATTTGTCTATTCATTATTTTTTCTTGCTCTCTTACCATCTTTAGCCTATTAAGGGCGTCGTCGACTTCATTGAAGCCTAGCTTTTTAGTCCACTCTCTACAAATGGGCTTAATCCATTCATCTTTTGGACTAAAGAACCAAAGCCTGCCCTTACAATTGGCACCGTCTATGGGAAAGGCTTGAGCTTTAGTGAATTTGACGTCCCACCATTGCAGGATCAGGGTAGGATCGGGAGGAGTCTATTGGTTCCCAGCATCAGGATCAGTTCCTCAACCTTGAACAGAAGAGGGACCGTGAGGTTAGTGTGCAAACCATGCATACTAGTAGAAGCCATTCTCGAGAAGGGAGTCACATCTCCCACAACGAGAACACCAGGAGCTTGTAGTTGGAGATTGACCGTCTTTGCAGGAGGCTACGCCGCGAGCAACGAAGAAGGACTCCTTCAGATTCTGACTTTTCTTTCGAGGACGAGGGAGATGGTAATTACAGGCCCAGGTCCAGGACGATGGTAGCTATAGGCCTAGGTCCAAAACTCCTCCCAGCGAGTCTTTTTCGTACGATGAAGACTGTCACTATGAGTGTAGGAGTAAGAGTCAGCCATACAAAGGTCTGGGTAATGACGCTATGAGTAAGGCTCTTAACCAGATCTCTAAATCATCGTTTACGCGTAGAATCGAAGGAGGAAAGCTTCCTCGGCGTTTTACTCAGCCAATTTTCACCATGTACAATGGAAGAATGGATCCTGTGGAGCATGTGAGCCACTTCAACCAAAGAATGACTGTGCACTCTAGGAGCGAGGCCCTGATATGCAAGGTGTTCCCATCCAGCTTAGGGCCTGTGGTGATGGGGTGGTTTGATAGCTTGAAGGAAGGCTCGATCAACTCCTTTAAAGAGCTTACTCAGGCGTTTGGGGCCTGTTTTGTGACTTGCAGTAGGGTTCCTCAGCTTTTGGACTCTTTGCTGTCCATGGCAATGCAGGAGGGGGAGACCTTGAAAACGTACTCCGACAAGTACTGGGAGATGTTCAACGAGATAGATGTGGACTTTGATGACGTGGCCATAAGAACCTTCAAGGTCGGCCTGCCAACCGAGCATGATCTGAAAAAGTCTTTGACTAAGAAACCGATCAGGAGTGTGCGTAGGCTCATGGATCACATTGATGAGTATAAGCGGGTCGAGGAGGACCAGCAATAGGGAAAGGGGAAGGCTAAGGTGGTCCTTCAGGACAAAACGGATCTCAGGTCAGACAGATACAATAATAGTTGACCTCAGAGAGATTTTGCGGGGCACTCTTGATCAACTACTACTCAGGTAGTCAGTACTATGTTTTGAGAGTTGGTACACCAAATCTTGGAAAAAATAAGAACGAGCCATACTTTTAATGGCCAAACAGGATGGGGGGAGACCCCACGAAGTGTAACCAAAACATTCATTGCCAGTACCACTAGGAACGAGGGAACAATACCGAGGATTGTAGGATTTTGTGGAGCCACTTGAAGCAATTAGTTAAGGCAGGAAAGTTAAAGCAATTCCTGTATCAGCCTAACGGACAGGGCGGTCAGGCAGGGTCAGGGGCTCAGAGGGACGCTTCCGCAAGGCCGCCTTTGGGTATAATCAGCGTCATCTTGCTGCCCTAGGAAGAACTAGTTGTCAGCCATCCAGGGTGATGTTTATGGCTCGACCACTTGCAGATGGCTCGTCCCCTGATCTGAAGAGAAGTAGAGTGCATGTCCGACCAACTTTGAGCTTTTCCGACGAAGACAAATTGGAAACCTTGCAGTTATACGATGATGCCCTAGTGATTACTTTCAGGATAGGTGGGTATGATGTGAAGAGGGTGTTGGTGGATCAGGGTAGCGGCGTAGAGATCATATACCTTGACCTATTTAAGGGACTGAAGCTGAGGTCCGAGGACCTAACCTGCTATGATTCCCCTATAATAGGGTACGACGACAAGGTTTTCTTTTTAAAAGGCAAAATCTGGCTACCCGTTTAGATAGGGACAGAGGTCGTGGAAGTGAACTTTATTGTGGTAGATGCCTATTCCCCCCACACTACCATTGTGGCAAGGCCTTGGCTTCACGCCATGGAGGCCGTATCTTCCACCCTGCACTTGAAGGTAAAATATCCGTTTGGGGGACGTGTTGAGGAATTGGTGGGGAGCCAATCCATGGCTAGGCAATGCATGGTAGCCGCAATCAAATATCAGACTGGGGGTGAGTCCTCGGGCTCCGCGACGAGGGACTTATAGCAATCAAGGGTGCCAGAGTTGTCTCCATGGGCAGCGACAAAAGGGGCTAAGTGTGAGTAACTGGAAAAAATTGTTATTGGCAACAGTGAGGAGAAATTCTTCCAGGTTGGAGTTCAGTTGCCTCTTTGGGAGAAGGAAGAACTGATAAATTTTCTTAGAAAAAACATTGACGTATTTGCATGGAGCGCTTATGAGGCCCCCGGGGTGGATCTAGACTTCATTTGTCACCATCTAGATATTAATCCATCTGTCCTTCCTAAAAAGTAACCACCTCGATGCTCGTCTAAAGAACATTTTGATGCTGTCAAGGAAGAAGTGCTCAAACTTAAGCGGGCTGGAGCCATAAAGGAAGTGTTTTACTCTAAGTAGTTGGCCAACACGATGGTGGTAAAGAAGAAAGTGGAAAATGGCGGGTGTGTGTAGACTTCATGGACTTAAATAAGGCTTTCCTAAAGGATCCTTTCCCCTTGACTCGAATAGATCAGCTGGTGGATGTAACCATAGGCCATCCTCAGATGAGCTTCTTAGATGCTTTCCAAGGATACCACTAGATACCCTTGGCTCGAGGTGATCAGGAGAAGACTTCTTTCGTCACACCCATAAGGAATTATCATTACAAAGTGATGCCCTTTGGGCTGAAGAATGCGGGGTCTACTTATCAGAGAATGATGACCAGGATGTTCAAACCACAACTGGGCAAGAACATTGAAGTTTACATAGGCAATATGGTGGTAAAGATTAAGGTGGAGCTTGAGCACATGAACGATCTCGAAAATATTTTTGAGATACCGAGGAGACACAAACTGCGCCTCAATGCCGCAAAGTGTTCTTTTGGAGTGGGCTCTGGCAAGTTCTTAGGTTATATGGTTACCCACCGCGGAATTGAGGTTGACCCAAATCAGATTAAAGCAATCTACGACTTGCAGCCTCCTCGGAATCCCAAAGAGGTCCAAAAGTTGACAGGAATGACTGCTGCTTTGAATCGATTCATTTCTCGATTAGCAGACATGTGTAGACCTTTCTTCCAGTTGTTGCATAAGTGGAAGGGATTCGAATGGATAGAGGAGTGTTCCTCGGCCTTCCAACAATTGAATGAATATCTTTCTTGGCCACCTATTATGGCCAAGCTCGAAGAGGATGAGGTTTTGTTTGCTTACATTGTTGTAACCTTACATGCGGTAAGTCTGGTACTGGTGCGAGATGAGAATGGGGTATAAAGATCGGTTTATTTTATGAGCAAGTCATTACATGAGGCAGAGGTTCGCTACTTACCACTAGAGAGGGCTATCTTGGCAGTATTGCATGCTACACGGAAGCTCCCACACTACTTCTAGGCTCATACTGTTGTGGTTCTAACCTAACTCCCTCTCTGATCACTGTTTCGGAAAGTTGATTACATAGGGAGAGTTGTAAAATAGGCAAAAATCCTAGGAGCCTTCAATATCAAATACATGCCTCACACCTTTATAAAGGGGCAGGTCCTGCCGACTTAGTAGCTGAGTTCGCTTAGCCTTTGTTTAAAGAAAGCGGTGAGAGGCCGAGCATGGATGGAAAATCAGTTGAGATGATCTCCTTATAGGAACCTCTACCTTGGAAGGTGTATGTTGATGACGCAGCAAACCAGAGGGGATCAGGAGTGGGGCTAGTTGTGGAATATCTTGAAAGGATTATCGTCGAGAAATCCTTAAAACTGAGCTTCTTGGCCACGAACAATAAAGCTGAGTACGAGGCTTTGCTGTAAGGGATGGATATGGTTCAAAAAATAGGAGGAAGAGCAGTGGAAATGTTTTTAGATTCGATGTTGGTTGTAGGCCAAGTAAAGAGGAAACTGGAGGCCAGGGATGTGAGAATGTAAGAATACCTAAACCAGGCTAGACACCTGCAATCAGGATTTGACTTTTTTTCCTTGCATCGAATCCCTAGAAGCAGAAATACACATTCTAATTCCCTTGCCACTATTGCAACCTCCTCGACACAGAGTCTACCTTGGGTCATCCTGGTTGAGGATCTGTGCAACCCTACTGAGATGGAAAGGAAGAAGGTCTAGGTTCATCACCTGAAGGTGGGACCTAGTTTGATAGATCTTATTGTCCTATTCCTTAAAGATGACATCTTACTCGAGGAAAAGGGCGAGGCTGATAAAGTGCAAAGGAAGGCTCTGTGATTTTGGCTGACTGAGGACCAAAAGTTGTACAAACATTTTTTTTCTGGACTATATTTGCTATGCATCCATCCTGAAGCAGTAGAACCACTCCTGAAAGAGTTGCACGAGGGAATTTGTGGAAGCCATACAAGAGGCAGATCCTTGTCTCACAAGGCTCTTATGCAGGGATATTTGTGGCCCAATATGCAAAGGAAAGTACAAGAATACGTAAAGAAGTGTGACCAATGTCAAAGATTCGCTCCCAACATTCATCAGCCAGGGGGCGTTCTTAATCCTCTATCTACCCCTTGACCTTTTGCTCAGTGGGGCTTAGACATTGTGGGACCCTTCCCTAAGGCACCGGGAAACTGGAGATGGCTTCTGGTCGACACTGATTATTTCACCAAGTGAGTTGAAGCTAAGCCACTAGTAAACATTAAGGATGTGGATGCCAAGAGGTTTATGTGGAAAAACATTATCACTAAGTTTGGGATTCCTCATACCCTCATCTCTGACAACAGACTTCAGTTTGATAGCAAGACTTTTAGAAGGTACTGTGGTGAATTGGGTATCACGAATATGTACTCCACTTCATCTTACCCCCAAGGGAACGAGCAAGACGAGGCTGTTAATAAGGTTATAGTGAATAGACTCAAGAAGAGGTTGGATGATGCAAAGGGCAAATAGGTGGATGAGCTTCCACATGTCTTTTGGACATATCGGACCACTCTTCGTAGGTCAACAGGGGAGATCCCTTTTTCGATGACCTATGGGGCTGAGGCTGTAATTCCTCTAGAGACTGGATTCCCAATGCTGAGGACTAGCTTATTCACTCTAGACAACAATGATAACCTACTAGAAAAGAGCCTGGACCTAGTTGAGGAGCAGAGAGAAAACGCCATGGTTCAGTTAGTGTATTACTAGCAAAAACACAAGTAAGGGTATGACTCCGGTGTGAAGTTAAGACCGTTAAACCCAGGGGACTTAGTTTTGAGGATGGGGGTGGGCACTTCAAAAAACTCAGCATAGGGGAAGTAAAGGCCCAATTGGGAAAGGCCGTACCGTATTACCTCGGTAGTAGGCATAGGAGCATACTTCCTAGAAGATCTAGACGAAAAAGTTTTGCTGCGACCTTGGAATGTAAATAACCTGCGAATGTACTATTATTAATGAAAGGCAGCTATGCCATGTTTTCATTTATGGCATTATGTGTTGCGTCCATTGCTTGTTTGAATGTTAAACAGAACCTTGGTTATGCCTGACTCCTCGAACCACATGCTTTGGGTAAATTAATATTCTCGGTTATTTCTCTAAGTATTAAACAGAACATTGGCTATGCCTGGCTCCTCGAACCACATGCCTTGGGTAAATTAATACTTCACGTTATTTCTAAGTGTTAAACAGAACATTGGCCATGCCTGGCTCCTCAGACCACATGCCTTGGGTAAATTAACACTTTCCTATATTATTCTAAGTATTAAATAGAACATTGGCCATTCCTGGCTCCTCGGACCACATGCATTGGGTAAATTAATACTTCATGTTATTTCTAAGTGTTAAATAGAACTTTGGTCATGCTGGCTCCTTAGACCACATGTCTTGGGTAAATTAACACTCTCCAATATTGTTCTAAGTATTAAATAGAACATTGGTCATGCCTGGCTCCTCAGATCACATGCCTTGGTTAAATTAATACTTCACGTTATTTCTAAGTGTTAAACAGAACCTTGGCCATGCCTGGCTCCTCAGATCACATGCCTTGGATAAATTAACACTCTCCATTATTTCTCTAAGTATTAAACAGAACCTTGGCCATGCCTAGCTCTTTGGACCACACGCCTTGCGTAAATTAATATTTCACATTATTTCTAAGTGTTGAACAAAACCTTAGTCATGCCTGTCTCCTCAGACCACATACCCTGGGTAAAGTGATACGTCTCACTATTTCTCTAAGTGTTATGTTTCTCTTTAAAAACTTAGACCCCCCTGTTGATTGCATAGTTTTCAGTACCAGCACATAGCCATTTTTCTCACTGCTTATACGCGTTTAATTCATTTGAATTAGCAACAATTCATTACTGTTAGCTTTTGTTAAAGTTTAGGTATTCACCCTTAAAGACATCATCAATTTCAAGTCTTATCAGAGGGAAAAATGATAACTACACCAACCATAGATAAATATTGCAAAGAAAATAAGGATTCATGAAGCAAAAATTGATATCTTTTCATTAAACAAAAGGAAAGGGGTACATTATAAATAGTGGCAAACTGCCATAACCAAAAAAAAAAAAAAAAAGAAGAAGACGAAGAAGAAGAGAAAAATACAAAAAAGAAGAGAAAAGTAAAGGAAAAAGATCCTAAAACTATGCCTTGGCTCGGGGAAGGTCATCTTTGGGATCAGCTGCCTTAGACTTGGGTTTAGTATCCTTGGCCTTGGAGACAGCATCCTTGATCGTGAGAGTAGCCTCTGTACCCTTAGCCTCTGGCAGGGGCTTAACCTCTTTGCCCTTGTCCACGGGTCGAGGACCATCCTGGCCAGCCCCCTTACCTTTAGCCACCTCAGCCTCCTGGCCTTGGTCACCAGTTTTGCCAGGCCCTTAGGAGACTTTAGGAGGAGGAAGAAAGGCCTAGGTGGTGGAAGGCTGCTTAGAGGGGAGTAAGGCAAGAGTAGCGGGAGGAGGGAGCACAGTTGGAACTTTGCAAATGTCCTTGGGGTAGAAGATGTTCTCAGCGTTGCTCCACTCGGAGGCAGCAGGGACTCCTGCCCGATTGAGCGCCTTTGCCGACACCTCCTTGCAGTGGTCCCTGTAAACCTCTGCCAGCCTAATCTCAATTTTTTGCACCCCACGGTCATAGGATGCCTACTCTAAAGCCTCTGCAGCTTCCTTAATAAAATATCATCTTGTATGTATAATATCATCTTGTATGTATTATATTTCAAATTGGGGATGATATTTTATGATATCATCTTGTATGTATAATATCTTAATAAAATATCATCTTGTATGTATTTCAAAAAATAAATTATATATTTTATTACGTTATAAAATAGTTGCATATTATTCCAAATTGGGGAGGTGGAGTATAATAAATACAATTATTAAAATTTTACCGTGTAATGATTAGTTATTACTTAAATTTTTTTTGAGAAACAGTTATTACTTAATTATAATCATAATAAATTTTTTATTTTGTTCAAATTAATTATGTAAACTAATTTTCATTTATGAAATTATAGAAATTTATAAATTCATCATCCTTCATATATATATATATATATATATATTTTTTTTTTTTCCACTATATGGACAATTGATTCTACAAATACATCTTAAAAGTTAGTTTTATATCTTATAATATTTTCCCAATAAATTTAGACAAAGTTAAAGGTGGGTTGGAGCTTTGACCGATTGCCGTAAAGAACAAGTTAACCCAAAAAAAAAAAAAAAAAAATTTTGATTCTTAAAAAAAAAAAAAAAAAATCCAAGTTGATTTCCGGTTTCAAATTGTTTATGGTGGCACGTGTCTAGAATCATTTGGATTCTAGATGATTCACGGAATTTCACAACTCCATCCCATAAATGAAGCTATTCTGCCAGCTAAGAGCATTCTCATCAGCTCTCTCATAAAAAATGCCATTTTGACACACTAAAAGCCCACTTTATCATTTTAGCACATCAATTTACAATATACCATTTATCAGGTGTTCTATATTATAATTCTATACATTAAAATAATATTTACAAAACATTAAAATAATATATTAACTCCTCTCATCAGCAACAACAACAACGGCACAGCCACCACTGCCGCAACAACGGCCACCAACAACGACCACGGCCACACCAACAACACCAACAGCCACCACAACTACCAAATTACAATACCACTACCACAACTAACCCACAACCCACCACATTCACAAACCTCAAAACCCATCCCAAATCAAACAAACCCAACCTCCAATCCCTCTAGATAAGCCTGAACCTCACAACCTACCGGCAACAACAAAAAAAGCCACCACCAAAATCAACCAATAGCCACAACAATAAAACCCACGGCAAAAAAAAAAAAAAAAAAAAAAAAAAAAAAAAAAAAAAACCCACCATCAAAAAACAAAAGATAAGAAATGTCTCACACTGTGAGAGATCGGCGGCGTGGGGGTGGATGGCACGAAGCTCGGCGGCGCAGCGTGGTGATCACTGTAGTGAGATCGGCGTGGCTGTGAAAGAGCAACAGAGAGGGCTAGACAGAGATGAGAGTTTGGGTCAGAGTTAGAGAGATCGAAGGTTTAGAGGGAGTGCCGAAGAGAGATGGGTTTTGTTTTTGAGTGATCTTTAGAGAGTTTTTGTGTTTTGTTTTTAAGGGAGACCTTGAGTTTGCATTTGCGTTTGAGAATGACTGAGGAAAGAACAGAGATGAGAGTTGAGAAAGAGAACCAGACGGAGAGAGAGAACCAGGCCGAGAGAGATATGTGTTGGGAGGAGAGAGGGAGCTGTGTAGGACGAATAAACAAATAATAAAAAAATTTGGCATTCTTGTCCGTACCGTCTCATATTTGAGACGGTACTGTAGAATGTTGCAAATTTTTGAAACATTTAGAACAGCTGATGAGGTATGAATAGTAGTGTTTGATGTGTCAAATGTGCCAAATATTTAGCATTTGGCACATTTGAGAGAGCTGATGAGAATGCTCTAATAATACTTCTTTGTTTTGACACTTCTATATTTTTTATGTGCTAGACAGATCAGATTCACATGTGAGTGCACGAAGAATATCTCACTTGGGAGTGGAAGGCAATGTCAATCCAATCTCGAATACCAATTGAGCCAAACCGGTCCACACACTGACCATCCATTAAGCTTAACAAAATGGCTTCTAAAAGCTCGACAAAATCATTATAAATCTTATTAATTATAACTTCTATGAATCTATTTCCAAGAGAGGGAGAATTTTACAACTTATTTTAGTGGTTGTTTGCAAGGTTTTCAGACCCAGACTATTCATTGAACCGTAAAAAATAGAGGTTCAAGGTTTTTGAGGTCGAACCGAGCTTGAACTGGAATCCAACCATGATGACGTCATAATTAATTTAATAATTAATTAAAGCCTAAATATAGATATTAAATTTATAAAACTAGCAAAATTGACTAATATATCTATATATGTGAGGGAAATTTAATGATTTTCAAGCATATATTTAATAATTAAATAATAAAGTTAATAAAATAAAATAATAACCATGAAAATATTAAAATTTATGATTAATTTTTGAAGTAAAGTTGAATATCTTTGAAGGATTTTAATTATAATTTTTTTTTTATTCTTTGTAAGAGATGGATAATTTAATTAAGTAGAATAAAATTGTGTTAAGTTTTTTTTTTTATAAAAAAAAAAAAAAAAAATTGCTAAGGGGTTGGACCGCACAGTTCTTGCCATTAGTTTGTGCAGTCCAACCCTGGTTTTAGGAGTTCACGGAATTAACTAAAAATCCAGTTCTTTAGGCTTTAAAAACCTATTTTCATCCCGATTCTCGGTTTTCACGATCCGACCTTCCGGTCCGGTCTGGTTGCTACAAACAACTAGCAAATAGTACTGGTCAACCTGTTGAGTTTCGAGTAGTGTAGAATCGATATAGTTACGAATTTTCCACTAGGCTTGTACTTGTAGCTGAGTTATGGGTTGCGAGGGAAGGTTAATTAGGGTTTAGCATGGTGTGAAATGTACTCCCTCCTAGATCGAGGGTTTTACATGGAGTCGCCACTTATTTTATTTTAAAAGGGAAAATAAGAAAATCTTCAATAAAAATACTTCTGTTGTATTAATGTATATTGCAATTTATATCAAATTTTGTAACAAAAATTTACAATGCTTTTTTTGTCCTAGATACAATCTAAGAAAAGTAAATTACATTACTTTATTTCCTAGTTACATTTTAAAAATGTAAAATTACATTTGCAAAAGTATAGTCTAGAACCCTTGATCTTGGTTCAGAGGCTAATTTACGAGATGAGAAGGAATTAAGCACCCATCTCGCTCGGTAAAACCAGTCTCTTAGGTTAAGGTGGCCAATGTCATGTCATGTCAAACAAATACAAACAATATGTCATACAATCATGTTAATTTGTTGGAATTGTAAACAAATATGTGTTATGGAAATTAGACATAAAAAAGAAACAAAAAGTGAAACTTGTTAGATAACAATTTTAATATAAAGAAAGCATTAAGGTAATGTCATGTTCATCCAAGAAATCAATGTAAACAAAGAATTCCTAACCTAGACATGTTCATCTAAGTATGTGAAGAAAAAAACAAAGTTGTCATGTTATTTGTCATCAACATAATTGCAAAGAGAAACAAATAAAAATAAAACATTTGAGCATATTTGGTCATCCAAGCAATTATGAAAAGATGTAAAGGAAAATCCCTAGACATGTTTATCTAAAGAAAATTAAAATACTTAAACATGTTCGTTCAAACATTTTTTCAAAAAAAAGTAAAACAATTACCTAGACATATTCATCTAAGTATTGAAGAGAAAATTGTGTTTTAGCCTAGAAGTGCTCATCTAAGCATTCAAGAAAAAAATTGTGTACTAGCCTAGAAGTGTTCATCTAAGCATGTAAAAGGAATATCAATGAGACATATAGGCATGTTCATCCAAACATATCATAAAAAACAAATAATGAAATGTTAAACATTTATTCAAGCATGTGTAGAAAGTTAAGAATCTAATTAACTACTTACCAGCATAGAACATAAATTAAAAAGGGGGAATTGATCACTTAAAAGGCTAGAGAGAAAGCAAGGAAGTACTAAACTACAACCAAAGTAGGAACAATAGTTGCACAACAGCGTTTCTTTTCTGCTTTCTCACTAGCTCTCTAGAGGAAATTCAGGGTCTAGAAAATGGAAGAGGTCTTCTCTATTTATAGGGGAAGGGATGGCTTAGCTTTAAAGCTAAGTTATTAGCTTTCTTCTGAAGCTAAGGGGTGAGATAACCTGTTTAAATGAGCTGGAACGAATTTGGTGTTGATCTCCATTTGAATTTTGAAATAATGCTGCACTTGCTTCGTATTTTGGCTCTAACTTTCCGCTCAAAATTCCAATTGATTCGAGATGGGTGTTTTTTGAAAGGAAATTCAATTATCTACAACTTTGTCATAAATAGAGAAAGCCAAATTTCAACGTTATCTAGGCCAAAAATGTGTTTCAAATTGCTGCTGAAACTAGTAACATTTCTTGAACATTTTTGAAAATTTTCCTAGGATGTATATGTTTCTTATCCTATTTATTTTTCAAAAAAAAAAAAAAAAAACTTTTCTTCTGAAGCTAAAGGAAGGGATCAGCTTATTAGACAAGCTTGAACAAATTTGAGTTTGATCCCCATTTGAAATTCTGGAAGATGAGTGAAGATGATGTTGAATTTGTGTTATCTTCTGCACCTATTTTGTATTTTGGCCATAACTTTCTGCTCAAAATTCCAATTGATTCCGGATTGATGTTTTTTGAAAGGAACTTTAATTCTCTACAACTTTTATAGAAATAGAGAAAACCAAATTTCGATGTTTTCCAGGCCAAAAATATGATTCAATTTGCTGCTGAAGATAATGACGTTTTTTGAGCTTTTTTTCTTTTTTCTTTTTTATTTTTTTGAATTTTTCATGGATCATATCTCCAAAAATTTTTAAAAGAGCAGAGAAGATGCCCTAAAAAAACATTTTTTTTATTATTTATTTTATAAAAAAATGAAATAAAATGAAATCCAATAAAAAATTACACTTAATTAATTTTAAATTAATTCTTGTGAGAACCAATCAAAATTAAGTGTTTAAAATAGGACGTGATCAGGCCCATCGTGTAGGTGAACCATAATCATTGAAAATTGTTTGTATGATAACTTTTGATCAGGTAGTCCCATCAAAACCAATGACATACCATTATGATCGTTAGAGCATTAAGATTTGTTTTGTATCACAAATCTGAAGATCTACTAGTTGGTTAAATACAAGTTGTAAAATGGGGTGTCTACACATGGGACAAAGGCTAGGTTTTTTGAGAATTATTCAAAGAGCACTGTTGCTACCACAACTTGCTCGTGTGGCAAGTTGTGGCTGGTAGAGAGGGGTGATGATGGGACCATGTGGGGACACCTCTCCACCAATTACGACTCGCCACATGGGCAAGTTGCAGGGATGGATTCAGGACTTAGAGTTAGGGGGGGCAGCTCTATTGTTAGCTGTGTGTGGCAGTTTCGGTCTTTGATTCTACCACTTTATCACAAAGGATTTTCGTTTAAAATTTTTTAAATGGTCAATTTGTTTGTTTTGGGTAAAATAAATTGATTGGACTAAATGCTAAAACTACAAAATTTTTACAAATTGCTAATATGGTAAGTGGTTATTAATAAGTAAAAAGTGATGAAAGTGTGCGAACCAATAAAAATTTGCTAACTCAATAGTTTGTGAAAATATTGTAAAAAAGTGTGTGACTATAACATTACTCTTAAAAGAATTGATGGCATTGTTAAGGGGGAGGGCAAAATGTAATTTTGTTAAACAAAACTACTAAAATTAGTATCTATTAATATACTAATATTTTTATTAAAAAAATTTAGGGGGGGGCCATTGCCCCCTATTCAATACACAGATTTGTATCTGGCAAGCTGTGGTACAAATTATGGCACCAGAATTATCCTTATTCAAGGGCTTAATATAGAGCTGGCCCAACCATGCGTGAAAATACAGCAACTTTTCAATGATGTACTACACTGGCCCCAAACGAGCTTGGACTCACTGGACAATCCAATGGTAGGTCCAGCCCAGAAAAAAAAATGGTTTACAACTGCTGGGTGTTTTGTTAATAACACAGCAACCTGAGTCAGTAATGCAGCAGCAACAGTGTACAGTAGCTGTGTGTCATGACAGTCAATGCATCAGTATGGCTAGAGTTTGAAGTTCCTAAGGTAACAAGGTTACAACTTATATGTTGAGAATTCCTAAGGTTACAACTTAAAACCAAATAGTATTGAATAGAGAATAAAATTCTATAAGAGCATTCTCGTCAAGGATCTCAAAAAATTTAGCATTTAACGTCTCAAAAATCTACTTTATTTATTTTAACAACTCACTTTACAATGCACCCAATATCAAAAATTTTATATTCTTTTACCACTTCATTAATTAAAGATAGTGAGAGAGAGAGAAGAAAAGATAGTTTGAGAGAGTCAATGAGAAGAAAAGAGGAATAGTGAGAGAGAGAAAAGATATTTTAATTAAGAGAAATGATATGTCTACAACATTTCTACAACATTTTTACAACAAATCCTAAGTGGCAGGTTGTTACTAGTTGTTATTGTTAGGGCAAAAAAGTAATCTTAGTATTAGTTTCAAATTTGAACCAATAACAACTAACCACCTGTGAGTTGTTGTAAAAATGTTGTAAAATTTTTGTAAACGCGGTATTAAAATATTATTATATTTATAAGATTTGAGCTACAGGGAGCTGTCATAGATAGCAATTCATTGTAGCTCAGATGCTAAAAATTTTAACAATAACACCTTTGTTGTAGTGTGCTTTTTTATAATGAGATGCTAAAAAATAGCATTTTTAGCTTTTGAGAGCTTTAATGTAAATGCTCTAAGGACTTGGTGTAAAATCCTTTGGTTTACACCTTTCAATAAGGACATACCACATTATCATATTATTAAAATATAAATATATTTGATTATAGAAAATAACATCTCAATAAAAAAAATATTTAAGATTTATATAAAAAGCTGATGTGATGTTACAAGATATAGTAGAATGTATTGAGTTTTGAATTTGAAGTGGCTAGAGGAAATCCTTCCGGACTTTTAAGATGTGCTTAAAGTCACATCATTTTCAAAGGTGTTTTGTGACTTTTGTTAATTCTAACCAAAGTCATCTATAGCCAAAGTTCATTTTACTTTGAGCTAATTGGTTGAAGATGTTATGAATCTATAGACATTTTTCTATTTCAATAAAGACTACTATTTTTATCTCAATTAATATTTTTAGATTAATTGTGCTTTTAATCCTGCTAATTATTGTTGCACACATTGATTTATACATTACTGTATACACTCTAGTTGAATATCGTGTTTTCAAAACACGATTCCAGTTATAATTGTGAAATGGTGAAATTGTGTTTTGACATTTTTGCAATTAGAATTGGAAATCAAGAACATGATTTCAGCTATGTGTTTCGTACACATAGGGTGTAACTATGACTATTCTTTTTAATCTTGCTCTCCCTAAACTAAAATTCTAGCTTTGCCACTGATGACATTCACTTATTAGATGGTGTAAAATATAAATTTTACACCTCATCTTTATCAAGTTCGGACTCTATTGAAAAATATCAAAATGTGCATGTAATAATTGTAATTGATAGTAGCTTGGCAGCCTGTATCGCTTGTAATGTGCACATGTCTTAATTCAATTCAGCACTTGACTGATTAATTATTTTTGAGTTGTCAAGACTCAAGACAGTTAGAAGTTTGTTGGCAATTGGTTAATAATTAGTTAGGGCAGTTAGGTAACAAACCAAGCGGTCCATTGAATATTTGAATGTACTCGAGTAAGCCTTCATTATAAAAGGCTACCAGCTTGTAATTGAGGAATTAGGCAATAAGATTAATCTTAACTCTCTCTCCTTAGCCCCTAAATTCTCTCACTTCCTCTCTTTGACCATCTGGAGACCGGTTCCCTCTAAGTAAACACCAGCATTTCCATTAGACTACATACTCGAAATCAGTTCTTAACATTTCATACGGATCAATAAATGAAATTTTTTTCCAGCATAAATTAAATCTACGAGTATTTCAATTCTTTATATTGATAATTAGCAAATGAGATCTAGTAGAAGCCAACTAATGGTTGAATAAAAGCATTTCTAGCAAGGTCATCAAATTTTTGTACTGTTTGAAGAATGAACAGTAACTTTTACCTTTATCTACTCACTTTTTCAAATACACTTTCCAACAGATTTTCTATCTCATTCTCTGTCTCATTTAAATATTATTTCTTTATTCATTATTTATTATTTTTTTAACAACTACACATCTTCCAATATTTTTTTATTCAACACCTAATTATTATAATAGAAAAAAAAACATTTGAAGAATAAACAGTAGCCCATCAAGTCTATGGGCTACTTGTTCATGAGCCAAAAAAAAATTGAGGTATAGAGAACATGTTGGAGCATGAATAGTAACATATATTCTCTATATTTTGGCTATGTATACTTTATTGGAGATGTTCTAATGAGGCAATATCTAGTGTTTTGGATGTATGCAGCATTACATTCACAACATGCATTTGAATCTTCACATGTAAAATTCATATATTGTGATTTGTGAGTGTGACATTGCGCATATCTTAAACTTTAACTACTTTATCGTGTGGAATCGCAGCTTTCACTCTCTAATATAAAAACTTGATATTATAAGGGACCAAATACAAAGACTTGCAAAGGAAGAGAGGCGCAAAATCCTGACAGCTTTTTTGGCTTATGAGACATCTCTGTTCGCTGTTTCTTTGTTTTGTTTTATTTTAATATTTAGATTATATTGATTGAATAAGGCTATAATAAGTTAATGAGCCTATGATTGTGTGTATTAGCCTTAATTTAATCTTTATTTGAAAAACTTTGATGTGACACAATGATAAAAGAATGTGTAAAAACTACACCTTATCCTTATAGAATTAATCTCATTTTGAAATAGAAAGTATTATGAAGTACCACACAAATATAAGTTAAAAAAAATTCCTAAAGAAAGCAATCCAATATTTTGCCGCTACTTTTTTTCAAAAAAGAAAAATATATATATATATATATATATTTTGCTGCTACTCTTTCAAGTTCACGAACCCCTTGTCCACCTCTGTCTCACCCAATTACCCCTCCCTCACCCTCATCACCACCAATAACTAAAAAATCAATCAAACAAACGAAGGCATTAGAGGGGCGCAACCCAAATTATATATAACCTCTAAGCCTCTAAGGTACCTCAAAATCAAACTTAAAAAAAAAAGAGGGGGCCAAGACTTCTGGCAATCATAATCATAGGCATAGCACTATAGAAAGACTTTTTTTAATTTCCTGGAGAAAAAAATGGGGTAGGGGAGGGGGGTTTATGAGGGGTGATTGAATGTGACTTCTTTACTTGGGTGCAACCATAGTAATATCTATTTGTACTAGCTGAGTTTAATAAATCATAGTTTGTTGGTGTTTTACCAATAATCCATAAGTACTTCTCATTGCAGAAGCTAAACCCAGAACTTAGTATTCATTAAACCACTTAAGAATAAGTCTAGTGACCATTAAGTAAACCTCTACGATGCCATCATTTAGTGGTAGCACTAGAAAGAATTTCTAATATTGCTGCAGAAGGTACTAGTTTATCCAAGTCACCATAACATCGTTGACTTTTCTGAATTTGTGGAATTGCTACTGATTCAATTCGAATATTTTAGGCCTCATTTGGTAACGGTGTTTAAATAATGAAAACTGTTGTTTAAACTTTAAACACCACAACATGTATTTTCATACACTTTTTCACTAACACGTATTTCTATAAAATTTAAACAACGTTACTATAAATCTCTTACTAAACGGGCTCTTACTATTTTAAAAAATCAAGTACTTAAAAACATTTTTAGATGAAAAAGAAAAAGAAAATAAATTTATTCAATGAAGGAAAAAAAAAAAAATACAATAAGGTGAAGGAAGTAGAGAAAAAAAAATTCTTCTACTTTATATATATATATATATATTCTATTAGAAGCTATAAATATTGGATTTTGGCATTTTGCATGTAATCCTTATACAATTTCATCTCAACAAATAAAAGCCAATTTTTTTGTTAAAAAGATTTGGCAATCATTCAATTTCATTTTCCCATTTTTCATTCAGACCAAAGGAGGCTTTCCCATCATTTATCAATTGCCCCTCTCTCTCTCTCTCTCTCTCTCGCGTGCAATTGTGAGATAGTCATGAAATGCCATTTCCACATTCGACACCATCCACACCCATAAAAGCATCAAAGTTTCACACTTTAATCATGACAAGCACAAGCACAACCACCAACACCGTCACTTCTGTTGGGGTGTGTCATTTCCACCCATCACGGCTACAATGCTCAATCATTAATTTGCTTCCACACCCAAATAAAGAAAAAGAAAAAAAATAAACTTTAAAGATAATAACAACCTCGTTCTCTCAAGGATAAAAAAAAGGGTTCTTGATAATGGAGCCCCACTACACAGTAGAATAATATAATTCAAACTAAAGGCCAAGACAAAAAGACGATTGAAAAATCTAAAAAAAGACTAAAGAATAATACAATACAAGGCATGCGAGCAAATATTGTTGATGAGTAGTCTCTCTGACTATCAGGACCCAGGAGGATAAGTTGCATGAGAAAGCTCCTTTAGCCATTCATACGTTCGATGGCGTGACATTGCTTGCTTTCCCTGCTGCTTTTCTTCTTGCTTCTTTTTCATCTTCAACTCCAACAGTTTCTCAGCTTTCTTAGCATGCGTTGTTGTAGCACTTTCACTATTGCTCTTAATGATGACAACATTTGAAGAAACTGTTTCATCTGTACACTTACAGCCACTCAACAATCCTCCTAGTCTTCTCTCCAAGAATCCTTGCCTTATTTGTTTATCCTCCATGTTCAAACCAGAGTTGCTTTTGCGACTACTACTATTATTAATCTTAGCACTAGTACTACTGCTACTGCTACTAAGACTGCTATTGCGACTGACTGAATTTTTGTTAACACTAATGTTTCTACGAACCTTAAGGTCTTGCAATCCAATCTCAGGTGTTGGTACCAAACCCAGTCGGAAAAAGTCCCTTGCGGATGAGTTGCGGCTTCGGCTACTCACAGTTCCTTGTCGAGTTGTTGAAATTCTGATCTGGGGTTTGGGACTTGGGCATGTAAGAAAGTTGTTTTGGACTCTAATTGGCTTGGAATTTCGTCTGAATGTGTTGTTGGAGCTAGTGCTGCTTGTTGAGTTGTGACTTCTAGTACTGCTGCTTCTGCTACTATTGTTGCTAGTGAACCCACCTGTTGAATTATGGTCCATGGACTCAGACCTTGATGTGCATCGGCTAATGTTCTGGCTTTCTTGCTTGACACCGCCCGAGCCACTCTGTGAGCTAACTGAGAGACGTAGTGGGAGGATTTGACCTTGAAAGAAAACCTCATCAGCAGCACACATTTCTGATTCTCTCAGAAGAGAGCCACCGCTTGAGGGAAAATCGAATTCTTCTTGTGCTTGATGATCAATTGCCAAAGCATCTTCTTTTCTTGATTGCTCGTCTTCTTTCTCCTCGGTCAAATTACTAATGACTGGTAGATCACAGAATGATAAATCTTCATCTAATTCTTCTTCAACTGCTTGCTCCGATGAGTTTGAATGTTCCCATCTTTCTTTGGCACAGTTAATTGCCATTTTCAGCAGTGGAAGATAATGTTTTTCTTTTTTAAACAACTGTTTGAGTCTCCTGTGAAGATTGAAGGAAGAAAGAGAAAGATTTATAGAAGAGGATATTTGAATAGGAAGAGAGATAGAGGGGGAGACATGTGGAGTAGGAATACTATAAAATAAAAAAGTAGAAGAAGTGCTGGAAAGCAATAAAGAAAGAAAAGAAATAAAAAAGTTAGTGCAGGCGAACCAAATAGTGTTCCTTCCTTGTTTGGAAGTGAAACAGATAAAGATAAAATTAGCAAATAGCTTCTGTGCAGGCCATTAACAGAGCGAGTAGGTCTCCACTCTCACTTTCGAAGTCATTGTCTTGGAGTTAAATCAGCGGGTCTCAGCATCCTCGCGTGGTGATAATTATGATATCTATTTTTTTATTTTTTGGGTAAAGATGATATTTGAAATTTGGATTTTATTAACGTGTACCTTCACAACTTTTTCAAATCTTAATAAAATTTTTTTAAAAATTGATTTATTAATGGCACACATTAAATATTAGTTTGCGGTAGAAATTTGAATGGTCCTAAAAGCAGCTAATGACACAATGTAACAGTCATGGCCAGCTTTTTTCCTTTGCCTGTTCAGTGGTAACAAAAAGCATATAGGGTAAGGGAGAGGAAAAAAAATACTGGCTTATTTGGAATATGTTTTTTTTTTCTTTCAACAATTAAAGAAACTAAATTTGATTGGTAAATTCCCTTAAAATAATAATATTTAGGGGAATAAATAATATATTCGGCCAAGAATTTTTAGCTCAACTAACAACTTTTAACATTTTCAAAAGGACTTAGTTTAGGTCCGGTGCATCCAGTGCACTGGACCCGATCAGATGGTGACACGTGTCTCAAAATTGACACATGTCATTATCTCAACGGGTCCAATACTGGACACTGAACCTAAGTTTGACCATTTTCAAAAAAACTAATAACTCTTAACATTTTCAATTTAAACATTCATAAATTAAATCTCTCTTTTATTTATATATATATATATATAGAGTCTAATAAATCTTGAAGTTTTAATTTCAAAATTGTTGCCCCTTATTGTTTAGCTTATAGTTACAAAATATTTGCAATTCATAAGTTTGAGTCTTTATTAATTAAAAGTAACAAAAAACACATATAATTTTCATTTAAGATCTATTTGTACACTGCAATTGTCATGTGAATGGCAAGGAGATTGGTGAGGGTGGGGGGTGGTGGAGGGCAGGGAAGAACATGATGAGCAGGTAATTTAGGGAACTTCTTAGATCCCAAGATACTATTTGCGATTAACATAAATTTGTGGTGAGTTAGAAATATCTCAACCTGCTATTCAACCCAACATGCTTATTTAGTCGCCCAACCCAACCCACCTCACTAAACAGACTTGCACATAGTGGTGAAGGCCGAGTAAGTTGGCAAGTTAAGCAGTTTTTGCACAACCCTAGTTAGTATTATATACCCATGTGATGCATGGCTTACTCAAAAATCATGTTAAAACTAAAACAATTCAATGATAAGCAAAAATATGAATTTTAAAAATTAGAGTGAATAATATATATTAATGATTTTAAGGTACTTATTTGCATTGTGAAAATGCGTAGTAGAACTTGTAGTATTATTACTATACCACATATTACAAGCACAACATATATGACCCAGTTTTTCTATTGAAACAAAAAAAATATAATAGTTTATTAAAATAAAATAATTAATATTCTTTTAAATTTATTGAAATTCTTGGTAGAAGAATTTTAATTGGACTAATTTTTTTTAGCTTTTTGAAATATTGACAATAGAGTTTCACTTGGATCAAAAAATATTTATTTTAATATATTTATGTTGCACAAAATGACATAAGAAGAAAAAAAAAAATGAAAAAATGTTACAAAAAAAAATAGTGGGCAACTAACGCGACCACATCATATAGGACAAAATTTTATTATATAGTACATGATATTATGTGAGTTGAACATGAAATTATGTGATATTAATTTCATTTTAAATGCTTTATTGATAATAACTAAATGACTAGCTAGTATATAATTCATATAATTTAATATAATGTATTAGAAGTCTTATAATATTGTGTGGATTTCTGTTACTTGTATTTTATAGTAACTTACTGAGGGTGTGAAATGAAAATTATTTAGAAATTTCAGGGTTTTAATTAAAAATTTTACAATCTAGAATTTAATTTGAAACAATCCAACTTATAGGGGAATTATTTAATTTACTAAAATTGTTAGTAAAAGGTTAGTCACTTGGTGTAAATAGATGTAAATAGAGTATGATCACTTGACAAAACCACCACAACTTTCAGGATTTAAATGTTATTACATAGTACTACTATTATGCTTGTGTAATGCATGATCTATAAATTACAAAAAATCATTTCAATATTGTAAGGACGCAATTTGGGTTCCTAGCCCAAAAGATAGATGGACTTAGGCCCAAAAAGCTCAAAACAATGAATTTGTAGAGAGTGGGTTGGAAAACTGGGTTTTAGTGAATCAGACAACAAATAAGGTAGATCTTGATGATAAGAGAATGAAGATAGACAACTTTCAACTAAAGAAAATCGTCACCGGCAAAATTCGAGGAGATCAGTTCTTATCTATTTCTTTCAAGTTTGATTACAAATCAATTCTAGATGCTACAATGTTTTCCTCTTAGTTTCTCTACCCATTTCTCTCATTGCCCTCTTCTTCCTTTATACTATCTTCCCCTTTCATCTCTACCCTCCACGTGCAAACCAAATGATTGGTGTTGATACTTGTCCCATCAGCACCTTCTTAAAGTCTTTGTGTAGTAGCTGTAAGGTTGAAAACCACTGTTTAGGTATCACTTCCACATTATTGTGGCCAGAGAGTAAGCTACAGAGCATTTAATGCGGTGGTAGCAGCTTTCTCTTGAGATATTTTCTGGCCTCCTTTTGTCATGTTCCTTCTGGATACTTATTTGCATCAGTGGAATTGTCCTGGACATTGCTCTTGGTGTTAGACCATACCTTCTGACCTCGGCCTTGCTCAGCCGAGGAAGTATTCATCCTCGGACTATCTAATTGGTTGGTCGTGATCAAATTTCAACTATTCACTTACCAATATGGGCTCTCATAAAGGTGTTTACCCGTCTTCGAACTACTTAATGTCCTCAGATTAGGCCCCTGGCCCAATATACTTTACAGATACGTACTTCTGGGCCTATCACCCTTGCAATAGCCCCTTGAGATTCTTCTTTCTGGCTCCAAGGGAAGAAAGAAGGATTTTGATGTCACCTTAGTCTGTGCTCATCCTACATCACCTCTGCCAATGTAGACGCCTTTTCAACTGCCTAAGAAATGCTCCTGACTTCAGCATACGAGACACGCTTTCATTAATTTTTACGGCTCCCTGTCCCCTATGTTCTACAGCGCGATGCGAATCCAACGGCTGAGGATTTCGCTAAAAACAGGGCAGGAGTTTTCTGGCTTGTCGCTATCCTTTTGATATAAATACTGCCTAAATCAATCATTCTTCTCACTTTAGCATTCACTTCACTTTATAGCTCATACATTGAACTTGCAACTTACCTAACTCACTCACGCCCTTACAAATACCAAGAGCTTGTCCAAGGAGAGTTTTTCTTTTTTCTATAAGTCTTCATACCTCCTTTCATTTTATTTTTCCATATACTTTTCTTTTCTTTGCGTCTTTTTCTCCTCGGCTCTTCTTTCCTCTCTTTATCTTCCTAGCACATCCAAGTCCCTTTTAGGAACGGGTAGATTTGCTCATCTAGTAGACTCCAAGAAGGGAATAGAGAGTTTCAGAGCTCTATATAGAATTCCTCCAGGAGTAGGCATTAGGTACTGTAAGGAAGGGAAATGACATGAGAAAGGCAAGAGGGAGAAGTGGTGATCCTAATGTTTGCCTTCATAGAAGGAGGGATGAGAATCCTTATGGGTACCGTTACCAGAGACTACCTTAGGGCCCATAGGTTAGCTCCCACTCAATGTGCGCCTAACATGTTCAGAATCTTAGGTTTTGTAGATGCCCTTAATGAGAGGATGGGCTTAAACCTCACACACCACAATGTCAATTGGGTTTACAACCTCCATCACTTAACGGGGCAGGGGTATTATCTAAAATCTAGGTACCTCGAGGTCAGGCTCATTCAATGCCTCTCCGAATCCAACAAGGGCCTCAAAAAGGATTTCTTGATCTTGTCAGGGGAATGGCACGATGGCCTCCCCTGCTTGACGAGAGAGGGGCAGCCAAGTGGGAATTTAGACCTAGGATGATTATTTTAAAGTTACCTCCCTTTTCTTTTGCTTGTGTCTGTGCACGAAATTCCCTTTTGTTTGTATTATTCTTTGCTAACGATGTTTTTCGTCTTTCCCAATGGTTTTGCAGAAAAAAACGTTGCCATTCCCAACTTCAACCTTGTGAACCAAGCGAGCTTGGATAAGATCCTGAAGGCTTAGGTGTTCGTCCACATAGACAACCAATTCAGGGCAGCCCACCTGATATTTGACTGCATTCCAATATCCAAGAGTTTCCAGGCGCCTAAGTGCGTCATTAAAGCCAGAGATCGTCGTCTACACCGAATTAGTGTTGCTGCTCCAAGCTTTCTCCTCACCGGCCTAGTTCCAGAAGGCACGCTCACCACTGAGAGCCCATACTCGAAGGCATACCAAAAGTAGCCTTGCCACCACAACAGACAACTGGGGTGGCCACTTCTTCTAACCCTGCCAACATAGAAGAAAAAAAAGAGGAAGAAATAGTTGAAGTATCTGATTTCGAGGACGAGTTTGAAGTCTTCAATCAACTTTTGTCCCCAGAAACTTCAACTAGTGACCTCAGCCATTCGTTCACACCAATACCAAACGAGATGGGGATCCAATGGAAGCAGAGGTCCACCCTACAGGAACAGCTAGAGTCCCAACCGGGGAGGGATGTGCCTGGGAAAACAGCCCAGACAAAGCCTCCCACCCCCTCTACCTGCCCTACCCCTCTGACTTGAACCTACCGACTTAAAAAGGAAAAAGGAGCCAAAGGGCAAGGAGGTGGTGGAAGTTGGAAAAACCCACCCCTCTTAAGAAGATGAGGCCTAAATAGTGGCTAAGCAAGCCAAGGTGGAACAAAAGGGCGCTGAGAAGAGGAGTGATCCTTAGGTCGCACCTCCAGCTTGGACCCCCGCCCCAATGTTGGATAGGGCTCCTTTGCCAGCCAGTGCCTCCATCAAGGACTTCCAAGGAGGGACGGTCGGCTATGTGGCCGACATGGTGGAGTAGGCTTTGCTGCTCCCCGAGGACATGGCTGAGCTCCGGTCCTTGAGGAGGCACGAGGTCTTCCTCAGCTTAAAGAGGTACCTTACCATGGTATGTTCTCTACTTGGCCCCTTTTTCTTTTTTCTTTTTTTTTTTTCTTTTTTTTTTTTTTTTTTTTTTTTTAAATTTTGTTTCCTTTCTTTCTTTTTCTAATCCATGTTTCTTTCCTCGGCAAGCTATTCAAGCCTCATTTCGGGTGGAGGAGATAACCAATTACTACCACCGGTAGATGAAGGAGGAGGAAGGAAGGCATAACGCTGCTGTGGAGGCCTTTAATGTGGCCGAAAAGAGTATTCAAGAGCTCAAGAGTAAGTTGCTTGAAGAGGAGAGGGAAATAAAAAGTGCTGCAGCTACTCTTGATAGTGTTGAGAGGCAAGCTGAGGGCCAAATGGTGCTCTTTTGCAATGCCGAGGATCAGTTGGCCGCCTCTAAAACTTAGGTCGTTGCCCCCAAGAAGAAACTAGAGGAGGCTGAAAAGGCAAAGGAACGAATGGAGAAGGCCTAGGATCAGGCCGAGCAAGATGGATATGACGTAGGAGTGGTAAAGACCGAGGAGGCCTTTAGGGTTAAGGTCTTGGGGGTATGTAGAAACTACTGCCCCTAAGTGTTGTATGAAGCTCTCAACCAAGTTGGGGTTCAGGCTTCATCCGTACTTAGGAAAGTAGAGAGTGTATACTACCCCCTTGCCATCCGAGCGTTCGTTCCCTCTGGCTCTGGGACTGATACCGCATCCGAGGTGGCAGAAGTAGGTAAGGACGGTGCAACCAATGTTTCGACCTCTTCTGTCAACCCCTCTGAAGAGGTCGAGCAGCCCGGGGTCACAGAAAAAAAAAAAAAAAGAACGCAAACCAGGGAGTGACCCCTGATGCCATGAAGCCTCTAACTACCACCTAGGACTCCCCTGCTTAGAAAGAAGTTCCTAAAAAGATGAAGATTGTCCTGGCCACTCTTCCCCTGCCTACCAAGGTTGATCCTGCAAGCAAGGGCCCCAAGGCCTTTGAAGCAACATCCACTCAGCCTACCAAATCCCCTCCCAAAGACAAATTGTAATAAAAAAGAAATAACTTCCATTGTAGTTCTCTCCTTTTTTTATTTTTTATTTATTTTTTATTTTATTTTACTGTTATTATTTTCAAAGTTTGTAATTAGTGTTACCTCTTTGTATCTAAGCTGCCTCTTTCCAAGGCTTTAGTTAATGAAAGTTATGAACATTTTCCTCATTTCTATGATTCTTATACAAGTGTTGATATAGTTTCTATTTTATTTAATACTTAGCTAATATGGAAATTAGATACAACTCCATTCATGTATATAAATGGTAAGACACCAATTCATGTCTGACTTCATCTAAGTTTCGTCCCATTACTAAGTTAAAAGACCTGGATACAATAATTAGACCTGAAACAGATCATGGATATACTTTCAAATGCTTTAAGTGATGCTTACAAGCATGCAATTGATCATGTCACTTCAATGAAAATTCACATCATTCAGCATGGCTGATCCCATCAGACATAAATAATCAATAGAAAATGTTAACTTACTCAAGAGGATCCAGATATAATGCAGGTTCTGTTTGACACTTTTGTGAATAGCTTGAAATATCAGTTTACCCAAGGTATGTGGTCCGAGGATCTAGGTATGAACAAAGTTTTGTTTGATACTTAGGAAATTAATATGAAGTATTAATTTACCCAAAACATGTGGTCCGAGAAGCTAAGCATAGCTAAGGTTCTGTTTAACACTTAGATAGATGTTAGGAAATGTTAATTTACCCAAAGCATGTGGTCCGAGAAGCCATGCATAGTTAAGGTTCTATTTAACACTTAGATAGATGTCAGGAAGTGTTAATTTACCCAAAGCATGTAGTTCGAGAAGCCAGGCATAGCTAAGGTTCTGTTTAACACTTAGATAGATGTCAGGAAGTATTAATTTACCCAAAGCATGTGGTCCGAGGAGTCAGGCGTAGCTAAGGTTCTATTATACACTTAGATAGATGTCAGAAAGTATTAATTTACCCAAAGCATGTGGTTTGAGGAGCCAGACATAGTTAAATTTCTGTTTAACACTTTAATAGATGTTAGGAAGTATTAATTTATCCAAAACATATGGTCTGAGGTGCTAGGCATAGCTAAGGTTCTGTTTAATACTTAGAAAATAGTAGAAGGCATGGCTCACGATATAATAAATCCGAGTATGGTAAAGAAAGTTTTCATTAATAATAATACCTTCTCAGGTTGTTTACATTCCAGGGGCGAGGTACAACTTTTTCATCTAGATCTTCAAGATAATATGCACCTATTCTAGCCACTGATGTGATACGATACGGTCCTTCCTAGTTGGACCCCTAACTTTCCCCATGCTGGGTTCTTTGCAATACCCAAAACCTTCCTTAACACCAAGTCACCAGGTGCTAGTGGTCTCAGCTTCACGTTGGCATCATACCCTTGATCGAGCTTGTGTTGATAATAGGCCAATTGGACCATGGCATTTTCTTTTCGTTCCTCAATTAAGTCTAAGCTCTTCTCCAGTAACTCATCATTGCTGCTTGGAGTGAAAGAGCTTGTTCTCAGCGTGGGGAATCCAGTCTCCAAAGGAATAACAGCCACAGCCCCATAAGTCATTGAAAGGGGGTCTCACTAGTGGACCTACAAGGTGTAGTTTGGTATGTCTAAAGGACGTGTAACTACTCTTCCACCCATTTTCCATTCGCATTGTCCAGTCTTTTCTTGAGCTCACTCACTATGACCTTATTGACAACCTCGACCTGTCCATTCTCTTGTGGATAAGACAAAGTGGAATACCTATTCGTAATTCCCAAGTCCTAGTAGTACCTCCTAAAGGCTTTACTGTCAAGTTGAAGTCCATTGTCCGAGATAAGTGTATAAAGGATTTTAAATTGAGTGACAATATTTTTCCAAACAAATTTTTTGGCATCCACGTCCCTAATATTTGCCAATGGTTCAGTTTCAACCCACTTGGTGAAGTAATCCATGCCGACCAATAAATATCTCTTATTCCTCGCTGCCTTTGGGAAATGCCCTACAATATCCAGGCCCTATAATATCCAAGCCCTAATGAGCAAAAGGCCAAGGATTGGACAAAGGATTAAGGACCCCTCTGGGTTGGGGAATGTTTAGGGCAAATCTCTGGCATTGATCGCTCTTCTTCACGTACTCTTGTGCTTCCTCTGCATGTTTGACCACCAATATCCTTGAGTGAGGGCCTTGTGAGACAAAGATCTACCCCTTTATGGCTTCCACAAATCCCTTCATGTAATTCTTCTAGGAGTAGCTCAACTGCTTCAGGGTGTATGCATAGCAAATATGGTCCAGAAAAAAAGCGTTTATACAACTTTTGGTCCTCGGATAGCCAAAACCGAAGAGCCTTCCTCCGTACCTTGTCGGCCTTGGACTTATTCTCGGGCAAGACATCTTCCTTAAGGAATAGTACAATAGAGTTCACCCAGTTAGGACCCACCCTTATTTGATGAACATGAACCACATTTTTTTTCCACCTCAGTAGGTTTACACAAGTCTTCCATAAGGATCACTTGAGGTAAACTTTGTGCCGAGGAGGTTGCTAGCGTGGCAAGAGAGTTAGCATGTGTATTTCTATTTCTAGGGATTTGTGACAACTTAAAAGACTCAAATTCGGACTATAAATGTCTAACCTGATTCAAATATTTCTGCATTCTGAGATCCCTGGCTTCCAACTTTCCTTGAACTTGACCCATAACCAACCTTGAATCAGAAAATATTTCCACTACTTTTCCACCCATTTTCTGAACCATGGTCATCCTTACCAGTAGAGTTTCGTACTTAGCTTCATTATTTGTGGCCGAGAAGCCCAATGTCAAGGATTTCTCAATTGTAATCCTCTCAGGAGATATCAGAACTAGCCCCACTCTAGATCCCCTGTGGTTCGTTGCACCATCAACGTAGACCTTCCAGGACAAAGGTTCTTGTAAGGAGATTGCACTAACGGATTTTCCATCCATGTTCTACTCCTCTACTCTTTCTTCTAATAGGGTTTCAGCAAACTCAGCCACTGGGTCGGCGAGGACCTGACCCTTAACAAAGGTGCAAGGCATGTACTTGATATCAAAACCCCTTAGGATAGTACCCCACTTTGCAATTCTCCTTGTGTAATCAATGCTTCGAAGTAGAGATCTGAGCGGAAGCTGGGTGAAGACAACAACTGTGTGTGATTGGAAATAGTGCGGGAGCTTACTTGTAGCATGCACTACTGCCAAAATGGCCTACTCCAGTGGTAGGTAACGAACCTCGGCCTCATGCAATAACTTATTCACATAATAAACGGCCTCTGTACACCACTATCAACCTGTACAAGTACCAGGCTTACTGCATAGGAAGCCACAGCAATATAGGCAAACAAAACTTCATCCACCTCAAGTCTAGACATAATGGATGGCCGAGAAAGATACTCCTTCAACTACTAGAAAGCCAAGACACACTCCTCGGTCCATTCAAATCCCTTCAACTTGTTCAACAATTGAAAGAAAGGTCTACACTTGTCTGCTGGCCGAGAGATGAATCGGTTTAGAGCAACGGTCATCGCTGTTAGCTTTTGGACCTCTTTGGGATTCCGAGGTGGTTGCAGATTGTTGATTGCTTTGATTTGGTCAGGGTTAACTTCAATTCCGCAATATGTAACCTACCCCAAGAACTTCCCTAATCTGACCCCAAAAGAACACTTAGAAGCATTGAGTCGCAGCTTATGCCCCCTCAAGATCTCAAAGATATTCCTGAGGTCATTAACGTGCTCAGATTCTAACTTACTATTGACCACCATGTCGTCTATATAATCTCAATGTTCTTCCCTAGCTGTGGCTCAAACATTCTAGTCATCATCCTCTGATAGGTAGATCCCGCATTCTTCAGACCAAAGGGCATCACTTTATAATGGTAATTCCTAGTGGGGGTGATAAAAGTTGTTTTCTCCTAGTCATCCAAGGCCAAAGGTATTTTATGGTATCCTTGAAAGGCATCCAAAATGCTTATTCGAGGATGGCCCACAGTTGCGTCCAGTAGCTGATTAATTCGAGGCATGAGAAAGGGGTCCTTTGGACAGGCTTTGTTCAAGTTTGTGAAGTATACATACATCCACCACTTCCCACTCTTCTTCTTTACTACCACTATATAAACTAACCATTCAGGGTAAAATGCTTCTTTGATAGCCCCAGCATGCTTAAGCTTGTTCACCTCTTCCTTGACAGCATCAGAATGCTCTTTAGAGGAGCGTCGAGGTGGTTGCTTTCTAGGGAAAGCAGTTGGGTTAACGTTCAAATGGTGGCAAATGAAGTTAGAATCTACCCTAAGAGCCTCATAGGCATTCCAGACGAACACATCAATATTCCTCCTAAGAAACGCCAACAGTTCTTCCTTCTCCTGAGGAGGCAACTGAGCTCCGACTTGAAAAAATTTCTCCGGATCACCGTTTATAGTAATTTACTCCAACCTTGCACACTTTTCCTCTCCTAAAACTACATTCATAGGTAGGACTAGAATCCTTGATTGCTATGAGCTCTCCATAGCAGAGGCTGAGGACTTCGCCGTAGGCTGATGCATGATGGCAGCCACGAGGCATTGCCTAGTCATGGATTGACTCCCTACAAGTTCATCAATCTGGTCCCTTGATAGATACTTCACCTTCAAATGCAGAGTTGAAGAAACGCGCCCTAGGGCAAAAAGCTAGGGTCTGGCCACAATCGCCGTGTAGGGAGAGTATGCATCCACTACAATGAAGTCCACTTAAACCACCTTTGAATCTGCTTGCACAGGCAACCTAATCTAACCCCTTGGGATGACAACCTTCCCATCAAAACTCACCAAAGATGAATACTCTAAGTTTAACCCCCTATACAACCCCTTGTCAGATCATCAGGCTTTAAGTTCAACCCTCTGTACAAGTTCGGGTACATAATCTCTGCCCCATTGCCCTTGTCCACCATCACCCTCTTTACATCATACCCTATTCTGAGGGTGACCACCAAAGCATCATCGTGTGGCTGGATGGTTCCCATCCTGTCCTCGTCCGAAAAATTTGGCATCGGTCGGATCTCTACTCTAGCCCTATTTGGGTCAGAATTAAAGTCCTCAGCTGGTAGTTGAGCTATAGACATCACCCTGGAGGGATGAGAACCATTCCTCCTAGGTGCAGTAAAGATGACATTAATTATGCCTAACGGGGGTCTTGAAGAAGCGTTCTCTTGAGCCCCTGACCTTGATTGGTCTCCTTGCTTGTTGGGTCGGTACAAAAACTGCTATAACCTTCCCTCTCTGACCAGTTGCTCCAGATGGTTCCACAAAGTTCTGCAGTCCTCAATTGTATGCCCCCGCTCCTGGTGGTATTGGTAATGAAGGCTCTGATTACGCCTCAAGGGGTCTCCACTCATCTTGTTCGGCCATTTGAAGTATGGCTCGTTCTTAATCTTCTCCAAAACTGGATGCACCGGTTCTCGAAACACAGTGTTAACCACTTGAGGAGCTATAGGCCCAAATTGCCCAGCAAAATCCCTCTGGGGTCTGTTATTGTTGTAACGGTCTGACTTGAAATCCCTCATCTCTTGAGGAATAACCTTACCCTTTCCCTTGCCTTGCTATTGGTCCTTCTCAACCCTCTTTTACTTATTAATCTGATCCATAAGCTGGCGTACATTGGTAACAGGTTTCCCAGTCAAAGACTTCCTTAAGCCATGCTCGGCAGGTAGGCCAACCTTGAAAGTCCTGATGGCTACGTCGTTAAAGTCACCATTTATCTCATTGAACATCTCCCAGTATCTGCCCGAATATGTTTTCAGGGTCTCCCATTCTCTAATGGACAGGGACAATAAGGAATCTAAGGGCCAAAGAACCCTGCTGCCTAGTTTGACCCAAGCCTACTATCGTTGAATGTCAGGACGTTGCTCTTGGTGTCAGACCGTACCTTCTGACCTCAGCCTTGCTCAGCCGATGAAGTATTCATCCTCGGACTATCTAATTGGTTGGTCATGATCAGATTTCAAGTATTCACTTACCAATATGGGCTCTCATAAAGGTGTTTACCCATCCTCGGACTACTTAATGTCCTCGGATTGGGCTCCTGGCTCAATATACTTTACAGGTACGTACTTTTAGGCCTATCACCCCTACAAATATAATTAGAATTGAATAAAAATAAGTTGTGATAATAAAAAATACTTTTAAATTACAAGATGAATGTTCACAATGTAAAGTCCAAGTTTTTTTTTTTTTTAATAAAAAAATCAAAGATTATAATAGATTATAAAATGATTTAAAATAAATAATGATCCTTTTTAAAATTTTTGAAATATTTTATAATTAAGCTTTATATTGTAGTATTTTATTTTATTTATTAAATATTTGGGATATTTGGGAAGTGATTTCACTTAAAGTAAAATATATTACTAACTCTAATGTACTTATAAGTCACATGAAAAAGCTCATCGACTTTTGTTTATATTTTTCCTGGACCTATATATATATGGGCACTGCGTTGGTATGGTCTTTTTTCCCTAACTCTTAGTAATAGAATTTTAATCAGAGTATTAATTTTATATAAAAAAATTTGAAATTTACATAAAGTTCTTTCTCAAAAAATAAAAAGTTTTACATAAAGTAACCATGTTATTATTTTAATGTAATTATAGTGCGTTACACTACATAATGAAAAAAGGAAAAAAAAAAATTGAAAAGGGCATACACTTGGCACAATCACCGTGTATAAGACACAATGTGTATATATATAAACTTGTTGGTAACCCGTGCTATGCATCGGAATATACCTATTTGTGAGGTAGACTAAAATAATTTTATAAAAAAATTTAAGAAACTACACAATTGTATGATTTGCTCTTATATGACTTCAATTTGTGTTACAATTTGATGAAAAAACCATTGCTTGAACGTGCATTGGCTTACAAAAAATTTGTCAAATAGTTTCAGATATTGCAAAAAAAGAACTCAAAAATTTAGATATTAAAACTTCTGAAAGACCAAAAAATATTAAAGAATCAGATGATTCACTGCTTAGAAATTATTGAAACAAAACAAAATATATATGACTAACCAATAAAGAAATATAAGAGAAATATGGGTTACATTTGAAAGAATAATTTCAATTATTGCAAGTTTTTTTATTTTGTAAAATATGGCTAAAGAGAGTTTGGTGGTTCAAGTACGAAAATTACTTTTTAAAAAATACATGAAAAATCGTAAAATAAATTTTTTTTTTTTTTTTTAACAAAATAGAGGAGAAGAAAATAGCATAAAAAGAGCTCATACCTCTATTCGGCTTAAAAAAAAATATTGGGGTTTGCTTTGCTTTGCTTTTATAGTGTTCAAGATTAACCTTGCAAATTTGGAGATAAATTATCAATGTTTGAGTTTGAGTTTAAGTTAGACTTGTTAGAGAGATAGAGTTTCACTCCTTATTATTAAGTTGGATTAAACAAAAATAATTTTGCTTTAAAAAATGATAATGATGAGTTTGAGTTTAAGTTGGACTTATTAGACAGATAGAGTTTTACTCCTTATAAAGTTTGGACTAAACAAAAATAATTTTTTTTTAAAAATAAAATGATAATTTTATTTAAATGTAATAACTATCATCTATCTATCTATCTATCTATCTATCTATATATATGATAGTTATTATATAATAATTGTAAGGACCAGATTTGGCTCCTTAGCCCAAAGGATGGATGGATGAATTTAGGCCTAAAAAGCCCAAAACAATAAATTTGTAGAGAGTGGGTTAGAAAACTGGGCTTTAGTGAATCAGACAATAAGTAAAGTAGGTCTTGGTGACAAAAGAATGAAGATAGATAAGTTTAAACTAGAGAAAGTCATCCTTGGCACAGTCCGAAGAGTTTAGTTCTTATATATTGATTCTCAAATTTGATTGCAAGTTCAACTATTGATTGCTACAATGTTTTTCTTCCTTTTTCTCCTCTTTTCTTCCTTAGGGGTTTCTTACATTATATATCTCCCTTCAAATGATCTTGGCCCTCCATTTGTTGATCATCCAGGCTACTACTTGAGTGCTTGTCCTATAGAACACCCTCTCTGGCCCTTTGTGAGTTGGGGTAGCCAAGGCAGCATTGTTCAAGGGTCTTCTCCACATAAATGTGGCCAGAAAGTTAGCTGTAGAGCATTCAATGCGATGGAAACAACTTTTCCTTAGATATTTCCTAGCTTTCATCCTTCTTGTACGTTCATAATGCATGTCTTTATTGATAAAACCTCTTGGAATGTCACGCTAAATGACAGGAGGCACGTCTTGATATTTGTTGTGTTTAGCCAAGAGGATATTACTCCTCGAACAACCTCTCCCAACCTTTACAGTCATAGTTTGCTCGTGAAGTTCGAAGTATTACATATTCCTTGCTACTGATCTATTCTCGTACCATTATGCCTTCTCGAACAAGACCCAAGGCCAAATATATATTTGGGCTTACATCCCCACAATAGCCCCTAAAAATTCCGGTTTTCCCTTCCTATCCAAGGAGAAAAATGGGGTTTTGATGTATGAAAAATAAATCCCACATGTTCCTTTGATTTCCACATGTGAGAGTGTCGTTTCGCGTGTCCCATAACTATTCTTGACGCTTCAGAGCTTGCGATGTCTCATTAAATGCTCTAGGTGGCGCTATGTTCCCCGTATCCTACGGTGAGATGTGGATCCTACGATTGGAATTTCTCCTTGAATTTTGAGCGGGACAACTCCCACTCAATTTTTCCTCCTATATAAGGCACCCGGAGATGTCATTTTTCCTCATTTTACAAATCTTCGAGCTTGCCAGAGATTCCTAACTCTCAAACCTTTAAGGCTTCCCAAGTTTCTCAAGTTTCCAAATCCTTTTCTTTTAAAAAATTTAAACCTTTAAGCAGTACCAGAAGCAACACAAGTGCTCATTCTTGTAAGTTTCTTCTTTCCTTGGTTCTTTTTTCCTCGGCTGGTTTCCTTGGCCTTCCCTTCTCTATTTCCTTTCCTTGAAAACTTCATCTGTTTCCCCTTAGCTTAACTGAATAGGTAGATTTAAGCACCTTGTAAACTCTCCCGCTAGTATGAAGGGCTTTAGGGCTAAATATCACCTTCCCTAGAGGGTTGCCCTGCAGTACTGCGCTCCAAATCAGATAGTTACAAATAGGAAAGAGGGGGAAGTTGTCATTCCTATGATTGCCTTCATAAAAGGAGGAATGACACTTCCAATGGATAGGGTAACCCGAGATTACCTACTTAACCATACGTTATGTCCTCATCAGTGCGTGCCCAACTTATTTAGAGTCTTGGGCAGCGTCGATGCTCTCAATAAGCAGATGGGTTTAGGACTTACCTGGCATGATGTCGTCCATATGTACGAGTGCCACTCATTTGCTGACTCGGGGTATTACCTCAAGTCCAGGTCCTCCGTTGTTATGCTTATATCTTGTCTTCCAAGTCCAACAAAGGCCTGAAAGCCGACTACCTCATTGCCTCTGGGGAATGGCACGACGGTCTTCATTGCCTAACTCGGGAGGGAGAGCTAGGTCGGTTACCTTAGGGTTAGGTCCCATGAAACGGGATTTAGTTCTTTCAGCTTTGCTACTCTTTCTTCTAACATTTCATTTTCATGATAAAATTTTATTGATCAAACCATGCTTTCGCTCCTCGGCCATTTTTGCAGATAAACAGCACGTAGCACCTCATCTTAGCATAATCAATGTCGCGGCCCTCAAAAAAATCCTAAGGTCCGAGGTGTTTGTGAGTGAGGACGGGTAGTTGAGAGCGGTCTACCTCATCCTTGATTTTGTGCCGCTATCAGACGCATTTCAGGACGTTGGTAACGCCATCAGGGTAGGTGATCCTCAGTTACATAGGATAAACGTCTCAGTTCCTGGCTTTCTAGCTCAAGAAGTTCTTCCACCAGCCGAACTACCCCACCACCGTGCTCTCCCCGAAGTAGCAGCCCCGAGGGAAAAGACTGCTTCCTCGCGTCTATCATTGGAGACTGAGATAGATCAATTTCACTTCGAGGAAGAAGGAGAGGTGCAAGAAGAGCCCGTTAAGATCTCGGACTCAGAAGGCGATCTTGACAGAGTTTATGGTGTACGCCATTCTGGCCTTGTAGTCGCGCGCCTAGACGACAGCTTAGAGGACGAAGAAGAGGAGATAGCCTTGAACCAAAGGAAAGGCTTGAGGGACCTTATGGCTGGGAGGAACAAGGGATCATCTTCCAAAGAGGTTCCTAAGTCTTTGGCTGCTAACAATCTCCCCCCTCCCCCTCCTTCTCCAACAACCGCATTTGGCCTGATCCCTTTCCCTAACCTGAAGAAGAAGAGGAAGGAGCAAGAATTGAAGGAGGGTGAGGTGGTCCTTTAGAAGAGGGCCAAGCAGCAGAAAATTGCTAAAGACAAACGGACCTCCTCTGCGGAAAGCATGGAGGACCCAAGTGGGGCCGAGGTTTGCCAACAGCAGTACAGTTGGACTCCTCGGTTGGAGCTGGATGGCACTACCATTCCATGGAATGCCTCTGTGCGGGAGTTCTAGAGAGGGCACTCAGCCTACATTGCTAAAGCCCTAAAGCAGCCTCTCCTCCTTCCTAAGGACATGAAGGCCTTAAGGCGCATAAGGCAACCGAACCTCACCATGTCCCTAAAGAGGGACCTCACCATGGTAAGTTAACTAACACATCTTTGAATTAAATGCTTAGTTGCTCTTTTCATTCTTTCTTCTTTTCTTTTTTTTTTTTTTTTTTTTTTTACATAGGATTCTTTTATTATTTTTGTACAAGTTACCTAGTAGGTTTTTGTGGCCGAGGAGTGGGTCCGGGACGCCCATAATGAGGCTAGGGCTGAGGCCCACTCCCGCGCTGAGACTGAGAAGTCCTTGGGAGCCCTAAAGCAAGAGAAACAGGACTTGGCCACCAAGTTGATTGCTGAGGAGAGAGCGAGAAAAAATGCTGAGGCTGGGTTGAAAAGCGCCCAAGACTAGGCTGAAGATCAACGCAAGAATCTTTATCTCACTGAGATAGAGCTTGCCACATAGAAACAACTAGTCCTGGACTTGAAAGCTGACCTAGAGAAGGCCAAAGCAGCCACTCGGATGGCCGGCGAAGCAACGGAGGCATCAAAGTAAGCATCTTATCTCCTCGGGGTGGAAGAAACTGAGGTTAGGTTGTCCGAGGAGCTGGTCAAGGTATGCAGGGACTACTACAAGGTAACATGGGTGGAAGCCCTTAACCGTGCAGGGGTTCCTGCTAACTCGGAATGGAGGCAGCCAGGGAGCGTCTACTATCATTCTAACACCCGTGAAGCCCCAGCTTCCCTTCTATCTCCCTCTGCCCTTGCTCCAGAATCTTCTGAACAACCCTTGACCGTTCAGGCCACCCTTCCTCCCCTCGAGGCTTCCAAAGGACCCAGTTAGGCTGGTGATCACGGCCAAGGGGTGGAGGTGGCCAAAGATAAAGGCAAAGGCAAGGAAAACAAGCCCCCCTCAAAGGCCAAGGATGCTGCAGCTAAGGCAAAGGAAGCCGAGGCCAAATCCAAGGAGGCTGATCCTGAGCTTAAAGACACTTCTGCCTCTTAGCTGAGCAAAGACGTAGTACTAGGATTTTATTTTTTGCTTTCCTTTTTCTCTTGTAGCTTTCCTTGTATATTTTCTTTTTTGTAGTGGTATTCTACCATTATGAATAATGTACTTTTCCTTTCAGTTAATGAAAAGACTTTACTTTTCACTTTTTGTGTCTCTATTTTTCTTTCTTGCAATATTAATTCTCTAGTTGGTGTAGTTATTATTTTACCCTTTGATAAGATCTAAGATTAATGATGTTGCAAACAGTACTAAACTGCTGCTATTCTTTCTTTAATAAGGTCTAATAGTATCGCATTGCTGCTAATTCAGATAAATTGAATAAGTAAAAACAATAAAGAAAATCATCACAGGCTTGTACTGAGAACTGAACCTCTAGCAGGGAAGGTTGAATGTCATGGAGATGAACAATATACTTAGTTAAAAAAAAAAAAAAAAAAAAAGTAGGGCAAATAACTCTTATTCTGCCTAACACTTAGGTAAACAACCAAGAACATTAACTTACTCAAGGCAAGCAATCTGAGAAGCTGGGTTAAATCTGGGACTTGTTTAACATTTTGAAAAATAAATAGAGAGTGTCAATTTACTCAAAGCATGTGGTCCAAGGAACCAGACATGACTAAGATTCTGTTTGATATTTAGGAAAGTGAGCTGAAGTGTTAATTTACCCAAAGTATGTGGTCCGAGAGACCAGGCACGAGTAAGGTTTTGTTTAACACTTAGTGAAATGAGCCTAAGTATTAATTTACCCAAAGTATGTGGTCCGAGCGACCAGGCATGAGTAATGTTTTGTTTAATACTTAGAAAAGTAACTTCATATATCAATTTACCAAAGGTATGTGGTCCGAGGAGCCAGGCATGACCAAGGTTCTGTTTGATACTTAGAAAAATAAGCTGAAGTGTTAATTTACCTAAAGTATGTGGTCCGAGAGACCAGGCATGACTAAGGTTTTGTTTAACACTTAGTGAAATGAACTGAAGTGATAATTTACTCAAAGTATGTGGTCCGAGAGACCAGGCATGACTAAGGTTCTGTTTAACACTTAGTAAAGTAACTTGATATATCAATTTACCTAAGGTATGTGGTTCGAGGAGTCAGGTATGACCAAGGTTTTGTTTGATACTTAGAAAAATGAGTTAAAGTGTTAATTTACCCAAAGTATGTGGTCCGAGAGACCAGGCATGACTAAGGTTCTGTTTAACACTTAGTGAAATGAACTGAAGTGTTAATTTACCCAAAGTATGTGGTCTGAGAGATCAGGTATGACTAAGGTTCTGTTTAACACTTAGTAAAATAGTATGTAGCGCATAATGTTATTAACAAAAGTATGGCAAAAAGTATTTTCATTAATAATAGTACATTCGCAGGTTATTTACATTCCAAGAGCGTGGGATAACATGTTATCTAAATCTTCAAGATAGTATGCACCTATTCCAGCCACTGAGGTGATGCGATACGGCCCTTCCTAGTTGGGTCCTAGCTTTCCCCATGCTGAGTTCTTTGCAATACCTAAAACTTTTCTCAATACTAGGTCTTCAGGTGCTAATGGCCTAAGCTTTACATTGGCATCGTACCCTTGCTTGAGCTTAAGTTGATAATATGCCAATTGGACCATGACATTTTCTCTTTGCTCTTCAATTAAGTTCAAGCTCTTCTCTAACAACTCATCATTGTTACTTGGAGTGAAATAACTTGTTCTTAGTGTTGGGAATCCAGTCTCTAGAGGGATAACAGCCTCGGCTCCATAAGTCATTGAAAATGGTGTCTCTCCTGTTGATTTGTGAGGTATTATCCGATATGTCTAAAGGACGTGAGGCAGCTTTTTTACCCATTTTTCCTTCGCATCATCCAACCTCTTTTTGAGTCCCCCTATTATGACCTTATTAACAGCCTCGGCCTGTTCGTTCCCCTGTGGGTAAGTCGGGGTGGAATACCTATTCTTAATTCCCAGGTCATAACAATACCTCCTAAAAGCCTTGCTATCAAATTGAAGTCCATTGTCTGAGATGAGTGTATAAGGGATCCCAAACCAAGTGACAATGTTTTTCCAAACAAATCTCTTGGCATTTACGTCCCTGATATTTGCCAATGGTTCAGCCTCAACCCACTTGGTGAAGTAATTTGTGCCGATTAATAGATATCTCTTATTCCCAGCTGCCTTAGGGAAATGTCCAACAATATCCAAGCCCCATTGAGCAAAGGGCCAAGGGTTGGACAGATGATTAAGGACCCCCTTAGTTGATGAATATTTGGGGCAAATCTTTGGCACTGGTCACACTTCTTCACATATTCTTGTACTTTCTTCTGCATGTTCGGCCACTAATATCCCTGCGTAAGGGCTCTGTGAGACAATGATCTGCCTCTTGTATGGCTACCACAAATCCATTCATGTAACTCCTCCAAAAGTAGCTCTGATGCCTTAAGGTGTATGCATAGCAAGTACGGCCTAGAAAAAGAGTGCTTATACAACTTTTGGTCCTCGGACAGCCAAAATTGAGTAGCCTTTCTCTGCACCTTGTCAGCAACTGATTTCCCTTTGGGTAAGATATCCTCCTTAAGGAACAATACTATGGAGTCCATCCAGCTAGGTCCCACTCTGATTTAATGGATATGGGCCACCTCATTCTTCATCCCAGTGGGCTTGCGCAAGTCTTCAACAAGAATAACCCGAGGCAGGCTTTGTGCTGAGGAGGTTGCTAGTGTGGCCAGAGAATCAGCATGGGTGTTTCCATTTCTAGGAATGTGCTGTAAATTGAAAAACTCAAATCCTGGCTATAAATTCCTAACCTAACTCAAGTACTCTTGTATTCTCACATCCCTGGCCTCTAACTCCCCTTGAACTTGGCCCACAACCAGCCTTGAATCTAAGAATATCTCCACTGCTTTTTCACCCATTTTTTGAACCATGATCATTCCAACCAACAGAGCTTCATACTCAGCTTCATTGTTGGTGTGGCTGAAAAGTCCAACCTCAAGGATTTCTCAATTATGATCCTCTCGGGGGATATCAACACTAGCCCTACTCCAGATCCTCTGTGATTCGTTGTACCATTAACGTATACCCTCCAGGATATAGGTTCCTGCAGGGAGACCACGCCAACCGATTTTCCATCTACGCCCTGCCTCTTTGTTTCTTCTCCCAATGGGGATTCAGCGAACTCAGCCATCAAATCTGCGAGGACCAGGCCTTTAATAGAGGTGCGAGGCATATACTTGATGTCAAAAGACCCCAGTATTATACCCCATTTAGCAACCCTCCCTGTGAAATCAGCGCTTCGAAGTAGTGATTGAAGTGGAAGTTAGGTTAAAACGACAACTGTGTGGGATTGGAAGTAATGAGGGAGCTTGCATGTAACATGTACCACTGCCAAAATGGCATTCTCCAATGGTAGATAACGAACCTCTACTTCATGCAACAACTTGCTTACATAGTAAATTGGCCTTTGCAAACCATTGTCAATTTGTACCAGCACTAAGCTTACAGCATAAAGAGCCACAACAATGTAGGCAAATAAGACTTCGTTCACCTCGGGCCTGGACATGACGGGTGGTTGGGAAAGGCACTCCTTGAGCTGTTGGAAGGCTAAGGCACACTCCTCGATCCATTCAAATCTCTTCCACTTATTCAACAACTGGAAGAAAGGTTTGCATCTGTCTGCTAACCGAGAGATGAACTGGTTCAAGGCAGCAGTCATTCCTATTAGTTTTTGGACCTCTTTGGGATTTCGAGGTGGTTGTAGACTGTTAATTTCCTTAACCTAATCAGGGTTGACCTCAATTCCGCGATGGGTGACCATGTAGCCTAGGAATTTGCTCGATCCCACGCCAAAGGAGCATTTGGAAGCATTAAGGCGCAGCTTGTGTTTCCTCAATGTTTCAAAAAAATTCCTGAGGTCTTCCACATGCTCGGACACCACCCTACTCTTTACCACCATATCGTCTATATAAACCTCAATATTCTTGCCCATTTGTGGTTTAAACATCCTAGTCATCATCCTTGATAGGTAGACCCTGTATTCTTCAAACCAAAGGGTATTACCTTGTAGTGGTAATTTCCTATAGGAGTGACAAAAGCTGTCTTTTCTTGATCATCCAAAGCCAAAGGTATCTGGTGGTATCATTGAAAAGCATCTAGAAAGCTTATCCGAGGATGGCCCTCAGTGGCATTATCCAATTGATCTATTCGAGGCATGGGGAAAGGATCCTTGGGGCAAACTTTGTTTATATCCGTGAAGTCTACACACACTCACCACTTCCCATTCTTCTTTTTCACTACCACCGTCTTGGCCAACCATTCAGGGTAGAACACTTCTGTAATAGTCCCAGCCTGCTTAAGTTTATTTACCTCTTCCTTGACAGCATCAGAATATTTTTTAGATAAGCGTCGAGGTGGTTGCTTCTTAGGGAGGACAGATGGGTTGACATTTAGGTGATGGCAAATGAGGTCTGGGTCTACCCCAAGAACTTCGTAAGAACTCTATGCAAATACGTTAATGTGCCTCTTAAGGAACTCTACCAACTCTTCCTTCTCTTGAGGAGGCAGTTGAATTCCGATATGAAAAAGCTTCTCTGGATCATTATCTACAACAATTTTCTCTAGATCCTCACATTTTGCCTCCTCAGCTGCCTCCTCCACGGTTAACCTCGGGGTCCTTGATTGCTATAAGCTCTTCCCTACAGAGGCTATGGACTCTACTCCTGGTTGATTCACTATTGCAGCGATCAGGCACTGCCTAACTACGGACTGGCTCCCTACCAGCTCCTTAATCTAGTTCCTAGACGGGTATTTTACCTTTAAATGCAAAGTAGAGGACACAGCTCTAAGGGCGTGAAGCCAGGGTCTTACCACAATGGCCGTGTAAAGAGAATAGGCATCCACTATAATGAAATCCACCTTAACCACCTCTAAACCCGCCTGCATGGGCAGTTTAATTTGACCCTTTGGAAAAACAACTTTCCCATCGAAGCTTACCAAGGGTGAATCATAGGCTGTCAAATCCTCAGGCCTCAGGTTCAGTCTTTTGTACAAATAGGTTCAGTCTTTTGTTCAAGTTAGGGTATATGATCTCTGCCCCACTGCCCTGATCTACCATCACCTTCTTCACATCATACCCTCATATTTTAAGGGTGACCACCAAAGCATCATCGTGTTGTTGGATGGTTCCAATCTTGTTGTTGTCCAAAAAACTCAGCGCTGGTCGGATCTCCATTTTAGCCCTCCTCGGCTCACAATTAGAGTCCTCGGCTGGTAGCCGAGCTACATACATCACCCTGGAAGTTTGAGAACCAGTTCTCCTAGGAGCAACAAAGATGACATTAATTGTGCCCCAAGGGGGCCTTAAAGACGCATTTCCTTGAGCCCCTAACCTGGCTTGATCTCCCTGCCCATTGGGCCGATACAAAAATTGCTGTAACCTTCCCTCTCTGACCAGTTGCTCTAAATGGTTCCACAGAGTTCTGCAGTCTTTGGTGGTATGTCCTCGTTCTTGGTGGTATTAGCAATGAAAACTTTGGTTGCGCCTCATAGGGTTTTCTCCCATCTTGTTCGACCATTTGAAGTATAACTCGTTCTTGATCTTCTCCAAGACTTGATGCATTGGTTCTCGGAACACAGTGTTAACCACTTGAGGAGCCGTAAACTCAGATTGTCTTGCAAAATCCTTTCAAGGTCTATAATTGTTATAACGGTCCGACCTGAAATCCCTCCTCTCCCAAGGGATAACCTTACCCTTCCCCTTGCTTTGCTGTTGGTCTTCCTCGACCTTCTTGTATTCATCAATGCGGTCCATAAGCCGACGCACACTCCTTTCCAGTTTCTTGGTTAAGGATTTTCTCAGATCATGCTCAGTGGGCAGGCCAACCTTGAAGGTCCTTATAGCCACGTCATCAAAATCCCTTTCAATCTCGTTGAACATCTCCCAGAATCTGTCCGAGTACGTTTTCAGGGTCTCCCCTTCTCGCATGGACATGGATAATAGGGAATCCAAAGGCCGAGGAACTCTACTGCATGTGATAAAACGAGACCTAAACGCCTGGATGAGCCCCTTGAAGTAATTAATGGAACTTGCACCTAGGCCATCAAATCACCTCATGGCCACAAGCCTTAAACTGGGGGGGGGGGGGGGGGGGAACACCTTACATATCAAAGCCTCATTCTTAGAGTGCCCAACCATTTTCTGGTTGAAGTGGCTCATGTGCTCCACAAGATCTGTTCGACCATTGTACATAGTCAACGTGGGTTGGGTGAACCGCTAAGGAAGTCTCCCTCCCTTGATCCTGCGCGTGAAGGGTGACCTGAAAATTTGGTTGAGTGCTCTACTCATAGCATCATTACCCAAGCCTTTGGAAGATGAATTTCTGTTTCTGTGCTCATAATGGTAGTCCTCATCATACAAGAAAGACTCATTAGGAGGAGTTCTTGATCTGCGTCTATAACTATCGTCCTCTTCACCATTAGAAGAGAAGTCAGAAATGGAGGGAGTTCACCTTTTTCGTTTGTGGCACAACTTCCTCTTTAAATGATCAATTTCCAATTGCATATCTTTAGCATTTTTCTCATGAGAGATGTGGCTTCCACCCTGAGACTGGCTTCTAGTATGGGTAATGTGCACACTTCCCTTTTGGTCTCTTCTTTGTTCAAGATCATGAAAGTGATCTTGACGTTGAGACCCCATAGATTCTGCTTGGTTCGGACCTGAACCTACCATCTTTGAATGTTAAACTCACTATCACACCAGAGATTTTCTCACATACGACACCAATTGTAAGGACCAGATTTGGCTCTCTAGCCTAAAAGGTGGATGAAATTAGGCCCAAAAAGCCCAAAACAATGAATTTGTAGAGAGTGAGTTAGAAAACTAGGTTTTAGTGAACTAGATAACAAGTAAAGTAGGTCTTGGTGACAAGAGAATGAAGATAGACAAGTTTAAACTTGAGAAAATCGTCCTCAGCACAGTCCGAGGATGTCAGTTCTTATATATTAATTCTCAAATTTGATTACAAGTTCAGCTCTTGATTGCTACAGTGTTTTTCTTTCTCTTTCTCCTGCTTTCTTCCTCAGGGATTTCTTACATTATATATCTCCCTTCGAATGATCTTGGTCCTCCATTTGTTGATCATCCAGACCACTACTTGAGTGCTTGTCCCATCAGACACCCTTTCTAGCCCTCTATGAGTTGGGGTAGTCAAGGCAGCACTGTTCAAGGGTCTTCTCCATATAAATGTGGTCAGAAAGTTAGCTGTAGAGCATTCAATGCGGTGGCAGTAGCTTTTTCTTAGATATTTTTTAGCTCTCATTCTTCTTGTTCGTTCATAATGCATGTCTTTATCGATAGAACCTCTTGGAACGTCACCCTGAATGACAGGAGGCACGTCTTGATATTTGTTGCATTTAGCCGAGAGGATATTACTTCTCGGACAACCTCTCCTAGCCTCTACAGTCATAGTTTGCTCGTGAAGTTTGAAGTATTATGTCTTCCTTGCTACTAATCTATTCTCGAACCATTGTGCCTTCTCGGGCAAGACCCAAGACCCAATATATATTTGGGCCTACGTCCCTACCATAATAATGTCACAACTATTGTCAACTCTCATAGAATGATTTTTTTGTGCTTGATATGTTTTAGTTTAACTTATGTGAACTATTGGTTATTGATGGTAATTTATTGTGAGTGTGAATTGAAATCATTAAAATTTCATGATTTTAAATTAAACTATTTACAAATCAATATTTAATTCGAAATCACTCCAAATAATAGTTGAATTATAAAATTTATCAAAATCTTTAATGAAAGGTAGTCACTTGGTGCAAAAAAAACTAAAAAAGTGTAACAGCTTCACACAAAAAGAACATAGACATTTATGTTATGATCCTAGTATCCCACATGGATTAAATGTAAGTTTAATCATGTGTTTATAAGCTCTTGAGCACTCTTCCTGTTAAGGTCATGTGTTTTGGTATTGTCAAACCATGCTAAATTATGTGTCTTTTATTGAGTTTTGATGTGTCTTAAAGTTGTAATTGAAGTCCAAGTTGAAGACGCAAAGTTTACTCAAGAAAAACACTTTTTCAGCATGTACCTCGATAGCAATTTTGATACCTCTCGATACTTCTAGATAGAAGCTCAAAATCTATTGCCTCCTTGATAGCAGTTTCGAAATCTCTTGATCTATCAAGTGTCGCAAATCAGCAAAAATCAACAATGCGAAAAAGCTCATAACTTATTCGTTTGAAGCCTGAATTGAGATCTGTTTAAACCAGTATTTAAAGAACATTATAAGCCATCTATTAGAAGGCTTTTTAGAAACAGAGAAACACTCCATTTATGCGGCTAGGGTTTTGTAACCAAATTTTTTTTATTTTACCAAACCAAAGAGTTTCAAAGTAGATCTGAAGATTCCATTGGTGAAGAAGCTAAAGTCATATCAACCACCACAGATTTGCTACTGAGAGGAAAACCTTCAAGAGGTTCTTGAAGTTAGTTGGAGGTTTCAATTGTGATTGTGGATGGAGCGTCCATATATTGAAGAGTTCAGAAATTCTGAAGCGGTAGGAGGTTTTTACTGTAAGTTCATTTACTGGGTTTGTAGAGTCTAGGGACAAAGGTTTTGTACTAGATCTGAAATTTCTCTTTATTATAGTAGATTGCTTTTTAGGAAGGTTTCCCTCTAGGTTTTTTTTTTTTTTTTTTTTTTTTTTTTTTTTGTGAAACTAGTTTGTTTCATTGGTTTTTTTGAATCGTTATATCTTCTCTTATTTACTATTCCGCTGTGCATGATATTAATGTTTGTTTGTTTGAACAAGGATTATTCATAATAGATCTAATTAACAACTTGATTTTAAAACTTGTTAATTCTATCAACCGGGGTCTAAATTTCCCAACACTTCCCTTGCAAGTTGGTTTTCAAGAGTGAGTTCTACCCATGGATTCTTAACATTTTGAACCCCCTTGAAATAAGTCCAAAGAACAAATCAATTCAATACTAAAATTTATCTTGGCCTTCTTAAACAAAAAAAAGAAAAAAAACCAATGTCAAATGAATTTGATCTAAAATCTGAGGAAAAAAAATAGCAAGTCCAACAACAAAAATTAGAAATTTGTTGATCTTAAATATCAGAAAAAAAAAATTTAAATAAGCTGTAAAGTGTAAACATTAAAAGAAAATTAAGTGTGAGGCAGTGGAAGTGGAGCGTGAGACAGTGGAGAATGAAGACTTTTTTTTTTTTAATGATTGTATTGTTGCGTTGAATTCTTAATAGAGTAATGTAAAAAACACAAAAAAAAAAAAAAAAAAAAAAATCTTCTTAATGAATTACAAAGACCTGTAAGCAGTCATAATTGAGTTGAATTGTTAAATAAAAGAATTAAAAAGAGTAAAAACAAAAACTAATAAATAATGAATTAGATTATTCTAAGTAATAATAATTAAAATTCACTTAACAACAATAATTAATAACTTTTTTTTTTTGGAGAAATTAATAACTTTATTATAGTAATAGAGAATAGATAATTTACAAGATTTAATCTTAGCAATAATAATTAATATCTTCATTATACTAAGAAAACAAATGCCCAATGAACTTATAGTTTATCTTTAATTATCTTGCTAATACTATGAATAAATTTTTGATAAGGAAGTCACATATACCACAAGATTTATCTCATACCTAAGATTTATTATCTAAAAGAACTCGTGTTGACTTAAAAAAATCTTCCTTTGGATCATAGGTTACGAAAGATCTAATCAATATTATCATAATGATCAAGATGAAAAAAAATTATTTACAAAGAGATCCTTGTCATCCTCTTCAACATGAATTTGAATAACCTCTCTAAAAAATATTCTTCGAGCCGCTACCGTACACACACACACATATAAGGATAAAACTTAGGTATAATACCTTAAGTGCTATTCTTTAGGTTTCTTACTTAAGATTGAGCCATATGACTATTTAACTAAAAAATACATTTTAATCCAACGAGGAAAATTCTACATAGTAGAATCTTAAGAGGGGAACCTAAAAAATAGCACCTAAATACTATACCTAAGTCTTGTCCTATATATAATGTACATGATATGATCTTTTCATACAGTTGATGGGTTTAATAGTTTAATTTTACAACAAAGATTTTTGTGTTGAATAAAGCATAAGTAGATTAAATGTATTGTCACGGAGGACTTGTGAGTGACAGATTGCGATTCAATGGTCACTCCCTTTCTCTTATATCTTTCGGCAAAAATATTTGGCTTTGATTTAAGCCACATTTTTCACTGGATACACCTAGCACGAAGTGATTGACTCCTAATTTATCTCAACAGTTATAGTTTAATCACTTTCTTATTACTTTAATCAATCAGAAAGTTCGACAATTAGTCGACGCAAATGACCCATGATGTTACTTCGTGTGCACGCGTTAACCTTTCAGGCGGAGAAGAGATAAATATCCAATTCCCTAAAAGGTTTCGAAATTGCTTCTGGTTCCAAATTTAGATTGGAAAAAGTTATGTTATCAATATATTATCTCAGTTTAATTTGTTTATACATGAGATTATTGCATAAGTTAACCTTTCAGATCCTCAGGCAGAGAAGAGAACCAGATATGGTTATTTTCTACCTTTTGAAGTTGCTTCTGGCCCTGAAATTAGCTAGATTTTTTTTTTCTTCCAATTTGTCGATATATAATTCCAGTTAAATTAATTTTATAAAAGAAATAGATCTTTTATTAATTATAAGGGTAATAGAATCAGCTAAAAAACCATACATTATATATTGAAAAATCATTGATTTAAAAATTCTTTCTTCGTCTCTTTTCATTGAATATTCTTCCTTTGTTTAATTTTGGAAGCTAAGAGCATTGTATGTAAGACCATGTAGTGTTTATTTTTCATTACTATTTTTTTTTCCCGTTCTGTGAATACCATTGAGTGCTTTGTTTTTTCCCCCTTAATGCAAAGACGCAAAAGTTCTATTTCTTAAGGAAGTCTTAATTTTAATCTGACAATCTTTTTATTCGCTTATTATTTTGGTAAAACCAAGTCGTAAGAAAAGCATCTAGTTATATTTATTTTTTTAAGATTCATTGAATTCTCCTCTACTTTAAAAAAGGGTAGAAATACCAATAGACAAGACCATTCTCCTCTTTTAATAAAGAACTAATACAATTAAACACACACATAAAAATATATATATATATATATATATTATAAAAGTTGCTATTCTTTATTTATTATAATATTAGTTACTAACCTGTGCTATACACGGGAACTTACCTATTTGTGAGATAGACTAAAATACTTTTATAAAATTTTAAATTGATTAAGAAATTACACTATTGCATAATTTGCTCTTATATGACTTCAATTTGTGTTACAATTTGATGAAAAAATCATTACTTGAATGTACAATGGCTTACAAAAAATTTGTCAGATAGTTTGAGATACTGAAAAAAAATAATTCAAAAATTCAGATATTAAAACTTTTGAAAGATCAAAAAAATATTAAAGAATAAGATAATTTACTACTTAGAAATTATTGAAACAAAAAAATATATATACGACTAAATAATAGAGAAATATAAGAAAATGATAGGTTACATTCAAAAGAATAATCCATGGCTATAGCTATTGAAAAGAATCAAAAGATTCAGAGCCTACAAATTATAGATAATATAAATGTGTGTGTGTGTGTGTGTGTGTGTGTGTGTGACTACATAAATTCAGATGTTAAAACTTTCAAAATGCCAAAAAAGATACATAATTAAAGAATAAGTTATTGAAATAATTCAAAAAATATATGACTATTAAAAGGAGAAATATAAGAAATAACAGAAGAAATATTGGGGTTTGTATTGCTTTTATAGTGTTCATGATTAACCTTGCAAATTTAGAGATAAATTATCAACATTTGAGTTTGAGTTTAAGTTAGACTTGTTAGAAAGATAGAATTTCATTCATTGTTAAGTTTGGACTAAACAAAAATAATTTTATTTAAAAAAAAAATGATAATGATAATGATCCATTCCGTGGCGCGAAAACCATCATTGGCTAAACAATTATTTGGCTATGCAATTTTTTAAAGGCTTCGGTTTTATATATAGAATATATAGATTAGTGGATGAATGAAAAATTAAGGCACTAAACGCACACACAAAAAAGCCTCATCGTGTGTGATGAGGCTAGTAGTAGTTATTATTATTTTTTTTGTGATAGAAATTTATTAAAGTTATCTTTTTATTAAATTTTGTATAATTTAATTTTTTTAATGACTACTCCCTAAAAAAAATTTCTAGAACCGGCCATTGATTACGATTTGAATATTTTAATTTAAATCATATTATAATATCAAAATATAGAATCCCAATGATGCCGTTAGTAGCATTATCATTAGAATATATTTTAGTTTTTGATAGGTAAGATTAGCTTTGTTGAGTCACAAAAGTCCAAAAATTGTAGAAATTTAATAACCAATGAACCAAATTTTAAAGTTACGGCCAAATATAAGTTTGAGAGAGTTTGAGTTTAAGTTGGACTTGTTAGAGAGATAAAGTTTCACTTTTTATTAAGTTTGAACTAAACAAAAATAATAATGATTTATTTTTTATTTTTTAAATATTGTGCTGACGTGAAAAATTTTGAGAGTTTCAGAGGTTTCGGTATTTTTTAAATATTGTGCTGACATGAAAAATTGTGAGAGTTTTAGAGGTTTCGGTTATATATATATATATATATAGATTATAAGTTTCTTCCTAGTAAGTAACAAACTGTAGACATTTTATAGTATTACATAAAAGTTAAATAAATTTGAATTATTTTTAGTTAAATAAACAAATGACAATGGAAAACAAAATCATTCACTCTTTCTTCTTCTAATTATAATTATAATATAGATATATGATTTATTTGTGGGATAAATGAGTTCACACTGGAGACCTCCTTTCTCATTCAGTAAAAAAAAAAAAAAATTATGGTTTATTAATATTGGACTTCTTGCACCAAATTTACTCAATTGGCACAGAAATTAGAAAATTTAGGTGGAACATGTACTGCAAAATTAGACTCTAATTTGAATTTGAATTAAATTTTTTCTTAGTTTTAACTTTTGTATAATATATATGATATGATAAGACTATTCGTATTTTTTCCCACAAAAAAAAAAATTCTTATTGAATTTTTCTTTAAGCATCATTCTCCTATTTCATGATGTATGGTAGGGTTGGCTCAATAAATTTTGAGGTGTGGTACATTTTAGTAGATTTTTATAATATTTAAATCTTATTTATTTAACTTTCTATATATATATATATATATATATCTTTTTAGTTTAAAATCCTTTTGATTTTTGAGATGCAAAACTGTTAATTTTATTTTGTATTTAATTTTATTGACATCTATCTTACAAGTTGTTACAAAATTTGATTATTATTGATTTTTTGGCACACTCATTAACGTAGGGCATACATTAATAATCAATTTTATAAATTTTTATAAAATAATAAAAAAGTTGTCAAAAAAGTTAATTACTTTTTAATTTTTTTATAAATTTTTTTAAAAATAGATTACAGTTTCAATTGGATTGAGTTTCTATTGACTTTCTTGGAGGAGAGGAAAAGAATCCAAAACTCATCTATATTTTTTCTTCTTTTTAAAAAAAAGAAGTATCATTCTATAAATTTGAGACATTTTATACAAATTTGGAACCTTAGAAGTCTATATGCAATGGAACCTTTTTTTTTTTTGAGAAATATGCAATGGAACCTTAGAATTCTTTATAAATTTTTGAGACATGTGGCCTAGGCCTAAGTTGCCTAGGCATAAAGTCGGGCCTGATGGGAGGGCTACTGCGGCCCATGTGTACTATGAGTGGCACAAATTGTGATTGATATATATATATATATATATACACACCAAATAAAACCCAGACGGTTTGGTCTTGATTTTGTTTTTTTATTTTATTTTATTTACCCCAATGATAGAAAGGAAGCTATTAAACATGACTTGCAAATAGTTCTAGTACAAACTCTATCAAAGCAGTCCGATTACAAAAGGGAATAACATAATCAGCAAAAAAAAATTCTGCGAGCTATGTTCAACGAGTATTAGTGTATTTACACAGTAGTTGCTCACTGTGAAGATCTGTTGTACTCGATACTGCTCAAATCATCTCAGCAGAAAATTTGATCCATAGGAGTTGCGCTATCCATTCCAAATGCATAATGTGTCGTCTGAAAGACATGCCTGAAGTGATATGTTACACGCAATCTCTTTCCAAGTATATCAACGTAAACATCAATAGACAACACTGATGAAAGTAGAAAGTCTTATATGACACCTCCTTCATTTCTTTTCCTTTCAAAAAAAAAAAAATTTTATTTCAATCTTATGACATCATTTTCATGATAAATGTTTTTTATCATCAGACAAAGATACTGGATGGTTTATAGTGTAGGTTGGGATTGATTTCCAGTTTTTTTATTCGATGACAAAAGACTTTATTAGGTAAGTTAACTAAAATCCACTTATAACATATTCTTCTTAATATTTTGACAAATTTTAATCTTGGTGAATACTAATAAAATCATAAGCTATACTACATGATAAGGGTGACAGTATCTGACAGACTGACACAGCCCATGAACATAATACATATACGACATGAACTAAATAGATTAAGTTGAGGCTTAATGGGAATTCGTGTTAGATTTAGGTCAACATTATTTGACTTGTTTAATAAACATGTTGTGTCATGTTCAACACACGAAATCTATCTGGCTCGTTTAACTAAAGGTCATTTTACCAATTTACCTTTCAAAACCCTAAGAATAAAAGCTTATTTCCTATCATTTATCCCAAGACCTATCTTGATAACAAATTATTCGTATCAATCTTAATATGACCTATTTATTAAACGGGTTATGCATGTTATGTTGTGTGATTTGTTTAATAAACATATCATGTTAGGTTAATTAAAACCCACTTATAACATATTCTTCTTAATATTTTGACAAATTTTAATCTTAGTGAATACTAATAAAATCATAAGCTATACTACATGATAAGGGTGACAGTATCTAATAGACTAACACAACCCGTGAACATAATACAAACACGACATGAACTAAGTAGATTAAGTTGAGGCTTAATGGGAATTCGTGTTAGATTTAGGTCAACATTATTTGACTTATATAATAAACATGTTGTGTCATGTTCAACACGCGAAATCTATTTGGCTCATTTAACTAAAGGCCATTTTACCAATTTACCTTTCAAAACCCTAAATATACAAGCTTATTTCCTATCATTTATCCCAAGATCTATCTTGATAACAAACTATTCGTATCAATCTTAATATGACCTATTTATTAAATGGGTCATGCATGTTATGCTGTGTGACTTGTTTTATAAATATATCATGTTAAGAATGAGGAATCTTGACTTGTTTAATAAACGTGTTGTATTTATATTAACCTATATAGTTGAATACTCATGACCCGATATGCAAACACGAATTACCACTCATTCTACATGATAAAAGTTTGGTCTTTGTATGTGTTTGGCATCCAATTAAAAGCAAGTTTTTTTTTTTTTTTGGCTTAAATTATCTATTGTTTGCGGATCTCACATTACTTTTTGTTTTAGTTTTATTTCATATAATCTAATTTTCAACTTTTTGAAAATAAGTTTGTTTCTAGTTTTTTGTTTCACATTATACAAATAACCTACCAAAGAATTTCGTAAATGACACCAAGTGATAACTTATTTTAGAAGACTTTTTATTCGACTAAAACACAACATTTAACACATTCCAAAACAAAAAAGAGAGGTTATTAAATTTTTTTTTTATAGGATAACTTTATAAATTCAACTATATATTAGAAAAGGTTTTACTAATTTGAAAAGGAGGTTTTTAAAAGAGTAATGACAAGATACTTTCTAATGGCTACGGTCATTATCAGTTTACCTTTACCCAACTCAGCTATTTCAATATCACGCTTTACCTATCTGTGCTTTGTACTATATTGCAACATCGTGTCACACACTTTACCCATGTCCTGGTGTTGTACGTCTTTGGAAAGGAAAATGGGTAAATTTGTGTTTTTTCTTGTATTTTTTGTCAGTTTGGATGAAATTATAAGAATTCAGCGTTGGATCAATAGTATAAGCAGTTGATGTAGTCCCCCAAGGCCTCAAGTCAAAAAAAAGCCCCCAAATTTTAATCAATAAAGTTATTTTTATTATTATAATAATATTAATTAAGCCCAAATATTAGCCAACACATAAAATAATATTTTTTTATCAAATGAAATACAAACAAAAAAGAAAGAGAAATGTTACATCTACAACATTTGTTACAACATTTTTACAACAAATTCTAAAGCTGTGTTTGGATACCGCTTATTTTGCTGAAACTGAAAAATTATTGTTGAAAGTACTGTAAATAAAGATAAAAGTTAATTGAAATAATACAGTGGGATCCATAAATAATGCCAAAAAGTGTAGTGGGGCTCATGAATAGTGAAATAATATTAATTTTTAATCCTAACCCAAACGCACACTAAGTAGCAAGTTGTTACTAATGGCAAAAAAATAATTTTAGTGGTAAGTTCAAATTAGAATTAATAACAACTTAACACCTAGAATTTATTGTGAAAAATATTGAGAATGTAGCATTTCTCAACATAAAAAAAAGAGCAATACACAAAACAATTCACAACATTTTTCACAATAGTTGAGTTTGTAAATTTTTACTAGTTTATATTTAAGTCCATTACTAACATCACTATTTTATTTACAGCTATCAATGTGCCACATTAACAGGTGTGAAAATTTTGTTAAATTTTTTTTGTGTCTATAGACTTTCAAAAAAAAAATCTATGTGGTTCATGTTAATTAGTAGTAATTTTGTATCTAAAAGAAGATAACCAGTTTTCGCCTTAGGTCCTCAAATACATTAAACCGCCCCTAAATAAGATGTTGCAATATAGTCCAAACTAAAGCATATGAAAACAGGGATGGAGCCAGACTCTAGACTTAGGGGTCAAAATATACGCTAAAAAAATTTCTTGACTTGTAACTAAATGAGACTATCTTATAAAAATTAATGTTTCCAATAGTCCCTTTTGTTATTTAATTTATTAATTTTTAGATGTTTCATCAATTTCAAACCTTATAGTTCTACTGATTGAGAATTAAAAGCTTCCAATTGTCCCTTTTGCCCCCTTATGCCATGAACAATTCCGTCCCTGTATGAAAATAAGTTAAGAGCTTTGTAAGTAGTTCGGTAGCATAATCTCTCCTTTATTAGAAGAATAATGCTAACTAAAATTCTCTTCTTCCACTATAATAACTAAAAAAAAAATATGAGAGAGAGATAAAGAATAAGTGAATAACATTCAAAAAGTTGGGGAAGGGGGGATGTTATTGGTCCTAACTACATGGAGGCAGTTTATCTTTAACTTAGTAAATTTATTTTAGTAGGATAACCTTATTTATGAAATTATGATAATTAAATTCCAACCTTTTCTTAAATTAGTATTTTGTGGAAAATAAATTTATTTAGTTATTGTAATATGTTGATTTTCAAAACCACCTTAATGGAATAGAATGAGATGAAGGGGTAAGCCCAAACTTGTATACTGGGTCTTGGGCCCTGTTCGTGGATACGCCCGAAGAAGAATAAATAATTAGGAGAAGCCCCGGAATAGAGAACCATGCAAGGAGAGGATGGAGGAATGCAGTCCGAGGAGGTAGTCCCTCTCGGACCTGATGAATATCGGTCCAGCAAGCGTTGGGGTGATTTAAAGTGATCCTTCAGGAAGTTTCGACGAGAAGGGCGAGCTTCAAACACTCACGAAGGTGATAATAATACGAAAATATCTCAAAGAAAAGTTGCTACCATCACATTATATGCACTGCAGCAACTTTTCTGGCCGCATTTATGGGGAGAAAACCCCTAAATAGTGTGGTTTTCAGCTACTGCCACTCAGATAACAAAAGAAGGTGCTTGATGGGACATGTACTCAAGTGAGGGTTTAGATGGATAACAAGTGTATGATCAGAATGGCCTGAAAGAATCTATATAATGTAAAAGATCTCCATGAGTAAGGGGATCAGAAGAAATAGAAAGAAAAAGAGAAGAAAGAATTATTGTAGCATTAAGAGCTGTATGAACGCTCATAACTATTGTTTTGATTCATATTCTATCTCCTCGGACAACCATTTCATTAAGCTTTACGTGCAGTTTACTCTTATTTATCGTTGAAATATTTACTAGCCATTAGTGTAAATCATTAAAACCTAGCTCTTTAGTACACTCTCTACAAATTTATTATATTGAATTTACCAAGCCATCGTCCAAACAAATTTTTGGGCCTGGGCCGACAATTTGTGACCTTACACACACACATATATATATATATATAAAGTCATTGGAGGTCTCTTTTTCCCGCATAAGGCAATTTCGTCTTATTCCAAAATGAAAATGATGATATAGGGAAATTTTTTTTTTTTGGAATCTGAACCTTGATTGGTTTTCATTATCCTGAATGAAAAAGTAATTATACCTTTAAAATGAAATGACAACATTGGAAATTTTGTTCAAAATGAAAGAAAATAACATATTTTAGGGAAAAAGAGAAATGAAATTTTGTGATTCGAGTCATTCGACTCTAAATTTATCGTGAATGAGGACGCTCACATGATTCATTTCTATAAAAGAATGTAGCATTTTATTGTACTTTCTATAATAATAATAATAATAATCACAATAATAATAATAATAATAATAAAGTAACTGTGGGGTCGAAAACACAAAAGCTAAAGAAATATACTTGGTCCAAGATCTACATAACTAATTTATAATGTATGATGGATAGAAATTCTCAATGGAAATATTAAAAAGATGATTGCAGGCAACTATGATTGAATTAAGGCTCTTTTTGAATGGGAATCGTGTTCCTGAAGGACAAATAAGAGTTCTAAAGGATGAATACAAGTGAAAACTCTTCTTGCTTTCTCTCTCTAGTTCTTCTTTGGGCTTTTTCTGGATCCCCTCTCATGTTGCCCTCCTCCTCCTTTTATAGCCATCTTCTTCCTCTTCTAGCTACCCTACTTTTCGTTGGATTTAGGGGGATATTTGTCCTATCAACACCTTCCCCTGCCATCTCTTGAACATGAAGATAGAGTTTTGAGAGTGTTTTCACTGTTTAGGTCAATCATTTAGCATTTAATGTAGCTGACATTAAGTGAGAAAAACCTTATATGCAGAGATGACTGTTACATTGGGCTCTGCGTTCTCCTTGACATGTCCCATAGGAAAGAAGGTGAAAAAGGGTGTATTCGACTAAGCAAATGACTGCTTCTCAATGGGGCCACGTTTCTTGGGAAGATGGGTTTTATGGACTACCTCGGTAATGGGCTTAAATGATGTTTCGTCAATGAAAGGTTCATTCATTTCTTGTTGGCCCCTAGGCTGAGCCCATTCCGCGAACGAGATTTCCTTAGACTTTCTCCTCGGGCCACGGTCTTTGGGGCAAGTTTAGGTCCACCCCCTTTACAGTTAGGTTTTATTAAATAATTAACCAACCCTTTTTTTAAAGAAGGTAAATAACCAACCTCTATTGCCAATTTCCCATCTCAAAAGAGATAGGGGAAAAAAGAAAAGAAAAAAGAAAGTCTCTATTGCCAATAGTGACAGAACTACAAGAGAACAATGGGGGGCTGGCCTATAGAAGAGTCCTCAACTTTATCAAAAGTTTGTTTTTCCTCTTGGGTGTTTTTTTGTTTTTGTTTTTGTTTTTTTTTTTTTTATTATTATTTATTTCTACTCTATAGATAATTATAAATTAGATTTGAAAATTTTAGCTAAAATTTATACTTCTCCCCTAAATTGAAAATTAACTTCCAAAAAATTCCTTGAAAAAAAAAACTCCTTTTTTGGTTTATTTAGAACTCACAATTAAATTTTTTTTTTTTTTTTTTTTTTTGGGTAGAAAGCAATTAAAAGTTTTTATATTTGATGTTTTCATGCTAGCTGTCTAGATTTATTTGGTTTATTTTGACATGCTAATGCTATAATATTGAATCGCTCGTATTTTGACTAGTCTATATAATATAGTTTTTTTTTTTTTTTGAGAAACAATCTATATAATATAGTTAAGTTATCAAATAAAGCAAATCTCATCTTTGGGTTTGTACTTTAAAGAAAGATTTTTTTATTATAAATTTTTTTTAATAATTTGAATATGTTGGATAATCAATCCATTAGGAATTAGGATTAGGGAAACATAGTTATGTTGCATTATTATTAATTTATCATTATTAAAAGTATGATACCCTCTTTTTATTTATTTATTTATCTTGTAATAATAATCAAAGAACATGCAGTTAATAATCAAATGAATTCTTGCTTTCTTTTTTTTTTCAAGAGATGATGAAAAATATATCTTTTTATAGCATGTGACTCATTTATTTTGGAACCCTAATACATTAGCTCACTCTATATCCCGGATAAGCTTATTCTTGTAATGGTTAAAAGTGGAACCATACATCCTCGTCTTCTCCATTTCACTCCCAGTTTTTGCTAGCAAAAAGAGGAGTCATTTGAGACTCAATTCGCCTTTGTTTCTCTAATAAAGTCATCTTATTCAGACAAGGAAAAGAAAAGAGACCAGACTCGTATAAAAACCACATTTCCTATATCTTATTTGGAACAGAGATTTAATATATGATTTAGCATGGTGAAAAAAGATTAAAAAAACAAAAAAGAGACTTCTCGTACACTTAAAATTAAGCCCCATATATAGCTAGGAACAATAGTACAATTAGGGCACCCCTTGGCGATTTGTGACATTAGTTGCAGTAGCGTCAGATGAGACAGCAGCACCAGAGCGAGCTGGGGCATCAGTGGCTCCAGCGCCACGACCAATCTTGGGCTCGAGGTGACCTTCAGTTCCATAAGCTTGACGCTTGTAATCTTCCAAGTCCCCATTATTCACATAGGGACTGGTCTCCAAAGGAAGCCCTGCTTCTAACTTTCCCTTCTCTCCTTCACTCTCTGGCTTTCTCTCCCTCTTCTCCTGATCACTCTGTTTCTTCTCCACTGTCCTTTCTTTTGATCTTCTTTTCGTTTCTGTCTCTGACCATTGGAGCTATAGCTGAGTTCTTCATGGTTTCTTATATGTCTTAATACTCTCTTGCTTTGTAGCTTCTCCACGTTTGAGATACGTGTCAAACTATCATGAAATATCATCTCCACGCGTCACCTCCTGGGGATTTGCATGGATAAGGGATCAAAGATCGACAATTTTGCTTCACATTACCAAGAAAATATCACAACGTAGAGAAAGTCACCTCGATGTAACAAAAGATTTAGATGACAGCTCTGTCTCCACACAGTCATGGGCCTAAATGGACAAAAAAAGAAGAATATATTTTTGCAGTGAGAGAGAAATTTTTAGGCCCATGCCTGTGGAAACAATAGTATTAGTTTGATGATAGATTGACAGGTGTGGCTATTGTGTCTAAGAGTCTGTTTGAATATCGCTTATTGTTGAAAATTGAAAAATGAAAATACTGTTTAAAATAATTTTTAAATGTGTGAATAGTACCTTGAGACCCAGTTTTAAAGTTGTTTTTGCTGAAAAAAGTACTTGCGGATCTTATAAACAGTGCACAAGACCTACTAAAAAAAAGGCACCTGCTAGGAAACGCGCAAAACGCGCTTCCCACACTCACACTTAGTTTTTGTAAGAGCAACCACATCAACATATGTAAAGTCTTGCAAAATAAAAAAAGTTACCCATTTTACACATTTTAACCCCAAAAAAACACCCACATCAGTGGGTGTAAAATTGTGCATTTATGCACAATTGCTACAGAAATCATGCATATATGTACAGTTATTGTAGCTCTTATTATTTTACATTTTTTTCTCTGTCCTTCACCTCACTCTCTCATTTTCAGCTTCTCATTTATTAAATTATATGGCATTATTTTTCCAGAATTTAATGGGGTTACATACTTAGCACACAAATATAGTTTGTCGTCACCTGTGATTTTAAGAGAAAATTTAAGGCAAAAATGACACAATAAGAGAGCATTTATATCACATCCTTACTAGATCTACATTATAACAATAGATGAGGAAGATTTAATCAAGATAAAAGGGCAATACAATTATGTTATTTTCCCCTCGGTGATTCAATGGCTTATGTTCTTCGGAACAAGACAACGGTGTGGTATGCTTTCATGGATGATGCTTGAAGTGTTGAGAATTGAGATCCCCCCATAATTTACATAAAATCAATTATTGTTTCAAAGATTATGGGCATTTGTTAGAAATACTGAATAATTGTATTGTATTTCTTAAATGAAAGAATATACACAAGTGTCTTTATATAGGAGGCATATGAGTGTAGTACAAGTATGTGTCCTATACAAGTAATCTAATTTGGGCCTAAAGCCCACAACACTATACACGTTAACAGCCCCCCTCAAACTCAAGGTGGATGTGAGACCAACTTGAGGTTGTCAACCAAAGTACGAAGGCGTCCCTTAGGATGTGACTTGGTGAAGATATCTGCAAGCTGATCTTTAGAGGAGACTGAAATCAGCTTGAGAGCACCATGGATAAGATGATAACGGATAAAATGACAATCAATCTCAATGTGTTTAGTCCGTTCATGGAAGACATCATTGTGAGCAATATGAATGACACTTTAATTATCACAATAAAGAGAAGTAGCAGAGGATGTAGACACACCTAAATCTTTAAGAAGCCAACGCAACCAAAGGAGCTCAGATGTGGTATCAGCAAGAGCACGATATTCTGCTTCAGTACTGGAGCGGGCCACATGAGTTTGTTTCTTGCTTCGCCAAGAAATCAGAGAATAACCAAGAAGAAAGCAATAGCCAGTGGTGGACCTGCGATCAGTGAGATCTCCTGCCCAATCAGCATCAAAGAATGCACGAAGCACAAGAGGAGACTGAGCTGAGTAGAAGAGGCCATGGAAGAGAGTGCCTTTTAAGTATCGAAGAATGCGCAGAACAGCAACATAATGAGTCGATCGTGGAGCAGATAGATACTGGCTCACCTGGTGAACTCAGAAGCATACTTAACTTGAGTAATATAAAGTCCATTTGTAGAATGAGTGATTTCAAGACCCAAGAAGTAGCTGAGATGTCCAAGATCTTTCATCTCAAACTGCTGACTGAGAAAATCCTTGAGTTCTTGAATGTCACTGAGGTCATCACCAGTTATGATCATATCATCCACATATAATAGAAGTAAAATAGTGCCTTTGTCAGTGCGACGAATAAATAAGGCAGAATTATAATGACTGGCCATGTAACCCAAGTGAGAGATGGTAGAGTTGAATTTGGCAAACCAAGCCCGTGAAGCTTGTTTAAGGCCATAAAGTGCACGTCAAATGTGACAAACCTTATTTGAGTCAATAGAGAGACCAGGAGGAGGTTGCATATAAACTTCTTCACTTAAATCCCCATTAAGGAATGCATTTTTGACATCCATCTGAAAAAGGTCCCATTTACTAATAGTAGCAACAGCTAAGAGGGCACGAACAGAAGAGATACGAGCAACCGGAGCAAAAGTCTCTTCATAATCAATCCCATACTCCTGTGTAAAACCTTTTGCAACAAGACGAGCTTTATAGCGCTCAATGGACCCATCAGAGCGAGTCTTAATATTGTAGATCCACTTACAACCAACCACAGATTCCCCAGGAAGGAGTGTCAGCAAATCCCAAGTATGGTTTTTAGATAATGCATCAAGTTTCTCTTTCATTGCAATCTGCCATAAAAGATCAGTGGAAACCTCACGATAGGTGTGAGGCTCGTGTAGTGTAGCAAGGGTAGTGTAACAATGATAGTCAAGTAAATGTGCAAGAATAGATCTTACCCGAGTTGAGTGATGAGGTGGAATGTCTTGTGCAAGATCTTCAGGCAGAGCAGGAGCAGGGGACCCAAGCTCAGGGTTAGGGTTGGGTAACTCATCTTCGACCTGTTCATCTTCCACTTGTTCATTAAAATGTGAATTAGGAAAGGGATCAGTAATATCTGGTGGTTGGATAGAGAAGTCTATAGGAGAATCAGGAGCAACTATAAGAGGATCAGGAGCAGCTACAGAAGGAATATGTGCCTCATCTGAAAAAAGATCTAAGACAGAGGAGGAAGATAAGGAGGCACAGAAGTGAGAGAGCTCGGCAAAGAGGTGATGTTCCCAAAAGACAACATTGCGGGAGATACGGAGACGATGAGAGACAGGATCATAACACCGATACCCCTTTTGAGTTTCGCCATAGCCAAGAAAACAACAAAGTCTTGACCGAGGCTCAAGTTTGTTATGCTCATGTGGCTGAAGAAGAACGAAACAAGCAGAACCGAAGGAGCGAAGGTGGTGATAGTCTGGAAGTGACCCAAAAAGGCGTTCATATGGAGTTTGATTTTGGATAACAGTACTCGGAATGCAATTAATAGTATGAACAGCATGAAGAGCAGCTTCGCCCCAAAAAGGAGCAGGAACTTTGGCAGAGAGAAAGAGAGCACGAACAGTGTCAAGAATATGACGAAGTTTTCGTTCGGCTCTACCATTTTGTTGAGAGGTACCTGGACAAGTTAGTTGATGAACAATGCCATAGAAATGCAAAATAGCTTGGAAAGCATATTGAGTGTATTCAAGAGTATTATCAGATCGAAAAATTTTGATGCGTTTGGAAAACTGAGTTTCAATCATTTTTTGCAAAATTAGAATATACTTTCAATAATTCAGAACGATATTTCATATTAAAAATCCAGCTATAGCGAGAGTAATCATCAACAAAGACAACAAAATATCTAGACCCACCAATATTAAAGACAGAGGAAGGTCTCCAAACATCAGAATGAATAAGGTTAAAGATATCAATGGATATTGATTCACTAGTATTGAATGGCAAAGCTAGTTGTTTTCCTAACTGACATGAAACACAATCAAAATTTTCTGTAGACACTGAACTTAACAAACCTCTAGAAGCCAATTGTTGTACCCAAGAGGAAGATGCATGACCAAGTCGAGCATGCCAAAGTGCAAGGGAAGGAGTGGAAGAAACTGCAGCAACAGAAACAGGAGCAACAAGTGGAAAACGAAGGTTGTCCACAAGAAATATACGCCCAACTCTGGGATCGGTCTTAAGCTCTTTTCTCGTCCTCAAATCCTTCACAATGCACCTAGAATAATCAAAGGTAATACAATAACCTAACTCAGCTAATTGTCCCACAGAAAATAAATTATAAGAAAGGTCAGGAACATTAAAGACTCCAGGAACCGAGAGGTTGAAGGTTGAAACTGAACCTATATTATGACTAGACATTATGGAACCATTTGCTGTGCGAATATTAAGAGGGTGTGGTGCAGGTTGAAGGTCAGAAAATAAGGATGAATGAGGTGTCATGTGATTGCAACAAGCAGAATCTATAAGCTAAGTGGTAGGAGACATACTAGATAAAGCTGAGAGAGAAGAGGAATAAGATGCATTACCAACCATACGAATGACATTAGTGATGATATTTATAAGATCATCTCTGGAAATGGAGAAAGTGGATCCAGAAGACTAAGACTGTGCAGAGATAGGAGCCATGGGTTGGACACTCTTAGTGTTAGCAACTGTAGCAGCTGAAATGGAAGAAACTGATTTGTTGCGTTGATAGCAAGTCGCAAAAATTGCAAAAACGTTTATTGGATTGTTGGTGATGATTGTTGCAAAAGAAAAAAGACTTGTACTTATTTTTCATTTAGAAGAAAAATATGCAAAAATTGACTGCAAATGAAATCTACACGAAAAACTGGGTAAGGAGCACCTGGACTGCAAAAAGTCAACTCTGGCCCAAAGTCAACGGTCAAAGTAGGTCAAAGTCAACGGATGATGTCAGCAGGCTGACTAGCGATGACGTCAGCATAAGATGTATCGCTATCGTAAGTAGGTGACGTCAGCTAGGGCTGACGTGGTAGTGATGACGTTAGCAGGTTTCCTAGTGGCGCATGTGGGGCGTGAGGCGCGTGGAACAGCTTCGCCGAATTTTTGGGCGGCGCGTGAGGGCGCGTGGGCAATCCGATGAAGGTGATTCTCTCCGGAAAATGCAGATCGGCGAGGGACGATTCTGATGGTGTTGGTGGAATTAAGATTGGAGTAGCCCTGGTGGCGCGTGAAGCGCGTGGAAATATTGGCCGAAACGTTGACTGGCGCGTGGCGGCGCATGGATGGTCAGATATGGATGTTTCTGGCGGCGATGTGTAGATCAAGTGAATAGCTACACGGTGATATGTCTTATGTTCTAATCGGAGGTCAGAGGTGACAGATCCGATGATGGTAGTGGTTTTGGTGGCGGAGGAGGAGCTTCTGGCGGTGGAGATTCAACCCTGACGACCTCTGATGGCGGTAGGGCAGTCAGGAAAGGGCACTGAAAGGGTTTACTGACCACAGAAGTTGAGGTAGCGGAAAATACCGACAAAACAAGACTGCAAGACACAAGAAAATTAGAGTAGTGGCTCTAATACCATGTTAGAAATACTGAATAATTATATTGTATTTCTCAAATGAAAGAATATACACAAGTGCCTTTATATAGGAGGCATATGAGTGTAGTACAAGTATGTGTGCTATACAAGTAATTTAGTTTGGGCCTAAAGCCCACAACACTATACACGTTAACAGCATTAAAGTGAGAGCCATGAACCACGCTAATAATTAAAGGGAAATAACTCTTACACATGTATACTAACACACGCTGTATACATGTGCATGTTCTTAAGTGAAAAATGTGATTTATAGTTACAATTTCAGTTTAAAAAGAAGTCATGATTTTAGTTAAAAACATGTGTATGTGTGTTAGTGCGTGTAAGTGTGTAACGACCATTGGGACCTTCCTTATGTAAACTGGCAACCTTCTTCTGAACCTTAAAGGGCCATTTAAGTATCACAAGATTCAAAACAAGCAACTGTTGTTTTATGTTTGGGTCACAAAAGCAAGAAATTAAGTTACACAGACTACTGGCTGTTAACCCAACTGGTAGGCAATGAAATCTCACCAATACAATAATATTTATTGATCACAATAATTTGTCTTATTTTCCTTTTTCTTATTTCATAGTAAGTGAAAAGAAATTATCAATAGCACAAAGAATCCAAGCTGTTTTATGTTTGGGTCATGAAAGCAAGAAATTAAGTTACACAGACTACTGTTCCCCAATTGGTAGCAATGAAATCTCATCGATACAATATCTACATCACAAGAATTTGTCTTCTATTACTTTTTCTTATTTCATGGATAGTGAAAAAAAATAATCAATAACACTAAAAGAATCCAAAATATGTTCAATAAATCAAATATATAGAATTTAGTGTTCATCAATTCACTAGACATTCATACATATAAATTATCATCAAGAACGTACATACTGTACACCGAGAAAGAAAACATCCCCATTTCACAGGTTGTAACTTTCTCTCTCAGAAAACAATATCAAACACTAAATCGAAACAATAACATTACAATTTGGAAGAGGGACTGTTTATGGATATTTTAAGGTGCTGGGATTTTCTGAGAAGATGGAATAAGATATTTATGGGTAGGTGTACATAGGTATTTATGGACTAAAGGCTAGTTTATGAACTAAATGACTGATTTATGAGCTGAAAATAGCATGATTGGTGAAGAATTTTATGAGGAGATCTTGTTTTCTAAAACTAGGATCAGAGCTCAAAAGGGTTGGTTGACACTTCAAGCCAGGTGTCAACCATTGATGCATTTGCTGGGAGCTTCTACTGGACACTCCTTTATGCCCTCCAAACCACTTTTTCGTAATTTTTACTTTTAGGATTCATGGGCTTGGTTTATAAATCAATATTACATACATTTTTAACAAGAAAATAAACCATTTAGTTAAGAATTTCATGAGTTTGGAGGTCTTAGTTATGGTTTCCTTGAGTTGTGACCAAAACTTGAAGAAGAAGGGTATTTATTGCCCATTAGCTTTTAGGTGTTAGCCCAGCCTCTAATACTATTCACGTTAGAGTTGGCAGTGGCAAAGAGACTGATGGGATAGGTGGCCAACTCTCAATTTGGTTTGGGAGCTTGGTTGCTTCTTGAGGTGCTCTTTAGCGGAAGGCGGAATTGAAGGGAGTTCTCCAGCTAGGTCAGTTTGCACACATGAGCTGTTTTGATTGAAATTTCAAGTTGGGCTTAGCTATTAGGACTGAGTATTTCAATGGGCCTCTAACTTAGTGGTTCTCTCCACTTGGCCTATCCTTTTGCTTTCTTGTTTTGAGCCCTCAAAATGGACAAAGTTACCATATATTGTCATGAATTTTTATTCTACATGGGCTTTAGTTGTTAGTAAAAATGCAATGTATTTATGACTTTTAACAAATGTTTATAATAAGTTTTGGGTATTAATTTCCATGGGCTTTATATAACAATTTGTATAGTTTCTCATAATTTTTGTCGTGGATTATTTTGTAAATGATATTTTCTTTGGGGCTTTTAAATATTAACTTCCAATGTCTCTTGTGAACAATATTTACCATGGGTTTTAATAGAGAAAATATTCATGGGTTTCAAATAAAATATGGTAACAACTACTATAATGGAATAATATGATATTCTCGTGGGTTTTTCTATAGATAATCATAATGGGCTTGTAAGTTAAATAATTACCATGAGTTTTGGAAATAAATATTATGAATATTGTGATATAAGATAAATAGTGACCATGAGTTCTTATTATATAAATTCTATATGTTTATAAAATGGTATGAAATAAATAAATATCATAGGTCTAAAATAAATAATCATAACTTTCTATGAGGTTTTATATTAATAACACAAATTCATAATTCTTAATGGGCTTGATATATGTTTGTCATGGGCTTTGGAAAAATGAATAGTGTTACATAACATGAATAGTTACCATGGGTTTTATAAGATAGATTTTATGGGCTTGTAATATTATAATAATAGGTTTAAGAATTTAAAGCATTGTTCATCATTGGACTTTAAATGAAATACTTATAATACAGTATTTTGCCAAGTATCGATAACCTTGGGCTTTTACTAAATAGTACAAAGTAGTTAGCTTGGGCTTTTAACAGTGCCAACGTAAATTGGGTTTTTGATATTATCAATGAAAATTTGGCTTTTGAAATATTGTCAAGTATAAGTAGCCTTGAGCTTTAAAAAGAATGGGATGTGTGCATTAGGCTCATAGGGCCTATTTTGGCCTTGTCTAAATAATGATAATAAAACTTGATGAGATATGAGTTTTTGCGCTTTTGTGATGGTTTATATTGTGGCCTAGTTTAGATAATGAAATAGAAAATATTTGTGGGTCAATGGGATGAGAAATATTCATGGAGGCCCAAAATAATTTATGGATGATATTTTGGTATTTTTTGGTGACTAAATAAATATGATTAAATAGGATTGGAGCACGTGCCATAAGTGAAAAAATTGTACCTCAACACATGGTAACATTTGAATATATATTATTCTTAGTTGTTTGGTTTAAATTAGATATGGTGATCTTGAAAATGCGGAAATCTTGTTACTTTGTGAATTCTCTCTTCTAGGTTTGCTTCCTTTTGTTGTGTAGTAAAAGTTAAAACAAAGATTCATGGGCTTGTTCAATGTTTTGACAGAAATAAAAAATGTTTAAGCGCAAAAAAGTTCCAAAAAGAGGACCTGGTGTGGCTGAAGCTGAACTAAAGAAGATTTTGCGTGAACATAAAAACGAAGACACTGGCTTTTCTCTCCCTTTCTCCCTCTCAATTTCTCTTTCCCCAATTTTCTCCCACTCAGTCTCTCTGTTATCATTATCGTGTGGGTGGGGTTTCAATTCGTGTTCTTCAGACGTGGGGGGAGGGAGCAACTTTGTTTACTTAATTTAATTTTTGGTTTTTTTATTAGTGTTTTTTTAATTAAGAAATAAATAATAAAAATATTAAATATAGTGCAAAACGGCTTTGTTTTGGTAAGATAATGGCAGCATTGGACGGATTGTTAACGGAGAACTGAATTGTGAATGATTGAAATTTAGAGGACTAAAATGACAAAAAGTAAATTTAGAGGACTGAAATGAAAAGTGGTGAAACTTAGAGGGTGGGTTTTGTATTTTGACATTTATTTTGTTTTATTTACCCCAATGATAGAAAGGAAGCTTTTAAACAGAACTTGCAAATAGTTCTAGAACAAACTCTATCAAAGTAGTTTGAATACAAAAGGGAATAACATAATCAACAACAAAAAATCAAAATCATAAAATTCTGCGAGCTATGTTCAACTCATCTGATATGAGTAATGAGTATTAGTGTATTTACATAGTAGTTGCTCACTGTGAAGATTTGTTGTACTCGATAGCCGATATTGCTTAAATCATTTTAGCAGAAAATTTGATCCACAGGTGTTGCGCTATCCATGCCAAATGCATAATGTGTCGTCTGAATGACATGCCTGAAGTGATATGTTACACTCAATCTCTTTTAAAGTATATCAACGTAAACATCAATGGACAATACTGATGAAAGTAGAGAGTATTATAACACCTCTTCGTTTTTTTTCCTTTTTTTAAAGATGATTTTTATCTATGATGTCATCTTCATGATAAATGTTTTTTATCATCAGGCAAAGACACTAGTTGGTTTATAGTGTAGGTCATAAAAATTTTCTTTAAATAGATTATTAACCAGTGTCTTTAGGGCATTCGTTAGCATTTTTTTTTTTTATTCGATAACAAGAGACTTTACTAGTTAAGTTAACTAAGATTCACTTATAACATATTCTTCTTTATATTTTGATGAATTTTAATTTTAGTTAATACTAATATAATCATAAGTTATACTACATGATAAGGGTGGTAGTATCCGACATGAACCGTGAACATAATACAAACACAATGCGAAACTTTTTTTTTTTTTTTTTTTGAGAAACGACACAACACAAATTTAGTAGGTTAAATTGAGGCTTAATGGGAATTCGTGTTAGATTTGGGTCAACATTATTTGACTTGTTTAATAAACATATTGTGTCATGTTTAACACGTGAAATATGTCTAACTCATTTAACTAAAGGTCATTTTAACCAATTTACCCTTCAAAACCTTAAGTATATAAGCTTATTTCCTATCATTTATCCCAAGACCTATTTTGATAACATATTACCCATGTCAATTTAATATGACCTATTTATTAATCGAGTCATGCATGTCATGTCGTGGTACTTGTTTAATAAACATATTATATTAGGAATGAGGAATCTTGGCTTATTTAATAAACATGTTGTCATCATGTTGACCCATATAATTGAATACTCATCACTCGATATGCGAACACAAATTGCCACCACTAATATGTGATAAAATTTTGGACTTTGTATGTGTTTGAACAAAAATTGTGCTTTTTATAAAGGCTTCCCATGTATGGTTTTAAAAACTGGACTAGACCGGCTGGTTCGGAACCGGCCATTAATTCGGTCCGGTTATGACAAATAACTGAAAAAGAGCTAAAATCTGGGAATATTTGGAAACCAGCTAGTTCAACCGTAAAATCAGAAACTGGTATGGTTGAACCAATTATTGGAATGTTTGATGATAGATCAAAAAAACACTGTAGTTTTGAACAACAACAATTACAACAAAAAGAAGGAAAAAAAAATGAAATATAGGTAAAAAAAAAAAAAAAAATAGAACCGTGATATGTGTTTTACAAAGAGAGTGTGATCCTTCATTATTTCTTGAGGTGGATATCCTTTAACTTCTTCAACTTCTTCAGCTCACTGATTTTTTATCTTGAGTTTTGCTGCAACGAGAGAGACTGAGAGATATACTTAAGAGTGGAAGTGGCTGTGGAGCATAGAAGAAGCAGTTCTCTAAATTAGTGGGGTTCGGTGAGGTAGGTGTGATATTTATTTATTGGGGGGGGGGGGGGGGGGGGGGGGGGGGGGGGGTGTATTTATTAATTTGTACTTTTTTTCTTTATACTCAGGTACCCATGTTACTTTACAGATCATTTAGTGGAGGGTTATTTCATATTTGCATGCTGCTCCTAGATAACCACAGCACTACAACACTAGATTTAAACCCAAAAAAAAAATGTGGGACTAATTATAATTTATATAAATACTAATTCTCAAAAAACAAAAAAAAAGTACTAAATATATAAATATAATAATAAACCAACCTTACTACAACTTTGTTATTATTTATTGTTAATTTAAATTATTTAATACTTTTTTTATTAGAGTAAATTTGAAATTTAATAGATATAACTTCTTATATATAAGTTGTAGATTAATTTTCTAAATACAGTACAAGAAAACTAAACTCGTGCATATATATATATATATATATATTAAAACTAAATATTATTAGTTATAAATTTATTATTTTTTATAATTATAAAATTATTATTTATGACGTCACCGGTCGAACCAGAAAACAGATAATTAGTCTATTTTTCACATAGTTTGAAAAACCGGTACGGTGAAAAAACTGGTCAAGGAGCTAATTACCGGTTTTTTGGTCGGATTAGGGTCCAACGAATGGTCAAACCGATAACGTCATAAATAATTTAATTATTATTTATTTAAATTATATAAATAATTAATAATTTTTTAATATACTAAAACTAACAAACCAATAGTAATAAATATGTTTCCTTTAAAAAAAAAATACAAGTATATAACATCTTTTTAAAGAATTTAACATAATAACATTACAAAACAATCATCCTTAGCATAATTAAACTTTCAACAAAACCAAATAAATAAGTTCATTAGTCATTACATTTACATCCACAAACAATTTCAAACTGGCAGAGGCGGACTCCATTTCACTTAACAATTTCAGACTGGCAGCAACCATTTTATCAACAAGTAAATTCATCAATAATGCTCTGTAAACTATATTTCACAAACAATAATGTTTTGTAAATCAAATCCACAACATACACAAAATCATAAATAAACTAAAATGCTATTGTAAACTAATAATTGAAAGGAAAATTAACAATAGAAGTAACCACTTACCAGTGAAGTCACGAAAGGAGAACCTGAGATGAAGCCAAGAACATGAATTGGGAATCTGAGAAATGGAAAAAAAAAAAAAAAAACCCTCGAGAAAATCAAAATCAAAATGACAAAACCCAATTAGAAAACCCAGATGCCGAGAAGCAGGAGCAAAGCTTAGAGGGTGAGACTGAGAAGGAAAAAAGAAAGAAAGAAAAAAAAAAACCCAACTGTACTTCAGATGTCGTGAAGATGAGAAGGAAAAAAAAATTTGAGAGGCGCGAGCGTGAGACTGTGTGTGAGCGTGAGGCAAAGAGAGGTGCAGAAAATAGAGTGAGGCAGAGAGAGCTTGAGTTGAGTTGAGTCATGAGTGAGGTGAGTAAGAGTCATAGAGATGAGAGAACTCAAAGAAGAGGCGTGATGAGTGATCGTGAGATGAGAGAGTAAACTGAGGACTTAAGGGTTAGTTTTTAGGACTAAAACGACGTAGTTTTAGGCTGGGAAAGTCAAATAACCCCAACCAGTCAGTAACCAGTTCGACCATGCCGGTTCCCAGTTTTTTGGTTGAACTGGCCGGTTTTCAAATTTTTTCGATTTTTAAGGTATTTTTGGTTTTTGCCTATAACCGAACCGGCTTAAAGGCCAATTCTTCGTTGAACCGGTCTGACTGACCGGTCTGGTAAACCATGATTTTTTGGTTCTTCGATCGTATCGGTTTTTAAAACCATGATCTCATGTACAAGTATTACACAAGACAATTCAATAGAATTATTCCTACAATTCTAATCGTCTTAAAAAATATGGTTGCACCAAATGACTATTAAGTGGTTATTCTTTCATTGGTACTTGGTGTGCATTTGGCAACCAATTAAAAGTTAGTTTTTTTTTTTTTTGCTTAAATTATCTATTGTTCGCAGGTCTCACATTACTTTTTGTTTCAGTTTTATTTCAAATAATCTAACTTTCAACTTTTTGAAAATAAGTTTGTTTTTTATTTTTTTTGTTTTACATTATGCAAATAAGTTTCTGAAAATAAGAATTCCGAACTTTTTAGAAGACTTTTTATTGGACTAAAACACAATATTTCACACATTCCAAAACCAAAAAGAGAGGTTATTGATTTTTTTTATAGGATAAGTATTCATTCAAATATTAGAAAAGGTTTTACTAATTTGAAAACAGAGGTTTCTAAAAGAGTAAGCCGTTTTACCACTCTTAACTATTTCATTGTAACGCTTTAGAGCATTCACATCAAGAATGTTACAATGCTAAAAATGCTATTAATAATAACCAATGTACAAAAAACACACTACATCAAACATGCAATATGCTACATTAAACATGCTATCTCTAGCAGCTCAATGTAGCAAGGTGGTAAACAAAAATATCATTTGTTTATACAGACACGCGTGGTCTTTCCCTCGTTTTCATCACACGCTCCAACCCACCGAGTCATCTCACTGTTCTCGCACTTTCTCTCTTTCTTCTCATGCTGCACTACTGGAGTATTCTCTCTTTTCCTTCTCTGTTGCTTCTCCCTCAACGCCAAGCTCTCTTCCCATCTCCCATGCCTAATCCCCTTAACCTATGCCTCTCACTCTCTCAATCTTCTCAAAGCTCTGGTTTGCCCAAAGCACCTAGACTTCGAATCCGAACCCGGTAGAGACGCCATATCCCGATGCCTCCACTCGGCCTCATCGCTTGTCATCGACCAATTGGTTCGCGAGCTTTGCCGCCTCATCGACCAATTGGTTCTCTCTTGCTCGTCCCTCTCTCTCATAGTGGTGCTTCATGGGGTTTGATGTTTTTATTTTTATTTTTGTTTTTCTGTTCTTTGTGGATCTGAGTTTATGATTTTTTTGTTCTTGGTGGTTTGGCGGTTGTGGGTTTGAGTTACCAAATTTAGTTGTGACTTTTTGATTTTGTGTTTCTAGTTTGATTTTGGGTTTGTGACTTGTTTGTTATATTGGTGGTTGAGGTTGTGGGCGGTGGTGGCTAGTGTGTGTGGGCAGTGGCAATGGGTTTTGGTTTTGCAGTTGGTTTGGGCTTTGGTGGTTTCGGTTTTGCAGTGGGTTTCGGTTTTGTAGTGGCTTGGGTTTTCTAATGGTGGGTGGTAGCTTGGGTTTTCTAATGATGGTGGTGGCTGGCGATGGTCAAGAGTGGTGGGTTGGTTTTTTTGTTCGAAAGAAGAGAAATACACAAAGAAAGAGAGAGGAAGAGATGCATTGATAATAAAAAAAAATAAAAAATTAATATTTTAATGAAGTAGTAAAAATTATAAAACCTTTATATTAGATATATTATAAAATGGAGTGTTAAAATAGATAAAGTAATATTTTGAATGGTTAAATACTATTATTTTTTTTTAGCATTCTTCACATGAATGTTGTTACCTATCTGTGCTTTATACTATATATATATATATATATATATTTTTTTTTTAATGAACCATAAACTTTATTGAGAGAAAGAAAATGGACTACAAAGTCCTGCCGGACTCCTCCAAAATAATGGAAGAGAAACAAATTACAAATATCAAAAAGGTCAAAAGAAATTACAAGATAGAGACCATTTTGCTAAAGAGTGGGCTGCTGCGTTGCACAATCTAGACGCCCACTTCACCAAAAAAAAAACTTATCAGAAACAGACAACATTTTATATTGAAACATCATGTCACACACTTTGGATATACTACTATGGTGGGGTTTGGATATATATTGCGTTTTGTGTCAGGCGTTTCTTGCATTTACTATTTTTTTTTTTTTTTTTCTACTGCAGCATGCCTTTCGGGAGTACAAACTGCTGCTGTTTATGAATAGTAATAGTATATTTTTTACTTTTTGCTATTTTTCATCAGTTTGTGAGTCTTATGCACTATTTATAAGACCCACAAAATTTACTTTTCAATAATTTTTTTATTAAAAATAAATCCTATAGCACTATTTACCATTTAAAAATTATTTTATTATAATATTACGGAACTTATATATAATAAAATAGAAGAATATAGAAGCAAGCTGTAAACCACAAAGTATTTAGTCAAAAGGAATCAAACCTTATCTCAAAAAAAAAAAAAAAAAAGGAATCAAACCTTATATTTGATATGCACTAATGTTTATTGCTTTTAAACGGCTGGTCTCAGCTATACTCTTCAATCTCAAACCCAAACAGAGAGATATTTCACTGAACGGAACATCTCAGTCCACTCCATAATCTACAGACCCAATACTCCCTTACCTCCATCTCAGACTCTCAGTTGCCATCAAAATACCGATATGAATTCCGCAAAAACGGAACCATCAACCATCTGCCACATGGTAGCAATGCCCTATCCCGGTCGAGGCCACATCAACGCTATGATGAACAGCTGCAAGCTACTGGCTTCAAAAAGCACCGATATTCTCATCAGCTTCGTCATCACCGAAGAGTGGCTCGGATTCATCGGCTCAGATCCAAAGCCAGCTAATATACGCTTCGCCACCGTACCCAACTGCATACCTTCCGAGAAGGGTCGTGGGAAAGATTTTGCTGGCTTCGTGAAAGCCGTCAATACCAAGATGGAAGCCCCATTTGAGGAGCTCCTGGACCGGCTTGAGCCACCGGTGAAAGCCATCGTGGCTGATAGTTATGTATACTGGTCTATCGCCTTGGGGAACCGAAAGAATATTCCAGTGGCCTCACTTTTTCCGATGCCGGTGATGGTATTCTCTATGTTTTATCATTTTGAACTGATCGTGCAGAACCGGCATTTCCCTGTTGATTTGTCAGGTACGTTTTTTTTTGCCTGTTCGGGTTTTGGGAACGATACATGTGAAAAGTAACTAGTGGGTCAGTTCATAACTTTTGTTTTTTTTATAAACTTGTCAGTTCATAACTTCATAATATAATAATAATAATAATAATAATGGGTGATATTAATTGGTGCTTTGTTGCGATTATTAATAAATCATATAAGGAATTATCATGGAAAATTAATTGTTTTATCTTTTTTTTTTTCATAAAATATTTCTAATCCTAAACTAATTTTTTTAGCCATTCGTTAATATTTTTCCTGTAATAATATACCTTTTTTCAAAAAGAAAAAAAATTGAAAAAAAAAGAGAGGAAAGAATGAAAGAGTAATGCCATATCCACGCTCACATGAAATTCACAACATTTTTACGAGGTAGTTCGAAAATTAAATTTTAGGAGTTTCATCAATAAATTTAAATTAAAAGAAATTAAAAAAAGAAGAAGAGAATTTGAATATATTGATTATCAATAAGAAAAACACATACGCATAGACAGACACATACGACAACTACATGAAGTTTTATAACTTTCTTTTATTGAATTTTTATATTTTAAAATTGTTATATAATAGTTTACTATCATTTATCATTATTTATTGTTAATATAGGTAGGTGTGACAATTTTATTATATTAAGTCTGTATAATATTTTTATTTTTATGCAATTGTTATTATCCATTATTAATTGTTCTTATAAAAAATATTTTAAACTAAATAACAAAACTCAAGGGTACTGTATTAATTATTGCTCACATACTCACACACATTCATGCATAAACAATATATCAAGTATCTATTTAACCAATCAAATACTTAAAATAATCATTAACTTTACTATTATATTTATACTATACATACACATTCATACAACTAACATTATAATAAATTAAAAATTAAAAATAATGCATAAAATCAGTATCAAACATACATTCATACACATAATATAAATTTATAATAGAGAGATGCGCACAACTCTCAAACTCTCATTCTTTACTTTTAGAATTTGAGAGAGAGAAAGAGAGAGAGAGAGAGAGAGATAGATATCTGTGATATGTGATTAGCATGTGCAAAAATATGTTTAAGTGTAAATTTGTTTTTTGAAAATATTTTTAAGGATAATTAAATTAATATATATATATATATATTTCAAATCGGGGGTTCATTTGGACCCCTTGAACAACATGTGGAGCTGCCCTTGGTTACCAAACTTGTAATGGTTTTATTTGGAATCCACAGCTAACATTACTTTTTTATTCACTACTAAAAATTTACTACATCAATAAATATAAAAAATTGTCAAATTTAATGTGTCGGTAGACTTTCTAAAAAAATATAATAAGGGTTCGGTTAACGTGTACTTTTAAGACATTTGTTAATGGATCATTTTAGAAAAATATTGATACCATTTTTATGGGAAGTATAGAAGTTGTAAAAAAATGGTTGTTTATATCTTTTTTTTTTTTGTAAAAAAAATTAATTTCTTTTAAACTAATACTTTTAGAGCATCCATTAACTTTTCTTGATATATATAAGAAACGACCTACTAAAGATCATAGGTTATATCAATTCATAAGTTTCAAATTTCGTAAAATATTCATTTTTCTCAAAAAAATAAATTGAGGATCTAAAAGCACACAGTTACAAAAAATGTGTATGTGTAAGGCAATGAAACATTAATAAATGTACTTTCTTCCTTGCAAAATGTATATTACAATTCATAATTGCGTATTTATTAATCATTAACGTGTGCCCTTAGACCACTCGTTACATTACCCCCCATCATACCAACACACACGTATATATTTTAAAACAAATACCAGTCAATTAGTTGAAGTAATAACTTAATGGTTGCAACTCACCAAATCATTACATTTGATTTATCAAAAAAGTTAAGATCTTTACTGTTCAATTAGTGGACACTTTTTTAGTTGTCCAAAACATTAAGTATTTAAATATTCATTCCAGTATCACTTTCGAATTATAAAGAAAGAAATTGATTCTCAAAGTAAAATAAAAAAATCATTACATTATATTAATAAATAAATAAATAAATAAATAAAATGATGTTGGTTACATTATTGATCATTTGGACCACTGTGTATTTTAGCCTTATATATGTACTTTTTGACCGGAAAAATTATTATTATTATTAATATTATTATGGATGATACGTAGTATCATCACATAAAATATACTTTGCCATGGCTTTTGAGTAGAATTGTAGTGTAACTTAAAAAAAACAAAAACAGTTCTTATAAAAAAAGAGGCCAAACGGTCAAGTTGTAATCACTTATTACGTATAATGATGATGACGAATAAGGCGGTTTCCTCCACTAACTCCTTTTTATAACTTTATATATAATGCAAAGTTCCAATCAGCCAACCAATATGGCACATGACCCACAACTTTTTTATTTTTTTTCCTATGTCTCAAATTTTAGTAATTTTTTTTTTTGGTTAAAATGTAAAAGTCGATCTCTAAATTTCTTAATTTCCGTTCTCTAACTTTGTTTTTATTCATTTTAGTTATCTATATTTTAGATTTATTCAATTAAGGCATTTTTGTCAACTTTTGTTAAAATTTATTGAAAAAAAAATTTGGAAAATATTTTTTTAATTATTAATTGAATTTTTTTAATTTAAAAAATTTGAAGAAAAATTTAAAAAATTAACTACAACATATAACAAAAGTTGATAAAAAAAACTTTAATCGGATAAACTTAAAAATAAAAGAATTTTAATTGAATTACAATGGGACCCAACTCTCACCCACAACGCAGTTAGCCCAAAAAAATAAAATATAAAAAAACCAATCAAAACACTTGACAACAGAAAAGGTGTAAATCAGATCACCCACACTAGACTTTTGTAACTTTTGTTAGCTGTGAACTTGTAATGTTCCATATTCCAGATTATATGTTTCAACTAAAGACAGCGTCTTTAACAGCAATCAAAGATTGGCACTAAAGTTTATCAAAAAAAAGAAAAAGAAAAGATTGGCACAAAAAAATTCTACTAAAGAAACTCAAGCTTAGCATTGCTTGTGTGTGTATATATATAAAAAAAAATTTTACCTCTTGTTCCAAGGCAGTTTCTAGTTAGTCGTTACAGTATTTAGGCTCTTCACTTACATTGCTCTCTATGTGTGTCTATGCCATGTGATTAATTAAGAGCGGGGTGATGAGCTTGTGGACTACATCCCTGGAGTTTCTACTTTACGTGTTGCAGATCTTCCCACCTTTACATATGGAGATGGTCGACTAGTCTTGCCTGGAGTCCTGGAAGGTATTTCAAGCGTGCCCAAGAAAGCGCAGTATCTTCTATTCACTACCTTTTACGAACTTGAAGCTGAAGCCATTGACGCTTTAAAAGCCAACTTTCCTATCCCTGTCTACCCTATTGGTCCTGCCACACCTTACTTAGAACTTGAAGACAAGAGTGCTTCTATAACTGATGCTAACAATGGTGTCAACTATCTCCAGTGGCTTGATTCTCAACTTCCATGTTCGGTGTTGTACATCTCAATGGGAAGTTTCCTTTCGGTTTCAAATGCTCAAATGGATGAAATTATTGGTGGTATAAGGGACAGTGGTGTTCGGTGCTTGTGGGTATCACGTGGAGAAATTGGTCGGTTCAAGGATTGCAGTGGTGATATGAGCCTAGTGGTGCCTTGGTGTGACCAATTGAAGGTGTTGTGCCACTCTTCAATAGGAGGGTTTTGGACACATTGTGGCTGGAATTCCACTCTTGAGGCTGTTTTTGCTGGTGTACCAATGCTTACTTTTCCCATATTTTGGGATCAAGTCCCAATCAGTAAACGCATTGTGGAGGATTGGAAGATTGGATGGAAGGTTAAGAAAGATGTTGGAGTTGTGACAAGAGGGGAAATTTCAGAGCTTGTGAAAAAGTTCATGGATAACAAAAGCGATGAGATGAATGCGATGAGGCAAAGAGCAAAAGAACTTCAGAAGTCAAGTCGACGAGCAATTGCAAAAGGTGGGTCATCTGATGCAAATCTTGATGCTTTTATTAGGAATATTTCAGAGGGCCACTGTCATTAAGCATATTTGTAATTTATAGTATTCATTGGTCAATTGATATGTAGAATTTGATTGTAATTTCATTACTATCAGTGTGGTTTTAGACACTTTATTCTTCGACAATTTCTTTAAAGATAAAATTGAAACTGTCACACAAGATGCACCAGATTATTTTCATGCAGTGAAAATGTGAAATTAACGTCTTATAACTTTTACTAGTTTAATTATTTTGTTAGATGAGTTTGACTTGAATTTAAAAAGTGTGGTGATATGTGAAAATTGAATTTCAATTGTTGTGAGATTGAAACTGGCCCACTTGCTGCAAGTACACCCCATCAGCTTGAACTCCTACACAGTCAACCTAGTGTCTCTTTCGGCTCCACCACACAGCATGGACCTCTACTCCCTAATTGTCACCTATCACTCAATACTCATTCTATACAAACCTGTGGGAAGCTTTAGGCCGATTTGCTCCATTATCATGTTAATCCTTCAATTCCTCTAGAACCGAAATCACTAAAATCTGCCTTAAAACATCCTAGTTGGGTTGCTGCTATGCGTGAAGAACTTCCAGCCCTCCATGCTAAACATACTTGGACTCTTGTCCCTCATGGTCCCACCATGTACATAATTGGGTGCAAACGGATCTTCATAACCAAATTGAAAGTTGATGGGAGTCTTGAACGATTGAAAGTATGACTAAGCGCCAAAGGCTAAACTAGCGTGAAGAAGTTGACTAGGAAAAAAAACTTTTAGCCCTTCACTGTTGTAACTTGTAAGAGAGGATTGAGAGAATTGTAGGAGAAATGGGTTCATCTTGTCTTAGAGCTAAAATGTAGAAGGGTAAAGTATTGTAGAAGACACAAAGCCTATAGGTTGAAACCTAAAGTTCCAAACATGTTTAAAGCCAAACTTTATCCTTCTTTCAATATCTTGTCTTAGAGCTTAAATGTAGAAGGGTAAAGTATTGTAGAAGACACAAAGCCTACCAATAGATATTGAAAGAAGGATAAAGTTTGGCTTTAAACATGTTTGGAACCTTAGGTTTCAACCTATAATAAGAAGATTATATAAGTCATTGTCATTTGAAATGTATATGATTCAGTTGATCACATGTTAGGTATACATATCATCATATTATTCCACATTGAAGCCTAAGGCTCCAAATACATTTAGAGCTAAACTTTATTCTAGAAAGAAATTAAAAAAAAAAAAAAAAGAAAAAAAGAAAAAAGAAAAAGAAATATCCAATTAATTTATGGAAACTCATGTACAGTACAAGACACATAATCAACAAAAGCTTTTGTTTTTTTTTGTCTCACTTAAAAAAAAAACTAAACTTTTAGTTTTTTTTTTTTAATTTAAAAAAAATAGTTTTTACTTTTTTTCACACATTTAGCATAAAATTTATCAGCAACTATATCTTTGATAAACACTATGCAAATAAGTTACCAAAAACTATAGGATACCTAAATGAATATTATAATAATGTATTAGTTTGTACTTTCTAATTGTTTGTGAGAATAAACCCAATAATCAAATATTTTATAATAATTTTTTATTTAATTTTAATGTTTTCTTCCTTTATATTTAACATTAACTAAGTTTATAAATGGATTTTTGAACTTTTTGTATATTATCTTAATAAAATTTTTTAGTTTTGATGCATTGACTAATTTATTAGTATTTAAATTAATTATAACAGTAAATGCTTTTTTTTTTTTGGAGAATGAACAGTAAATGCATTTTGGCCTTCAATTGAATCTCAAATTGATCTTAAATTTTGGTAATTTCAATAGAAACATGTAATGTTTAAATTGATCCCTCTTTCCTCAACTATCCAATTATCCAAAAAAATCAAAAATCAAAACTATAGTAGAGGCAATATCGTCATTTACCCGTGAATGCAGAGACCCATCGTGGCGGCAATGACATCCCAAGCGAAGAGAAGGTGAGCTTGAGCAAAGGAAGAACAAAGGGGAAAATTTTAGCTTGTTTCGCGTAATGGATTTGTAACGCTTGTGTTTCCTTTATTTTGATAGTTTATTGGTTGGTCGGTATGTGCAATTCATTGAAGAGGAAGAGGACAGAGTATTGAAAAAAATTGAAGACATCTACCACGGTAGTTGAGAGAAAGAAGAAACCTAAGAATGCAAAAATAGCCGTTCGCCTAAACGCACCGTTTTGTGTTTATTTTACTCTGCTTTTTCGTGGGTCAGATGACTGAACAATACACACTAGTGTACCAACGCATTTCCTTTCAAGGATGTCCATGAACAGTACACGCACCCGCATTTAGTTAATGAAATGGTGCGTTCAATCTTTATTCATTCGGGCGTTTCAGCTAAACTTTTGTGCGTTTAATTTCGTGGCACTGTAGCGTGGGTCCTACCGTAATCCAAACGCAAACGCTAAAATGCCCTTGGAAAACACAATCCAAACGCCTTCGTAATGGAATCTTGATATTCCTTGCCAAAGTTACTTGTTTCTCACATTATCAAAAGATCTTGAAGAAAGAGGCACAAATCAATTCAGCTACAAGTTCAAGGTTGTGCACGTGCTACACACGTGTGATTAAGTACTTGTCATATTTCCTTTGAATAAATAGTTAGTTTTTAACACTTGCTACACGTGTGTTTACTAATCCAACTGTAATGAGAGTTATAGTTTGTCTAATTGTTTGGGGAACCAACTAATTTGGTTTATACGTCTTTGGAAAGGAAAATTGGTAAATTTGTGTTTTTTCTTGCATTTTTTGTTAGTTTTGATGAAATAAGATGTTGCAATATAGTCCAAACTAAAGTATACGAAAATCACTCCAAAAAAATAAAAATAAATAAATAAAGTATACGAAAATAAGTTAAGAACCTTGTAGTTCAATAGCATAATCTCTCATTTAACTCAAATTTCTCTCTTCCATTATTATAACTAAAAAGAAAAAAAGAGAGATCAAGATATTAAAGAATAAGTGAATAACTTTCAAAAAGTTGGGGGAGGGGGGTGTTATTTGGTCCTAACTAAATGGAGGCAATTTATCATTACATCATTACCCTTTGAAAATTTACTTTTGTAGGATGACCTTATTCATGAAATGATGGTAATTAAATTCCGACTTTTTCTTAAATTAGTATTTTGTGGAAAATAATTTTTTTAGTTATTGTAATATATGTTGATTTTCAAACGACCTTAATGGAATAGCATTCAGTCATGATGAAAAAAAAAAGTAGATTGAGTCATTGGAGGTTTTTTTTTTTTTTTTTTTTCGTATAAGACAATTTCATCTTATTCCAAGATGAAAATGACGATAAAGGGAAGTTTGATCATTATCTTGAAAGAAAAAGGAATTAGACCTCTAAAATGAAATGACAACATTGGAAGTTTTGATCAAAATGAAAGAAAATAACATACTATTTGAGAGAAAAGTAGAAATTAAATTTTGTGATTCGAGTCATTCGACTCTAAAGTTATCGTGTGGGTTCCAGTTAGCTCAACTAGTAAAGTCTCTGATGGTTGTATAAAAGATCTGGGGTTCAATCCCCGCCTACACCAAAAACTGATTGGTGTCTTGGTTTGATGATAAAGAGTTATCATCAAGAGCGGACACCATAGGTTGAAACTCTCAAACAAACAAAAAAAAAAAAAACTCTAAAGTTATCGTGAATGAGGACATTCACGCGATTCTTTTCTATAAAAGAAAGTAACATTTTATTGTACTTTCTATAATAATAATAATAATAAAGTAAATTTTTATTAAATAACGAACTTCTATTAATTGCCAATTTCCTATTTAAAAATAAAAAAAGAAAAGAAAATTTCCTATCTCAAAAAATAAAAGAAAGAAATTAAGCTTCTATTACTGGATAATAGTGACGGAACTACAAGAGAGTACAAAGGCTGGCTGGGCCTCTTTGCAGGGGCGGCGGCACTTAAAGGCTGGAGTGGTCACAGGATGACCTTGACTTGAAATTTTTTTTTTTATATATATAATAATTTAAAATTTTATATTTGTTTACCCTTTAAAAAAAATTTGGAAACACCCTTAGTTTTTTTTTATGCCAATAAAATTAAATTTTGCTCCATAATTTGTTCTACTTAACAGTATATTTGGGCTTTCAAGTAAAAAGAAGCTCAAAAAAAAATTTTGAACTAAAATCTGAAAAAAAAAAAAAAAAAAAATTATAACATAGCAAGCCCAAATGCCTAATAGACCCAAGGAAAAAAGCCCATGATTAATCTCTTTTATTAGATTGTGTAATTTATGCTTCATCAAGAACACCCTAAGAAAAATTTCTGGAGCCACCACTACCTCTTTGGAAAGTTCTTGAGAACTTCTTACTTCTTAATAGAATATATAACTCAACTTTATCAATTTGATTAAAAGTTTGTTTTTCATCCTTCAATTTTTTAACTTCACAAAAAGTTTTTTTTTTTTTTTTTAATTTTTACCCAATACATAATTATATATTAGATTTAAAAATTTTAGCTAAAAGTCATACTTCCCCTCTAAATTGGAAATTAACTTCCAAAATATTACTTGGAAAAAAAAACCCCTTTGTTGGTTTATTTAGAACTCACCGTTATTATTGTATATAAAAAAAATGAACTCACTGTTATTATTATTGTAAGGACATGAAAATTAGGGGCTCAAATCCACTTAGAATAGTCAAGCCTATACCGCCTAACTAGGTCCAAACAGATAAAAATTTGTTTAGAGAGTGGATAAAATAAGTCGGGTTCAAGTCCGAAGATTCAAATAGGAAGGGAATGAATAGCAGTTAAAAACAAGTATATTGATGGTTCATTACAAGCTTGCCCAAGGATGATGTTTTTATGCAAGGATACATATTGTTTTCTCTTTCTTTCTCCTTATTGTTCTTGTTCTAATCTCTTTTTCTTGATCTTTTTTCCTCTCATTTCATCTGGAAGTTCTCTTCCTTTATATACTCTCATGCTTCTTACATCCCAGCCCTCTATCTGCAATCCTCTAGGTCCTCCTTAGGACACTTGTTCCATTAGATTCCTATTGAAGGTGGTAAAAGGAGCTGCATAGCTGTAAACCTACTGTTCATGGGTCATTTTCTCATCAATGCAACTTATAAAACTGTTGCCAATCATTTAATGCAGAGGTCGTAGGTGAGCTTTCACAGGAAACTTCTTTCAACTACCTCGAATCTCTCTCTAAATGCCATTCTCTCCACCTAGATTTCCAGGAGATATTTTGTCTCTTCCCCTCCTCTCCACGGACAACCCTCCTCCTCAGGCTTAAAGTGCTTTCACTCGAGGAACGAACGATGGTCACAACAGTTTTATCCTTCCTCGGTCCTTGGGTCCCTACAATTATTATTATTGTTTTTGGGTAGAAAACAATTAAAAGTTTTTAACTTTGACGTTTTCATGCTAGCTGTCTAGATTTATAATTTATTTGGTTTATGTTGTCATGCTATCTTAGTGAATCGCTCGTATTATGACACGTTTATTTTATAGTTGAGTAATGTTAGAGACATAAAAATACACTTCATATATAATTATGTTGCATTATTATTATTATTATTATTATTATTATTATTATTATTATTATTATTATTATTATTATTATTAAAATTTAAAAGTATGATACCCTCTTTTTATTTATTTATTCTTTATAATAATAATCAACAAACTGTAAATAAAAAATGAATTCTTGCTTTTTTCTTTTTTTCAAGACAATGAAAAATATTTTTCTTTGTGGCATGTGACTCATATATTTTGGAACCCTAATACATTTTCTCACTCTATAACCCCTATAACCCATATGTACGGTACAATTCAAAAAATATAATTACATGCATATATGAATTCAAATTATATTCTCTCTCTTTTATATTTTTATTTTAATTTCTTTTGGATATACACATGGGTTTACTCTTTCTTTCTTTTTTATTGAATTTTTATGATTTATTTATATTAAATCCTTCATCTTGTGCACCTCATTAATTCACCTAAAACAAAAATTAAAAAAACTTAAATAAGACACACAAAATTGGACAACAATTGAAATCCAATTTAAAACCTAATTGAATTTTCTCTCAACTTTACCTATTAATATATATATATTATTAAAATTTAAAAGTATGATACCCTCTTTTTATCTATTTATTTATTTATAATAATAATCCACAAACAGTAAATTATAAAATGAATTCTTTCTTGTTTCTTTTTTTCAAGATGATGAAAAATATTTTTCTTCGTAGCATGTGACTCATTTAACACATTTGCTCACTCTATCATCCGCATAAGCTTCTTCTTGTAACTGAGTCTCCATTTGAGACTGATCAGTTTGCCTTTGTTTCTCTAATAAAGTCATCTAATTCAGACAAGGAAAAGAAAAGAGACCAGACTTGTATAAAAACCACATTTCCTATACCTTATTTGGAACAGAGATTTAGATATGAATATATGATTTGCCGTGGTGAAAAGAGATTTAAAAAAAAAAAAAAAAAACCTTTCACACTCTTAAATTAAGCTCCATTGCTTGGAACAATAACACAATTAGGGGACCCCTTGGCGATTAGTGACATTAGTAGCAGTAGTGTCAGATGAGACAGTAGCACCAGATCGAGTTGGGGCATCAGTGGCTCCAGCGCCACGACCAGTCTTGGGCTCGAGGTGACCTTCAGTTCCATAAGCTTGATGCTTGTAATCTTCCAAGTCCCCATAATTCATATAGGGACTGGTCTCCAAAGAAAGATGCGCTACTAACTTTCCCTTCTCTCCTTCACTCTCTGGCTTTCTCTCCCTCTTCTCCTGATCACTCTGTTTCTTCTCCATTGTACTTTCTTTTGATCTTCTTTTCGTTTCTGTCTCTGATCATTGGAGCTATAGCTGAGTTCTTCATGGTTTCTTATGTGTCATGCATGACATAATATTCTCTTGCTTTGTGGCTTCTCCACGTTTGATATACGTGTCAATCTATTATGAAATTTCATCTCCATGCGTCACCTTTTGGGGATTTGAGTTAATGGTATCAGAGCCATGGATGGTAGATGTATGAGTTTTATTTCTTTGCAATTAAGAAGTTACTAGGAACTCATATTACTACAAAGCCATTACTTGCTCCTTAATAGCGTTGGTCAACCTCAGACTCATTGGCAAACCATAGTTTCGCATTGGTCAGCCTGTTTTGTTAAGCCGATGGACAGGTGTTGTTTGGATGGTCCCACAATGGAGTTTCCCAAGGAGGTGGTCCCGATAGCAAAGATACCAGTGGTTAATAATAGTTCCGCCAGTAATTATTAATTGCTTAGAAAGAGAATAATTACATTTATCAGCTCATCATCTGTTTGCTTGTTCACACTCAGGCTAGGCACACACTAATAAGAAACATGGATTATGATGATATAGATTATGATGAAGGTTATAGCATGAGAGATATAGACAATAATTGGTCAAATAGTAATATGGATTATGAAACAGATTCTGATTCTGACAATGATATTGATAATTATAACTATAATAATAATACAAATAATTGGAGTACATTAACAAGAGATAAAATCAATCGACAGACTAATAGACACAATAATAGTTTTTTAAACATAATTGATAAAAAATTAGAATCTTCAAAAACTATTGAAACATCCACTACATGTACTAAAGTAGAAAGGAAAAATGATGGTTTTTTGGACCTCTATGAAAGAATGAAAGCTTTTAATTCAACTCTAAAATATGAAAGAGAAATTGAACCCCATCATAGATCACCTTTAACTAAAACTATGACAGATAATTGGTATAATAAGCAAGAGGATAATTCGACACGTACCGACATATCAATGAATATGATAGATAGCAGAAAAGATAGCTTAATAGATAATGACAACAACAGTTTTAAAAATTCAAAAGCAACTGACAGAGCTATATCTATAATATATAAAGACAAAGAAAAGGACGAACTAAAGAAAGAAACTAGTCTTATAGGATTTATGCATAAAGAAAATGAAAGACAAAAGGCTAATAACATGAAAGATGACCTGGTTCAAGAAAGAACAACACGTATAAAAGATAAAGAAATGTTAAAAAAAGGAATGGTAAAAGAAATGATAGAAACGATAGAAAGACAGAATAGTAAAAAGCTATGTGGAAAGTTAGACAAGAAAGAAGAAGTAGGAAAAGTTATAAGAAAGGACATACTAAAACCAAAAGAAAATAGTACTTTTAAAGAATCCCTACGTAGGAAGATAGAAGTAGAAGAAAAACAAGAAAGAACAAAAGCTAAAGAAATAGTCAACAAAGGAAGGAAAACTAATAATAATGAAGAAATGGAAAATAGTGATAGTGCAGTAAAAGCAAAAGTAGTCAACAATAGATGGAAAATTGATAACAATGATAGTTTAAAAGAAAAAATTGATGAAAGACTAAGATCAATTGAATGATCCATAATATACACCCAAAATGATAGTTTGGCAGAATTAAATAAAAAGATAGAAGTTTTAAATTTACTCTTAGATATAGACAGAAAGAGAGATATAGAAATTTTAAATACTACAGAGGTATCAGATAATGAGAACACTAACAAACATGCTAGACATATTATTTGTCATAAATGTAAAGAAGATGGACATACTAAAAAACAATGTGCTAGACATACTAAAATTGCTAAACAAATTAGTATGTTAGAATTTGAAAAAGATACACTAAATGAATTAATGGAAATATTTAATATAAGTAAAAAAGAGATAGATCAAGTTAAGAAAAAGAAAGAACTAAAATCAACCAACCCATTTAAAGTCAGCAAAAGAAAAAGGAAATGAAAAGACATAATAATAAAACTGATAAAAAATCTACCTGGTCACTTAAAAGACAAAAGAGACTATTTACTAAAGTTTAAAGATTCCATAGATATACTTATTACTTGTATTAAGTGTAAGAAAGATGGACACCATGTCACGGAATGTGGAAAGAAAGAAAAATCTAAAGATAAGAAAGAAACGATAAATATAAAACAAGATGCAGTAGATATAAAATCTGTAACTATACAAGACTTAATGACAGAAGCAAAAATAGTAAAACAAGAAATCAAAGAAGATAATGAACAAAATATTGTAGAAATAGTAAACTTGAAAGACTTTCCTAAACTATTGATAGATTCTCTTGTAATAGGCATAATGATGACAAACTCCCCTGATCCTCCTATAGACAAAAAGGTTACAGATATTGACGTTTCAAATAATAATAAAATTGATAATAATGGACAAAATTCTTTGAGTTTAATTAGCAAAGTTATTTTCCAAAAAAGGATACATAAATTGTTAATAAAGAATTTTCTTTGACAGAAATCGCATTGACAGACTTAGGTGCTGATAACATGAATTGTATTTGTATACTAGAAAGATTAATATCTTCCAAATATTATGGAAAATATTCTGAAAGCTTAATTCAGGCCAATGAAGAAGAGTTAATTAATCATAAATGACTTGATAAGTTAATTAATCATAAATTATCTAATGCATACATTTGTAATAAAGGTATATGTTTTGAAGTTATTAAAGACCGTACTTCCAAAGTTGTTTTAAGAAATTCCTTTATGGTCTTGACTAATGTATCTTTTAATTTCATCCTACCCTTGATCCTCCTACCCTTGATCCCAAAAGAAATTGATTCCCTCAATAATGTCACTATCTTAAAAGATAGTAATAAAAAAAAAAAAATCTATAGAATTGAAAGAAGTTTGTCATCTTTGAGGACAGAAATATCACCAGATGACCAATTGATAGAAAATGACAAAAAGAAATTTAAACAAGATAAAGAGACAAAGATTTGTTCCTATTCCCCCATTACTTTTTTGCATAGGCACCGACACATAGTCCAAAATATTGTGAAAAAGAAGTTAGTAGAAAAGGCATAAAAGACAGAAATATGAATGCAATCTTTTTTAATCAATATGAAGGGATTGACAGCATGATAGAAGTACCAAACAAAATTATAATAAATGATATACCCTTTATAGTATACTCAAATACTAATATAGTAGAAGTTTTAAAAATAGAGGCTTTGACAGATTCTCCTTTATCGATCATTAAAGAAAACATTAATTGTGGTAATTTTTTGAATTAAGACAGATTTAATTTCTTAACAGAATCTCTAACAGATTTTCCCCAGGCTATTATAGTAGTTGATAAAAGACTTTATGGAGAAGCTTTATTTCACATATTTTCACAAAATGAGTTATATTGTAATACATACAAAACGTATAAAATCATGGCAGATTTTGTAGAATTTTTGAATTCCAATCCCTCTAATTTTCAAAGACTTTATCATAACTACTCTTATAACACTACTCAACAAGAGCACAAAGGTGTACAGAGAAATGTTTGTTTTATTATATATACTTTAAATTTTAAAAATAATTTTCTTATAAAACATTTCAAAGAAATTTCACAGAAAGACATTGGCAAAAGAATTTTAAAAATGAATTTGAAAGAAGTTTTGCATGAAAATGTTAATAATATTTCAAGACATAATATTTTCCCCGACACCCAATTGCAGACTACAATGAGTAAAAGAACCTCTCAGGCAGACATGAAAGGAAAAGGCAAAGCACCAGTGGTGCAACCTAGAATCCGTAAGCCTTCAGTAAAGATTTCGGATATCGCATATTGTCCCAATATATTAATTAGTTAATTTTAAAAGTAACGGTCAATTGCCTGGCAAGCAAGATAGCCATTCTAAGGCTAAAATCTCAGACCAAATTTTGCCAAAATAGAAATCTTTAATGAGATTTCAGTCAAAGCATGAAGGCGTCTCAATAGAGACAACATCCCTTCAGAATACAAGGTCAGACAGTGTATTCATGTGGTAATTTGAAAATTAATATAAACATAATGACAGAATAGCTACAATAGCTACCACTAGACAAAATAACAAATAGATACAGAAATGACAGGCAACTACAACAAATACAGAAACGACAGGCAACTGCGACAGATCACTATTCATTAGCACGAGACAATGACTCCCAGACAAAACCAAAATAGTCTAGAAGAAGACAGGACAGATTTTAAGTTACTATTGTTCACAAGCATGCGAACTGACAGATTCCCAGACAGACTACTGTTCATGAATAGTAAAACTTTTACTGTTCAAGATTCTACAAAATCCTAAACTTGAGTTCACTTTATTTAACTCAGGTTACTTTTGAAGACTTACCATAGTTCATTTCATCTAAAAAAAAAAAAATGCAGACTCCGAAGACAAAAAAGGGTCCAATTCTAAGGTCCAGTTTAGAAGTCTAGTCTTAAGGTCCAACTTCCTTCCAAAGCTCAAAAAGACTTTTGTAATCCTTTCTCTCTTGTAATCTTGTAACCTTTCCCTTCCAGACAGATATAATCTTGTAACCCTTTACAGATTTTACTTTGTAATCTTGTAACTCTTCAGACAGTGTTTCATTTTCAAGTTTCAATCAAAGTAGCAGTTTTCAGTTTAATCAAAGACAAAAGTATTTTCAAGTAAGATTTTATGGTTTCTGTTTTCATATTCCATACTCTGTTTTAACTTATTTTGAATATATCTATTTGCTATTTTCTTCTTTATCATCTATTTTATCATTTTTATGCTTCAATATTACTGCTGTGCTCTGATACCATTAACTACCCAGGAGAGAGCATAGCAGTAATATTGAAGCATAAACAATGATAAAGTAGATGATAAAGAAGAAAATAGAAAAATAGATATATTCAAAATAAGTTAAAACAGAGTATGGAATATGAAAACAGAAACTATAAAATCTTACTAGAAAATACTTCTGTCTTTGATTAAACTGAAAACTGCTACTTTGATAGAAACTTGAAAATAAAACACTGTCTGAAGAGTTACAAGATTACAAAGTAAAATCTGTAAAGGGTTACAAGATTATAGCTGTTTGGAAGGGAAGGGTTATATGAGAGTCCCAAGAATCCTGGGCCGTGTAAGATGTTCTTGGTGGACTGGGATCGATTCTCCGCAGCTAAAGGGCTGTTTTAAGAATCGACTGGTGCGCAAAACATACTTCCTACAATACAAATAGCTAACAAAACAAGAATATTTGTATTGAATGACATTTTAACAGTAAAGGAAATGCATGACAAGTGGAAATAGAACGTAAGAACAAGTTAGGGATCCTCTAATTAGTGAGGTGTATTTTATTGATTTCACTTAGTTGTGATTACAATGCTCACTAAGACGTGGTGCAAGGTTCAACTGAGCTCATAAGTTACAGATTTTGATAGCTATTCAAGCTTCAAAGACTTGCAAAATTTGAACTTGTTGAATCCGAGCATGTACTGTAGTGGCTGTCCTGGGATACCAGGGATGGTTCCTCTGTTTTTCCCTTAAGTTTACAGAGTCTCTTCTGCAATTTTATGAGACTTTAGAAAGTAATTGTGAATGCCTAAAAAAAAATGGTCTAATCGTAAAAATGAATTCCCCCATTTTAATCTTATTCTTCCCCCTTTTATAGCACAGCTTCGGGCTCCGGGGTACTAACGATTTCTCCCTTTTGCCCTTTAAAGTCTGTGCCGTGCCTAGTTGCTTCAGGATCATGTCGTTTCCTTTTCTTCATAGTTTCTTGCTTTTTGTTACGACCAGATGAAAGTCCCTTAGCTCCTTTTTATTTTCAAATTTTCCGTTGGCTGGTCTGAGGCATTTTTGACTTTTCTTCTCAGCGCTCCAGCTTTTTCCAATTGTACTCTTCCTTGTCTCTTTCTCCAAATGGTTGGAACCAGGCTCCTGCATTTTGCTCTGTACTTCCACTGCATGTCTGGGTCACAAGGTCCGCGTGCCCTTTGTCTCTTATCTTTCTTTAATTTTTTTGCCGTGATCCTACTTCACGCATCCAAGGATCCCCTACCTCTGGGAGGCTTCTGGGATTCCAACCCAGTTCTTCCTCCTGGGCTTTCTCTGGTTCGTTGGTTCTGCCTGATTTGGGCATTTCCTCTGGATCCCAGCCCTCTGGGCCCTTTTCCCTTTTCTTTCTTTCTTCTCTCTTTTCTTTATTGTGAGAGCCCACCCTTTATTATTTTTTTCTTTTTTTGTGTGAAATTGGCCCAATGTCTTTTCTATCTCTTTGGGCCTATTTGTGGCTATTTAATTCTTTTTGAACCTCAACAGGTTACAAAATTACGAGAGAGAAAGGATTACAAAAGTCTTTCTGAGCTCTTGAAGGAAGTTGGACCTTAAGACTGGACTTCTAAACTGGACCTTCGAATTGGACCCCTTTTTGTCTTCAGAGTCTGCTTTTTTTATAGATGAAATAAATCATGGTAAGTCTTCAAAAGTAACCTAAGTTAAATAAAGTGAAGTCAAGTTAATCTGTCGGTAGGATCTTGTAGAATCTTGAACAGTAAAAGTTTTACTATACATGAACAGTAGTTTGTCTAGGAATCTGTCAGTTCACATGCTTGTGAACAATAGTAACTTAAAATCTATTCTGTCTTCTTCTAGACTATTTTGGTTTTGTCTGGGAGTCATTCTCTCGTGCTAATGAATAGTGATTTGTCGCAGTGGCCTGTCGTTTCTGTATCTGTTGTAGTGGCCTGTTGTTTCTGTATCTATCTGTTATTTTGTCTAATTGTAGCTATTCTGTCATTATGTTTATATTAATTTTCAGATTACCACATGAATACACTGTCTGACCTTGTATTCTGAAGGGATGTTATCTCTATTGAGACGCCTTCATGCTTTGACTGAAATCTCATTAAAGATTTCTATTTTTGCAAAATTTGGTCTGAGATTTTAGCCTTAGAATGGCTATCTTGCTTGCCAGGCAATTGACCGTTAATTTTAAAATTAACTAATTAATATATTGGGACAATATGCGATAAAATGGGTAGAGCAAGTAGAGCAAGTATTACTAAGCAGGGGACAAGAATAAAACTCACGATCCTATAGTACAAGGCAAATAGTATGACAAAGACAAAAGAAAAGAAATGCTTGGAAAGTAAACTCATGGAAGGATTTGAAGGTAGCTAGATACAAAAGAAGAAGAAAGACTAGTCAACAAAGGTAGGGAAAACAATAATTTTAATTGTCATAAAAACTTTGAATTTTTTTTTTTTAATTGAAGATAATATGTGCAAACTTATCTGCTACTACTACTGGGCAGAATAGTATTTTCTATCATTGAATTTGTAGGAATCTCATCATATATTACTAGCTCAATTTTGTCAGTGCTTATGGCCTTTGAAATGGAAATTTCTTTCGAGGTGCATATCCTTGGGGGTTAGAGGTAGGAGGAACTTAAAGAATACTTCTGTTTCCAAAATATTAGCACATATTCCATTGTCTGTTGTGAAAAAAGGGTAAAGTAGAGCCAAAAAAGGATTTCCTAGTATAACTTTAGAGGACAACTTATTTGTTAAGAAGAAAGGTGTTCTGAAATTGATTCTATTATTATGTATGTATGCCCTAGTTAGTTTATTACTTATTGTAAGTCTATCACCCTTAGCCTGAGTTAATCTTTCTGTTGTTGATTCATAATACTTGGAAGGTATTAACCCTTCTTGTAAGCAATTCATATCAGCACCTGAATCAACAAGGGCAATGACTGTTAATGAGAATTCTTTGTGAACTACCAAAGTTATTTCAATATACCATTTCTGGAATATCATTCTGTCAATTATATTTAAAAATTCATCTTTATAATCATCTTTATGAGAACTTTCACCAGTATAATTATATCTGTCAAGGAGAGAGAAGTTTGTCAAGGGTTCATTACTATATCTAATTCTTTCTTTTACACTTATTACTTGGGTGGCTATCTGCTCAATCATATCTTTTAAAATGAAATTTTCTGATTTTAATTCTTTTAATTCTTTCTTTAGATTATTAATATCTATCTGTAATTCTATTGTTGTTATAGGTTTACTGGGTTTAAATCTGTCGGTAATTTCTGCAAAATTATAGGTTGACTTATAATCTTTTAAATCTATCTCAAATCTATCAATTTGAGTTAAGGATTCTCTTAATTTAGACAAATAATCCTTTTTAGACTGTGAATCCGGAAGTTGGTCTATCAAGTCTATTATTATATCTTCTTGTTTTGCTAAAACACTTATTTTTAATTTTCTTTTACAATAATAGTTATCAGGATTATTACAATTACATAATTTAATCTTCCCATTATCTAAAGAAATGTTTGTCGATGATGAGGTGATGTCACAATTATCTATCTGGTGAATTTCATTATCTGTTTCATCACTATCTGTCTATTCTAATATACTTATTAATTTGTCTTTTATCTTTCCTGAAATATCAAGTTTATTTATCTTTCTTTGAAAGTTACAGTATCTACTAGTGTGTCCCTTTTTCCCACATTTGAAGCAGATAATGTCTCTTTCTTTATATCTATCACTTTTCTTTCTTTTGGATTCTTCTTTCTTTTCTTTAGTTCTGCCTTTATGATATATTCCATTGTTATTCTTGTCTCTATCCGTATCTTTCCTTTCTTTTGTTCTTTTCCTAGAGGGAGCAATCAATGGTTCAAAACCATATTGCTCAGAAAATGTTCCTAGCTCTTTTTTAGCATATCTTTTTTCTTTTTCTATATGATTTTTTAACCTTAAATCATTACATAGCCATAGACCTGTTTTATTAATTGAGGATACTATGTCTCCATATGTCAAGCTAGGATAGTCTATAGTTCCTTCATTATTAGCTATGTCAAGTCTAACTTTCTGAGCAAAGAAATAAGGTAAGCCAACAATGAATTTTCTTTCCAGTAGGATTGTTGACAATCGTTCCTACTTTAAATTTTTGAAATAAAAACATCTTTAGACCATCTAAAGTCTGAAAGTTGTGGGCATCTTAAATTAATTAAAACATCTGAAGCTCTTTCTTTATATTGATTAGGATCTCTAACAAAATGTTTAGTTATAGTAAAGATTAAAGTATTAACTGCATCTTGTGAAAGGTGTCTGTCTGTCATTATAACACTTCCATCTGTTTCTCTCTTAACGGTTGTTAGTATTTCATTTCTGTCATCATTATTTAAATAATGATCCCACCAGCCTTTCAATTGGCCAGTAAAACCAGTGACAATTAAATGAGCTATCTGATGGTCCTGTTTTCCATTATTCTCATAAACATTAGTGAGCAAAGTCATTTCATGTAAAAGGTTTATTATTTCATATTCTGACATTCCATCAATATTCCATTCATAAATTAAATCTGGTGAGTACGATGAATTAACATAAGTATGTCTTTCTTCAAATTGCAAATCAGGGGGAGTAGGTTTAGGATACCAATTCTTTCTAGGGTATAATTCTTCAATTCTTCCTTTTTTGCGATCTTGCGATAAAGATGCTAAAGTTAATTTATTAATCTGTAATTTATCTGTAAATTGTGATTCTAAATTATCTATGTTTGATAAGTCTGTCAAATCTGTCAATTGGTTGTCTTCTGATTCTTCATCCTCTGAAGAGTCAGTTTGTCTTGTTGTATTTAACGTTATAATATTCTTGTTTTTTAATGGCTCCCTGTCCTTTACTGATTCTAATTGCATGAAGTCCAGCTTTTTATTTATTTCATTAAGTAAATTATCAGTTTTTTCTGTCATAGGCCATTTTAAAGGTGCTCTAAGGTGAGGAGGTATTTCATGTGGGATGAACAAAGGGGTATTGGACGCATTTTCTTTTTTTATAGAAGTGGAAGGGGGTGTTATTCTGTCTTCTATGTCTTGTAGCTTTTGACCAATTGTTTTTAGATAAGTATTGGTATAATTATTTTGTTGAATTATACTATCAAGATTCTTATTATCATCACTTAGACTGGATTTTTTGATAGGAGTAGCCAACACTTGGACTCCACTATTTTGATTCAATATGATTGATTCAAAGGGTGGATAAGTTTGATAAACTTTCTCATGATTTTCTGTCTTCATCCATGACAATGTTTTTTCTATCACACTTATCTTTTTATTACGATAGTCCAAAAAGTCAAAGAAACTAAAGTGTGTCTCATGATTAGGTTGTTCATTATCTACCCCAGGAGCTTTATAGGTATTCCAGGCGAACACGTTAATATTCCTCCTAAGAAAGGCTAGCAGTTCTTCCTTCTCCCAAGGAGGCAATCGAGCTCTGACCTGAAAATACTTCTCCAGTTCACCATCTATAGCAATTTCCTCCAACCTTTCACACTTTGCCTCCCCCGACACCTCATCCATAGATAGGACCGGAATCCTTGATTACTATGAGCCCCCCTTAGTAAAGGCCGAGGACTCAGCTACAGTCTGATGCATAATTGCATCCACGCGGCATTGCCTAGCCATGGATTGACTCCCCATAAGCTCCTCAACTCGGTCCCCTTATGGATACTTCACCTTTAAATGCAAAGTTGAAGAAACGGCCCCTAGGGTATGAAGCTAGGGTCTGGCCACAATGGCCGTGTAGGGGGAGTATGCATCCACCACAATAAAGTCCACTTCAACCACCTTTAAGCCTGACTGCACAGGCAACCTAATCTGGCCTTTTGGGATGACAACTTTCCCATCAAAACTTACTAAAGGTGAATCATAGGTTGTCAAATTTTCAGGCTTTAAGTTCAGCCATCTGTATAAGTCAGGATACGTGATCTCTGCATAATTGCCCTAGTCTTCCATTACCCTTTTCACATCATACCCTTATATTCTGAGGATGACCACCAAAGCATTATCATGTGGCTGGATGGTTCCAATCTTGTTTTTTTCTAAAAAACTTAGCGACAGTTGGATCTCTACTCTAGCCCTCTTCGGCTCAGAATTACAGTCATCAGCTGGTAGCCAAGTTATAAGATCACCTTGGAAGGATGAGAACCAGTTCTTCTAAGTGCGGCAAAGATGACATTGATTGTATCTAATGGGGGCCTTGAAGAAGCATTTCCCTGAGCCCCTGACCTTGATTGGTCTCCCTGCCTGTTGGGCCGATACAAAAATTGCTGCCACCTTCCCTCTCTGACCAATTGCTCTAGATGGTTCCACAGAGTTCTGCAGTCCTCGGTGGTATGCCCCTGCTCTTGGTGGTACTGGTAATGAAGGTTTTGGTTGCACCTCAAGGGGTCTCCACTCATCTTGTTTGGCCATTTGAAGTATGGCTCGTTCTTGATCTTCTCTAAAACTTGATGCATCGGTTCTCAAAACACAGTGTTAACCACTTGAGGAGTTGCAGGCTTAGACTACCCAGCAAAATCCCTTCGGGGTCTGTTATTGTTGTAGCAGTCTGACCTAAAATCTTTCATTTCCTAAGGGATAACCTTGCCCTTTCTATTGCCTTGCTACTTGTCCTCCTCAACCCTTTTGTACTTATCAATCCGATCTATGAGCTGACGTACACTGGTAACCGACTTCCCAGTTAAAGACTTCCTTAAGCCATGCTCGGTAGGTAAGCTGACCTTGAAGGTCTTGATGGTCACGTCATCAAAGTCACCATCTATCTCATTGGACATCTCACAGTATTTGCCTGAATACGTTTTTAGGGTCTCCCCTTCTCTCATAGACAGAGACAATAAGGAATCTAAAGGTCTAGGAATCCTACTGCACGTAATAAAGCAGGATCCAAATGCCTAAGTGAGTTCCTTAAAGGAATCAATGGAACTTGCACCCAGACCATCAAACTACCTCATCGCCACAGGCTCCAAGCTAGATGGGAATACCTTGCACATCAAGGCCTCGTTCTTGGAGTGCACAGTCATTCTTTGATTGAAGTGGCTAACATGCTCCACATGGTCTGTTCAACCATTATACATGGTGAACGTGGGCTGAGTGAACTGCCGAGGAAGTTTTCCTCCCTCAAACCTGCGCGTGAAAGGTGATCTAGAAATTTGGTTGAGTGCTCTACTCATAGCATCGTTTCCTAGGCCTCTCGAAGATGAATTTTTGTTTCTGCACTCATGATGGTAGTCCTCATCATACGAGAAAGACTCGCTAGGAGGAGTCCTTGATTTGTACCTATAGCTACCATCCTTTTTACCATTGGAACTGAAGTCAGAATTGGAAGGAGCTCGCTTTCGCGGTTCGTGGCGTAAACTTCTCTTCAGGTGATCAATCTCCAGCTGTATGGCTTTGGTATTTTTCTCATGAGAGAGATGGCTCTCACCCCGAGAGTGGCTCCTACTAGTGTAGGTAGTATGCACACTCCCCTCCAAGTCCCTTCTTTGTTCAAGATCATGGAAGTGATCTTAACGCTGAGACCCCATAGATTTCGCTTGGTTTGGACTCGAACCTACCATCGTTGAATGTTAAACTCACTATAACACCAGTAATTCCTATAGATGGCGCCAATTGTAAGGACTAGATTTGGATTCCTAGCCCAAAAGATAGATGGACTTCAGCCCAAAAAGCCCTAAATAATGAATTTGTAGAGAGTAGGTTGGAAAATTAGGCTTTAGTGAATCAAACAACAAATAAGGTTGACATTGATGACAAAAGAAAGAAAATAAACAAGTTTAAACTAAAGAAAATTGTCCTCGGCAAAGTCCGAAGAGATTAGATCTTATATATTTCTTCCAGGTTTGATTACAAAGTTAGTTCTTAATGCTATAGTGTTTTTCTCCTAATTTCTTGATCCCCTTCTCCCATTGCTTCCTTCTTTTTTTATACTCTCTTCCCCCTTCATCTCTACCCTCCATGTGCAGGCTAGATTGTTGGTATTGATACTTGTTCCATCAGCACCTTCTTAAAGTCTTTATGCAGCAGCTGTAAGGCTGAAAGCTATTGTTCAGGTATTACCTCTACATTAATGCGGCCAGAGAGTTAGCTACAAAGTATTTAATGTGGTGGTAACAGCTTTCTTCTCAGATATTTTAGGATTCCCCCCTGTCTGATATTTCTGCAATGCTTATCCGTACCAATAGAACTCCCTAAAATGTTCCTCTGGATGGCAGACCACTTATTCGAACCTCGGCTCTAGTTAGTCGAGGAGATATTTGTCCTTGGCCTACCCTCTTGTGCCATTATGACCAAAACTAACTTCTTCATCTACTAACACAGACTCCCTTGACAATGTTTACTCCTCCTCGGATGACCTCTAGTCCGCGGCTTGAGCCTTAGGCCCAATATATACAAAGATAATGAGCTCCTAGGCCCAATGCCCCTACATTTATAATTTTTTTTTTTTTTGTCTTGCACATAAAATTTTAATCAATTTGTGCATCACATGGTTATATTATATACTATTTACTGGTATAATAAAATGTGAGTCCTAAAAGTTGTAATCGTGTTAAGTGACTATTTTCTCTCTACAAGGTAGTAACTAAAAATTTTTCTCAAAAAAAAAAAAAAGAGGTAGCAACTAAGTAACTCTCATTAATTACTAAGTTAGTTTACCTTAAATTGGACTCTATTGAGGCCTGACCTTCTAATGAAAAAGAGAAGGATTTTTTCTTTTTTGAGGTGAGCGAGGTTGAATATAGTGGCGCCACCATGAAATTCCAACCATTTGCCATATTTTGTGGCTTTGGAATCATTGGAAAGTGAGGTAGAGTACATTGGCACCACCAAGAAATTCCAATATTGGTGCCACAAGAAATTCCAATATACATGAAGTATGTGATTCGGCTATCGAATTGAACCATATACCTCTTTGTTGGATATATTGTGCTAATGTGCTATTCTCATGACATTTTTTGTTGTTGTTAAGAATCAAAAATTTAAACTTGATTAAATTGAGATGAGATCGTCACAAACTAAATCTGTAATGATTTATGGAACATCTACCATCCAAACTAGTAAATTAGATGAGGTTAAAGCTCTCCTTGCTAAGGCATGAGCAACCTTAGTTCATTTTCTTCTCGTATATGAGCAACATAATAACACTCTATATGTTTGGTCATTAATTTAATTAGCTTCTTGCAGAATAAATCCAATGAGTGATAGGATCTCTCACAACTTTGATTTCACAATTTTTCCCACAAACTTGTGTGACAAACTAACAATGTTTGAAAGAATTAAATTATATGGCATTATTTTTCCGGGATTTAATGGGATTACATACTTAGCACTCAAATATAGTTTGTTGTCACTTGTGATTTTAAGAGAAAACCTAAGGCAAAAATTACACCATAAGATAGCATTTATATCACATTCTTACTGGATCTACATTATAACAATAGATGAGGAAGATATAATGAAGATAAAGGGCAATACAATTATGTTATTTTCCCCTCGGTGATTCAATGGCTTATTTTCATCAGAACAAGACAACGGTGTGGTATGCTTTCATCACTACCATAAACGTGGACCACAGCTGTAGCTCCAAAAAATGCGACTATAGGTCCATTTGGTCTATAGCTGCATTTGAAAAAACACGACTATAGACTTGTCAGGCTATAGTCACAGTGTATTGGTGTTTGAAAAAACGTGGCTATAGACCTGTCAAGTTATAGTCATGGTGTATTGGCTACACTTAAAAACACGGTTATAGACCAAATGAACCTATGACATCGTTTTTTGGAACTATAGCCATGTTTTAAAAACGTGGCTCTAGGGGTTACAGGGGCTATGGATGATGCTTGAAATTTTGAGAATTAAGATCCTCTCATAATTTACATAAAATCAATTATTGTTTTAAAGATTATGGGCATTAAAGTGAGAACCATGAACCGCGCTAACAATTAGAGGGAAATAACTCTTACATATGTATACTAACACGCTGTATACATGTGCATGTTTTTAAGGAAATTGTGATTTATAGTTACAATTTCAGTTTAAAAATAAGTCATGATTTTAGTGTGTAACGGCCGTTAGGGCCTTCCTTGTGTAAATTGGTAAACTTCTTCCGAACCTTAAATGGCCATTTAAGTATCACAAGATTCAGAACAAGCAATAGCTATTTTATATTTGGATCACGAAAGCAAGAAATTAAGGCTGGGTTTGGGTAGCGGCAGACCGCGCATCTGCTTTTTTTGTGTAGGTCTCGTGCACTGTTTACGGGACTCGTAAGTACGAATTTCAGTAAAATCAATTTTAAAACTGGGTCCCACCGTACTATTCACACATTTAAAAATTATTTTGCTACAGTGTTTCAGTTTTCAGCAATAAGTGATATCCAAACAGATCTTAAGTTATACAGGCTACTAGCTGTTATCCAACTAGTAGGCAATGAAATCTCACCGATACAATAATATTTACACATAACAATAATTTGTCTTATTTTCCTTTTTCTTATTTCGTAGTAAGTGAAAGAAATTCTCAATAACACAGAATCCAAGCTATTTTAAGTTAGATAGACCTTTGTTACCCAACTGATAGCAATGAAATCTCACCAATGCACATCACAAGAATTTGTTTTCTTATCCTTTTTCAGCCAAAATTGGGAATTAAGCCCATTTTCCAAACAATATAATTAGTAGGCAAGGTTTCAAAAGAATATATTTCACTAACATCTCGAGTCTCAAAGACTCGATTTTGGGCCTATAAATCAAGTCTCAAAGACTCGATTTTCATGGTCTGATCACATCTGATGTGGCATTTTTCCACGTGGTGTCCACCTGGAAAACAACTATAATGTTTTAAGCCCAACACGTCTCTAAGACTCGATTTATAAGCCATTTACAAAATAACTATAATGTTTTAAGCCCAACACCGAGCAAAACTCAGCAAGAAAATTTTAAAAAAAAAAAAACAAAGTTACAGAGAAAAACTCACCAAGCAAACAAAGTTACAAAGAAAAACTCACCAAGCAAACAAAGTCAAGAGAGAAAAACTCATCAAGCAAAACACATCAGAGAGGTTAAACCAAGCAAACTCATTATTTCTCTTCTCTCTCTCGTTGTAGATCAGTGTGGTGGCGTGGAGATCGGCGTTTGGGTTTGGCGCAGAGATCGGTGTTTGGGTGTGGGGTGGAGATCAGCGTTGGGTGAGGTGATTGGCGTTGGGCATGGGATGTGGAGATCGCCATTAGGCATGGGTTTCCAGTGTTTGGATCGGATTTGGGTGGTGACAGTGGTGGCAGCGGCAACTTCAAGACTAGGTTAGTGGTTGTCTAGTAGTAGTCGTGGCGGCGAGATCGGCGTGGCTGTGGGTGATTTTTTTATGGTTGGTTAAGTTTCTGTTGATGGTTGGTTAAGTTTCGACGGCGATCTGAACTCGACCCACGACTAGCCACGAGCACTAACGACCACCGACGACCACCCACGCCCTACGACCACACACGGCCCACGTCGAGCTAAAGCCACCCACACTGGTCTGAAGCCACCCACGCCGACTTGAAACCCACCCACCCATGGTCTCACACCGATCTGATCTCTATTTTTTTTTTTTCTCTCTAATGAGATGAGAGGTGTAAAGGCTAGTGTGCTTAAAACATTATATTTGTTTTGTAAAGGGTTTATAAATTGAGTCTTAAAGACTTAATTTTCAGGTAAACGCCACGTGAAAAAAATGCCACATCAAACGTGATCAGACAATGAAAACTGAGTTTTTGAAACTCGATTTATAGCCCAAAATCAAGTCTCTAAAACTCAAAATGTTAGTAAAATATATACTTTTGAAACTATGCCTACTAATTATATTGTTTGAAAATTGGGCTTAATTCTCAATTTTGGCCTCCTTTTTCTTAGTTCATGGTAAGTGAAAAGAAATTATCAATAACACTAAAAAGAATCCAAAATATGTTCGATAAATCAAATATATAGAATTTAGTGTTCATCAATTCACTAGACATTCATACATATAAATTATCATTAAGAACGTACGTACTGTACACTGAGAAAGAAAACATCCCCATTTCACAGGTTGTAATTTTCTTTCTCAGACAACAATATCAAACGCTAAATCGAAACAATAACATTACAATTTTTCGGAAATTTAAAAAAGCAAGCGATAATCGCACACCCTTCTTTGAGTGTGTAACAAATTCAACCTCCTCCTCCTCCTCCTATCTCTCTTATACTTCCCATTAAGTCCAGCTAAAAGCTATAGGACTTCCAACTGTGTGTTTCCCATCTGTCCATTCCAAACGAGCAAAGCTATTCGAATTCGATGGCAGCGAACCCGTTGTAGTGAATGTAACAGTGTAAGACTTCTTCTCATTGATTGCACTGAAACTCAACGATTCAGGCTCAACTCGAATCTTAACCAATGGACTCTCTGATAAGATTGAAACCTTGTAGGTCCCCGGTGAACCCACATTAGTAACAGTTCGTGTGTACTTAGGCACACTAGACCCATTACCATCACCAGTACCAGTCAAAACCACAGAGAAAGAAGGATAATTAAGGTCAGTAACACTGTACGTTTTGCTAGTATCGCACGTGAAATTTCTCCCTGCCATACTGGAAATCTGTGCAGCACTGTATTTTAACGCGCAAGCGAAGTTTAAGTAATCATTAGCCGCCAAATCGTAGACTAGTCCTGGATCAAGGGCTGCTACGGGGTCCACGTGTCCAGACCCGTAATCGAAGGGTGTGGCTGGTTTCCCAGTAGAAACGTCTTGCAATTTTTGGCCACTCTTGTATACAGTGTACGCCGTGGTCATAAGGGCGGAGCGAATCGCCGCCGGGCTCCAATCTTGGTGCTCAGCCTTGACAAGCGCCGCGAGCCCACTCACGTGTGGGCAAGACATAGATGTTCCCGAAATTATATTAAACCCCACGCGTCTGTCATCAATGGATAACCCTGTAGGACCCACATTACCTGACCATCCCGCTAAGATGTTGACACCTGGCGCTATAATGTCTGGCTTCAGTATCTCCGGCGTGAGTGAATTTGGACCTCTCGAGCTGAACGCTGCGACCACCGGTGAAGGCTGAATCCCAACCTTGGTGCCTTCGAATAAAATCGTCACCGTTGGATTAGGATCAGCGAACAAGTAACTCTTTATGATATCACCGTTTTTCTCGCCCACCGCCGTGGCTGGTAAGAGATGAGCATCAGCCACCAACTCTTCACCGTTTGCGGCGGTGTTAGCCAAAACCATACCCAATGCACCTGCGTCTTTAGCTACAGATCCTTTCTGAACTCTGGAGTTCACGCCACGATCGCACAACACAATTTTTCCTGCAACTTTTTCTGGTATCAAAGTTCCGATCATGCACAAGTTCCCATTCGTGGCATTGCTTGCATTCCCTGCATACACAAGTGGCAATAATTTTCCGGGCAAAGAGTTTCCTTTGTAGAGTGAAACGCCGGAGAAGTTTTTGCCGTTGCCGAGACCAACGTACGCTGGGAAATCACGATCTATTGTGCCTGCACCAACGGTAGTGATCCATGGTGCTTGGTTTGATAAACTGTACGAACTGGGACCCGCATTTCCAGCTGAGCATGAAACGAAAATTCCCTTCTCCATTGCCGAGAAAGCTCCAATTGCGACACTGTCTCTATAATATTCAGACATTCCACCGCCAAGGGACATGGAGATGACATTAACGTTGTCCTCAATGGCTTTCTCCATGGCCGCTAAAATATCGGAGCTAAAACAACCACCGAGCCAGCAGACTTTGTAGGCGGCGACACGGGCGCGCGTGGCCATCCCACGCGCCGTCCCTTTGGCGTAGTCGAAAAGGCTCGAGTCTTGCACTACCGATCCAGCTGCTGTGGTTGATGTGTGTGTGCCATGGCCGTCATCGTCTCGAGGCGATCTGGATTCTTTGCTTGTGTCAATTGGACCTAACGTGCCTTCGTAGCCTTTGGAGAAGAACCTCGCGCCGATTAATTTGCGGTTGCAGTTTGAGGCTGTGAAGTTGGTTCCTGATTCACACGCACCTTTCCAGCTACTGGGTATGGGTCCGAGCCCAGTGTCGTCGAAGCTCTTGCTCTCCGGCCAAACTCCGGTGTCTAAAACTCCGATAATGACATCACTTTCCGAGTTAGACTCAGGGAGTAAAGCGGGGTTTTTGTCGAGGCCAAGAAACTGAGGGGTTCGAGTTGTGTGAAGCTCGTATTTCAGTTCAGGCAACACGAACAGAATCCCCGGTTGGCTTTCGAGCAATTGGGCTTGCTTGGCCGTTAATCTTGTGGAGAAGCCGTGGATGACATTCTCGTAGGTGTAAATCATTTCGGCCGAGTCTGACACCGATTTGAGAGACGAGTCGTACCAGTGTAAGTGGTGCTCGAAACTCGCCGGCATTTCGGATTTGGCCATGTGGACTATGTAAGTCCATCTTTGTTGCTCGTTGCTCTTCACCACCGCCGCCGTGGACACGTGGCAGAGACACAGAAGCAAGACATTAATAACGAAAGTCTTTAATGTTGTTTTCATTATCTTTACTCTATAGTGACGTGCTTCGCTCCTGAGATCAAGGGAGAGAGATCCGGGTAATAGATGAAGAAGTTTTTCCCAATGGTGAACAGCTATGATAGATATGATAGGTGTGAAAACAATTTAGTATTATGCGAGAGAGAGAGAGAGAGAGAGTAAAGGAAGGTGGTGTGCTTGTCTGATTCTTTGAATGATTAAGTTTAAGACAAAAATGGAAAGTGAAAACAGCTTGGCAAAAGGAAGCAAGAGATGAGCGTGGACTCTGAAGGATTAGCTTTCATCACATGTGTTTCGGCTTTTTATCAATGTCCCTCTGTTTTCTATCTTCGTCTGCCATGTTTTGTTAAGCTTTTGCAGACAAATTGATACGGACCCCAGACTCTCTTATCAGACCAACGAGCTAATTAAGGCTATTTTTTCTAACTTTTTTTGTTTTTTACTGAATTACCAGGCTGTCATACATTCACCTTACGCATTTACATCTACACCAATATCCCATGCCCCTATGGGCCCATGAATCCGAAATGGTGAATTATTTTTTTGACGAAAACCACGTTTTCGTATTTATATTTTCACGCAATTTCAGTTTGGCCGCTAACTTTTTTTTTTTTTTTTTTTCACTATTTTTAGTCTTTGCCTTGAAAAACGTATCTTATTTTTGTCTCTACCGTTAAATCAAAGAAGAAAAATACACACGTGACAAATAGCAAAATTAAAAAAATATTAAAAAAAGTTCCTTTAATTTTAAAATAAAATAAAATTTTACTTATCATTTAATTATTTAAATAATAATTGTTTTTCATGTTTGTAGGGACTGAGTTTGAACACTTCTCCTATTGGATGGATGGACTCAAGCCCAACAAGCCCAATACAATAAATTTGTAGAAAGTGGATTTAAGAACTAGGCCTTAGTGGGGATTACAACGATTAAACATGGCTCTGAGTGGATGGAATAATAAGGAGACAGCTTTAAAGCGTGAAATTTTATCCTCGGCCCTCCCTGGAGGAACTTAAAGTTCTTATCATTTTCTACACGTCTAGTTACCAAAGTTTTTCAGATGGTCCTAACCACTCATCCCCCGTTTTCTCGTTCTTAATTGTCATCCCCTTATTCTGGAGGATTTATTACATTATATACTCTCCCTTAGTTAATCTTAGCACTCCATCTGTTGATCATGCAGGTTACTACTTGAGTGCTTGTCCCATCAGCCACCTTTCTCAGCTTTCTGTGAGCTGCAGCAACCTAGATAGCACTGTTCAGGGGTCACTTTCTCATTAATGCGGTCAGAATGTTAGTTGTGGGCATTTAATGTAGAGGTGACAGTCTTTCTTTGGATTGCTCCTCCACCATACTTCCATGGCCGATCCATTGTGCTTGTCTTTTCTTGAGATCCTCTAGGAGGTTGCCGTTGATGGCGTGCTGCTCTTTCCTTCCATGATCTCGGCTGGCCAAGGATAGTATCGTCCTCGGTGAGGTTCCATAGAGGCTTGGGCGCCCTATATTCATCCTCAGACGTCCCTTCCTCCTCGGCATGGGCTTTTGGGCCTAATACGAAGTGGGCTAGGGTTACCAGACCTTCAGGCCCCACAATGTTCTTCCCCTAAAGAACATGGTTGCTCAGAAAATTAAGCTATAGATCCACATAAGAACACATGCCCAGATTTTCTACCATTTTCTTGCCCTTTCTTGTCAATCAAATACAAACACAAACTGATTTCTAGCAAGAACAAAAACACAAACACAAACCCATCAACAGATCTTCCTTGTCATCCAAACACAAAAGCAACAAACACAAACCCAGCTAGAAGCAAACAACCAACCCCATTGGCCACCACCAAATATCACCACCAATCATAGGCGAAACCTATTGGCACCACCAAAGCCTAACCCTTCAACCACCAAACCCATTTGCACCACCAACCCCTCCGACGAAACCCACTCACACCATCGAACCAACCAATCATCGGCCAAACCCACTTGCACCACCGAACTCACCAATCACTGGCCAAACCCACAAAGTCAAGACCCAAAAATACAAAGAAATTTCACAGCAAACCCACCATAAAACAAACCCATAACAAACCTCAATTTTGTTCTCAAATTCGAAATCAACAATGGAGAAACCAAGATTCGACGCCGTTTGTAGTGGTAGTGGTCAATGGTGATGGACTAAGACTGTGATTTTGGCCTTGGATGCCTCACGGTGAAAAAAAAAAAAAAGAGGAGAGAGAGATAAAGCCAGTGATGCACAATGGTGAACTCCAGAGATGGTGAACGGTGGTCTGAGGAAGGAGTAGCATAGCTTGAGTTTGTCTATGGAGGTTCAAGCCGTGAGAGAAAGAGAGAGAGATAGCAGAGAGTGTGAGAAAGAGAGAGCAGTGGCCAGTGAGTGAGTGAGAGAGAGAGAGAGAGAGTTAGAGACTCGTATATGAAATAAATAAATAAATAATTTATTTCAACGATTTGAAATGGGAAAAAAAGGACGAGAGGTAATGCGCGAGAAGAACACTTAGATGAAATTGTTTTTAATTGTTTGCTTCTAACTGGGTTTGTGTTTGTTGCTTTTGTGTTTGGTTGACAAGGAAGATTTATTGCTAGGTTTATGTTTGTGTTTTTGTTCTTGCTGGAAATTAGTTTGTGTTTGTGTTTTTGTGATTGGTTAACAAGAAAGGGCAAGAAAATGGTAAAAAATTTGGGCATGTGTTCTTATGTGGATCTATAGTTTAATTTTCTGGGCAACCATGTTCTTTGGGGGGAAGAACATGAAGAACAATTATTATTTAAATAATTAAATGATAAGTAAAATTTTATTTTATTTTAAAATTAAAGGAATCCTTTTTTAATATTTTTTTTTAATTATGCCGTTTTTCACGTGTGTATTTTCCGTTTCTGATGTAACGGTAGGGACAAAAACGAGATGATGGAAAAAAAAGTTAGGGACCAAAGTGAAAATCATGTGAAAATGTAAGTACGAAAATGTGGTTTTCGCCTTATTTTTTTTAGGAAAATGTTAACCAACACCGCCTGGGGCTTGTTAAGTGCAAAAAAGGCAAAAAATATTTGTCAGAAAAAGTCAAAAAAAAATTCTGAGTAGTACTACAAAACTGAAAAAATGACATGAATTGCAAAACAAGACAAAAATTGTGTTAGAAAAAAGTTAAAAAAAAAAAAAAAAATTGGTTAACAGGCACCGTGCGGTGCCCGTTAACACAACCCTTTTTTTTAATGGAAGATAGAGAAAATGAAGAAATTATTAGGGGCTGTTTGGATTTGTTGTTTTTAATCACCCATCACTTTGTTTTCATCACCCATAACTCAAAACTAGTGGGTCCCATGGCAGAAAAGTTTGTTTGGATTTGTTTTCAATTTTTTTTTCCATCACTCAATTCTCTGATTTTTAGTGATGAGTTATGGAAACTGAAAACCTATTTTAGGTATTTTCAAGTTATGATGACATTTTTGTAAATACGCACACATCTGAGGAACCCACGGTTAGGCAATGGTCACATCCAGGCGCTACTTTTGACAAACACCAACGACTCCTTCAATGAACACACAACCTAATCAGTTTCACACCACAACTCCAAAACTCAAAACTCCATCCAACCTTATACCTCCTTAAGTCAGACCCACTTCAATTTAATCAACATGAGCTGGAAATTTAAGATCAAAATCCATAAACAAGGCTTAAGGAAATCCAAAATCCAAAATCCATACAAATCACTACGGAAAGAAAGAAAAAGGAAATGAGTTCTGTTTTGTTGCTCTCAAGCCTTCTTCGGGTCAGAGAACGTTTCCATGATCACAGATCTGCGCTGCCATGGCACGTCAAAGGAGATCTTACGACGCTGGGTGACGATGCCTACAAGGTAGGCAACGCTGGGTGACGGTGGAGATTGGCGCTACAAGTCCAGACCTTGATTTTCGTCGTTGGGTTCGTGGAGGGGTTTGAGAGAATAATAAGGGGAAAAACAAAGAGGAGAGGCAGAGAAAAACGAAGGGTAGAGGCAGAGAAAGATGAGAGTTAGGGGGAAAAAAAAAAGGAAAGAGAAAAGTCTTATGACATTGGGTCAGTGTGTGGGTCCCAGCTTTTTTAGCTTTTTTTGTTGAAAACGTAACTGAGTGATGGGTGCCAAACATGTAGGATTTAGGAAATTTGGGTATTTTAAGTGATGTGTGATAAGTGATAAGTGACGAGTGACGAGTGACAAAAATTGAGTAAGGAGTTATGAGTGATGGTTTTTTTAAAATCAAACAACCCCTTGATACTCTGCCTCAAAATTTTTTTTTTTTTTGGGGACCCAGCCTGCTGTATAAGTGTGTTTAGATGCATGTAGGGTATAGCTACACGTAAGAATACAAGATACCACCTCCTTTCATATGTAGCCTTTGTGTGGGGCTTCGGTGTACGTCTGAGAGTAATTGAAAACAAATATATATTTTTTTCTTTTTGTCTCAATTTTTTTAATAGTAATGATTAGTAATTACCACCTCCTTTCACAAATAAATTTTTTTTATAAAACATAGAATCATTTTTCTTCCCTGAATGCCCAGTATGCTGTATAAACATGGCAAGAAATAGCCGGTAGGTGGTTTATAAGGTATAAAAAAATTGGTAGCTATTTTACCAAAAAAAAAAAAAAGAAGAAGAAAATTGGTAGCTTTTTTACCAAAAAAAAAAAAGAAGAAGAAATTTTTTTTTTTTTTTTTTGATATTCAAGAAGAAGAAAATTTGTAGCTCGTAATGCCTGAAAGTACATACTAGTGTGAGTATAAAAGTTGCACTTTATCTTTTACTTTTTCTTGCATTCACGAATGTGGGAACTTTATTGTTTATGTACCACAGTAACCACACCGATGCCTTTTAGTCTAATAACTTTGAATTTTTGGCTACCCGACACGAAATCATGATATCAGGAACACTTGAATGGTGCAAAGATTGATGAACGTTATGGAAATTTATGAGTTTAATTATAGTTCACGGGTGTCTGTCCTTAGTGATTAAAATTCTACAATATCGGTTGGTGGGTGAGAAGTGGAGGTTCTACCTGCCAACTAACCTACCTGTCTTTATTAATACCTCCCCAAAATAGTGGCTGAAATAGTTGAAAAGTTCAGGTTTATTCATCAGTGGCTGAGTTCCAATGTTAAACGATACAGAGTTCAAAAATTATGTTGCGGTGGGCCAGGGAATCACGTGCTTTCTTTGAACAGAGCGACTGGATTTAGCTTTACGGGTATTTGATTACTCTCTTGTATGTATAGTTCTCGTCTTATACACTGCAAATTATTGCATGAAATAATTTTTTTGAATATGATCTTTAAGATGCTGACAACAGTTTTCAAACCAACCTTGTATAGATATCATATTTTAGAAGCTATTACACTCGTTGTTTTACACACAATTATACGTGCATAAAAAATAAAATAAAATAAAATAAAAAATAAAAAAACTGAAATTGTGACTTAGATTAAATCGTAGCTTCAAATCATAATTTCAGGTACTTTTTTATAGGTGTACGTAATAAACACTTCCGGTATAAAAATGTACGTGGCGTTCAAGGATCCTCTAGCACTTCGCTCTCATCAATTGCCAATCTTCTGTTGTAGTAGATTGTGTTTGGTTTGCAGGTGTAATAAGCAAGAAAAAGAAAATGCTTTGCCGTGGCGTGGTGGAAAGTCCATTAAGAATGAGCATGCATCAATCACAATCTTTTACATCTTATGATTTGGACCTCTAGCTACATATATATATATATGCCTGCGTACCTTAAATGAGTTTTGTATACTCTGGTTTTAGAAATTAGAATGATTCAGAAAACTTAACCAGAAAAAGTGACTCATAGAAATAATTAAAAAAAAAATTAATATGTTTTATTTAGAAAGGAAACTCAAAAACGTAACTTGCTCTTTGTTTTCAGAGTGGGAGACAGTTTTCACACGACTATGAGAGCACGCTAGTGGAGTGCAGTGGACGGTTCGGCAGTAACTGTTGTAATATCATAATTGAAGTTTGTTTTGATACTCTGTCTTGTGACTCTTGTCAGCCTGATATGTGCGTGAGTGCGTGACTCAGAAGTCTATTGGCTATTTCTGCCATTTACCTGATAAAACTAAGAACCCCAGGAAAATCAGTATTATGTAACCTGAAAATATGGTTGAAGCTAGTTACTGAATGGTCCAAGATGACATTGAATTCGTAAAGCGACGAAATAGAGGAATTCTAATACCATTCAAAGACGAAACATTTGTATTAAAAAATAATAAAAATCAGTATTATGTAACCTGAAAATATGGTTAAAGCTAGTTACTGAATGGTCCAAGATGACACTGAATTCGTAATGCGAGAGGAATTCTAATACCATTCAAAGACGAAACATTGTATTAATAAATAATAAAAATTCTAATTCTGAAGGGGTTCAATGTGCAAATCCTTTAATCCCATATGGACTAGTGTTTGATTTCAACTTATGACTTAGTAAGCACAATGAATTTTAGTCAAGTTGCAAAGAGTCTAATAGTTAAATTGGCACATCTTTTTGTACAAAATATTTGAAAGTTTGGGAAGAAAAATGGTTCGAGTTGCAGAATTAGTAACATATATATTTTAATTATCTCTGAAAAATTTAGTACAATATTATTTCAACTTTTAAAACAACTTTGAATTATTAATTATATATGTTTCATAAATCCCATGCATCATTCCGCTCATTTCGTAAATTAAAATAAAACGTCATGAATTATGATCAAACTAGCTTTCTATTAAATTTCTTAGTTTTCTTGGGTAGGCTGAAGCTGAACAGAAAGATCCGTGGTAGTCTTGTTTCCAACCTGCTACATGTAAATATAATACTTGTCTTCCACTTCCTGCCAACTCCCTACTAGCTTGCCAATCAGCCAATGTAGCACAATTTAGTAGAATTGTAACAAAAGAATCATGTCACACAATTATTTATATTAAACAAATTTATAATTAATTCTCTTTTGTTAAGAATGATCATGCACACATTAGTATCCTATAAGAAACTTGTGAGAAGATTCCTTTCTAGAAGTTAAGAACATGTACCTGCTTGCGCCAAGAATTATTTGCATATTTCTGGTTGAAATGTTTATTAGTACTTTATAAACTATTATTGAACCTTAATAGATTAACCCTGGTTTTTGTTTATTTTTCCAGATAGGTACTTATCAGATCTATTAGGTTGTACTTAATTTCTTTTCAAATAGTGAACCAGAACAAATAAATTTTCTTGTCTTTGTCTGTACAAGGTGGCTTGTGTGATCCATGTATAGTTGTTCTCCTTATCCTTGAAGTAGACAAATAATTGCAAGTTGGCATCGGAAAGCATAGCTAGTGACTGCCAATTATTGAACTAATAATAGAGACAGCTATACTTAAGTTTGCGTCTGGGATGAGCTGAATTTTTCAGCTTATCTCTACTTTCAACTTATTTTTACTACTATTCATGTGTCTCATTACACTTTTTGATATTATTCATAAGTTCCACTGCACTTTTTGATACTATTAATAAATCTTACTATACTATTCAGTTTATTTTTTAACTTTTTTTCTACACTTTCAGCAAAAAAGTTTAGTTTCAGCTAAATAAGCTGTTCTAAACGGACACAAGTTTACGATTAATTTCTTTTGTTGAAGCTACGGATGATAGTGGGACACTTGTCCAAATTAAGAAAACTTTGGAAAACCTATTTGCAACAATAGCTAAACCTTTATGATGCTTAAGTAAGAAATCTCTAAACTCAAATTTTGAAAAAATTATTCAAAAAAAAGAATCTAGAAAAGAAATCAAAATGATAGTGTTTTTCTCCCATACCTTTTCTCTCTTGTTCTTTATATCAAGGTAATTTTAAGGCCATACTTCCTAGATTTTCTACTGTTATTTAAGTGATGGTATGATTAATGGAAGTAATGTTGTTGTTGGAAGACAAAAATCTCAGGATTTGCACTCCTAATTAGGGATCTTCGATTGGTGAGCATAAACTAATAAACCTATCATATTTGAAGTCTTCGTTATGGACTTATTGACCCCACGTCACATGACGGTAACAGATAATATCACGTATACCACTAGGACCTTGATGAGATTATCATCATGAGCACAATATATTTATTAAAATGCAACTACTCGAACCATTCAACTCCAGTCAAGCATCATATGAAACGATACGAGAACATCTATCACTAAGACACACTCCGCAATAATTAACTCCTTTCCGTGTTGGGAAACTTTCGCCCTTTCCCTCACATCCATAATTGAACAAGTTGGGGTCATTCGGGTGATTCTACTTTGAGGATTGATACTAATTAACTTTCTGTTTCGTTAATTTCCTCATCTTCCAAAAAAAGAGAGAAGGGAGCAGGAGAAGTGTGAATATTTTTATTTTCCACCATCGTTTCTTAAGTTGTATACTTGTGGTAACTAATTGCGCACATATATAACGTTTGTTGCCTATCTTTAACTTAAGAAAATCCTGCTGTCTCTTTTGAAGTAATCATGAAAGAGAAATGGCCAAATATGCTTAATTATGTCCTCTCTTGATTTTTGAAAGAGCATATGGTTTACCAAATATAAAAGATGGTTCAACATGCATTGCAATTATTGAGAGTCATGTGGTTTTCTGATATTATCCAAATTTAGAATGAAAGGAGAATCTAAATTCGAATCCTTCATCTTCGTTTGTTGTAAGGGAAAATAACTCTAGTTAATCACAAGAAGTCAAGAACTACCAGTCTTTCCAATGGACATGTCACAGGAGGTTTAAGCCAATACAGAATACAGTATAAATTCCAGTTCAAGAACTCCAAGAGCAACTTGCTTTTGCGGGTAGTCTTTAAGCTAGCATAGGATAACTTGTTTACTTGTTTCCACTAGTTTCAAAGTTTCTTTCATCCGAAATCTCAATGCGTATGATTAACATTCCTACTGACTTATTATGAGTGTAATATTGGGACCCTATATTACTCAATTATTGAAGCATTTTCTTGCTTTGAAGCATTTTCTTGCTTGAAATCATTCCTACGTTAGTTGGTTCTATAATCCGTTTATTCTGTGCAAATCATGGCTAATCATGTTTTTGAAATCATTCCTACGTTAGTTGGTTCTATAATCCGTTTATTCTGTGCATATCATGGCTAATCATGTTTTTGACATGTTGGTCCCGTGAGCACTATTTATTGGCCATTTCTAACCACCTGTAAGTGGATGATCTAGTGCTCAAAATTAAAAAAACAAGCAATAATAATAATAATAATAATAATAATAATAATAATTAATTTAGGCTATATGAAAATAAATAAATACAATTCTAAAGGAGTGGCATGTGGTTGAATCATTAAGCTCCTTACAAGATCGAGCCCAGAAGCTTGGTGTTAAGATTTAGCCCAAGATCAATTGGCGTCATCCTTTGTTGAGATTTGGTCCTTCACAACCAGTTGCCATCATCGTCGAGAAGAGAAGCTTGAGATCGAGCTTTTCAGAGTGGTGGCCACTGGCCTCTAGCCAATAGAGAGAGAGAGAGAGCAGGACATATGACAACAACAAATGCATTTAATGCATGCCATGTTTCATTGAAAAGAGGTTAAACACGTCTAACTCAATATTATATGAGGTTTTAGACAATAAATTTAATTAATACATTTTTTATGTTTAAATTTCAATTAAATAATATTTATTTAAATATTTATATTATATTTTTTAATTTAAAAGACATTCTTCTTGTTTCTTAGTATGCAAAATTACTAATTTAATTTTTGTATTAAGGTTTTGTTAACATCTATTTTATAATTGAAAATAGTTAATTTGCACTTAATTTTGTTGTGAAATAATTGATTTTAAAAATAATTTTATCTTTTTTAAATTTGAAAACTTCTACCTATGTAAACAATTTCAACAAGAATGGCTAGTAAAATTTTATAAAAGATACATGCATTTGGGGAAACAAAATTTATAATGATAGAGGGAGAGAGGAAAGAGAAATATTATTTGTTGTGTCATTGTGCGCAAGATTAAGTGGCTAATTAGGCCCAGAGTTGGCCCAAGAGTTAATTATTTGGTCAGGTTGAGTGGATGGATAAAATTTTCGCAAGATCATCTGTCCAGTTGACAATCTGAGTTAAAAAAAAAGAAAGATAAATCCATTAATCACCCATCCATCCCATCAAAAATCACCTCTGACCCCTTGGGGTTGGGCCGACTAGTAAAAATATGATTTTTTACATATATAAAATTTTCGTAAAATATAATACGATTTTTAGAAACAAAAAATCCACCTTCCCAACCCAATCCAACTCAATTCATTTTCTAAAAAAACCAACTCAATCCAACTTGACTTACTTAAATTGGGCCGAGTTAGTTTCTAGTTTCTACATGTGTAATTGGTTAGTTGGATAAGGTTGAAAATTTCTCAACCTAACAATTTCTAATTAAGTAAATCAAAGGACACAATTATTTTCACAATTTAGTTATATACGACTTATGAATAGTGAAATTATGGATTGTAAATAGTAAAAATATGATTTTTTATATATATAAAAAAAGTAAAATATAATACAGTATGATTTTTAGGAACAAAAAATCCACCTTCCCAACCCAATCCAACTCAATTCGTTTTCTAAAAAAACCAACTCAATCCAACTTGACTTACTTAAATTGGGGCAAGTTAGTTTCTAGTTTCTACACGTGTAATTGGTTAGTTGGATAAGATTGAAAATTTCTCAACCCAACAATTTTAGATTAAGTAAATCTAAGGATACAATTTTTTTTTTCACAATTTTGCTATGTGGCAACTTATGAATAGTAAAAGGGAAATGCTAATGAGTGCCCTTAGGGTACTGGTTAATAATCCATTTAAAGAAAGTTTTTATGGGAAATGAAAAAAAAGTAATTAATATTTTGACAACTTTTTTCATTTCCCATAAAAGTGATATCAAAACTTTCCTAAAGTGAATTATTAATGAGTGCCCTAAGGGCACTCGTTAGCATGACCCATAGTAAAATTATGGACCGTGGATTCCAGCTAGTAAAGTCTCTAATAGTTGAATAAGAAATTTAGGGTTCAATATCTGTCTACATAAAAAACTGATTGATGTCTTAATCTGATGATAAAAAGTTATCATCACGAGCAGACGACTTAAATTTTTTGTTGAAATTCTTTCTCAAAAAAATAAGTAAAATTATAACCTCATATAGACTCACTATTTTATTTTCACTACTCACAGAACACCATGTAACAAATTCGTAGTAAATTTGTGAAAAAGTTTGTAGTAATAAACCGACTCTTTCATAATGGGTTGTAAAAATCTTTCAAAAGCTAGATTTCAGTTCGCAAAAGAGTATTAGGAAAAGCGCTGAGTTCCACGTGTCTCTGCTCATGGCGCGAAGCCTCCCAAATTCCGTGCACTCGTCGGTGATCTTACCAGGAGCTCAACTCAATTCTTCCCCCACCCAACCTCAATTCTCAGCTCTGAATCATTTCTAAAATTTCCTTTTCCTTCTGCTTTTTTGGAAGATAAAAGAAATGACTTCTCTTGTTGCACACTATCTCCGGCGGCAAATTTATCAAATTTCAGTTCAAATAAACCACAGCAAAGCTAAAAACTGCTTGTATCCGAGTCGTAGAACTCGGTGGTTCAGTAGCGGCACTGAGTCGGCTGGGACCGAGTTCCCCGGAGACAACGCGTACGACCTCTTAGGAGTTTCACAGACCAGCTCATTCGCCGAAATCAAAGCCTCGTTTCACAAACTCGCTAAAGAAACTCACCCGGACCTCGCCGAGTCGAAGAACGATTTCTCTGCTTCTCAGCGGTTTGTGGAAATCGTCGCGGCCTACGAGGTGCTGTGCTCACTGCTCTACTATTCTAATCGCATTATTCCTATTTAATGCATTGATCATATTTGTTTATTATTTGAGTTTCTCTGTTACATGTAGCTGAATTTGAATTTATCAGAGTAAAATTGAATTATTTGAATTGTTTAATTTCTTGGCTTATGAAGTTGAAAATTGATTGACAAAGAGTAGTGCCTTATAGGTACCAAATATTTTAGGGGATTGAATGTTCAGCTTGAAATTGGTGAACTCTAACATACATGAATGTTGCAATTTAGATAGCTTGTCCAATACAAATGCACTAGGAAACTAAAGTCAAAATGCATGTTAAGATTATGATTTGTGAGGAAACTCAAGTATCTTAATGTATTACGCACACGCGAATACGTAACTCCCAAATTCACTAGAAAACTAAAGCCAAAATGCTGGTCATTATGCAGTATTACTAAACGAGGAAAATATTGTTCGAATCAACTATTCTTCAGAAATCAATTATTTTACTTTATTTATCATTAGAGCTTGGCTGGGATTACAACAAAACATCTAATGTTTGTGTTGTATTCAGTTATGACTTGATGCTAGATTGGTCTTTGAAATTTTGCCTTTTTTAAAATGCAATGTTGTAACAAAATCATGGTCTGGTGATTGATTTACATTACCTGCATCAATTCAAGTACCTCAGTTCCAAGGGATTTTGATTCTAACTTTGGTGTGACACTGACATGTACTTATCTATTGTTTCATACAATGTGAGCCAGAATGAGATGCTGGATTTTTATCTACCAAAGATTTTTATTATGTCTGGTTTTTTATACCGTTTTGGCTTCTGTATTTTTTATATAGTTGAATGAATCTTCTTGTGATGGAATTCATTTTCATGTCGAAGATGTTTACATGGTCAAGACACATTTCTGTGGGCAACGGTACTGTGCTTATGTAGATTGATGAACCTCTAAGCTAAAATACCTTTTATGCTGTAATGTGCATTTATAGTGGGTGATGGTAATGTTCAGTTTTGTGATATGCTTTAACATTACAGGGTATTCTGACTTCACAGAATAATCAATAATGGATTGCAGATTCTTTCAGATTCTGAGAAGAGGACCCATTATGACAGGTATCTGTTATCTCAGAGAAGGCTTATGCAGAAACATTCACAACAAGGAACAAGAATATCCACATATAAGCCCCATGATGTGACAACATTTAAGCAAATGGAAGTTGTTGAATGGTTAAGGTGGTATAGATTTGCTATAAATGATATAGTGTCAAATAAGAAGGTGGTTGTTGGAACGGGCTATTTTGATGAGCTTGAAAGGGATTTTTATTCTGCCATAAATGCAGCATACTATGGCCCTGTAATTGATTCAATGGATCTTCTTCCTGACCGCTTTGAAGCTGAGGAGAGATCCGTTTATGAAACTCCTGAGGTTCTGCACTTGGTTTCAGGGCGTGATCTTTTTGGGATGGTCTGCTTGGTCAATAAACTTCCCAAATTATCTTTTTCCAGCAATGAAAAATTAACTTCATTTGCATCTATGGGTTCAGGCATGTGTCCTACATTTGAGGATATGAGCATCCACATGAAATCGGATAATGTGGACAATTTTGGAACTCCTTTGATGGAATCTCAGAATGTTACAGATCATACATCAGATGCATATAAAGATCTAGAATTGCATATATTTGGGAGGCTGGTTGCTGTGGCTACTAGACTCCCTCCTAAAAGCTATTGCGATGGGGTACAGAATGAAGATGCTCAGGATCAGATACATGTATTTCTTAGTTCACATGAAGATCCATCCATGCATATTAGTGAAGGGTCCTCTGTAGATCAGTTTTCTTGTGGTGCAGTTGGATCGAGGATTCCATTGGGAACCATAACTGGACTAGGGGCTGGCCCAGAAGAAGGGTCTTGCTTTGTCTATGATAGCAGTGGTACAAAAACCCATGTGCTTATGAAACATAGAACATTGCTGGTTTGTAAAACTGGTTCCCTGTGGTTCTTATTCTTTTAACTTTACATGCTTCTCAATTTTTAATTTTTGATTTGATTTTGCAATTTTCTCATTGTTGTTTCATATTTGACAAGAGCAAAGGGGATTTGGTCCCTGCATGAATGCTTTCTTGCATATGCTGTGCAGTGCCTATTGTGAATCATTTGCAGCTGATTGAACATGACTTTTTCTACAACTTTACTGGGTTGTGGCATCGTTGACAATAAGAACTATCTTTCGGTGCTCTGATAGCCTCTAGTGGAGACAAATTCTTGGGTTTCCAATGATCTTTTCTGCAGATAATAGTGTTGAAAGTACTAATTTCGAGCTAGTTGCTTCTTACCTGTATTGATTCATATCATTGCAGGATGAAACTTTTTCTTTTTGGGAAAATAGTTAATTACTTCATGCAAATTGTGAAGAATCATTTGTGAACAATCAAAAAGGATTACTTGTACAAAAGCTTTTGTTATGTATGTGCGATTAAAAAAATTTATTTTTTGTTCATTTACAGATTTTTGACTGAGAAAAATGCTTTGAACTTTGAGGACCATGCATAACATCTTTTCTGTTACACTTGTTTACAAACTTTTCCTGCAACATTGTTGATTTTGAGTTCCTTTTTCTTTTTTCTCATTGACTTCTTTTATTCCAAGAGAATGTTTGGCATGAGTGTACAATTTATCCACCATTATCTTGCTGGCTGGTCTAGTGATCCCTCATACTAGGGACATCTCTTGTTCTCATTTATGTTTAGATAAATTCATGCCTTAATAAAATTTGGAGCTAACTTAATATTCACATTTGCTTTTATAATTGAAATTTGTAAATATACTGTGCCAAACGAGCACTATGTCAAATGAATTGGCAATCTATTGCCTATTTTTATATAGTAGTGTATTATTTATAGTGGTCCTCTAAAAAGAAAAAAAAAATTCAGGTTAAGCACATGCACTGGTTTGGAGTGGGAGAAGAAGTTTCTGTGTGTGAATGTAGATGCAGTAGAGCCCGTTTACCCCCAAGCAGGTAAGCTGACATTTCTTAAATCCCTATCAGTGGACTTACTACTCAACCAAACTTATTTCTGATCCAATTTTTGGAGCTGGCTAAAAGATATATGCTTTACTCCCATTCCCCTATTCTTTTTATGCCTGTGAGATTTTTTGTCATAGGTTTCACTGAAGGACTTTCATAATCTTTAATAGTTTCTGTCTTCTGTGCAATATCATCTTATGATTTAGTTCATGCATAATTGTTCTTTTGTTCCTTATTATTTCTTCATTTTCTTAAGGTCAATGTTACCAGCCAAAACTTACCATGTGTTTTAGTTTTAGTTTTCCAAATTTTATGACAACCAAGCAAAAAATTATTGTTTCTATTGTGATCATTAGCTCTGAGCGTTGTTAATATTACCTTGCTGTTGAAAATGATTTTGGAGGCCAATATGGTGAATTTGGCTTGGACTGTGCTGAGTCCTTGTTTCTTTGTTTGGGCTGGTTTTGTTAGCTGCCACTTTAGATAAATAGTTAGATACACATCAAGTTTAGTTTCATTATACCTTCTTGAAATGGTATAATGCTTCCTTCTTCTATAATTGAGAGTGCGTGACATTAAGGATGAGGCCAAAATAAATCAAACTACTAATTGTTCTCAATTTGAGGTTCATATCTGTATGCCATCAGCAAAATAAATATTTTTGAATATCATGTGTTGTTCCAATTCTTGCACTTACCAAAGGAAATCTCTTCAAAGAAATCCTAAGTAATACTCCTTGATCATTTAAACTTGCTTACTTCAACAGATTTTGGCTGTTTGAGCCTCGCAGTGCCATGCATGACATTGGTGGTTGGTATGTTGAAACATTCGGCAGAGATAAGAAAGGCCACACAGTCCTATCACAAAGGTATTGGGATGGATTTGATGCAGGTGAAGAATTTGACAAGTAAGTTCATAACATGTAGCCTTAACAAAATCTTGAGTTTTTCTCTGTTTTGCATGTTTTTGTTAACCACCTAACTGTCCAGGGCAGATGTTTTGCTTCTAAACTTGTTTGGAATCAATTTTGACTTTTATAGGATAACAACCAGACATATAGAGAGAGAATTTTAGAAAGTATCGAAAAATATGGTAATAAATTTAATTTGGTTGTATTCAAGAGATTGGACCTTGGTGACATGGCAAGTGCCGTCTGTCCAAGCAGTTGTCGTGGGTTCGAGTTTAAGAATCAGCCTCTCTTGGGGTTTGGGGGATACTTCAGTGGTACATTGGGGTTTATACCAAACAAGGCCCCTCCCCATATTTACCTATCCAAAAAAGAAAAGAAAGAATAAGCCTCTCAAAAATTGGGGGTAAGGCTGTCTACCAACCACCTCTCCTAGACCCCACAGGAGTCTTGTGCACTGGATATGAATTTTTTTTTTTTGGGTATTCAATAAAGTTTCCATGGACATAGGCATTTATTGCCCCTGATTTATTATTGCCCTTGTCAAAGATACTTGAAATTTTGAAGTGTACTCACTGTAATTCATTTGTACATGTGCAGGAGGCTCCATCCAGCAATGTATTTGTTTTCTCTTGCATATAGAACTCTAGATCTTGAAGATGCCCAAAGAAGGAAATCAATGGTAAGGGATGCTGTTGAAGGGCAGCTGTATAGAATTCTTAATTGGTGCAAGAAAATTGTTTAGGATGGATACCACATAGCCTTCTGATGCTATAAATGCTTCATTTCTGATCTGAGATGACTATCTGTTGATTAGCATTCATATTCAATTGCACAAGAGTTTCAGGAAGCAGAGTTGCACTGACTGCTATTTATGCAAAAGGAATAATTTTGTACCCTGCTATTGTTGTTAACAAAGGAGCCTTGGGAGATGAAATATAATTGAAGAACAACTTTCAGAATCTCCTGACATTACTGGAAGCAGCTTTCTGACACTATAAACAGTTCAGCTGTCTGCCATGGGAGAACGGTTCTTTTTGAGGTCAAAGAAAGCTTAAGTTTCACTGGTAGTGATTTCTGCACAGTTTATCATCCAGTATCTTGTGTTAGCACTCATGAAGATGATATTTGGGATATATACAGGAAATTGTTATCTTTGTTTTGCTGATAGGATTCCTTGGGTAAGGTATGTACCTGTTCAGGCATTGCAGTTTAGGCATCATAAGAGATCTAATTTCTTGGAAATCAGCTCGGTTAATGTGGAGAATGAGAAGAGAATAAAACTTTTTTTCTGGTGCTTCATTATCTATCTGGTGGAGGCTAATATTTGAAGGATTCAGTGATATTTAGGTAGAGCTCTGTTATATCTATTTAGGTTTGCCTAGCTATTTCCACGTCTATTTTGTATTTTTCTTTATCATAATAAGCTGAAATGCTTGTTTGAAAGCCTGGGTTATGTTGTCTTTTCTCCATTCATGAATTAAATGTATAGGCAAGTTGTATATTAGACAAATAACGATCAGTACTATTAATCATAACAGTGCTTATGTTTCAAAATCTTGTCCGCCATTTACTTCTTCAACCCTATGGTTATACTTCTAATTTTTAAACAATGTAAATGTTTCCTTGAAATAATCGGATAAAATTTTAAAAATTAACATCCAGGAAATAGAAATTACAAGGCACAGTTATAATATGAGACTTTATATGATTTGCGCCTCCTTTCTTCTCATTATTTAAGTAGATCCTCCCATCTGCAGTATTGTCCACCTGCTAATGCACGATAAAACCTATCTCTGCAGTAGACTGGCCTTCCATCAGCAGCCTCAGCAGCTGCTGCTGCTAGATCATCGTTAGCCACCACTTCACCTGGCAATTTAAGCAACTCCTCTTTCCTACAAGATTTACAAGAAACTTTGTTAAGGAATAATGGAAGTATGTTACTTCCATAATTAATGCCAATGTTGGAATGCCTATTGTGTTTATACCTTAAGTTGAACTTAGTGCTGATCTTTGAAGCTGGAATGTCTGATGGGTTTTGTTTTGAGCCAAAGGTGGTTTGAAGGAAATCCTCCACAGGTTTAGCGAAGGTGAAAAGCAATGCTGCTGTGACAAGTAATGCCCCTGTTCCGACTAGTGTCTGTTTCAGAAATTTGATGACTGGCTTAACCTAGAGGCATTAATTTTCCATATGAACTTCTTATTCCGTAAAAATAAAATAAAATCATATAACTGTAGTTCACACCACTGTGTTGCCTACCATACTTACATATATGTCCTTGAATTACAGTGTGTGTGTGTGTGTGTGTGAATGTAGTGTTTCACTGCAGGTAGTCTAGTTTTGCACCGTGACTTGTTCAGGAATTATAGCAATAATTGCTTTCCAAAATAAAAATCCCAGATTTAATACCTTGTAAGAGCCCAGCAGTCTATCACGAGCCAGGACCTGCATGGTAAGAAAAAACAAACTACTAGTTTTCAGTAGCAGGATATGACATATGATTTCTGAACTAGTTCTCTTTATGATTCTGCTAAGCAGAATGAAAATGAATCCTATGACCCCTTTACCATACTCATTCCATCTTGCTATCAACCAGACTGCTCAATCAATAGGCATCTCTTGAATGATTATAGTTGAAACTTGAAAGTCTTAAAATTGACTAAAAGTCCAATTGTTTTTATTTTAGACATGGTTTAAGATTATACACTTGATTTTGACCATCCATTTTGATTCATCCCAGAGCTGTTTGTTGCCATCTGGATTGTACCAATTGAAACAAGTTGGTAAAATGGGATGTTCTAGTGCAAGTAACACCAATAAATGCACATATCTGGGTTTTCATGCATTGAATATTCCCTTTTACCTGGCCCTACATCATTTTTCTACTTAAGAACTTTAAATTGCTTAATATGGTCTGTTGACACTTTTGTGGATTCCAACTATGGTTACTTGCTCGGGATGGGATTGGGAATGTTCTGTAATCTAAATATTTTTGCTATCTCTAATGATCCTGCTCATCAAGTAAGAAATTCCAGGCATGCATGCACATAAACTTACATGGCAGAAATCTTATGAAATATTGAACTTTAATGTTAAGCAATGGAAATTCATCTTCAGCAGTGCAAAATCAAAATCCTTAGAATTTCTCAATGTAGAAAGATCTTATACACTTCTGTCACATCCTTGTGTGATTATTTGGCTCTTTTGTAATCATGTATTAAACCTATCTAGCCTGTCTTTTGATAAGCTAAGAATGTACTGACTCTTTGTGATAAATTAATTAATTAATTAACCAAATTAATTAATTAATTCAATTAACATACAATAACGCATGATAGCACAAACAAATAATCAAATAACTAAATGCAGTGGAAATTAAATTTGACACGGTGATTTGTTTATGAATGGGGAAAACCTCTAAGGCAAAATACCCCATCAGGTGAATTTAAGGTCATTACTTCCGAGAATCCACTATTATCAAAACAAGCGGTTACAAGTAAAGAAATCTTAGTACCTTATACCAACCTATAGTTGAACCCTTACCCCAATACCCAATTGAACTTGTTCTGTAGTGACAATCTCTCATTTTCAATACATGACTCCCAATATGTGACTAACCAATCGATGCATGAATCCAAGAACGTGACTAACACACCAACTTGAGAAGGATGTTGGCTGCAAAGTTCTTCAATTCATCCACACGATAAAGATCAAGAAGCTCCTTAGTTACCAAATCCTATGGCATACAAACGTAGCAACTTCTTCGAGAGAAAGATGAACTAGAGCATATGTCTTCGGTCACAATATGCTTGCAACAGCAAGTGCAACAATCTTTGCATCTACTTGCATTAAGTGAGATGGCTCTTAAAATAATCCTTATATATATTTAGGGTTATGAGAAAAGAAAACCTAAATACATACACATGGATATGCATGAAATTAGATTTGAAAAACTGATTTTTGTAATTCTCGATAGATACGACTGTCGAGCATCACATTTTAAATCTCAATAGATACATCTGTCGAGCTATCTGTCAAGTTTTAAAATACAGAATTTCTTCACTTGATTTTTGAACAGATTTGCATGGCTTCAATACTTGAACTTGAACTTTTATTCTTAAAGTATTAAACACATCTTAGATTTACCTAATTACAAGTAAAATACATTTTGTCAAAAGATTAATCAATTCTAAATAACATATATTTTTAACATGATCCACATATGTCCTAACATCTTTTAGTCAAAAAATTATTTTTTTTGTCAAAGGACTCTTAAGAGGTTGACTAATTCATTTTTTATCGTTTCCTGGCATATTCAGGTTGAGGTCTGTGATTAAATATTCTGCAGCAGAAACTCATCCTTGTTGCAGATGCCCAGAATCAAGGAACAGAAGTGGCATTATAGCATTCTCCCGTTTCTAATGATCTCTCTTTTCTCCTCACAAGAAAGAAAGAAAGAAAAAAAGAGACTCAGAAAGTTCTAACCTCGGGTGGCTTTACCCACATTTGTCCATCATACCATCCACTCTCTTCATAAGGTATCACTGCTGATAGAAGTCTGTCACCAACATAACTCCATCCCTGCAATATGCATTAAGAATATTAGTGAATGAATTATGATTTATTTTATTTTATTTTAACTTGACAGCTATTAAGAAGTATTGTGAATGCTCAGGGTATGGATGTCTATAATCTGTATTGCCACATGGTCCTCCTAGTTGAGTAGTGCAGAGTAGTGAATTCTTAGAATTCCCAGACCTACTGTTTTATTGTTGTCAGAAACTCAGAATGCAACAGACAATTCTAATGTATTTGTATCATCATTAATACATGGCATTTGTAACTGTCCTCTAAAAATAAGCTCTTTTAAGTGGTTGCTGCTGACTTTCACCCATACACACTAGAAACGAAATGACTGTAACATGAAAAAGAAGAAGAGGATACCAGGTATATTCTTAAGACAATCAATGACACAAGGAAAAGAGTTCCTGTTCCGGCAGCTAACACAAATCTTAGTGGATCCTGCATGGTTGGAATATTTAAATGTAAACATAGATATTAGCAGAAATCTCTTTTCAACAATTAAAATATCTCTTGCTGGATTGTACATTTATTCCCATGTTGGTGTGAAACTATGCTGTTAATTGTCTTTGTGCTTTCAAAATATAAGGTGCTTTGCGGTTTTTGTGACAGTTTTCTTGTAGATATATAATCTTACTCTTGCAGGATTAAAGCTTGCAGCTGCAATTGGCACTCCTAGAGCTGTGAAAGTTACTAACCAGAGGCCTCCAAGACGAAGGAAAAAGGGCCCAGGACCAAGTTCGCCCCATGAATATAGGACTCCATCTTTTAGAGATGAGTACTCGTTCACCTATAATGGAAGCAAATTACTTCTAAGTATATGAATTGATTATGATATATTGCATACAACTCATGATATGGGCTGAATCTTTTGAATAAGTTTCCTCTACCAAAGAGGCACTCCACCCACTAATCATGCTTTTATAACCCTTGTTCATTCCCTTCTCTATATGGTTTCATATTAGTGAGCAATTAGATAGACTTAATTTGTTGTACTGACGGACGGAGTTTAGCTCCAAGTAAATTCCTCCAACCCACTAATTGACAGCTCAAAGTCTCAAACGAACATCTACACATACTTTTAGTCACAAGGCTTATATAATAAGTCATGTGACTTTTTAAAATAATTTAATGATTCATGTGATTTAATATACGTAGATGATTTTATAAATTGCCACCTAATGGGTTGGGAGATATTCCTCCAATTTGGAAGAACTTGATCCTAACTCCTGTACTGAAACTATATTACAGGTTTGCACAACGGTTTAAAGGGTTAGTGTGGCCATTCTTGCAACTTGAATTAGAAAGAAATGATGTATGCCTCACCATTAGGTGATTTTGTCTGTAACATACAAGGACCATTGAGGAAACCACTTACTGTAACAGGCATACTCTTTTTTTTTCTGGTAACAAGTATGCAGTTTTACAGTGTAAACATACCGGCCTTTGTTCAAAAGGAACCTCGATTTCTGACCCAGGGTCCCAATTCCGACTAGGGAATCCGCTTCTTTCTCCACCTGTTTCATCTTTCAAGGCTTTAACAGAAATTCCCTGACATGGTTTCAATGACCTGTGATACTGAAGGATCAATGAACCATAGCTGCTCCCAAGCTTGACTTGGCTTGAACCTGGAATCAGAGAGCAATACACATTTAGCTTGAGCATTTATGCCCGGAGTCTGAACTAAGATAGGTGCAGCGCAGGTAATATTCTGAACTAATTTTCAATTCTTGGTTAAATTTGGAGGATGTAGAATCTTAGGCTCAATAGATAGAGGCTAAGGGGTTGTTTATTTCAGGAACCATGAATTATTTTACGTGGAGGGGAATAATGGATACAAAATGATATTTGTTGCTTGATTAGTGGACCACTCTTTGGGCCACGGTGACAAAACAAAACAAGTCGCCAATCAGGGGTTGCCATTTCATCGTGGGGTCTATTTAGATGGTTATGTGTACAAGCTTAGAACTGTGCACGTGTTTTTGTTCTATACCATTCACTTGATGGGCTTAGATGATCCCAATGTTGTGGTCGTTGTGCATAATTTTTGTGGTTTGAAAAAGGAAGGCGCGGGCTTGCTTTTGCAACGCGTCAGCTGTTCTCTTACACGCAAGTTCGAGGATAGTCCTGATGCTTTGCACGTGCTGAGAGCCTGAGAGTGAGTGATCAATGTCAATGGACTTCTCAATTTTTTTTTTTTTTTGAGAATCCAATGGACTTTTCAAATGGATGGTAATTTTGTTAGTGTGATACCGACCAATATAATGAAATAGGTTTTTCACCAAAAAAAAAAGAAAAAAAAAAGAAAAAGGTTAAGGTTTTATTAGAGCATTCTCATCAGCTGTTCTATAAAAAATGCCATTTTAACACACAAAAAATCTACTTTACTATTTTACAACATCATTTTACAACATCCCATTTATCAGATGTTCTATTTTTCAATTCTATACATTAAAATAATATATACATCACATTAAAATATCATTAAAAAAAAAAACTTCGAACAGTAATATATACTGCACAGCCCCCCACCACCACTGCCCATAGCACACCACCGCCGACAACCATAACCAAAACCCAAAATCAACAAACCAACCCACTACCACCGACCTAGCTAAAATCCAAAATCAACCAAAACCCAAAATCAGCCCACACCCACCAACATCAGCCATCACAACCCATGAAAATCAGCCCACCCACCGCCATAACCCACCAACATCAACCCATAAAAACCCATGAAACTCAACCCACATCCACCAAAAAAAAAAAAAACCAAGGCAATCTGATCTGAGAGTGTAGGAGGTTCCGATGACATGGTGGATGGCACGACAAGCTCGACGGCGTGGCATGGCGTGGCGTAGTGATCAGGCCATGGGTTGTTGTGGATGTGGTGGGTCGGGTTCGTGTGGCTGTGTTGGTGGACGGTGATCTGAGAGTGTAGGTCGGGTTCGTGTGGGGTGGCATGGCGTGGCTTGATGCTCCGACCTAAGTTTCGTCAGAGAGGGAGGCAGTGACGTGGAGTATAGAGAGAGAGAGCAAAGAAATAAAGTGAGAGAGAGCAGATACAATTCGGTGAAGGAATGAGAAGACAGAGGGAAGAAAGAGGAGATGAGGAGACAGGAAGTGGGCCCAGCGAGAATAAAAAAGTAATAAAAATTATAATAAAGGTAAACAGTGCGCTCTCAAATTTGAGAGCGTACTATAGCATGTTTCAAAAAAATGACACATATAAGACACCTGATAAATCTCATATTTTGGGATTTGGTGTACCAAATGCTAAATATTATAGCACTTAACACATTTAACACGCCTTATGAGAATGCTCTTATATTTTGTTTAATTTTTATCAATATTATACTGTTTAATATTTTTATTTTGGCTGGCCTAGCGTTTACCTTGGGCACAATAACTAGTACATCAGAGGAATCCTTCCCAGTCCTCCTCTTGCTCAAAAAAAAAAAAATATATATATATATATATATAGTTTTTTTAGTTAAAATGCAGAGACACTTCATTTGAAGTGTTGTACACGTGCCATATATGTGTCTTTTCTGCCGTATTATATTATAATTTTTAAAAAATTGCATGTATCGACGTATTGTACCTATAATCGTATCTGTGACTGTATTTCTGTATATGCATTCTAGGTTTTTAATGAACTATTCTCAGATATCATTATCCCCTTATCACCATTTTATTTGTAATAAAATATTAAGATGATTAAAAAAATTTGTTTTGGACTAATTTTTTATATCCGACACAAACTCAAGACTAGACGAAATGGAATTACCTCTCGCAGTCCCTGCTAGCACAAACTGGTGGGATTGTGGGTAAATAATTGGTCATGACCGAAATTTAACGTATAACTAAACAGAAAAGGCCTAGTCAAGGTAGCCCGCTAGACAAAAACGACGGTATATAAATTTACATCATGTTGATACATATTCCCAAAGCCCAAAATTATTATTTGGGCTTGAGTCTCTTTTATGAAAACCCAAAGGAAAAAGTGTGGATGTTTTGACTGGGAGGGTATTTAAATTTTTCATCACCTAGTTTGGGCGTTATGGGAGGCCTTGCAAATTGGCTTGTAGTCCTTATAGCTTATAACGAGGCCTTGCAAAACAAGGGTCTATTGCGCAGAGAATTTAAATATACAGGAGGGACTCACGCCCTAAAACTCAAATTCACATTAATGTTTAATCACAATTAATATTTACTAGCTTGTAACTTTATTCATATGCATTAATATGTTTTTAAAAAAATTATAAATATATACATATTAAAATACCTGCTTAAGTTGAATGCTATTGATGATTATTTTTGTCTTTTGTCAACTCTTTTAAAAACCTTTGCGGGGATTTTATTTGATAAAATATGCTAATTGTCATCACTGATCATTTTATTTTTGAAAAATATAAAATATTCTTTCACTTCTTGACTTAATTTTTGTTATTGTAGTACAATAAATTTATTTCATGTTTACATATTTCAAATAGGATATGAACAACTAATTTTTTAGAACATGAGAATTTTTTTTTGTTTTGAAGTTTATATTTGAACTAATAATAAGTTTTTTAAGAAAACTTGGATTATATTAAGTGGATCATAAATGGTTTCAAATGAGATTTAAATAGAATGGGCTTGAAGTAATTTTAAGGACTTAAAATAGTTTTAAATATGTTAGAAGTATTACATATTCAAAGTGTTACACAGATCCTGCTTATACCAAAAAATCGATTAGTATTTTGGTTTGATAAAAAAGAGCTATCACAATAGCAGACGTCATAGGTTAAAACTTTAAAAAAAAAAAAAAAATGTTACATAGATTTATAATAAATTTCAATCGAGCAATTTATAATTTTTTACTTAAGATTCATGAATCTATATGTATAGACATTTGGACACGTAATTAGATATATAATGACTTGGCACAAAATTGAAACTCAATTAAAATCCAAAAACATATGGCATCAAATTAAAGGGAAACTGGAAGGATATTTGGCACAAAATTGGAGTGATATTAGAATTCAATTTGGATGTTTAATTGAACTTTAACTCAATTTTCACTTTAATAAATATATATAGTATAATATGAAGTGCAAGGGAGTTCTTTTTTATTTCCAAAGATAAGACAAACATATGCAAATTTGTGGAATTAAGATACACAAACTATTATCATTCAACTTAATCTAATTATGTGCTTAGATTGTTTTCTAGCATCATTTTTACAATAGTCGGTACAAGTAGCTATGAAGTTTAAAGCCGAGCATTATCATATTCAATGGATGGAAGTATTATTTGCATGGTATGGCTCATTTTGATTGGTATCACCGTATTAGTTTGATTAGCATTCTTTGGTTGGATGGGTGATACATGGTTAATGAGTAAAAATTAATAATATGATTCAAAGGCTACACACGATTGCCATAAATAATTGTCTTTCAAATTAAAAAAAAAAAAAAAAAAAACTTTCAAATACCAAACAATAGATGAATGAGTTATATTATTGTGGCCCTCGATTTTTGCAATGTGTAATAAATACTTGAATTAAATTTAAGAAATTGAATTCACAAATGACACAAAATTAAACTGTAATTTGGAATTTAATTGATTTTTTTTTAGTTTTGGCTTTAAATATAGGGAAACGTTAATGGATGTTGGTTTAGGAAATATGAATTGAAACTTTTTAAGAAAAAAATGTTGTGAAATAAGAGATAATATATAAAACTAAGTGAGAAGAAAACAATATATATATATATATATACATTGATAAACTCTTGTATTCAACTCAAGTAGTCATCCACAATCTCTTTTTTTTTTTTGATACAATCCACAATCTTTTTGATATCTCTTAAATCTATACAATTACAGTAAAGCAATTCCTTCCCCCCCCCCCCCCCCCCCCCCCACACACACACACACACACACACACACACACACACACAGATATATATATATATATATATATATAAACCTTAGGATGCTTGTAGAGTTTATGAGACAAGATTGCAATAATGTGTATAATTATGGATATATATATCCCTTAGAGACTTTACACATCTCAAGTAACCCTTTCATTGTCCAAACTTTACACATTCCAATAAGACTTTATCTCTAACAATTTTTTTTTTTTTTAATAGCTTTTTATATTTCTCATTAAAATGATATCAAAATATATTTAAAATGATCTATTGACAAATGAGAATAAATTACGTCCGGAGCTGGCGTAAAAGACAACTTTTACGCCAGTCAATCCCAAAACACCACGTCAGCGAATAAGTGCTACGTCAATTAAAATATAAAACTCTTGACTCAAGCAAACTCAACTGTGGTTCACCATACAATTTACTCTTAGCAAACCCATATGATCATAAAATTTCAAAATCTCTCTATTCTCCAACCCATCTTCAAGCCTTGCTCTCCCAACCTTGCCATCGCCGCTACCACCAAGACCCTCGTGACAAGCCATCGTTGTCGCACGAGCCACGTCTCATAGCCCAACATTGCCGGACTATTCTGCTAACTCAACCACTTCTGTAAGTTTTTTTTTTTTTTTTTCTCTCTCTCTTTCATTTTTTATTGATAAGCTCTGTTTGGTTGCTAGAAAAACGAAGGGGAAAAAAACTTTTATACTGCTATTTTTTTATTGATTTATTGGTGCTGAATCTGGCTTCTTTTTTGAGTGGGTATTTTTAGTTGTTGGTTTTGAGCTTTCGGGATTGATTGTAATAAGCTAGTGGTTGTTTCAGCTTTGTGAGATATGGGTGTTTTGATTCGAATCTGTTCTAAAAGCTATGGGATTTATGCGTTATTTTGACACCACACCCAAGTTTCTTGAGACAAGGATGAAAAAAAGAAAAAAAAGAAAAAAAAGAAGGGAAAACCATAAGCAAAGCTACTGTGATGAGTGAATATTTAATAATTGAAAAATGCTCCATATGCTTTGCATAAGTTAAGAAAAAAGACAGGAAAATGACAACATATGAGAAAAGTATGAGTGATTTTTTTAAGCACCTATTATGATTTGCCTGTATCATTGGTGTTTATGCATATACTTGGGTAAAAACTCTTTCCTTTGTGTGCCTTATTTTCTAATTTGCTATGTTATCTTAACTTTTCATTTAGTTGTTTGCAAACTTTCAATATGATTTTTTACAAGTTAAGGGAAAAAGAAAAAGAAAATTTTTGACAATTTTTATTTGGTAAGCATGAATAAGTGCACTAATTCACCTTATAAAAGCTTAGAGCGTTGTTTGTTATTGTAAGGTCAATCATATTGGCTTGAGGATGCATAGACTTAGATGTATGATACTATGAATGTTTAATTTGGCTTTCAATTATTTTCCTTCTTTTACCCCTCCTAAAATATGGTATTGGATTGTGAGTAACCATCAAAATTCAAGATTAATGTTTTACTTGATTTGTCCAAATGCGCTACCATGGAATGGTCAAATTTTGCTCTACTTTGCCTATTTCAAACTATTGGTGCTCATTATCATGACAAATACAGTCTTTCATCATCAAAATCTCATTTCCTTTTACCATTTTTGCTTGTAGGTTGAATTAAACCTTATGTTTTCATTGGCAAAACATGGTTGATTTGATGCAAAAGGTTCTTTAAATTTTTGTCCAATTCCAGGCTGAACCACTTGAATTCTTATGCTTTCATTGGCAAAACATGGTTGATTTGATGCAAAAGGTTTTTCTTTGAATTTTGGTCCAAATCCTGTGCCACTTAAATTCTATGCAGTAAGCAAAGCTTATTTGATGCAAAAAGTTTTGCTTATGATTTGATGCAAAAGGTTTTTCTTTTAAGTTTTCACAGCTTGTTGCTTGAATTTGTAATTAACATATTACAAATTCTTAGAATTAGCACCATTACTTTGAACTGCTTTTTACTTTTTCTTTTTTGGGGTAAGCATAATATTAAATCAAATATCTATTGATTTCAATTGATCTTGTTATTATGTTAGTATGCATCACATTATAAAATGAGTTTTTGAGTTGATATGTCAAAATACTTATGTAAAGGGGGTTAAAAACACTGAACATTTAGCTTATTGCATATAAAAGCATAAATATTTATTTTGACATACATAATGCATTTGATTTTTCTTTTTGTAGGAAATGAGTTGGAGCAACTTATTGTTAAAAAATGTCTGAAGACAAGGGTACAAATATTGTTCATAAAATCAAGTGCAAGCTTTATGCAAAGTTCCATGTACTAATTTTTCTTATTTGTTATGAAGAAAAGGTTTTGAACTATTCCATGACCAATTAAAGACGATGTATGTTGAAGTTAGCAACATTAAATTCACTAATTTTCAATTTAAGTAAAGATTGAGATTTGATGTATTCTAGTTTGTAGGACAACTTGGACAATTATTTGCAAAGTTTTTAGCAACTTTTTGGATAGTGTTTGTAGTGGGCTTATGAAAATACTCAAATATGTTGGTTTTATATTTGCATGTTTGAGTAGCTTTTATTCAAACAGTAATCATATATGTGATATGTTATTAACATTATGAAAATATGTTTAATGTAGGTATCATTTCTATTTAATTTCTTAGAAGTCTCATTTGAGGATGTCTGGGCCATTTTTAACTCTTTAAATCTTTTTGCAAATATTGCATTTCTCAATGAGGGTATTTCCATATCTTGAAGAGTAGTAGTATAAAAACTGAAAACGTAGACATATATAGATACACTTTAACATAAATGGTCAAAGTTTTTGAATGATTAAAACTAGTATGTACTTATGTTGTGTTTAAAAATTATTCCCACTTATGCGTTGTTTTGAGGAAACCAAAAACTAAAGTCCAAAAGCTGAAGGAATATGTATCGTTTACTTGAATATGAGTTCTCACTTCTCAGGGCATCATCAATAGTAAGGCAATTGTCTTAAGTTGAACAATTCCAATGTTGCATTACAATTAAAATTTGATCCAAGAGAGTAGTAGACAAGAAAAGAATTTGATCCAAATATGAACAAAATTTTATTAAAATGTACACTTTGATCACAACCATAATAATAAGAGTTCTATTGAAATACACTTTGATTACAATGTCATAATAACATGATAGTTTTGCACTTGGTGTGTCTTTGGCTTCTTGACAATACATTCCTTCCATAGTCTGTAATTTTTTAGTCATAACTTGATCACTTTGACTTGTCTCATGTTATACAACTTACCCCACCCTTTCTTGGAATGATATATCTTCATTATGTAAGTTCTTTTGTTATCAAAGCTCTAGAATCCTAAGTTTTATAACACATGAAATGCAGTCACCTGATGATGATTCAAAATGTAGAATATCTTGCACTTTGACGGTCTATCCCTTCAAGTAATTGATGATATAAAATAATGCAAGATGTATACAAAGAATTGATGAAACCTATAGGAAATATCCAAAAAATGTCAATCCTTCATATATTATTCACAGTGGATTCAAAACCACTTACACTTTCATGAAATTTCCTGCTCTAACAATACCAAGCTCTGCTGCAAGAGAATCATTACTCACAGTGTTAGTAGGATGGTTTGAAAATGCCACAATACTAAATATGGATATGAGGGAAAACATGTAGAAAAGAATCATTATGAATGTCATTGGAATGTCATTGGCATGAATAGACTGAGACAATGACAAGGATAAGTACTAAGCTGTAACATATTCAGACAAACAGATGAAAATATGTATCATAGAAAAATGATAAACAGCTTAGTGCAGCAGCTCACAGTGGAAGGTAACTTTGGAACAAAACAATTAGTGCTAGCAGTTTACTAAAAATGTTTTCCCTATAATATGACTAACTAATTGTAAATAATCATACTGATCCTTGCCCTGATTCAATGAGGATGGAATATTAATTAGGATTTTTTTATTATAAAAAAATTGATAATTACATTACCGTCAAATGGATTTTAAACCCCCAACCTCACCCTCCACCTTGCTCTTACATGGTGAGGAGATTCCTTTTAAGTTATAACTCATGGGCACCATAATTGTGCTATCTTTATAGTCTTAGATCCCCTACATAATTTAATGGTGCTGTGCCACGTCTTTGGTTACTTGTTGAATTCTGTATGGTCATCTCCGTAGAGAACAAAATGTTCTCCTTTATTGTATATCACATACTATATTTGCAAATCAAGAACATTGATTTCCTCCATTTCCAAACATATGCCTTCTACTAATCAAGCCATCCCCTGATAAGATAGAAGGCTAATTTGCTTTAATACCTCATAGCAAAACCATCTCCATCACAAACATTAAATCAACCAACTAAATTCAAGGTATCAACTATCCTAACTATCAACACGGAGCTATCAATTTATTATTGATGTGCTAGATGCAAACAACTAAATGAAAAGCTAAGATAAAATAGCAAATTAGAAAATGAGGCACATAAAGGGAAGAGTTTTTATCCAAGTATATGCATAAACACCAATGATACAGGCAAATCGTGATAGGTGCTTAAAAAATCACTCATGCTTTTCATATATGTTGTCATTTTCATGTCTTTTTTCTTAACTTATGCAAAACATATGGAGCATTTTTCAGTAATTAAATATTCACTCATCATAGTAGCTTTGCTTATGGTTTTCCATTTTTTTTTTTTTTTTTTTCTGATTTTTCATCATAGTCTCAAGAAACTTGGGTGTGGTATCAAAATAATGCATAAATCTCATAGCTTTTAGAATAGATTCAGATCAAAACACCTATATCTCACAAAGTTGAAATAGCCACTAGCTTATTACAATCAATCCCGAAAGCTCAAAACCAACAACTAAAAATACCCACTCAAAAAAGAAGCCAGATTCAACACCAATAAATCAATAAAAAAAATAGCAGTATCAAAGTTTTTTTCCCCTTCGTTTTTCTAGCAACCAAACAGAGCTTATCAATAAAAAATGAGAGAGAGAGAGAGAGAAAGAGAGAGAGAGAAAACTTACGATAGTGGCTGAGCCAGTAAAGCAGTTCGGCGATGTTGGGCTATGAGACGTGGCCCGTGTGACAATGATGCTTCTCACGAGGGTCTTGGTGGCAGCAGCGATGGTGGGGTTGAGAGAGTGAGGCTTGAAGATGGGTTGGAGGTGAGAGATTTTGAAATTTTCTGATCAGATAGGTTTGCTGAGAGTAAATTGTATATTCTAACCACAGTTGAGTTTGCTTGAGTCAAGAGTTTTATATTTAAGTTGACGTGGCACCTATTTGCTGACATGGCGTTTCGGTATTGGCTGGCGTAAAAGTTGTCTTTTACGCCAGCTCCGGACATAAGTTATTCTCTTGACAAATACCACTGGTTTTTTTTTGGAGAATCCAAACCACTTGGCCAAGTTTTATTCAATGGAAAAAAAAAAAAAAATACACAATCTCATGTTACAAGAGGAGCTATATCGTCAAGGATAGATTCAATCCAAACCTGAAATTCACTGCCAAACTCTGCACGTCTGGCCAGAAAGTGGGCAACTTAGTTACCTAAACGCTTAACATGAGTAAACATACAAAAACGAAATTCTGCAGCTAATGACAGAGCATCGTTGAGCACCTGACCATACTTTGGGTGACCTCCATCTTTTGTCAAAAGAGCTCTTACAATTACTTCAGCATCTCCCTTAACTATAGACTTGAAAACACTTAACTCTTTTGCAAATGTCAGAGCTCTTCTACAAGCCAAAGCCTCGACTGTTGCAGCAGATAAGGGCAACAATATACGTTCCGATAAGGCACCAATGACTAGTCCATGTGAGTCACGGATAACCACACCTAAGCCCGCAGCTCCCTGCTCTTTAAAAGTTGCTCCATCAAAATTAATCTTGGAGTGAATCATACCTTTTAATTATAAGCAATAAAGCAAATCACTGTTATTATTATTATTATTATTGCACTCATGCATCTTACATTTATTAGTCTGTAATTATGATTGTGCATGTTCAAATTACACTCCCCCCCCAAAACGAGTAATTAAAATAAAGACAAGCTAAGTTGAATCTGATTAAATGATTAGGATAACCTGGCCCTCGTCAACGCTTGTCCACCATTCTCAAGAGTAAATTATATCGGCACTCTACCAGACAAGCTCCTTTTTAAGCTGTGGATATTGCGTGTCCCCCATTAGTCATATGATGACAAATGTATATATTTCTAGCTTCTCGTGCGTGGTCACTAATCTCCCACTCGAGTTTCAACAGCGAAAGTAGCAACTTTTTGCTTTTTGGGGATTTAGTATAATTGAGCTTCTGAGCAAATTTGGCTCTGTTCTCCTTTTTCTGCCTTTTATGGTTTTATTTTCTTTTTTTGGACGAATTTATAGTTTTATTTTGATCATAAAGCCTAGGTGTGTAGGCATATACCATAAGCTGGCGTACAAGCTGATTCTATCGATCTATTACTTTGTACGAAGAACGTTTGTCAAAGCTTATGTTAGATACATTACTTTGTAGGAAGAAGCTTGGATTTGAGGATTCAAATCAAGAGATTTGAAAATATAGATTTAACATCACATGATGATGTGAATTTTAAAAATTTTGATCCAATAAAATACTTAAATATTATAGATTAATTTGAAATGATATCTTACGCTTGCTCATTTCAAATTCACGTATTAATTGAACTCATATCCTTTTACAAGTTTTACAATTTTCTAAAAATTTTAAAAAAGGTCATTTTACACCCTATTAAAGTCATTTAAAATTTAATACTAAAGACGGAAATCTAAGTTCTTCTTTCTAAATTTCTTTTTCTAAACCAATAATAAGTGACTTTTTTTTTTTTTTTTTTTATGGGAATAATAATAATAACTAATAAGTGACTTTGTGTTGGAGGCTATTAATTTAATGACAGTTATAAAAACCGTACCAGAGGTAGATTTAGCTGAAGAATCAGTTCATTGGTTCAACCAATGATTCATTGGTTGAAGTGTAGGTTTATTTATTAATTAAATAATATATTTTATAATTATAAAAAGCAACTAAAATAAAATAAAAATACTCCATTTAGATAAATTATAACAATAAATTATTACATCATATGACATAAGTTAGAGAAAAAAAAAATATCATCCATATAAATCATCCAATAACCAAGTTGTAGAGTCTAAAAGTCTTGAAACAATATATTTCATAGAAATTCAAAATAAAATTTTGATCATTAGCTCATAGAGATTACACATTTGTGAGATGTTGGAGTAGGGCGCCGTAAGATTGCTTTTTGACTTTCTATATAGTCTGACAAATTTTGACTATTTTAGTGTAGAATTTCTTCCATTTTTTTTTTTTTTTTTCAGTTCATTATTTATCACCTGCTATAATTTTATCACTATCTCTTTATTTCCTTAATCTCAACTCTCATGTCATGGCACAACTTTTACTTTATCTCTCTAGTCTTTAATCTTTATCACTTTATGTCTTTATTAGATTATTTTTTTTAATCTTTAGTAAATGCACACGGTAATCTTTTATTTATTTATTTATTTTTATCTGCTGGTTAAAAAGATTAACTCATGCAATCTGTTGATTTAACCTGATTTGATAACAGGATTGCATATTCGGTATTTTACAACAAACTATTCTGAATAATGCTTTGGTTCACGGTTTAACAGATGATTTGGTATGGTTTTTACAACTATGCTTAACGAGACTCATGAAAATATAAATAAATAATGGATTTGTTTGTTCAACTGATAAATTCTCTTATAGTTAAATAAGAGATATAAAGTTCGATTTTCGCTTACACAAAAAATCGATTGTTATCTTAGTTTATTAATAAATAAGTAAATAAAAAGCAAAAATGTGCAATAGGTAAACTTCCAGGACTTATCCTGTCAGCAAGAATTCTTTGTTATAAATGTGCAAGTCATTAAGGCGACTTGAAATTTCTAAATTGGGTGATCCAACCAAAAGGATACGTCATTGACTCATTATACTCAGGTAGTCAGGTTACACTATATCTAATATCTACGCAACAGATACGAAATAAATTAACTACCAAATACTGCAAGGCAAATTATTCTGTGGGCGGGCTATGACCATATGACTCTGAGCGAATAAGCCAATGAGATTGGGTTTTTTCAAAAAGAGGAAACTTAAATGTATTTTCAATTTCATTTTCAAACTGCTCTGGTATTCATAATCATACATTATAGCGTTGCGTTAACAATATTTTTATAAAGTCCTTTTTAGTTGATGAATAAAAAGATTATGACTCTTATAAAAAAAATTATAATTTAAATCTTACTTACATAAAAAATAAAAATAAAAATCAATTGATATTTTAGATGGATGATAAAACAATTCTTATAAAATGGAAGTGATAAATTTAAAATCTTATTGTATTTATTCAAAAAAAAAATTTGCTAGATCTGTGTCAAGTGAGTAGAACATTCATCTCTTTGATGAAATACAAGTAACTGATTATCTAAGGCAAAGACAGATGGTCCGCATGCATGGCATAACCACTTGCATGTTAAGCTGCACAAGCCATTGACAAAATAAAACGCACTTGCATGTTAAGCACTAGTCATTTATTACAAAATAAAACGGATAGTTCATACACAGAAGCAGCCGTTGGATTCGACCAGGATTGGGTACCTTTTAATGCTTAGTTTAACTGTTCCAAAAAAAATAAATAAAGGACGATAAAATTTTTTATTTAATTTTAGGATTCAATAAGTTAACTTCCGGGTTATTCCCGTGGGGGCGGTGGACTGACTTATTGGTAAGATTTTTTTGGTAATAGAATTATATTGTCCGTTTGGATAACGAGTTTTGTGGCGTCTGCGTTTTCATTTCACGTTTCAGCCCTTTTTTTTTTTTTTTTTTTTTTTTTCACGCATTTCAGCTCCTGTTGTGAGGCTACTGTTGTGGCTACTGTTCATGAACAATAACAACAAATGTTGACTTTCCAACGTAAACAGTGCATTCGTGCACTGTTTATAGACTCACAAATATCACTTTTCAGTCATTTTTCATTAAAAATAGGTCCCACGATACTATTTATATATTTAAAAATTATTTTGTTATAGTATTTTTAGTTTTTTATATTCAATTTCAGCAAAATGAGCGCTATTCAAACGACCATAGAAAGCGGCTGGAAATTTCTAAATTTTGTGATCCCAACCAAAAGGACACGCCATTGACTCATTATACTCAGGGTAGACTCTCAATACAACAGATACGAAATAAATAAAACAACCAAATACTGCAACCCAAATTATTCTGTGGGCGGGCTATGACTAATATTATGACTCTGTGAGCGGATGAGCCAATTAGCTTAACCGCGTTTTTTCCAAAGGAGGAAACCAAACGTGTTTTCAATTTCATTTTTAAACTCTTGGAGGTATAAGTTATTATTTGTTTTAATTTAAACTTAGTTTTAGTTTATTAATAATTGTCATTAATAATCTGTCATTTAAAATTTGTTATGAAAATATTGTGATGCTGTGAATATAACATTTTTCATATAGCAATACGAGAAATGCTATATAGATAATATTTTTACAATATTTTCATAATAAATTTTAAATGGTAGGTTATTGAAATAAAAAAGTAATTTAAGTAGTAAGCTCAAGTTTGAACTAATTATTTATGATTTGTTATGAAAGTATTATGAAATGGCTTCTCATAATAATATTTTCATAAATACATGAGAAATTTTATATCTATAATATTTTTACAATAAATTTTAAATTGTAAATTATTATTATTTGCGATTAGTGATGAAAAAAAAGTAAGTGAATTTAAATGAAAATGTGTTGCGAAAATAATGTAGAGTTATTATACATTTCACTCCTATTTAAAAAGGCAATGAAAATCCAACATAGTTTGGTAATAGTCATAAAAGAAAAGTCATAGAATCCCGTTGTCGAAGAAGATTCCCGCCGTGTCGTACGACAGTTGCCATGATGATCTCTTCTATTTAATTCACTGTCTTCTCTTTCTCTAAAACTCAGAGTTGTGACCCACCAACCCCCAACGCCAAAACCAACATATATGCATATATACATATAAGCTAAAACGGTCTCAAAGAGAAAAAACAGAAACCAATACTTAAAAATAAATAGAGCTTCGCGTTTTTGAATTAATCATACTGGATGGTTAATACTAATATGAAAGGGAAAAGCGGGAAAGGAAATTGGAACCTGAGCCTGATCCTGAAGGCGAACAAGCTAGGGTTACCGTCTGTCATTCTCTTATGCTCCTTCTTCTTCCTCGCTGGCATCTACGCCTCCGCTATCTTCTCTCTGGTCTCTGTGCAGGACATTTCTGGTGCTAGGCCAAGGTCAAGGCTACTCGATTCGGTCAACGAAGAGGAGAGCCACTACAATTTGTTGAACTCTGGAGAGACCGGTGACGATTCTATTACTTCAATTCCCTTTCAGGTACTCGATTTTATGCTCTTTCTATTTAGTTTTAAAAATAGTTCAGTTGGATTAGAATTTTAATCTGATTCTTTCTTTCTGTGATGCGTTTTTATGGTTTTGAATGTGATCATCTCTGAGGAAAAAAAAAATTTGTAGTTTAAATATCTAATCTGATCTAAGCTTGTAGCAAAAATTAATTTTCACTTATTTGTTGATCAGAAAGAGTACTGTTAGCTAATACTGCAATTTTTTTTATAATTTATTTTTAACTATGAATAGGTATTGAGCTGGAGACCAAGGGCTCTATATTTTCCAAATTTTGCAACAGCAGAACAATGTGAAAGCATAATAAAATTGGCCGAGCCGCGACTTAGACCATCGACAGTGGCTTTAAGACCAGGAGAAACTGCAGATGAAACCAAGGGAATTAGAACAAGGTACCTTCTTTGTGTTTGTTTGTGTGTGTGTGAGTTTGAGGCGGTATTTTTATTATAATATATACCGTTACCATACTTTTATTTTATATTAGATTATTAGGCATTTCAAGATGACCATTTATTGATATTATAATTAAGGGTGATTGAGATAATAAATATAGTAAATAAGTAGAGTCAGTGGTTTAATTTCTTGTTTTTAATTTATCTCTCTTCTTCTCAATGAATAAATTAATGAAATTCAAGTAATTGTCTTGAAACTTCTTCTCTTTAATATTGAAGCACTGCTAATTGCAACTTTTTTTTTTTTTTTTTTCTTTTCCTTTTTGTATTATTATTTATAATAATCATGAGATTATCATCATCATCATCGGCTGGTTTACTATACAATTAAATATAATTTTTGTTGTACTGGTAATTAAATTAGTGTACATGGGCATTAGAAGTTTTTCAATTTTAAGAAGAGGAGTGATTATGCTGATGAGAAATTCTATTGATAGCTAATGCTTGCTGTCGAACAGTTCTGGCGTGTTTATTAGTGCTTCTGAAGACAAAACCTTGGACTTCATTGAGGGAAAAATTGCAAGGGCAACAATGCTTCCCAGGATCCATGGAGAGGTACTAGTCATTGTATTATCATCTTCATCATCGTTACTCTCTTTCCATCTCTCTTGGTTAGAAGATAAAACTATTGTGTGTGGTTTTCAATTTGACTGGCCTGAGGTTTTTATATTTTATGATAACCAATTTTTGTTAATGCTCATCTATAAATTCAAAGTGAAATATTCATTTAATGAAACTTTTACTTATTAAAAAATTTGAAGTAAAAGATATGCAAGTTTGTTGCCAAAGGTAACATTGTAACAATGTATCTTCAGGAATATCTTCTGATAATTGTGACTAACGAAGTATTTCTGAAGATAATGACAAAAATGCCATCACAATGTATCCATGGAAGCATGGACAATGCTTTCTTTTCTTGGTTCTTTTCTTTTCTTCTTTTCTCTATTCTTTTCCTGGCCATGGAGAGGAAGATTTCTTGATGCTACTCTGCACTTAGTGGCAAATTTAGTTGCAGATATTGGTTCCTTATGCATCTCACATTGTACCTTTTAAGTTCTTTTTTTGAACCATCCAATTATATTGATTCACAGCGAAACTTGCAGATATACAACTCATTACATTGATATCTTTGAGATCTCTCTCTCTTCCTGCCCCCCACTCTTTATTTCCTCTCTCCCACTGAATTTATAGTAGAAATGAACTACCCAATTTTGTAGCACCTGAAAAGAGTTTCTTATGTTGTCCTTGTATTTTCAGTTTCTACTCTACCCTCTCTCTCTCTCTTTTGGTAGCAAGAAAAAGATATGGCTGGTTTTTATGGTAAATGAAATTGACTTAGTTCATGAATAAGATTGGAACATATCTGAATCATTTAAATGAAAATCTCCTTACTTTGTATTCTGATCCAATGTAAGCTATCACTAACTTGTTCAAAATCACCAGTGCTGGAATACTGATATTATCTTCTATGCTTTTGCTACTATCTTCTTTTATCTTATATACAAATTGTATGAATGATCTAAATTTCCTTACCTAGGAAATTCTTATATTTAAATTCCGCGTTTCTCTTTTTTCGTTAAAGTTAACCTTTTATTTCAGGGCAATTTTAAAATTGTCTGAGGATATCACCATGTTTCAGGCATTCAACGTCTTGCGCTATGAGATTGGGCAGTTGTATAATTCTCATTATGACGCATTCCATCCTGCTGAGTATGGTCCACAGAAGAGCCAAAGGGTACATTCTAAGCAAAAAGCATAGGTTTTTGTTTGTCATTATTTGTTTCTTAAGCAAATTTCCATGTTATATTGAAAAAAATTATAAGCAAATTTCCATGTTATACTCTATAATATATAAGTAGAAGGCAATTGCATTTCAGTTTTGGGCTGACAGAAAAGGTGGTGATGCTGCATCATTTTACATGATTGTCTTCTGAAAGAGAGTTGGAGGGGAAGAAAAAAATTATGGGATTTGCTCCATGTGACCTGCTGGACAATGAAACATCCATTTTCTAGGACTTATGTAACAAGGAACAGCTCTTCTCATTATTTTTCTAAAATTAACATATTTCTTTCTCAAACAGAATGTATGTTTTGTTTCTTTGGGAGAAAAGAAAATTGCAAGACTAGTATCTTTTGAACTTTAATTTCCATAAAAATGGGAGGAACTTAAATTATAAAAATATTCAGATAGGACTTATATCACTAGGACGTTAAGTTTAGGTTTTACTGACAACAGAACTTTCATCTCCAATCACATGAATTCACTGTGAGTTTATAAATCTTGGCTTCATACACTTGACAACCTTAATTATCTGCTTTATCAGTAATTTTTATTTATTTAATAAAACTGTGTTTTACTTATTTAAACCAAATGAACATCATACACTCACAATTGTGTTTAGTTTCATATATTCAGCGTTTCTTCATTGCTTGTTACATTTGATATGCTTTGTTCCAGTTCTTCTTCTTTTAAATTTACTTACTATAACTACAGATACGTGTGTTTGGATAGAATATGCTAAGTGTTGATCACATCTTGATCTTTTGAATATGAATTACTTGATGTAAATATTAAGGAGTTTATGATTCTAAAGAATTGTAACGTTTATCTTAACCCTCATACAGATGGCTTCTTTCTTGTTGTATTTATCTGATGTTGATGAGGGAGGGGAAACTATGTTCCCATTTGAGGTAAGATCAAGACCTCTGTTGTCTCATTTTAGTTATTTTTTAGAGAGAGGGGGGGGGCGGGGGTTGTTGTGGGGTGATGAAAATTTGACCTTATTGTTAATTATTCTATGCATGATTTTTTGTATTTCTCCCCTTTTGGGGGTTTATGTATCCTGTTCTCTGACATGCAGAATGGCTTAAATATGGATGGAAGCTATGATTTCCAAGACTGTATTGGTTTGAAAGTGAAGCCACGGAAAGGGGATGGACTTCTATTTTATTCAATGTTTCCAAATGCTACAATTGATCCGGTCAGTAACATCATTATCATTAGCACCATTCTCATCTTTCTTATTAGGCAGTCCGTTGTTTCTTAATCAGGGAAAATCATCCTTATCAATAGAGATTAGCCCAATTTTAAACTACTAAAAAGTTTGTAGAATACCTCATTCTGCCAAGTTGTGGCTACTTTCAAACTTTTCCTCTTATGGTGCCTTTACATACGTAGATTCTTGCAAATGTCTACAATTAGAAACCTTCTCCAGATTCCCAAAACCTTTAATTAAGGAAAAATGCTATGTTCACAATATTTTCACAACAAATCTTATGTGGCAAGTTGTTATAAGTTGTTATTGGTGGGATAGAAAAGTAAATTTCAGTGGTAGGTTCAAATTAGGATCAATAACAACTAACTACCTATGATTTGTTGTGAAAATGTTGTGGACGTAGCACCTCTCTTAATTAATTATTGGGTAAATTACATTTTAACTTATATTTTAGGGGTGGTTTCAAATTAAACCCTATAGTTTTAAATGTTTCAAATCAAACCCTGAGGTTTAAGACTATTACAATCTTATGATTTTACTGGTTTCAAATTGAACCCTAGACACTTATAGTCATATCAATTTAAACCCTGGATACTTTCGTTTTGATGTGGGGGTTTGATTTTTGAATTTGATTGGGGGTTTAAATTAATACGATTTCAAAAGTGAGTGTTTGATTTGAAACTAAAGTTTGGTGTTTGATTTGAAACTAAGGAAACTTTAATTTTGAATTTGTAACAATTTTAAACCTCAGGATATAATTTATAACTTTTAAAACTACAGGGAGGGTGAGGTTGTGGGTTCAAAACCCACTAGGTGTAGCCCCATCAATTGTGGGTTCAAAATTCAAATCTTACTTTTTCTTTTCTATGGTGAAGCATAATCAATTGTTGGACACATAGTAGCTTGATGGATATGAAAACCTTACATTAAAAGCGCTGTTAAATTTTTTAGCTATTAAAACCAATTACTAGGGCCTTAACACTATTGACATTCATAATTGCATGAATTGTACCTGCTGTTTGTTGGCTTCATAAATTGAAAACTTTGGCAGATGTCACTTCATGGCAGCTGCCCTGTGATCAAAGGTGTAAAATGGGTGGCTACAAAGTGGATCAGGGATGAAGAACAAAATTATTAAATATTTGTACCTGCAGTCTGCTTGTATTTCAAAATTTTGTTTTGCCTGAGTATTTGGCAGCTCTCTTGTAGTATTATTAGAGGGATTAATTTGAAATTAATAATTTCTCATGTTACACCAGCCAATTGGCCCTATAAGTAAATGATTCTGTTATTTAGGTAGTCTTCATTTAGAAGAAGTGCAAGCTTAACCCAAAACTGAACAAGTTTGGGTTGGGACTTTGGGATTTTGAGCCTCGATCGGGTCTAGGATCCTAGGTAGAAATTTCAAGCCTGATTTAGGATTGAGTTGGACTTGGTTTAGGTCTACAATTCAAGCCGCAATTGAAGCTTGACGCGACCATGTATGTGCTATGCACATACCCATTTACCACCTCCTTTCCTTTTTTTGTTTTTTGTTTTTTTTGGGTGCAGTCTCTTTGGTGTCTGAATAAACAAGCTTGATTGACCAACCATAACAATACAACATAAGCACGACGGCAAACACAAAAAAGCTACCGGGCCTATCACCATCTCCCTCTTCTGCTAATCGGATTGAGTATGGAAGGTCAGAGATAGAAACAGGGCCCATCTAATTACACCTAAAAGCCCATTGGACTTAAGCTGTTGAATTAGCTTCTCTCTTGAATGAAGAAACACACCAAGTGGCAACAACTATGGTCTTCAGTACGTTATGTCTTCCACAATGGGGAGCTAAGGTCCATGAGGGCTGGCAAGTGGACTCACTAGGAGGCTTCACTAAGTTAAGATGAATCCCCCTCCCACACCTAAATCAAGTAATCCATGGCTTGAATTCCAGAATCTCTCTCTCTCTCTCTCTCTCTCTCTCTCTCTCTCTCTCTCTCTCAATTTTGAAAACTCAAGAGAACCCAAACCCTACCTACCACGTCCACCGTTGCTTAGCAACACTAGCAAAATTCACTCATAATAAAGTAATAATTAATTCTTTCAATATATATACACACACTATCAATACTATGAAAAGAAAGTATACAAGTAGAGATTTTGAATTGTAAAATTGGACCAATAAGAGCATTCATATTAAGTCTTGCAAATATCATATGTTGGTAATATCTAGCATCAGAGCCCCAAAACCCCTCCTCATCCGGTTTCCTAATTGTGTAAATTTTTACAATAGTGCTACAGTACCGTCTTACTTTTATGACGGTACAATAGCATCTTGTATATAATATTATATTACTTTTTTCTATCTCTCACCTACTCAATTGTACTTCTTCCTTAGTTCTACTTCTTCCTTCTTTTTTTTTTTTCTTTTTTTCTCTGATTCTCTCTCTTTCTTCAGTTCTCAGTCCTCACTCCCTCTCTCACATCTCTCTCTCTCTCTTTCTCTCTCTCTCTCGTTCAAAGATTGTTACTAGAGCTGAGTTGGATTCGGAGTGGTCACGGCATGGTAACGGCATGGTCACAGTGTGGGCACAGCGTGGCAAGATTTGATATGGATTTTCGGTGAGTCTGATGTGGGTTGGCGTGGGTTCTAGTGTGGATTTCCAGCGTGAGTCTGATATGGGTTTCCAGCGTGGGTTTTAATGGGTTCTAATGTGCATTTTTCTTTGATTTTTTTGTGGGTTTCTGTCCATGGTAGTGGTGAGTGTGTTGTTGCCATGGATTTGCTGTGGTGGTGGAGGATTTTTCTTTGATTTTTTATGTGTTTTCGTGGTGATGATGGATTTTTTTTTTTTTTTGGTGCTGTTGCCGTGGTAGCGGTGGAGATGGATTATATTATTTTAATAGGTAGTGTATATTATTTTAATGAGTTGAATAAGAAAATAAAAGTTGGGATGTTAGGAGTATTGTAAAATAGTATGGTACAAATAATAAAATAGATTTTAAGATGGTAAAATAGATTTTTTTGTAAAAACCGGGTGTGAATGCTCTAAAGAGGTACTATTATATCTACTATCTCAAAAACAGTTCATCTCATCGTGGTTTCCTTGCAAATCTACTTCGAAGTTTAGATCCTTTAATTCAAGCTCTGTTAAACAAAGTTGTTGCCAGTAGACGTAGCAGTCTGACATAACACTACACATAGAATTTCCTACAGAATTATTCATAAGCAATCACCTATTTCAATAAATGCCCCCAAAATGACACAAACTCGTCTATTTGTTTTACTGATGTAGCAACTACATATGACATATTTCGTATTTACTAGCAGTGAATAGTGAACTACATTACAAAATTCTGGTCCAGTAATTCAAGAGATTTCTGGCCTATTAGCTGTGGCAGTTTCCTCTTAATGCAAAAATATCATTCTTCTTGCAACTTCTACTCCATTTACTACGCAATGAGGGCAATATAAGTTCCCTCAGGACCATTATAGGAGTTAACTTCAACTCATTCATACACAGTAACAGAAAAAATAAAAATAAAAAAATTCACCAAAGCAAAGCCTCCACCTTCTGAGTCACTAAAGGTCCACTGCTGGAGAATTGGAATAAATGCATGATTCAAATCTTCATATTTCTTGAGGCAGTGATTGTATGATTTTTACCATATAAGCAACCAGAACTGAATGGCAATGAGTCTCCCTCTAAGACCAACGAGTCTCTTTCCACAACAATACTGACCCAGTAATCACCATGTTATTCTTTTTGTATACTCCTGACTAACCAGCCAATGTACTGGCACTGCCTGGAAAAAAAAAATCTTAGAATTAAAATTCAAAAACCTTCAGGGCTCAAAAGAGACTTCAAATTGGTGCCAGTAGACATGTAGCAATTTCCTTTTTAGACTCCTTTAGAGTTGAATGTTGGTTTTGTTTTTCATTTTTTTTCTTCTCCTTTTTGTTTCCTTCTATATGAGTATACGCCTCATTGAAGCATCAGTGGAATCTTGAAGCCAAAAAATCTCTTTTCTTTTTTACTTCTTCCCATCAATCTGGGACTAATGAAGACATACAGAACTCATCAACTATGCAGACAAGCCTGAGCTTCACTGGGTATGAATTCATGATTTGTGCCAGTTTTGATATGGTTGCTTCCCTAATCGCTTCAATACATGCATGCTACCAGCTGATGAGAGTAGCCCCAGTGCAGCAAAAGCCATTACTGCTGCATTCCCAATGTTGCGATAGTAACCTCCCTGCAAAAATACCAATTAGCAACTAAAGTATATGATAATATCTTGGAATGAAAACAGAAACCTCTATATGGTATTCTTTAAGAGGATAGCTTTGAGTATAATGTACACAATTGTTCAGTAAAATTAATTTATATTTCCTACCCCTTTAAGCGTGCAATACTTCCCCCTCTCCAGCCCAAAAAACAAAATTAGAATAAGAGGAGCATTTTACATATGTCGCACTTCTGACATTCTCAGGTGGAAAACAATTATAGATAAGTAAGCAATTGAGTTTGGATCTTCTATTTCTAGATATGCTATTAAGGCTCAGCCTAGTATAATTATATTGCCATCACTGTTGGGTAATGAGAAAAAGGTCACAAAGTTAAAAACTACCAGTTAACATAATTTCCCCTTCAAAATTGCTATCAGTCTACCAATGATTTGCCACCAATCAACCAGCAGAATACAAGATCCTGAGATGTTTAATTCTGTTCCCAAAGTTAACAAGGCCTTAAATAAAGAGATACGCTTTAGGTTTTCAATTATTGAGAGCAAGAGAGAGAGAGAGGGGGGGACACACTTGGATCAGAAAAATCAGAATTGCAGCATTTGCTGGGGCTAGAGAAAGGCTTATCATTCCTCCACGCAGCTCATTTGGCACATACCTGGAAACACAATTAATAGCAGAGAACTATCAAAACAGATCCACATAACTCTTTTTTTTTTTTTTTTTTTTTCATAGGTAAAATAGTGGGGGAGGGAGAGGCGGGGTTCGAACCACAGATACAAGGCATCACAAAGAATGCATAACAAAATTTACAGCTGACTCTTCTAAAGTTATAAGATAGAACACTTAGTTTAGCGTACATGGTCCTCAATTTGGCAAGTGAAGGTAAAATCAGGCCAACGCAAGCATGGAACAAGCAAAATAGTGTGACTAAAACTCCAATTTCCTGCAGATTAGAAATGAACAGTGTAAATGTCCCAACATCTAACACCAGAGCCACAACAGAAAAATATATTTCTCATAATTCCATAAATATAAGATGTGTACCTGATAATCATAAGCTACAATAGACAACACAAGTCCCATTATAATAAAGGAATATACTAGGAAATCCTCAGTGCGAAGTGATGATGGTCCACTAATAAGCCATGGGAATACTGTGCTTCCTAGCATTCTCGCACCCAGCAAACAAGGATATATCAACCCTAGATGCAGTTCTCGTCCATCAGCCTAAATTTACACAAGTTTCAAAGAGTTTCACAACTTAGTAGATAATTCACTAGTCAGTATTCATGTCTAGACAATGTGAGAGATTAGAAAGTATAGAATCATTGAATTGAAAATAACCTAAAGAAGGTTAAAAAGAATAATAAAATAAAAGACCCATCCTGCAAAATAGTGTTTCGGATGTGATGATTTTGCATCAAAATTTTTTATACCATACCACTAATGTTGGGGCCCATAGAATCCAAAACACTGCAATGGAGAAGTGAAGACAAGCTTGTGCCCATGCCAAAAGCCAAATTCTTTTATCTGCCAATCATAAAGAGTTCATCAAGTAAAAAGGGAGAGCAAAAGGAGGAAGACAATGATGACAAGTAAAAAACTGGATCAAGTCCAAAGCAAATAAAAATGGACCATGGCAAGTATCATTTGAAGGCAGCAAAGAATCTGTCAACAAGATGATAGCCGCATGAAACATTAAAAAAAATTTATAAAAGAATTTGAACAATTAGTTCAGTTATTTTTCTAAATTAAATGATTTCATAGTGTCATGATACCTGTATCATTCCAGTCCCAATTGCTCTTAGTTAATAATTGATTTGACTGTCATTTTAAAGTTGCCCAGAAATAGTTTGCTTAAGTAAAGGAAAAGGCAAGATAGATTTTATTAAAAAATGGGACTCTTACCACCAAAAATATATACATTGAAAGACATTCTATACTCCGTAAATGCGGGTGTTTGTATAGTTCCTTTCAATCCTCTAGTAAAACAAATAATGCTTATCATTGCCAAGAAGATAGCTGCAGTGGAAGGAGATACAATGTTCTTTTCCAAACTATCACCAACCAGCCAATTTGCAAACACCTGGCTTCCAATGAAAGATGCAGACTCAAAAAAAGTCATTAACCAAAATGTATCACTCATTGAATCTTGCCTGTGCCCTTGCTGCAAAGAAAGAGACACAAAAACCATAATCACTAGCAATTCAGCTATTCAACCTATGCCTATGATGTCACACAGGAATTCAGTCCCAAAACACGAGTCCAAATGAAACAGGAACGAATCACTTAATCAGGTAAACATACTTAGGCTAGGACTGGGTCACTTCCATGAGGAAAAAATTATGGCACCTCCATCAAGTACTGAAAAATAAAAAGTGAAGAATGATCTCTATTAACAAACCTTTTCATGTTGAACGACCATCCACGTCTCAAAACTGAATGAAAATATTGAAGAGGTGAGAGACAAACAGGTGCTTGCCACCAGAACACTTGGATGAGAAGTAACCCTCTTCCATATGCCGACAAAGAGGTGAAGGATGCAAAAAATCAGACAAAATTTTGCTTGACCTCTACACACAGGAATATAAACAATTTCGTAAGAGTTTACTACATATTCCATTCCACAAACTTGAAAAATTAATGCTCCAAAGATGTCACAGCATTGAAAAAGAAGAGTCAGTTCTATCAAGTTCACACGTTATGTTTAAGCCTTACATAAAAAACGTGAAAGCTAAACACCAGAAGTCCAATATCTAGGTCTGTATTCTGCACTGATATACAAAAACCTGGCAATGATTCCATATCAACTAAGATTACTGAAAATGAGAGCCTTTATCACCTGCAAACTCTTTCTTCTTCTATTTTTTTAGGTAAGTTCTCGACTTCAAATTTGTTCAAAAATTACTTCCAAAGTACCTATTTTTTCCCCAACTAACTCCAAATTTTCAAACTATTCATCTGTTCAAGAATTCAGAATACATTAATTTATCACTATTCAATTTTATTTCATAACGAACATAAATTTATTTTTTCCTTTTTCTTCTTCAAATTAAATTATGAATAATCTAGACAAATAGCATCTAAGCATAAATGGAAAAAGGAGCACTTACATTAAATCGGAAAGCACGCCTAAGAAAGTGCCAACGAAAAGAGCAGCTGCAGAACCAACACAGAGATACAAAACCATTTGCTCTCTGCTAACACCATAATAAGCTAGCTCAAACTCTCCAAACACTGACCACAGTCCTTCCATTGCTGTGAGATTTGCAAAAAGACAACAAAAAATCAGATAACCGATCCGAAATCTAATAGGGAAAAAATGCACCAAATAGCAATCAAATAGAAATCACTCAGTTTGTTTGTCGAGAAAATGCGAGAAAATCAAAATTGAAATAGGATTCCACATTGTAAAAGAAGAGTATGATTGAAGTGTTAATTATGATTTTGAGATATATATAGAGCATAAAAGAGACTGACCTGAAGCGAGGGAATAGAGGAAGAGAAATTTCCGTTGGAAGCGAAGGAAGGAAGAGGGGATTCCATGGTCGAAGAGAGTCGAGGTTTTGTTGGAGCTGTTGTTGGAGGCATAAGGGAAGAGGAATACGGAGAAGAGGCAGGAGATGAAGATGAATATGAAGAGCGCGGGATTTGGTTCCCAAATGGAGCTATCGATTACCACCCCCATTATGTGTTGCTGGAAATGAGTTTTTAAGTGTGATTTGTAATTGGTTCGGATCTCAGAGAAAACCTAGATCGTGAGCCATTGATAAAGTGAATGAAAGCAAGCGAGAGAAAGAGAGAGAGGGACAGGTTTGGTTGGGTTCAGATCTGAATAGTGGACCGGAAAAGAGAGTGACTCGTTTGAAGCTGATGACGAGGGAGCGAATTTTGGCTCTCCAACTGCAAATGAAAACGCGCCGTTTTTGGCAACTTCCAGACTTCCAGTTGGCCGCAACGCACCGTTTCCTTTTATTTCTTTGATTGATTTATTTATTTTAAAGGGTCTATTCTTTCTTTTTCTTTTTCTTTTTTCTTTCTTTTTTTTAATGAATGAATAATTTTATTCAAGAAGAAAAGAACTACAAAACAACAAGGCACCCAGCCTCCCTCCTGATAAGATCAACAAAACAGGAGGGGCTATTCACTTATTAGTTATAAGTTATAACTAATAATTTTTTTTTAAAAAAATAGAAAAGTTAACAATGCTCTAAAGACATTGTTTTAAAAAATATTTTCAGAAACTTTTTTATAGAAAAATAAAAAAATAACTAATTTTTTAGAGAATTTTTTTAATATTTCTCATAAAGTGGTATTAAAATTTTTCTAAAATTGTTTATCAGCAAATGTCCTAAAGGCATTCGTTAACTAAAACTATAAAAAAAATAAAAATAAAAAGAAGAAGAAGAAGAAGATTGGGGGATAAGATAAACTTGCCAAAAGAGTCGTGGACCTTTAAAAATAGTTAAGGAACAATTAAGAACCTATGTACACAATTGCACCACATAAAGAAAAGATGTATATACCTATAGTAAAAAAGTCATAGTATGTCTTCTCAAAAAAAAAAAAAAAAGTCATAATATTATCTGGTCACCTATTTAATAGAAATTTGTAAATAGTCATTTATTAGGGGAAACACATATTGTCCTATTGATATAAAAATTGTAAGTATTATATGGTGGTCTGTTCCCAACAGCCTTGAGCCTGTTGGATCAGAACCCCCAATTAATTTGTATTTTGCTTTAGGCTTAGCTGACAATGGAAGGTCTCTAAAAAGTTTGGGCTAGCAGGTGATGGCTTGAAGCAGTGGTGTGGTGTTTATTCGTTTGAAAAGCAGTTGTCCAAGGTGAGTATTGAGTAGCCGAGGTCCCCTTTTTGAGTGTCCGAACTGGATCATTTATCCCTAATATCAAACTATAATTCCTTACCTTTCATTCATGTTTCTCTCCTTGTTTTTCTTCCAACCCCATCTTTGATTTTCCTTTCCCCTTTAATACCATTCTCTTAGTGGACCCATCATGATGAGAGAATATTCTACACGTGTGTGGGCTTCTTTACTTATGAGGCTTAAATGGGTTCCTGAGTCTATATCACTGTTTCTACATATCCCATCATGCACTAAAAGTTGGCCCTACTACCCTACTACTGAAATGATTTTTTGGTAACTTGTACCTAATGCCGAATCCTATGTTCGGCAGGCGGATTCCCCTAAAGCACTGCTTTATGTCCTCAGCTGTGATGGACGTTTCTTGGAATGCAACTGTCGAGGAGGGTCCCTTGCTTAAAACACCTTGGCATTCATCTAGTTGGTGCGGCCTATCTTGGGCCGAACTAACCCTGGATGAGCCTAGATTGGTCTGGGAATAGGTAGCCTTTTTGCCCACTTACATATTCGTTTATGATTTATTTTGTGATTTGTACGTATTGCATCCTCTTTTTCTGTATAAGAGATGCAAGCCATCTGTATATTACAAATAATCGAAGAAGTTCTCTTTCATATTTCCATAATCTTCCATACTCTTTCTTTATGGCCCATGGGCAAGGGCATTGAACTTGGGCTTGGGATGACAAATCGAGTATTAATATTGATAATGATGGGTGTGTTCTTAACTAACGTGAGTTTGAGTCTCGACAATTCGTTAACATAATTTTTGAGTTTGGCCCCCCAAAAAGGAGAAATCTTTAGTATGATGGGAGAGTTGTACCAAAAATTGGCCTAAGTAGGTCATCCTAATTTCAAACTTTAGTAGTTCTTTTTTTCTTTTTCCTTCAAAACAAAGCATAATAATTACAAGTTTCACACGTATTTATGAAAAGATATCACATTGGAAGTAATGATTACAACTCATCTAATCAGGCTATTTTGATGCATCATTCATCAACACAGGTGCATGCTTACGCATGCGGTTGGTAAAGAGGAGCATCAACTTAAGTTAAGCTTTAGTACTTAATTTTGGCAGCACCTTTAAATACATGTTGGTTGAATGTAAATTTGAGGATCTGCAGTGTTCCTTATGCTGTAGAAAACGTGAAAAAGATTAGATAGTCTCAAGCACTTGAAAAATTAAACAATGCAATGGAAATCTTATTGGCTCAGCTACCTGTACAAAATGAGTTTCCTAATTTCATGGAGGATTGAAAGATTCTAAATTTCCCTTTTCCTCATAATCAAGGAAACGGATCTACTAAAAGAATTCCTAGGCCTAAAATCATATATACTTTTACTGTTAACTCATTGAAACAGGCTGAAGCAGGAACTGAAAATACGTTATGCCATAAATACAAGTTCAGTTTTTTTATTGCCACAGAACATTGCAATATCTACTAGGTTAAAACCAGCCTAATGATTCCAATCCTCAAAGCGAACTCCTCATCCTTGCTGTGAATATGTAGGAGATGCCACTCAGCTGATGAAGAGCAACTGGCAAGTGCATGTCCTTGTCCTGAAGAAGAAAACAACCTAGTTAGTGAAAAGCAATACATTTTATGTTGGAGCATTTAACTTGAAAACTATCCCTCAAATTGAATCATATCAACTACATAGCCAAACAAATGCTGACCATAAAGTAAAGGATTACCTACCATAAAGTAAAGGATTACCTACGGAGAAAAATGCCAGATGTGTCATTACCTTAATCTTTGAATCTGACACGTTGTAGTTGTGCTTTGGTAGATACTAGATTTTACTATTCCACTAGTGGTTTCTTGATTCAATATGTGTATACAGTCTCAAAATAGTTTTGGCAATGACATAATCATAATCTAATGCAAAAATATACATACACATATTGACATACATACATGTCTTTGTAAATTTTAAGTGTGTGTCCCTTGCCAAAACTAAATTTATAGGTGAAAGCTGCAATCCACTTTAATAGGGCATACAGAAAAGGAAAAATCACCAATTGATCCAATGGAATATTGAACGGCAGATATTTATGATAGACATGTATCTTCTTTCATATAAGTACTATGTTGTTAACCAGATCCCCGAAAAGCTCATAAGTGTTGCAATTTTAATTGAAATGCTATAGTTGCAAACTATTACTTATATATATACAGGAAAATGGATTATTTTCCATATATATATATATATATAGTTCTCAATCCATTTTATTCCACATTTTCAAAAGATGTTACAGCCAATCTCAGCCTTACAGACATCTCCTAAGTATTTTTCATATGGGGAATGTTAATTTGCATGGACTATAAAGTTTTCCTTTTCTGATGCACATCATTGAAAATTGTAATACTCAATTTACCTATGATTTGCAAGACATAAGAATAGAAACATTCCATTTATGTTTGCCAAGTTTCTCCACTACACCATACACTGTCTGGCATGCAAGCCTATAAAAAGATTAAAGCAAGGAATATCCTAACCAAATGAGCATGTGCATACCAAAATTAAGTAGTTTGGACCCCAAATGCATTTACATCCAATCCCTCAAAACAAGGCTTTATCTCCATTTTCCTGCCAATAAAGAAAACAGTGAGAATAAAGTCAGTTCTTGCAAGAGAAGTGATAACTGACGAGACAAAAACACCATCCAATGATCCACTAATATCAAATACCTTTCATCTACAGGACCTGGTTTGATTGGTAGCAAACTCTTTAAATCAGAAGCTAGCTTCTTAAATACTTCAACCTCTGCTAAAACATGTTCATGATCTCCCTGTACCAATGAATACATGCCAGGAATATGAACCCCATTCCCCATCAAAGAAAATCACTAATAGGACAAATCCAAAAGCAAAGCCTTACAACAAAATCATCTTGCATCCACCCAGGAATGCTTCTTGAGAGAAGGGAGATGTACAGCTCCATTGCCATTTCCGGACTCATGTTCCCAAGCTGTTGCCAAGCATTCCTGCATAATGTAATTAGTAACCTTCATCAATTAAATCACCCAATGAAGTATAGCCAAAAACCTATTAGGATGACTACTAATCAAGCTATACACTAGAAGGAAAGGTCTTAATTTGTTTACACATTAAGTCCATCTGTGTTGATACTTATAGCTAAATTAGATTTCTGATCTATTTCAACATTGGCTGTCATAAATATACCAAACACAGGTATCATTTCAACATTTCAGTCCATCAGCCACAACCGACCACATTCTTTGTTGTTGTTATTTACTCAATTTTTGATTATCAATATGCCTTTTTCCGAGACTCTTTATATCTGCTATGCTTTTATGCCTAATGTTCATGAGTAATTCTAGTACCACAAAAAAAGCCACAACTTTCCTACGTCACTTTTATATGGACCCCCCACTCATAGTTTGACATGTGGACAATTACCGCAAACATTGTGGATTTTTTTTTTTTGTGGTCTTAAAATGTTTGTATGTTCACTCACCACAACACTATCTTTTGCATATGTAATCATGATTATAAATTGTACTATGAGCTTGGTAAATTAGATTTTTCTCAACCAACCCAATGCAGGTTACACACACCTCCATGCATTCGATTTGAGACAATTTTATCAATTTACACCAAAGATCTTGCTTCACCTATTAATTAAAGGCATCTCAAAAGTGGCAATCACATATAAGAAAACCAATACTACAAGACAAATTAGCAACCACAATATATAAACAACCTAGCACTTGCTATAAAAAAAATTATTGACTAGCTATTTACCACTTTGCGCGAGCAGAGAGCTTCAAAGCCATTGGTTGGGGTTCATGGCAAGGCCCTTGTGTAGCAATCTTGTGAAGCCCATATAACTGCATCTTCAAATTGCTTCCAAGACTCGAAACTCGATCAGCATTATCAACAGAACCGACAAACGCCACCGCGGCACCGAAAACCTTTTCCAATTCTGTCCTCTCGATCCCTTCCCATTCCCAATCATCCTCTAAATCAATTAACTTATCACCTCCATTCTTGTCAAACTCAATCTCACGAAGCTTTTCCTTTCCGGGACTTTTATCAAATACCTTGTCTCCTACGACAGGTTTCTCTCCCACTTCAACGATCTTAACTACCTCCCTACTGTTATCGCCTTCCTTCGGTGACTCACAGTCACATCCTTCAGATTCTTGAATTCCCAACTTTTCCTGAACCAACACTTCGGTTTCGCTTATGCTTTTATTGTCATCAATTTTCTCAACAATCCCAACTCGAATTTTGGGTTCAACTTCGAGTTTAGGCACCGATTTTACGGTAACGTCATGAAGCTTGCGAAGGTCATTATTAACCCAGGTTATAATAACAGAAACGACAATGATCGTGAGGGTCAAGAGAGTAAAAAGAATTTCCATGGTTATTATCATTGTGTGTGTGTGCGCGTGAGAGAGAGAGAGAGAGAGAGGGGTGAAGAGGAGGAGAGATTGATATAGATGAAGATTAAAGAGACGGAAAAAGAGAGAGGATTTTTATTTTTGTGCAGAACAGAGCAAAGTATATTCTGCTTATTGGCATCTGCAACTACCATGTAGGTGTCGGTCCCAATTGGATGGCATGCGTCTCTCAACTCAAAGAGACCCAATTTGAAAAGGACTGTTTCACTAATTTGTGTGTGACAGATAGAGACAGAGATAGAGAGAGACAGGAGGCGGTGGTTATGGACCAATATGGGTGTTCTAGTAGAAGACTACTGGAGTAGTTAATAGATTGATAATATCCCATTAAAAGAGGACCTCTAATTAAGCTTAACTGATTTTTTCTATAAAAAAAACTTAACTGATAATTATTCCTTTTTCCATTGAAGTTCTAATTGGATATGAACACCACATAAAAAAAAAAAAAAAAAAATCAATAACTGATGATAATTAAGAGTAATCATTATCAACCCATAACTATAATTCAAACGATTTTTTTTTTTTTTCCCTCAAGAAGTTAACCCATAATAATTATAAGTTCACTTCAAGGAGTGTGAAATAAAAAAATCTTACCTTATATATTTGAAATTTTTAAGGGCTTCTATATATATATATATATATATATGCTTTAAGTATTGATTATTTTTCTGCTTAAGTTGAAGAGAATCGAAATCTTTACTTCTTTGAACAAACTCTTTCTCCAAGATATAATTATTGATTTTCAATCTCCAAGATATGATTATTGATTTTCAATCTGCATAAAATTCTTGGTATTTTCAGTAAAACTAAAAAAAAAAACTATAAGTTCAAATCTTATTCTACCTTACTAATTGTATGGGGTAAAATCTCAGGCCCAATCCATTTAGAATGGGCTAAGATTGGAACCCAATATAATTAATTTGTAGAGATGGATATGCAGGTCAACACTTAGATTCCTCGGAAGTGTGGTTTAGTGATTAAAGAAGTAAGATTGGCCATAGGAATGACTTAACAATGATAGAAATTTAATAAGGAAGAGTGAAATTCTTATTTATCTCTCCTCTGACCGAGAATCTACTGTACTTGAAGAGAATTATAGTTTATAGTTTGGTTCCTATCTCTCTCTCTCATTTTTCAATCTCGTTCATGTAGGATCTTCCTTCCTTTTATAGCCACTTGAATCACATCCCAGCCTTCCACTTTGAGGGCTGCTAATCTTTCCCTTAATACTTGTCCCATTACTGTTTTGCTAGTGGTGGTAAAGTATGATACAGACTGTGAGTGCACTATACAAGGGCATTTTGCCATAAATGCGACCAGTTGGGTTGCTGTAGTACATTCAATGCAGAGGTGATGGTTGCTTTATAGGAAAGTTTCTTCCTATCTTCACTTATATCTATTATCATTGTCCTCTTCGGTTGCCCAATTCTCAGTTGGGTGGCTTTGATCTCGTTTGCCACGTGGCTACCCTGATGATACTTCCTTAAGTATTGGATGCCCCTCAGGGATATTTGCTCGTCGGATGTTTTGGCCATCTCAGTCAGATTAGAATTGATTTGAAGGTAGGTTGCTCCCAATTGCTCCTAGAGTCCAATTTAACAAGAGTGCCACTCATATACCTTCCCTCCCACACTAACCTTTTCTTAATTTTTTTTTCTTTTATAAAAAAAAAAAAAAAAAAATCTTATTCTACCTTTAAAAAAAAATAGACCCAATAATTGGCTAGTGCTAAGCAAGATTAAATATTAAGGTAACAAAATTCCAAACCGATAGAAAACTTAGGTTGATGATAATAAAGAAAGATAACATAGAGTATTAGGAGATAACATAAAGATTTTTCACTCGTTAAAAAAAAAAAAAGAAAAAAAAGAAAGGAGATGATTTGATGTGCAAGCATAATGGTGTCAATTCAAAGATGTCTATTTAATTTTTTATTAGGATGATACGAACAAAGGCCCAACAGTAGCAAGACAAAAATAATCACGAAGTGGGATGTGTACAGGTGAAAGGATGTCCATGTCAAAGGAAGGGCCTTTTTATGGTCTATAATAATTAAGCGGCGGTACTGTGCCAGGTGTGGTTCATGTTTTTCTTGTGAGAAAACATTGAGTCAGGGGAGGCGTAAAATCAGTGTTTTACGCCACCTAATAGGATATTGCCACGTCACTTTTTTTTTTTCTTTTTGGTACTTAAGTCCCTATTCAAAACAAAACAGAACAACCTAAGAAAAAAGAAGAAGCCCACCGCCACACAGCAGCTTCCTTTGACTGCAAGAGTGAGGAAAATGACAAAAATGCCCTCAAAGACAACACTGAATCATAAGTGAAACCAAACTGGAAATTGAAACCTCCATCACACTTGTGCCAGCCCAGCAGAGACATCTTATCTATAAACTCATACTGCAATCAATCAAACAATTAAAATCCCAAACACACCAAGTTGAGTTTGGTACCAAGTTCTAATCAACTCCATTAATCTCAACTTAATCCCCACACCTTCATTACTCTCTCTCTCTCTCTCTCTCTCTCTCTCTCTTGTATTTATCATTTTTTGTACCTTGAATTTCACAACTTTCACCTTTCCACTCTTTCTCTCCAATCCCAAAATCTTGCTCCAAAGAAAAAAGAATGCTGGGTCTTGTGTCTGTTAAAGCTCCACCCGAAACTCCACCGCTCCGAATCTTCGACCCAAGCCCAGGTCCAAACTCCGACCCAACGAAGATCTGAACCCGTAAACTCTGTTTCGAACTCCAAACCCTCCTCTCCGCTTCTGAGACGACTGCCTTCCTCGTCTTTGTCGCGATCCAAATTCTCGCCGAGAAAAACTCCCCCCTATAACCCGAACTCCGAAGCAGCTCTCAACAACTTGGATCTCGGCTCGTTTCTCCTTAAACTCGCTCGCGACATTATCGCATTCGATGAGAGACCGAACAAGGCTCTCGACTATGTGCTCCGAGCTTCAAAGTTGTTCGAGCGGTGCTCCAGTGGAGCTGAAGGCAAGCAGAGTCTAGACTTGGCGATGACCCTTTACGTTTTGGAAGCGATCTCGAGGAGGCGATTCCGCTTTTGGAGCGGGCCATTTAGGTTCCGGATCCTTCGAGAGGTGCCGATCACGCGCTCGTGGCGTTTTTCGGTCACATGCAACTCGGCGACACATTTTCGATGCTTGGACAGGTGGATCGCTCAATCGCTTGCTATGAAGAAGGGCTCAATCCCAAAAGTCTTCATTTTTTTTTTTCTTAGGTCGTTCTCTTTTGTTTTGATTAGGGGCTTAAGTACCCAAAAAAAAAAAAAAAAAGTGACGTGGCAAGATTCTATTGGGTGGCGTAAAACACTGGTTTTACACCACTGCCTGACCCAATGTTTTCTCTTTTCTTGTGGTTTTAATTGTCCTTGTTAAGGACATATTTTATGTAGTTGGCTAATCCTTTGACAAAATGCACTTTACTTGTATTTGGGTAGATCTAAGTTGTGTTTAATACTTGAAGAAACATGTTGTTCAAGTCTAGTATTAAAACCATGAAGATTGGACCAAGAAACAAGTGAAGAAAAGGTGTTCAATAAAGCTGGACAGATAGCTCGACACCTACGGATAGATAGCTCGATAGCTTCTCGACACCTCCTCGACACCTGGCTATCTGTCGAGATCTTCAGCTGATTCTTATCGCAATCTCGATAGCTTCTCGATAGCTGGTCGATCGATCGAGAAAGTTTCTGTCCCCTCGACACCTTCTCGACACCTCCTCGATAGCTGCTATCTGTCGAGGTTACGGAAATTCAGCTTTTTGATTTTTGGGCCAGGCTTATGTATTTCTGTAGGGTTTCTTTTCTCACAACCCTAGACCTATATAAGGCTTATTTTAGAGGCCGTCACATAAGAGAATAAGAGAATACAAGGTTTTAAACATATGCAAAAGGTTATTCTCTCTGAAAGAAGCTACTGCGTCTTTGTGCCTTAGGGTTTTGTAACCAAGTGCTTCTTGATCTTCATTCTTGATGAAGTGAAGAACTTTGCAGCCAACATCTTCTTCTAGTTGGTGATTGAAGTCGCGTACTGGGATCCGCGCAATTGGTTAGTCACGTATTGGGATTCGTGCAACAAAAAGGGTGGCGTTCATATATTGAAGAGTTCAGAGGTTCTAAAGCGGTAGAAGGTTTCTGCTGTGAGTTCATCTACGGGGATTGTAGAGTCTAGGGACAAAGGTTTTGTACTAGATCTGAAACTTCTCTTTTCTATAGTGGATTGCTTTTCGAGAAGGTTTCCCCCCAGGTTTTTTACTGTGAAACTGGTTGGTTTCATTGGTTTTCCTGGGTCATCATATCTTGTCTTATTTACTTTTCCGCTGCATATTATTTTGACATGATATTGATGTTTGTTTGTTTTAACAAGTTTTATTGATAATAAATCTAATTAACAACTTGGGTTTAAAACTTGTTAATTCTATCAACCGGGCTCTAAATTTCCCAACAAGTGGTATCAGAGCTGGTTCACTCTAATTGGATTAATTTCCTGAGTGTGATCCTTGACCCCCGTTGTCATGGATTCTCTTGATTGCTTTGATTTGCATGATCTTGTGTTGAATGATGATGATGATATTCATGATGCCTATTGCAAGCTTTATAATTTTTCTATGAAATCTCTTGAATGTTCTACAAAATTAAAAGCTAAATCTAAAAAGGTCAAGCTTGAAAAAGATGATTTGATTGCAAAATTGGATGAAGCCAATAATTTGAATGAGAATTTTAAAAATCAAATTTCATCTCAGGTGGACAAAATTAAGAGTTTGGAAGAGCAACTAGTTGAATCTAAAATTGAAATTGAAAAATTGACTAGTGCCAAACTTGTTGTTGAGCCTAACTCAAAAGAAAAGGAATTTTATATTCCTCCTTTTAAAAGGAAAAATCAAGAGTTGAAGGCTAATATTGCTAGGATAGACAAAGGTAAACAATCTGATGTTAATGCTGAAGTTTCTAAGCCTATATCTAAAACTCCTCCTAGGTTGAATGATAAATCTGAATTTGTCCCCATTTGTCATCATTGTCATGTTGTTGGTCATATTAGGTCAAATTGTTCTAAGTTGAGGTCTCTGTCAACCTCCAAGGTTAGACCTCCTTCTTGGAAGCCGAGTAGTCCTAAAACTGCTCATGTTTGTCACCATTGTGGTGTTGCTGGACACATTCATCCTAATTGCTTTAGGTTGTATCCTCATAAGCAATTGTCCAAATGGTCACAGGTTTCCTCTCAAGAACCTACACCTTTGTTTGGAGAGTTATTAAAAGCTTTGAGCTTTTTAACTCAATTTCAGGAGAATTCTAATTCTTCTATGTCCTTTAGTAGACATACTAGGACATGTGCCTTTTCATCTTCACGGCCAAAGACTCGTGCTGTGTGGGTGAGAAAGGAGCCTAAGACTTAATTGTCTTTTCTGTTTGTCCTCTGCTTTAATTCTTTCTATCTAAAGTAGGACTTTCTGTGCTTGATTTCTTATCTGTTTTTGAAATCATGCTTTCATGCATCTGCATTTTTCTATCATGCCTTCATGCATATGCATCTTTCTTTCATGCTTTCATCTTGGTTGTCTGTTTTTATTTGGTTGTTTAGTTTTATTTTATTTTGTTTTCAAAATAAAAATAAAAAGGAAAAATTGAAAAAAAAAAAAAAAAAAAAAAACAGTGTGTGTTTTGTGTACTTTGGTACTTGTGTACCTTGGATGGCCAATGAAACAAAGTTTTCTAAACTTTGTATCTCTTGTAGCTTAGATGAGCATCTCTATTCACAACTAAGCAAGTGAGCTTTGTGGCTCTTGTTTGTGATGAGCAAGATTAGGTTATTTCTTAAACTTAACACTCATATAACTCTTTTTGACGGGTAGGACTAGAAAATCCTAAGAGAAAGGCATAAATAACCATCTCACCACTGTTGCCTGCCAATCATTAATGACATCTGTATGTTTCGGCATAGCAAAAGTGTGATGTCAATGACATTTGTGTGCTTAGGCATAGCAAAATTGAAATGTCAAATATCAATGGGTATTTCTTTTCTTTCTCATAAGCCCATGTATGATATGTTTAAAAAGAAAATATGCAAAGAAATAAAAAGCAAAAAGATTAAAAATGCTTTAAAAATAGTTGCAAGCGTGTATTCTAGGAGATGTGGGAGTTATAGGATGTACCTCGAAGGTGATAGTCCCCATCAAACAATTATGATTGTGTGTGAGTTAATGTTATTTTCTCATATCTCAGATCGTCATAACATGTATACACATATGCAATCTTGCGATGTTTTTCACACACAACACGCAATATTCTTTGCTACTTTTGATACATGCGCAGGTACTATGTGATTTGGCCATCACAAAGGTTTTACATGTGCTTATGTATACTCACTAAACTGTCTTGACTTGTTTTTGAAATATAAAATTGGTTAGACTTGTTTAGTATGTGTGTGTGTTTTGCATCTTTCTCTTGTCATCCATAGCATCTTGTTTCACTACATTCATGCATTTATATGGAGTTCTTGTGCCCCCATGATCATCCTTGATCATCTTTATGTCTCTCGGGTGAAGCTTTCTAGCTTCTTGTACCCTTTGTCAATCATGACAAAAAAGGGGAGAAATTGTGGAGACTTTGTGGTTTCTTTCTTTAAGATTCTACAAGTTATGGGGAGAAATACATTCCTTTGTAAGGGGGAGTTGTGTTTCATTTTGTTAGGGGGAGTATTTACTTCCTTCTTCTTGTACCTTGGGTCTTGTGACCATGTTTACATACATTGTGCTTATCTTCTTTATATGTTGATGTATGTTTTTCTTTCACCTATCTCTACATGTGTTGTTTCTTTTCTATCTTTATACACATGTTTCTTATACTTGTATGCAATATATTATTTCTGTTTCACACAAGATGCCTTGATGAGTTTTGTTTAAAGTGTTTCAGAAATACAGGTTGTCAAAGTCTACTTGCCATAAACTCTCTTCTTGCAAAGTTTTTCAAGAGTTTGTGTTAGGATAGATTTTATTGTATTTAACAAGTGAGTATGAGTTGAGTGATTTATGACTTCTTTCATATGTTCATTTGTTTGTTGTGGTTTTGTCACGGATTGCCAAAGAGGGAGATTGTTAAGGACATATTTTATGTAGTTGGCTAATCCTTTGACAAAACGCACTTTACTTGTATTTGGGTAGATCTAAGTTGTGTTTAATACTTGAAGAAACATGTTGTTCAAGTCTAGTATTAAAACCATGAAGATTGGACCAAGAAACAAGTGAAGAAAAGGTGTTCAATAAAGCTGGACAGATAGCTCGACACCTACGGATAGATAGCTCGATAGCTTCTCGACACCTCCTCGACACCTGGCTATCTGTCGAGATCTTCAGCTGATTCTTATCGCAATCTCGATAGCTTCTCGATAGCTGGTCGATCGATCGAGAAAGTTTCTGTCCCCTCGACACCTTCTCGACACCTCCTCGATAGCTGTATCTGTTGAGATTCATTAAATCTCGACACCTTCTCGACACCTCCTCGATAGCTGCTATCTGTCGAGGTTACGGAAATTCAGCTTTTTGATTTTTGGGCCAGGCTTATGTATTTCTGTAGGGTTTCTTTTCTCACAACCCTAGACCTATATAAGGCTTATTTTAGAGGCCGTCACATAAGAGAATACAAGGTTTTAAACATATGCAAAAGGTTATTCTCTCTAAAAGAAGCTACTGCGTCTTTGTGCCTTAGGGTTTTGTAACCAAGTGCTTCTTGATCTTCATTCTTGATGAAGTGAAGAACTTTGCAGCCAACATCTTCTTCTAGTTGGTGATTGAAGTCGCGTACTGGGATCCGCGCAATTGGTTAGTCACGTATTGGGATTCGTGCAACAAAAAGGGTGGCGTTCATATATTGAAGAGTTCAGAGGTTCTAAAGCGGTAGAAGGTTTCTGCTGTGAGTTCATCTACGGGAATTGTAGAGTCTAGGGACAAAGGTTTTGTACTAGATCTGAAACTTCTCTTTTCTATAGTGGATTGCTTTTCGGGAAGGTTTCCCCCCAGGTTTTTTACTGTGAAACTGGTTGGTTTCATTGGTTTTCCTGGGTCATCATATCTTGTCTTATTTACTTTTCCGCTGCATATTATTTTGACATGATATTGATGTTTGTTTGTTTTAACAAGTTTTATTGATAATAAATCTAATTAACAACTTGGGTTTAAAACTTGTTAATTCTATCAACCGGGGTCTAAATTTCCCAACAGTCCTTACCCTTTAACTTAAGGCCATGTCCACATTTGGAAGTAAAAAAATAGAAGTTACAAGGAATTATATTAGATTAGATGTCTTATTATTTTTTGTTTGGAGTCATAGAGTGCATCACTGGACCGGTAATCTCTATAGGATTCGTAGTAATTAATTAATTAATTAATATGATGTGCTTGCTCTAAAGTCCGAAGTCTAAACTAAAAGCAATGACTAAAAATATACAATGAAATTGGATGAGCAACCAAGCATAAGAAAATTGCAGGTATGTGGTCCTTTCGTAACCTCTTTTTTTTTTTTTTTTTTTAGCTATGATCTGTAATTGCTTGCAATTGGGGTACATTCATGGAGCAAACACTGGGCATAGTGAATTTAATATAAGATTGATGTCTCCTAGATCCAACGATTTTTATTATTATTTTGGGCTGAATTCTTAGATGCAACAATTAAGAAACTAGTAATTTAGCAAATGATAAAACAATTAACAAACTAGTATTACTGGATTTTAATGGGTTGCAGTTAGCTTAATCGGTAAAATTTTTGAGGGTTGAATAATATATTTAATGTTCAATCCTTACCTACACCAAAAACCAATCAGTATTTTCGTCTAAAAAAAATAGTATTATTAAATTCTATCGCAAATGTCACATGCAATAGTTTAGTTATTTTTGTAAAATATATTTGCTTTGCATAAAAATTGTCGGTTGGTGAATCACAATTGATAGAGGAGGTTTTGCCGTATACAAGAATCGCAATTACATTTCCCACCTGATAAAAGTAAAACCATCCCAAATGAGACTCATTGGGTTTTTCAACTGAAATTCTCTTTAGATTCAACCTGGGATGGTGGGATATAAATAAACTCTCCTCTATATTTGATGACCCACAGTCAAACGTAGAACCAAAATTCCCCTCCTAGCCAATCCCTCACCTGATAGGCTCAGTTGGAAACCAAACAAGCTTGGAAATTTCACTGTTAAATATGCTTACCTTTCAATTGATGCAGTCGTTATGGGTATTGGCAAAGCTTCCTTGGAGTTCAATAATATTGTTTTTTCTCATATTAAGCGAAACGCAAATACCCCAGCTCATTTGTTAGCAAAGTATGCCATGGGCATAGTTGATCAGTGTTTGTGGATGGAGAATTGTCTTAGTTTCTTAGAATTAGCAATTCTTCATGATGTAAAATATATTGTTGTTTGATTAATATTATGTTTGTGTGTTTCTTATCAAAAAAAAAAAAAAAATATGCTTACCTTTAGACCAATCACCTAGATTCCAGGATACAGGTCCATTAGACAAAATGGAATAGAAAGTAGAAACACCAATAAAAACTAAACATCCTCCTTAGTAAAACTGCTTTGATTCCTTTGAATAGCAGATGGCCCCAACAAGACACAGCCCATGTTCTTTGCGACAACCACAATCTCTAGAGCCTATTCTCCTCGATTTCCCTTTCTCTGTAGTTTGCTGGTCTCACTCTTATTGGCCAATTAATCTGAGCAGGTTGGGAATTCTCTCTACTAGTGAACTAGTCAAGAAAGTAATTTTCCCCTCCAAATACCTTAGCTTAGATTAAAGTGTGCGTTGGCATGGATTATTTTTACTAACTTATTTTACTATTCAATTTATTTTTGCTACTATTTATGGGTCTTACTGCACTTTTTGGTACTATTCATGGGTCCTACTGTACTATTTCAGCTAACTTTTACTTTTATTTACAGTACTTTCAGAAAAAAATTTTCAATTTCAACAAAATAAGCAAATCCCAAATGGACACTAAGTAAGGATGATGGAGCACAATTCACTTTATTTACTGCAAGTCACTCGAAAAGATATGATGGGTTAGAAATCAAGTAGTTTTTGAAAGAGAAGAGCTTGTGTCTAGTAGTGGCTGAGCCAAGAATTCACCATTCATACTTATCAAAATTTTCCCAACCCTCACTATAAAGCACCAAGTCCTTGGATCCTCTCTTATTGGTAGAGACCTTCTTATAAGATTTGATATCCTTCACCAGATAACCAACCTTAGATAGTCATCAAAAGGACTTTCACATAAACAACACTTCTTTACTTGATCCCTATGACTCCTTGAGATTTCAGATCATTAATGATTGTTTGTTTGGGGAGGCAGGGGCGGCGGGGAGGGGGGGGGGGGGGGGGACCACACAATGTATATATGTATATATAAATTACATCTTTTTATTTTTATTTTTATTTTTATGGTCTCTTGATAAAATCAAGAAACAAAGAGAAACATTAGGCACTATGAAATTAATTACATCCATATTCCATACTATATATAAAATTTGAATTAGTAATGCATATAATTTTAATAATCAATGATAAATAGTATTTTAGCAACAAAAAAAAAAAAAATTGATAATAGTATTATATTTTATAGTTACATGTGTTATATGATACTAGCTTGTAACCCTATGCATATGCATGGAAACACTTAAAGATATACAATAAGATGCATAATATAATTTATATATATAATTTAAATACTATTGATAGTCATTTTTATATTTTGTTAATTCTTTAAAAAATTTTGTAAGAATATTATTAGGTATAAAATGTAAATTGTCCATGTTTTTTTTTTTTTTAAATTATTGTGAAGCACTTTTTTTTTTTTTTTTTTTTTTTTTTACGATTCATTTATTCTAGACTTTTTGGTTTTTGTACTTAACAACTCGCTTGGATGAATATTTATGATATGGTCTCACATTTGATTTTAAAATTAAGAAATAAAACTCTTTAAAAATAAATAATTTATGACACATGACACAAAATTGAAACTTTAATTTGAAATTATAATTTGAGTTTCTCTCAGTTTCACCTACTATTATTATTATTATTATTATTATTATTATTATTATATAAATATATAGATATATAGATATATGAATTATTTTAATAAAAAGATGAAAGGAAAAGTTCCTGGGAAAGTGGGATTGTGGGAATTCTACAGAGGCTATATGGCAGCAAATTACAATCCACCCACTTGCTTTTGTAGAAATTCTAGAGAATGTTTTAACCATGCACTGATAAACGTGGTTGTCTAGTCTATTGCCTACAATTACTATTCACACAAAAGCTTTGTTACATTGTAAATGATGGAAATTAGAGCCTTGAGGAAAGGAAAAGTGAAAAACAAAACATAAATAAAAAGAAGAAGGTGAACGGAGCAGTTGAGAGAATGAGAGTTGAGTCGCCACAGTCATTGGTGTCCTGTGTTGAGCAAAATGATGCTAGGATCGTTAGTAAAGATGTTCGTCTAGACCGGGATCATCCACAATCATTCCAGGCCCTGAAACACTTCAAACTATAAAGAATGTGGTCACTGGTGTGACATCAGCCAGAGAGCCTCCGATGCCAAAGTTAGAAAAAGCCTTGAAACAAAGGAAGATGATATAGCTTTAGTAAATGAAATCTCTAGTAAGTGTATTTCGTACCTTTTTGGACTCTTGTTCATGAATATATATAGGTGATTTCCTTTCTCTTCTACTCGTTGGTTCTATAATAATGATGGTGTTATTGTAGAATCTGATGTTTGTGCCAGGTATTAAGTTGACAGATACACCTTCAACAGCATCGATATTCATTGCTTATTTTTGTAACGACTTATCTTGACGGAAAGACGATGGTAATGTTACTGTCAGGCAATCCCCTTAAACTGCGTCGAGATTGGGGTCGTGCTTACAGGTCGTCCTTAACGATTGTGGACGAATATATTTTCGGGACTATCAGTTGCCCCCCCCATTCCAAGGTTGTCCGAAATTCGGACGGTCTTCAGAATGTGAGAAGTTTTTTTTTTTTTTTTTTTTTTTTTTTTTTTTTTTTTTTTTTTTTTTTGTCGCTTGGGGATGTGTTCTTCGCATTAATTGCCTTATGGTGGCGTGGCACGCATTGTGGTCACGTGTCCAGTTTTGATCGGCGAGGAGGTTTTGCTCCTGGTGAATACCTTTTCAATTTTCTGCAATTTCCAAGGCATACTTCAATACTTTGTTTTTCTTTTCCCTTTATCTCTTTGCCTTTTTCTCATATTTGGCTTCTCTGTGTTTCAGCTTTTTCCTTTGTTTTCTCTGTTGTTTGATTTTTTAGAGTTCACTGATGCTGTTGCCTAGCTATTTACGATTTTCTTCCTCTTTTCAGGTACGTATCCCTTCTTTTACGCTTTCTTTCCTTTTTGCTTTGTGTTTTCCTTCTTCGAAATACTTTTTTTTTTTTTTTTTTTTTTTTTTCTGGAATGCTTGTCTTTTCTTAATGGTGGATTACACTAAGTTTAGACATATTTCTCCCTCCATCGCCTTTCTTTTTGCCCGCTTAGGAGGGCTATTAGATTCTTCCGGTGACCGGTATCCACAAATTGGGGATTTTGTGGTCGGGAGTAGTGGTTTGGAATTAGTGTTGGGTGATTTGCATCCACTGTTGCTACAGTCTTTTTTTTGGTTCAAATCTATCCGTGGGGTCCTTAGGAGGGAAAATATGGGCTCTGTTGTGAGATCGAGTGGTCAGGAGAGGGGTTCGACTTCTGACGCGGCTGTGGACGGGGCTGTAATGGACACAGCTACCTCCGTGCCTCCTCCTTCATCTGTTCCTCCTTCTACTTCCGCTTCCGTTCCTCCTCCGTTTTATGCCCTCAAGGAAAAATGCGATTTGAAGGTAGATGTATTTAGTAAATTCAAGGATGGGTTTCAATTTGCCGAGAAAACCAGGGTTCGTCTTCCCAGGAAGGGCGAAAAGGCTTGTACATTCGTCCATGGTGAGGTTTGCTTTTATGAGGCGGCCTTCTTGTGTGGTTTGAGATTTCCTGTCCATCCATTTATTCTGGAGCTTCTAGATCATCTGCAGCTTGCCCCCGGGCAACTTATGCCTAACTCTTGGAGAATTGTCATAAGTTGTATGGTGATCTGGAAGACAAAAGCAGATGGAGAGATGATTACTGTGAACGAGCTTACCCATCTTTATCGTCTAAAAGAGTCCAGGGAATCTGGGTATTATGAACTTGTTCCCTGGGATAGGAGATCTCGTCTTGTAGTTAACCTTTTTTTGTCCTTCCGTTATTGGAAGTCAAGATATTTCTTCATGTCAAGCGATGGTTAGGAGACTTTATCAGACGACTTTTGGGAAAATGTCCCTAGGTTGCTGCGCCGGTGGGATATCCATCGTCTTGGTGCGTTTGCCTTTTATGTCTCTTCTTTCTAGTGTCGTGATTGTTCTTGGTTGTCCCTCTAACCTCGCGAGATTTTTGCTCTATTGTGCAGTGAAGGAACGTCTTGAACTTGATAGCCAATTTGAGGGAAGGGTTCAAGAAGCAATTAAATACGCCAAGACGATCGACGACTTCGATGAGCTCATTGATCCACGCACTTTGGCTTGTCACTGTTTGGGGCCTGAGCCTTCAATTTACGTCCTTCAAGTGATTGATTGAGAACAATGAAAACGTAAGTAGCTTTGATATGCATGATTGTTCTCTTTTACTTTCTTATTTTAACTCTTGGCTCCTCTTTTGTTTCTTGCTGTAGAAATGACGAGCAAATTTAATAAGGATATGTACGCGAAAGTCAAGGGGAAGAAGAACAAACCCCTTTCAAGCATTGGCTAGAAAACCTTGAAGTTTACAAATAGAGAGAGAAAGAAAGAGACGATGGAGAAGGGCTCGTCTACCCCCACTCTGGACGAAGCAACGACAGCTTTTCCTGCGGTTTCAATCGAAGAGGTCCCTGCCCCTAAAAGACAAAAAACAGGTTACAAAGGTAAGGAGAAGATGGGTTCCAATATTTGGGACGATGTGGACGTTGCCATGGCTCGGGCAAATAATTTTTTAACTCCTGAAGAGAGGAAAAAGATTTCTCTTGTGCCTTCCCATGAAATGGTGAACCAGCACGTCCATAAGCTCGTGCAGGTACCCTTTTCTTGCCTTATCATCATCATCATCATTTTTTTTTTTCATTTAATTTTTTATCCTTAGGTGTTAGGGGAGACGATGCATCTTATTTCGCAAGTTTTGGTGAGTGAGGAGAAGGTTGTCATGGCCACTTCCAAGGTAGAGGCCTTAGAGGTTGAGGCTTCGGGCTTGTGGAAGGACTTGATTGCAGCGATGGACGCCCAGAATACCTCCAAGGAGCAAGTCAAAGTTTTGACCGAGCAACTTGAAGCGAAGAGATCGCAGATAAAACAGAAGGATAAGCTCCTTGCGTTTACGGGTCAAAGGATAAAAGCTGCTGTGGCCAAGGCCGTCCTCGCCTTCTAGACAACCGATGAGTACAACACTATTTTGTTCCAGTGGTACTTCAAGGGGTTTGAATTATTGAGAAGACATTTGATCAAGCATGGACAAGGGGTTAATCTGGACGATTTGGATTTTGAAGCTGTAGACAAAGAAATTGAGGCAGACGAGGCTGCCTTAGTGGCTTAGGCTTTTATGGCTTCTGGTGAGGACCCTCCTGCAACTGATGAGGGTGGTGACGATGCCCCTCCTGCATAAGTACTTTTGTATATATATTTTTTTATGTGCCTTGCGTGTTTTGGGCTTTTCAGATGAACGCCCTTTTTTTTTTGTCCTCACATGTTTTGGGGGTTTTTTTTTTTTTTGAACAATTTGCATCTTCGAGCATATATATATATATGCATTATATTCGTTGCTACTTTCATACTTGTTTCAATGTTTTCTTCCGTGGACTTACAAAAATTTGTGTTGAAACTGCCTCTTTGTCCCTTGTAGGATTTCTTTTCTTCGTCTATTTGTAGACTTAAGTGATTTTTGTTGGAGAGTTCTTGGATGATATATGGATATTCGCCATCTTTTTATCTGGGCGACATGTATCCTTTGGGGAAATTTCATCATCTTTTTTATTTGGACGATAGACATCCTTTGAAGGAATTTTATCATCTTTTTGATCTAGACGATGTGCCTTTTTCAAAGGTATTTTGGTGTCTTTTCGATCTGGACGATGTGTATCCTTTGAAGGGATTTTATCGTCTTTTTGATCTAGACGATGTGCCTTCTTTGAAGGTATTTTGGTGTCTTTTCGATCTGGACGATGTGTATCCTTTGAAGGGATTTTATCGTCTTTTCAATCTAGACGAATAGCCGTTTTAGGTTTTTGAAAAGATAATTAGAACACGAGAATTACTGAACGATACTAATGGAATGTTGGACAATTACTTATATAATTTTGCTTAAGTACATAAATTGCAGTAAAAGGCATAGGATTGAATTAAATAGAAAGTATGGAATTAAAGTATCACAAAACTGCTTAAAATCAGATCTTGGATTTTTCTTCGTAATACCTCTTTAGATGCTCAACGTTCCAAGGACGAGGTAGCTTCTTTCCCTCTAGGTCCTCTAGGTGGTAACTCCCTTATCTTGAGTAATGGACGATTTGGTAGGGCCCTTCCCATGTTGGACCTAGTTTGCCTTGTGCAGGATCTTTTGTTGCAAGAGTTACTTTCCGAAGGACGAGGTCACCGATACTGAATCTTTTCAATCTCACTCTTTGATTGTAGTACCCTGCCATTTTTTGCTGGTACTTGGCCATTCTCTGGGAGGTTTGGTCCCTGACTTCGTCCAGGCAATCCAAGTTCAGCCTTAGTTGGTCATCATTGCTTTTTTTGTCAAAAAACTCCCTTCTGATGCTAGTGAGCCCTACTTCGATTAGGATAACTGCTTCTGTGCCGTATGTCAAGTTGAAAGGAGTTTCTCCTGTTGGTGTTCTTGCCGTCGTCCTGTAAGCCCATAGGATGCCTGGCAGTTCCTCGGGCCATGCTCCCTTTGCCCCCACTAACCGAGACTTGATAATCTTAAGCAAGGTTCGGTTAGTTACTTTCGTCTGTCCATTGGCCTGAGGATGTCTTGGTGAAGAATACTTGTTCTTGATACCTAGGTTTGAGCAAAATAATCTGAACTCTTGACAATCGAACTGACGACCGTTATTTGAGATGATCGTCCTTGGGATCCCGAACCTGCAAACAATATTTTTCCACACAAAATTTTGTACCTTAGCTTCTGTGATTGTTGCGAGAGCTTCTGCTTCGACCCACTTTGTGAAATAATCAATCGCGACGAGTAGGAATTTCATTGGTCTCTTTTCTTGTGGTAAGGGGCCCATGATATCGAATCTCCATTGTGCGAATGGCCATGGTGAGGAAATGCTCGTCATTCTTTCTCTTGGGACTCGTTGAATATTCCCATATCTTTGACAGCTGTCACATTTCTTCACAAAGTCTGCTGCATCTTGTTGCATCGTGGGCCAGAAGTAACCTGCCTTCACAATCTTTCTGACGAGGGACTTCGACCCCATATGATCTCCACAAACTCCTCCGTGTACCTCCTCGAGGACGTATCTGGCTTCTTCTTCTTCTATGCATCTCAAGTAGGGTTAAGAGAAGCCTCTTCTATAAAGTTGATCATTCAATACTGTGAATCAGGCAGCTCGTTTTCAGATTTTCTTGGCTTCTTCAATGTTTGTTGGTAGTCGTCTGTCCTTAAGGAAAGACAAAATTGGACTCGTCCATCCCTGGCGGGTATGCACAGAGACGATTTGCAACTCTTTGATGCTGGGGAAGTTTTGTTCTTCTAGTTTCCAATCGTTTATCTTGTCCTGGATATCTGCTGATGCGCTCCGTGCTACTTCGTTGACTTCCGCATTCTGTTCCCGTGGAATCTGTATAAACTCCACATGACTAAAGTTGCTTACCAGCTAATTCGTCAGTTTAAGATATTTTTGCATCCTCGTCTCTTTTGCTTCAAAATCCCCTCTGGCTTGTCCTATGATGAGTTGTGAGTCGCTTGTGATCACAATATTTTCAGCTCCCAATGCCTGAGCTAGTCTGAGCCCTGTTAGCAGAGCTTCATACTCTGCTTCGTTATTGGTTACGGGGAATTTCAGCTGGACCCCATATTTGAGAAAATCTTCCTGAGGGGAGACAATAACGATGCCTGCCCCACCTCCTTTTTGTGTGGACGATCCATCTGTATTGATCGTCCAAACTTCTTCCCGATCTTCTTCCTACTCATTGGTGGTGAACTCTGCTATAAAATCCACCAGTGGTTGAGCTTTTATTACTGTTCGCGAGCGGTATTCGATATTGAATTGGCTAACTTCGATTACCCATTGCACCATTCATCCAGCTGCCTCAGGTTTGGTCATTGCTTTCTTGATGGGCTGGTCCGTCATTACTTTAATTGGATTAGCCTGGAAGTAGGGACGAAGTTTTCTTGAGGCCACTATTAGGGCGAAGGTGATCTTTTCTATTCGTGAATATCAAGCCTCAGCTCCCTGGAAGGCCTGGCTGACGTAATACATAAGAAGTTGTATCTTGTTTTCTTCCTTGATTAAGGCTACACTTACTGCTGTGATAGACACTGCCAAGTATAAGAACAAGTCTTCGCCTTCTTTGGATGGACTCAAAAGTGGGGGATTGCTCAGGTATCGCTTCAACTCTTGGAATGTTGTCTCGCATTCCTCTGTCCAGGCAAACGCTTTCTTCAAGGGCTTGAAGAAAGGGAGGCACTTGTCCGTTGTCCTAAAGACGAACCTGTTGAGGGCTGTTACTCTTCCTGTGAGCAATTGTACTTCTTTAGCCGTCCTTGGCGAAGACATCTCGAGGATGGCCCTCACTTTTTTAGGATTTGCTTCAATTCCCCTTCGTGAAACCATGAATCCGAGGAACTTCCCTGAGGAAACTCTGAAAGCACATTTGGAGAGGTTTAACTTTATGTTGTACTGTCTGAACGTGTTGAATGTCTCCTTAAGGTCGTCCAGGTGATCCTCTTCCTCTTTGCTCTTGACGAGCATATCGTCGACGTACACCTCCACATTTCTCCTGATTTGTTTGCTGAACATTTGATTTACCAATCTTTGGTATGTGGCCCCTGCGTTCTTCAAACCAAAAGGCATTACCCTGTAGCAATAAAGCCCTTGGCTAGTGATAAAGGCAATTTTTTCTTGATCTTCTTCGGCCATCTGTATCTGGTTATACCCCGAGAATGCATCCATGAAAGTGAGAAGCTTGTGCCTGGCGGTAGAGTGTACTAGCTGGTCAATTCTGGGCAAGGGGAAGCTATCTTTTGGGCAGGCTTGGTTTAGATCCGTGAAGTCGACGCATATTCTCCATTTCCCATTTGCCTTCCTGACCATGACGACATTGGCCAACCATTCCGGGTAGTAAACTTCTCGAATAAAGTTTGCAACAAGCAGTTTGCTTCTTCGTACATCACCGCTTAGTTCCGTTCAGGGGCAAAGACCCTTCTTTTTTACTAGACGGGCTTCTTTTCTAGGTCTACATTTAGGCGGTGTTGGATGATGTTTGATGGAATCCCTGGCATATCTTTATGGCTCCAAGCAAATACATCGAGATTGTTTTTCAGGAAACTGATGATTCCTTCCTTCATCCTCGGGTTTAGATCCGTCCCTACTTGAGTCGTCTTTGATGGATCCCCTTCAACCAGCTCTACTGTTTCTAGCTTCTCCACGATCTTAGGTGTCTTATCCTCGATTACCCACATATGGTTTTCTTTTGTGGCTAGGACGGCCTGATAACACTCTCTTGCCAATACTTGATCTCCTCTTATTTCTCCGACCTCCTATTTTATTAGGAACTTTACCTTCAGGCAGTATGTAGAAGTAGCAGCTTTCCAGCGGTTAAGGGTAGGTCGTCCTATGATCACATTGTAAGACGAAGGTGAATTTACAACCAAAAAATTGTGTTTGTTGGTTACCTAAAGGGGGTATGAGCCATTTGTGACCGTTAATGTCATTATTCCACGGAGGTACACCTTGTCTCCACTGAAGCTAATGAGAGGCGACTCAAAAGGACGAAGCCTTTTTGGGTCTACCTTCAATTGCTGCAAGGCGGACAGGTAAATAATATCCGCTGAGCTCCCATTATCTATTAGAACTCTCCTTATGTTGAAACCTTCAATCATGATCATGATGATTGGTGGGCCATCATGAGGTTACTTTACCCCCTTAGCATCTTCCTCTGAGAAGTACATGTCTTGGCTCGTTCATCGTTGCTTTGAGGGTGGTAAGCTATGAACACTGTTTATTTGCCTTTGGTGTGATTTTTTGAGGGATCTGAAAGACCCTCCTGTGGATGGTTCTCCCGTGATGGTTTTTATCTCTCCTTTTGCATTCTGCGGACGAGGTGGTTGATCTTCACTTCTTAGGCAACCTCCGTGTTGATCCTTTTTACCTTAGTTGCTGGCTTTTCCTCTCTTCACATATCTTTGAAGTTTCCCTTTCTGGATGAGTTCTTCTATCTGCTCCTTCAGGTCTCGGCAATCCTCTATGTAATGTTTGTGGTCTTTGTGAAAATGGAAAAACTTCCTCTTATCACGCACACAAGATGGTGATTGGAGTTTCCTGGGCCATTTAAGATATTGTTCGTCTTTAATCTCTGTCAAAATCTGATCGATGGGCATCACTAGCAGTGTGAACTTCGTTTGTCGGGGATTTTTATCATCTCTTCGTCTATTCCCGTTGTCATTACGTCGGTTAGCTCGATCTCTTTTCTGCCCCCTTCTATCGTCTTCTTTTTCCTTCTTCTTCTCCTTTGCCTTTTCTACCCCATCAATGGCTGCCAAGGCGTCTTCAACGTTCATATATTTCTGTGCCTTCAAAGGCACCTCTGCTATTGTCTTGGGAGGATTCTTCGCCAGGGAAACCACAAAGTCTCTAGTCTTTAATCCAGCCTTAAGCTATACCTTATCGTCTGACTTATTTACTTCAAGCATTCCTCGTGTGAAACGCATCACATAGGACCTCAAAGTTTCTTTTTCTTCTTGTTTGATTGTGAGCAGGTGATCAGCTGTCCTTTTTGGACATTGTCCTCCAACAAAGTGATGAACAAACGAACTGCTTTACTGCTCGAAATTATCAATGGACGATGTAGGCAATTTGGTGAACCATTCCCGGGCTGCCCCTTTTAGGGTAGTGGGGAAGGATAGGCATAGAATCTCGTCAGGGGGCTGTTGGAGACCAAAGTCGTCTTGAAAGTATTCAGATGATCTAACGGGTCTTTTAATCCGTCAAAGGGTTTGAGTTGGGGTAGGCGGAACTTGGAGGGCACCGAGCATTCTTAGACAGCTACAGTGAAAGGAGAGTCAGTCTTCCTGACGATTTTGTCCAATCCTTGATCCATCTTTCCCCTAATAGCGTTTCTCAGCTCGTCCATCTCTTTCCTCATTTCCTTGAGGAAATTCGAGTTTGGTTCTTCGAGAGTGTTGGCTTGTCTCCTATGACTGTCTCCGTCCTCCTCTCTGTTGACTTTTGTGTGGTTATCTCCCTATTGCAGTCGTTGTCTCATCTCTTGATTTTGCTTGGCCAGGGATCTGGGTTAGAGCTGGACTCCATCTCGTTAGAATAGAACAATGTCCTTGAACTAAACGCTCAAGAATAAAGTTTCCCACAGACGGCGCCAAACTAATGATGCTAGGATCGTCAGTAGAGATGTTCGTCCAGACCGGGATCATCCACAATCGTTCCAGGCCCTGAAACACTTCAAACTACAAAGAATGTGGTCACCGGCGTGGCACCAGCCATAGAGCCTCCAATGCCAAAGTTAGAAAAAGCCTTGAAACAAAGGAAGATGATATAGCTTTAGTAAATGAAATCTCTAGTAAGTGTATTTCGTACCTTTTTGGACTCTTGTTCATGAATATATATAGGTGATTTCCTTTCTCTTCTAGCTGTTGGTTCTATAATAATGATGGTGTTATTGCAAAATTTGTAACGTTTGTGCCAGGTGTTAAGTTGACAGATACACCTTCAACGGCATCGATATTCATTGCTTATTTTTGTAACAGCTTATCTTGACAGAAGGACGGTGGTCATGTTACTATCAGGCAATCCCCTTAGACTGCGTCGACATTGGGGTCGTGCTTACAGGTCGTCCTTAACGATTGTGGACGAATATATTTTTGGGACTATCAGCAACTATGTGCTGGCCGGTGTGGCAAATCAAAACTTCCAATCTTCAATCTTTTTGCTATGTGTTAGTGTAAGTAAGCCCTAGAAGTGTCAAGGTGAAAATTAGAATTTTTTTTCCCTTTATTATTTGGTGAGATACTTGTTAAAATAACTGTGTTCATTTTAAGATGCTAAAAAATGTTTGATTATTGTATTTTTTTTTCTTACTAATAATTAGCATTTTGTAAAAAAATATTGTAAAATAAATTGTTACTCTAGCATTTTTCCAATATTATCTGGGTAGGGGGGGCCAAATGATAAGCTTTCTTTAAAAAATTTCAAATTGGCTAGGATAACTCCAATATATATATATATATATATATGTATATGTATATATCTATGCCAAAATTTGGGAGGGGTTGGGGGGGGGGGGGGGGGGGAGGGGGGGCTAAGGCCCCCTTAGGCCTTGGATACGTGTCCGCATTTCAGCGTGTCTAGTAAAATTGGAACTGAACACAAGCTATGTCCTTTTTGAAAAGTGTATATACTGGACCCTTTGAAAACAGCAATGGAAGTACACAAAAAAAAACTACTAGAATCATTAATCTGCTTGGCAATCTTTGCATTCCACTGAAAGCTTCAGAGAATCAAAGCTGGATTCCTCATCAGTCAAGTTGGTACAAGGTAAACTTTGATCATGTAGCCATTCGTCCTTAAAATTCCCTAGTTGTGGCAGTTTGCAAGAATGACAAGGGGGATATCATTTTTGCTTACTCTAAAGTGCTTCCTCCTTGAGAACTCCAATTACCTAATAGTAAGTGCTGCTTGTTTGGCTATTTCTATGGCAATAGAAGACACAAGCTCAACTATGTTTGGTTTGAAGGAGATTCCAAGATGGTTATTGATGTACTTGTCAATCTTTCAGCTTCCACTCCAAATCTTAAGGAATTCATTGCAGAGATTAAGCCTTATTGAATTCATTTTTGTGTTTGGAGTCTATCTTTGTTCATAAGCATGTAAACTTTTCAACTCATTTTCTATCTTGACGTTGGGTCATTTTGTGTAATTGGGATGTCCCGTTTTCATCTCCTCTCTTTTTCTTTTCTTTGTAATGAAATATCTTACTTATGAAAATAAAATAAAAAATTACATTTCCCACTAAGTTCTACTTTTAGTTAAACTAGTCGCTAACCTGTGCGATGCATGGGATAGTTAAATAAAAGGACAATTAACCAACATCATGTTAAGGTAAAAGAATCAGTGAGAGACTGATTTGCCCACCAAGAATTTAAAAGAAAAAAAGATTGATATAATAAAATCTAAGAAATTTAGAAATAGAAAATTGGATTAATAATATGCATATTATAGACATTTTGCTAGTTAGCATTTTAAAAAAAATGGATTGTCATAATTAAATAAAATACAATGGGAATAAATATTTAACTTCTATGCTTTTCTATAGTTTAGAAGTGTTGTCTAACATAGAATGTTATTAGGTTGTAAGAAAGATTTTTATAAAATGTTAATACCATATATATATGCTTATATTGTCAATGTCTCACCGCAGGTGCATAGTTACTAAAACCTACAAAGTAATTTATAATTCTTAAATTAATAAAGCAAAATTCTCAAAAGTTATATATATACACACACTCAAAACTAATATAAACTACAAAGATAAAAACAAATCTTATTTAATCGTATTAATAACAATATAAACAATTCAAAATATGGAACATTATCAAATTTATAACACATAATTCCATTATCTTTTACGTTGAATCCAAACAAATAATTAATTGAAATTAATCCAAACAAATAATTAATCAACCAAAAATCAAAGCTTTAATTAAGAAAACAAAAAATCACATGAACCCAAAATAAAAATTTTCAATAAAGAAAAAACATATAAGGTAAAGAATTAAGATCAACCTACTAAGACGCAAATACCAAAAACCCCAAAACTTAAACCTTCCAAATTTTATAGAATCCCCAAATTCTACTTCAAAACCAAACAAAACCCTTCAAATTCAAAAAATTCATATATAATATACCAAAAAAAAAATTTACCACACCTTAGGTTGGAAGAGACATAGGTTGCAGTTTTGATTTTTCTCCAAAAAATAGAGATGCTTCATCTGCCGTGTACAATATAAAATAATTATTAAAAATTTCAACCCAAAAACCAAACCTACAAAAACACTATCAAAATATAGAGATTAACCCAAATACTTAGAAGAAAATAAATTCTAAACATAACAAAACAATAAGATAGAATGAAAATTTTAGGCACATATGAAAACAAATAAAAAATACAAAATCTACGTTTTTTTTTTTTTTAGTTGAGTCTCTCTCCTTATTTTTTTAATTTTAAAGTGAAGTTAAGTTTAGGGTTTTGAGATGGTAATTGCTAGGATTTTAAGGAGAGAAGAGAGAGTCCTACTAAGAGTCTAAATAATATCAATAATTTAAAATATGGAATATTATCAAATTTATAACACCTAATTCCATTATCTTTTACGTTGAATCCAAACAAATAATTAATTGAAATTAATCCAAACAAATAATTAATCAACCAAAAATCAAAACTTTAATAAAAACACAAAAAATCACATGAACCCAAATAAAAATTCTCAATAAAGTAAGAACATATAAAAATTTACCACACCTTAGGCTGGAAGACATAAGTTGCAGTTTTGATTTTTTTTCAAAAAATAAATATGCTTCATCTGCCATATACAATATAAAATAATTATTAGAATTTCAACCCAAAAACCAAACCCATAAAAACACTATCAAAATATAGAGATTAGCCCAAATACTTAGAAGAAAATCAATTATAAACATAATAAAACAATAAGATAGAATGAAAATTTCAGGCACATATGAAAGCAAATAAAAAAGACAAAACCTACGTTTTTTTTTTTTTTTTTTTTTTTTTTTTTTTTTTTTTTACGTGAGTCTCTCTCCTTTTTATTTTTTTAATCTTAAAGTGAAGTTGAGTTTAGGGTTTTGAGATGGTAATTGCTATGGTTTTAAAAAGAGAAGTGAGAGTCCTACCAGGAGTCTCTCTTTTTTTCTTAATCCTAAAGTTTTTTTTTTTTGGTAAGTCCTTTTTTTTTTTTTTTTAAAAAAATTCAAACCTAAAGTGAGTCATTTTTTTTTAATTCTAACGTGAGGTATCTTAAAAAATTATAATTAAAATTTAATCTTCAAATTTATATTATATATAGATAATAATAATGATGTGATAGGACAACAAAATATATCTAATAGAGTTTTACTTAAACTAAACTATTGTAACACTAATAAATATAAGAAGATATAAAACCTAGAATAAAAAGAATCTAAAATAAAAAGAAACTATTTGGTATTTTTGTGATAAGTTGATGTAGGATATTGTTATTTTGGTATTTTTATGCAAAAAACGTTATTTTTGGTCTAGGTGATTTATTTCCTTGTTTTTAGGTTCTTTTAATGTTTTTTAGGTCAAATTTGGTTCCTATTATGGTTAGCTATTAATTAGGGCTTATTTTGGAATATATTTTCTTGTCCATTAAGTTTTATGGAGCCCTTAAATAGGCCTCCAAGTTTGTATATGTTTTTCAATATTATTGATATTAATAAAAATTCAAACTTTTGTCTATTGTTTTTCTGGTGGATTCTATATAAGATATTGTGGGGCCCTATTGCACTAACCACACTGGCCCACTACACGCGGCCCAAAGCCCGCGCCGAGGTTAATACAAGAGACGAGGACAGTGGAAAATAGCCCAGGACATCCAAAGCCCGCGCCGAGGACGACCTGCCCTCGGCACACCGACTCTACTAAAGGGAAAATATCTCACCAACATTCTGACCACTTTAATGGTGATGTGACCGACGAACCCAGTCGTCTTGGTTACTCCAACTAATAAGAAACCTGCAAAGACGGCTAAGAACTAACATAAAGCCTATAAAATCAGATGATGGGACAAACTCTTATCCAGAGTGACCGAATAACTGACAGATGGACGACCAAGATTAATTAGAATAATGCTATATAACAAAGAGAATTCCCAACAAAAAAGGGGGATCGATGAACTCTAAGAAAAATATATCCTCGGCATAATTCGAGGACAAATACACTTACTAAAATTTCGTGAAGGATATTCAGATAAGCTCCATATCCCCTATCATTTGTTATAAACACAAAATTAACCGTTGTTTACTTCGGTGATGCCAAATCCTTATACCCACATCTCTACAAAATTTTATTGTGAAGGGTTCATTACAAATTGAGTCCTTACAATTGGCGCCGTCTGTGGGGAGGAGTTGTGTGCTAGCAAGTGCAACGATTAGTGTAAATGAAAAATCATCAGTCAAGACCAACACAGTTTGTAGTGGCAACATTCATTCGAAGATATATAACTGCCAGAAACAAAAATATAAAGAAGAAACAAAGAAATAAATAATACAAAACAGGTCTACTTCTTTTATTCATACTTGAAGAAAAATTACATCTTTTACAAGTAAAGCCCACGGGGCTTGTTCTAAAGCTAACTACAAAGGCAGACGCTTGACGAAGCCAGATGAAGAACAAATAGCAGAAAGCGAAGCTGACTGAAGAACACGAGACAGAAAAGAAAAGAAGCGAAAGAAGAGATGAAGAACAAATAGCAGAAAGTGAAGCTGACTGAGGAACACAAGATAGAAAAGGAGAGAAGCAAGAGAGGAGGAAATGAAGAGGGGGAGACTGATTGGGAGATGGAAATAGAAGAGATAAAAAGGAAATAGAAAGAAAGAAAGGCTGGTCGAGGAGCAAAAGAAGAAGAGAGAAGAAGGATTAGAGGGAAGAAGGGCCACGCAGGAGGTGGGAGAGGTAGAGGCACAGGACGGTTCCACTTCCGGGTTCCGCCTGGTTTCCCTCCCACCCCCAGTGCAGCCGGCTTGGGGGGTCAAGGACCCATACCCAAGGGGAGGTGGTTACGTTCTTCGTGGACCCTCCTCCGGACGGGGAGGGGGCTTCCTCCTTGTGTTAGGTTGAAAAGAAGGAGGACCTTTGGATCTCCCCTACTCCAACCCCGGTGTAACGTCCAGGGTCGGAGTGTCATCCTCGGCTCGTGGTGGGGGCTGTGCTTCTCCAGGGTGGCCTTCTCCAGAGGCCAACTCATTCGAGGGGGCTCAAGCGGCGGTGTTTGGGAAAGTCTTTTTGGGTAGTATTTCTGGGAGGAGTATAAGATGGATGTTTGTCAAAAGTGTGAAGGAGAGGGTTGCCCTAGAAACGTCTTATATAGATAGTGGGACATTGATGAGGGCCAATCCACAATAATTCCCGGGGAGAGATTTCCGGAGCAAATAAATCCGCTCCAAATTCCTAGAGGCCTAACAGCCGTTGGATCCTCGCAGATCCATGGCCAGCATTAATGAGGAGGCACCTCATTAAACGAGGAGGCACTGAAGCGTCAGAACACGTTACCTGGACAACCCAAGAGACACCTCGTAAACAGAAGAGTCCCATCAAACGAAGAGGCAAAACACGGCAAGGTCTTATCCTCCACCAACTCCATCTCGCATTTATTATTATTATTCTGCTTGAAAAATGTAATTATTTAAGACTTATTGTAGATTATAGCAATGTAGAATTAAACGGCTACGAATAAATAGCTACAATAAATGATAAAAAAGAGAAAACTAGGTACTGGACAAAACCAAGGCCTTGCATGGTCCTCGGACCCAAGCCTTAGGGGGAAACCAGATACTTCGGATGATAAAAAAGAGAAAACTAGGTACTGGACAGAACCAAGGCCTTGCATGGTCCTCGGACCCAAGCCTTAGGGGGAAACCAGATACTTCAGATGATAAAAAAGAGAAAACTAGGTACTGGACAGAACCAAGGCCTTGCATGGTCCTCGGACCCAAGCCTTAGGGGGAAACCAGATACTTCAGATGATAAAAAAGAGAAAACTAGGTACTGGACAGAACCAAGGCCTTGCATGGTCCTCGGACCCAAGCCTTAGGGGGAAACCAGATACTTCAGATGATAAAAAAGAGACAACTAGGTACTGGACAGAAACAAGGCCTTGCATGGTCCTCGGACCCAAGCCTTAGGGGGAAACCAGATACTTCAGATGATTGAAACTTAAACATTCCATGGTCCGAAACCTTAGGCCAGCAGGGAGAACATTTTATCATAAAAACTAAATATTAAGAAAGACTAAGGTCTCGTGTGATCCTCGGACCCAAACCAACATGGGAATCAGTCACTATGAGACAATACAAACGCTGAACGAAACCAGGGCTCTTGTACGGGTCATGGGCTCAAAATTAAGGCAAAGCCAACTCCCTTTCAGGCACCAAATAAGCGAACCCCATCAGGGACAAAAACCATGATAAAATTGAGCGCTATAGCACAAACAACCCAAGCCTAACCATCCCCGGGCGACACTTTGCGCAAAAAGAAAGCTGCAAGAACAGCCGAAGTAGCGATAAAAACTGATGATAAGATAGAACCCATCAGGGTGAAAAAACACACCTAGGTAATCAAAATCCTCCTCCCCGCCCAAGGGGACGTGCAGCAGAATTTTGAGGGGCTATTGTGGGGCCCTATTGCACTAACCACGCTGGCCCACTACACGCGGCCCAAAGCCCGCGCCGAGGTTAATACAAGAGACGAGGACAGTGGGAAATAGCCCAGGACATCCAAGGCCCGCGCCGAGGACGACCTGCCCTCGGCACACCGACTCTACTAAAGGGAAAATATCTCATCAACATTCTGACCACTTTAATGGTGATGTGACCGACGAACCCAGTCGTCTTGGTTACTCCAACTAATAAGAAACCTGCAAAGACGGCTAAGAACTAACATAAAGCCTATAAAATCAGATGATGGGACAAACTCTTATCCAGAGTGACCGAATAACTGACAGATGGACGACCAAGATTAATTAGAATAATGCTATATAACAAAGAGAATTCCCAACAGAAAAGGGGGATCGATGAACTCTAAGAAAAATATATCCTCGGCATAATCCGAGGACAAATACACTTACTAAAATTTCGTGAAGGATATTCAGATAAGCTCCATATCCCCTATCATTTGTTATAAACACAAAATTAACCGTTGTTTATTTCGGTGATGCCAAATCCTTATACCCACATCTCTACAAAATTTTATTGTGAAGGGTTCATTACAAATTGAGTCCTTACAGATATAAAACCTAAAATAAAAAGAATCTAAAATAAATAAAAAAAAGAAAATAGTGATGATGTGGAAAATTGTGAGAGTTTCAGAGGCTTTGGTTTTATATATATATATAGACTAGGTTGTAAGTTGTAAACTATGCTTATGTATGAAAATACTCAACGATAAGTTTGTCTTATCTAGATGAGTGAAGTAATCATATCAATTTTTATGGTGAGTATTATGAATAGGTTACTTGGCACTAATATAATGAAAACTAGTCGCAAACCTACGTGATGCGTGAAAATAGATAATCATTTTGTAATTGTAATATAATTTATAATTTGTTATCTAAAATTTGTTGAAAATAATTTTGTTTTCCCTAAAAATTAAACAATTTCTAAAATTATTTTTCATCTTTTTATCTCTATGAATATATCATTCTATTATTTTGAGTGTATTTGATTGATATTATTCCTATATAACAAATAAACTTTTTAAGTTTCAAATAAATTATTCAAATTCTTCATTCTCTAAAAGGAGATTATCATGATAATAAAAAATCATAACAAACTTATAATAAATACGTATAATTTATTCTCTAAATTTTATTACAGATAGTTTTTTCTAAAAATTAAACAATTTCAAACAGTAATTTACATCACTCTATTTTTACAAATATATAATTTTTTTATGTTTTTTAATTGATATTATTATTCTTTTTTGAAATGGTCCATTTTCTTCTAACTATTATTATTATGCTATATTTTCCTAATTTCATTTGGTACAACTAAATTTTTTAAATTTTAATTTTATTATTCAAATTCTCATTCTCTTAAGGAGGTTATTATAATAACCAAAATTTATTCTATAACTTCAATTGATATTACTCAAATAATTGATAGTACTCTCAACCAAAACTTGTCTTTTTTCCATTCTTAAGTACACCGAATTGGATCGAAATGAACTGAAATAGATTGAATTAGACCAAATGGACCGAAGTGGACAGAATGAACCAAATTGGACAAATGTGTACCAAATAGACTGAAAAGACCAAACTGGACCAGAATGGACCATCATGGACCAAATAGGACCGAATTGAACTAAGTAGATCAGTGGACCAAATTGGACTGAATTGAACCGATGTAGACCGTATGGACTAAAGTGCACCAAAGTGGACAGAATGGACTAAATTGGACGGAATAGACCGAATTGGACAGATGTGTACTAAATATACCAAATAAATCAAAGTGGATCAAATTGGGCCAGAAGGGACCAAATTGGATTGAATTTGACAGATGTGGAGCAAATGGACCTAATAGACCAAAGTGAACTGACATAGACCAAAGCAGACCAAATAGGACAGAATTGAACGAAGAAAATCGAATGGACCAAATTGGACTGAATTGGACTGAAGTAGATCGTATGGACTGAAAATGACTAATTTTATATGTTTCCTAATTTTTTTTTCTTTACGACTAAAGTTTTTAAGTTTCATATATATTATTCAAATTTCTCATTCTCTTAAAGAAGATTATCAAAATAATCAAAACTCATTACAAAATTACACTTGATATTACTCAAATGATTAATAGGCACTCAAATACATAGTCAAGATTGTGTTTTGATATATATTCAAATTCTCACTTCCAAAATGACTAAGTATTAACTCAAACAAAAATTAAACCAAAGCTATAAGAGGGAGAAAGAGGAGTTGTGATAGAAAACTCAAAAGGCACAACGCAAAAAAGTATTAACCCAAAATAAAATTATAAGAAACACAATGATTCGTCAACCTAAAGTTGGGTTGTAAGAAAGAATGAAAAAAAATATATTAATCAAGAACTTAAAAGGTGAAGCATAAAAATATGATTTCCCATATAATATTTATTGACAAAATTTTGTACATAAGCTATGCTAGAAATTTGACAAACTTTCTCAATATCGAAACTCTTTTCCTAATATCAGAAGCATAGAAAACATATGTAAAAAATGTACAAGTCAAAGAAAAAAAGAAACAACTACTTTCAGCACCTAAAATACAACAAAGCCATATTTCAAGAAAAATAAAAAGGTTACCTTTAATACGTTAAACATTTTCTAAAACTATTTCATCTTTCTCCCTTTACTAGTATATCATGCTATTATTTTGGTAATCTTTGATTGATATTATTCTTTTGTGAGGTGGTACTTATTCTCAAAATTATGTTATTATATTTAAGTTTCAAATAAATTATTCAAATTCATCATCCTCTTAAAGGAGACTATCATGATAATAAAAAAAATCATCCCGAAATTGCACTTAGTATTACACAAATATAGGCACACTCAAATGCATAATCAATATTGTGTTTTGATATAATCTCAATTATCACTTCCAAAATAACTAAATATTAACTCAAAAAAATAAAATCAAACCAAAGCTAAGAGAGAGAGAGAGAGAGAGAGAGAGAGAGAGAGAGAGAGAGAGAGAGAGAGTAAGTACTTGTGATGGGGAACTCAAAAATACAACACCAATACTTTTTTTTTTTTTTTGATAACTACAACACCAATACTTATTAACCCAAAATAGAGTTTTAAAAAATACAATGATTCATCAACCTAAAGTAGAGTTGCAAGGAAGAATATAAAATCAAGAGAGAGAGAATAATGACTTTTTCAAGAGAGAATAACAAATTTTTAGAAAATAAGATATGAAGAAAAATAGTAAAAATAAAAAGATATAGTAATAAACACCAAATTATCCAAGTCATCATATGTAATGGAATAACATTATATTTCTTATATACTATCTTTATAATTCAATAAGATAACATCTATGAAATCAAAGAAAAAAAAAAAGAAAAGATAACAACTTAAAAATACAAAACTAAATCATGTCAACCTAAAGTAGAGTTATAAAGAACACAAAAATTCATCAACCGAAAGTAGAGATGCTAGAAAAATAATAAATTCCACCAAAAAATGAGAGAAAGAGAGAGAGATAAATAACATTTTGTCTGTGAGAAAACTATGCATAGAATGTGAGATTGAATTGCATATTTACAATAAGAGAATAGGAATAAAAAGAGCCAAAACTAAAAGGAAGATAAAGAGATAGAGGAAGAGTGGCATTAAGGTAGTAGTAGTGGGGATATGAAAAGGTAAAATGGAGGGCAGGAGGGGAAAGGTTGAAGAATGTGTAAAAATAAGTTGGATAATTAATGATGAAAAGATCATGTGTTGAGAGAGAGAGAAAAGATGATTGATTATAGAGAATGTGTGAAGTGGAAACCAAAAAAAAAAAAAAAAATTTGTGACATGACAATGATGTAGCTCAACCGAACAGCGTAACAACAATAATATATGATTAGAAGCTAATTTGAATTATGATTGTGTTTCAAGTTTCAAATTTAACTCTTATCACAAGCAAGTTTCAATTATATCAAGGAGAGGGTTTGGAGGAAGTTGCAGGGTTAGGAAGTTAAACTCTTATCACAAGCAGGTTGAGAAGTGCTCATCAAAGCAATTATCCAAGCGATTCCAGCTTTTGCAATGGGGTGCTTGAAACTGCCGTTGGGTTTGTGCCATGAAATAGAAGTGCTAATAAGGAAATTTTTGTGGGGTCAACATGGAGAAAAAAGGAAAATTCATTGGTTAAATTGGGATAAGATGACCAAGAATAAGGCAGAGGGAGGAATGGGTTTTCCTGATCTTGCCTTATACAATGATTCTCTCTTAGCCAACCAAGCATGGTGCCTAATGCATGATAAAAGTTCCTTATTCTACAAGGTTTTCAAGGTGCGTTTCTTCCCAAATTGCACCATAATTAAGGCCTCCGAATCAAGAAATAGCTCTTACACTTGGAAAAGTATTCTTCATTGGCGTGATGTGCTTCATAGAGGCGCTTGTTGGAGAATAGGTAATGGGCATTATGTTAAAATCTAGCAGCACTCATGGTTCCCTATCAAACACCCAACTCGTGTAACATCATCAGGGACGGACTTACAGTAGGGCAGCCCCCCCCCCCCCAAAAAAAAAAAACCTATATATGTGTTGAAATTTTAAATTTTCGTCCTAATAGGCCCCCTAATTTAAAAAAAAAAAAAATTGGTATACAAAAAAATCATATGATGCTGAAAACCGACTAACTCTCATCCAAAAATAAATAAATAAATAACCAACAAACTAAAAACTACAAAATAAAAAATAAATATGGACTGAAAATCTAAATTACAATTCTCAAATTTTTACCCTAACCTCACTCATCCTTCACTCAACCTCATCAACGCCTCCAATCTTCATCACTGCTGCTGCTGTTCTTTTCCTCATATTAGATCCAAACTGTTGATGCTGCTGCTCCTCCTCAGATCCTTTGCTATATTGCTTTGCCTTAGCCGGTTAACCCTCTGCCTTCTGTGTTTTTTTATGAACAGTGGTGTGTTGACTGTTGTGTTTGTGAGCTGTGGCTTTTTATGAACTGGTGTGTTGTGTCTCTCAATTATTGTGTAATTTTGTGGCTTTTTGTGTGGACCGGTTTCAGTGTTTGACTGTTTGTAACTTTTTTTTGTTTTGGTTTTATCTATAAAGAAATAAAGGGGGACCACTAGGACAGTAGGACGTGACTAGTTTTGTGAGTACTGTCAACTGTGATTGTGAATTTGTGAGACTAGTGTTTGGTAACTCATAAGTGACTTTTTTGTGAGACCAATTGACCAAAGTCTTTGGTCTGATTGTTTTGGTTTTATCAAAAATTTTGTCTTTGTCCCTTTGTGTGATGTTGCTAATATTAGTAATATATATGAACTTGTGAACTTTTTCCTTGTCCCTTTGTTTGATATGGCTAATATTAGTAATATATATAAACTTGTGCTTGTCTGTTTGTGATTATTTTGGTTTAGATTTTTTTTTTTTTTTTTTGGTTGAGAAGTCCCTTTTTTTTAGTTGGTGTATAGAACTACGAAATATGGAAATAATGATACTTTTTTTTTTTTTTTAATTTGAAGATCATTAAAAAAAAAAATTGTTTTAAGCTTTGGCCCTCCTCAGGTTCGAATCTTGGTTCCGTCCCTAACCATCATCCCATGTAGTTGCTGGCTTGGAGGATGCTAAAGTGGAGCTACTAATTTATGCTGAACAACATACCTAGAATATAGAATTGATTGATGGAATGTTTGCCCCACACAAAGCAGAGGTGATCAAGGCAATCCCATTAGCACGAACTACCAGTGAGGACACCTTGTATTGGCTGTGGACATAGAGTGGGAAATACTTCTGCAAGTTCGGTTACAGGTTCTTGAAGCATGAATATGACCAAGTTAAAGAGGCTGAATCAACCACAGGTGAGAGGAGTTTTTGGAAGAAGGTTTGGGCACTACGAATTCCTCCCAAAACTAGGAATTTCATATGGAGAGCATGCCATAACTCGATCCCAACAAAGGAAAATCTATTGCGTCGTTGTGTTTCCGACAACGCATTCTGTGACCGATGCTCATGCAACGTTGAGTCCATGACCCATGCACCATGGACATGTAATGAACTCTCTTCAATTTGGTCTTCGAAGGAATGGAGTTTTTGCTCCAACACCAGTTTAGTTTCCTTCAAAGAATTGCTGTCTTAGGTACTTAGGAACCATGAGAATCCTGAGCTCTTTGTGATGACGATGTAGGGAATTTGGCATCAAAGGAACCAGGTGCGCCTTCGTATCCCTTGCTGTAACTCTGATCAGGTAGCCTTACAAGCCAAAGAAAAACTGGCCAAGTTCAACTTTGCTCTCCCACCGAAACAACCAAGGTTGCCGAGTCAAAAAGTGGCATGGAAGCCGTCGCCGAATCCAAGCATGTTTAAGATCAACTTTGATGGAGCTGTTTTCATGGAGGAAAAGAAGAGTGGAATCGGGGTAGTTATCCGTGACTACTAAGGTCAGGTAATTGCCTCTCTAGCACAACAACTATCCCAAGCGTACTTGCCACTTGAAGTTGAAATACTTGCTATCGCACATGCCCTTAAGTTTGGTTAGGAAATAGGTATTGGTGAAGTAGTGCTTGAAGGAGACCCAGAGCTAACTATATCAGCGTTGAAGGAAGATGGTCACTCTAAGGATGCTCTCACTTGATTCGATAGGTATTCTAAATTGCTTTACTCTTATTTCAGAAGAGAAGGCAATAAATAGGCCCATAGCTTAGCTAGACATTCCATTAATGTCTTAGACTATGAAGTGTGGATGGAGAATGTTCCTCCACTTTTGTTTTCGGTTTTCCAGTATGATGTAGCCAATCTAGAATTTCCAGTTTAATAATATTTCATATCCTTCTTAAAAAAAAAAAAAAAAAAAAAGTTTCAAATTTAACATTTTATGTATGACTCCATGAATTATCTTATTTTTATTATTATTGTAGGATCACAGTTTACAGCCCAAGCCCAATATGTATGAGATTGTGGGTTAATGAGCCCAATACAATAAATTTGAAGAGAGTGAGTCAAAGAACTAGGCTTTGATGAATCCAACAACGGCTAGGATGGGGTTGAAAGACAATTATGCAAGAACAATGCGCGTAAGATTGGGTGAATGTGTTGTCCGAGGAGGCAAATCTTAGTATAGATCAATGGAACTGATTACAAATGCAACTCTCGTTGCTACAGTGTTCTTTCTCTATTTTCCTGATCCCCTTCCCATTGAGGGTTTCTCACATTATATAGTCTCCTTTGGACCATCCTGATCTTACACTTATTAATCATCTAAGCACTTACTTGAGTGTCTGTCCCATCAGACACCCCTTCTGGCTCTCTGTGAGTTGTGGTAGCCAAGGAAACACTGTTCAGGGGTCTTCTCCACATAAATGCGACTAGAAAAGTAGTTGCGATGCATTTAATGCGAATGTAGTAGCTTTTCCTTAGATATTTCTTGGGTTCCCTTCCTTTTTGTGTATTCATGAGACACGCTACTAACACTGGAGCTTTGATGGAGGTCAGTCTCGTCGCTAGAATTCGTATATGAGTTATACTTGTCGTAGTCGAGGAGGGATTCCTCCTGGAATGCCTTCTACTTCTTCCTTACTTATGAGACTCCTAAACTGAAGTTCCTCAATTAACTATCCCTCCTCGGACATGCCAACGTCCTCGGATAAGGCCTAAGGCCCAATATACAATTTTTGGGCCCTTATCCCTACAATAGCCCCTAAAAACTCCGGCTTTTCCCCCTAATCCGAGGAGGAAAGGTGGGTTTTTGATTTTTAAGAGACAAAACCATCTATTTCCTTGGTTCACATGCGTGGAATTATCGTTTTGCGCGTTCCATGATTGTTACTGACGTTTCGGAGTTCGCAATGTGTCATTAACTACTTTAGGCGGCGCTTCGTCCCCCGCATCTAATGGTGAGACGCAGATCCAACGATTGATCTTTTCCTTTGAACTTTGAGCAGGATAACTCCCACTCATTTCTACCCCCTATATAAAGCCTTGAGGGAACTCATTTTCTTCTTTACTTCACAAATTTTTAGGTGCCCCAGAGAATTCCAGCGCTTTAACTCACAAAACACTCCAAATTCCGAAGTCCCCGTAACTCTTCCCTTAAGAAATTTTCTAAAGATTTTTTCCAAAGGATCAGGATTAGCACACTTACTTTTGTAAGTTTCTGTCTCTTTAAATTTTCTTTCCCTGCTCGACCAGTCTCCTTGGCCCTTTTTGTTCTTGTTTCTTCACTTGCAATTTCCAATCACTTTTCCTTAGGTTGTCAAAAATGGGTAGATTTAAGCACCTAATAGATACCCCTACCAAAATAGAGGCTTTTAAGGGTAAATACCACATACCATAAGGGATAGCCTTGCGATACTATTTCTCAGAACAAATAGTGACACATAAGGAGGAGGGGGAAGTCATCATCCCCATGATAGCCTTCATAGAAAGGGGGATGACTCTCCCTATGGGTAGGATAACGTGAGATTACCTCCTAAATCATAGGATTTGCCTACACCAGTGCGCCCCTAACCTTTTTAGGGTCCTAGGTTATGTTGATGTTCTCAATGAGTATTTGGGCTTGGAGCTCACCTGGCACGACGTGGTCTATATGTACGAGTGCCACAACTTAAAAGGGGCGGGATTTTACCTCAAATCTCGATCCGACGTTGTGAGACTCATTTCGTGTCTCCCCAAATCTAATAAGGGGATGAAAGACGACTACCTAATTGCTTCGAGGGCATGGCATGATGGGCTCTATTGTCGAGTTCGAGAGGGAGAGCTAGGTGGATGCCTTAGAATTAGTTTCCTTAGCAAGAAATTTAGATTCTTTAACCCGAACCATGCCATTATTGCTCTTTCACTTTGCTTTCTTTTGACGATGAATTTTAATTTTCTAACCATGTCTTGCTCCTCGGCTATTTTTGCAGATAAGAATTACGTGGCGCCCCGGCTCAGCTTGACCAACATCAAGGCTCTCAATTATTTGCTGAGGTTCGAGATCTTTGTAAGCGAAGACAGGCAATTGAGGGCTGTCTATTTGATTTTGGATTTCCAGCCTATCTCGGAAATATACCAAGAAGTAGGCAACGCTATCAGAGCGGGTGATCAACGGTTGGCTCGGATTGACATGTCAAAACCGAATTTCCTAGCCCGACATGATCTTCCATCGGTCGCATTACCAGTTCGACGGAACCCTCCTTTGTTGGTACAACCAGTCCAACAGGTCCCACTTGAAGCAGTAGCGGAAGAAGAGATTGCCTCCTCAAACTCCTCACTTGAAGAAGAAATCGACAAGTTTCGTTTTGAGAAGGGAGAGACTTAGGGGGTGCAGGTGATTTCTGACTCGGATGCCAAGGACGAGCCAGATAGGCATTTTAGTGCCTACATCCTGATCCTTGTGACTTCCCGTCCAAAAGCTACCTCCGTTGAAGAGGAGGACGAGATGGCTTTAAACAAGGGAAGTAAAAGCCTAAGGGAGCTTATGGCTGCAAGGAGCAAAGTGCCAACATCGAAAGAGACCTCCAAGCCCCAAACTAAGCCCACCCTCCCCCTTCCTTCTCCACCCCTACCAACCTCAGTTTGAAGATCAATCCGAATGTGAAGAAGAAAAGGCCATTAAAGGAGCAGGAGGAAGGAGAGGTGGGCCCTCAAAAGGAGTCAAAGAAACAAAAGGTGGCCAAGGACCCACGTGATAAGAGGTCCACCTCTGTGGACAGCCAGGAAGAGGAGAACAGGGCTGAAGTGCGCCCCCACAATGCACCTGTTCCCCTCGGCTGGAGGTGGACGGCACGACCATTCCTTGGAATGCCTCGGTCAGGGACTTCTAAAAGGGGTGCGTCGGTTACATCGCTGAAGCATTGGAGCAGCCTCTTCTTCTCCCCCGCGATATGGAGGCTTATAGGCATTTCAAGCAGAACGACCTATTCTTTTCCCTAAAGAGGAACCTTACCATGGTAAGAAATTTACACATTCATGAACTTTAGACGCCAATTTGTACTTTCGTGCTTTCTTTACTTAGGCTGATCTTTCATTGTTTTCGTGTAGCTTACTCAGCAAGTTTTTGTGGCCGAAGAATGGATCTGCGACACCTGTAATGAGGCCGACGCCATGGCCCTCTCCCGTGCCGAGGTTGAGAAGTCCTTGGGGGCTCTTAAACAAGAATATGAGGGGTTGAGCGAAAAGCTCAAAGAAGCAATCAAGGCCCACAAGAGCGCCGAGGAGGGTCTGAAGTCCACGGAGAAGCCGAGGATCAGCGCCAAAAGCTGCACGTGACTAAGATCAACTTGGCCACTAAAAAGCAATTGGTTAAAGATTTTAGGGTTGAACTCCAGAAGGTGCGAGAGGATGCCCAACTGGCGAAAAAGGCGGCAGAGGCCGAGAAGAAAGCGTCCTACTTGCTCGAAGTGGAGGAAATGTAAGTTAGGCTCGCTAAGGAGCTTTCTGAGGTCTGTAGGGATTATTGCAGTGTATCATAGGGTAAGGCCCTTGATGCTGCAAACGTCCCAGCAGACTTGGAATAGAGGCAGCCTGGGAATATATACTACCATCCAGATATCCATGCAGTCCCAAATACCCTCCCATCTTTTGCCGACCCTGCTCTAGAGACCTCAGAGCAGCCCCTGACCATCCAAGCTGCTGATCAAGGCCAGGGGCCGAAGGGGTCAAGGATAAGAGCAAGGGAGAGGGGAAGAAGCCCTCGGAAGCTAAGGACGATGCCAAGGCTAAGGATGCTATAGTTAAAGCAAAGGAGGCAAAGACCAAGACTGGAAAAGCTGATCCGAAGGCCAAGGACGCTCATGCCTCTCAGCCGAGTCATAAGGATGACCCTTCTGCTCCTCAGACTAAGGCTTAGCTCTTAGGGTTCTTTTATAATAGTTCTCCCCCTTTTTCTGTAATGGCAATTTGCCACTAATCATATTGTATCCCCATTTCTACTTAATGAAAATGTTTTTCCTTTTATCTTTTATATCATCGCTAACTACTTGGCCTTTAACAACACCTTAATAATTGTGTATTGCTATCAATTCAAGTAATTTGGTTAAGTTCCAACAATATTTACCCTATATCTGCACTCTTAATTGGTTTTTCTGTAATGAGGACTGAATCCAGTAACAAGTAACAAACTTACACTTGGATAAGTATCTCAAGGATTTTAACTTACCCAGAGCTATCAATTTGAGGAATTGGCTATAATTTTAGATTCTGCCTTGACACTTAGTGAGAAACAAATAGATATTATGGAGTGTTAATTTCTCCCGAGTGTGTAATCCGAAAAGATATACATAACTAAGGTTCAGCTTAGACACTTATAAAAGATGTCACAGTACGTTAATTTCTCCTTAACATCTGGTCTGAGCACATCAGGCATGACTAAGGTTCAGTTTAAACACTCATAAAAGATGTCACAGTGTATTAATTTTCCCTTAGCATCTGGTTTGAGGACAGTAGGCATGACTAAGGTTCAGTTTAAACACTCATAAAAGATGTCATGGTGTGTTAATTTTCTCTTAGCATTTGGTCCGAGGACAGCAAGCATGACTAAGGTTCAGTTTAGACACTCATAAAAGATGTCACATTGTGTTAATTTCCCCTTAGCATTTGGTCCGAGGACAGCAGGCATGACTAAGGTTCAATTTAAACACTTATAAAAGATGTCAATGTGTTAATGTCCCCTTAGCATCTGGTTCGATGATAGCAGACATGACTAAGGTTCAGTTTAAACACTTATAAAAGATATCACAGTGTGTTAATTTCCCCTTAGCATCTGGTCCAAGGACAGCAGGCATGACTAAGGTTCAGTTTAAACACTTATAAAAGATGTCAATGTGTTAATTTCCCCTTAGCATCTAGTTCAAGGACAGTAGGCATGACTAAGATTCAGTTTAAACACTTATAAAAGATGTCAATGTGTTAATTTTCCCTTAGCATCTGGTCCGAGGACAGCAGGCATGACTAAGGTTCAATTTAAACACTTATAAAGAAAGAAAAATAGGAAATGCAATGCCTTTACACAACAAATGAACACTTTTGAAAAGGAAACTTTCATTAATAATAATACATTTTTAGGTTGTTTACATTCTACGGGCGTGGTATTACATGTTTGTCTAAGTTTTCCAAAAAATATGCTCCTACACCAGCCACCGAAGTGATGCGATATGGTCCTTCCCAATTAGGCCATAACTTTCCCCATGCTGGGTTCTTTGTAGTACCCAGGATCTTTCTTAATACTAGATCACCAGGTGCCAGTGGTCTCAACTTCACGTTGGCATCATAACCCTGCTTGAGCTTGTGTTGGTAGTATGCCAATTGAACCATTGTTCAGCAGGTCGTTGTTAGTGGTCGGATTGAATGAGCTGGTTCTTAACGTTGGGAAACTAGTGTCCAAAGGGATAACAACTTTGGCCCCATATGTCATTGAGAAAGGGGTCTCCCTCGTCGATCTGCAAGGTGTGGTTCGGTAAGTCCACAGAACATGTGGCAGTTCATCCACCCATTTTTCCTTCGTGTCATCCAACCTTTTCTTGAGTCCACTTACAATGACTTTGTTAACAATCTCGGCTTGCCCATTTCCTTGAAGATAGGCTGGGGTAGAATACCTATTTGTAATTCTCAAGTTATAGCAGTATCTCCTGAAAGATTTGCTATCAAACTGAAGGTCGTTATCCGAGATGAGGGTACGAGGGACTTCGAATCGCATGACGATGTTCTTCCATACAAACTTCTTGGCATACATGTCCTTGATGTTTGCTAGAGGCTCGGTTTCGACCCACTTAATGAAGTAATCCGTGCCGACCAGCAGGTATCTCTTGTTCCCTACTGCCTTAGGGAGAAGGCCCACGATGTCTAAGCCCCATTGAGCGAATGGCCAGGGGTTGGTTAGCGGATTAAGGACTCCATCTAGTTGATGTATGTTCGGTGCGAATCTTTGGCATTGGTCGCACTTCTTTACATACCCTTGTGCTTTGCTTTGCATATTTGGCTACTAGTAGCCTTGAGTGATGGCTTGGTGTGCCAAAGATCTGCCCTCGGTGTGGCTCCCACAAATCCCCTCATGTAAATCCTCAAGGAGTAATTTTGTTGCCTTGGGGTGTATGCATAGCAGGTATGGCCTAGAAAATGAGTGTTTATACAACTTCTGGTCCTCGGACAGCCAGAACCAAGGAGCCTTCCTACGTACTTTATTCGCCTCTGATTTTTCCTCGGGTGTCTTCTTTTAAGAATAGTGCTATGGGGTCCATCCAGCTAGGCCCTACCCTAACTTGGTGAACATGAACCATATCTCTGTTCATTCCTGTGGGCTTGCATAGGTCTTCTACGAGGATAACCCGAGGTAAGTTCTGCGCCGAGGAGGTTGCGAGCGCAGCTAGGGAATCGGCATGTGAGTTTCTGCTCCTAGGGATGTGCAGCAAGCTAAAAGATTCATATTCTGATTGTAGGTTCCTAACCTGACTCAAATACCCCCGCATTCTTTTGTCCTTCGCCTCAAATTCTCCTTTTACTTGGCTGACGACCAGCTTGGAGTCTAAAAACATATCCACAATTTTTCCACCCATTTTTTGGACCATGGCCATTCCTATCAGCAGAGCCTCATATTCAGCTTCGTTATTGATGGCCGAGAATCCCAACCTTAATGATTTCTCGATAGTGATCCTTTCGGGGGATATTAGTACTAACCCCACTCTGGAACCCTTCTGATTTGCTGCATCATCAACATACACTTTTCAGGATTAGGGACCCTGTTGGGAGATCATTCCAACTGATTTTCCATCCATGTGCTGTGTTTTTATTTCTTTTTTTAACGTGGATTTAGCAAACTCGACCACCAAATCTGCGAGAACTTGATCTTTGACAGATGTGCGAGGCATGTATTTGATGTCGAAAGCCCCTAGGATTGTGGCCCACTTAGCAATTTTCATCGTGTAATCGGCACTCCGAAGCAAAGCTCTGAGCGGAAGCTGAGTTAGGACAATGACCGTGTGAGCTTGAAAGTAGTGGGGGAGTTTACGTGTGGCGTGTACCATTGCCAAAATAGCTTTCTTCAGCGGTAGATAGCGAACCTCGGCCTTATGTAATGACCTACTCACATAATAAACTGGCCTTTATGTGCCGTCGTCAACTCGTATCAGGACCAGGCTCACAACATAAGGGGCCACAATGATGTAAGCGAACAAGACTTCGTCGACCTCAGGGCTGGACATGATAGGAGGCCGAGAGAGATAGTCCTTAAGCTGTTAGAAGGCCGAGGCACACTCCTCGGTCCATTCAAACCCCTTCCATTTGTTCATCAACAGGAAGAAGGGTCAACACCTATTCGCTGACCGAGAGATAAACCGGTTCAAAGCAGTAGTCATTCTGGTTAGTTTCTAGACTTCCTTGGGATTCCGAGGTGGTTGTAAACTGTTGATCGCATGAATCTGGTCGGGGTTAACTATAATTCCCCTATGGGTTACCATGTAGCCTAGAAATTTGCCTGATCCCACACCAACGGAGCATTTGGAGGCGTTGAGGCACAACTTGTGTTTCCTTAGAATGTCGAATATGTTCCCGAGGTCTTCTAAGTGCTTGGACACTACCTTGCTTTTTACCACCATGTTGTCTATATAGACCTCAATGCTTTTACCCAACTGTGGTTAAAACATTCTAGTCATCATCTTTTGATAGGTAGACCTCGCATTCTTCAAACCGAACGGCATCACTTTGTAGTGGTAGTTTCTTGTGGGGGTGACGAAAGTTGTCTTCTCTTGATCATACAGGGCTAGTGGTATTTGGTGGTATCCTTGAAAGGCGTTTAGGAAGCTTATTCGAGGATGGCCTACGGTCGCATCCAACAGTTGGTCTATTTTAGACATAGGGAAAGGATCCTTTAGGCAAGCCCTATTTAGATCTGTGAAGTCCACGCACACTTGCTATTTCCCATTCTTCTTCTTCACCATCATGGTATTGGCTAGCCACTCAGGGTAAAATACCTCCTTGATAACCCCCTCCTACTTTAATTTCGTCACCTCATCTCTGACAGCATCAGCATGTTCCTTGGAAGAGCATTGAGGGGGTTGCTTCTTGGGAATAACTGACGGATTAACATTTAGATGATGACAGATGAAGTTCGGGTCCTCCCCCGAGGCTTCATAAGCACTCCATGTGAAGACATCAACTTTTTTTCTAAGAAACTCTACTAGCTCTTCCTTCTCTGGAGGAGGTAACTAATCCCCAATTTGAAAGAATTTCTCCGGATCGTCACCAATAACAACTTTCGCCAAATTCTCACATTTCGCCACCTCGGCCAACCTACCGACAGGCAATGCCGGATCCTTTAATTGCTATAAGCCCCTTTCGGTGTGGGCTGAGGACTCGGCTTCGGGCTGATGCCGAATGGCAGCTACTAGGCATTGCCTAGTCACAGATTGATTTCCCAAGATCTCCTTGACCTAGCCCCCAAATGGGTATTTCACCTTCTGATGCAGAGTAGAAGAGACGGCCCCTAGGGTATGAAGCCAAGGCCTAGCCACAATGGCTGTGTAGGGTGAATAGGCATCCACTACAATGAAGTCCACCTCCACCACTTCTGGACCGGTCTACACAGGTAGTCTGATTTGGCCCTTCGAGATGACGACTTTCTTATCAAAACTCACCAGGGGTGAGCTATAGGGTGTTAGGTCTTCGGGTTTCAAGTTCAGCCCCTTATATAGGTTAGGGTATATTATCTCAGCATCACTGCCTTGGTCTACCATTACTTTCTTCACGTCATACCCCCCAATCCTGAGGGTAACCACTAGAGTATCGTTGTGGGGTTGAATGGTTTTGATTTTATCCTCGTCCGAGAAGCCCAAAACTGGTTGGATTTCTAGTCTAGCCTTCTTTGGCTCTCAATTAGCATTCTCGGCAGGTAGTTGAGCCACAAACATCACTCTGGAAAGGTAGGACCCAGTTCTCCCTGAAGCAATGAAGATGACATTTATCGTTTCCAAGAGAGGTTTCGACGAATCATCTTTCCGGGATTTTGAATTGGTCTGGCCCCCCTGACCACTGGAGTGGTGCAAGAGTTGCTTTAGCTTCCCTTCACGGACGAGCTGGTCCAGGTGGTCCCACAGACTTCTACAATTTTCCGTAGTATGTCCATGGTCTTGGTGGTATTGGCAATAGAGGTTCCGATTGCACCTTGCGGGGTTCCCTGCCATCTTGTTCGGCCATTTGAAGAATGGCTTATGTCTAATCTTTTCCAGAACTTGATGCACTAGCTCTTGGAACACTGCATTAACTGCCTGAGGGTTGGCAGATCTTGACTGCCCAGCAAAATCTCGCCGTGGTCGGTCGTTATTGTATTGGTCTGACCTGAAATCCCTCATCTCCTGAGGGATAACCTTTTCGTTTCCTTTTCCCTGTTGTTGGTGTTCTTCGACCCTTTTATACTTGTCAATTGGGTCCATGAGTTGGCGCATACTGGTGACGGGTTTGCTAGTTAAGGATTTCCTCAAACCGTGATCGGCAGGGAGGCTAAGCTTGAAGGTACTGATGGCCATATCATCAAAGTCACCATCTATTTCATTGAACATTTCCCAGTATCTATCCGAATACGCTTTCAGTGTTTCTCCCTCTCGCATGCTTAAGGACAATAGGAAAGCCAAGGGCCGAGAAACCCTGCTGCTGGTGACGAAGCGGGAACAGAATGCCTAGGTAAACTTCTCAAAGGAACTTATAGAATCGGCTTTTAGGCTGTTGAATCATCTCATCACAATGGGTCCTAGATTGGATGGGAAAACCTTGCACATCAAGGCTTCGTCCTTGGAATGGATAGCTATTCTTTGATTGAAATGGCCCACATGCTCCACGGGGTCTGTTCTATCATTGTACATGGTGAAAGCAGGTTGAATGAATCGTCGAGGAAGTTTAGCCCCTTCGATTTTGCGTGTGAAGGGTGACTTGGAGATTTGGTTCAAGGTCTTACTCACGGCGTCATTTCCCACGCCTTTATGAGACAAGCTTCTAACCCTCCGTTCGCGACGACGTTCCTTTTTGTAGGAAAAAGACACGTTGGGCGAGGTTCGAGATCTCCGCCTGTAACTGACGTCCTTTCTGTCATCAGAGGAGATATTAGAGTTAGAGGGAGTTCGCTTTCATCGTGCATGGTGCAATTCCCTCTTTAACCGGTTAATTTCCAATTGCATGGCTCTATTAGGCTGGTCTTGAGAGACGTGACTTCTGACTCGAGTATGACTTTTGTTTGTATGTGTAGTGTGCACACTGCCTTCTCGATTTCCTTTACGCTCAGGGTTGGTGAGGGGGTTTTCACGCTGGGATGCCATGGATTCTGCCTGGTGTGGACCTGAACCTACCATCGTTAACCGCTGCACTCACTATCACACAAGTTCTCCCCATAGACAGTGCCAATTGTAGGGTCACAGTTCATAGCCCAAGCCCAATATGTATGGGATTGTGGGTTAATGAGCCCAATACAATAAATTCGTAGAGAGTGTATCAAAGAACTAGGCCTTGGTGAATCTAACAACAGCTAGGATAGGGTTGAAAGACAATTATGCAAGAACAATGCACGTAAGATTGGGTGAATGTGTTGTCTGAGGAGGCAAATCTTAGTATAGATCAATGGAACTGATTACAAGTGCAACTCTCATTGCTACAGTGTTCTTTCTCTAGTTTCCCGATCCCCCTCTCATGGAGGGTCTTTCACATTATATAGTCTCCTTTGGACCATCCTGATCTTACACTTGTTGATTATCTAAGCCTTTACTTGAGTGCATGTCCCATCAGACACCCCTTTTTGCTCTCTGTGAGTTGTGGTAGCCAAGGAAGCACTATTCAGGGGTCTTCTCCACATAAATGCGGCCAGAAAAGTAGCTGCAATGCATTTAATGCGAAGGTAGCAGTTTTTCCTTAGATATTTATTTGGTTCCCTTCCTTTTTGTGTATTCATGAGACACGCTACTAACACTAGAGCTTTGATGGAGGTCAGTCTTGTTGCTGGAATTCGTATCTGAGTTATACTTGTCGTAGCTGAGGAGTGATTCCTCCTCGGACCGCCTTCTACTTCTTCCTTACTTATGAGACTCCTAAACTAGAGTTCCTTAATTAACTATCCCTCCTCGGACATGCCAACGTCCTTGAATAAGGCCCAAGGCCCAATATACAATTTTTGGGCCCTTATCCCTACAATTATTATTATTTATTTTTATAAGATAGAAATTCTATTCTAACCTAATTCAAGTGTATGTGTGTGAAACTTACTCTTGGAAACTTAAATTCCGACCCTTGCCACCCATACTCCATAAATACTTATATTTGTGAAGTTAGCATCACGCCAAGGAGATGATTATCTCATTACCTTTTTTTTTTTTTTTTTTTTTTTGAGAAACGATTATCTCATTACCTGATAAATCCAAAAATATGCCTCTTCAAATATGGGCACACATTTCCAAAGCAGTGCCCGATTTTCGCCCAAATGTGCTCATCCGCAACCTCAATCACAGGATATGACCAGGGCCGGCTGAACAGTAGAAGCAATTGATGCAATTGCTTAAGGCCCCCCAATAAAAAAAGGGCCCCATTTGTATAAAAAAAATTATATATATATAAATTATATTTATCTATATATTTTAATTACAAAAAAAAAAATTTAAGTACTTTTATTGATAAATAAAGTGCATTAAAAAGACCACATTGTATCATAAAATGCATAATACTGCACAATAACCGTGCACAGTACAAAATACTGCATACAACTTGATAAGACAAGACTGCCCAGTATTATATGCACTGTACAGTCTTGTCCACAAGGCCCAATACATCACAAGGGCTATTGACCTAAGTTAAGCTAGCCCCCATTGGGCCCACACTACTGAATAAACTAATGAATAAGTTATCTTTTTTTTTTTTTTTTAAATACAAACTTTTACTTTATTAATTATTATAAATTATCACACAAATTAATCATTTGATGTATATTATATCAACTCATTTGTATTATAGTAATACTAATTTATTGAACTATGTAATAAGTTAATTTTTATTTGTGCAGATTTAAACTTTAAAGTTTAAAAAAATATCCCCTTAAAATTTTCGCCTAAGGCCCCCAAAATTGTTGAGCCGGCCCTGGATATGACAACCATCATGGGACAACGGACAAGTAATAATATATATTCCGTCATCCATGTACGTGCCAAGGTATGAGGAATTCCTAATATACTGTTCATAAAGAATATCCATTATCCACCGCTGTGAATGCTAACTTAAGCATTGGAGAAATTTTAATCTGGCATCATATGATGCAAAAGTTCGATGTTTAAGAGTTGTGGAGGTGAATGGGCATTAATTTGACGTGTTTCTAAGGCTTTGGGAGCATAAAATTCCGTGGCTCTTGAGATGAGAGGGTGTGGTGACTTACAAATGGATCAATAACCACCTAATGTCTCTCTTTAAGAGCTCTTAGTGCTCCACTTCGCTTTGGAATTGTGAACGACCTCTAAAGGGGAAGAGCTTTTGTTGTCGTCTTTGGATTAAGTTATAGTTATATTTATCTCATATACTAATTAGGGGGGGAAAAAAAAAAGAAAAAGAAAAAACAGAAGAAGATAGAAGTTGAAAATAGCACCAAAGTGTTGTTTTCGTGCTCTGAGTGCCGGACGACATTTAGTTACATGGTCCAAGTGTCAACACTTTGAACTAATCCATTTGTCCCCACCCCCCCCCCCCCCCCCCCTTTTTTTTTTTTTTGAGTTTTGAGGTAAATCCAATTTTTGGGACATACTTTTTTTTCTCAAGTGTTTTAAGACGAGTTATACTCGTGCCACATAAAGTGGTACAATTTGTGCCACAATTACGCTCCTATCACCCACAACTTGCCACGTGCATGGCGAGTTGTGACACAAGTTGTACCACTTTTAGGGCCACTAGTGGATATCTAGCAAATTTTGTAATTTAATTAAAACTCTTATATATAAGATTATCAATTAAAAAAATCCCAATTATCCAATAGAATTAAACTATTTATACGCATACATCACTCTTGTCTGAAGCCTAAACCAATGGGATTATGGTATAAATCAACCACAACTAGAGAACTAATCACAATTAATTAATTATAATTAATCATGTTTAGCATCAATCACAAAAATATGTATTAATTGTTAAATTTCGATAAGGCCATATCTTGTAATTTAGTGGTTTGATTTAAGCACTTGATGTATTGTTTTTATTCTTATGACTTCTATATTTATTTTGTAGTAAGTTCTTAATCATCAATAGTCAAAAACACAATTTTGCTCTTAGGATGAGGTTAAACTAAGGTTGTAAAACAGGCATATGTAACTATTAGTACTTTAATTTATGTTATTATGAAACAAAATTTTTGTTCAATTAATTTGTCTGTAATTATAATAATCTATTTATTTATAAAATATTAAAATATGTATTTTAGGACATGCCTTTAAGTGTGTTGAAATGAGTCATGTCTTCGTTGGTCTGGTACATGGATTGTGTGACGTGTGTGCCAACCCAACAAGAACAATTTAATAAGTATGTTACGTGCATTATGTCATGTCATTCTATTTAATAAACGAGTCGTGTTAAAGTCAAGAATTTTTTATACGATTATCAAATGGGTTAGCTTAGAGTTGATCCGTATAATATAATACAAAATACTCATTAAATCAACACGATATGAAACAGACTTGTTAACACAAAATAAGAAATGATATATCTACAATATTTTCATAACAAATTCATGAGGGTAAGTTGTTACTAATTTTAATTTGAATTCATCATTAAAATTACTTTTTTACCCACCAATAACATTCACTAATAATATACCACTTAGAATTTGCTCCCAGGATCAAGCATACAATTTTGGTCAAGTGCACAGAGGGAAATTAGGGAGTATAGAAACACTCAGTAACTCTGTTCTCAGAGATGATATGGGCAAAGACCCTGTTGAAGCAAGTATGGAGCTTGAGGGATAAAGGGGATAGATCTTCCCCTATTTGTTTTGATTCCACCACCAATACTTTTGTTATAATGAATGTTCTTATTTGGAATTGTAAAGGTGCGCTTAAGCCCTCCTATAGACAGACTGTTTTGGACCTTGTGAACTGGCATCACCCTATTATCATGGTTATTATGGAAACTCGCTTGAGTGGAGATAGAGCTAAAGGTATTATGGCCTTTCTTCCTTTTGATGGAACCACGTGCTCTGATACCATTGGCTTCACTGGAGGCATTTGGCTACTTTGGCATTCTAACCTGGTTCAAGTGGAAGTGTTGTCCACCACCGAGTAGGAAATTCATGCTCTTATTCGGGTAAGTTCTCATTCTTTTTCTTGGATTCTTAGTGCTATCTATGCTAGTCCTAGACTTTGTGAGAGACTTGTTTTATAGGATAATTTGAAACTCCTTGTGGGCCTACATGGCCTTCCATGGGCCTTAATGGGAGATTTTAACGAAGCAGTGAATGAACAAGAGAAGTATGGAGGTAATCCTGTTAGCCAAAGAAGAATTAGGCTGTATGTGGATTGTATGTATTTTTGTGGTATGCTTGATTTGGGGTTTTCTAGGCCCAATTATACTTGGACTAATAAGAGAGGCTTGGCCGACTTAGTCCAGCTTAGATTAGACAGATGTTGGGCTAACCCTAGTTGGAAATCTCTTTTCTCGAAGGCTAATGTTACTCACTTAGCTCGGGTAAACTCTGACCATTGTCCTCTTCTTTTGAATCTATCTCCTCCTCCTCCTTCAAGCTCTAATAGACCTTTTTGTTTCCAACCCATGTGGATGAGTCACCATGATTTTCCTATAGTGGTAAATGAAGCTTGGGAGGGTAAGGATCACAATCTCCTGTTGGCAGATGATGATTTTACTATTAAAGCTAAACCTTGGAATAAGGAGATTTTTGGCAATGTCTTTGCTAATAAGAGACGTGGTCTTGCTCGAATTTTGGGTTTCCAGAGAGCTATTGCTAATCATCCTAATCCTTTTCTTTTAAATCTCCAAGCCTAACTTTTGAATGAGTTCAATCAAATCCTCCAATGGGAAGAGGAGCATTGGGCTATGAAGGCAAGGTCTAATTGGATTGTTCATGGGAAGAGAAATACTTCCTTTTTCCATCTGACTACTTCGATTAGAAGAATTTCCAACAAGATCACGTGTATCGAAAATGAAAATGGTATCTTAACCCATGACATGGAGGAAGTTAAAAGTTTGTTTTTGGATGGGTTTAAGTCCTTATACCAAACTGAGATGGTTTCAATCGGTATATCCTATCAAGTTGACATGGGGTGGTGTGTTCAAATAGCCCAGGCAGATGCTGAAGCTTTAAGTCTTCCTCCCTCTGACTTGGAAATATCTAATGCCCTGTTTTCCATGAAACCCTTCAAAGCTCCAGGGCCTAATGGTATTCATGCCGGCTTCTTCCAAAGGTTCAAGAGGAATGTTGGTGATTCTGTTAAGCATGAAATCAAGCAAATTTTTCTTGAAAGGAAAATCCCCCCTTATCTTAATCAAACCTTGATAGCTCTCATCCCTAAGCAAGATGGCCCGTCCTCTATTGGCCATTTTAGGCCCATTAGTCTTTGTAACTCTGTCTACAAGATTTTGTCTAAAATTACTGTTCATAGACTTAGACACCTTATTCCTACTCTTGTTTCCCCATTTCAATCTGCCTTTGTGGCAAGAAGAAGAAGTTCTGACAATGTCATTATAGCTCAAGAACTCATACATTCTCTGAAAAAGGAGAAAAGGATGGGAAGGATTTTTGGTGATTAAAGTTGACCTTGAGAAAGCTTATGATAGATTAGAGTGGAGCTTTGTTAGGATGGTCTTGGATCGTTTTGGTTTTCCTAAGAAAGTCTCAAAGCTTATTCTTAGCTGCATTTCTACAACCTCTGTCTCCCTTTTGTTTAATGGTAGTAAACTAGAAGCTTTCACTCCTTCAAGAGGTATTAGACAAGGAGATCCTATATCTCCTTATACTTCCTTTGCATGGAATACTTGAGCTCTCTTATCACCAAGAGTTGTGATAGAACAGATTGGACTACTGTTAAGGCTTCTTAGAGTGGCCTTGGGTTCTCTCATTTTATTTTTTTTTTTTTTATTTTATTTTTTTTTTTTTGCGAATGACTTGTTTTTATTTGCTAAGGCAAATACCAGAAATAGTGAGGCTACTTTAGGGGTCCTTGATAGTTTTTGTGGGAATTCTAGACAGAAAATCAACAAAGGCAAGTCTCGTATTGTTTTTTTCCCCTAATGTGAATGCCCAATCAAAAATTTCCATTTGTAACAAGTTGGGAATTCAAGCCACTTGCGAGATTGGGAGATATCTTGGGTTTCCTATTTTCCATAAGGGTCGTAATCATAACGCTTTCAACTTTGTTATTGATAAAGTCCAGTCTAAGTTGGTCGGGTGGAAGGCCAAAGTATTCCCCTACAAGTAGACTAGTGCTCATTAAATCTGCATCCACCCCTATACTAGACTACTATGTGCAATGCCATGCTCTTCCTATTAAGACTTGTTCTACTATTGATAAGCTCAATAGAGATTTTCTTTGGAGCTCTAACCAAGAGAAGAGAAAGTTGCATCTTGTCAACTGCAATACTGTTACTCTCCCCAAACAATGGTGGCCTTGGTATTTTCCAAATGAGAACTAGAAATGAAGCTTTTCTTGCCAAGCTTTGTTGGAGAATTGCTAATAATCCTGAAGCCTTATGGGCAAAAATCCTCATTAAGAAATACCTGTCAGGTTATTTTGTTGGCAGGAAAAAGAATAGTTCGATTATTTGGATAGCATGTAAGAAAGGAGGCCCAATTTTTTTGCAAGGCCTTAAATGGACCATTTATAATTGACGTTTTGTTAATTTTTGGAAAGACTTTTGGCTACCATTGGGGCCTATTAGGAATCTTGTTGAAGGACCTTTGTCCCTTCAAAAGGAAGCTTTCCCTGTTTGGGATGTTAAAGAAAATGTGGTGGCTACCCTTTCGTTGCAACTTCCAGATTTTATCATTCAAGCCATATTTTCCATTCCTTTTGCAAATAATGTTGAGCTACAAGATTCATCAGCTTGGGCTTTTACTAATAATGGTTCATTCTCTCTTAATGCTGCATACATTTTGCCTAAAGGGTTAAATCCCTTGAACCTTTGTACTTCTCCAATATCTTGGGTCTGGAAAATCAAGTCAAATCATAGAATTAGCTTCTTCTTTTGGCTGGTCGGCCACAACATTATTCCCACTTGTGAAGTCTTATGTTCAAGAGATTTCATTCTTGACACTTTCTGCCTGCTGTGTATGGAGTGTTCTGAATCCATCATCCATGTGTTACGTGATTGTAAATATGCCAGGCTGTTTTGGACAAAGCTTGGTGTTCCCCATCCTTTTCTCAATTCCTTTTCTTTACCTCTTCTAGATTGGCTTAAGGCCAATGTTGTTAATACTTTTCCCTCCAATCACTTGGGTATACCTTGGGAGGTTCTTTTAACTATGGGAATTTGGCATCTATGACTGTAAAGAAATGCTTTTATTTTCAGATCAGGTGTGGTGGAGCCAAATTTGGTTGGTTCTTGTGTGAAGAAAGGGGCAGAATTTTTTGCTATTGGTATAGGGAGTAGATCAAACCCCGTAAAGCTGTCATTCAAGTGGCCTGGAAGAGACCTTCAATGGGGTGGACTACCCTTAATATTGATGGGTCGGCAATGGGAAATCTTGGCAAAGTTGGTTGTGGCGGCCTTCTCCATAACTATGATGGAAAATGGCTAGGGGGTTTTGCGAAGGGTTTGGGGTTCACTACTAGCTGTGTTGCAGAGCTTTGGGCGCTTCGTGATGGATTGAATTTTGCCTCCTCTTTAGGAATTGAGAACCTCATTGTTGAATTAGATGCTTTAGCTATTGTGCATTTGTTGTGAAACTCTGCTGCTAACTTTGCTTTGGAACCACTTTTATCTGACTGTAGGAACTTGTTGAGGACCTTTCCCAAGACTCAAATTAAGCATATGTTCAGAGAGGCCAATCAATGTGCTGATGCACTAGCAAAATTAGGAGCTAAGTTTTCTGCTATGTATGTTTCTTTTGTTATCCCACCGACTGTCGTGGTGAATCTATTGGCTCTTGATAAAGTAGCTACATTTTGTAATATACTGATTTATGTTGTTTTTTAATATATTATCCCTTTAGCCAAAAAAAAAAGTGATATATTGCACCTGCGGATCTCCCATGGCCATCAGGCCAGTCAAAAACTCTTTAGTCAACAGTTTTATTTATTTTTGATAAACTTTAGTCAACAGTTTTATAAATAAAAAATAACCGTTCAATTTTATTGGTCGGTGACTTTCATATGTCACTGTCACTTTACCTATATAGTAATATAGTACCATATATACAGTTCCGCAGCGTATCACTACCGCTATTTCTAACAAATCTAAAGAACTCTTTGCGAAAACTAGGGTTTTGAGGTTCTGATCCCTCTGATTTCCAGCCATGGGAGGAGGCAACGCCCAAAAGTCGAAGATGGCACGCGAGAAGAACTTGGAGAAGGCAAAGGCCGCTGGCAAGGGTAAATCTTCCTTCTCACTTTTTCTCAAATTTCCGTTTGTGGTCTGAGAATATGACTCGGAAAATCAAAGAAAATTAGTCTTCTTTTATGTCTGAATTCTCATCTTTTGAAACAAGGACCTTAAGTTTTCAGATCATAAACGAACCACACTGTTTTAATTGAGGTGGGTTTTTTCTGGGTAATCGAGATAATATCAAAAATTATATAATCCGCAGCCAAACGGAGCTTTAACCAAAAAAAAAAAAAAATCTATTTGGGGTCTTTAAAAATTACATGTATCTTGTTGTGCTTAATTTGGATTATCTTACTGATTTTCTCAGGAAGCCAGCTAGAATCAAACAAGAAGGCGATGACAATCCAGGTATTCTTGAATTTGTCATACATTTGATATATCAAAATTTTGGTTGGTAACTGTGATGAGTTTGCTTTATTGTGTGCAAGTGTATTTATGGAAATTGAGATTTGTTGAAGTATTATTTTGAGAGAAGGGAATATGATTAGGAATAGGGTATCAGGGAATTTAAGATCGGTGTCTGCCAATATAGTTAGCTAATTTAGAACCCCATATAGTAGATTAGGGCATACATGATCCATTCCCGGATGGATGGCTGACGCTCAGGTTGCTAATATGTATATGTTTGAATGAGAGGTTAACAAAGTTTTTTCGTTTATCTTTGCCTAAGTCCGAATAACAAACTGTCATGGATATGGTAGCTTGAATTTTAGGACAAGATGGCCCAAGTTCCTTCGATGGAGGAGGAATTTCACTCTACTGCTATTGATATTGCAGTATCATTCAAACCATTTATAATTAGTAAATTTATTGTTTTTATTTATTTTTTATGATCAATAAATAAGTATTAGCAGGATGTTAGGTTTTTTGCTTGAAAATTAAAGACTCATCTGGAAATATGTAGTCAAAGCCGGAATCTTCTCTGATTAAATCCATACTATATTTGGAATGAGTGTTTCCTTGACTCAGAAGGCAGTTTTACTTTATGTAGGAATTAGGTCAATGCATTATTCGGTTTACATTTTAAATATCCAAACGTTCTTTGTATCCAAATTCCAATGTTGGTCTCTGACATCTAGGGACTCTTCCTGGTTGCGTGTGTTACCCATGCTGATTTTGTTGAGTTCATGATTATTATGTAAGTGTTTAGGGTAGGGCATGTATTTCCTAAGAAACTGGGGGTCTCAGACCAATCAATCCAATTTTAGATCAAGATTTGTATCTTGGCTCATTTGAGTTAAGTTCTGCTTATTGTACTATTTTTTAATTGTTTGTTAGTTATAATTTATTTTGGTGAATTTTGAATGCAGTGCAAGGTGTGCATGCAGACATTTATGTGCACTACATCAGAGGTGAAGTGCAGGGAACATGCAGGAGCAAAGCACCCCAAATCTGATGTTACTGCTTGCTTCCCCCATCTCAAAAATTGAATAAATTGATCAGAGAGAATATCCTAGAGACATGTCAAGAAAATCATCATCTCATATTAAAGCTTTCTACTTTAATTCCAATGAGTCCTAACAATCATGGTTGCTTTCTGCGTATTGTATAATTTGTGTGCTTGAGAGGGTGAGAGTGGTTGATACTTGTTTCCTTTTGTTAAAGCGAAACTCAATGTTTTATTATATTATGAAGTATCAATGCTAATGGTCATGAAAGCTTGTTTAGTTATAATGCCCCTGATTATGAATATAAATGCCCTTGCTTATGTTGAAAGAGTTGTCTTACTTGGCCCATTGATCAAGTGCTTGCACTGGATCCAGATATTTTCCAATTGTGAATCTGACTTTGGAAGGTCTAGAGGAGTAAAGGGGGTGATGTTATCTTAATGGCACATTTCCTACCATTTCGATGGCTGCAGTGATACATTAAGTAGTTTTCTCATGGGTCATTGCTTGCCTTTGGATACAGCTTGAAACAACTGGGTATTTAGTTTTCTTTTCTCTAGTGACTATCATGATCATGGATAATTGATTTCCTCCAGTCATCACTATAAGAAAATTGAAACCATTGCTTTCTAGTGTTCAATTGTGATTCATATTGTAACGGTTCAATGTTCGGCTCAATTTTCATATCTCAACACTTAAATCTCATCCCTATAACTCATTATCAAATTCTCATATTTGTAACTCAATTTGCTCATAACTCTACTTGCAATGTGTTTGGATGGAAGTTCTCAGTGGGTTTTTTAAATCAAAAACTCAACTTTAAGCAAAGTTGTGAGACCCACGAAAATTAGCACTTTGCAAAATGCACAGAATAGCTAAATTGAAAGCTTGCGTCGACATTCTCTCTCCACTTCACAATCTATTCGCATATCTTTATATGTTTTAGCAAAACCTACTATTTTCTTTTTCTCCGCCTCTCTCTCTGCCTCTCTTTCTTCGCCCCTCTCTTCTCTTCCTCTCACTTTGCCTTTGTGTCTCCTCTTCCTCTTATTATTTTTGAATCCGTTATCTAGTAGTGCACTGAAGGAGTTCTCCTCCATTTTCCTTTTGTCTTTGTGTTTGAAATTGAGAGTACAAACCCAGGATCTAGAACATGTATCTCTCTCTCTCTCTCCTCGTTTTTCTCAAAATTGTTGTCTGGCTAATGATGGATGAGGTTTCTGTATATCATACTTTGGTTTTGTAATTATGGGTCAGGTGATTTTTATTCCCCCATTGATCCGAATTGTAGATGAAGACCCATGGCTTCTTGCAACCAAAGGAGATGGGATACCACTACAAACTTCATAACACACACGGACACCCAAGAGTAGAGACTGAAGCTGCAAATTTTGCAAGAGCTTAGATGTTGAACTTACTTTTTCGAAATCACAGCAAAATGGAAACCAAAACAAATGTTAAGAGCATCCACATCAGATTATCTAAAATCTTCTAAAATAGAACTACAGTACAAATTTTACACATTTTGAGCAAAAAACCACCCACATCAGTGGGTGTAAAACTGTGTATATATTTCCATGAGCTATAGTATCCGTGTAAATATACACGAGTACTGTAGCTCGTTTATACATTAAAATAATATTATCATTGTACAGTATAACCACCCAGCACTCCAGAATAACCACCAAACCCAGCGCCACCAGCACAAAGTATTAACCAAAATCAACTGAAAATTAACCCAAAATCAACACAGAGATACACAAACACACACACACACAAACAAACCCAAACGGATAAACAACAAAGAGAGATCGGTGCTTCTCGGAACGATCGATGCTTGACTGGAAAGATTAAAGCTCGTGGGTCTTGCTTGATCAGAGCTCGTTGGTCTCGCTTGATCGGAGCTCGTGGGTATGGGTCTTGCCTGATCTGGTCGTGAGTATGGGTCTTGCTTGATCAGAGCTCGATGCTTGTGGATTGGAGCTAGGGAGATCTCGGTCAAATCTAATCTGGTCGGATTTGATCGATGCTTGTGGATCGGAGCTAGGAAGATCGGTGCTTGTGGATTAGAGCTAGGGAGAGATGGGTATAGAGAGAGAACAACAGAAAAAATGGGTTGAAAGAGAGAGAGAGAGAGAGAGAGAGAGAGAGAGAGAGAGAGAGAGAGAGAGAGAGCGCGTGCATGTATAATAAGGGGTTAGTTGAGGAAATAAAAAAAAAATTGAGAAAATTGATTATTTAAATAGAAGAGGTGATAAAATAGATGAACTAATGTGGGTGTTTTGTAAAAATAGATGTGTAAAATAGAAAAAGTAAGTTGTTAGTGTAAAAATGGATGTGTAAAATACACGAACTGATGTGGTGGCTCTAAGGAAAAGTGAAAGTAAAGGAAAAGTAAGAGAAAAACAAAAGGTTGGTACATGCAGAGTGAAAGAGTCGTTGGTCATCAATTAATGTCCTGCACTTGATCATGACAATACATATGGGTGGGACTCATTCATGTGAGCAAAATTACAAAATTGCCATAATAACTCTATTTTCATAATTCAAAAACAACAAAAAGATGTTCTCAGTTTCCACTTTCCACAACCCTAACTCAATTTTTTGAATTATGATTTATGAAAATTGAGAATGAAAATCAAATCAAACAGATGGAATGAATGTGGGCCTCACAAAAAGTGAGTCTTGCTTTATAGAAATTGAGTGAAGAGTGATGAAAATCACTCTAAATTGACTCCTATTGCACCGCCTTCAAGAAGCTACACTAGAACCAGTAGTGAGTACCCACCCAGCATGCCAGTGTATGTTACTTGTTAAGCATTTGGTCGTGGAAGATACAAGGTCGCCCATAAAGCCATAACCCTTTCTCTTGGATACTAGAAATAAACAAATTCACGAAAAGATTGCAAGAATTTCTCAATTATTATTACCTGCGTAAAGGTATCTGTTTGGTTAAGTGGTGGAGTGATTGCTTCATAAAGATTTAAATTTTCTCATACCTGTCTCTTCCTCTTTATGTTGTTTTTTTTTTAATTACTTTACGATGAGTGCAGATATGATTAACTAAATTAACTTGACACAGGTGGATTAACTGATTTTACTTCATGAATAAAGTGATATTTTTTAAACAAGAAGCAAACAAAATAAAAATGATCCTAATCATAAGTTGATAATGTATAATTATCCCTTCATTAAATTATAATTTATTAGAAACGATCCCTTATCTAAGTTATCTTATTTCTTAACATCAACGATATTATCACCATTAATTATTATTATTATTATTATTATTTTGGGGAGAGGGGAATGGCTAGGAAGGATGCATATCCAATAAAAAATATGTTTACATGCAAGTGCACTCCATAGACCATAGTCCCTGCAATGCGATTGCAGATTTTTCTTTTCTTTTCTTTTTCTTTCTTAGGAACTGCAATGCGATTGATTTGGCCCAACCAGAGATCACAATTTTAGTTAGAATAAAAGGTCAATTAATTCTGCCCCAACTCAGTAAAACAAAAATTATTCAAGAATTTCTCTGCTTGCTGCCCCTATGCATGAAGGTAATAAAGAAGGCCTCTCCTCTCCTTCCAAGCCAAGCTTGAAAACATACAGGGAAAGAAAAGGCAAGAATGAGGTCAGTGATGCTTAGTTTACTGCCGGCACCACGTACGTACCTAGCAGTATTTACTGACCGAGAGGGGCTGCAAGTGTAGCACTGAAAGTGCTTCAAGAAAGACAGTAATAAATTCTAAAATATCTGATGCAAAACTAGAAGTTTGAAAACATTATGTTTTATTCAAACGAAACAGGAGACTTAAATCATTTTAGTAAAGAGCTCATAGCCAAACTTGGCTGCCTACATCCCATGAGAGGTGGCCATAAAAGTTTTAAGCGTTTATATAATACAAATTCCAAATAACATGGACTCTAGTTTATACACGACTCCATTCAATCAGGCTATTGTGTGGCTATTGTGTCCGTATCCTGCTACTTTCTGCTGCCCTCACCTGTGAGAAATATGGATGTGCCTGCCAACACCAGTACAGCTACATGTTAGTATAACCAATGATAACAATTAGATTACCTACGTTATCAATCGATAGCTTCTTTTAATAATTAAACATAGAGATGAAGTTTAAGATGTGACTTCTATCAAGTGGAGAGAGAAACGAAGTTGAAGATGCGACTCCTATCAAGTCTACGGTTTTGTCTTGCAGAGAGATCTGCATGTCAGGCAAAGCTCAACTAACTTGTGGGGTTCACCCTCATGTGAGGGAGAAAAAACATGCAATGGAAACAGGATAGATTTTTTCCAACTAAAGAGACAGATGTCACGAAAGCTTTATAAATTCCCTCCAACTCATATCCCTATGCCTGAGTTGAAAGCTTTAAGTGCTCAAGCAATGCTCTTGGATGATTGTCAGACAGTGTGGGCCAAACTAAGTTGAGTAGCTAATTAATGCAACAACTGTTGCATCACCATACAATGAATTGCACCAAGTACTATCACACCTCTAACCATCCATGCTGCACTAATCTCATAATATTGAGCATAACACAAGTAATGTACACCAACTTCTGAGGCCAATAAAGAGGGAATATGTACTACCACTGAGTACCCTCTACCACCCAACCACAAGAAAGTTCCCAAGGCCTGTTTGGAGTGTAAAGTTCAGAACCATAGCTGGTTTGAATTTGGGGGGCGCCCAAAAAAAAAAAAAAAAATGCTGCCCACCAGATATTGAGGCAAAACACTACAAATATGGTTAAAATATTTGTAGCATGTAATGCAGCACTAAAATTAATTCGAAAAAAACAACGTTTTGTGTTGATGGAAGGTTGGAGAGGGAAAGAGGGGGTGGGGGGGCTTGACACATCAGAGGGAGAAGTTACAAAGAAAAATAACTACTACTTTCTCACCCTAAGCAACAAGAACAACACTCCTGCAAACATATACTACTTTCCTCTTGCATGGGGTGCAATGTTAAACATGAACAAATCCATGGGAGGCATGAGTTATGTAATCAATTTATATCAACAAAGAAAAATAAATTGAGAAAGAATGAGCATCGCCAAAGCCATTTTTTGGTTGAACTATAAGACAGATACAATTAGTGAATCAGCTCAATTAGGATTACCATGGCTTCCCTAGCAGTTAGCCTGTCCTGATGATCATACCGTAGGAGCTTATCAAGAAAATCAATGGCCTGCATCAAATACAAGTTAAAAAATCAACCAATTACAGTACTACTAGTGATGAGCTAAAATTTAATACACCTAAAAGAACAGAAGAAAAAAACCTCAGGAGAAACCAGATGCTGATTATCTGCATTAATAAATTTGGACCACGGCTTCCTGCTGTGCCTGCAGAAGAACGTACCAACACATTAAAAAGTGGGGGGCGTAACTACTTTAAGGTTGCATGAATTGATTAACTTAATAAAGGGACTTTTTTGATAATTGGTAACTTATACATGCACCAATGGGACTTTTATACAATAACAGAGAGTTGACTCCAGAAAGGTGAAATCATTCAAACTTACCTCCCAACAAGTGCATCAAGTTGAGGATCAAGCTCTAAATGATACTTATTCAGATACGCATTTAACTCATCAGTCCCAAGTACCTGGAAAGCAAGCCACTAAAATTCATGCAGAAATTCTTCTGGGGAAAGAAAAGTATTATACTAGAAAATATATTTTCTCATCAGTCCCAAGTACTGTAGGAGCTTTTCATAATAATTCTAATATATCCACAGAAAAGATAGTGAAGAGTAGTAATAAACACAGTAGTTACTAATTTTTCTTATTAAAAATACATGTTATGTTTCCCATGTGACACAAATCTCTCTCTCTCTCTCAATGCGAGTGTGTAACGGAGATATCACAGAATAATAAATTATTGTCTATATATATAATAAATTTAAGATTCCTGCCAAATTAGAATAAGCGCTACCTTTGCAATTTTGACAAGTTGATCATGGTTGTCATGACCATAAAAGAATGGCTCCTTGCGGAATATCTGCATAAGCAGCAAGAATAGTAAGCAAGCAACTATATAATCCTCCTCTAACAGCTATTGCACAAGCACCTAAACAACTACATGCAGTTTAAATTGCATTTTACATGACTTAATACCAGAGGTATTCTAGATAAAATATTCTTACCATTCCAGCAAACATGCAGCCAAGGCTCCACATGTCTAAAGAATAGTCATAGTCTTGCAAATCAACAAGTAGTTCGGGCCCCTTAAAGTATCTGAAAAACAAGGAAAGTAAATGCTCAAATCCTTTCAGACAGATGAATTTTCAAAATTTGAAGGACAACAGCTTAAAATGTAATATGCCTTCAAACACTTTTTTTTTTTTTTAAAGCATGTAAACCACCCTCTGATCTGTAGATGCAAACACAGCATCATGAACTGATGCTATTGTTGGTTATGGACAGTCAAACTTATACACTACAATTCTGTTTATGTGTGTCCACATAAGTAGGCTTATAAAAGGATGTATGTTCAAGCATTTTTAAGTAACATCTACTAAATTCCAAAACTTTTGAAGTGGTTTGTAATAAGCATTCTATTCAAGATATTCTCCACATGTTCACGAGTACAAAATAGGTTTGGACACAAGCAGACACCATATCCTGTGGCAAAATGTTATACAAAGCAATTTCTAATGAAAAATTATCACACATATCAGTAGATGTAACTTTTAACAGACATATGTTTCGATTTATAAGACTTAGGTCCACATGTCTTCAAAGCATTACCTCGAAGCCACACGAACATTATATTCCTTGCCAGGATGGTAAAACTCAGCGAGACCCCAGTCTATCAAGCGAAGTTTCCGCAACTCATGGTCTATCATAACATTATGAGGCTTGACATCTCTGTGCATTATTCCTTGTGAATGGCAGTAATCTAATGCCTGCAGTTTAAAGTTAAGAGAACTAATTTGGCATTAAAAAAATGCATTTAAAACACCACATTACCTCAAGTAAACAATAGATTTACCAGCAAGAATCATAACTAAGATTTAAGTATAAAAAAGCATAATTGCATTGAAGGGAGAAAGATATAGCAGATATGAAATTTTTAATAGATTCAATGCATTAATCACCTTGAGAAGCTCATATATGTAGTAACGTATGTCATAATCAGTCAATGTGGGGTACAGAACTTTGAAATCTGTACTGTTCACATACTCAAATATCAAGCTAGGCGTTTTTGAGTGCTGATCTCTGACAATATCAAGAAGCTTGACAATATTTGGACCCCCACAAAGGTTCTGAAGTATTTTTATCTCTCTCTTTATCTGCACAAAGATCAATAGAAAGCTCATGCTTAACCCTTAATTATTATCTGATTAAATTTACAGCAAACAGCCAAAAAGACGGAGCAACTGAGCAGAATATCTGAAGTAATAAAACGATAAATGACCATCTATTCCAATGATATATCTTTCCTCTCTCATTTGGGAAAATTGATATTGTAAATCCAACATCATAACCAACTCAAACAGATCACCACATATTGTCAAAGTAGTTCTCAGGAAAACAGCCAAGCTAACTCATCAAAAATAAAGTAAAAATTAAAATCCACCTTCTTTTTCTTAACAGGCTTGAGGATCTTGATTATGCACCGCTCACTGCTATTGACATTTATGCCCTCGAAAACCTCACTGTATTTTCCCCTTCCAACTTTCCGAACAACCTCATAATCATCTTGATCACTGAAAAAGAACACGAAGAAAAATTTTCTCAAAATTTCAGAAAATCACTAATATGACAATACACACGTTACAAAAAAAAAAAAAATTAAAGCTGCTTCAGCATTAGCTCAAAGTCCCAAAAAACAAGTGAACAATGTTAAGTCAATAATCACTCCCTTCTCGAACCGAAAGATACTAATCCTACAACTAAAACTTACTCTAAAGCCAAAATATTTAAATAGATTTATTTTTATAAAAACAAAGCCAAAGTTTTGGTACTGAGGCTCAGTTGTTTTATTAAAACAAGCACCAGTCTTTGAATTTTATCAACAACAAAAAAATTGTATCCATTCCATACATATTCAATGTGATCCTTGCTCAGGTTTTCTCACTTTATATCATTAAAATCAGGGAATCCAATTGAGCTAAGTGATGCTACTCAATCAATTAAGAAACTACAAACCTTACTTCCTGTTTGGTAGCTAAGAAAAGTGATGAAAAAAAAGAACAATAAAAAAGGGATCTTTACTACACAATTAATAAAAAATTAGATGCTGAACCTTACTAAGCTAAAAAGCCATAAGATTTTTAAAATCTTAATATTTTTAGTCCCAAAATTATTCTCAGCTAACAAAATAAAGCAGCATGGGACACATAATCCCCAATCAAATAAAAACTTAGGGTTAAGAAAATTAATCTAAATACCCCCATTGAACGGTGAGAGACTCGTAATCCCAGTACTCTTTGGGGCGAACGACATTGATATCGGCGTAGACTCGGGCTTTCGACATGGGTCGGCGATTCGAACCGGAGATCTCGACGAGTTTTGTGGTATTGGAGGTGAGGATGATGATGTGGCTGTGGCTGTGGCTGTGGCTGTGAGGGAGGAGGTGGGAGTGAGGGGTGCGCAGGATAGGAGGGTGCGCGACCGGTGCACGGAAGGCAAGGGGGGCGCACAGTAGTAGCAAGAGGCGAGAAAGGAGGAGTAGTAGTGCTGGATTGTTGGTGTTGGGGTGCAGCAGCGTATCTAGCATGTGACACTACACCACCCCATTTACTTACCACGTCGCGCGATAAGCTGCGTTCTTTTTATGAACGAGTCTGGGTTTGTTTGGTTTTGTTAATAGTAAGGGTAAAAAGTTGCAAATTACCCCTAAAGTTGGAAAAAATACACCTTGTTTCGCCCTGTATGGTACCACCTACTCACAGCTGAGTGGATCTCACAGTGGATTCCACCGGCTGTGAGTAAAAGAAGTATACACCTGAAACAGAATAAATTTCTTCCTAAAGTTGGTGGATTTTTTAATTTTACACCATAAAATTTTAAAATTCGAATTTTATTTTCTAAAATTTGAAAGTGTTTAAATTTTTCCTTTTGACGTTTCAGAATTTGAATTTTACTCTATAAAATTTGAAAATATTTATATTTTACACCTCAAATTTTGAAATTTTAATGTGTAAAATTTAAATATTCCTAAAATTTATGGAGTAGAATCTAAATTATAAAATATCAATGTGTAAAATCTAAACATTTCTAAACTTTATGAGATAAAATTTAAATTCTGAAATTTTAAGTTATAAAATTCAAAACACCTAAACTTTATGGGTATAATTACAATTTACCCAAAGAGTAAATAGGGTTAAGTAACAACAATATTTATCCGGGGTTGGGAATTCTTGGGGTATGGTGTTTGGTTCTAATGAGATTGAGAATCTGATGGCGTGGCAATTGGTTGTTGGTTCAAAGAGTAGCTTTAGATACTCTAGATTGAAGGCAGGTCATTTTGAATATTCTTTCACCACTCCCTTTCTTTCATTCTTTCACTCTAGTCTCTAGCTGCTTTCAATTAAAAATAGTAGGGTAGCAGATAATTTTGTTTGGGCAAGCATTGAAAAGGAAAGACCTTAGAGCATTTCCGGCCCATTTATCAAATTTTTATACTATTTGGAGAATGAATGGTGACTTTTACCTTTTATCTACCAACTTTTTTAAATACACTTTCCAATAGATTCTCTATTCTATTCTCTATCTCATTTAAATATTATTTTTTCATTCATTATTATTATTTTTTTAACAACTACACATCTTCTAACATTTTTTTATTCAATACCTGATTATTATAATAGAAAAAAAAATTTGAAGAATGAACAGTAGCCTATCAGAGTTGATGAACTACTGTTCATGAGCCAAAAAAAATTTAGAATTTAGAGAATTTATTAGAGACCCTTTTTTTGGTCTCATTCTCTATTATAGAGAATAATATACCTTTAGCGGTATCATTAGAGATGCTCTAAGATATCGGTATTATTTTCATTATAACCATTTTGGATAATATTTATTTTACCCGAAAAAATGGGACCTAGTTTTATTTTGAGAAGAAAAATTCCCAATCAAACGTCTTTCGGTCAATGAAATCACTCAGGTAGTGGAGAAATTATAAGGTCCACATGGTGGACAAGTGATGTGGTCCACCATTCCACTAAAAAACTGCCACTTATTTAAAATTGTTAGTTAGAAAATTTTTTTAAACAGAAATTAATTACTGACTCAGCAATTTAAATAAATTGAAGTTTTTTAATGGAATGGTGGACAAATGACGTGGTCCACTAGAGGACTCTATAATTTCTCCAGGTAGTGGATGGAACCATGGAAGAGTAGCGTTAAGCACCTTAAATAAATTTCAAACAGGTCTGATTAATACCATTAGTTACTTCTTCTTCTTCATTTTTTTTTAATTTTTTTTTTTTTAAGGTACCTTTAGAGTTTGGAAAATGCCACTGCTTCATTGCAACGATAGTTTATGGACGTTTCTCAATAAAATAAAATAAAATAGATTATGGACTGTTTGATTAAGAAAAAATCTAAAACAATTATATTTTACCTCTTTAATTTATACTCTATAATACACTTAGTACCCTAAATTTTTCAAATTCACTTTTTACACCCTAAACTATGACCCTTGTTACACTTTGCACTATAATATTAAGTTTTATGTTAACTTGGACGGAAATTCAAAGTCTAGGATGCAAAATATAATCAAGAGTAGAGTTTAGAGTGATAAAAAATAATTCTCTTTTGTTTTTAAGGGATTGAGAAGAATAACAATTAGGACTTTTTACATGATGTCATATTTTTCTATTTAAGTTAATAACAAACTTGATATTGAGATGCAAAGTGTAACAAGGATCATAGTTTAGGGTGTAAAAAATGTATTCAAAAAGTCTAAATGGTGTTTGGTTAAAGAAAAAAGTAGGTGTATTATGTATTCATTTTCAATTTTTTGTTGACACCATACTTGTTTGGTTTAAAGATTTGTATTCAATTTTCAAATTCAGAATCCTAAAATTTGGATTTAAATCTAAAAAATGAAAATACATTTGGTACAAAGTGAAATTGAGAGTATTGTTTAGAGTGGTAAAATGTAATTTTCCCAAAAAAAAAAAAAAAATCATAAGTTAACTTCATTTGTAAGTTAGAATGCAGAGCAACCTTTTGACTTGATGCATTGGTTTATCAACAGCTTCACAGCCAGAAAAATTCCATTTCCCATAAGAAACAATTCTGGAAGTTTAATGAATGAAACCTTATCAACTAACATAATCAAAAATCTATAATTATATCACCCCGTTGAGATATATTCTAACTGGATCTTCTACAAAGTTGGAGGCAAGTCTATCTCTAATTTGTAAATAGGGTAAAGGCCGAAGAGAATTATAAAATTACTTTCACCCTTATGTTACATTGGATTCATACTACAGCTTTAGGTTGGATTTGCTCAAAATCAAATACCTCAAACATGAGGCGTCTTACATCAGGCTTCCCATAAACAGCATATGAAAGCCCATGAAGGGATTGTTGAACTGCCGTTGTAGCTGGATTCCTCATTTTTCGATTGTGTTCGTATTTCTCTTGAACATCTTCAGCGTAGATGACAAAGCGATGGAGATGCTTGTCCCTCAAATATCTCCCGCAGAACTTGTTCATAAGAGTACGCCGGTGCCTCTCCTGTAGCCATAATCCAGGAGCATCTAAATGCTTCATCAACAGCCTCTCAGCCATCACAAGATCCTAAAGAAAGCAAAAACAGACAGTTATCAAAATGTCTGATTTCCACACTAAGGGGAAATCAAAATTTGGATTGTGCTTTTAAATTGAGAAATAATGCATTTGTCTCTATCAAGAGGCCAGAGAACAGCTGCACCAATGCAGTAAAATTTTATTACCTGGATCTTTTGCCCAAGATATTCTAGGCGCTCATAGCAAAAGCGAGGATGCTCAAACTTGTGTTTTGATGGATGAAGAAAACAAAGCTGTTTTTCAGAGAGAAATTAAATGACACGTCAGGAGACAAGGGCTAGGCAAAATTTCACATATATCAGACAATTAATAAATATACATTTTATATAAGGATGTATATGAAAATTAAACAAAGGAGACTTCAAAACTGTATATATCAAAAGATACCAAGTAGCAATTCCAATTCATAAACAAATCTTGATAATTTGGGGTTCATGGTGTCTGGGAGCAGATTGGTTAACCAAATGCTGCACCAAGTGCACCCTAGGGAACTTTACATGTGCAATAAAAAGTATGGTAATAATCATAAAAGAAGAAAACCAACATATAAGACACCAATCAAGTCAATTTCATCTACGAGCATGCTGGCTTACAAAATACTTTTTTCTTAAATGTGAATTTTGATCCTAAGAAGAGGGATAAGGGGAGATTCAAACTAATGACCTCTAGTTCATGAGATATGATCCCTATCCAATTGTGCTACCCCTTAGAGTTTACATAATTTTCTTTTCTAACTTTTCTTGATACTACAACATATGCTACAATCAATAGGTGATAACAATATGTGGTTTTGAGGAGGAAAAGGAAAAGTAGAATGATAGGCAGCAAAAGAACTACCTGTAGCCCAAGTCCAAGTTCAATGTTCCTTGCTTTAGTAATGTCTGGGATTCTATCTTCCATTTTTAAGGGGTATCCCAGTGCTCGCATGACTTGAGGTCTGCTCTCATAATCCCATATATTGCTTCTGAACCGATGCATGCCCGGTGGAACACAAGCCCTGAAGAGCCTTGGGTGTGCAAAAAGAGCATCTTCTGGAGGCTGTGAAAGGGGTGGGAAAAAAAATTACCAGTGGACTCCTTCCAACAATGATAAGATTAAAATTTCCGCTATCCATTGAAATTCTGCAAGCAAATACTACCTAGACAGTCACTTTAATTTCTGATCTCAAGAATTAGCCTGCAAAATTACTTTCCTTTTACATTTTGATAATTCAATAGTTGGCGGTGGGGAGATTTGAACCTGGACATCACCATGGAAAACACCAGGAAGTACCAGTTTAGCTACTAGACTCTCAACAAATTACTTCCCTTTTACTATCTGAAAAACAATGTCCCCCACACATCCAAATGAAGAAACTTTTTTTTTTATTGGATAAATCCAAATCAAGAAACTTGTCCAGTCTAAAACAGCTAGTTCCAAATTTAAATCTGTCAAGCTTGTCAGGCTTGGGTGTGCCAAGTGTGTCACTGAGCACAAGACTAGATTCTTGTGTTTACTATTTAATAGAGAAATATCATAAACAAATCACAGAAAAGCAAATTAGAGCTTGCCTTATAAGCTGCAACCTCTTGCCAACTGAGCTTTTTGCCTTCAAATTCAACAGAGACATAATCTACATCTTCAAGTTGTCTTCGTTCTCTTGGTTGGCAGTCCTCAGCTTCTGGGTCCATGCCAAATACTTCAAAAAGAACACGATATACTTCTGGCATACCAAAACACAAATATATTGCCCCAAACAAAGCCCAGAAGACAGACCTGCTCGTAACATAAAAATTTTAGAACTCAAACGTGTTTTTCTCATCAATTATGATTTTCTTAACTTATCAACAAAAAAAAGTGTCCTGCCTGTTAGCTACGAATTCTCATGACACTAAGCATATCCATTACACTAAATAATTTTACAACAGAAATTAGCAAAGTTATAGTTGATGCAGTTATGATCCAGTGCAGGAAGGTAAGATGTTCCTCGGATGGGTTTGTACAATTTTTTTAATTGGTTAGCACTGAAGATCCTGACTATTGATAATCTTCACAAGAAGCATGTATTGATAATAGATTGTTGTTGTATTTGTAAAAGAGGTGCTATAGATCATGAACTACTTCACAGCTACTTGGCAACAGATATTTGGTCTTTTTTCTTTACATTGTTTGGGATAGTTTGGGTAATGGCAAAATCAGTGCTCATGGAGTGTTGACGAGGACTCCTTCATCGCCATAGAGCTGCTAAGGCTTGGCAAGCCATGCCGTTATGTGTTGTGGAATTTGTGGAGTGAAAGAAACAAGAGGGTCTTTGATGGAGTTCAACATCCTAATTTTGTAATCAAAGATTCTATATTACAATTACCTATCAAAAAAAAAAGATTCTATATTGCAATCCTTGTATGATTGGATACAAGCAGTGGGTGGCATCCCATTGATGTCTTTTGTTGATTTCATAGATTCTCTCTTTGTCATTTGTATTCTTGGAAAAGGGACTGTGCATATTTATTCTGTCTTTCCCTTTTCCTTTTTCAATAAAACTTTCTTTGCCCACCCATTGATGGCTTTTGTTGATTTGATAGATCTAGTCCTCAGCAGTGAAGCATTGAGTCCCTACCATAAAGCATTTCACCATCGGTAAGTGCATGACGCATTACTTTTGTCACATTTGGTCCAATGTCACAGAAAACAGTGTCAGCAGCTATTTGAAAGAAGCAATTACACAAACATTACCAATCTATTGACAGAGGCTTCCTTAGCCAAATAGAACATTCAGCTCTAAATCCATAGTAGTTAGTGCTGATGAGAAACAAGAGCTTTCATCATCAGTGTGATGAAAGAGAGTTCATCATGAATAGGTGAATAGCATAAAACGTGAGAGCCAATGGATGATGAGTGGCGACAAAAATGGGCAGAATCATGACACTTGGCATTTAAAACAAGAATGGAATAGAGAATCTTTTACTAATGGATGCATAGCATACTCAATAATGGCATGCCAAGTTGGAAGGCAGGAATGCACATAATCTCTGAACCTAGCTAAAGTCATTAACTTGGTGCACACATAAATGACTTTTCTATTTTCAAAGTCAATGGTTCATTTCAATGAGCAAGTTTATACAATAAGACTTAAGGGCTCTCTTCCAAAGACATTATTTCTCTCTGATAGAAGTATAACAACATATGAATTTCTGATAAAGTGAAATATCATTGCCCCTTGTTGACAACAAATCCATATAAAGCATTTTACAACATTAGCAACCAGAGAACATGCAAGAATTTTTAACATAAGCAACTTTAATCAGCACCCCCCATAACAAGGTGCACACATCAATGGAGCAATAACTAACAGAAGACCATTAAAAGTAAATATCTTGGTAATACTAGACAATGACACTCAACCTCCATCAGAATTATCATTCAGTCGAGGAGCAATCAGACGCACCGCAAGCCATGTTCAATACCATAATACCCATTACTGAAAAACATCTTGCTCACATGTTTCAATTCCAAACTAAAATTTATGTTCTTCCATTAGACATCTACTCAATTAACTACCAAATTGTTCAATCATTCTATTCTAAGTCCAAGAATTTAAACCAGATTAAAAAACAGAATGTAACTTACTTCACAGGCGGCTCGCGCTCCATCCTCTTCAACTTATCGATATCATCAAATGGAAACACCAAATTCTGCAAGCTCGCAGCTTTAATCCACTTGGGCAGGTGCTTCTTCCCAATCAACGCATACACCCTTTCTCTCATCGGACCCGGCGATTCCCTCGGATACCTTTGCAAAAAAAACTCTGCAAGCGCCAATTCAAGCACATACTGCCCCAAGAACAGCAACCTGGTGTGCCCAGACCTCACGTGCCGCGCCCTCGTCCTCTCACCCGTGGGGTGCTGAAAAGCCAAATACAACAATGTATCAAACTGTTTCGCTGGGTTATCATCCCCGAAATTTTCCGAGGGCTCCAGAGGGTACCCGAGAGCTTGCTTTGCCTCGAGCAAGTACTCATCCATCCAAGTCTTGTCAGCATTGTTAAGACGCGAAGACGGCAAACAAGAACTCAACAATGGAAAGGCTTTGAGAGAGAGTTGAGGGCTATTGAGGAACCTCTCCGCTAATCTCTTGTCATCTAATGGGGGTCTCAGTATGAATTTCTTAGGGGGAAACTTTTTCTTCGGAGCAGTGCCTCTTTTACGCTCAGCTAGCTCTCTGAGGAGTCTCTGGGGACTGTTTTTGGGGAGCTCTTGTTGTGGCCCTTGTGGGTCTACCACAACAGCGAAGATACGGTGATTTGGGCAAGTGGGGTTTGTGAATTTGAGAGTTTTTGTGTGGATTTGGATGGGAAATGGAGAGAAGGAAGATGAGAAAGAGTAATGGTTACAAGGTGAGGATGTGGATGGGTTTGGGAAGTGTATGAAGGAAGAAGAAAGTTCCATCAGTAGGGAGTGAAAGTGTGGAGTTGAAGTGAGGAGCTGAGCATTAATTAAGGAGTTTGAAGATATGAGAAATGGGGTATAGGAGATTGGGTTTGAATTTGGTTTGGCATTGAAAGGAGGAGTGGGAGGGTTTTTGTGAAGCAGGGTTTTGAGGGGTTTTGAGAGTGGTGGATAAGATAATAGAAAGAGTGGCATAAGATATTTTAGACGATGCACGCTGACTGTTTGGGTTATGTAAACGACGCCGTTTCGTAACGTTAGCAACTTAGCTGCAATAGCACAAAAGTCAACGGGATTTGTTGATGGATGAGTTCGTTAGACGGTCTGTCGTTTATTTAAAAATTAAAATGGTGCCATCCTAGAGCCTTTGATCTTGGAGCAACATGAGAACCACATATTAGAGAGGGGTAGTGTGTGAGTTCTAATTAGCTAAATTAATAAAATCACTTATTTCTCCCAAAAAAAAAAATGATAAAGTTTTTGTCGTGGAATTAGAGACTACACAAAAAACCAATTAGTTTCTTTGCTTGATAATAAAAATTAATTATCATGGAAAATATGTTATAGGTTGAAACTCTATCGTATCTAAGAAAAAAGGGATAGTGAATTCTAAAAATGATTACTTAGCTTATGATGTTATATTCTCTAAATGAGAGTTTTATCCAACGAAGTTGTCATATTTGAAATTACATCATTGTTTATGAACGAAACTAAAACCGTAATTTACAGGGCTTTTGGTCCTATTCACAATCTAAAAAAAAAAAAATTTTGTAGCTAAAGAAAAGTTTAGAAGCCAAAATCTAAGGCTGGAGGCTAGGTTACAGAATGAGAAAGTATTAGACATTCATTCTACCCAACTCTAAACTCTATCTTCAAGGATTTAATGGCTATATCATGTTACACATAAACATGCATTCAATCTAATGTCATGGCATCATCTTTCAAATCATGTATTTGTTGGGTATGTTTTAAAATTTAAGCCCATGATATTTTGTTGTAAAACCTAAGCCTATGCTCTAAAATTTTCCTTGGCTGGCGTGGGAATTTTTGGCTGAAAATAAAACCCCCAATATTCTCATATTTCCTTATAAAATAGTCAGCCGCACCTTTCCATGTTTTGCAGAAAATACATAGCGGCTTGTGACATCAATGGGAAAAAAAATTACTTTGTTTTTGCCTTTCCATTTTTCACTTTAATCATCTTTAGCTACTTCCTTTTTTTTTTTAGAGCTCTAAGACTATCAAAAAAAAAAATCTGCATATATGATATTAGTTAAAAATAATAAATTACTTTTGATACTCTCGCTACTTTGTTTCTGCTAAAAATTTTCTCTTAGGCATTTGTGACGAGTTCGAAACTCTGTTTGTGAGTGCACATTAACAAAGTTGCCGTTTTATCCTTGAGAGCGACCGCCTGAGTGATTTGCACCGACAGATTCCTTCTAGTGGGGGTGAAATCGCTTCTCAAGGATAGCAGATTTAATTCCGTGCCTCGGCGATAAGTTTTACTTAATTCTTAATTTTATATGCTTTTGTACTTGTCTATTTTGCTTATAAGTTAATTTGAACATATCTTGTTTTAGTGATATATTATTGATATTGCTTTGTAACTTTGTTAATCAATTTGGACAATTTTCCAAACTATACTTCCAACAATCTTAAGAAGCGATTTATGTTCTTATTGATTAACAAAATGTATAATATTCCTAATATTGTCTTAGAATCAGAGGCAACACTTGTTTCGAAAATGAAGTTAGTCAATAACATAACTGATTGGGTAGGGGACACTGGGGCTACTAGACACATTTGCTTCAGCAAAGAGTTATTTCTTAATTATGAGGAAGTAATAGATGAAGAGAATGTTTATTTGGGAGACTCTGATACTGCAAGAGTTGCTGGAAGGGGAAAGGTACTTTTTAAATTTACTTCAGGTAAGTCTTTAACCTTACACTCTGTTCTTCATGTTCCTAACATGTGTAGAAACTTGGTATCTGGGTTCTTGCTCAATAAGGCAGGCCTAAAAATTGTTTTTGAATCTAATAAGATTGTTCTTAGTCAAAAAGAACATGAATATATCTAGTAACTCTTCTGCTTATATTGTTGAATCTTTGGATCTTTGGCATGGTAGGCTAGGGCATGTGAATGTTGCAACCATCAAAACAATGAAACAAATGAGCCTAATTCCAAACTTAACTAATTAAGAGCATTCAAAGTGTGAAATATGTGTAGAAGCAAAACCTTTCAAAACTGTTGAAATGAGCTTTGAACTTTTAGAACTCATTCATAGTGACTTAGGAGACTTCAAAAATTATACGAGTAGAGGAGGTAAAAAATATTATATGACATTTATAGATGACTACTCTAGATATACAAGAGAATACCTCTTAAGTAGTAAAGATGAAGCTAAAAACATGTTTATAAAATTTAAGACATAAGTTGAAAATCAGAAAAATAAGAAAATTAAAAGGCTTAGGTCTAATAGAGGAGGAGAATATAGTTCAACTTTGTTTAAAAAATTTTGTGAAGAAAATGGTATTATTCATGAAGTCACTGTACCTCGTACACCAAAACAAAATGGAATAGGTGAGAGGAAAAATAGAACCCTAAAGGATATGATGAATGCCATGCTCATTAGCTCTGGTCTTCCTACCAATATGTGGGGGGAGGCTATCCTTTTTGCATGTCATGTATTAAACAGGGTTCCACATAAAAAGATCAGAAAAACTCCATATGAACTATGGGAAGGACGTGCACCAAACTTAGGGTACTTGAAGGTGTGGGGTTGTTTGACAAAGGTTGGAATTCCTGAACCACATAAAGAAAAGATAGGTCCTAAAACCAAGGATAGTGTCTTCACAGGATATGCACAAAATAGTCTTGCCTATAGGTGCTTAGTTTTGGAGACTAACACCATACTTAGATGAAAACCACTCAACACAAGAGTTAAGATGTAGTAAAAGACCTAAAAACGGAACCAACTTTGGGCCTGACTTTATCACTGCTTTTCTCATTGAAGATGACCCAAAAACTTATCAAAAGGCCATGAAATCAGTAGATACAACCTTTTGGAAGGATGCAATCTATAGTGAGTTAGAATCAGTTATGGCTAACCATACATGGGAATTAGTTGAACTCCCTAGAGGATGCAAGACCATTGGTTGCAAATGGGCGTTTAAAAAGAAATTAAAAGCAAATGGGTCCATAGACAAATTCAAAGCTAGACTAGTGGCAAAAGGGTATACTCAAAAGGAAGGGATAGATTACTTTAACACTTATTCACCGGTGACAAGATTAACTACAATTAGGATTCTGATTGCTACGGCCTCAATACATAAATTGATTGTTCACCAAATAGATGTCAAAACAGCATTTTTAAATGGTGATTTAGATGAAGAAATTTACATGGACCAACTAGAGGGTTTTGTGGTTCAAGGACAAGAAAGTAAAGTGTGTAAACTTAGAAAATCATTATATGGTTTGAAACAAACTCCTAAACAATGGCATGAAAAATTTGATATCACTTTAATTTCTAATGGATTTGTTGTGAACGAATCTGATAGATGTGTGTATAATAAATTCTCTGGTGATAGTGGTGTTATCATATGCATATATGTGGATGACATGTTAATTTTAGGAACTAACTTGGATGTTGTAAAAAGTACTGAAGATCTCTTATCTTCAAACTTTGATACAAAAGACCTTGGAGAGGCTGATGTAATTTTGGGAATAAAAATCATAAGGAATAGTGAAGGGATTACACTTTCCCAATCACACTATGTTGAGAAAGTACTTAAAAAATTCAATCATTTTGATTGTGACCTTGTGAGAATTCCATGTGACCCTATGAGAATTCCAAGCATACATTTAAAGAAAAATAGAGGGTCTCCTGTTGCACAATCTAAGTATGCTAAAATTATTGGTAGTGTGATGTTTCTAATGAATTGTACACGCCCTGATATTACATATGCTGTTAGTAGACTTAGTAGATATACACATAATCCTGCTTATGAACAATGGAATCACTAACTTGTCTCCTGAGATATTTGAAAGGCACCATGAATTTAGGCCTTACATTTACAGGTCGTCCAACAGTATTAGAAGGCTATTGTGATGCAAACTGGATATCAGATAATGATGAGACCAACTCCACTAGTGGTTATTTTTTTCACCCTAGGTGGAGGAGCTATATTTTGGAAGTCTTCTAAACAAACCTGTAATGCTAGATCAACTATGGAGTCCGAGTTTGTTGCTTTAGAAAAGGCAGGTACTGAACCTGAATGACTTAGAAATTTACTTGATGATATAACAAAATGGGATAAGCCATTACCATCAATATTATTGCATTGTGATTCCTAAGTTGCAATTGTATGTGCAAGAAATAAAATTTATAATGGGAAGAAGAGGCATATACGCCTTAGAAACAATATAGTGTGGCAACTCATAAGCAATGGTGTAATTGCCATGGAGTTTGTACGATCAAAAAAGAATCTTGCGAATCCTCTGACCAAAGGGATAACTAGACAATTGGTTTATGATGCATCGCGGGGGATTGGACTTAAGCCCATTGAGTGAATCACCCATGATGACAACCTAACCTATGTCAACAAAGGTTCAATGGGCATCATGGAGAGATTCAAGATAGCACTATTAGTGAGAATGAGATCTCATTGTCCCTCGTTATGGTGTAGATAGTGCTTACTACCAAACTAGTGAGGTTGAGTTTAAGACTCTTAATGAATTCATGGCCTTTATAGGTGGTGTGTGGTAGTACACATTTGATGAATTCAACTATATGGGTGTGGAGGTGGGACCACCTCCTATGAGAGTGAGAGCAAACTCTTTAGAGCACTTATGAAAATCTAGGTGGGGCACATGGCCGAAATGTGCCAAATCGAGAAATCGTCCAAGAATTCACAAGTAAAGGTGTTTGTATTCTTGTGGTTCATGAAATTGGTTCAAGATCTACTATCACCAAGATTTTATTCTAGAATACAAATACCAAGCGTTGATTCAAGTCCATAATACATCAACACTAATTTCATCTTGTGATTGCCCAATTTTTTTAAAATCAAAATTTTAAAACATGAGGGGGATTGTTGGGTATGTTTTAAAATTTAAGCCCATGATATTTTGTTGTAAAGCCCAAGTCCATGCTCTAGAATTTTCCTTGGCTAGCGTGGGAATTTTTGGCAGAAAACAAAACCCTCAATCTTCTCATATTTCCCTATAAAATAGTTAGCCGCACCTTCCCATGTTTAGCAGAAAATACATTGCGGCTTGTGACATCAATGGGAAAAAAAATTCCTTTGCTTTTGCCTTTCCATTTTTCACTCTAATCATCTTTAGTTACTTCCTTTTTTTTTAGAGCTCTAAGACTATCAAATTTTTTTTTTTTTTTTGCATATATGATATTAGTTAAAAATAATAAAACATATATTACCTTTTATACTCTAGCTACTTTGTTTCTGTTGAAAATTTTCTCTTGGGAATTTGTGACAAGTTTGAAACTCTGTTTGTGAGTGCACGTTAACAGAGTTGCTGTCGTATCCTGAAAAGCGACTGCCTAAGCCATTTGCACCAACGGATTCATTTCAGTAGGGGCGAAATCGCTTCTCAAAGACAGCGGATTTAGTTCCATACCTCGGCGATAAGTTTTACTTAATCCTTAATTTTATACGCTTTTGTACTTGTCTATTTTGCTTATAAGTTAATTTGAGCATATCTTGTTTTATTGATATATTATTGATATTGCTTTGTAACTTTGTTAATCAATTTGGACAATTTTCCAAATTATACTTCCAACAATATCATGTACTATAATCAAAGAAAGCTTTAGCTCTCACAATGAGAATTTTTTTTTTCTCAAGAGAAATATGTTCATCACTTCTTAAAAATCATTTTGTATATCCTTTCAAAAAAAAAAAAAATCATTTTGTATATTATCTCATGTCATGATCATACTCATCATGTATCCTTTCATTTTCATTCATCATGTTAGGTTTCATTTAAAAATTAAAATCATATTAGTCATCAATTTTATTATATTATGTTTTCATTGGGGAGTGGCGAATCCTATACATATTATTCTCAGATCATGATAATGCCCACCACAAATTGAGTGATCTTGAAGCCAATTCGCTGCCAACTGAATCTCGGATTGGATTGGACAGTCCTACTATTGACATCTACAAATTAAAGATTTATAAAAACAACATTAATTTTTCTTTTTGTACATAAATTTGAATTTTGAATGTCTTGTTGGGTGCACATGCACCATAGTCCAGCCCACTTAGACTTCTATTGCAAGTGGAAATAGGTGAAGTGGTCTACATGAATAAAACTTCTATTCCTAATGTAATTAGGAGAGTGGCAGGCGGTGGCAGGAGCTTTTATGTAAAGCTTGGGACGTGTGTTTCATATAGATAGAGATATAGTGAAAAGAAGAAAAAGAGAAAAGTACTGCACAGTAAAAAAGAAAAAGAATAAAGAAAAAGGATTGTTACCTTTAAAAAAAATAATTTGTGTGTGTGAAAGTAAAGAAAAATAAGAGAGATTATTATTTTTAACCGTGAGGCATACACAAGAATTATTATAATTGATTTGATAATAGTGAAATTATTCGGAGTTTGTCCCATGATTTTTCTCTTCAAAGAGAAAGGGTTTTCCACATAAATTTTGTGTTCTTGTGTGTGATTGTTATTTTGAATTGCTAATATTGTTGATGATATTAGTTGAGAACCAACAAGTGGTATCAGAGCTAAGGTTAGAGTGAAAGCGATGGTTGGAGAAGAATGCAAGGGTATAGGAATTGAGAAATTTGATGGAACAGACTTTGCGTATTGGAGGATATAGATTGAAGATTATCTCTATAGGAAGAAATTGCATCTGCCTGTTTTGGGAATGAAACCTAAAACTATGAAAGATGAAGACTGGAACCTTCTTGATAGATAGGTGTAAGGAGTTATTTGATTAACTCTGTCAAGATCAGTTGCGCATAATGTTGTGAAAGAAAAGACCACAGTGGATTTGATGAAGGCTTTGTCTAGCATGTATGAAAAGCCTTCAGCTAACAACAAAGTGTATCTAATGAAGAAGTTATTTAATCTGAAGAAGGCAAAAGGCACTTCTATAGCGCAACATCTGAATGAGTTCAATACAATCACAAATCAATTATCTACGGTAAGAATTGAATTTGATGATGAGGTTCTTGCATTGATACTTTTGGCTTCTTTACCAAATAGTTGGGAAGCCATGAGAATGGTGGTGAGTAATTCTGCAGAGAAAAACAAACTCAAATATGATGATATTCGAGATTTGATTTTAAGTGAGGAGGTTCTCAGGAGAGATGCAAATATAGACAATGCACAAGATCAAGCATTTGTCACGGAGAACAAGAGTAGAGGTAGAAGTAGAGGACCTAATGATTGGAAATTCAATGGTAGGTCACAATCAAGAGATAGATCTCAGTTTAAGGAAATTAGAGAATGCTTCCATTGTGGGAAAAAGGGTCACTTAAGAAGAGATTGTTGGCATTGGAATAAGGAACAAAATAAAGGAAAATATGAAAAGAATGATAATGAGAAAAATACTATAGCTGCTGTGATTGATGAGGATGTTGTGGTGCTCTCTATTGAAGAGCAAAAGTGTGAGCATGTTGTTAATAATGATGTTAAGTGAGTTGTTGATTCTGCAGCCCCCACCATATTATCCCTACGAAGGGGTTGTTTACCACGTACAAAGCAGGAGACTTTGGTACATTGAAGATGGGTAATTCTAGTTACTCAAAAATTGTGGGAATTGGTGATGTGTGCATTGAAACCAATATTGTAGCATTATGATGTTGAAGGATGTGCGACATGTTCCAGATTTAAGGATGAATGTATTTCCTACATTGGCCATGGATCAAGCGGGTTATTGTAACTACCTTGGTAATGGAAGATGGAAACTTACTAAGGGGCAATCGGTTGTTGCAAAAGGACACGCATGTTGCGGTTTGTACAGGACTCATGTGAAGACCTGTAAGAACTAAGAAGAAGTTCAATGAGATTAAAAATTTTGAGAAGACTCCAAAGATGAATCCTGGGATTAATGGTGTTGAAACCAAGAGGGTGAAATTCTCATTGCCTAATAGTGCTTCAGAAGAGGAAGTGGTAGGTGATGAAGAATATGAGATGCTAAGGCTACATGGGATGACGATGAAGTGAAGGATCCTAGAGGGCTTGAGCAGGGGGAGCAATATCCTCTACTAGAGATTGTTGAACCTCATGAGAAGTGGATTACTGTAGAACATTAAATTGTTAGCTTCAAGAATAATTGAGCTTCTAATGAGGGGGAGCCAAGAGTGTGGATTAAAGATATCCAAGATGAGATTAATTATTTGAGAATGAAAAGGATTGACATTGATGAGGTGTTCTCAGTATTGGTGAAGATAATGAAGAAGATTAAGCCTTGTGTTGGCTTGACTAATATAAAATTGAATTAAAAAGATGGAATGAAGATCTCTTCCCATTGGTGGGCTGGAGGGGGAGATTGTTGGGTGCATATGCACCATAGTCCAGCCCACTTAGACTTCTATTGCAAGTGGAAATAGGTGAAGTGGTCTACATGAATAAAACTTCTTTTCCTAATGTAATTAGAGAGTGGCAGGCGGTGGCAGGAGCTTTAATATAAAGCTTGGGACGTGTGTTTCATATAGATAGAGATATAGTGAAAAGAAGAAAAAGAGAAAAGTGCTGCACAGTGAAAAAGAAAAAGAAAAGGAATAGAGAAAAAAAGGATGGTCACCGTTGAGAAAGATAAATCGTGCGTGTGAGAGTAAAGAAAAATGAGAGAGAATATTTTCTTTAATCATGAGACATACATAAAAATTATTGTAATTGATTTGATAATAGTGAAATTATTCGGAGTTTGTCTCTTAATTTTTTCCTTCAAAAAGAAAGGATTTTTCACGTAAATTTTGTGTGATTGTCATTTTAAATTGTTAATATTGTTGATAATATTAGTTGAGAACCAACATGTCTTTGTTAGAAACACCAAATAATGTCAATTAATTAAGCCGCAAGGTTGTTCACGTACACCATCCTCTTAATTAAACTAACAAAACTATCCTTTGCATGTTCCTCAAAAAAAAAAAAAAACTATCCTTACTGACGACAGACAGCAAAATCACCCTCACAAATATGCAGGTCATGGGTCACCATCACTACCAGGCCAGCACCGCAACATCGTCAATTGCATCGCCCAGCAAGGCAATGGCGCCCGTCGCTACTTACTCCGGTCACCTGAATCACCGAGCTCACTCATTCAAATGCAACACCGCCTGTAACAATGCCAACAACAATGGCAGTTGACGAGAAAACCAAAAAAAAGTAACATATGTGGTAGTTCTTTTATATAAGTTCGTTTTATTTTCAGCAAAAAAAAAAAAATATATATATATATATATATATATAAGTTCGTTTTATAACCAGATTTGTTAAAAACTACTTTAAAAGGCCATTTAACAGCATGTGTCCCATCAAAAAAGAAAATTTATCAGCTTGTGAAGCGGTAATGGGTAGTTAAAAATAGTTTAGCTTAAAACCGGTGGGGAGAGCTATCTTCCTCCAACTCGTTTTTTAATGTGATTTTTTTTAATAAGTTATATAATATGCTTAAATAAACATTAATAATTTTATAAATTTTGTCTAAATTTGTGATAATAAAACTGTAGAGACACGTTTTGCAGCTGAAACGCAAAATGTATGAGATGCTGGCTCAGTGAGTCCAATACAATAAATTTGTAGAAAGTGGGTTAAAGAACTAGGTATTGATGAATTTGACAACGGCTAATATGCATGTAGAAGATGATTAAGTAAGAACAACGAACATAAAACTGAATGAATTCATTGTCAGAGGAGGTAAATTTTCATATAAATTGATTAAACAGAGTACAAGCGCAATTTAGATTGCTACAGTGCCTCTTCTCTATTGTTCTCGGTCCCCTTTCTCATGGAGGGTCTCTTACATTATATAACTCCCTTTGGATTATCTTGATCTTACACTTGTTGATCATCTGAGCCATTATTTGAGTACATGTCCCATCAGACACCCTGTTTGGCTTTTTGTGAGTTGTGGTAACTAAGGAAACATTATTCAGAGGTTTTTTCTACATAAATGCGGTCAGAAAAGTAGCTACAGTGCATTTAATGCGGTGGTACCAACTTTCCCTAAGATAATTTTGGGTTCCTATCTTTCTTGTACGTTTATGGCACACGTCCCTATCATTAGAGTTTCTTGGAAAGTCACTTTGATTATTAGGATCTACATTTGATCTATATTTAGCTTATCCGAGGAGATATTTCTCCTCGAACCACCTTTCCATTTGTATTTTGCTCATTAAGTCCTGAGTTTGAACCATTCATTACTATTTGTTCGTCCTCAGACCACTTACGCTCTCGGCCAAGGTACAAGGCCCTATATACAAATTTGGGCCCTTACCCCCATAGAAACAATTAAGTTAGAGATTTCAAATGGGAAAATTATGAATAATTGAATATAATGAATTCAAATGTTGAAGTCATGAATTTCAACTCTCCAAGATCTTAAATTTAATTTTTTTAAAATATATTTTTTGTCCTAAAGCAAATTCAAATTCCATTTTTCTTTCTCTTCCCCCTCATCCAACCCCTCTCTCTCTCTCTCCACTTTAATTTTTCCCCTCTATCCATTTGGCTACTTCCTCTTCACTTATTTTTTTCCCTCTCTAATTTATCACAGTCGCATTTGGACTTGGACAAAGCTTTCGTCCGTTGTTCTAATGCATTGAATAAGACACAATATGAACACATGCCAAAAATATGTACACTAAATGCAAGCCAAACCCTTTTGACATATAATATTTGCAAGTAAAAATATTGAAAAATCATTGCGGAAAGTTAGAGGCAAAAAATGCTAACTACCACCAAAATCAATAAAATAATTGGATATTCTCTCGAATTGTGGCCATGAGGTAGTCTTTTTTTCTTAATGAATGGTGAATCCTACCATGAATTTAATTATTGAAATACAATATTATATGAGAGTAGAAAACACTACATTATTGTACGTTCAAAGTACATATAATTACTCCCAAATACATACATTTTGAAAGACTCAAAACATAAACATTCAATGTGAAAGATAAAATTTTCAAATTATGCCAAACATAAATACCACTTATAATGAAAGCAACGTAATCTTAAACGAGTTAGAAAACGATTTCGTAACTTCCCTTATTTAGCATTCCATGAGATAAAATTGTTTTCTAAAAAAAAAAAAAAAGTAGAAAACAATCTCTAAAAAATAAGTCATACTTTTTATGTTGACTAAAAATAATTTTCATTTAATTCATTTTTTCTGATGCTACCAAAACACTAAAAAGCACCAAAAAAAAAAAAAAAAAAAAACCTATCTTCACAAAAAGTTTTCCAATTTCCATCGAAACAAACGGTTACGACAATTGCATGGGATTCCAATGATAATTTGATTTGTACTTTTGCTGAGATATTTGACATTAAGAACGAATGAATAATTGCAGATGCGTACATCAAATAGACATCGATCACATGTTCACATGTGCAGACACACCCTAAATACCATAGCCTTCATTTCTTCTACTAGGCTAAGAACGTGGCTAAAGTGAAGCTATAGCCACTTCTTGTTTTTAATCGGAACTTGTTTTTTTGGCTGAATAAAAGGGAAGTTTTAGGGGGTGAACTTATGTCCTACGCCGTGTAGTTGCATCGAATTTCATTATGATTCAATGTGAAGATGTATGTTCTTGCTTGGAATGAGTGAAAAGAATACTTTTGTTTTTTTGATAATCAACCAAGTGAAAGAATACTTGGTTAGGACATAGGAGGAATCAACCATGGAAAATGCACACAGGAGTGTTCGCGGTGAGGTGCAGTTTTGGGCCATTTTTAACACCACACTTTGCAGTACGATTTAGCTAAAACCATAATTGCACCACACCTTATTTTTGCAGTTACATGTATCAGTGCGGTTTAGAATTTAGCCAAAACCATAACTGCACTACACCTCATTTTTGCGATCACATGTGTGGTGCTATGTATAAGATGTGGTTTGAACGGTTTGAAGTCGATATATTTTTCAAATTTTGGGTTTTTCCTACCCCAACCCAAAACTAATTTTTCCTTTTGTTTTGAGCCAAGTTTTAAAATATTGAGCTAGTTTTTCTTTATTTTGGGCTGACTTTCTTAGTCAACACTTATTAGGGTTATCGAACTTTTTTTTTTTTTTTTTTTAAACTAGGGTTATTAAATTATTAATAATATATGTAATATTAAAAATAAATAAATATATTAATATATAGGGAGGGTGTGGTGCGGTGCGGTTTGTGCGGTTTTCTTATTATAAAACCGCAAACTGCATTGCACCATATGATGCACTGTTACTTGTGGTGCGATGCGTTTATGCCCTTTTACGGGTAGTTTTGATGCGATTTGTGCGGTTTGGTGAACACACCTAATGCACACTGTTCTTACTTCTTAGAAGCTAAGTTAGTGGCCGATGCCTTAAAAAAAGAAAGGACGCAAACTGTCTAATGACCTTGTCTTCTTTATATGTCCACCTCTTGATGTTATTTCTTTGGGTTTGATGTATTTGAGTTGTACTCCATTAGAGCCTTTTTTTTAAAATTTTTTTTTTTTTTAATTTTTAAGAGAGTTTCAACCTATGACGTCCGTTCCTAATGATAGCTTTTTATTATTAGACCAAGACACCAATCAGTTTTTGGTGTAGGCGGGGATTGAACCCCAAATTTCTTATAAAACTATTAGAGACTTTACTTGTAAGGACCTAATTTGAACTCCTAGCCCAAAAGATAGATGGACTTAGGCCCAAAAAGCCCAAAACAATAAATTTGTAGAGAATGGGTTGGAAAATTGGACTATAAATAATTAAGCAACAAGTAGATAGTTCTTGATGATAAAGGAATGAAGATAACAAATTTACACTAAGGAAAAACGCCCTCGGCAATGTCCGAGGAGGCTGGCTCTTATGTATTGCTCTCGAAGCTGGATTACAAGTTTGATTCTTGATTGCTACAGTTTTTCTCTTCTTCAATTTTTGATCCCCCTTTCTCTAGGGGTCTCTTACATTATATATATCCCTCTTAACGATCTTGGCCCTCCATTTGTTGATCATCTAAGCTACTACTTGAGTGCTTGTCCCATCGGACACCTCTCTGGTCCTCTGTAAGTTGGGATAGCCAAGGTAGCACTGTTCAGGGGTCTTCTTCACATAAATGCTGCCAGAAAGCTGGCTGCAGAGCATTCAATGTGGTGGCAGTAGCTTTTTTCCTAGACAACTCTGAGCCTTCATCCCTATTGTACGTTTATAACACACGTCTCTATCAGTAGAACTTCCTGGAAGGCCACTTTGATCAACAGGATATACCTTTGATCTGTGCTTTGCTCATCCGAGGAGATATTTCTCCTCGGACAACCTTTCTCAGTCTTTCTGATTGTATTTTACTCATGGGGTTCTGAGCTTTACACCCACACTATCGTTTATACATCCTCGAACCACCAACTTCCTCGGCTAAGGCCCAATATACGAATTTGAGCCCTTATCCCTACATTATTGGTTAAGCTAACTGAAACCCACCACTAGAACTTTTATTTAAATGAGTATTGTTTTGAAATGCGATTTATTAGCTTTTTTTTTTCTTACTATCTTGTTTTCAAAAACACAATTTCAATAATTTTTTTTATACAAGATAGGGACAGTTTCAATACTTTAAAATATTGAAATTGTTGTGTTTTGAAAACATGATTTAAGTGAAATAATGTTTTAAAAATACGAATTTAACACTTAAAATTGTGTTTATGAACGGATTTTAAAAAATAAATACTAGACTCCCAAATACAGGGGCGTAGCCATGAAATTTTACTTGGGGGGCAAATTATAGTACTAATACATTAACCATAGTTTATATTGAATACAAAATTATTAACTTTGATATATTATCACGTTCTTAAATATTAATGAATGGAAAAAAATTATATGCTTTATTATAGACAAATACAAAAAAAAAAAAAATCTAATAAAAGAACATTTCGCATCAAAATTATGCCCGACAATCTTTCATGGAATAAAGATAGCAATACAAAAAAAAGTGAACAACAAAATCTTAAACACCCATATGCATATCAACACACACACAATGGCATAAGAAAGAATAAAAAATAATACTAATGGTAAAAGAATAATGATGACTAATAAGAGAGAGAGAGAGAGAGAGAGAGAGAGAGAGAGAGAGAGAAGAAAGTATACCCTTGCATATTCACTTTAGCAAAGAGTCAAGAAGATGATGTTGCATCTAGACAAAAAATGGATTAATAGTTTTGGCTGAGATGGGAGTTTTTGTGTTGAGAAGAAAGAAAATGGAGTAATGGGTTGGCACTAGCAGCAGCTGCAACAAAGCTCTTTAGGTGCCTTCCTAGAGTTGAGAAAGATGAAAAAAAAAATTTTGAAATTATTTTGAGAAATGGGTTGTCATTGTTAATGATGCTAGAGAACACTGCTTTCTCTGCTACTTGTTAGTTGTTAGTGTACACATACACTAGCCTTTATGCTCGCGTGTTGTGCGTGTTTATAGTCTTCTTCTTCTTCTTCTTCTTTTTTTTTTTTTTTTTTTTTTTTTTTTAAATTTTTTTAAAGGACAAAACTTTGAGTGTGGGATTAATTGGAGGATCTTTTATTTTTTTTTAAAGGAAAAAACTTTGAGTGTTGGATTAATTGGAGGTATGATCACGGTCAAAACTACAGAAAACCACCATAAATTGAATTTATAGTTCATGCATGCATATGGGATTACCAAAGCCACCATTTGAGTATGGGAAAATATGGGAAATGGAAAACAGAAGAAATTTGAAGATTATTTGATTTTTGTTACCTGAACCCTCATATGAAGATTCTGATCCCCAAAACAAATGGGAAACTATTTAAACCTGATATACAATGGCCTGCTTAATTAATTTGTAAAATTTATATTCTAAACAAAGAAAATTGCTAGAATAAATTAACAACGATAATTCAAGTTAGATGAGTCACAACAAACAAATTAAACTAAGGGTCCATTTGGTTGGAGGAGTGGAAAAGCAAGAGGATAGAAAATGGTGAGAGGTGGAAAAGTGAGAGGATAGAAAATGTAAAGTTGTTATTTACAACTATGTATTTTGTTGGCTTTTATTCCGTGCCAAATTTGATTGTAATTGCTTTCAATCTTTTATACCCTGTATTTATTGTGGGATTTCTTTGTAAGGGTTGTGTGTTAGAGAGAAAGTGTTTGAAGACTCAAGCATTTGAAGACTGAAGATTTCTCGCGGGTATGTCCGACTTAGCTTCCCGCGAAGTGACACATGTGCCCTGCACATGCTGGAATGCGAAGAGTCAGGACAGATGGAGACAGCTGTATCTCACGAGTATCTCGCGGGTAAGGCCTTCCCGCGAGACACCCGCGAGACATTTTGTTTTGCCAGTTTGTCTAGTCTGATACACACTTTCTGTGCCTACATTATTTATACCCACTTTACCCACAAATGTTGAGGAGTGCTTTTGAGAGAAAACCCTAACCAAACACATTGAGAATTAGAGATGGTCATCCCCACAATTCTCTACACACTTGCTTGTGGTATTTCCTCAACTCCTACCTCTCCATTTCTATACCATTGAGAGGTTGATAGCCCAAACACTTACCACATCCTTTGAGAGTGTTAAGTGACGTTTTGGTGCTGCTGGAAAGCATTGGAAGAAGCCAAGGATGGCAGATGCAACATGGAGCTTGTTGCGGGATCCGAAGAGCTAGACAAGACACGGTTCTGAAAAGTCTTGTTGGAGTAGGAGCTTGGAGGGCTTAGGTACATCGGGTAGATTAGGCTTGGAGGGTCTCTTGCTAACCCATGTATCCCAACTGATTGTCTAGTGGATCGATTACTGCTTGGAGGGCGGCGGAGAGGTTTTTCGCTGAGTTCTTCGGTTTCCTCTTCGATAACACATCGGCGTGTTATCTTGTGTTTGCATTCTTCTTCCCTACTATTTTACATTTTGTTATACTGCTGTGTTGCTTAGATTATGTATTAGAGTAGCTTGTTTGCTTATCCGCTCGCATTTACACTATTCTGCACTTAGTATTAAGTAGGTGTAAAATCTATCGAGCCGTAATTTTAATTTGGGGGTCTAAACAGCTCTTGTGTTTTCAATACATTTTCGAGCATTCAGAAAAGATTTTAATTTCCCATTTTTTTGTTTGGTTAGAAGTGGAAAAGTGGAAGGATGGAAAAAAAATGTGTTTTTGTAAATTTACTTATATACCCTTGTTATAAAATGATACCCTATTAAAATAAAACAAAAAGTGATGTGAGCTGCTAACTCTGTGGCACAGGGTTAGCTAGATATGCAAAAAATGTAATGGAAGACATGTATTGGATTGAGGACAATCCTCCACCTATGCTAGATGAATTGTAGTATGATATGTCACAGTTGAATAAATGAAAGTTCATACCGTTTTCAAAAAAAAAACAAAAAAAAAAAACAAAAAAAAAGTGACAAAAAAAAAAAAAAAGCAATCACCCAAATTTATTAGGAAAAAAAATCAAGTCTAAAAAAAAAAAAACAAAAAATTACAAAAAAAAAAAAGAAAAATAAAAGAAGAAAAGCAGCTGGACGAAATTGCCCAGGAAAAAAAAAAAACAAAAAGAGCAACGGATTGGACAAGCCCATGTGCAAGGAACTTGCACATGGAAATTTTCGTCATTTACCTATTAAATTCCTCTCACTTAGTTTTCTCTCCATTTTAGAGAGAAAACATTTTGGTGGGGGAGAAAACACCCGGGCCTCACCAATTTTTTTCCCTCCCCTCCCTCCAACCAAACACTCACCAAAAAGATTTACTTTCCATTTTCTCTCCAAAGTTTTCCATCCACCTTATTTCACCTCCAAAAAAACACACCCTAAGGTAAGTCAAAAGAGCAAAAGAAAAATAAAAACAATTACCAGGCGCACATGAGTTAGGAGTGTGGGAAATCTTTTTGTTTTCCAGTGCTAAATCCATTAGCCTGGTGGGGAGTCTTATTTAAGGGGGGAAAAAAATCCTATCCTATTTTGGTTATAAACCTCCAAGAGTTATAAAATTTTAAATTTTAAATTTGGAATTTCAGAGGTAGTTATCCAAATTCCAAACTGTTTAGTTAAGTGCCTAATTTAAAGGGAAATGATAAGCATTGAGGAGTACATAGATGAAAGAGTGGTAGATAGAAGAGAAAATGGTAAATTGCAAATTGCACCCCTAAAATTTAGGGGTGATTGGATTTTACACCCTAAAATTTCAGAATTTGGATTTTATCCCTAGAAGTTTAGAGTGTTTTGATTTTATACCTTAACGTTTCAGAATTTAGATTTTACCTTTTAAAGTTTGTGAGTTTTTGGATTTTACATCCCAAAATTATGAAACTTTAAGGTGTACGATTCAAACACCTCCAAATTTTAGGGGTTAAAATCCAAACACCCCTAAAATATAGGAGCTAAAATCCAAATTTTAATACGTCAGGATGTAAAATCCAAAAAGCCCCAAACGTCAGGGGATAAAATCCAAATTTTGAAATTTTAGGGTGTAAAATCCAATCACCCCCAAACTTTAGGGGTGTAATATGCAATTTACCCAAAAGAAAATTTTCAGCTAGTTTAGAATTCAGTAACTATAATATAATAAAGTGGGTTGAAAAATCTGAAAAGTTAAAAATTTAAAAGAGGGGAAAACAAATGAGTGGAATGAAAGAAAAACGTGAGAATAGGGATTAATGAAACTGAAAATTTAAAAAACAAAACAAAACAAAAAAAAATGAAATTAGGAAGTAAGGAAACCATAAATTAAAAAAAAAAAAAAACCGATAAGTCTTGATAAAGTAAAAAAGAAGGATAAAAAAAGGTAAAACGTGGTTTGAAGGAAATATACAAAGTAGACCGGGATTTTATTTTTTGATAAGTAGAGTTGTTTTGAAGACATAGGTTATTGGGAGAGTAATCCTATTTTGTAGGCAATGTTTTAGATAGAGTTGGAGATGTATATTTACCGAGTTGTCCCCAATTTTGTCCATATTAAACATATGCTCCAAGGATTTTTTAACCACATAAAAATCCAGTTCAAGAAAAAGAATTTTATGGAGAATAGTGTGATGTTATTGACCCTAATCCTAAAATATTTGTAGGAGAAGTCATTAATTACTGGATGGCGTATTTTTGACCGGTAGAAAAGTCCAAATCAAAGAGAGAAATCCTATTATAAATAGTACTAGCCTCATCTTAGCACGTGTGATGAGACTCTTTTTTATTTATTTATTTTCGGTTTAATGTCTTAATGTTTAAAAGTGAGATAGAGATAGTATCCTGATTCTTACGATCTTAATGTACGTAAGTTTTTTGTTTTTTGTTTTTTTTTTTTTTTGTCTAATTAGTTATTGTGAGTTTTTAATTTTTTAATTTTAATTTTTTAAATTTAAAAAAGAGGTAAGGTAATGTGGAATAATATTTAAAAGTGAAATAAAGATAATATCCTAATTTTTAGGATCTTTCTCTATGTTTGAGTTGATTATTGATAAGATTTTGAAATTTTGAATTTAAAATAAAAGGTGGTAAATCAAATTGAAGAAGAGAGAGGAAAACGCCTAAAATATAAGAACTTTTTGAAAATAGTAAATTACTCTTTTAACTAGTTTGTATTTTTAAATTTAAAATTACTTAACTAAAACATAGGGGTATTTTAGAGAGTTTAAGAATTTGTGTGAGGATATTTTAGTACATAGGGGTGTTTGTGCCGGTTGATGCGGCGGCGATGATGGCCATTTGGATTAGAAGGAAGTGTGGCTAACAGCAGCAACAATGGAAGTGATAAAGGTAGCGACACCCATTGGCGTAAAAGGAAAAGGAAGCTTTGCGTGGTCATAGGAAATAAACGGAGAACTTGGAAATGTTTTTAACAAAAATAAATAAATAATGACTCACATGCTAAGTTGCTAACCTAGCGAATTTTGCAACGTGGCTATTACAATATATATATATATATATATATAGACTTACATGTGCTCGTTTGGTAATGTTGTTTTAGTAACGTTGTTTGTATTTTTTGAAAATACGTGTGGGTAAAAAAGTGTATGAAAATACGTGTAATGTTATTTAAATACTGAAAACTGTTGTTTAAAATACACTACCAAACAGCCTCACGTAAAACACTTTGTAGTAAAAGGATGTTAGGTAATTGTGTTATTAGTCACATAGACAATATAACTAACAGTAGTTAAAAAATAACTAATAATGCTTAATTTTGAAACTTGAGAGACTAATAGTACTTACTTGAAACTTGAGGAACTAATTGCATTTACATGGTAAACTTTAGGGACCAAAAATGTAGTTTCGCCTTAAATTTTCACTCTTCATTGTTGGCCCTTTGGCCACCTTAAGGGGCCACACGTCGCTGTTCCTTGATGATATCTTTACCCCTTTGGTTGGTCTTACTTTGCTTTAGTTCTGGAGTGGCCCTTTGTAATCTCTCTCAGGCCTCAGCCTTGTCATTGAGCTTTTTTTTTCTCTCCACCTTGTGTGGGTTGCCATCCTTTCCTCCTTGGACGTTTGGTCGGAAGTAGCTTTTTTTGTTTGTTTGTTTTTTTCCTTCTCTTGGATCTTTTTGATATCTACAAAGTTTGGTTGGAGATTTCTATTTCTGTATCTTTGTAAGATGTGTTTGGTCATGGGGCAAAAATTGTTATGATCTCACTTTTGTATGTTTTCCAGTTGTTACCTACGTAATGTTGTTTGTTTGTAAGAAACTATGCTTCCTCATGGCATATATATAGGCATATTTTGCCAAATAGCATAATTTTTTGAAATATTTAGGAAAAAAGTACTGGGTCAAACTTATTTAGTTATGTTGCATTTGTTTTGAAACTCGAGTTGAGTTCCAAGCATTATGGCAATTTGATCAAACATAATGCTTAGAACTCGAGTTTGGGTCAGGCTTAGGTTCAGTGTCCAGTAGTACTAGACCCGTTGAGATAATGACATGCGTCCATTTTTGAACACGTGTCACCATCTGACCAGGTCTAGTGCACTGGATGCACTAAATCTAAACCAAGTCCCTTGAGCTTCACTTGGAATATGAGTTTGACAAATTTGAATTCCAAAAAAGTGTTACATAACTAAATAAGTTTGGTTAGGTGTTATTTAGCAAAATTTTCCCATATATATATACTCCTTTGAGTCCTTGTAATTTATTTTGTTTGTTTGATTGTTTTTTTTTTTTAATAATTTTTTTTTATCTATGGGATAATATAATATATTGTTTTGGTTTCTAAATTTAATCAAAAGTTTATTTTCATCCTTAAATTTTAAAAAATTTGATATTTATTTTTAAACTATTAAAAAGTTTGTCTTTCGTCTATGAACTATTGAAATATTTTATTCTCTATCTTTTTTATCCTTAAAATAAAAAAATAAAAAAAATTCATCTCTAAACTATTGAAAAAAAATTATTTTGTTACTCCTAATTTTGTCTCTAAATTGTTAGAAAAACTATTTCAAATTTTAAGGATGAAAATAGAATTTTTAAAGTTTAGAGACAAAAAACAAAATTTTTGGTAAGATTTAGGGACCAAAATGGTATTTTACCATTTTCTTTTTTAACAATAAATTTTTTCTGATTTCATTTATAATAAAAAATAAAAATAAAAAAAACTTCGTATTATAGTTTTTATAAAGATTTGTCATGAATATCATTAATGGGTTTTCTTTAGCCGTTCTTATCAAGCAGTTTGTTTGTGTTTGGACTATTTACTTGCCATAAATGGTGACTTGAAGAAAGTGAGGACACAATTCTAGCATCCTAGCTTATTGATTATATGGTCCATTTTTTCGATTGCCTTTTGTAACTTAACTTTATGGTTTTTTCAACAAAGATGTTAAGAGTTCAAATTTCTCATTTCTCAACTATTAAATTACCCAAAAAAGAAAAAGAAGAAGTTAGTGATTAAGTGTAAAGTAAAATGAAAAAGGAAGACATGAGAATTTACCTGCTTTGATCTTGTGACTTATATAGACTTAACAAGAGTTCAAATTGCTACATTTTCTCATTCACTTTTGTAGGGTCCAAGTTTGATGGGCCAAGCACAAACTTTACAGACTGTGAGCCCAATGAACCCCGAACAATAAATTTGCAGAGAATGGGTTAAACAGCTGGGCTGGATATGGATTTAGCAACGATTCAAATAGACAAGTATGGATATAATGACATTCGGACTAGTATTCAGTAAGAATCCTCTTGAATTCGAAGAAGCTTAGTGAGCGTTTGGCTGGCGCTTTGGCGTTTCACGTTTACGTTTTTTTTTTTTTTTTTTCACGCGTCCCCAGCTTTTCAGAGACAAAGTGTTACTGTAGCAACACTGTTGCGGCTACTGTTCAATCTATTGCGGCTACTGTTCATTGAACAGTAGCCGCAACATGTGACTTTTCCACACAACTTTTACTGTTCACGGACCCACAATTTTCACTTTTCAACAACTTTTTCATTAAAAATGGGTCACACGGTACTATTCACACATTTAAATATTATTTTGCTATAGTGTTTTCAGTTTTCAGTTTTCAGTTTTCAAAGGTATCCAAACAGACCCTTAATGTTTATAGACAAAAATGAATACAGTTTCCCCCCCCCCCCCCACCTCACATTTCAGAGACCTACTTCCTTTATATATCCTCCTCCTTCCTCATCTTCACCGTACACTTATTTTTCATCCAAGCATTCACTTGAGTGCATGTCACATCATGCCTTTGTTTTAGTCTGCTGTGAGTGGTAGTAGTTGAGGTTGAACTGTTCAGGTGTCTTCTCCACATAAATGCGGCCAAGAAAGTTACTGCAATGCATTAAATGCAGTGGTGGCAGCTTTTCCTTTAAGATATTTTATGTTCTTCTCATCCCTAGGCATGCCCAGAGTTCGCTCTTTACCGTGGAATCAGCTGGGAAGGTCGCTCAGGTTTTCAGTATATTTGCTTGATCAAGTTCTCTAATGATCCGATGAGGGGAACCTCTTCGGACCAACAGAATTATTTTCGGACACATCCATCATTTCTTTTCAAGTGCATTTCCACCAAACGGACTCATCCCTGATTCCTTTTACCTCTTCGGACAAGCAGTGATATTCAAATTGGGCCCTAGACCCAATACGTAGCGTTGGGCTTTCACACCCACAACTTTTATTTTTTATTTTTTGATAATAAATTACAATGTAAGTTTTTTTTTTTTTTTTGAGAATGCAATGTAAGTTATATTGGAGATTACACATAAACTTAATAATAATTTCAATTTGAACTGTATATTGATTACTTCAGTCCAAAGATTCTCTAGCAATCAATCCTTAATTAATTAGCCAAATTTTCTTTGACAATCAATTTCTTTATTTGGTTTTCACTGGCATGAAATGTGAATTATACTTTTCAACACTCCCCTCAAGTTGTGCATTATTATATTATTATTATTATTTTTTTTTTATGAAATACTAAACTTGTAAGAGTTTAATCAAAAGGTTTATTTGTCTTCCAAACTTTTGTACTCATTTTTTTAGTATTAGAAAATTAGCTAACAAAAGGGAAACTTGATATGAACCAATGCAAGGGCTTCAATGACATATGAAAATAACAACGCCATTAAAATAAGAACTCTCCTTCAATGTGAAATCCACAAGAAATCCTTTGTTATAAAGCAAGATACTAGGAGTGAGAATTGCATGGGTAAAATTACCAATATGCATGAAAAAGTTGTAATATTTTCTATTAGGAAAATATATAAAAGAAGAGGATAGAAAATAAAAGATGTTTGATAATGTGATTATTTTAGAAATCGCTAACAAATAGGAAAATTATGCAAGTGAAGTGATTCAAGTAAGACCCAATTGACTTGTTTTGGTACCATCTAGAAATTTGTGATAACAGTGTAGAGGAAAGAGAAGAGAGAAGACATGGGAGTTTAGGTGGTTCATCCTTATAGCCTACATCCACGAGACAAGAGTCCAAATAGTTACATTCTCTCTCTCTCTCTCTCTCTCTCTCTCTCTCTCTCTCTCTCTCTCTCTCTCTCTCTCTCTCTCTCTCTCTCTCTCTCTCTCTCTCTAATAATACATTAGAATGGAATCCACATTTATATAGTTACACACAAAAATTAATGATGAATGTGATTTTTTTTTTATACAAGATAGAATTCTACTCTAGCTTAATATAAGTGCATATGTGTGTGAATCTCCCTTCTGAAAACTTGAATCCTGACTCTTGCCCCCCCCCCCCACACCCCATAAACACTTATATTTGTGGAGTAACTATCGCACCAAGGGTGTGCGGTGGTATGATAAATGTGAATTTAAATTGCATACGGATTGTTTCAAGGGGAAATTTTCCATTTAACATGATTTTAGCGACAATTTAGTTAGTTGGTATGTTTTTGAAACATTATAGCAAACTAGTATCTCAAGCCTTAAAGGCTTGAGTTTAGTGAGAGAACTCGAGTCTTAGAGACTTGAGTTCCATGAGTGTGAGTAAGAAGCAGACCGAGACTAAGGAGAAGAAGAAGAAGAAGATCTAAAGAGGAATCCATGGGAAGAAGAAGAACTCACAGCAGGAACAAACCCATACCTAGCACACACAAACCCAGATTTTCTTCGGCAGTGACTCAAGTCTTAAAAACTTGAGTTCCATGTGGATTTTTTCTTCCACATTAGATTGCCACCACTTGCAACTCGAGACTTAGAGACTCGAGTTCTTTCACTAAAATCAAGTTTCAAAGTCTTGAGATGCTAATTTACAAAATAGTTTTGCAAACTTCACAACTAACTAAATTTTTCTAAAAATAATGTTAAATGGAAAATTTTCCATTGTTTCAATCTCATGATCTTCTCTCGTAATCAATCATTTGATTTATTAACCAATCCCATGATTTGTTTTCTAGCAATCAATGTTTTGATTTGGTTTGGTCTTCAAATGGATAGAAGGTGAACTACACGTATTCTGTAGATGATGGAACCAAACAATTCTTGAAGGGTCTCTTCAAAAGTGCCCATATGTTACTGCAGCTATAGGTACATTTCTTTTTTTGGCTTATGTACCAGTAAATTAACATCAAATCTGTTAATTCTTCTACACCAAAGATTCCTTTGGGACAATTTTTTGTGGTCTTGCTTGGCATGGTTCTGTTTTGGAGATGCTCCAAATTCTTTTGTGGCTGAAACTTTTAAACAATTTCATGAAGTCAAGTAAATAAGGGGACATACACTGCTCTGAGGCGACAAGTCCTCGATCAGAAATTACCCGAAGGAGTGAGGACAATTTCGCAGTGTAAGATAGTGAATCCTAATTCAGCAAGAATCTTAAGTGCTTTGAAAATTATTGCCTTGATTGTGGGCCTTGTAATGTATTACACCTACAAATATAGCTAGGTAGAAGCCGGATCAACTAAAACATAATTTTCCGATAAGCTGTATTCCACTGTCTATCACCCCCACATAGGGAACCATGGTGAAGGGAGTCAAAAATTTTGTCAGTGTAGGACACACCAATTAGGCTGTTTTCCTTTTAGAACCTTTCAGCTGTTGAACTTAGCGCCTCTTCCCGTGTTTCTTGTTAGAACCTCCATTATTGTTCACTGTATGGACTAATTGAATCTTGACTCTCTCTTAATCTATTGCATAAAGAGCAGGCTGGACAGCAGGTTTATATATTCATCGGATGCCTTTTCTTTCAGCATTGCTGGTTGAGATTAAATACTAACATGTCGCAATGAGGATCGAACATCTGCTTCCAATTAACAAGTGATTGTGAATCTTAGTGATTAAATATTGTTAGAATAATGATTAAATTTATATTTCTGTTAATAACTTAAGTTTTGGGGATAAATGGTAGTCTATCATGATATCATACCAAGTGATCGGAGTTCAAACTCTCAATTCTACCTCCCATTTAAAAAATCAAATATCACAACACACAGACCGGGCTGTTTGCTAGTGTATTTTAAACAACAATTTTTAATGTTTAAACAACATTACACGTATTTCTACACGTACTTTTTCACCCACACTTCAGTTTTCAAGTTCTTATGCGCCAAGATGAATTTTGGTTTACTGTGATGAAAGGTATCCAATGTGTGGAATCGAGCAAATGGTCTGCAAAGCTGTACGAACCCTCACTGGAATAACAAGATGCTAAACAAGTAAACAGCAGCCTTGAGCAAATCTGATCGTCAATAACTTTGATATTTTGCTCTATGATTTATTGATAGATACTCAAGAATAGATTAGCTGCAAGGATTTGATGGACTATGCAGCACACACTTCCTTCATCAGAAAAAACGCTGGAAGTCAACACATAAAAATTCCAAAAGTAAAAAAGTGTTAGTAGAAATCATCGGCGCCAGTGACAAAATTGCATGAAAATTGGTGACGTGAAGGGTAACTACGCTGGAAGCAAAACTCATCGCCCTCGACCACGACCAACACCGCTTTTGGGGCCAAAATCTTTTGTTTGGGCCTAATATATATATTTTTATTTCTTTTTAATTTCCCGTCAAATAATTTTTAATTTTAAAGTAAAATAAACTCTTGAATGTATTGGTATATATTTTTCCTAGAAACAGTAGGATTTGATTTCATAATTATCTTAATTTTGCCTTTTTTAATATAATTTTTCCCATTTTATGGTCCAATTTCGTGCCTGACACAAATTAAGGGTTTAGAGTGTTTTCCTAGCCGCCCTAAGAATGGTTTAGGGTTCTATAAGTGTCTCTTAGCAGCCATAAGACTTCTTTTTCTATTTAAGCCCATTGTACCCTCCAAGGAATTCGGTATTAAGTTTCTTAAAATTTCAGAAATTTGTCTTTCTATTTTTTGGTGGATTCTAGTAACACTCATTGCGGATTCAATGTATCCTTGAAACAATCCTTATTTGCTTCTTGTGACTTTCCACCTGCATCACAAACAAAATTGCAGACCTACCTTTCAATCCCAGACCTTACCCCACAGTGCAGAAGTGCGCTAAGCCTCAGCCAAATGAGTTGGTAGCTTTGATTAACAGGGCCATGGTAGGACTAGTGGCCGGTGCTCTATTATTTGAATAGTACACACTCAAATAATGGGGTCTGAAATCACTGTATCTAGTGAGATATCGATGGATAAGTTGTCCATGATCAGTCAACATATGAAGATTACACCTAAACTGTATAACGTGAACGACTGACGCCTATGATGTGTCCAATTCTAGAAACATAAACTTATGACAGAAGACATGCTATCACTCTCACTGTCTCACCAGTCGTCAGCCAGTCCCTCTGCAGCTCTGTATGAGTTATCCAAAGTAACGATCAAATTCTAAATTTGCTGCCCCTTTCAAAGGCAGTTGATGGTGGGACAGATTATTCACATTATTCCCAGAATGCTACGTAGCAGTGGGATTTAGTGATTTAATCATTTTCCCATTTGGCAAAAACTATGTTTTTTTTTGTAATCCATCTGATTTGGATCATGGCAGTTTCCTCTCCCTTGGATTACCTTTTTTGGAGCCTACCATCCTTGATAGAGAGGGTTTGTTGGTCACAGAATTTTGCAAGGCCTTTCTTATTTATGAAACAAAATAGACATTATGTTATGGGTGAAGCTTGTGTTCTGTTCCACTGAGTGCACAGGCATGAGGACTTGGGTGTCTTTAACAATTTTCCAAGTGATCACAATTTAGTCCATTCTCTTTATTACTTTTTAAAAAATTTTAGAGGAAGATCGTGAGTTTGTTAATGTAAAAACTAACAACTCTAATTTGGGCAATAATTCTCCAGCTTCCCTTCCTAGACATCGACACATGGTACCTGTTTAGCTGGGTGATTTCGCCAAGCAACTTAGCACATTATGGTGTTTCCAACTGAGACATCCAAGGTTCAAATTCTCATCCCAACAATCAAAATTATAAAAATAAAAAAATAAAAAAAAAAGGGCTATGATTTCAATTACTATTCAAGCCTAACTTTTTAAACTTGACTTGTGCCTAGGTACAATTTTTCAAAGAAATCTCAGTTTTAAAAAGTTGAAAACTAAAAAGGTTGAAAAGTAAACTGTATCTACTCCTAAAAAAAAAAAACCCAATGAAAATTAGATGATGACACTCATGGAAATTGCACCATCCTTCATATGATGATTCATTGATGTAATTATTAATCAAGTCAGTCAAGTAAACATTTTTCTGTCTTGTTCTGAATTTTCATTTTTGGGAGTTGGCACTTGGCACTTGGCATGTTAGAAAAACACACAAATTGCAAGATTAAAAAGCCAGGAAAAAAGAAAAGGAAAGATGGGACCTTTGTGGGTGAGAATAATATCCCACGGGGAAACTAATACTTTTAGCCGCTTATAAGCTAGCAACCATCTCATCCTTTCAGCAGATCTCCATAAAGCCCTCACCACACACTAAAATCTACATCTTGATGCTTCAACTTTTACCCCCATTCCTATTTAATAATACCCTTCTGCCATTCATTTCAGTAAGTCCTTATATACTCATTAATGCATAATTCCTTTTGTTGCCAAACAGGAGGCCAATTTGGGAAATATACCATAAGATTATTGTTTGCGAAGCTGAAGTCGGATATTACAGTAATTAGAGAAAAAAAAAGAAAAAAAAAGGGATATGCAATTATGCATTATTATGCAGCTTGAGCTAGCTTCTATCCTTCCTCATAATAATTACATAATAGTTAGGTTGAGTCTCTTATTGAAAGTTTGAAAAAAGGGTCGAAAGAAAACAAAAAAAGGACATAGAATGACATGTTTATGAGTGATTCTTAACCAGAACCTTTGACAGAATTTGTATCTCGCTGTTTCTCTGCTCTTGCTTGCTTTGCTATCATCCACTATATGATGGAGAAGTGACAATGATAAAAGGTGCCTCAGTCTCTGCCATGGTGGATATCAATCAAGAGGAGACTGCACCCAACACTGTTAACATGTCATCTAAGAAGGACCTCCTTTCCTCTGCTCTGAAGAGAACCAGTGAATGGTTTGCTTCTTATTCTTTTGTCCTAACTAATTGCTTCACTGTTTTTTTTTTTACTCTTTAAATGGTCATGAAATTATGTCTGTTATCTTTTATGTTTGGCCTAATTTTGTTGGAGAAAACGTTAGGCCGAGGAAATATTGAAGATGGTGTCTTCAACTTTTTTTTGCAGGATTTTCTCCCAGGAGATCCCAAGCGATGTTACCATTCACGTTGGAGGGGCTTCCTTTTCCTTGCATAAGGTGCCATCCAATCTCAACTCTCCTGAATTTCAGTTTCAAGTGTCAGAATATCTTATAGAATCAATGATAGGGAATAAGACTTGGTAGTTGAAGTACAATTACATACAGAAAAGTGTCCTCTGATATAACTTGTATTCTTTTTTCTGTCTGTATACTTATATATTTCAAAGAATCGTGGACAGGCAACAAGAATTTATAGAATTACAATTTAAATCACAAGTTATAGTGAATTTTAGTGTTTTGTCACTTCAATTGCAGTTTCCATTAGTCTCGAAATGTGGATACATTAGAAAGTTGGTGTCAGAGTCTAGTGATGCTGATCTTTCTGTCATTGAACTCCCTGAAGTACCAGGCGGGGCAGAAGCATTTGAACTTGCAGCTAAATTCTGTTATGGAATAAATTTTGAGATAAGCACAGAAAACATTGCCAGGCTTCGATGCGTGGCAGAATATCTAGAGATGACTGAGGACTATTCTGTCGGAAACTTAGTAGGAAGAACTGACGCCTACTTGAATGAAGTGGCGCTTCACAGCCTCGCAGGGGCAGTTTCTGTTTTACATATGTCAGAAAAGCTCATTCCAATAGCAGAGAGAGTAAAATTAGTAAGCCGGTGCATAGATGCCATTGCATATATGGCCTGCAAAGAGAACCAGTTCAGTATGTCAAGTAGAGCTGAGAGTGTAAATGAGGGTTCAATATCTTCTTCAGTTTCTCAATCTAAGACTATTGTTGATTGGTGGGCTGAGGATTTGACTGTTCTTAGAATCGATATCTTTCAAAGAGTTCTGATTGCAATGATGGCTAGAGGTTTCAGACAATATGCTCTTGGTCCAATACTAATGCTTTATGCTCAGAAATCTCTACGAGGTTTGGTGAGATCCTACCCCAAAAGACATTAAATTGTTTCACTTATATGGTTTTTTGTGGCTAAAGCCAGATTAATTTTTGTTGTAGGAAATATTCGGGAAGGGAAGGAAGAAAATTGAGCCAGGACTAGAGCATGAGAAGAGGGTCATATTAGAAACAATTGTGAGTCTTTTGCCAAGGGAAAAGAATGCAATGTCTGTTAGCTTTCTTTCTATGCTGCTTCGATCTGCAATTTATCTCGAGACAACAGTTGCTTGCCGGCTTGATTTGGAGAAGAGGATGGGCATGCAATTAGGCCAGGCCGTTTTGGATGACCTCTTGATTCCTTCATATTCCTTTACTGGGGACACATTATTTGATGTGGACACAGTGCAGAGGATCTTGATGAATTTTCTTGACTTTGAAATGGATGGGAACTGCTTGGGTTGCAATGCAGATGATGAGTATGTTTCTCCTCCACCAAGTGATATGGAGCGGGTTGGGAAGCTAATGGAGAACTACCTAGCTGAAATAGCCACTGACCGTTACGTATCTGTCTCAAGGTTCATCAATCTTGCTGAACTTATCCCCGAACAATCAAGGGTAACAGAAGATGGGATCTATAGAGCAATAGATATCTACCTAAAGGTGCGCTCTCTAACCTGTAAATTCCTTCTTGTATAGCTTCTAATTCAATAGGAATATTTACAAGACTATGTTATCTAGCCATTATTATAGATCCCTTGGTCATATGAATCGAAATATATAGATGAAAAAAAAATCATCTGCATGGATGCTCTATATGTCATTCTTACCTGATTTTTACTACCACTCAATCTTTGCAAATCAAGAGCCTTGACTCTTACAGAAGCTTTGTTAAGCATTTGGAGAATTCAGATATGAAGTAGAATTAAATACCTTATAACGCCTTAAGTGGCTATTTGATGCATTCATTTATCAGTAAAGGATTCAGACTTTACATGCAAACTATTGTTATGAATCACTTATGATGCTTGGTACTAAGATCAAGGAATCTTGAGATTTTGAAAGTACTGCTATGATGACAAATTTGACATATGCCAAACAAGATATCAAAAGGTTTAGATAGAACTTGGGCAAGATGGAATTCTTTTCATGACAAGTGGAATTGTTGATGAAACTAAAACATAAAACCAAACAAATTTGGCTCTAAATATTTTAGAATTGCCCATAACAGAAGTTGTAGTTGTTAATCCACCATTCTCTTTTATGATTCACAGGCTCATCCTACTCTAAGTGACATGGAGAGGAAGAAAGTGTGCAGCTTGATGGACTGTCATAAACTATCTCGGGAGGCCTGTGCTCATGCTGCTCAGAATGAGCGGCTTCCTGTTCAAACTGTGGTCCAAGTGCTTTATTATGAGCAACAACGCCTTAGAAATGTCATGAGTGGGAACCTCATGGGTGGAGATTCTCCTGCTCTTACTTCCAAAGTAAATTTATACTCCACTGATATCCAACCGGTTTCGGATGAGCTCTCCAGCTTACGAAGAGAGAATGAGGACCTGAAAATGGAGCTAGTGAAGATGAAAATGAAACTAAAAGAAATTGAAATTTCGGCGCTTAAATCATCAGTTAGCAGTCCAATGCAAAACACTCTGCCATCTGCAGACAAGCCTCCTCTGCCTCGAAAATCATTTATAAACTCCATGTCCAGAAAACTTGGACGGCTTTATCCATTTGTACGTGCTGATGGTACACCTGGCAATACCAAAGGTCAGACAAAATCCAGCAGAAATCGTCGGCACTCCATATCCTAAGACTTGGTTTGTTTTGAGCTCTAGTAGTAGTCTGTGATGTTTATATTGCCATTGTTACTTTATTTTTAAGGCTTGAGAAGAGGACTAGTAGCCTCTGCCTGCATTTGTGTGAAATCGTTGAAAATTATACTGTAATTCTATGCTTCTCTCAAGAACTTTAAATCAATAATTCAAAGGTGGTAAATAGAAAAAGTGGAATTGTTTAGTGCAATATTACTTGATTTGCTGTTTAATTGATGACTTTTCAGATCCAGGGTTTCTTGTTATTGAAGGGGAATTTTAGATGTTAATGTTAAGTACACTTGCAATATATGTTTGAACTTTGAAGTTAAACTGTACTAGACTCAACTTGCTCATAAAGAAAGAGGATGAAAATAAAGAAAAGAAAATTCAGTACTTTGCAATAGTAATATTAGAACAGTTGTGTTGAGAATTATTTTCTTCCTTAATCCCAGAAATCATGCATAAATTTAAAATGATTCAGTATCTTTGATGTTGTATCTATTTGTTTCTGAAGAAAGTAAGATTATAGAAATAAAAACGAATAAAAACATCCTCATAAATCATACTGCTAAATAGAGAGCACAAAATAATTTAGCCAAAAAAATAAGAGGATCCATTGCTCTCTCTCTCTCTCTCTCACTCTCTGCACACACGTTTGGGAGTTGCATGTAATTATTTGACAGTTACTTTTGAAGCCAATTGAAAGTGTTAACTTTGGGAAGTGTGTAGGGTTAAGATTAAGGGCTGTCTTAATTACACATACCATTTTGCATACTTTTTTTTTTGACGGAACCATTTTGCATACTTGTTTGCACACATGAGTGAATTTGAATTGAAGACACAATTTCCAAGTTGAAATTCACCTGTGAGTATGGACGTGTGTGCAAAATGGTGTGTAACGGGTTTTACCCAAAAATATTTACTCATATATAACATGTATTATTTACATATATTATGTTTCTTAATACATTATGATTAAGAAATCTAACATACTTTTGGTGGGAGTGTAGCAGGTCTTTATACTCGTAATACTCCCCCAAGCTCAAACATATATATATATATATATATATATTTCGTACAGTCCATATAATCTTAGTTTTTTACATAAAAAATTCTAACATAATCTTACACAAAGACTCAGGAAATATATCAGCAATTTGAACTTCTATAAAAACTAGTCGTAGACTCGCACGATACACAAAAAAAAATTGACAACTTGTTTTTTTGCTAAGTGAAAAATGAAAATAGTAGATGAAACTTATCAGTGTTAATCTCAAACATTTTTTAAAATGATGTGATTATTTTTTAATGATGTATAATTCATACAATATATTATATTTTCTAAATTAAGCTATCTATCTTAGTTATTTCATCAGTGTTTTAAATTTTGCAAGCTTTTTTTTTTTCAAAAAAATATAATGTATTTTACATACAATTATTATATAAGGTGAGATATTTTGTAAATAATATAATGTGCAGTTAGAATATGTTTCTAGTGCTTCTTAGAAACGGTTCATCTCTTCTAAATGTGACATCAACACTAAAAAAAATAAAAAAAAAATAAAAAAAAATAAATAAAAATAAAAAATAAAAAACACTAACAAAGTGATAGCAAAGTGTAGGAGAATACTACTTGTGTCCCTTTTGAGTATGAGAGTACTCAAGAAAAAATGCAACTAAGAGATTAAGAATCATGTTTATCACCTCTCAAGCCTAGAAGATGAACATAACATACGCACACAATGTAAGGATTCAATTGATATGATAACAAGCAGTCAACATGACATCACTCAAATATGATTTTGGAACACTCCTATGAAACAAAAAGCATGGGCAACTTCCAATAGGTGTCTCAATTTACCTTCCACTACATTATTTTGTGTGCAATATGAAACCAAAGATTGATGAAGTACACTATAATCATCAACAAATTGAGACAAAGAAGTTTGAAAATAGTCTAGCTATTATTAGATTTTAAAAAAAAAAAATGAATTGACTCATCAAATTGAATCTTTACTTCAGTATAATTATAAAATACCTAAATCCCAAAATAAGAGGACTTTTACGGGACTCCAAATATCCAAATGGGCTAAATGAAAAGGACCACTAAAATGACCATCACACCTGACACAAAGGGGAGGGCATTCATTGCTGCTTGCTCAAGTGATATGCTTCACATTGTAATAACTCAACTTTACAACTAGAAGGAATCAACAACTTCAAGATCTAAAGAGAGGGGTGACCAAGATGGCAACATACTAAAAGGGAAAAGTAGAGAATTGAAGTGCTACTGAATTAATTGGAGAAGTCATGAGTAGAAAGATAGGAAATGCAGCCAGACTCATGTATGCCACCAACCTTCCTCCTTGACATGTCAAGGGATCGTAAAAAATATAACAGGAGGGTGAGAATATTGCAGCACAGTAAGAGCTTGAGTGTTTTTACTAACTGACAAAAAAATGAATGGAGATTACTGTCAATTATTCTTCATTTGCCAACTAGATGGTACTGCCGGGCAGGGGGATCAATGTCTCTTGTTACTGTTAAACTGGAAATTACTCAACCTGTAAGGAACCTTATGGACAATGAACTGCAATATCTGATTACTGCAGTTAGTGGGGTCTGAGTTTAAATAATTGAAACCTTTCTGATAAAGAGTCTTTAGAAAAGTAAGAATAGCTCAAGGGACAGCCTAGCCTAGTGCATGTTGATGTCTGAGCCTAATCATCATTAAACCTAAAAGATGATGTTCTCAAAATTGTGACTGTTCATATAAGGATGTTAAACTGTTGGAGTTAGACATGCTTGTACTCTGACCTTCCTCACTAAAATTGTATAGGCCATAACTATTTGAATTGGGAATCTAGTGTCCATCTGATGGCAGACACAAAAGTAGAATTTTTTTTATAAAAATTCTTATTGTTGTCATAAAGTTTCCTAGTGATGGGTGGAATTTATAGGACGTTAAAAATAGTTGAAGAGCTTGAGTCACCAATCATACTTGTTTTAGGAGGTAGAGATCACGTTGTTGACAAATTCCTCCTACCTGATCTAATCCATTGCAATTTTAGTTCATTGATACTGTGAAATCCCATGCAATAGGATCATATGATGTTAAATCTCTAAAATTCCATCTCCAAGAGTACAGCATTTACATACAAAACAGATCCTTCCATGGTTTCAGGTTCCTTGGGCCTTCCATTTTTCTAATTATTATTTAAATAGCTTCCTTAAAGTGCAGCAACAAGATTAGCTGCACATGGAAATAAGAATGTTGGTCTAGGATTCTATTCATTTTGTAAACATGCATTGTGAAAAAAAAAATTTGACTGTCCGTCAAGATAGTGGAATATCTGACATATGATGCAAAGTTTACCCCTTAAAGTCGTTTCTTTTCAAGCTAAAACTCTGATGAAATGATTTCTGTATATAATAGAAACCTTAAGCAGTTTAAGCAAACAGATGACCATATCAAAATTTGAGCAAGGAAGCAATTGCCTATTGTCTCCAATGTAGTGGCTAAAGAAGAAAGTGCTAGATATTAGTTTAGCCCAACCTCTTTGTAGCTTTAAGTATGGAACTTTTGTCCATTAGCTCAATCAGACTTTTTTTGTGTGTGGGGGCTTTGGCAGTATATGATGTATGGATATGACTGAGAAAAATAAAAGCTGGTCACTTGTAAATTGTGATGGAATTTCAACTCAGGGAAACCACTATACAGAAGACTCAACCGGACACCCATTAAACTGAAAAGCTAAGCAAAAAATTCCACACAAACATCAATCATACAATTAGCAGATGAGCAGTTCAAAATCTTCACATATTAACTTGGAAGATTTATTTTTTCAGGTAGTGTTCAAGCTCAAAACTTGGAAAAACCAAGAAGGCTGGTTTAGCCTATCCTGTCTTAATTGTTCTTCAACATCAATATTGTTTTTACTTCTGCTTTGATACCCTAATGTCATGTCAGGCACCTGGACAAGCCTTGGTTCATGGCCATTTAATTCTTGTCGTGTTGTATAGGAACTAGTCCTATTTATGTGACTGGATCCAGTGGAAGAAGAAGAGAAGCTTGGTCCTGAATCTGAGGTTAGAGGAGTCTCAGGTTTCTTCCTTCTGTTGTAACTTGAGGGGCCTAGAGTCAACTCGATCTCACTCTCGTCTATAATCTCTAATACTCCATTACCATCTGATTCTGCAATGTACTCCTCAGCTGGCTGTTCCAGATCAAGTTTCCTTTGTGGCTTTTGTGCACCACGATTATGATTTGTCTGATTGAAACTAAGTTCATTCTTCAAATTCCATAGTTCTTGACTCCATCCATTAGGCCTGCTGCTTTCCATGTTTTTCATTAACATTTTCTGTATCTGATATAAACGATGAAGTTCATATACCTGAAAAATATCATTCTCACAGTTAAAAACAATGCTACTTGAGGATACATCTCAACAAAGCCTTGAAAAGAATGCCAATTGAGGATCTAAAGTTAAAAATATAGGAAGAAAATTGAAATACCTGCTGCTTGAATGTTTCTTCATGTTTTAGCATGGCCATTCTCATGCATTCCCTATCATATGACTCAACAAGCTTCTCCATTGAAGCTTAATTCAGCTTGTGAAAATCTTAGACCACTGCTTCTACCTCAAGAATATACTAGAATAGTAAGAGTTGAGAATCCTTTTCTTCTAAGATACCTTGGTACACCTACACCTATGAATGGAGAAAAAATATCAGGGAAATGAAGCCAAGAATGTACTCTATCAATTGTAAATTCTTTATGTAGAATGAGAGTTATAATTGCTTGATTTAATGAGTTTCAAACACCAATCGATATGGATTGATTAAATCAACAGCTTTTCAGTATAATTTGTCTGTTTCTTTTCCTGTTTTTCTTCAATTCAGCCGTTTTGGGCCACAACAATCTTTTCCCATATGAAATATCTTCCAACATGACAAGGATATCCATCAGCACAATAATGCCTGTATATCAAGTACCAATTACTTATAATACTTTTTCTTTTTCTTTTTTTCTTTTTTGCCCTTGTATTAGTGGTCAAAGTATTGTTTTCTGTCCAATACACCCTATCCTGATTGTTATGTATAGTACAATGTCATATATAATTTCAAATACTATTCTGTCATTTGAAAACAATATTACTATCGAGACCTTTCAACTATTTTGTGTCGTATCTGCCACCGCAGTGGGCCTTCTTTTTCAATTCATATTCAAATGAATATTATTGCTAATAGAACCCTATTTAGTACTTCAACAAATGATGTCATTTCGCTCATTTCATTGACCTTTTAGCCATAATTCTTTCTTACATGTTAACTTGAATATAGATAGAGATTCTGACATTAATTGAAGGGATGTTATTAATTTTCTGTACAATAGACTTCTAACATGTATTTCAAAACAAACTTTCACTTCCCTAATATACTTATAATCATATGAATCTTTCATACTTATTCATTACATCAACTAATTAACTTGTACGTTACATGGTTAAAAAATTCCAGGCCAGAGTTTCTGTGGTGCAAACTCAACAAGTTAAATTATCATGGAAATATGAAAGCCAAAAATATAATCTAATTATTACTATTTGCTAGTAATGGGGAGAGTTTTTTTTTTTGGTTGAAGTGGGAGAGGGGGGAGAGAACATAATTAACTTGATAAAACTTGAATGATTAAAAAGCAAACGAGAAAACACACAAATGCATGAGTTTGACTAGGATTAATATGATAAAAGTGAGTCTAAACAAGTTTTAGACCCACGCAGTATCATTTGCTAAGCCCCACACCATTGAATTCATATACTAAAGGTGGCTGAAATAGATAAGACTGACTCTTCTGACCTGTAATAGTTTCATGAGCTGAGGTGATCACAGCTGTGTCGTTCTGAAGCAGAAGGAGAAGTAGTAGTAGAAGAAGAAGAAGCAAAGCAAAAAGGCAAACAGTTACACCTCAACTTGAGCCACAGCTTTCTAAGATAAAGAAAGACCTTGCCCTCACATTCCCCATCAGTATATACTGCAAAAGAGTTAAATAAAATAGAACTGTTAAACTGTTGAAGGATTTAAGATTCCCTCTCCCACACAGAAACCGAGGCTTTGTTGCATTTGGGGTTTGAGGCATGCCAAACAAATCACAGTGCCTTAGCCAATGTGAGTCAAGTTTTGTGAAAGAGATGCCAGAGACAGGTCCAGCAATGCAGATATATTATATTTGAATATAATAAGCACATAATATTATTTATGTATAAAAATAACTATATGATTTTTGAGGATCACAATGCCTTGCATTGCTCAAGACAATCATCAGAATAACAGCTTGGCCTACCAAGGTGAATCACATGCACCCAAGAATTATATATGTTACAAGTCACAGATGTCTCAATTATGTGCTCTGCATAATACATATATGTACCAAGATTATATATTATTGTTATTGTTTTGGTCTGAAATACACCATTAGTATGAACTATGAAGGATCTTAAGGTGGCATATCTGGCCCACCAATAAATAGATCAGAATGGTACGATAAGTGGGTACCACTTGAAACAGTCCAAAATTTAAGAAATGGCCACAGGATCTAAAACCCAACCAGATCAGATTTACATAGAAAAAATAATAATATTAAGGAATAAGGATACTGGATTTATCTACCTGTACAATGTAAAGATTAATATTAGTGGTTGGGCTAGGGTTTAGTGGACTTGTATCACCAACCATGAGGAAGAGCCAGCACAATGATACAGCCTTAATTGGCCATGTGAGAGTGGTAGCATTAAAATATTAATCTCTAAATAAATATCAAAAGAACTTGGACCCTACATATAGCTAATTAAAATCATGCATAATATAGTAAATATACTTAAACAAAAAAAAAAAAACTCTATTATTTGGCAATGGATTAATCTCCTTTCGTTTTGGGGGGAGAATATTATTTGTCATTGTTAACGCTGTAGCTGATTGTACAGACAGATTGGAAGAGGAGGAATCCAAGTTCATGAATTTGCAAGCAAATTGGATTTGCTCAAGGTTATTAATCTAATCATCATGTAAAAACTTATAGTGCATGTCTAGTCGTATTTAACTATTTTATCAATAAGAAAGATTCTTCTCTATCTCTTAAAACTAATAAGAAGAAAGGAAGGATTATCACATGCCCGTTGGGCTTAATGGAAGTTGCTGATAAGAAGTATAATACTATACTATATATAATACATTATTATTTATAACCGAAAAAAAAAAGTAAAAAAGAAAAAATAATAATAATGAGAGAGAGAGAGAGAGAGAGAAAGAGAGAGGGAGAGGTGGACATGGTAGCACGCGTTGCCGGTGTGAGGAGGTGCAGTCGTATGGGGCGGTGGGTCCATTGGGTTAAGCGAAAAGGCTGAACCACGGGCTTGCGCTGTTGTTTGGTCCCACCAAATGGCAGAAAGAAACTGGCAAAGGATCAGAATGGGAAAAAAACAAAGGAATTGTCAAATTTTTCTGTTGTTTTACAGAGTACAGCAGTCCTGAGAGAAAAGACGGTCCTAGCATTGTGCCACTTGTGTGTCTCAGGTTCTCATAGCATGACGCAATGGGGTACATGATAGCTGCCATGTTGATGTTGGTGTCTAGTGCATCTTCGCCCAAAGTCATCACGCATGAAAATTATAAATACTTTATCGGATGTCCTATCACCTATCAAATTCTGAAATTGTTAGGTTCTATATACTGTTATACTTCTACAGTCTACACATGACCCCGAGCAATGAACCCTATAGGAGGATGCTGCAATATACTTAGAACTTGTCGCGTGACAATATTCCATCTAGTCTAATGCACAAGATAAAAACTTAAGTGTTATATGTTTTTAATTTTTAAACAATGTTATATGTATTTTTACATATTTTTTTACTTATAAGTATTTCAAAAAAACTGAAAACTGTTATTTAAATATACGTACTAAATGAGATCTTAGCCTCTCTCTTTTTTAAGATGTTTTTCAATTTAAATTGTTGTCAATTGAATTTTTCTTTTTTGGTGTTTAGTTACACATTTAAAAATTCTTAGAAAATCATTTTATTTTTTTGTGCTTAGTGACATGTAAAATGCGAATTTTTTTCCTTCATTTCAAAATTTTTGTATCCACAGCCCAAGCCCATTACAAATTAATAATTAAACATCTAAAAAGATTATAAGGAAAAAAAAAAAAAAAAAAAAAAAGAAGAGCAAATGATCTATGGCGATGGCAGATTGGTAGCTCACCTTCACGCAGATGATGTTAGATGGTGATAGGTCCTTACAATTATGCTTCTCCACCAATCATTTGTTGCAAATAGATAGTGCTTATCTTTGCGAATAATAGCTTGTCAGCCATATGTAATGACTCAAGGAAAAGCACTAGTCACATCTGCACTATACCTTAAAAGAACTAGTCACAATTGAGGCTCTTTGTAATTTATATTTATATATACTAGTCGCAGACCCACGCATTGCGCAAGATAATTTTTTTTAGGTTAATCTTATTAAATATATTTGGGGTAATAAGTAATAACACTCTCCCATTTTGTTCATATTAATAACAAAATATTATAAATTTATTTAAGAATCTGTTTATAAATGGTTAGTAAAGACATTACTCATAACTTTAGAATTAAAATACAAATTTATAAAATACCAAAACATTTGAAATGACAAATCTCTCCACAACTCATTGGGAAAAGAAAACAGAAAAAAAAAAAAAAAAAAAAAAAAAAAAAAAAAAAGCGCAAAAGACGTTACTTAATTTTTTGAAATACACTTTAATTTAAAATTTTATAATAAGAGAATTTAATTTTAAAATTAAGGATAATTTTGGAACCTACCTTAAGCACAGGCAAGTTAGTCCACAATATTTTAATATTAATTTAACAAAGTTTGGTCAAACAAATGTAAAGAGTGAAAATATTTTTTCCTTTTAAGTTTGGAATAGAGTGTCATTTCTTCAAACATCAAGGAAGAGGAATGTAATTACCCCTATATTATTGTTGTTGTTGTTGTTGTTGTTATTAATAATTGATTTTTCATTTTCTTTTAAGTTAATAAAAACCTTACATATACCTTTTTATTTATTTATAGAATATACATTTTTTTAACCTTTACATGTCTTTCTTTTAATGTGAATCTTTACATGTACCTTAAGTAAACTCTATATATTTCACTTCTTTAGATGTGTAAAATCATAGACTACTACTTTATAATGATAGTAGCTAATTAGTTTTATCACTTTTTTTCATAATTTCATTTTTAACGTTTTTTACTATTATTATATATTTGCTGGCTAATGATTTTCATAACAGATGTGTTAAATGAGATATAGCATTGTTTATTAGATTTTTAAATGGAATTATGTATGAAGATTACACACACACACACACACACACACACACACACATATATATAAAGTTAAATTAAATGTCAAAAAAGAGATTTTAAAATTTTCTAACTTTATTTCTTATGTAATTTCTATTATTACATGAGGACATCTCCTTTTAGTTATGAATTAGAGTTTGATTAGTTTTAAATTTAAATATACTGCTATGATTGTCTATAATTATTAATTATTGATTCATTTTTTTTATGTGAATGTAACAGTTGATTTTATTGCACTGTAAAGAATTTGATCGCTGAAGCTCCATATGGGTCATATTTATTTTTTATTTTTACTTCTCCTTACAACCTCTTTGTTTTCCAATTAATAGTTACTAATTGACATTTGATTTTTTTTTTCTTTACCATCTCTCTCTCTCTCTCTCTCTCTCTCTCTCTCTCTCTCCATAGGCAAGCTACTGTTTTCCAAAATTTGATGATGATTTTATTGCATTAAATATGCATTGTAGTTTTTTTTTTTTTTTTTTTTCATTTAATTTTGCTACCCTTAAGTTAGTATATCTATAACTATTAGTTTCTTTATATTATATTTGGTTTGATATCCTCAAAATTTTTTTTTTTTTTTTTTAATTTAGTGTTTCCCAATTGGCATTAGTTTTGTATTATATTTTTTCTTTGATGTATTGGGTTTGAGAATGAGTGTGTTCTTAGTATTACTCCACTTTATGAGGACACTTTTATTTATTGAATTTAAGTAAAATTTTAAAATTTTAATTTTTTTAAATAAAAACTAGAGAAAAATATAAATAATTTAATGATATGGAAGATGTGGGGAGATGAATAGTGATATTAAGGTAGAAGGTAGTGGGGAGATGAAAAGATAAAGGTAAGGAAAAAGGTCGGACAAAGTGTAAATGTAAAAATAAAATAAAATAAAAAGAGTACAATTTTTTAAGGAAAATATTATTGATTTTAATTTAAATAAAATATTCCATGTTTAATTATTAAAAATAAAAAAGAGAAAATATAAATAATTTAATGATGTAGAAGATGTAACTGAATTTAAATGTTGAATAACATAAGATGAGAAGAGAAAAAAGTAAAAATAAAATATATAACAATAAATACCAATAAAGAGAACAATTGCACATAAAAGATTTTTGTTCTTCCTTATAACTCAAATTAAGATTGATGGTTTTTTTTTTTAATATGTGTTTTAGGATTGTGCTTTTTCAATTTCCCATAAGAAAGTCTTTTCTTTCCCTTTTATAATTTTGATTGAATTTTGGTTTGGATTAATACTTAGTTGTTTTTGGAAATAGGAATTTGAATATGCCTACCAATTTTTTGACTAATAAATTATTATAAAATCTATTTTTTATTTCTTTAATTTTATTTTAATTTTGGTTAAGTTCACATTGTAATTTTGTGATAATTTTTTTTATTATGATAATTTCCTTATTCCTTAAGAGATGAGTTGTATATTAAGCAAATGTAACACACTACAACAAAGTTAGAAGAATATGGTTCACCTTAAAATATATTGATGAAATACACAATTTTTTTTAAATGATATATTTGTAGAGACAAAAAGATTTTTTTTTAAAAAAAAAGTGTAAAAATCTTTATAAAAAAAAAAAAAAAAAAAAAAAAAGACAATGCTTGAAGTAATTGTTACTTTTTATATATTACACTCCATTGCATAAAATTTATATTCTCACGAATCGCGCAAGTCTGCGGCTAGTTTCCTATAAAAACTGAATGATTCTACAAGTCTTCTATTGGGAATAAATTCTAATCTTAGGTTGCTAAATGCAAATGTAGTAGAAACATGGTGAGAGAGAATAATGGGTTGTGCTCATGGTTAGTGTAATAAGCATGTGATATGATTGTGGGCTTCCTTTATAATAGGATCTTTTGTTACTCTTAAAGCAAACAAAATGACGCCCTTATCCCCACCCAAAATGTTTTCCTATAATGACAAGCTTTATCTTTTAACCTCTAAGAAATGCAATGCAATGGCTAAAGGGTATGACCCTTTAATATATTGTCTCTAATCAAATAAACAAAGGCTCCTGTCCCCTTTAGGTACAGGTTTATACAAAATTCAATTGTTTTCAATTTTTTCTTTTCTCTGTAAGAATACACCATCAACCTTAACTAACCAAAAAAATAAGAACCATCAACATTAATTAGAGTTATAAGAAAGAACAAAAAAAGGGTAACATTTAACAATTAAAGAGGAAGAAAAAATTTTAAAAACAAATCTAAATTGCATTAACCAATGTGGAATTTTAAAGAACTCTTGGTTTACCTAGAATATAATAGAGAAAATAAAAATGAGACTACTACCAATTCTAGGAAACATATGTAGAGAAATAGAAATAAGGATGCTAATTAAAGAATATTGACAATACCATCAATCCTGTTTGAAGCTTAATCATAGCTTCGCTAATTTGCTAACTTTCAACTTTTGGCTGGTATATATTGTACAGGCGTTCTCCAATGCCGTAAAATTCCTTATTTTCTAGTTTTACTTGAATTCTCGCAAACTACCCGATTAAATTAAGTGAGAAAATGAGCATAATGATTCTAGTGTAGAAAAAAGAAAAGAAAAGAAAGGATTCCCAAAGATTAGTAATTTGGCATAAATAGAAAAATGTATAAAAAATTCATCGAAAAATTGAGAGAGAGAGAGAGAGAGAGAACATTTTTTTGTGAAAGAAAACCATGCATAGGATGGAATAGATAATTACAAATTTATAGTAAGAGAATGTGAATGAGAAGAGACAAACTAAAGGAAGATGAAGAGAAAGAAGAAGAATAATATTTATGTAGAGGGTAGTGGGGAGATGAAAAGAAGAATAATAATAATATTTATATAGAGGGTAGTGAGGAGGTGAAAAGGTAAGGGTGGAGAAAGGTTGAAAAAAGAGTAAATATTAAAATAAAATAAAAAGTAAATGTTAAAAACAATTATAGAAAAATTGAAAAAAAAATGATAATGAGGTGGACGCTGATATGGCTTAATTGGAGCGTAGCAACAATAAATGCTACGCTTCAGCTTTTAGATATATAAATATAGATAGATATGTAAAAGCTGAAACATAGCATTTATTATTGATACGCTCCTATTAAGCCATCTCATCCTCTATGTCATGTCACATCACATCATTATTGTTTTTCATATTTATTTTTTACCTTTAATTTTTTTTTGACAATATTAAATATATAAATACATTGGCTTTACAAATTTATTTTAGGCAGTTTTAACTTTACATATTCACCTACTTTAATTTTGATGTTATAACTAAGTATTGTCTATACATATTCCTCTTAGACGGTTTTAATTTTACATATAACTTTGTCCCTTTATCTTTCTTTATTTGGTCTTTTCTTATTTTCATCTTCTTACTATAAATTTGTCACTCTCTCTCATTTTATGCATATTTTTCCCACACAAAAAGGTTATTTCTCGCCCTCTCTCTCTCTCTCTCACACTCTCATTTTCTATTGGATTTTTTTATGAGGTTTGTACTCCTATTGTCTTATTATTGACTAATTTATATGTGTTACTTGATGCAAGTATTTTTTTTATCATTTTATTTACAACACAAAATAGTTTTAATGTTGTTGACTAGATTTAGGGAAAAATCATATTATAATATGTCCATGTTTTGTGTTGTTGTCAGGTTTTAATTTATTTGGAAAGATAGTTTGAACAATACAATGAAGAACAGTTAATGCAGTTGAAGAATATGGTATTTGTGTAGTATCCTTTCATTATTTGTAAATATTTTGTTTAACAAATTAGTAGCAAATTTTTTTTGTCTTTATTAGATGATATTTTTAGATATATGCTTGAGTAATTGTTTTAAGTATTTACAAATATTTTGTATTGCTCATATTTCTTATCTCATTTGAGATTTTCAAGAAAATTTTTTTTCAATTTTGTGTTTAAAATTATTTATTTATCTACTCATTTTTCATATGTTGGATTATGTGTTAGATTAGATTATGATAGTATTAACACAAAACTTCTTATTTTTATAATAATAATAATAAATAAATAAAAAACTCTAAATTTCCCCTTTGTACTCACTACAAAAAAAGATGGCTATAGCCGCATTTGAAAAACGCAGCTATAGCCCGTAAAAACGCAGCTATAGCCTATAGCTGCGTTTCCATAGCCGTGTTTACAAACACAGCCTATCCAGTGTGACTATATCCCCCCTGCGGGACCTAAAGCAGCTTTTGATTAAACAATTCCTACAAGTAGAGAGAGGATCGATGAGAGTGAAAGAGAAAGGATCTATGAGAGAGAAAGAGAGAGAGAGAGCTTACCAATTTATGAGGGAGGCTAAAAGGCATGAGGTTTGTAGGTATTGGGTTGAGAGCACGGCGCCAAGAGGTTGAGAGCACGACAGTGAGATTAGGAATCGGGTGCTAGGTTGAGAGCTATAGGCCGAGAGTGTTTTTCAATTTAGGGTTTTTTCAATTTTGTTGAAATTTAGAGGTCTTTTCAATTTATAGCAAACCTAAAGCTGCATTTGATTAAACGCAACCTAAAGATGTCTGGACCTGTGTTTAATCCACTACAGCTCTATAAGTGTTGAAGCTGCATTTGTTAAACGCAGCTCTGGGATATATTGAAAAAAATAAAACAAAATAAATCCTCAGATGGGTCTGGAGCTGCGTTTTTAAAAATGAAGCTTCAGTCCTACCAAGCTAAACGCAGCCTCAACATCACAAAACGCAGCTTTAGAGTTGGTCTATAGCTGTGTTTAGTAAACACAACTATACGTCAAGTGGTGGAGCTGCGTTTTTCAAAAACGCAGCTCAAACAATACCCTGGAGCTGCGTTTTTGAAAAACGTAGCTCCAAAACGCAGCTCTGACGTGCCTTTTTTGTAGTGACTCTTGGTTACAATCATTATATATAAAGTTATAACTAACAATTTTTTTTTTTGGAAATAATGACATATTTCTATTGCGTCACTTCAAAATCTTATAAAAAATTTTGAATTTGATTATGCATTGGATATTTGGCTTGATCACATCACGTTTGAAATGTTTTACATATTCGAAAGAAGAAGTTTGACTTCGATGTGATTTTTATTTTTCCCCTTCTTTTTTTGAACTGTAATTTTTGTTGATTTTTTTAATAAGTTTTTTGGTGTTTTAGATTGTACCGTAGATACAATTGGATTTGAAATTTTTTAAAAAATAATAATTTTCAAATTTTATATACTTTTTAATGATACACAAAATGTTATAAATAGTTTTTATTAAAAAAAATATATTTTTGCTACCTTTTGAATTCTTGAGAAAAATTGTATTGTTTTCATTTTGGTACCAAAAAAATTATATATATATATATATATATATTACATTTGTGATTGTTCCTACAATAAATGAAAATATGATTATGAAATACATTACTATTTATTAAATTAGTCTAAACTGCAATAAATAAATTTAATGAGATCATCCTAAAAATATTATCATGCGCAAAGCACGGATTCGTGACTAGTTGTTAATAAAGCTCGAATCTATTCAGTAAATACCCGATGTGAGACTCATCACACACGTCACACAATCAATCAAACTTAAATCCCTAACGTCCTCATTATCACTTTGTGGGGTAGTGTCTCTAAGCCCACACGAGGTTACCAACCTGGTTTTGATACCATATGTAATGACCAAAGGAAAAACGCTAGCCACATTTGTGATATACCTCAAAAGGATATCATGAGCCCACCTCTCTGCTGACAATCACGAGTCTACCTCTTCATTGATCATTAATCTAGACTCCAACGACCACCTCCGTGAGCAAAAAAAGAGAGAAAAGAGGTGTGGAAGGGGACTGTGAGAGAGAGTTTTAAGGGGATGTGCAAGCAGGAAAGAAAAGAAGTTCACACGCATTATTCCATTTTTGAAAACGTTTTATATATATTTTTTAAACCTAGCTCAAAGTGTTTCAATCGACCCTAAATCGATCAAGACTCGAGTTTTCAATTTTAAATACCCAATTTCCCAGTCATTTAATCATTTTTCTCTCTTATCTCTCTCAACTAAGTATTGACACTTAGCACTCAAACTTTCAAAATCATGTTTGCTTGCCCCCAATTATTCAAGATCCCCATTTTCTCTCGTGGTAACTCCTAATCCCTCATCTTTTTATTGATTTGCATCAATTCATTCATCATGACAATCCTGCATTAGACCTAGTGTTCAAACATTCATATATTTCCATCTTTTGGCATTAGATGAAAAGTTGGTTAAGGGGATTTGTCACAACTGGGGATAGATTCTCTTTATTGTGAAGAGAATGTGTGTTGGGTTTGGGTTTTGGTTTCAACGATATTTTAGTTCTACCATGAGTACCTAGGTTGTGCACATTGGATTGTTCATGGGCTCTATTGTTTCTCAAGTATTCCAAGGTTCATGGAGAGACCTTTGATAAGTCCAAAGCCAATGTAAAGTGACTTTATTCCCTCCAATCCACCTCTCCTTAACTTTTCCTTTTGCTGGCTCATTTTCTGTGCGTGGGCTTGATCCACATACCAAAAGAAAAGAGCTTAGATTGTGCTAGACTTAGTGGGCCTGAGTTGGTTAGTATTTTGGGCTAGATTTTTTTAACTTCATGGGTTACCATGATGAATTTTGGGCTTAGGCACAATGAATTTTGGGCTTAGGCCATCAATGCATAGGCATTTATGGGCTTTATTTATTTTATTTTATTTTAGAAAATGTCCTTTTTATCTCTTATACAATTATTATAAACTTTATCAGTTGAACTAACTCAAAATAAAAGATAGAAATAAAAAAAATAAAACAAGTAAACCCTTTGGGAGCCCCCCACAACAAATTTTCAGTGTGGACCACAAACAAGTTAAAGGTGATTCTTACTTCTAAGGAAGAAAAACCTAGTGGTGAGACCACCAACTTCTCTATCGACCCAAAACAACCGGAAGGAAAAGACATCATGATTCATGAGGTGACAAAGGCTTGGCATCAAGAATCGTACTATATCATTCAGGCCTTAATTAATTTGGACTCTTGCACCTTGAGGACAACATGGTCTTAAAAGTTCTCATTGCTTTTTGGGAAGCCTTCTGTAGGAAGATATTTATTCATAGGGTGATCTTCGAAGGAGACGCTATTGGAATATAATTGATCGCCCTTGGAAACAAGGACGTCCATCCCCATTGGTCTCTTGATATGTAATCTTAAGGGACACTCCCTTCTGTAAATTTTTTTTTTTTTTTTTTTTTTTTTTTTAAATTTATGAGATTTCCTTCCCTTTTGTTAGGCGTGAGGCAATACCCTAGCCCATCTTCTGGCCCAATGGCCCAATGGGCAACCTTTTGGTATCATTCTAAGCCACTCCTCATGTCTTGACCTCCAGCTTTGGTGTCTCAAGCTTTGGGAGCCCAGAGGTGACCTTCTTTTGTACCGTTTTCCGTTTCTTTTGCAATACTAGTCAAGGCAGCACGTGAGGCACGTGCTAATTATGAAAAAAAAATAGTAATTAAGATCAATTTTAGATTTTATTTGTATAACAAAATAAAAATAAAAATTGTTTGATTTTTAAAATACATAGAAATTTACATTAATCAAATGAAACATTAATTTTAAGAATTTTGATAATTATGTCATAAAAAGTTAATCTCAATCGTATAAGACTGTGACAAATTTCAGTTCAATATTTTATTATTTTATTTTGACCTATAACTTACACCTTAATAGTTGTAAATATATTGTAATAACAACAAAATGTCATGACATTTTTAGTTGTGCTAGATCTCGGTATAATATTTTATTATTTTATTTTATTTTATTTGACCCATAAGGAATTGACACATGCGTTACAACATTTTCATAATATCTCTATGTATACATTGTACTTAATTACAATGTAAATTTATATTGTAGACACAAAAAAATTGGCAAATTTTGTACACATTTACAAACTTTGTACAATATTTACTATTTTTTGTGTAAATGTGTATAATATTAACCACTTTTGTGTATTTACAATGTAAACTTGCATTGCAAGTACAAAGTAAACATATAAAAATCTTAAAAAAACAAAAAACAAAAACAAAAACAAAGCTCAAACCAACTAGCATAATTGAAGGGGGAAAAAAAAAGAAAAGAAAAAAGAAAAGAGAATGCGTACCTCACTAATTGAATAAACCAAAAAAACACTATTCATGAGGTTTTGGCTCTTTTTATATAGTTAATAGATATGCCAGCATACATAAATATTAAAAAAAAAAAAAAAAAAAAAAACACACAAACCGATAACTGAAAAAAAAAAAAAAAAAAAAAAAAAAAAAAAAAAAAAAAAAAAAAACAACAACAACAACAACAACAACAACAACAACAACAACGACGACGACTTTAGGCACTGTATAAATTAATGTTAAAATGTTGTGGACTTAGTATTTTTTTTTATTTAATGTGTAAGAAACTGAAATCTCAACAATTGTGAAAACATTGTGATAACAATAAGAGTTGTAACATTTTCTCAAAACATTTATTTTTAGTTGTGGTTAGTCACAATCTCATATTTTATTATTTTATTTCGACTTGTAAGAAATTGACACGTCAATAATTGTGAAAATATTGTGAAATTTGTTATGTCAGTATAATAATATATACCAGTTTACATAAATATTAAAAAAAAAAAAAAAAAAAAAAAAACACAAACCGATTACTGTAAAAAAAAAAAAAAAAAAAAAACTTTAGGCACTGTAACTACTGTGTCAGTTGAATAAACCAAAAACACTACACAATAAGTGTTGTAACATTTTCTCAAAACATTTATTTTTAGTTATGGTTGGTCATAGTCTCATATTTTATTATTTTATTTCGGCTTGTAAGAAATTGACACGTCAATAATTGTGAAAATATTATAAAATTTGTTGTATCAGTATTAGATAAAGAGTTTTCCTGCGTTGCGTTTTCTCCTTTTTTTTTTTTTTTTTTTTTTTAATTTGCCACATTTATTGACTTTAGGGACAAAAAGTACTGTTCATGAACAGTGTGCACTGTTCACGCACTGTTCATGCACTGTTCACATATTAAAAATATTAAAAAATGGTCCCACGATACTATTCATACATTTAAAAATTATTTTACTACAGTGTTTTCAGCAACAATCAGTTTTCAGCAACAATAAGTTGTATCCAAACGAACTCTATATGCTCGTTTGGCTGGCACGTTTACGTTTGACGTCTGCGTTTTTTCAGCCTTTTTTTTTTTTTATACACGTTTCTAGCTCTTTTTACTGTAGCGGCTACTGTTCAATGAACAGTAGCCGCAATAGTTGACTTTTCAACACAAATTTCACTATTTATAGACTCACAAATTTTACTTTTCAGCAATTTTTTCATTAAAAATGGGTTCCACGATACTATTCACATATTTAAAAATTATTTTGCTACAATGTTTTTTAGTTTCAGTTTTCAGTTTTCAGCTGTATCTAAACGGATCTTATATATACCAGCTTATATAAATATTTAAAAGAAAAAAAAAAACACAAACCAATTACTTAAAAAAAAAAAAAAAACTTTAAACACTGTAGCTACCATGCCAGTTGAATATACCATAAGCACTGTAGCTGCCATGCTAGTTGAATAAACCAAAAAAAAAAAAAAAGTGTTGTAACATTTTCTCAAAATATTTATTTTAAGTTGTGGCCGGTTACAATCTCATATTTTATTATTTTATTTCGACTGGTAAGAAATTGATATGTCAATAATTGTGAAAATATTGTGAAATTTGTTGTGTTAATATAACAATATACATACCGGCTTACATAAATATTAAAAAAAAAAAAACTTTAGGCACTGTAGCTACTATGCCAATTGAATAAATCAAAAGCACTGCATAATAAGTATTATAACATTTTCTCAAAAAATTTATTTTTAGTTGTGGTTGATCACAGTCTCATATTTTATTATTTTATTTCGACTTGTAAGAAATTGACACGTCAATAATTGTGAAAATATTGTGAAATTTGTTGTGTCAGTATAACAATATATATACTAGCTTACATAAATATTTAAAAGAAAAAAAAAACACAAATTGATTACTGAAAAAAAAAAAATAAAAAAAAATAAAAAAATAAAAAATAAAAAACACTTTAGGCACTGTAACTACCATGCCAGTTGAATAAACCAAAAGCACTGCACAATAAGTGTTATAACATTTTCTCCAAACATTTATTTTTAGTTGTGATTGGTTAGTCTCATATTTTATTATTTTATTTCGACTTGTAAGAAATTGACACATCAATAATTGTGAAAATATTGTGAAATTTGTTGTATCAGTATAACAATATATATACTAGCTTACATAAATATTTAAATGGAAAAAAAAAAAAACTGTCAGTGCCACTTAGCACTGTAGTTACTGTTCAAAACTTGAAAAAAAAAAAAAAAAAGAGCTCATGAAACCAAAGCACTGTAGCTACAATGCTTTAACGCATTCGTGCAAGTCAATAATTGTGAAAATATTGTGAAATTTGTTGTGTCAATATAACAATATATATATTAGCTTACATAAATATTTAAAAGGAAAAAAAAAAAAAAAACAAACCAATTACCAAAAAAAAAAAAAAAAAAAAACTATAGCTATTGTAGCTACAGTGCCACTTAGTATTGCAGTTACTGTTCAAAACTTGGAAAAAAAAAAAAAAAAAAAGTGACTCACGAAACCAAAGCACTGTAACTACAGTGATTTAGCGCATTCATGCTTTTATATATATAGATTTATTTTCAGTTGTGGTTGGTCAAAATTTCATATATTATTATTATTTTATTTTGACTTATAAGAAATTGACACCTGTGAAAATATTATGAAATTTGTTGTGTTAGTATAACAATATATATAAAAAGAACAAAAAAAGTACAAACGGAAGACAGGAAAAAAAAAAATTTGTTGCTACTATAGCTACAGTGCCACTTGGTACTGTTGCTACTGTTCAAAACTTTAAAAAAAAAAAAAAAAGACAAAGTAGCTCACCAAAATGGCACAGTAGATTAACAATGCTAAAATACTAAAGCGGCAATGAAATTGACATTTCAATAATTGTGAAAATATTATGAAATTTGTTCTGTCAGTATAAAAATATGTATAAAAAGAAAAAAAAAGATACAAACGAAAGACTAAAAAAAATAAAAAATAAAAAACTGTAGCTACAGTACTGCTTGGAACTGTAGCTACTATTCAAAACTAAAAAAAAAAAAAAAGATAAAGTGGCTCACCAAAATAACACTATAGATGAACAGAACAAACTGTAATGGCATTGCCACTTTTTACAAAATATTTATTTTCAGTTGTGGTTGGTCACAGTTTCATATTTTATTATTTTATTTTAACTTATAAGAAATTGACATTTCAATAATTGTGAAATTTGTTGTGTCAGTACAACAATATATATATATATATATATATAAAAGGAAAAAAAATACAAACGGAAGACTGAAAGAAAAAAAAGAAAAAAAAAGGAAGTGCCTCACCAAAACATTGTTGCTGTTACAGTGCTTGCACAGTGCAAACACACTGAGTGCACAATGCCGAAGCATTGTAGCGACATTGTTGCTTTTTTATAAAAAAAGTACAAACGAAAGACTGAAAAAAAAAATAAAAATAAAAAATTGTAGCTACAGTGCCGCTTGGAACTGTAGCTACTGTTCAAAGCTAAAAAAAAAAAAAAAAAAGAAAAAAAAAAAAGACAAAGTGGCTCACCAAAATAACACTATAGATGAACAGTGCAAACTGTAGTGGCATTGCCACTTTTCACAAAACATTTATTTTCAGTTGTCGTTGGTCACAGTTTCATATTTTATTATTTTATTTTAATTTATAAAAAATTGACACCTCAATAATTTTGAAAATATTGTGAAATTTGTTGTGTCAGTACAACAATATATATATATATATATAAAAAGAAAAAAATACAAACGGAAGACTAAAAAAAAAAAACACACTGTTGCACAGTGCAAACACACTGAGTGCACAGTGCCAAAGCACTGTAGCGACATAGCCGCTTTTTATTTATAAGAAAATATTGTGAAATTTGTTGTGTGAGTACAACAATATATATAAAAAGAAAAAATAAATAAACGGAAGACTGAAAAAAAAAAAAAAAAAAAAAAAAAAAAAAAAAAAAAAAAAAAAAAAAATCCTCACCATAACACGGTTGCCGCTACACTGCTTGCATAGTGCAAACACGCTGAGTGCACAGTGCCAAAGCACTGTAGCCCATTCTCTCAGAAAAGATATTCAGCCACATCAGGTTTGTTTGGGTTAGCTATTTCAACCAAAAAAAAAAAAATGTGTTTTTAAAAAATAACGATTTAAGAATGTGCAAAAACGTGAAGAAGTGTGATTTTTATTTTTCACAATTAAGTGATTAGATAATATTGGTCTAAATTTGTTGTTTATGGTGCAAATTATTAAAAAAGACTTAATTATATTGTTAAGGCTGTCTTCTGATTCTCTCGCTCCTTTCTCCAAACAAACAAAAAAAAAAGGTTTCTTCTCTGTTTGTTGATTGTGATTTTTTTTTAATCGCAGTCAATGTAAAAAAATTATTATTATATTAATGAAGGAACTAATAACTCATAGAGAGAAATACATTAAAATGTTCACAATCAACAATATCCGTACTAACCAAGAATTATATATTCAATGGCTGATTTTTTTTAATGTAGAAAGACCAAGAATTATTCTTATAATTATAAATGATTTAGCTAATCTTAACGTGATTGTCTCCATTATAAGAAGGAGATAAAAAAAAAAAAAGGGTGAAAAAAAAAAAATTTGGCAGTCAACTAAAATATGAGAAATGAAAGAATTGGGAAAAACTAAATTGTATTGTATTAATTTAGCTTATGCCTTTATATACAGCAACGGGTTCAACCAAGAATGAAAAACAGAGATCAAAAGTTTAACAAACTAAACTAATTGACTAACAACCACTCTCACGTGTGACTAACTAAGCTACTCACGTGTGAACACTAATAACAGAATAAAAATAAACTAAACTACAGGTAAGCTACAAGTCGTATTATCAAAGGTACAAATTCAGCTACTAAACTACAAGTGCTTCAGATATTGCTTCTTGAAATTCAGCTACACATGTTGAATCTTGTTTCTTCTGTTCTAATTGCTTACACAGACTGCCTTGATCTTGATACTCCCCCTCAAGATGGACTGTAGGTTGATAAATGTTTATGAGTCACATCTTGGATAAAAGCTCTAAAAACTGTTTGTGACTCAGGGCTTTAGTGAGTAAATCTGCTAGATGGGACTGTGTTCTAACATGAATAAGCTTGATAACTCTCTCCAACACCTTATTCCTCACAACATGACAGTCAATTTATATGTGTTTCGTTCGTTCATGGAATACAGGATTAGAATCTATGTGGAGAGCTGTTTGGCTGTCACAAAACAGCAATGCTTCTTTATTGTGATTGACTTGAAGATCCTTTAACAAATAGAGAATCCAAACAATCTCACAAGCTAAAATAGCCATAGCCTTATACTCTGCTTCTGCTGAGGATCTGGAAACAGTAGACTGTTTCTTTGATTTCCATGAAACCAGGGAATCTCCAATGAATATACAATATCCAGTAACAGACCTTTTGGTATCTAGACATGAAGCCCAGTTAGAATTTGTAAAACCTTTCACATGCAATTCTGAACTTGTTGAAAAGAAGATGCCTTTACTAGGTTCATTCTTCAAGTACTGCAGAACCTTAAGTTCTACCTCAAGGTGTGGTTTTCTTGGTTTAGCCATAAATTAGCTTAGTTTGTGAACTGCAAAAGTGATGTCAGGCCTAGTAATGCTTAGATACAATAACCTTCCCACTAATCTTCTATACTGCCCTGGATCATCAAGTAATGAGCCTTCATTTTTGCTAAATTTTAGATTCGAATCCATAAGAATTTTTAGAGGTTTGCAACCAAAAAGCCCTGCATCCTCCAAAATCTCAAGAGCATACTTCCTTTGACACAAAGAGATGCTTTTATCTGTTCTAACTACATCCAAACCAAGAAAATATCTCAATGCACCCAAATCCTTCAACTCGAACTTCTGATTCAACATCACCTTAAACTGATCAACTTGCTCTTTATCATTGCTTGCTATGAGAACATCATCAACATATACTAACAAAACAATGAAAGAAGTTCCTTGTTGCCTAGTAAAAAGTGAGTAATCTATTTTAGATTGAGTGAATCCAAGCTGAATTAGTGTGGTTGAAAATTTGGAAAACCACTGTCTTGAAACCTGTTTAAGACCATAAAGGGACTTGTTTAACTTGCATATAAGCTGCTCTCCATGCTCCCCCTTGCTGTGAAATCCAGGTGGAAGAGCCATATATACCTCTTTATGTAAGTCACCATGAAGAAAAGCATTATTCACATCAAGTTGGCTAAGAAACCAACCCTTCACAGCAGCCACTGCAAGAACACACTTCACAGAAACCATTTTGGCAATAGGGCTGAAGGTTTCAAGGTAGTCTAAACCCTTCTTTTGAGTAAATCCCTTTACAACCAGCCTAGCTTTATGCCTCTCAATAGATCCATCAACCTTCTACTTAATCCTATAGACCCATTTGCACCCTATAGGATGTTTATTAGGAGGCAAAGGAGTGATAGTTCAAGTATTATTTGCTTCCAAAGCTGCAATTTCAGCATCCATGGCATCTTGCTATATAGGATTAGATACTGCTTGTGAAAAATACTTAGATTCTATGGTGAAACAAATAGAACAATAAAAAGATTTGTAGGTGGGAGATAAAGTGGCATAAGAAAGATAGGAAGAAAGAGGATGGGAAGTACCTGATTGGGACTGATTGGAAATGGATGTTGAGGAAACTTGGTTACAATGATAAGCCTTAAGATAAGATGGAGGTTTAGACACCCTACCAGACCTTCTAGGAACAGCAGCAGGCACAGTTAGAGTATCAGAAACATTATGATCAAGAATATCAGAAGCAACATGATCAAAAGCATCAGGAAAGGCTTGATCATCTGTATCAAGGTCATGATGAATCTGGACAATGGAATCAATATTGACAGATGACATAGGATCAAGAAAAACTAGAAGAATAGAAGGAATACTAGGTAAAGGAATTAAGGCTGAGGAAGGAAAGGAAGTGTGGGAAGCAAAAGGGAAAACTTTTTCATGAAAAATTACATCCCTAGAAATGAAGATAGAATGAGATTGAAGATCAAATAGCTTGTAACCTTTAATGTTAAAGGGATATCTTAAGAAAACTGACTTTCTAGCTCGATGAGTAAACTTATGCTTATGTGGAGTAACATCAGTAGCAAAATAAAGGCAGCCAAAGGTCCTAAGGTGAGAATAAGAAGGAATTTGATTGAAAAGTATCTCATATGGAGACTTATGTTGCAAAAAAGGAGTAGGAAGTCTATTGATCAAATATACAGCTGTGAGAATGCAATCACCCCAGAAAACAAAAGGAATGTTGGACTAAATTTGCAAGGCCCTAGCTGTTGCCAGAATATGCTAGTGTTTCCTCTCCACAACTAAATTTTGTTGTGGAGTGTAAACACAACTTTGTTGATGAATAATGCCTTTAGAGTTGTAAAAATCAATCATGTTGAATTCTAAAGCATTATTAGTTCTGATGGACTTAATTGTGGTTTGAAATTAAGTATGTACCATATTGTAAAATGAAACAATCAAAGGCCTAACATCTTATTTTGCTTTCATGAGGAAAACCTAAGTAGCCCTTGATGCATCATCTACAATGGTAAGAAAATATCTATGCCCGACAGTAGTAGGAATGGAAAATGGCCCCCAAACATCCATGAGAACAAGATCAAATGAATGAATAGCTCTTTTATTATCAAAAGGAAAGGGTAATCTCTTTTGCTTTGCCAAAGGACATACAATGCAGTCTTTAGTACAACAATGTTGCAAGAAAGGAAAAAGATGACTTAAAGAATGAATTTTCATATCAAATGGATGTCCCAATCTAGAATGCCATAGAGAATACAAGCTGGCATGAGAAACAGAAGAATAAAAAGCAGTGAAAGAGCTAAACTTATTCTTGAGAAGAAAATCATCAGGAGACTTGGAAGCTTTGGAAAAGCTAGGTCCTTGTAACAGATAGAGTCCATCATGCATTTTTCCCATTCCAATCGTGTTCCAACAGATAAGGTCCTGTATAAAGCAATAATTGGAAAGAAATACCAGACAAAGGGGTTGAGAATGAGTTAAGGCACTAACAGATATCAAGTTAGAAGAAAAAGAAGGCACACAAAGGACCTTTGTTAGGGTAATATGTAAAGAAAGTTTAAGTGTACCAACATGAGTCACAAGAGCAACCTCCCCATTAGGCAATTCAACCACAGTATGTGAAATTGCAGTAAAAGAAGTCAATAAATGTATTGAACAAACAATGTGATCTATAGCATCGGTATCTATAACCCAAGTTTCAACACCAAAAGCCTTTCTATTTACAACCTTAGCAGAAAAGATTGAATGTGGTGAACAAGAAACAGTACCTGCAATTGCATTGGATGGCAAAGAAACAGCATTAACCATGTGAGGTTCTTGAACTGTTGAAGTTTGGTGAACTCCAATCAAAGACAGAAGTTGTTGGTACTAACCAGGAGTGAATGCAAGTGCTTGAATAGTGACAACATGATTATAATCAGTATTTGGAGCCAAGCAATGCCCTTGGAATTGATTTGCAACAGGATTATGATCAGTATTTGGAGCCAAACAATGACCCTAGAATTGATTTGCAACAGCTGAAACTTGATGAGCCATCATATATCCTGTTCTTGAATTTATAACTCGTTGGAAATCCATGGAGTTTGTAACATTTGTCCACAGTATGACCCAACTTTCCACAGTGAGTGCATAAAGGCCTTTCCTTTCGTCTTGGATTGTTGGTTGAGCTCTTGGTAGCCAAAACAATAGACTCAACTCTAACAAAATTGGTGACAGATCTTTGCATTTCCTCTTGGATGAACAAAGAATGAGCCTTATTAACAAAAGGCAATGGGTCCATGAGCAAGATTTGTGTTCTGACTTGAGAAAACACATCATTGACCCCCATGAGAAACTTGATTGTGGCTTCTTTGGCTTGAAGATCCTTCAACCTTTGATTAATGTTGCACACGCACTTACCACAAGTGCATTGAGGAAATGGACTAAGATTCTGAAGCTGATCCCATAAGACTTTAAGCTAAGTGAAATAATTAGTGAGTGATTGTTCTCCCTGATGAATCTTAGCAATTTGCTTTTGGATATTGAAAACTTGGTGCCATTTCCTTGACTGAATGTGTCTCGAAGCTCAATCCAAATCTCAAAAGCAGTATCTCCGTAAATGATACTACCCTGAAGTTTTGGTGATACTGAGTTGATAATCCAAGTACCAACAATATTATTAGCACAAATCCATGCCTGAATAGCTGTTGGTGAATTCACGAGTGGAGAAGAAATGGTTATGGAACCATCTATAAAACTAAGCTTATTTTTGCCAATCAAAGATTTCCTCACTGATCTCGCCTAAGCAAAATAGTTTTCTTCTCCAACCAAAGGCTGAGAAGTAAGAACAGCCCCTGGATTTTCTCTAGGATGTAAGAATAGGGGATCATTGAGATTATATGAGTCTTGCGAAGAAGATGAAGATTCAGTGGTGGAAGTGTTAGCTGCTGTTGCGTCAGCCATTAAAGCAAAAAGGAAAAGCTTGAAAAGATTTTGAGAAAATTTAAGAAAGCTTGAAGAGAACCAACAATGGCGGACAAGAAAAGAGAAATTCCCAAATCTGTGAAACCCTAGAATTTTAAGCTTCTAGAGAGCTCTGATACCATATGAGAATGAAAGAATTGGGAAAAACTGAATTGTATTGTATTAATTAGCTTATGCCTTTATATACAGCAATGGGTTCAACCAAGAATGAAAAACAGAGAGCAAAAGCTTAACAAACTAAACTAATTGACAAACAACCACTCTCACGCGTGACTAACTAAGCTACTCACGTGTGAACACTAATAACAGAATAAAAATAAACTAAACTACAGGTAAGCTACAAGTCGTATTATCAAAGATACAAATTCAGCTACTAAACTACAAGTGCTTCAGATATTGCTTCTTGAACTTCAACTACACATGTTGAATCTTGTTTCTTCTGTTCTAATTGCTTACACAGACTACCTTGATCTTGATAGATCCCTTCTATTTACTTTACTCAATGGCTCAATGCAAATTTTAAGTTTTAATTCTCTCTCTCACCTCTCAAAAAAAAAAAAACTCTCTTTCTCTTCTGTATTTTTTTTTTCTCCTCAATTTTTAATCTCTCAATTTCCGTCTCTTTCGCAATTCTGTGAAATTTTTTAAAAATGCTTCATTTTGCTTGACCGAAATTTCCCATATTCATACATTGATAATTTTCATTTGATTTCATCCTTGATTATAACAAAGGATTACAAATGATATTGAAAACAAGTGCGTTTAGAGAAGTATTTTAATTTTTGGTGAAAAAATACAAGTAGTCCTAAAAATTTGAGTTAGGTTCTATTTTAGTCCTTAAATTTTGAAATTTTTTATTATTTCTCAACTAATTATAAAAGCACCAAGTTTATCATTCCATGACCTTGCCATTACATGTGATTTTGTTAAATTTTAACATGTAAGCAACAAAGCTATGTAAGAAATATAGTCGTATGTTTATAATTTTTTACAGGCTAAAATGAAAATTTTCAAACTTTAGGAGCTAATTAAAATAGAAATTAATTGGCCTGAAATTTAATGAGCAAATGTGTTCTTTTTGTCTTAGTTTTTTAAATATTTAATAATAAAATTTTGCTTAAAATAAACTATATTAATAATTTTAATCTACTTATAATGAGTCATATGTATTTTCAAAAAAAAAAAAAAAAAAAGTCATGGCAAAATTATGCCATACAACTCAAACCCACGACATGCAAACATGACTTGTACTGTCCAACTTTGATTACTAAAACAATTCTTATGGTATATTATTAAAATAATATAAAATAAATAATGAAAATTTTCTTAAAGTTATTCTAAAGAAAAAAAACTTCTTAGTGGAATTTTATTCCTAGTAATGTTTTTTAAACATAAGGATGTAAAACATTTTCAGCTCCAAAGAGAGTTTTTTTTTTTTTCTTGATCAATAGAAAATGACTTCAATTTGGCCAAGATATTTTACTACCCAAATGCCAAAAAATGTCTTAACACCAGAACCAATGGGCCTAATAAGTCCCAACTAACAAACACTGGTGCCGTGTGGCCTCACAACGAAAATGACCTAACAAGTAGGCAAGGTTGGCTGTGTGTAAAATAATTGGAAAACAATATCTTGTACTTCCTGCTTCTTCTTTTTTGAGCTCACATTTTCCATATTGAGATTTGTAATATGGTTTAGCCGTTTAGGTCAAAAGATGTTACTGAGACCCATATTAGCGAGGGATTAAAATTCCTATTGATGGCTGCATTATTAGTATTACCCAAATGCAATCAATCTTTTATTAAAATATAAAAAAGTATTACTCAAATGCAGCATGTTGATGACCAAAAATGTTTTCCAAGACAAATTGACAATACTTTCTATCCCAACTTTTCTTTCCAGGTTGCCGACTTGATCACGCTACTTTGTGTGACCCCTTTGAGATAAAAAGGAAGAATCTATCACTGTCTATGATTCCATGTCATGTGGTAATTCATCTTCGTGTGAAAAGTTAGTATAAGATAGAAGTTAGTATAAGATAATTGGAATGGATTTTCAAACAGCAAACATGTAAAATAACAGAGGGTTGAAGAATGCTAAAATTCTCATTAACTGAAAAATGATATTGCAATGAATCAAGTAAGTAATAATTAACAACTAAGCTATTTATATACAATCAGAAAACAGAGCATGGCTCAAGGCACTAAACTAGCTAACAGATATTTAATTAACTAACTAGTAACAGATTGACGGTTGTTTCCCATAATTGATTTCTTCTCTCCCGTAGCACATGTGACTCGTGTGAGCTCATTAATCAAAACTCCCCGTTTTGATTTTCTTCTGTCCTTTGTCGTTTCACCCTTGAATTTGTCTTTTACCTCTGTCGTTTGCAACTTGTAAACGACAAGCTCCTTTGTCTTCAACACTCCCCCTCAAGTCCAGAGTTTTAGGCTCCTGGACTTGAACTAAGGAAGCTACCATTAATTGCTTAGGCATTACCTTCAATAGCTTAGGCTGAAAAATGTCCTTCAATCCCAATTTTTCTGACAATCTCACAAAGGATGAAAAACCCAAAGCTTTAGTAAAGATGTCTGCAACTTGAGAATTTGTAGCCACATGAAAGGTCTTAATCATTCCCTCCAAAATTTTATCTCTCACTAACTGGCAGTCAACCTCAATGTGTTTAGTTCTTTCGTGAAAGACTAGATTTGCTGCAATGTATAATGCAGCCTAATTGTCACAAAACAACATACCTGGTCTTGAATGTTCAATCTAAAAGCTCGAAAATGTATTAAAACACAAGAACTATTTAGACCCTCAAATTAAAAATTACAGCTTGATAAATTTTACTCTAACTTATACTAAGTGCGGATTATAGTAAATGCGAGCGGATAAACAATAAAACTACTCTAAGTCATATTCATTAAAACACAACAGTAAAATGAAAGCTAAAAGAGTAGGGAAGAAGAATGCAAAAACAAGATAACACACAGATGTGTTATCGAAGAGGAAACCGAAGTACTCAGCGTAAAACCTCTCTACCGCCTTCTAAGCAGTAAATCAATCCATTAGACAATCAGTTAGAATACATGAATAACAAGAGACCCTCCAAGCCTAATCTACTTGATTCACCTGAGCCCTCCAAGCTCCTACTCCAACAAGGTTTCTCGGAACCGTGTCTTGTCTAGCTCACTGGATCCTGCAATATGCCCTATTGCATCCGCCAAAACTTGGCTTCTTCCAATGCTTCCTAGCAGCACCAAAACCTCACTTGACACTCAACCTCTCAAGGATATAGAAATGGAGAGGTAGGAGTTGAGAAAAAACCACAATGAATTGTGTAAAGAAATGTAGGTATAACAATCTCTAACTTTCAATGGTTGTGGCTAGGGTTTTCTCTCAGAACTACTCCTCAACATCTGTGGATAATGTGGATATATATAGTGTGGGTACAAATAATGTGTATTTGATATGACAGATTGGCAAAACAGAATGTTTCACGAGTATCTCGCGGGAAGGCCTTACCCATGAGACATTCGCGAAAACCAGCTGTCACCAATCTGTCCTAACTTTTTGCATTCCAGTCATGTGCAGGGCATATGCTTCACTTTGTGGGTAAGCTTCTCGCTAGATACTCATGAAAACTTTTTGCTCATCACTTTGCCTTGAGTCTTCACACACTCTCTCTCACACACAACCCTTACAATAAATCTCACATAAAATATAGGATACATAAGATTGAATATAATTACAATCAAATTTGGCACGAAATTAAAGCCAACATAAAATAGTTGTAAATTACAACTTTACACAATCCTTAAGTCCTTCAACAACTGCAAAACCCAAGTGATCTCACAAGCTACACTGGTCATGGCTCTATATTTAGCTTCAGCCGAAGACCTTGAAACAACTCCCTGCTTCTTTAATCTCCAAGAAATCAGAGAATCCCCTAAATATACTGCATAACCTGTGAGAGATCTCCTTGTATTTGGGCATCCAACCCAATCAGCATCACAAAAGGACTTGATATGCAACTCTATGTTACTTGGAAAGAACATACCTTTACCTGGTGACCCTTTAGTGAATTGGAGCACCCTGTGAGTTGCCTGCAAATGTGATTCCCTTGGCTGTGATACAAACTAACTCAACCTATACACTGCATAAGTCAAGTCAGGTCTTGTCAAGGTGAGATATAAAAGCCTTCCAATTAGTTTTCTATACTGACTTGGTTCCTCCAATAACTTGCCTTCATATTTGGATAATCTCAAGTTTTGTTTCATGGGAAGCTTAACTGGTTTGCTGCCAAGAGAACTAGTGTCCTTAAGTATTTCCAAGGCATATTTTCTCTGGTTGAGACTGATTCCTTCTTTAGTCCTAGCCACCTCCAAACCTAGAAAATATCTCAATGAACCTAGATCCCTTAAGCCAAACATATCATCAAGTACTTTCTTCAAATTGTTGACACAAGCAACATTATTCCCTGTTAAAAGTATATAATCTACATAAACCAACAAAACTATGAATGAAGCTCCTTCTGTATGAGTGAGCAAGGAGTAGTCAAACTTGGATTGCACAAGTCCCATTTGCAAAATAGTTGAGGAAAACTTCTCAAACCATTGTCTAGATGCTTGTTTAAGGTCATAGAGACTTGTTTAATTTACACACTAAATGCTCCCCCTTGCTGTGAAAGCCAGGTGGCAAACACATATAAACATCCTCAATCAATTCACCACGAAGGAATGTATTATTGACATCCATTTGGTGAAGAAACCACCATTTCACAACAACCAAGGATAAAACAATCCTAATTGAAACATATTTTGCAACTGGTGAGAAAGTTTCAGAGTAGTCCAGCCTATGTTTTTAAGTAAAACCCTTTGCAATAAGCCAAAGCTATACCTCTCAATGAAACCATCAGGTAAGTACTTAACTCTATAAACCCACTTGCGGCCTATGGCAGACTTACCAGGAGGCAAAGTAGTCAACATCCAAGTGTTATTCACCTCTAAAGCCTTAATCTCTTTATCCATGGTAGCCCTCCACTCAAGAAATTGAACTGCCTGTTGGAAGGAAACAAGTTCTGAAGGGGTGGTGGAGATAGCCATAACAAAAGAATAGAAGGTAGGACCAAGATGTGAATAACTCAAATGGTCTGAAAGATCATATGGCATACCAGAACTAGGCTTGGTACTAGCAAATTTACAAGAGTAATCAAACAAGTATAAGGGAGGATTGTGTGATCTAGTTAATCTCTTAAGAATTAGGGGCACAAGGGATAGGATTAGAGGACTGGGAAAAAGGAATGTCAATAATGGGATTGGAATCAGCAAGAACAATTGCTTCTGTAGAAATAGGGTCTGCAAAAACAGATGCTGCAGGAGAACCAGAATCAAGGACTAGTTCTACAAGGATAGGAAGAGAAGTAAATGGAGGAATTGATGCAAAAGATGGAACAATGACTGAATCAAAAGAATCAACTGTACTGTGAGGAAAAACAAAATCATCCAAATAGGAAGTGGAAGGTTGAGAACACTCAGTATAAGGAAAAATGTGTTCATAAAAGACAATGTCTCGAGAGATATGGACATAATTGGATTAAATATTAAGAACCTTGTAACCTTTAATGCCATGAGGATAACCAAGAAACACACATTTTCTTGCCCTAGGTGCAAACTTGTGCCTATTATGAGATAATGTGGAAATGAAACACAAGCAACCAAAACTCCTTAAATGGTGATAAGAAGGAGAAGAATTAAAAAGCATTTCATAGGGACTCTTGTTTCCTAAAGATTTAGAAGGAATTCTGTTGATGAGGTGAATTGCTGTTAAGATGTAGGCACCCAAAAACACAAAGGGATCTTTGACTAAAACTTCAATGCCCTTGCAACATTGAGGATGAGTTGATGCTTCCTCTCAACAATGGCATTCTGTTGAGGAGTATCAACGTATGATTGTTAATGCAAAATACCATTAGAGTGAAAAAAATATTTTAAGAAAAACTCTGTGCCATTGTCACTTCTAATGGTTTTGATCTTGCAATCACATTGAGTAGAAACCATTGTTGCAAATTTAGGAAATAGAGATTAAGGTGCAGATTTGTGTTTAAGCAAGTAAACCAATGTACATCTAGTAAAGTCATCCGCAATAGTAAAAAAATATTTGTAACCATCAATAGTACTAGTGGAAAGGGACCCCATAGGTCACAATGTATCAATTTAAAAGGTTTAGTAGTTACATGAGTGCTAGAAGGAAAAGAAAGCCTTTTTGTTTTGAAAAATGGCATACATCACAGCAAGATGCCTTATTTGTGACATAAATATCTACTGTAGGGTCACGGTTTGGACACCTCTTCTATTAGATAGATATATTCAAGCCCAACCAACTCAATACAATGAATTTATAGAGAATGGGCTTGAGAACTAGGCCTTAATGAGGATTACAACAACTAGACATGGCTACGAGTAGATTGAATGACAAGGATGTGGACTAAAGTGTGAAATTCTGTTCCTCGGCCCTCATCTTAGGAACTTGTAGTTCTCATTATCTCTTCAGTGCTGGGTTACAAAGGATTCAAAGCTGATACCAATTGTTCCAGTATTCTCTACCCCCACTTTCTGGAGGATTTCTTACATTATATATATATCCTCCTTCAGTTGATCTTGACCCTTCATTTGTTGATCGTGCAGGTCACTACTTGAGTGTTTGTTCCATCAGCCACCTTCCCAAACCTTCTGTGGGTTGCAGCAACCAAGGTAGCACTGTTCAAGGGTCATTTTCTCATTAATGCAGCCAGAACATTAGTTGTGGGTATTTAATGCGGAGGTGATAGTCTCTCCTTGAGTTGCCTTTTCAGCATGCTTCCATGGCTGACCTGTTGTACTTGTCTTTTTTCTTGAGATGCTCTAGAGGGCTGTTTTTGATTGCATGCTGCTATTCCCTTCTATGGTCCTAGTTGGTTGAGGTCAGGATTGTCCTCGGCTATGCTCCTTGGCAATTTAGGCCTTCTTCGTTCGTCTTCAGACATTTCTTCCTCCTCGGCGTGAGCCTTAGGTTTAGTATAAAGTGGACTAGGCTTGCCAAATTCTTTGTCCCCATATCTACAAATTGCTTCAACAATTGAAGTTTTAAAAAAGAAGGGTGTCCTAATCTAGAATGCCACAAATTCGAAGAAGAGATGTGACTGACATTATTGGTAAGAGCAGCTGAACTTGGTTGATGAACAGAATCTTGCAACAAATATAGACCATTGCTTTCCTTACCCAAACCAATCATGCTCCATTAAGCAAGGTCTTGGATGAAACACCAATCACCAAAAGGCAACAAAGTTTGTTCTTAGTGAGTTTGCTAACTGAAATAAGATTGAAATTGAAGGATGAAACACATAAGACACATGTGAGTGTGAGTGTAGAAGAAATTTTCATAGTGCCAATGTGTGTTACTACAGCCTTTTCCCCATTTGGTAAATAAACACAAGTATAGACAATAGATGTAATTGTGGTGAGTTGAGACACTGAGTGTACCATGTGATCAGTGGCCCCAATGTCAATGATCCAAGTGTTAGACTTAAAAACATGTCTATCAATGACTTGGGTTGAAAAGATAGAATGAGATAAATTGGGTGTAATCCAAAAGGGATTACCTGAGAAGTTGGAAGAAGAAGATGAAGCAGAAGCAGTTGTAGGAGATTAAGCAGCTGCAATAAGTGGAAGTACAGGTGCCATCACTGATGCAACCTATGAAGCAATCTGAGCACCAATGCCATTTTGAGTACCAAAGCCTGAACTTAATGCTGTATGAGCCTTTAGAAAATTAAGAAGTTGTTCACATTGAACTTGAGAGATTGTACATTAAGGCTGAGTGGACTGTTGACAATTCTGAAAACTAAGACCACCAAAAAAACCTCCAAGAGCTGGCTGTGAAACACCAAAAAGAGTCTGCAAAGCTATCTGAAAACCAATATTAGACTGAGTAGCACCACCAGACTGAACATTGGGAAGACCATCAAAACCAAAACATCCTGTAACTTGATTAGCCATAGCCTTATTTCCACCTTTTGGTTTATACCCTGGAGGGTATCCATGAAGTTTGTAGCATTTATCTGCTATGTGACTAGTGAAGCCACAATAAGTGCAAACTAGCCTTTCCTTCTTGAAGTTGCCTCCTTTACCTCCATTGTTTCAAGCTTGACCTTGATTACCTTTAAAAGGTCTATTACCATTCACATACATAGCAACAGGATCCAATTGTTGAACCACATTAACAGTGTTGCCTATGCTTCTCATCTTCTCTTCTTGCAAGATTAATGAACACACCTTGCTAAGAGAGGGAAAGGGCTCAATCAACAAAATCTGCCCAATTATATTACCATAACTGTCATTCAACCCCATCAAAAAGCAAAAAACATGTTCTTTATGCTGAGCATCCAATTGTGATGACTTGGATCCACAAAGACAAGCACAAGTACACACTGTAAAAGGTTGATAGTTGGCAAATTCACCCCACAAGGTCTTGAATTTGGTGAAATAGGAACTCATCGAAAGTGAACCTTGTGCAAGATGAGATTTTTCATTTTGAAGCTCAAACATTCTTGGAGTATTTCCCTGGGACAACCTATCCTTGAGATTAGTCCATCGGTCCTTCACAGAATTGATGTACATCACACTTGCCTTCAGATTAGGGCTCAGTGAATTGGTTAACCAAGAAAGGATTGTAGTGTTGCATCTGATCCAAGAGCTGTATATCGGAGAAGTTGGATCTGGTTCAAGAATGGAACCATTCACGAATCCAAGTAAGAGGCTGAGAAGTCAAAATCAAACCAGGATTTTCATTCCCTAGTAGAAAGAAAGGATTATTAGCAGATTCATCCACCATTACTGTAGTCGGAGGAGGTACAGTTGAAGAAGAAGGGTCACTTTGTGATTCAGAAGCCATGAAAACTAAAGAAATCGAAGAAAAAAAAAAAAAAAAAAAATTGTTTAGCAAGAGAGAAAATGAGAGAAAATTTGCTTTGATACCATGTAAAATAACAGAGGGTTGAAGAATGCTAAAATTCTCATTAACTGAAAAATGATATTACAATGAATCAAGTAAGTAATAATTAACAACTAAGTTATTCATATACAATCAGAAAACAAAGCATGGCTCAAGGCACTAAACTAGCTATCAAATATTTAACTAACTAATTAGTAACAGATTGACAGTTGTTTCCCATAATTGAATTCTTCTCTCCCGTAGCACGTGTGACTCGTGTGAGCTCATTAATCAAAACTCCCAGTTTTGATCCTCTTCTGTCCTTTGTCATTTCACCCTTGAATCTGCCTTTACCTCTGTCGTTTGCAGCTTGTAAACAACAAGCTCCTTTGTCTTCAACAAAACAAAATATTGTTACTTGATAAGATAGTTTGGGCCAAAGACAAACAGTACTCTTTAGTCTTTAGTGAGAATCAGAATATAGTGTCATTTTGTTGAAATTGCCAAAACAACAGAATACTTTCCATATCAGTCAAGTGAGAGCATGATAGTTTGGACCTTTGATCTAGCTCGTTCGTGAGCTACCCATTCAATCATTTATCATGCCAAACAAAAGGTTTAATTTAAGATAAGCGTTACATCTACAAAATTTCTACGATATTTTTATAACAAATTTTAGATAATAAATTATTATTGATTTTAATTTAAATTTACCGTTAGAATTATTTTTTTACCTGTCAGTATCTTACAAAAACAATATATCATTTAAAATTTATTATGAAAATATTATAGGTTCAACATTTCTTTTAATTTAAACACTTCCAGACGCAAATCTAAACTTTCTCCAGGTATGTTAACGCATCTTGACGAAGCTAACTACTTCTGTATCAAAATAACATGGAAACATTCAGGATTAGACGTTTGATCTTAATTATTCACAAGTTGCCTTTTTTCTTTTTCTTTTTTTTTTTGCTCTGACATCATTCAGAAGTTGACAAGGCCCGGGAGATAAGGCAAGAGGACAATCTGAATTGATAATTTTGATGAACAGCTATGACATTCATGTTTTGCCAAAAACAACAATAATGATGATTATTAAAAAAAACAACAGCAATAATGAGATATACTTTCTAAGGGAACCTTCCGCAAAAATAGCTTGCAATTTGAAGAATTCAGAACCCACCCAGTTGCTTCCCCAATAAATTTTTATTTTTAATTTTTAAAAAGAGTAGAATGGAAGGGAACTAGGTTTGGGAATTGTGATTCATCGAATAGTAATCACTTTTTTCTTTTTGTTTAGTTATTGCAATGTTAACAAGTACCCCTAGAGCCTTTTTTTTTTTTTTTTTTCCTTCCTTTATTCCCTGTTCTATTTGCTTTTATTTTTCTAATATATATTTTTCAGTAAATTCAAAAATTGTATGAATCCAAAAGGCTTAAAAGAAAGACGACAATGATTAATACATAACGGATCACTTTGTTCTTGACCTCCTTCTCTACCAAAGCCTAATTTGATATACAACTTTGTTCCCCTCTTTTCCTTCTACCATTTTTTTATAATAAAAAAAAAAAAAAAAGAATTTGAATTAGAATAAAGGAAAGTACTCAAAAGAGCAAAACTAAGGATTATCAAAAAATAATTTTAAGGGGTTGGTTTAGTAATTTTTAAGACTTTATAATATTTATGAGATTTTGAATTCGAAACTTTTTACTAGGATCTTGAGAGTTGAAACCACTCTCAAGAAATTCATCCAATTACACATGCCTAAAAAAAAAAAAAAAAAGTCAAATATTCAAAAAATAGGCTTTATTTATCACAAAAAAAAAAAAAAAAAACTATTCCTTACCATATCTTCTGTCTGTGGGCTCGCAGTGGCACTAAAATCAAAGATTAATTTTCATATCTTTTCTGTTAAGTACTTTAAAAAGAAAGAGGAACGTGCCTGAGTAAGGCACAACGTTATCTACACTAGTGGAGCCTCACCTAGCACTAGCAGGGTCCCCCCAAACGGAAACCCCACAAAAAAGAATACATTAAAAAAAGCTTTCTTCGATAAACTATTTGCCGCATGTTATGGCTACAACGTGACACCTAACAGTATTCTCTCTCTTTCTTCTTTTTTTAACTGAGTCCGTGAGAGATTCAAAATTCAAATGGCGATCAGTGATCTCCGTTTCAACCTTGGAATCGGAATGTCATCACCCAAGCTTTTGTGTTTTTTATTTGTTTAAATTTTAGAGTACTATAATAGGGTTAACAAAAAAAATATTTTAGTAATATAGAGTGATAGATTACGTAAACCGGAAGGAAACCTTCTTGTTTTATTTTATTTAATTATTTTTTGAGTAAGAACAATTAATGTTCATTCTACTTTCTACCACATTTGAAATGATAAATATATAATACTTTAAATGTTTTAAATGAGAATATGCTGGAGAGCCTCTCAAAGCAGCCTTTGATTAAAACATTATCTGAGATTTTTTTTTTTTTTTTTTTTTATACAAGCCGGCTCCTTTTTTTTTTTTTTTTTTTCCTTTTTGTTCCTAAACAATTCTGACCCTACAATATATAAATTTACTGAAGTGAACAATATCACCTTGACTGACAAAAAAATTGGTGAGGGTGCAAACTTAAACCTCATAAATATAGCTCATTGATGCTGCAGCACCACCATTACAAGTGATGACAAACTCGGTTCAATCAATTTGGTGAAAAACATCTATCAATGGACCCGCCAGGGATGTGGTTTACTAGATATGATAATCTAGCCTATCTTGCTATGACTGGGATTCGTTAGAAGCACAATGGATACAATTATATAGTATGTTTGAAGTTTAGACAGAGAGAGAGCAAAGGGTTCAAGGGAGAAGGAAATTAATGAGAGGTGAAGGAAATTTATCCATTCCATATATTTGGATGTTTTAAAATTATGTTGGGATAAGCGAAATATATATTATATTTTAAAAATATTAAAAATTAAATTCATGTGACCAAAGCCGCCGTGGTCACCATATTGGTCCGTTCCTAACTAGAGAAGATATCCCTTCTATGTATTTTAACTGTTTAATATAATAGTTTTGCTCTTTTATAATAATTTTAGGTTTAGGTTTTTTATTCAACGACTATCTGTTTTTTTATAAATATAATATAATTTCAATTTTTTTGACGTTCACTTTATAATAATTTAAAAAACCACCTATTTGACTAGTGTTGTTTTGGTGTAGTTTATTTTGTTTAGTAAATACCTTAGATAACAGTATATTTGTACAATATAAAAAAGTTTTAAGCAGGGAAATAGGCTAAATAAGAACAATAAAAAAAGAAAAAGTAAAAAGTAAACGAAAAAAAAAAGTATCTGAAAGGGAAAATGGCTGGTATGTTCTTTTAGTAAACACATAAAAAGAGCATTGCTGGCATGCATAATAGAGTTTGGAAGCCAACAGGAAGCAGCCATGCTGTGGTCAAACTTTTAATTTAAAGTTAAACTCAATGGGATAAGGTTTGGGAGTTGTTAGTTTATTATAGTTAGAAAATCAACATACGTAATTGCTAGCTAATAAGCCTCAAGTGGAGGTGCTCAAAAAAAAAAAAAAAAAAAACCTTCAAATTATTATTATTATTATTTTTTGCTTGGACAACGAGCAGATCAATCGGTTGATTCAACTAGGAACCAAAAAAAGTGTGTCAACAAGAAGCAGTTACTCACTGACATAGCCAAACGTTAACGTTACTTTTAAAAGTCATCACATTATTTTTTTGATTTAAAAAAAAAAAAAAAAAAAAAAAAAAAAAAAACGAAAAAGACACTCTTGGTTGTTCAAAAAAGAATCTAACCCAACTGGCTTCTGACCTCGACCAGTTCTTCTGTATTGTCATCTCCCTTATATAATTATAACTCCGTGCACAACTTCTTCCTCCATTGTAAGTTGTAACTCCAATTTCTTTGATCAAAATGGCGTCTCGGTTCAATCTCATAGTTGTGTTGTCACTTTGTCTTAGTTTGTGCCTCTTCCCAACTCCAACGGCTAGTCTACAGCAAAATTACTATGCCAACACCTGTCCAAATGTGGAAAACATTGTTAGAGACGCTGTCAAAAAGAAATTTAATCAAACGTTTGTTACAGTTCCTGCAACCATTCGTCTCTTCTTTCATGATTGCTTTATCCAGGTACATATATATTTCAATGCTATAAGAACGAAGTTTTTTTTTTTTTTTTTACTTTTGTTTATTTATTTGTGGTAAAGTTTGACTAAATATATTACATATGCTATATGTTAATTACACGGGTTTTACAATTCGTGCATTGTGTTTTGTTCTATATGATAGGGTTGTGATGCTTCGGTGATAATAGCATCCACTGCAAGTAACACGGCGGAGAAAGATAACCCTGACAATCTCTCATTAGCCGGAGATGGATTCGATACCGTCATCAAAGCCAAGGCCGCTGTTGATGCTGTCCCAAGCTGCACTAATAAGGTTTCGTGTGCTGATATTCTAGCAATGGCGACCCGAGATGTCATTGCACTGGTTTGTTCACCATTCTTACTTTACTACAATTTTTTCATAACAATATTCTACATATACAAATGTATCTATCTTGCACCAGTTGTATTAGTATATTATAAGTTTTAAGCAGAAATGGTCGTTGTTTGTTATATATTTTTTGTGTAGTCTGGTGGGCCTTCATACGCGGTTGAATTGGGAAGATTGGATGGGCTAGTCTCAACAGCTGCAAGTGTAAACGGAAAGCTGCCACAACCAACCTTCAATTTGAACCAGCTCAATGCTTTGTTTGCTGCTAATGGGCTCTCACAAGCGGATATGATCGCTCTCTCAGGTATGACACAATTGACGTCGTTTTTGTCTAGTAGATCACACATACACACACGTGAAAGGATTGCGTGGGTCCAGCTGACTGGAACAGTACTGTTCTCTCGTGATGGGGTTGTAGATGTTCTTGGCAATCACTGATATATTATTATTATCTTACTGACACCATAAATTTTCAAATTTTCTTAATGATATATTTACTGACATAATAGATTACAACATGTGCATTTATATCATTAAATTGTATACTTATTATAACTGCCGATACAAATGTTCTAAATTTTTTTATACCCACCAAACACAACTATGTAATTTGTTATACCATATACTAATCACATTTATTTAATTTCAACTATTGCTATTACAAGTTAACCCACCCATGAGGTCCTGAGGTTGGCCTAGTTATTGGTTTTATTGTCATGCTATGTTGCTAATTCATACATAAATCCAACAACTTTAATGCTTCACTTTGTGATAAACCTATATTATCAAATTTAGCGACTCAAAATCTTTTACCATCATCTTAGAACTAAAAACATTTTAAAAAATACTTTCATGTAATTACGTGGTGAGTGACCACCACATGAGATTCTTTCATATATTAACATGGTCTGTTTGGGACAAATAAATTACACCCAATAAAATTTCACAATTTATGGAATTCTCCGATCATGTCTCTAAGCTACACACATGATATTCCGCCTGCATATGCACAATTAAAGTCTAATATGAACCGTCATCACAAATTCACAAAGCTCATAGATTTTTATATTTGTTGTGTTTTTGCAGCGGCTCACACGGTTGGATTCTCTCATTGTAGTAAGTTTGCTAACCGGATCTACAATTTCAGCACTCAGAATCCGGTAGACCCGACACTAAACAAGACATACGCGACCCAACTTCAAGGAATGTGCCCGCAAAATGTGGACCCCAGGATCGCCATTAATATGGATCCAAACACGCCGCAGATCTTTGATAATATGTACTTCAAGAATCTAAAGCAACACAAGGGACTTTTCACCTCCGATGAAGTCCTATTTACAGACCCTAGGTCCAAGCCCACAGTTGATGCATGGGCCTCAAGTTCGACAAACTTCCAAAAAGCCTTTGTCACTGCAATAACCAAGCTGGGTCGGGTCGGAGTCAAAACGGGTAGCAATGGGAATATTCGTCGTGATTGTGCTGTTTTCAACTGAAAAAATTAAATTATTTTTTCTTTTAGCTAAACCAATTGAGAAAATTAAAAAAACCAAAAAAAAAAAAAAAGGCGAAAAAATAAAATAAAATGTGAGTCAAGAGTCGAGATCGAGACGTAAGAAAATCATGCTGGCAAGCATTATTTTGTACACCAACATTTCCCTTTCAATTACATTTGATTTGTTCTTCTTTTAATATATATTTAACATCACAGCTCATCTTGGGACAACAAAAGTATACAGTATTGTATTAATCAATCACTGCTCTAATAATTGAGGAAACATCTAAGATGGTTTTCATTAACTTCGTGCGTAAGACTTTGGACATCTTATTAATTATGATCAACGGTTTTGTTTGTGAACCCCACATCAAAATCATTATCTCTATGTTTGATTTGTCAAGATTGTTCATTGTTGCATGTCATTAACTTTATTTATCTTCTAAAGGATACGTGCAGCCTTTATAAACAATGAGGTCTTTGAACCACAAACAATGAGACCCCACAATAAATACTATTACTATTTAGCCATTGCTTTGTTTTAGCGAATACTAGACAATCACTTTAATTCTATATTTGTGTCGACTTAACCAACAATATATATCCTTTCAATATAAGTTGAGTAAGGCTGAGGACACCAATTCTGGTATAATTTTGTGCCACAACTCGCCACATGGCGAGTTGTAATTGGTAAATATGTGTCCTCATGTGGCGAGTTGTGGCATAAAGTTGTGCCAAAATTGGTGTCCCTGGCACTACTCATATAAGTTCATATATGTGTTTGTAGATGTAATTTTTTCACAAGTAGCTTCATAATTGTTGATGTGATAAGTTACAATAAAGTGGAGTGATAAACTAAACATCGTAACCTTGAAGCTTAGCTGTGTGGGGTTGCGTTGTGCCAAATTTGTCAAATTACTATGATCCTTAACTCCTTGATTGATCCAAATCACATCATTCCGAAAGAATTACCCAACAAAAGGAAAATAAAAAATGCTGGCCTCGATTTTTATTTGTAATTTTTTCGGTTCAAATGTCTAATCTCCAAATAAACATATAAAAACGACATTACTCGTGTTAATGCTGCCAAAGTGTTGTCTTGGAGCTTGGAAGGGAAAATCTGTATTATTTATATATAGACAATGCTTATCAGCTTACGGCACTATACAATAATTTTGCACCGAGCTATCTTTTGCTTTCAAGGGAAAAACAGCATAATTTGCTCTTCTAAAGCCCATGAAAAAAATCAATGCAAGGCCTGATTGTTTGTCTATGATGTGATTTATGTACGCTTGTCTATATTTTCCAGTTATAGCTCACTTTTAGCTTCTTCGTTAAATTATAGCTCTAGGTGTTGATGATTGTAGTTTTGTTACTGCTTGAAAGGTTGTAACTTGTAAGTATTATCTTTGTATTGTATTAATGATTTATTTACTTCTAGAGTTCTAGTTCTTAATATATATATTTTTTAATATGATAGTCATAATAAAAATAGAACATTTGAACTCTAAATGTATTATCTTTTTTTTTTTTTATCAACTTTTAGTTTTTAATTTTTATGTACAATTCTTTAAAACTTCAATTTTTTTCATCTTTTTTTACTTTTCAATTTTTTTTAAAATACAAATATATTTTAGTACACTTTTAACAAAAATTTTCAACAAAAAATAAATAAATTGCTTCAAACCAACGCTTAGTATTGCTTCTTTGACTATTTACGTATTCCTCACTATTCTGTACCTACCACTGCTGATCACTGCACTAGAATAGTAGAATCCATCACGTGGAAGAGCCCACCGATTTCTAGTTCAATGTTTTATGATTCATATACACGAGAAAATTCCAAAATTTAAATAATATGGCCCAAAATCAGACACCTCCTTGGCTTATTATCTATTGGACCAATTAATCAGGCAACGAACGGATTCATTCGCAAAAGTAATAATAAATTAATATTTACATTATTCCCTTTGAAGCAATTGGCCACCGACTGTCTGAAGTAACTTCTCCCCTAGAGATTTACTACTTGTGTTTAGTTTTTATTTGTTGGTTCCGTTTTTATACAATGAATTAATGGTTGATTTTTTTAGTTTTTACACTATTCTCAAGAGTCAAAACAAAACAAAACAAAAATGATTGTTTTTACATTAACCGGTTCTTTTTATTAAATAATTTGATAGTTAAAAAATAGAATTTTAAATTTTAAATATTTTTATTCAAAATATCAGAAGTTACCAATTAATTGAAAAAATCAGTTTGTTACCCTTTAATTTATAAGTAATTAATTTCTTTTTCTAGTTACAATATATTTTTTAAAAATAATATAATCAAACCCAACTTATTTCAACCTCATTACCAATTTTATTCTAGAAAAGAAGGTAAAATATCTTACACACTTGTTTACATCAATATCCGTAAAAAAAAAACTAAAAATGTCCATATTGTAAAGTATGAAATTGAATGTAAAAAAGAAAAAGTGCATGACCATCATTGCCCATAAAAGAAACAGTAATGTGGATGAAACAGGGGAAACATCATTTGTCTTTTTGAATAATATTCATTTTTCATTTGACTAATAATTAACAATGTCCAAATTCTTTAACCTCCATATAATCATGATTTTGGAATCTTAATTGCGATCTCCGAACGTGGGCGTGGCTGGCATGTTCTTTAGCGAGTAAATAAAGAGCATGGCTGCATAGAGGAATACCATATGAGCAGCCGTGACGTGCATATTCTAAGTTCTTCTTGGCGGGCTTGTATTCGCTTTTTGGTCAGTGGACCTCACCCACCCTTTTTCTCTTTGAGAATACTACGTATTATTCTCAAGCAAAGAGAAAAAGAGTGGGGGAGCTTTAGAGTTTGGACCACGTGAACTTCTTTTTTTTTGTGTGGGCACAAGCCGCATAGAAAGACCACGTTCGGGATTTAAAGTTTTAACTCAAATGTTTGGAATTTCGGACGATATAGTAGTTATGGATAAGATGATTTGAGGCGGCTATACGTTAAGGAAGGCAACAATAATATCACAATCATGCTCACCATTTGAGTTTCTCAAAAAAAAAAAAAAATGCTCACCATTTGAATGATAATTATTATAATAATAAATAATAGTAATAAAATTCTTGGCTAGCTGTAGGGAAGCTTGTTATTCAAATGCTTCAACTTGTGAGCATTACCTCTTCTTTTTTTCCTAAATTGTGACCACATTTCCACTTCTATATATATCCCTTTCACTCCAACCATTTATTCAAAGCCTCTCATATATACATTCTATAAATCTCCCTCATCTTCTCTCCCTCATCTATATTGAAAAATCAAAACTTTGGAAACTTTGGGGTTTGGCCAATCAAATATGTGTCGGTTCCTTCTATTAGCTGTGTGGTCACTTTCCCTAGGTTTGAGCCTCAACCCTTACATGGCATCAGCTCAGCTAAAACAAAACTACTATGCCAATACCTGCCCCAATGTTGAAAACATTGTTAAAAATGTTGTTCAAAAGAAATTTCAACAAACTTTTGTAACAGTTCCTGCAACCCTTCGTCTTTTTTTCCATGATTGTTTTGTCCAGGTAAACACAAAAAAACAAAGAGCAGTCTTTGTTAAATCTAACCATCTCCTTTTTTATCTCCATTTTTTGTATTTTGTTGTTGAAGTCATAGGTATATATAACATCAAAATCTCAACTTTTGTTTTATGTTTAATTTTGTTATAGGGTTGTGATGCCTCAGTAATTATACAATCCACTGGAAGCAACAAGGCCGAGAAGGATCACCCTGATAATCTTTCTTTAGCTGGAGATGGATTTGACACTGTGATCAAAGCCAAGGCCGCAGTTGATGCTGTCCCAAGCTGCAAAAATAAGGTCTCATGTGCTGATATTCTCGCCATGGCAACCCGGGATGTCGTTGCACTGGTTGGTTCACCATTCTCATTGAATACTACAGTAGTTTCTTAAATTTCTTGGTCATTTTTGCGACTTGGACAAGTTGCTATTTTGTACTATGACTATGTGTTGATTGCTGGTATTTTCTACTCTTGTTAATAATAAGATGGTAACTAATAATAATGATGATTGACATTGAGGCAGGCTGGTGGGCCTTCATATGCGGTTGAGTTAGGAAGATTGGATGGCCTGGTCTCAAAAGCTACAGATGTTGAAGGGAAGCTACCTCAGCCGACTTTCAATTTGAACCAGCTCAAATCCATGTTTGCTGCCCATGGACTCTCCCAAACCGATATGATTGCTCTCTCAGGTAATGCGCGTCTCCCACACGCTCTCAATCATGGTGTCACAGAGTTTCCAGTTGATCGGTATACATAAATAGATAAATACTACGGTCACAAAATATTTTACAACATTTTATAAATCGTTGATATAGCAAATTCTTTCTGGTTTTTATCTAAACTCACTACTAACATTATTTTTTTACTTACTAATAACTACTTAGCATATCAATAGTTTGTAAAAAAGTTTGCAACTTTAGCATTTTTCATGTTACATGAAAAAATCTAGTAATACAAACTATTTCACAATTTTTTTTTTTTTTTTGCCACAATTGTGGTGTGATTAAGTGTGAGTAGTATAGAAAAAATTATTAATTCATGTATAAGTGATAGACAAAAACTCAAAATCTGTCACGTCAGAGTTTTGGTAAATAAATTGTTGTATTGTTTTTTATATTTATTGAAGTGCATGGTTTTAACTCCCTTAACTAATTAACACGTACCACAAAAAGCATATCAGAGAGACCTCAAATTTTTTTTTTTTTTTTTGGGAGGGGAAAGAGAGACCTCAATTGACACCAGAAATTGAGCTTTTATAAAGCATTATTTATTATGAATTTATGATGCGTGAACATGAACTATTATCAAGTTTCTTAGTAATTCTTACTGTAATACTAAAAAAACCAATTGAATTTTAATTTTGGTACAGGTGCGCATACCCTTGGATTCTCACATTGCAATAAGTTTGCAAACCGGATTTACAATTTCAGCCCTCAGAACCAAGTGGACCCCACGTTGAACAAAGACTATGTTAGCCAGCTACAAGCAATGTGTCCCAAAAATGTGAACCCTTTAATAGCCATCAACATGGACCCAACTACTCCCAGAACCTTTGATAATGTATACTACAAGAATCTTCAGCAAGGCAAAGGACTTTTCACCTCGGACCAAGTACTCTTCACTGATACCAGGTCTAGGCCCACGGTTGACACTTGGGCAAGAAACTCTGCTTCTTTCCAAAATGCTTTTATCACTGCCATGACCAAGCTGGGCCGGGTCGGAGTCAAGACTGGGAAGAATGGGAATATTCGCAGTGATTGTGCTGCTTTTAATTGAGAATACTTTAAATTAAACTCTACCGGGAAAATTCCAAGTGTAAAAGGCCAAAGCTAAAATGGTAGTATATATATTATATTATATTATATTATATTATATTATTATAGGAAGCACAACAGATCAGCATTAGCAATTTGTAATTTAATTTGCAATTTAAAATATTAGTTGTTGTGTGGAATAATCAATAATGCAATATTGGAATGGAAGGCATGGTGGGCTTGAATTCATTGAACAATGTTTTTCTCATTATTCCTTTTATTTTATTTATTTTTTTATTTTTATTTTTTTCTGTTCTTACTTATCTAATATGGGAAAAAAAAAAAGGGAACACGACACGTTTAAAGAGTGTATGGATTTAGTGGACCTATTTCCAAAACATGTTCCAAAAATATCAAGGGATAAAGTTGCTGTCTGCTGCTGAGAAGGCTGACTGTATTTGAACAATTTGAACTACGTTGGCTAGGTTAGTAACAGCCTGAATGACAGCTCGAAGTATTGGCAGCACGTTAAATAATGTACACTCAAATTATTTCTCCAAACAAAAATGACAGAAACCTTCCCTAGATGTGACAAAAAAACATTAAAACATTTTGTTAATTTTGTGCATATATACTGGTTTTATTGTCATAGAGTCAAAGAGCTCGACTCAAAGCCAATGTCACGAGGTTTGATATTTCAAAATTATTTGGATCCTTGTTAAGGTGCATTCATTACTGTATGAAGTTGCTTAGCCCTTTTTTTTTTTTGGAAAGAAAATGAAGCCCCATTTCAAAGTGCTTATTAGCCAGTCATTTTCTTTCATTAACGTCCTATTTAATATGCATTTACAATTAGGCACCCATGTTGAAACTTCAAAGATTTATCATCAAACAATTGTGTCTGCTCACAAATACACCCGACTTCTTCTCCTAAATGAATCTCGTAGTGAGACCGAGACCACGTCGTCATGTGCAACGGAGTCATGCATCAAAATCTGTCAAATTAATTGATGCCATGGTCAAGTACAGCTAAAATCACTCTTAACTCGTTTGATTGAGTCCACAATTACAGGCATCGGAAAAGTATACGAAGTAGAACTGAAGAAAATGTTGTACTCGTACCTAAATAAAATCACATTTTCGTCGATTAAAGTTGCATGTTACTGTTTTTTTTTGGTTGTTGAAGAATAAGATACACACGATGAAGTTCTGGCCGGGAAAAAAGAAAGCCGTATAACTTATCTCAAATAATAAGAGGATGAGACAAACATCACATGGCAGCACGTTGTTAGAAATCAAAATCAATCCCAATCAATGAAACTTGTTGTCTATATAGCTGGGCCGAGTGCTACTGCTTTTTCATGATTTGTCCCTGTAGAATTGTACACACTGAAAAGTACCCAATGGAAATTGCTTAAGACACACGTAACGATTCATTCATCAGCTTTTCTCCGAACAGTTTTTCCAGGCCAAAAAATCTAATAACAAAATCAGTAAATAAAACACAATTTTTGCCACATTTCTAACTCTGATTGGTGGATAAAAAGTCAAAAGGCTAGCAATAGTGAAAGTAATTTGCGGCAAAAACTGTGAGTTTGTTTGTGGAGTTATAGAACTCCAAGCAAGTAGCAAGTAGCAACAAAAAACTTTTTGCTTTTCATTTTAACACTTTCCAGTTTCCACTAGTATATTTTTAACTGCTTTTGTGAAGCAAAAAAATGCAGATGAGCTTACAAGAAAATGGGCCTGCGGTCCAGCTCGCAGCAGGACTTCGTAATTTTTGAAAGGTGATCTCCGGCTTATGCTGTTTTATTGTTATTTTATGACTTTCGGTCTTTTTGGGTTTGTACTATTATAAGCTTTTTCCTTAACTCTCCTCCTGATGTTTACTTGATGAATCCCTTGTTGCAAAAATAATAAAATAAAAATTTAATGTCTTGCTTTTCTATTTGAAATGTCTTAAACTATACATTAACTTTCTAAAAACTGAAATTTCTTAGTGCTTCTTCAATTTCTATATTACACACTTTTTTTTTCACCAGAAAGACAAGATTTTTATTAAAAACCGTGCCACTTCCTTTTTTTTTTTTTTTTTCAGTCAACCATGAAAATAACATTAAACTAGCAATTAATCAGTCTGTTACAACGCAAATTAACTTTGTCAGAAGCTAAAATATTTTCCACCATAGGCGGTAGGTACAAAAAGACAACAAAAGAAGCTAAAGCTACTAGCACCTAGCTTGGCTATCGCATCAGCGCATTGGTTGGTCTTCCTATAGATGTGGGTTATCTGCTTGTTGGGAATCTCTGTCACCAGGTTCCTGCAATCAGTTAAAAGTGGTTCCATTAAAAAATTGGTAGAGTTATTATTCATAAGCAAGACAACGCTTAAGGCATCCAGCTCAATGATAAAGTTGTTAAGCCCCATTTCCTTTGCTAAAAAAAGACCATCTCTAAGTGCCCACAGCTCTGCCATACAGCTGTTAGTGCAACCAAGGGGCCTAGCATAGCCTCTCAACCATTGCCCATCTTGGTCCCTGATCACACCGCCCCCGCCTGCACGTCTAGGATTACCAAGGGTAGACCCATCAGAATTAAGTTTCGCCCAATCCACTGGAGGCTTCTCCCATCCCACGTCAACAATAGACTTGGCTTTAGGCAACTTAGCGTTTAACCCAATGGAGAAGAACTCAAAACTATCTTTGATACATCTAATTTGTTACCATTAGTATCACTTCCATTAGTATCACTATATTGTTACCATTTCTCATGACATTTAATTTAAATTAAAACATTTATATAGAATGAAAGGTACATTATTGTATTATGTATTATATAAGGATAGAACAATTTAAAAAGAAACCCATCAAACCTCCCCCATTTATTTTTATTAGACGTCAGTTTTAAAAATATAACCGTATGATTGTATATTCTAATTATATCTTTTATCCTTGCAAAATTTCAAGAAGATTAAAAATCGATAGTTATATTATTAATCAAATGTTTAAATTTCAAGTTTTTTTTTTTTTTTTTTTGTCTAAAATTATGCATAAAAAATAAATTTATTGATCAAATAGTAAATAACATACGATTTGAACAAAATTTGACATATATGTTAAGAATATAAAAAATTTACAATTTAACAATTAGATTTTCAAAATTTACATCTAATAAAAATATATAAGATGAGTTTAAAGAATTTATATCCCAACAAACCTTGTCCACAAGGAGATGACATGAAACTCTGATGTGTCAGCCCAGCCATCCGCAAATGCGGCACTTATAAGAGTTTATTTGGATATCGCTTATTATTGAAAATTGAAAACACTATAACAAAATAATTTTTAAATGTGAATAATGTCGTGTGAAACCCAGTTTTAAAGGTTTTTTTTTTTTTTTTTGCTGAATTCCATACTTGTGGATCCCGTGAACAGTGCACGGGATCTACCATTTTTAAGCAAAACGCAAAAACACACGTTCAACGTACGTTCCAAATGTACACTATGTAAGCGTTTGGATCACGTCCACGTTTGGACGTTTTGCATTTCGCCCCCTTTTTTTTTTTTTTTTTGGGACCAGCGCCTAGTGCACTGTTCATGGGACATGAACAGTGCATCAAGGCATATAAACAGTGTTTTTTTAATGTGAACAATAACCGAAAATTATTTTTTTATTATTTTTAGTTTTCAGCAAAATATACGGTATCCAAACGCACCCTAAATGTCAAAGACTCAGGTACCTCGAATTCAGTCATTCAAGATTCTCAGCCCCACTTCACAGACACAAATGATATTCCCTACTCTGATCTTGAATGAAAGACGCGCACTAATTGTCTTGACCATAGTGAGTGAAAAACAATCTGGAGTTTTTGAAAAGATGAAAACTTTACAAAAGTTAAAAAATAAATTACAAAATTAGCACCACATATTAACTGTTATTCACTTTGGATATCACTCTAAATTCTTAAGAAAGCAAAGCTTAACCTGGTAATCTACTGGTATTCCTTTGAATTCAAAGCAGAAGCTGTCTCCAATGCACCTTCAATGACAAGATTTCCTGCATTAAATTACAAATAGAAAGTGAGTCAATTGTAAAAAAGTTAAAAAGAATTTCCAATCAATGACATTTTCCATTGTTAGCAACAGACATGGAACAAGCAAAAGGCCTTCAAAATTAGACTGTTCACTCCTGTAATATTCCATTGACAAATTCTTTTTCCCCGACAGAAACAAGCAGAAAAGAGGAGGAACAACAAGTACAACACCATATTGAAAATGATTGAGATTCACAGTTATGAATACATGCACAAACTATTCGCAAACACAAAGTAGAGCAACCAAACTAATTAGATGAAACAAAAGTGTTTCCAATTGCAAAAGTGGTATATGAAAGCAACTCAAAAATGAATTACAAGAAAAGTAAATAATATCACGAAGAAGAACAAGAGAAAGAGACTCCTAGTAAATATGATAGTTCTTCCTGGAGCACTATTTCATAACAATTTAACCCTGGGAGAAGGAAAAAAAGTGGGGGGGGGGGGGGGGGGGGAGGACGACTGTAGAACTTATAAATATAGTTCTTGAATGCTTCTCCATTCCTCTCTCCCTGTCATTTTCCCCAGCAAGTTAACTTCAATGAATGAATTTTATCCAAGAAAACATAATTAAGGACCAATTTCAAGGAGGGGTAAAAAAAGATCTGAAAAGCAAAGGAAAATCAGAAGGGGCAAACCCTTCTATAACAGAAGGATACCAGCTTTACATAAATGATCTAGATGAATCGCTTCCAAGAAAAATCTAGAGGAATAAACGCCTGATGAAATACCTAGCACAGTGGGATAAGATACCACATATTAATGGCTTGATAAGTACGCCATATGGTATAGAGAAGCCTTTTAGGTGAACCAGCTTTAAAGGGTGGGAAAAGAACAAAAGTTTGGTCACATACCATAGAGACAAACTTCTTTGCAAGCCATGCTACAGACGATTTGTTCTAAACAAATTTTTGCATCATTGCAAGTCCCATTCCATAACTTGGAAAGACAACAGCAACAAGCCAGACTGTTAGACCAAGAACATTACAATCCAGAGCTTAAGAAGACTCGAAAACTCTCCAATTCAATCGTAGACCAACCAGAAAACCCATTATTACTCCAGATTCTATCCGTCTTTTTTTCACTAGCAATCAAATATGTACCCAGTGGATTTTGAACCGCTACATCATCCTCCACCTTGCTCTTACAAGAGGAGTAGATGTCATTTGAGCATTTGAACTAGAACTTGTTGGCCTCATCTCATTTATTTACTTTTTAGTAACCCAATACTTTTAATCATGGTGCGAACATAGGAGTATGACATATAATAACAGAGAAAAAATAAATAAATTGAAGTGTATTAGCATTGAAAATGACAGAAAAGAAACTCATTTTAAAAGTTAAATAAACGGCTCACTACCATATCAACTTTCCTCATAGTTGCACTTCGCTTGTAATGGCTTCCTTTCAGTCTATGGGTTCATGATGTAATCACCAACCTGCCAACAAAGTAGAGAGAGCAGACATGAATGGGTACCCAATCATGACTCTGGTTTTTCTTATACAATACCTTTTGGCACTTGCATTGCAGTGAAGTTCAGTCTTCTCTACAGTCTCAGATTGATGCTGTGCAGCAATGTTCTTTGCAGGTGTGTCTTAAAGTGAATACTTTCAGTATCAGCACATCTAAGTTCTAAATAAATAACAAATGTATAATGAAGCATCACTGGATTACTAATTTCCATAATTTTTTTTTCATATGTGATTACTAATTTCTATATTGATCCTTAGACTAATGTCCATAGTGTACAACAGTAAAATATATATATATATATATATATATTATTTGTTATTACTTTTCATTAAAATAGAAAACAGTAATAGATTTCTGTTCTCCATGATTACGATAAACAGCAGAAATATTTTTAATATCAATCCAAAGGATAATAAGAGCTAATCCAATAGAGGGAAAATTCCATCCTACAGCTAAATAGGACCACCTTCTAAAAAAAAAAAACTAAATAGGACCAAGGTGACTGAATGTCAACTGCTTAATCGTCTAGACCTAGACATGCAAGCACAATAAGACCACCAATTTTGTGTAGTGAAATTCAGGTAGACACCATTCCACCACCAAGATATTTGTTTTACTTCATAAATACAACAGGCACAAGAATCTAAAACCAGACATCTTCCAAATGTTTATGACTTTTTGTCCCACCACATCTGATGTTCAAGTTTCAGCACACCCAAAACATCCACTACTTGCTACCTGCATCATCATCAAGGATGGCTTTGCCCCTCTGGGTTTCTTTTACCCAATTTTCTGTTCCTTTGGGTATTTTAATATTCTATAATTTTAATGTTTAGCCCCCCCTCCCCTGGTGTGGGGTCCAAGTTTGACCTCAAGAGAGGAAGAGAAGAGGGCTGGGGATTTAAAAGGGCACAAATAATTGTGCCTTCTGTACAGTGAGAGAATATATATTTTTAATTATTATTATTATTATTATTATTATTATTATGATTTGTAATTAGTTATACACTCACCCAATGAATTTTGAACCTACAACCTTACCCTCCACTTTGGCAATTTAGGTGTAAGGCCTTCATCCTTAACTTCTTCAACATAATTGCTCTGCATATTCGTGAGTGTCTGAGTGCCTCTGTGTGTGTGTGTGTGTGAGAGAGAGAGAGAGAGAGAGAGAGAGAATCAAATACTAAATAAGTTGAATAACAATTGCCACAAAGAGCACTCAATCAGATCTCATGGGATAGGTAATTTTAGAACAATTGGCCTGGAAACTTTAAAGATGAGCTTGATTAACTAACTTAAGGCATAATAAAATGAAGTTAGAAAAAAAACTATAAATATTAGAAAAAGAAGACCACTGACCTATTCATTATATCAGGATTATTACAAGTGTTGATATGTTTACACTTTACCATGTCATGGTGTCCCACCCCAAAAAATCAGCACTGAAACCTATATACAATCTAATCACCTTCGTCCAAAACTTCCCATAACTTTTACTAATGTACTTCAGTGGTGCTTGTAAAAACGATAAGGTCAAGATCAGTGTTAGAGTAAATTTTACAGTTGTATTGTGATAACTCATTGTCACTTTGAAATGAACCCCAAACTTATTGATTTACCAAAATCACGTGCTAATCAGTTCCAATTCATTCCTCTGATGCACGCAAGCAAATCTTCTCAAGTTCTGTCGGCCAATCTTCTCCAAGTATCTGGGGATTCAATTCCATTGCAACCCGGAAGTCTGAAATGGATGCAGGCATGGGCTCACTTTGTTTTTGTACATATCTCACAGGCCACATCCCATTTAAACCAGGTACAGGAGGACTATGTCGTTGGTCTATGTGTTTGTGTACAGACCTGGAACTAGCAAGTTCCAAACAGGGCTTTATCAATCTCTTCAGATAAACTTCAAGGCCATTGTTCAACAAGTTGGCACAGTCCACCGAGATTTTTAATCCCTCCATCTCCAACCTCTGCTCCAATCTGCTCCTCAAAGAACTGGTATCAGGTAGCTCGCCACTGTTCTGACAAGTCTCAGTGGAAAATGCAGATGCTAATCCATTACATAACACTTTCCTTGTCCCTCTGGTATTTAAGGGGATGCCAAGTGGAGCTCTAACAGGGCTCCTACTATAAATGCTTGGGCTTCCAGCAGCTTGATCAACTTCTTCCCCATCTTCCACAGAACCAGGGGGTCTGCTACCCAAAGAAAGCAGCTCTGTAGCACTTTGCTGTTCTTGAAACTTGGGGATTGAATCTTCACAAGCAATACTATGGTTCTTCCCATGAGGCCCAAGAGGACTTGGCCGGTCCCTACACTTGCGATCACGAAAAGTTGGGGTCCTCCCCTTTCGAGGCGACTGCGGAATATCTCGGCATAGTGGCTGAACACCACTTCTTTGATACCCATTTGCCACTTTAACACCACAAGAACCTTCTACTTTGTCATCCCTTGATGGAGGAGTCTTTGCAAGGCATGCATTTTTAATGATTGATCTGATGAGATGATTATGAAGCCGAACATTTTCTCTCCCAATTTTGTCAATGCAGAGTTTATTGAAGTCAGATTTGCTAATCTTAAGACCAAAAAATCTTGCCAGCAGATCAAAATACTCCTCTGCCTTCAGGCGCCCCAGCTTCCTTTCAATCTGAGACTTTATCTCTAAAGCGTCTATTCGAGCAAAATGCTGACCCGCTGGCATTTTGGTTTCCGAACTCCTCACTATCATCAAAACCAGAATTTCAGCCAGATACCCAAAAGACAAAAACCCTATTCAAATCTAAGTAACCCTCTCAGTCCACATCCTAATTCAAAAACTCAAAAATCCTTTTAACTTCAACGGTCTTTTTTTATTAGCAAGTCAATTTCAGGGAACAAAGTCAACATTGCCTACTGGCTTAAACTGAATTACGGAAACTTTAACAAAAAAACCCAGATTGTAATTGAGCTGAAAAGGCAATTACCTAACTTTAAACATACAATTATTTCAATTACAGAGTAAACTTAGAAGGGCAACTATAACATACAATTACAAACAGCTTTCACTGCTCAACATCGATCTCACATTAAAAAAACCATAAATTTTACTAAATTAAGCTTTTTTACTTACTTTTAAGTAAAATTTTCGAGTTCCAAACAAGACCCAGTTGAGAATTTGATCAGAAAAATAAAACCCCAGGAAAGCAATTAACACAATGAACCCAATAAACCAAGAAAAAATAAGTAAATTAAAGAAAAGGAAAAAAACCTGAATTCAAAACTGAGGGATTGAAATTGCTTGAGCTTCAATGTAGTCACTGTAATTCTTGGATCACTTCCTCATAAGTCTACTTTTACGAGAAAGAAAGAAGGAAAAATTAGGGCTCGTAATCGTAGGCAAAGGCAACGAAGAGGGCCACTTTTCTTTTCGGAAGGTTCTTTAAGTCACAGGAGTCAAAGGGCACGTGCGTTTATACAAGTGTGAATAGCTGAGGATGTTTGGTTTCGTTGTTTCTTTGGTGTGCCAGTCATCATAGGATTTACACAGTACTTTGAAGTCACACGTACACACACAACACAAATGCTTGGCCACTTCCCCGCAGCCACCAAATTTTATTTTTTGTGTTTCCGAAAAGTGCATAAAAATTTGATGGTCACAACTCACACGATTCAGAAGTCAAACGCACTTCCAAAGTCAATGGGTCAGGATGAAGCCTTTAAAGCTGTTCGGTTTATTTGTTTTTGAATTTTATAAGTTAATTTTATTTCATTTTAAGTTCCTTTGATTTTGTTGGTGCAAATACAATGATAATAGAAATAATACAAAGAGAAACTGAATAATACTACTGAATTTTATTATTTTAAAGAGAGAAATTGCACAACACTATTTGGACTGATACACGGCACTCGCTTTCTTTAAGGAGATTCAAGCTCTTGGTTGGCTAAACTTTGTAACCGGTGCAGACCTTCTCTAACTTGTCTCCCTTAGGATACAACAGCCCAACAAGCCCAAAGCACCACCAGAAAGAACACCCTTCCTTGCCAAGAATCTCTCTAATTTTTTAGTGTAATTTTTGCAAGTATTGTAGTAACTTAGATTGAGTCTGAATGAGTCTATTTATAGGCTCAATGGGCATCACGAAATTACTACCAAATTTATTCTGATTAATTAGGTCCATTATTCTGATTTAGTGGGTGTTACAAGATTAATTGTTAGATATTAATCTGATGAACTGGAGTTACAGAATTAATGGTGAAATAAGGAGTTTCTGAAGAATGAAAAGGCCCAAATGGATAGTCCATTAAATGGGTTAATGGCTCTTTATTTTCCATAGTAAAAATAGAGTATTAATTCGGGTCATTTACTCACCAACGGATATGGTAATTATTCTGAATGGGCTGTCAAGTAGGAGGATCCAAGAGGCCGATTCATTTTCAATTTTGATACCTCCACTCTTCACCTCCCCCTTGCGCATATATCTAGCCCAATATCTGAGACAATTCATTTTAGCCCATTAATCACCACAATTAAAAAGAATAAAAAAGTTTCTCTCATTTTCAATGTTGGATTAAACATTTTCACTAACTCCTCATCTTCCATATTCACTTACATATCTTTTCATTTATGTTATAACATTTATTTATTTTAATTATTTAATATTAAAATGCTCTAACAATCCCTCACTCATTTTAATATTAAATTTTAGTTAAAGAGAGATTACTGGGCAAAGATGGGTCACTATGCATCATGAAGGTGTGCTCTGCATTGAACATTCATTTAGTAAAACAATGATCTCAACTCCAAAGTCGTAGTGGTCTCCGACTTGAACTAGGACTACTTTAGGAAAATTAAGTATCACTGCTTACACATAACAACTCAAATGTTGACATGAGCTTTTATAGCTAGCACTTTACGGCTATGTGCTGATCCTGGTTTCATGAGTGTATTTGAGACTAAGTCCAAATCTCATAGGGAGCAGCCCCACCCCCACACTCACATAGGTGAAATTTGTCAAGGGTGCTTCTGTAATTCTAACACCCCACTCATACGAGCTACAAATTTCATTAAGAATTTTTACTCAATCTCTCCACATTACAGGATAAATGCACTTACATTATAGGGATAAACAATTAAAAAATTATTTACAAAATAAATAATTAACATTAAATAAATTATGCATTTCTTACGACCATCATATGATTCGTTTTTCCCATTGAACCCAATTCTCAGGATCTCTGGTCCTTAGGTTGGGTATCCTCATACATGGCTCATGATTCTATGGACTTTAGTCCCATCCCCCTCGATGTATTCCAGACTCTATCTTTTGCCAAGGCCTTGGTAAATGGATCTGCAAGATTATCATTCGATTTAATATAATCCACAGTTATGATGCCACTACTCAAATAAGATCGCACGGTACTGTGCTTTCTTCTTATAGGTCTGGATTTACCGTTGTAGTAACGGTTTTAACTCTACCAATTGCAGCAGTGCTATCACAATGAATTAATATAGGTGGAATTGGCTTTTCCCAAAGTGGAATTTCATATAATAAATCTCTAAACCAATTTGCCTCTTCACTAGCTGAAACTAATGCTATTAATTCAGCTTGCATTGTAGAATTAGCAATTATTGTTTGCTTATTAGATTTCCAACAAATAGCACCACTACGTAAGGTAAAAATATAACTAGTGGTAGAGAGAGAATCACCTGACAAAGTATTCCAATCGGCATCACTAAAACCTTCAATCACAACAAGGTACTTTTTATAAAATAAGCCGTAACTTTTGGTACCAATTAAATATCTCATGACTCGCTCAATAGCTAGCCAATGATCTTTACTAGGCTTGCTAGTAAATCTGCTAAGCACTCCTATTGCATATGTAATGTCAGGTCTAGTACAATCAGTAGCATAACGCAAACTACCAATGATGCTAGCATAATCCTTTTGATTAAAAATTTCATCATCATTATTCATAGGAAATAAATGAACACTAGAATCAAAAAGAGTAGCTACACTTTTGTGATCATGAAAATTATATTTTCTCAATATTTTCTCAACATAATGTGATTGATCAAGATATATTCCATCACATACTTTTGTAATTTTCATGCCCAAAATAAAATTAGCCTCACCAAGATCTTTCATATCAAAATGGCTTTTAAGCATATTTTTTGTCTCATTTATAACATGCATATTTGAGCCAAAAATTAACATATCATCCACATAGAGGCTAATAATAACATGCAAATTATTCCATGATTTAGAATAAATACATTTATCACATTCATTTGATTTATAACCATTATCAATCATGCAGGAATCAAACTTTTCATGCCACTGTTTTGGTGCTTGTTTTAAGCCATATAGGGATTTAGTTAGCTTACATACCTTGTTTTCTTGTCCAGGCTCTACAAAGCCTTCGGATTGATTCTTGTAAATCTCTTCCTCTAGGTCCCCATTTAGAAAAGCAGTTTTTACATCCATTTGATGAATTTTCAAATCAAAAATTGCAGCAATAGCAATTAACTATATTCTTGTTACCGGAGAAAAAGTATCAAAGAAATCAAGATTAGCTTTTTGTTTAAAGCCTTTTGCAACAAGTCTAGCTTTAAACTTATCTATTGATTCATCCGGTTTCAACTTTTTCCTAAGGACCCATTTACAACCTATGGTCTTACAATCCGGTGGAAGATCTACTAATTTCCAAGTTCTATTAGAAATTAGAGATTCCATCTCATCATTTACAGCATCTTTCCAAAATATAGAATCAGGTGATGTTAAAGCCTCTTTTAAATTTTGAGGATTTTCCTCAATGTTAAAAACATAATAATCAGGACCAAAATCCTTTTCAACTCTAGCTCGTTTACTCCTTCTAGGTTCCATTTCAAAATTTTCTTGATTTTGTAAATGTGAAGTAGAAGAACTAGTTTGTGACAAAATATTTTCTTTACCCCCACTATTTTTTAATTTAAAATGAAATTTTTCTTCATGAAAAATTGCATCACCAGATTCAAAAATTATTTTGTTTTCAAGATCAAAAAATTTATAGGCTGCACTATTAATTGCATAACCAAGAAAAGCACAGGTAGTAGCTCTAATACCCAATTTAGGCATTTTAGGGTCAGTAAGTCTTACATAAGTAAGACAACCCCATCCTCTTAAATATCCCAAATTTGGCTTATGTCCTTTCCACATCTCAAAAGGTGTGGTGTGTGACTTTTTATGTGGCACCCTATTCAAAACATGACATGCAGTTAAAATAACTTCACCCCAAAAATGTAAAGGTGCACCAGATTCAATTAACATGGCATTTGTTAACTCAATTAAAGTTCTATTTTTTCATTCAGCCACACCATTATAAGCAGGTGAATATAGTGTAGTAGTTTCATGGATAATTCCCAAAGACTGAACAAATGAGTTGAATGCACTTGATTCATACTCACGGCCTCTATTACTTCTTATTCTTTTTATTTTTCTACCGAATTGATTTTCAACTTCTTTTAAAAAATCTTGAAATTTTTCAAAAGCATCACTTTTATTTTTCAACAAATAAATAGTTGTATATTTAGAGAAATCATCAATAAAAGTGATAATATATCTATTTCCTCCACGAGTTAAAATTCCCTCAAATTCACATAAATCGGAGTGAATTAACTCAAGTAATTCAATATTTCTTACAACATTTTTATGAGGCCTTTTTGTAATCTTAGCTTAACTACAAGTTTCACATTTTTCAAAATCTTTTGACAGTCTTAGAATTAATCCTAAACTACTCATAATTCCCACATATCTACTATTTATATGACATAAACGAGCATGCCAAAAATTAATAGAAGAAAGCATATAAACTGAACTAGTAGATGCTTTATTATTCTCAACATTCAATTTAAACATTCCATCACAAACATAACCCTTGCCCACAAATAATCCTTTTTTAGTGATTATATAATTATCAGATTTCATAGTTTGCTTAAAGCCAGCCTTGTTAAGCAAAAAACTTGACATCAAATTCTTCCTCATGGATGAAGTGTAAAGAACATCTTTCAATGTTAGCACGCGTCCAGAAGTGAATTTCAATTCAACCTCACCACTCCCAAGAACCTTGGTTTTGCTAGAGTCACCAAGCATTATAGTTTTTTTTTTCTTCAAAAGGAGTGTACAATTTGAACCAATTTTTGTCATAACAGACGTGCCTATTAGCACCGGAATCTGCCTACCACCCTTCAACATATTGCACCATATTGATGTCTGTAATCATAGCCACTAAAGACTCTTCGGTTACGTTAGCCTGCGGGACAGATTCACGTTTCCGAAATTTGCAAAATCGAGCAATATGCCCACTCTTGCCATAGACAAAACAAGATCTATTAAATTGATCTTGTGAAGGAGGTCCTTGGTTCTTATTGTAATTTTTATTCGGGTTTCCCCTTCCTTGAGGTCTATTATTATTTTTAAAGGCTCTCTTTTTAGGCTTCAATTGACCATTTCTAGGAAAATGATTTTTGGGCATATTATTATTGGCTGAAATAAGGTTTACCTGTGGTGGAATTACCATTGCTCTCTTGTGTCATAAGTGCATCTTGTCCTCTAGCATCCTCCTCCACACAGATACGTGTGATCAAAGTCTCCAAGGATGTCTCCTTTTGTTTGTGCCGCAAAGTCTTTTGAAACTCCCTCCAAGATTGTGGTAGTTTATCAATTATGTCAGCTACCACCAAATTGTCTCCAATCTTTACTCCTTCGAATCTCAATTCTGCCACAATCATTTGGAAGTCTTGTGCTTGATCCATCACCGATTTTCCATCCACCATTTGGTAACGGAAAAATCTACTAGCAGCATACTTCTTTGCACCTGCCTCCTCGGTATCATACTTGCTTTGTAAAGCTTTCCAAATTTTCTTAGCAAAATTGTAAGTTGTATCATAATAATCATAGAAATGATCGGCAAGACAATTCAATAGATAAGAGCGACAATTATACTCATCTTTTGTATACTTATCTATTTTTTCTTGATGGAGAATATATTCTTCGTCACTCATCTCATCGGTAGGAACTTTTGATGGATTCTTTTCAATAAGGATGTAGGAGACTTTGAGAAGACTCAAGTAGAAGAGGATCTTTCCTTTCCACCTCTTGAAGTGGGCTCCCTTAAAGCGAAAGGGCTTGTTAAGATCTCCAACAGGCTCATTTGGTTTCTTTTGTGTAGGCTCCATGTTTTGAATCTCCTTAAAATTGTTGGTACAAATACAATGATAATAGAAATAGTACAAAGAGAAACTGAATAATACTACTGAATTTTATTACTTTAAAGAGAGAAATTACACAACATTATTTGGACTGAGGCGCGACACTCGCTTTCTTTAAGGAGATTCAAGCCCTTGATTGGCTAAACTTTGTAACCGGTGCAGACCTTCTCTGACTTGTCTCCCCCAGGATACAACAGCCCAACAAGTGTCATATGGCTAGAACAACCTCTGCACAAAGTATTCAAGCCTAAAACTCCACCAGAAAGAACACCATTCCTTGCCAAAAATCTTTCTAATTTTTTAGTGTAATTTTTGCGAGTATTGTAGTAACTTGGATTGAGTCTAAATGAGTCTATTTATAGGCTCAATGGGCCTCACGAAATTACTACCAAATTTATTCTGATTAATTAGGTCCATTATTCTGATTTAGTGGGTGTTACAAGATTAATTGTTAGATATTAATCTGATAGGCTGGAGTTACACAATTAATGGTGAGATAAGGAGTTCCTGAAGAATGAAAAGGCCCAAACGGATAGTCCATTAAGTGGGTTAATGGCTCTTTATTTTCCATAGTAAAAATAGAGTATTAATTCAGGCCATTTTTTGATACCTCCACTCTTCACCCCCTTGCGCACGTATCTAGCCCAATATCTGAGACAATTCATTTTAGCCCATTAATCACCACAATTAAAAAGAATAACAAAGTCTCTCTCCTTTTCAATGTGGGATTAAATATTTTCACTAACTCCTCATCTTCCATATTCACTCCCATATCTTTTCATTTATGTTATAACATTTATTTATTTTAATTATTTAATATTAAAATGCTCTAACAAATTTGATGTTAAATATTTACAAGAAAATATCTTACATATTTTATAATGTTTGTTTTATTGTAAAATATTTTACAGTTAACCATAAAACTCAAGCAAGAATACATAAAATGTTTTACGCTCAAACAAAGGGTAAAACATTTTACATATTTCTCTTAGCCTACTTTCTTGCTCTTCTGCTACAAACCACCCTTCTTGTACAGCCACACAAAAAGACCATCGATTGATGCCACCCATTTGAGCCACCCATCTGAGCCACCCACGATCGTCAATGTTGACCCTATCAACTGTCACCGTTAGATTTCGAAAGGGAAAAAAAAGTGGGTTGATGGGACAAGAAGTGGCAATGTTTCAGGAGAGAAAGAAAGTAGGTCAATGGGGGTTTGGGCGCTGTTTTAAAAACTGGACTGGACTAGCCTGTTCAAATGGGAATTGGGCATCAATCCAAACCAGTCAAAAACCAGGTTGAACGGGGAACTAGGGGCAAAATTGGTTTCTTGACAGTTCTAGTTTTTAAAACCATAGGTTTAGGGTCCAACTATTTGCTTTGGTGAAGTTTAACTTTGGACTTTGGTGGACGAGAAAGCATTTGTTGCAAGTTTATTATGACTAGGTTCAAATCGTGTTTGGATCGAAAAATGGGACTAGGTCCTTGATGGGTCAATTTATTGGCTTGTGAGTTTGATCAATGCAAATGCCAATTTGCCGCCCATTGTGACACAATGCTAATATGGGTTTATGGGTGGTTGGGTTTTTTTTTTTTTTTTTTTTTTTTTTATTTGGATTTTTGGGTAGATGGTAGAGTGGATTTGGTTAAATTTATGCTGAGCTAGTGGTGACGGTGGTGATTAGATTTATGGTGGTGACCCTGGTGGCTAGGTTTGTGGTGGATGATGGTAGCTAGTTTATAGTTGTATTTTCAAGTGCTTTGGTCACACCAAATATTTGAAAATGTTGGCCCTGAAAATGTTTTATGTATAAAATATTTACATTTGAAAACATTTTACTGCAAAACAAAAGAAATGTTAGTATTATAAGACTTTGATGAAATTAGTATATTATGTCAAATTGTGTAAATCATAATAAAAGACGAATAATGACTTTAAATAGCCTAATAAAAGAAAATTTTAGACAAAAATGGTCCCAACTTGTACGGGTTAAGTTGGTTTTAGAGCCATCTTGAATTGGGTTAGGTTGAAGATTTCTTAACTTGGGAAAGTCATATTAAATTGAAATATATCATAAATTGATTCATGCATACTCTTTTTTTTTTTTTTTTTTTGAAAATGCAATGAATTTTTAGCGTATTTGGACCTTAAGTTGTTTTCAACCCTTTTTTTTTTAGGTTCATAACACAATGGAAGAACCCTTAACCGTAAAAACATGATTGTTAAATAAACCATGTTAATCATTAATAATTCAAATTGGCAACTAATAAGACCAATTAAATGTATTTTTAATCACATTACCTATTTAAATATGACCTTATTTAATTTTGTTTTAGTCGTATGACTTATTTAAATGATTTATAAAACCATAAACATGTATTAAAACATGTATGATTTAATACTTGTTTATGCTTTTATAAATCATCACATAATGGATCGTAGAAGATTCATTCGACCAAATTTAGGGGAAAATTTTGTCCTATCAAAATTATTCTTTTCAAAATGTAAATAAATTAACTAATAAATCTTTAGGATATTGTTTGGTGGCTTTCTTTTCTTTTCTTCTTCTTTATTATTATTATTATTTTTTTTTTTTTTGAAGTGAATTGACTTTCTTTACCAACTAAAAATTCACAATGTGGACTCTTCCTAAATAATACTCCAAAGGAGTTGGTCTATAATGGCAAAATTCAATACAGCTGAGACATTCCCCTTTTGAGCCCATTTATCCAATTCATAGGCCATCCTATTGGCCTCTCTGGGCACCCAATTGAACGAGCATAAACAAAAATTGGGAAATTAAACCCCTTTTCTCCTAACTTTTGAATTATTATTATTCAAAAGTTTAGTGAGAAGGAGTTTAAACCCTAGACATTTTGGTTGGAAATCTTAAAAGGTCCTAATTTTGCTACATGACTATTAACAAAAGAAGAAAAATAGAATTTGCAATAAAAAATTGTCATTGAGTTAATTTGCTTAACTAACCCAACAACATTTATGAAAAAAAAATTTAAATTTGTTCAAGAAATTAATTAACCAAATATGAATTTGAGCCTTTTAAACTCAAGTTCACTTTATGCTCAAGAATAAAACAAACAAATCAAGAGTAAGCATTATATTAGCTAATTTATATAGCAATACATGAATCTGATAAATATTGTTTCCACCATGGGGTTGAATCTCAAATCACTTCCTATAAAGGACGAAAGATACCACTAAACTATTGTTGAGGCCCATTTTGGCAAAAAGAAAAATCCCAATAGCAAAAAGAAGCCCAACAATATAACAAAGGGTGAAGAAAGAAGAATCAACCAAGTAAAAAAAAAAAAACCATTAGGTCTGAATGACTAGAATAATGGTACACAGGCCCACAAAATAGTAAAAGAGCTCCAAATAAAGCAAATGGGCCCAAGGAAGCCCCAAAGAAGGAAGTAGTAAGCCCATGAGAATTGTAAGAAGTAGAAAGCAAGCAAAGATGAGCCGAAAAAGCCCAAAGAAAGGAATTAGTAAATGGGGTTAGTTTAAAAGCCAATAAACCCAAAAGTAAAGGATATGGTAATTGGGTCGAGGAAGTCCGAAAAATTTAGCAAAATCCCATGGTAATGTAAGAAGCAGGAAAGAATGAAATGGGCTAAGGATGCCTAAAGAATTAGAATGGGCTGAGAAAGCCCAAGATGATGTGGGAACTGACCCAACAGAAATACTGGATAATGTAAACTGAGGGAAGAAATAATATATGGCAAGCTCAGAGGAAGCCCAGCAAACGAAAGTTAAACAATGTCATGGTAGGAACAATGCAGTGGCATGGCAGGAGTACCAATCAGCCCACGAACTAAGGGTGAAAGGAGATAGGGGCCGAATTGAAAGAAGCAAAGGCCCACATTCAAGCAATACCCAACCCAAAGAAGAAGATGTGAAGATGCGAAGAGTAAAGACCTAATGACTCACCCACGCCACAAAAGGTTAAGGAAGCGGCAGAACACACAACAATACCAGACAAACTCACAAGCAATAGCAAACGCGTGAACACCAGACAAGCAATGGACTCACATGGGAATGGAGCACACATAAGACTCAGGCACCACCAATCTATACCCAGCCAATACAGGAGTGGTAGGTCGTGGGTCAAAAGTAAGAGAGGGTGTGGTCTAGCAGTGGAGAGAAAGGGCAAGCATATTCTGGGGTTCCCGCTCAAGTTCTTTTGGTGAAAATGTCCTACTAGAATGACATACCACCCAAAAGAGGCAAAGATGAGCTGGAATCACTAGATGCATGCTATAGGAGTTAGTATGAAAGAATGCCCAGCCCTTATCCAGATAGGAATGCCATAGATAGCAAGAAAATAAGACAAAACTCCCTTTGTCTAGGAATGGAACGTGGCACAGCCAGCAAAAGGTAGTGGTGGTGGCTGGGCAGCCAGCAGACCAGTGGGTAGTCTAGGAAGGACACCCACAACAGGCCAAAAGTGATTGAGGGATAAAACGGTAAATCTAACCATGGCAGGAAGTATAAAAGGCTTTAGCCGTGCATAGTGAAAAAACAACAAGGAAGAACGGCAAGAAACATAGAAACAAAGAGAGAAATAGAAAGCAAAGAAAAACAGAGAGGAAAAACAAAAAGAAAGAAAAAAGAGTAGTAAGGAAACAAGAGTGTGAGGAGTGATAGAGTTTGCACCAATAGGCTACTCACTTCTCTCCATCTCAATAGCTCATTCTCTATGATAGGCCAAGAATGTATTGACCCCTTGTGACGAATTAACCAATTAATTAACCAAGTTAATTAATTAATTCAATTTGCATGCAATAAACATGATAGTACAAACAAATCACCAAATAACTAAATGCAGCGAAAATTAAATTGACACGGTGATTTGTTTACTAATGGGGAAAAACCTATACGGCAAAAACCCCACTGGGTGATTTTAAGGTTACTATTCCCGAGAATTCACTATTATCACAACAAACGGTTACAAGTAAAGAAATCCTAGTACCTTATACCAACCTACAGTTGAACCTTTACCCCAATACCCAATTGGACTTGTTCTGTAGTGACAATCTCTCCTTTTAATGCACGGCTCCCAGTATATAACTAACCAATTCGATGCGCAGATTCCAATACGCGGCTTACTCACTAACTTGAGAAAGATGTTAGCTGCAAAGTTCTTCAGTTCATCAACACAATGAAGATCACAAAGCTCCTTGGTTACAAAACCCTACGGTGTACAAACATAGCAGCTCCTTGAATTGAAAGATAAACCAGGACATATGTCTTCGATTCATAATATGCTTTGTGAAAAACTTTTGTATTGAGTTGCATCAGCTGTGACAGCCCTTAAAACAATTCTTATATATGTTTAGGGTTGTGAGAAAAGAAAGCCTAAACATCTATTCACGAATTAGGGTGAAATCAGCTCTGAAAAACTGAATTTCATAAACCTCGATAAATAGCTTAGCTATCAAGAAGCTGTCAAGCATTGGGCTTCAGCAGCCTTTTAAACCTCGATAGACACTAGCTGTCGAGCTTTAAAATCCAACACTTCAAAATCCAGCACTTCTTCACTTGTTTCTTGGACAGACTTGCACGGCTTTAACACTTAATCTTGAAATCTTGTTTCTTAAAGTATTAAACACATCCTAGATCTACCTAATTACAAGTAAAGTGCGTTTTGTTAAAGGATTAGTCTATTTTATATTGACATATGTTCCTAACATTAATTCACATATGTCCTAACACTCTAGCAAGTCAAGAGTTTAAGATTAAGTCATTTAGGCCCATTTTCCAAAGTAGGCAATTCCTGTGGTAGAATCTCCTTTTGGGGTTACCAACATTGGAAATTGATTCCCTTCTTGGACTTAAATATGCCAAGGGCCCAAGTTCAGCAAACTAACCCCCTTCCTTCTTTTATCATAGTTGTTCAAGTACTAACGTTATTTTTTCCGTTGCTTATTCATTCTTGCCATACTCATATTATCATTTATTTTTTGCAAAATCGTTTAAACATTATCTTTGGAACTTTAGTTAGAATATTTTAACTATCCTACTATATTATGTTTCTCCTGCCATAACGTTTTTGTGACAGTATTTCCTGTTGTGGGCATGTGACCAAGATCTCTGCCAAGGGTCTTAGCTTGCGCACAAGCTGGTTTAAGGTGAGTTTCAGTTGAGCTAGTCCCGACTCTCTTACCTTAGAATCATTGGGCTATAGTACGACAGGAGCAGTCCAACCTAGGATATAAAAAAGGTCCACCACAACTATAAGGTTATTGATAAAGGTCCAACTTTAGAGTAAAATATGAAGTGTATATAAATAGAGGATTAATAAGTCAAATATTGTTATTTTGTTTTATATGTAACATTTGTCAATGAAAGGATTTGTCTTCTGTTTTTTAATTTATGAATACGAATAATTAAATAGAAAAAGAGAAAAGGATTTGTCAAATACATAGGATATGATTCTTAAAAGAAAAAAAAAATGTATGTAGGTGTCAAAAACTATCTAAAGCCTGAGCCTTTGATTGTTTATGATCGCCACAGTTAATTTGTGATAAGTAATCCACAACAAGAGATCTGAACAGGAGGGAAAAATGAATAATACGTGCTTGTTATTGAATAGAAATGAAATCTATTTATTGTCGAGGATACATGCATCCAAAGACAAATACAAATTCTCTCAACTATTTCTCTATTCTAAGTTTTTCTACCCCTTTCATGTGTGTGCTAAGACTCTATTTATACCTCAAGTCTTTCTTCCTAGTAATGGGCTATAATTTTCCCATCAGGTGTCTCCTCCCCATTTTTTATTATAAAAGTGGACTTTTGGGGTGTAATGCATTGTCCAGACCAGTTATTCAATAACAAATGCAGTTGTATCAGGTGGAAACATCTAATTGATGCAGGTGACTGTTGCTTCTTTTAGGAGCTACCTCCCCAGGCTCTGTGGACGCCTTTCATGGGTTTAGACTTCTCCTCGGCTTTGTCATCAGCTGGTCATCCTCAGTTGAGATTGTCTGAGGGACTATTTTTCATCGGTGTCCATCAAAGGGTGGGAATTCCTTCCTGGGGTAGGCCCTTGATCCCTTGATTAGATCTAGACCTTTTCTTTCAAAGGATATGGGATGGGCCTGGTCCCTCAAATCACCTTATGCTTTTAGTGGGCTCGTGATCCACGACCTATGGAACACAACCAAAGGACATCTCCCCTAACATATAGAATACAATTACCATTCCTTTGAAGAGGAGAAAATTTATGTATATTGACTTGAAAAAATACTATGCTAAGTAATCTACAACATAGAAGGAAATGTCTGACCAATTCCTTTAATTACCTCCTAATTGATACAACCACTACTCTTTTTGTTTAACTTATAGACTACCCTTTTAAGAATAGATTATACAACTTATCTTATAAGAGCATTCACATCACTCTCAACAAAATTTTAATTAAACTAATTCAAAAAACTTCACTTTTGCTACTTTAACAAACACACACATATATCAGCCTTAATAATTATTTTTCTATTCTGTTTAAATACTATTTTTTCTCTCTCCAAAAAATAAATAAATAATTTTTATTTTTTTCTCTTCCCCACCCCAATACCATGTTCTCCTTCACAAAAGCACCACTACTCCCACCAAACACAAACCCTCTCCTTTACAACATGAACCCACCTTCTCCTTCACAACACAAACCCACCTTCCATCCAAAAACACACTACTACCACCACCAAAAACATAGATTTCTCAATCAAAACACAATCTAAATGCCTTAACAACAAAAAAAACACCAACGACCCACCAAAACTGCAAACCCACCTCAGCAACCCAACCATAAGCCAACTGTAAGGTTGAATTTAATCAACCATTTTGTTGACTTTATTCCGTGCCAAATTTGTTTGTAATTCAGCATTTAGTAACCCTGTATTTAGGTAGGAATCATGTAAGGGTAGTGTGTGAGAGAGTGTGAAGAAATGTTCATCATTGTGCAAAGAAGCAGGGACTCGCGACTGGAACTCGTGGGTGACTCACAACTGACAAGTCGCCAGAAGTAGGTCACGTGCCAAGCATGCGGAGAAGCTGAAGCGTCACGTCAGCTGTTGCACTACAGGACAAAAAGTCCAGACTGACCATTTAGTTACCTCGTGGCTGGAACTCGCGGCTCAGTCAATTCATAAGGCCAAGCCACCAGCCAACTCTGTTTTGGAAAAAACTGACTCTTCGCATTCTAAACACACACCACTATATATAGACCCTTATACCCACGAAATGTAGAGGGTTTCCAGAGAGAATTTTGAGAGAGAAACCCTAGAGAAAAACAAGATTAATTCATCCACAATCTTCACCTAAGAGACTCTTCAAATTCTTCTACACTCACCCTCTCCATTATCACATCCTTGAGAGGTTCTTAGCCAAATCTTTTTCTCACCATACCCGTATCTGTGAGAAGGCATTTTGGTGCGTTGGGAAGTAGTTAGGGAGGGACCAATTCATATTGGTTGATGCTATGGGCTATAGCGAAATCCGGTAAGTTAAAAAAGACATAGGTTCGGCGTAACCTCGTTGGAGCAAGAAACTTGGAGGGCTTAGGTACATTGGGTGGATTAAGCTTTGAGTGTCTATTACTGTTCATGTATTCTAACTATATTTTCTAGTGAATTATTGACCGCTTAGAGGGCGGCAGAGAGGTTTTACGCCAAGGGCTTCGGTTTCCTCTTCGATAACACATCGAGTGTTGTCCTTGTGTTTGCATCTCTCTTCCCTTTATCTTTGTCATTTAATTACTGCTGTGATTGTGATTATTTATGGTTTAGATTGTTTATCAATTCTGTTTTAGCTTATGTTCATGTTCCGCACATTTATTGTTTGATTATAAGTTTGAATTGATAATTTGTAATTTGGGGTCTAAATGTTCAAGGGTGTTTTATATACATTTTGAACATTCACCAACCTCTGCAACCTCAACAACACACCTATGCCACCAAGAGCAACGATTTGACGATGAGGACATCGACAATCGATGGTGAGGACACAGTGATGAGAGAGAGAGAACGAGTGAGAGAGCAGAGGGGAAAAAGGGAGAGTGAATGGGTGAGAGAGTACATGGAGAGAGATAGAGAGACAATGGGTCTACCACATTAAAAAATAATATTTTTTTTAGTTTGACGATGAATAGTCCTCGCTGGAAATTGCGTGAAACTATTCATTCCTAAAATTTTCGATTACTCTGAGAAGACTGATGTGTAAGTTTTTTAGAGCCTTTACCTATATTTTTAACTTATGGCTAGTTTGACTAGACTGATGAGAATGCTCCAACTTAAGGTTCTTTATTAGCACTTTCTCGCACCTCTAAGCGTATGCGCGCACATATATATATGTGTGTGTGTGTGTTTCATTTTAACTTTTGAAGTAATACTTTCACAATTTATTAAAGTAGCTAGCTTCTCATCTATAATTCCAACTTAAAAAAAAAAAGGGTAAGATATCATATGATTTGAAACTTATGTTACATCGAACTCACATGGTCACACAGTCAATTTTTGGAGTTTTTCAACAAAAATTAAAAAATTGAGGGTTTTTTTTTCCAGTGACTTAATTGTTAGTTCTCACCAGCTCCTATGTAAGTCAAAGATGTACTACGTAGGATTTGGGTTGGATGGGATTAGTTAAAAGAGGAAGCTTTTCTATCTAACCAGAATTTAGCCAGATGTAATTCTTTTGTTTCTCAGTTTGTTTTTACTTTTTATAATGCTTATCTCTATCAATCATTGCTTATCAAGGAAACGAATGCATAGAACATATGGATAAAAGGACAAATCATGGAAACGATGAACGTGTGGTCTCTCAGTCTTGTAGCTGTAGATATTCTTACGTCCACCTTCAGGATCAAGGGACCACAAAAATTGAAGAGTTTGCCAGGCAAAAATATATTTGATATGGAGGATAGATTCGAAGAGAAATATATATTCAAGCCCACTAGCCAGACAAAATGACAAAAAACAGAAAAAGCAAAAAAAAATATATATATATATATATAATTTTGTACTTATATAATGACTATCACGCCAAGATGCACGGTGATAACAAAACTTAATACTTATATAGTGACCATCATGTTAAGGATGCACGATGATAACAACTAAAAAGATTAAAGTAACTCAGCTAATGCTGACTACTTGCTAGAGACTTAAATCCGGAAGCCCGCTAATTCCACGTCAAATTGATTGTATTGGAAATGACATAGAACAAGCCATTCACTCTCCCTTTTTATCACAATACAGATTATCAAAGATTCACAAAGGATGACTGGAACAAGTAACTAGGAACTGTGACAAACAAGCAGCAGTTGTGGCAAATAGCAAAATGACCTTTGGGTATGTTTCACCATCGAGGGAAAGTCAGTTATAAAGGACCACTAATCGACGGTCTAGCAAAAAAAATCGATTGGTCTGTGTCATCTTTGGAATTCTATAAGCTTAGGTGATCACTCTGTTATTCCGGACAATCTCCATTAGAAATCCATCTATTTCATCTTTCATATAAAATATTATAAATGTAAAAGTTTATCCAATGTTACCTTATTTAGTGAGTTTTAATTAGTTCAACTGGTAAAGTTTCTGATGGTTGAATTAGAGATCTAGAGTTCAATCTCCCGCCTACACCAAAAATTTATTGGTGTTTTGGTCTAATGATAAAGAGCTATCATCAGGAATAGATGCCATAAAAAAGAAAACACATAGAATTACAAAATTCAGCCTAACGACTTAGGTCCACAAGAAAAAGCTCTAGAAGCTAGATCTTTATTATATGATCATATACATGGGTTTTACAATATAATTGGGCATCTTAGGCTAATACGCATAGGAGACCACATAAACCCAATATAATTGGGCCTATTGGGTTAATACAACATAGGAGATAAAATAAACCCAATATAAACATATCTTTAAAACTATACTTCAAACTCAAGGTAAAAGCTTGATGATGTCTTGAGTTTGGAATATAGATTGCATGAAGATCCCTCGAAAATGTCTTAAAAGTGACTTTGAAAGTGATTAGATTGGATGAATGATAAATTGGGTGCAATGTTAAATGAATTTGTAGGTAGGTTAGCCAACTTCACATATATGGGATGCAAAGATTCCAAAATTGAAGTCTACACAAGTAAAAAAAAAAAAAAAGGTAGCAAGATAGGCCTAGTTGGATAAGCTCTGGTCAAAGTCAAATTCAACAATCAACTATTTGACAACTAGTCAATAGTTTAGTTGTGTTGGATATAGGTCAAGGCCTGGGTTAAGTACGAGTCAAACTAAAAAGAGGATATTACTAAGGTGGCATGTGACATATCACTAACGTAGTAGGTATATACTGTTGGAAAATCTGGTTTTGTATCTCATACAAAACACACAGCAGAAGCAATAATCATGGATCTACTTCATTCATGAGAGATAACATGTAACCTTGAATTCTAGAACAAAGAATAGAAAGCGTACCTTGATGCAGTAAAATTTAAAACCAAGACTTGAGAATACTTTTAATTTTCATCTTAATTCCACATGGTGCCCAAGAAGTGTGGTCTCCTAATCAGTCCTTTTGTACGTTGATTCTCAAAGAAAATTCTTCTTCTTCTCCTTGCAGAGAAAAACTGTTTTCTTTTCTTTTCATCATACATACATTTTTTTAACTACATTAGTAATTACTTTATTTAATAACTCTTATTAAATAAAAAACTAATTATCTAATTGAGTTAGCCTTTTGGGTCTACCCAATTGGGGTTTAGTTTATGGCTTAAGATGGGACCAAAGTGAACAAATAAGACTCTAACTCAAATAGGTCTTGGGCTTTTCTGTCAACTCGTGACAAGTCTTAAGTTACCATTAATTATATTCAATACCACTAGAAGAATATAATTGCACTCTAGGCTTTATTAATAAATTATATCTCAAGACTTTATTATACATGTAACCCCTTTATTAAAATATTCATAGTAATACAAAGTCATGAATGTAGACTGCTACTTTGAAGATTACTACATTTTAATCCTTGAGTACTCGATTTAATCATTTATTTTATTCATCATATATTTATGAAATCTAATTTCATAAATATATATACTTTAGTAACTCCTTACTAAAGTGGTTGAGCCCAACACTCTGAATAATCAAATCCATTAAACTTATCTCAAAGGAATATTTTATATCTTTGTTAAGAGATTATGAATTCCATCTTAAGAATATATGTTCCATTAATACTAAATACGGCTACTCAACATACTGAGGTTTTGATCGTAACTCATAGATCTCACTCCTGATATATCAAAGCAACCTACGCCTCATGATCAGGTCTATTATTTTCTCATAATTTAAAGTTGATGTAAATAGAAGTCGTGAGATTTATTATTCATTTGACAATCGTTAGGAGAATAATAAATCTTACAACGGTCCAATTTAATATGTCTTAACTTTTAAAACATATCAACATATCAACTAGAAGTCTCCACTTCCATGATTAAGACAAATCATCTTAGTTGATATGTTACCAACTACGAACTAAAATTCTGAGTTTACAAAAAACTTGCGATTTATATCTTCTGTGACTAAATCACATGAATCACATACTATGCATCTCATGGACTAAGATAATGGTCCATTAGTTCATAAATAGTCTCATATAATTAAACAACTTTATTATTTATAACATGCTAATAAATTGAATTTTAGGGCATAAACCCCAACACGTACTAGGGCTGAAGAGACAAGACCAAAGGGTGATACATGTAAAGATAACATCATGATTGTTGTCATCGATTATGTACCAACACACGAGGCGCAAATCGCGTGTTACAACATGTGACTAGAGTTTTGATCGGGGTAAGAATGCATGATGAGATCTATTGATGCACGAGTACATGACAAGAAAGATGGTGTTAATTTGTAATTTGTAATTTTTCTTTTTTCTTTTTTTTTTTTTCTTTGTTTTTTTTTTTTTTTTTTTTTTTTTTGGCTTTATTCCATGTCAATTTACTTGTAATTCTTTCAATTATTTCCTTGTATTTTGTGGGATTTCTTGTACATGAGTTTTGACTATATTTGGTGAATATTTGCTCAAAAATGTGGATTTCGGGACTGCCTCACAAGTAGCTTAGGACTATAGCATCCACAAGAGATCATGTGAGGAGCACATGCTAAGATTCAAAAGTTGGTTACCACCAGCTGTCTAACAGGTAGACCAACCTGCGAGTGAGCCGTGAGACACTCTGCTAGTTGTTTTTGGGTGCTCTCTTCCTCACCTTCACCCACACTATATATATATCCACATTACCAATCAAATTGTAATAAAAGTTTCTCAGAGAAAACCCTAGAAACACTATTGGAGAGTTAGAAATTGTGAGCCTATAATTTACCACAAAAATCTCTTAGATTTTCTCTATTTTCTTCCGTCTCCAATTTCCATACCATGAGAGGAGCTAAACCCAAACACAACCCATACACAATTTGAGTGTTGAGTGTGATTTTGGATCATTAAGAAGCATTTTTTTTTTTTTGCCAAATCTTGGTGGGGCAATCGGTTGGTGTTGCGAGATCTAGAAAGCTTGAGAAAAAATGACTCGACGTAGTCCGTTGGTAGCAATAGCTTGGAGAGCTTAAGTACAATGAGTAGATTATTTGTTCATCCTTGTATTCCAACTTATTCTTATAGTGGATTGATTCGGTTTGTCAAGCAAGTTTTTTTGCTAGGTTCTCCTATTTTTTGCTTCAATAATATATCTGGTGTTATCTTTGGTTTGCATCCCTTTACATGTTGCCCTTAATTTAATTGCTTTTTTCAATTATGCTTATCCATGCTTTATCTTATAGTTTCGGATGATTAATTTGTTAATTACCTAAATTCTACACTAATTGTGATTAGCTTAAAATTAATCAAGCCATAATTAAAACTTGGGAGTCTTAAATAGCATCCACAAAGATGGGTTTTTGGCAAAGATAGTGGTGGCCATGGTGGATATGTGATTTTGTAACATTGGATTATTGGGTGGAATATTTATGGTGGTGTTTTTGGCGTGGGAACTGCTAATTTGGCAGATTGATAGAAATTGTCATGGCTTTTGGTGGAGTAAAAAGACAAAGATTCTTAAGGGACAGAAACAATTGTAGGCCATAAAAAAAGTGGCTTTAGTACCATGTTAAAATTAAAGAGAAAATTTTAGCGAGAGAGAGAATAAAGAATTTTGTAGTTTGGTTTGACGGTCTACGTCTACGAGATAAAGCGTAGGCGGCTACATTCTTATTGTACGCTCAATTTGATGTTTACTGCAAACCCTAGCAAGGCAATATATAAAGATTAGGAATTAGAATTAAGTATACATGAGCTTTACAATATAATTGGACCTCTTGGACCAATACACATAAGAAACCTCATAAACCCAATATAAATATATCTTTAAGTCTTTAACACAAATCATGATAAGTAAAATTGGCATGTACTAACAAATATTTGCTTAGTACCTAATTTATAAATGAGTAAAATTTACTTTAGCGTTTGACTATAACACATAATTATAAAGCATATTCTATTTTCTTATATAATAGAGGGTCTAAATAATTAAATTTATTATATGACATGTTGTCCTTACATGACCTACTATTCATATAATTTTATTATACTCCGAAATATTTATAATTTTCCAACTCCGTAACACATAAACCAAAAAGTTTTGAAGTAAAAAAATAATTAATCACAAATGCACACCATCTTCTCTTAGATTAGAAACGCTCGAAAATGAATGACGCATAATCACAATTCACAGGGAACAAAAGAGAAGAAGAGTTTTTTAGGTTACTCGTTATCATATCTAGATGAAAAGTTATCAAATTATTGGCAACCTGACAAAAGCCTTCATAACAATAAGCTCTCATCTATTCTTAAAACTAGTAGAAGAAGAATTAGAAGCTAACTTAAGAACAAATATTACAAACTAATTAAGTCGAAAGAAAATGTTCAAGCAAGCACCCAAGCTGTGGCAAACAGAACATTATGTCCTTTCCATGTGAGCACAAGATCTTCTTCTTCCTTCTTCAATCCCCACCCAGCTGCATGCTCATCTAGCATGGTCTTAACCTCCGAGACTGCATCCTCACCAAAGGCAACGCCGCGAAAATTGGCATTTCTCATTCGTTGCACCCACCGGCTTTTAGGCTCAAGCCTCTCTACCCTCTGAAAGCCCTCATGTGCTATCACATTCTCAATTTTCCAGCAAATATCGGCTTCATACCACAGCCTCTGCATACTCCCCCGCGGTAGAAATGAGTCCATTGTATCATAAGGTATCCATAGATAATTAAATGCTGACCTTAACCTACACACCAAATTATTTGATGTAAAATCTGCATCTTCGTCTACTACAACAACAATGGTGGGGTCTAAACTTCGAAGCGCTTTGAGAAACATGGTTCGAAGAGAGGAACTTGGTGAACATTCAAAAGCATAAAGGCCTGAATTTGAAGTGGGAATTGCTACAAGGGTTTCTTCCGGAATGTAATGAAGCATCATGTGGCAATTAATAACTAGTGCCTCATTGCTTTCTGCGTATAGATAATTTTGCACCCGAAGTTGTTCGATTAAGTTGGCAAACCCGTCTTTATAACTTGAAGGAATCACTCTAAATTCCATCATAACATTCTTAGACCTAGCGAAATTAACCAACTTTGAACCCAATTCTTCGTAGGAAAGGTCAAGGATGGGCGGGACCTCTTCTAAGGAAGTGACTACAGTGAGCTTGAGTAGAGGAGGGACCTCGTGACGATTAGCTATAGCATCAACAAGTGTAGGAATCTGCATGCAATGTGTCATGCTTAAATCAACAATGTGAATGGCTGTGTACCCTTCAACAGCATCTAGAATTGCTGCATTGGCTGCTGTGAATCCAAACCGATGCCAAGGAGTTAAGTCCACAAAGCTAGCAAGCTCAATAATTGAGAATTTGTATACGTCCATAGCAAGATTGCTATGAGCATTTGCCATAGCTGCTAGCATTTTGCAACTTCCACTGTTGGCTGCGCGTGCAATAAGAGCTCGGAGGAACCCGCAGGTAAGTCGTTGATTTGAGTCGCCGTCTGGGGGTGCAATGTTGTTTAAGACCCATAGGATTTGTTGGGCTAGAGTGGCATCGTTGCTTTCAATTGCGTTGGCACAATGGACTAGTAGTTGCTCCATGCAATTGGCATCACCAAAACTTGCTAAGGACTTTGAGGTAGGAAAGCCAGGCCACGGCCGAGTCCTATGAATTTGGTTTTTGTTCATGGTGGGATTGGAAAATGAAGTCATTTGGTGAAAGGGTTGTGGTGGAGCCTCAGTAAATTGCATCATTGAAAGATAAGAGTACAAGAATATAATAGAAAAGAGCAGAAAGAATAAAAGAAAGACAAAATAAAAATAAAAAATTGGAATACAGAAATCAGAAATGAGCAGAAAGAGAGAAAGAGACCTGACTAGTAGTGGGTACCTTTGCCATTGGGAAACGATCCAATAGTGGTAAAAATTACGGGTACAGTTTGGAAGAATTCTGCAAATGAATCAAAGAAAATTGACAGTTCAGCTTTTTCTGTGGGGATTTCATTGCTCTACCTAAAGGGGAAAAAGGGACTGATCAGATTGAGAAACTCTACTCCCAAGAAATCTTAGTTCGAATCAAATTAGGCAAAATAGACCCTTCTTTGGCAATTGACAGGCTTTTTCAGTTGCTATACAGGGTGCAATAAGGCTAGAGTAAGAGAAACTGTGATTGAACATACTTTTTTCATGGCTACAAAAGGGTCTAATCCCTCTTTTTTCTGATTTTGTTGATCAGGTAAGGGAGAGAGCGAGAGAGAGAGTGTGATGTGTGATATAAAAGAAGAAGAGGTGGGGTGTGGGGTTTGCTTCTGTTGAATATTTGGAGGCATGTGAAATAGCCGGCCAGTGAGTTGTCTTTATGTGGGAGTTGAGGCTTTGTCATGTAATGGTGAGGTGGGAATTGAAGGCAGTTAAGCTTTGGCTTACTTACTCACGGGCCATCGTATCATGAACAAATCATTTTTGTGCAGTTTCTCTTTCTTCTCTTTCTCATTCTGTTTTGCTTTTTGTTTTTTTATTGTTTTCACGTGTTTCAACTCTTAATGCCTTCTTTCTTTAATTTCTTTGCTTGCATTTCTTATTTCTCATTTCTCATTTCTCCATCTAGGTGGGGTTGAACTAAAAGGACATGTATTATCATGGGTGGTACTGATTGGCCACCTTATATTCTTGAAAAAGAGAGGAATCGAGGCAGGGGTCCCTTAAGTGAGTCATGGCAGCCAAAAATTTTGCATGCATCGATGAGACAAGAATGGTCATTTTCGAAGCCAATTAGGATGTAGGAATAGGAATTGCTTCTCTCTCCAAATTTGTAAGATCTTATCCCCGATCAATTCCAGAAATGAAATACAGGACCAGTTTTGATTCTTTTGGATATCCACTGGGAATTTTAATTTGGCATGTAAGAGGAATTTAGTGTGTAATACCTTGTGATGAAGAGCACACCCCTTTTGAACTGGTTCATATATCTTAATTACTCTTCGGCTTCCTATACACACCACAAGTGACATACACTGTTTTGTTCCCTTATTCAAGGACTGGTTTCCCTCCCAACCGCAACCCCACTTTAAATAGACAACTCAACCATGCCACATGTAAATAAGATTGTGCTGATGATACCATAAAATACAATTCACCTACTTTTCCTCTTATTGGCATTTACAGCACTAATAGTAATAATCCCCTTGTCTTGGAACATACACATATATAAGTCCTTTTTTGCTGAATACACATGGACATGGTCCTTATCTGGCGTTTTATTTTTCTTTTATCTTTCTCATCTCAAGTAATTCCGTGTCTACTTAGATATTCTACAATTTACTGCGTTCATTTGACTATAACCATGATCATATACATCTGTCAGCTATCACATACACCACAGTTGTTTTCCTAATTACATAGTTGATAGTTTCCATGCTACCACATTTTCACTGTACTCAAAAGTAGAAAATAAAATAAAAAATAAGACTACTACGAGCAAAAGCTGACTCACTTTTTCCATTCTTTTCCCTATTCAGTATAACATACAATTTTCCATCATCTTTGCGAGGCTTTTCAAAATTCAAAAATCATGCAGGTGCATTAAGGAAGAATCCGAGGAAGCATATAAGGAAAATCATATAAGTTAGGGGAGCAAATATAATAATTCTGCATGAGAATTTTGAGGAGGATTCCTAAACTTGAGATACAAGGACTAGAGGACATACGGGCAAAAGCAAATATTACAATCGGGTTATGGAATTTCTGAGAAGGGAATTTAATTTTTCTGGCATCCATGGTCTTTGGTTTTCCTTCCTTAAGACAACACAAAAAACAAAGGATTAAGCATGAAAGTAAGGAATGTAACCATGTGCTTTAGATACCTAAATAGACAAGCATTTGTATTTTACTTTTGAGTTTTGTATTCTAAGCACACTAACATAGGATTAGTTTAAAGAGGAACTTGCCCAAAACATATGGAAGCAAGTGTATACAGACAACAGCTTCGAATGTTGAGCTTCAGGAAAAGGTCAATCCATATCTCTCATGCAATTGCAATTTTTAGACTGAGTTCGGACCAATTTACTACAAAAAAAATCAATTCAATCATTACAAGAGCTTGATATTCATTTTCCATAATTGTTGGCATCTAATAAGCTTATCTAATAAGCTTATATAAATTTATCTAAGCCAACTGTCATGTCTCTAATTAATGTAGAGGGTTTGCAAGAGAACGTGACATCCATCACATCCATCACAGTATAAGTATATATATTGGTGCATTTTGTAAATAATTATTCACAAGGAAATCACAAAAATTGTAACTAATTATGATGAATTCTTATTTTGCAATGGCGTAAGGGGTAATTATTATATAGCCACAGTGCGAGTGAGTCTCATGTGGGTGATCCATTCTGATTCTCTATTGTGTGAGTTTAGAGCACTGATTAAGATTATACAATAATTTTCACTAAGAAGTTTCTTTCACTTTGGCCCTTCCCAATGTCCAGCCTTTCATATTTTATAAAAAAGAAATAAAGTATTTTTTTTATCATGGAATAAGTCGTGTAAAAGTAAAATCTTTGGGAAATGCAGAGAATTCAAATTCAAATGCTAGAGACCTAAAATTAAAATGTATTACTGTATTTGAATGTAACTTTTTACTGGAAATTTATTTGTCAAAATGATTAAAATATGGTTGTACTTAAAAAAAATGATATTTTAAAAACTATAAATAAACAAATAATAATAATAAAAGTTATTATCAAACAAGCACCGTACTAAACTAAAAGCAGAATGTGTTAAAATGTGCAGCATCTTTTTTTCATATTCATATAGTATATATAAAAAATATATAAAAAAAAAAATACTTTGAAAATACAATAGCTAGCTGCCATTGCTACCTCTGTTTCTTTTTCTTTTTCCTTTTTAAGTTTATAACAAAAGCCATTTTAGATTGTCTACTTCACCGATCTGTGGGAGCATTGTACCTTGACCACGTGCAAGATATCCGTCCTTCGCTTGGATATAAATTTTCTTTTTTCTAAAAAAGTATTAAGTTTTCTATTTTAGCTCATTAAAAAATATTACTATTTTTTTTTAAATAATCACTTTAACCGTATATCATTCGTTTCATTCTTTACTTTGTAATGAATCATATTAAATAATATATTTTTCTCTTAATTTCTTACAAAGAAGATCAATGTAATCCAAATCACCCAACCATAGAAACCCTCCTTCAAATTTAAAGGAGAACGTATTGCAAAATTTGAACAGTAATTAAGGACGGGATGTATGTGGGAAGTTTTGTGTAATTTTGTTAAAAAGAGTCTCTATTTTGTATTTCAATTGGTTTTAGGATACCGAATGTGAATGCTAGCTCCTAAGGTTTATTGAGCATAAAGAGCGAGGATGATAGATAGTCTACAAGACCTATGGAACAAGAGCTTTAATTTGAAGAGGAAAAAGTCTCAAGTTTGGCTGTAGATGAAAGCAATATTGAAGAAATGAGGAAGTGGGAGAAGACATATAAGTCTGTTGGCGAAGCTAGTACTCCATGTTAAGAAATATAATGTAGAAGCTATGATAGGCACTGATGATGCCGAAAAATAACAGTAAGCCACACGGTCCTTATATACTAGAAACGATCCCTGCACAATACAAAGAGAAAACTCTAATAGAATACCGGTGTGTTACCAACCAAGGACCCTCCGAAGGTTAAGTCAGAAAATCTTTCTACAACTTTAGAGTGCCAGAGTTAGGGTGAATTATGCATACCTGTTTTTTTAGGGTCTTTGGGCTTTTATAGTAGTGTAGAATCGAACTCTCATACTTGCGCAACAAGTCTTTTCCTTATAGGGAAGATCTCCATTAATGCACGAATATTCTAGAATCCTCCTCATGGTGGAATCCTATTCATATTGGGACTCTATGGACTAGGGTTAATCCCAAAATGCAAATTGTTTCCATTTAGGGTTTCTTGGAGATCACATAATGTCTAATTGAACGCCACATGGACCTTTGATTCATCCACCTTGTGCTCGTTCACCCAGGATCTGTTCAATACTAACACATTTGCCAAGCATTGTTAAGTTCATCTGTATGGATCCATCACCTCCAATTCTCATCCTCTTCAATTGCCCCCTTCACCCCATGGGTCCGTGATCTCTTAATGGAAGGACTCGTAGGGTGAAAGTTTAATCTGATCACTCGGGGAACACTCCTAGCCTTGACAGGCTGTCCACAGATCATTAATGACGAAGGACACGTTGTGTTTACTGGATGGTCGCTCACTTGGATCGAAGTGTCCCTTCGTCTTCCGTGCCATCCCTCTATATAAGCCAAGCTCTCTTCCTCTCATTTCTTTACTTTTCTGTTGAAATCTGTGATCAGAATGCCTCTGTCATCTTTGTCAGACAAACGAAGCCATCTTGTCGCTGCATCCATCGCCAACGTTCCTTTACTATTCATCTTCCAATTTTTGTGAGTATTCTCCTCCCACTTAGAAGAAAAAATTTTCTTTTCTTATTCATTTTATCTCATATTTTTGTATTACCGTCGTCAACTGTAAACCCGTCAGTCTTAGGTTTCACCGTCACATGTAGGTTATGTCTAATGCGTCAAGTAATTAGTCATTTGTTCATGACGAGGCGGGATACGAGGAAGTGTACCCATCAGGTCACAAAGATCATGATGGTCCAAGTGAAGAGAGAAGTCTATCTGCCTCTTCTCTATCCTCAAAAGATGAGGGTCTAGAGATGGATGGCCCAGAAGATTCCAATGACAATATAAACGACGCTGAGCCCCCAATTCAGTACGTTGTGGGTCTTTATGGACTTAGGGATTTCATCATACTACCCCTATGGACGGTGAATGACTTTAATTCCACAATCAAAGAGCCACATTTCAAGACACTTAAGGGCAAATACCAAATACCAGATAACATCCCTATCCGTCTACCATACGAATCGGAGAAGTGTTAATATGAAGGAGTGGAAGGCGTCGGGATGTATGAGCAAATGCTAAAGGCTAAACTCAGATTCCCTCTAAGTTCCCTCCATCGTGAGCTACTCAAAAACCTAGGTCTGGCTGTCAACCAGGTATCCTCAAACGCTTGGAGGGTCTTCCTAGGAGTACAGGTCCTGTACGGGGCTATGACTGACGGTGCAAGAATTCCTCCATTGCTACCGTCCAGATGAAATAAACCAGTCAAAGGGCATGTATAGTTTTGTGCCTAGGAGCCCATTGTTGAGGCTCGTATACGAGACCCCAGACTCAAATAGGAACTAGAAGAACTGGTACTTCTTCCTTGAGGGGGATGAATGGATGTGCCATCCAGGGGACACAGAGCACATGCCCGTCGACACTACTTGGGGCATATTGCCTCTGTCTAGTATGCACCCATCCTATAGTGCACAAGTCTTGTAAACAACCGTCGTCTCTTTAATTCTTCAATTTTCTTTAACCGTCCTCTTTTTGCAATTCGAGAGCGTCCACAAGTTACACTTAAGCAATGGAGCTTCTTGGAAAAGATTTTTGCCAAAACAAAACCAGGGGAGAGGACTTGAGCCAAATTGGTCACACTGGATACCATTTATTGGTGTTGTGACGAACTGGAGCCTACCCCTGAAACCCGTCGTTACGCGAACGTAAGTCCGTCACCCTTACTTGTGAATTTTGTATTCTTTTATTTGGGAGCTAAGTATGCCCGTCCTCTCTTGTAGAAATGGATGCCGCTAAGAGGAGGGCCATGATTAAGGCACAGGCGGCCAAGAAGAAGGAAGAGAAAGGTCAGATCTCAAATAACCCGTCCACCAAAAGAAAGGTGCCACTGAAGCAGGACCGTGCACCAAAAAGGCCAAAGATTTTATTGGAGCCCGTCATGGGGTTGGAGGCTGAGGGTGCAAAGACGGTTACCCCTACAAAACATGGAGCAGGAAAAGGCTTCATGAAGGGTCTATCCACCTCACAAGAGAAGCCACCCGTCCTCCTCCGAGAGGACTCTAAATACGCCCTAGAGAAGCTTTCATCTATCATAGCACCTGAAGATTATGAGGACTTAGGCAACCACTCAACGAAGGCGATGGGGGAGACGGGACTTTTTAGTATCGCTTAGGTAATCTTGCCCGTCCACTTTTCATCCGTCCATCCCTTTTAAGTGATTTGAAACTAATTCCTTTTCCATTTTTCAGGCCATGGTTATGATGAAGGGGCTAATGGGATGATGTCTGACTTACGAAATGGCGCTGGACCGTATAAGGAAGAGGGCCAACGAGACGGAGGACGAGTTGATCGGCCTTAAGGCTTAGAAGGTTGACATGGAGAAGAAGTTGGATATGTCAGAGAAAGCCAATAAAGAGCTTCTAGAACAAATGGAGACGATGAAAAAAGTCCTTGAAGACAAAGAGAAAGAGATTAAAGATGTCAGGGACAACCTCTGCCAGGCAAAGGATGTCACAGTATGCGAGTATCGTGACTTCGACACCCTTTTAGCAAAGCTTGGAATCTCTTATGTTGAAGCCTTCGATGATACCCTTCGTCAGGTGAAGACCTCTTACCTGAATCCGGATGTTTCTAACGTTTCTATCAATATTTCGAACCAAACCTCGGCTCAGCCCGTCCAGTCAGAGAGTACGGATACACTTTTTGCTGATGATGCACCAACCAACGATCCTCGTGATGACGGTGCTAATGCAGTTGAAAGCCAAATCAAGCTCACCGATCACACAAGCACCCCAGTAGAGGAGAGAGCAGAGAATATCCCTGCCCAGCAGTAGTTTTTTCTTTTTTCTTTATTAAATATGAAGGTTTTTTTAGAACGGTTGATGTTTTAACCGTCACTTTTTGTGTATGAACATTGCCCTTTCTGGGCTTTCAAGCATTGGTTAACTTATTTTGTTATCTGTCTATTATCTTGCTCTATTGCTTGCTCTCTATTTTAATAAATGCAATGGGTCCATCCTATTTGACCCGTCTACGTTGTGGATGCTATTTGGGCCTTAATAGTCCTTTTGTGGACAGCTCTGTTTTTTACGAATCTGTCCGCCTTATGCTTTTTTAGCCAACCATTTCATGGACATTGAGTTAAGAAACCCATCTACCTTAAAGACACCCGTCCACTTTGTGGGCTAGTAAAAACTTATTAGGACCGTCTATTCTATTTTGCAAAAAAAAAAAAAAACTGTTAATGATAGACTCATCCTCATGATGGGGTAAACCGTCCACTTTATGGAATGAAACATCCACCCTCCTAGGATGCACCGTCCACTTTATAGACTTTATGAAATTTCCATCCTCTTGAGATGAGCCGTCCACTTTATGGACCTATTTTATATTCGTCCACTCCATTGGACTTAACAAAATATCCACCCTCTTGGGATGAACCGTCCACTCTATGGACTTCACAAAACATTCACTCTCCTAGGATGAACCGTCCACTTTATGGACTTAACAAAATATCCACCCTCCTGGGATGAACCGTCCACTCTATGCACTTCATCGTCCATTCTATGGACTTAACAAAATATCCACCCTCCTGGGATGAAATGTCCACTTTATGGACTTACAAAATATTCACCCTCCTGGGATGAACTGTCCACTTTATAAACTTAACAAAATATTCACCTTCTTGGGATGAACTGTCCACTTTATGGACTTAACAAAATTTCATAGAAAAACACATCAGTCATATCTGAATATTCCTCTTATTATTAAACCAACAGTTATTCTTAAAGGAAAAGAAGTTTAAAAAAATGATTAAGTATTGTAGCAAAAATAAATCATCTAGATAGTAAACTAGAAAACCGGAGAATGTTGCAATAATTAACTTAAACTACAAAATTTGAATAAACTGAGAATTTGTCGAATGTTGCTTCCTACTGGTAGTCTTTCTTAAGTGCTCGGTGTTCCATGGATGGCGCAGCTTTTTCCTGTCTAGTGTCTTGAGGTGGTAGGTGTCTTTCCTTTGTCACGACATAATTCTGTAGGGTCCTTCCTAGTTGGGGCCGAGCTTTCCTTGGGTAGGATCCCTGACAGCGCCTATTACCTTCTTCAAGACGAGATCTCTGACTAGGAAGTCCTTGTGTTTAACTCTGGAGTTGTAGTGTTTAGCCATGAGATTTTGGTAACGCGCTAGCCTTTGCTCGGCCGTTGCTCTTACTTCGTCTGCTAGGTCAAGCTACAAGCTCATGGTTTCATTGTGCTTGCTTTCAACATGGTTCTCCACCCTATAGCTTATTAGTCCTACTTCCGTCGGGATGACCGCCTTGCTCCCGTATGTTAATCGAAACGGGGTCTCTCCTGTAGGTGTTCGTACTGTTGTCCTATATGCCCACAAGACCCTCGGCAACTCCTCTGGCCATATCCCCTTTGCCCCCTCGAGCTGAGTTTTAATAATTTTGGGTAAGGATCGGTTCGTCACCTCAACTTGCCCATGGGCCTGTAGGTGGGCGAGGGATGAGTAATGATCTTGATCCCTAGTTGTGAGCAGAAGCCTCGTAATGCGTTGTTGTCGAATTGCTTCCTGTTGTTAGAGACCAACACTCTTAGTATGCCATATCTGCAGATGATGCTTTTCCATACAAAGCTTCGAACACTCTTTTCGGTGATGGAAGCCAAATCTTCTGCTTCTACCCACTTTGTGAAATAGTCTATACCAACTATTAAGAACTATAATTGTCTTGCTGCTGTTGGGAACGGGCCCATTACATCTAGCCCCCATTGAGCGAACGACCACGGGGCCGTCATAGGGGTAAGCTCCTCTGTTGGTTGCCTGATAAGATTTCCAAATCTCTGACATTTGTCGCAAGCCTTGACATATGCATGGGTATCCTTCTGCATGGTTGGCCAGTAATATCCTGCCTTGATTAGCTTATGTACCAGCGAACGCGATCCTGAGTGGTTACCGTAGATTCCCTTGTGAACTTCTCTCATAATGTAGTCTACTTCTTCGGGGCCGAGACACCTTAGGTAGGGTCGTGAAAAACCTCTTTTGTAAAGAATGTCTTTGATCAGGACGAAGCAGGCAGCTTGGACCTTCAATTTTCTGGCAGCCTCTTTTCCTTCCTACAGCACGCCCTCCCTTAGGTAAGAGGCTATTGGTGTTGTCTACTGATTCTCGGATCCTACCCCCTGCACACTGATGTTGTCTATTACTAGTGAAATCTGAATGAAGGACAGTACCTGACTAGGGATGACCATAGGCTCTGCTAACGCGACTTTGGTGAGTTGATCGGCGTGTTCGTTTTCCTCCCTTGGGATTTGAATGAACTTTGCTCGGAGATTTTTGATTCGGTTCTTCACCTGTTCCAGATATTTCTTCATCCGTTTGCTCCTGCAATCGTATTCTCCGTTAACCTAACTGACCACTACTTGTGAATCGCAATAGAGGACCAGGTTTTTAGCTCTTACGACCTTGGCGAGATCCAGTCCTGCTATTAAGGCTTCGTACTCTGCCTCATTGTTGGTTGTAGGAAAATCCAAACGGACTATGCATTCAATTTTATCCCCTTCTGGGCTATGGAGTATCACACCTGCTCTGCCTGCCTGCTTATTGGAGGATCCGTCTGTGTGGATGCTCCATTGTGGGACCTCTTTTGCCCCCTGGCCTTCTGCGTTGATGAACTCTGCAATAAAGTCGACGACCACCTGTCCTTTAATGGCAGTGCGGGGGCGATATTGGATGTCGAATTCACTCAATTCAATTGCCCATAACGCCACTCGTCCGGCAGCTTCAGGATTACTCATTGCTCTTCTTAGGGGTTTGTCTGTTAGGACGATCACTGTGTGAGCTTGGAAGTAGGGCTTGAGCTTATGAGCTGCGGTAACTAGAGCGAAGGCGAGCTTCTCCATTGGTGGGTATTTTTCTTTTACACCTCAGAGCGCACAACTTGTGTAATACACGGGCTTCTGTATCCTATTTTCTTCCTAGATTAACGCTGCACTGACAACCGCCGGGGAGACTACTAAGTAGAGGAATAATTCTTCCCTCGGCTAGGAATGACTCAGCAACGGAGGGGATGAGAGGTAGGTCTTTAGATCCTCGAATGCTTGCTGACACTCGGCTGTCCATTCAAAAGATCTATTCAACGTGCGGAAGAATGGTAAACACTTATTCGTCGCCCGTGATACGAACCTGTTGAGCGCCGCTATCTTGCCGTTAAGGCTTTGGACTTCTTTGACAATCCTTGGAGGTACCATCTCCATTATGGCCCAAATCCTGTCTGGGTTGGCCTCAATACCCCTTTGAGACCCCATGAACCCTAAGAACTTCCCTGCTGTCACTTAAAGAGCACATTTACCTAGATTAAGTTTCATGTTGTAGGAGCGAAGGGTGTCGAATGTTTCTCTGAAGTCCTCCAAATGATCCTCCTCCCTTCTGTTTTTTATCAACATGTCGTCCACATAGACTTGGATGTTTCTACCAATCTGTTGCGCAAACATCTTGTTCATAAGCCTTTGGTACGTTGCCCCCGCATTTTTGAGACCAAATGGCATTACTTTATAGTAGAAGAGGCCTTGGCTAGTGACGAACAAAGTTTTCTCCTGATCGGCTTCGTCCATTCTAATTTGGTTGTAGCTTGAAAAAGCATCCATGAAGCTCAGCAACTGGTGTTGTGCCGTAGAGTCAATCAGGTTGTCAACCCATGGGAGGGGTTAACTGTCCTTAGGGCAGGCCATGTTGAGGTGTGTGAAATCTACGCACATTCTTTACTTTCCATTGGCCTTCTTAACCATTACCACATTTGCCAGCTAGTCGGGGTAGTACACTTTCCTAATAAAGTTCGCCTCTTGTAGCTTGTGAACTTCCTCCACTATAGCTTGGTCCCATTCGGGGGCGAATACCCTTTTCTTCTGACGGATGGGGGTGAAGGTGGGCGACACATTCAATCTGTGCACCATAATGGCGGGATCTATCCTCGACATGTCTTCATGACTCTAAGCAAATACGTCCCGATTATCCCTGAGGAATGCTTTCAACGCTTAGCGAACTGTTGGGCTGGCGAGGGTACCGATTCTCGTTGTTCGATCATTTCTAGAGTTGTCGAAGGGTATCTCTTCGAGCTCTTCTACAGTTCTGTGGCCGTTCGATGTTCTTCTATGTTGGTGACCTGGAGGTGGTCATCCATCTCCATCATTGCTATGTAGCATTCACGTGCAACCACTTGATTTCTACGCAGTTCCCCTACACCATAATCCGTAGGGAATTTAATCATTAAGTTGTAGGTTAAGGTTACAGCCTTCCATGAGTTGAGGGTAGGCCATCCTATGATGGCATTGTATGCGAATAAGCTGTCGACCACAAGGAATATTACATCCTTAGTGATCTATTGGGGGTAGCCACCTATCGTCACGGATAATGTGATTGCACCAAGTAGGAAGACGTGTGTCCCTCCGAACCCAATGAGCGAAGAGTTTGTTAGAATCAACCGTTCTCTATTAATCCTCATCTGTTGGAATGCCGGGTAGTAGAGGATGTCAGCCGAGCTTCCATTGTCAACTAGAATTCGATGCATATTGTAATCTCCTACTCGTACGCTAACTACGAGTGCATCATCATGCGGGTGGTGAAGCCTTCGAGCATCTTCTTCGGAAAATCCGATGACGTGGTTGTCTTTCTGTGCCATCTTAGGTACGGATCCTGTAAGCTGGACATTCTGCACCATCTTGAGGTAGGTCTTACAGGCTTTTTTAGATGACCCAGTGGTCGTTGTACCCCCTACAATCATTCTTATATCTCTTATGGGCGGTCTAGGACGTTCATTCTCTCGTCGTAAGGCCTGCTCCTAGGGTGGATCCATTCTTTCCTTATTAATGAACCTCTGTAACTTCCCTTGCCTTATAAGAGCTTCTATCTGCTGTTTCAAATCATAGCAGTCAACTGTGTCGTGGCCGTGGTCGCGATGGAAACGATAGTATTTATCCCTTGACCTCTTATTGGGATCTCCCTTTAGCTTGCCAGGAAACGTTAGGGCTCCTTTGTCTTTTATCTACATTAAAACTTGGTCTATCAGGGCCGTCAACGGCGTGAAACTTGTGAATTTCCCAGTAAGGGATTTAGAGCGTCTGTCTTCCCGCCATTCTTCGGTCTTAGCCATCTTTCACCCCCTATCTTGCAGAGCGTCCTCCTGTCTTTCCCTCTTTCTGGGCTTCTCCTCTAGGGCCAATAACGCGTCCTCCGCGTTTATATATTTGGTGGCCCTATAGAGTACGTCCGACATAGTTTTTGGATCGTTCTTATATAGAGAAAATAGGAACTTACCCTTTCGCAGCCCATTAGTGAACGCTGCTACGAGTATTTTATCATCCGCTTCATCGATCGAGAGGGCCTCCTTGTTAAAATGGGTTATATAGGACCTCAGCGTCTCATCCTCCCGCTACTTAATGTTCATCAGGCACGCAATAGACTTCTTATATCTGTGTCCCCCGATGAAGTGCGAGGCGAATTGGGCGCTCAATTCCTTGAAGGAACTAATAAAGTTGGGCATCAGCCTACTGAACCAAATCCTTGCGGAGCCCTTGAGTGTGGTGGGGAAGGCTCTGCACATGATCTCGTCCGGTACCCCTTGAAAGTGCATCAAGGTCTTGAAAGATTCCAAGTGATCCAGTGGGTCCTTGTTTCCGGCGTAGTTTTCCACCTGCGGCATACAAAACTTTGGTGGAAGGGGGAAAGAAGTGACAGGTGCTGTGAATGGCGAATCCGTTCAGTGGACCAAGTCATCGAGGTCGCTCAATACTCACCCCTTAAAGGCGTTCATCATAAAATCCATCCGTTATCTCATCATCTGCATCTCCGCAACAATGTGGGGTGGGGCCGTATCAGTAATTGAAGGACGGTTCATGTCCTGTCTTTCTGGTCTGCTTGGGGCGTTACTTCCTTCCAACCCCTTTTGGTCTCTTCGTTCAGCACTGGTGCCTTCTTAGTCCTCCTCCTGAGTGTTATGCCCTGCGTTCTTTTGTCGCAACTGCTCTTCCAAATCATGGTTCTGCTTCGTGAGGCGCTCCATGACAGCGGCGAGGGTCTGAACTTGTCTCTCGAAGGCAATCGTGCGGGGTTCATCTCCCTGAACATTGTTAGTGGTCACCATCGAGCGAGTAAATACCATGCAACTCTTAGTCTGGGAAGCGTCCGTACGGCTTTGCTAAGAATAGCGCGTTTGCTTCCCACAAACAGCGCCAACTAATGATGTCGAAAAATCAACAGTAAGCCACACGGTCCTCGTATGCTCGAAACGATCCTTGCATAACACAAAGAGAAAACCCTAAGAGAGTACTGGTGTGGTACTGGCCAAGGACCCTCCGAAGGTTAAGTTAGAAAATCTTTCTACAACTCTAAAGTGCTAGAGCTGGGGTGAATTATGCGTACTTGTTTTCTAAGGGTCTTTAGGCTTTTATAGTAGTGTAGTATCAAACTCTCATACTTGCACAACAAGTCTTTTCCTTATAGGGAAGATCTCCATTAATGCACGAATATTCTAGAATCCTCCTCATGGTGGAATCCTATTCATATTGGGACTATATGGACTAGGGTTAATCCTGAAATGCAAATCGTTTCCATTTAGGGTTTCTTGGAGATCACATAATGTCTAATTGAGCGCCATGTAGACCTTTGATCCATCCACCCTGTGCCCGTTCACCCAAGATTCGTTCAATACTAACTCATCTGCCAAGCATCGTCAAGTTCATCTGCATGGATCCGTTACCTCCAATTCTCATCCTTTTCAGGCACAATGAAGTATATATGGAAGCTTGCCAAAGGTTTGGAAGCCAACGACAAATTCTTTCTATTTATTGACAAGTCCAATGAAAAGGAGATAGGGAATAGTCATCACTAATGCTCCATAGAGCTTTGATCAACAACTGCTTGTGATGCAACATTTTTAGGTTGATATACAACCATCGAAAATCAAGATGAATACGACAACAAATTGGATGCATATTCATAAGTTTCCCATCAGAGAATCTCTTTGGCAAGTGAAAAAAGTAAATTTAACACAATATAGAGTAGTTCTTGACTTTGGAATAGAGGTGCCTAAAGATTTTGATGAGTTTTTCTAAGATTTTTCTATTAGTATTTATTTCACACTATTTGTTGCACACAATCGTAAACACACTTTTTACATTGAAATTGTTGTGTGCAACAATTGGTGTGCACTAATATTTACCATTTTCAATATACAATAATATCTCCTCAAACATAAATAACAACCCTTACACTTGTACAAAATGCATCCAACTAGATAGCGTGCAAGCAGATGACCATACATACAAAATATAAGTAAAATACAAAGGAAAATACAACAAGCATTCAATTTGAACACTTCCCCTTAATGCTAAGTCACTCAAGAATTGCCTAGCTTTTCTTTTGAGTTTTTTCCATTAAAAGTAGGTGTGCGCAATACTCTTTGATGGTTTGTTTTTAAAGATAAGAGCATTCTTATCAAAAATAGTAAAAATGCTAAATGCCATTTTTTAGCTTTTTTAGCACCTTAAATGATAAAAACGCACCTACATAAAATATGTTAAATCCTAAAAATTTTAGCATTGACCTACAATGGAATCTCATCTTTGACACCCTACTGTAGTAAGATGCTAGATTTTTTTAATATTTTCTTTTTCTTTTTCTCTCTCTCTCACTCTCGCTTCTGTTGTGCCTTTCTTCTCCACTGCTTTCCTCTCTCTTTCTCTTCTCCTTCTCAGACCACCATACGCTCTCGTTTTCACCTTCTAGACTACCACCTCCACTACAAACCACAAATTCCTTTCCTAGGGTTTACTCTCATTCCTCTTCTCCAACACCACCACTACCACAACTAACACCTCCGACTCACTCTTACTCTCAATCTCAGTCTCAAACTCTCTACAAGATGATGTCGGAGGAGCAACACCACGAATCGAAGCTCACCGACAACAAACGTCGCAAGCTCCACCTCCACGTTTTGAAAATCCTCGACGAAACGCAGTCGAGGACAACGTCGTTTTGAGATCAAAACGGCATGGACAATTTGGGGTTCAGTTTCAAAATCAAATGTACTATGATGACATCAACTTGAAGAAAAGGTTGATGGGTGAAGACGTGTCCAAGATTTTGGCTTTGCTCAAGGTAAACAACCATACAAACAGATGTGTCCAAGATGTGGTAGGTGGATGTGGAGGTTTTTTTTTTTTTTTTTTTCTTTTTTCTTTTTTCTTCTTCTCTCTGCTGTTGTTTGTGGTTGCAGTGGATCTAGCTAGTGGCGACGATGGTGGGTGGATGTGGTGGTTGTGGTATGGGTGGGTGAATGTGGTGGCCGGCGGTTCTGGGTTGAGAAAGAGAGATGATATTCCAAGAATGTGTAGACCCTTTGTGATGAATTAACCAATTAATTAGTCAAGTTAATTAATTAATTCAATTAGCATGCAATAAGCGTGATAGCACAAACAAATCATCAACTAAGTTAAAATGCTGCAGAAAATAAATTAAGATAGTGATTTGTTTACAAATGGAGAAAACCTACACGGCAAAAACCCCACAAGGTGATTTTAAGGTCACTACTCTCAAGAATTCATTATTATCACAACAAGCGGTTACAAATAAAGAAATCCCAATACCTTATACCAACTTACAGTGAAACCCTTACACCAATACCCAATTGGACTTATTCTGTAGTGACAATCTCTCTTTTTCAATGCACGACTTCCAATACGTAACTAACCAATTCGATGCGCGAATCCTAGTACGCGGCTTACTCACCAACTTGAGAAAGATGTTGGCTGCAAAGTTCTTCAGTTCATCAACACGATGAAGATCACGAAACTTTTTGGTTACAAAATCCTACGGTGTACAAACACAGCAGCTTCTTGAATACAAAGATGAACCAGGGCATATGTCTCCGGTTCACAATACACTTGTGAAAAACTTTTGCATTGAGTTGCATCATCTATGATAGCCCTAAAAACAATCCTTATATATGTTTAAGGTTGTGAGAAAAGAAAGTCCAAATATCTATTCACAGATTTCAGTGAAATCAGTTCTGAAAAACTAATTTTCACAAACCTCGATAGATAACTTATCTATCGAACAGCTGTCGAGCATTGGGCTTAAATGGCCATTTAAACATTGATGGATACTAGTTGTTGAGCTTTAAAATCTAGCACTTTTCCACTTGTTTCTTGGACAAATTTGCATGGTTTTAATACTTGAACTTGAACTCGAACTCTTGTTTCTTGAAGTATTTAACACAACCTGGATCTACTCAATTACAAGTAAAGTGTGTTTTGTCAAATAATTAGCCAATTCTATATTAACATATGTTCCTAACAATGATTCGCATATGTCCTAACAATCTCCCTATTTGGTAATCCGTGATAAAACCACAACAAACAAATGAACATATGAGAGAAGTCATAAATTATTCAACTCATACTCACTTGTTGAATACAATAAAATCTATCCTAACACAAACTCTTGAAATTTTTGCAAGAAGAGAGTTTATGGCAAGAAGACTTTGATAACCTGTATTTCTGAAACACTTTAAACAAAACTCATCACGGCATCTTAGTGTAAAACAGAAATAAAAAATTGCATACAATATATAAGAAGCATGTGCATAAAGAAAGAAAAGAAACAACACATATAAAGATAGGTGAATAACAGACATCAACATATATAAACCTAAATACAAGTACAATGTATGTCAAATGGTCACAAGACCAATATACATGAGGTAAATGTAAAAGAAAGAAAAGAAAATACATAAAAACCTCACTACATCTCTCAGAGTATAAACAATCCCCCTATCACAAAAATCTTATATGCTAACTCTCCCCCTATGTATATGACTATTCTCATATCAAAACTACTCCTTCTTTTTGTCACAGGTGACAAAAGGTAAGTAAATCAAGTAGACATCTCATCATCACTAGACGAGCTAGCACCATCGTTCTCATCAGCATCATCACTACCAGAGCCATCATCACTCTCATCCTCTGAAGCGGGTGGAGATGGAGAAGTATAAGCAGTGAAAGCACCCGTGGCAGCCTGTCGTCATGTAATACGACCAACATGGGTGTTCACCTGACATAACTAATCACTGAGTGTGTCAAAGCGAGCATCCATGCGCACAAGCTGTGCCATAATGGCCTCGAGAGTCACTCCACCCGCAGAAGACGAAGGAGCGGAAGTGGAAAAAGCTGAAGAAGCTAGAGGAGTCGCTGTCTAGGTCCGTGGCCGCCTTGGTCGAAGTTGGGCCTCGCTCTGTCGAACGGTAGCAGCATCTATAACACACATAATGGAAAAGTGTGTAGACTATGGATAGGAGACAGAAAAATGGCGAAGGATCCGCGTGATAGCCGAAGGAAAAATGAGCTTATCACAGGTCGCTATATCCTTATAAACATCTATAAGGGATAGAATAAAGTGAGAAGAAAAGTCAATAGAAATGTCCTCTAAGAGGGATAACAAAAATCGAGCATGAGACTCTGTGATAGAGTTATAGTGAGACAATGGATGAAGAATGAATGTCATCACCATGTTAAGAAATCTGGGACCTTTTGCAAAGCCCAAGCAAGAGGTGTTTTGACAGTCACCCCAAGATGAAGGTGTCTTACAGAAAAGAGACGATAATTCGTCTTTGGACATAGTCCTCAGACGATCACAACCGGGGTAGTCAGGATGCGCTACCCTCGGTACGTGTAGTACTTTGGATATAAGATCCAATAGCTACAATGTGCATACCTCGAACGCGAGTGACAAACTAAGGTACTGAAGCATCGAATCCGTGCATGTTGGAGTAAAACTCTTGTATGATCACGAAAAGACAAGTGACCGAGATGTCAGACAGTGACTCCCAACCCTTACTATAGATGACAGTGGGAAGGTCAGTATCGGAAAAATTCTATAGAACGACTTGGCGTTCTGAATGAATGCCTCGTCGTGAGAAGTTCTCTAAAAAGTCCTTTCAAGCTTTATCATTATGGAACTGAACAGAAGAATGAGTAGAATAAGCGAAGGAATAGGAAGATGCCCCAGAACGAAGAGGGGTCTAGGATGGAGTGGATTTTCGTTTAGGTGCCATAGAGCAATTAACCGAAAGAAAGAGAGAGAGAAAGAAACACGCAGAAAAGCACCAACATAGATCAATATCAAAAAAGATAAATGAAGGTACGTATGCATGAAAAATGCATGAACATGTGACATGCAAACTTAAAAACATCATGGGCTCAGCCCAATCCAAACCTACCAGCACACATCATTGCAACAAAGTAAACACACATCTAAAATGCATGAAACATTTTTATAATACAGATGTGATGCAATGCATGAACATTGTGGATCATTTAAACAAAAAATATCCCAAAAATTTCACAAGAACTTCATCAATTTTAAAAAAACCCCAAAAATTTTCAAAAACCTCAAAAGTTAGGTCATAATGCATGAAATGTATGATAAAAGGATAGAAAAAAGATCATACCAAAGTAAAAATGCAAGGATCAGATCGAAGAATGAGTGGGGAAGATGAAGAGTGTGAAAGAGAAGTGTATGGGAGAGAAAGATGTGATTTTCTGTCGAGAGAGATCGGAGAGAAATGAGAGAAAATTGCGCTAAAGCATATATATAGAAAATCATAAAGCCTGATGGATCGAGAGGTGTCGAAAGGTATCAAGCTTTAAAACGCGAGAAATAGCTATCAAAGAGCTATCGAGAATCTGTTGAGAGGTGTCCACAGCAAAAGGGGCTCGATGGATCGAGAAGCTATCGAGCATCCAGAAAGTTCCTCGATGGATCAAGTAGCTGTTGAGAAGCTATCGAGAATGTGATAAAAAGAAACTAAAAGGGCTTGATAGATAGCCTAGCTGTCGAGAGGTGTCCAGCAGCTGTCGAGATTGCTAAAAAATAGTTTTTCAAGAAGAGAAAAAACACAACAATCAAACATGCTACACAACCAAAAATCCAAACAATATTTTAAGCTTTCAAAATCATCTCTCAACAAGAAAAAAATGTCAAGCACATAGATCCAAAATACACACACACACACACACACAACAAGTCTAACCAATTTTATATTTCAAAAACAAGTTAAGACAATTTAGTGAGCATACATTAACACACATATTCCTTGTGATGGCCAAATCACATTGTACCTGCACATGTATCAAGAGTAGCAAAGAATATTGCATGTTGTGTGTGAAAAACATCGCAAGATTGCATAAGTGTCTACATGTTATGACGATTTGAGATATGAGAAAATCACTTTAACTTACACACAATCATAACTGTTTGATGGGGACTATCACCTTAGAGGTACATCTTATAACTCCCACATCTCCTAGAAGACATACTTGCAATCATATGTAAAGCATTTTGATTCTTTTTGCTTTTATTTTTCTTTGCATATTTTTCTTTTAATAAGCATATCATGCATGGGCATATAAAAGAGAGAAAATAGATACCCAATGATGTTAAAACTTTTGCATTGCACTTTTGTAATGCCGAAGCATATAAATGTCATTTCATGATTGGCGCACAACAGTGGTGAGATGGTTATTTATGCCTTTCTCTTAGGATTTTCTAGTCCTTCCTATCAAAAACAGTGATACGAGTGTCAAGTACAAAAGATTACTTAATCTTACTTATCACAAACACGAGCCACAAAACTCACTTGCTTAGTTGTGCATAGAAATGTTCATCTAAGCTACAAAAGATACAAAATTTAGAAAACCTTGTTTCAATGGTCATCTAAGGTACACAAATACCAATGTACACAGACACACACTGTTTTTGTATTTTTCTGATTTTTCAATTTTTTTTTTAATTTTTATGAAAAACAAAATAAAGCAAAACTGAAAAATAAACAAACAAAAACATGTTAAATAAAACAATGCATAAAACTAGATTAACTCAAAATATGAAAGCAAAACACACAAGTAATGCAAAACAAAAACAAGAAGGGAAGAGAGAGAGAAAGTGACTAAATCACTTAGAGTCTTTTTCCTTCCACACCTTGGAAGAACCTTTCCGTTTAGCAAACCCTTGATCTAACGGTGAGAGGGAAGAATTGAAACCGTTCAAATTCGAAAAGAATATGAGGGCTTTGAGTAGATCTCCAAGAGGAGCAAGGGAGGATGGAAACTGATTCTAGTTTCTCGATGAGATCATATTGTTACTCTGTTTAGGCTTTTGAGTGTTTCCCTTCTTAGCCCTAGGGTTCTTAATCTCTTTCTTATCAAGTTTAGGAGATGCTCCTAAGATAGATTTATCCTTGTCTATGTTCTCACTAGCTAACACATTTTTCACATCATTGTTCTCAGATTCAACATTATTAGTAGAAGAAACAAAAACAGTAGTACTAGTAGGCGCAATACTAGGAGACCTTGTATAATTTTGCATAGGCTATGTGGATATCATCTTATTCATCCATCTTCTCAAATTTAGACTCCAGCAAGTCCTCTTCTTTATCCACATCTTCAACAATCCCTTCAGGAGGATTTGCAGTGATAATGAAGGCATTTAAGATTCCATCATCCTCATTGTCAAAATCATCTTCAAGCTCGATGTCACTCAACGTAGTAGTAAGTGCCTTGTTCTTCCCAATGGTCTTGAGATACTTAGGGCACTCTTGTTTCAGGTGACCGAAATCTTAACACCCAAAGCATTTTGGTTTTGAGGGAATAGTGTACTGACCGCCATTCCTAGCATCCTTCTTTCCTTTGTCTTGGTTCTTGAACTAAGACAAGCTAGACTACTTGCGATCTTTGTCAAATCCTTTAGCATTGGCATTCTTCATAAACTTTTTGAATTGCTGAGTGATATAGGATTTCATCTTATAATTTTCATCGTTTGAAGACTCATCAGTGTCACTACTCTTGGCCTTCAATGCCATGCTCTTTCCCTTACTAGATTTCCTTATCCTTGTAAAACCCAACTCATAAGTCTGCAAATTGCCAACCAACTCTATCAAAGGAATTTTGTCAATATCCTTCGATTCCTCAATTGTGGTGATCTTAGTATGAAATCTCTCGGGTAGAAATCTAAGCACCTTTCTGACAATCTTGGGTTTGGGAATGGTTTCCCCAAGATTAAAGGCCGAGTTCACTATGTCCTTGAGTTTGGCATAAAACTCATCAAATGACTCATCCTCCTCTATCTTAATCTCTTCAAAACTCGTGGTAAGCCTCTGAAGTTTTGAAGCCTTGACAGCTTTAGTTCCTTCATAGGTTGTCTAGAGGATGATCCATCCTTCCTTAGCAGTTTTAGTAAAGGATATCTTCTTGAACTCCTCATTCGTGACTGCACTGAATAAAGCATTCAATGCCCTACTGTTGAAGTTAGCTGCCTTGATCTTAGCATCATCCCAATCAGCTGGCGCTTCCTTAGGCTTAGTCCAACCTATCTCCACAGCTCGCCACACTTTCTCATCTAAAGACTACAAGAAAGATCTCATGCATACTTTCCAGTATGCATAGTTAATGTCATCAAATAAAATGGTATAATAAGAGACTGTTCTCTATCCATGAAAAACATGGGTCAATGGATCACACTGCAAAGAATAAAACTTAATCAAAGTGTGTCTGCTCTGATACCAGTTGATAGGCCAAGAATGTATTGATCCCTTGTGATGAATTAACCAATTAATTAGTCAAGTTAATTAATTAATTCAATTAGCATGCAATAAGCGTGGTAGCACAAACAAATCACCAACTAAGTTAAAATGCAGCGAAAAATAAATTGACACGGTGATTTGTTTACGAATGGGAAAAACCTATACAGCAAAAATCCCACCGGGTGATTTTAAGATCACCACTCTCGAGAATTCACTACTATCATAACAAGCAGTTACAAGTAAATGAATCCCAATACCCAATTGAACTAGTTCTGTAGTGATAATTTCTCATTTTCAATGCACGGCTCCTAGTACGTGACTAACCAATTCGATGAGCGGATCCTAGTACGCGGCTTACTCACCAACTTGAGGAAGATATTGGCTGCAAAATTCTTTAGTTCATCAACACAATAAAGATCACTATTATCATAACAAGCAGTTACAAGTAAATGAATCCAATACCCAATTGAACTGGTTCTGTAGTGATAATCTCTCATTTTCAATGCACGGCTCCTAGTACGTGACTAACCAATTCGATGAGCGGATCCTAGTTCGTGACTAACCAATTCGATGAGCGGATCCTAGTACGCGGCTTACTCACCAACTTGAGGAAGATATTGGCTGCAAAATTCTTTAGTTCATCAACACAATAAAGATCACTATTATCATAACAAGCAGTTACAAGTAAATGAATCCAATACCCAATTGAACTAGTTCTGTAGTGATAATCTCTCATTTTCAATGCACGGCTCCTAGTACGTGACTAACCAATTCGATGAGCGGATCCTAGTACACGGCTTACTCACCAACTTGAGGAAGATATTGGCTGCAAAATTCTTCAGTTCATCAACACAATAAAGATCACGAAACTCTTTAGTTACAAAACCCTACGGTGTACAAACACAGCAGCTTCTTGAATACAAAAATGAACTAAGGCATATGTCTCTAGTTCACAATACATTTGTGAAAAACTTTTGCATTGAGTTACAACATCTGTGACGGCCCCTAAAACAATCTTTATATATATTTAGGGTTATGAAAAAAGAAAGCTCAAACATCTATTCACAGATTGGAGTGAAATCAGCTTTGAAAAGCTGATTTCCATAAATCTCGACAGATAACCTATCTATCGAGCAACTGTCGAGTATCGGGCTTAAATAGCCTTTTAAACCTCGATAGACACTAGTTGTCGAACTTTAAAATCTAGCACTTTTCCATTTGTTTCTTGGACGGATTTGTTCCTTAGACAAATTTGTTCCTTAAAGTATTAACCACATCTTAGATCTTACCAATTACAAGTAAAGTGCGTTTTGTCAAAGGATTAGTCAATTCTATATTGACATATATGTTTCTAACAATGATTCACATATGTCCTAACAAGAGAGACAGAGGAGAGAGAGAAAGAGAGAGAGGAAAAATAAAAAATGAATAAAAAATGATAAAGAAAGAATATTTACATGAAATGTTAAAAAAATAGAAGTTTTGATGTAAATGATATTATAAAATGATGTGTTATATATTATAAAGTTGGTGTTTTTAGATGCTAAATGCAAAAAATTTTAAAATGTTTGATAGGAATGCTCTAAGAGGCCATGCATATTGATGAATGATTATTAATGATTTATAATGCCGGTTAGTGATCCATAAGTCATAAGTTACTAGCTTAAAGCATGTTCAACACGTGGGTGTGTTTATCTATTTGTTGTGCACGTAGAATAACTCATTATTGGTCAATGCACATCCTTATATATAGTTACCATTTCAACAATCAAGTGATTGAATTTAGTTGAATAACCTAACATACCACACCTAAAAATTATATTTAAATTTTACCAACAGGAAGGAAAAAAAAAAAAAAAAAACGAAGGTGGGCCCATAAGCCTAGTAGCTAGAGGCTGGGATGGGCTTTGCAGGCACTTGGCCCCGAAACTAGAAGATCAAGAAGGAAACTCACGCTTCTAAACTTGATGGACAGTGATGAAGGGCCATGAATGCCTGATCTATTGCCCAGAAGTAGTGCTTTTAGATGAGCTTTTACATGGAAAAACATACCGCACGAACATGCACACACATGCTCCGGAAGGTGATAAAAGTTGAGTTTCCACTGCAATAGGAATGGATGTTTTTCTTTTTCTTTTTTTTCTTTTCTTTGGGTCGTTCCCATATTTATGGATTAGCTACAACTGATAGTAACTAATGGCCTAAACCCTCAAGCTTCACTTGGACTCAAAAGTCTAAAGGGGGGCTAAAAAATAGGAGTAGTTTTTTGCGGTTTTCGTTGAGAGCATCTGAATATGTTGAACTTGATCCGACAAATTTTAAAGAATTTTGAGCCCAAAGAGTGCCCCAGTATAGTTGAATACGAGGTATTGACAGTTTTAATTGAATATCGATATTCAATTAAAACTGTTTTAGTAAAAGGAGTGCCCCATGTATTTAATTTTTATTTTCTATTTTAGTAAGAGATATCTTTTACTAAAATAGAAAATAAAAATTAAATACATGTTATATATGCATTTTGATTGATTGGTTTTATTTATTTCAGTTCTCTAATTTTATTTTTGTTCAATTAAGTTTTCTAAATTTATAATTTATTCAATTTAGATCTTTCATCTAATTTCATTAAAAAATTGTTATTAAGTATGCAATTAACTAATGAAAAAAAATATTTGGAAAAAAAATTCTCACATAAAAAATCTATATAATTTTTTAATTAATTTTATAGAATTTTTTATGTGAGAAAAATATTTTTTATTACAATTTTTTTTAAAAAATTGGACCTAAAAAAAACTGAATTGATTCAATTTAAAATTTAAAATACTTATTTGAACAAAAGTAAAATTAGAGTATTAAAATGAATTTCAATCCAATTTAATTAGAGGGTGTAATCTGCATTTTAATCTTTATTTTATATATAAATATATGCAAAATATTTGAAATTAATGGTATCTGTTCTATGATTATTATTCTTTACAATTTGACCAAGACATCAAAAAAATTCTTTTGGGTGCATTAGGAATTCAATCTAAGTTCGTTCTATGATTAGTGTACTTTGCAATATTCAACTACAATCATTAGTCTATCTCTTTGAAATTCCATAAAGGATATTATTATCATTATACTATCACTTAAAATTAATTAAAATCCTCTTAATTAGCCTTATTATCATTCCTTCAGAATGTGATACTGGGGAAGGGATTGAGAGTTTGGAACTATCTTACTATCACTTCCATACTCAAGAAGTGCTATTTGATTTGTGATGAATGGATTATACTTGAAACATTACTGAATGATTCAATGAGGCCGGCTTAATACACCTCTAACATTAGTTTATTTTTGGTTCAATAATGATGAGAATTTATTTATTTATTTATGTATTTTTGTTTCCTTTGGGTTCTATTCTAATGACTGGAATATCAGAAGGCTATGTTTATGTTGCTTCAATCTTCTTATTTTATTTACCATAAACTATTTTATTCATTGTTGTCTTCTGTTTAGAAACAGTACTGGATATTAAACATATACATTCTCAAATCAAGCTACAAACAAGTTTTTACAACAATAAGGAAGGGCCGAGGGCATTGTAGTGGTGGCCCTATCTAATATGAGCACAATAGTAGGACTTTTCAAGTGGTGAGTTTTTTTTTACAGAAACCTTTAATTTCTTATCTTCGTTTAAAAATTTGTTGTGTCGAACACAGCTTTTAATTCTACACATGAAATGAATATAATTTGCAGAAGCGTAATTTAAAACACAATTTAATTCTAATTGAGAATGCACTTATAAGTGATAAAGCACCTATCCTTTTCTATAAGCACGGTTTCCATTAACCACTTTTAAGATAATTATAAAATTTTTACTTCTTGAGTACTTTAAACATTATATTATAAAAAGTAGTAGGTGTTCTTCAATTCAAATCATTAAAAAGAAACAACGACAAAAAAACTTTGTTGGTGGCAAATCTTAAGGTGATTTCACCTTCCTTATTATCTGCAGTGCTGGATGCACCATTGCATTGGAGTGGTGCTGCTTAAAAGATTCCAAACACAATACTTGATTTCTTTTACTTGTTCCCAGTTCAATTCTTAATCCAAAGAAGAATTAAAACTTTAAACAAAAGTTACCCACTAGGGTTCAAGGACCACCTTTTTTTTTTTAATCTTTTCATTGGATATGTCTAATGAGACCTATAAAAGTATAAACTTTATTTTATTTTTTTCTTGGCTGGAAGTATAATAAATACAGTGTCTTCTTCTTCTCTCTTTCCTTAAAGCCTATATCCTCGGTTGCAATGGAGGCTTTAATACTAAACCACGAACGATGTCAATAACAATAGCATATATATGACAATAAATTGGACAGCTTGTCTCGCACTGACAACTTCCTCAATTTTATTTATTTTTATGAATCTCCTTTGGCTTTAAGTTACGATGAATTGATCATGATTGATGATTCATGAACTGAACTACACTGAAGAGTGAAGGGTTCGAGGGGTATGGCCCTTCAGGGACAGGGTTAGCCATAATCACGTGCGTAAAAACATTCTCTGTCGTCATCATCTCTATATACATGCATGGCCTATTGTATTGATGCTGGGCAATGGGCATCCAAGGAGGTTGGGTCAACGATCACGGCGCGTGGATGGGCCCAAATCCAATACAAATTAAACTTTGTTCCTTTCCTCTCTTTGGGGCAAACGTCACGTGAACGCCCGTGTCCTACACGATTCCATGTCGGCACGTATTTATCCTCTTTTTGATAAGACTTTGACAAGACAGCCCCACCCTTTTGTCCATGAGATATTCTCCAATATCTCGTGCACCGATTGTGTGGAGGGTAAAAGTTAAGAGGGTGTTTAGTTTGCACATTCTAGAAAAAAAATATAAATTTTTAAATAATATAATACGTATTTTTATATATTTTTTTATTTATATATATTTTTAAGTACATGTATTAAACACTTTCTAAAATTTCTAAATTTACTATATGGCATTTAAGTTTATTGACAAGAGGAATTAATATTGTGTAAGTGTGAGCCTCCAAAATTTTGAAAAATGTAATTATTCTTGAGATTCATTTATGTTAATAAATATTTGAATTGAATAAATTTAAAAGTTAGATAAACTAATTGAATGAAAGTAAAGTTAGATAATTAAAATGAATTTTAGTTAAACTTAGAAGATGCAATGAAGTAAAGTTATTTCATAAATAAGAATAATGCTATAATTATTATAATATAGAGACAATACAAATATCTAATTTTCATTCGTATATTAGTATAAAAGTTACATCTTTTAAATTCTCAATTTTGCATGAAAATTTTATATTGAGATTTATACATTCTTATATTATATGAAAGTGCGATATCTAATTAAACATCATAATGTTAAGAATTTATTTTTCATGAAAAGATTATTACAATTTCAAAGAAAAATTAAATCAATAAGTTTCATATGGTGTTAATTTACTTACTTCTCTTAAAGTGTGATATTTCAATAGAAAACTCTTTAAGCAAATACATATATATACATTTATATGTGTTTATCTATACTATTAATAAGATAATTCCTATTTGTATTTGTTATCTATTTGAATTCAAATACTTCAACTATCTTTCTCAAAGGAAAAAAAAAAAAAAATTACTTTTTCCAAAAAAAAATTCACTACCTCACATAAAAACTACTCATTCTTATTCTAAAATTTTTATGATTTTTTTTTTTAATTCTTTAAAACGTTGCAAAATTTTTATTATCCAAATTTTATACAGCTATCATAAATCCTCATCCATCCACACTAACATATATTATCTTTCTTTTGTTCAAATCTCAATTTTTTTTTACTTATTACAATTCTTATCCCAATTAATAAATTTAAATGTCTCATTGGTTTTAACTTCTTACGGTTCTCTATCTCATTTTTAAACATTATTTCACGTTACCTTACCTCCTTCTTTTAAAAAATAAAAAATAGATACACACGTTTATTTATATATCAATTTTAAACATTATAACACTAAATAAAAAAACAAATAAATAAAAAACAGTATTATTTCACGCACAAATCACGTCTAATATATGTATATTGAGATTAAAATTTGGTCTCCCAAACAAAAATTGATGGTTGCTTATGTCCATCGAACTCACCATCGAGTGTGTTTGGAAATAACTATTATACCCTTTTTTAACAAAATAAAAATAAAATAAAATAAAGTACTATGCTTATACTTATCCCTTTGGAACATGATAATATAGACTCCGTCCCAGATATGTTGACAGACCAATAATATCTTGTCATATCATTATCCTCCCATATCACATTCCGAAATATATTAATTGGAATGTTTATTATATATTCTCTTCTCTATGTCCCGTAAAAATAATTTATTTGACAAAAGCACAAGTTGTCTAGTTTTAAAAACAACCATTCATGAAATATTTTTCTTCTTAAAAGCAAAGAAGTTTAAAAAACAACAATAATAAATTCTTTATGCCCACTAGCAACTTTGCTCTTTTGTTTTACTTATTTTTTAGAAACAAGTACCTTATACTATTCTTCCCATCAAAATAAAAAAAAGTACCTTATACTATTACTTATATACTAATGCAAAAATAAAATATATTTAGTAATAGAAAAACGCAAAGGATATATTTGATTTTGAGAATGGACAACTATATTGAGATGTCCAAAATGAGAAATAATGTTGACTATATTTATAAGAAATGGACAACCATATCATGATTATTAGGAATGAAAAATGTTCTCATGAAGGGTATTCGCCTAACCAACACTGTCTTGATAAATAATTAATTTTAACTTTTTTTATATATAAATACCTTATTACCAACCCAAAAAAAAAAAAAAAACATAATTCTCTCTCCAAATACTCTCATTAGCATTGTGAGTGACATGATGTGTGATCGATAGCTCCATGTAAGCCATCCATAGGCCTACGTGTACACCACTAACTAAAAGGGTAGAGAATGAGATTCATCACCTAGTTTAGGTCCCAAAATCACTTTGAACCTCTATGTATGGGTCTAATAAACCAACTATGAGTTTGGAGTTAAGGTATGGACTTGAAAAAGTGTTAAGTACTCAATCCCTCCCGACCAAGTGGGCCAGCCTTCACTAGTGTCGTTAAGTAATTTTTTAAGATATAGGATATTATTAAAGGACTATATCCTAATCATGCATTTGTTGTTCTAAATAAAATACACAATGAGTTTCATATCGCTATCAACATTAAGTTTATATCTCTTCATGCTATTGATGGAAGAGCTCACTAAATTAGTTCAAAATGAAGTCCTTTGGTGTATGTTTTTAGTAGAGTGATAAAATTTTAGTAGATAAAACTAGAAGGCGAGTTAATACCAAGTTAGAAATTTGGAAAAACGCTCTATAATTTAAGGTTTTCCATTTAAAAGGACTAAAATAGAGTATATGAAATGTAAGTTTAATAAAAGTAAAAACATAGATGATAGAGCGGTAAGACTTGATAGTTAAAAGATACTAAAGAGTAAGCGTTTTTGTATCTTGGATCAATAATTCATAAAGATTGAGAGATTAAAAATGGTGTGAATTATAGGACAAGAGTAGGATGGATAAAGTGTAGAAGCGGATTAAGAGTATTGTATGATCGTAGAATACCTATCAAATTAAAAAGAAATTTTATAACATTATTATACAACTAGCTATGCTCAATGGTATTGAATGTTTGGCCTTTTAAGAATCAACATATTCATAAAATGAGTGTAGCTGAAATAAGAAAATTAAAATGGATAAGTAAAAATATATAAAAAGATAGGATTATAAATGAGAAAACCCGCTTTATGACATAGCTGGCTTCTATAGTACCACATCACCATACTCAGAAAGCAATCTAATAACTTTCCATCCAAATAATCTACACTATCAAAACCTATTCACGCACCACTCATGTACGTCAAGCATTAGTCCCACATCCCACTCCCCCACTTAGTAATTGGGTGGCTTTAGAATCACTCCAAGGGCCGGATATTTGCTCTGAAAGCATGAGTAATCCTCCAATGAAGGTTATTTATAGTTATAGATATTAGATACCCATTCATGATCACGAAGAGTAAAGAATATTTGTTATAAACAAATAAGTTTTTGTGGAGCTAAGCATACCCAGCATCCCGAATCTCATGGGCCAACATGGATAGCAAATTAGCAACGTTAGCGGCATTTAATTACTTTCAGGTAGAACCATGATGCCAACTTGCATTAACGTTAACAATTCCATCCACGCTGTTGGCTAGGCTGTCAACTACAATTCAGTCTTGAGTGAAAATGATGTATTTGTAACTTGTAAGTGACCTAGCTACTAATAATAAGGTTATCTTAATGAATCAAGCAATGCTATTTTGTACTTCCCCCAAGTTTCACCAAGACTTTTTCTTTCAGCTCGGTTTCTAACGGAACTTTAGCTTAATTAATCTAGAAAATGAGGAAAGACCATTACTTTCAACCTGGTACGTACCCAAGTGAAAATTATCTTGATCAATCTTGAAAAAATATAAGAAAAAATAGTAAAGGGAAATTCTAATCAGTCATTTTCATTTCGTTTTTCTTGTATCTTCCTAATGGTACATTTGAATTCAGGAGGAGTAGAGTAAAGTAAAGTGGAATTGGTCCAAAATTAATCTATTTTCAACCAACTCTACTTTACTCCCCTCCCTCCCCCCTCAATCCAACCAGGGCTGTAATTTTGTAACTAATGATGTGGACAATGAACACCTGCGAAAATGAAAAATAAGAGGTACACTAACGTAGTGTTGACCAAATTGTTTCTAATGCTTAAGTCTACCAAAAGAAATATAGAGAATTTTCTAATATTTAGTATATTACTTTTGATATCGCATGTAGTTTTGTTTATATTGAATTTTCGTTATACATTTCCTCTTATTTTTAGCTGTAATGGAAATTATAGAGTTTGAATTAACAATCCTAACTCATAGGAACACTATCAGATTGACCGAAAAGGCGTTTAGCCAAGAGTACCTATTTGAAGAGAAAATATACTATATATCCAGTAGGTGTATCCTCCCTCTTACATGGAATGCCTACCCGACGGTCCTATATTTAATTGGATTGGGTTGGACTCTAGTTAGTGACTCAGTCCGATCAACCTGAACAGAGGTTCTAAAAAGCCTGAGGTTTGACCTAAACTGAATGCATCTTCCAAGCAATGCTAAAGTCAAATTTGTCATTCTCAAGCAATGCTAAACTCACTTGCAGCTTCAGGGTTAAAAGGGGATCACGTGGGTAGTTGATAGGTACAGCAGTTAAGCTAAATTCTAAAGAGTGCGACAGCGCTAAATTAGTGGAGCTCTAATAATAACTTAGATTTCTTTCCTCAGGGTAATTTGACATATATATGTAATATGAGTATGACTAGCAGATCTTTTGGGTTCAAAATTCAAATTCTATTCTAAAAAAATTCATGATATAAAAACCAAAACAGTGTTTAATTACAATCACGCGCGTAGAATTTAGGTATGAAAATTTGAAAATTGTCTTCATCATGATAAGGGGGGATAGGTTTGGCATTAACTAGAGTATGTGATATTTTGCTTCTGTTTGCAAATCGTTTATTAGTGAGTAATTATCAATTACTCTTTTTTCTTTTTCTTTTTTTTCTTTTTTTTTTTTTTATACAAGATAGAAATTTTACTTTAGTTTAATATAAATTTATGTGTGTGTGAAACTCCCTCCTGTAGAGTTGAACCCTGACCATTATTCTCTACACCCTACAAGCACTTATAATTGTAGAATGACTACCGCACTAAAGATGTGTGGTGATATTATCAAATACTTTGAGAATAAGTTAACTTGATGCTCTTTTTCTTACATTTATGTCAAATTCTATTAATTAAATTCATAGTAGGTTCACTATAAATATAAGAATAATATTCTATTCACAATATTTTTACAACAATTCCTAATTAATAAATTATTTTTTTATTTATTATTTATTATAATCTGAATCCATTAATAAAATTATTTTCTTATTTTTCTCTAAATATAAGAAGAATAAACGTCATGTCACTATATTCCAAAAAATTCAAAAATACTTAATAATTTTCCTTTATTATTCTACGCTTTCTTTCTTTTTCTTTTTCTTTTTGGCTAAAAATAAACGGGAGCCTTGACAAAATCGGTGCCAAGTCTTTACAAAAGCAACTTGACAGAATCACTCAATCAAATAAAATCATTATTTAAAATCCAATGACTTGGTCAAGTTGCACAATTTTAAAAAAAAATTTTCTTCGACAAGAAGACCTTAAAACGGGAACAAAATCGAAAAGGCTCGAATAAACGACTCAGCTTTTGGTAGTGCTCCTCTTTATCTTTCATTATTATAACATAAACAAAAATTATTTTTTAAAAAAAATATTAAGTGTTTGGACCTACCGGCTAAGATATGCAGTTTTACACTTTTACCATCATGTAAATATCTTTCATATTTAAATGGGGTTTATATGCACCAAGAAGCTTGGAATTTGTCGTGGTTGCCCAGATTCAATGAAAGAGAGCGGTTGTGAAATCCGCGTCACAGCTTATCCTTGTCTTGCTTTGAATAATTTTGCTGGCCACCCAATCTATATTCCAGTCGTCTCCACTCTCCACGTGTCTTCTCTATTTTTCTTTTCCATGTATCTTCCTTCTTGGACTGTTTTGCCCTTGGTTAATTACCAGGCAACATGATATGTTATAGTCAAATAATTTTGTATCATCTTTCTTCATTAAAACTGCTGGAGCAAAGCAAAAAAAAAAAAAAAACTATTAACGCATAGAAGCTCCATGAAGGTCTATTGGACTCTCAAAAAAAATCCTTGAAAATTGTTGGACTCTTAAGGAATCTCATACTTCACTTCAAAGAATGACTTTAATCTCTCGGAAATCATGCATTGGCTACTTGAAGCAGCTCATATAGTACCTAAATCCTATTGTGGTCCAAGACCACATATCTCACACATAATAGGGTATAGTGGTTTGGAATGTTGTTGGACAACTTTTCGGAAATGGCAAGCATGTTACATGACAATGTATGCTTGGCTATATGCTTAAGGGAATGAAAAATCATGTCACAAACCAAGTGTGTGTGGATGCTCTAAACTCACAGTCACAGCTCAATCTCTCTTCCCCTAAATTATATTTTTTGGTTAGTGTTACAGCTCAATTAGTACAATATATGTGGAAGTCAGCTATGCTTGTTTGGTAGTACTGCTAGAAGCAAATCCAAGGGTATCTTCACTTTTTTAAAAAAAATATAATTGATTTACATGTAGATCTAACTTGTCACTACTATAAATCACTACATGACAAGCTCTATTTTTTGAAATGGAAATGATTTGGAATTAAACCATAAAAGAAGAGTCATACAGAGCAACCCGCAATGCAAGGCTGAAAACAACACATTACAACATATCAGAATGAAGAAAAGAGGCTACAAAAAGAGGCGTAACTCCTTTCCATAGGTGCTGAGTTCCGGATCTTCTAGCATGTTGGGAAAGCTCGTGGGCCACTGTGTTGAAATTTCTGCTTAAATGCTTGAATAGGCAAGTCTCAAAGGATTCACTAGCCTGAAGGATTCCCTAGATAATGTGCCCAAAGCTGTTACCGGTGGCTTTATCATGGATTGCTTGAATGGCATTCAAGACATGACAAGCTCTAATGATTTTCTATTATTTTTCAACTAATCTAAATGTTCTTAATGTTGTTAATGGACCAAAATTTAAATTTATTGGCATAAAAAAAATTCACGGTGGTCTCAAAAAAAATTTTAAAGGTAAATAAATATAAAATTTTAAATTTTTATATATAATCTTTTTTTTTTCAAGTCAGGGTAGTCTTGGGACCACCCTGGCCATAAAGTGGCGTAACCACTGGATGAAGCACCTATTAATCAATTGGTGAATTTAGTTTTTAAGCTTAATAAATCTTGCCCTTAGTGCTGTTTGCTAAATATGTGATAAAAAGCCAAAAACTAACTTATTTTTAAAAAACTTAATTTTGTTAAAATAAAATAATAATAATAAATAAATAAATAAAAGCAACAACAACTAAGACAAAAAAAAAACTAAAAGCTAAAAGTTATTTAGCTTTGTCAAACAGACAATAGTAAACATTTCCAGCAAAAAACTAATATCTTTAGTGAACAAAACTTAAGTACAGTATCTTAGGTGTTGTTCTTTAAGTTTACCTTTTAAGATTCAGTCATGTGACTACTTAACTACAATATACACTTTCATCCCATGAAAAAAAATCCACATGGCAGAATCTTAAAAAGGAAACCTAAAAAACAGCACCTAAATATTGTACCTAAGTCTTGCTCATCTTTAATTATTTCACCAAAAGTAAGGGATTTTTAGCTTATTTGACTCTTTTTTTTCATGTTTTCAAGTAGACGGCTAGAGTTCAAACCACATTCTCATTATTGTAACTATTAAATTATTAATAAAAAAGCATTTTACCAAAAATAAATAAAATAACTAATACAATACATCTCTTTGTCTAAAAGCTTTTAGCTTTTTTATTTTTGCTTATTGTTTTAGTGTTTTTTTTTTTTTTTTGTAAATTAAAAAAATTAAATTTTAATTTGTTGACATACATTTAACATAAAATTACCAAAAATTATATCATATTTAATAGAGTATAAGGTGTGACAAAATATTTATATTATTTTTTTATAAACACAATGCAAATAAGTTACTAATAATGGTATATTTATCTTTTGAGGTAGAGCATGTGCTAATTCACAATTTCACATATGTTTAGCATTTGTGACATTTTTGGAATCTGAAATCACGGTAATCGGGTAATGGTAGATTTATATTAATTTATTACTGTAGTTACGTTCTCCATATTGTTTTAGGAGGCCAAAATAAAAATTAGAAAAAAAAAATATACATATACTAAAAGTGTACACAATCATATAAAATAGGAAAACCATATATTTGAGCAACGTAGCATACAAGTACTGCTGCTACATGTGGTGAGATTACGAGAGATCAATAAGAAGTGGGTGGATGCTGAGGGTGGTGATGGAAACCAAAATTGTTGGGACTGGGAGAAGGTTCCGTGGGGCCCATGGAAAATGCGGCGAAACGCAGCATTTACAGAAACCAGAAAGCCAAGCAAGCAACCCAATATTCTCACACAAACCACTCGCACCATTCATTATTGCTTTTCTTTTCAATATATATATATATATAGAGTCTTATGGGTTTGGTTCCCAAAAATAATTAATAAATAAATATAGTAAAAATGGTATTATAGTGGGTTATGATGGGTGATGTGTACTCCACCCACTACTTCCCAAGATAGAAGGAGAGGGATTCCCTTAACTTTAAGTGGAGGATAATTAATTAATTAATTAATATATATATATAGGGAGTAATTAAAGTTAGACAGCAAGACAAAGAAAGGGACTGTATGATGTTTTCAAATATTATTAAACAAACAAAAGGCAAAGGCAAACCCCCCCAGTAGCCAAAATCGACGCTGACAAAAGGCCCTTGTACACTGTATTCTTGCCTTCCTATTGGCTGATAGGGACGCAAAAACAGCAACTTTGTAGGCCCCTCTTTTCTCTTCCCCGCAAGCCCAACTCCTTTTGATACCTTCTCTAATTTCATACGACTCTTTTCCTTCTCCAAAAGCCGTCTCTCTCTCTCTCTCTCTCTCTCTATCTAGTCTCTACTACGAACAGTTCTTTTGGTGACATCTATGTGCTCGTACACTTTGGCACAACTTAAAACAACTTGTTATTTGTCATTTTATAATTAGATTACAATGGTCTACCAACCATTTTTTCGCCCGAGTAATAAAAAAAATCTCTAGTATCATGAATTCATGGATTCCACACTACATATATATATAATGGCATTAATAACACAATGCATTCCAAGACTTTGGAACTATTATTAGTCCACCATTAAATATATTTAGTGAAAAGTAATATACAATTATAATCACTACATGTCTAAATAATGATAAAGTGTGAGGTACTGGTACTAGCCTTTTTTTTTTTTTTTTTTTGATTCAGTACTAGCCTTTTTGGTACAACGAAAGGTCTGAGCAGCATTAAACGAGCGAAACCCAGAAAGAACAGCTGTGGTTCAAATCAAATCTTAAAATATTTGTTTTTTAGTACCGGATAAGCCTGAACTACGAAGATCAAAAATTAGACGGCATGTTTTGTTTTCCCCCAACAAAAATGAATGGCATACGGGTGCAAGTTTTGAGTTTTCTTCTTATATGTGAAAGTGCGGCGACCACGCGCCCTTTAGGTGTGTGGTGAGCACGCTCTAATCACATCTGGAATAATTGGCTTCAGTCTTTAGATCCATATTTGACGGAGTAGGAACTAGCATTACCCAGTCTGTTGCGATCGCTGTTCATAAGGGAAGATTGTCCTCCAAACTCATGCTTGTGTTTCTCCTTTTTATTTATGAGTCATACGTACGCATTATTTTTATAATACAACAAATTATAGTAATAAGTTATTAATGGTTCTAATTTAGATTTACAACCAATAATATGTTACTTGAGATTTTGTTGTAAAAATATTACAAAAATATTATAAACATATCATTTCTTTTTCTTTCTTTTTCTTTTTCTTTTTTTGGGTTGAAACACCAAACCCACATTAATTAGCTTGCCATAAATGAAAAAAAAATTATGTATTAAAAATGTGGGAGGAACGAATTTGATCACACACTATGGTACATTTTTCCTTAGGCCAAGTGCTTATAAGGTAAGGGTGAGAGGCGTCTCTCTCCGACGTGAGATTGAACAAATTCGTGAGGGTGGCATCGGCTCCTCGACCCATTCTCAAAGCGAACAATACCTTATTAGGAAAATATTCATTAAAAAAATTGCTACAATTTACAATATTTTCATAAGAAATCATATATAATAAGTTGTTACTACTACTGAAATCGTTTTTTTTTTTTCTATAATATTTTCATAACAAATCTTATATAATAATTTGGGCCAAAATGGCACAATAGCACATTTTTGCAAAATATATGAAGATCTACCACTGTTTCAGAAATATATAGTAATCTACCATTATTTCCATAGGGTACTTGAGTTTCATAGGGTACTCGAGTTCCATGAGACTCAAGTACCATGGGAAACTCAAGCTCCTCAAACTCGAATTCCTAAATAGTGGTAAATTGCCAAATATTTCTAAAATAGTGGTAGATTGCAAAAAAAATTTAAAAAATGGTATTTGACCATTTTGGCCTGATAATTTATTACCTACCACTAATTTTTTTTGTCCACACTAGCAGGGACAGAACTATTATTGGACTAAGGGGGCAATGGCCCCCCAAAATTCTTTTTAAAAAATATTATTATTATTATTATTATTATTATTATTATTATTATTATTATTATATGTGTGTGTGTATTAATTTTAGCAATTTTGTTATATAAAATTACATTTTGCTTCCCTTAAACAATATCATTGATTATTTTAAGTGTAATGCTATACTCACAAACTTTTTTACAACATTTTTACAAAATGTTTTGGTAACAAATTCTTATTGGTTCATATCATGAGCCTACCACTTACATCATTTTTTTACTTACTTGTAACTACTTATCATATCATTAATTTATAAAAAAGCTTGTAACTCTAGCATTTCCTCATTTTAGTGACCATAAAAAAATTTAAATATCTAAAATCTAAAAAAAAATATACAAGCTCAAAAAAAATAGCTCAACACCAAAAATTACTAATAGTAAAACTAAAAAAAATTAAGCTTAATTAACCAATTTTATCCAAAATAAACAACCATGCCCTTTAAAAAATTCTAAACAAAAATAAATTTGTTCTTATCCACACACAAAAAAATAAAAAATCTCATCAGCTAAGTAGTAGCAAAGTCAGATGTTGAAACCGCTGCACACAGCCACCAGTAAAACCGCCCCCCTAACTCAAAGTTCTGGCTCCATCCCGACACATTAGTAGCAATCATTAATAACCTATTACATAAAAAGTTTTGTGAAAATATTATAGACATAATGGTTTTTTTTTTTAATTTAATCATGATTATCTCATCAGCTAAGTAGTAGCAAATTCAGATGTTAAAACTACTACATACAGCCAATAGTAAAGCCGCCCTCTAACTCAAAGTTCTGACTCCGTCCCTACACATTAGTAGCAATCATTAATAACTTGTCACATAAAAGTTTTGTGAAAATATTATAGACATAATTTTTTTTTTAAATTTAGTGAGAGTTTGGATTTAGATTATTTGCAACGCATTTTGCATCTACATTTCTTTTTCTTTTTCTTTTTTTACCAGAAGCATGTGAACACAGACCTGCCAGTGGGTCCCGTGCACTGTGCACGGGACCCACTAGCACTTTGGACGTTTACACATTTCACTGAAAAGGGAACTATCAGTGGGTCCCGTGCACTGTTCACGGGACCCACAAACATTTTTTTACCAAAATTTTAATTAAAAATGGGTCCCACAACACTATTCACATTTAAAAATTATTTTGTTACAGTATTTTCAGTTTTCAGCAAAATAAACAGTATTTAAGCGGACCCTTTCACGGGACCCACAAACATTTTTTTTCACCAAAACTTTAATTAAAAATGGGTCCTACAATACTATTCACGCATTTAAAAATAATTTTGTTACAGTATTTTCAGTTTTCAGCAAAATAAACAGTATTTAAGTGGACCCTTAATCATTATTTTTCCTAGAATAGAGCCACTAGCCAAATGAATGGAATGGAATCATTGGATATGCATAGCTTCTTCGCCGCGTAAATATGTAATTTTGTTTTAAAAAAAATATACAGCACTATCTAGGGCAGGTCAAAATTTGAAGTAAACCTTCCCTGGGTACATATCTTCCTTTAGACTCTTGGGAATCTATAAATTGGCTTCATCTTTTTGCATTAGTTTAGCTGTTCTTACTTCTTATTTGTTAATATAATTTGGGATTGGTTCGAGTATTATATTTTATTGCACATATCACATTCACACATTAACTAATTCAGGATCCAGAGTCAAGATTAGGAATCTGTACGGAGCCAGCAAATCAATTTTTTTCTTTAAAATACTGAAAAATACATTGATGTTAGTCCTAGGAAAGCAGAAATTTTCTTCACCCATAGGGATAAAATTTGAATCGGCCAGTACTTGAAATTTATCATTTCCGCATATTAGTAAAACTTCAAAATCTCTTTTTCGAGATCAATAAGTCTACTTAAATATAACAGATATTTTTTCTTTTAACCCCTGAAATTGACAAGTTATAATTCTATAATAAAAAATTATAGGTAGTTAGTCCATGCTATACTAATCATAATTTATAATCTCTAAAAAAAATTTAATAATTATAAAATTTTATTATGTCAATAACATTATCGTGGATTTTTTTAATAGAGAAAATAACTAATACGCAGAAGAAAAAAAAAAACACGTACCACAAGAGTGTATATGTGTTTTTGCGAGTATGTGTTTCACAAGTTATTTCTTGTTGGCAAAAATATTTATTAATACATTTAACAACAAACCAAATGGGCATCGATTCTCACACTCTTTACAAATTGTAAAGTACAATTACCGCTATCAAGTTGCATGTGAATTGTACTCTCCCAATTTGGTTCTCTCTCTAGTCTCTATAACTCAAAAGAAAAAAAAGTTCAGGAAAATGAAGTGGTTAGGACATGATTTTTGGTTTCGCTTTTAAGGTTTATAAACTATTAACTCAGTCCTATTCGTAGCATGAGTAGATCATGCCGTGGTTACGGATATGTAGCTACTAGTTGCAGACCCATCCTGACCCACCCCCATCAAATTGTCAAACATTTTTATCCTTCGTCATAAAATCCAATGCATCCACTCATTAATTAATGTTTTATAAAGAAAACAATCCAAAAAATTAAAATTAAAAAATGAAAAACGACGAAGAAGAAGATTAGCAAGAATCATTATTGATCATCTCTCATAGTCATAGGTAGATACAAAAGAAAAACATCACCGACAAACTTTCATCTTCCTCTATTCTCTCTAAACACAAAGAAACTGAGAAATCCTGTGCCGGTGATTCACAAAATCTCGCCGGAATTTCAATTCCGGACGTCATAAACTCCCTCCCCTAAAAAATAGGGATATTAATCGCCCCTACTCGCACGTGTGAACTTCAAATTCACCCCCAAAAAGTTATAAAAAAAAAAAAACAGAGGGAGAGCTAGCTACTTCAATTGAACAAGTTGAGAAGCTTTCTCTCTCCATACTGATCTGCAAAACCACTCTCGAAGGTCGTCACAGATTCCTCGGAATTCATCGACGGAGTTCCCGGACGCCGGATCTCCGGCTTGTATACCGATACCTTCGCCGGAGTCAGGCGGAGATCAAGATCGGTCTGGTACGGTTTGTTTGGCTCGCCGGATCGCCGACGTTTTGGCGAGACCTTGGGTCGGGAATTCGGACTCGGATCCCCAAGATTCCACATGTTGGTACAGGTCACTTCGGCCTCGGAGACCTCGTCGGAGGATGGAATCGGTGCACCGGCTGTGAGAAGCTCCGGCAGCGGACGCAAAGTACCGCCGCGTAGGACAGTCTCAACCGCCGCCTGGCACATGTGCCAGTTACCAGTCCATAAAAGTCCAACGGCGCCGTTTACTGGGTTCACGGTCCTTCCACAAGCCTCAAACAACAAAGACTGAAACAAAGCTGAAAAACACAACAACAACAACAAAAAATCAGAACAGAGACAACAACACAAGTTACACAACCCAAAAAAAAAACCTACATAGTATTTGATATGTATATATATATATATATATATATGTACCAGGTCTTTGAGATTCAGATACGTTGGAAATGAAAGACATAAGGCCAGCACGACCAAAGAACTTGGCGACAAAGACAGTGGCGTGGCCTTGGGCTTCGGGGGTTTCGATCCACTGCAAGCAAGGCCGTAAAATACACGATTCGCTGCAACCCTTTCGCAGAACTCGGCAACCGTTGCAACTCATTTTTCTTATCTTTATCTTATTATTATTATTATTTGTGTTTCAAAGTTTCAAGTTTCAAAAGTTTCAAGACCCAGGACTCTCAGTCTCTTTACATGAACAACCTAAGATTATAAGAATGCAATATTTCTTTGAGCACAAGAAAGAGAGAGAGAAGGAATGGAATGAAGGTTTGGGGCGAGAGGGGAGAGGGTGATTTATAAATAAAAGGAAGTGGGGTTTAGAGGGTGGGGAATAATTAACTAGGGTTGAGTTAGTTTTTTGGTAGTGGAAGGAGGTGGTGGGGTGGTGGGGGTGAGACTTAGAGAGAAGTGTGTGTTTGTGACGTGCTTTGGCTTTGTGGGCTCTGTCTTTTTGTTTTGTTTTGTGGAGAGGAAGTAATGTTAATAGGTTTTTCTTTTTTTTGGAGATGTGGGGACTCCAAGGTCTTGGGCGCGAGCGGCTCCGTGTTTCCGCGGAGGGATGTTTCTCCACCGTTGGATTCTTTGCTTTTTGTTTGTGGATTAGATAATTGATGGGATTTCCCTTTCATCATTTCTTTTTATTTTTTTCTTCTTCCACTTTCTTCATATTCAAAGTTGAAGTTGTCCAAGTTCCTGGCGTCAGAAAAAATTTTCTAGTGGAATTACGAAAAGGGGTTTTTTCTTTTTTTTTTCTTGTTTTTACCGTCGGGGGGTGTGCACATGTATGTAAATTATTGGCTATTTTTGTGTGTTTTTGGGGAGGTTATATATTATATTTGCTAGTGGAGAAAAAGATATGATATTTTATGGGACTAATCATTGAGGGTTTTGTGCGAGATCAGGAAACACAACCATGGTTACCGCTGGAACTAACAATAGCTTATTAACATTCAATGACAATTTGACAATTGCATAATAATTCGAAGCTATTTGTTGTTCTAACTTTTTATAGACGCTTGAAAATTAACCATGGTATGGCACTGTTAATTAATATAAAATTTTTACCCAGTTAGCTGTCATCTACATGCTAAACTAGCCACCGCATCTACCCTCCATTACTTTGACGTGAGTACTTTTGTTTAAAAAAAAAAAAAAAAACCCTGGACGCAGACTCATCAACCGCACACTACGTAACGATAAGAGTAATAAAATCTTGATTGAGCTATTATTGTCGTGGCTACTTCTTATTGTTTAACTCTAGTACTTTATTTCCTATAATGTTTATAGCTCTCATATTGAATTACATAAAATTAAATCAAAAAAATTAAAGGATGCCTTAACTGCATTAATTTTTAAAAAAAAATTTAAAATTTTTTTATGATCACTCTATAAATATAACTACTTTATGAGGTGTGAATGGTAAGGACTGGGGTTCAAATTTTCAGGAAAGAATTTCATACACATATACACTTAAATTAGGTTAAAATAGAATTTTTATTTTGTATAAAAATAATAATAAAAAAAAGTAACTTTTTTTTTTATACAGTTTTTACCCTAATTAAATTCAAATATATATAATCCGAGTATATCCACCACAAGGTTACCTAACCTGATACAGAACAACCCAAGTCCCTAATAGTAAAAAAAGACCAAATATATATAATCTGAGTATATCCACCACTAGGTTGCCTAACCTGATACAGAGCAACCCAAGTCCCTAATAGTAAAAAAAAAGGTCAATATTTTTTGCTTGGATGAACTCAGATTTAAAATTAAAAGTAACTGATTTTTTTTTTTTTTAGTTTTTACCCTAATTAAATTCATATATATAATATAATACGAGTATATCCACCACAAGATTACCTAACCTGATACAAAGAAACCCAAGTCCCTAATAATAGTAACTGAAGCTGGAAACAGTTGGGACTTTCACAATTATATATAATTTACTTTATTCTGTATGAACCAGCAGATTTTTCTTTTCTTTTTTGTACATGGACCAGAAAAATTATTTTGTATATATATATATATATATACATATTTTTTTTTTTGCTGAATGTATATATATTCTAATTTAATCACAAGTTCTATGTAACCCCCACATACTGGTTCATCAAAAAAAAAAAAAAAAAAAAAAAACCCCACATACTATACAATAAAAGTTACAGCCAATACCTAATGGCGTCATCGTGTTTCTCAAAAAAAAAAAATAATAATAATAATAATTGCGTCATCAAGTGAATCTGCTCTTTACTTAACGCATGGGTTCAATATGTTTTTATCAACTCCTGCATTACACGGATTACAAAGAGAGTTTCTTCAATATGGAAAGTTGGAAACTACATGAATTCTACCCAAAAATTGAAAAAAGAGAAAACTACACGAAAACTATATGACTCCTTTACCACACATATATGCTAAAAGTAAAAAAAATAAATAAAAAAATAAAAAACCTTGCATTGATGCGAGAGAAATTTTCCGATATATATACAATAATAGACCTCGCTAGATAAAAATTTACAAAATTCCTTTTTAAAAATTACGAAATTGAAGACAACCTACCAAGAATAATCTTCGAAAGGATGGAGTTGCAACCACCGCAAATGCACAAAGGATAAAGAGCATATCAGCAACTAGAAAAGACTCATTTGAAAAAAAAAAAAAAAAAAAAAAAACTCTTTTGTCATCAACGTATTTCGTGCATCATTTAAATTATTTAACAGCAGAAACCACTTACAAGTTATTTCATATATATAAATAAATAGTAGATAGATAAATTGATTAATGCATTTCACATGGGATAATGAAAATTAATTAGCACCATTAAGAAAGTTTCTACTCATGTTTTGAAGCAAGTGGTACAAAGTTGAAACCTGAAAGGGTGATACGAAACCCAGTATGATCCAAGAGAGAATAAAAGCAGAAATTTTCACCTTACCTTGCAGTAAAAGCAGAACAATTTTGAACTCTAAAAAGCTAAAAATGAAAAAATAAAAATAAAAAAATAAAAAAGAAATAAAGAAAGAAAGAAGAGGTCACACTTGAAGGCCAATTGATTCAGTTCCAAAGTTGCTCTGTAGCCATTGAAATAACACTTAAAAAAATAAAAAATAAAAATTGTAAAAAGACCCCTAGGATTTGGGTCAATTGTGAAAAGACACTCTCTAGTCTCTATTATTAACTTTGTGTTATTGACCCTTAAACTATCAAAAATAGAAAAATTGACCCAATTATGTAATTTTTGTCAAACAGAAAGTGGTCATGTGCACTACTCGTGTCCACTTGTGGGGAAAAAAAGTATATAACTTTTAATAATTTTTTTTAATTTTAATATTATCATGTTAAATAAAATCTTCATAAAACAGAATTTAAAAGGAAAAAATTTCAACTAAAACCTTACAAACCTTGAGTTTGTTTGTGTGCGCGCACTCATACATGCACACAAAAAAATTATTTGCCACATCAATCGAACCCTACCCATGCCATATATGGCTTCACCCACAACCTAAAAATACTACCACCAATTGGTCGAGACCAACCAAACAAATACGCACCAAGGCTCATGAACACCACAATCGGTCTTTCTAGTGGCTTGTAGTTTTATGGATCAAGTGGTGGCAAGACTATGAACAAAGGCATTATTCGCTTAAGGCTAGGTAATAGGATCCTAAACACGAACACAAGTTTATTATCTTTTTTTATTAAAAATAATTAAGATTTTTTTGTTTTATCTGTTTGGTTGGTGAGAAAGTGTTATTTAGAAAATACTAGTTTGTTTTTGCCTTTTTGGTGGCTCTAAGCTGTTCGGTTGATGAGAATGTTTGAAAGAAAATTTTGATTAATTTATTTGGTGTGATGGCTTGTTGTGAAATTTTATTGTTAACCAAACACCTCTCTCTCTCTCTCTCATTTAATTTTAATAATTTTTTTATTTTAAGAAAATTTAAAACAATTTTTTCGTTAACGTTATCCAAAATATTTATTTTTATTTTTAATAATTGACAGGAATTATATGGAGCGATCAATTTTGGCGTGTTCAATATCGCAAGGGTTAATAACACAAAAAATCAATTGAATAAGTGCCTACAATAAATACATTATATAAACATAAACATATATAAGTAAGGTACTTTTAATATGGAAGCTTAAGCCAACTAAATAAATTATAAAAAAAAAAAAAAAAAAAAAAAGGCAAAACTATCTAGCACCTCTACATAAATAGACTCAACTTTTATAAACATAAACATATATAAGTAAGGTACTTCTAACATGAAAGGTGTGTGTGTGGAGAGTGAGTTGGGTTCAACTTATACCTGATGTAATTTTAAGTAATGTTATACCACTTAATATTTTTAAATTGAATGTGAATTTTAACAAATTCACCGTTAGATTATATTATCTTCATATATTCTCCATTCTTACAAATTTTAAAGATAATCAAAGATCAATAGTCATGTCACCAATCAATTATTTAAATTCAAGTTTTTGTAGTTTAAAATAATGCATAAAAGATGAGTTTATGAATTGAATAGTAAATTATATCCGATTGGCATAAAAATTGGCATGCATGTTAAAAACATATTGAACATGTAATTCAACGGTTGGATTTTCAAAATATGAATTTAATAACAAATTATTAAGTGGTGTAACATTACTTAGAATTACACTATTTGTAACTTGAACCCAATAGTATAATTTGAACCCAACCCATATATATATATATATATATATTGTACAGCACAGGATCCCCAGGCCCACTTGGGCCTTAAACTTCAACCCTACAGTGTAGCCCATGACCCCAACCCCCTCGTCTAAAGCTAGACCCTAGGCCTGCTAAGGCCATGAACCCGAGCCTCATGCCACTATGCTTAACCCAAGGCCCATTGGACATGCCATCTTGATCTGTACATACCATAATTAATAATCCGAAGCTTGCCCGGTCAACTACATCTCGGACGGGAACATGATTGCTCGGGGGTACTATATCTCAGCTGCCCGATATTGCCCTGGGGAATATCGCTGCTGAACATCCCTCTTGAGGTGGGAACCAGTTCCAAAGCCATTACTACCACTCTCATGTATATGCCCACTTAGAAGCAATGGAATTAGACTCTCTTGCCCACTAATAACCTAGAGTAATCATAACCCCTCCACCAATCTTGAGCTATAAATAAGAGATGAGAATGAGAAAGAGGGGGGGTGGTTGAAAGGAGACTAGAGGGAAGAGAGAGCTAAAGACATAAGGAGAGCAATACGAGAGAAATGAGAGAAGTTGGTAGGATTAGGTCGAGTCGTTGGGTCTCTAAGTTAAGAACTGCTCATAGTAGGAAATCCAAAACCCACATTACAAATAAATTGTGAGCCCAAGTGGAGGACTAGCCCATCAGCCTCATTTTTGGCGCGCGCGCGCACACACACACACATATATATATATATATATAAATAAAAGGATAGGGTCTCACCTTCAAACCCAACAATTTAGTTAAAAGAGAGATAAATAATAAGAAACTCTTTTATTATATATTTTATAGAAAAAAAAAAAAAAAAAAAAAAACTCAAACTAACAAAAAATGGGTAAAAAAGTTATAAATGCGCTTAAAAGGCTTTGCAATCTGATTACGGCATCATTAAGTACTCCACTCTAGAAGTTATATCTATGATTTTAAAATTATAAACGTAATTTTTTATATGCAGAAATCTATAGCCAAAGTTTCAAGAAATTTTAATATACTACTCTCCCTAAAATTTTATTACCAAAAGCTTTTGATAAAATTTTAAGAAGTTTCAAATAGTAATCCGATTACAAATCTATTATCAAAAGTTTATAAAAATTTAAAAGAATTACGATGTATTTTACATTATATTAATCAACTTCCATAATTTTTCGCTGCAATAGTAAATTTTGGATCTTACGCGTCTTGATTATGCCATGTAGCTCAACGTAAGAATCATTTTTGTTTTTGACATGGTATTCTATAAGTAAATTAATATTTTTAAGATAGTTTTCTCTTTGTGAAACTCAATCACAAAAGTTCCAAAAATTTTTTTTTTTAATAAATCCAAAATTGTTTTTGTGGGGACGCAGACCCAAATATATATTGGGCTTTGGGTTTTGTTCGAGGAGGCGAGATGGTCCAAGAATGGATCAACAACAAAAGAGATGTGATACTTCGAACTTTACGAGCAAACTATGATCGTAATGGTTGGGAGAGGTTGTTCGAGGAGGAATATCCTCTCAGCTAAACGCAACGAAGGTCAAGATGTGCCTCCTGTCATCCAGGGTGACATACCATGAAATTCTATTGATAAAGACATGCATTATAAACATACTGGAAGAATGGGAGCTATGAAATATCTAAAGAAAAACTGCTGCCACCACATTGAATACTCTGCAGCTAACTTTCTGGCCGCATTTATGTGAAGAAGACCCCTGAACAGTGCTACATTGGCTGCCCTAACTCACAGAAGGTCAGAGGGAGAGTCCGATGGGACAAGCACTCAAGTAATGACCTGAATGATCAACAAATGGAGAGCCAAGAGCGTTCAAAGGGAGATATATAATGTAAGAAACCCCAGAGGAAAAAGGGGATTTAGAAATTGGGAGAAAAACACTATAGCCATTAAGAACTAAACTTGTAACCTAATTTGAGAATCAATATTAGAACTGATCTCTATGGATTGTGCCGAGGACGATTTTCCTTAGAATAAATAAGTCTGTCTTCATTTACTTGTCATCTGAATCCACTTTGCTTATTGTCTGGTTCACTAAGGCCCAGTTTTTCAACACACTCTCTACAAATTCATTATATTGGATTTTTTGGGCCTAAGTACATTGATCCTTTGGGCTTAAGCATCAAAAGCGCCCTTACAGTTTTTATGTTTTATTTAAATTATAATTTATTATAACTCTTTCTTTTGGGGAAAAATAGGATTTACACAACATACTTTCACTACTTAATTTAAAGTAACCTTTAATTAATGATGTTTTCTGCTATATATTTTATTGTTTAATATCTTTTTTTATAGTCAATATTTTATTGTTTAATATCATTTATATTATTATTAATTTTTTAGTATTATTATTAGTTTTTAATTACACATGTTTTTCATTAATCGGTGGAGTCGGGTAGACGCTTAGTGCTATTATTATTACTTTTTAATTACATATGTTTTTGTACCTAAAAATGTACGACCAAAAAAGAAAAAGCTCAAGCAGTCAAAGCTGAACTAGATTGGATTTGAGAATTTCAAAATGCTCATAATAACTAATGACACAAGTGAGAGAGAATATGATATGTGAAACTCACTTTTATGTGAGAATAATGGATATCACAATGTAGAGGGGTAAAAACTCTATTTAATTATTAATGGGTAGTAAATTTTTTATTTTCTTTTAATAATTATTATACGAATTCTTATTAGGGCTATCCCTTACTAAATGGGTCCATGTGTGCATGTCTTTACTTTAGCACATTTGTTAATGTATTATTTTGGAAAAAATTTAATACATTTTTTATGGAAAATATAAAAAGTCGTCAAAAAAATAAGTTTTTTTAATTTATTGAATCCCATAAAAAATTCTAAAACTATTCCCTAAAATATCTTTAAAGCATTTGTTAATTTTTTTCTTACTTAAATATAGAAAAATGAGAAATATCCATTGTGAATTTATTTGGGATTCACTTTTTTATGAAAATAATTACTCTTGCAACATGAAAAATTTGTAGTTTAGACTTAAATTAAAAATATAGAAATTAGTGCACAACTTCTTTTAATTAATTGCAAACAAAATAAATTTGGTAAAAGGAAGTAAGAAAAGAAATAAATTTCTTAAGAGTGTTTGCATTTAAAAAATGTTAAATGAAAGGTTAGTTTAGCCATGCACGCACTATTAAAAAAAAAAAAAAAATCGTTGCAATAACCATATAGTGATTACAATAATTGATATAATGTGTTACAATAAAATTTGAGCAATAGGTTTATACAATAAAAAATTTCATTGCAATAAACTCTAGATATTTTAATGACAACTTTAATATAAATAATATATATGTTGTTGCAATAAAAAATTTACTGCTTCAAATCTTCACGAATTTTATTACAATAAGATTGTAAATAATTGACAAAAATAATTCAGGTTAAGTTATTGCAACAATACGATTGTAATTAATAATTGTTTCATATTTATCATTGTAATAAGTTATATAATAATTGATATAAAATTATTGCAATAATATATTCATTGCTATAATATATCACTTTGAAATTTCCGTGCTAATAGATTGCAAAAATATCAAGTTATTGTAACAAATTCTTCATTATAAGTTATTGTAAAAAAATTTCCTAATATAGTAAAGTATTAAAACCTCTATTGTAACCAATAATTATAAGTTATTGTAACTAGTTATTATTAATGCAATAATTTATCACTTCAAAGTTACTTGCGACGATTTTTAACTGGTAGATTCTACGTGTGCAGTAAAAGCTAAATGTAACAAGTAATAGTAGTGATTGAGATTAACTTTTGTGGATGAGAATAGTGTTTGAGAATTGGTCATCCAAGATTATGATAAGCATGCATGGGCCCCAAATTTGTAGAGAATCTTCATATTATGATTCTACCTACCTTGTGAATAGCGAAAAACTCGGCAACAAGAAATTGCTTGGAAGGAAGAGACCGAGCTTTTACTTCGGCTATTCTATCTCTACTTTCTAAAGCCAAAATTCAACAACATAACACATGTTTCGTATGTGCAACACAACTTAGTGCAGGCATGTTATAGTGTATATGTGTGGAAGATTATATTAAAAGATTTTTAAGATTTTCCATGTGCAGTAGACATTGAATTATTTATGCGGCGCGTGAAAGATTATGAGAAGTCCTAATCAGCGAGGATGTGGCATCCTTATCTCTACCCTCAAACTATGTCACCCTTGTTCCCACTTGCAGGTTACCCATGGCCCTGTGAAAACAACATCAGAGAGTGTTTTATGGGTAAATTTTAACTTGTTTGATTGTTTGTGTTATTTTATTGTGTGCAGTAATGTAATAGATGTGATCTCTGAAAAAGAAGATTAGCCAATTGACTCAGACATTATTATTAGAGCAGTCGTTGAGTTATGCATAACTCGTTAAAGTGCAAAATAGATTATACTATTCACTAAAAATGCACAAATTAAAAGCACTCACACCTCATCCGGTGAGTCAAAATGCCAAAATAAATTGCATGGCTTAAGCATTCTAGCAACATGCAAAAAGATTTTACTCCTTTTCTATTTTTTCACTCTCTTCTTTTCTCTCCTACTTTAAACGTTAAAGTAATAATAATTTACTATGATGTATTATTAAATAAATAAATAATGATGTAAACTGTATTGTAAAAATAGTTATAAAAAAATGTAAAATAAATTATTAAAGTGATTTATTTGGCGAAATAAATTGTTTTTTTTTTTTAATTCTTTTTGCATGAACAATGCTTTGCAACGAAATGTGACTCTCCCGTGGCAAATGAAATGGGTAAATCCCAAGAAACAACATGTAAGCTCCAAGTGATTTTTTTTTTTTTTTGGGCGAATTTCCAATTCGATGTGACTTATTGGGTTCCTGTGTTTATAACACGGATGTAAAACAAAATTACAAAGCAATTGAATTGCTTTAAAGTCTCTTTCTATGATTCACTAATTGAGAAAAGCATTCATTATTATTACTATTCTTGTTTTTTTTAATGAATGAAAAGCATTCTTTCTACCACATTGGTGGTGGCCCAATAACATTATTATTTCGCGAGCCATTTCCTGTGGCTGTGGATCCATCCATGAAGTTACCAAGTTATTATTTCGTGATAAACCTGTGCATGAGAGTAATAATAATGTATTATTAAAGTGAAGTAGTGGTATCCCTGTACCCACAGTTTTGCCTTAGGAATACAACGGTGTTTTTGACTTTTGTGGGTATGTTAAAACAAAACATTGGCACCGTTTTTTTTTTATTTAATCCACAGATAAGTTAGGTTATTTGTGGATAAGTTAGGTTTCTATAATAAAAAACTACGTATTTCTTTAAGGTAGTATTTCAATATTAAAAATTTATTCTTGTCCTTTATATCATAAAAATATTTGGGTTTTCCAAGGATATCCACATATCCATTTCCTATACTTTATCTAAACTCAAACATTGAGGAGTCAAACATTAATTCCTGATCAAGGAGTAGATATATGATCTTACTATCAAGCTCAAACAGAATCTTCCTTTGTTATCCGGCTAAAGAAAAAGCTTTCATAGGATAAAAGGTGCCAATTGGTTAAACTAAGAACAACACACTCTCTCTCTCTACGCAAAAGACTATCATATAAATATATGATTCTCACGCAAAATAAAGTCAATAATGCCACCATTTTTATTTAAGATCAAGTAAATTTTCAATGTAGTACAAATACCTATGAATGGTTCCTGGGACCAGCCCTGAATAAAGCAAAAGAACTTTTATATAAAAATTTTCTATCTATAAGAACAAACAACAGCTCAAATCATCATGAAAGTGCAGGCTATATACAGTAGATTCCGATATGTAGGGTCCTTGAAATGGGCAAGTGGGATTAGCTTGAAGCCCAGTTTCTGTTCCAAAATGATGATTGTAATTAAGTCCATAATAAGTTATGTTAATCAATTGGGGCATCTCTACTCTCTAGTACAAGATACAATGTTAGATGAAATCTGACACCAACCAAATTAGCTTTTTTTTTTTTTTTTTTTTGATTTGAGACCAAATTAGCTTTGATTATATAGATAAAAGTACAAGCAGTAGGTGCAAGCATCATTCCTTCATGAGTGGCTGAACTTTACTCTTCTTATATTACATGATCAGAAAACTTTATGGAACCTCATTGCACTGATTAGACAACATGACTATTAGTAATCCTTTCACCATATACACAAAAAAAAACAAACAATTTTTTTTTTCTCTCTCTCTCTCTCTCTCTCTCTTTTTTCTTTTCTTTTTTTTCTTTTTTTTTTTTCTTTTTTAAAAAAAAAAAAAAAAAAAAAAAAAAAAAGCTGTGCCTAAAGTTCAATCAGTTTTCAGTGGTCCATCCACAAAGGAGAAAACCAAAAAAAATATGACTTAGTGGTTCCTATCATGGGTGTCAACTTCCAAATGAAAAAGAATAACTATGTGACTCTAGCTTCTTTTGAAGAATCCCTTTCTTAATAAGATACTAAACTTTTGTTCCTTCAGCTAGCTATCGACAAAGCCTGAAATTTTAGCCATGGCACAATATGGTTCGAGACTAATTGTGCCAATAGATGTGAAGAAAAAGCCATGGGAACAGAAACTCCCTCTTCACAACCGGTGGCACCCAGACATACCTCCGGTTGCTGAGGTTAAAGTAGGAGAGGCTTTTAGAGTAGAGATGGTGGACTTCAGTGGAGGAGGTATAACACAGGACTATACTGCAGAGGACATCAAGCATGCTGAACCATCTATTGTGAGTTCCTTGTTTAAGTTTTAATTTGATACAAAAATATTAAGAAATATTTTCAATTTCTAGCTAGTTTCATCAAACTGCGTGCACACTGATGCAACATGTCCTTTATAAGTAAGAAGCCTTATCTGTCTATGTTTGCAATTTGGGAGTTTCCTAACTGCAGAAAAAACAACAGATGATTAAAATTGTGGACACAACTTTTTGCAGATAGAAATTATTATATTTAGGCATCTTTTTGGTTAATGTTAAAAAACCAAGCATGATCTCAGCCCAGCAGCCTAGGGCCAGTAAAAGTATTTTATATACATATAAGGCGATTGTAGAGTAAATTCAAGAGTTTGAAGGGTCATATATAGGGCCAGTGTAAAATCAATAAAAAGCTTGTATGCTAACAAGCTTTTGTGGAAATTACATGTATGTATAAATTATGGAAGATCAGCTTCAAGAATTTTTTTTTGTGTATTTTAGCAGTGTCTAAATGCTATAAATTTTTTGGTTAAGTTCTTGTTAACGAACACTATTAGTCTATTTAGTTAATGGGCTATTTTAAAAAAGTTTCTATACCAGCTTTTTTTTAAAAAAAAATCAGAAAAATCAAGTTTTTTTTTTATCAAATTTGATTTTTTTTTTTTTTTTTTTTTTTAAGTTAACTTCTTTCTCAAAAAAAAAAAAAAAAAAAAAAGTTAACTTTTTCCTACTTTTTATAAAAAAAATATCTTGTGGGATACTCAAAGGACTAAATATTAAATAACCTTAACCCTTTATTATGTATAAACTTGGAATTTTCTGTTTTTTTTTTTTTTAAGACGACTTCTTTGTTTTTATTATATATAATATAATTACCCTTCTCATCAAAATTTTAAAAGATATTTAATAAGATATAAGAGCAGTGTAATTTACTACACTATTAAACGCGTGAATAGACATGAATATTTTTCGGAAATGCTTAGGTAGATACGGACTTCTTTTTTAGTTTTTTCAATTAACATTTTTTGAATATAGGGAAGGAAATATCTACCAAATCGTCGTGGCCCTATCCCCTTAAGATCTTTCTCTGGAATCTGCCTCTTCCTAGTCCCTAATAATTTCCTTGAGACCTTCGCTACTAGTATTCTTAAAAATCATCTCCCAAGTGCTTTGCAGTTGCGTGTTTTTCCATAATTGTTTATTTAATTCGACATTGACTAGAAATTAAAATTGTGCATTTAACTGTTCTCTGAACTCTCTAATTTTTTTTTTTCAACATGAACTATTAGTCTCCACATTCAACATCTTTGATGTATTAAAAACGAGTTTGAATCTAAAACACATGGGTAGAAAGTTTTTACATTATTTTAAAAAATATATATATATATGTCCAAAAGGCACAAGGCAACCTCAAGAATTTCTCTGCATCTTTCTAGCAAAATTTATTTATTCAAAACCTACTTATCATTGTTTATCCCCAAGGGCGGAGCCATATAGTTCATTAAAAAAATTAAAATGTAAGAAAATTTTAATAATATGAATAATGATAGATTGATAATGCTTAAAATAATAGTAAAATTTTCAATAGATTTATAAATTATAATTATTGTATCAACACTATAACTCGGCCAGTGAACATTCCTGACTACGCTCCTGTTTATCCCTTTACATTGTTTGCGGGGTTAGTTAAGTAACTAGCACACTTTCGTGGTTTCTTCCTATCACTACTACCACAAAATTTGAGGTGCTAGGTTAATCCCTAAAGTCTTGGTGCTTTTTTGTCCTTTCTATTAAGGCCTGACAAGCAGTAGGGGACCATTTGGAAAAGAAATTGTCACATCATGATAAAATATTTATTTTGATTTAAAATAAAAGGAAAATATATTTGCAAAAGACCTTCCCTAGTCATCGGAGCCCCCTGACACGTCACCACTATGTGTACTGGCGATGGATCCCATGCATGAAAACAACCAAATGATGACACCCAGTTAGCCCCACAAGTCAAAAATAATAAATTTCTATTTAGATTCACTTATTTTATTGAAAATTAAAAATTTATTATTAAAAATACTATAATAAAATAATTTTTAAAACTAAAAACACTAGATAACACTTATTACTGCGTTTTTCCCTGATGGCTGGTTCATTAACAGTGCCAAGAGACCAAGCTCCAAAACGCAAAATTCAGATTAATTTCTACACAAACGCACGCTAAATCCCAGATTAGTATCTGCTATGCTCTTCCACTTTTAATTCATCCATGGCTCCTTCAACTCCAAGACTAGTGATACCCATAGATTTGACAAAGAAGCCATGGGAGCAAAACTTTCCTCTTCACAACCGTTGGCATCCTCAACTACCCCATGTTGCAGAGGTCAAAGCTGGCGAGCTCTTTAGAGTGGAGATGACTGATTGGACTGCAGGTGCCATTAAAGATGATGATTCTGCAGTTGATGTAAAATCCATAGACCTCTCAACCGTAAGTATATGAACTTGATTTAATCTATCCACTGAAGAGAAACTTACTAACTCTGGAGGTGAATGTTGCCATCTACTTGATAGGAAGATACCACTTATTGACACTGACATATGATCTCCTACTTGTACTAAAAATCTATTAATTTAAGGTTTAGTCTATTATATATATTCATGTTATAGTTTATTGTATCATAAGATTTGTACTATATAGAAGGATTGAGTTTGAGCCTATATGCTATTGGGTTAACATATCTCTAATATTATCTTATCGAGTAAAGATCGTTTTGAGTAGGGTAATGATTATGGTCTCTTTGATAACTAGCTCAGGTACATTACCTCAGCGGGCCGATTAGGGTTGTGGACGAGGATGGGACACCGGCCAAGCCGGGCGATCTTCTGGTAGTTGAAATATTGAACTTGGGCCCTCTTCCTGGAGATGAATGGGGTTATACAGCAACATTTGACAGAGAAAATGGAGGTGGTTTTCTGACTGACCATTTTCCTTGTGCAACCAAAGCGATTTGGTACTTTGAAGGAATATATGCCTACTCTCCTCACATACCAGGTAATGAGAAAATGAATAGAATGCATTTCATACTCATGCTGCTCACATATTTTATGCATAGCAGGAGTACGATTTCCGGGCTTAACTCACCCTGGAATCATTGGAACTGCACCATCATTGGAACTGCTCAACATATGGAACGAGAGGGAAAGAGAGCTTGAAGAAAATGGGCTCCAAACGCTCAAACTATGTGAGGTTTTGCACTCACGACCATTAGCAAACCTACCAACAACCAGAGGCTGTGTCCTTGGAAAGGTATGATACATTGAACAAAGAAAACATTAAAAAACCCTTTGGTTATTGTAACAGATGTTAGCCATGAGAGTTGAAACTGAAACAATCTCATATCAGCTGAAAGTAGTTATTTAATGTGTCGTGATCATGTGTAGATTGAAAAGGGCACTCCAGAATGGGAAAAGATTGCTAGGGAGGCTGCGAGAACAATTCCAGGAAGAGAAAATGGTGGAAATTGTGACATCAAAAATCTCAGTAGAGGTTCAAAGATATACCTACCGGTATTTGTAGATGGAGCAAATTTCAGTACCGGTGACATGCACTTCTCTCAGGGGGATGGTGAAGTCTCATTCTGTGGGGCAATTGAGATGAGTGGTTTCCTAGAACTCAAGTACATTCTATCTCCCGTAACATTTCAAGTTCTACTTTAATTGGTATGAAGTTACGACATGTTCTTGTTCTCATGGTTTACTATATTCTTATACACAAGAAGAGAAACAGATATAATTTACTGGAGCATATAATGTTAAAATTCCTTTCTTTAAGGAAATATAGTGTAAAAAATAAAAATAAAAAAGAGTTCTAGACTTCTACCACATAATGTAAGGTGTCCAACTTGCTAAAGAAACCTAGAATATTAATTCTAGTCCTATCTTATGTGTGGTCTTATACATTTCAATCAACTAGTTCTGTAGTACCATAAAATATTTGATTTCTTGTCACATTGAAGATAATTTCAATAGTGAGTACAAGAGGATGAACTGCAATTGTCATTATAGGCGTCAAGGAAAAAACATACTAGGCTTTAGAGATAATTTGAATATTTAAAAAGACTAGAAAGTATGCTGTCATAGTTAAAGTCCATAATTACACGAACACAAATGGCTACTAATAGCCCAAAGAACTTAAAGCTGAGAAGATCAAACACAAACTATGCTATTAATCAAGACCAATCTATCTAACAACTCTCTTGATAATGTAGCAACCACTCACATAACTCTGTTCTCCCTCCTAAACGACGTCAGGTGTTATTTTGAAAAATAAGCAAGAACTTAAAGCTGAGAAGATTAAACACAAGTTATTCTATTAATCAAGACCAATCTATCTAACAACTCTCTTGATAAAGAACTAAAGAAGCAACCACTCATATAACTCTGTTCTCCCTCCTAAATGGCATCGGGTGTTATTTTGAAAAATCAGCATGGGTATTTTTGTTGATTTATTATTTCTTTTAAAACCTAGAACATTGCTTGAATTTCAGATTTAGGGGGGCAAAAAATGCTTTTTATCAAACTTACCAAACAGTTGGCAAATTTTGCTTAAAAGCTTCAAGGCCCTTAAAAGTCTTTTCCCCGCCTCTAAACGCAATGCCAGATGGGGCCTTAGGCGTCTTAAGAACTAAGCCATCTACATCTAAGCATCCTCATACAAACCTCTTTCAAAGACCTAAAATACTCAATTTTGATGTCAACCACAATGCAAACATTAATGCCACTTGAATGCTTTTGCCCGTTATAAACCATTCTTAATAAAAAATGATTCACGACAATATCATTAACTGTTCATAGCTTATCAAGGGTTATATCACTTGTTATCTTGTTATCAGGTGTGACATTATAAGGGGTGGAATGAAAGAATACCTTACACCAATGGGTCCCACTCCTCTTCATGTAAACCCAATCTTTGAGATAGGCCCTGTTGAGCCTAGATTCTCAGAATGGTTGGTATTTGAGGGCATCAGTGTTGATGAGAGTGGGAGGCAACACTACCTTGATGCAAGTGTTGCTTATAAGCGAGCAGTACTCAATGCCATCGACTACCTCTCCAAATTTGGGTACTCCAAAGAACAGGTTCATGTCTCTCTCCATTAAGTCACACAAGCACATGCACAAAGAAAAGCACCAAAATTCATACATATGGTAAATTTGGTATGTATTAAATGATTGATCTAGAAGACAATATGGTGGCTAACAGGTCTATCTTCTGCTGTCATGCTGCCCATGTGAAGGAAGAATATCTGGAATAGTTGATTCCCCCAATGCTTGTGCTACCCTAGCAATCCCAACAGCTATCTTTGACCAGGTAGAAATTTCCCTCTAATTTTCCAACACTCACAAATCACAAGTTCATACCCACAGTTCTCCATCTTCAAATTACTTGCTTTATCAGATTGCTAATTGACTACCTATTAAATTGCCATATCTATGGTTCCAAAACTTCAATAACATTTTTGCCACAAAAGATAAGCAGGCTCTTTCTATGTACAGATTTAGGATGTTGAAATGTGCTTCAAGAATAACAAGCTTTCATAAAAATAGCTAGTGATGGTTGTTGGAAATATCAAATATTGGATACTGAGTATATGTACATCAGCTTCTTTAAGAATGATAGTTGTCTGTGTGTAGGATATTCGTCCCAAAAACAAGAAGGTTCCAGTTGGGCCCCGGCTAGTGAGGAAACCAGATGTCCTAAAATGCACTTACGATGGAAATTTGCCGATCACAAAAAATCCAAGCACCTCAACATAAATCCTACAAGCCTTGATCTGCTAAGTCAAGGAGACACTGGGGGTCACAATTTCAATGCCAACTAGGCATTTATCCATATCTATTACCTGTAATAAGAAAGAATGGAGGTATTGTTCTCCTTTATTCAAAAATACTGTTCATCAGCACTGTCTTATTGTGTACCAGTTCTACCCTTATTAAGCTTATCACCATATTATTATACTTTGTGTATGTTCTTATACGTGTTCTTACAAATCAATAAGCATCTTATGTTATTAAAGCTTTCAGAGTGTTTTCCCTCTTATCAGTCTTATCATAATCCTACATATACGAAGGGAAGTCCATTTTAATAAACTAAAATAGCAGGCAATTATTTCAATTTTGCTATTACAAAATCATATAATTATTATCATTTAGTCAAAATAATATGCTTTATCAAAATTGTTATATTTATAAGTCTTCAAAATCATATATATCTTGGCACCACATCTCAAAACAGAAACTTCCCTCTTTAGCGGCTAAAAGTATCAACCAGATGAAATCATGAGGTCTAAAGTCTATGGAGAATTACAAACTATAATTAAAAGATGGATACCAAATTTCTTCTCATGAAAGACAATTTAATGCGCATGAAAAAGTAAAATAACTGCAGCCATAGCTCCAGGGCCCATTGGAAAAGTAGCACTTGATGAAATATTTCATTTAGCAACTCAACGTCAAATCATTTTCTCAAAATCCTTTGATTCATTAGCATCAATTAAACAGTAATATTAAAAGATGTACCCTTTAAAATTTCCAAAGCTGTGACCCTGTGACTCTCCATGAGAAGGGTCAAAGTAAAGGGTGTCATGAATCATTTGTCACACTTATCCAAAACTTCACCCAAGATCTTAATAATTCTCACTAAAATATATATAAGAAGAAAGCTACCATGGTGTAATGTACGCTCAATAATATATTGAGAGAGTTCGATGGTGTGGCAGAGATGAACATTGAACCCCAGAAGCCCAGAGCCAGAGGTCTAACTCCACACTCAGCACCTGAACAGAAAAGTCCCAGAAATAGAATGAAAGAGGAAATCTGGTGAAGTGCTGAGGAAGAATAAAAGATATTATTTCTAATTTCAATTTGGGGGGGGGGGGGGGGGGGATTGATTCATAAGTTGCAGAAAATATGATGTAATGTCTTGAAGGTTCTCTCTCTGTCAGAGCCTTTTTCTATCAATGAAAAGAGATAAAAGAAAATAAAACAGATGCCTTTGTTGCATATCAAACATTGTGTACATGATTAAAAAAAAAATGATACTTTTGTGCCAAGTAAAATATTACTAACTAAACTACTTGCAAATCGAACTTATATATATATATATATATATATATTTAGTTGTTAATACTTCTAGTGTTTAAAAAAGAAAAATTTAAGTAATACTTCTAATGGTTGTTAAATGTTCAACTCATTTTTTCTCAATTTGTTAGAAATTTTGACATATTTTAAGAATGATTTAATTTTATTCTCAAATTTCTCATTTCTATAAGACTTTACTATTTTAAAATTTAAGTAAGCAAATTAAAAATACCCTCCATACATGTACATAAGATGACACTAAAAATTGCACTGGACAATATAGCATTACCTGCTTTCCTGATTTCATACTGATCAACTCCCTCATTTTCTCCACGGCATGTACAGAGCAAGCTCGTAGTTCAACCTCTTCCTCACTGCCTGGACCTATTTCACTATTGGCTTCAATAGTGCTGGCAAGGGTTGAACTATATCTTAGCACACCAAGCTGCCGCAGTACTGCTGGAACAATATAGTCCGCCATTATAGTGATTGAGCCAATGTCATTAAATTGCCCATATGCTTGGCCCTTAAATGCACCCCATAAATCTGCCACAAATATTTGAGCTCTTTTGTACAAGAATACCTGGTGGCCCTTGTACAGTGTGTGGTCTCGAAAGCCTAGAATAGTTTAATTTTTGGGAATCAAAAATTCAGTATACAAATTTACTTACAAAATAGACAACCATCTCAAGACATGGCTGTACCCAACAGATTGAAAATTTATGACAAAAAAACACACACACAAAGAGAGAAAACAACAGCAACCAGGGGATACCAGGAAAGTGACGTGTAACAAGAGCTACAAGTTTTAGAGCTGATTTTCCACAGGACTTGACAAGATTGGATGCTTTGCCGTCAAAACTTCTTTCCAGTTCACAGCCAACCTGGGTCATCAAACTAACTGATATCAAACAACTTAATCTGCTGTTAGGCTCAGGAATAGCTCATAACAAGAAGTAGATCTGGACAAATAAGAACTAAAAATCTAAGAAACTTGAAGACCTTTTTCTCAAGAAAGGTGAGAAATAAACAAAAAGGCAAGTATGATGATGATTAATTCAAATAAAAATTATAAGCATGATGTAATTTACCTCATGAAGTAAACGAACTCTTTCGTCCTCCAATGGAAGTGGTCTAGGCCACTTCAATAGCTCACGTAGTTGAGGACCTGGAAACGTATATTGATCTCATTACTTTACTAACTAACAAAAGAGCATTTCATCTCTGAAAGAATATAGATTTCCATAGTGTCAAACATATAACTCCATAGAGAAATGTATCTCTAAAAAAGGAGTTTCGATTGTAAAAATTTAAGCATTGAACTCCTAATCCACAAATTCAAATTTAAATCTTGAAGAAACATTTTTTTAAGAAAGCGAAAGTTTTTGTTGTTGGAAGGTCAATTTAATCCAAATGACATTGAATTAAGGAAAATTTCAACTAAAAAAAGAATTAAGTAATCTACTTGTCGCTGTAATGAAGTATGAGTAACAAACTAGCTTGTAGCCCCATGCATGTTATAATTTCTACCTATGTTGAATACTACTAACGGTCGCCTTATATTTTTGTCAACTCTTGAAAAGGCCTTGTATGGTTATTATTTAGTATAGTATGCAAATTGTTCACTCTTGATTGTAACTTAATTTCTATTATTGTGATGCAACAAATTTATTTGATGTTTACTTATGACAATTGAATTATTATGAAAAAAAAATTGAATATGAACAACCAGTTTTTAGAACATGATAAAATTTTCGTTGAAATTTATATTTGAACTAATAATTAGTTTTTGTAAGAAAATCTAGATTAGTTATAAATGGATTAGAAATGGTTTCAAATGGGATTTAGTAAAATGAGTTAGAAGTAATTTTAGATGTACTTAAAATAGTTTTACATGGATTAGAATTATTACAGAATCAAGTGTTACATAAAAGTATAATAAATTCTAGTGTTACATGAAAGTATAATAAATTCTAATTTATTCTTTACATGTTTTTAATTTAGATTCATGGACTTACATGTAAAGACACTTGACACGAAATTAGAGATGGAATGACACTTGGCATAAAATTGAAACATAATCTAAACACACTTGGCATCAAATTAAAGTACAATTAGGACACTTGGCTCAAAATTGAAATGCAATTAGACTCTAATTTGAATTCTTGATTGAGCTTCCATTTTAATATATTATATAAGATTTTCATCAACCAACAATCAGGTCAATCTTCAATATATATTTGATATTCTCTAACTGAAGATATATCAGTCAATTCTGATGACGTGAAGTGTACTATTTTGAGGCTAGAAATTAAAGAACATGTAGATATCCTGGTAGTTTGCTCTTATGAAATAGACTCATATTGCCAGCGTGAATCTTTTTTCTTCTTTTTAAGTCCCTGATCCTAGTTGTTTCAGTTCTTTCTTCTAATGACCAAGATATCAATTAATTAAATGAAAAAGGCACCCTCAACATATTTGTATGTTTGTGTGTTGTGAATGTGTAATTCAGTACATGTCAGCATGGACATAGAATGATAGAAGGTACAACAAGAATAATACCAGTGTACTTTTGCAGGCGATCTGCATCAAATGCAGATTGGTCATTTTGTAGAACAGCCTTCAGCCCCGAGGCCAAATGATCATAATTGAGCTCCTTGTCTATAGGAATAAGCAAGAGGGCAAAAGATGTTAGCATGGTAAACTAAACCTTTGCATGTGCAATAACCAGAAATATATTAGATGAGTTTATGAGATCCAATTTGACATTAGGATGAGCTGACTAGTGCAGGAAAACAAAAAATCATTAACTGGAATGTTGCAAGCTACCGATAGCAATTAACCAAAACAAAAATGGAGAAGTTAAAAGTTACTTTTGCTACTTTTGCTGGTTGCATTGTTTTAGCTTTATATTTTGTTAATCAATCAGAAGGTAGGAAGAAGTTCTCTGCTTCCACTACAAGCTGCTCTAGCTCAGAAAAGTTGTATCAGTAGACCATTTCCTAAGAGATTTGACCACCAATGAATATATCCAAAGACAGGGGACATCATCAATTATGGTATAGTAGCTTGTTGAGTAACAACCCCAGGCTCACTTTCTGTCTAGCTCTTTAATTTCTCATCACTTCTATTCTCTTGCAAATAGTGTTATTAATTCATTCATTCAATGGTATTAATAATCAGCTCATTACACTGCATACACCATGATCTATTAACATAGCATTTCTACTCTATTACCATGGTATTTCTGCTTGACTTACATACATTATGCCCAACAAACAAGTATTGACACGCATCAAGTGTTGAAGTCGATTAATAGGGACGAAGACTAATGTGTCCAATTTTCACAAAATCAAATAAACTAAATGCAAAACAAGAAGCAGGTCAGTCCAGCTATATGTAAGCATCTTACTAGCCATGTATGTTTTGCATAATTTAGAAAACAATAAAACATTTTGAGCATCTCCAACATAAAGCACTGCTTTAGTTCGATGAAACTTGCAATATCCTTCGAAAAAAATAATGCCCAACAAATATTGAGGATTGGGATACCATTTTACTCAAGGAATTTTTAACACCTTGTCAAGGTGGCCTTTGCAACAAATGTGGTAAACGGAAGACAAATGCAAAAAAACTTTTGAAGTAAAGAAAACAATTCAAAGATGGCTAAACATAGGGAAGTCAAAAAACGATGCCGCAGCCAGACTTTTCAAATTAACTATTCATAGTAGTTTGGAAAAAAAAGATCGAGTCCCCAAATTTTTTTTATAAAAAAAATATGGTACAAAAAATATGCCAATAAAATAAATGGGTTAGGCTGTTGCAAAATGGTCCTTAAAAGCCAATTTGCAACGGTAAGTGGGCAAATCAATCTTGAAAACCATGATTACTAAACCTCAAGGGCCCGTTTGTTTTAGTTCTCACGAAACTTCAAAGTCTATAAATTTTATTTTTAAAGGAAAAGTAGTATTTTTAAAAAAAAAAAAAAGGGCCAAAAACAAAGAAAGTAAACAAAGCAACACGTTGCAAGAATTTCTTGGCCTTTTCTTTCCCATGGAAAAAAAAAAAAGAAATAAATTGAAAATTGCCAAACGGGACCCAACTCACAAATCAATCCCAGGAGAGATTTATAATAATCAAAAAGTTAACCAAAAAAAAAACCTTTATATAGTACCATTAACAAACATAAATAAACCTATTAAAAAAAAAAAAAAACATAAATTAAGCTGTAATAATTAATCACCGTGAAAGACGAGGAAAAAAAATATCAAACATACCAGGCCAAAAACAGAAATTCAAAGCGTCCAGAACTAACAGGTACTGAACAGTGAGAGGGCCATTATCAAAATAGTGAATCCCTTCGAAATCCCACTCCACTTTCGGGATTGACCCAATACTGTCCACAACTTTCTCAATCCCTGCACAAATAACCAAAATTCATCAGCCTCCAAATGCAGCATTGTTAACATCACTGTTACAGAACTTACACACAAGCAAAAAACCAAATTTTTTAGCCATGAGCCTAAAACCTGCGGAGTCGACGACGACATGGGAGGAGTGGGTGGCGACCCAAGCTGAGCTTGCCCTAACATCGTCCATGGCGAACCTGAACCACACTGTGTGTAAGCTACGAGAAACTTTTGTTTTGAACCCTAAAAATGAAAAAAAGAGAGAAGAAGAGAGTATTTATATACAATGTTGGTGTGGGCGGCTTGGCTATTTGGTAGTTTTTTTTTTCCTAATTCGAAGTTTCCCGCTTTTGTTGGTTTCTCACTTTCTTTTCTTTTCTTTTTCTTCTTTCTCTGCTCACTTTTTCCATATGGAAAAAAACTGTGTTTGTGAAACACGCTTGGGCCACAAATTTCCTATCAATAGTAATTAGCATTACCAGTCGGTAAAGCCTAGAGCCACTAGTCTCACGTGGGATTTGGAATTCTGGTGGATGGGCTCAGTTTTCCTCAAGTTTGGTTTCTTTTTCTTTTTTCCCAAAATGTTAGTAAAATATTTGGTTTGTACTTATCTGTGCGCTGGCGACCCTTCTTGAAGGAAAGGGGTTTGTGCATGTTTAAGGCTGCGTGACTCAGACCTGATTGTGATTGTGGGCCATGGCGGATAGACTGTTGTCAAAAAGGAGACAATGGGTCCGGAATTGCTGTTTCAAGGCCCGTTGGACCCGGCAAGCTCTAAGTTCTATGGCCTCGATATGTAGATAAACACACCAACAACCAAACAAAAAAAAAAAAAAATTTTGAAGTTTTCTAACTTCTAACGCACGTGCCAACTTAAACACGTTAGAAAATATAGTATAAATAAGAAAAAAATAAGTCATTGTCTTTATCAACTAAAACTTAGATGCTTGTTGCATATTTTGTTAAAATACTTATTGTAACTTTATTTAAAAAAATTGATAAGAACGAATAAGTTGTTGTCTCTATTAATTAAAACTTAGATGCACGTTGTATGTTTAATTAAAACACTTATTATTATTTTATCTAAAATATATGTTGCGTGTTTTATTAAAAGACTTATTGCTATTTTATCTAAAATGTATGTTGCATGTTTTGTTAAAACACTTATTTACTGAAATTTAAATGCATGTTGCATGTTTTATTAAAGTACTTATTGTTGTTGCTTAGATGCATGTAACATGTTTAGTTAAAATACTTATCGTTATCTGTATATATTAAGAGGATTCGAAAAGTTAGTTACTATTTTTTTTCTTGTCAAAAATACCCCTAAATTAATTACCCAACAACTTAAAAATGGGATTAAAATAGTAAATTGGCAAAAGAAAGTTAATTATTACTTTTTTTACTATCAAAAATACCCCTACCTAAAACTTAAAAATAGGGTTAAAATAATAAATTCCCACTTCTACGTTGAAATACTTTCGTGCTTATAATAAACTCCTATTTTTAGGTTGATTTAAATTCCTACTTCTACTCACTAACTCCCTAGCTACAAAATAGGATCACTATTTTGTTAGTTTTAAAACTTTTCCAATCTACAAAACTCACCCCACGTATTCTTTTTTTCTTTTCTTTTCTTTTTTGTGATTGGAAAAAGTAGAAATCCCAAATTATAATAAATGCAAATTATTAATCTTTATCCAAAAAATAGAAGAGCCTCTAAGCACTTTTTTGTGATTGGAAAAAGTAAAAATCTCAAATTATAATAAATGCAAATTATTAATCTTTATCTAAAAAATAGAAGAGCCTCGCGCGTGCTCAGAGGCTAGTTTTATTTAAAGAAATTGATAAGAACAAATCAGTTGTTGTCTTTATCTAAAAAATTGTTTTTATCCAAAATATTGTTGTAATTTGGTGAAGCCATTAACGCAATCACAACTTCTAAACCCAACTTTTATTATAGAAAAATGTTATATTCACAACATTTTCATAACAAATCCTAAGTAGTAAGTTGTTATTAGTTGTTATGGATAGGCAATTTAAGTTGTGAATTCAAATTTGAACCAATAACAACTTACTACATGTGATTTGTTGTGAAAATGTTGTGGACGTAACACTTTTATTATATAGTATATGATTTCTAATTAAGTTTTCGTTTATTTCGAGAGATTTTTAAAACCAAAAATGTAAAACAAAAAAAAAAAAAAACAAACAAAAAAAAAAAACAAATATAACAAGCCATGCAAAGACAATGATAAGAAGTAGAATTTATTGGTGCCGTGTATCACAAGGAGGGCAAGTTGGAAATTTTTGGTGACAAACTGACAATTCAAGGGCCATTGAATAGGGTAGAAAGTCGTAGTGGTCTGGGTGGTTTAATTTGGAAAATAGAGCTTCTATTAAATGATGGGATGGAAGATGTAGGTAACAAATAGTTATTTATGTCTTGATCGGAAGAAAGGATAGAGAAAGCTGACAACGACAGATCGATGAGAGACGAAGGTGGGGGAAGAAAGACTGGATTGTGATAAAAATTCCAGCGGGGTAGGGGGAAAAGAGGGGGAAGATAGATAAGGCAGACAATGTTGCGAACAAGGAAATGACAAGATTGAGAAGAGAAGGAAGTGAGGTTGTCAGTATTGTTTGTTCATTTGTCATCCTAGTTTACTAAGTTTATATTTGTTGTTACTGGTAATTCATTCCTCCATATGTAACTCGCATTAACTATTAAAAATTATTTTTTATATTAAAACTCAATAAATTTTATTTTAAATAATAACAAAACAGCTAAAAACTCAAGAGTAGACATGAACCCATATTTTCTTGCAAAGAACACGACATACAATAACACTAAATATATATATATATATATGCCCACTACAAATCCAACCAATTCTTGCACTCAATGCTTCAAGCCACTAATCACATAGCTAACATTAAAAGAAGTAGCAAATGTTTATCTAATCTCCAAAGAGAATAAAGGCATGGCACTTTTTTGGAACTCGAGTTCTAAGCATCATGGCCCAAGCATTATGGCCCGTGTGGCAATGTGATCAAACATAACTCTTTTAGGACTTGAGTTTCAAAAAGTGCTATATAAAATAAATTTGGTAGGATGCATTTCTCCTAAATTTTTCATAAAAATATGCTATTTGGCAAAAATGGACGAGAATAATTATAGAACATGGACGTATTTTGTGTGAAGCTGAGGAAGATAATTTGATGCATCCTTTTATTGAATGCCCAATTGCAATAAATGTAGGGACCTACTCACCTTGGCATATAAGTTTTTTTTTTTTGTTTATTTTGTTTTGTTTTATTTATTTATTTATTTCTGTTTCTTCTTATAATGAATTTCAATTTTATTATTGTTTGGGTTAGAATTGTGTTACATGCTAGAGAGAGATTGAAAATACCTAAAGAGGAGGCACAAATTTTTATATTATTTGCAATCATTTGTTATGATATAATATGGATGACTAGAAACTGTATCGTAAGGTAAAGTGAAAGGGAAGTTCATAATCTTATGCTTTTAAGTAGACAAATTAATACAATATATATTAACCATGTATTTATTTTGGGATTGTGCAAGGGAAGAAACCCCTAGAGGCATATCATAATACCCTTTCACCCCCTTTTTTCATGAAAGTAAAACTTTTTTTTTTTTTTTTTGGATAAGTGAGAAAGATGTATATTCAAAAAATACTTGAAGCAAAAAAGCACAAAGCATATCAAAGATTACAAAAGAAGCGAAAATGCAACAAACAAACAAAAAGAAACTAATTACAAAGAAAAAGAGTTAAGAAACAAAGGGAGAGATTCATTAGATGTGAGTCCCCAAGCCCTAAACCAATCAAAAAGGGAACAAGTTAAAAAATCAAGCAACTTGTCATCGAATCTATCTAAGTCCTCAAAAGTTTGCCAGTTGCATTCCCTTCAAATACACCACATCAAACACAATGGTGCTAAATTCTAACTGCTAGATGAATTCTTCCTCAACTAATTCCACCAACCAAAAAAGAAAATTGCAACTGACCTCAAGAGAACCCACGAAATCCCAAAAGTACCAAAGACGAAGCTCTATAAACGATCAGACTTCTCACAATGTAGCAACAAATGATCCACTACCTCCCCACAACAACGACATATGATGCGCTAGTCAACAAAATCAAATACCCTACTCCACAAATTATCACTCGTGAGAATCCTATCCCAAATTGCTTTCCAAATGAAGAAAGAGACACGCCGGGGTGCCATAACCTTCCAAATTCCTTTATAGGGAAAAACAATGGAAGAAGAACCATGCAACTTATGATAAAAACGAGCAGATATTAAAATACCCATTCTTTGTCAACTTCCATCTCATATGGTCACCATCATCCTCTGAAGGTAAATTGGTTGTCAAAAACCGAAAGAAATCATCCACCAACTCCAACTCTCAATCATTAGGACCCCTAATATAACGAACACCCCAATCTCTCATATCCTTTGCTCATTGCCTAATCAGAAAAGAGTCAACATAGGCTGCTCTATTAGTAGCAATATTATATAAGACTGGAAAAGTCAAATGAAAAGGAAGATCCCCACATCACTGATCTATCCAAAATATCACTCTATTCTCTACCCCAACCTTAAACTGGATATTTTTGCTAAAAGCTTCCCAACCTATCCAAATACTTCTCCACAAGCCACACCCATGAACACCTCTTCTCAGCTTGGAAGTCCACCCCTCCCATTCTTCCCCAAATTTAGCAGCTACAACCCTTCTCCAAAGTCAAATATCCTCCACCCTTAAACGCCAAAGCCATTTTCCTAGTAAGGCTTTATTGAAAGTGGTCAGTTTCCTAATCCCTAAACCACCATAGGTAATAGACATACACACCTTATCCCAACCCAACAAATGTGTCTTGAAATCACCCCACAAAAAATCCCTTTGCAACTTCTCAATTTTGTTTGCCATATGAGTAGGAATGGTGAAAAGAGATAATAATTTTTATTTTATTTTTTAAGTAGGAAGGTTAGATAACGTACTTTTAAGCAGAGTCAGCCTATCACTTGTCGACAAATACAGCTTTTTTCACCCTGCTAACTTTCATTAAATTATTTTTCAATATAGGATTCCAAATAGAGGGGGCCTTATGAGATTGCCCCAATGTCATACCAAAGTAAGTCATTGGCAAAGACCTAACCCTACAACCCAAAATCTCTACCACCAACGCATGCATATTATTCACCTCACTTATAAAAACCATCTCACTCTTAGACACATTAACCTTCAATCATGTCACGGCCTGAAAACAAAGAAATTACAAACGAACATGAAGGAGTTGCTCCACATTTGCATCACAAAATAGAACAGTATAAAAAATAAGTGTGGAACACTTTCCCCTCCACCCCTCTCACCATCTGCCCTAAAGCCACGAAGTAAACCTGCCCCTTCCATTCTCTTCAACATCCTACTAAATACCTCCATCGTGACCAAAAATAACATTGGAGACAAAAAAATCCCTTGTCTTAAACCCCTTGAACTACCAAAAAAATCAACTAGAGACTCATTAACTTACACAGAAAACTAAACTGTGGAGATGCAGGTATGAATCCATCTACACCATTTCTCCCCAAAACCCATTCTCTTCAACAAATATAAAAGAGCTTCCCAATTCACATGGTCATAAAACTTTCTCAATATCTAGCTTACAAATATGGTTGTCAAAATCGCGAACTAGATCGTAGACTCGCATGATTTTACGATCTTACCTCACTTAAACGTTTAGGATCGCACTAGGATTGTAAAAATGGTAGGATCGGTAGTTTACCTAGTCAAAGAGAAAATATGATTTTCAAAACCCCTCAGACAAGAACTCTTGAGGCTGTTGAGAAAATGCTTGTTGATTTAAAAGTAAAAACCGAGGGTACTTCTACCAGTACTGCTCGTGCTATTTCAAAGAATGATTCTGAAATTGTCTCTGAAAATATTACAGATTCTAAATCTTTGTCCTCTACTACTGTTAAGAATGTTTTTGAAGATAAATTACTAGAAATTAAAAGATTTGTTGGAAAACCTAATCCTATATCTTTTACTAAAAACTGGTATTCTAAACCTACTCCTTCTGATATGCAGTTTGAAGAAAGATCTTTTCAAACTCAATTCTCTGTTTCTGTTGACAAAATGTATGAATGGAATATTGATGGTTTCTCTGAACAAGAAATCATTAATAAAATGAGTCACATGTCCATGGTTGGAATTGCTTATGCTAATGGTCATGACTTTACTCAACCTAAAATTGTTAACATGCTTGTTACTAGTTTTTCTAAACCTACTCCATTTCTTATATTCCATACGATCCTACCAAAACATCAGTTTTTGGTTTTTTTTTTTTTTTTTTTTTTTTTTAATGGGATAAATTTTTGGTTTTGATGAATCTTTAAGGGGTTTTTTTTTTCTATGTTGTGATGGTATGACTTTTTATTTTTTATTTATAAAATTATGTTAACCTAAGCAAATGTTTTCTAGTTTCTAGTTCACTTGTAATCAAAATGAAGGAATGTTTCTTCATTTCTAAATGAAAAATTTATATTGGCTTTGCTACATTTTAGGCTATAATGTTGTTAAATTTGTTTGATCAATATACTAATTTGTGTTCTAATATTACTAAAAAAAATTTATATATAATTTTATTAATAAGCTTGTATTTGTATATTGATTGATTTTAGCATGCTCTGTAATTGTTGATAAGTGGTATAACTTGAATAATTGAGTGTGAAGTTGTATCTTGATCTCTTTTGTAGCTCTAGTATACTAATATAGAATGTTTACATAGATGATGAAATGGATAATGATGATTAGGATAGTGGTTATAAGAACCCTAGAATGAGAATAATTAAAAATGTTCACTTCACCTTAATATTAATCTTGCTTTTGGATTTCATATTTAGTTAGCAAGTTTCCATTTTGATAACTTATTTTGGATTTTAAACTTAGAACTTGGAACTTAGAATTTGGAAAATATTTCCATATGTGTTGATAAATATTTTGGTATTTGGTTGCTAATTACACGTTTATTGAACTTTTTAGATACACTGGGTTAAAACTTATTTGTTTCGTTAGTATAAATGTAGCGATGTATAACATGCAAATTACATAATATGATGCAAATCTTTGTATTTTATGGATAAATTCATAATTTACGTGATTATTCAATATAAGAAGTCATTATCAATATGTTTTTTTGCTTTAAATCTGAAACTATGTAGGATCTTACGATCCATGATCTGATCCTACGATTCACGATCCCACCTACTTCCTACGATCTTACGTAGAATCCCGATTTTAACAACCTTGCTTACAAATTACTCCTGGAACCTTCTTCTTCACCCGACTGTTAACACACTCATTGGTTATAAGAATTGAACCAGGGATTTGTCTACCTCCCACAAAAATTTTCTAAGATTCATATATCAACTGATCTAACACTGCTTTCAAACGATTTGCCAAAACCTTAGCCAAGATCTTATAAATACTCCTTACCAAACTAATAGGTTTGAAATCTCAAATATTAGAGGCATCATTCTTCTTAGGGATTAAGACAATAAAAGTAGCATTAAGAGATTTTTCAAACTTACAGTGTTGATAGAACTCTTAAAATATAGCTAAGACATATACCACTCTCTAGCAATGATGGATAAAGGCCATAGAGAAGCCATCCAGACCTGGAGCTTTATCCCCTTCCAATTTTTTGATAAATGATAGAATCTCCTCCTTCTCAAACCTCATTTCCATCCAAACTCTCCCCATCCTCCCAATTCGATCAAACTCCAAACCTTCCATTAAAGGCCTCCATTCCTTTGTATCTTGATACAAAGTTTTGTAAAATTGAATAACCTGAGCAGTCATTTCAGCTCCCTCCTCATAAATCAACTCCACCACTTCAAAAAAAACTAAGATGATTATACCTTATGTTGGAATTAGTCATCTTATGGAAGAATTTAATATTATTATCACCCTTATTGATACACAACATCCTTGATTTCTATCTCCATGAGATCTCCTCTAGAGAAAGAAGATGCTTCACTTAAGACCTTACTGCATTTCTCTCATGGGTCTCCGCCTCAGAGAGTCTAAGAACTCCTTACTTAGTATCTAATAAAGCTAAATCCCCTAATAATTATTTCTTCTGACTACCAACATTGCTAAATTCCCTGTGGTTCCATTGAATAATGTCTTCTTTTAGTGCCTTCAACTTTTTAACAAACACATAACTAGGTGTACCATAGAAAGAATGACGATTCCACCATAAATAAACTCTATCGACAAACTCATCCGCCTTCAACCACATGTTTTCAAACTGAAAATGACTATTCCCCCTCGTTATACCCCCTGCCTATAAAAGAATTAGGAAATGGTTCGAAACAGGATGCAGTAAAATCCGCTGGATCACATCCGGAAAGTGTTCCTTCCAATCATGTGAAACCAGAGCTCTATCTATTATAGACATGGAAGGCTAGTCTGTGCCACTAGACCAAGTGTATCTCCCTCCCTCCAAAGGCAAATAAATCAAATTCAGATCCTCAATAAACTCCGAAAACTTTCCATAGCTAGAGTCAGAGGAGAACCACCCCTCTATTCACTTGGAAAATGAACAATATTGAAATCCCTAATACAGCACCAAGGAATAGTCTAGTATTGTTGAATACCAACCAACTCATCCCACATTTGTCCCCTTACATTGTTATCATTAGGGCCGTAAGCCCTTGTGCACACCTAAATAAAACTATCCTCCACACCTTGCCACTGAACCGACATTGAAAAAGAACCCACTAGTATTTCCAATTTATCTAAAACCCTCCTGACATAATCAATGCCCCACCAGTAGTCTGAACAACATCCAAAGCCATCTAATCCACATACGGACAGCTCCATAAACTACTAACCATCTATCTATCCATTCCAGCAAGTTTTGTTTCTTGAAGGCGTACTACATCACACTTCCATTCACATAACAAACTTCTCAATACCAAATGTTTCTGGGAGTCGTTCAATCCTCTAACATTTCAAGAAATCATTTTCAACTTCATAAAGACTGTTACTTCCCCACTGCTATTTCTACCACACAACCAATCTACCTCTAATCATAATTAACTGAGGAAATTAAATTCCTCAACTCTCTATGCCCTTTACCTGTAGAAGTAGCTACTTTTTTATTAACAATTGCTTTCTTTTGCAACAAATTATCATTCTCCATATACCTTTCTAGCCTTTGAAGATAAGCAATGTACGACCTCTCATGGCGACTTATTGGGAGCCCAACCAATTTACTAAACCTTAAGATTTTGTGCTTCACCCAATTTGAAATGTCCAACATGCTACCAAGACCCACAATCTCATTGTGCACTTTCGCCGACAAAGCCAACCCCAAGGGAACAATAGTAAGTAGACGATTACACTCTGAGACATCCTCCTCACCTAAACCCAGTTCTGAACCAGCCCCTTCCTCTTCCATTAAAACCAAGGTTGTCAAAATTGGGATTCTACGTAGGATCGTGGGAGGTAGGTAAGATTGTGAATCGTAAGATCAGATCGTGGATCGTAAGATCCTACCTATTTTCAGATTTTAAGCAAAAAACCTATTGATAATGACTTTGTATGTTATATAATCACTTAAAATATTAATCCATCCATTAAAAAAAAATTGCATCATAAAATGTAATTTGCACACACTACATTGTTCTTATGTCATTTTAGCGAAACAAAATATATTTAACTTTTGACATAATGTATCTAAAAAGTTCAGTACATGTTTAATTAGCAACTAAGTACTAAAATATTATCTACACATATGGAAAATGTTTTCCAAATTCTAAGTTCCAAATCTAAAATAAGTTAGGCTAATTAGCATATAAAAACTAGCTAACTACAAATTTACAATCTGTAATCCAAAAGAAAATTCTCAATTTAAGGTAAACTAGCTAATTACAAATAGGAAATCCAAAAGAGAATTTTCATTCTAAGGTTCTTCTAATCTAATCACTGTCATTGTCATATCCCATTTCATCATATAAATATTTTAGGTTTTGTTTTTGAAAACGTTAAACTTAAGTACTATAGGTTTTTTTTGAGATTTTATGTTGACATAGGGGTAAATTTGGGACTTCAATTCATTATTAGGCTTTTGAAAACCCATTGGGCTTGTGGGTTTAGGTGGATTATCTTACCCAAATGAATCCCACTTAAAAAAAAAAAAAAAAAAATCCAGCCAAATGGTAGGATCGGTAGAATCCCATACGATCCTACGATCTTATGCGATCTTACACAATCCTACATACGATCCTACCATTTTTGCGATCCTGCTATGATTTTAAACTTTTTGGTGAGGTGTTTCGGTTTTGACAACCATGATTAAAACACACATCCCAGATAGGCCACAATTTGTCGTCGATGGAATCAGCACTAGATTGGGTTGATCAAACTCAAAACCATTCATTGGCCTTGTACACATTGTCATCCATCCCTTGAATCAAACTCATGTAGCTTTTACTTCCAACTTCAACCCCACCCATGACTCCAAAGTCCATTAACCCAGCTTGCAAAAGTCTCCAAAGAAGATCGCCCAAGAAAATACCCTTGGAAATGTGCAAAATTACCTTCTTAGGCGATCCCGAAGCCACTGTAGACCCATTAAAGTTAAGCCCATCAAAATTTACCTCTGTCGAAGTCTCCCTTTGTTGATCTAGCACCGCTACCTTGGCCAGCGAATGTATTGGTGAAGCTGGAAAGGTCATCCTTGTTGTCAAAGAGAAGGCTTGAGGGCTTAGGCTGCCCTTAGAAGAATTTTCACCCACTTCGTATGTACTTGGGCCAGAGAAACTTGTCTTGGATGGATTGGTAAAGCCCAAACAAGGCTGGTTTGGTCCTGGGACCATCGAGTTAGGCATTTGAGTAAAGCCCAAGGGTTTGGTCATCGTGGGTTTTGGGCCTATGCCCCCATTGGACTTATTATAGTTATTTTGACTTGTCACCTATGGAACCCATTTGAAACACTTAGGTCCACCTTTATTATAATCCCATGAAACCCTCCTCTTTCCTTTCTCACCCACCACCACAGTCAAACCTTTCCCTGTCCAGCATGCATTCCTAAAATCACTCTCAATGCCATAATTAGATTCTTTTGAATTTGAATCGAATCTTAAAGGAAATATTTTAATATTTCCCACCAGTATTGTCTTTCCTAAATTAATACCTACATTAGTGCTCCGAGATTTCACGAATCCTCCACCTACTGCTATTGGGCATGGCTCGTCCACCAGTACACCATTCACTGTCACCTTTGCATGTTCTTGATTCGGCACCACTATCCTTTTCACATCTAACTGCGTCTTCCCTTTGTCTGTAATACTCAACTACTCTAAATGCTCTCTAGCCTTAACTTGTATGTGATGACCTTGCACCATTTTAGCAAAAGATCTAGAGATTTGAATCTCTGAATTACACGTATGTGGCTGAGTAACAAATTTCAAATGGCCTGATTAACCTTCAACAAATTGGTTCGGATCTAACATCTTTCTTAATTCAAGTCCAAAAGTCCTCCAACCATTTTTTGCTCTGCCTACAGGGATAAGGATTGACCTTCTAGACCCACCAACTTTGAGTCCCCCCCCACCCTCCCCCCCAAAAAATAAGTAATTTGTGTGAGGATCCCAAGTGATGCTGGAATTGAGCCATTGAAATTGTTGCCTGATTGAATCCGAACAGTTGTTTAAGTGAGGCTTCCAAGCAAAGTTGGAATTGACCTAGTAAATTTGCAATATTCGAGATTCAAATGCTTCAAGGACTTTAGACTGCCGATAGAATTAGGTAATTCTCGTGAAAAACTTATCCAAGAGAGATCTAAGAATTTCAGGGAACTACTGTTGTTGCAATTATAGTTTGAAAGAGAACCTTAAGATTGAAATTATACCCTAGATCAAGGGTTTGTATACTTGGAAGGTAGAGGACGTTATTTTCGAGTTTTCCCTGCAAGTCACAGTCATGGAGACTAAGAGTTGTCAGAAAGGAGGATAGATTTGTCAAAGAATTAGGTCTGATTGAGGACATGTTTGTGCCATCCAGAAGAAGTTCCCATAACAGAGTTAGGTTATCAACGACTCTTTTCCAAATTAGTGTTTTGATTAATAGATCATTGTAAGAGAGATTGAGTGAAACAAGCGAAGACAATTGGGAGATTTCATATGAGATTTTGCCAGAAAAAAGGAATAAGAAAGGTTGAGACGAGTCAACATCTTAAAGCTGCCAAACTCAGATGAAATTAGGGAGTTATTGAAGTTATTACCCGTAAGATTCAAGGACTTGAGATGGTGAAGAAGGAAGAGGGAACTATTGGAAGGAATGGAGCCAGAAAGCCAACTGCAAATAAGGTTAAGACCAATAACATGGAGTGTGGTATTGTCTCACTCAACACCATCCCAACTACAGCAATCCTTATCCTCCTTCCAAGAGACTGTGTTTGGATACGAATTATCACACATATGAAAATTTAATCTATAATCATAAGAATGTATAGGTAAAACAGATGCATGAAGAGAAGGAGAAGTGAAACTGTGAAGAGACAGAGAGTTACTAAATTGGAGTAGACCAGAGCATGGTGAGTTTGAAGACAAGGAAGAAGAAAAAGAGAATGGAGAATGGAAGAGCAAGGAAAGTAGACAGAATAATTGATACTTCCAACTTAAACTTAAACTTAAACAATCCAATTGATGATGATAACTTTGAGTTTAGTTAGCAATAAAAAATGGCCAAAAGAGTTGGCGCTCCGTTGGAGAGTACAAGCAACATCACCATCCCTAATTGTGAAGAACTATTTGGAACTAATCCCAATGACAATGTGTTCAATATTCTTCATCAGCCATTGTGTCATACTCTTACCCATAAAAATTGATTTCATAAAATATTTGCCCTGTTCAAAATTCCATAACGAAAAATAACATCCCCCTTCTTCTATTACCAAATGAAAAAAATTTGGATTCAATGAAAAAACTACGAAAACCACTCATAGTTGATCGGAATAGAAGAAAAGAACAAAATATCTGGCTAATTTGAGGTAGTCGGGCCTCCTTAGGGGGGGCTACCGCTGTCTATTAGCTCCAACCTATTGATAGCCCTAATGTCAACTTATGAGCTTTTGAAAGTAAAACTTCGAGCCATCAACAAGTAGCATGCTTAACAATGGTGGGTATAAATCATAAAAAAAAGTGGTATTCTTTGCTTGGGCATAATTGATATAGGATCAAGACCCTTTAAAAGTAAAAAATAGGATGGCCCACTTAATGGTAGCAAAGTCATCAAAGTTGAGGTACAAACGTGTTATTTGCAAAAGGCAGAAGCCCTGAAATTAGGGGGTGTTTGGTTTGTATTTTCAAACAACTATTTTCAGTTTTTAAACAACAGTTCACGCATTTTTATACATTTTTTCACCCACACGTATTTTCATAAATATTTTTAAACAACAATTTTCAGTTTTTAAACACATGTACAAAACGGGGCCTATAAAAAGTTGTTCTCCTTCGCTTTAGAAATCATGCTTTGATCCTTGTTGCACCGTAGACAATTGTTTGATGAAACTGAGTTGATTTTGAATTCCTGCACTTATTGGACTTCTTTGGAAACTAATTTTGTTACCCACAGTTTAGTAAAGGGATCCTTGTGCAAAAAGGGGGGAAAAATCCCATCTCATCTTACCTGAATTTTGCATTGGTTTGTGCCACTGAAATTATTATTTTTGCCGTGGAGTAATAATTTGTTACATAAAATTTATTGTAAAAACTATTTTACAATATTTTTTATAAATTAATGATATTGTAAGTAATTATTAGTAAGTGAAAAAAATGATATTAGTAGTGAGTTTAGATAAGAAACAGTAAAAGTTGCTCACATTAATAATTTGTAAAAAAATTATAAAATAGTTTGTGACATATTATTTCTCTCTTTATTCCAATTTCATGCTTATCAAGGAAAAAAAAAATTGGAAAACATAAAAACTATAAATAACAACTATGATTTATTACAGCTAGACACAAAAGAAAAAACAGGAAAGAAGAAAATAATAGAAAATAAAAATAAAAAAAGCATAAAAAAAAAGAAAAAAGAAAAAGAAAAAGGAAAAGAAGGAAAAGAAAAGAAGGGAGGGTACCTTATGAGAGAGTCCTTTTTTGTATCCGCAAAGATTTGATGGCCATAAGGCCCTTTCAATTCACACTCTCCCACCATAACCACCCCCTTCCTCTTCCTCTTGCCAGAAACCTATTCTCACTCTTCCTCTCATCACCACCGCCTCTCTCTCATCAATCTCCACCGTCCTCCACCTTCCCCATCCTCCGCCGCATCGCCTCCTCAGCGACACCGATCTCTCGCCCTCAGAAACACCACCACAACCGCCAACAACAATATCAGCTAGCTTCGCCCCGCAGCCTGCGACCGTTGCCTACACCGGAAACCCTGGCGCAGAAAATCGGCAAATCCATCCGCCGCCCTGGCGCCCCTTCCAAGGCTAGGGTTTATGCCGATATCAACGTGATTCGCCCCAAAGACTACTGGGACTACGAGTCCCTCACCGTCCAATGGGGGTACTCTTCCTCTTCCTCTTCTATCTTCAAGTTTCCTATCTATCTATTTTTGCGTATATATATATGTGTATATTTGCGTTGCGTTTTGCTCTGTTTGGATGAAAATTTGTTGTAACAGCGTTACGAGGTGGAGTTTGTATATCTAAATTATGGAAATGCAAAAGAGGAATTTGGAATTTATATTAGGTTTAAATTGCTGAATTAACGAGCAGCTAGGGTTTGTTTTTAGGTGTTTATGCGGGTATGATTGATTGTACAGGGAGCAGGATGATTATGAGGTGGTGAGGAAGATTGGGAGAGGGAAATACAGTGAGGTATTCGAAGGTGTTCACTGCACCGATAACGAGAAATGCGTAATTAAGATTCTCAAACCGGTGAAAAAGAAGAAGGTGAGTCTCTGCATCGTCATCATTGGCTTCTAATGTATATGGTTCATAGTTGTGAAAGCATGCCTCTTGTTGTAGGAGTTTCCATAATCTCAATGCTTATAGTTTATGTTATCCTGACTTTCATCAGTTTATCCTATTTCAAAGCTAATGCAATTGTAATTGTGCTTGATTTGTTGTAGTTGTTTGTAAATTGCGTTCCTTTGTACGAATTATTTTCTAACAATGGTTCATGAAGTATAATGTACTTACATAAAAAATATAAAAAAAGACTAATAGCAAAGAAAAAAAATACTTTTTTTTTTGTTCTTATAAGTAACAAAGAAAAAAAAAACTTAAGAACTTCTAAGCCAAATAGAGAAAGGACTCAAAATGCAAAATGACTCAAAATGCAAAGTAAGACTTGTGGGTCTTTGTTACAGCCAAGGACAGCCCATTTCAGAAAATCTAAAATTATCAAATTGTCCTTATTCTAGTAAACTTATTTAAATTTGATCCAACAGCTTTCTAACCTTCAAAAAAACTTAATATTTTGACTCAATAATAACTATAGTAACCTATGCAAGGCGCCAAGATAGTCCCACATCAAAGCTAGACCACAAATCTTGAATCTTTTGGTATTTTATCTTGTTTTTCTTTAGAACTCTTTATTGTCTGCTTCATCAGGCTGCCATAAATTCTCACATAGACACTGATGCTTCTACATCAATATGCCATTGTGGCATTTTAATTCTCTATTTAAGTTTCCATCTCAATTTCATATCACTGTCTTTGTGTTTAACAATTGAATATGAATTATTCACATGCAAGCTCTCCACGTTATTCTACTTACAATCTATTGCTTTTGTACTGGTGGATTTTTTTTTTTTTTTTTTTTGAGTTTTATATGAACAGTGGATGGCACTTTGGCTGGATTATGACTCTACTTTTACTTTTGCTTCTAGCACAAGTAACTCTTTTAATGGTTAAATTAAAGGTGTAAATGAGTATGTGCCCTTGATGCTTGTGGCATTGCCAATTTTTCCCTGTAATATAACTTATTCTATGAAATCACTGTAGCAAGACTTATTTTTTCTTATATTTTTGCTCTCCCCCATTTTTCTCTCTCCCCACCCTCTCCCCACCAAAAAAAAAAAAAAAATGCAGATTAAGAGGGAGATAAAGATACTGCAGAATCTTTGTGGTGGGCCAAATATTGTGAAGCTGCTTGATATTGTTAGAGACCAGCAATCGAAGACCCCCAGCCTTATATTTGAACATGTGAATAATACAGATTTTAAAGTGCTTTATCCAACACTCTCTGACTATGACATTCGATATTACATCTATGAGCTTCTTAAGGCAAGCTTACTATTCTCTTTTCTCTTCAATTGATAAGATGAGCATGTTGAAATTATCATTAATATTCACTTTTGAAAATCCTGTCACCATATGTTCATTTTAATGTGTGTGGAAGCTTATAGATGTTTTGTGTTAATTTACATTGCCAAATTGTAACTTAGTAATCTTTCTATTTTGTACAAAATTTCCTTCTTTTTTTTCCTTTCCTTTTATCATTTGGTGCTTGGATTATGGGGATAGATACTTCAATATTATAGTTAAAGCATTGTCATCTTTATAATTACTTCAGTTTATGTTGGCTAAAATGACAATCTTGTAGGGGAGATGAAAAGTGGTGGACTAAACTTTTGGGCCTCAACATGGATCAAGGGGAAATTAAGGGCTAGTTCCTAATGTTGCTCCCAAGGAGAACTAATGTGATGCTAGTTAGTTCATGTGGCCATGGGGATAGACCTGGCTGACTATTTAGTTTTTCAACAGTTTAAAGACACAGAAAAAAAGAAAAGAAAGAAAAGGAACAAGAAGACATTTATGCATCTCTAGTTCTCTGCTAATAAATTTGTCTAGATGAATTATTCTTCACAGAAATTATAGGCTCTCTCCTGCTACCAAAAGAGAGTTATATTTTTATATGATAAATATCAATAACTGACTAGCTCTACTGTATTTTGTGTGTGTATATTCTTTTGGAACAATCACAAACACATTTTTGGATTTGCAAACAAAAACCCAATCATCTGTGTGTTTATATATTATCTAGAGGATGATTTATTTTTTGTCAGATAAAGAAATTATATTGAAAAAAGGGGGAATGGATAAAAATATATATTTTTTGGTCTTGTTTAGAAAGAGATTGAGAGGCAGACCATGTGGTCTCTTGGATTTTGGTTTGGCAGTGTGTTTGTTTAATTCATGATCTGTCCTAAATGTTCCACATTTTTATCTTGAAAGTTAATGCACTATGATCAAAAGAAAAGTTGATATGCAAATGTCTGAAGGACTAGTGGGAGAAGCAATCTTGGAGTCCCACATCACCTGGGGAAGTACATGGGTATGTGCTTGTAAGGAGTGATCTCCCTCCCTCCAATGTGTAGAGGCATTTTCTTCCACTGCTGTGCGCTTTGGGGAGAACAAAACCATGAGAGGTTTGGGCCCCAAAGCGGACAATATCTACACAGTTGGAATGAGATCGTTACAGATGGTATCAGAGCTAGGTTCCAATCGGAAGTGTGGGCCCCACACGTGAGGATGCGTGCTTATAAGGGGGGTGGATTGTGAAGTACCAGTGGGAGAAGCAATCCTAGAGTCCCACATCGCTTGGGGAAGTACATGGGATGTGCTTATAAGGAGTGATTTCTGTCCATTGTGTAGAGGCCTTTTCTCCCACTGCTGTGTGCTTTGAGAGAAGAACAAAACCATGAGGAGTATGGGCCCCAAAGTGGATAATATCTATACAGTTGGAATGGGGTCGTTATAGATGATATTAGAGCATAGGTATAAGATTTTGTAGACTTGTAGGTATAATCTTGAGAATTTTGGAACAAGAGTGTGATCATGAGAAATTTTCGTGTTAGAATTATTTGACCTACTTAGTGTTTTTCTAGAGCTTATAGAATGGTTGTTGTATCGTCTAGATGCTTGGTTTTGTCCTTTGGGGATATTTGCAATTTTACTCATGATATCTTGTTGTATTGCTTAGAGATATAGCTCCACCAAGGAAAAACTCATGGTGTGGTCAATCGAATGATGGGGAACCGCTGATCTTCAGGCTATTATCCAAGCCATTGGTGGCTTGACCAATGTAGTGCAACATCAAGAAGGAGCCACCAATCTGACTAGTGCTCTAGAGAAGTTTAGGAAGCTTGAGCCTCCTACTTTCAAGGGTACAAAGGACCCAATGGAGGCCTTTTCTCCTACTGCTGTGTGCTTTGGGGGAAGAACAAAACCGTGAGGGGTATCAGATTTGGGCTTCAAAGTAGATAATACCTATACCGCAGTGGGAGAAAATGCTTCTACATGGAGGGAGATCACTTCTTATAAGTAAATCCCCATGTGCTTCCTTAGGCGATGTGGGACTCCACTCTCCAGGATTACTTCTCCCATAGGTCCTTCACATCACTTGGGGAAGCACATGGAGATGGACTTATAAGGAATTATCTCCTTCCAATATGTAGAGGCCTTTTCTTCCATTGCTGTGTGCTTTTTTTGGGGGGGAGGGGGAGGAGAACAAAACCGTGAGGGGTATGGGCCCCAAAACGGACAATATCTACATAGTTGGGATGGGTCGTTACAAATAGTATTAGAGCCATTCCCCAACTAGAAGTGTGGGCCCCACGAATGAGGATGTGTGTGCCTATAAGGGGGTGGATTGTGAAGGACCAGTGGGAGAAGCAATCCTAGAGTCCCACATTGCCAGAGGAAGCACATGGAGATGTGCTTATAATGAATGATTTCTCTTCAATGTGTAAAGGCCTTTTCTCCCAATACTGTGTGCATTGGGGGTAGAACAAAACCATGAGGGATATGGGCCCCAATACAGACAATATCTACACAGTTGGGGTGTGTTCGTTACAAAATGTGTCTAGAATGAAGTTGTGGCAAGTCGAATAATTTTTGCTGCTTCAAAAGGATCTTAGGTATTGTTGCCCAAATGAAGATTTAGCATACCATAACCAGAAGAGTGGAAATTAGAAAGATGTAATTGTTATTTTTATATATATTCTTGTATTTGAAGTCTTCATGATCTTGATTTAGTCCTGTGGTATCTGTGTGGTACTAAAAAGTCCATGTTAGAACCATCATTTAGTTTGTTGTCTGGATAGAAAAAAATGTATAGAGTAGATTTGGAGTCCTATCTAAAATATTGCACATCTGCTGTGCCGAAGTTACAAAAAAATTATAATTGTAGGGATTGGGATTGAAGAAAGGATTTCTATATTAGCTTAAGCTTTAAAAGCCAAGAGTGGTTAAAATATAGGGATTGAATTTTCAGCTAGTATACTCCCAGTGTACTGGTTGAATTTTTTCTAATAAAATTTATTACTCATCCAAAAATACACGCTTGTTGTACTTGTTGAATTTTTAGAGGGTCTCAATGCAAATGTATTTTTCATGTTCAGGGGACACTTTTTTGTCTGCAACGGAACTTATATTTGATAGTTGCTTCTTCAGTCCGCGAATTAGTTTGATGTAATAACCCCTTGTTCAAAATTAAGAATAGGGGGAAACAGTTTTTTAATATTTTTGGTTCCTTTCTCTCTCTCTCTCTCTCTCTTTTTTTTTTGTGTGTGTGTGTGTGTGTGTGTGTGGGGTGGGGGGTCCAAGGCTGATGAATTACATGCTAGTTTATATCTTGTTCTCTCTAAATATGTTGATCTTTATATATTTTGGTTAAACGTTATATTTTTTCTCAAATTAGTCTAATTAAAATTTGCACCCTGATTTTTAAAACTGGGGAGAATCTTACATTTTTACTAATGTATTTGTAGGCATTGGATTATTGCCATTCACAAGGTATTATGCATCGAGATGTGAAGCCCCATAATGTAATGATTGACCATGAACAACGCAAACTTCGTCTTATTGATTGGGGCCTTGCAGAGTTCTATCATCCAGGGAAAGAATATAATGTTCGCGTTGCTTCAAGGTTGTTTTCTTTTTTCACTTTTTTGGAAAGATGGTGATTTATTTTACTGTTGTTGCACCCCCTCCCTTTCTTTTGGTTCTTTGTCAGAACTGCTTTATTCTGATATGCCTTTGTTTTCTCGGATGAAGAAATTACCCGAAAAAGTGAAAATTGCATCTCATGCTCCATTTGTTTTGAAGTAAAATATTTTACATGTAAAATTTTTTACTGTAAAACATTTTCCAGTTAAAAAATTTTCAAGTGTTTGGACCTAAACACTTGAAAAAGCAAGCCACCACTAGCCACTCCCAAATGCAAGCACAAACCACCCAAAAACCAGATCAGATAGAGGGAAAAAAGACAGCCACTACCATGACCAATCGTAACCTACTAGCCACCACCAGCCACCACCCAAAAATCTGAGCATTAAACCACCAGCAACCCACAAATATGACATTAAACCACCAAATTGGTACAAATCCGACCAAACCACCCAAAAGAAAGCCAAAAGAGTAACTTACAAGCCCATATTCAAAACCCACAAACCAATTGAGAACCTTTGGTGGCAGTGAGATCGAAAAAGGGTGAGATGAGAGGAGCCCACCGCCTTTGGTGGCGGTGGCACATTATGACATTTGGGGTTTGGAGGAGCTTGACCATGGAAGCTTTGCCGAGAGAGAGAGGTGCAGGTGAAGAAAGCCACCAACGTGATGGTGGTGATGAGATGCCGCAAGCGGCAATGCAAGGGCGGCCGGAGTGGTTGACGTGGCTGATGAGAAGTTGGGGAGGGGGAGAAGCAACTGAGAGTGTGTAGTGTGAGAGACGTAAAATGTTTTACTCTTGTTTTAACTGTAAAACATTTTACTTGCCTCAATTTTACAGTTTGAATATTTTACAGTTGACCAGATTTTACAACAAAACAAACATGGTAAAATGTGTAAAATATTTTACTTTGAAATAAATAGAGCGTTAGTATGGAGATGAGTTCTTATCACTTGGGACGAGAAAGGAATTTTCTTCGAATTTTTTGTGGGAAGCTAGTGAATTAGTGGCAACTTTGAATATTCTCAGTCTAGGGAAATTTTAGATAATGATTTCCTGCCACAAAATACCTATTGTGCTCCATATTACTTGGGGTGACGAAGGAGATCGTTTATCTCTTTTGGGCAACTAATTTTATAGAGACTTAATATTGAGTAAAATAAGCAGGTTATACAATTTAGTGAGTGATCATAGGGTTATGGATAGGAGATACCAAAGAGTTATGAAAGAATCAATATCTAGATTATATGAAATTAAGATAGTGAAGTATGATTTCTAAGTTGTTAGGAGGCTTCTAGGTCAGTGGCATTGTCTGGTCTTCCTTATGAGTAGAATTAGGGTTCGAGTCCCCCCTCCCCATTTGTTGTAACAATGGAATTAAAAAAAAGTTTGATTATCTATGTCATGCCCCAACTCTTCATTGGCAAGACATTGTCCCATTGGGGAGTGACACAAAGCCTCTCCTTCAAGGTTTTAAAAGGCCTTTTGCCAATTAGAGTCCAAGGCCCTCCATATAAGGCTTAGGACCTCCCCTTGTTTTTTTGATAAGTAACGAATCTTTATTAACAAAAACTTCTAAGTATATAGGGCGTATACAAAGAAAGCAACAGCATTAGCCTCTCAAATTACAAAGCTCAAGCAAGTCTAACAAGGAAAAACAAGAAAATAATTGTAAAGCTTTAGTCAAAGCCTTCAAGGAGTGAAGGAAAAAGGATTTAATCTTGATGATAGACCGCTTGCATCCCTCAAAACTTCTAGCATCCCTCTCCCTCTAAAGACACCCTGTCACGTAGTGAAGCACCATCTTCCAAATTATGACATCCCGATGCTGGCCAAAACTGCCCTGCCAAGACACTAGCAGATCCTTTACCCTCTTTGGCATAACCCAGGGCAAACCAAACACAGAAAAAACCAGGCCACAACTCATGAGCTATAGGACAATGTAGGACCTTCCCTTACCTAGGCAATGTGAAACTTAGTCAAGATTTGGTTCACCCTCACCTCTCCCAAGAGGTCTTTTGGCCTTTTGGGTCCTCACAATCTATAAGTTGTCTTGTCTCATCCAGAAAGGAGTTTGACAATGAATGACACTCTGAACTAGAGTAAGGTGGATGAAATGGATGGCAAGGTAACATAATAGTCGGAAAATATATGACATTAGAACAAAACTGGATCTCATATGAAATTCTTTAACTCCGTTTCTGTATTCTGAATAGAATTCAAATTAAACTGAATCTCAAGATTAATTTGAATTCTATTGGGAGGGATCACAGAAACTGAATTAAATAATTTTATAATGAGAGAAGTAATACATTTTAAAGTTAACAGATACTAGTCTTTTATAGATGTGTGTGTATATATATAGATGTTAACAGATGCTAGTATTTTATAGATGTGTGTGTATATATATATATCTAGATATAGGATATAGATATAGACAGATAGATAATTTATTGACTAAAAGGAACTGCATCATGTACTCGGGGTGTGGACATGGAGAGTCCTAAAAAATTACAAAGAATGAAGTCACAATTGGAACAAAAGTGAATCAATAAAATTAAGAATGAATCTCGCTAGGACCTAGAACATGGGACCATTAAAACAATGATCTCATTAGGGATGACTTCAGTTTATTAACTGAAACTTCTGCACGTTCTAACGTCCAATGATTCCTCTCTCTCCAAAATGTCCACAATAGGTAGAAAGGGGTAGATTCCAAACTAAGGAGGAATGCTTACCAAACCAATTCCTCCATTCCCACAATGGATTAACAATGCTCTTAGGCATTACCCAATGAACCCCAAATACATAGAAGATAAAAGAGTCCATAATTCTTGCGTAATGTCACAATCTGACAACAAATGATCCACAGTCTTATCGTTACTCTGCACATACCACACCAATCTACCAGAGTAATTTCTCTATGAGATTATTGCATGTTGGAATCTTCCCCATGTTGTTGTCTACACAAAAATGCGACTCTTTTAAAAGTACAAAAATGCGACTCTTTTAAAAGTCTAATCACACCAAGTACTTTTCCAGGGGAAAGCTATGTCATCAAAGCCTCTCAAGTTCTCAGAGTATGATTGAAATTTGAACCTTCTGTCGCTATTCAAACTTCTCCTCATATGATCAAGGCCCTCTCTATTTGGGTGTTGGAGTACAAAATATCCAACAGGTCAATTGGCTCCAATTCCCAATAATTAAAGTTTAGTCTTTAGGAGTGTAACGGGTTCTGTTCAGATTGTATTTATCAACTGAAAGTTACTTATCAATGTATATATTTATCATTTGGAAATCATCAAATGAATTGGCTTAATGTAAATTTCACTCATTTAGGGAAAAATTTATGTATCAATTAGTGCTTGATAGAGTAATGTTTACTTTGTTGAAATTTTATGGTATAGAAATTGAAATTTTGGTTTTACTTACGCTTTAAGGGATTTTTCTATTATGTTCATATGATTTTCTTCTTGAAACTAAGAGCTGTCATTCTTCTCCATTGCTTTTAAACTTTTTTTTTGCAGATATTTTAAAGGTCCTGAGCTCCTTGTTGATTTGCAAGACTATGATTACTCTTTAGACTTGTGGAGCCTTGGTTGTATGTTTGCTGGAATGGTGAGCATTTTCCTGCCTACATTGTTAAAATTCATTAGGCCAAATATAGTTGTTAGTATTGTATGTACGCAAATCAAGTAAAAAAAAAATACCATACCATACTCATGAATAGTATGATACATAGATACATATTATTTGAATGGTATCATATTGTATGTATTGGATGATACCTAGAAATATGGGTTTAAATTGAGCTTTTTTTTTGGTTAAAATTTGTGCTTTGACTTGAGTTCAACTAGTTGTTGGACTTGTTTCTAACACAAAAGTATGGGGTTACTTGGGTGAACCCAATAAAATAACATGTCCATGAGTTTTTATTTATTTATTCTCTCTCTCTCTCTCTCTCTGCTAGAAATTTAGACCACACTTGACACTTTTCTTTCAAATTTGTAGATTTCTTTTCTATTTCATGAATAAAGTATTATACTTATATGACCATATTGTTATTTTTATTTTTGTTATACGACAACAAAAACTTAGTCCCAAAAATTTGGGGTTGGCTATGGATTCTTAACAAATTAGTTAGCATTGGTCACACGTATTCTTCTTTTCCCTATTCTATTCTATCTAAAGTCATATTCTCTGTTTTTTCCAAAATATATATATATATATATATTTATATATATTGTCATAATTATTATAAATCCAAGAAACTTGAATGCCAAGAAGAAATATTAAGAAAAAGTTATTGAAATATCGGAACAATAAGAGATAGTAGATGTTGGAGATGATGAAGTAGAAGATGTCAATAAAGAAATGATTTGCAAGATGATGAAAATGATGATAACATTGACTTGGACTATGGAAATGAAGTTGATTAGGCAAGATGATTTTTAAAACAAGAAAGAAATTATTATTTAAGCTTATACATCTTGTATTAAACTTTTGAGTTTGACCAATTTAAATCGGAATGTTATATAATATATTTTAATTTGATTTATATAATTAGTTTTGTTAAAAGTTATTATATAAGTGATGATTAAATTAGTCATGAGTTGAATGTGTTCCAACTTTTTAATAAATATACTTGTTATATATGTATATCTATTTTTTTAATAAAGTTTACAAAGCGTTTGTGTATCCTATGATATAAAAAATAAAAAAATTAAAATTTGATCACGATAAGATTTGCATTTTGACAACTATGAGGCAAGATATCTACATATTGTAAGTAGGCTTTAGTGTGTAGTACCATGGTACTTTATCTTTTAGGCCAATGAGCTATAGGCTATAGCTGAACTGGCTCTTCCTCCTCCCATAATAATGGATAAATGGGATAGAGGGTGACATCGTGGACCTTGATCTGCTTGCATACTCATCAGTATTCAATAGCAAGTTATACTCATGGGTGGCAGATGGCAGGGGGGTTAAGAGTTTGATACTTTTTCATGGTATACTCTCTCTGGTGATGCTTATTATTGAGGCTTGTGCTGTACAGATATTCCGTAAGGAACCGTTTTTCTATGGGCATGATAATTACGATCAGCTGGTCAAAATAGCCAAGGTATGTTTAGTTTTCTTTAGAAGTTTGAACATTGGTTCTTTTATAGGGGAAAATTTGTAAAATAATATTTTTTTAAGATTAATTATTTAATTGGCATTGTTTTGAAACTATTTGGGTATCTAGCCTTTTTCCTATAATCTTGTTTACAACATGATTTCAATTACAATTCATCCAAATCAGCTGATATTGAGTTTTGAAAATATGATTTTTAAAAAGAGGCTAGATTCCCAAATAACTTCAAAACAGTACTAATTTAAATAATAATTATTAAAATAATATTATTTTTGCAAAATTTGCATTCTGTTATATGAACCAAGTCTTAGTTGATAGATGGATATTTGTAGGAATTTTTTGATATAATTTATTGTAATGTGTCTGTGAAACATTACAATAAAATATTTACAACTGGGTTTTAGAAACAACAGAAAGAAAGGGAATTCTAATTCAAAGTTTGCATTTTCTTCTACAACAGTTCCTTGGGACAGATGAATTAAACACTTATCTGAGCAAATACCGTATAGAGTTAGACCCTCATCTTGCAGCCCTTGTTGGCAGGTTGGGATCAATCTCATGGTTTTATCCTTTTTATTTTTTCTTGTTGCTGATGTTGTCATTGTTACCAGGCAGCATTAGTTTTAACCAAGAAAATTTTTTGTTCTTGAATTGAAATATAGGCATACCCGGAAACCGTGGTCAAAGTTCATTAATGTTGATAATCAACATTTGGCTCATCCTGAGGTAGATTTTATCATTTGTGACTTTTTCACCAAAGTTTTGAATGTTATTTTTAATGCGTTCACTTTCGACTTTTTGAAGGCTGTTGACTTTGTAGACAAGTTGCTACAGTATGATCACCAAGAGAGGCCTACTGCGAAAGAAGCAATGGTAAAGCCTAGTCCTCAAGTACCCAGCAAATATGATCAACTTCCATACACAAACTCCCTCTCTCTCTCTCTCTCTCTCACACACACGCACTCACTCATATATTGCTGTCTTTGGCTATCAGTCTATATTGTTTCCATTACTTGGTCATTTCTGTCACTCAGTAGTAACAATACTTGGATGATTTTTCTGTTACCAAGGAAGAATGGTGTGCCTTTTCTATGCTGTCCATTTACCTCGTGTGTGTTAGGTTGTCTGGTATAATGAAGTAGACCTTGTGTACACCTGAATATGGGCTTTTCAGTCATTTGCCTGTGAGGATATGTAGACTGACAATGTGTACCTAGCATGGTCTTCTTGTTCATTTTTAATGCTAGTTCCACTTTAGTAGACCGTCTGTTATGTTTTATCTGCTTCACTTGCATGTAGAATGTTAAGTGTAGTCGATTTCTTGCAGGCCCATCCTTATTTTTACCCGGTAAGAAATGCAGAAAGCAGCAGAACTCGTAGCCAGTAGATTGATTCCAGATGCTTGCCAAGATACGTTTTCTTCTTTTTCTTGGTCAGGATCTTGCTCTGTAATCTCAATATGGACGGTGAGTTTGCAAATAGGATGCTGTGCAATGTTTTAGTTATCATTGAACCTTCAGTTTATTTGATTATAATTTATTTTTTGGCCAATTAGGTTCCTGTACTTGGTGTGCGCTCTAAAGTTGTGAATGTAATATTGACCCAAATTCAGGCAGGATTGTCTGCCTTTTTTTTATTTTTTTTATTTTTACCTGTTGACATTCACATGTTTACCCTGAACTGTTTTAACGCATTGGGAAATGGATCAAACAATATTCCTTAAAAAAGGAGGGTTATTGATCAATCCAGTTCGATGATGTTTACTCTATAGATTGATGATAAGTGATTCTTCCAGTTGTTTCGATCAATTTTTAAAACTGGCTGGACTAATAATGTGTCGGCAACCAACAATAGGTAGCTAGTCTGGTCTGGTTGTACGTTAGAATTCTATACGTAAAAAAATCAGTCAAAACTAGTAGTACATCCGAGTGATGCTTTGATTAATTAACTATCTTAATAATTGATGGGACACATGATAGTATTATACACATATATTGAGTCATTGTTACAAGCATATCAGTGTGTGACCGGAAGGCTAGACTGTGTTTATTTCTTCTTATATTGAGTCTTTATTTAAAATTTCTTCAGACTTGGATTATGTTTTACCTAAAGTATGCAGAAACTGGAAGGCTAGACTGTGTTTCAGGGGCTAACAAAGCAGTGATTGCTTTACTCAGTTTGCTTCTACTAAGAATGATATATTTGGATGAATGAATGTCTTCCATTTTGGAGTTGTTTAGTCGAAAATGGGTCATACATTGTAAATTTATCTTAAAAACGTGTATAAAACGCCCTCTTTTAACTTAGAAAATTAAAAAATGAATAAGACACGATATTTTATACAGTATCATAAAAAAAATGAACTGTCTTAATTTAACTATTAACGAGTGTCTAGGGAGAAAATGGTTGTTTGGCACAGTTATAGTTAGGGTTGTACATGATGCGCTGCGGCCAGTTTTTGTAGCTGTTTTTGCACTGCACTGAATCCTTCGGTTTCCTAAAAACTCAAGCCGCTGCCGCCGCGCTTGAGGAATGGTTCTTTGGTAATATTGATGGCGGTTCTAGTCGGTGCGGTGGTCAATTGTCACTTGTCTATCATAGAGAGAGAGAGAGAGAGAGAGAGAGAGAGAGAGAGAGAGAGAGAGATCTGAAACCATAATCAAACCCAGAAAACTCTCCAAAGATTCAAACCACAAAGCAAAACATAGGATCAAATCTAAATATCAAAATATTCAAAACTCACCACAAACCCTCTAAATATTAAAACCCAAACAAGATTAAGATTCTTGAAATTGACCTTCAATTGACTCACCTGTGAAGTCCAATCAACCACCAAATGATGGAGGTAGAGTTGATAACTTATAGATCTAACTTGGGTGGTGGTAAAAATAGAGGTGGCGTGAAGATCAGAAGCTAAAATGGTGGTGGGTTTTATGTTGTTGATGAGGGTGGAAATCTTAGATTTGACATAAAGGGGGTAGAAATCTCAAGTTTTAATATATATATATATATATATGTATGTATGTATGTATACATATAAGCAAATTGGTTTGGTTCAGTTCGGTGTTCGTCGGAATCTAAAAACCTTCGCCGACAACCATACTGGCCGACTTTGGTGCTTGAAAATTGCTGCCAACCACCGTGCCTAACACCTGCGGTGGAGGCTCAAGGCGGCAAATTGGTTTGGTTCTAGTCGATTCCGTTAGTGACGGGCTGTGCCTGTACACTCCTAGTCAGGGTCACGCTTTTAGAACTCAACCTTATAAGCCACTTAATGTTTTTGTAATAGAATTTTATCTCTACTAAACTATCTTAATCATTTTTGAGATATAATCAGTTATGAACTCATATAAGATATAAGCTAATATAAGATAGCTCACTTGAAAATTGTTTAATTTCTTTTAGAGATATTTTTAGTATATATTATCAGTTACTATAAAAGTATTCTATTTATTTGTATTGTGAAGCAATTATTTATTAAAATTATTTATAACATTGCTGATCTTGCTATGAGAATTGAGAACCACTCTTTTTTTTTTTTTTTTTTTTTTTGTGTGTCTGATCATTTCTTCTTATAACTATATGTATTCACATTATGCAATGGTGAATAACTTATCTTTAATCTAATAATTTTTTATTATATAAAATGTCCCGCAAACATTTTAGATCAAGATCTTTTATTAAATAAATTAGAGATTACACAGTTAGATTATACTTGTAAGGATCAGATTTGTATTCCTAGCCCACTACGTGGGTGGATTTAGGCCCAAAAAGCCCAAAACAATAAATTTATAGAGAATGGGTTGAAAAACTGAGTTTTAGTTGATCAAACCAACATTGAAATAGATTCAGATAATAAGATAATGCAAAGAAATAGGGTTATATTGAAGAAAAATCATCCTCGGCATGGTCCGAGGAGATCTGTTCATGTATATTATTCTCAAATTAGGTTGTAAGTTTGGTTTCTAAATGCTACAATGTTTTTTCCTATTATTTTCCGACCTCCCTTCATGAAGGGTCTCTTCCCTTATATAGTTCCTTCTAAAGCATCTTGATCATACACTTGTTGATCACCTGAGTCACCACTTGAGTGCTTGTCCCATTAGACACCCTCTCTGGTCGTATATGCCTTGGGGTAGACAACTATGCACTGTTCAGGGGTCTTCTCCACATTAAATGTGGTGATGTCAACTTTCTTCTTAAGATATTTTAGGACTTCTCTCGACAGAACTTCCTGGGAGGTTTTTTTGCATTAGTAAGCCATTTTTTCTGACCTCGACTTTAGCCTACCGAGGAGACATTTAACCTCAGCTAATATCCCATTGAACCTTTGTGGCCAAAACTAACTCTTTTATTTGCTAACACGGTCTCTTCTGACGGAGATTCTTCCTCCTTGGACTAGTCCTTATCCTCGGATTGGGCCATAAGCCCAATGTACAAATATATAATGAACTTTTGGGCTTAATATCCCTACAATACTTAATATAAAAATACAACTAATTTAAACAATAATCACTTTACATGCTTAAACATGTACAAGTAAATATAAGGAAAATATAAAAATAACAACTAAAGGAAAACCTTATTTAGTATAGATGATAAATGCAATAAATATCTCTAATTCCTGAGCACAAAAATAAAAAAATTGTCCTTTCTTTAAATTTTATTTTATTTTTAAAATACAAGATTTTATCTCTACTCCCTAAATGCAAAAAATAAAAGCTATTATTAAAAGGTGGAAATTAGATACTGTGGGTGTAAAAGCCCAAAGCTATGTATTGGGCCTGGGGCCCAATTTGAGTATCACAATGCGTCCGAAGAGAAAAAATGGATTAGAAATGAGTCCGTATGGGGGAAATGCACCCGGAAATGAATGAGAGGAGATGTCCAAAGACAATTCTATTGGTTCGAAAAGGTCCCTCTCATCGGATCACAAGGGAACTTGATCAAGCAAATATACCGAAGGTCTGAGTGACCTTCCCAACTAATTCCACGATAAGAGCAAGCTCTGGGCGTACCTAGAGATGATGAGAACAGAGAAATATTTAAAAGGAAAAGCTGCTACCACCGCATTTAATGCACTGCAGCAACTTTTCTGGCCGCATTTATGTGGAAAAGACCCCCTGAACAGTGCAACCTCAGCTACTACCACTCACGGTAGACTAAAGTAGACGTCTGATGTGATATGTATTCAAGTAAATGCTTGGATGAATAACAAGTGTACGGTGAAGATGAAGAAGAAGGATGATATATAAATGGAATAGGCCTCTAGATAGGGGGGGACGGAGAAATTGAGAGAAAAAAGGAGAAGGAGAGAGAAAGAGAATGGTATTCACTTTTCCATAAATATTAAGCCTCTTCGGATTTGAGTATGATTCATTCTACAAGTGTTTTTATTTCAATTTATTCTTACTGGCATAAGTGAATTGTTGCTAAATCCTTAACCAGCCCAGCTTTTTCATCTACTCTCTACAAATTTATTGTTCTGGGTTCATTGGGCTCACAATCCGTAAAGTTTGGGCTTGGCCTACCAAATTTGGACCCTACAGATACTATTTCTTAGATACTGTTCCTTCAAATTTAAAAAAAAAAAAATATATATATATATATATATATAAATGACATTAAAAAATTAATTTTCTACATTTTCTTTTTTCTTTCCTACTTTTGTTCCCCCCCACCCCCCCCCCCCCCCACCCAAAAAAAAAAAAAAAAACCTTACAAGAAACCATGTCTTCTTCATATTCTCTCTGATTTCATCAATTCGATTGATGGATGGAAGTGAAAGCTATCCACAGCTGTGTTAGATTCTCTCTACCTTCATCAATCCATAGTTGCATCATTGATTCGTTGGATGGAAGCAAAAGTTGTTCGATCCTTACCTGAGAGAGAGAGAGAGAGAGAGACACGAGGAGGTCACACTGACAAGCACCATTATTGGTGGTGGTGTAGGATCCAGTGACTGGTAGTTTTAGTCGTGGAGATTTGGCTATGATTTTTCTAATTCTAGGGTTTTGTTTGAAATGAGTTTTCAGTTTTAACTTTTAACACACTAAAGAGAAATATGAGGGAAAAAAAGACGAAAGGAGATTGATTTTTAGTGTTGTTGTTGATTATTTGTTTTTTAAAATTTTGATAGATGGCTGAAATTTAGATGGGATATCTAAGGAATAATACATAAGGTATTGTATCTAAAATTTGTCATTTATTAAATAGGTTTGGAGAATATTTACCTTGAATACACTTTGGTTTAATAAGTTAATTAGTATGAGAGTAATAAAAGGGGAAAAAATGCAATAGTCATTTACATAAAAAATGGAGTAGTAAAATTTAATTTGTTAAATTTTATATATCTTTTTAGTTTATATATATATATATATATATAAATATATATAAAGGGGGGATTTTCAAAAGCTAGGGGCCTTCATCCTACTGAAAATTATCTCCCGAGTTGGCTACATGAAGGTTTCTTAATATGTGGACCTCATAGGTACGTGAAACTGCATAGAAAGTTTGAGGCAACAAACATACGTTTGAGACTTAAAATCGGCAATCAATCAGTAATTGAGCCTTAAAAACTGAGGTAACAAACACAAGCCGTCAACCACTCCATGTGTGCCAGTTTTGTTCTTATTGATTGGCTAAAACTTAAGTATAATTGTTCTAAAACTAAAGTATAATCGTTTAGGTGCTATATTTTAGGTTCCCAACTAAATACAACAATGAGATTGTGCTGACCAATGAACAATTTGATTCAATTTAGTTATCATTGAAAGAAGATAAAATTATTTGTGGTTCATTGATCAATAAAGCGACATGGTTGAATTTAATTGGTTGATCTAAAGATACGACCCAACTAAATCCAACAATGAGATTGTGCTGACCAATGAACAACTTGATTCAATTTAGTTATCTTTGAAAGAAGATAAAATTGTTTGTGGTTCATTGATCAATAAAGCCACATAATTGAATTTAATTGGTCAATCTAAGATACGACATCTAACCAACGTTAAACAAATTTTCCCCTAATCATTTTTTTTTCTTTTTTGTATTGCCTTTTGTGTTTTGTACTTACTTTTGGTGTTGACCGTTGATAGTCGACCTGCCAACTGATTCAATACGTATACTCTTCTTTCTAATGCAGATGGTGTGGGTCTCTCGCGGCCTGCCAAAATCAAGAAGCTTTGGGTTGTGCAGCAGTCCTTATGTTTAATGTGCTGGTGTCCAAGGGATGCGTTTGGTTAGGTGTGATGTGCCTTTAATGTGATGTGATGTGATGCATATTATGATGATGTGATATTAAAATTTTTAGTTTATTTTATTTTTTCTAACACTACCATAATTTAAAATTACAAAATATATTACATTATCTTAATCTCACTACCTTCCTAAACAATGTAATATTGTATTATTGTATTGAGATTATATTAATGTAAAATTATAACAATATAATATTATAGCGTAATGTAATATTACGGTAAACCAAACGCCCCCTAAATGTAAACCACGTTTGTATAGTCGGGTTGGGCTTTATCGCATGAGACACTTTCCTCCCACCAATCCTCTCTTCACTGCCTTTTCTTTTATGTATTCTTTTGCTTAACCTTCTGGAATTTAGCACCAAGAAAAAAAAAAAATTTGTTTGGATGGAGGAAGACTAGGAGTCAGAAGAAGAGATTTAAAGGAAATGTGGTTAAAATGAACCCTAATATTAATATACAAATTAACATTACGTTTGGATGGACGGAGATGAAAAGTGTATATTCTAACCACCTTCACTCTTATCCCCTCTTCTCTCTCCTCATCTCCTAACCTGAAAGAATAAAATTAAAAAAAATACTAAAAAATAGTAGATCAAGTTATTAATGGAGGCATCTAGGGGTGTGCATGAGTTAGTTGGAATATTTTTTTAAACCCAAGCTAACATTGTTAAGTTTTATTCCAAATTCCAGATTCATTAAACTTATTTTCAAAATACCAATATGAATAAAAATAAACTATAAATTTATTTTATTTAAAATATTTTTAAAAATGGCAATAAAATAAATTTATAGTCTTATATAAAGGGTTGAAAACTTTTTCTTTAGCCCTTAACTTTCATAAGAAAAATATAATTAATGGAATATTATTATTAATTATATATAAATATATATTTTTATTGAAGGTAAGAGTCAGTTCAATATAATTTAAGACGAAAACTTTAATTGCAGTACTTTTTATTTTTAATTAATATATTTTTTTATATCAATACAATATTTAAATGCTTCTTTCTTCTTGAAATGCAAATTTACTAATTAAGCTTTTGTATGTACATTTTGCTGACATCTTATTTTTCAATTAATCAAATGACTAATCCAATTCATCCAAAGTTGGGTTTTATCAATTGTAATATTGAAAAAAAAAATTTCTTTCTACTATTGCCAATAAAGTTTTGAGTGATATATGTATTTTTTTTTAAAATGCTACATATATAATATAATCAATATTCATAGTTATGTTACATATTTGAATATCATTATTATTATTTCTAGTGTTAATTTTTTTTATTGATTTGTGAGATTTTTTGTCTTTTTTATTTTTTTATATATTGCCAGTATCAAAATTATCAAGAGATACTATTTGAGATTCAATTAACTTTTTATTCTTCATATATTTTAAGTTTTTCATATCCAAATTGATATTTTTTTTAATAGACATTCAAAATTAAAATTAAAAAATATTTACAATATAATAAAACTATATACAATATAAAATTATAATATGATACAAATAAAATAAATTTTAAAGATTAGAATAATGGAATCTTACTTCCAATTTTAATTTTTGTATTGAGAGGTTGATGAAGAGAATGTTTGGTGTATGACAATGTGGAATATTGACTCACAAAAGTTGAAGTCTCAAGATATTAGTGGAAATTGGCCATTATTGATGATTTAGCATATTCACATAAATGTTTATTTAAATAACTTAAGTTTTCAATTGGAATGAATTCTAATGACTCTCAATTTTAATAGTCTTATTAATGATAGGGAAGAGAGCATACAATCTGCCTATACTTTTTTTTCCATGATGAAACTAATTATCATATGTTTAAAAAGTGAGATCTTCTCCACACTTCCAATTTTTTTATCATCCCCATGATTCTACCCACCCAACCAAGAGCCATATCCAGCTTCTTTTAGAGATTTGCTACCGTTGGAACTTAGAATAGCGATATGCGTAGTCAAATTTTTTTAAGTGTATTTTGGATCTCAACAACTAGAAAAAGGAGAAGAATATATTTCTGAAAAGTTTGATGTCAAATTAGCAACAGTGAGTAAATAAAACAGGGAGAAGGGGTTGACCCTTGAAAGACAAAGATCCCCCCACTTGCTCCAGAATTATTGAAAGTGATTAAGACATGGTATCAAACCCAAATTTAGTTTAGTGAAAACGTCCTAGGCTTTTTTCAGTTGATGGGTTCTAATTCACATCTTTTGCCTTGCCTAGCTAGAATTCCTCACTTTTTTTTATTGGAGCCTAGAATTTATTGGAGCCAAATTGATGAAGACAAATTTATTGGAGTCTAGAATTCCTCACTAATAAGTACTAATAATTAGCTAATTACTGGATTAACAAACTCTTATTGCTCCCCAAACCCTTTTTTTTTTATTGGATTTTGTTAACAATATCTTAAAAGTATTCATTAAGAAAATACTTTTAAAAACTTTTTATGGAAAAAAAATAGTAATTCTAGTACCACATAAAATTCTACAATTTTTGTTACAATTATCTTACCTTACGTAACAGATTATAATTGGCTATAAGTCACTTTCACATAAATCTATAACTTTTTATCTATCATTCATAGTCTATTACGTGGATAGTTGTGATCAAAGTTATGATATTTTATGTGATCTTAGAATTTTTAAGAAAAAAAAAGTCAATAAATTTTTTTTTTTACAATTTTTTATTTTTCTAGTAAAGGTTGTGCTTAAAATATTTTATTAAGAAATACTTTACCAGACCATTTTTTTCTGCAACTTTTTTTTTGGTTTCCCATAGACCATAGTGTATTCTCAAAGTTTTCAAGCAGAGATTAATCATTGTTTGAAGTGGATGGGTCCTAGTGGGGTAAATTGCTGAACCAAAGAGTTTTTTCAAAATGCAAGAATCTGGACTCGAATTAAAGAGCACACCTAATTAAACTTAAGACAAACACTTTAAGTCTAAGTATCCAACCACCTGGCCACCCTATCGGGTTAACTTATTCTTAGATTTTTACTGCTCAAGGGTCCTCTAGTTCTAGAGCTCCCACAAATGACAAATCCACAAGCTTAAGGGATGTGTTTTCCTATTAAAAGAATAGTAAACCCAAGTTCCTAAAGCGCGTGGCTTCAATTTAAATAATTAAACCCTTGAGAATTTGTTCAGGAATTGAAGCACGCACCATTACTGAGAGTATGGAAAGAATGCAAAGACAATAATTAGGCACATAGGAATCTCAAGCTTACGTTGCTTAAGAGACATTTGGCATATAATCCGATACCGGGGACCGGCATATAGGCCCTACAAACGGGGGGACCATCCATCCACCCTCTCCTCTCATTCACAGTAGAATCTATATGAATTTTATAACATCCCATCTGTCTTCGTATAATGACGAATACAACGATTTGCTATATATATAAGATTACGATACAGCACTACAAAACAAATTTTCAAAATATTATTAGAGGCAGTGCCACGCTTGAACTTTCTAGGTCATTTTTGGTTTTATCTTGAATAAGATATTAATTTTCTTACAAATAAATTCAATTTAGTTAGATCATTTAGAGGGTGTTTGGCTTGAGAAAAAAGTTTGTGTTTTATTTTAGGATAAAACTTAAATACAGTATCTTAGGTGCTATTTTTTAGGTTCTCATTTTAAGATTCAATCATATGGGTCATATGGCTACTTTACTAAAAAATATACTTTCATCTGATGAGCAAAAATTCATATGACAGAATCTTAAGAGAGAAATTGAAGGAACAATAGGAAACAATAGCCAAATCGGAGGGGTGTATTTTGTACTCAAATTATGTCTTCAAAACAGATTCCCAAACAAACCCAAATGTGAAAATTGGTCAATTTTTTTTCTATATTTAGATTCTTAAAATGAATATAGAAAAGTGAATACACCAATTTTTAGAATTAAACATCTCCTTACTTTCCTTGCTTTCAAGCATTTGAGAAGAGTAGGCATCATTCAGTTTGTTTAAACCTAATTATAATAAAAGGAGTGCACTTTTTGTAATCTAGTTTTTTTTTTTTTTTTTTTTTTTTTTTTTTTTTTTTTTATAAATTATTTTTTTATTAATTCGACAATTGGGAGGAAAAATTTGAACCCAAAAGCGTATCTGTTACAAAGAAATATCATTTGAGCTACAAAACTCTTACACCTAGTACTTTATTTTTTGGCTTTTGATAAATATGATATAATTTTAACTCATAACGTCTATTTCATGATGATTACTTTTTATAATCAGTTTAATACACTAATTAGTTTTTTGATAAAAGTGGCATTGGAATTCTAAATTTCTTATTTTATAACAAGAAGTTTTAGTGATTGAGCTAACTAAAACCCAATAATACTTTATTTTCAAATAAGAGAAATGTGATTTTTGGTCTTTTTGTACCCTCAAAACTTGAATGAACACATAGAATAGCCTCCGATGTTGAGTAATATATTGTGGCAAGATGAAAACACAAAAAAGAATATCTATATGTATCTTTAACACACTATCTCGTATATATTCACTTTGATTTGAGTTTTTGTAATTAATAGCTGGGTTTACTATTATCATCAGGTGGTATCTCTGTCAAACAGAAGTGGTTGATACTTGATATAAGGCTCAATATAGAAGGTAGATAGAGTAAAAAAAAATTATATAAAAGTTAAATGCAACTATCTAGCCTAAATTATATGGGGTATTTGCAAGATGGACTATAAACTTCAAAAATTCTTTTATTATTATTTTTTGAGAGAGTTTTTAACCAATGACATCAGCTTCTAATGAGTGTACTTTATCATCAAACTAAGATACTAATTAATTTTTAATGTAAACAAGGATATTAAATCCCAAATCTCTTATTCAATGACAAAAAACTTATTTTTAGAATATTTGTGATACCTATATACTATTCAAATCACGGTCTAAGTTAGTAACGTATATCCTAAATACGCTAATAGTATGGGTGTACATTCCTAATACTCTTATAGTTTCTAATGTTTACAAAATTTATGGTGGATAGTTGAATATTAAATTGTTGATTTTTACACTAACTTAAACATTGGGATAGATATTGCAAAATAAAATAAAAAAGATGCCCAGAGTCCTAGTAAGCAAATTCAGACCAAAATTCCAAAAAGAGAGAGAATGCAAGGAGTATATCTCATGGAATTGAACCTTTAGATTTTTTTTTTCCTTTTTAAAGATATGATAGAATTTTAATTTATTGCGTTTGTTTTATAATAATTGTTTTTTATTATTATTCCAAGACACTACCCTTTTACTCTACAACAAAAGTTATCACCATTTCTTTTTTAAATATAAACCTTTATACACTATACATATGAACCTTTATAATTTTTTAAGGTAATAAATTATAATTAGTGTAACATCATCCTCATTGCTCCCTACAAAAACTTGAGTTCAAGTCTCACCAATAAGTGAGGTGAATAAGCTCAAGCCTAAGGATTAAAACACTCTTATGTCTAGCTCATGTGTGGGGAAACACACGCAACACTGAGATACCATCCTTTCTCTTTCAACGTTTTTTTTTTTTTTTTTTTTTCCTTTAAGTACCAAAAAAATTATAAGTTATAATTTACCTACTCAACAGTTAAGAAAAAAATATGTTGTGTCATTTGCTTTCATTGATACGTATATGTCGCATAATATGTGAATGGTTTGGATGATCAGAACCGTGGACGCTATCGTTGTCTTGTATTGTATGGGGCTTTTGATGCATGGGTCTGCCTTACATCACTGTGTCTAGCACATCGATCATGGCATCCATCCGTGATGGATAGCCATCATAATATTCAACACACGATCATTTTTAATTGATTATTCTGATTCAGATGGGGCCCGCATGATTGATGACATGGCAAGGCTTTCGAATTTGTTCTTATCCTCAGTAGATGTGTCCCATTGTCCCATGCATTCCATTTCAGTACCTTTTGTCTTATCCTTCCTCCGCTGACGAACATAAAACACAGACATAGTAAAAGTCTGTGACCGAGTCCCTTGCACATTTTTGCTTGCCAAAAACTCGGACAAGGGTCTCCTAGTTTTATTGCTAGTGCTGTGGCCTATGAGCTATGATGTATCCAATACAGTTTGATTGAAAAGCTAAATCATTCCTATCAGGGAAAAAAAAAAAACCAAAACTGTTCTTAGCTAATGCATGTAACTCTAACTAAATTAAATTGTATATTAGTAGTTGAATTTACTTGTCATTTAAAAATATATGTTTTGTGTTGTATTAATCAATGTAATCAAATGATTAAATTTAAATGGATAATATATATTACAACCCTCTCGTGGAATTTTTGTCGTCTTCAATGGTGCCGTTGGCTTAGATAGGTTGTGTCTCTCCTATTGGTGGCAATCAAGCTGTCCTCGATCATAAGCTCTTGGAGGCCCGCAGCGGCTGGTGGGGTGGTATTAATCCATATTTCTGTTACTAGACTAGATCTAAGCTCCTTGTGCTCTATTTTGTGGGATCTTTTAAGGTTAGAGCTGTTGCACCGGGAGGGTTCCTCCTCTTGGTTACTACGCCCGTGTTTTCATAACAGGGGTGGGCTATCTCTATTGGATTTGGTGTTTCCCTTGCGTGTCTAGAGGTAGTCTCTTGAGAATCATAAGATATTTGTTTCTTAGTTTGTATTGATGCTCTCATCTGTTTGTTTGAACAAATTTGGTTTGTAGATTAAAATTGTACCTAAAATTTACCTATCAAATTAGTATTAATGTTCATAGAAAAAGTTATACATCTGTGGCATGTTACTTATAATGGTAGCTCTATAATCATCATTATTTAGGGAGGTTAAATACACATCAACTTAGAGGCATACCCCTTAAGTCCCGTAGAAAAGTCTGTAATACAAAATCAGGACAATAACAAAATTCTACTAATCTGTCCATTTGAGATATTCATATCCTCGGTCCAACAAGTTTAGAGTTCTAAAGCGATATATTCAAATTGAGTATTTTTGTAACTTTTTTTTTTTTTTTTTGAGAATCAGCGTTTTTGTTAACTTAAATAATATTTAACTAGTATTTTATGTAATAATTTTATTAAAAAATAAAATCTATTCTTTTTATTTTTTTAATATGTTTTTTTTTTAGAAAAATGCTAAAGATATAACAAATTTGACAACAAAAAACTTACCTACGTTGTAGTAACAAATGTGACCAGCGATATTTCAAGAAGATAATATACAATTATTTGAATGAATGATGCTAGATATATTATAAATTTTACAAAATAAGCCTTACAAAGATGAATCACCAATCACAAAAAAAATTCAAAAAAGCATTTAATAAGTTGTAGAAGTTCACAAATCATATTAATTATCACATTCATTTATAAAAGTTATAAAGTAAAATTTATAGTATTTTTAGCATTTTCTTATATGAATTAAGACTTGTAATTAGTGAGTTCTAGTTAGTTCAACTAGTAAAATTTGTCCCTAAAAAAAAAAAAAAAACTGGTAAAATCTCTAATGGTTAAATAAGAAATCTAGAGTTCAATTTTCACCTACACTAAAAATTGATTGATGTCTTGGTTTAATAATAAATAGTTATCATTAGAAGCGAAAGTCACAAGTTTGTTTTAACTCTAAAAAAAAAGACTTGTAATTAGTGACATATATTTTTAAAATTTATATATTTAAAATTGTCTTATTTTTATCATTACTCAATTTTTTAAGCTTCTTAAAAGTAAAAGGGAAATGTAAAACAAAATTTATTTTTTCTATATCCCCAAACAATATTTTTTCTTTTAAAAAAATCAAAATTTACCCCAAAATTTGGGATCCTTTTCTCTAGTAGAGGGCCCTAGGCAATGGCCTAAGTGGCCTAGGGCCGGCCCTGATATTCTCTTATATTCCAGAAGGTTGGCACGTTTGTTTATCCTCAAAATAAACGTGCAGAGGTACCAGTACTCTCCAATCTCCATAGGAAGGTTAGCATAGTTCCATGCAAATTCAAAACAAGTTGGTGGTATTGGATTAAAAAGTTAGTTTTTTTTTTTATTTAAGTTTTTTATTATTATTTATAGACTTTATTATATTTTTTAGTATTATTTATAAATTTTATTATATTATTTTAACTTTTTTTTAATTTTATCTATAATACTTTAATAAAAATTTTAATTTTATCTAAATAAACTGTCCCAAACGAACAAGACAAAGCAAACCAACTAGTGTACGTAAGTGATAAATTTTAACACAGTGATTATAGCTAGAGTCTATTTCGAACATCACATCCCTGTATATATCCTACTTGTCATGTCGTTTAAAAGCCCTGAAAAATTAACAACCTAGCTATGATCATGACTCTGCTACTGTCCTTTTAGATTCAATAATGTTGAGAACACCATCATCTGTATTTCACTCGATGTGGTGGAAAATGTTTACGTTTTCACACTCGTTTTGAAAAGTATTAGGGTTTACTCTCTAATGACCCGTGCTAGAACTTTTCGAATTCCTAACTTCCTTAAACTTTTGGAAGGCTAATCCCATCCTAATTAATAGAGTGATAATGACATAATGTCGATGATCCATTGAATTCCCCAAGGAAAAGATTAGGTTCATTTGTCAAGGGTGTCATAGATTTTGACAAATATATAGTGTTAATATATCTAAAATATCTCTAATATACAGTAATGAGGTATGCATAGTTTAGATAGGGATAATGCTGGAAATGGTTTAATCAATGTTAATCTACTCACCATTGATCAGAACTTGGCTTGCGAACCTGTCACTTTTGTTGGTAAAGTTTTAGTTCTCATCCTATTGTCTAGCTGCAACATGAGCGATTGGACCGACGTCTAAGGTAAAGTAAGATAGTTACATAATCCAATTTGAATAATATTATTCCTATTAATGAAGTGGGAACAAGACAACAAAAAAGAGTTGTTTTGTCTATGATTGTTTTACGGAAAAAAACATCCAACTTTTTGAAAATGTTGTAAATTGTAATAAAAATGAAATGACATTGCCTTCGATTAAAAGAAGAAAAAGAAAAGGAAAAGGCAAAAGAAGTGACGTTGTGAAGGTTGTAATGACCTGTGAATTGTGATATAAGATAATATAACTTGCACTATGTAACCGACACTTTAAAGTTTGAGTTCTTGAATTGTCATTAGTGCTTTTATTCTCTCACTGTTCATGTTTTAAAGGTGGTCATTGCTTTTCTGCCTCTTAAAATATGTCCATCAATTAACTTTTCCCTTTATAAATATTGTATAAAAGAGTGAATGTAATTAAAATGGGTTTTTAGAGAATATCTTCTCTTGCCACTAATATAGATGGAAGTAATTGCCAATTCAACCTTATCTTGCACTGTGGCACTGCTCATCTAATTTGATGGGCATACCTCGACAGCGAAAACAAAATGCAGGGACAAGTTTTTTTTTTTGGATGAAAAATACAGGGACTTGTTAGTCATGAATCATGATGCATAAGGATTGCTCAGGAAAAAAAAAAGGTATATATATATATATATATGTGTGTATATATATATATATATAGAGTAGAAAAAAGAATCAGATGGGCACCAATGCAATGCAATCGCTAGTGCATAAATACATTTAAAAATAATCAGATGCATATTAAAATTTCTACACAAGTTAAATATTATTAATCGTCATTATATTTTGTCAACCCTTAAAATCCAATAAGAATATTATTTGGTAGAACACACAAATTTTTCATTCATTTTTATTTTATTTTAGAAAATAAAAAACAAATATTTTGTTACTTATTAACTTAGTTAATTTTGTTGTTGTGATGGAATAAATTTATTTCATGTGTGCATTTTTTAAATAAGATATGAACAATCAATTTTTAGAAAATTTGATACTTTTTCATTGAAATTTATATTTCAACTAATCATAAGTTTTTTGTGAGAAAATTTTAATTAGATTTAAATAGATTAGAAATGGGATCTAAATAAAATGAGTTAGGAAGTAGTTTTGTATGGACATAAAATAGTTTTAAATAGGTCAGAAGTATTACACATTTAAAGTTTACATAGAGGTATAATAAATTTTTAATACGAGTCTTTTAAGTTTAATTTTTTTTTAGAATACTAAGTATTTTAACACACACACAAGGGAAGAGATGAGAAAGTCTTAAAGAAACTGAAAATTGTATATATCTAAAAGGGCCTAACTTTTGGATACCAGCACAAGTTTTAAACTTCTTTAACTCACATTCATTTTCTGCTGTAGCACATTGACAATTATTCGTAAACTTAAGTTTAAATTCATGAATCTACATGTAAAGACATTTGACACAAATGAGAGATTATTGAATGACACTTGGCACAAATTGAATTCCATTCAAAATATAGAGACACTTCGGATCAAATTAATGAGAAATTAAAAGGGAAACTTGACACAAAATTAAAATTCATTTAGAATCTAATTTGGATCTTTACTTTAATATAACACTAATGTGTAACCCTGTGCATATATACATGTAAAATTAAAAGCAATTACAATTATACGGTTCAAATTATACCTTATTTTGAGAAGAACGAATTATACATGGTATTAACTTACACATTTTTTTAAACTATACATTTTTAAAATATGTAATGATTTGTCATTATTTATACATACGTATGTACATACATATATATATATATATATATAATTTAGAATTTAATTGGATTTAAACTCTTTGATTTTTGCAGCCAATAATTTATTTACCACAAAAATTTTAAAAATTAGATAAATATGTTGCACAAAATAGGACTTCAATTGAAATTCAATTTAGAATCTAATTGAATTTGGACTATTCGATTTTTACACTCAATAATTCACTTGGCACAAAAATTAAAAATTAAATGGGATATGTGGCACAAAATTAAGAATCTAATTAAAATCTATATATATTACTAGGTACCACTTTCTCACCCCCACAAAGAAAGGTGTTTAATATGAAAACCAAAATAATAATTTAACATTTTAGGTAATAGTGCAAACTTCTACTTTGATATACTCCAAAAGTATTGCCTTTGCTAATTAAAATCCTGAACAAAACTAATTAAAATTTATAAATAAATAAAGTTTCAAATTAGAAATACAATTTAAGGAGAGAGAGAGAGAACCACTGACACCAAAGTTCTTTGTTTAGACGGTGCCCTCTCATGTGAGTTTTCTATTAGTTTATTAACGGATGACAAACAGAAGTCTTGATTTGGCAGTTGTATAATGGTTATAGAATAAATTGGCTCAAAATAAAAATTTAAAGAGTGTCTTAGCTGCTATCTTAAAGTTTAGGAAGTACCAAAACCTTTTCAATCGAGATTTAAAAATGCCTTTGATGACATTTTTGTTTTTAATAGCTTATTTGTTTGAACGTGTGATGAAAAATGGTTTAAAACAAACTCATTTGTTTGAAACTATTTTTTTTTTCTCATCTTTTAAGTAAATAACTAAACTACCAAAATATAAGCTAGTTAAAGATACAATAAGAAATTCTATCGTTTGTCTGAAAGATACAATAAGAAATGTCGGTAAAGGAAATGTTAACATTTTTAACTGTAAAAAAAAAAAAAAAAAAACATTAATTATTAGGGATGAGAAATTTAAATCTTGAATATTTTTGTGAGAACATTGTTAACTTATTAAGCACAACTTCTTACAAACTCTATTTTTATTTTTTTTTATTTTTTCTAAATACAATTCATTCACATTTCATTTGTTGAAACGAATTTTATATCAATTTAATGTAGTAAAAATATCTCAAACAAGCTACTAAACATTACACAAAATATAAACTAACTCAAACGCAAAGAAATATACAGTGAAGCAGTAAAATAAAAGGAGGATATATTTTTCTTTTTTTCCTAATTTAATAAAAGAATAGTCAGTTTGTTTTTTTTGGCTGAAGAATATATACCGATGTCAGTACTAGTGTAGCAAAAGTCGTAGCTCACTTTTGGGTCAAATATGTTTTGTCCACGTGTCTTGATGCATGAGTACAAGAGTACTGGTGTATTAAACGATGGTGAGAGGTCATTTCAATCAACAATCGATTGAAGGCTTGATAAGAGCTGAAGAGGGATGGGTCCTGAGCAATGGCACGTCTCTGAATAAGGATTGAGGAATAGACATGGCCGAGCCAGGGCCGCATCCTAGTGTCGGACTCTTGCCTTGCAAACTTACAAAAATACAAATGTGAGAAAGGACAGCTCCTCAGACGTTTCAAATTAGGGTCAAATCCACTCGACACACTCCGCTTGGTAGGATAATTTGAGTAATATTTTTTATAATTTTTTAAAATATATGTAAGAAAAAAAATTTGAGTAAAAGAACATGTAATATTGTTTAAAAATTAAAAATATGTATTTGAGTAATTATACCGAACATGTCTTAATTTGTTACTTTTTTTTTAACCAGTGATTAAAGATCGAATTAATTAGTTTTAAAATATTTTAAGCTTAGTTGATATTAATCTAAACTTTAAGCACATTGATTATATCTTACATTTCAAATTACTAATGGTACGTTTATAATATTTTCGCAACAAATTTTATACGATAATCTGTTAATCAATAATTAACTAAAATGGATTTGGATAAAAAATAATGTTACAGATACAAATTATTTTATAATATTTTTATAAAATAATAACCATATATTAACTAGTCAGTAACTATACATTAATTATTTATTTAAAAAAAATTTATAAGAAATTAAAAAAATTAAAAAAATAATTAATTATTTTTTTGTTTTTTTTATAAAATTTTTTTAAAATAATTTATTAACATATACTTAAGACATACGTTAATAAAATCAAACTTAAATTATAATAAATAATAATTTATTACTTAAAATTTATTATAAAAAACGAAAAATATTGTGAGTTACGCAGCAGTACTCGCGCCCCCCCCCCCCCCCCCCCCCAATCTCAAACCCCCTGCAAGTACACCAAATCCACCCTATCTCTGCCTTTGTCCCCCTCTTCTGCCATGTCGTCCCAACAGTCTAAGCTGTACCCCATCTAAACAGATTGACATGACAAGCAAATTTTGGACATAAGGAGGTATCTTAAGTTAATTAAAAGATAATAAAAGAGACAGATAAATCCATATGCAGTACGATGTGATCAACGACAAAATATTTACCATTAAAAAAAATTTAATAATATAGTTAAAATTATTAGAAATCGGTGAATGAATGATTTTAAGATATTTATTAATAAATTATTTGTAAAAAATTATTTAGTATATTTTTTATAAAAAGAACAAAAAAATTTGAAATCTTTTTTTTTTCACATAAAATATTTTTTAAAATGGTCCATTAAAAATTTCTTTAGGGCATCATTAACAAAATCTAAATAATATATTGAGTTTTAAGTGTTTTTATTTTTATTTTTAATATGAGATAAAAATTTTACTCTAGAATAATATAAGTATATACGTGTATGAAATTAGATTTAAATTTCAACTTTTACTTATACATCCCACAAAAATTTTATACCTATAAAATAATTATCGTGCAAAAAAATGTTTGTTTTAAGTTTTAACAATTCAAATGTAGGGCATAATTGTGGTGGACAAGTCAATCTACCTCACCGACCCTAAAAACATGTGACGAGAAGGGAACAAGGGTCTGCTTAAGGTGGAATTTATTTGGTATAAAATACTTGAATTTTTCCATACCTATTTGGACCATGAATTTCAATTTTGCCACGGGTCAAATTCGGGTCTCGATGCCAATTGAGAAGGAACCTACGTGGAGTGGAGCCTCTAAGTCATGGACTAGTGTTCGGGCCAACCTTCTTTTCTTTTTTCTTAGACAAACACAGAATATATAATTGATAAATTAATAATATATAGAACCAAGAGATCGATCTGAAAAGTGGCACTTATGACTTAACTAATCTCTTTTTATCATTCCTCGAGCCACTCTATCCACTCATTTTCTCAAATCTTAGAGGTCAACTTGCTCGAATTCTACTTTCCAACTGTCTTTATTATTTTTAAAACACCTCCATTAACAACCTTGTTATATCATCGTTCCCATTGAGCAAGACAATTTGGCAAAATCATTGTGAACATGTTGCCTAGTTGTTGGTTTTTTAAACTATTCTCACCACAAATTAAATTATCGAGGGGATTCATTTTTTGACACGCACTTGCTCCCTCCTACTCTTAATATTTTTTTCCAATGTAATGCTCGAGATGAGACATAGCCGCCTAATGTGAGGACTAGTTGTTTCGCACCGGCCCTACAATGTTGGTTGTGCCTCGCAACCATTAGTCATTTAGTACACCATGATGAGGTAAAAAGGAACATACAAGGCCAATACTAGATTACACAAAAAGGCAAGAAGATCCCTACCACGACAATTCCGAGGCAATTGTCTTCGTATTTGTCTCTAATTGTTTTCTTTCTCTCCTTATTTTTTCATCCAGGTGAAACATATGAACACAATACGTGTCGAGGACTCATGTTCTACCTTTTGACTAAGAGCATTTTTTATTAACAACTTGATATCATGGGTGATTTTGTGTCATTTGTATGAGGATTTCTATTCGAACGAGGTTGTGGTCCTGCTTATCCTTCTCTCTCTCTGTGAGGATAACTCTTATTGAACTAAACACTAGTCTTTTTTATCCGTCATCGACCTAATCAACCATCATAATTTTAAAGCGTTGATAAATAATCAAATTGGAGCATGAAAATGGAACAAAATCCCAAAAGTTCGCGTGACTCATGTGTTCAATTACGATCATACATAGTGCTTGTCAACTCTTTCGCCATCACAAAGATTTATTTGATTCGGTCAAAGTTTTATTACGTTAAGTTAATGTTATCTTTGCCTAATAATTAGGTGACAATAAGACCTTAAGCCATAGTTTGTTGGTCTAATATATGGTAGCTAGTGTGGAGTAGGCATTGACTGTAACTTACCATGGTTAAGATAATAGAGAAAAGGGAAAAGGGATTGGGTTGCGAAGTAGTGCTAACCAAATCTTTAATATGAGACAATATTTTTTGTTTCCACAGAATTATTCTCAACTCTCTACTTGTTTAAAATCAAGGATTATCACTGCTAACTAGGATAAAAAGCACCTCAAATATCTCCCTCGATTCTAAATTCAATGAAGTCACAAAGGGTAGTCTATAGGAAAAGAATATTATGGTCAGTGAACAGTAGGTGGGTTTTTTGGACCACTGTTAGCCGAAAAGAAATGTGTTATCTTAATAATGATCTAGAACATTATCATAGGCCTAGTTCATTGTCACTTTATTCTAATCCACGAGAGAGAGAGAGAGAGAGAGAGAGAGAGCTAACTTTATTCTAATCTCGAATTTTTATCAAGAATGGAGTATATATATGCTATATCCCTCCAAATATTTTTGCTACCAATCAATCCAAATAAAACTTTTGAAACCCAAGAGATTTCAGTCATTATATATATATTTCAAAGCTTTTTGAAGGAAAAGGATACACTACGTGTAAATTATTTCACCAAATTTACAATGATTGGAATATTTTTCCTCACATTAACTTGTTTAGTAAGTAATAGTAACCATCAATCTAAAAATTTAAATTGATTATACGTCTTGCACATCATCGTCGCTTTCATTGTTTGTCTCCAATATTTCATCATTATTGTCCTTGTCAGTCAACATCGTTTTCTTCATTATATCATATTTTCAACATTCATATATCACTCTATATAACCGAGTCAGAGTTATGTTTTCCTTCGTTGGCATGAAGTATATGGTATAGTACTGTAGACAAAAAATAATTGATACTTTATAGTTTACGTTAGAATTAACTTGCATGTGATGGCTTGGGGGGACAAAATGTAAAAATAGGTTTTTGACCTTGAGGCAATTTTTCAAAAATTTTAATGGTGGTCCACCAAAATTAAATGTATCAAACATTTCTCACAACTCTATACCTAAATTATATTCATCAAAATCCTTACATGTAAGAATTTAATTATGCCATCTACAAATTAGTTGGAAAAATGTTGATGTAGAAGAGGAACTCATTGTTGGAGTCGTTGCATTGCCCATTGCTTGAATTTGAACCTTGAGGATTTTGAGGGAAAAAAAAATAACTTAGGGACCATTCGGTGAAAATTGCATTTGCATATATATATATGTGTGTGTGTGTTACTACTTGAACCCTTGTTTTCAATATAGTCTTGATGGACAAAATTGCCCATTGTCGTTTTTGGGCAAATTATATAGCCTTATTCCCCCATTCCCAAACTAATTAGAGAAATGTCCATCTTTTAAAACTCAATTTACTACAAATCGAGTTAAGTCCTATAATGACGTTTTTAATGAGCCTATAGTGACATTTTAAGGACTTATAGTGGGGTTTTGGAACTCAACCTCTATGAACTCGAGTTATAGGTAAAAAATTTGCCTATAACTCGATTTCATAGAGGTCGAGTTAAAAAACATTACTATAGGTCCTTAAAACGCCACTATAGGGCTTCAGAATATATATATATTTTTTTTAAAACTCGATTTGTAGTAAATTGAGTTTTAAAAGATGGACATTTCCCTAATTAGTTTGGGAAGGAGGGCATAAGGCTATATAATTTGCCCGAAAGGTACAAGGCAATTTTGTCCTAGTCTTGATTTTAAACTGGATCTAGAAATTAAATTAGGACTATACACTTACCTCCAACAAATGGTTCCAGTTGTTTGTGTTAGGACTATTTTTTTTTTTGTTTGAAAATTGAAAATTGTAGGTTGTAATCTTTTGACTAAGACTATGCATTATTTGTTAAATTTTGTAATTTTATCAACTTAGTGGTGAGATTCATATAAAGATGATTGTTTTGAATTGCAAAATTTTACAATCAGAATATTGAGCCTAACATGTGGCTTTTCAAGTTGTAAAAGAAATTAGAGTACAATGTATTGAACGAGATGATAAGAACAACTAACTTTTCTAGATTGTGACAAGTTGCTTTTCATTTTTCTTTATTATTAGTTAATAATTTTTTTTCTTCTTATTCTTTATTAAACTTTGTATTTTTTTAGGCATATATACTAAAATGTATTTTAAATGTTTACACATGCTTGTTCATTACAAGCGTGCATGGCATTTAGCATTCTTATATACTAGCAACCAACCACCTTAAAGATTATCACATCAAATAAATCCAAAACTCTCTCTCAAAAAAAAAAAAAAAAACCCAAAACTAACTTCAATTACTCATTTGCTAAAAATCTCCAGAGTATCAATGAAACAAAAATCCAAACCTCAAGAGCATAAAATACTAACAACAAAAAATACTAAACACTAGAAGTCCAATCTTATTCAAAAATTTCTAAGGTCCTTTCATACCCACAAAACTAACTTCACTTAATCATAGTCTTAATTTCAAATTATAATTGGCTATCAAAATAAAGTCTCTTGCCACCCTAATCCACACTAAAACTAAGGATCAAAATGATTCTCAAAAATAAAACTAAGGATCAAAATCTTATTAAAATATGATTAGTTAGTTTAATTAAAAAAAAAGAAAAGAAATAACCATTGTATTTTGTACAATTTATCTCCTATTGAAATATTCAATCCTTAACTTCATATCAACTAAAATCAAAGTATCAGTATGACCAAAAATCTAAGCTCAATTATAGGTGATACTATAAGCAAGATAAGGACTACAACTAATTTATGTTATGGGCTAATATTGATCCACAATGAGAAACTTGAAAACCTTAATCTCTAGAATATTAAAAAAATCTGAAGTCCATAAAACGTATCTCAAAACATGTAATGAATACCTCTCTCATAATTAAACTCGTTAAATTTATATAAATCAAACTTAGAGCTCTGATACCATTTATTTGTCATGTTCCCAATTTAATGAATAAGCTAGGCACGTGAAAATTGCTACACAGTTATAAAGTTTTACCTTATAAGTGTACGCAGATTTTTTGTAGAATAAAAACTATCCAAAAAAAAAATTACATCAAATAAAATCCAAAACTAACATCAATAATTCAATTTTCAAAAATCTCCAAAATATCAATAAAAAAAAAAAAAAAAATCAAAACATCAAGTCCATAAAATACTAACAGCAAAAATACAAAGTACTAGAGGTCTGGAAGTCCGGTCTTATTTTTAAAATTCCTAAGCTACTCTTATGTGCACTACCTCGTCAAAAGCTCTAAACTAAATAAATATAAGTAAACTCACAGATTTTGAAACTATATCTTAGTTCAATTGGAAAATTTTAATGAATTTTAAAAATATAAAAAATTATAGTTTTCAATAAGTTCCAAAACATTATAAAAATATAAAAATTATAACTTACAATGAGTTCAGAAAATATATATAGTTTACCATATATATATATATATATATTTTTTTTTAATGAAATTATAATTTGTAATGAGTTAAAAAAAATATATCGTAAATTATAATTTACAATGGGTTTTGAAAGTATCAGATATTTCACTAAAACTATTCACATATCAGATAGACTCAAAAGCATGCCATGATATCCCCTTAGAAGAAATTAGTTTCTGTGCCAATGCATAACCCAATTGGTTGGCCTCAAATGCATAGTCAAATTGTACTAAAATTTTAAGAGTTTATCTAGTATTCATTTCGGTCCATATTCAAAAATTATATATATAGCTAATTCAAAGAAATATTTTATTCGAATCTTTGGTTCCTTTTTACAAATTTTACACATACTTGGTCTAACATTGAGAAAACAGAAACTTTTTAATAACCAAATGAATCAAATAGATTTATAATAATATTTTAATAAGGAATGAATTCGAATTTTTTTTCTTTAATTTAATGTAGCAAAAATAAATAAACAAAAATTTGTAAGAAAAGTCAAAGGAATCTTTATTAAATAAAACCTTGCATTCTAATAAAAATAGACAAAGTGAAAAAATGTTACTTACACCAATCAATGTTACATGTATGTTTTTCTTTTTATTCATCACCCTTTCTTTGTGAGCTGCATCAAACACTTGTTAAGGATATAAAAAAATGTTGTCGGCTCCTGAAAAGTTGAAACTCTCTTTAAAATAAAAAGATAAGTTTGAAAAGTACAGAGGACCAATTATTTTATATTTTTTTATTAACACAAGTTGATATTAGTTTTATTTTTCATAATATACTTGGTCTTAATCTTAATATATATTTCTCATTTTTGAATTCTAAAATATTTTTGGTTCAAGCTTTGACACCCATCCAAACTAATGGAAAAATATTTTCAAAAAATTTTATTTTTATTTTTATTTTGATTTTTATTTCATAATACGTGTATTTTACTAACTATGATTATGCTTTTGGGACATTGGCATGTTTGCCTTTTACATTATTCAATACGTTTACTTTTACTTTATAATTTATATGACACAATCTTCTTTTAAAGTATATAGTACCTCCCCAAGCTTTAGAAATTTAGGATAGGTTAGAATAAATTTCTAATTAATCAGTTCAACCAAAAAAAAAAAAAGTTGGGTAATTTAATTTAAGTCCTAAACCTAAACCCATCAAAGTATCCAACAGGTATGTTACGCTATTTAACAAAAACAAATCCCCATATTGATATTGTTGCAAACTTTTTGATGAGTAGTTTTCAAAAAAGTTTTTATAAAAATTTTCAACAATTATATTGTTGAAAAACTTATTATATGACTGAGATAGTTTAGTGATTTACCTCCAAGGAATATCCCACTTTTTATGCTAGGATGCTGCGAATGAGCACTTTTTAATTTGAAAAAGACTTTGTTTTTTGGAAGAATTAAATACTACAAATTATATAAAATTGCAATAAGAAAAAGAAGAAAATAGAAAGGAAAGTGAACTGCTTAATCCTTTTACAACATTACCGTTGTTTTGCACCACTAAACACTAAAGTGGTATTTGGTAGGGATGGCAATGCATGACATAACCTGAATATGACATGATTCATATAAATATATGTCATTTTTATTTAATGTAAATATAAATATAAATTCTGAATATAATGGAGTAATTAAAAGAATTTTAATCGTTAGATTGATAAATTCTTAATTAAAACTCTAAAATCTCTAAACATTAAAACAATGAGAAAGAAAAAAAAAAAAACTTGTCATTTTATTTTTCTTAGATTGTCCGTTAAACGGGTTGAAATGGGTTGTATCGTGTCAACCTGCTTAATAAATTAGTTGATTTTTTTTTTAAATTTTTTTATACAAGATAAAAATTTTACTCTAACTTAATTTAAGTGTATATGTATGTGAAAGTCCGTCCTGGAGACTTAAATCTTAGCTTTTATCCCCCACACCCTATAAGCAGTTATACTTGTGAAGTAATCATCGCGCTAAGGGTGCGCAGAGGTCATAAATTAACTGAGTTAAGATTGAGAAGTTTTAACACGATTATTAAATGAGTTGAGTTAGGGTTATGTTTCGAATACTCTTACCTCAACACGATAGAACACCATGCTCTAATATGTATTGTCACCCACAGTATTTGGCATGTTTTAGAACTTTTTTAGGTGAAAATAATATAGCGATTTTAATTGGTTTTAGTATTGGACCAAATATGTTTCTAAAAAAAAAAAAACTAATTTAAATTTAATTTCTTTCAATTGCAAATACTCTTAAAATTATATTTTTATATTTTAGTGTTTTCACGTACATATGTTAAATCTAGACAAACTGAATATAAAATAAAACCAATTTGATTTTGAACTGGTCTAGTTTTTTTTTTTTTTAATATAAAAACTGAACTTTTTTTTTTTTTTTTTTAAATTGAAAAGTGAACCTATTCAATTGTTTGTCAAATCCCCTTAATAACATTGTTAATAAATTGTTTTTATGTTAATAATAAAGTGTTTGTGGGGGGCAAATAAATTTTATAGTAATCACTATCACAAACATATGAAATCAAAGCAGACAATCATCTTGGAGTAAACGTTATCATAGATTAAAATTTTATCCCGTTTATCAATATATATATGTTTGTTTATTTATTTATTGGTAAAGTCTACAATGAACTTGTAAAAATATAGATTATACCCTTGCTCAGTGTTACACATTTCATCTCTTATATATATACAAATTTTTATTATTATCTAGAAGTTACACACTACGTCTTATATGTTTTTAGGTAAGTGCGACTTTTTTAGCGTATGGAAATCAAGTCATACATGCATACATATTATAAAAATTAAATATTCTCTCCCTGCCAAACTCAGGAAATATTATATATATTTTTGGGCGTAACCTTATGGCCCTTTTTTTTCCTTTCACCTTCCTTCAGGAGCAGTATTTGTTTTAAATATGGTCAATAAGATTAGGTCATTTTCATTAAAACAATATTATAGGAAGATATGTCAAACGGTTCTTATTCCCCTACTCATATTCTAATGCAGTTACTTATACCAAAATTTATGAGAAAATGATTGAATAACTAATTATTTATTATAAAACCCATTAATGGTGAGGTCTACAGTTCCTTGACATTCCAATCATTATCGAAACCCCATTTTGCCTTCCACTAAAAAAACTCTCAGAGCTCTGCTAAGTAATTAATGGTGGCAATTTCAGCACGCTATGATGGCATGCCATCATGCATGATGTGAATCCTCTATCATGCATGATATTAGAGTATATGATATATTAGACTTAGAGCCCAGTTTTTTTTTTAAAGTAACTCCTATCATCCTATGTTTCTATTAAGAAAAAAAAATCATTTTACAATGAAGGAATAGGATTATTCAAGATTTTATATTGTATTTATCTTAATAATTTTAAAGAATCTAAATTCAAGAATATGTGCTTATTCACACTGCAGCTAACGTTAACTTAAAGAAAATACACACACTATTGCCTTTCTAATCTCAATGTTTGTGGGGCTCAACTGGAAATTAGAACCCTTGACAAGGATTGAAAATTTTGAAATCACATGACTATAGTATGATTCTGTGAGGAGTGAGGGCACTGGAGTTTTCTCGGTCTTAGAGACCAAATGCACTATTTGATTCAATGCAGCAATTTATTTACACTAATCAATTGCGTAAATTTTGATAATTGTTTCGTGCTTAACCAATAAGACTTTTGCAGTATCAAAAAAAAAAAAAAAAAAAGACTTTTGCACTCATCAAGTGGCTAAACTATAAGTATTTGTGTCATGTTTTTACCAGCAGGAATTTATTCATTTTTTTTGGAGAAATTTTACCAGCAGGAGTTAATATATCTACATACGGGTAAATTATTTTATATAGGGTGTAGATTCTCTCTTTTTTTTTTTTTTTTTTTTGGGGGGGGGGGGGGGGGGTGGTGGGTGTGGAAGGCACATAGATTCGAAAAACATTGATATGGGATACCCATTAGCTCAGGTTGCCCATCAAGAATGGTAGGGCAGCGTTGTGTAAACTATTGTACTTGGAGATTTAAGGAGATTTAAATAATTTTTTTATGCTCTAAGGTATAATGATTAAGCTAAATTTTTTTTTTTTTTTTGAATTTCTATGAGATATGTTGTTTCAATACTTTCGGACTATATAAATTGGTTATTAAATGATTTATGTAAATGATGTGCTTATTTTTTTATATTCTCTAACTTTTTCATATGATGTAATTTTTTTTTTGTTATTATTTATTAACTTACCTCTTTTTTTTTTCTTTTCTTTTTTTTATATAAAAAGTCATTGAAGAATTTTATTACTAAACTAGAAAATTAGCTAATACAACATAACAAATTTCTGGAGGAATAGATTTCATCCAAATGGATAATTGAAAATATAATTAATAAGCCTAAAATTCAACCAATGAAAAACAATAAACCAAATCTTTAGCAGGTTAACCTCCGATGTGATTTTGATAACTATGGGTTAGAGCACTAGTATCTGGGATGTAAAAATGTGTATATTTTACATTCTCAAAATCTACTTTATCTATTTTACCATCTTATTTTACAATTCACCCAGCATTACAGTTTCTATTTTTACATAAAACTCATTAAAATGATATAAACTATACTAACAAATACTATAAAAAATTTGGTTTCTCTCTCTTTTCTTCTATCTTTCTTTCCTCATTAAAATAACTAGCCTCTGAGCATGCGCTCACGCGTGTGCTCAGAGGCTCTTCTATTTTTTGAGTAAGGATTAATTTAGACTTTGAGCGCGTGCTCAGAGGCTAGTATATCATAAAGTTTATAAATGCATATAAAACCAAAGTAATGGTAAGTGTTCACAATGAGCCAAATTAACACCAATCAGATTTTTTGGTCTACAAATTGAAACTTGTATACAGAAAAATCACCAAAACTCTCTATCTCAAATTCATTTTCTCTTGAACAAAAACTTTTTGATTTTGTAATATGTAATACATGACACACATATGACATAACATAAAATAAAATGTATATACTTGAATTCAAAGCCAATAGCAAAAAAAAAAAAAAAAAGGTTTAAAAAAAACACACACTCACTCACAAAATCTGTAAAAACCCATACCTCTAAACACTCACCCCACCAATTAACCCCCTTGGCTGGAACTTAAATTATGCTCCCATATTTGTGCAATGATGAAATCCCAAAGCAACCTCTATTACGGGTTTAGGACCATATCAAATTAGCTACCAAAAATCCTCCATAGCCCACAAACCACTGTCAACCTCTCTATTCAATTAAATGTTTGAAACCTTTTTTTTTTTTTTTTTTGAGAATGAATTAAATGTTTGAAACTTGAAAGGGTGGAGAGCTATATATTTTGATAACGGTTTAAGTTGGGATAGATTTTTAACTTCTTTCAGTTTTTTTAGTAAGTAGTAATCCGAAATTCTTGTTAAAGATCTAAATGTGGTTTTTTTTTTTTTTTTTTTTAAGAATTTGAATTTCAAAACATATACATGTGTTGCATTTTTTTTTTAAAATAAAATTTTGGACGTGATATTTAAAATTTTATGAATTTGTTTTTAACTTCAGTTTTTTTAGCTATAGTTATCCAAAAGTTTTGTTAAATATTTGAAAGTAGGGTTTTTTTTTTGGGATAAATTTGAACGTGGGTTTTTTTTTTTTTTTTTGATAGAAGTTGAACGTGGGTTTGATTCGTTTGAATGTGGTATTTGAAATTTTTTGGATTTCTTTTGGATATGATTGACTTCTACTTTTTAGTATGTTTTTTCTTTAAAAAAAAAAAAAAAAAAAAAAAAGCCAAACGTGAGATGAGATTAAGGGAAACCGGGTATTGAAAAAAAAAATTAAGTTTTTTTTTTTTTTTTTTAATGCAAAGAAAAAAAAAAGTTATGTCTTGACAAAGGAAGGGAAAAAAAAATTGAAGAAAGAAAAGTGTAAATGTGAGTAATGTTTAGAGTTAAATGTGGGAGTTAAATACTGCCTATTTTATAGGCAATATTTTAGTGCAAGTTAGACATATATTTTACCAAATTATCTTTTAGTTTTATCTTTACTTAAACCTAGAAAAACAATAATATTTTGGAACAAAAAAAATTCAGTCCAAACAGGCACAACCTCTTAAATAGTGGTATAAATAAATATATATATTTTTCACATCCTTGTGAGCAGGTTTTCTTTTTTTTGATAAGACCTTGTGAGCAGTTGGTAAGAACAAAAAAAAACAAAAAGAGAACCACCGCCAAATGTTGCTGGATTTTAGCTTGTTGGTTGCTAAAATAGTAACGGTAGGGTTATTACACCCCTATACTAGTACTCTTATACTCGAAAAAAAGATGTGAATAGACAATTTTTTGTGGTCTTGTTCTACTTGCGTAATTTTCGTAAGTCGTGCTAAAATCGTGTAATTTGTTGTGATGTTGTACGTTATACTTGTACTAAAGTGAGAAAACGGCTTTCGCTGTAGAGAAGTTGTCAGCAATGAAATCAACGGCCAAAAATCCAGGGAGTTTGCTCCCGGAACCGACGGTTTCGGTTTCGCCACGTTACTAGTTCAATTTTCCATTGAGGCAAAAAAAAGAATTAGTAATCCAAAAATAGATTTTTTTTTTTTTTTTACTTTACCCTCAGTAATTTTCGTGCATGGTGAGTCATGAAAAGATTTACATGTAACCTCATAGACTCAAACACATGACATACTTATGCAAAAAGTGAACACATGATTCTCGTCTCGTGGGGTAGAAAAGGCGAATGGATGGAAAAAAAAAGAAGATGCCACATGGCACTATGCATGTTTATGATGATCATAATAATGGATCATCATATGTGGGGATGATGAGCAGAGTGTGTAATAAAGGTAATGATTATAAATGGGGTCATGATGGCAACGCCCTCATCCGTAGAACTAAAATGATTAAAACCAAAGAGACTAACACCCACCACAAGTCTGCGCAGCCATAGCCGCCATTTCCTCTTCTTTCTTTTCTTTTTTTTTTCTTTCTTTTTTTTTTTTTACTTTTTCTTATGATGATTATTTCATATATGTATTATATTATTTATTTTCTATCACTTTGTTATTATTGTTAATATATACTTTACTACAGTCCGAGAGAGAAAGAGAAAACGGAAAGTTAGACAGATATAGGGAAAAGATAGAGACACAAAAAAGCACTGAAATAAATAAAGGGAGAAAAAAAAAGTGAGGAAAAAAAGTAAATGGAGGAGGATTCTGGATAGAGAGAGAGAGAGTGTGTGTTAAGAGAAGCCCAAAAATCAGGTATTTAAAGGCACCCATTGCAGAACAATTGTAGCTCTGCAATGATGAACTACTTACTCACTACCTAGGCTCTAACGGCTCCATACTGTTTTTTTTTTTTTTTATGTTTTGGGTATATGAGTTACTGAAAATTTTTATGAGCTGTGGCCTCGTTTATTTTTGTCTTTGCTTGCTTATCAGACACGTTAATTCAAGGTATTATAGCTAGTTAGCCTTGAAAAAGCTGCGATTTTTAACACCCCTCTATCCTATAACTTCCTTTACCCCATCCTACTTTCGCCTATATAAACTTACCCTTCTCTTCATGCTTTCCTTACTCATATACCTCAACCACCCTAAAACAAAGGTTTCGGTATAGTCTTTCCTCTCTTTAAATTTCTGCTTTCTTTTTCCTTGTGGGGTTTGCTTTGCTCAGTTAGTTGTGTCACTTCTACTGTTCCATAAATACAAAGAGGGAGAGAGAGAGAGAGAGAGAGAAAAAGAGAGAGATATTATGGAAGCAGAGGGTGTGATAGTTGTGAGAGAGTTGGACCTGAAGAAAGACCTTTTAGAAGTTGAAGATTTGGAAAGGAGATGTGAAGTGGGAAACAGTGGCAAGATCTCACTCTTCACCGACCTCCATGGTGACCCTATTTCCCGGGTCCGCCACTCTCCCGCTTTCCTTATGCTGGTAAATACACATTTACTCCTCTTTATGTCCCAAAACTCTCTTTGTCCTTTTCTCCTAAAAAAAAAAAAAAGAAAGACTTTTCAGAACATAAATACATATAAAAACATACATAACCCGTAAGAGTTTGTTGCTTTTCGGGTTTTCCTTAACCCGAAAACAAAGAAAGAAAGAAAATAAAAATCACTTTATATTGAGTATTTATCTTTGTATTTGAAACAGGTAGCTGAGACGGCCAAAGAGAAAGAGGTAGTCGGGTTAATAAGAGGTTGCATCAAAACCGTTACATGCGGCAAAAAGCTCTCCAGAAATGGAAAAACCAACACCACCACCACCACCACCATCAACACCAACAACAACAACAATGAACTTATCAAACCCGTCCCTGTTTACACCAAACTTGCCTACATCTTAGGCCTTCGAGTCTCTCCCTCTCACCGGTAAAAATTTTAACATTTAAAAAAAAAAAAAAAAAAAACTATTTAGATTTTTACAAAAATGGGTCCATGGAAATTGACCCATTAGTTCTACTATCATAAAGTCATAACAACCTTTAGTGAAAGAAAAAAAACATGCCCCCCCCAATTATTGGGTGTTAAAATATATATATATATATCGTTATGGGAATATAATAATGGGGATTCATTAAATAATTTCAACTGATTTGTTTTTATGTTTTGTTTGTGTTTGTGTTTGTGCGCGGCTTAGGAGAATGGGAATAGGGTTAAAGCTGGTGCGTCAAATGGAGAAGTGGTTTGGAGAAAATGGCGCTGAATATTCGTACATGGCTACCGAAAATGACAACCTAGCTTCGGTCAAGTTGTTCACCGACAAATGCGGCTACTCCAAGTTCCGTACACCTTCGATCCTCGTCAACCCCGTGTTCGCTCACCGGCTCCGCCTCTCTAGCAAAGTCACCGTTATCAGACTCAGTCCCTCCGACGCCGAGTCACTCTACCGGAAGCGATTCTCCACCACCGAGTTTTTCCCGCGCGACATTGACTCGGTGCTCAACAACAGGCTGAGTCTCGGTACGTTTCTGGCCGTGCCACGTGGGAGTTACAGCGCGGACACGTGGCCCGGGTCGGATCGGTTTCTGTCCGACCGGCCTGAGTCGTGGGCGGTGGTCAGTGTGTGGAACTGTAAGGAGGTGTTTACGCTGGAAGTACGAGGCGCGTCGCTGGCGGCGCGTGCTTTTGCCAAAACGACACGGATCGTGGACAGGGCCTTGCCGTTTTTGAAGGTACCGTCGGTGCCGGAGCTGTTTAGTCCGTTTGGGGGACATTTTTTGTATGGGCTTGGAGGTGAAGGCCGAAGCGCAGGGAAAATGGTGAAAGTGCTGTGTGCACACGCGCACAACCTGGCCAAAGAACTTGGGTGTGGTGTGGTGGCCACGGAGGTATCGAATCGTGAACCGTTAAAATCAGGAATACCTCACTGGAAATGGCTATCGTGTGATGAGGACTTGTGGTGTATCAAAAGGCTTGGGGAGGACTATAGTGACGGCTCTGTCGGGGACTGGACCAAATCTCCACCTGGATTGTCCATTTTTGTCGACCCCAGAGAGGTCTAAATCTAATCCTAGTTAAAACAAAACCAATAGCACAGAGAATAGTGAGCTAGGAAAAAAAAAAAAAAACAAAAACAGTACCCAAAAAAAAAACGGTTTTTTTTTTTTTTTTTTGTAGGGTAAGGATTAAGGTGATGGAAAAAGAGAGAACGAAGAAGATATGGGTTTTGTTGTAAAAAAGGGAGTATTCAGGAAACTTTTTTTTTTTTTTTTTGGGTTCGTGCCTAGCCTTCATGGCAAGAGCTTTATTTTTTTTTCCTTTTTTTTTTATTTTTTTTATTTTTTTGGTAAATGGATGTGGCTTTTAAGATCCTCTTCGATCAAAACGCGGCCTTAATTTCATGTGGGGTTGCGTTGGTATATCTTTTGAGCCTTTACTTTTAGTTATTCTAAAAATCTAAAAGAAGGGTTCTCTAATGGGGATGACCGGATGAGAAATCATGTCTTTCTTTGGGAATATCCTGTACATGTAGAAAATCTTTTCAATGGAACTTTTTGGCCAGGACGTGTTTTATTTGTCCTCGATTATATGCTGATATGCTATGGGGGACCTTACCTTATCCTATTTGATTAATCGGGTTCTTAATATCTTTCTAATTAAGGGTAAGGAAGGAGGTAGTGGATGAGAGAATCACAATTTTTGATTTTGACTCTAGGGGACTGGGTAAATTTGTCCCTTAAATTTGTCCCTTAATTGAACATATGTATTTACACAATGACAACGAAAATAATAAATATAATAATGGGATACTTTTCTGAATGAACCTCGGTGGTGTTGGGGGATTCTTTCTTTGGAGGCTACTTTTTACATGATTGAAATTTTTGATGGGAGACTTCTTGTTTGTTGCTGTGTGCTGGGTTTTGCATTTCAAGTGGAGTGAGTGGGGTTTTTTTTTATTTTCCTCGTCTTTTCCGCAATAAGCACCTCTCGTTTTCTTTCCCTTTCCCCTCGTATTAGGTGGTCTTGATTTGGATTTTTGTACCATACAAGAGGTCCTACGATTGTGACTTCCTACTGGTGTCGTTTTAGGTATTTACTGCAAGTGTAATGCATATATGATGCTCTAATTCTAAGACCATAGCTTTTTATGTCATAACTCTAATGTTATCGAGTATGGTACGCAGTTATTCACTCTATGCTACTTTAGAGAGTTGTGTTACAAAAAGTTGTAGTCTTAGAATTACTCTATACTACAAATGTATTAACGTTAAGGTTTTACATCAATAAAATGATAGGAGTGAATATCTCTTTTAGGTGGAAGACTTTATTTGGGAATAAGAATCCAATGCGTCTCATCGAAGTGTTCTACTAACTACAATATTGTTTTCTATTACTTTATAAAATGAAGTATTGTTTTCTATAACTTTATAATAAAAAAAGAAGTTATGTATAATGGGATCATAGGAGTATTCTACTAACTCACAATGTTCAAATACCAATACTTTATAGAGCTTAAATGTATAAGAATAAAACAATAATAGAACATTAATTATAAATTTCGTTGCAATAAACTTTAGATATTTTAATGACAACTTTAATGCAATGATATATATGTTGTTACAATAAACAATTTAATGTTTCAAATATCTTGTAATAAAAGCTATTACTTTACGAATCTTATTGTAATAAATTGTAAATAATTGATAAAAATAATCTGAGTTAAGTTATTGTAATGATATATTCATCGTAATAAATAATTGTTTCATATTTGTCATTACAATAGATTGTAAAATAATTGATATCAAGTCATTGCAATGATATCTTTGCTTCATATTTGTTTGTTGCAATAGATTGTAAAATAATTTATATCAAATTATTGCAATGATATATTTATTGCAATAAAATATCACTTTGAAATTTTCGTTGTAATAGATTGCAAAAATAATTCGTATAAAATTATTGCAATAATTTCGTCATTTTAAGTTATTGCAATAAATTTCTCTAATGCAATAAGGTTTTAAAGCCTCTATTGCAACCGATAGTTGTAAGTTATTGCAATTAATTATTGTTAGTGCAATATGATGGGCCCAATGAATATCCTTGCCCAGACGAACCCATCAAGCACCATCGTCCACCCTTCAACTGCATGGACAAGGGAAGGTAAGCCATAAAGAGGGGAATTCAATATCTCGAACAGTTACAAATAAGTTGTCAGGCCGTTGGAAGCTCATTAAAACCCACATTAATGAGCCCAAAGGCGTTACAAAAGAAGCACTAAAGCCACAACGGCTAGAAGCAAGGGAGATATATATATATACACACACATTTCAGAACTAAACAAGGTACATTTGATATACACACACGTTGAAGCATTGATATTTTCTAGTTCTCATAGCCTTTCTTTCATTCCATTCGCTAACTTTACCATTAGAGACTCCATGGCCTGCACCACACCGGTGACCATCCAGAAAAGTTCCCTTTCTCGACCTTGTAGGTACAGAGATGAAGCTCGTGCTGACTTGTCTGAAGAACCTACTTGACTGACGATCTCGGCATCATCACAGTAATTTATCATTTTTAAGTTACTATTGCAACAAATTTTGACTTATAGATATAATATTGTGTCTAATACTGCTTTACTAATTTTGTTTAATTAATACTTGATGTAATAGACTTATTTTGGTATAGTGCTATAAGCACCTCTCCTTTTCTTTCCCCTTGTATTAGGTGGTCCCGGTTTGGATTTTTAAACCATTCTTGGTTCTACGATTGTGACTTTCTACTGCTACCATTTTGGGTATATACTGCAAGTGTAATGCATATATACTGATATAATTCTAAGGCCATAACTTCTTGTGTCATAACTTTGTTACAGTTCTAATGTTTCTAATTGTGATACACAACTACTCATTGCATGTTATGTCAAAGTTGTGTCACAAAAAGTTGTGATCTTAGAATTACTTTATACACTGCAAATGTATTAGCATTAAGGGTCTACATCAATAAAATGATAAGAGTGAATATCTCTTTTAAGTGGAACACTTTATTTAGGAATAAAAATCCAGTGCGTCCCATCAGAGTGTTCTACTAACGACAATATTGTTTTGTTTTGTATTGCTTTATAAAAGAAAGAAGTGATGTATAATGGGGTCATAAAAGTATTCTACTAAACCACAGTGCTCTAATACCAATACTTATAAAGCTTAAATGTATAAGAATAAAACAATAATAGAACATTAATTATTGCGAAAAAGAAAATCACAATTAGAACTCATCTTCAAAATCGTTGATATAGCTAGATTAAATATAGTGTGGAGTATATAATACACATTCATATAATGTAATTACAAACTATATCATGGCAAGTGAAAGATGACAAAAAGTCCAAACATGGATAAATTTAATAAATGAAGTAGCAAAAGCAAGTACAAGTGACACCAGATATGGTTTATGCTTGTGCATGCAAGAAAAAGCAATCTCTGGTGCTCAGTCAGTGATCACACCGGTCCAAGAAGATATAACAGCTTTTCTGTTCACGGGTTTTGCAACCAAAAAAAAAAAAGAAAAAAAAAGAGAGAGATCATAAGAATCACGAAGGGGGAGGGTGGGAAAGGTTGTAATAACAAATTAATGTTTTTTTTTTGTTGAGAAACGTAATAACAAATTAATGTGAATGCTGTAAGTGGCACCAATTCTTGTTAGTTGTTACTACATTTTGACAGGTGTATGCACTCTGGTTTCCAGCTGGAAATTTAAGTTATTTATTATTTGAAACCTTGTGTGTGTATCATTTTTTTTAATTGTTATTTAGAAAACAACTTAAGGGATTTCATTGCAGTCTCATCTTACATGATTGCATCATTTTATAAGTACCATCTTTACTTTTTTCCTATCATATGTTATATATATAAAAGCTATTACACGCTTTTTTTTTTTTTTTTTTAATTTAAAAAAATTAAAGTAGTGAATTGAAGACACGATTTTAAGTGTATGTAACAAAAAAGATTTGGATGTTAATTTTTCCCAAAAAAAAGGGGCTAAGCTAATTCACATTGTACTAATAAGATTTGACTTGAACTATTTCAACATTCCGATTAAGAATATCAAGATCCATAACTTAATTTGACACATGCCTATTTGTTAAGTTGCTTCAACCAAAAAGCTTGTTTACTTCTAAACCATCAATTTGAGCCCTGTTTTTCTGTGTGTTTCCCACAAGTTGCATATGTGAGGAACCAACTGTGAAGATGAAGGGAATAGTGGGATACAAAAGCTGGAGTCAATCAAGAGTAAGCACAAAATCTACTCGATTTTAGTGGCAAAATAGAAATTTTAGGTGATGACTAGATACATTGAACTAGGACATTAATCTAAGATTTTTTTTTTAATAGAAAAATATTATAAATACCATTTTCCTAAAAAAATTAAAAGAAAAAAGATGTTATATTTTTCTATTAGTGTCAAATATACACCATTTATATAGGGGTGGCAATTTGTATTCGCATATCGGGTTTGTGTCGTGTCAATTCATGCTTATCCAACTATATGAGTCAATATTAACCTGACATGTTTATTAAATCGGTTAAGATTTCTCAATCCTAACATGACCTATATATTAAACGAATCAGTCGTGTTGACCTGTTTATTAAATTTTATCAAAATGAAGAAAAAAATTTATGAAAAAACAAACAAATAAATATTTTTAATATAAAATTTAGAACTAAAGAGTAATCGCATCACAAATAATCATTTAAAACTAAAGAATATCTCAATATCACAAATAATCAATCACAATATGTCAAAAAAAAAAAATAAACCACAACAACTAATAAGTTTATATACCTAAGGTTTGAAGGGTATATTGGTAAAATTTCATTCAATTAAACGGGTCAGACAGGTCAAACGGGTTCCGTAGGTTGAACACTAACCTAACACATTCATCAAACAGGTTTGTCATGTCAACTCAAATATGGCACAAACCAATTAAGCCTCAATCCATAACCTGCTAATTTCCTATTGTGTCGTGTCCGGTTCGTGGGTTGTGTCCAATTTTGCTACCCTACATTTATATTCAAGTAAAACAAATAGTGAACCAAACCAATTTTTTTATTCTTTTGGTTAGAAAAGGCATGTTTAGTATGCGATAAAAAATCTTGCCATATACTAGGGAATAATTATTTATCTCTTCTCTATATATTAAGAGGATTCAAAAAGTTAGTTATTGTCTTTTTGATTTGCAAAAAATACCCATAATTTAATTGACTTATCCTTATTCTTAAAACACAAGAAATGAGGTTAAAACTGTAAATTGACCAAAATTAAAAACAATAAAACTTAGTAACTTACTGAGTAAAAACTCCCCACTAGATAGTAGATAGATACAATGTTCCTAGCCAACATAAAATAAACTTCCCACTACTCCATGTATACAACCATAACTACCACATTTTCCTATAAATTAAAAAAAAAAAAAAATTACTCCATGTTTAAAAAAAACTACCCCACGTTCCCTTTTTTTTTTTTTTTTTTTAAATCATTTTTTATTAATAAAAAAACTACCCATGTCACATAAAAAAATAAAAAAAAAACACTATATATGTATATATATATATATATATATATATAAATAACTTGTCTTATTACACGCGCTCTGTACGTGCGATGAGGCTTTTTTTTTTTTTTTTTGGGATTAGTGTTATACTATATCACTTATTTCAATTTTGAGGTTTACACTTATTTTTCCACAAAAATTGCACGTTTAGAACCACTAATATGGCCAAAAGTATCATAAGACTAATTCTGAAAAATGAACACCAAAATAGCATTGAAATATATATATATATATATATATATTTTTTTTTTAAGGAAATCGTGGGTGGGGTTTTTTCTTTTTTGAAATAGAAGGTGGGATGGCTTTTTTTAGGAGAAGGTGGGAATTGTAGAGAGTTTTTATTTATTTATTTTCACTTTTTTGTTATTAATTTTTACTGATTTACGATTTTAATCTTATTTCTTATTTTTAGGAATAAAGATAAGTAAATTAAATTAGAGGTATTTTGTAAGTTAAAAAAGTAATAATTAACTTTCTGAATCCTTTTTATATATATATATATATATATATATTGTGAAATGCTAACTCTAAAACCTTTTGTGATGTGTGAACTATATGAAGGATGTTATAAAAAAATTTAGTTATGAATAAAAAATTATGACTCTAAACCTAAAAAAAAAATAAATAAATGGAGTGAGTAATAGTTATTTCTTTTAAATTCTCTCTATGTACATAATAACTTTAGAAATTAATATATTTAAAAAAAAAATTCAAATTCTCTCTATGTACAAAATAACTTTAGAAATTAATATATTTTAAAAAAATAAAATTCTCTCAATGTGCATAATAATTATACAAATAACAATTTGTCAAAAAATAATCTCATCCCTTTACTCCTTCCAAAATAAAATAAAATAAAATAGAAAACCCAACCGCTCTCTCTTGTTTATACCTAAATATTATAAACATTTTCATTAACATCATAATATCTAATTTTTTTAGTTGTCAAATCAAACATCTATCAATGTTGTATAAGTATCTTCTATTATAAGTTTTTTTTTTTTTTTTTTTGGTGAAACTTCTATTATAAGTTTGAATCTAAGCAATCTCAATAATATATATGTCTCTCTATATATATAAAAGCAGGTGAAGTCCAATCAATCGTGATTAAACAATGTTTCATCATATATAGTTTATAGCATCAAAATTTTATTATAATCCCACATGTAACTTTCAATCTGTCACATATCTCCTTACTAATGAAACAAGGAGTCATCACGAATAAATTAAAAAAGTATCAAACAAGTTTGATTGTATAAAAACAAACATGGGCACACTTGCTCAAGTTTGAATTAGGTAAGTAGGCGTGAATGTAGTAATAATACCTTAATTTAAAGATTAAAGATATCAAGGTGTGGTCTGTGTGGAAGCTCACTCTCCGAAGTCCTATTTTTCAAGTCTCCTACCAAAAGATTTTTCCAAATACAAGGATTTTTTTTTTTTTTTTTGACAGTTCAAAGACAAGGATTTTTATCAATGTTTAGTCCCTTTTTTCATTCTCGCATCTGGTTGACTTGAACTACTAGTAATATTTTGGTGGCCGGTTTAGGTATGAAGAAGGTGGGGTACAAGTACAACTCAAACAATAGCAAAATTAATAGTCAAACTTAGACAGCATCGACTTTCCTATCTTTGCCAACTTCTTAGGGAATTGCGAGGCAGTTGTTGAAACTTTGAAAGGATAAAACCTATAAAAAGTGGTTTAAAGTTTAAATGTGCCATATAGGACCCAACTATTCTCTATCTCTCTCTATTGTGGATTAGGAATTTTTGAGGAGTGATGTTAGGTAGTGTTTGATGTGAGAGACTTTAGTCATTCAAAATGAATTGTCTGCAAAAGCATCTTTTTAATTAGTGAACTTGGTCTAAAGGATATGCTTGAAGTCTTTAGAATTTGATAAAAATTTAGGGGGAACATAAATTAAGAAAACCCCACCTTGACTAGATGCATGTTTTGTCCTAATTATATATAGGCTTATCTTTTTTAGTTGGAGCATGGCTAAATTTGTGGTTAGAGATTTTGATTAAGACTTGCAGTGACCCTTAATATCAAGTCAAGGTCAATTTATTGTATACTTATAGTTATAAAACTATATGAGTCCTATTCTTAGAAGGAAGATTCCCTTTTTAGAAAAGCTTTTACAGCATTGAAATGACTCGTCCCAGTGAACTTTTGCAAATAGAGTATTGTTACAAATTGTAACTTATTATTTCTATGATGGATTTTTAAAAAATAAATAAAAAATAAAAAAATTGGGTCAATGAAGATGAGGATGACACTCTTTTGGTCAGGCAACAAAGAGAAAGAGAGTGCCACTATGGTTAGAATGAGCTGAAACGGGCCCAGACCCAGGAGAAAGTCTTGTGGTCCTTCTAACTTTTCAGCCCTTTATTAAGGGCTTTGGCCTGAAGGCCGTGTTTTATTGGGAATTTGAGACACTCTTAATAGGCTCGTACCCTTACGTCAGGGCCCGACAAAACTTTCGAATTCCACTGCTCAAAAAGAAGAAGAAAAAGAGAAGGAGAGGGAAGGAAAGAGCAGACAAAAGGGAAAAGGGAGTGGGGTTTTAAGACAACCAGCGCAGAAAAATTTGACTTCTTTTTTTTTAATTGAAAAATAAAAGTAAGAGATGAATCTTATAAGTGTTAATTTCAAATTTTTTCTAAAATAATGGGATTATTTTCTAACAAAGTATAGTTGATACAATATATTAGATTTTCTAAATTAAACTATATATATTTGTTATTTGAAAGTGTTTTACATTTTGTAAGTTTTTTTTTGGTTCCAGTAAACATAATGCATTTTACATTCAATTATTATATAAGGAAAAATATTTTGGAAATAATGTAATGTGTAGTTAGAATTTATTTCTAATACTCCTTGCAAATGGTTCATCTTCTACACGTTTTAAACAAGCTAAAAAATAAGCAAATATAAGTAAATTCATTACTTATATTAGAAAAAAAAATACAAGACTTTAATAACATAAGAAAAATGTCAAGCTAAAGAAGAAGCAGATATAGGTAGGGTTGTCCATCTTGACCCGGTAATTGACCCACCTGCCTAATCGACCGAACTAGACCAAAAACTGTCTGACCCAATGCCGGCGACAGTTGGCGGCGAATCTCTACTTCCGAAAACCAAATCTGGCAGGTTGGTTGGTGGGTCTTTGCATGAAAAATCGACTCCAACCAACCCAACCAACCTCCCCGCCAAAGCTTGCCATTCTCCGACCCTCCCCCTCTCTCTCAAACACAAATCCAACAAGATTTGTCGAGATCAGTCCAGATTCGTCGAGATCCAACCAAATCTTGACGAGATCTAGCCGGATCTCGTCGATCCGTCTGTTTCGCCTGAAACCGACCATTGCAGACCTGAACTAAGATCGACTCAACTCGAGTAAACTGAAAAGGACCAAAGTAAACGGAATGGATCAAAATGAACCAAAGTGGACCAAGCTGGACTGAATTAGACTGAAATGGATGGAATGGATTGAAATTTCATGCTGATATGGCTCAACAGGAATATAACAATGATAAATGCTATGCTTCGGCTTTTAGATATTAAATATAGATATAGAAATACTTAGTAATGAGGATTTAAAATAAAAGGCATGCAGTGATCTTAGTTTTTGACATTTAGCCCTAATGAAAAACTTGTAGTGTAATGATTTTGAAATAACATTTTACATATAATCATTTGATTTCCATATCTATATAATCTTTATCTATAAAATATAGTAAAGTGAAAGTTCAAATAAAGAAGAAAAATAAATTTTAATTGCAACTCTAATTTTTGCCAAATACCTCTCTAATTTAAGACTACTTTTAACCCACCACTGTGCACTATTGGTGTGATGGTCGCTTTACAAGTACAAAGTTTTGTGAGGTGTGGGGAGGGGGGGCAAGAACCAAGATTCAAGTCTCCAAAAGAGAACTTCACACATATTATAGTAGAATTTCTATCTTGTAAAAAAAAAAAAAAACTACTCCTAAATTTCAAGTTTCAACCCATTTAGAGCTGATACTAAATTTCTTACCTAAACTTATTATTAATTCAACTATATACTTTAATGAAAATTTTTACCATGTCCTAAAAAGTTAACAGTTTATTTTAACACACACACACACACACACACACACACACATATGAAGCATTTGTGGGTTTTAGTTAACTCAACTAGTAAAGTTTCTGATGGTTGTATAAAATATCTAGGGTTTAATTCCCGCCTACACCAAAAACTGATTGGTATCTTGGTCTAATGATAAAGAGCTATCATCAGGAGCGGACACCATAAGTTAAAGCGTATAGTTTGTTTCTCAAAAAGAAATAAAGTGGGTGTTGTCCCACATCGCTTGAGTGTAACTCTTTCTCATTGCTTAAAGCCCCACTCTACTACTACAAGAGTTAGGTCTTTTGTAGTAGTACTTTTGGGTTAATTAATGCATTTGAACTTGGTAAGAGAGTGTAATTAAAGTGTGTGTATGTTTAGCAGTTAGTTTGTTTCTCAAAAAAAAAAAAAAAAAGCATCACATTTATTGTTATTACACTCCTATTGAGCCACATCAATGGCCACATCATCCACCCATTTTTAATATTCTCTCTCTTATTTTTAATTCTTTTTTTTTCCTTATTAATTTCCTAACTTATTCTTATACTTTTCTAACTTTTCCCCTCTCTTTTACCTTTTCATCTCCTTACTACTATCTACCTCAATATCACTTTTCCTCTATTCATTTATCTTTCTTTATTTTTTGCTTTTCTTATTCCCCTCATCTTACTATAAATTTACAATTCTTTTTTCCATTATATTAATAGTTTTTTCACATACAAAATGTTATTTCTCTCTTTCTCTCTCTCGTTTTCCACATACAACAGGTTATTTCTCTCTCTCATTTTTGGTGGATTTTTTTAAAATATTTTTCTTGCATCTCTACTTTAGGTCGATGAATTTTGTTATTATTTGGAACTCTACTTTGGGTTGATGTGATTAAGTTTTGTGCTTTTTAGTTGTTGTCTTTTTTGTTCTCTTTGATTTTATAAATGTTATCATATTGCATTATAAAGATAGTATATAAAAATATAATGTTATTTTATTACATAACATGACTTGGATAATTTTGTGTTTATTACTACATTTTTATATTTTTACCTTTTTTCTTCTCATATTATTTTTTATAAATTTCTTATTATTCTCTCTCACATTCTCTCTTGAAAAAGTGATTATTCTCTTTCTCTTGATTTTTTTTATTTTTCTTTCAACTCCACTTTTTATTGATAAATCATTGTGATTTTTAAAACTCTATTTTGGGTACATACGTTTTGGTATTATATTTTTTAGTTTCTCGTCACAAGTAGTCTCTCTCTCTCTCCAATAAAATTTAGAGAATAAATTATACATATTCAGTGTAAGTTTGGTATGAGTTTTAATTATCATGATAATCTCTTTTAAAAGAATGAATAATTTTAATAATTTATTTAAATAAAAATTATATATACATACATACATATGTATATATTTATTTATTTTGCTTAAATGTATATTCAATTTCATGCAATTCATTTAAAAGTAATAAAGTTAAAACAAATGAATAATTGCCCTAAAGAGTACATTTGAATATTCATAACATTTATGTTTGGAAAGACTTTCACTTAAATTTAGTCGAACCAAAGTGACTGAAATGCTATATTAATGTGGCTCAACAAAAGTGTCGCAACAATAAATGTTATGTTTAAGATTTTAGATATGACGAGTTTGAGATTTATTATTATTATTTTAATAAATTTGGATTTAGATTAGATGCTTTCAACCCAAATATGTCTTTTCCCATTATGCAAGTGTACAAAAATATATTGAAGTAGACCAAAATGAACCGAAGTGATCTAAATGGACCAAATGGAACAAACTAGATCAAATGGAGAGAATGGGACCGAATATGAATAAGGTGGACCGAATAGGACCGAAGTGACAGATTGGACCGAATAGGACTGAAGTAGACTAAACAGAAGTAAAAATTGGATAGAATAGACTGAATAAAACCAAATTTGACAAGATGGACCGAATAGAACCATAGTAGACATAATAAATTGAATAGGACAAAAGTGGACAAAATGGACCGAATATGACCAAAGTGAATAGAATACAGCCAATATGGACTGAATGGACTGAATTAGACAAAGTGAAACGAATACGATTGAATGGGACGAGAATTGGACTGAATATAACTTTAGTGGACAAAATGGACTAAATAGGACTGAATGGACTGAATAGGACTAAATTGGATTGAAGATAACAGAATGGACCGAATAGAACCAATATGGACCGAAGAAGACTTTTGAATATTTATAATTTTTATTGCATTTCTAGGGCTCATATTTTTAATTTCTAATGTCTATTTTAGTATTTTTATTTGTATTTTTTAACTCAAAACTAAAAAGTTTAGCCCAAATATAATAAAATTTCATACTTTTCAAACCAAAAATGAAGAAAAAAAAAAAACCTATAAAAAGAATCAATTTAAGACTCAATTAGTCTAAAATGGACTGAAGGAGGACCAAAATTGACTGAGTGGACCGAAGTAGACCTAATTGGACTAAATATAAATTGTTTAATTTTTAGGGAGAAAAAATTAACTTCAAAAAAATTTAGAGAAAAATTATATATTATATTACAATACATAATAATTATTCATTCCCACACATTGTGTGGGTTTGCAACTAGTTTTCATAATAACTTATTTGAAAATTTTGAATATTAATTAAAATCAAATAAGTGTATCATAATTAAATCCTAGAGTTTAGGGATAGTCCAAATTAAATTCTATAATTTCAAAAGTAACAAATTAAACCTAAAGTTTTGAAATGTAATAAATTAAATTATGTAATCAAAATTGCTCTAACATCGTTAACCATCAAAAGTGCTTGATGTTTGGGAACAACCTTATTTAGTTGAAATTGAAAACTTTTTGCTGAAAGTACTGTAGATAAAGCTAAAAAGTAGCTGAAATAGTATAGTAAGACCCATTAATAGTACAAAAAAGTGCAATGGACTTGTGAATAGTAACAAAAATAAGCTGAATAGTAGTAATAATAAGTTAAATAGTTAAAAATTTTGATTTTTTAAGCCAATGCCAAACGCAACTGAGGTATATAAATAAGTCAACAAACTATCTTTTATATATAGTAATTTAGAATGAACAATTTCCCTAAAAATTTACCCTATCCAATCGTATCATTACAAAGTTTTTTTAAGAGTTAGATAAAAGTAAAAAAATGAACAAGGATTTGTATTAAACTTAAGTATAAAATTTTGATATATAATCTAATTGCGTTCATTCTTACATGAGTATGTGCATATACTGGAGAATATAAATTACTATCAATAAAACTAAAAAAAAAAAACACTTATTAACTATTAATTGAAAAAATATATATTTTTAAATACTTTCACACGAACTAATAATTTGCTTAAGTTTCCATTAGATTTTTGTTGGTATCAAGTTATGCGTGCTTGATCGCGATGTTGAATGGTGTAATTCTGTGGAAGAAATGAGTGAATTGGATTTCAAGTTTGTGAAAGAAAATAAGAATGATAGTAAAAAAGACATCCATAAGTTTGGCATTCCTCTGGTTATGGTACAGCAAAAACTAAGGTCACTACTCACTACTTAGAACCTGAATTTCGGGGAACAATAATGTGACAACAAACACTCAGAAATGAATTTCTAGGCATCTTTTTTCTGTAACCACATGCCATCCTTTGCCTAAAATTCCCAATAGAAAATCAGCTGAAATACGTCAGTGGGTTCTAATTTCCTATGTCTAATGAGTGAGGCAATCTTTACAAACTGGCCAAAGTTGTGCTCCAGTTCTGCCAAACTGTCTGCACTAAGATACTGATTGCCTCCTACTTCTGGAAGGGGTAGATTTTGTTTCATCTGCATTGGTAGAAACAGGGCTTTCTGATGTATCAGAGCTACTAATTTCACCATTTCTTTCCTTGCTTGACCAGAGCTTTGAAAAGAGCTTCGACATGACCAAACCTTTCATCTTATAGGCAACAACTTTCTCAGCATTAATTTTAGCACCATTGTTTACATCTCTATTACTGTCAACTCTCCCATCACCGCCTCCTAATCTCAAACTAGCAAGCTCCCCTTTCAAAGCCTTTATATCCTCAGCTGTTGGCACAGCATCCCAGTCCTCTTCTGTGTTGGTTGTAGTAGACCTTGAGCTGCCATGAGAGCCACCGGGTATTAAGGCCCTGATTGAACCAGGTAGCTCAGGTGTGCTGTTGCCAGTCGAAGTTGTAGCCCTAAGCTGCTCAAAGAAGAGGACCTGCACAACAACTCGTAAGGGAAGCCGCTCATTTTGCACTGCATGCATGCAAGCTTCCGCTGACAACTTCCTGCAGTCCATCAACCTGCATATTCTCTTCCTCTCACTCTTACCAATCCCAGGATGTTCCTGCATTGAAATACAATCAATTAGTCAAAATGGTCTCAAGTCTATGATGTTATCAAATGTTGAAAGAGAAAACTGGGAACAGAAATATGGCCACAGAGGCAAACATCCTCCAAAATCTTATTCTTAGTGTGCGTTTGGGAAGCGCGTTTTGCGCTTCCCAGACGCGTTTGCGTTTTGCAAACTGTTTTTTTTTTTTTTTTTTTTTTTACTTTTCAGCTTTCCCAACATTTTTGCACTGTTTATCACTGTTGCGGTTACTGTTCATTGAACAGTATCCGCAACATGTGACATCTTCCCACAATTTTTACTGTTCATGGACCCACAATTTTCACTTTTCAGCAATTTTTTTTATTAAAAATGGGTCCCACGGTACTATTTACACATTTAAATATTATTTTGCTACAGTGTTTCAGTTTTCAGTTTTCAGTTTTCAGTTTTCAGCTGTATCCAAACGGACCCTTAATCTATAAAAACTAAATTATTGGGTTATCTCTAGTGAGATTTTGACCAGGAGAACAGTAGCATGTTTTTCTTGCATGTCCAAACTAGGGAACTATATGGCTAATTTGTTAGCTAATAGAAACCGTATTTGTTACCTAGAATTTCAAAGCTGACAAATAGACCTAAAGTATTCAGGAACTTACCCTCAGATACATGTCAATGGCACGGTAGAGTCCATCATGAGATGGCCTTGAGAAGCTTGATACCATTGCAGCAAGATTGACAAATTTTGACACAGATAAATTGGGATCACGTGAAACCTCAGCAAGGTAGCCATCAACCAGTTTTGCTACCATTACTTTGGAAGCGTCTGGCACAAACCTTGGGCTTCTAATCTCCTGGAATTCATTTTCCACGGGAGAATCAGCCTGAGCATTCTGCTCATGCATTGCAAACTCCTCAACTAGGTTTTGCACTATATCAACATCATAAATCATTGATTCCCCAGATGGGGCTCGAAATAAAAGATCCACCACAGTAGCCTCCTCAAGCTGCTGGCCAATTCTCCTCGTTAGTTCCTGTCGTTCAGTTTCTCCACATTCTAACATTATTGCTGCTCTCAACAACTTAAGCAGGAAACTGCATTGGATGCTGCCCTTCTCTGTGGGCAGTAGCTGCACTACGGTTTCCACCAATGATCTATACTTTACAACATCCCCACCCTGCAGCACACCCTTGCTAAAACCCGGCAACCTTCTCAGGGTATATGCATTCAAGGCTTCTCCAATGACATCACCAGAAACTTTGCCTTTTGTCTTTATTGTTGTCATGACCCGCTTGTATAAATCAATTTGAAGCTCACAGAGGTCTTCTACCCACCAGTCCTTCGGAACCATCTGCAGTTTTCTCACACTATTCCAGAGTGGATCATTCCCATTCTCATATGGGAGCTTTTTCCTGTTATAGGTGTATGACCAGTCCACCTTGGAAGTGTCAATGGAAGCCTTGGAAGCTATGGAATCAAGGCAGTGGCTGACCACTTTAAGTTCCTCAGACCATGAAAGAAGAGACTTTGTTGTTTGAAGAACAATAATTGAGTCTTTCCAACTCCGGAAGACACTTGAATTGAGAAAGACATCAATCTTGTAGACAAGGTTTCCTTTCTCAATAGTTTCATACATCTCAAGGTACTCTGCTGCGCATCGAGCAGCAACCACATTGTACGCATTGAGAGTAACTGTCATACCATAACAAAATTTGGCACATATTTCAAAAGCAGCAGGTCCACCGGGAATGTCCTGGATGTAAATTTCATCGTTGTTTTCCTCATTTGCGGTTGCAACCAGTTTCTGCAAGCGTGCACTCTTGGACAAAAGGGGGAACTGCAGAGATATTACAGAGCATTAGATGACTAAACAAAATATATAAAATCCCACCAGTAACCCCCAGAAAAACATTATAATTGTGTTCCTAAAACCATATTGTTGAAAGTTATTAAACACAAGCCAGTCTTACTAGCTAAGTAGGGTATCTCATCAAAATATGCCATTGCAATGGTTTGATGTTACTTTGATCTACAAACGGTTCTTCATGATTACAGCTGTAACCAATGTAAAGTGAACGAACCAAGTGACCTGGACAATTTGGTAGGTTTTCATTCCCACCTTTAAGATAAAGTTTTGAGAGATGGAGAAAATTACATGAATAGACTTAGTTAACTAAGTTTGAAACCAGAATCAAGTCTACCCATGTATTTGGCAGGGTTAGTGAGTTCAAAACATCACTATGGAACCATTCTTACATAAATTTCATGCATAGCAAGCTATCAACTAAAGTATTGCAACGCATTGATACAGTTTCATACCTTATGCAGATAGAATTTCACATCCCTGATGTTAATGACTATGTCAGTTGCCAAATCACTTGCCACGTATCTGAAATTACAAGCATTTCTCTGAGTTGATAATAAATTTGATACACAAATATTAATTAATTTGAATTTGGTAAGCGTAAGCATAAGCAGAACAAGAAAGTACAGACTATATCACTCAAAGGACTAAGCAGAAATTCAATGTCTTTGTTCTTGAGGCATAGACTGAAATTCAATGTCTTGGGGGTTTATTTTTATCCAGATATTTTGTTTTTGTTTATCTGGCTCCCCTTTCTTTGATACATTCTAATCATTCTTTGTGTACTTATCAAAAAAAAAATAATAGAAGCAAAAAAATTTGGAAAGAGGCCAGTCATGTAATTACTCAGGCACCACTCTTGGAGGCTTGCAGACTATGTATATTTGGATAGCTTCCCCCCCTTTTGGTGTGCTTAATTCATTAGTTATCTCATCAAAAAAAGGAAATAACTTGCAGGATGATTTAATAATAACAGTAAAGGAGGACACAACCCCAAAAAGACACATTACAGGGTGGAAAGCTTGATGCTCACCAACCAAATTGTCCTGATGTTATTATGTTTTAAATATAAAATTTATTTTCTTCAACAGTCAAAAGAAACCTAGATGCAATTTTAATTATGAACCCAACTAGGGAACTACCCACTATTCTCAAAAATGTCCATTTCCCTCTACTTTTGGAAGGCTGAACTTGGACAACCTAGTGGTAATGCATAGCCAGTATGGAGTGGATACCGTGGATTCAAAATCCTAAAGTTTGTAGCAAAAATCTTAGACTACAAAGTTCTACTTTGACATATATTTATTTCAAAAATACATTTATAGTTCCATAAATTGAATAAGATGTTTGAAATACTTACAACCTATTGCCTAGGGAAAAATCATAGAATGCTTGAAACCATCCTCATAACTTTTAAGCCGATCAAACAGGTTCACTAATTCCAAGTAGAAATTGGAGGGGCATTTCATTACCCAGTGGAAATGAAATTATATAACTTTACAGGACCACAAACAGCAAAACATTGGTGTGGCATTTCATAACCAAGTGAAAATGAGATTATACAGGAATCATAGAACGTTTGAAACCATTCAAAAGAACTTCTTATTTGATCAAAGAGGCCTACTTATTCCAAATATAAATTGGAGTGGCATCTCATTACCATGTGGACATGGAATTATAGAATTTCATATTAGACAGGAACATGAACAGGAAATCTACAACTGAGATGATAACAATGAAAATATGGGAATCATTATTGAAGGATTGAATCGCCATCTTATATGATTATGCGAAAAAAAAGACTAAATTCTTTAATTTTCAAAAAATGATTTACTTATCTTCATATGATAAACAAAACAGTAAAGCCTATAATAATATTATATTTGGATGTAGTGTGCATGAACCCCATAAATCTTCTTCTTTTAAATTTTTTTTTTTTTAATTAAAATTTTTTGCTGAGGAAAACCCCATAAATCTTGAGAAGTACAAGGGAAGGAAAAAACCCTCTATCAAACAAGCAATTTACTATGGACCTCGAGATGACTTAATACATAGTTTTTCAAGGAAGCCATGCCTTAAAGCAGTCAAGGGTTTTTAAAAACTGAATTTTGGAGGAGTAATTAGCTTAAGAGAATATCTGCTTTAACACATAAGGCAAACAGAGAACAAGCAGATCAGGGAAAATCTTTTGAAAAACCAGAAAGTGGGTAAGATGAAGGTTAGCAAGCATGTAACTTTAATAAATTTTCAGCATATATACTGCAAGTGGATCTTGAAAGAGTACATCATACTCACCTAATATTGTCTCCATCAATCTGAAAAGAGTCAGGCTTAGATCCAAGTTTCATGAACTTCATTTTGCCAAAATGTTATAGGAAGAGAATCACAGAAGCAGAAGCACCACCAATAAAATCCAAACTTCTTCAAACAATAAGAAGCGAGTCCAAGCAGAGGTTTAACACCTGAATGTGACCAACTTTATGATGTTATTAAAGGTAAGGAAGGATGGATCAAAAGAAAATATTTAGTATTTCTTAGTATGACCGAATCTTTCCCATAAAACAAGGCCAGAGAGTGTGTGTGTGTGTGCGCGCATGTGTGTGTGAATGGAAATGGGAGTTGTGTGATTTTTAACAAACCCCTTTTCACTTGAAGAGACCCCAAAAGAAGTGGTTGCTTCCTAGATTGGTAACACAACCCAAGGAGTCCGGGCAAAGAGGTCAGCTTAGGAGACACAGCCAGCAATCTCTCTCTCGAACATATATAATTCCAAAGCCAGAGACACCCCCACTTGCTCAAAACTGACACCACCGCCCTTAGTTGATTTGTTTATCGTTCTCAATTCTAGATAGTTGCTTTCTCTTTCTCTTTCTTTTCTTTTTCCAAGGGATCACAGACCACCAAGACCATTCACGGTCCACAAAGTCTCAGAACCCAAAACACAAAACCCAGAATTCCACATTCTTTCGCCAATCCTCTTTCACCTTTTGTTCCTATTGAACCCAGAACACCTGCAACAGGAAACAGCATATCTCGGTATGAGTTGAATCAACCACAAAATAGTAGACAAGAAGGCATCATTTTTTTGTGGTTTCCATTGAAAAGATTGCAAGCAAACATCAGTACCAACGAAATTGTTTCAAACTAAATGGGGGAGCAGAATTGTTAGGACCAAAATCAGAATGTGGCACAGAAATCAGTCCCAAGAAAATCCCATATTCTTTACTAAACAAAGCAATAGGATTTCAACATATAAATAATTTTTAAGCATATTCCCGCCTCATTTTTTCACAACAAATGAAAGAAATTAAACATAAACTAAATACTAAAACTGGTATTGCATCAACAAAATTCTCTTTATTTGACTATAAGAAACAATAATGCAGAAAACATAATAAATAAACAAAGAACAAAATCCCACCTCAATTAAAGCAAACCAGACCCAGATAACAAAATTCAGAATCTCAAGTTCTCAACCCCACAAGAATCTAAAGACTTGGTTATATAAACAAATAAAAATAAAGAGCAGCGAGCAAACACACAGTACTACAGAGACAGGAAATTAGAGCATTTAGAACCGAGTGTTTAGGATTAGGAAGGGTCTCCAAAAAACCAAAACCAAAACCAAAACCAAAACCAACCTATTAAACTGTCCCAATGCACTTTCTCACTTTGCAAAGTACGAAGAATGAAAAATCAGTTTGGCACAACAACGACAAGAGACACGATGTTCACCGCACAAGCACTTATGTCCGCGAAGAGGCAGAGAACCCCACATACGCTGAAACCACCCAACAAATCCCAAAAAAGCTAACCTTCAAAAAGATGAGCTGTTCCTCATCTTTGACAGCCACCACAACTACACAAACACAAATACTAAAAGCCAAACAAGTCTGAGAATGTTCCCACTCCTATCTCTCTTTACTCTTTACTCTTTACTCAATCTCTTTCTATCTTGAATTAGCTCCCACCACCACTACCTTTCCTCTCCTTCTCTCACTGCTCAGTTTTCACCATCCCAAGATTATATATAAAAACAAAAAAACAAAAAGTTTTGAAAGTTTTTTTTTTTTTTCCACTTCTTTCTTTTCCCTCTTGGCTTCCCTTTTAACGATGATGGCTTTATTGTTGTGCAGCTCTAGCTAGCTAGAAAGCAAAACGGCTCTCTTTCACATCTAGCATGAGTTTATTTTATGAGGCCCCCACTTTCCCTCTCTCTCTCTCTGTCTTTGTGCGGCTCTAGCTAGCTAGAAAGCAAAATGGGTTCTATCATACTCGGCATGAGAGAGTTCATGAGTCTCTCTTTCACTTTCTACAGCGTAATGCACGCCAATCTGACAAGCACAACTTTGTTGCTCCCTTTGCCAAATACAATCTGACTTTCCCAACTTGTTTTAGTGGGTTTTTTATGTGTGCATGAAAACTTCCCGTGTGCAAAGAAAACGACCCATCCATGATCCATCCCCTCTCTTACTCTGATAATAATGCCATCCATCTCATTTTTCTTTTTTTCTTTTTTTTTTTTTAACAAAGAAAAACTCAAAGCTTGATTTTATTTTCCAATTAAGACTTTTAATTAAATTATTATTTTTTAAATAATTCAATCATTACAATAATTAGCTAGATGAGATTTAAGTCCCAATTATAGAGCAGTCTATACAATTAAATTACAAGACTCTTATCAATTGAATCAATGTTAAACTTAAAGAAAAATAAAATATTTTTTATATTGTTGAGTATTTGTATGATGCAAAAATGCAAGTAAATGAAAAACAAGTCTAATAGAGAGGAAAATGTTTTTCGCCTCCAAAAAAAATTTACATACTCAACCAACCAACAAAAATAAGCTTCACATTACTCCCAATGACAACTTCCCTCTCTTGGCTGCCTTCTCTTTCCATAGATCAATTGTTGACTTGTGGACCTGTTATCAATTGATTGTTGACCCTTGTTTACTTTTTCCCAAATTGTAATTTTTGTTCAAACCAATTGCTTTCCCTCTTAAATTTTCACATAAATTTTGAATTTGAGGTTTATCTTCCTATTTGAGATTCCCATATGGCTTTTAAAAAGAAAAAAATTATCCCATTTGATGTATGTTTTCACGAATTAAAGTTTGTATTCATGTAGTATTATAGTTATTTGGAATTATAAGAAATATCAATAATTTTTAATGCCAACCAAACAATAGAAAATATATATTTTTTACCTTATTTTTAGGGTCGCAAATTCACAACCAAATAGAAGAAAACAAGCAAGTTTTCCAAAGAATGTTTTTAGTAAAAACAAAGTCAACATTATAATAACAATCTAGACCTAGTTTAAGTATCTTAAAGCTAAAAATAAAGAAAATCCACAAAAGTTATACTTAGGAGTTAGGAATGAAAAAGTCTATGGACACAATTTTTCACAACTCTAAAGTTACACTATTATCGACAATGAGTGGGGGATAAAAAAATAATAGTAGGTTTATACAAAAATGATTGTCTATCACTCACAACTTATAGTTGATCTGAATTTTATTGCTAAAATACATGGACTTTGGAAAGTTATGAAATTGACTAAAAAAATTTGTGATATTTATATAACAATTATATGGAAGTTTATTTATTTTTAAAAAGGACAAATGGAAAAAGTCGATTTCTGCTGATGTATTACTGGAACACTATGTTGTAAAGAGATGGGCCAGGAGTCCCTGGACCATACTGTGGCCATCACATGGCTCAGTGATGGCGGTTCTCCCAGTCCCTCTCTCTTCACAAATACCGATTCTTACAATGAGCAACGACCTATTTGAATACTTGTAATATAATAGAATCTAATCCCTCAGTCCCTTAATTGTGATTTGTGATGCCAAGTTTAGTTTTTTTCAAAAATAAAATAAAAATTCGTTATCAGCGTATCATCTTAATTGGTATCACCTTGTTCAATGTCATTCTCAAATCTGATATATAAATTACCTTGCAATGCTTTTCATACTTTTCAAGCTCATGATTGAAGAGTTAGAAAAACTAATTATACATATTAATAATATGTAAGAGCTCAATATACGGACAAAGTATAGCTACAAAATTGGTTGTAATCTAAAATTACAACTTTACTCAATATTTTTTTATTGGAGGTGAATTTTGATAAATCTATCATTGGATTACATATTTTTCTTATATCCTCCATGCTTGCAAAATTTCTAAAAAATTAAAGATTAATAGTTACGTCATCAATAAATTGTTTAAATTGCAAATTTTTGTAGTTTAAAATTATGCATAGAATATAAGCTAATCATATAATAAATAATATTTGATTGACACAAAATTTGACATATGTAGTAAAAGCGTAAAAAATATGCAATCCAACGGTTAGATTTTTAAAATATATAGTAATGTTTATTTCATTAAGTAAAGTTGTAGTCTTAGGTTACAAGCAATTTAATTATAAAATCAATCTAATTATATAAGTTTTTTTTTTTTTAATAAAAAATCTTGTGGTTAAGTAATATTATCTAATTGTTTGAATAAGAAAAATAGGTTTGAATTATATTTTAAATAGATTGGTGGTTCTTCTATCTAATGGTTCACACTTTTTTTTTTTTTTTTGGGAGAAAAAGACTGAAACTTTATTAAGAAATGCTAGTCGTATCGGCTAAAATTACCTTAGAATCTTATACTCTCTTATTCAATCATAAAAAACTTTATCAATTGAGATAACGGAAACTCATGAAAGCTTCACTCACTTGGTTTCTCAAAAAAAGAAAAAGAAAAAGATTTACGGACTTAAAAAACGACATCCATATGAAGATAGCAGCTTTCCAAGTTTGATATGATCATCTCGGTTGTTTATGGACAAGTCCAATCAAAATGATTAACATTTTCTCATCCTAGTGGACAAATTGTGACCACAATGCCTTTCCTTATCCAACCTTTTATTCCCTCCACCCACATGCAATGCTCCAATACCATCCCTCGACATCACTTTTAAAAAATCATTGAAACATTGTATACAGTTCCATTTTTTTGCTGAACATTGTATACAATTCCTTGGTTACACCGTTTTCTCCTTCTTAAATACTAGTTATTAACACATCCCCATAATAATGCTCACATTTATTAATACTACCGTGCATCAAGAATCTAAGCACTTGCATATAAATCTTAAATCTTTGTTTTGTGCACTTGATATGCACCTATAAGATCTGTGTAAAATGAGATCGATTCCTGAAGATTGTCTGGGCTCTTAATAAAAATTGACACCCATTTTGTGTCACAATCTTTAGAAAGATCCTCTGGAAAAGTTAGGTCAACATTGAAAGTTATTTTTTTTCAAAGACAGCCATGTGATTTTTTTTGTCAAAGGACTCGTTTTCTCATTTTATTTTTTTGACAAATCACAATGTACTTGTGAAAAAGTTTTAGGCCCTGCATTTTGCTAAATTTGGAGATCTAGGATCTCAAGGGTATAATAACTACACAAGCTTGTGAAGATGTGCCCACTTGAAAGTTAGGGATAACATTGTGGATATCAATTGTGTTCAGCCTATACGATTTATGAATTATGACCCATACCATGTGCTCTTGATAGTTCAAGAACGTTCTCACCCAACATTATCTGCTACTTTTCTGAATGAATTGTCTTTCCAGCTCAATGGAAAAATTCCCTGATTCATATAGGGGACCATTTTATTTATTTAATTGCTGTTACTTTTTTTTTAAAAGGGTAAATCAAGAGGGGACCAAATCGATTTTATAATATTCTGTTCCTCAATTTTTTTTGGTTGATAAAATAGTATTCTGTACTTAATATCAAGGGGTAAGGAGACCCTAAACCCCCCCTTTTTTTTTCTTTCTAAGTTTCTTTAAGGACATCCTTTAACCTTTTCTATGGTTTTTGTTGAAAGAGAAGGAGATTTCAATCCTAAAGCAACCAAAGAAAGCTTCTCTAGAAGTGTACTGTAAATGACTAACGTTTACAACTCATCCAAGTACTAATATATTTTCCAGCATCCAAAAAAAAAAAAGTTCATGTTAAATTACTTAAAATCATTATAGCAAGGCACATGGCCACAGATTCTTTTGTAAAATTAATCGTATAGGAAACTCATATGTGTACTAAAAATTTTGTGTGAGAACCATGAGCTAATTATGATAGTCAATTCATTTTGTTGACCAATGCCCAACTGCAAAATCTTCCTGACATTCTTTAACAAAACTATGAACATGATTGTCAGTGTGCAGAGTCCTAATTTTGATGCAAAAGATATTCTTATAACGAAAAAGGAAGATTCCAAAATGCGGTTCAATGAATTTGAAAGTATTCAGCTCAACTCATAGGTGATAGAAATCATAGAACATTTCTACCAAGATTATCGGATAATATATACAATTCCACTTTTAAAAGTAATATATATACTCTGCCCTAAAAAGTGTGATGATTATAGTGACACAAATATCTATTTCGAATCTTTCAACAATCATATTAACAGTACTAAGTAAATCTGGTGGACTAAACCGTGGAATTGGGTTCCCATTGTTAACATTAGGCACTGCCTATCGCGTCCTGCACGCTTGCTTCTTGCTGAAGCGCATCATTGAGGAATGAGGAACATGCTCTGTTTTATATTACTATATACGCATAGTTGTTAGAGCATCAGCATCAACTATATTAAAAAATGTTATTTTAACATATCAAAATATTATTTTATCGCATCAAAATGTTACTTTATCTATTTTAACACGTCAATTTTCAAATAAAATAATAGTGTTACACACAATTATAATTTTTATTAAAATCATATTAACTGTAAAGGTCCCTCCTATCCACATAAACCCTGAGGTGTGTGCTGGTTACAAAATTAATTGTTTTTTTTCTTTTTCTTTTTTTAGGTGTTTTCAGTGAGTTACATGAAAACATTGAGACAAGTGAAATATAGAAGTGGAGTAGGTATCTTATGGGAAATTGGGATTTTGGTGTTTGTTCACTTACCTTTAAGGATGTTTGATGCAAGGGATGATGCTATGACTGAAAAATTGATTGATTTATGTGTGAGTGATGCAGAAAATATGTAGAAAATACTTAAAAATTTGGACGGGTTGAAAATTAAGATCTAGAGGGCTCTAGACTTAGTTTAGCAAAAATTCTGTCATGCAACAAGAGTTTTATCTCTCCTAAAACTCCATTAAAAAAGGAGAGAAAAATTTGCCTTTAGCAAGGAGTGACCAAAGTATTGATCAGCAAAGACTAAGTGTTGATCAGTACTTGAGTTCTGGATTGAAATACTTACTGTAAAACTTTCAATTTTCCACGATTTAACTCTGACATTTTCCGACTTTAAGAGATAATTATTGCTTTAGGTGTAAAATTGTATGAAGCCGGCATTGATATCAAAACAAATTATAATACAAAGCTCAAGCCACCCCCCAGCAAAGAGTAATAACTAGTGCACATACATTGTTGCACACAAAGCACATACAAACAATTTTGCACTGAACTCGTGACTTCAACAATAAGAAAAGGACCCCAAGGAACTCATTCACTAATGTCCACTGCTAATGAGAAGTACCCTCATACCGATTGTAATTTTGTCATCTCGTTCCCTAGGCTTTCACAAAAGTATGTTGTATTCGATCCATACGAGGTTTAACCACCACGTTCTCTCACCAAGCTTGTCGATACTTGTCTTCATGGGACCTGTGAGTTCTATCCTATTTCAGGATTGCCTTTGACTCGCCGTAAATTAATTTTGACCATTGTTAAATGGCATACCTCGGCTTAGGGGTGGCTCAAAATAAACATGGATAGTTCCTCTTAGTTATTTCAGGGTTTGTGGAGTTCTTTAGGACCAAACAAAAGTGGATTTGTCAAAGATTGAAGCAGCAGCAGCAAAAGCAGTTGGATTCAGAGCAGAAGTTAGAACAAAATGACAATGACTTGTAGTTTTGTTTAATTCATTGTGTATAACATAAACTGTAGGTAGTTTAGTTTTATTGTATATAGCCTTTAGTGTTGCACGTGAGAGAGCACGTGAGAATTTGTTTTAGTGTTAAGAGGGTTTGTTAATCTGTTAAGTTAGTTGCTAATGCTCTGTTTTTGTATATAAAGAGCACAGCGGTGTATCATTCATTAAGTGAATAAGATTTTTCATTTTCAACAAAATCTTATATGGTATCAGAGCAAAATTCTCTCAAGTTCTAGAGTCTCAATCTAGAAAGTTCCCAAATTCTAGGGTTTCATTCTTGAAAGCTTGGAGTTGCTTCAATGGCGTCCATAGCTTCTACATCAAATTCTTCTTCTACTTCGATTAAGCGTGATCTAGCATTGGTAGAGGATATCTGTAATCCTTTGTATCTTCATCATGCTGAAAATCCTGGAGCTATGCTTGTATCAGAGGTCTTGATTGGTGAAAATTACCATGCTTAGGTTCAATCTATGAAGAAGGCTTTAATTGCAAAGAATAAGTTTGGTTTTGTTGATGACACAATCACTTTATCTTCTCCATTGATCAAAACACCAGCAGCAGTTGATGCTTGGATTCGTTGTGATAACATGGTTGGTTCATGGTTGATGAAAGCTGTTTCACCTCATATTAGAGTAAGCATCACTTATAGAGACACGACATTAGAAATTTGGAATGATCTCAGAGACACATATTCCCAAGGCAATGGACCTAGGGTTTTTGAGTTGCAGAAGGATATTGCATCAATCAATCAAGGTGATTCTTCAATCACAGCTTATTTCACTCAATTGAAGCTGTATTGGGATCAACTGAAGAATTTTAGGCTTGCCCTAACCTATTCTTGTGGAAAATGTACTTGCAATCTTTCACAAAGAATTGAGAATGTTCACTTTCAAGATTCAGTAATGCAATTCTTAATGGGACTCAATGATTCCTATTCTCAAATCAAAGGACAGATTTTGTTAATGGAACCACTTCCATCCATTAACAAAGTCTACTCTTTGTTGATTCAAGAAGAAAGGTATAGGTGTGTGGGAGGTTCTAATACTCACATTGAGTCCACTACTCTTGCTGTGAAAGGTTCTAATTCTACTTCCAATTTTTCTAGGGGTAAGAATTCTAAGGGCAAGGATAGGCCTGTTTGTACTCATTGTGGAAAACTTGGTCATATTGTGGAGAAGTGCTTCAAACTACATGGATTCCCACCTGGATTCAAGCCTAAAGGAAAGACTTCAATGGTGAATCAAGTGGGTGCTCAAGAAGATTTTGCAGAGAACAATTGTCGGGGGCGAAAAAGTTTTCCTTCTGACAAATAAGATTTATATTGGGTTGGAGGTCTAAACCGAAACTCGACGATGGGCTCGATGCACGGCCCAAAGGCTATCGGTGAAAATCCAAGAAATCCAATATATTTTATGCCTTGGGCTTAGATTGGAATTGACAACAATGGCCCATAAACAATCCCTACAGTGGACACGTCAACACGATTAAAAAGCATACTATAAGAAATAGCCCAGTAGTAAAACTTTTCTGCAGAAAATAACCCAGCGGTAAAATGTTTCTACAGAAAATAGCCCAACAGTAAAATGTTTCTGCAGAAAATGACCCAGCGGTAAAATATTTCTACAGAAAGCTGCCCAGTGGTAAAATGTTTCTGCAGAAAATAGCCCAGCGGTAAAATGTTTCTGCAAAAAACAACCCAGCGGTAAAATGTTTCTGCAGAAAGCTGCCCAGTGGTAAAATAATACAAAACAGAATAAACTCTCAGCTGTTAGTTACTTCACAGATTAAGGGAAATATCTACATTTCAGACTCATCATCCGTAACCTCTAGAGAAGAGTCTTCTATTACAATAATATGAGGGAAAAATTCTATAGTAACAGTTACATCATAACCATTAATTGTAAATGAATAAGGAAATATCATGAGTTCCATAATAACAAATAATGGAGAAAAACTTAGTGTGAGATGAAGGGAGAGAGAGAGAGATCCTAGTTAGCTAGCACAACAAGATCATTATGGTGCCAAGACATGCTCATGAATATGGTGAGTAATGAGGGATAGTTCAGGTATTATGAGTGGTGAGAGTCATTTGTGAGTAGTATGAGTAATGAGTGGGAGTGTATAGTAAAGACTGCTTGGACTTTCTGCTGGGGGTAGTTGAGTATTTTTTAGTACAGCTATGATAAGTGTTTTTTAGTCAAGAGCTGGAGAGCTTGGTTTCTAAGCTTGAAACCAAGAACTTAGTGACTTTTTCAAAGCTTGGAGAAAGCTTAAACAGAAAGGTTAAGGAAGAATCTTTTCTGGTGTATGTCTTAGTGTATCTTGGTGTCTGAGTGAGTTGTTGAAGCATTAATGGAGAGTTCCGTTTATACCTGGGTTTTTAAGGGGTGATTAGCAAAATAATCTTTGCTAAATCTTTCTCAATCTTCCAAAAATCCTTAGAGAATTGTTCTTAGGATTTTTAGCTAAAAGTAGTAAGCTCAACTTTTAGAAGATTTTTGCTGTTTTGGGTAATAACAGCTGGGATTCAGGCTTAGCATTGAATGCTGATTAGCCTTGGTTGATTAGATTGGAGCATGCTTTAGGCTAATGATCTTGGATATGCTGCTGCTAGAATCAGAGTTTCCTAGGGCAGATTGGACTACCCTAAGCCAAGTGTCAACCTTGGAGCCTTTACTGAGAACTCTGTTGGGATCCCTTTGGTGCCTTCCAAATCACATTTCCCTAAGTTTCCCCATTTGGAGTTCATGTGCTTGGTTCATGAACCAGAGAATACACATTTTTAGTATGAAAATGAGCTTATTTCATGTTGTTTCAGGAGTTTTAGTGGGCTAGTCATGGCTGCCCTTGATTTTTGATCGAATGGGTTAGAGAAGAAAAAAGGGACAGTTGGCTGAAGCTTCCCAGCTTTCGGTCACATCAGTTTCAGCTTTGTGTCACATGAGAAATGATGGAATTTTAGTTTGTGAAGGAAGGGTTCAACCCCTGGTGGACACGCGTCCCTTTTTTGGTCTGATTAGACAAGTTGGGACTGATGGGAATGGGCTCCAGCTATTCAGTTGTTGCTAAAATTTGACTGATTAGTTCACGTGTTTTCCAACTGCTGGGATTTGTGTGTGGGCTAGCTTGACCCAGCTGGGCTTTGTAGATAAACTTCCTTGGGCTTGGTTATCCCTACAAAATGAGTAGTTTTGCCATGGGTGATATTCATGGGCTTTGTAGTTAGTTGATTATGGAAAGAATAGGCATAGTTCCCATAAATTTTGTGAAAGCAATATTTTTTTAGAGATGAGTAATTTATATTTCCTATGAGTTAGGGACTTAGTATATGTAAACAAGTGTTGAAATAATACTTGATTTTGTAAATATGTACCAAAATAATATTTGGGCTTTATGAAATAGCTGCCAAAATAACATTTGGGCTTTATAAGATAGTGCCAAATTAAGTATTTGGGCTTTGTAAAATAGGTGCCAAATTAGCATTCAGGCTTTGAGCATAAAGTAATTGTTTTTGCCAAAATAGCATTTTGGACTTTGTAAAATAGTGCCAAATTATTATTTGGACTTTGTAAAAATGATTTAAGATTTTTTAAGATTTTGTAAAATATTACCGTGTAGCAACGGGCTTAGTAGAAGTGCTGCATCGTAGTGGGTTTTAGAGATGCCACATCGTAGGGGGCTTTGTAAAGATGTCGCATCGTAACGGGCTTTGAAGTTGCCACATCGTAATGGGCTTTGAGTTTGCCACGTCATAGTGGGCTTTAGAGAGTTTGGGCTTTCTTTGGGTTTTGCCCACAAGCTTAAATGATCTTAGGCTTTTTATAGAGGTGGCATAATTTCATGGCCCAATATGGCGATGGTATGGTGAGTATTTTGTGTGAAAATCCAAGTTGGATAATATGTGGGATATAATGAGTAATATTTGTGAGAGGGCCTAAGGCAACTTACGGGCTTGTGTGTGGAGCATTTGTGATGGTCCAATAACATGGAGAATATTTGGGCAATATATATGGGGAATATTTATGTGGGTTTAGAAGAATGTGTGGGTCCATGTGGGTATTTTTTGTGAGTGGGCTAATAAAAATCAAGGCTCGAAAATTTGTACCTCAACATTTAGCCCCCTGAGTCACGTGTGAGCAGTTTTTGCTTGGTCACACGTGCGAGTTTGAAATTTTGGTGGCAATTGAAGTGGGCTTCTGCAACCTTCCCACGTCCTGCACTTTCCCACGTTCAGCATTTAGTGGGTCTTCAGTTACTTCCCAGGTTTATGGCATTAAATGCTGGTCTCTTCCCCATGTCTTGTCATCTGTACCCTTCACGTTTACCAGTAAAGGGTTGGCCTTGGCTGTTTCTTCTTTTATTTTTTGCTTAGATCGAAAAATTGAGGGAGAAACGTCGTGAAAGCATCTTTTCTTCTTCCTTTTCCTATTTTTGGCCAAGGGTGAGAGGGTAACACCAGCTTCAACCAAAGTGGAGAAAGTGACTGAGTTTTTTCGGCAAAACAGAGAGAGAAATAGAGCTTTTTCATATTCCTTTCCATTGTCTTCAACCAAGAGTGAGAGATACAGAGGGCAGCGGCTAGGGTTTGATGAGAAGCTGCATTATTTCTCCCTTTCCTTGTTGATTTCAGCCAAGTGAGAAAAAGACCCACAATTTTTCTTGCTTCCTGTTGTGGCCGTGGGTATTCTTTTGCTCTTTTTCTCTTTTCTTTGAGAAGCAATATTTCTGGTTCTATGAATCATGGATGAAGGAGAAGAACCGCTGGGTTCTGGCAATGTCAGCACTGCTGGGGTGGCTGTGCCAGAAGGTGAGGCTACTGCTGGGATCGTGGTTGAGGAGGTTGGGCAAGGGGAGTCCTTGTTGCCATTACAGGATCCATGGTACTACTCATCCTTTCTGTTCCCAGCAGTCGAGGCCCCTAAGGTTAGCCTACCTAGGGCGCCAAAGAAATGGATTCTGAAAGGTGAAGCCTTCAGTCGCGAGACAACGTGGGTCCTAGCTGCTCCAAGCATTCTTGACCTACAAGTCCAGCGGAAGGAACTTCTGCCGGCCCTAATTCATTTCCTGTGTCCATGTGGTACAACTAGTGGTTAGTCTAACTGGGTGGAGCAAGAAGTTGCTGATGAAGGGTTTTGTCAAATTTTGAGGGATGCCAAAATTTTTGAAGCCGTGGTCTTATTTCATGGGTGGAATATGTACCGAGATGTGAGAGCGCTCTGCTTCATGGTGCGACATTGGCATACTGATTCCCATACTTTCTTCTTTCCTTAGGGTGAGACAATGGTCACCCTTGAGGACGTAGAGAGGCTTTGTTTGCTGCCCAGCATAGGAGGCATTAACCTGTTAGAGTTGGAGTTGTCTGAGGAGGAGTCTAGGATTGTTGGAAAGCTGCTTGAAACATTTGGCAGTGCCTCTGCATCTTGGGGAGGTAACAGAGCCCGATTTTCTTTTTGGATTTCTGAATTTAGAAAGTTTGAGAATGCTGATATCAGAAGGGCTGCATTTTTGGCCTTGTGGATGAGCAAATGTGTATTCAATTCTGCCCCAATTCAGTTCATGAAGCCTTTTACTTTTCCCTTAGTAGTAGTATTATGTAGAAGTGTGTCATTACCTTTAGGTACTTTGTGTTTGGGCACTCTGTATTCTGAGCTTGATAGATTGCGTAGTGATGAGCTAGAGGGATCACCCTATCACATTATCAAGTCTAGCATTAATGTAGTTTTGTTGCAAACTTTTATGTGGGAGCACTTGAAAGATTTCGTTGATGTTGGTAAAGATGTTGGTGACGTGAAAGCGACCAACTGGGTGGTCGGACCTGCTGGTCCTGATGGTGAACTTTGATTCCTTAGGTTTAAAGATGGCCTACGCTTGCTGATGAAATGGATGGGATTAAAAGTGTGGAATCTCCTTTCCATTACTCTGTTGGATGATGGAGGGCACTTTGTTTGGAAGCCCTATTCATATGTTGCAGCTGGGTTTCACTGCCTTAATCCTTTCCTAAATGCCAGACCCAGATCCCAAGAGTTTGGGTTGAATGAACATGAAAGGATTCCCCATTTCCTGCTTATCACATCGCCTTCATTCATTCCGTATCCAAGAGGTGATGGTTTTGGTTTAACATAATATAATTCGCATAGAGTTATGAGACAGTTCGAATTTGACTAAGATGTTCCAGATATTAACACCACAATTTGTGCTTTGAGTGAGGTAATGCAGCCATTAGTGCATGGTGCAGCCCTATAGTATTGGGCTAATAAGGTAGAGAGAATTTTGATCCCAAGTAGACACCGTGAGGGATATGCTACCCTAAGCATGAAGTTGTATTGGAAAAAATTGATGAGTACCTTTGAAAGTTATGTGAACAGCTGAGAAGTTGATGAAGTGGTCATCGGTCCCCCCTTGAGAGAGCTTTCTTCTAACACTCGACTTATTCCAAACACAAGGGCAGCTTCAGCTTGGGCTACCAAACATAACCTGGGGTTTGCAGAATGGAGGGGTGATCTTAATGGCTGGGTGGTTCATGGGGGTGAAGTTCTTATAGAATGGAGCGAGAAAAATGTCATAGCAAAAGCTCTCGAGTCTAACCCAGCCACTAATGCACCCAAGAGATCCCGTGGCAATTCACCCATCTCTGAAGACAAGCCCAAGAAGGTAAGACGGAAGAGAGCAAGTGCTGAGAAATCTAAGGCTAGCAGTCTCAAGGCCCCAGCTATTGCCCTGTCTGGTTTTGGTGCAACTCCAGCCACTAAGTCGAGTGTCCTAGCTGCTGCATTTGCTAGTTCATCCTCTCCTTTAAAGCAATATAGAAGGAAGACCAGTGCTGGCAAAATGCAAATTCTTGGGACTTCAGAAGAGGTATTCTTATAGAACCCTTGTCTTCTTGCACCTTTTCTATCTTTCTTTGCTTTTTCTTTTCTTCTTTGCCTTCATTTTTTTTTTTTTTTTGGTGCTAACTATGGATTTTCATGGCTGCACAGTCTGGCGAGTGTGAAGAAATGCAATAAGAGGGGCATGATTTTGAGGGTACGGCTGCTAACTTTAGTAAACTACTGTTCCTTGCTTTGGTTTCTTCTCGTGTTTCCTTTGCTGATATCCTTTGTTCTCTAGGTCCAACTGATGAAGACATAGAGATGGCTGGTGAAAGTCCTACTGCTGCTGTCACTACTGGAGAAGCTATTGTTGGGGAATCCAGCAAGGAGTCTGCTGGCAAGGACCACAATGTCCCTGTTACTATTAGCGAAGCTACTGCTGGTGTGCCCAGCCAAAGGCATGCTATTTCTCCGACCGTTCATGATGCACATCACAATAAAGAACCACCAGGTATGGTATTTTTGAATTGCTCATGTAAATAGTAAAATAAGCTTCTTGTTCAGTAACACTTGGCTGTGTGAATGCTTTTTTGTTACTGCTAGGAACATAACCCTGCCTCCTTTTTGCAGAGCCACAGGTTGAGTCTTCTGGTGCTGCTATCAAGAGAATGAGCCTTGAAGAATTCTTGGAAAGATTCGCAGAAGATGAAGACAATGAAAAAGTAGCAACTGACTTTCATCCCCTTTCAAGTGATACTGTCATGTTCCAGTGGTCTAAAATTCCTGTAGAAGGTCAGCCACTGCTGGTAGCAATTATAAGGAAACATCCACACTTTATGGCTGGATGTAAGTTAGGTGCCCCATTGAGGAAATCTGGTCTTGAATTGCTTGTTGCAGTGCTGCTAGACATGCAGCGTACAAAGCTCGAGAGTTCAAACTTGCAGAGAGTACTTGAGTGGAAAAATGCCCTTAAGGACTTGTTGTTCATGAAGTTCGGAGTTCAATTCATTCTTAACAAGATTAGGGCTGCTGCTGTTGAGGCTTGTATTGTTAGAGATGATGAGTTATCAGTGAAGATAGCTGATCTTGAGAGAGAAATTGCAACAAAGAGAGCTAAGCTTTCACTTTTGTTGAGTCAGAGAGATGAGATGATGCGGTCCTTGTCAGCTGGAGGTGCTTCTGCCTCAACGGGAAGCTTTAGTAATGGCTTATTTGACTAGCTTCTCCCCTCCTTTTTTTTTTTTTTTTCATTATTAGTGGTTTGGCACTTTGGATAGTTTGCTTTTGAATCATGATGTAATGAAAACATGTTATGTACTTTGGGTTTGTTTAACTATGCAGTCTGTGTTTTGTGCAGCGATGCACCAGCCATATAAACTTTGTGTAGTAGTTTGATATTTTCCTAGCTGTGCAAGCTGTGTCTTTGATTATGCACAAGTACATGAATTCAATTTATGAAAAATACTTCATTTATCAAAGGATAGTATGTTCAAGCTAAAATATAGTCATGGAGAATCATATGTATAATTTTGAAAATACTTATTGTGTTCATGACTATTTTGGTTCAAGATGCCCAGTTGTCAGGGCTGTGACTTTTGTTCATAGTTTAGAGTATGTATGTTTATGCATGGAAAGTAATATTAGAGTACTTGTAAGCATGAGAAGTTTGCATTCGAGGCAAAAGGCAATGCTTAATTCTTATTGGCATAATAGTAGTAGTGGTTTAAAACCATACAAAAGAGAGTCACTTGGTACATACTTGAAAGTTGAGTTAAGCGTAGTATAACTTAAGCCATTTGCCATTGATAGGTTCCGCGAGACTTTCACCCTCTACTGTAGCTAGACGATAATAACCGCTGGCATTGGCTTCCCTTATGAGATAGGGCCCTTCCCAACTTAGGACAAACTTAGAGGGTGCTGAAAGATTCCTCTTGATATGATCAGCAGCCTTTAAAACCATTTGTCCTTTGACAAAAACCCTGGATTTTGTGGCCTTGTTGTAAGCATTGGCCATCTGTTGCTGATACCGCTGGGTGCGGTTATAGGTAAGATTTCGCATATCTTCCAAGGTTTCAAGGTCCGTGGTTCTGATTTCTGCACAAATGGCAGCATCTATGTCTGTTTCTTGTCTATGAACAACCCTTGGAGTGGGAACCAATAGCTCAACTGGAGATATAGCCTCGGCACCATATACAAGGGAGAATGATGATAGTCCGGTGGTTGTTTTGCTTGTGCTTCGGTACGCCCACAGGGTTTCTACCATCTTGCTGAGAATTCTCAATAGCACCCAATTGGTAGCTTTCGCTTGACCATTGCCTTGTGGATAATTAGGAGTAAACTTGCGGTGCTTGATGTGGCGATGATCAAGTAATTTTCAAACATCTTTGTTGACAAAAGGAGTGCCATTATCAGTAACAATCTTGTGAGGAATACCAAACCTGCAGATTATATGCTCTCGGATGAAATTAGCAACAGTTGGGCCTATAGCCTTCTTTAGGGAGATGGCTTCAACCCACTTTGTAAAGTATTCAGTGGCCATTAGTATCCAAATATGACCCTTGAATGGTGGATTAATGGGGCCTATTAAGTCAAGCCCCCAAGTATGGAATGGCCAAGGAGTCATCATATTTTGGAGGTTAGTGGGGTGAGTATGTATAAGATTCCCATGGACTTGGCAAGTATGGCATGTCTTCACACATTCAACTGCATCTTGCTTCATTGTGGGCCAGAAATACCCCAGATTGAGCAGTCGTTGAAGAAGTCCCCGTTTGCCTTGATGGTCACCACACTCTCCTGCATGTACCTCTTGCATAACCAATTGTGCTTCGGAAGTTCCTAGGCATCTCAAAGGCTCCCCATTGAAACCTTTCTTGAAAAGAATACCTCATTCCACAAAATAACGAGTAACCAATCTTTTCAAGTGATAGGCCTCTTCATGATCGTCGGGCTCTTGTCTTCTATTAGATACTCAAGGAAAGGTACACGCCAATCGCTGGTAGTAAAGACTGCACATAATTCCATCTTATCAAAAGCATTTTGGCAGTTGATGCACTGCTCTTGGACAATGGCAGCTTGTTTGCTCATTTTTGGCCAGTAATAGCCTAACTGCTGGGGCCATAAGATTTTTCATGAATTTCTTTTATCACTTAGTGGACTCACCAAGGCTCAAGCATCTAGCTAGAACTCCTCCAAGCAACTTTTTGTACAATTCTCCTGCCATTAGAGTATAATCTTTAAGTACCTTCAAGCGATTCTTCTCATCTGGTGATAATAGTGCTTCTTTAATGGAAGACCGCCAATCTCTCTGTCCCAGCGGTTGATCAGAGAATTGTTCCTTCAGCATTTGTACCACTGGGATTGGCCTTTTCACAATAGTAACTTCTGTAGCTGCACCTTCAAATCTGATTTTTGATCCCAATGTGGCTAGGGCATCAACAAAGCAATTGTTGGACTTTAGGGAATGTTCAATATTGAATTCTTCAAAAGAGTCCTCCAACCTTTGAGCTATAGCTCTATGCAGAGCTACAGATGGTTCCTTGAGTGCAAAATCTCCTTTAGCTTGGCAAACAACCAGATTTGAATCTCCGATTATTCGAAGATGTTTGATACCCATTTCACGAGTCACTGCTAGGCCCATAAGATATGCTTCATATTTAGCCATATTGTTAGTGCATGGAAAATCAAGTTTGAATGACATACCCACTGTTTCTCCAGTACTTTTGGATAGGACTATTCCAGCCCCTCCTTCAGAAGTGGTAGAGGATCCATTAAAATCTAAAGTCCAGACAGCCTCAACTGCTTCCATCAGTGCAACTATTGGTAGCTCTCCAGGTACATCATCAGTAATGTCCCAGCCGTCCTCACTAGGAAAATTTTACAACAAATCAGCGATGGCTTGACCCCTTACAGTTGTTGGGGTGATTGCTATGATCTCAATCTCAAATAATTGCAAGAGCCATTATGCTAGCCTTCCGGAAAGAACCGGTTGTCTCAAGAGTGAGTGGATTGGATGAGATTTTGTTAAGAGCTGTACCGTGTGAGTAAGTAGATAGTGACACAGTCGCTGGGCAGCATATATTAGAGAAAGACAAGCCCTTTCAGCCTTGGATAGCGGGTTTCAGCATCCTTTAATTTTCTGCTAACATAATAAACTGGTTGCTCAATCCCTTCTTGAAGGTCCTAAGCACTCCATCAACCACCCATTTGTTAATGATAGCATTCATTTCTTCATCGGTGCATGGTATGAGAGGATACTCTTCTTTCTCTTCCCTTTTCCGCTTCTCCCCAACTATTGGTTCATTAGTGGAGACTACAAAAGTTTGAGGAGCATTTTTCTTTTTTGACTTGGGCTTTTCAACTGTGGAAGGCTTGACTGATATGGCTGTCTTACAAGCCTTCTGAAGCAGCTGGGCAAACTGAATATTATCAAGATTCTCCAAATGGGCCCAATACTCATGAGACATGTTGTCAATGCAAATCTCAACCAACTCTTGCTCTTTGAACTGCCCATAACAATCAAGAGCAGCATCTCTGAACCGCCAGATAAAATCAAGGAGTCCTTCGGAGGACTTTTGCTTAGTGTTGTGAAGAGTGAGGATGGTAACCTTTTCCTCTCCATGAAAATACTTTAAGCAGAAACTTTCAACCATGTTATCCCATGTGGTAATGGAACCTGGTTGTAGAGTGGAGTACCATGTGTAAGCGCGATCGGTAAGAGATTTTAAGAATTCCGTTAAGCAAAGATTATCATTTCCAGCAAAAAAACCCATGGAATCAAGGAACTTGTTGACATGTTCAATTGCATTCCCTTTCCTCCCATCATAAAGAGAGAAGGTGGGAGTTTCATATTCCTCCGGGTATGGCTTGCTTAGCAACTCAGCTGGGTAGGGTGGCTTACGAACAAAGTGCCTTGGTTCCTTTGGTTGGCTAAGCCTTTCCTTTTCCAGCAAAGCAGTGAGATCAGATAATGTAACAAACTGAGGAAGAGAGGCATTTTGCTCACTAGACTGAGGATTCCCAGCAGCTGATCCCCTCTCCTGCTGTGTTCTAGGATCTGGTTCTTCATGTAATGGCTGGGGCCCTTGAGTCTCTTTCAAGACCCTTAAAGATTCAGCAAGTTCGAACTAAGCTTGCTGCATTCCTTGTAATGTTTACAAGAGGAAAGAGAATCGGTGGTTAGAATCTTCTTGGTTGACCTCATGTTGGTCAGCTTGTTCTCCTTGTAGAGTTTGACTATGATGGCTTTGTGTTACTGGGAGATTGGTGTTTCTAGTCCCCTCTTGCCGGCTGTTCCGTAACCTAGGAGGCATAGTGAACTCTTGGCTTCAGTAGACTCTCCAATGGAGTCGCCAAAATGTCGGGGGCGAAAAAATTTTCCTTCCGACAAATAATATTTATATTGGTTGGAGGTCTAAACCAAAACTTGATGATGAGCTTGATGCACGGCCCAAAGGCTATCGGTGAAAATCTAAGAAATCTACTATATTTTATGCCTTGGGCTTAGATTGGAACTGACAAGAGTGGCTCATGAACAATTCCTACAGTGGACACGTCAGCACGATTAAAAAGCATACTATAAGAAATAACCCAGCAGTAAAACATTTCTGCAAAAAACAGCCCAGCGGTAAATTGTTTGTGCAGAAAATAGCCTAACAGTAAAATGTTTCTATAGAAAATAGCCCAGTGGTAAAATGTTTCTGCAGAAAACGACCCAACAGTAAAATATTTATGCAAAAAACTGCCAAGTGGTAAAATGTTTCTACAGAAAATAGCCCAGCGGTAAAATGTTTTTGCAGAAAATGACCCAACGGTAAAATATTTCTGCAGAAAGCTGCCTAGTGGTAAAATAATACAAAACAAAATAAACTCTCAACTGTTAGTTACTTCACAAATTAAAGGAAATATCTACATTTCGGACTCATCATCCGTTACCTCTGGAGAAGAGTCTTTTATTACAACAATATGAGGGAAAAATTATATAGTAACAATGACATCATAACCATTAATTGTAAATGAATAAGTAAATATCATGGGTTCCATAATAACAAATAATAGAGAAAAACTTAGTGTGAGATGAAGGGAGAGAGAGAGAGATCCCAGCTAGTGCAGCAAGATCATTATGGTGCCAAGACATGCTCATGAATATAGCGAGTAATGAGGGATAGTTCAGGTAGTATGAGTGGTGAGAGTCATTTGTAAGTAGTATGAGTAATGAGTGGGAGTGTATAGTAAGACAATTGGGACTTTTTGCTAGGGGTAGCTGAGTATTTTTTAGTAGAACTATGATGAGTGTTTTTGAGTGAGGAGCTGGGGAACTTGGTTTTTAAGCTTGAAACCAAGAACATAGTGACTTTTTCAAAACTTGGAGAAAGCTTAAATAAAGAGGTTAAGGGAGAATCTTTTCTGGTGTATGTCTTAGTGTATCTTGGTGTCTGAGTGAGTTGTTGAAGCATTAATGGAGAGTTCCATTTATACCTGGGTTTTTAGGGGGTGATTAGCAAAATAATCTTTGCTAAATCTTTCTCAATCTTCAGAAAATCCTTAATGAATCGTTCTTAGAATTTTTAGCTAAGTGTAGTAAGCTTAACTTTTAAAAGGTTCTTGCTGTTTTGGGTAGTAACAGCTGGGATTTAGGCTTAGCATTGAATGCTGATTAGCCTTGGCTGATTGGATTAGAGCATGCTTTAGGCTAATGATCTTGGATATGCTGTTGCTAGAATCAGAGTTCCCTATGACAGATTTGACCACCCCAAGCCAGGTGTCAACCTTGGAACCCTTGCTGGGAACTCTGCTGGGATCCCCTTAGTGCCCTCCAAACCACATTTCCCTAAGTTTCCCCATTTGGAGTTCATGTGCTTGGTTCATGAACCAAAGAATACACATTTTTAGTATAAAAATGAGCTGATTTCATGTTGTTTCAGGAGTTTTAGTGAGCTAGTCATGGCTACCTTTGATTTTTAACCGGCTGGGTTAGAGAAGAAAGAAGGGACAGTTGGCTAAAGCTTCCTAGCTTTCTGTCACATCATTTTCAGCTTTATGTCACATGAGAAATGATGGGATTTCAGCTTGTGAAGGAAGAGTTCAACCCCTGGTGGACACGTGTCCCTTTTCTGGTCTGATTGGACAAGTTGGGACTGATGGGAATGGGCTCCAGCTGTTCAGTTGTTGCTAAAATTTGGCTAACCAGTTCACGTGTTTTCCAACTGCTGGGATTTGTGTGTAGGCTGTCCTGACCCAACTGGGCTTTGTAGATAAACTTCCTTGGGCTTAGTTATCCTTACAAAATGAGTAGTTTTGCCATGGGTGATATTCATGGGCTTTGTAGTTAGTTGATTATGGAAAAAATAGGCATAGTTCCCAAAAATTTTGTGAAAGCAATATTTTTTGAGAGATGAATAATTTATATTTCCCATGAGTTAGGGACTTAGTATATGTAAAGCGAGTGTTGAAATAATACTTGATTTTGTAAATATGTGCTAAAATAATATTTGGGTTTTATAAAATAGTTGCCAAAATAACATTTGGGCTTTATAAGATAGTGCCAAATTAAGTATTTGGGCTTTGTAAAATAGGTGCCAAATTAGCATTCGGGCTTAGAGCATAAAGTAATTGTTTTTGCCAAAATAGCATTTTGGACTTTGTAAAATAGTGTCAAATTATTATTTGGGCTTTGTAAAAATGATTTAAGATTTTGTAAAATATTGCCGTGTAGCAACGGGCTTAGTAGAAGTGCCGCATCGTAGCGGGCTTTAGAGATACCGCATCGTAGTGGGGTTTGTAAAGATGCCGCATCGTAAAGGGCTTTGAAGTTGCCACATCATAGTGGGCTTTGAATTTGCTATGTCATAGTGGGCTTTGAAGTTGCCACATCGTAGTGGGTTTTGAGTTTGCCACGTCGTAGTAGGCTTTGAAGTTGCCACATTGTGGTGGGCTTTGAAATTGCCACGTTGTAGTGGGCTTTACAGAGTTTGGGCTTTCTTTGGGTTTTGCCCACAAGCTAAATGATGTTGGGTTTTTTTATAGAGGTGGCATAATTTCGTGGCCCAATATGGCAATGGTGTGGTGAGTATTTTGTGTGAAAATCCAAGTTGGATAATATGTGGGATATAATGGGTAATATTTGTGAGAGGGCCCAAGGCAACTTGCGGGCTTGTGTGTGGAGCATTTGTGAAGGCCCAATAAGATGGAGAATATTTGGGCAATATATATAGGGAATATTTATGTGGGTTTAGAAGAATGTGTGGGTCAATGTGGGTATTTTTTGTGAGTGGGCTAATAAAAATCAAGGCTCGAAAATTTGTACCTCAACAACAATCAATCAGTCACTGATACTAATCAACTTCCTTTTACTAAGGAACAATGTCAACAGTTCTTGGCTATGTTAGGTAATCAGATGCAAGTTGCTTAACTTAATATGGGAAATAAGGAGGTCCATATGGCTGGTAATGTGATCAAGTCTCATTCAGACTCTCAAGCAGCACACCATGCAAGTGTTTCCAAGTTTGACAAATGTTCTCAATATGTCAAGTATGACTCTTTTTGAAGGCATTACTTTGAGGCATTCTATTTTTTCTACCCAAGTAGTAAATAGGACAGCCTTTAATGGAGATACTTGAGTCATTGACACTGGGGCAACTGACCATATTGTGTATTCTGTTCATTTGTTTGCTAATTTTACTGCCATTAGCACTAATGTTGAACTTCCAAATGGTGAAATAGCTATGGTAACCCATATAGGTTCCATTTCCCTTTCAGCCACTTTAATTCTTCATAATATTCTTTGTGTCCCTTCTTTCTCTTCTAACCTTTTGTCAGTTAGTTAGCTTACACAATCTTCTTTTGTTGCCTTATTTTCTTAGAAAAATCTTTGTTTCATACAGGACCTTATTTGCTGGAGGACGATTGGTGTGGGTAAAGTTCATGATGGGTTGTATTTGCTGTAGCAAAACCCTTCAGATGCTTGTACCTCTCCAATCAACTCTGGTTCATCCTTTCAATCTCTCTTCAATTCTGTTTTCAAGTCTATTCTTAATAAATCACAATCTCCTGTAATCAATAATGTTGTTGTACCTTCTTCTTTATGGCATATCAGATTAGGACATCCCTCTGATGCTAAGCTTTCTTCTTTAAAGAATGTACTTTCTGATATTATTTATACTTTTAATAAAGATTGTGAGATTTGTCCACTTACAAAGCACAAAAGACTCCCTTTTCCTTTTCTTAATCACATTTCAGAATTTCCTTTTGATATTGTGCACTATGATATTTGGGGTCCATATTCAGTCCCTACTGTTGATGGCCATAAATATTTCTTTACTATTGTTGATGATTGTACTAGGTCAACTTAGTTATCTCATGAAGTCCAAGTCTGATACTAGGTCTCTTTTACAATCAATTTATTTCATGATTTCATGATCAAAACTTAGTTCAACAAATCTATTAAGGTTTTCAGAACAGATAATGGTCTTGAGTTTCAACTGACTGATTTCTTCAAGAGTCATGGTATCATACACCAACATAGTTGTGTTGCCACTCCACAACAAAATTCTGTTATGGAGAGGAAACATCAACATATTTTGTGTGTTGCAAGGGCTTTGAGAATTCAGTCTAATGTTCCTATTACCTATTAGGGTGACTATATTCTCACTGCAGTGCATCTCATTAATGGGCTTCCATCCCCTCTTCTTCATCATAAGACCCCTTTTGAGTTGCTTTATGGTCAGATGTTTGATTATCATTCTCTTAGGGTGTTTGGTTGTCTATGTTTTGCATCCACATTGGCTCATAACAGGTCTAAGTTTAATCCTAGAGCCATCAAATGTGTTTTCTTAGGTTATCCCTTTTGCTGTTAAAGGTTACAAATTGCTTGATTTACATTCTAAAAGGATTTTTGTTTCGAGGGATGTTACTTTTCATGAGTCCATTTTTCCTTTTCAATCTATTCCATCTTCAACTTTACCTTCTCCCTCTGATCCTTTATCTTAGATTTGTACTCCTGATGCTCCACCTTTACCTATTGATGATCCTATTACACATTCTAGGGTTCATTCTCATACTGTTAGTCCAGAATCTCACATTCTTAAGGATCATTTTTCTGATCTTCCTGAAGATTTGTCTATCTACTTACCTAATGACATTGTTGATGATCCTATTTTACATCCTGATTTTGTTCCTTCTCTTAGAAGGTCTACTAGAGTGTCTAAACCTCCTCCATATCTCCAATCCTATCAGTGCAATACAGTTTCTACTAGGTATCTCATTTCTAATTTTGTTTCTTCTCAACATTTGTCACCTAGCTATTCTCACTTCTGCAATAGTATTTCTGCCCTTAAGGAACCTCAATTTTATCATCAAGCTATTGGTGATCCTCACTGGGAAGCTGCTATGGCAGCAGAAATTGCTACATTGGAACAGAATCATACATGTTTTGTGGTTCCTTTGCCACCCAATAAAAGGGCTATTGGCTATAAGTGGGTATTTAGAATTAAATACAAGGCTGATGGTAGCATAGAGAGGTACAAGGCAAGGCTGGTTGCCAAATGTTATACCCAACAAGAGGGCTTGGACTACACTGAGACTTTCTCCCCTGTGGCTAAAATGGTCACTGTTAAACTATTTTTAGCATTGACTATTGTGCAAGGTTGGGTTCTTCACCAATTAGATGTTAATAATGCTTTTCTAAACGTTGATATTCATGAAGAAGTCTACATGTCTCTTCCTCCTTGTTTACACAGCAAGGGGGAGTCCAAGGGGGAATTGGTTTGCAAGTTGCATAAATTATTGTATGGCCTTAAGCAAGCTTCAAGGCAGTGGTTTTCAAAATTTTCAAACACTTTAATGCAGCATGGTTTTGTTCAATCCAAAGCAGATTATTCTTTATTCATTAAGAAGGATGGCAAATTGTTCACTGCTCTTCTAGTTTATGTTGATGATATTCTCATTGGTAGCAATGATCCTAAAGCTGTGGAAGATCTTAAGGTGTATCTGGACAAGCATTTCAAACTAAAGGATTTGGGCAGTTTGAAGTATTTTCTGGATTTGGAGATTGCAAGATCACAAAAGGCCATTTCTTTGTGTCAAAGAAAATATGCTCTTGAAATTGTTCATGATACTAGAATGCTTGGTTGTAAACTAGCTAGAACTCTCATGGAAGCCAGTTTAAAATTGAGCAAAGATGATGGTGAGTTATTACATGATGCTGGAATGTATAGAAGGTTGATAGGTAGACTGCTGTTCTTAACAATCACTAGGCCAGACATTACTTACTCTGTGCACAGGTTGAGTTAGTTTATGTCGAAGCCTAGAAAGCCTCATTTGAAGGCAGCATATAGAGTCATTCAATACATTAAAGGCACGGTAGGTCAAGGGTTGTTGTTTCCATCAAATAGTTCACTGCACATAAAAGCTTTTGCAGATGTAGATTGGGCAGCTTGCCTAGATTCTAAAAGGTCCATTACAGGTTTCTATGTTTTCCTTGGTGACTCATTGGTCTCTTGGAATTCTAAGAAACAAAATACAGTCTCTAGATCTACTGCAGAGGCTGAGTATAGATCAATGGCTGTGGCTATGTGTGAAGTGACCTGGATTCTATACTTGTTGAAGGATCTAAATGTAAAACATGACAAAGCTACTTTGTTATTCAGTGATAGTGATGCAGCAATCCACATAAGGTCTAACCCTGTGTTTCATAAGCGCACAAAACATATTGATATAGATTGTCATATTGTGAGAGATAAAGTGCAAGATGGAGTTATAAGGTTGATGAATATTAGGAGTCATTCTCAATTGGCAGATTTATTGACAAAAGCCTTGAACTTAAGTCAATTTACAGTCTTAATTGCCAAGATGGGAATCTTGAATATTCATTCCAGTGGTGTCCATCTTGAAGGGGAGTGTCAAAGATTGAAACAACAGCAGCAGCAGCAAAAGCAATTGGATTTAAAGCAGAAGTTAGACTTAGAAAAAAATGACAACGACTTGTAGTTTTGTTTAATTCATTGTGTATAACATAAACTGTAGGTAGTTTAGTTTTATTGTATATAGCCTTTACTGTTGTAGGTGAGAATTTGTTTTAGTGTTAAGAGGGTTTGTTAATCTATTAAGTTAGTTGCTAATGCTCTGTTTTTGTATATAAAGAGCACAGCTATGTATCATTCATTAAGTGAATAAGATTTTTCATTTTCAACAAAATCTTATAGGATTTGTGGGTTTATGTGTAAGATAGGAAATGCAGCAAGTGTTGTGGTGGAGCTATGAGCTCTAAGGTATGGTTCGAGCCTTGCACTATCCTTGGGGATTCCTCTTGTTGTAGTAGAAGTAGATGCTTTGTTGGTAGTTTCCTATCTTATTAGTTTTGGTCAAGTCCATCCAGGATTGATATGTTTAGTTGATATAATTGCAAGTCTCTATCGGGGAGAATCTACATATGTCAATCATGATATCAGGGAAGCAAACAAATGTATGGATGCTTTGGCTTGCCTAAGAAGATTGCAATTAGTTGACTACTATTTTTTTTTTTTCTTTCCTATACCCTGGGATTTAGTTTAGGATTTTTATTTATTTTTGATAATTCAGAGGAAGTCTGTATTCATCTTGTTCTCAACAGTGATGATCTTTTTTCTATATTTTTGAGGGAAAAAGTTGATACACACATTCTGTTACACATATTTTCACACACTTAAAAAAGTAACTGAAACCGTGACTTCAAATCATGATTTTCAACTTAGAAATTGTGATTGAAAGTCATGATTTTAGTTACTTTTTCACGCATGTGTGTATAATAAACACTACTCTATTCTTAATGACAAAAAAATAAAGGTTTGATAACTACTCTCAAAGCTCTTCCTTGGCTATTTACACGTCAAATGGCATGTTTAGTTATGTATAAATCAATAAATGGAATTTTAAAGGTCCAATTCATATTATTATCCAAAAAATATGAATGATTTAATGACATAATTAACATAAATATATTGTAAAAATAAAAATAAACGACAACGGGTTAAGCACAAAGGTTACAAGTTGTTATTCACCATTTCCGGTTTCCCACGACAGCAAAATTCAGGAAACGATTCTCCATCAATAACCGCATAAAAGGTCGTTAAAAAAAAAATTTCAAAGAAGGAAAATCAAGAAACAAGGTATGCATAAGAAATCTCCTAAAAAATAAAATTGATCTAGTACTCTTTCACAGAACATTATTGGTGGCTAATAACACTAGCTAGTACTGTTCTAGATTCACACTTACCTTTTGGTAGGATCTATTGATCAATGAGCTGTGTTTAGCCAATTGCGTTAACATAATAACCTACCGTTACCATGTAAACAAAAGAAACCGTTGTATCAAAGTTTGTGTAGTGATAAGCACCGAACAAATATAAAGTGCCTACTCAAATTAATTCAGGAACCCTTTCTGCAAAAACCAAAGCAAAGTCCAAAGGAGTCCTAACACAACATGCATGAGTAATGCTTTGGGTAATTACTCCTGACCCTCCATGTGGGCATGAATGATAGACCATAGCAATGTTAATTTCGTGATTGCTTGGGGATTCCACTACTGAAACTCATTCAACGTCTCTCTAGTCTGCTGTGTGGAGGATCCCCTACAGCCTATTATATACATTTCTGGTAATACTTAAATATATCAACCCAAATTCGTACACATTTTACTGTAGCAAGTATGTAAAATTTTTTACGGCTAGAAACCCGGATAATGCTTAGTTTTGGTGATTTGGGGTTGTAACATAGGTCTTTTTGGAGTTTTAGCAACTCCAATGCTAATGCTTTATCTTCAAAATAGGACCCACAATCAAGTGCATAAAAAGAAAATGTTCTAACCCAGGTGGGTTGACTAAGTGATTGGGCACTTGGTTTCAAAGTGTTTGTCCCAAGTTTGATTGGGTGTACTCTCCGGTTCGAGTCTAAGTACTTGCACTTTGAAAAAAACTTTCTAGACCAGCGATTTACCCCTCTAAGGCTCACCCATTGCAAATAGTAATTAATTTCTGATTAAAAGTTTTGAGGATACACGGCGCGAAACCAAAAAAAAAAACAAGAAAAAAAGAAAATACTCCGAGAGAGAGAGAGAGAGAGAGAGAGAGAGAGATCACACGTGAACATACTCATGCATGAGATGAGAATAAAGGGCCACGGCATGGGTTGCAATAGTACTCTGCATGACATGCCTTTGCTTGCTTGCTGTTTTTGGCGACCACGCGTGTAGGCATTATGATGGCAGTTCTGAATTCATAACTAAACTTGCAGGATACTCCCAGCAAAACTAAAGAGACCAACAAAACATGGCTGATGCCTGCTGTCTTACTGTGAAATATCTTTTATGGGAAATGCTATATTTACTCTATTTTTATAATGTTTTTACGATAAATCTTAAGTGGTAAATTGTTATTGACTATTATTGATAGACAAAATAATAATTTCAATGGTGGGGTCAAATTAGAACTAATAACAATATATCACTTTGAATTTGTTATAAAAATATTGTAAACGTGAGACTTTTCATTTTTTATGGAAAAATTACACTTTTTTTTCTTAAATTATACCTCATTTTACATTTATCCCTAAACTACAAGAATGCACAATTGATCCCTTATACTAATATCCATGTTTACCTCCCCCATCACTTTCTCAATTAAGTTTAATGAAATATAGTATTAAAAAACTAATTTACCTTATAAATTGATTTTTAATGCTAAATTCCATTAAACTAAACCCCCAAAACAAACGTCAAAGGGTTTAGAGTGTTACAAAATTATAATTTTGAGGGTTCAATTATGTATTTCAAAAGTTTATGAGTAAAGTATAAAATGAAGGATAATTTAAAGTAGCAAAAATTGTAAGTTTTTCCACTTTTTAAATTTTATTTTAAACTTCTTTTTTGTTATGGATTGGGTCAAATAGTAAAAAGGGCCCAAGGAGCCCAAAGAGCATTCTCATCAAAAGTGGTAAAAATGCTAAATGCTATTTTTTAGCATTTTTAATACCTCAAATCATAAAAACACACCCACAATAAAGATGTTAAATGCTAAATATGTTAGCATTCAGTTACAGTGGAGTCTCATCTTTGACACCCTATTGTAGCAAGATGCTAGTATTCTCTCTCTCTCTCTCTCTCTTTCTCTCTCTCTCTCTCTCGATTCTGTGGTGTTGATCTGGTTGTTTTTGTCCTCAGGGGAAAAGCCGACCTTTCCGACCTTGAGGTTGGTGATGTTGACAAAGCCGGAGGAGCCAGGGGCGGAGCCGGTGGCCTGGAACATGGTGGCGGCCAAGGTGGTGCCATTGGTGCTATGGTGGAGCTTTTTAGCGCCAAAGTAGTCGAGGAGGACATGGAGGGAAATGATGTTTTTGATGGTGTAGATGGAAAGGTGGGTGGAGAGGAGGTCAGACATGGCAGCATTGTTGACGACGTAAACAGTTATGGTGGTACGACTGTTGATCTCATCGGCGAGGTGTGTGAGGGAGAGGTAATGGTTGAAGGTCGAGAAGTCTGGGTGCTGAGTTGATTTGTGGGTTTGGGTTGATTCGGTGGCTTTGGATGTGGAGGGTTTTTTTTTTTTTTTCTCTGTTGTTGTTTGTGGTTGCAGTGGATCTGGTTGGTGGCTACTAGCTGGTGGTAGCGATGGTGGGTGGATGTGGTGGTTGTGGTATGGGTGGATGTGGATATGGTGGGTGGATGTGAAGGTTTTTTTTTTTTTTTTTTCCTCTGCTTTTGTTTGTGATTGCGGTGGATCTGGTTGGTGGTTGGTGGTGGCAATGGTGGATGGATGTGGTGGTTGTGGTATGGGTGGGTGGATGTGGTGGCCAGCAGTGCTGGGTTGAGAAAGAGAGAGATAGAGGAGAGAGAAATAGAGAGAGAGGAAGAATAAAAAATGATAAAGAAAGAATATTTAAATGAAGTGTTAAAAAAAATAAAAGATTTGATGTGAGGGATATTGTAAAGTGACGTGTTATATGTTATAAAATTGGTGTTTTAGATGCTAAATGCTAAAAATTTTAAGATGTTTGATGGGAATGCTTTGCCCAAATGCACTATCTAACCCCAAAAGCAAAATCAAATTACTCAAATCCCTTTTCGCCTTTTTCCGAACCTTTATTTCAAGAAGATTGACTCACTTGGAATCTATTGCTTCCTCTGCGATAGCCTATTTGGATTGAGCATCACCCATAACTCAAATCTCACAACTCAAACTCAATTTCTATAACTCATTTCTCTAACTCTATTTTTTCACCCATTCTAGAAAAAACTGTTTCATTTTATATCTTGGTGCATATCTCTTCTCCATAATTCAAATTTTTGCATAAATTGATAGGGCCCATATCTCTTCTCTATAAATCACACAAAAGGTTTGTTTAAGATTCGCTTATTTTGTTGAAATTGAAAACTTTTTGCTAAAAGTACTGTAGATGAAGGTTAGCTGAAATAGTACAATGAGACCCATGAATAGTACAAAAAAGTGTAGTTGGGCCCATGAATAGTAGCAAAAATAAGCTGAATAGTAAAATAAGTTAGCAAAAAATAAGCTATCCAAACGCAACCAAAGTGATTTAACCATAAATTTCCGTGAACCCTACCAAGGCTGAGTATTTACAAGAGTACCATTGAAACCCATAACTTAAATCTTAGAAACTTCCAAATTATGTTTTCAGTTTCCATGACTCAAACTCAAATTTTTGAGTTTTGAGTAATGAAAACTCAACTAAAAAATAAGTTCAAACAAGTTGAGTTTCACTAGGCCCCATATTTTTTTGAGCTTTGGGTGACGAAAACAGAGTTTTATAACTCAGTTCTCATTAATCCAAACACCCTCACTTATCGATGTTTCTGTTTCATTCATTCATAAATTGATATTATTGATTTGATATATGTGTGTTGTAGTTCTTGTTGAAATCATTGCATTTATATATATAAAAGGATCTCAACCTCTAAATGGAAGAACCAAGCTCGGCCTCTAAAGATGAAGGTACCCCAACTCTCCTTGAATATTTTTTTTGTTATTTCCCTATATGGATGCCTAGAAAATATATATAGAATAAAAGAATCTGGGTCTACTTTATTTATTTAGATAATCAAACTCTTTCCCTCTTTAAATTTGAATAAAAAATGAAAGTCTCACTTATTGTTTAGCCAATATATCTATTTATTTGATAATTATGCTCAGCTGAGTAGAAGGTTAACTGGATAAGAAATTCTTTGTTTTTAAAATTTTCGGTAAGTAAATAGAAACAGGTATATTAATTAATTAATTAATTATATATATATATATATATTAAAGCTTATAAAATTTGTTTTATAAGAAAAATAATCATTTAAAAAAAATTATTTTAGAAGAACATTAAAAGCTAACCACTAATAATATATACACTTTTTTTTTTTTTTTTTGGGTTAAAGAAAAATGAGTTAAGGACAACTCACATGATTATACTATCCCACATGATTATACTATCTGAGCGCTACCATAATAGCATCTAACTCGCCTCCGGTACAAATGGATAGGACATTCACAAAGTGCTGATGGCGTTAAAAAAAAAAAAAAAATTGAAATACCTGGCTGCCATGCATTGGTTTACAATTATGTAAGGGTATATTTGGCAGTAGAAGAAGAAAAAGAAGAACAGGGAAGCAGAAGAGGCAGAGGAGATCGGCGTGAGAGAGTGAGACTGAGAGAAGGAGAGAGATCGAGAGAGAGGAAACTAATTTTTGGTGCAAGGGATTCTCTCAAAACGCAGCGTTTCAGGTTAGGATTTTTATCTTTATTTGTTTTCCCCTCTCCTCGCCGTGTCCGATTGTTAAAAAAAAGGGGAAGGACACGCGTACGACACGGGCACGCCAGGCAAATTGCCGTGTGACTCCGTGCTTTCTCTGTGGCACACAGTCTTCTCAATCCCCTCTTCTCTGTGGCATCTTTGATGTTTCCACTTTCCTTTTCTTTTTCTAAATAATTAATGCATTGTTCTGTTTTTTCTACATTTAAATTGTTTTCTCCAATATATATATATATATACATATTTTTTTTTTTTGACAGGATTCCTAAGGTAGCCTAGGATTTTGATTGCTGGTGTGTAATAATATTATTGTTTCAATGGATCCCAGATACATGGGGGAGATATTGAAGTAAGTTTTCTCAAATTGTTGTGTTTATGTTTCATTTGTTATATTTAGGTTCTGTTTGTTTATTTTATTTATATATATATATATATATATATATTTTTTTTTTTTTGGGGTGAATTTTTAGGCATTTGGAGAAGCAGAATGAGCTCCTAATGGATTCCTATAGATCAATGACACATGAATCGCACAAACTTCAGGTTTTCTTAACTATCCAGTTTCTTTTCAAATATCCTGCTGTGTACTTTTAGTCACAATCCCTATGATACTTTTAAGAATAGGCAATTGGATTCATGATATGCTCAGATTTGCTTTACTTATATCTCTTTCCCTTCACATTTTTAGTGTATACTAGGGTAAGTGCATTGACAATAGCTTCTTTAATTCGAAAAGCTGTTCTTTTTGTTAGAATGTACTAATACTTTATTTTGGGTGCACTGATTAAACAATAAAAATGCAAGTCATACTTTGGATGACATGTTTGTACTTCAGGCTATCGGCTTGGCAACTGGCCATCCTATCATCTAGGCCCATTCAATTGCTTTGAATACTATGGTAATAAGCTATGACATCAATATAAATACAAAAATTAATACTAGTTTATTTAAATAATGAATGTTGGAATGAATAAGAGCTATTAAATTGGAGGCCTTAACTGTGTATGAATGTGCTGTTTTGAGCAAGCTAAAAATTAATGGGAAATATAAAATGAATTTATATAATGCTCCCTAAGATCAATTCAATTGCAAGGTGTATATTGAGTGAAGTAAAAAATATCGTTTAATTATTTGTTTCATGTTGTTAATTTGAAATGTACCGTACTGAATCTTCCAGACTTACAATATGTAGGTAGAAGAAGAAATGCTGATGCGCAAGTTTTTCGAAATAATGACAGCTCATGGTTTAACAAAAAAGGTATGTTTACTTCAAATATATGTACATTATTATGTTGTACTGTTCTATGTATCTTATTTAACAATTTCTAGTGTTGTTGAGAAATAATGGGTTCTTACAAATGTCTAAATAAATTCATCATCACCTTGGATTTCTTAGATAGGAACCAAACATATCTTGCGTGTCATTTTCATTTGCAATTGTTTTTGGACCTTTGGATTTCTGGCAGATAGTTTGGCTTGATCCTCATCAATCATCTGAATAATCAACTTAAATTATGCTCGAAACATATTATAACAGACAAAATCTGAAATCTCCTCATTTTTTTGAAGAATAAAAATAAAAACCAGGCTTGAATAAGTTTCCTCCATTGTTGCCAGTTGCGACAAGGAGTAAAGAAGTATGTGTTGAGACTATTGATTGTGGAGTGGTGCTGCTGCTTGTAATTTTCCCTTGCCCTTTCATGGCTATTTTTTTCAGTTGATTTTAAACCCTAAGAACAAAGTCTTTCTTAATATGTAGTAATGTTTTGTATACATTTTGTTAAAGAAAATATCTCTGTCTCTCCCTCCCATGGAGAACTTTAGAATTAACAATTTATTTGAGTCTACTCATACGATACAATTGACTACTAGTAAATATTTTTAATTATGAATCTTCCAATTGAGTTGGTATAAGTTTTTGTTTGAAAATTTCAAGGAGACATTCGTTGTCATCTTTTATGTTTTCTTTACTTTCTCTGTTTTATGTCAAGTATGATGCATAACAGTTATGTTCCCAGAACCTGAAGTCTTTCTTGACTGTTGGAAATATTTTGTATGACGCTAAATAACTATCATCCTTTGTTTCCTGTTGGTTTTTTTAGTGTAGTTTTTAGTATCATTTAATTGGATTCTTGCTATTAAGAAATCATTGAAATTTAACATTTTCTTCAGCTTTCCTCTGGTTATGCAAAGATAAAAGGATTTGGAGGATAAAAGTAAATTTTGGTGCCATCTCTTCAACTCTTGCGTAATATGGAGAGTGTACGTGATTGGTATTCTGATTGACTAAGCATTGTTAGCCTTGAGATCTTTTCTACCTCGTTAGATGGTCCCTTGACCTAGGACATATTGAAAGTGGTCTAAGTGTGCTTGTGGTGGGTTTAGGATTAGGAAAATCTATGATTCTAGGGTTTAGAATTGTTGAAGAAAGGGTTATAGGGTTGTGCGAGGAATTAAAAGGAGGTTTGATGAGTTATTTGATGGCTATTTAGTAGAAGAAAGTGTGGGGTTTTAGGGTTTTGATAGGGAAAAGAATAGGGTTGATTTGGGGTTGTAAAAAGAAGGGGTTGTAAGGAAGAAGGAAGAGAGGAATTTTTTCTGTATGAATAGTATTGGAGAACAGTACCATAAGTAAGAGAAGAACAAAGGAGAGAAGAGAGAGCAAAGAAGAAAAGCGATAAGAGAAAGGGAGGAAAAAGAATAATAATCCAATTTGCCTCAATACTCAAAACACTAAATATTTGTATTAATCAACTCCATCTATTCTTTGATTACATTGAGAACAAATATATATATGTATATATATGTGTGTGTGTGTGTGTTTGTGTAAAAACCCAATAGGTATAAACTCAACTTTTCAATAAAAGTTTTACTTATCAAAAAAAAAAAAAAAAAAAAAGTCCAGACTCAGCTAAACTCTACCAATATATTCTTAATTTGTAGTTATTGCAAATATTACATTTTTTTCCCGTGACTACAAAATTGACCATAACTCGTTGAATAAAAGCCCAAAATAAACTGTTTAAACACTAAGAGACGTAGTGAGACCTTCAAAACCACAACTTTTTTTAGTTGGGACTTTTTACGTGAATCCCAAGACTGCATCATCCCCTGCTGTTTCAGCTTAGGCTGTTTAATGTTGGACACCTTGTTTGGTTTCTCTAATAGTACACGCTTGTGTAGAGTGAAGACAGAAGTAATGTTCCTGATGATGCCGAGAATGGAGACTCTAATGCAATACTCATTGCACAGAGTGAAGACAGAAGTAATGTTTCTGATGATGCCAAGAATGGGGACTCTACTACAGTAGTCATTGCAACTAGCAAAGAACAGTGAGGACATAAAGTTGGAGTATCCCAATTTTGAATTTCTGTAACATTGTTTTTATAATGCTCAGCTTAACTTTTGTTTGTAGTGTACAAGAATTGTTTAGCAACAAAAAAAAAAAGTGTAAAAGAATTGATAAAATATCCGTGAAGTTTAGAATGCAGCGACTCCAAAATAGTAAAACATGAAGTAAGATTTTAAACTGAATATGTAGTGTCAATGACACTGCCTTTTATATGTGTACACTGACTTCTACATATACGTACATGACTTAATTTGTCTCATAACCGTTGAGTATTTCTAAATAGTTGTGAATTCCTTTATAATCTTTCTTCCTTTTAGTAAATCATTTTCATGGGTCAATTTGTTTCCAATTAAATGATAATATGGAATGTGTGATCTGTTTAGAGCCTTCTGTTTTCATTGCCAGTTAAATTATGAAGAAAACCTCTTCATCTTCTCCTCTGCTGGCTGTCCTGAAGTTTCCATTTTAATTGAGTTGACTGTTCTTCATCTCGTGTTCATTCATGATTCATCCATTTCCTTATCTTGTTGAGGGCTTATGGCAGGTACAAAGGATCTTAATTGGTCATTTGATGGACTAAATGCAACCATATGTTTCGTTGTCTCGGCAATGATGAATGAAAGTCAAATTGTTCAGTTGGCCAAAATATTCTTTTTTTTTACATTGATATCGAGGGTTTATAAGACAAGCACAATTGTCTCTCCATTTTACTAATATCTCTCTCTAGTTCCCTGCTCCCTCCCATTGTCATTTTCCAATGGCGGAGGGGTTGTATTTTTTGCTTGAAAAAAAATTTATCCAAATTGGTTTAGAAAAATCTTCTCCAACCTATTAATGTTTTATAAAATCAGCCACTTACGAGCATCTACAACAAGAGCTCTCTGCGGCCTCGATGGAATAAACCAGAAAATTTATTTCTAAAAGTTCATTGGCCCAGTTGGGTAAGTTCATGAGCAGAAGATTTAGCCCATCTTCCCACACTTTTCGGCGTTTTTGCTTCAATTGTCGAACTTTTATTTGCCCCCTTTTTGGGTTCTTGCTGTGGAACTTAACAGATCTTTTTCCCGTCTCCTATTACAGTCAAAATGCTCCAGACTGGGGGAGTAGTAGAATTAAAAAAGTTTTCAGCTACCAACGTGGCATCCCCTTTCACAAGGGTTGTTATTGTGTAGTCCTTGAGTAAGCTATCCTTATGTGAGACAGTGAGAGGGGAGGAGTATACTCCCGAAGTACACAATAATTTTCCTGTCACAATGATATCCTTACAACTCTCTTGTAGAGTTAATTTCATAACCCAGTGGAAGAGATTTATGCTTTATAATATGTAGAATTATAAACGAGCTGAACTTTGTCGAGTAGTAAATGTTCAAGCTTGACTCGATAATAAAAGTAGAATGTTCAAGCTTGGCTTGAACTTGATATAAGCCTAAAAATAATGTTCAAGTTTGAGCTCGTTATAAAGTATAAAAGTTTAAACTCGGCTTGGCTTGGCTTGATTCATTAGTTAAGCCAAACTTGAGCTCAATATCAAGCCTAAACTCAAACTCAAAATCATGCTTTTGAGCTTGAGATCCAAAACAAGTATATTATTAAGCCTATATCAAGTTTATTATTTAGCCTATTTGGTTTGGATGAGTAGTCTCAATTTATAATTAATTAAAGTTTTAGAAAGATATGAGTTTACTTGTCAAGCTCATATCAATTTTCTTATCAAACTCATAAATAAGCTTAGGCTTAACTTTTTTTGTTACTTTTGTATTGAGCCTTGGTGTTCACGAGCTTGTTCGTGAACAATATTTTTTACTCGGGCTCAACTTGTTTATTAAACAAGCCTAAAACTAAAGCTTAAACTTGGTTTGTTTATAAACAAATAAATATGAACTAGCTTTTTATTGGGCCAAGTCCGAGTTGTTTATGAACAACTTGATTCATTTACAACCCTAATAATATGTCAAGATTCTTTATGGATTAATGGTACTATTCGGTTTGATTGTAATAAAAGAAAATCTAAATCTAGTTTCAAATTTCTCGTCCCTTATGTGTTGTAAAGATAAAGAAGAAGAAGAAGATGTTTATAGTGTATTCCTAAGTTCTATGAATACTCTAATTTAAAAAAAAAATTGGACACATACAGGTCATCTAAGCTCTTAATAGGAGAATTAAACAATACCACTAAATTACAAAACTCTTAAATAAACAAACTTTAAACCTTTCAATTGGTGTGAAAATTGGAGTAGGATTGGAAATTTGATTGCAGAAAATTATGATTCAAATTGTCCCATTTATATGGGTTTAAGATAGTTTCTTTTCAGCTTATTTAACTTATAAACAAGCAAGATAAAAGTACAATTTTACATATATATATATATATATATTTTAAAGAAAAAGAAAAAAAAGAAGCCAAGCAAACAAAGAAGGCTTTAAAAGTTATATGTAGTCAAATAAACTTAGCCGAACACAAGCTTCAAGATAATATGAAATTTGTTATCATGGGTTTAGCGATCATACCCCCAATAAATGAAAAGGAAAGGTATTAAAAGGAGATTGAGATGGGATAACACAATTAGATTGGGCTCACACCTTTTCATAATTTCCCAACAAATTAACAGTTATTCAAGATTGCCTTCAAATTAATGTGGGGGAAATCCAAAAAATAACCCTATAATTTTATGTATGTGACAAATTAAACCTTAATACTTTTAATCATTTAAAACTCTTTATCATTATAGTTTGTTAAACACTTTAAATCCTAAAAAAATCTTGATCTCAAAGGTGCTCGGAATCTTGAAAGGTGCCCCAACTAAGTCGAACAACTAGCAATTCAGAAAAGTTTAGCCAAAAAAAAAAAAAAAAACTAGCAATTCAGAAAAAGTATGGATTGAAACGGAAGAAAGCCTCGAGAGTCGAGTCCAAGTAAAGCATCAAATACCAAGATCATGACTCGGACTATTTTGGCATGATATATGGGAATGGGATTAACGTTAACAAGACACGACTTTTTATATTTTTTTTACTTTTTGTCCCACTACATAACTTCTTTTACCACCGTCATACATTGGAATATTCTCTTTTTTTTTTTTTGTTCTTACTTTTCACTTTGTTTTTTTTTTTTTTTTTTAAAAACACTTTGTTTTCTTTTTGTTGAGAAAATTAAAAGATTGCATGACAACCAGAATTACGGGCTTTCTACTTTCCAGTTTCTACGCCGCAGGCCCGCAGAATTATCATCGACCCAGAATAATTAAATTACTAGCGATGAAATATGAGAAAGGATTAGAATAAACTTTTAGATTACATATCAACAAATCAGAGTGGCGCAGCGGAAGCGTGGTGGGCCCATAACCCACAGGTCCCAGGATCGAAACCTGGCTCTGATATAAGAGTAGCTTCCTGCCCAATTATTTTTTGGTTTAAACTTTTAACTTCCATTAATTGTCTATATCAAGTGTATTAATTTTTTTTTTTAAATTAGTGTATTAACTTTTATAATATAAGAATGCTATGGATAAAATATATTTCACAACAAGTCACTCTAGATAGCACTACTTTATTATTCACAATTAACAACTTGCCATCTTAGACAGCTGATGAATTTTTTTATAAATTTTGTTGTGCTTATAAACTTATTTGTTACTATAATAACAATATCATAGTCACAATAAATTTCACAACTATTCACTATTAACAACTTGCCACTTTATATGGTTGTGAAATTTGTTGTGCATTTACTGTTTTTGCAATAGCATTGCCATAGACACAAATTTCACACATCAAAGTTGGCATATTATTATTATTATGTGAATCTACTATTGATACTAGTTTATTATCCACCATTAACAACTCTTCACTTCAGATAGTAGTGAAATTTATTGTGTCTATAGACTTATGTTTCTGTAATTTACGCGACCCATATGAAATCTCGTGGATGCTATAAACACAATAAAATCTTATAACATTTTCACAACACTCTTATTTTTAATTTTAATGAATTCTAGTTTAATATTTTATTATTTTATTTAATTTGATGTGACAATTTGTTTTGTCCCAAACACAACTCAATGTGATTTTATTATAAACATTACTCAAAATTTAAGGGACTTTGAAAAGCACAATATAAAATGTAATTTCTGTGTTGTTTCAAAATATCATCTTATCAAAAGTTTCATAAGATCAATCTTTTAGATTTATGTACAAATCTTGAGAAGAAATATAGTTTCCATAATTTTTATTTGCCTATGAAAGGTGGTAAATCTTGTACTCTCAATAACCTAAGTAACCTCATTAAGTCAAATTCAGTACACATTTCTAACTTTCACATAAAGAAGATATTATATCCATGGTTTTATGATGTAAGCTTCCATTGAAATAACTTTTATATGGTTTTTCCGAGTGCAAGAACCAGTAAGTACTGGATGGCTGGAGAGAAAAGAACTAAAAATTGTTCCTTTCTCCACAAATGTCCATTTTAAACCCATTTACTTGATGGATGGTTTCAAATTAAACTCTATAGTTTCAACTTTTCAAATTTAACAGAGTTACAAATTAAACTATATAGTTTCATAAGTTTCAAATTGAAACTAGACGTTCAAATTATATCAATTTAAATCCCACAATCAAATTACAAAAGTTCAGGGTTTAAACTGATATAGTTTTACAAATCCAGGGTAAATAATGAAACTAGTTTTATAACAAATCTTAAACTTATGTTTGATTCGAAACTTTCGAAATCATAAACTTCAAATTGAAAAGGGTTTAACATTAATTTAAGTATGAAACTTTGCTGTCTCAATCTGCCAGAAGCCTAACCACATCCTAAAATTTTTAGGCATGTATGCACAATTACTCATTCAATGGGAAAATTTCAGGTCATACGTTGTTCATTCACAATTTAAGTTCATCTTGATAAAAAAGACGCAATGTGTAACACAATGTCACAACGGCCAAAGCCAATTACGATACCATTGACAAGATTAAGGCAACAACTGAATACGAAAAAGAATATAGTCAAAAGAATAAGAAACAAAGCAACAATTCTTTGATTAAGGCATAAGCAGTGTATATATATCTAGGATAGAAGTCAAAAGAGTCTTCTTTTTGTGCATAAAGAGTACCCCGTGAGTCCATAAACTAGTCAAAACGAATCAAAACTTCTAGTACTTAGTTCCTAGTTCCTACGCCCATTCAAATTAAGTTATCACTAGGATAAAGGGAATAAAAGAACAATTTTAGTCACCTTAGAATCAGAATCCCCATATTAAACCTTAACAAAAGAACCCCAACAATCTCCCTTGGCTTCAATTACTGTATCTAGCTGAGAATAAACCGACAGTGAAGAAAACCTGCAACAAGATTCCGTATCAATAAAAGATTCAAAAGACGGACAATATTAATGTGTCATTATGTATTCAAACAAGAAATGGAACACCAAAACAATAAAGAGTTAGACATTGAAAACCAAAAAAAAAAAAAAATATAGGCTTACTTGGGTCAGCATTGATCAGCATAGCAGTCCCTCCAAAGCCGCAAGTACCTCCTTTCCTCTTGTTCTTCTGCCAGTAGCTATTGAAGGCATAAGAAGCATGTGCAACCACAGTATCAGGATGGTAACAGTTCCCCTGTGGCTGAATCTCCTCACAATCAGCACCACCTTCACTACAAGCATAGTCCAATGCCTCTTGCAATGTCTCTGCAGGAACACTAGGCTTAGCCACACACCACAGCTTCTGGACCAGCCCTATTGATGGTGCTGGAGCAATAGAAGCTGGATTACACGGTGGCAATGTGAAGCCGAAAGGTGGAGACGCTGGATCCATGTCTGGAGGCATCTCTGGTGCAGATGTGAAGGACAATGAAGGTGGAGAAGCTATTTGGGCAAGTGGCGGAAGTGGGGCCACAATGGCAGGAACAGTGTAACCAACAGGGGACTGAAGTGGGGATTGTGCAATATTTGGTAATGGGGTTGGCCTTGCTGGGAAAGGGTCTACAAAGAAAGAGAGCTTCCTGCTCATGGGTTTTCTCTCTTTTGGACTAGTGACTAACACATTGAAAGTTTTTTGCTCAGAAAACCCAAGCTTTTTCATGGACTCTGAGTGATAAGACACCAAGCTCACACCTTTATCCGATAATGAAGAGAAATTTGGAGGTGGGTTCACTGAGTAAGTTGAGTTGGTACTTTCCAGAAACTCTAGCAGAGGTTTGATAACTTTCTCAGCCAAATCATCTCTGTACAAAGCAGAGTACGAGTGCAAGCAGTTGGAAGAGAAAGCAGCAGAGACTTTGATTTCTTTCTCCAAACCCCACCTTGTGAGAGAGTGGTAAATGTTCTTGAGAGAAGGCAGGACCAAACCCAACTTGTGTTCTTGCCCTTCGTCACAAAGTACGGTGTTACCTGCAACAATGGTGGTGATTTCGGTAGCCGGGTAATGAGCCAAAACATGGGTCCTAAGCCACGTTTCAGCCATTAAAACACTGCTTGAGACCTCATTGAGGTTTCCAGCACCCACAGAAACTGCTATAGGAAGTGCAGAGTGAGAAGGCGCTTGGAAAACCTCTGGGTTTGTGTCATCATAAAGCTTTAAAAGTTCAATAGATTCTTGACCTGCACCTGCAAAGAAAGAAACACAGAGAATTTAGTCTTTCTCCAAGCAAACACAACATAAAGAAAAACGGAAAAATGGAGCATTTTGGGAACTGAGGAGGCAAGACTGTAGTGTTGTTTACGGCTTACCAGTAAGACCAAGGGAACAGAGAAAGAAAAGTTGAAAGAGCAACACCATCTTCAACATTATTTGTGTTGCAAAGAACATCATCAACCGTAACAAAGAGAAGTGGAAGTCACTATACTCTGTTTCTCTCTCTAAATCTTCTATGTGCAGTGTATATGATATAATGTAGGGTCACATGCAACAATATCATCTGCGGTTAATTTCCTACAGTTCAACCCAAAATAAAACATGTTTAGCATAGAAATGCACCTTAGGCAAGGACGTACTAGTTTGGGTGGGCCTTTAGGCAGGGCTTTTTTTAAAGTTTCACCCATATTGCAACGGGTATGTCTCGCTCTCCTTGTTTGTTTGTTGCTAGGTAATTTTGTTGGGATACGTGTGAGGATGGAACAAAAATTTAATTGGGAAGTGTGAAATGTCAGCTGTGACAAGCCCAAAACCCCCGATAGGAGAAGTGATTGTTTGTTTCTCTAGACTCTCACACCACACCACACATTTTACCATAGAGAGAGAGAGAGAGAGAGAAGAGTTGTCATCCTGTGGAATCGAGCTTCTGAGTTGCGCCAGACCGGTTTAGTGGGCTAGAGTCCTACGACACGTCGTTGTAACGAAACAAGCACCAACGTTTTCATAAAGATCACAGGAAATGGCAGGCCTGGGGTTTGATTGACGGGGGGACCCACTAGATCTAGAATTAAGTTACCCCAAAAAAAAGGGGCCCGCATAAAAGAACAAAAGATAGTAATCAGTGGAGACTCGACCTGCTACTTATTGACCAAGTTATTGACCTACTTATTTTTCACTGGAAAATCTCTTGGTCTATTATGTAGATACACAGCTAAAGCTGTTTAGGCTGTGTAGCTGTGAGTCTCTAACCTTTTAGGTAGGCGCATGATAAGCGTTGGATGGAGGTCCGTTGATCAAGCAAAAACCTTTTTGCGTTTTACTATTTGATTCATTGATTGTTGTCTCATCAAAAATTAATTAATTTTTTCTTTTGAAAAATCTATTTTTAAACTATTTTTTTTATCATATATTTATCATTAAAAAAAATTATAGCTTTTATATCATATTTAGCTAATAAAATACTAAAAACTGTAAAATACTCAAATGAACACATTATAACGTAATGAAAGTAGAATCAAAGGGTTTTGCTTCTTCTTCTTCACACTCTCAACATTTTCAGAAAGAGGGTTTAGAGTGTGTATGGTTGGGTGGTTGCCCCTCTCAAAACCCAATGATTTCTATCAATTTCGCCCTTCAAATCGACCACCAATGACCCTTCTCTCCTAAACCCTATCCCCAAATATCAATAACGTAATGAAAGTAGAAAATGGCTTGAATTGAGAGCTATTAAAAGTTAGGAAAGTTAGGGGACTAAAATTAAAAAAAGGGTAAAGTTAAACAGTTAGAAGATTTCATTTATAATTTAGCTGATTTTAGAGTACTCAATACTGATTATTGTGTGTTTTTAGCAATATTTTTTTTCTGTTGAGAAAAAAGGAACCATAGATATAATTTGCTAAAATCAAATGGCAGAGTACATTATGATTATTCAAATTTTAGGAGTAATGCTCAATCTTCTCACATAATAATGAATCTTTCTAATTAAATTTATGATAGAATTTACCATCCATGTAAAAGAAGATAGCATAATTCCGAAAGTATTAAATAGTTTTCCTCTTCCATCCTATACAAGCAAAAAAGTTTCAACATGTAGGGGTTGAGATTGAGCACTTCTCCGATTGGATGGGTGGACTCAAGCCCAACTGGCCCAACTAGCCCAATACAACAAATTTGTAGAGAATGGGTTCAAGAACTAGGCTTTAGTTGGGATTACAACAACTAAACATGGCTACGAGTGGACTGAATAATAAGGAGACAGTTTTAATGAGTGAAATTCTGTCCTTAGCCCTCCCCTGAAGAACTTAAAGTTCTTATTGTTTTCTTAATGTCTGGTTACGAAAGTTTATCAGATGGTCCCAACCACTACTACAATGTTTTCTACTTCTAAATTGCCTCCCCCCTCATTCTGGAGGACTTATTACATTTTATACTCCCTCTTAGTTAATATTGGCCCTCCATTTGTTGATCATGCAGGTTACTACTTGAGTGTTTGTCCCATCAGCCACATTCCTTAGCTTTCTGTGAGCTGCAGCAACCTAGACAACACTGTTCAGGGGTCACTTCCTCATTAATGCGGCTAGAATGTTGGTTGTGGGCATTTAATATGGAGGTGACAGTTTCTTCTTAAATTGCTCCTCCACCATGCTTCTATGGCTGATCCATTACACTTGTCTTTTCTTTGGGATGCTTTGGGAGGCTGCCATTAATGGCGTACTGCCCTTCCCTTCTATGATCTCAGCTGGCCGAGGATAGTATCGTCCTCGACGAGGTTCTATGAAAGCTTGGGTGCCCTATATTCATCCTTGGATGTCCCTTCCTCCTCGGCATGGGCCTTTAGGCCCAATATGAAGTGGGTTGGGGTTACCAGATCTTTAGGCGCCACACAACATATTTATTGCAACAATATTTGATTTTGTGTTTATAGGATGAACTTTTTATATTAAAATTTATTTGAGGTTTAATTACAAATTACTCTATCTAATTTTGCAAAAAAAATTTCTCAAAAAAAAATATTTGCAATGATTTCAATTTAGTTTTTTAAGTTTCTTTAAAAAAAAAAACAATCTTCTTAATAGGTTTTCAATTTAGTTTTTTTTGTCCAATCTCACCATTAATTTTAGTATTTTCTAAATTTCAAAGTCATTTTAGTAGAATTAATGGTGTATATTGGATAGAAGGACTACATTAGAAACAATTGAAAATTAAAGGACTATTATTTTTTTAAAAAAATTAAAAGAATAAACTGTGAACATGTGAAAATTAGAAGGTATAATATGTAATTTAACATTTATTTATAGTTATAATTTAAAAGTTTTTGATGTTGATGCTCCTTGTTTTGGTTAATGGAGGCCCAAGATGATGAAAAAAAAAAAAACCAAAGAGGCCCAAAGGGTCCAATTCGAAGAAACTCGCCAACTCAATTTGGCCCAAAATTGTGGTGCTTGGATGACCTTAGAGCATATTGTGGAGCTCAAAACCAGCTAAGCCTAACAGGACCGCAGGCATGCTCGAATACTTGGTGGTAGGTAGGAGCATAAGATATGATTTATGCCTTAAACTTAGGGAAGGGTCACATATAATGAAAAATTTTGAACCAAGACAGACAAGACATTCTCCTTTTTTTTTTTTTTTGATAATCCGGACTTTCATTAAAGAAAAAAACTAAGAAACAACATAAAAACAATCGGCTTTGTAAATATCAGTAATACCAACAAGAAGGTTGGACTTATTACAAGAAAATGACCTTCTAAAACTACCAGCCAGCTTAGCAGAAGCATGAGCTGCACTATTACAGTCTCTACTAATCTAACAAAATTTATAACTCAGAGATCTCTTACTAATTTCTAAACTATTTCTGATAGTGGAGATGGACCAGTGCACTCAGACAAGACATTCATGCATGAATAGGGTTACATTACATCCATTTGCTTTTTGGATCTTATCATGAGGATGGATGGAGCTTATTAACAACTTTAAAGGAGGCAAAGGATATGCAAGTTTGCCTTGTGAACTAGAAATGCCTTTGAGTTGTGGAAGAAAGGGAAAATCTTTTCGTGTTGTCTACTCCAAATATGGAACAAAACGACTTTACTACAACACTCTGCCTCCTGACATTAGCCGACGCTGGCCTGTAATTATTAAAAGTTATAATTAACTTTCCTAACTATGATTTGCACCCGTTCTAAGCCTTACTGGTTACTTCAGGAACCACCAAACTGTCGGCTGACATTTTATTCATTTGTCCCCAAGAATATTAATTGATTAGGAAAACCTTTTCAGAGAAAAGAATTTCTCCAAACTCAATTGCTAAACAGTTCTTTGGCCAAAGCGAAGTCCATTCAATCAGAAAATAGAATATTACAATTCTTAAATAGACTCAAAAGATTTAAAAATTCTCTCTTCCCTCCCTCCCAATATGTTAGCTAGTTTATAACTTTATATGTACACTTATTTAAAGATTGAGATACAAATGATAAATGAAATACTGATATAACTCTTAATCACAAAATCTGCAATTTTCATTTTTTTCAAAAACTAAAAATAAAAACAGAAACATAGTGTTCATATATCTAATTCTTCAACTGCAAATTAAATAAGCAAAAAATTTTGCTTTTGACAAACAATGAAGGATTCTATTAAGAGATTTATATCTATTCTAGAAAGTAGGAACATATATCTTAAATATACTCTAATTTAATGGACTACATAGTTATAAGAGGATCGAAAGCTTAATAGATTCATATAAACTTATTTACTTTTAAGAAAATATATTTGGAATACATTTTGATTTAATAAGACATATATGTATGGTACACGAATATTAAGTAGAAACAAAAAATGATGCATTAGTCATTTATATGTGAACGTAATGTATTTTGTAAAAAACAATATTTAAAAAAAAAAAAAAATTCTTCGCAAGGAAGGGGGAATATATAGTTAAATTATATATATATATATATATTTTTCATAAAAATAGTGGAGGGAGGGGGGAATTTTAAAAGTTAAGTGGGCTATGGCCTCTTATTGTGAGCGTTTGGCAATGGCGTCTGTGTTTTGCGTTTTGCAAGTTTTGTGTTTTCAGATTTTTTTTTTTTTCCCTGCGCATGAACAGTAACCTCACATGGGTTCACTGTGCAAGGAACAAAAATTACTGTTCACGCACTGTTTATCACTGTTTATCACTGTTCATAACACTGTTCAAGCACTAAAAAATATTAAAAATGGGACCCACGGTACTATTTACATATTTAAAAATTATTTTGCTATAATGTTTAACAAGTGCATTTCAAGAGATACGTGGACTAGATTAATGGTTGGTACAAAATATTTTGATCCATTCAATACATTTTTTGTTGATAATTAGTGTGTTAAGGGAGGAATTTGAACTTTTGATATCTCTGTTGAAAATAGTCTAAATACGAGGATGTGACTATCCAGTTGAACTACAAGAATTTTGGTTATAAAACCCTATGTTGCATACTCTTGTTTTGTCTTTAAAATAAACAAATAAATAAAATAAAAGGTAAATTCCACCAACATATCTTGAGGTTTGGGCTAATGTTAGCTAGGCTCAAAAACTTTTCAAAACTTATCAATTTAGTACCTAAAGTCAACTTAGAACTTAAGATAGTTTAGAAAGACAATTAACTAGCTTAACAATGTTTAAAGACTAAGTTGTCTTTAAGAATCAAATTGATCAATTTTTAAAAGTCACGAATCTGTTCGGTATTAGCCCAAATCTCAAGGTAGGCAGGGCTGGCCCAAGGGCTATGCCTAAGGCCCTCACCACCTAAAAAAAAAAAAAAAAAAATTCCTAGGGAAAAAGACCCAAAATTTTATAAAATTAAATATATATTTTGAATGGTTGTGCACTTTTTTGTTTTATTAGTAATGCTAAGAATACCATAAATTTTACTATAAGCTTACAAATTGACATACCACCAATCACAAAAAAGTAATTTAAACATTAATTAATTAGGTTGTTCATGTTCATCAATCATAGTTATTGTCATATCATATTGTGAAAATTTTGTAATACCTTTAGCTCATTTTCTCTTTTCAATTTTATCAAGACTTCCAAAATACGACATCAATAGAAACCTAACCCAATTGAAACCCTAAAATATTTCAAAAACATGTTGTAATAGTTTGAGACTTTAGTTTTTGTAAACCGATATCCTAGAAAGCCACACACTAAATAATCTCTCTCTCTCTCTCTCTCTCTCTCTCTCTTAAAAACACAATATAAAAATTAAAATTAGATTACAACTTTACTTAACTATGCCTCATCACATATCTAAAATAAAATATATTTTTTAATTATAATATTTTTATTTCTTTATATTAAAATTTATGGTTTAACTATAATATTCAATTCTTTATATGAAATTAACATTAGTTTAGTTAATATTATTCATCAAATCATGTATTCAATGTATCAAATTAACCTTGATTTTTTTTTAGAAGGAAATTAACCCTGATTTGATTACTATTAAACAATTTTATTTGTTTAATATTTATGTATAAAAGACCCCACATATATTTTTCATATTAAGCTTTAAATTCTCTTGGGCCACCTTTGAGGGTATATTAATAGAATTTACTCTAGAATGTAAATTTAAAAAAAAAAAAAAAAAAAAAAAAAAAAAAAAAAAAAAAGCCCATTCCTCACATATACCGTTTAGCCGGAAATAGTATGATGGAAAAATAGCATGGAGTGAATAAGAAATTGATATTTTCTATGTTCAGTTGAAGATATTATTAAAAGTGGTAAAAATCCTGAGTCCAACATAAGAAAGAAAAGAGATAATATATGAGTTTATATGCTCATGAGTTGGACATTGGGTTGGGCTTTTGGCATATGTGCATTGGTCCTACTTGTCCAAATAATAATATTTTATATTTTAATTTTTGAGTCAGTTAATCTGTGTGAAGGAGTTATCACTAAAACTGAATGTCTGTTCAGTAACGTATAATAATTCATAATTCCTCATTCATAAAAACCACTTTTTCAAAAAACTCTCCTAGTAAGAGTATTTTGTGCATTCATTTTGTGTCAAAGAGAGAAAAAGAAACATTAAGTGGTTTGTAGAGCACGACCTTGTGTGCTTCATTTTTGTACTGTAGATCATTTTATCATAAGAGGTAGACGTTCATGAGTCTCAATGCACCATAGTGATTGTGAGAAGGGCGAAATCTGCTTTAAGGAGATTGTGTCAAATACAAGACTTGATCTGAATCATTCATTCTTTACGCATTTGGTCTTTGAGTTTTTAATTATTTGCAGATTTCTTCTTATATATATTCAATATTTGTTTATTACTTTTGCCTATTACATCTATTTGTATTATTGCTTATTCTTATACTGTGCGTTGTTCCTTTTACTTTATCACAAAAGTAAATTATTGAAATATATCCAACAGTCTTAAAGCAGATTTATATTTTAATTTATTTTTGTGATTCACGGTTAAAGGAATTTTGTTATGGTTAAAAAACACTTTATCGGCAATTGGTTTTAGTCTACGCAAATTTTTGGCAAAACTGGGTTTGTGTTTATCGGTTGTCGTGTATATCTATTTGTTAAAACTATGAACTTTAGGGTTTGTTTAGTAGAGAAGTTTGAGTAATGTTGTTTGTAGTTTTTTGAAATATGTCTAGGTAAAAAAGTATGTAAAAGTATGTGTAATGTTATTTAAAAACTGAAAATAAATTGTTTAACCACTCTACCAAATGGATCTTAATATTTTGAAAACGTTGAATTCCGTGTTTGACTGCAGAATTTGGTTGGTATATACTGTGTTGTTGTTGATCTTTTCCTTTTTGATTATTATATTAGATTAGGGCTTTTTTGTCTTAGGCTGCGTTTGTTTCAATGTAAAATATTTTCTAGGTGTAAAATATTTTCGGGAAATGAAAATATTTTCAAGTGTTCGGTTGCATTTCAAAAAATGCTTTGAAAAATATTTTCTGGTGTTTGGTTGTATTCTTGAAAATACTATAGAAAACACATTTTCTACTTGTTGCTCACATTTTCTCAGCTTCCAAACAAATATATAATATCATTTCTCAGTCTACAAACACAAAAGAAACAAAACCCAAAGAAAAAAAATCATCAAATCAGGTCAAATTGAGGGAAGAAGGAAGAGAGAGAGGCAACTGGGTTCGAAGGCGAAGGCGAAGGTGAAGGCGTGTGGGTTTAAAGGTGAAGGCATGTGAGGCGATTGGGTTCGATCTTTGCTTGATCGGCGCGGTGCTGCGATCGACGAGACCGGTGGAGTGTGGGTGTTTGACTGGTCGACGGTGAGGTGGAGTGAAAAGATGAGGGAGACAATCTGACCCAGAGGGCGGCAGCGACGAGACAATCTTGGCAGGACGATCTCGCCGGCGCGATCTCACCAGCACGTCTAGGGGTTGGGGCTCGATCTCCACTGCCTCTTCTTGCTCTTTCTCTCTCTCTCTTTAGGTGTCTGTGATCCGAAAATGATTTGAAGGTAAAATAGAAACGTAAATCATTTTCCGGGTCAAAAGCTTTATTTTACTGTCAAAGTTGTACATTTTCCAAAAAATTTTATTTTACATGGGCATCCAAACATGCTGCTGGGTGTAAAATACTTTCCAGAAGTCATTTACACCCAAAACAAACGCACCCTTATTTACTAGTGTCTGCTCTGTGTCTTAGATATTTTCTAAGCATATGACAAAGTTGATTTCGTGCTTGACAGTAGTGGTGGGTTTAATTAAATTATATTATATTAGGCTAATTTGGTCTATTCCTATAACTGCTGTAGTATTGTGATTGGGTTTCAGTGTAACAACACATTCAGTTAAAGTTTTTTATTATGTGAAATTCTTTGATTGTCAGATACGTGTAGTGTAATAACAATACTACAGAAGAATAGAGCACTTGCAGCAATCAAACTAAATAGCTATATAGCTATTTTAGTTCCACCAAAACACCAAAAACAACTATATAGCAGTGGAGTTAAACCTATTTTTTTTTAACTTCATTGCTACAATGCACATCTATTTATGGATGTGCACTGTAACTGAGAGCTAAAAAATAAAATAATTTTTTATTCTCACTTCCTATTAAAATATTATTTATTTGTTTTTTCCTTTTCTGTTCAGAACTCTCAACTCTTACCTTTCTCTCTCAACTCTCTTAGCTCTCTCTCAATTTCCTCTCATCGTTGCCAGCCCACCCCCACATTGCAGACCCACACCACCTACTCACGCGGCAGACCTACGCCGCCAACCCATCTCGCCCTTACTTGGTTTTTTTTTTTTTTTTTTTTTTTTTTGCTGTGGGCTGTGGTGTGGTGGTGGTTGTGGTTATGTGGGTAGATCGGCGTCGGTGGGTGGCTGGGTTCGTCAGCATCAGTGGGCTGTGGGTGGGTTTGTGGGTAAATCGGTGTGTTCGTGGTGGTGGCTCGGGTGGGTTTCGTGGTGGTGGGTGTGGGTGTTGCCTAGTGGGTCTGGTGGGTGTGGGCTTGATTGATTTTTTTTTTCTTTGTTGTGGGTTGTGGTGGTGGTGGTGGTGGTGTGTAGTGGTTGTGTGTAGTGAATATATTATTTTATTATAGTAGATATATTATTTTATTGTGTTGAAAGCTAAAATAGATCTATTGCTACAGCATATGTGTAAGTAAAATAGATAAAGTAATTTTTTATGGTGCCAAATAGCTAAATTTTTAGCTCTACCGCTGTAGATGCTCATACTATGCGAATACTTTATGCAAAAGTGGCTTTTAGGCTTTTAGCTCTACAGCATATATATGTTTATATTTATAACTGTTATATTTGGAGTTTAGCCGATTGAACTATAATTATTTAACTATTATAGTTGCTTTTTGGTTGACTGTAATATTACACAAGCATGATTCGTTCTACTATGTAAGAATTATTTGCTATGTTTGCAATGGCCTAAAAGAGGAAGCATTAAATCCTGGGAAGATTGTAAACAAGTTAATGTTTGACCTTTGATATCTGTGCAAGATTGTAATAGCACTAGTTCATGGCATGTAATTTATGAATAATATATATATATATATATATATGGTCATATGGACACTATGGTTGATCTCATTTGTTAATGTATTAGTTGTGTATTTGGTTATACCGTATACAATGCATATGTTATGAAAGTTTGCATTGTAATGTGAACTTCAATATTGGCAGTAGTACTAATATCTGATAATATGGTATTTATTTTATATCAAGGGTAGACGTAAATAGCAATTAAATGTGTCCTTGGCCTTTTATGTGCAATGATGTATGGGTTAGATGAATAAAGGAAATTGGAAATTTTAATGGAGGCAAAAATTTTTGAATCCATTTAAATGTATTCAATTTTGGGCATGACTACCATTTTTTAGTTTTTGGTTAGCCTTTACTAATTCATCAAGTAATCCTCTATTTGATAATTAAAATAGCATTGTGAGAGCTATTATTAATAATTTCAAATGTGTGGATATAAGTCCAAGAATGAGACCAATTGCACACTGGTGGGGCTATAATTATAGGGTTTCACTCTAAGTTAGAGAGTGTACAGTTCACCCATTGGCCAAATGTATTATTTATTTATAAATTTTAAGGCATAATTATTTGTATAGGTATAGAGGACACATGATTATTGTATTTGAGCATGTATAGTCTTATTTTATTACATACATGTGTATATATATATATATATATTTTTTTTTTTTTGGCATGCGTAAACTTGATTGGATATTATTGTATTTAATCTCAATATATGTTTTGTAATATTTCTTTAGATGAAATATATGTTACATGGCTTAGTTGACATACTTGAGTAGTCAAAATTTGAAATGCACAAGAGTCTGTTATGAGTGCTTATTAAATAAGCAAGGATGAGACATTAAAGTTGTCCATTCATTATAAGAATAAAATTGAGAAATAACTCAATGAAAATGCAATAAGTTCTTGATTACCATAGAACTTGTGGGGGGAAGCTATTATTTCCATTATTATTTTTTCATTGAGATGTTTTAAAAGAAAACCACTAAGACACCTTGTGAATTATGGGAAGAGTGATTGCCTTTCTATGAATTCTTTAAATGTGGGGTTGTTTGATGAAGGTGGTGGTTCTTATTCCTAAAGGATAAAGAACCATTGATTGTGTTTTCATTGGGTTATGGTCATAATAATAGTGCATAGTGCTTTCTAATTTATGAATCCATTATTTTTATATGCATGAAAATTAATTAGAATATATTTCAAGTGTTAAACTTTCTTAAAAGAAAGTTTAAGTCTATGTTTAGTATCTCTCATAATCAAGAGTTGATGGAAGAGAGGCTGAGCCTAAGCATAGTAAAAGGACAAATGTCATATTATTTTTATATGCATGAAAATTAATTAGAATATATTTCAAGTGTTAAACTTTCTTAAAAGAAAGTTTAAGTCTATGTTTAGTATCTCTCATAATCAAGAGTTGATGGAAGAGAGGCTGAGCCTAAGCATAGTAAAAGGACAAACGTCATATTCGTTTGGTCCAAATTTTCTAATTTATATATTAGAAGATGAACTTAAAGTTTCAAAGAAGCAAAACCCTAAAGTGCCTCCTTGGAAAAGAGATTGTCAATAGTGAAATAATTCCATCTTTGAAATCTATGCATAGTAATTGGTGGATCTACCACCTAAGAGTTTGAGAGTTGATGGAATTGCTGACTATTACAAGGAAAAACCTGTTGTAGAAAACTATAAAGAAAAGGAAGATACGAGTTTTCTTGATACACAATAAACCAAAGGGGTTTATGGTTCTTGTACAAGAGTTTAGTATCTCTCATAATCAAGAGTTGATGGAAGAGAGGTTGAGCCTAAGCATAATAAAAGGACAAACGTCATATTCATTTGGTTCAAATTTTCTAATTTATATTTTAGAAGATGAACTTAAAGTTTCAAAGAAGCAAAATCCTAAAGTACCTTTTTGGAAAAGAGATTGTTAATAGTGCAATAAATCCATCTTTGAAATCTATGCATAGTAATTGGTGGATCTACCACCTAAAAGTTTGAGAGTTGATGGAATTGTTGACTATTATAAGGAAAGACTTGTTGTAGAAGGCTATAAAGAAAAGGAAGATACGAGTTTTTTTGATACACAATAAACCAAAGCGGTTTATGGTTCTTGTACAAGGAAACAAAGTGTGTAGGCTTGTTAAATCTTTGTATGGATTGAAGCAAGTTTCAATGCAATGACATGAAAAATTTGACAATGAGATGATGTCAAATGAGTTTAGGTTTATGTGACTAGTGTGATGTGAAATATATCACAAGAGGCTATATTGTTGTGGGATATGCTCATGTAAGTGTTGTAGATCTGATACAAGAAATGAAAATTTCTAATACATATAATAGACTTGACTTATCTCAATCACATGAGAAATGTGATGACAGTCTAGTGAGAACACCTATGCAAAGAGCATATGTATTTTATGGGAAGTCTTTATAAATCTAAACAAACATGCATTGGTGGATACTTATGCCTCCTAATTTTATATATTGGTAGGGCACAAAGTTATGGTAGGTCTCTACATATTTGTTGGAGACAATACCATGAGGCAGTTGCTCTTAAATGGAAGTATTTCCAGATTATAAAACGAATTCGTAATCAATTGTTTATTTGGAGAGTGAATAAACTGCGTGTTCATCGAGGGGAATGGGGTTAAAGCCTATTATCTAAAAGTCTCTGGGATGGCAACCCAACATAGCTGATTGGAGATCACAAGATCTAGGTTCAAAGGGACAACCGAATCGTGGAGACTATTTTTATCACTATGGAGATAACATCTCCCTCCTATTCCAATGATTAAATAGTGATGCCTGTAAGCAATATTCAGGGTAAGCTTTGCTTTTAATGATTCTTATATCTTGGAATTCCAAGTGGGGTACAGCAAGATATTCTTAATAAGAATCACCTATATGAGTGTGAAGTGGGCCGCTTCCATGAGAGTTTCAAGGCTGAATTCTCTAAAGCACTTCATGAATTTACCAGGATATATTCAGGGCCGAAATGAACAAAATTATAAGAACGAAAAATGTTCGAAAAGGAGCTGTGTGAATTCTATTGTCTTGGTATACACAAACGGCTGACAGTTCAAAAACATCGTGTTCACTGATTAGCTAGTATATCCGATAATCTTTCACAAAAGAATGTTCAAAGCCAAAATCCACCTCTCCCGATACAGTAATTTTTCTTCTACTCTCTCTGCGTTTGCATCATCATTTGCATTGTGTTTATCAATTTCTATTCATGTGGGGGATAGTTGGAAAAATAGCATGTAGTGAATAAGAAATTAATGTTTTCTATGTTCACTTGAAGATGTTATTAAAAGTGGTGAAAATCCTGAGTCCCACATAGGAAAGGAAAGAGATAATATTTGAGTTTATACGCTCATGAATTGGACATTGGGTTGGACTTTTGGCATATGTGGATTGCGCCTACTTGTCCAAATAATAATATTCTATTATTTTAATTTTTAAGTTAGTTAGTCTGGGCACAGCAGTTATCACTGAAACAAAGAAAAAGAGACATTGAGTAGTTCGCAGAGCACGACCTTGTGTGCTTTGTTTTCGTGCTGTAGATCATTTAATCCTGGGAGGTAGAAGTCCATGAGTCTCAAAGCACCACAGTGATTGTGTGAGGGGCGAAATCTGCTTTAAGGAGATTGTGTCAAACACAAGACTTGATCAGAATCATTCATTCTTCACGCATTTGGTCTATGAGTTTTTAATTATTTGCAAATTTCTTCTTATATATATTCAATATTTGTTTATTACTTTTGCCTATCACATCTATTTGTGTTATTACTTATTCTTAAATCTGTGCGTTGTTCCTTTTGTTTTATCATAAAAGTAAATTGTTGAAATATACCAAACATAGTATATCTCACATTATTCGTGATCCGCCCTGGTGGATGCCGATGGAGCATTACCCTCATACTTTACTCACTAAATGAGGCATGTTTTGCATGTCCAATACTAGTTAATTGCCTGCACTTTCCAAGCATAAAAACAACGAGGACAAACAAGACTTTGCATTTGTCGTTACTTTAGGCAAATTGCAAGGCTGTGATCTCTCGTTTATTGTTCCAATGTCTTTAAAAAAGAGCAACAAAAACATAAAACAACTAGGTTGTGTGGAATTAAAATTAACATGCATGGTAAACGTTTGACTGTGGATGGCACTTTTTATATATATATAAAGTGAGTTTGTAGTTTTTACCCAAAGGAATAGGAAAATGAGAGTTTTGAAGCCAAAGTAATTTTTAGGCTTTTTTTTTTTTAAGCAAGTTATTTTTTTTTCTCTCACATTTATGTTGAGATATATTTATTAAATTCATAATAGAGTTTATCATAAATGTGAAAAGAGAAATTACGATTTATTTCTTATAGTTGGCATGACTTCAATTCTTTTTCTTCGTCTTCCTCATTCCTGCTTTGTTTTGCTCCGACACCCTCAGCCTAGATTAGTTTGATTGTGGATATAAATAAAGTAAGGCTAGATGCTTGACGTGCTCGTGAGACTAGAGACTGAATTCCAAACTATGGCATGAGGCACTCAATGTGACTTGATAACTTGTACTGGTTTCTCCTTTTGAGATCCAAAATAAGAAATGGTACTTAAAGCGATAATCAATCATTAATTATGATTGAAAAATGCAACATTTTTCCTTCCAAAATTTTGGAGCATTCGGGGTAATAAAAAGGTCGTTGGTTGAAGTTTATTCATAAAATTTGACCTTACATTGTTACTATTCCCATTTCATCCCACCACCGGTTCCGTAATTCAAGATATATATTTTAATTTGATCAATAATTTGATTAGACTGCACTGGTTATTCGCTTAATTGACATGATTTATAAAAGTTGAATGAAATTCATCCCAAGACAAAAAAAAATTATTATCAAGTTCGTTTGGAAGACTCTTTCCCTCTCTCACATGAGGGTTACCTGCTTAGGATTCTGCACATGAAATCAAATGTCAGCTCAAGGCTTAGGCTACTTTGACTTAAGCTTAAGGCCTCAATTATAATAAGGTCCTACCCTCTTTAGCTTTAGAATAAGGTCTTGCTCCAATTATAAAAAGACCCAAAAAGTCCAGAGAGAGAAAAATAGAGAAATAGAGAGAGAAAGTGATCATTGTAAAACCGATAAGTATATTCCTAAAAACCTATGCTCCTTGGCTAGCCCAATGAAAAACTTAAATAAGAATTTATCTTTCCTTGTTATAATTCTTTATTAAAATTGTTATCCTTGTCAATTTTCTTTCTCTAATTACCAAATCATGGCTACAAGAGCTTAAAGGGTTGACCTTAACCATCCACATCTACAAATTAGTTGTATTGGGCCTTCATCCTAGCCCAGTCTCATCCGAGTTGGGCTAGTCGGCTAGTTTTATCCTATACTGTATCAAATCATCAATAAAAATGAATTTTTCTTAATAGTTTGAGATTTTAATTTTTGTAAACTAATATCATATATGGTAGATTTTCAATAACACCCCAAACAATCTCTATATCTTTCTTAACACTAAAATCAATTTTGAAAATTAGATTGCAACTTAATTTAACCATGAATCACTTTATCCAAGATAAAGTAAACCTTAATTTTATTTAAAAAATAATAATAATAAAGTTTCATTTTTTTGGTTGAATTTTATACTTGGATCATAATATTTGATTTTCTAAATGAAATTAACCTTTGTTTAGTTAGTACTAATTCATCAAATTGTGTGTTTAATACATCAAATCAACCTTAGTTGATTAATATTAAAATAAATTTATTTATTTATTTAATATTTAAATATAAAAGACCGTATTTAAATTTATCATCTTAAATCTCAAACTATATCGGGCCACTTTGAGACCAGTTGTCATTTGAAGATGGAATTTGTTCAATAGGCCTAATAATCTTTTCCTAAAGAAAGAGAAACTTGAGTCAAAGTTTAAAGAAAGCACACATCTTCTTGTAAATGGTTTAGACTTATCAACCCTCACATTTTTCCCATCCATGATACAAACACAAGCAGTTATTATTTACTAGAATTCTTGAATCGTGAAAAGGGTATTTTATTTTATTTTATTTGCCAATGGCCTTGAAGCCAAGTGGCACCCGGGTTCCTTTGTAATCTCTTGCTCGAATGTTTTATCCCCGCACTTACCTAGAAAAAAAAAGGTATTTTATTTCCTTCTTCTGAAATATTTGCTGCTTACTAATTCCAATAAACTATTAGTAGTGTGTGGTATTCATTAGCAAGAAAATCCATTACTTTGCTTGCCTCTAGACTCTGGTACAGTCCAGCACTAATAATAACTTAATTAAGTGAATTGTTTGGCAAGATTCTATAATGACAATGACTACAATGCTATAATATGATCCATGAGGCACTTTTTTTATGACTTAGAGGTTCAACATGCTCCTATGATTAAAAACCATAAATATTTTCTTGATCAATCAACACGGTAAGCAATATCAGCCAAAAGGGCCAAAACCGACACCCTTGAAAAATTGTCAGTCAGGACGTAATAATTACTCCAAGGGTCAATTAATTTTTTTGTTGTTGCTCCTTTTTTTCAGACCTAGCAATGCCCCTTTGGCCTATTTGGTTAACACAATTTGAGAATTTAAGAGAGATATATATATATATATATATATGAATTTGGAGAGAACACTAATCTTCTGCCCCCTTACATGCTAAAACGGTAACCAATCAAGGGTCTAGATGAGCCATATCAAAAAATAAAATAAAAATAAAACTAACAATAAAGGATGTAGAAATTTAAATAAAAGGAATAGGAGATTTTTCAATGCACAATGAGTCAAATTAAGCAGTTTGGACCCATTATTATTGTCAAAATTAACACGTTTTTTTTCATATCTTTTTTTTTTTTTTTTTTTGGGGGGGGGGGGGGGGGGGTGGTTTGAGAAGCAATTTCATATCAATTCTATATGTCATTAATTTACTCATGAGTCATGAATTACCAACCAGAACAGACTTTGTAGCGAAACTCAAATTCCTAGCAAGGTAGGACCCAAATGGCAACTTCTGATGAATTGCTAGAGCTTTTAGTACAGGCAAACTCTGCCTTTGCCAGCAAGTTCTTGAAAAATTTCACGTTTCTTCCACGACTTCACATATGACTAAGAGGTTCAATGAAATGTATTTACTTAGATTTCAAACCAACTCAAATTATTTTACATCGTTTTTTGGAGGGTTATTTTTTCCAAAATTGTATTTGGTGATGACCAAGACAATTTCTTCCATTGACAGTGACTCAACTTAATTAACCTTAAAAAATTAAAATGACCAAGACAATAACTTCCATTGACATTGACTAAACTTTTTTTTTTTTTTTTGAGAAAGACATTGACTAAACTTAATAAACCTTAAAAATTAGAACCATTAAAATATTGATGGTTATAAGAAGATGCAAAGTTGTCTTCCATGAAATACATGATAATCTTATTATGCGTGTATTTGGATGGGGTGTTTTGCTAAATTTGCGCATTCAACAATTTTTTAATGGGTCCTATTAGTACTGTTCATGTACCACTAAATTCAGTAAAACACATATTTTTAAGTAAATTTGGGTTCCACATCATTATTCATACCTTTAAAAATTATTTTGTATAGTATTTTTAGCAAATAAGCGGTATCTACATCTTATTTCTAAATATTGAACATGATAATTACCGATGATGGTTTGTAAAGAATTTGATTAAAATGACAATCTTCCAAATCACAACGAATACTTTTATATATACTTTGGGCGCCACTAACAAATTGCCGAAGGCGTGAGAGTGAGAGAGTTAAGAAAAGGATAATATTGTACTTTGTGTTTGTGGTGGTGTCCAGCAAAAGAGAAAAGGAATAAAAGAAAAGTGATAAAGCATATGCAATTGGACGTGTGCATGTCCCCCCTCAAACACAAAGATAGGGTCGGTGGATCGATCCAGCAAGAAGAAAAGCAGAAATCAGTAAAGCACAAAACGTTAACTGAGGCCATGAACATTTTTTTTTCCCAATCTAAATCATTTAAGGTTACAACTTAAATAAGTAAAATATTATTAATGTTACTGATTTTACTTTTAAAAAAATTTACAAACTCAGGGGATGGCTTACATAAATAATGCCACATTCTCACTTAGGTTGTTTTTGGTTGGATGGAAATTGATTTTCAAAAAATATTTTCTATATTTACAGAGTTTTTGGAGCAACTGAAATTGTTGGTCAATCGAAAATTGTTTTCTCGTTGAACGTAAATTAAGATACTTCTGACAAAAATGGTTTACACTTGTAGTTGCCGTAAAACATTTTCTGCCTCATCCAAAAGGACCAAAACTCATTAACCAAACCTCCACCCTTTACCTTTCACTAACAGCCACCCAACCACCGCCCCCACTATCGTCTGCAGTCTCTGGCCTCCAACAAACTCCACCGGCCGCCGCTATGGTTGGTTGCCAATCACGACTTTTATAAAAAATTAAAACTCTCTTTTTTTATTAAATATATGCTGGGAGATGAGAAATATGGAAAAATAATAGAAAATATAGTTTTCATAACATTTTGAAGAACACAACTAAACATTTGAAAATATTTTCAGAGTAAAAAATATTTTACATTGAACCAAATACAACCTTAATTATGATATTATCAATTAACTCAATTGGTAAAATTTCTTAATATAGGTGTAACTCCTATTGCCTTTTGAGTCAATCAGTCCTCTTGATATGCTTCACCCTCAACAAAAGTCACTCGCCATGCATGAAGCTTTAACAGTTTCACATCATCTCAGATTCCAATAAGGGGTGCACACTATAGTGGTTGTGCGTGAAAGGAGGTACATTTTAAAGGCATGCAAAAGCAATTGTGATGTGGTTTTGCAAGTTGCAACATTAATCCAATGCTTGTGGAAGAAGACCTAGCATGACAATTTTTTCGATAGGGAACCAATATTACTACTTGTGAAAGAACCCGAAAGTGGCTACGTACTTTTATTACATGGCCAAGGAGGTCACTATGGCCTACAACAAGGCCACCCTTAGCCTTCACATGCCCAACACCAAGTTCAGATTCGTCCTTATCGTTGCTTCACTTAACGAATGCACATTGTTCCAAAGCCTTTATCGAATTGCTTTTTGAGTAGGGTTTCGACATTAGAATGAGAGGAGTGGGGCAGTGGCAACGTGATAGCTGATGTGGCAAATCTCTGTACATACAATTGTAAGTTTCATGTAATAAATTTGTAATACCTCTAATAATATTCAATAAATTACAATAGATCAATCATAATAAAAAAAAATAATAAAAAAAAAAAGAACGCCATAAGTTGAAATTCATTAAAAAATTAAATAAATTACGATAGGTCAATGTTCTATTAAAGATTAATAGAATATCACATCTCTTATATGTTTGGGCAGTCTTTTAAAATATTTAACTATTGGCTAAATCAAAAAGAACATACATGAGAAAAAATAACATTGAAAGGTAATAAACTTATTTTCTTGATAATGAAAGGTAATAAACTTTTTTTTTTTTTTTTTACTAAAAGAAGTTTCTTTTTTATTGCCCATATAAGCAATGTTATAAGCCTTTTAAATACAAGTTTTTAATAATTTGACTCTAACAATTAGGGGTGTTTGCGGTGCGGTGTGGTGCGGTTTTGGGCCATTTTTAACACCGCACTTTGTGGTGTGATTTAGCTAAAATCATAACTGCATCGCACCTTATTTTTGCAGTCACATGTACAGTGCGGTGTGGTGTGGTGCAGTGCGGTTTAAAGTTTAATAAAAACCATAACCGCATCGCACCTCATTTTGTGGTCACATATGCGGTGCGGTGTATAAGATGCAGTTTGAATGATTTGAAGTTGATATATTTTTCAAATTTTGGGCTTTTTCTACTCAGCTCAAAACTAATTTTTTCCTTTGTTTTGAACCAAGTTTTAAACTATTGAGCTAGTTTTTCTTTATTTTGGGCTGGCTTTTCAAATCAACACTTGCTAAGGTTATCAAACTTTTTTTTTTTTTTGAAAACTAGGGTTATTGAACTATTAATAATATATTTAATATTAAAAATAATTAAATATATTAATATATAAAGAGGGTGCGGTGCGGTGTAGTTTGTGCGGTTTGCATGCGGTTTTGGTGCGGTTTTTACGGTTTATGCAGTTTGGTGAACACTCATACTAATAATTCTGGCTAAATACAAAATATTTTGATATTTATTATTTATATTATACATTTTTGTCGGCAGATTGCATTAAATGGAAAATTGACTAATACACATATAATAATGCTACAGTCACAAATTATTTTACAACATTTTTATAAACAACAAATTTTTACTAGTTCTTATTTGAATTTACTATTAATATTACTTTTTATTTACCAATCATCGTTCACCATTTTAACAATTTATAAAAAAAAAACTTGTAAAATAATTTGTGCCGTGATAATATGCTATTAATCAGGCATATGTCACTATAATTGGTCGTACAAATTTATGTGGATTAGCATCGGTATTCTAGTTGTTGGTGCAGGGACGGAGCCAGAGCAGTAGGTTTGGGGGGGCAAAGTTTGGACTTAAAAATATATATATATATATATATATAATAAAATAAAAATTGCAATATTTTAGTCATTAAGAGAGAGAATTCAGACTAATTTTGATATTGAGAACCCAAAAAGTGTAGTACCAGAACTTGATTTGTGTTAAAATTAAAAAGCTTGTTTTTAATTGCTTTTATTTTGTTTCATTCAAGTGCTCTGTTCCTTGTATGTATAAGCAGAGCTGCACTTTCCTTATTCATTTAATGAGAAATAATTTTCTCTCATCTTCATCTCTAAGTTTATCTTCTCATATGAGAGAGCAAACAACATATATATGGGGTGTTGTGAGGGCCCTGGTCATAACATAGCTCCAAGATTAATTGTTATGGGCTAAAACATTAACATTAAATATACATCTACCTATAGAAAAATTTTTCCCCAAAATCCAGGGGGGGCCATGGCCCCCCCTGGTCAAAGAGTAGCTCCGTCCCTGTGTTGGTGGTGTATGATTGACTGTCCCATGAATCAGAACCATCCAAACCGACCACCAAAAGGAGCAATCCAAATTATATTCCATATGGAATGGAATAGACACGTGGGGCGATATTTTATGTAACGTTTTTTCTACGTACTCACTCATAGAGGATTTCATTACAATAATCGAAGGTGAACCTGGGAATGGAATCAAAGTGCTAAAGCCTAAAAGCAGAGAGAGGACACAGAATTTAACGGCATCAACGGGAAAATTTATTATAGAGTGGAATATGTGCTTTGCTTGCTTTGCCCTCGGTCACTACAAAAGAGAAAAAATCAATTTCAAAATAGACAAGGAAGGACATGAACGTGTTCTTTTAGTATTACCACTCCATGGTCATCATCGACTAATTTTTTTTTTAAAAGAAACAACCAATGTGGATCCCACTGCCACGTGTTAAGTAATTCTAATAAACACATAAAGTGTCCGTTTGAAACCGTTTAATTAGCTGAATTTGAATTTTTTTTTTTGTGTTAAAAGTGTAAAAAAAATTTTAAAAAATAAATTAAATAGTATCAGAGGACTTATAAATAGTATTAAAAAGTGTAGTAAAACTTATAAATAATAACAAAAATAAATTAAAAATATCACAACTTTTACCGCAACTATTTTTTGTGATAGACTATAATTGATTACATATAATTTTCCATTAAGACAGTGAGCCTCTGAATAATATTAAAAAGTATAATAAGATCTATAAATAGTAGTAAAAATTAGTTAAAAATAAAATAAATTAAAAAATTCAATTCACCCCAAACTCACACAAAATATCATAACTTTTGTCACGTCTATTTTAATGGATTACATGTAATTTTCACGTAACCTCGCTACCTTTTCTTAAGTATTCATAGTTTTCCAAGTATTCATAGTTTTGTAAAAATATTTAATTTAGATGAACTAAAAGTCATATAAAAAAATAATACTCCAAATATAATAAATATAAAAAAATATAAAGAAAGAAATGCGTCTCTTGCTTTCGTCAGCCAGTTGAGCATACAGATCTTACAGACCAAAGAGAGAGAGAACCTTCCCAGTCTCTTTCTCTCTCTTACAAACAGAATTAGAAAGAAAAGCATAGAAATGAATTGGGTGAGAAAGAAAAGGAGAAAATAAGAGAGACCCAGAAGAAAAGAAAAGAAAAATTCTTCACCATGAGAGCTCATCATAATTTGAGCTTCTTTTTTATTCTGATATCATTGTCTATATCTTTCACTCCAAAATGGGTTGCTGCTGCTACTACTACTACTAATATTCTGAACTCAACCAGAAATGGAGTTGAAACTCACAGGAGAATTCTGCACCAGCCATTGTTCCCAGAAGGTTCGGCACCACCACCTGGAACGGACTCGATTCCACCACCATCACCACCGCCACCGACGGTGCCATCAGACAGCTCAAATGTGCCGAGCTCGGAGTACCCATTTTTCCACGAAGGAGGACCAACCCCAGATCAGAGTCAAACACCACCTTCACCATCCAATGGAACCATGCCAATCCCAGTGGCAACAACGCAGCCAGCAAAGCAAACGAAAACAGTGGCAATCGCAATCTCAGTCGGAATTGTCACTCTGGGAATGCTCTCCGCACTCGCATTCTTTCTCTACCGCCACCGTGCAAAGCACCCACGCGAGTCTCAAGCTCAAAAGCTTGTTGGAGGAAGTTCCAGAGATAACAGCAACAACTCTGCCCCACCCTCGAATTTTCTGTACATTGGGACCGTGGAGCCGAGCCAGCAAAGAGTTTCAATCACTGATGGGAGCAGAGGAGAAAACAATGGAGCTAACAGGTCACCTTATCATAAGCTGAATTCGGATAAGAGATCTGATCTGTATCGGCCTAGTCCTGAGTTACAGCCACTTCCACCACTCACAAACCCTGTCTGCAATGTCAATTCCTCTTCATCCGATGAGGAAAGCCACGACACTGCTTTTCATTCACCCAATTGTTCTTCGATCAGTTACGATGACAACAGCTACTACACTCCCAGTTCGCGTCTAAGTTGTCCACCTAACAACAGCAGCAACAACAGCAACTACTACAACAACAATGGTTTTACCAAAACCGACACTTATGGTGCCAATTCTGTTATTCCTCATTCCAAACGGACTTCTCCTAAATCTCGGCTTGCGGCCCCGCTTCCATCGCCACCGCATGCGCCGCCTCCTCCTCCTCCTCCGTCATCGCCGCTACCTACTCGTATGGTGGACTTACAACAAGTGATTCCAAATCCTCCAGTAAGGCCAAAATTCTCATCGCCACCGCCGCCACCAAATATGGCGCGTCTTCAATCAATAAGCTGTGTGTCTAGACAAGTCTCTGAAGCGCCAATTCCGCCCACTCCTCCTCCTCCACCACCGCCGCCGCCGCCGCCTCCTCCTCCACCGCAATCATTGCCGCCGCGTAAAGTAGGACTTCCAGAAACAAGTGCTTCTGTTACTCCAACTCCTCCTTCTTCTGCCCAAGTATCAAGGAAGTCATTGTCCTGGAATTCAAGCCCCAAACGCAATTTTGAGAATGAAATAACAACATCAGCACCGCAAAGTAGTAATAAAAGTTTGAGCTCTTCTGAGAGGCTTGATTCAGATGAGAGGGAAGGAGCAAAACCCAAGTTGAAGCCTCTGCATTGGGACAAAGTACGGGCAACCTCGGACAGAGCCACGGTTTGGGACCAGCTTAAATCAAGCTCATTTCAGTAAGTAGTGAAATGTACACTTTTTGTGATTTATCCCATAATGCTTATTAGTTTAGTTTGATCATTGATGTGATACAATATTTGTTTGTCTCATTACTTTGCAGATTGAATGAGGACATGATGGAGACTCTTTTTGGCTGCAATTCGGCGAATTCAGTTCCAAAAGAGGTTACTAGGAAATCAGTGCTCCCTCCTGTTGAACTGGAAAATAGGGTGTTAGACCCAAAGAAGTCACAGAACATAGCTATTCTATTAAGAGCACTCAATGTAACAAGGGACGAGGTGTCTGAAGCTCTTTTGGATGGTAAGTGATGTTTCATTTTTTCCCATGTCTGATAAATGATTATAAATTCCATATTCTGCTTAGACGATATATAGAAAAAAATTCAAAATCCCATTTTCTCTGATTTGATCTAGACATAAAGGAATGGATAAGTTATAATGGGCAACCATGTTTTTTTTATTACTTACAAAATTCCAAAAGTTATGAAGTACTCTATAGTCTATAGTCTATAGATATCAATTAGCACAATTTTTTTTGAGGCAGGAGGGCACGCAATGTAGCTTAGTGTACCAACAAAAAGCAGAGGATAAAAGATGTCAAAAGCAGAAATAAGAATTGAAGAGCTTAGAAGAAGTGTAATCATGCTTATAATCGTAATGATCGTAAAAGCGTTATAGCAAGATCATATCAGTTACATCATTATGTTAGATTTCAAGTAATCATGTAAAATCCCCATCAAAATGACTACCTTGCATCAGGAAATGAAGATTTCCAAAAAAGACATTAGTATTAGAGACCAAATGAATGCTCATTGCTTCTCATGTTATAAATCATTCTACTAGATTTTGGCTGGTAAATACTAGGTCATTATGCCAAGCATGCTCCAACCTATTATGCCCTAGATCTTTTTCTCAATAGAGAAAGCATGACTGTGATTTCTTTTTTTAGTTGCTTCCCCTTTTTTTTGTCGATTTATTAGATCCGTTTGATTTATGCAATTTATTATATCTCTTATGCTCCAATTGAAGAAACCAGGTTCAAAAACCTTCATGCCTTCATCATCTGGCACACTTTCACCATAAATTAACCACAATCACTTGTCAAGAATGTAAAGAAGCTCAATTAAGTATAGTATCCCAAACAACACCTTAGTGATACTTTGAACAGGTAGTTGCATATATCTAAAAAGTAATTAAGTAACTTGGATATTTACCAACATCTGGGTGTTTCATTTAAAAAAGGGACACCGTTTCCATAATAACTGTAGTACAGATAATGCAGCTCAATAACTTCAATAATGAAATTACAAGAAACTTTCAAATTACAACTACCTAACTAACTAGACTTGCCTACTAACTGCCAAAAAAGGATAATTACCACAATTACTGCCATTAAGATTACCACAGAAACACCAGTCTATATATTCCTAGCATTCACATATTTAAGGTATATTGGAGAACAAAATGACCAAAAGATATGTGTAAACACCGCAAAATCAAAGCACATGACACACTTGCACAAGCATGTATATATCGAAAGACTAATACACTACCAAAAATCTTCCCTATATCTAGAACGTTATTTTCACTCAGGTGTTTTACCTTTTTCATGATCAGATCTTCTGTTGAGACTGTGAGTGTCTAGCTTATGCCAAATCAACAGAGCCCTCCCTATGTATTCTTTGCCCACCAATGTCCATGTTAAGCCTTATTTGTATTACATCAGATTACCTGAGCTAAAAATCAGGACTCACAACACATAACCAATATGACATATGCTACTAGTGGTACTGTATTAGTTTGTATCTTCTTCTTCTGCTTCTTCATTTCCACACACCCCCCCCCCCCCCCCCCTTCCTCGATTCATATGCAAATGTATGGAAAAGCCACGCTGAAGGTGCTTCCTAGAGCACAGTCCAATGAAACAAATCTGCTGATATATAGCCATTCCGCATAAATATTGCTTGAGAGGTTCTATATGACAATCTCATTACATCACTAGTTTCTGTCTAAAAAGTACTGAAGTAAGAAATATAAACATATTTGTTGAAATCTTTACCATGCGCATTGCCTTTGCATCCAACTTTCCATCTAGATCCTGTATTTTTAGTCTGAAGCATCATTTGCTTTATGTGTTTGGGCGCAACAGGTAACCCAGAAGGCTTGGGTGCTGAGCTTTTGGAAACTCTGGTAAAGATGGCTCCAACTAAAGAGGAAGAGATAAAACTTCGAGACTACCGTGGTGACATCTCAAAACTAGGATCTGCAGAGCGATTTCTTAAGGCAGTACTTGATATCCCATTCGCGTTTAAAAGAGTTGAAGCCATGCTATACAGAGCTAACTTTGATACAGAAGTCAAATACCTGAGAAAGGCTTTTCAAACCCTTGAGGTACTTTGCTAAAAGTTAACAATTTACAAGTTTTAATGACATGTTATTTTGATCTGTTGATTTCATGAATTTTGACTTGTAGAAACTCAAACCTTAGATTTATTATTTGTCAGGAAGCAAGTGATGAATTAAAGAACAGTCGATTATTCCTTAAACTCCTTGAAGCTGTTCTCAGGACAGGAAACAGAATGAATGTTGGAACTAACCGTGGTGATGCTAAAGCATTTAAACTTGAAACACTCTTAAAACTTGTAGATATTAAGGGAACTGATGGGAAGACCACATTGCTACACTTCGTGGTCCAAGAGATTATTAGATCTGAAGGCTCAGGTACCGATTCTACAAAGGAGAATGTTCAAGAAAAAGTGCATCAAAAGACGGAGGACAGTTTCCAGAAGCAAGGATTGCAGGTTGTGGCTGGGTTAAGCAGAGACCTCGGCAATGTCAAAAAAGCAGCAGGAATGGACTCAGATGTCTTAAGCAGCTATGTGTCAAAGCTTGAAATGGGACTTGACAAAGTCAGATTGGTTTTGCAATATGAGAAGCCAGATATGCAGGGAAAATTCTTCAACTCAATGAAACTATTTCTGAAAGAGGCTGAAGAGGAAATTGTTAGAATCAAGGCCGATGAAAAAAAGGCTTTATACCTTGTGAAAGAGGTCACAGAATATTTCCATGGGGATACAGCAAAGGAGGAAGCCCATCCTTTCAGAATCTTCATGATTGTAAGAGATTTTCTAGGCATACTAGATCAAGTGTGCAAGGAAGTGGGGAGGATGCAGGATAGAACAGTGGTGGGTGCTGCTAGATCTTTTCGGATATCTGCAACTGCTTCACTACCAGTTCTCAATAGGTATAGTGCGAGACAGGATTCAAGCTCGGATGAGGGAAGTTTGTCTCCTTGAAGTTATGTGAATATCAAGTAATGAACCTCTTAGAAGTCCAATCAAAGTTTAGCAGATACTTCCACGGTTATAGACTCATTATGAGCATTCAGAGGAGTAGGATGATGGAGATGTGAAAGTACTTCAGAAGGAATCTGTTATTGTCGAGAAAATCCCAGTCCATGGATAGAGGTACCACTCAATTAACAAGGTGAGGCTTGTAAGAGAAGAACAAGGTTTTGTGTATGAGATCACAAATGCATAAAAGTCAAATGTTGGGCATGGAAGATTTACTATGATAGAAGAGCAAGCTCTATCTGGAAGAAAAGGGCATTAAAAGACAAAGACATGATATTCCTTTCACTGAAGTGCACAGTCGAATGAAGCAATTCTAAATTGAAAAAAAAAAAAAAAAAAAAAAAAATAGATGTCTTTTTTTCCTCAATCCGACACATATGCCATAGTTAAGATGGGTTTATCTTCTTTTAGATCAGATTCCCACACATTTTCAAGAAATCAGAATGTTTTGATGTTACTTACGATGCTTGTATCTGCATTTATTTGATCAATTAGTAATAATAATAAGTAGCAGTTTCTTCAGCATTTCTTTTTAATGATTTCCCTAGAATTTGGACAAGAATCTGCTTGAATTGTATACTATTTTGAGTGGGAATATAAAGCCAACTCAAGTGCGGTCCTCGTTTAGCAAGGAACCAAAAAGAAATCTATAAAATAAAAAATCGTATAAATCCAGCTAGGCTTATCAATGAAGGGATTGAAGCTTTTCTATGTTGAAGGATAGAGGACAAAGATGGGTGGCTGGTACAGCTTCAGCTAAATCAACCCAAGTTAATCAGCTCAATTATTAGCGACTCTCAACATGGTTCCAAAAACATCAACTCTATCCTAATGTTATCAGAATTATGTGAAAATTTCTGATGGGTGCCTTAAAATGTTTTTCACATTTTATAAACTACCATTTTTAATAAAATGTGCTCAAGCGATCAAACAGTTAATGATGAAAAATGAAAAGAATAATAAGTGTAAAGCATGATAAGGAAGAATAGAGAGATGGGAAGGAGAAGAAGAAAAGAAAAAAAAAACACTACTTAAGCGTACCAAAAGATGAAAGCTCCATTTCTGATAGATGCAATGCACTCTTTATTATAGAGTGGCGAGTTTTGTTCAACTTCAAGACTTCAAGCTAAGGCAAGGGTTAGAGAAAGACATTGTCTCATCACACTCTTAAATGGGGCCATGCCAAAAATAAAATTTCCTTCATCTGAGACGACATATTTTTCACGTAAACGATGAGCTTGGCAGCCAAGGCCTAGTCAACCCTGGACTCTATATGACAACAATTATTTCGTCGTTTAACTGTTTTATTTATTTTGTTTAGGGACTATACTTAAATAATGTCAATGCTATATAGACGACACCAAAATTTTGTTTTCACATTCCCTGCACAAATAAACAAGTGCTCTTACTCATGAGTGATAGAGATTGATCAATTCTCAGTCATCAACTGGTGGTATATTGCAGTAACAATCATAGTATTAGGTGTATGAATAGGACATCAAGGTCCATTTGACTGCATCTGCGGGCATCTCAATAACGAATATCTCCATTTGATGGACCCAAATTTATGTGAGTTATAAATGACAAGGGCCTCAGTTTCAATTTTCTTTGAAATGGACAACCACTTCTTTGTGAAACGTTTAGCTATATGCCTCAAATCAAGTGTCAAATCAGCTCCAGCTAAGGCAACAGCTGAGAGGTCATTAAACTCCTTAAAAAAATCTTGTGTGCTGCGGTTTTTTAAATTATTGATTTTCTTAAAAGTTTAAGCTAATAGAAAATGGTGAATTTAATCATTTAATCCCACACAGTTGAATAGTTGAAGTTTTGGTTTTACATTAAGTTATCTCTCTTTTGGTTTTTAATGCTGCAGATAATGAAAATGTTTGAACTTCTTACACTAAATTTAGCAACTGTGCACTCTCTTGTTTGATTTGAGACTTATTAGAATCCAATCAGTTCCACGGCTATTAGAGATCATACCAGACAGCTAGAGAAAATGGATATTTTAATGTTGATTATAAATGCACTACTATAATGTGAATTTTAAACCCAACTAACTATTACCTAAACGTTGAGATAGTCGAATTGTCCATTTCATTAGCAATACACAACTTTTTGGTCCATTCCAGGGAGTGACAAATGTCTGGAAGGAAGTGATTCTCTTATTTTTAATTCCACACTGAGATGCAAAAGAACACCTTGAAGCAATATTTTCTCTACAAATAGGCATTACAACTAATTTACAATTGAAACTGGTTCTAGGAGAAGCAAAGTTTGATGCCATGTAGAGCTAGCTCGCAATGGCTGACAAAAATGATGTCATGTAGAGCTAGCAATGGCCGACGAAAAAAATGGTGCTCCAGCGATGGTCTTTGTTCTCAATATTTTTTTCACAAGTATTCTCCACTTAATCTCATCCTTCTTGCTCTGTCTCCTAATTTTCTCCCTAAAGGTCCTGAAAAAATGTAATTTGCCAAGTGAGTTGAAAGTTTAGGCTGCATATGATATAAGCTTAGGTAGAGTAGGCATGCAATCCTTGAACAAAATAGGAATTATAAATCATGATGAAAACAAGGCCCTGTATATATTTGGCCTCATTAATTTCCTACATTTGATGAATCTAATAATGATGTCTAAGCCTGCGTTGGGGCTAGACACTCAAAACCCCTAGATCATGAATGGATGAAATGACACTCCAAATTAAAAATATAAAGAAGGAAGAGCAGAAAGCATTGTAGGTGTACCTGCACAAAGGAACCCTACAGATATCAGAATTGTCACAAAGCCGGGAGTGTAACTCCAATAGCTGCCACATTCTCTTGCAATGAATGCAACCGCCAGGAACCCTCAATTTGCAAGCAGCAAAATGACGTACAAGCAATTCCAGTCCCTTACAGGCTGCATAATTACAGGGTGCCTGGTTTGCTTTGAAGTCCTTATCATGTGGCCCAATTGTCCGACAACCATCTCTGCATATGTGGACAAGAGCCTCCATTGCCTCATATAATTGCAAATAAATCTTTCCCTCATTTATCTTTCTGATCCGATCCTCTTGCCTCTGAAAATGAGTTTAAAACATGACTTGACTTAAAATTCAAATAAAGAGGGAGTTTTCATGGGTTGCCGTAATGAAATATCAGGGAAAGGGATAGAAGAAAAGAAAAAAATAAAATAAAATAAAATTAGAGCACTTACATTATCTTCATCAATTTTTGACTGCAGAAGTACCCTCTCTAATATTGGGTGGGATTGCTTCATTGCTTGCCATCCCTCAGTAGCAGAGACAGCTTTAATGTTCCTCAGAATCATACGGTGACAAATGAAGCTAAGCCTAGGGGCATCACACAATAATGCAAGTTGAAAGATGTCAATTACATTCTCTATGGTAAGCAAACCCTGCTCTAGTCGTTGCACACATACTTGCTTCAACTCAGGAACCACATATGCATGTGACAGCACCAACAAAGAAAAGACAAATTCCTCCATATCTTCTTTCTCATAACTACATATGAAAGACCATCAACTATCAGCATAATGTAGTACTTAAGTTAACATAAATTAACAACAAAATTGAAGCTGCGTTAGAATGATCCTCTTCTTAAAGGTTTTACCATACACCAGGAATAGGTGAAATGGAATTGATCAAAAGATGTAATTTCCAATAAAATTTCTCTGACCATTTTTACCAATTGATTAAAAATTCAGTAAAGCAATTTCAGAACTGGTCTTCAATCTTAGATTATGGTGTGCAGAGATGTAATCCATAGAAACTATATTAATCTTGGCCATTCTCTATGGCATCTACATATAAACGTTCCATGGTCCAATTCTGAAGTCTTGACCAGAGTGCCAATATTATTCTTCCAACAAACCCAACAAATACTAAGAACTGAATACTAATTAGTGATAAATAGTTACCAGGAAGAGTACAAAAATCGAATAAAAGCTCTAACTGCATCATGTGGAACACCAGGGATTGAAATTGATCTCTGCCGACCATGCCTTTTTGATTTCTTTAACATGCTTTTTATCACAGGAGAAGCCATGCCCTGTTAATAAACATCCAGTTAATGGACTATTATGTTTATTTATCAAAGATACCATACCAACATTCAAAAACAATCACATTTACTTTGTTTCTTGATATTAAACAAATCGTTGTAAAAAAAAAAATACAAAAAGCAACACATGCTTCCCACAGCAGAGTACATATTCCTGCCTAAATTCATAAGCTTCTCTATGGCTGTGACATTTGTAAAATTGAAAATAATTACAATACAAGTAACCATTAATCAGCCTTCGTATACAAATGACTTTCTAATATATAGCATCAATGTGCAAATAACTAGCTAGCTTTATCTTATTTTTTTAAAGGCTAGGGAATAATTAAATATTATGTTTTGATATCTGTCAGTTGTAAATTTAATGAGTAATAAGCATATTATGTGCCTCTATTTTATGTGATGTCATCATTTCAAGGTTGTGTGTTTAATATTAGGAGTCGGTTAAATAGATATAGGTTGGATAAATTATTAGGTTTGGACTTTGGATGAGTTACTATTTGAATTTGAATGTTCTGTTTATCCTGTAATATATTCAGTGAAATTTCACTTTGAAGGTTGGTTTCCCTTAAGGAAAACCAATTGTTTCTCTTTTATGCTGTGATTTTGTCCATTTGTGAGGTGCCACACATAACACAGTAGTTCGATACTACAAAATATGTTTTCTCTATTGATCTTGGCATATATAATCAGAAATCAATTTGTTATCTTATTATTTCTCAAGCAGAATCATCGTTGATCATACAGAACAGACTTTTAGAGTCAAGACTTAATTGATTACCAACAAAGAGTCGAGAGTTAATTGATATGGCATATATTTACTTACAAGAATATTAGCATGCGCATAGATGGTGCCACCATTGTCAGTATAAATAGAAACATCAGCTCTATAACCTTCATCAAAGAGGCAATCCCACAACTCTTTTGTAGATGTAGAGACACAGCAGTATCCTCTTTGCTGTGATCCATTCATCGGGTACCTCTTTTGATTATAACTACTTGTTGCTGTACCAGGCAATGGAGGTGCCATTGGAGCAACTCTCTCATCAGCTAGAGGAGAAACCTCAATGATGTTGTCCATCGTTCCCATCAGTTTCTAAGCTCTGGTTCTGCAGATGTAACTCAATGATCAAAATCAGTTTGATTTGAAATGCTTTATGCACTGATAATATTTATACTCTGGCAGATATTAATCTAAGAAAATAAAACTAATTTGTATCTAGGCTGGGGTAGAATTTGCAGGGTACACATCAAATTTATGCATTCAATAGCAAGCCAAAGAGCAAAATTTGGATTATTTAGATTTTGTCCAAAAGTTTCTACTTAAGATTCACAATCAAAGGCGATATTTCAAGAGGGTGAGGGTCCATAAGAACCGAAAGATCCGGTTTGGCAAAACCCGCCAAACTCCAAATTTATAATTTACCTTTCAGAAACCAGAACATAATTAAAGAGGGCAGATATATATAAAGATGTGGAGTAGAATTGTCATATTTAAAGGGCCAACGGCACTAAATGAATACTACCTATAGATCAAAATTATTCGCTAGAAGTTTGAAGACCAAGAAACTAGGCCTTGCAATAACTTGAACTAGATTTGTACTGTCATATAATTAGATCTAGGCTAAATGTAATGCAGGTCATGTTCCTAGTATATAGACTTTACATAGATCCCAGAAATATATATACAGCTCTAATAGTAACAGCACTCAATTTGGTGAAGGCCTTGACGATACCCTCAGAAAGTGAAATTTCTTGCCAATTTGTCAAAGTGGGTTCCAACTAATGACGCAGGCTCACAACTTGATTAAAAGTGGGTTCCAACTAATGACGCAGGCTTACAACTTGATTAACGACGCAGGCTTACAACTTGATTAAAAGTGGGTTCCAACTACCAAGGTAAAGATCCTATAATAGATATTTTCATATTTCACACTTTTTTAGTCTTTTACCATTGTCATAAAGCAAGTTGGTGATCCATTTGCAATATAAAGTTCGACAATAAAACCAAGTTGGAACATTAAAAATTAAAACTTTTCAACTTTTGATAAAGTTTTTTTCTCATTTGTCTTCAAAAACTATTTGGCAACATGCAACACCCAATTCATTCTAACTCAGAAATCAAAATCATATCTATATAAAAAATTGAATCATTTCATCCATCTCTTTCAACTTTTAAAAAGATCAAACCCCAACTAAAAAAAACAAAGATGAGTCATACGGTAAAAACAAAAGATTCAATGAAGAAAGAGAGATCACCTTAATTTGTATGTATTAGTCTGCTTATAAAAAATGGTGAAAATTGAAAGCAGCGTGAGAAAACAGCTTGCATGCAAGCTTTATACTTTCCCAATTTGAACCAGAATCAACAACACCGCCTTATCTAATACAGCATAAGAGGATGATGACACCAAATATAGATAAAATGTTTTGGTCTACAAAGAGAAACAGAGAAATCTCCGAAGGATGAGCAACTGTTTTTTAAAGACAGTCGGTGAAGAAGTTTTGGTTTCAGAAATCTCTGTCTCTCTTCTGGACCGAACCTTCCCACGACAATTCAGCAAATCAAAATAACTATATAAAAAAAACTATCTCAATGTCTATCTGTCAGTCTTCTTTTTTTTTTTTTTTTGCGCCAAAAGATCGGAAGGGAGAGTCAGAAGAACGTGCCTTATTTTTACTATTATTTTTAACAAAAAAAGGCAAAGGTTAAATAAATAAAAAAGAAGAAGAAATGTATGAACATAACTAACGTGCCTTTTGTTTTTGCTAAATATTGCTGATGCATCTCCACGTTGGAAGCTGATTGGTCCTCATCCTTTATGACTCACGCGCTTTCCTTTTTAATTTTTTAATTTTTATTTTTCAAGGTATTTTTTTCATGCACCTAACCTAAACGATTTTGTCCAATAACGATCTATAAACACACATATATAGTTTAACAAGTATTAAGATAATGTTGTTATATGGAGTTGAAAAAAGTGATATTACTAGTGAATTCGGATAAGGATCTATAAAAGTTAGCAGTTGTGAACAGAAGGCAGAAAAGTGATGTTGATTAATGAATTCAGATAAGAATTTGTAGTTGTTGTGAAAAAATGTATTGTCATAATAATCATATTACCATTTTTTTACTAAGAGATTAGAAACATTACCATTTTTTGAGATATATACTACTAATAAATTGTTAATAATAGAGAAAATGTAAGAATATTTGAAAAAGAAAAAGACAACGTTAGGCATATGACTCATTGCCGGTGCATGTCCACGTTGGAAACTTGGAAGCCTCTCCGTCTTGATCCTGTAGAAATTTAGATAATGATAAAACTGGGTTTTACATGATGTGTCACCCCATTGCAACCAAATGTATAAGTCATTGACTCATTGTTAAGAAAAATAACACTTGACTTCCTCAAATTTTTATTGATGTTTATATTTTTGTGGGTAGAAGCATATATATTAATAATACTCAAATAAATTAAGTTACAATTGTCTCAAAATATATCAATTTATGAGAGACACACACATATATATATATGGAAAATTTTGTTACACACATTGTATGCACTTACACACAGCCCAAGTCACATTTTTTAACTTAAAAATGTGACTTAAAATCATGTTAATATATATATATATATATATATAGAAAAAAAAAAAATAATATATTATAAATTTCCTACAAGTGTTTTTGTGTGGGTAAAATGTAATCATTTCTCTCGAATTTTGGTTCTTTTTTATTATGTCAAACACACAAAATTTTCTTTTTTATTATGTCAAACACAAAATTAATGTTGTTATATGAGAGGTGAAATAGTGATGTTACCAGTAAATTAGGATAAGAATCAATAAAAGTTAGTAGTTATTTATGGAATGTGAAAAGTTATGTCATCGGATAAGAATCTCTAGTTGTTGTGGTGAATTCGGATTCAAATTTGTAGTTGTTGTGAAAATTTTATTTTCATAATCACATTATCATTTGCTTTTCTTTGGGGGGAGGGTTTCACAACTTATGGCTTCAACCATCAAAAAGTTTATCAGTTGAGTTAACTGGAACTCATTACTTAGTTTTTTTTTTTTTTTTTTTTAAATTATAAGGGATTAGAAACATTACCATGTGCTGAGATATACTCTTTGAGATACACTAATAATTATTAAGAAAAAGTACGTTAGGCACATGACTCATTGCTGATGCATGTCCACGTTGGAAAGTTGGAAGCCTCTCCGTCTTGATCCTTTAGATTTAGTCGTATGTAGTCACTTGAAAATTTTATTTCAAAATTTAGATAATGATAAACTGAGTTTAAATGATGTGTAACCACATCGCAACCAAATATATAAGTCAATGTAAAGAAAAATAACACTTGACTCCCTCAAATTTTATTTTATATTTATATTTTTGTGTATATAAGCACATGTATCAATAATACTTAAATTAATTAATATAAAAGTCACACTTTAAAGTTAAAAAAGTGATTTAAAATTACAATTTTAGTTGTTTTGGGTAGTGTGTAAATGCACACAATATGTGCAACAAATACTCTCTCTCTCTCTCTCTCTCTCTCTCTCTCTCTCTCTCTCTCTCTCTCTCTCTCTCTCTATATATATATATATATATAAAGAAAGAGATAATATATTATAAATTTCTTATAAGTGTTGGTGTGTGTAAAATGTAATAATTTCTCTTGAATTTTAGTTCTTTTCTTAATATGTCATTTAATTATTAATTATTTTGATAAAGCCAGTACGGTTTAGGATTAATTCAATAACAATTTGGGTCCAATATACTATTAGCAATTTGTTGAACCCATATGCTATTACATATGGGTTCAAAATAATTAAGCATATAACATGTGATTTGGGAAGAAATACATACTTATATAAAAAAATAAAAATAAAAATTCTTTAAATTATTCTAAATATAAAAAATAATTATGTAAATTTTTTTAAGCTTACATCACATATTTATTTGGTTTATAAGTTAAGTGAACTCCAATGATAATTGTAGGGACCTGGTTCGAGTACTATTCCTTGCGAATGAGTGGACTCAAGCCCAGCTGACCCAATACAATGAATTTGTAAAGAGCGGGTTAAAGAACTAGGCCCTAATGAGAGTTGTACAATTAAGCGTGGTAGTACATGGATCGATTGACAAGGATACAAACTAAAAGTATGAAATTAGGCTCCTCGGCCACTTTCTTTAATAGTCTCTTTCTTCTATCTCCCTTGGTATTGGGTTACAAAGATTATACAAATATTGTGACACCTCTCCTTTCTTCCAACTGCCGTCCTCTTTTCTGGAGGACTTGTTACATTTTATACCCCCTTGCGGTTAATCTCGACCCTCCATGTGTCGCTTATGCAGGTTATCATGCCAGTGCTTGTCCCATTAGCCACCTTCCATCCTTTCTGTGGGTAGTAGCAGCTGAGGTGGCACTGTTCAGGGGTCATTTCTCCATTTAATGCGGCCAAAACGTTAGTTGTGGGTATTTAATGTGGAGGTGACAGTTCCTCCTAGGATTGCTCCTCCATCATGCTCCTATGACCAACCTGCTATACTTGCCTCTGTCTTGGATAGCTGTGGAAGTTTACCTCCGAAGACACTTTGTTCTTCCTTACGATGATCAGTGCGGGCCGAGAATATGGTTGTCCTCGGCGGTATTACTGGCGAATGGACTCATCCTTGAACACATCCTTGTCCTCGGCATTGGTCTTGGGCTTAACGTAGAGTAGGCTGGGGTTGCCAAATTCTCTGGCCCCACAATAATATTCTAAGAGCAATGGACAAAAGTGGTGTGATCAAAAACATCCCAAGTCACGTTAACAATTACTGAAAGTCTAAAATGCGTGGGGTGTGCTTAGAAAATAATTAACTTTTAAGGGATATACATACATTTTACTCTTTAAAAAATAAAAGATAATTATCCAAAAGATAATTTCTAAGAATAAGAATATATATTGTGAAATTTTTAGTAAAGCAATATATCATAGTGTACTATGATTAGTTTTAAAATAAATTTAATTTTGAAACTTATGATATTTACTTTTTTTTCAAATTTAGAACAATTTGATTCAAATAGTATGGTTACACACGCGCGCACACATATACACAACATCTCCCAAAGAAATTTTTGTCTCCACTACATGTCACTATATTCACCTTTTATAAATAAATAAATAAATAAAAATTCACCTTTAAATTTGTTCACTACCAATTTTTTTATTATTATCATAAACTCTCTATTTTAAAGTGAATGAAAGTTTTTATTTTTTTATTTTTGGGGTCTACTAATGAGATGCATGGATTTCACAAGTTTTGTAATATCAGCGCGTGCTTGAGTTTTTTTGAAATATTTTAATTCGAAAGGCATGGTTTCATTTGGAGTCTATGTTGTTCTTTAATATTATTTGTAGACGAAGAGACAGCTGATTTTGGCTGGCAATGGATTTGGACTGCTTTATTAGGCACTTGCAGTCGTATTAGTATACAAAACCAACTCTTAAGTCACGACAGGATCACAGTACCGATTTACCAATGACAATGAGCCTTCCACAATTATGGCCCGCCCTTTCGTACAACTAAAGCATTTAGAATTTAGAAAAGGAATCATTGCCATGTTATTTATGCTTTTACAGTATCAAATTCATGAACTAGGTTCATTTTAAAATATCAGGAATGTTGGTTGAGAACGTGCACAAATTGGTGGCCAGTGGATGAATACTTCGTTGAATATTTCATAGGTTGAAGTAGGGATGAAGAGTGGAACGTAGGTTGAATGGAATATTGTAGATCTACCATCAGTCATCACATAATAACAACTAGCGCCGTACGGATCAAAACAAAAAAACAAAGGCTGCGTTTAAAACGAGCGTTTGTAAAAAAATTATAAGGAGTTGTAGTTACAAACAGAGTTATAAGTTTTAAAAATGCTATTTTAAGCTGCCAAAACGCCTAACCAAACGGACCTTAAAAAAAGATAAATAAATAAAAAAGTGTAAAAAAGTCAACTGTGCACAAGTTATGTAAAAAATTAACATAAAGGGTGACTCATAGTTACTGAAATTACAATTGGGTATTCAGCTTAACAATTTTCTGTAATTAATAAAATGTTATTGATGAATCTTCCAATAAAAATGGAAAAAAAGAATCGACTGTTTTATCCAAACATATTGTAGTAAGTTACTACCAATCTGAATATATAAAGACTGGTTTCAGTCAAAAGCACCTGAATGGTGAACCCTATAAAAATAATTAAAGAAAAATCAAAATCGGAAAAAACGTGGCAGATGTCATGACATCATTCTTGATCAGTTGCTGAGGTTGCAACACCTCTCCCTTTGTCTACTACCATTCGTCAAAATGTCCAGATTTTGCCAGCTGCAGCAGAAAAAAAAAAAGCGACCAGGTTTTATAAAATGAGGTGGTGAAAATGCAGCATTACATTAAACAACCATTAAAGGGGGTAAAATAGAGAATTAAGGGAGGGGACAGAGGGCTTGAATTGGTATTTCAACAATTCTACTACTTTACTGTTCCCCCACTGTAATTACTGAAAATCATATTCTATAATCTATATTATTACCACAACCCACCCTCAAAAAGGTTGAGCTGAGAGCCTAACCGGAGAAAGGGAACTGCAAATGTCATGAGAAATTCTGAGAATCCAACTTGGTATTATTCGGCATGTACTGTGGATTTAGAGTCTTAGACACATATGTTAGCATTTTTGGGTAATCCTTAATTAAACTTATAGTTCTACTCTAACCAAGCAATCCCGACCTTCTTTGGTCCCTTTGTCTACACCACTCGTTATCAAATGGTAAAAATGTATTTCATAACCCCATGTTAAACTATGATTTAAAGCTATAGGTTTGCGGCCTCAGCAACCTAGACAAGGCCCATCATGTGAAACTCGATTGGTGTAACAGTGACATCTAAGAGATGACATGAGACGTAAGCCCAAAAGTCCCATCTCTTTAATTCAGTCCTGCCTGTTAGAGACAAGATGAGCATCATCCAAGTACCATCAACTAAAATAATATTTATGCATAATAGAAGAGGCTTTACACAGATTGGATGTTATACCTGTGACGAGTTGCGTTCCTTGTTTAGTGCTCGAGTCATTTCCTTGTGCGAACTAGCAAATTGAGATTTCTGCAATTTCTGCAAGAGTCAAAGAGGAAAAATGAAGTACTTATAAGAAATTCCTTGTGGAGTTCACAAGGCTGGAACGCCAAAACAAAGACACCTTCATTGGCAAAAAAAAAAAAAAAAACAGCAGGGATTGATTACAGCAAAAGGATTGACAAAAAAAAAAAAATCATGGATTTCCAAACCCCAATACAGACCCAGAAACCTATATAAAAACAGCTGTTATATTAAAATGATATGGTTACATTGACTGATATGCCCTTCTTTTGGCTAAGGAAAGCTCCATGGTCATTGGTCTCACCAAGGGCGGTAAATAAGCCAAGCTGAATAATATCATGTTTAAGTTCAGCTCATCAAGTACAAGCGTCAACAAATTGGCAAGGGTGCTAGACTAGCAGCCAACAACTGACAGTTTATTTGTATAACTAGGCTTGCCAACCCACAAGCTAATGTTAAGGAGTTCAGGCTGGGCTAATTTATAAAACGAGGCCTCCTATATGTTTAATTTCATCTTGTTTTCTGAAAGATCAAGCAAATCAGAGCAGAGCCAGCTCATTTGCAGACCTACTTGCGCCATAATCCACTGCTTTTATATAAGTAGCCCATAATATAAATTGAATAGTAAATAAGAGAGAGAGAGCCAAAGACCCTTTTCATACATAATTTCAAATTTAGTGAAGAGAGCCAATAGACTCCTTTCATGCTTTATATCAAATAAAGCATAGTTTAAATTTGAACATGTGGGAGCCAGTCAGGCCAGAAAACTTTAAGCCAAACCCCGAGTTGAAATTCTGCAGGTCAATTGTTTCCCTCAGTATAATTACAAGCCTAAATTGTATTCCATTGTATCAACTCAGTATTGTTGACATGATGGGCTTGGGGTTGCATTAGTAAATCATCATTGTTAAATCGGTTGTGAGAAGGGCTTTCTGTGTCTGAACTCTAAAGGGATTTATTTCCACATCTCAAAGCACTGCTATGAATCCCAAAGAGTCACCTAGTTTTTGCAGAATGCACAGAAACAACTACATCTACTCCCAAGTGTGAGAAAGTTAGAAAGGACAAAGACCAACAATTCAATATCATAAAGAGAGAAACCAACCTTTGCACCGCTGGACATATGCTTTTTCATTAATGTGAACTTAAATAGAGAGCGAAGCAATTCATTTTCCTGATTTGGCAGGGGTAAGTTAGTCGCTGACTATAACTCATCAAAAGGAGATCTGAGAGGCATTTGTAAATAATAAGGATCTGAAACAAAAGAACCAACCTGCATGTGCTTGGAAAATCTCTCACCCAGAAAATGCTTCAAAAGGTTCAACTGTTGAATAAATTTGGAAAAACATTTATAATTGTATATTTTGGACACAGAATAATAAAACTGGATAACTTAAGGAGAAAGTACCTGTATCAACTCAGACCACGTATCTGTGTTAAGTAAATCTCCACCTATCTTCATTGATGTTTCAGGACAAGAACCATCCTGGTAATCACAAAACTTAAAAGTGTCATACTAGTTCAAGGTTATAAATTAGCAAAATAATTAAAAAAGAAAACGTTTGCAAGTGAAAAAATACTCTTAGAAATTTCAGAAGATCCCGAAACAAATTCCGCTGGCTGCCAAGATCTTCCTTATTGGAACCTCTGCCACCAGCTTCTCTGGAAAGGTCTTCAACTTGATACAGAATTTTCCCCTCCAATTGTTGAATAGCATCAGCAGAATAATTCTTAATTTTGGGGCATCCAATCTCAAATAGTATAGCTAATGCTTCACCAGCTGCAATGCGAACAGATCGATCATCCTTCTCTAGTAATGTCGAAAAGTGAGAAACTGCCCTGTAACAATGATTATGGAGAGATTTATTTCTTTTATCATGAAAACACTAAACGCATGAAAACTATGAGCCATGAAGAAGAAAATGTCACTCACTCTTGCCAGTTTTTGGAATTAAGGCAGCAGCCATTAGCATTTGAGAGAATAAATGACCAGGAAGATATGGCAGTTGTTATCACAGCTGGTGATAGTTTACTCTACAAATCAAAACAATGATGAATTAAATTTCACATATAGCACCACCAGCATAAACACTAGTTTCAAATTACAAGGACAGTGTATGTAATGTGTGTTCACATCCTGAAGATCAAGGGTACTACATACCTCAGAACCTGTTTTTTGGCAAATAAACTCCCAAATAATTTGCATCACACCTTCTGATTCCTCTCCATCATTATCACCAATAAAGGTTATGACAGCCAAGCACTCGATTATCTATTAAGATAGATTCCAAGGTCCAAGTAAAAGGAAAAAAATCCAAATTTAGTTTTGGCATGTAAAAGAACTATGCAAATGAAGACTAACAGTATTTCTCAATTCAATCATACATGTGAAATCTTTGATATCTCAGACCCAGATTTAAGAGCTTCCGAAAGAGGGCGAAGTGACTCTTCTAACAGTTCATGTGCTTTATCCTCACAATTAATAGCCAGCAACCCTAGATCCAGCACAAGAATTAAACTTATTTCGAATTGTGAGCTCCAAAAAAAAAAAAAAACAATGACTGCATTAAGAGATTCAAGATTTACCTATAGCACGGGCTGCTAAACATATTTCTTTGGCAGATCCTCGCTTGATGGAATGCAGATATTGATCAAGCAATGTATCAAAGCTACAAGAGAAGGCAAACCAACACATTCAAAAAGAAAGTTCAAAATATCCTACAATTGTTCAGAGTAATGTGCTTACTTCTTTACCACAAATGTGTGTGCCTAAAAACATTAATAAAAATTCACTAGTTCATAAATGAAAAAATACAAATGGGCTTACTTCTTTTCCACAAACTGATGCTGCAAGTTTTTGGTAAAAGCTTCAATGATTAATGACAATGCTTTCTCCCTTGTGGATCCCCTTCATACCACCCAAATAAAAGTTACATTTAGTTTCGGGTCATAAACTACATCAGCAAAAACTGATGGACCTCAATACTTGTAAAAGAATATGCAACAACAAGAAGGAGCTGAGCTATAAGATTATATCGTTGCACGTAACATAAGATTGTACAATTGATCAATGAGTAACAGACAGGTACCTTTTCTCATATAATAATGCTTCTAGCCATGCATCAAGAGAGCTGTCCTGCTGCACAGCTTCTGTCCCTGATGCCAGTGTCAGCTTTGACATGTCAGCAGATGAAGAACTCACACTATCATCATCATTGGTGCCCAAAGATTCGGCACTCTTTCGCCGACTACCACCTGCATATTCATTAAAAATTAACATCGAATACACGTATAAAATCACCTACACTCAACTAAATTCGCAATTCAATAACCAATCAAACATTAATGTGACAATGTTTATGTGCTACAAACAACATTAAAAGGCAAGGGAGCCTGCCATCCAACTAGTATGATATATGCGCTTGAAGAAACAACGGCAAAGAAACTCGTCACACCAATCATCCATTACCATCACTATCATTACTTAATTGTGATTATTACAGCAACATAATTAATAGCTCATTTAAAACCATTCAGATTAAATACAATTTAGCTAAGTCTCCAATTAAATTCGCATAACACATAGTTTCCACGACAGCAGCATTAAAGACAAGCCCAAGTAGCTTAAACCAATATAAAACTCAGCAATTTTCTTTTATAAAGCAAACATTACAAATATTTGTTTTTAAAAATTTATTAAAAAAAATAAAAATTCAAACTTCCCTTTTCAAAGAATTTTGTTTCCGATTTTTGGTGCATTAATAATTGAAGTTAAAATTTTGATTGGTAAAATCACACAGGTACCACATGGGTCTTGAAGACTTGAACCCACAATCTCAATCTCACTCTCTACCCAACACTTGCAAGGGGAGGAAGTGCCAATTGAGCTAGAGCTCTTTTCTTTTTCTTTTTTCTTTTTTCTTTTTTAATGACGTAGGAATCCAGTGGCTTTTCACAACAATTTAAACACAAAGAAACTCAGGTAATTCAAAAAACCTAGGGTTTTTTTTTTTTTTTTTAATAAATCAAATAGTTTAAAATTTTAAAAACAAAAACAAAAAAAACTACTAACAACTACACGAAAACAACAGCCGAAACAAGACCGTATGAGAAGAAATTTGAGCGAACTTTGTAGAAACAACACACAAAACAAAACAAAAGAGAGAGAGAGAGAACTTACGCTTCCCCATTATACCAAATTCACTTGCGTCTGTGTCTACCAAAAGAAGTAACAAGCTCGGCGAAAAATATAGCGCAGTGAGAAAATCGAGCGCAAATTCGATTGTGTTATGGTGAACGGAAGCGAGATCAGAACCGATTGTGAGAATTTTGTGGGCGTGATTTCCATTAAATATTATGTGGAGACAGAGAGAGAGACCTTTTTCCGTTTTAGACTAGGAATAGGAGAGAATAGTGAAGTGTTTTAGTGTGTGTTAGTTTCGGAACTGGAAGAGAGTCTGAGGCGGCAATCGATAATTGAGAACAAATATAAAAAAGTAAATAAATAGTAGGTTACGTTTTTACTATTAGCGCGCGGGAGTGATGGATTAGTGTTTTACTGTTATGAGAATATGCTTGTGTGGGACTTGAAGAATATCTTGTGGGTTCAATTTGAAGCATGCTACAATGGGCCCTTTATTTATGGGCCCAGTGTTGTTATACTGACCGACACTCAAACTTAGGCCCAATTCAGAGGTGTCTTGCGAATAGCCGACCATGAAAAAGTAAATAATAGAAGTTAAAGGTGTAAGCTCAAGTGCTTAGTATGCATAAGTTAAAGGAGATTTTACAACTGGGCCCAGGAGCCAGATTGGAGCTTAAAACCCATCAAGGAGACACAGACACGGGTGCGAAATTTGCAGCTCATAATTTGGCCCGGTAAACCTTTAAAGTTGTGAGTTGTGAGATGTGAAGTAAAGATCCCAATTCAACATAAAAAAAATTATAAACATGTGATTTGATTACTTAAAATAAACCAATAAAATTAATTAATTTTAAAGTGTTGAAGGTATAGCAATATACTTGGAATATTACATACTACCTCACTTCTTTAATTGCTTTTTAAAAAAAAATATGTATAATTCAACTTTTTTTTCAATATTATTTTAATTATTTAAAATTTGAGTTTATAACAAAAACCCATAATTTGAAACTAAGAAAGAGTCAAAATATTGAAGGAAAAGAGTTAGAATTTCAGACTTGAGGCATTAGGAGTTTGGTATTGTGGGAAAATAAGACATTAAGTATTTTTTTTTTTAAAGTTCTTTTAAGTTTAACCGACTACTTTAAGTACAATGCCATGAGAAAGAAAGATATTAAGGGTGTGTTAAGCTTTACCGGTTGAAATTTGTGGTAAGTGTTAATCTTTATAAGTACATAAAGATTATTAGGGAGCATCAAATTTCCAACTCTAAAAGTTTTATATTTCATGATTAATTAATCTTTGTAGATTTTTTTTTTTTAATGAATAATTTTTTGATAAAGTGTTGCATTATGCCTCCAAACTAATAAAAAAAAAGTCTAAATTCAAAAATACTAATCACAAAATGACAAGATTAATATTGTTCATCTTTACATATGATTAAACACATGTGTATACCATTGTTTCTCTTGCATTTAAACATTACTTGAGGCTAGTTATTTTTATAATTTAGCTAATTTTTATACATTTATTAATTACTAAATTTATTATGGAATCAACATAGTTCATCTTCTGATTGAACTCCAATCCAACCTTAAAATGTTTTAAGCTCTTTTTTTTTTTTAAATGTTTTGATTTTTAAAACATTGAGTAATAAGATTTTTTTTCCCAGTTTAGGTGTGATTCCAAAATAACTAATATGTAATTTTGATTTTGATTTTCTTAATCATCAAATTTATGTTTTGAAAAATTATGAGCAAAATGGTAGAAGCTACAACATTTTTTACCCCATATTTTGTTATCAAATAATGTTTTTTTTTTTTTTAATATTTATATAAATGTTTTATAGGCTCCAGGCACATGGATATTGATGCTTGGAATATATGGCATGCTTTCTTTGTTTAGTATTTCCTATTACAATTATTTTGAGTATTCTCATTGGCTTTATAAGCAAATGAGAGTTAGAGACTATATATCTATAATTCTATTTAAGAGGCTTCTCTTGTTTGGATTCTTCAATTTTGATGCCTAAAATATCCTCATCATACTCACTTACAAGTTTTTAACTAATAGAGATAAATATGTAAATTAAAACTTTTACACTTTAAGACCCATTAATTCACGTATGCTTTACCAGTTTTTATCTCACTTTCTATCTCTCATTTTTTTTCAAATTGAAAACATTTATGGTATGTTTGGTAACTGTTTTTTCTTCTTATTTTATGTTTTTAAAAACAATCTTCTATTTTTTAAACTAAAAAACTTGTTTGATAACCCAAAATATATAGAAAACAAAAATTGTTCTCAAAACTCAATTTGTGAAGGAAATTGAAAACATGCAAAATGCTGTTGTTAGTTTCTAATTTTCAAAAGTTAATGAAAATACGCATTTAATGTAATAAAACTGTCTCATTTAATGATTTAGTATTAAAGTTCAAATCTTAGTAACAACATATTTTAGTATTTTCTATTTTTTTTCTTCAAAAAACTATTTTCTTAATTTCAACTAACTAAACATGTTTTTTATTTCAAAAATATAAGAAAATTATTTTTTCTTTATATACCCAAAAACAAGTTTTTGAAAATAAAAAACAAAAATTGTTACCAAACATAACCTTAGTTTAGCTCTACGTCCTCCTTTCTTTTTCTTCTACTTTTGGATTTGGTTTTTAAACAATTTAAACAAACACTGTCAGAGACTCCAACAACTTTTTAAGTTGTATATTTTGCAAGTTCCTCTTTGTTTTCTTTTATTTTCTTTTGTTTATCATTGACTTTCATAGTTTGAGGAGTACTTACCTGTAGGTGAATATGATTAGAGATTCAAGGGTGTTTGACGGTGGCTTATTACCCATGGTTGACTTTTTCAAATAGGAGGGTTTGTGCTTGAACTGGCGGCTTGAAAAATGTTATTGGTAAGGGCTCTTTCTTTTTGTTTTAGCCTAGAATTAAACAAAAACTCTTTTTTGGGTTTTTTTTGTGTGTGGAATTTACGGTATTTTTTTTAATGGAATGAGATTCTATGTTTCTTTCAGCTTTTGTTACTATTATTATTTAAAAAAAAAAAAAAAGTATTCTATATTTGATGTATCATGTTAATGGTTAGCCAACTTAAAACAAACACAAACTCTCTTTCTTGGTTTTTTTTTTTTTTTTTTTTTTTTTTTTTTTTAAATTTAATTTACGCTACTTTTTTTTAGAGGGTATTACACGCTACTTTGTTTCCCAATATCCAAAAAAATAAAAATTAATTTCTCATTCAAAATGTATTGGTAATTGGTTTTCCTAGTTAATCCAATAACCTCATTTCTCATCTACTTTCCCATCATTGTTGATTAATTCAAATTGAATTTATAATACTTGGTTTATTCAAAATAATGATAATCTTATATTTTTTAATCCTAACTCTTTTATCTCTCTCAGGTTGACATATGCACAAATTTATTGGATTGCATTGTGGAGGCATTGGAATATGTTCCATCAATCACAACTTATAATATGCCTAAATTTTTTTTTTCCTAACTTTATAATTTGGTTATTTTATAAGAAAAGTCAAATAAATACATGACTAATTGTAATTGATAAAATATAAAGTAAAACACAAAAAGTGAGACCGAGTGTTTATATTCTTGATTAACTTTATTTGCCTGAAATCTCAACCTAACCCTTTTTAACTAGCCATGAAAAGAATGTTGGCTTCTTTAAATGATGTTTGGAAAGTTCCAACAAATTTATTAACAAAATCGCTAGGGGCTATTTAGCCCAAGAGGGCATGGCTAAACAAGTTTAGTCAACAATTTACCAAAATCATGATAAAAGTAGCTCACCCAATACAAACAAAGCTAAATGTGGCATCTTTCTAGAAGCCCATAAGCCCAAAGCTTCGATCCTTATTCAAGAACAGGTATTAGGGACGCTCTAGCCGTGCTATAAAATGTTGCTATCAAGCCATATGCATTAATAAGCCATTACACATACCTCACAAACCGTACTTATTCATTCAACTTAATCATAAGCTTTTGAACTATAAGAAGCAGCATATCTTTAAAGGGCCCTTGTGTATGTGGCAGCTCACTAGGGTGCTTTCTCTCTCTATCTACTTTATCATCATCTCCTATAATATTTTTCCGCAAAAAAAAAAAAAATCTCCTATAATATTTCTTTTTTCATCATTCTATGTTTCTTCACCTTATTGTATTATGACTAAAATAAAGATTCAAAATACTCTTTTGCTTTTTTATTCCCCTTAGTGAGCTAGTGCCGTTGGTTGGATATTTCTTTGCCATGTAGTATGCAACACTAACTCCCACTTAATACTTAAGTGAATTGTGTGTGCTTGAATAGCCCAAATTATTATGATCTTAGTATTAAGTGTAAGCTTAACCATGTATTTATAAGTTCTTAAACACTCTCCTCTAAAAACTGGTTTTCAAGGAGTTTGTAACCCAATTTATCTGCCATTCCAAAATTCAACCCCAAAACTCATTTTAATGATATACACATGGTACAATTTGACATATCTTATCTAAGACAAGCCAACTCCTAAATGGGGACTAATAAAATCATTGAGTGGGAAACATGATTTTTCCCACCCTAGTCTGCATCTGCAAGCAAGAGAAACATCATATATTACACACGGTCAAAGCTAGGTGCTGACCATCTTGGACTTGCAAATGTTTCAGAGTCAAAGGTTCTTCTAGTCCTCCTAGCAAGCAGTCTAGCACCGAGACCCAAGCTTTGCCACCTTAGAAAACGTAATATTATTATAAAAATGTAGATACTTCGCAGTATATCATGCATATATGTAACATATTCTATTATGAGTGGGTGGCAGGTGGCAAGTTAGGATAGATATGACTAATGACTATATGAGGAGCGTCTACCTTGTTCTACTTATTCATGCTACCACAGACTGGACTGGTCCAGCCTTTCGCACGTGAAGACGCTCCTCCTCTGCTATTATATTCACGTGTGTTATCATACTTTCATCAATACTTTTTCATGGCTTTAAACCCCCGCCAAATCTCACGTATGAATATGGCGGGTCCTTATCAGATTAAGATAATTTTGGGTTTTCCATTGGCTTTTGTGAAATGAACAAACTCTATTAGCTAGACTATTGTACAGTTTTTTTCTGTCTCCCTAAAAGACAATATAAATTAGTTTCTGGGGTACCAAAAAGCTAGTACAATCCAAGTCAATTATTTGGCATTTCTTGAATAAATTAATTAAGAGTTATTGTAACCATTTTTGAGAGCTCGTATGTTGGTTCATGACCTCAAGCAGTTGACAGTTCTGTGACTATTAGAATTCTAGTCCTGTTACTTAGCCTAAATATCACTCATGTATTGTCACTGTATGACAGCAAGGGTACAACTCGGGTGAGATGAATTTAAATAATGAATTGGGCAGATTTTTCAAACATGAATTTGAGCTTGGGTCAATAAATTCTCACCCTAACAAGCAAATTGTAAAAGAATAGGTTTGGGGGCCTCAACTTGCTAGATCTATTTCGATTAATTAGAGCTGTGCTACCTAGCTAGTACCTACCCATATTGAAAGGGAATCGATTCGATCTATTTCTCAGGCAATTGTTTTTTTTTTTTTTTTGAATTATTATAATATATTACTAATTTCATAACTTGAACTCTTTACCTCAGATTCCCAAGATAATTCAACGAAAAAATTCTTGGCACTTGTTAATTAGAAACTAAAGCAAATTAAAAAAAAAAAAAAAAATGATGAAGGAAAACTTAAGGGGGGAAACTATCATTATTAATTTGCAAGAGTATCATGGTTCACCATATAATTTGGTTGGATGAGTAATATTCTTGTCTGACTATTAGTTACATAAATTGGCAGTTCCAATTAAATTCACAGCCCATCTTTTTGGATCTTGCGTCCTTTGCAGTAAATAATTTATATTTTTTTAGCCTGTTATCCCTTTAAAGAAGTATGCAAGGGCCAGAACCTCATTCTGTTTAAAAAAAAAGTAAATAAAAGCTTAATTCTTTTGCTCATCCTTAATTGCTCCTACGTAATTAATTCACTAATAAAATAAGACTAATAAGTAATCGAACTGTCTAACTAGTCAGAGACATTAGAGAGTGGAGTCTCAATTGCAAATAAAGATATATTTATTCTCAAAATTCAAGGTGCCCAGAGCACAAGAGAGCATCACAGATACGCAGTGATTATATAAGTACAATTAACCAAAAAGAACAAAAAGTAAGTAAAAAGTAGATTAAGAGTATTCTATGTATGTTTGGACCATTCTTCGAAAGGATGAAAATATTTTACAACTTATATAATTTTGTACAAATGTATCCTGAGTACTTTGGAAAGACACAGAGGCTTTTTTTTCTTCTTTTTTTTTTTTCCTTTTTGTTTTTGATAATTCGTTAGTTACAAGAGAGAAAGGGGATTTAAATCTTATATGTCTCAATCTAAATACTAGTAGGCAAAAACAGTTGAGTTATAAGGCTCTTAGTAGGCACTAGGCTTATAATTTAATGGCATTACTCAATTTTTCTTTGGAATAAAACTTGCAATAACCCTAATAATTTTTTTTCTTGACAATTTGATAATCAAAGGTGAGTTGGGGATATTTGAATCTTAATTGTCTCCATTGAAAATATTAAAAAGTGTCAATTGAACTAATAATTAGTTATTGTATGTATTATAGATATAAAAATTGTAGTCTTGCTTACATTGTAATTATTATAAATTGCATTACACTGCATTCTTAAAAAAAAAATTGCATTACAATGGATTTGATAATAAGTAGAGGATCCTTACCTTAATTGTTTTTTTTTTTTTTTTTTTCCTTTTTATAATTCAATAGTTATAATAAGATAAGGGTTTGGATTGTGATTATTTCCGTTGAAAATACTAAGAACTACCAATTAAGTTATAAAGCTCTTGGCTTAATTGTTAAATTTATAGAGTTGGCAAAAAACATAGCAAGCTATATTTTAAGAGACCTCTTAAGAACACAACAAAAATTCACAAAAATTTCACACCATTCGAAAATTATATTGAATTTGTGTTGTGTTCTTAGAAGGTCTCATATTTTAACCACTTTCTAATTTATTCACACACAAAAAAAAAAAAATGTTAATAATTCCTAAGTTGTTGTAATAGTTATGGAGGAATATCAAATCTACGCAATGCTAGTAGGAGTACATTATATTCATGGGGGAAGAAGATTTTGGGAAACGGCAAATAACTATAAGTGAAAATAAACCAAAAAGAAAATGAAAGGAACAAAAAATATATTACTTTTCATTGTTTGGCTACAAAGATAAAGTAGAAAGAAAATGAAGGAAGGAAAAATCAATTTTTCTTATTCTTTATTTCTTTCTCTCCAAATTTACTCTCTTTGATAGAAAAATTGCTGGATAGTGGATACCATTGGTTTTAAATATAAAAGCACGCTCAGATTAAGCAAAGAATTGTTAAGACAAGAACTATTGTTGTTGAGACGACTTCGGATAGTTAAGACTAGAAGAACTGTTGATTTTTTTTTTTTTGCTAATCTTGTTGATTTGTTATTTACTTTTGGTAATGCCCTGCAACTAAAACGATGACCAAGCTTGACACAAAAAATACACATACTCCCAATATAGAGTTTTTAGATGAAAAATTGTAAGACCAAAAATTTTTTAAAATTTTTTAAGAAAAAATAATTGGTCCATGTGTAAGTGCTGATTAACCACTTACAGTCTACTATGTCAAAGATATGATAAAAAAAATTTGTGAAATAATTTGTGATCCTAGAACTACTCTTTTTAAATTTTATTCATTCATTTCAAAGCAAGTGATTGAATTTTATCACATCAATCAATATTTTAAATAAATATAAAAAAGAGATTGTTAAAGTTTGTTTAAATATTGATGATTCAACCCATATATTTCAAAATAGATAAATAATATTTAACAAACTTTATAGTGGAGCTACTTAAGAACTCCCCAAAAATCTTAATTATCTTAATTCTTTATGGTGTTCACCAAATCCTTTTTTTTTTTATTTAAACCAAATCCAATTTTTGAGCTGACTATAAATGTGAAGTCAACAACATTGAATGGAGATAGAGATTATAATTCACTATTTTCTCCGATTAGATAAAGGAGTCACTATTTGAAGCTAATCCATCTTTTTTTTTTTTTGATAGGCAATCTATCTTTAATTGAAGTAAAAATATCCCGAAAAAAAAAAAAAAAGTTACTTTTAAACGTTTTAAGACTTAAGACTTTATTTATTTATTTATTTATTTTTGAGAAACATGCTTCTGTATTAAGAAACTGAAATCAGCAAAATCGGCTAAAAGTACATCAACAACTTGTGGTGGAACATCCTCCATCCACACAGAAAAACCATCAATAAGTCTCGCATGTTTAGCTAAAAAATGAGTAACTGAGTTACCTGACCTACGGGAGTGAGAAAAAAAAACACAATTGCAAAAGGGCAAATAATGCTTAATAGAAGAGATTAAATGGCCAAAAGATGAGAAAGACTCCTTCCTTTCTTAAGGTAGAGATCACCACCTTTGAATCTCCCTCGACAATAAAAGAGGGTAGGTTGAGGTCCATAGCCAATGTGATAGCTCGAACTGCTGCTAAAGCTTTGACTTCATCTAATGAGGATGGGAGCTTGATTTTCTCCGCCAAGGAAGCAATCACCTTCTCTTTCATTTTCTATGTAGGATTAAACATTTTACTAATATTAACTCTCATACATTTACATTTATATTGTCATATTTATTCATTTTAATTAAATAATATTACAATGCTCCAACAAATAACACAGCTAATTAAATTAGAATTTGGTTAGAGAGGACCAAACATAATTTAATAAAAAACAATTTAGTGTTAGGTTGGTTAGTAATAAATAATAACAAAAACAATGTGTTTTTACTAGTTTAAATTAACCTAGTTTTGCACTATTTGTAATCCTAAAACCCAAATTATATATATTCAAAGAATAGCATAGATAGGTGTGCGTGTATGTGGGTTTTTTTTTTTTTTTGGGGGGGGGGGGGGGTGGTTTATAAATCTTGGCCTTTAAAAATTAAATTCTAGCTCAATCACTAAATCATATCATCATATCATATACTATATAATAAAAGTTGGGCTTTGAAACCGTGCTTTCATCAAGTGGCTTTACCAAATTGCATAATTTTTTTTTTATATAGATTTTAAAAAATATATAATTTTTTTTTGTTCTTATCTTATTCTCCTATAATTTCTAAGTTGATAAAAATCTTAATCTGATTATAATCCAAATTCTTCATCCAATCATTTTCTTATTATAATTTATAAGTTGATAAAATAAATGTGTAAATGCATTTTTAGTCTTTACATTTTGGGCCGATTCTCGATTTGATCCTTAAATTGATTTCGCACCTAGGTCAATCCCCGATTTTAAAAAATGGTTTTTATTTTGGTCATTGTCGTCAACCCAATAACAGAAAAATCTGAGGTGGCAGACGGAATGTACTATGTGCATAGTAAATGCTGACGTGGCTATTTAATTAGAATAATTATCATCAAGATATTTATGTCTATTTCATTAGGATAAATATCATCTTAAATGACATATGTCAACACTTGATTTATCTAATTTAATGACATATTAATTTAGAATTTGTCACTAAATTTTGATATGGCATTTTATGATTTGCATAAAATTTTGGCTCCTACTCATGCTTATCTATATTAACCACTATATCATACAATTTTCAATTTGTGAACACATATATATAGTGTGATTTCAATTTTTTCTATAAAATAACTAAAGATTACAATTTTTTACAAGGGAATTTATTCAAAAAGAAAAATTTATACTTTGAAAATTGGGGGATTTGAATCATGAATGTCTCTATTGGAAATTGAGGTGCCAACCAATGAAACTACAAGATTCTTGGTAAACTTATTGAAATATTGGAGAAAACTAATAATAAGTTGCATTGCACATAACGCCGTCTCCATTCAGTCCAAATATTCCACATTAAACTTTCAGACAATAATGGTTGAGCTTCATATCTTGTTTCACATCAGTTTGGGTAGGTTTATGGTTGAACTATGCACAAGTGAATCATACTACAAGAAGATTTTTTGCAGCACACATGCTATGTTATATTTATAAACCCAGTTAATTAATTTAAATGCGCCACTCTACTCCCGTCATTGTCCACAAGAAATTTAGCTAGTTAAAATAAAAAATGAAAAAAAATAAATAAATGTAGATTATGATGAAGCACTACGACTAAATGAATCCCTTTAACCAAATTGGACAAAACTCACCATCCAACAGCTGTACCAAAAAAAATATAAATAAATAAATAAAAATTAGGGAAACCCGAAAAGTGAAGGTATCTATAATCTCTCATATATGATTTTTTTTAGTTGTTGTCATCTTTGTTGTTTGTTTTCTAAATTCAATTATCCAATTAATTACATCTTCGAAATTTACACATTTGTCACTTCAATTATCAAATTACATCATTTGAAATTTACACATTTGTCTAATGACATAACTGCAATATCTAATGAACTCTTAATTTGAATGTCCACTTTTAATTATTTCTAAAATTTATGGATAAATATGAAGTATGGAATGAGATATAGATAAGAGAGGTGCTTTCAATTTGATTATTTTATCTTTTACATTTTTATTTCATTCAAATTTATCTTTTAACTATTTGTCAAAATATAAACTCCCTCCGTCCCATTTTTTTTGTCCTGTTTGAAAAGTTAAATTTTTTAAGGGAACATCATTTATTATCTTGTCTATCTATAAAAAATGTATAAGTTTCCAAAACTACCCTTAAAAAAAATGATCAAAAAATTGAATTAATAAATTAATAGGGGTATAATAGGAACATTAGCAAATTAATGACTTTTATTTTTAGAAACAGGACAATATTTTGAGACATCTCAAAATGGAATAGAGGACAAAAAAAGTGAGACAGAGGGAGTATATTTTTTTAAATCTGTATTGATTGAAGATAGACTAAGAATAAAAAATATTTTAATAAATAGATAAAAAGATAAGGTGTAAAATACTAAAATAGTAATAACCCTCAAATATTTCTAACTCCAGTCGCCTTGTCCACCTTTTATGCATATTTCTAACTGTTAAATTCTGCTCATTCTTTTATGCATATTTCTCATTGTCAAATTCTACTACACGAGTTTAATGGAGAAAATGAGCTTTTGCCCTTTTTTTTTTAAAAAATACGGCATTTTGTCTCTTTTCCCAAACTAATTAGGGATATAAACTTGTTTTGAAACTCGATTTTTGGACAATTGAGTTATAACAAATTGAAAATTAAAAAAAAAAAAAAATTCTGGAGCTCTGTAGTGGCGTTTTAATGACTCTATAGCGGCGCTTTGAAACTCGAGCTCCATGAACTCGAGTTCCATGCAAGTTTTTTTTTTAATTTATTTTTAAGTTTGATCGCCCCATACCTATAGTGGCGTTTTAAGGAGCCTATAGTGACGTTGAAACTCGATTTTGAGAAAATCAAGTTTCAAAATAAGGGCATTTCCCTAATTAGTTTGGAAAAATGGGCAAACTGCTGGATTTTTTGCGCGAAAGGGAGAAAGGCCAATTTTCTCCAGAGTTTAACAGCACAAGTATATCCCAAGACAAGGTCTACTCGTCTGATATAGCTTGAACAATTGACAAATACCCTTTTGTAACAATAATCATTGATGGTAGTGCTAAGAGATTTTCCTGATTGGGCTAGATCAGTAAACATTTTGAGAGATGAATTAGGTAAGTGGATGCTAGGATTTTTTCTTCATCTTGAAATCATATCGAGCTTACAAACTTCATTCTCGATTGTATATTCCCATTACAAACAGGGGCATTTCCCTAATTAGTTTAGAAAAAATAGGCAAAATGCTAGATTTTTTGCGCGAAAGGGAGAAAGACCAATTTTCTCCCAAGTTTAACAGCACAAGTATATCCCAAGACAAGGTCTACTTGTATGATATAACTTGAACAATTGACAAATACCCTTTTGTAACAATAATCATTGATGGTAGTGCTAGGAGATTTTCCTGATTGGGCTAGATCAGTAAACATTTTGAGAGATGTATTAGGTAAGTGGATGCTAGGATTTTTTCTTCATCTTGAAATCATATCGAGCTTACAAACTTCATTCTCGATTGTATATCCCCATTGCAGCAACGATGGAAGGTGCAAATTAGACATATCTAGAGTAGTTCTCAACAAGAACAAGAAGTCTCCTATATGATTCTTGCCCTGCTTTTCATTTTGATGGTTTATTTTGTGACTTCATAGGTTTTCTTCTTATGGATAATAACTAGTGCACACACTATTGCACTCAAACAGTTTGGAAATTGTGATTCCAAATCATGATTTCAGTGCAAAATCTTTCACATTTTTTAATGAAAAAATATTAAATTTTTTTTAATTTAAAAAAAATGCCTCCGAGGCTAATCTCTTAATACCAAAAAAGTGAAAAACAGAATATAGAATTGAAAATTTGAATAGATTGTTAGGTATATACTATAGGTGTATAACCCGTATAGTATATACCTAACCGCTAATTAACGCCCTCATTTTGGCGGCACCAAAGACGCTAGTCCCCCTCACCTCTTACACTTAAGTTTCGCACGCTCCCACTTACTATGGAGTCAGTTTATCACTTCTAAAAACAAATACTCACACTTCCTGGTTTCTCTGTTTCTGTTTCATTCTCTTAGAATTCGGGTGAAACATAGCAACAATGGGGATCTCCGACACTCCATTTTCTCCACGTAATCTCTTGTGCCAAGAAAACCCAGATGCTTGCTTTAAAGAACAACAGCAAGAAGAAAAAGAGGACGACCCATGTTTGTTTCCAGAGAGTGAAGACGAGTACTATATTCAATGCTTGCTTCAGAGAGAAACTACTGCTTTTGGATCCAAAAGCTCCACCACAACCTCATCCTCGTTGAAGCGTGTTCGTTTGGATTGCATTGAGTGGATTTTCAATGTTTGTTTCTCTCATCTGTAAAGCTCTTTTCTTTTTTCTTTTCACCTTTTATGTTCTTAGCTTAAAAAGATAATAAATACTGAAACCAACTCTTCAAATTTGTGTTTCAGACTCGGGCATCCTTGGATTTCCGATTCCTCACTGCTTATTTGTCCGTGACTTACTTTGATCAGTTTTTTTCAGAGAAACCCCTTGGTGTAAGCAAATTTCTTTAACTTTTTGGCTAATGAGTCTTTCATGTTTGCTAAATTAGCGTAATGCTAAAATACTTTTTGTTGTTTGTGTAGGATTGGATGATTTGGGCTATTCGATTATTATCCCTGGCATGTTTATCTTTGGCAGCAAAGATGGAGCAATCTACAGTGACGCCACTATCGGCATATAAGGTACAAGAATATGATTTTGACAACCAGCAGATTCAGAGAGCAGAGCTATTGGTTTTGAGTACTTTGGAATGGAAAATGAGTTCAATAACTCCTTTTTCTTATATGAGTTACTTCATCAATAAGTTCTGTGGGGAATCTAAACCGGAAGGATTGTGCTCTAGAGTTGTGGAACTTTTTATGGCTGTCACAAAAGGTAATTAATCTTTCATTGAATGCATTTAATCTTGGCATTATGTTTTGTGAGTTTACTATTGGCATTATGTTTTGTGAGTTTACTATGTGTGTTTGTATTTACCAAGTTGAAGTCTTTGATGCAGAGATTAATTTAATGGATCATCGACCATCTATTATAGCGGCAGCTGCAGTGTTAGTAGCAATCGATGCTCAACTAACAAAAGAAGCAGTGGAACTCAGGATAAGTCCGATCGCATTGTGGGGGTCTCAAGAAAATGTGAGTTTTCATTATTAGTATTGAAAGATTAATCTATCATTGAATGCATTTAAACTTGTGCATTGAAAATGGATATCTTAGAATTTGAAAATTAAAGAACATTACAAAGTTTTAGTTATGTTTTTTTTAAGCTGATTTATATTATATATTGCTCTGCAACAGGAACATATTTTTTCCTGTTATAATATGATGCAGGACATAGAGAAGCGAATAGTTAAGACACCCGCATCAGTAGTTCCCCCACATTCTGCTGCTGGCACTAGAAGAAGGCTTAATTTCAATGAGCAACATTGCCCGGTAAAGAGAATCCACCGGTCATAGATAGCGAAATTGATCTTCCTAGCAAAAATTGATTTGTGTTTTTTTGATTGCTTTATAGGGATGTTTGGAATGAGAGTTGATTCTTGATATTAGATTGTATACAAGTGTCATGAGTGTTTCTACCAACTCATGGTATGATTTGGAATGGAATCGATGATTGGGATTCCATTTTCCAACAAAAAAAAAAAAAAAAAATTACCCAACAAAAGTTTTTGCCAGTGACAAAAGAAGATAGAGAAAAAGAGAAGTAAATACATAAAAAGAAATAACTTTAGCCTATACAGTAAGAAGTGAGAAGCTGACTACGAAGTGTGAATGTCCAAAGGCCATTAAGGATGAAGTGAAGACCAAGAGCGTGCCAGAAGGCCATTGAAGACTGTTTGCCTATAGTGATTCTCAGTAGTGTTTGCTTTCTTGAATGTTATACCACTTTCTTGCCAACTTTTTTTTTTCAATTGGTTGTATTTTTTTTTTCCACTCTTTTCTCCCTTTTTTGTTATGACAGGAAATATTTTTTGTATACATCACTTGCCACCCTACCTTTTGATGGGGGGCTTGGGATGCTCCTATGTCTTTCAAAAGGCTGAAAGCCATAAGGAATGAGGAATTGTTTTTGGTTGATTTGATACATCTGTGTTGCATTTGGGCCATTATAAAGTATATAAAGTTGAATGTGATTATATTTGCTTGGAATGTTGGGGGTTCCTTTTGATGAGTGGGAAAGCTTCCCTTTTTCCTTTTAGTTTGCAATGTTTTGGGGGTCGTGAAACTCCAATTATAGGTATTGGAAATCAAGTAGGACATAGTGGTGATAATACTATAATTCAAGTGCATTTACAACAATATTAGAATGGTTGGCCAGATATATACTATATAGTTAACCAAACCAAATCATTTTGGCTTTAGCTCAGGTTGGAAAGCATGTGGTGGGGTGGGGTAGATAGGTCATAAGTGACTGAATTGGAGGTAGCTTTCCTGAGGAATGCTTGCAATCAACCTTGAAATAACAGTGTCTGATTGAAAATGGATTGTATAGCATATCTCTTTATTGTATAGAATGTTATTGTATCACAAAATATTAATTGTATAGCAAGTAGGTACATTAAAAAGTGACCTACTTATTGCAATCATAAAAATTGACCAATATACAGGTTTCAAATAAAGATTGATCATTCCCAAAGTTGAGTTCTTACAGTTTTATATTCTCCTATAAAGTTCGTGAACTTCAGAAAAATATCCCAGATAGCCTAATTGAAAAACATCCATATTGTCATTAGAGGCCACTTTTCTTGAAAATGCTTACTAATGCTCCCTAGGCCATTGATTTCAACAACAAATATGAATGCTGCTATTTGCTCCCTTGTCCCTTCATTGATGGACGTAGTAGGACCCAGCCTATCATCATGAAGTTAGAGACCCCTTGTTTAGGGTACGGTGGGGGAGGGAATATGAGGCATAAGATTCATAGCAAAATGGTGTCAGAGGCTCCACTCCTCCACATGCCTTCTTGGGGATCACAGGGCATCCAGTCTGGCATCGTACAACATTGTATTTTAGCTTGCAGCAATTACCCTATGCATACCTCACTCTTTACTGTTTCATCTGTTTCAAAGGCCTAAGCCAAATCAACCTGATTGACAAATGAAAAATTTGCAGCTGTTATAAACTATTGTCCATTCATTTGTAGTCTCTTTACTTAACGGTATAGTTTATCAAGAAATTAGGATTTTTTTTCTTTTTAAAATTTTTACGAATAAGAATATATTAAGAAGGAACAAGAGAGGACCGTAACTCATCTCCAACTTTTGAAACAAGAACTCAAGAAGGAAGAGAGGAGATGAAGATGGGCCCATCTCAATTACAAGAGGCCATCCAACAGGCTAATTTGTGAGGCAAAAAATTAACATTCCTAGAGACAAGAATAAAATCGCAACCAGAGAGAGAATCTAAGGCTCTATTCAATTAGGAATCACACCTTATGAAGCGGGGGTCGATGATATTTGATTCAAATCCCTTTCCTTCTTTCCCATAGGATTAAAAACTCACTCCTCCAAAATAAATGGGGATTATTTATCAACTTTAGAAGTCAGAGTTTATGCTAAGAATAAATGTAATAAGAGAATCGAAGGCTGCATAATAGTTTTTTTTTTTTTGGTCTCGTGGTCATGTATTGCCCTGTTAGTGAAAACTGAAAAAGGCTTTTCAGGCATATTTTGGAACTTCTATTAATGGAGTTCGCATTTATTGGATGCTATGATTATTTATGAAATAAGATCACAACAATGCCAATCAAGCTGTCATTCGAACAATTATGGTTCCAAAGATTCTCACTACTACTTATTATGATTATATAAACTAGTGAGTGATATAGCATGCGTGCTTCTATACAATCAGAAGCAACATAAGAATATATTTGATTGGAAAAAAAGATTGCAAAAGTCACTTTGGAAAGGTAGGTTTGCAATATAACACACAAGGTAAGAAAACCTGTTAACATTATGAAAGGTTTTGACCCTGATGCAACCATTCAATTAAGAATTGGATGCTCCCAATCGAGACGATTACATGAAATAGACTTAAACTTAAAACAAAGTGTTGATAATCTGGATGATTTTACCCTCTGAAATACCTGAACAAAAAGTGCTAAAGCTGTTGTAGGACCACATTTAACATCCACATCATACAAAAATTGTGGTTTTCTGTCATTTGAGGAATTCCTTTGTCCTGATTAAGAGAAGGATGAATGAACTTGGACAACTGGAGAGCATTGAGGCGACCAAAAATATTACTGTGAGTATGTGACTTCAGAATACATATATAACACAATTAATATTTTTACCCTGTTGAAGGAAAAGTGCATGCACCGGTGTTTTACACGTTCTAATGGAAGCGCACACAAACTCTTTTACTTTAACTAAACCTTACTGTTTTGGCTCTTTTTCTTTTCTATAGCCAGAAAAGTATTTTGTAGCTGCTCATGCTCTAGCCAACTAAGGCAAGTATCCAGCAACTCATACGGGGCCAAGTGACCTTTTTCAATGGACCAAAAAAGGATGAAAGGAAAAAGCAGAATCAAAGCCTGGAATGCACACCTTCTTTCTTTTCTTTTCTTTTTATTTTATTTTATTTTATTTTATTTATGGGGGAAGTGTGATTCATGGTGCAAAATTTCAGGTCGTGTTTGAACATGGTGGTTGAGGTTCAGGTCAAATTAGATTTGATCAATTGGGCCGAGAGAAACTTCTTACCTACCCAATGCCACACCAACTACATTGCTAGGTTCGGCTCATCTGTGACCCAACTCATAAACCCATACGAAATGCATAACATTTAAGGCCACACCCTTCTCCTTTATTTGGATCAACAGACAAATCATAGTCGTAGAAATAAATGAGTTTCCACTTTCACACCCAGATTTAGGGGTGTGCAGCAAAACTGACCCCATCCAATTCAACTCGTTAAGTTGAGTCAAATTTGAGGGGTTGGTTGGATTGTCAAAATTTTTTTTTTACCAGGTTGGGTGCAAGTTAGTAGATTTACAAATCTATTTCAATCGACCGACCTACTTATATTTAATATATATCTAAAAAATATATTATATCATTTTATATCATTTACTCTTTTGTTTATCAATTAAGTTGAGATAGAATTATGGGTTTTCTGTAAGCTTAACTGATAAAATCTCTGTTTGTTGTATAAGAGATCTGAGATTCATAAAAAACTAATTAGTGTCTTAGTCTATTGATAAAGAATTATTATCAAGAACGAACGCCATAAGTTTAAATTTTTCCCAAAAAAAGAAGTTGGGATAAAACTATATGATATCCAACTAATTTTGAGGTACTTATAAAATAGTTTGTGTTGGTTTGTTACTATGCACATGTTTATTAGATTACAAATTTGTTTTTATTTGTATTGGTATTATTCTAAAAGAGATGCTACGTCTACAATATTTTTACAACAAATCACAAGTGATTAATTGTTATTGATTCAAATTTAAACCTAACACTTAGATTACTTTTTTGCCTTAACAATAACAACCAGTAACAACATGCTACTTAAAATTTATTATAAAAATATTATAAAAATATTGTAGACATATCATTTCTCTTATTCTAATTCTCAATTAAAAAAAAAAAAAAATTGACCAACCTGATCCAAGTGAGTTGGACCCTACGATGGGTTGGATTTTTTTCAACCCGACCCAAGCATGTCCTATGGGCCAGATCATTTCTATCCAGGCCTTTCATTTGTCAGTCACTAAAAAATCCGTCACAGCACGAAACTCCATCTTTTCCTCCCAAAATTCAAAACGAACGGTAGCTTCTCCCAGTTTCCTCCCTCCCACCACTCTCGAAAAACAAAAACAGAAAAAACATTTTGGAAAACAAAAACAATCAGAGTCAGTAAATGGAGAAGCGACTCCGTTCCTCTCTCCAATCCTCAGCGAAAGAGTTCCTCTCCTCGGCCCAAAAACAAAGCCTCAAATCCTCAAAACCGATTCTCAAATCCCTAATTCACAAAATCACTCCCAACTCAGACCTCTCTTCCTCTCTCCCCATCTCTCTCCACCACTCCATTTCTCACTCCATCGAATCCTTCCAGAAGCTTCTTCAACCTAACCCTAGAAGAAGCCCTAACCCTAGCCCCTCCAAATCTCCTCCTACGAAGCGACTCCGAAGATCTTCGCGCCATTCCAAAACGCCGGTGGAGGCCGAACCGGACCGCCATGAATTCGACGTTGGCAAAGAAAAGAAGAAGTTTCTCAAGGACCTTGAAATTCTCGCTCATATCGAGGTTCTATGCCTCGCGCACCCCAAAAAGGCGTTCTCGCCGTCCGATCTGCTCCCCGGAGTTCGCGCATTGCACGATAATTTGATTCTCTTTGATTCGGAGTCGGTTCTGTTATCGGAGATAGCGAATTTGTGTGAGGAGTGGTGGAAGGAGAATTTGCCTGGGCGAGAGACTTTGATTTCTCAGTCTCTACCTTTCTTGCTCTCCAAGTCACTGACGTTGAAGAGGAAAGTGGATCTTCACAGAGTGTATTCGCTTCGCGAGGCGTTTGCTTTGTTCGATTATGAGGACGAGAGCATCGAGGACTTGAAGCTCTTGCTGATTCGGTGCGTGATTGCGCCGTTGTATTTGAAAACCGACGATGGGAGGCGGTTCTTGGCGTTTGTGTTTGGGCTGAGCAATCAGCTTGTGAAGGAAATGTTGGCTATGATTCGGTCTCAGATTCCGTTTGGGCGTAAATCGATGCTTGAGGCGTTCGGGGACATACTGTTTCGGGCTTGGAAAGCCGCAGAAGGGGATTCCAAGGGTGAGCTTGAGGATGGTTTTTTGCAGGGTTTGATTGATGGTGCGATACACGCGAATTCACCAGCATTGGCCGCATCTATTAGGAGGGTTTTGGGAGGGTTTATAAGCCAGCGGACCACCGAGGGGGTTGAGAAACTTCTTTTTAGGCTTACTGAGCCAGTGATTTTTCGGTCTCTACAGGTAGCTGTTTTCCTTCTTTAGTAAATTTCTGATTGTTGAAGATAGTGTTCATGAATTATATGATCCTGTGATAATATAGTGGGGATGATAGTTAATAGTTTAATATATTTGTATGCCATAATGATTGAATATAGTGATATAATTTAGACTTCTTGGCAAATGAAGTCGTTAATTTGATGCAGTCAATGATGTCATTACTTGTCCGCATAGTCTGGGAGACCAGGCAGCAAACATATTTAAAGCATTTCATGAAAAAGACTGTGTACTAAACATTCCTCGTACCTAAATATGGGTCCCATATGTAGTATATTGGATGCACTGAATAATTTCACCATGTGAAGGACGCTACCATAATTGCCAGAGAATCTGGTTGGGATTAAATTGGTATCCTGTGTTTGTTGGATTAAGTACCTCAGTAGCAGTTTTGTATTAACCAGTGAATTCCTGGGCCTGGTTGGTCTTTGTGGTCAACAAATCAACAATATGTTGGTTTGGCAGGGTCTCTACTCACAAATTTATTTGATATCTCAAGTCCATCTGATTCATGGGTTGTTTTGAATCAACTTGCGTTTGACCATGCTATGTTTCTGTTCAACAGGTTGCAAATTCTAATGTTCGCCAAAATGCATTGCATTTGCTTTTGGACATGTTTCCTCTAGAAGATCCTGATAGCACAAAAGAGGTGAAAGATACATTACTTGATAAACAGTTCTTTTTGTTGGAGAGATTACTTGCGGATGATTGTCCGGATGTAAGAGTAGTGGCAGTGGAAGGTTCCTGCCGCGTCCTTCATTTATTTTGGGAAATCATACCTTCAGCATCCATAACAAAGGCAATTACGAAAATTTTTGATGACATGTCACATGATATATGCATTGAGGTTAGGCTCTCCACATTGAATGGTATCATTTATTTGCTTGGAAATCCCCAATCTCATGAAATTCTTAAAGTGCTTCTACCAAGATTGGGACATCTAATGCTGGATAACGCCGTTTCCACACGAGCAGCTGTAGCAGATCTCCTCCTTCTTATAAGGGATATTCGAAATTTTCAGTTTCATAAGGTATACTGTACTCTTTAAGATCAAACACCATTCTGCAGTGGTTGTTTCTGATGCCTTTATCCATATTGGTTGGTTGATTATGTTCTCTATATTTCTCTGCAGGTGGTGGGGCTGGATGTCTTATTATCTACTCTTGTGTATGATCAACCTCTTGTTGCTCAGAAAATCACAAAATTGCTTATACCATCATACTTTCCCTCAAAAGTACCTGTTGAAGAGGCATGCAGTCGCTGCATTACACTAATAAAAAGGTCTCCCATGGCTGGAGCAAGGTTTTGCGAATTTGCTGTATCAGAAGGGGCATCCCTTAAGTCTCTCATGGAACTCGTTAGAGTGTTCATTAGTTTGATCTTGTCACCTGATAAGCTAGATGCAGATCAGATGGAGGGTTTACTTGTTGCTGCATCCTACCTTTGCAACAGCCTAGCAAGTGAGCCATGTTACAAATGTGCTTTAAACAAGTTACTTGATGGTGAAAAAGTGAAGTTCTTGTTTGCTGCTGCCTCTACTGCATGTGCTCAATCTTCTGTAATTAAAATCGTTTCCACCATTTCTCCAGATGATGCAGCTGGGCTTTTTGAAGAATGCATGGGTTTAGTTACTAATTGTAGTGGTATATCAGATAATGTGGAAAGGCAAGCCGAAGTGAGGTCTGCGCACAAGTTGTTCCTGTCTTGTGATGGATTTGATGATATGTTTGAAGCTCTAACAGTGCGTTTGCAGAAAACTGCCTACCGTTGCCATATAAAATTTGGAACTGAAATACCAAAGAACAGTTTTTCCTCCACTAAAAGGAAGAAATCTATGTCTTCTGGAAAAATTTCAGCTAAATGGAAATGTGTCGGTGGAAAGAAGGCATTTGATTTTGAGAAGGATTATTCCATTGCTGTTGGAATAGCGTGGCAAATCAGGGACTTGCTTACATCAGAGGATTCTCGGAAGGCTATATTGGGGTCTCAAACTCTAGAACTGTCATTTATTGCTTTAAAGATCATATCTGAAGTCAGCATTGTGCAGTGCATGCATTGCGAATACATGGACACATCTCCCATTCTGGCATATACAGTTCTTGCTCTGCATATGACTCTTCAAAATGTTAGCATAAATGGTCAAAAAGATTGTGGTACTAGGAACAATAGTACTGAGTCCTCAAGATCACTTCTGGAGGCAAGTATTTTTAATATGCTGGTTTTGAAAACTCAGAAATATGTTGTTGCTGATGGGCTCCTAAGTCCTAACCCAATTTTCTGTTTCAGCTGACAGTGTTGGAACAGACAATGGATCACATGCTAAACTGTACAGAGAAGCTACTTGGAGCAGGTGACTCTGGAAAGTACAGCAAATTACCCTCAGAACTTGGGCAAGCTAACAGTAAGACAGCCAGTAGCCATCGACGAGGAAACAAAGAACCTCAAACAGATGCCTCTAGTCCAAGTGCTCGTGGTAAGTAATTATGGATAGGTCACAAATTGCTGAGATTCTATGCACTTATGCACATATAGAAGTTGGTTGTTATTTCTATCATATGACGTGATGAAAAGTACTTTTTTGACACTTCTTTCTGGTGATATGAGATAGATCTTTGGATAAATTCAGATGATGTATGCAAACAGTATTAGTGTTTGGTTCGTAACAGAAAGGTAGTGGTATGAACCAACTCCATATAATGTGACTGCTGCACATGTCATCCCTACTTGGACTATTATTGTCAATTACTGGCTCTCTCCCCATTGGAGTTTGTGGTTCAAACCTTCGAAATTACTAGCAACACTTGAGTCTAGAGAATTGATGAGGATAGATTTTTAATTTTGTTTTTCAGGATCATGAGGATGGCTATGATAGTGGTTAGCGCAGTTGCATATTTAGAATTCAGTATTCTTAAACATTTCTTGGGCTCATTTGTCTCTCTCCAGTCTCTATGGCAAAGACTATTGAGTCCTCGTGTAGGTTAGTAAAAAAAAGGTTGTACTCAAATACATAAAGCTCTCCCACTTCTATGGGGCCTAGCAGAGGGGATTTGTATGCAGCTTTTTTTTTTTTTTTTTTTTTTTTTTTTTTTTTTTTTTTTTTTGAGAATTTGTGTCAGACTTGAACTTGTAACATGCCACTTTGGGTGGAAGGAATTTGCCATTACATCAAGGCTTGACCTCTTGTTTAGTAATAATCCAAAAAAGAAAATTTTTTGTTTTACAAATATTTTGTTCATTGTGTTTGACAATAGAAAATATAGAACCAACTGCCACTCTTCTATAGTAGAGGTAGGAAATGCTCATTGTAGTTGAGTACTTATATCACATTGGACAATTTGGTAGTTATTTCTCTCATATTCCAGTCATTCTGGAAAGCTGTACAATTTTTAAACTATGATGAGTTTAGAAAAAGGTCTTACTTTTCACCTGCATGTGCACTATGTTTTTCTATAAATTAAATCATATTTTAGTTCTTTATTGTAGTGCTGTCTTATATATAAGTGACTAACGGTGGCACAACCACAAAAAGAGCTTGAAGAGCTCTAATGCTCTTTTTTTTAAGGGGGGGGGGGGGGGGGGGGGGTTGTGGTTGGGAATGGGGTGTCTGGAAAGCCACTAGAAAGGAGCTTTATTAAAACGTCCTTAAAGCTATGGCTAAAGATGAAATTTGAAACTCTTAGGAAAAAGCTCTACAATTCACTGTTCATGTTTTATAAATTCAGAACTTCAAAGAACTATTCACTGAAATTTACCAAGCACTCAAAGCTTTATTACTAAAACTCAATGTTTAAAGCTTTCATGACATTGCCAGATGAGCACTAATAGTTTTGTAATTTCTTGTAGATTCTCCCAATATTGAACAAAAAAGACTACTAATTAAAGTGAAGATGCTTACTGCAAGTCTCAAGTTCATGGTTGATGCCGCTATGATGGGTTTTCTTTCTCACTATTATGGACAGTTGTTAAACTTCACATCAAGATATGTACAGTACATCATTTCCGCTTTAGGGCAACAATCTCATGACCGATTTCAGTTTGAGGAGGAAGATTTGAAAGATATAGTTCCGTGTGTGAAGAGCTCCTTCACCTATGCATCGAAGTTGCTTAATCTAGTTCACAGAGCTGTCAGTGAAGCTTCACCACTTCCTCCAGAAGCTTTTGATGTTGCCAACAATTTGCTTGATCTAATCACCTCAATTGAATTACACTTGGGCTCTGGTAAAGCAGCAAGTCTTGTTGCCGCAGCAAAGCCTTGGTTGCCCGATTTGATTCTGGCATTAGGATCCGTGAACATACTGAAAGAGATTCAAGGAGAAGGGATTGATTTTCATGCATCTGATCGCATTAAGGTCCATTTTCCATCATGGCTTTTGAGTTTAGCAAGGACTGAGCTTAGTGAAATGAGTGAAGTTAGCCCAGAAAAGGATGATGATGGCAGAGTTTCTGAATCTGAGGACTTTCCAGTTTTCAAGAAACTTCTTGGAATGATTGTTACATTGCTTAAAGGAAATCCTAACGTACTGGATGCAGTTGGGGTGATTTTCTTAACTGGCTCAGTAGTTGGGCTTGAAAGGAAAGACTTTGGGTTGGTATTGGGACTCATACACTTCGCTTGTATGAAGTTATTTAGTCGAGATGACAAAGAGTGGGGTGATATGATGTTGGCTTCTCTGCAAGAAATCTATCCTCAAGTAGAGAGAGAACTAGAAGAAGAAAATGACGAAGATGGAAGGCAGAAATTACATAGTGCAAAGGAGTTACTTGAACCTGTTTGGATGTATCATATTTATGAAACAGGGAGGGTTGCAATGATGGAAGAGTAGACGGACTTCTAATTTTATGAGAGGAATATGTGCTCTAATCTTTTATTTATTTATTTATACTTTTTTAATAATTATTTTTATTCAAAGAAAATTAAAATATGATGCATGATTTTCTATCTAACAGGTTGGCTCAAGAAAGGACCAAATCTCAAAGAGTTCTAATCAATATCAGTATCAATATATTATATATTAATAAAATAAAGTGAAATCTTTCAGCCTCTTCTATTCAATTTTAAAAATCTAACTATTAAGGCATCCACGACAGACGTGGCAAATATGCTAAATATTTGACATATTGGCATGGTACGGATGAAATGTGCCATATGATATATTATTTTGGGCAAATAACGCTCTCCTTCCTTAAGGTTTAAAGAAATAATACTCACCCCCAAACTTGAAAGGAAAAAGCACTCCTCTCCTGAGATTTAAAAAAAAATAACACTCTCCCCTCCTTTCAGAGTCAATTTGATTGATTGATAAACAAACTCACAAAAACTTATTTTTTATCATCTAATGTTAAATTAAAAAAGCAGCTAAAAATATGGACTTTTGATGGAATAAGTTGAGAATAAGTTGAGGACAATTTTGGGAATACATTATTAACCAAAGGGTACGTTAGTGCACAACATTTTTAACGTCAATTTAACAGAGTTTAGATAAATAAATGTCAAAGGGGGGAAAATATTTTTTTTCTTTAAATTTGGGGGTGAGTGTCATTTTTTCAAACCTCAAGGGAGGTGAGTATTATTTGCCCTATTATTTTTTATTCGATTTTTCTCTCTCCTCATAATTTGTCTCTCTCTCCCAACCGGTGTTCTTTCCTCAAATCAAACCCAAAAATCTTCTCTCTTTTCTTTTTGCACCTCAAATCAAACTCCAATTCTCAATTCAAAACAAAACCCAGAAATGGAATCATCACAAACCCAGAAAGAACAAAGGGATTGGCGATGGAGGAGAGGTAGAGCTTGGTGCCAGGGACGGCGAAGCCATGAAGATCAGCATTGAGGTGAGATCGAAATCGTAGGTTGCGAGTGCTAGTGGGTTTTGGTTGCCGGTGCAAGTGGATTCGTGGCTTTGGGTTGGCGGTGATAGTAGTTTCGTGGGTTTGGGTTGCCGTGTTTTCTGGGTTTGAGTCATGAAGATCGGCGTTGAGGTGAGATCGGAATCGTGGGTTGCCGGTGCTAGTGGGTTTTGGTTACCGATGCAAATGGATTCGTGGCTTTGGGTTGGCGATGCTAGTAGGTTCGTGGGTTTGGATTCCCGTGTTTTCTAGGTTTGAGTTGCTGTGTTTTCTAGGTTTGGTAAAGTGTGTTTTAATGGGTTTTATGGTGGGTTGTTGATGGTGGTTGTGGTGGTGGTTTTGTTTTCAGTTTTTTGTTTTGTTATGGATTGTGGCTGCCATGGTGGTGGTGGTGGCGGCGTCGGCAGCAGTGTCGTGGATGTTATTTATTGTGTTAGATATGTTATTTTATTGTGTTGTTTATATTAATTTAATGTGCAGTAAATATTATTTTAATATATAGAATTGAATAATAGAACATATGATAAATGGGATGTTGTAAAATGACGTAGTAAAATAATAAAGTAGGTCTTTGGTGTGGTAAAATAGCATAAATTATGCCACAACTGTTGTGAATGCTGTTGCATGTTTTTTATATTCTTAACATATATATATATTGAATTTCGTTCAAACTAGATATATTTATTATTTAATCAATAAACTTATTTTTAATGCATAATTTTAAATATAAAAAATACTTAAATTATAAATATTTGATTAATTACATAATTATTGATTTTTTATCTTTTTAAAATTTTGCAAACATGAAATATATATTAAGAAGTAAAAATATGTAATCTAATAGTTAGATTTTCAAATTTCTCCGATAAAAATATATAGGAGTTTGAGGAGTCTTTTCCATATTGATATATGAGGATTTGTGCTCTTGAGAATTTTTTATTTAGGTTTCTACTTTAGCATATGTTACATTTATATTAAAGTATTAATTTATTAAATTAGCCAACAATGTAAATATATATATATATATGTATTATATTAATACACAAAACTTGTTCATATATAGCATTATGAAGTTATTAGGATGTGCCAATTGACTTGTAAAACTCTTGATTATAAATTGTCATTTGTGGTTATTTTTTCAAAATAAAAAATACAAATAATTAAAAAATTAATGTTAATAATGCATTGTTATGAACCTTTATTATTGTATTTCAGTTTTTTAAAATCTTTGAACAAATAACTTCGACCCTCCTAAGTTTAAATTCTGGTTCCATCTCTACATGTTGCTCATACAGGGATCATCTTTAAGCCAGCAGCAATTGGCATGCCCAAAAATCCAATGAAGACACTGAGGAACCACTGTGCAAAAGTGAGAGGCGTTGTGTTTGCAAACGTTCCCAGGAACTCAATTATTATGATTTGGAAGATTACAGTGCAACTGAGGACGGCCACGAAAACATAGTTATTCAGTATGCCTTTGAAAACATCTATTTCCTCCATCTCACGTGAGCTTACTTCATTAAAAATCTGTATGAATCAAATCAAATCAAATCAAAATCACTTTGCTGTAATCTAATTAATATATCTTATAACTAAGAAATAGAAAATACTTCAATGTTCACTAATCTTTGTGACTCGGTGAACTACTAGAGTAAATTTAGAGAAATGCACATGTTTAAGCAAAAAGTTGTAACAATAAATTTAAATCCTTTGCAAAGTATACAAACTAAGGAACTCTATGCAAAAAGAGGAGTACCAGTGATTAGTGTCTTGAACTAAATTGCACAGGACGTGTAGAAAACTTGTCAAGTCCATTTGATAAAGTGGAAAAGAGAATTGTGGTGATCAGTTTTTCAGAACCTGAATCTATTTTAGCAATCTATATGACACCCTATTTAGGTCACTTTGCTCTCACAGGAAATGGAGCAAAACTCGTGGTTTTAGGCTTCAAAAGATAACATCATTTCCCATTAACATAGATCAATTTATACTAATTAAACAGGGTTTATGACAAATCATTGTTGTAGATCTTTCAGAAAAAGTTACCTGGCAAAAGACAAATGAGTTAAAAATAAGCGTGTTCAGGATCAGATCAGAATCTGGGCCTTCAAGACCGAATATCTCTTTTCCTTTTGACTGAAGCAACCAAATTACCACAAATTGATATAAAGATTGCCCTAAGATATTCCTCCACATGACATTACTGATAAAGTTCCCTTTCCTTCCAACCGGTGCACGCTTCATCAGGTCATCATTTGGAGGCTCAGTTGCAAGTGCAAGTGCTCCCAATGTATCCATGATCATGTTGACCCATAATAGCTGAACAGCTGTGAGGGGTGCAGTTCCTGAATGCACAATTTTATGCAAAGGTATTAGCAGAAATGAGAAAATGGTTCTTTTGACATAAAATGAAGGCAAGTTCCAAATGAAAACAAATAGCATGTGGGCTGCTCTAACCTGTCAGACAAGCTGAAGAGAAGTTGACAATCAATGCAACCACATTAACAGTCAGCTGGAACTGTACAAATTTTTGAATATTTACGTAAACTGAGCGTCCCCATTTGGCAACTGTCACAATCGTGGAGAAATTATCATCTAGAATTATCACATCAGCACTTTCTTTAGCCACCTGAATTTAGTAAAGATTAGTTGAATTGTTCACAATGTGTGCCTATGTTTTCATATGGGAATATTAGACAACGTTGTTATATACTCACTTCAGTTCCAGAAATGCCCATTGCTAGTCCAATATCGGCTTCATGAAGTGCAGGGGCATCATTTGTTCCATCACCAGTTACAGCAACAACCTCACCTAATGAGGTACGCAAGTGCTTCACTAGAGTATGCTTGTCTAGAGGTGAAGATCGAGCCATCACCTATAGATAAAGTCAAACCTTATTGTTACTAATTAGAAAAAACCATACTTTTTACCGACTGATCCAATCAATTTGCAGATGTTCCATAAATACAAATGAAGAAATCACCTGGAGTTTAGGAATTATTTTGAGCATTTCCTCCTCACTTTTCTCCCGGAATTCTGGACCTTCAATGGCTATACCATCATCTGTGAGAATCCCGCACTCCCTAGCTATAGCCTTTGCAGTATTAATATTGTCTCCTGTAACCATTCGTACAGTAATTCCAGCCGAACGGCAAACTGCAACAGACTCCTTAACACCAGGACGTACAGGATCTTTAATACCTACTACTCCTATACAAGTATACCCCGAAACTGGGATGGGATTCTCAACAGAGAACCCATTTTCTAGATCCATATAAGCAAGGCAGAGAGTTCGTAGTGCCTCATTAGCAAATTGATTAATTGTATCGTTAAGGTAATTAATGGTTGCTTCATTAAGGGGAACAATCTCACCATTTGCATTGATCACCTTATCACAGGCAGCCAATATTATCTCTGAAGCACCTTTACAGTGGGCTCGTAAACCACCTTCAGGAAGCTCCAGTACTACCCCCATCCTTTTCTTCACAGAATTGAACGGCTCAACTTTAAGAAGTTTAGATGCTTGTCTCTCAGCATGAAAATTCCCACCAAGTGACAAGCCAAACTCCAACAAAGCAGTATCAGTGGGTGTTCCCAGTATCTCAGATTTGCCACTTTTGTTTACAACAACTTCTCCTCCAGTATTATTAAATATTGACTGTAGCAGAATTTTCACAGCAGAAACTGGGAGTTCAGAACGCAAGCGGTCAGCATCAAGAGGTTTGTTCACTTCCTTGACATTCATGCAAATGCAAGATTTTACAACTGCCATATGGTTGGTAGTTAGTGTCCCAGTTTTGTCGCTACAAATACATGTGGATGATCCCATAGTCTCACATGCTGCCAAATGGCGCACAAGTGCTTTATCATTCATCATCTTTTTCATGGCAAAGGCAAGGCTCAATGTTACAGCCAATGGAAGCCCTTCTGGAACAGCAACAACAACAATTGTAACAGCAACGGCGAAAAATTCCAACATTTCTAAAGCTTCATCTCCAGACCACCTCAAGTAAGTTCCATCTTGCCATTTACGGCTCATCAATCCTTGCACCAACACTGCAAAAGTCACAATGGCAAAGAAAAGTCCAACTTTACCAATGATTGTTGCCACTCCATTCAATTTTACCTGCAATGGGGTTTCATCATCTCCACCTTCACTAAGAGTTGCCATCAATTTTCCCCATTGGGTCCTCATCCCAACAGAAGTAACCATCATCTTGCATGATCCATCCTTAACCTTAGTTCCAGATAGAAGAAAAGGATTTTCTGCAGTCACCATTACTGGCTCGCTCTCCCCAGTTAAACTTGATTCATCAATTAACAGAGAAAAACCTGAAACAAAAACTCCATCTGCAGGGACTTGGTCACCAATAGCAAGATGTACAATATCACCAGGAAGTAAGTCATATATTGACATCTTCTGCCTATATCCATTTCTCGTAACCTGAATAGCAATCTTCTTTTTTTCCTTGTCCAAATCCTTGAACTGTAAAGATTGACGATAATCACTTGTTGCGGTGACAAAAACAACCAACAAGATGCTTGCAACTATTCCTAGGCCATCATGAGCCCCTTTTGGCCATCCTTCCATAACTATGCCAACGAGCAAAGACACAAAAGCACAAACTCCGAGGATCATAAGAGTCATGTCTTGAAGGGCTTCCCAAACAAATACCAAGAAACTCCGCCCTTCACTCTCAGTAAATTTATTAATTCCAAAAATCTCTTGTCTGCGATTCAGCAAATCACTATCAGTAGTAAGCCCATTGAGGGTTGAAGTGGAGAGCTTTTCTGCAATACCAGCTACTCCACCATGAATATTCAGCTTCTTCAAATCATGACCTTCAACAATAGATCCCAATTCTTCACCACAAATTCCAAAACCTGCAGCTTTTACTTCCTCAGGTACAGTGTAGTCACTTGGTTGCACGCCTGCAGACATCATAGTCAGAATGGAGAACCTTCTAATATAATCTAAATTTACATTAACCTTGAAGAAACTTACCTTGGATAAATTGAAATGCAGCTTTGGAAACTAAAACAGCAACCCTTAAGTTCTCCTACAATACTCAAATAGAAAAGTAGTTAGTCTCCCAAGTTTTAACCGAGTTACGATCATAACCTCTGTACAGTTTGGTTTTGGTAATCCATCTGCACAAAAGGAATTCAGGTATCTGGATTTCCATTTTGTATCCAAAGTCTTAAAAAAAAAAAAAAGAGTACGTCAAGGAATGCAATTATTAACAAGAAGATATAAGAACTACAAGAGTAACTGGACTAAGAAACGTAAAATACAACCCAAGGGGGAGGCACAAAGAATGTGAATTTAAAAATGAAACACAATTATCTTTTGAATATATTCAAAATACTTCAGGGGTTTTTAGATTAACAAGTAACCAACTCCTACCTGTTGCGTTCATGATTAGTAATGAGGTCTAAAATACTAGTAACTTCATGACACAATTCATGTTCCTTTTTTTTTCTTTTTTTAAATCCAATTCATGTTCTATTCTAATACCAAAGTGCCCATTCTGCTTTGAGAAATTTAAATTCACATAAGATTCTCTTTCTAAGATCAAGCTCATGGTTCCACTTCCACCAATTACATTTTCATGGAAGAGCTGAGTCAAGATACCAGCTAGCTTCTTCAGTTTCCAAAGCTGGATTACTGGCTAATGTGATTATTCAACGTGGTCTTTTCCCACTCAATTACGACATAATATTCGTGAACTGTGATACTAGGCCAATCAAAAACAAAGAGGTTTTGATTGATAAAATTCCATCTCAATATATATCTGATCGGATCAGATATGGAATATCGGTAGTGTTGATGTGTCAATCTTGGATGATGGAATTATTAAGCACCAGAAAAAGGGTTCAAAACTATGAGATTAAGCATGAAATGATAAACAAGCCAATGGCAAGAGCGAAAGAATGGGAGCAAATCATATAAAATTACTTCAAGTATTATTTATTTATTTTAAAAGATTTTTGCAATTATTCTTTATCTTTTTGTCTCTACAAGGTACAAATATATCGTACCATTATATTTTGTATGTTTGATTAATATTTTTCTAAGGTGAATTTTATTTTTCTAACTTCTATTGTAGTGTGTTATATTTTATATACAACTAAACTTTACAAGTTTCAAATTTATTATTCAAACTTCTCATCTCTTAACGAATAATGAGATTATCGTAATAATAAAAATTCATTACAAAATTAAATGTTATCTCAACCAAAATTAAAATGAAACAAAAGGAATAAAAGATAGACTTTATAATAATTTATTACTCAAAAAATTAGTAGGTATGTTCAAATTCATAGTAATGTAGATTGTGTTTTGACATAAACTCAAATTCCTATTTCCAAAAAAACTAGATATTAACTCAAATCAAAATTCAACCAAAGTTATAAAAGAGAGAGAGAAGACTTTGTAACGGGAAATAAAAAAAAAAAAACAATATCAAAATACATTTAAATAGAAAATCATTAGAGAGTGAGTACTCATAGTTTTTTGTGGGGAAAATATTGATTGAATAGAAGAAATGATATCAAATTTTATACAAAATCAAGGAGGGAGAAGAAGAGTCAAAATATAAGAAAGAGAAAATGAAAAAGTGTAACAATAAAGTAAAGAGAAGTGGGGAGATAAAGAGGTGAAGAGGGAGGGGGAAAGTGGAAGAAAGTGAAATAATAAATGTGGATTAATTGGGAAAAGAAGAGTTTTTTTTTTTTTTTTGAATAAGGAGAATAAGAGTTTAGAAAAAAAAAACAAGAGGTAGAAAATAAGTGAATGATGTATGCGCTAATGTGGCTCAATAGAAACGTAGCAATATACAGAATATAGATATATATATATATATATAATAAAATAATAATATATAGTTTTGGCCTAATTGCTCCCAAGGTTACTAAATAGATACAAAATTTCTTTTTTTTTTAAAAAAAAATTCAAAGCCAAACTTGCATGTTGGTGCAAACAAACAACACTTAGGCCTGTTTGGTACATGTGTTTAAACACATGTTTTCAATTTTTAAATAATATTACACGTATTTTTATACTCATTTTCACTCACACATATTTTTAAAAAATATAAACAATATTACTAGAACAACATTACCCAACAGACCCTTATTGTCCAAAAGATAGCATGTTTTCTCATCGCAAATTAAAAAGTGACTTGCTGCTTTTTTTTTTACTGTTTAGGCAGTCATGTTCCCTTCGGCTTTACTAGTCAGCGTGCATGTGAAGATGATCATGTTTTAAGTTAATGTGTTCAATATTTTTCTTTAGAATAGACCAAATAAGTTAGTTAACAATAATTATGCATATCCAATACTTGGGCCTGCAAATGCAGCTTTTTTTTTTTTTTTTTTTTTAGAATCAACCTGCAAATACAGCTAAGAAGCACGCGATCTTCTTTATGGACGGCATTTGGAAAAAAATTAATCGGTAATTTATAAGCACAATGCATCTAGAGAGTCTTGAATTTACACTCGCAACTAGTGAGTCTTGAACTCACAACCTCACCATCTACCTTGCTTTTATGAAAGAAAGAGGAAGGAGGGGCCATTTTAGCTAGAAAAGAAGATTGGGATAATTCAGTTTTGATAGTCTAGAAATGAAGATTGGCAACCTCGGACGGAGACTAGTTAAACCGGAATGAGGGTCAACCTATTGTGACAAAGCAAAGGTTGCGTAATGAATTTTCTATTGCCACTTTTGGAAGGAAAAAAAAAATTGGTTCAATTCAAGGTGTTTGGTTTGTAAACGCCGAAGAAAAAGAAGATAAAGAAATTATAAAATTAAAAAGAACAAGTTGGGTTTCAAAAACGAGAGCGGTTACATGGGGACTCCGTTAGCGCAATTGGAGGTTATGAACACAATATTTTCACAACAAATTATAAGTGGTAAATTGTTATTGGTTCTGATTTGAACTTACTACTAAAATTACCTTTTTACTCTACCAATAACAACACTATGAAGCACGGGTGCGTTTCGGAACTCGGGTGTAGGTGCGGGTGCGAGATTCGGCAATTTTTAAAAAAGGTGGGTGCGGGTGCGGCGGGACTCGGTGATTAAAAAATTATTAAAAATATTTTTATTTATATATTTTATATATTGCTAACATGTTTTTTTATCACTCATATAATAATAATAATAATAATAATAATAATAATAATAATAATAATAATAATAATAATAATAATATACTGTACAAAATAAAGCCTGACCAAAGGCTTATGGCCTGTTTGGATGTTTAAAAAAGGAGGGGGAGTAGAGTAGAGAGAGAGAGAGTAATCTAATTACCTTGTTTGAAAGTTTTTTAAAGAATAAGGGGGAGGGATTTGGAGGGGGTTTCAACTCCCTCTAACCTCTCATTTTTAATTCCCTCAAATTGGAGAGATTTGGAGGGAGAGTAGAGTAAATAAATTATTGTCCAAATAAATTTCCTAATTTATCCTTTCTAAATTAACAAAATTACACACAGATTATACAAATAATGTTTGTTTGTTTTCTGAAAAAATTTAAGCATTGACTTTCTGTTTGTTTCCTAAGAAAAAAAATGCACATACGGTCCAAGTCTTCTTCTTCATTAATCGGAAAATCCAACCACGTCTCTAGATGCATCCCGATATTCCTCGCGAAAGCTAGAACCTCATCAGTGATCCCGACGCCACCAAAACCACGCTCCTCCAAATCCGATTCCGATTCCATCTCCAATCCGAACGAGTCGGCGTTCATCTTCGTCGAAATCATGGGTGGAAGTTTACCTTTGTCTGACGTCCTCGACTTGAAGAAAAGAGAGAAGAGTAAGCGATTTGGGTTTTCGGTGATGGAAGAAAACATAGGTCGTGCGTCACTCACATTGGGACCCGACACGAAGAAGCGGCGCGTGAGCTACTTCTACAAGCCGAGCATCGATGACTACTACTACGGCCAAGGTCACCCATTGAAACCCCACCGGATCTGCAAGGCCCACAACTTGTTCGGATTCTGTCAGTCCTCCACCAGCGGGTCTATCGACGCCGCCGTCAAGCTCAACCGTGGCGACACCGATATCGCTTTCAACTGGGCCAGTGGGCTCCACCATGCGAAGATGCCTGAGGCTTCTGGGTTTTGCTACTAGGTTTTGCGAAGAAGCTTGGCATTCTTGACCAAACAGAGTAATAAGATTCAATGAATTTTTTAATTTATTTTTATTTTTATTAGAATTTATTTTGAGGTAATAAAAATTATTTTATAATAGTTAATATTAGTTTTATACTTTTATTAGTGGTATTTGATGGAATGAGAATGTTGATTAAATAATTTTTTAATCTAACAAATTAATCATAGACTAATGATGCAAATCCATTTTTAAAATAAGGGTAAATTTGTCTATTTAAATCATTTCCTCTCCTCTCCCTCCTAATTTTTAAAACATCCAAACAAGAGGAAGAGCTAATTACTCCCTTTCCCATTACTAATTTTAAAAACATCCAAACAAGGTAGAGAATAACCATTCCCCTCTACTCCCCTCCCCACTACTCTCCTCTCCTCTACTCCCCTGTACTCTCCTTTCTCTCTAAACTTCCAAACAGACCATTAGTTAGTGGCTCACGTACTAAGGTTCAGTGGCTCAATGTGCCCAAAAAAAAAAAAAAAAAAGGGAAAAAGGAAGGGAGATGTGGCTCACGTGAGAAGCACCAAAAAAGCAAAATAAAGCCTCTCATTTAACAATCCTTTTCCAAAAAACACAAAACAAAACATAACTTATAAAAAAAAAGAAACAGAACAGCAACGGCAACAGCGCAACACTAAGAAGAAGAAGACGAAGAAGCCAAAAAGAAGAAGAAGAAGAAAAAAGGGGTTAAGCCGATGAGTCTGAAGATGGCGATAGCGGCATATCAAATCCACCAGTTTTGGCGGTTTCGGTTTGAACCGGCCATTTCGACAATTTCGCCGGTTTTGGCCAATACGGCCCGAGTCGGCCCGATTTGAGCCGCGTCAGCTCGAGTCGGGGAATCCACGTGGGAGGACGCAGCCTGATGCGGCACAGACGCGCGGTCAGCGGCGTCCCTCTCGTTGCATCCCGCCGAGTTCGACGCAGGTGCGGCTTTGCCGGAGCCGTGTCCGTGCATTCCAGTAAGGAACATGCAACAACTTGCCACATTTTTTTTTTTTTTTTTGAGAGAGCCACATAAAATTTGTTGTAAAAATGTTGTGGACCTATCATTTCTCTTTTTAATAATATGATTTTTATTTTATTTTACGATATAGTTGTATGATACCTTACGCTGAAGTTTTATGATGTTGCCAAGTGTCAAACACTAGATAAGAGGAATTGAAGATTCCAATTTCAGCTTTATTCATTGTATTTGTATGAATGAAGAGATTTAGGTAGAAACTATGGAGGTTTTATTTCAAGAAGAAGAATGCATTTTTCTTTCGTTTTCTACACGAAAATGAATTTCAAAGAATGCATTCTTCTTTCGTTTTCCACACGAAAATGAATTTCATTGGTAATATGTGACGTATATCTATTTCTTAAGGCTGCAAACGAGCCAAGTTTTATTAAGTAGTGCATGTTCAATCTTAACTCGTAATGAAAAATCAAAAACTCGAGCTTGTCTTGAGATTGTGACCAGCCTAAAAATAGTGTTTGAACTTGAGTTCATGGGAAAGCTAAAAAGCTTGAGCTTGGCTTGACTTGATTAATTAGTTAAGCCAAACTCAAGCTTAATATCAAGCTCAAACTTGAGCTCAGGTCAAGTTTTTGAGCTTAAAATCTAAAAAAATTACATTAGTAAATACTTAAATCTCTAAAATTAGGAAAAAAAAAAATAGTATACTCATTTTATCATGCATTTAGTCTTACTTATGATTAGCTATTATTCAAATTAATAATCTACATAATTAAATTCATTCATTCATCATTCCTTTTCTACAACTTCAGCAATTGTTCAGAATACAATTTTTACATTCACGTTTGATAATAAAGGACTAGAAAAATACTTATTTGTAACTATTATGAATGGGAAAATACTAACATATTTCATAACTTTACTTTAGATGATTAATAGGGAAGGATCATATATGACCTACTTAATTATTTATTTATTTATTTTTAAATGTAACTATAGTCTAAAAAAGTTCTTTATCAGTTTAAAGGGAAGAAAAAAATTAAGGTAATATAGGTATTAATCTCATATTGGCCATATCATTATTAAGATATGTATAATAAGTATATTTAGCTAACACATATAAACTTATAAATGAATCTATACTTGAATTGTTATGTAGTAAGCCTAACCGCTCACAAGCTTGTTCGTGAAACAAATTTTTTTGCTTGGGCTGGGCTTATTTATTAAACGAGCGTAAAAGTAAGGCTCAAGCATGACTTATTTATAAACAAACAAACATAAACAAGCTTTTTATCAAGCCGAGCCCAAGTTATTCATGATCGACGTGGTTCATTTACCGCCTTATATTTCTGTAAGCTTTTAATGTGATATTGTGGAAATTTTTTTTTTTTTTTTTTTTTGGTATTGGTTGAATGAAATAAATTAATCATAAATAAAATGAGAGAGAGAGGGGTGAACCTGGTTGGTGCGGCGCATGGCCTGAGCTTCGTAACGCTTCGAGAGATTGGCCGTAAAACGAAACCTTCGCTTCGGGTTCTTCACAAATCCACACAGCTTCCTCCATTTCTGAAGCGCCTCTTCAGACGAGTGCTTCGGCTTCACTTCAAAATTATTCAAATAATAGCTCTCCATTTTCACCTTCTAATTTCAATATTGTAACTAATCTCTCTCAAATATGCCTCGCCTCATATAGGGATGGACAAAATGATTTAGGTACCTTCTCAACAGGTTCCAAGTTCCAACAAACCATGGTGAATCACACCTTCCGGGAAGCAAACAGGGCAGCTGATGGACTGGCAAAGAAGGGCTGTATGCAGCAAGAAGGGTTTGTTATTTTGCTTAACCCCCCTACCCCTGATATTGTAGCTTTTGTCAATGAAGATGCTACTGGCATGTACTATGTAAGGCGTGTTGCCAATACTTAAGTCTTTTTTGGCTAGCTAAGTTTAATGAATATCCCTTTTAACAAAAAAAAAAAAAAAAAACTTGTCAAAGGGGCAAAATAAAGCAGTCTCAAGGCGGAAAGTTCGAAGAAAGCAGGCTTTTCTCTTTTAAGAGAAATTTCGTTCACACACTTCGTAGGTGGGCGGGAGCCTGACTAAGAGAGAGTTAAAAATACGGTAATTTCTACTTGTGCTTTCTGCGTAACTTCTTTTTTTTGCTTCTGATTTGGAATTGGAAATAGTAAATGGCACAGGAAATTTTTCGGAGATTGAGAGGAGAAGGAAGAAGATGCTCCGAGATTTGATGCTAATTGGTGTAACTGAACTGGCTGGGTCTGGTACTACCTGGTCTCTTGGAGTCGAGTGAAAGACGGAGTCAAAACTGAAATAACTACCATTAAATAACGAACTCTGGAGACGTTTGGAAGTCTTTTAACTTTGTTTAGGAATCGTTATCAGCAATTGGATTAAAATTAATGTAATAATTTGAAAATTAAAAATTTTAGTTACGCTAGTTTGAAAATAACCACCATCAAGAACAGTTGTGCTTTTTTTATTGTTTTTTTTAGAGATAATTGCACCTGTGGTTTGCCTCTAATTTGATTTACCTATCAGTGGTTTCAATTTTGACACTTTACCCACCGAGATTCAATCCGTTACTGCTCCGTAACCCACCTCCTTGTCTGCCGTTACTCTAACACATTTTCTTTCAAAATCAAAACACAAAACAGATCAAAAAGTTAAGATTTTTAATTGCTTAAGAACTTCTATGAGAACATATGTCCAGAAAAATCAAACCTAAGTCAACCACTATAAATATCATATTTTCCTTCTCTACTTGTCTCTTTTCTAACATATGCCCAGAAAAATTATTTATAAAATAAAATTGTCGATCTTGCTCAGAAAATCAAAACCCAGTAAGTCTCTCTCTTTCTTTCAATTCTCTTTGTTCTGTTAATTTCTGTTTGTGAAAATCTTCATTTCTAGCTCTCCTGGAGGTCCGCCAACTGATTCAACAAACACTTTGTTTGTAATTTGTTTTGTTGAGAAAATAGTTTGTTGGGGATGTGTGTGATCGAAATGGGATTTTCTTTGTTTTGATTGTTACTGTTAGATAATTTTGGGATTGATTTCAAGAGGTGATGCGATGCCGTACGGCGTGAGTGTTCCCATTGAGCAAATGGAGAAGGGAACCGGAAAGAATCACAATACTAGGCTTTGTTTCTTGGCATCTTTGTCAGCTTTCTTTTGATGGAAAGATAGAAAAACTTTATTGATAATAAAATGGTATACAACTAAAGCCCACTAGACAAACATAGGGCATCAAATAAGACAAAAGATTACAAACTGCATCATTGTACAGATAAGGACCCAACGGGTAATACATGCATAGACAGCCAAGTTAACCTCCGTGTACAGCAGGTTGATCTCCATGTGTAGCTCTGTTTTGTGCAGCCACAAAGTGTTGGTACTCTGCTAAAAATCCAAGGGCGCCATCCAGAATCTTTCTTGGGTGGAGCTGGACTTGCTCGAAATAAAATTTATTTCGAGCATTCCACAACGCCCAGGAGATCGTGGCCTATTTTTCTAGTTCAGCTTGAGGCAGTCTTCGCACCATCAAACGGAATAGCAGAAAAAAATCCTGAGCCTCGTTTGAACACTTCGAATCCTCCCACTGCATAACGCCCATACATTTCTTGCAAATGGGCATTTTCTTTTGGATTTTGTTGTTGTATGTCCATTTCATTGTGCTTGGAACCAATAATAGTAATGCCACTGGTGATTCTCTTAAATTACAACCCAGTAATGTCAACACCGATTCAATTAATACCCATTTGCCCGATCCCCATCAAATTCAATCTGACACCCATTTGGAAACTACCCGGGTTCGCAAGAGTAAGAGCAAATTAAACCATATTTTCTATAAATATATTACTATAAATATACCACTATAAATATCATATTTCCTCAGCAAGAGTAAGTGCAAGAGCTATTTTCTTCTTACCAAACCTAACTTTTTGATCTGTTTTGTGTTTTGATTTTGAAAGAAAACGTGTTAGAGCAACGGCAGACCGGGAGGTGGGTTACGAAGCTGTAACGGATTGAACCTCGGGTGGGTAAAATGTCAAAATTGAAATCACGAGTAGATAAGTCAAATTAAATGCAAACCATAAGTGAGTAAAGTATAATTATTTCTTTTTTTTAATTGTTACTTTTTTTTTTATGAGATTTTTAATTGTTACTTCGTTGCGCGTTTTGGTGGAAACGTGTGCAATGAATGATGAAAAAGACAGTTGAACGTTGAAACTTAAATTGAAAGTAATCAACGAATTTCACAAGAAGTTTCAAATCTGTGTGGGGTTTGTAATTGTTGCATAATGAAGTGCAATTAGCTTCTGAGCACGCGCCTTAGAGCGTTCTTATAATTCCTTCTATTTAAAAAAAAAAATTTTAATAATTGGCATTAATTATAATATGAAATTATTATATTTTTTAATTATAAAAAAATTTAAGGGTGTGATAAGTATTATACGTTTGTACGTGAAATAATTTTTCATCACACTCTTAATTTTTTTGTAATTGAAAATTATAGTAATCTCAAATTATAATTGATGCCAATTATTAATTTTTTCTCAAAAAATAGAAAAGCCTCTGAGCACACGCGTGCTCAGAGGCTAGTTTTTTTTTTTTAATAGAAAAGGCTTTCATGTTATCAATTTATTTTTCTTAATAATTTTTTAATGGGAGTTATATATGAAGTTACTTATAATCTTAAAAGATAGTCACTTATTATGTGTTTGGATCCGACTGTTGTGTTTTGCATTTACTTTTCTTCTCCTTTTTTTTTTTTTTTTTTTTTTTTTTTTTTTTTTTTTTTTTTGCTGCTACGCACGCGTTTAAGGGGACAAACGGCTACTGTTCATGAACAGTAACTGTATATTGTTGACTTTTCAGCCCCTTTTATCAGTCCTGTGGGTACCGTGAACAATGCACAGGACTCACAAATCTTACTTTTCAGCAACTTTTTCATAAAACTGGGTCTCACGACACTATTCACACATTTAAAAATTATTTTGCAACAGTATTTTCAGTTTTCAGTTTTTAGTTTCAGTAAAATAAGTTCTATCCAAACGGACCCTTATTAGGCTCCGTTTGGGAGTTCATAAGGGAATGGAAAGGAATGGAATGAAATGTATTTAAGTAAGGGAAAATAATGGAAAAGAATGGAATTAAGTAACTTTGATTGGATGTTTTAAAATAAAGGAATGAAAATGAATGAAAATGAATGGAACGTAAGTAATCTTATTTGAGAGCAACATGGAGGAAATGGAATGGAATCATTTTATAACAATATTACTATTATACCATTATTTTAAAATAAATGGTTGAATATATAGGGGTATTTTGGGAGTTTTAGTAAAAAAAAAAATCATTAAATCTAATTTCATTCCCTCCCATTCCTCCCAATTTCGGGGGGAATGAAAATTTGAGGTTTTAAGGGAATAGAGAGGAATGAGCATTTTCTCCTACCCATTCCATTTCCTCCCACTTAAACTCCCAAATAAGGGAATAAGCTTTCCATTCCCTTCATTAAAACTCCCAAACAAGGGAAGGGAAGAATATTCTAAAATTATTCTTTCCATTCATTTTCATTCCATTTCATTCCCTCCAAAATAATTAAATATTTATTAACTTTTATAAAACATCTTGAATACGGAAAGGTTAGTAGCTTTTGAATACATTTGTATAGTACCTTTGTTTTGGATATATACACATTTGTGTATTTTTCGTTGTGCACATAGTTTTTTGTTTGATTTAATTTGCATAGCAACTTATTTAATTGTTAGGTTGGACTAAAATTGATTAGTAGCTGATTTTGAGTGTAATATATAATTTTCAATGTCTGTCATACCCTTAGATTTAATTTTCACAAAGCTAGAAATAGGATCAAGGCTCAGTCGAAATAAAAGAAAATTTAAATAGTATTAATTTAATGAAACACCAAGAATACCGTTTGATAAGTCTACCTATTCTCTAAGTTTAATATCAAGCGATGAATTTATTTGGTGCATCTATTATTTTTTCGAACCCAAGCCCAAAAGTTTAATGAATGAAAATTATTCCTTTTGGATTGTGAACTTTGTAATGACATAAAAAGATATGTTGGTCATAGAGTGTCACAATTATCAACAAAAAAAAAATTAAATGAGAGTTATCAAAATTTTTTTTTTTAAAATCCTAAAAGGCAACCACTTAGTCCTAAAAGGTAGCTAAAGACTCTTAGTTAGTGCACATCCGTAACAAAATTTTCAAATGCTATAGACTCTCACGTTGTATACTCATAATTTTTTTTAATTAAAAAGATAGACACTTGGTACACATCCATAACCACATGATTCTGGATGAAAGCAAGTTCACAGATTTCTTCCTTGATTCTTATGTTTCTCATCACATGCACGCTAAGCTTTACTTGGAAACAATTATTATTATTTTTTTGGATAGGGGAAACAATTTCTTTAGTACGACACACTTGACATTGTAGATAAGCATCCATTTTTTTTAGACCAATTTTTAATAATAAAAAAAGGAAAATATATATGATAAGTAATCTATATATATATATAACCGAACTTTTGAAACTCTCACAATTTTCCATGTCAGTACAATAAATAAAATTAAAAAATTAAAAACTCTTTTGACTAAAATATTAGAGAGATTCACATTAAAATTAAAATACAAAAAAGACTCACGTAAGGATTCAAAAAAGAAGAGAGAAAGACTCATGTTATAACTCCTCTCTTCCCACCTCAAAACCCTAGCAACCTTGCCCTTCTCTCAAAGGCTACTCCTCTCACGCTACTATCGCCAATTACAGTCGAAAACAAAAACCAAGCCATTTCCTAAACCTTGATGCTCCCAACAGACTCGCTTCCATGCCACTGTTGCGATTCAAGGTCAGTCACAAAGCCATTGTGTTGTCGCTAAATTGCCATGCCTTGGATTTCCTTGATTAGATTCCCACGGACCACTCCAGCCTTCATTGACTAGCTAGTGGAAACTAGCGAACAGATCAGATCAGCTCTCTCACTATTTGTGTATTGCATGTTTGATGCGTGTTTGAAAGCTAGCAGGTACACTTTATCTATGTAGTAACTACGTTATTGCTATGTTCAATGATAGTGCCTTGCAGCTTTTTAAAAATATTTATATTTTAGAACCATTATGTTTATTGATAATAATTTGAGTTTTATGTATTACACTTCAATTATTTGGTTTTGCGGACATAAACAGTAACACAATGCTCTGTTGTAGAAATAAATTGTCACAATTGATGCATGTTTTAAGATAAAAGGTCCTCAAAATTCGAAAGTTATTGTCCAATCCTCCCAAATTTTGAAATCTTGACATTGATCAAATTTGTGAATCTAAACAAATAAATTTGACTAGAAAATAAAGCCACGGATTCTGCAAACTCTCTCTCTCTCTCCAAACGTGAATTTCAAAATAGGGGGAGGGGCAGTTGGTTGGAGGATCAAGGTTATAGTTTTTCTATTTGGCCGAAAATTTATTTGCTTATTTGTTTATTATAAGCAAAAAGAAAGTATGATATTGGTTTCTAGGGTTTTCATTCGTGATTTGATTCAATTAATCTAGGAAAAAAATTACATTATTTATCAAAAAAAAAAAATTAAGAAAAATCTCAGATTATCTTTTTTTCTCAATAAGTATTAAAAAATTTCTATTGTCCATGAAATTGCTATTGTCTATTAAAAAATTGCACATGTAGATCAATATTTATATTTCTTAACTTGGCATGTTGCACCTATGGCTGAAATTTGTGTGGATCTTTGGAAGCTCAGAAATCTTTTCTTCATTCACTATGGTTTTTCATTGAGTATTTTCTTTCTCTCTTACTCCTCTTATGAGTTTTGTATTTGACTAGAAGAAAGATTTTTTGTTGTGAAGGTCATGAAGCACCTCTCTCATTTTATTTGTCCTCACCACAAGGAAAACATTCATGTAAGACCCATAATCTATTTTAAATTTTGAATGGAAATACCCATATCATACAAGTACAAGAGATAAATCTTTAAGGGATGAGCTTAATTGTTTCTTATTTTCAATAATAAATCATTTTACTGCAATACCGATAATTATTTGAGAAATCTAATATGTTCATATTGCTATAGAATAGAGAATGGCAGAAGCCAACTTTATTATAACTACTTAAATTGAGTTGATTTAATTCCATACAATTACAAAGTATAGCATCAAAGATAGTGGAATTAATTGTTGTAATTTTTATTTTCTTTCCATGTTTTGAATTTTCTCTATATTATTTTTACAACTGAGCAAAGATTGAGAAAGTGACATTACTTCTCTAATTTTAAGTTTAATGAGTCCCCTTCAAGTATTGGTCTTTATTAATTTATATATTTGCAGTTTATATTTTTAACCCTTGCTAAGAAATTAAGGCTTAGTTGCACAATATGTGTAAATTCTAATGACAACATAAGCCCATATTTTTGGGATTAATAGTTTATAAATCCTTTGCATGACAGCAATGAGATTTGTATAGCCATTCATGTTTTTTAGAAGGCTACTTTAAATAGTAAATTAATGTGTTTCTTACATTTGGGTATTAGTTAGAATTGTTTTCAAATGATTGTACCAATAAAAGTGAATGTGTATAAATTTTGTTTAACTATCCCATGCATCGCACGGGTTAGCGACTAGTTTTTATTATTCTCGTTCTATTATAATTAATCTTCTATCATTAAGTTAAGACTCAAATTTTTCACATTAAAAAAAAAAAAAAAAAAAAAAAAAAAAAAAAAAAAAAAACAAAGGACAACTTTAAATTTCACATGGTAGGATATTTACAAAAAATTGTCATTAATAACTACTTGATAGATTGACTATCACTTCGCTCACCTGAATTCATCCAATGTGTTTGCTATGCAATCTAACAAAATTATTGATATGTCACCCTAAAAAAAATACGAAAAAAATAGAGAGTAAGGCTTAAATGTAAGGGGGAAAAAAAAAAAAAAAAAAAAAGGACGAAGAAAGGGCACCACTTAGAATACATATACTAAAATGATTAGTCAAACCTGAAAACCACAAAAAAAATAAACAAATAAAAACAAAACAAAAATATATATTATTCCCACTCTTTAAAAAAGAGTCATTAATTAGAGAAAATATTAAACACTTATCAAACTAACCAAATAAAAGAAAAGATTAAAAAAGAAAAATGTGGTCCTACTTTGTAGGCAATATTTATGTGGGAGTTAAAAGATTTTTTTTTTTTTTTTTTTTCATTCAGACTTTAAATCACAACAAATGAATAAGATTTTTTTTTCCTAAATTTTAAGTCAATGTTCAACTAAATTTTTTTCTAAAAAAAATCAATTTGAGTTTAAAAAAAAAAGGTAATTTGAGTTCAACTAGAACTCATATTTAAAAACGTGAATACAAGATTGAGTTCAAATATAACTCATATTTGAAAACGTGAATATAAGAACTCACATTCACGTTTTATTATATTCACGTTTTCAACTAATATGAGTTGCAAACGTTTTCTTATATTCACATTGAAAGAGTTCTAATATGAGTTGTGAACAAAATAATAGGAATATAAGAAAACGTAAAAGCACGTTATAGTATATGTATATTTTTTAAGATAAGATAAGGATATAAAAATGATAATGATAACTGTAAGGACCAGATTTGAATTCCTAGCCCAACACGTGGATGAACTTAGGCCCAAAAAGCCTAAAACAATGAATTTGTAGAGAATGGGTTGGAAAACTGGGCTTTAGTTAATCAAACAAACATTAGAATGGGTTCAGATGATAAGAGAATGAAAAGAAAAAGGTTTGTATTGAAGAAATTTTTCTGAAGTAGTCATTAGGAAACTTAAAACAAATTTCCCATGGATGACTTGCTACGACCGTGAGCTGAGCCATTAAGGAAAGTAGAGCTACTATGACCATGATTATTAAAATCAGGACCTTAAGTAGAACTGTGGGGCCTAAGAATTTGGCAGCCCCAACCCACTTTATATTGGGCCCAATACCCATGCCAAGGAAGTAGAAACGTCCGAGAATGAAAGTAGAAGGCCCAAGTTGCCAAGAGACATTGCCGAGGACGTTCCTGTTCTCGGCCAGTCGAGATCATAGGAGGGAAGGACAGTATGCCATCAAGAACAGCCTCCCAGAGCATCCCAAGGAAAAGAACAAGTACAATGGGACGGTCACAAGAGCATGGCGGAGGAGCAATTTAAGGAGGAGTTGTCACCTCTACATTAAATGCTCACAACTAACATTCTAGTTGCATTAATGAGGAAATGACCCATGAACAGTGCTGCCTTATTTGCTGTAACCCACAGGAGATTTGGGAAGGCGGCTGATGAGACAAGTACTCAAGTGGTGACCTACACAATCAACAAATGGAAGGCCAAGATCAACTATAATGGGGTATATAATGAAAGACATCCTCCAGAAAGAGGGAGGCGGTGAAAGACAGAAAATACTGTAGCAATTTGTGTAATCCTTTAAACCTCTGTAACCAAGCACCGAAAGAGCAATAAGAACTTCCAACCATTAAGAGGAGGGCCGAGGAATAGAATTTCATATTTCAATCCATGTCCTTATTATTCAAAATACTCGTAACCATGTTTATTTGTTGTAATCCCCACTAAGGCCAGTTCTTCAATCCACTTTCTACAAATTTATTGTATAAGGTCAGTTGGGTTTGAGTCCACTCGTCCAACAGAGATAACACTCAAACCCAGTCCTTATAAGAACCAATAAGAGGGTTTTGAGGATTGTAAGATTCTATTTGTTTTTTGATAGTTTGATAATTAGGAGTAGAAGATTTAAACTTAGGACTTTTTCATTGAAACACTAAAAAATGCATGTTGAGTTATATGACTATCGGCAAATCATAAAATTACTTTTTATATTAAATAAAAGTCAAAATCATAATTAATGATGATGTATGTCAAATAATCCTTGTAAATAATTTTTTTTTTTAATAATATATTATATAACCAGAATACAACAATAAAAGAGTCTAACCTTTATAGTTAATTAAGTTCTCATACGATCTCTTTTCCTCATAACCAAGTTGGATTTTTGATTGCAGATCCCTTTCTAACACGACCATATGGATGGTGACACTAAAACATGTTTTCCAAGAAGTCAACAAATCTAGCTGTAGGGGAGTTGAACAACATGAACATGAAGGTGTTTTTTTTTTTTGATATCTGTCCTTTTTTCTTTTTTTTTTTTTGGTTAAATTGTTTATTCTGGGACACTACGAGTTAAATTGTTAAAAATAAGCATGCATGCTTTTTGCACAGGGACAAGGAAATCTTTCTCACAAAAAAAAAAAAAAAATGATAACATAATTCAAATCCTCATATAATCTTATTACATGGCTCTTTACTTTATTTATAATACAACACAGCTTTTTTTTTTTTTTTTTTTTTTTTATTGGAAACTAGAAACTTTCATTACTTAAAAGGAAATTGCATCATGATGGAGAGATTGTTCTAAGAAACAAGGATTCTCTTTCATCCAAACTAGATAATCAACAATGCCACAAGCATATTTAGCTAAAAGATGCGCAGGTGTATTTTCCTTATGCTTTACATGAGAAAACCTTACATTACGGATATCATGACAAGAATCAAGGATCCCATATATTATAGGAGCAACCACGGCAGCTGCATGAGAAAGACCAGCTAAAGCCCTGTACACATTAAGTGAATCCCCTTCTAAAATGAATTCCTGTATTCCAAGATCTTTTGCAAACTGCAGACCAGCATCAAAGGCTTTTGCCTCAACTTCCAAAGGACCCAACGGAGCACTCACTTTCATGGACATTGCAGCCAATACCAATCCATGACAGTCCCGAGCAACAATTCCAATCCCAGCTTCCTTCTTTGCGGAGAAAACAGCCCCATCAACATTCACTTTGTACATATTCTCCGGAGGTGGACACCAATGCTCAATCTGATCCTGAACAGCCTTAAATGAAAGCTTTTTGGCACCAACATACTACTGCAAATACTGACATGACCATTGCAGTAGCTCTAATTCCCCTTTCTTTTTTCCTCCATTACGAACTTCATTACGGTTGGTCCAAATACTCCAAGCAATCGTAACCACCAATACTAAAATATTTTCCTCACAATCATCCAGCATCATCATCTTCCATAACAAGTCAAGAAGAGAAGGGAATAAACCAATAAAACCAGGTTGGAAAATTCCAGAGCATTTCCAAATATTTTGAGCTCTAGGACAAGACCAAAACACATGTCCCGTGGTTTCTGACTCTAGTTTACACTCAGCACAAATATCCTCAAGTTGCTTCAGCGATTACAATATTGCTTGTACGTAAACATAATATATCAGAATCTGCACCCCTTTTTCAAACTCAAACACCATATTCCCTATCAGCCGTCCGATCTGAATTGCATTCCCATCAAAACACATGTCAGCCATTCGTCCGTACACATAACCTTTTTTTTTTTAAGTCTTGGCCCCACCAATCTCACAATCTCCTCTCTCACCTTATTATATGCCTCCTCAGCCAAGTAAGTGAATTCGGATCCGGAATCAATCATGGTTTGACCCGACCCGCCTCTATTGGGTCGAAAAACCGACGGAGGGATGTCGAGCTTTTTTGCGCCAATTCTTATCCGCTGCATTGCCACCGTGTAGGCTAGAGGGTCAAGGTTCGGCATACGTTGAGTTTGCTTGAAAGTCAATAGGTTAACATACTTAAATCCGGCAGAGTTCGGGTTCTCACCTAGGTGAAATGACCCGGTGGGTACAAACCCAGGTCTGGTCGTCCGGGTCGGGACACAGTATGAGAACCTTGAGATTTTAGCTTGGAAAGAGCAGGATCAAACGACGCCGTAGGAGGTGAAACTTTGGGGGTCTTCTTTTGGTTGTGACACCGAATCCATGAGAGTTGGCTCCCTGTGACCAAAACCATTTGTTGGATCTGTGGTGGGGTCCCTATTGGGACAGAAACAATCAGAGCAATTGGTGTGGAGATGTTTGGATGAAGATGAGGAGCAATAAGAGGGAAAGAGAGAGAGAGTGAGGAGTTGTTTTGGTTTTGGTCAAGTTGAGTTGAGAGAGAAAAGAAGGTTAAGAAGAAGAAAAAGAGGAAGAAAGGTTTCATGGCTGTTGTGTTGCAAGAGAGAGCGTCGAGTACGGGGATCAACTAATTCTTTTGCTTCCGGCAACTTGGCCATGGAGGGGTAGTAGAGGTGGACGAGCGATGGAGGAGAAAGAGAGAGCAGAGAGAAACGTGCAATGGAGGAGAAACAGAGAGAAAAAGAAAAATAATAATAATAATAAATAATATCCTTAAAAGAATATTAACATTAATTGGTGTCTTTTTATTTTTTATTTTTTTAAGTCTAATGGTTAAAAAAAAACACCAATTAATACTAATATTATGATAAGGATACCATTTATTATTTTTTGTAGTGTCGCCCATGTGCGGCTCATACAGGGATCATCTTTAAGCCAGCAGCAATTGGCATGCCCAAAAATCCAATGAATACACTAAGGAACCACTGTGCAAAAGTGAGAGGCGTTGTGTTTGCAAACGTTCCCAGGAACTCAATTATTATGATTTGGAAGATTACAGTGCAACCGAGGACGGCCACGAAAACATAGTTATTCAGTATGCCTTTGAAAACATCTATTTCCTCCATCTCACGTGAGCTTACTTCATTAAAAACCTGTAAGAATCAAATCAAATCAAATCAAATCACTTTGTTGTAAGCTAATTAATATATTTTATAACTAAGAAATAGAAAATACTTCAATGTTCACTAATCTTTGTGACTCGGTGAATTACTACGAGTAAATTTAGAGAAATGCACGTGTTTAAGCAAAAAGTTGCAACAATAAATTTAAATCCTCTGCAAAGTATGCAAACTAAGGAACTCTATGCAAAGGAGTACCAGTGATTAGTGTCTTGAACTAAATTGCACAGGACGTGTGGAAAACTTGTCAAGTCCATTTGATAAAGTGGAAAAGAGAATTGTGGTGATCCGTTTTAACAGAACCTGAACCTATTTTAGCAATCTATATGACACCCTATTTAGGTCACTTTGCTATCATAGGAAATGGAGCAAAAACTCTTGATTTTAGGCTTCAAAAGATAACATCATTTCCCATTAACATAGATCAATTTATACTAATTAAACAGGGTTTATGACAAATCATTGTTGTAGATCTTTCAGAGAAAATTACCTGGCAAAAGACAAATGTGTTGAAAATAAGTGTGTTCAGGATCAGATCAGAATTTGGGCCTTCAAGATGGAATATCCCTTTTCCTTTTGACTGAAGCAACCAAATTACCACAAACTGATATAAAGATTGCCCTAAGATATTCCTCCACATGACATTACTGATAAAGTTCCCTTTCCTTCCAACCGGTGCACGCTTCATCAGGTCATCATTTGGTGGCTCAGTTGCAAGTGCAAGTGCTCCCAATGTATCCATGATCATGTTGACCCATAATAGCTGAACAGCTGTGAGGGGTGCAGTTCCTGAATGCACAATTTTATGCAATGGTATTAGCAGAAATGAGAAAATGGTTCTTTTGACATAAAATGAAGGCAAGTTCCAAATGAAAACAAATAGCACGTGGGCTGCTCTAACCTGTCAGACAAGCTGAAGAGAAGTTGACAATCAATGCAACCACATTAACAGTCAGCTGGAACTGTACAAATTTTTGAATATTTACGTAAACTGAGCGTCCCCATTTGGCAACTGTCACAATCGTGGAGAAATTATCATCCAGAATTATCACATCAGCACTTTCTTTAGCCACCTGAATTTAGTAAAGATTAGTTGAATTGTTCACAATGTGTGCCTATGTTTTCATATGAGAATATTAGACAACATTGTTATATACTCACTTCAGTTCCAGCAATGCCCATTGCTAGTCCAATATCGGCTTCATGAAGTGCAGGGGCATCATTTGTTCCATCACCAGTTACAGCAACAACCTCACCTAATGAGGTACGCAAGTGCTTCACTAGAGTATGCTTGTCTAGAGGTGAAGATCGAGCCATCACCTATGGAAAAAGTCAAACCTTATTGTTACTAATTAGAAAAAACCATACTTTTTACCGACTGATCCAATCAATTTGCAGATGTTCCACAAATACAAATGAAGAAATCACCTGAAGTTTAGGAATTATTTTGAGCATTTCCTCCTCACTTTTCTCCCGGAATTCTGGACCTTCAATGGCTATACCATCATCTGTGAGAATCCCGCACTCCCTAGCTATAGCCTTTGCAGTATTAATATTGTCTCCTGTAACCATTCGTACAGTAATTCCAGCCGAACGGCAAACTGCAACAGACTCCTTAACACCAGGACGTACAGGATCTTTAATACCTACTACTCCTATACAAGTATACCCCGAAACTGGGATGGGATTCTCAACAGAGAACCCATTTTCTAGATCCATATAAGCAAGGCAGAGAGTTCGCAGTGCCTCATTAGCAAATTGATTAATTGTATCGTTAAGGTAATTAATGGTTGCTTCATCAAGGGGAACAATCTCACCATTTGCATTGATCACCTTATCACAGGCAGCCAATATTATCTCTGAAGCACCTTTACAGTGGGCTCGTAAACCACCTTCAGGAAGCTCCAGTACTACCCCCATCCGTTTCTTCACAGAATTGAACGGCTCAACTTTAAGAAGTTTAGATGCTTGTCTCTCAGCATGAAAATTCCCACCAAGTGACAAGCCAAACTCCAACAAAGCAGTATCAGTGGGTGTTCCCAGTATCTCAGATTTGCCACTTTTGTTTACAACAACTTCTCCCCCAGTATTATTAAATATTGATTGTAGCAGAATTTTCACAGCAGAATCTGGGAGTTCAGAGCACAAGCTGGAAGCATCAAGAGGTTTGTTCACTTCCTTGACATTCATGCAAATGCAAGATTTTACAACTGCCATATGGTTGGTAGTTAGTGTCCCAGTTTTGTCGCTACAAATACATGTGGATGATCCCATAGTCTCACATGCTGCCAAATGGCGCACAAGTGCTTTATCATTCATCATCTTTTTCATGGCAAAGGCAAGGCTCAATGTTACAGCCAATGGAAGCCCTTCTGGAACAGCAACAACAACAATTGTAACAGCAACGGCGAAAAATTCCAACATTTCCAAAGCTTCATCTCCAGACCACCTCAAGTAAGTTCCATCTTGCCATTTACGGCTCATCAATCCTTGCACCAACACTGCAAAAGTCACAATGGCAAAGAAAAGTCCAACCTTACCAATGATTGTTGCCACTCCATTCAATTTTACCTGCAATGGGGTTTCATCATCTCCACCTTCACTAAGAGTTGCCATCAGTTTTCCCCATTGGGTCCTCATCCCAACAGTAGTAACCATCATCTTGCATGATCCATCCTGAACCTTAGTTCCAGATAGAAGAAAAGGATTATCCGCAGTCACCATTACTGGCTCGCTCTCCCCAGTTAAACTTGATTCATCAATTAACACAGAAAAACCTGAAACAAAAACTCCATCTGCAGGGACTTGGTCACCGATAGCAAGATGTACAATATCACCAGGAAGTAAGTCATATATTGACATCTTCTGCCTATATCCATTTCTCGTAACCTGAATAGCAATCTTCTTTTTTTCCTTGTCCAAATCCTTGAATTGTAAAGATTGACGATAATCACTTGTTGCGGTGACAAAAACAACCAACAAGATGCTTGCAACAATTCCAAGGCCATCATGAGACCCTTTTGGCCATCCTTCCATAACTATGCCAACGAGCAAAGACACAAAAGCACAAACTCCAAGTATCATAAGAGTCATGTCTTGAAGGGCTTCCCAAACAAATACCAAGAAACTCCGCCCTTCACTCTCAGTAAATTTATTAATTCCAAAAATCTCCTGTCTGCGATTCAGCAAATCACTATCAGTAGTAAGCCCATTGAGGGTTGAAGTGGAGAGCTTTTCTGCAATACCAGCTACTCCACCATGAAGATTCAGCTTCTTCAAATCATGACCTTCAACAATAGATCCCAATTCTTCACCACAAATTCCAAAACCTGCAGCTCTAACTTCCTCAGGTACAGTGTAGTCACTTGGTTGCACGGCTGCAGACATCATAGTCAGAATGGAGAACCTTTTAATATAATCTAAATTTACATTAACCTTGAAGAAACTTACCTTGGATAAATTGAAATGCAGCTTTGGAAACTAAAACAGCAACCCTTAAGTTCTCCTACAATACTCAAATAGAAAAGTAGTTAGTCTCCCAAGTTTTAACCGAGTTACGATCATAACCTCTGTACAGTTTGGTTTTGGTAATCCATCTGCACAAAAGGAATTCAGGTATCTGGATTTCCATTTTGTATGCAAAGTCTTAAAAAAAAAAAAGAGTACGTCAAGGAATGCAATTATTAACAAGAAGATATAAGAACTACAAGAGTAACTGGACTAAGAAACGTAAAATACAACCCAAGGGGGAGGCACAAAGAATGTGAATTTAAAAATGAAACACAATTATCTTTTGAAAATATTCAAAATACTTCGGGGGTTTTTAGATTAACAAGTAACCAACTCCTACCTGTTGCGTTCATGATTAGTAATGAGGTCTAAAATACTAGTAACTTCATGACACAATTCAGGTTCCTTTTTTTTTCTTTTTTTAAATCCAATTCATGTTCTATTCTAATACCAAAGTGCCCATTCTGCTTTGAGAAATTTAAATTCACATAAGATTCTCTTTCTAAGATCAAGCTCATGGTTCCACTTCCACCAATTACATTTTCATGGAAGAGCTGAGTCAAGATACCAGTTAGCTTCTTCAGTTTCCAAAGCTGGATTACTGGCTAATGTGATTATTTAACGTGGTCTTTTCCCACTCAATTACGACATAATATTTGTGAACTGTGATACTAGGCCAATCAAAAACAAAGAGGTTTTGATTGATTAAGCCGTGTCTGAAAATTCCATCTCAATATATATTTGATCGGATCAGATATGGAATATCGGTAGTGTCGATGTGTCAATCTTGGATGATGGAATTATTAAGCACCAGACATAATTAAAAATGGTTCAAAACTATGAGATTAAGCATGAAATGATAAACAAGCCAATGGCAAGAGCCAAAGAATGGGAGCAAATCATGTAAAATTACTTCAAGTATTATTTATTTATTTTAAAAGATTTTTACAAGTATTCTTTATCTTTTTGTTTCTACAAAGTACAAATATACCATACCATTATATTTTGTATGTTTGATTAATATATTTTAAAGGTGAACTATATTTTTCTAACTTCTGTTATAGTGTGTTATATTTTACATACAACTAAACTTTACAAGTTTCAAATGTATTATTCAAATTTCTCATCTCTTAACGAATAATGAGATTATCGTAATAATAAAAATTCATTACAAAATTACAATGTTATCTTAACCAAAATTAATATGAAACAAAAGAAATAAAAGATGGACTTTATAATAAATTATTACTCAAAAAATAGGTAGGCATATTCAAATTCATAGTCATATAGATTATGTTTTGACATAAACTCAAATTCCTATTTACAAAAAAACTGTGTATTAACCCAAATCAAAATTCAACCAAACAATAATAGGGAGAGAGAAGACTTTGTAAAAAAAGAAAAAGAAAAACACACACAATATCTAAACACATATTTAAATAAAAAAACCACCGGAGAGTAAGTACTCATAATTTTTTGTGGGGAAAATATGGATTGAATACAAGAAATAATATCGAAAGAGAAGAAAAGTCAAAATATAAGAAAGAGAAAATGATAAAGTGTAAGAATAAAATAGAGAGTAGTGGGCAGATAAAGATGGGAAAGAAAAGTTGAAGAAAGTAAAATAGTAAATGTTGATTAATAGGAAAAAGAAGAGTTTTTTTTTTAATCGGGAAAATAAGAGTTTAGAAAGAGAAAATAAGAGGTGGAAAATAAGTGGATAATATTATTGTTGATGTGGCTCAATAGAAGTATAGTAATATGCAAAATAGAGATATAGATAATAATAATAATAGATCTATTGGCCTAATTGCTCCAAAGTTACTAAATAGATACAAAATTTCTTTAAAAAAAAAAAAATCAAAGTCAAACTTGTATGTCGGCACAAACAACACTTAAATTGTCCAAAAGGTGGCTAGTTTTCTCACCGCAAATTAAAAAGTGACTTGCTGCCTTTTTTTTACTTTTTAGATAGTCATGTTCCCTTCTACGGATGTGAATCCCCCTTCTACTTTACTAGTCAGGGTGCGTGTAAAGATGATCATGTTTTAAGTTAGCGTGTTAAATATTTTTCTTTAGAACAGACCAAATAAGTTAGTTTAAAATTAATTATGAATATTAAATTTTTTTACGACTATAAATTTGTGCAACGGCTGCTGTTGGCCATAATCGCTAATCAAATATATATATATTTTAAATTATTAAGGGTCCATTTGGTATATGTGTTTAAATACATATTTTCAGTTTTTAAATAACATTACACACATTTTCATATACTTTTCACCTATACATATTTTTTAAAAAATTGAAAACTGTTGTTTTAACCCACATATCAAATGAGCCCTAAGTATTTTAATACATACGGGAAGAAAGAAGTAGGTATACAAATACAGCTAAGAAGCATGCCATCTTCTTTATGGACAGCATTTGAAAAAAATTAATTAGTAATTTATACAAGCAACACATCTAGAGAGTCTGAAATTTACACACTCAACTAGTGAGTCTTGAACTTACAATCCCACCATCTACCTTGCTTTTACGAAAGAAAGACGAAAGAAAGAGGAAGGTGTCATTTTAGCTAGAAAAGAAGATTGGGATAATTCAGTTTTAATAGTCTAGAGATGAAAATTGGCAACCTCGGACGGAGACTAGTCACAGCATAATGACTAATGAGAGTCAAACTATTGAGACAAAGCAAAGGTTGCGTAATGAATTTTCTATTGCCGCTCTTGGAAGGAAAAATGCAAATTGGTTCAATTCAAGGTGTTTGGTTTGTAAAGGCCAAAAAGAAGATAAAGAAATTATAAAATTGAAAAGAATAAATTGGGTTTAAAAAACGAGAGCAGTTACGTGGGGGACTCAATCAGAGCAATTTGGAGATTTAAATTTCAACTTTGAAAAATTCATTTAATTAATTGGAACCATTCGCCTACCTTTACAATATTTTCATAACAAATTATTAGTGATTAGTTGATATTGGTTTTAATTTAAATCTACTACTGAAATTACTTTTCTACCCCATCAATAATAATATATAACAACTTGTTACATAGGATTTGTTGTATTAAACCTTACACGGCAGTTTTATGATGTTGCCACGTGTCAAACCCTAGATAAGAGGAATTGAAGATTCCAATTTCAAATTTCAGCTTTATTCATTGTATGAATGAAGTGATTTAGGTAGAAACTATAGAGGTTTTATTTCAAAAAGAAAGAACGAATTTTTCTTTCGTTTTCTATACGAAATTGAGTTTCTTTGGTTATATGTGACGTATATTTAGAGTTGTAAATGAGCCGAGTTTTGTCGAGTAGTGAATGTTCAAGCTCGGCTCGACAGCAAAAGTAGAATATTTAAACTTAGCTTAAACTTGATACGAGCCTACAAATAATATTGAAGTTTGAGCTTGTTATAAAGTATAAAAGCTTAAACTCGACTTAACTTGATTCATTAGTCAAGCCAAGCTCGAGCTTAATATCAAGCCCAAACTCAAGCTCAATATCATGTTTTTGAGCTTGAGATCCAACACAAATATATTATCAAGCCTATATGAAGTTTATTATCTAGCATATTTGGTTTGGATAAGTGATCTCAACTTATAATTAATTAAAATCTTAGAAAGATATGAGTTTACTTGTCAAGCTCATATCAATTTTATTACCAAACTCATAAATAAGCATAGTATCAACTTGTTTTATTACTTTTATATCAACCTTTGATGTTCACAAGTTTATTCATGAACAATATTTTTTACTTGGCCTCGGCTCAGTTATTAAATACGCCTAAAACTAAAGTTTAAACTTGACTCAAACTCATAAGTAAACCTAGGTTCAACTTGTTCTGATACTTTTGTATCGAGTTTTGGTGTGCTTGTTCATGAATAATATTTTTTACTTCGCTTCGGCTCAGTTATTAGATAAGCCTAAAACTAAAGTTTAAACTTGGCTTGTTAATAAACAAACCATCACAAACCAGCTTTATATCAAGCCAAACCGAGCCATTCATAAACATTCATAAACAGCTCGGGTTTAGACATTGTGGATTTTTATTTTTATTTTTTATTGGTTGAATGAAATAAATAAAATGAGAGAAAGAGATGAGACCTGGTTGGTACGGCGCATAGCCTGAGCTTCGGATCGCTTCGAGAGATTGGCCGTAAAACGAAACCTCCGCTTCGGGTTTTTCACAAATCCACACAGCTTCCTCCATTTCTGAAGCGCCTCTTCAGACGAGTGCTTCGGTTTCACTTCAAAGTCATTCAAAATATAGCTCTCCATTTTCACCTTCTAAATCGCGACTAAAACTCTCTCGAATATGCCTCGCCTCATTTATAGGATAGGAAGCACAGGCTGCACAGCTTGTCAAAGCTGCAAGAAAAGCGGCCTCTAAGGCGGGAAGTTCGAAGAAAAAGCAGCCTTTCTCTTTTCTGAGAAATTTCTTTCACACATTTGTTGGTGGGTTTGGTGCTGGCGAGCCTGACAAAAGGGAGACTTAAAAAAACGGTAATATTACTTGTACTTTCTGGGTAATTTCCTTTTTTTTGCTTCTGATTATTTGGAATTGGAAATAGTAAATGGAACAGGAAATTTTTCGGGGATTGAGAGGAGAAGGAAGAAGATGATCCGAGATTTGATGTAACTGAACTGGCTGGGTCTGCTACTTCCTGGTCTCTTGAAACTGAGTGAAAGTCGGAGTCAAAACAAAAATAACTCCCATTAAAGACCAACTCTGGAGACGTTGGAAGCCTTTAACTTTGTTTAGGTGTTCGTTACCAGCAATTGGATTAAATTAATATAATAATTTAAAAATAAAAAAAATTTGTTAGAACTGTTACGCGTTTTCTTTTTTGTCGGTTTACTTTACGCGTTTTGGGGGAACGCGTAGCGTGCGTTTGTGAAATGATGTGAACGTTTGGATTTTTTTTTTTTTTTTTTGATGTGTAATGATGTGAACGTTTGTGAAGTGATGTGAACGTTTGGATTTTTTTTTTTTTTTGATGTGAAATGATGTGAACGTTTGTGAAATGATGTGAACGTTCGGATTGTGCTCAAAGCACACGTTTGCGTTTTGTACTTCACGTTTAAGACTTTTTTTTTTTTTTTTTTTTTTTACTGGTCTGGCGGTTACTGTTTATAAACAGTAATCTCATTTGTTGACTTTATGTTTTTGAACAGAATATTTGTATCTATACTACTATTTAAGGGGCTTCCCCTGTTTGGATTCCACAATTTTTAGTTCAAAAATGCCCTTACACCTTTATATTTAAGTAGAGACAAAACTAAAGGACATTCCGGTAAAAATCCACTTTTCTTTATTTTTTTTATGCCTAAAATACCCTCATCATACCCACTTACAAGTTTTCAACCAACGGGGATAAATATGTAAATTAACACTCCTACACTTTAAGACCCACAAACTCACAAACTCACGTATACTTTGCAGTTTCTATCTCACTTTCTATCTCTCATTCTTCTTCAAATTGAACACATTTAGTTTAGCTCTACATCTTCTTTGTTTTTCTTCAAATTAAAGATATTTATTGTCGGAGGCTCCAACAAATATTCAGGTTCTATCTTTTGCAAGTTCCTCTTTGTTTTCTTTTCTTTTGTTTATTTATGATTGACTTTCTTTGAGTTGTACTTTTTTTTTCCTTATATGTATCACATTAACTCTTTTTTTTTCCTTTATATTTTTTTTTTCTTTTTAAGAAAGTTTTCTTTTTTCAGAGTCCTCTGTTGTTCTTAAGATCTCTGAGAAGCGTGACTGTCAACAAGACTTTCTCTATTTTTGCGTGCAGGTACTTACATATTATTCTTTTCTATTTTGGTCCAACAACTTAATATTTAATGTGATTTTAGATCGCTAACACTTTTTTTGGTTTTTGGGTTATAGATTTGGTGAATAATTTGGGTACAATTGCAAGGTTTGGGATGAAGGAATTTATGGAGGCATTACAAGCTGAAGCGAATGTGAGCATGATTGGTCAATTTGGTGTTGGGTTTTAAGGGAATTAGGCTGCTTGAAGTGGTAATTTACTCTTTTTTTTTTTTAACGTAAAAATTTGTTGTAAAAAAATTTCTTTTGTAATGTAAATTATATTTATCATTTGTATAATTCTATGTGAAATTCAATTTATATTTTTTTCATAATTATTAGTTTACTACTCCATAAAAAATGTTACGTACCTTTTCTCAGTTTTAAGGATAGTTGATATCTTTGAAATTTAAACTCTTTTTAACTTTTGTTATGAATGTGTAGTAAGTGGCTAACTATTACGATTAAAACACTACATTTTAAGATTAAAATTGATCCTTCACCTTAAAATAAATATATTTGAAATTTAAACTATTTTTCACTTTTGTTATGGATGTGTAGTAAGTGGTTAACATTTAGGATTAAAACAATACATGTACTTATCCTCAAGCATATTACTGTTTTTAAACCTTGAATTGAAAAAAAAAAAAAAAAAGGTTGGCCGGGTAGTGTTTCTTGGATAGAAGGTGGGATTTTAAAAAAAATAGTTTAATCTGAAATTTTTAACCGTGTAATCATTTTTTATTTTTTTTATTTTTTATAAAATTTTAAAGAAGGAGGGGATCACACCAATTCTCCACGTTAATCTTTTAAATTTCCCTAAAATTTAGCTTTTTATTTTCTTTCAAAATCAGATATGTTAGTGCCTAAATTTAAGGATATGGAGATGGAGAAGTTATAGTAGTGGTTTTATAGTAGGAGTCTTTTTTTTTTCTTTTTTTTTTTTCAAAATAAAGAACAAATTCAAAAGAAAAAAAAATAAAGAACAAATTAAAAAAAAAAAGAAGAGGAAAACGTGAGATTTTTTTTTTTTTTTTTTACAAAAGAAAACATGAGTAAGGAGGGGTGTGATCAAAAATTATATTTGAAATTTAAACTATTTTCCACTTTTGTTATGGATGTGTAGTAAGTGGTTAACGTTTAGGATTAAACCAATACATGTACTTATCCACAAATGTGTACTGTTTTTAAACCTTGAATTGAAAAAAAAAAAAAAAAAAAAAAAGAAAAAAAAAAAAAAAAAGAGGTTGGCCGGGTAGTGTTTCTTGGATAGAAGGTGGGATTTAAAAAAAAATAGTTTAATTTGAAATTTTTAACCGTGTAATTTTTTTTTTTTATAATTTTATTTTTTATAAAATTTTAAATAAGGAGGGGATCACACCAATTCTTCACGTTAATCTTTTAAATTTTCCTAAAATTTAGCTTTTTATTTTCTTTCAAAATCAGATATGTTAGTGCCTAAATTTAAGGATATGGAGATGGAGAAGTTATAGTAGTGGTTTTATAGTAGGAGTCTCTTTTTTTTTTTTTTTCAAAATAAAGAAAAAATTGAAAAGAAAAAAAAAAGAATAAAGCACAAATTAAAAAAAAAAAAAAAAAGAGGAAAACTATTGGTCATGATAATTGATAAAAAAAAAAAATAAAACAAGAAAAAAACACACACACACATGACACATCTGCCGTAATTGCACCAAAAAAAAAAAAAAAAAAAAAAAGAGTAAATGTTACCAAAATCCTTATCTCAATCAAATTATCACAACAATTATCTTTCGAACAATAAAAAAAAAATAAAAACACTTATAAAAATTCATCCACTCTTTTACCCACGTACAAGTTTAAACTCCCCTCATATAAAAAAGAAAATTTAACTACCCATTATCATCAAACAGTTAGAGTCTAGCAGTTACAATATTATTTGATTTGTCTATCCTTATCCTCACGTCCCATCTGCAAATTCAAATTAAAAAATAATAATAATAATAATAATCTTTCATACGTTAAGAGTGTGAGAGGTCTGGTATCAAACCAAAAAAAATAAAAATTGGCCGAGAAACCTGCAAAGAAGGCCATCACTCAAAATAAAAAATAAAAGGTTATTAAAAAAAAAAAAAAAAAAAGTAGAGAGGAAAACTTGAGATGTTTAACGTGGGTTAGAAAGTGGGATTTTTTAAAATAGTACATGGATAGAACATGGGATTTTTTCAAACGTGTACTTTTTCTTTTTTTGGTAAAATTTTAAATAAGGATAGGGTCACACCAATTCTCCACCTTAATCTTTTAAATTTCCCTAAAATTTAGCCTTTTCTTTTTTTTCTTCAAAATCATATATGTTAGTGCCTAAATATAAGGATATGGATGGAGAAATTATAGTAATAGTTTTATAGTAGGAGTTTTTTTTTTTTTTTTTTTTCCCAAAATATGGAAGAGATTTAAAAAAAAAAAAAAAAAGAAAAAAAAAAAAAAGGAAAACGTGAGATGTTTAATGTGGGATAAAAAGTGGGATTTTTTAAAATAGTACATGGTTAGTACATGGATAGATGTATATATATAAATAAAAAATAAAAAAAAAAAGGACAAAGTACAAGATGTAAATACTTGGAATTTTCGAAAAAGATAAAACAGTAAAAACGATTTATTTTTCATTAAAAAAATGTATTATTTAATTCAAAAAGTAAATTAAAGATTAAATTAAGAGAGGAGAATATACTTAGTTTAATGCTTTGGTCTAAATTTAAAGTGCGGTTTTTTAAAATAGTACATAGAAAATGTACTATTTAAATAATGGAGTGCATGATCAAGCAATATCGAACATTTATGGATAATTAAGGGCACTTTAGTAAAGAAGAGATTAAAAAAGTTTTAACGTAAAACAACAATATTTTTCTTTTCTGACTTTGGTGCCTCTGTGCATATTTGTTTGATATTATATTTATATCTGGAAAAGTAAGAAATTAAATGTACATTCAAATCCTTTAAATCATCACCTCCACAACTCTCAACTTCTAAACTCACTAAGCCACTTCTTCTCTCTCTTACATTTACACACAGACACATAAAGTTACACAATCAGACACATTATTTTCTCATCCAAATTAACCAAAATGGCATGGTTTTTTTTTTTTAAAGCGTATGAAATGAGTATGGAAAATTTAATCTAATTTTAACTATAAATGATTCTGTGAAATAAATTAAACATTTTCTAAATTATATTTTCATCATATTTTCTAAATTATATCATATTTTCATCATATAAATTTTTAAAATTTTTTTTGGTAATTAAATGATAGTTCTTCAAGTCCCAAGCTTCAGTAGACCATTTCACATACATGGAGCTATGCAATATCATCACAAGGTCAAGTCCAATATTTCATTTTACAAGTTTATGCTTTATGTTTATTGTGCTTATCATTATTTTGTACGTTTTAAAGTCTCTATTAATAACACAAACTAACACATTTTGTATCATAGGTTCATGGCAAATGTTGCTGGAAAGCAATTAGAATGTGAAACAAATAGCATTGCTCCACCAACTTCTCCACCGTAGCCGGCATAATATTAATAACTTCACCTATTCCATGTTTTAGATGTAGGGCATTATTTTACAGTTTTACCTGATGTAAATATTTTAGTTTTCGACACTGATCCATCAACTTCTTCATAATAGCTTTTATAAAGGTCATCACATGTATTTTGTAAGTAGTTTATTGTTACAATTTTATTATGCATTTTCAATATATGCACTATTTATAAGATTTATTCAGAGGATCTTTTTTTTTTTTTTTTCCCTCCCCCTAAAGGTTAATATTAAAATATTAAACTATTGCATCATCTTCCAATCAATAACACGTTGATTACTGCATAAATTTTTTTTGGCAACAATGGATAATAATTACAGAATACTAGCCTCTGAGCACGCGCTCACGCGCGTGCTCAGAGGCTCTTCTATTTTTGAGTAAGGGTTAATTTAAAACATTTATTATAATTTGAGATTACTACATTTTCTAATCACAAAAAAAACCTAGGGGTGTGATGAGTATCATGTGTGGAAAAATAATTTTTCATCACACCCCTAGGTTTTTTTTGTGATTAGAAAATGTAATAATCTCAAATTATAATAAATGTTCTAAATTAACCCTTACTCAAAAATAGAAGAGCCTCTGAGCACGCGCGTGAGCGCGTGCTCAGAGGCTAGTATTATTTACGGATTCACAAATTCTACTTTTTGATAATATTTTTATTAAAAATGGGTTTCGTATCAGTATTTATATATTTAAAAATTATTTTACTACAGTGTTTTCAATTTTCAGCTGTATCCAAATGAATGAAATTGCATTTTACATTTTTGGCTGGTTGTACGGTACTGCTTAGTACCCCACCTAACTACACAAATTAAATTTTTAGGTAAATTTTGGACCATATTTTTAACTATAAATTTTTAATTCTTACCAAATAAGCAGTGTCTAAAAACACTGAACCTTCGCGACTGTTGCTATGCTCTGAAAAGGGGACCAAAGCAACATAGAAAGTTGAAAACTTAAAGAGAAAGTACTCAATGAATTTAACAACAAATTTCAAATACGTGTGGCGCGGTTTGTAATTGTTTAGTCCCTACTGATGGGATAACAAAAAATTACATCTAAAGCTCGTCCAGATGCGTCGTCCATCTCGAATGGTTAGCCAAACATCCAAGACCATCTCCTATTCGTCCAGAACTCTCGTCCTTGGGAAGTTGACCAATTGAATAAACCCCATAATCAAGTCGAAGGGGTCGCCCACATGCGAAGCGCATGGACGACCAAACAACGGCATGACAGAGGGTCGTCCATAGGCATTGCACATGGACAACCCCACGATACTTAGCAAAATCTGGAGCGGGTAACCAGTCCGTGTTCATCGCCGCCAATCCCTCCAAAAATATGTAACTTCCAACGACGGTTATGGTTTCAATAGCAGTTGAGGTCTGAATTCCAAGAATCTGGGGGAAGTTATCCAAACCAATAACCGCTTCAAAGTACCCTATATAAGGACTGGTCTAAACCATGCAAAGGTATGAGAAAATTCTGAGAAATTACTCCCGAAAAGTTGGAACTACATTTTTCTTTGTTAGAAAACTTTATCATCGGAGGGTATTTGGCCGGTCCACCCCGGTCACCCTTTAACTGTTTCTTCTTTTCAGGCCTTCACTACCGCCGTAACCCACCGAAGCCGAAGTGTTCAACCAACTGATTTAACACATCATCAGTTGGCGCCGTCTGTGGGAAGCGTAAGTCGTTTTACGATTTGGTTTTCTACAACAAAAAGTTGAATGGTTCGGACTAGGTCGAGGGCTACAAGCCCAAGCCATCAGGGAAGCAGAGACACTTCAAGCAACCCCCATCGCGATCGCCAATCAGCGCCTGTCATGCAGTCGCCTTCCATCCAACACATACAATCCATGGCGGCCGCAATGGCGGAGTTAACTCGCCAGAATCAAGAATTGACTAGGGAGATGGAAAGGCAACGCTGTGAAGGACACGCTGAGAGACAGTCCCAAAATCAAGAAGATAGAGCAGGAAATGCTGAGCCCCAGGCTCAGTCAAGAGGCACCACTTCGCGAAGGGTGCCACATTTGGAGAAGGAAATGGATCAGATGAGGAAGGTTATGGACGAGATGAAGGAAAACATGAGAAGGGCGAATCCCGTCGAGGATTTGGTTCACCGAACAGATTCCCCTTTCACGGCTTCCATCAATAGGCATCCCTTGCCGCCGAAGTTCAAAATGCCTTCCCTGGATTCATATGATGGAGCGCGTGATCCTTTTGATCATATTGCTACTTTCAAGACTACAATGCATCTCCAAGGAGTTCCAGACGAGATTATGTGCAGAGCCTTCCCTACCACTCTCAAGGGACCAGCGCGAGTATGGTTCAGCAAAATACCCCCGAATTCTGTAAGTTCTTTCGAGGAGTTAAGTAAATTATTTGTCAATAATTTCATCGGAGGACAGAGGCACAAATGTTCCTCGTCCAGTTTGTTGACCATAGAGTAAGGAGAGAATGAAAGCCTGCGTTCCTTCATCACACGTTTCAACAGGGAAGCCCTGACAGTAGACGAGGTGGACGACAAACTACTATTAGTAGCCTTCCACAATGGGGTTAACTCGCACTTATTCATTCACAAGTTGTATGAGAAAGAGCCCCAATCCATGGCTGAACTCGTCCATTCAGCCCAAAACTTTATGAACGCAGAAGATGCCATCATAGCTAAGAATAGGAAGAGAGCTGAAAGAATGGAAGTCAATCCCCCGCGTCACTCTGGTCAAAGGCCTCGTCTAAAGAAGGGACGAACGGAAGATAAGAAGGATTGAGACAGGGATAACAGGAAGGCAGGCCCATCAGCAAGGAATCAGAATTACACACCCTTGAATGCCCCACTCGATCAAGTGCTCATGCAGATCAAGAATGATCCTTCCTTGAAGTGGCCAGAAAAGATGAAGGGAGATCCTAACAAGCGCAATAAGAATAAATATTGTCGCTTCCATAGGGATCATGACCATAACACGGACGAGTGTTATGACTTGAAGCAGCAGATTGAGAATCTCATTAGACAAGAAAAGTTGAGGCATTTTGTTGGAAGGGATCATAAAGATGAAAAATTGAAAGCAAAGATGGAAGAGTCATCACGGCCCCCGCTCGGAGAAATAAGGGTTATCATCGGTGGGACATCGACATGACAATCTTTCAAGGCAAAGAAGACGTATCTCAAAGCAGTGCAAAATGTCCAACTCTCTAGACGATCCCCAGGGACGAGGGGGACGGACGAGCCAACTATTTCCTTCACAGATGAAGAAGCTGAAAGAATTCATCATCCACATGACGATGCCATAGTCATTACCCTACTTATAGCAGATTACAGAACCAGGAGGGTGTTGGTGGATAATGGAAGTTCAGCAGATATATTGTATTATCCTGCCTTCCAGCAGATGAGGATTGGACGAGATCAGCTTCGTCCAACATGCTCGCCACTGATAGGATTTGGAGGAATGAAGGTGCAACCCGTAGGTACCATTACCTTGCCTGTAGTGGTAGGGTCATACCCGCAGCAGATAACTAAGGAAGTAAATTTCCTTGTGGTGGATTGTTCATCCTCATATAATGCCATCATTGGAAGACCAACCTTGAATAGTTGGAAAGCGGTAACATCTACCTACCATCTATTAGTCAAATTCCCTACGGAGTGCGGAATTGGACAAGCATAAGGAGATCAGTTGGCGGCCAAGGAGTGTTATTTAGCCATGTTGGCTATGGACGAGCAGATGCAGACCATGAGTATAGAAGAAAGAAAAATTGTTGCAGAACCGACTGAAGTATTGGAAGATGTTTTATTACAAGAAAATGATCCAGAGAAATTCACTAGAATTGGAACAAGTATGAAGGAGAAGACGAAAGAAGACCTCGTTCAGTTTCTAAAAAAGAATGCCGATGTTTTTGCATGGAGTCATGACAACATGCCTGGCATTGATCCAAGAGTAATCACTCATCGACTGAATGTGTCCCCCTCTTCTAAGCCTATTCGTCAAAAGAAGAAGGTGTTCGCCCCTGAGCAAGAGAAGGCTATCAAGGAAGAGGTTCAAAAACTAACCACAGCACAGTTCATCCGGAAAGTCTATTACCCGGATTGGTTGGCAAATGTAGTGATGGTAAAAAAAGCAAATGGCAAGTGGAGGATGTGCGTTGACTTCACTGACGTGAACAAAGCTTGTCCTAAGGATAGTTATCCCTTGCCTCGTATTGACCAACTGGTTGATTCTACGGCTGGCCATCAACTGTTGAGCTTCATGGACGCCTTCTCAGGATATAATCAGATAAAGATGGACGAGGCAGATCAGGAAAAGACATCTTTTATTACAAGTCAAGGTTTGTTTTGTTACAAGGTGATGTCCTTCGGTTTGAAGAATGCAGGGGCAACTTACCAAAGGTTGGTGAATCATATGTTTCGTCCACAGATAGGACGAAATGTAGAGGTATATGTGGATGACATGCTTGTGAAGAGCTTAGATGAGGGAAGCCACTTAGATGATCTTCAAGAAACTTTTGAAACACTTAGGCGGTACAAGATGAAGCTAAACCCAAGTAAATGCGCATTCGGAGTATCGTTAGGAAAGTTTCTAGAATTCATGGTTTCGAAGAGAGGAATTAAGGCAAATCCAGACAAGATCCAAGCCATACTGAACATGGAACCACCGAAGAACATCAAGGAAGTCCAATCCCTAACTGGACGAGTTGCAGCTCTGAACAGGTTTGTCTCAAAATCCACTGATAAGTGTTTACCCTTTTTTAAGATTCTCAGGAAGGCATTTGAGTGAACGGACGAATGTCAAAGAGCCTTCCAAGACCTAAAGCATTACCTTACTACGGCTCCATTGCTAAGTCCTTCCGTGCCAGGAGAAGAATTATATCTGTACTTAGCAGTGTCTCCACATGCCGTAAGCTCAGCGTTGATCAGGGAGGAAGAAAAGGTGCAAAAGCCTGTGTATTATACTAGCCGGGCATTAAGAGGAGCGGAAGGAAGGTACCCATTGATAGAAAAGTTAGCCTTCGCGCTAATAACGGCTTCTAGGAAGTTAAGACACTACTTCCAAGGTCATGTCGTCATAGTCATGACTGATCATCCACTCAAGAAGGCAATGAACAAACTTGAAACTGCAAGACGATTGATCCAATGGGCAGTTGAACTCAGTGAATTTGATATTCGGTACCAACCGAGGAATGCAATAAAAGCTCAAGCCCTGGCAGATTTCATTGCAGAATTCACTCCAAGCTATGAGGACTTGGATGAGAAAGAAGACAGTAAAAAATGAGTCGTCCATGTAGACGGATCATCTACACTGTATATAGGAGGTATAGGAGTTGTTTTGCAGTCACCAGAAGGAGATAAACTGAAGTACAAAGCTTGCTTGCAGTACCAGACAACTAACAATGAGGTGGAGTACGAAGCTCTTCTTAAAGGGTTGGAGTTGGCTAGATTTGTAGAAGCAAGTTCAGTACTCATCCTGGGAGATTCACAGTTGGTCATAGGCCAAGTAAATGGAACATGTGAAGCCAAGGAAGACAGAATGAAGAAATATTTGAGAAAGGTGTTACGTCTTGTGAAGAAATTCAGGAAAACTAATTTCGTTCAAATCCCGAGGGAAGAGAACATGGAAGCAGACACTCTAGTGAAGGAAGCCTCCGCCAATGAAGCCATGAACGAGTTAGATGAAATACGATACATGCCCAGCATAGACCTTCCAGAAATGTTGCAGATAGAAGGAGAGGAGAATTGGATGACTCCGATAGTCTCATACCTGAAAGACAGAAGGCTTCCAGAAGGGAAGGACGAAGCTAGGAAGCTCAGAGTTAAATCAGCCAGATACATCCTTATGGACGAAATGTTGTACAAAAGAGGTTTTTCACAGCCATACTTAAGGTGTTTAGCTCCAGATGAGGCGAATTACATGCTGAGAGAAGTTCATGAAGGAGCATGTGAAAACCACTCAAGAGCTAGATCACTCGTCCACAAGGTCATTCGTGCAGGGTACTACTGGCCAACCGTCCAAGCTGATGCTAAGGCATATGTTAAGATATGTGACCAATGTCAACGTTTCAGTAATATTCCTAGACAGCCTTCAGAATACCTCACCCCAATGATGGCCCCTTGGCCTTTTGCATAGTGGGGTTTGGATATTTTAGGCCCCTTTCCAACTGGAACCAGACAGATGAAGTTCTTGGTGGTGGGTATAGACTATTTCACTAAATGGGTGGAAGTTGAACCCTTAGTGAAAATTACACAACAAAATGTCAAAAGTTTTGTCTGGAAGAATATTGTATGCAGATTTGGAGTACCAAGAGTTCTAATATCTGACAATGGACGACAATTTGACAACACCCCCTTCAGAGAATTCTGTGAACAACTTGGTATCAAGAATCATTATTCCTCACCCTCCCACCCACAGGCTAATGGACAAGCAGAAGTAGCAAACCGATCCTTGTTGAAAATCATCAAGACTCGGCTTAAAGGGGCAAAGGGAGTATGGCCGGATGAATTACCAGGTGTTTTGTGGGCTTATAGAACAACAGCGAGAACTCCCACAGGAGAGACCCCTTTCAAACTGGCTTACGGGAGCGAAGCAGTCATACCTGCAGAAGTGCATATGGCCAGTCATAGGGTGATGAAGTATCAAGATGAGGAAAACAATAAACAGCTTCGTCTTAACCTCAATCTCATAGACGAGGTAAGAATAGACGTGGAGCAAAGAACAGCAAGGTATAAAAACCTCATGGCAAAACAGCATGACGCTATGGTGAAACCTAAGCGCTTCAGCATTAGGGATCTCGTCCTTAAAAAGGTCTCTTTGGCAACCAAAAACCCGGCCCATGGGAAGCTGGGGCCAAACTGGGAAGGACTTTACAGAGTTATCAACTCCAAAAGACAAGGATCCTACTATTTGGAAGTCCTGAACGGACGAAAGTTAGAGCACCCGTGGAATGTTGAACACCTAAGGAGATACTATCAATGAAGGGTGATCATGGACGAGCCCTAGCATGGACGAGACCCTTGGACGTTTGGACGATTGAAGTAACGCTTGATACTATTTTCTAGTATTTGCTTATTATTATTATGTTTTAACTGTATAAGTATTTTATACTATTCATGGACGAAGTTATGTTGTATTATGTGTTTTAATTCCCTAAAAGCACAAGCTCTTAAGCATGTGCCATGATTGTGGACAAATGATTACATAGTATGAATTTCTAAATATACATATGTTGTGTTTTTAAATATGTATGATTGTATGGGAATCCCTCATTTTCTATGATTCAAAATGATCCACGGAAGGCGAAAAGCCAAGGACGAGTAAAATCCTTGGACGCAAGGAAGTATCGTCCAAAAAAAGCTTTCCTTTAAATAAGGATAAAGCAAGAAAAATAAAAGCCAAGGACGAGTAAAACCCTTGGCCGCAAGGAAGTATCGTCCAAAAGCTTTCCTTCAGATAAGGATAAAGCAAGGTATGTCCGTCTAAGCTCAAGACGAGACAAACCTGAATTATAACCGTCTACGCCATGGACGAACAATATGTGTGTAAAAACACCACCCATAGACGAGTTTAACCAACTTAACAATCCAGTTCATGGACGAGCATTCGTTGGGAAACTTCATTAAGAAAAAAAATCGTCCTAAATTTGAGCAATACTTACTGCTAAAATCATGGACGAACTTGAAAATAAACATCCTGTGATGATTCAAGAAGTAATTCATCCATATGATCAAGACGAGGCAAAGCCTTAATATTAAGGGAAAATACCACAACCATAAAAATGGTATGGACGATATGAATGAAGCTTGTTCACAAAACTTAAAGAATATTCAAACACAATGAATAGTGAAAACGAAAAGCATTCATACATTTATAAAATTTAAAGGGTAGACGACCACCGTCCAAAAACCCTTTAGTATATTGCTTGTTCATAGAACTCGTCCATAAACTTGGATGAGAAAATTGTACTCGAATAAAAAAAAAATAAATAAATAAAAACCCAAAACATTGGGTACCACTAAATAAAATTAAAATACAAAGCTTTTCAGAAGAAAGGTGTTATCATTTTGATTGACCACTGGGAGCATTCTTTGGATCGTCTTGTGTCACTTCGTTATTAGCGTCGTCCACCACATTGACGTCCTCAGAACTCGTCCCTAGCACTGAGCTCTCCGTTGCAAGAGGAAGCTTGAAAGAATCGAAGTTGAGGTCAGGGAAGGCTTCCTTGGCATCAGCGCGGAAGTCCTCATATCCAGCAGCATAATGACTGTCTAGACGATTTTTGTACTCGTCAGACTTCTTGAAGGCTGATATAGCTTCTTCACGTGCCTTCTCCAAAGACGAAGTAAGCCCTGAAACTTGTCCCTCCAAATATGTAATGCGGGTATCTTTTTCAATAGCGTCCGCCTTGAGTTCCTCAACTTCGTCCTTCAGTTTCGTCTCAATCCCTAGCAAACGGTTGACCTCGTCCGTCAGCCTGATTACCTCCCCCTTCTTCAACAAGATTTCCTTACTCAGCTCCTCAGTCTTCTCCTTTGCCGTCTTAGCCTCCTCAGCAAGTTCCTTTGCTTGGCATGTTGCTGTGTAAAACTTTGACATAGCCTGTACATGGACGAAGGAAAGTTAGAAAATTCTACTCTCTTGAAAAACTCTTTAAAAACATTCAAAGACGAATGAAACTCATACCTTGAAGAGGTCATGGATACCAGAGCGTTCAAATTCTTTCACTGACATGTTGTAGCATTCATTAACTTCATTATCAGTGACGATCCCTTTAACCGTCCTCCATGCGTAACCCTCGTCCAGCACCAAGTTGGAAGGACGATCGGACGGCTCTGACGAATGAGGCTTCCTTGGAGTCTTAGTTGGAGGGGGAGTAGGATCAGTCTGAACAGGATGGATTATTTGGACGGGCTCCACAATGACAGGAGACTCGTCTAGGTTCACCGTCGGAGTGAACTTGGGGACCTTGGGAAGGGAGGTTTGAGTGGTTTTTGGCTTCTTAGGACCTCGACGACTAGGAAGGTCGTCCAGGTCCACAACACTAGAAATTTTCTTAGATTTCCTCTTCCCAGCCTGGACGGCCCCTTTCTGGACGACAGGAGGCACAGAAGCTCCCTCGTCCCCACTAAGTACTATTTTGTCTTTATTCTCCCTCATTGTAATTATTCCTATAGACGAGGAAAATCAATTAAAAAAAAAAAAAGGAGAAAGAAAAAAGAAAGAACAGAAAGAAGTAAAGAGGGGTGGACGACACTTACTTCGTCGAGTTGTTTCCTCGTGATTTAGATTCTCAGCAGTAGGTTATGGACCAAGTCTCCAGGTAGCCAAACTGCTAAAGGTCACTAGTTCGTGAAAAGACCTTCTAGGGAAGGCACGAACTTTATCTATTTGATCTAAATAAAATCTGTCCAAACGTGGACGAACAACAGCTGCACCAATAAAGTAAGATGGTTAGACGATGGAAAGTTAGAAAAAGTGTAAGGAATAAAATGAATAACACGGAAGGAGAACATACCCTCAGGACGAAGGCGACCTATGGGGCTGGTAAAAGGAGGGAAGGGGGCATTACTAACGTCTGTTGGGTCCCCAGCCCAGTTTCCAGAAATAATAAAAAACTCTTGTTTCCAGAGCCTATCAGACGAGCTATGGCCCGTTATTAAACTATAATGTGAACCTCTGGACGAGAACTGGTAAAAACCAGCAGATTTTTTTTATCTCTGAGGGCTTATAACAGTAAAGGAACTCGTCCACCGTTAAAGGACAGTTCCCTTCCAATGCTTCACGCCATAACACTTGCATGGCAACTATCGTCCTCCAACCATTGGGATTAAGTTGGTTAAGACCAATACCTAACCTATGAAGAAGACCTCTACAAAATGAATTTAAGGGAAACCTAAGACCAGCTAAGAGATAAGATGAGTATACTCCTAAACCAGAGGAAGGCGAACAACACCACTCTCCTTCCCTGGGTAGACGAGGTTCAAGCTCAGCAGGAATTTGGTATCTATCTACTAAGGTTTTTAACTTAGGAGCGTCTAAGGTGGATGCAACCTCAGACACACAGCTATATATGATGTTTTCTTCTTCCTCCTCCTCATCCTGAGAAGGGCTGGGTGGCGCTCTAGACGAGCTAGCCCCAGTTCCAGAGGCCATCCTATGTTGAATTTCTTGAAATTCTTCTAAGGAAATGCCAGGCACTCCGGACGAATATTGCTCGTCCGAGGAACTACTAAAACTAGTGCTACCTTCATCACTCTCATAACTCTCAGATGAGACGTCCTGATACTCGTCTATTTCTCTCTCTATACTACTAGACGAAGACATAACTAAAGGAAAGATCAAAACGAAAACCTAAAGAGAAGAGGAAGTACCTGAGAACTAGGACGAATGCTAGACAAGAATCTTGGACGAGATAGTAGAAGGAAGTTTATGATAAGGTGAAGGGCAAGAAAGAGAATGTACTTATTTATAGGGCCTAGGAGTAGGGTCAGCGAACGACATCATCCACTAAGGAAATGACACGTGGCAATCGCATGGGGAAATGCAATTGATTTAACTGCTCAACGTATTAAACCGTGACACGTGGCTGTATAAAGGAGAGAAAATCCCTATAATGTCCCTGGACGACACCCTGGACAAGGGGGCAACTGATGGGATAACAAAAAATTACATCTAAAGCTCGTCCAGATGGGTCGTCCATCTCGAATGGTTAGCCAAACATCCAAGACCATCTCCTATTCGTCCAGAACTTTCGTCCTTGGGAAGTTGACCAATTGAATAAACCCCATAATCAAGTCGAAGGGGTCGCCCACATGCGAAGCGCATGGATGACCAAACAACGGCATGACAGAGGGTCGTCCATAGGCATTGCACATGGACGACCCCACGATACTTAGCAAAATCTGGAGCGAGTAACCAGTCCGTGTTCATCGCCGCCAATCCCTCCAAAAATATGTAACTTCCAGCAACGGTTATGGTTTCAACAGCAATTGAAGTCTGAATTCCAAGAATCTGGGGGAAGTTATCCAAACCAATAACCACTTCGAAGTACCCTATATAAGGACTGGTCTGAACCATGCAAAGGTATGAGAAAATTCTGAGAAATTACTCCCGAAAAGTTGGAACTATATTTTTCTTTGTTAGAAAACTAACTTTATCATCGGAGGGTATTTGGCCGGTCCACCCCGGTCACCCCTTAACTGTTTCTTCTTTTCAGGCCTTCACTACCGCCGTAGCCCACCGAAGCCGAAGTGTTCAACCAACTGATTTAACACATCATCACCTACCATTTGTTGTGAAATTCTTTTGAACATAACATTCTTTATATTTTTTATAGAGTACAGTGGGTTAGCATATGCATATCCTTTTCACTTACTTTCCGGGTCATTTTCACTTACTTTCCAGTTTGCTTCTTTAAAAAGGGAATGGGGCTGCTTTTTTTTCCTTTTTTTTTTTTTTTCAAAGTGTCAAACACCTTAGGAATATATCACCAAGACTAGTGACTCTGGAGGCATTTTTTATAAAGTCAGGGGGGCAATTGCCCTCCTTCCCCCTAATGGCTTCACCCTTGGATGCTATGACAAACATACATAGAGTATTGTAAAGAGTAATAATATGTTTACAATATTTTAATGAAAAAGATTAATGAATATCTTAAGAACATTAGTTAATGAAATGTTTTTAGAAATGTTTTATGTGAAAAGAAAAAAGTAATTAATTGTTTTAACAATTTTTTCCCATGAAAATGGTATTAAAATTTTCCTAAAATAACTTATTAACAATTCCCTAAGGACACCCGTTAACATGATTCTACTTTAATTTAGACCCACAAGTATTATTTTCCACTAAAAATTTATTGTAAAATTATTCCCAAAATATTGTGGCCATAATATTTTTATGGGTTTTACTAACGTATATGTTAGTAAATCATTTAAAAATATATATGTTAGTGAAAAATTGACTAATTTTTTTGACAATTTTTTGAATTTCTCATAAAAAAAACTTCTTAAAAATGCAAAATTTTTTTTTTTTTGCATGGCGGACTAGTCCAATAGCACTCTCATTCAACCCAAAACAAAATGGAGTACTATAGTCTATGATACTAGATAAAGTTTCTATACAAACTAGCTTGGAGGAAGTTCCTCCAAACAGCTAGGTAGCAATCTTAAACAATGATAGGTGCCGTGGTCTTGTGCATTGCACATGACCAATTTTAGAAAAGTAATGTTACTAAACTTCTCTCTCAATCAGTTGTTTCTCTCACCAAAACCACTCTTTCTCTTTCTCTCTCTCCTTCATTCCATATCAAAATTAATACCAACAACTAAATTGTAGACATCACTAGTAATGGCACCAGCCAACCTTCTTCTTTTCTTTTTTTTGACAAATCACAAATTTTATCAATGGAGAGACAAAGATTACAATGATCTTGTTCAGCAACTGGCACTTGATAACAACTTACCACTAGGTTCATGGCCAAACCCAAAATCGTGTACATAGAGATCTTAGTCAAAGACCCTAAACATACCCACATGAAAGAGATTATGAAATATAAAACAAGCGAATTAACCCCAGCCTATTTTTCACAACAAGGATTCTAGGTATTTTCTCGTTGATATAATTTTTTATTTTTTATTTTTGGTGTTAGGCTAAAATTTAGGAGCAATGGAGGTTATTTTTGGTTTGGATTCAATACGGATTGGGCAAACTAAGAGAGAGAGCATGTGGTTGGGAACCGAATAGGAGGAGAGAGAGAGAGAGAGAGAGAGAGAGGAAAAAAGGGGTTTGAACTTTGAAGTCTGATCTCAATCTAGAACGAAGGAGGGAGAAAGTGTTTTAGGTGAGAGAAACGTCTGAGAGATATGTCAGTAATGTCACTTAATAGTGTTACCTTTTAACTTTTAGCTAAAATTGGTCCTGCAATGCACATGATCAAGGCACATGATCAAGACACTTGTCATTGTTTAAGATTGCCACCTAGTTGTTTGGAGGAACTTTCTCCAAACCTATTTATATAGAAACTTTATCCTATGATACTTGTTTTTAATAAAAATAAATAAATAAATCTATGATACTTCTTTTGAGGAAAGAAATTTTAGGTTGGTTGTAATAAATGTCACGTGTCATATCATTGCCAAGAGTTTATGACAATTCCCATGTTTACAACGACAATAATAACCATATTTTAATTTGCATTTAATATTTATTAAATAATATTTTAATAAATATATTAAATTATGTACAAATATTAAGAAAATTATATACTTTATTATAATGAACTTGTGCATCTAAATCATAAATTAATGACACGAATATTTTTGTGTATTTTTTTTTTTTATCATTCACGTGAATTCCTTTTACTAGCCCCAAATCAAACAAAATTAAACACGTATATAAATTAATTTTCAATATGTGTCCTTAAAGTACTAGTTAAAGACACACAATGAAATCTAATGATTTTTAAGATAAATTATAATTTTTTCCTTGTGATTTGTCATATCTCAATTTAATCTATAAGATTTCAATTGCTACGGTTATACCCTAAATTTTGGATAAAAATTAAACTATTATGGTTCTATCAAGGTTTAACTTCTTTTGCCAAAGGTTTTGTAGCTGGATTGACACATCCTCATATACAAAGTGCTTAGGGGATTAGAGCATTTTCATCAAGAATGCTAAATATTTTAACATTTACCATTTTAACATACCACTTTACAATCCACCAAACATCAAACAATCTAATTTTTTTAACTTCATTTAAATAATATTATTTTTATTTTACCATTGTGTCTTTCTCTTTCCACCACTTTCTTCTCAGTCCAAGCAACCCCAGTCACAGCCACACCCATGGCTAGCCACTGCCAGCCACCACCACCATAAACATTCAACACAATCAACCATCAACATTCAACAGCAAACCTAGATCCAAGGCCAACCCACTGCCACCACAATCAGCATCCATCCAAAAATCAACCCCATAGCCAAAAAAAAAAAAAAAAAAAAAACAACAACAACAAACTAAACTAAACTTGAGAGAGAGAAGCCTAACCGTGACAAGAAGAGAGGGAGGCGGAGGATAGAGCAGCAAACAAAACCCAAGATCCACGGTAAGCAAAACCCATCAAACCCAAACCAGACCACCAAAAACCCAAAACAACCACCACCACCACCACCATTGTGGCAACCACAACCCATGGTAAAAAAAAAAAAAAAAAAAAAAAAAAAAAAAACCCCAAGACAAAACTACCACCACAACAACCACCGTCATCAACAACTCACCACAAAACCCATTAAAATAAACCAACACCACTAGCCAAAACAACCACCATCAAAATCACAAGCTGCCTCCAAACAAAAAAAAAAAAAAAAAACCCAAACAATCCACCAAGACCACCACCAAAAAAAAAAAAAAAAATTCAACACCACCACTACCATCATGGTTTTCAATTGTGGATGTTGGTGAATGAAGAAAAGAGAAAGAAAGAAAAAAAGTGAGACCAGTGAGAGAAAAGGAAAGAAGAAAAGAAAGAAGAAATGAGAGAAGAAGTGACACCAGTGAGAGAAAAAGAAAGAAGAGTACAGTGAGAGAGATGAGAGAAGTAATAAAAAATTATTTTTTTATAAGATTTCAGCTACAGTGCGCTTTCATTTTTTAGAGCGCACTATAGCAAGATTGTAACTTTTTTAGGATATAGCATGTTTGATGGAGCAACATTTTGTGGTTTCAGATGCTAAAAAATAGCATTTACAATCTTTGAAGTACATGTTCTTAGGGGGGAAAGGGTTGGGTTAGTAACATGTTGTAATTATCTCTTAAAAAAAAAACTTTTTTTTTTCACACGTTTGGGACATGTGAGCAATTTGATCATTCTTAACTCTACGAAATTATCCCTTATACAAATATTACATCCAAAGAAAATCAAACTTGACATGTGACAAGCCCATTTGAGAGATGAGAGATCTACTACTTTTTCTTTTTAGCATATCCAAAGTTTTATATTAATGTCAATACTTATCATCCACTAGATGTCTCTTTCAAGCAAAGTAGTTTGCGGAGCTCACAAACATGCGATTAAGCTTGCTTTTGTGGATGGTATGGTGTATGGGATTCTACTCTTTCTTGTGTTTTGTTGCGTCAACGTTCTCCATTGCCTCCCAGCTTACGCTAAGAAGTGGCTAGCGCTGGAGAGTCAATGAGGTGAGGGTAATTATGCATTTTTCAAGTTGATATTTTTGTCATTTAGCAAATGCTTGATGGTTTTAGGAATTGATGTCCTAAAAATGTGCATTGCGAAAACATGATCTGTATTTTCAATTTTGCATGTTCAAAAAGTTGTTTTTAAACTCCCCCCTCCCCCTCCCAAAAAAATTTACTTCCTTTTGATAATCTTCAATATTTATTTAAGAAAGCAAAGAACAATCTACCTTACACGTGGACTATTTACATATATTACAACATATACTTCAACATGTACCAAATATTATCTATACTACTATTTATGAGGTTTTTCTTGTTTGAGATCTTCATTTTTTTTTATTCAAAAATACCTCTATACTCCTATATTTAAGTAAAGGCAAAACTAATAAACAATCCGGTAAAAATACAACTCTAACTCCCACTTAAACATTGCCTAATAAATAGAGTCACTCTCCTATTAATTTTCAAATTACTTTATTCACTTATAAATTAAATTCTCAAAATAAAAATTATATATAAAAAATAAAGACAATTTTTTTGCTAACATTTTCACTTTTTTTTTCTTCTCCTTCTCTCTCTCTCTCTCTCTCTCTCTTCTAAATTCTATCTTATGTTTTTTTTTTTTTCAAATCTCTTCTTCTTTATTTTTGAATTATTAAAAAGAAAATGATTTTTAATGTACTCTTTTTTTTTAATGATTTATTTATGTTGGTGTTTGAATCGCTTTCTTTTGACATCTATTTGTACTGCTTATTTATTTATTTATTTACATTTTAATGAATGTATTTTCTATGTTCAAAATAAAAATCACTATGCATGTGGTTTAATTAGATAGAAGAAAGAAACGTTTCAAATTGAGATAAATGAAAAATTCTGACACTAAATCCAAAAAAAAACTTCGTTGCACGGGTAAAGCACGTGTGATGAGGTTAGTGACATTTAATGTGTGTTCCCGGTTCTTTTATAGTTTTGTTATAAATTTATTCATTTGGGGGGAGAGAGAATATAAAAAATTAAAAAAGAAAAATGTAAAAACAGTATTGTAAGTTCTACAAGAGGCCCATCAACTATCAACACAAAAGAATAGTATAAGTGTATTGTGGGGCCCCAAATATTTGGCAACTCCGGCTCACTCCACATCAGGCCCAAGGTCCACGCCGAGGAGAGGGCATAATCCGAGGATAAGCGGACGAGGCCCAAGTCGTCCAAGGTCCACGTCGAGGAGGCCCATGTCCTTGACAGGCCGACGTTGATGGAAAGGAGCTGTCACTCGCTCATTAAATGCACGCCACCAACATTCTGATCACATCAATGGTGAATTGACCAGTCAACAGTGATGCCTTGGTTGCTTCAACTAACAGAAAGCCTGCAAAGGCGGCTGATGGGACAGGCACTCAAGTATAAGCTTAGATGATCAATAAGTGGACAGCAAAGATCAACTAAACAAGACTATATAATAGATAGCACCCCCACCAAAAATGGGGGGGATCTTCAGGGTGTCCAAGGACAACCCTTGTATATGTGAGTTCTAAGTAAAGAGATCCTCGGACTAGGCCGAGAACAAAATTTCTTCATGAACATCTAGTCGAGGTCATCGTTATTATCCTCACAAACACTTAGTCAAATTCCTCTACTATTATTTCTATGAATCTCACGTTGATCATCGTTTGCTTTGCTGGTACCTAGTCTTTCTACCCATGCTCTACAAATTTTATTGTTTAGGTCCAATTTAATTTGAGTCTTTACATGTATGATACCAAGATTATATGATTTTTTTTTTTTTTATTTAAAAGGCCTGTATATAATCTTGTTCTTTTAAAAAAAAAAGTTTGACTTTCCTCTAATATTTTTTTAAGTAGAATTTCGTTTTGTTTTAATGAGAAATTGTCACATCATCCATTAACTAAATAAAATGTAGAGATTAAAACTCATCACTACTTGTCATTGTGTATTTAAAACAAAATGAGACATTCAGTTAAAAAAGTACTGGAGGTAAGCCAAACTCAAAAAAAAAAAAAAAAAAGCTTGTATATAATCCAAAAGACAGAAGCTGTCATTAATCCTAAAGGGGCTGGTGGCCGGGCTGCATCTGATCTTTCAAGCCGACGTTGAAGCCTTGAAGGATATGATAAAAACTCTATTAAAATCTTCAAATCAAAATATTCACATTACGGTGGTCTTAGTTAGGTAGTCTGTTTCTTTTGACCGATTATAAATGAACATTGATCACGTTTTTTTCTTTTTTCAATCCAGCCGCGAAATTTTATTAAGACCTAACAAAAAAAAATGCAAGAAGTATAAAAACATATATTTCACTCAGAACTTCTTCTAATCACACATGTAGGTCGTTGCCTCATTGGTGAGTTCCATATAAGAAATTAACTTTTTCGAATATGAAATGAGTTCCTGATAAAAATTTGCTGGAATATGAATATGAATCATAGAAGAGTAAGAGTGGTGAATGGGAATAATTGTTGTTGTAGGACACTTCAACAATACTCAAGTTTTAGCCTTAGTTATTATTAAACCTCGGTACAATATAGGTATTTGGTAATTCGCTGCACAAAAGGAATTTAGGTACCTGGATTTCCATTTTGTATTCTAAGTGTGCATTTGGTATTGGCTTAAATCGTCAGTTTTTTTTTACTATTTAACTTATTTTTGTTATTATTTATAGATGAATTTAAAAATGAAATACAATTATCTTTTGACAATATTCAAAATACATCAAGGATTTTTAGATTATCAAGTAACCAACTCCTACCTGTTGTGTTCATGATTAGTAATGAGGTCTCAAATACTAATTAATAACTTCAATTCATTTTTTTCTTTTTTGAGAAATTCAATTCATGTTCTATTCGAATACCAAAGTGCTCATTCTGCTTTGAGAAATTTAAATTCACATAAGATTCTCTTTCCAAGATCAAGCTCATGTTACCACTTCCACCAATTACTCTTTCATGGAAAAGCTGAGTCAAGATACTAGTTAGCTTCTTCAATTTCCAAAGCTGGATTACTCTTTCATGGAAAAGCTGAGTCAAGATACTAGTTAGCTTCTTCAATTTCCAAAGCTAGATTGTTGGATACCTCCACTCTTCACCTCTCCCTTGCACACATATTTAGCCCAATATCTGAGACAATTCATTTTAGCCCATTAATCACCACAATTAAAAATAATAAAAAAGTCTCTCTCCTTTTCAATGTGAGATTAAACATTTTCACTAACTCCTCATCTTCCATATTCACTCCCATACATTTATATTATAAAATTTATTTTTTTTAATTATTTAATATTAAAATGCTCTAACATTTGTGAACTGTGAAACTAGGCCAATAAAAAACAAAGAGGTTTTACTCTCAAAAAACAAAAAGGTTTTGATTGATTAATCTGTGACTGAAAATTCCATCTCAATATATAAATATATAATTAATTGGATTAGATCTGGAATATCAATAATGTTGATGTTTATGTCAATCTTGGACGATGGAATCATTAAGCACCAGAGATAATTAAAAATGGTTCGAACCTTTGAGATTAAGCATATTTATCAACCAAAAAAAAAAAAACTTTGAGATTAAGCATGAAATGATAAACAAGCCAATGACAAGAGCCAAAGAATGGGAGCAAATCATATAATTATCTTGATTCATGATGATTTAAACCCACAACATCTGCTTTATGATGGTTGTATATCACATGTAGGCCTGAACAAAAATGTTGACCATTGGATAGTAGTACTCTAGAAATTTTTTCTAAAGTAGTCATTAGGAAACTTAAAATTTTTTTTTTCCAAGGATGACTTTCTACGACCGTGAGCCGAATCATTGAAGAAAGCAACGCTGCTATGACCATGATTATCAAAATCAAGATCTTAAGTAGAATCGATAAGGAGGTTTTGAGGATTGTAAGATTCTATTTGTTTTTTGATAGTTCGATAATTAGGAGTAAAAGATTTAAATTTAGGACTTCTTTTTTTTTTTTTAATAAGAAGGACTTCTTCGTTGGAAATGCTAAAAGATGTCTGTTGAACTATATGACTATTGGCAAATTGTAAAATTCTACTTTTTATATTAAATGAAAGTCAAAATCATAATTAATGATGATGTATGTCAAATAATCATTGTAAATAATTAAAAATTTAATATAATACAATATTATGTGAAACTCTTTAAATATATATATATATATATACTTTTAGTGACACATCAGATTTTATCAACTAATAGATTAATAAAATAATTAAATAGCCATCATGACATAAAATAATCATCAACTTTTATTTTTTGGTTTATTATTTTGGGTAAATAGAAGAGGTAAAAGTGAAAAAAGTAACAGATTCTCATATAATAATAATAATAATAGATCTATAGTTTTGGCCTAATCGCTCCCAGGCTACTAAATAGATACAAAATTTCATTCAAAGAAAAAAATTCAAAGCCAAACTTGCATGTCGGTACAATTAAACAACACTTAGAGCATTCTCAAAAGGTATTCTATAAAAATGCCATTTTGACATATCAAAAACACTACTTTATTACTTTAACACACCATTTTACAATTCATCATTTATCACATCTTCTATTATTCAATTTTATACATTAAAATAATATATACAAATATTAAAAGAACATTTAAAAAACCAACAATATATAAAAATACAAAATAAAAAAACCAACCACCCCCACCACAACCCACAGCCCACCCCCGTTGCCAGCAACCATCAACGCCCCACATCCCACCCACCACCGTCTCACACCAAAACCCCCACAGCAGAACACCAAAACCACCACTACAGAAAAATAAAAACAACAACAAAAAACACAACCCAACCGCATCCCACACACCCACCCACCCACTACCGCCGCTAACCCACCCACCCGCCAACCAACACCCCACATCCCACCTCACCACCGTCTCACCCAGAACCACCACAGCAGAACACCAAAACCACCAACACATAAAAACAAAAACAAAAACAAAAAACACAACCCAAGCAGCTGCATCCCCCACACTCACCAACTGCCACTACCAACCCACCCACCGACAACCCATCCACAGGCCAGCCCACCCACCACCACCAACCCATCATTAGCAACATGTAAAGTTGATCATGTTTTAAAAGCAAGCGATCCTCTTTATGGACGGCATTTGAAAAAAAAAATTAATTAATTGGTAATTTAGACATGCAATGCAATTAGAAAATTTTGAATTTACGTGAGTTTTGAACTCATAACCTCACCATCTACCTTACTTTTAAGAAGAAAGGAGATGTCGTTTTAACTAGAAAAGAAGATTGGGATAATTCAATTTTGATAATTGAGAGAAGAAGATTGGCAACCTTGGACGGAGATTAGTCAAACTAGAACGAGGGTTAACCTATTGTGACAAAGCAAAGGTTGTGTAATGAATTTTCTATTGCCGCTCTTGGAACAAATAAATAAATAAACAGTTCAATTAAAGGTGTTTGGCTTGTAAACGTGGAAGAAAAAGCAGATAAAGAAAGTATAAAATTTTTCTCAAAAAAAAAAAAAAAGTATAAAATTAAAAAGAACAAGTCGGGGCAGGTACGTGGGGAGTCATATCAGGCCAATTTTGTCCTTTGATCATATAATCTTCAACTCTCCAAATAATCAACCGAGGCATAAAAATAATAAATACTCGGACTGACTTTCTCTTTGTTTGGTGCATCTTTCATTTTCTTCTTTGTGAATATAAAGCTTGGTAGTAGGCACAATGCGTGCGTATTGCTGTTAGAGATTTGAATTTCAAACTTTGAAGAATTCATTTAATTAATTGAAATTTGAATTTTGTACACCATGTCTGAATATATTTCTTATAAATGAAGATTCCAATTTATTTCAATAAGACAGGCTATGAGGAATTCCAAGATTCCAATTTCAAATTCCAGCTATAATGATTGTATGAATGAAGATTTAGGTAGAAGAACTATAGAGGTTTTATTTCAAGAAGAAGAATGATTTTTTCTTTCGTTTACTACACGAAATTTAATTTCTTTGGTAATATGTTAGATATATATATATATATATTGTTTGTTTTTAGACCCCTTAAAACAACAATTGAATTAACCTAGTTAATTACCCAAGTTATTACTTAGTCCAAATTCCAAATCTAGGTTATCACAATCAAACAATCATATCATGCATCGCAGCAGAAATATAAATAACACAATGATATGATGACCCAGGAAAATCAAACTAGAAAAAAACCTAGGGAGGATTTAACCTAGCTATGCTCAAGGTAAACTTGAATCCACTATATGAAAGAATCGAAGTTTGTACAATAGAACTTAGACCACTAACATTCTATTGCTACCCACTAGTAAAACTTACTGACACGACCACATGCAAGCTCCGAATCTACGAACTCTTTTCTTGGATTCTCCAGCAAGTACAAGCACTCTCGCTTGTGTATCTTTAAGCTCCTATGGCAGCAACTGAATGATCATCAAGTTCTTAAAAAAATCTCCTTCTTGATAATCCCAAGTTTATGTGAAGGAAAGCTCCTCTCAGATCTCACAAGAGATTCACACAAACAGTAATACGAGCAACATAAAAATGTGGCTAGAGTTTACCTTATATACCTAAGGCAAAAACATAAAACCCTAAACGTTTTAATGAGATAAGGCTAAGTTGGAATTCTACATAAAAACGTATTCTGCCCGAGATTCGATTGATCGAGCCAGGCCGAAATACACTATTACTTCTGCATCAGCTTGATTCCATCTTTACATAAAAGACACAACTTTGAGCAAGTTTAAACAAGACTAAATAACATGTTTTGATCATGGTTTGCCAACAATACACATTAGAATTCTAATACATAAGTTCCTAAGTCTTAGAATCTAACAAACTCCCCCCTTTGGCAATCCGTGACAAAACACAACTAAAAGCTCAAAGTTTACAAAGAAAAACCCTTTACAAAAAAATGCTCATTTCAACAAATTCAATCCCAACTACTATCCATTAGTTGCAAGTGTAGACAGTAGCTCAATTGAATTAACCTGTATATTTCCTGAAACATTAAACAAGACGTATAAACGCATGTGTGGAAAATACAAGTAATCAAAATAAATTCTTGATTTCACAAAACACAAAATAAAGACATATATCAATGAATAACTCATAAATATAATTCAATAAGCAGTGAAACAAGAAACATATATAACAAAATAAATGTAACTCCCCCTAACATGAATATCCCAACAAAAATGCATCAAGAGCCAAAAAGGTAAATACAAGGTATAGCTCCTAGATATAATCTAATCATCATAGGCTCTAAAACAATCAAAAATCCCCCTATCAAAAAAAAAAAAAAAAAAAACCCTCTACAAGCTACACAAATGCTACTCTCCCTTTTTGTGACGGAATGCCAAAAGGCACTCAAAATCCATCATCAAAAGGAGGTGGCGGTGAGGATCGTCGAAACTATGCCAACTCTGCTCACAAGGCACGAATCTCATTGAGCACGTCCACCAAAATCTGTCAATGAGCCGCCTAAACAGTCAAGACATGATCCAACGTACGTTGAATGTTTGAATCATCCGAAGTAGTTGGTGGAGGAACATTAGCATCAGCAGCAGCAGCAGCACCAAACACCTTAGCCTGTGCATCACCTGTAGAAGAGGGAGGAGGGGGTACAGCACCAGAAGGCTCAACTCTAGCTCTCAGATGAGCAGCCCTCTACCTAAGGAAAGAGGCACCTATGGGACCAGTAATATGAACGGGCTCAGATGCGGGGAAAACAGTCAAGCCTAAATGTAACAAAATCCTATGAATGAAAATAGGGTAAAGAGGCACCTGTGCCAACTCTACTCGCAAGGCACGAATCTCATCGAGCACGTCCACCAAAATCTGTCAATGAGCCGCCTGAATGGTCAAGACATGATCCAACGTACGTTGAATGTCTGAATCATCCGAAGTAGTTGGTGGAAGAACATCAACGCAGCAGCACCAAACGCCTCAGCCTGTGCATCACCTGTAGAAGAGGGAGAAGGGGGTACAACACCAGAAGGCTCAACTCTAGCTCTCAGATGAGCAGCCCTCTACCTAAGGAAAGAGGCACTTATGGGACCAGTAATATGAACGAGCTCAGATGCGGGGAAAACAGTCAAACCTAAATGTAACAAAATCCTATGAATAAAAATAGGGTAAAGAGGCACCTGTGCCAACTCTACTCGCAAGGCACGAATCTCATCGAGCACATCCACCAAAATCTGTCCATGAGCCGTCTGAACGGTTAAGACATGATCCAACGTACGTTGAATGTCTGAATCATCCGAAGTAGTTGGTGGAGGAACATTAGCATCAGCACCAGACGCCTCGGCCTGTGCATCACCTGTAGAAGAGGGAGGAAGGGGTACAACACCAGAAGGCTCAACTCTAGCTCTCAGATGAGCAGCCTTCTACCTAAGGAAAGAGGCACCTATGGGACCAGTAATATGAACGGGCTCAGATGCGGGGAAAACAGTCAAGCCTAAATGTAACAAAATTCTATGAATGAAAATAGGGTAAACAAGAGCGTGACCAACAGCGCTACTCCTATGAATCTCGTTCAAAGAACAAAGAAACAAATGGGGGAAAGAGATAGAAGCATCATAAACAAGCACATACAAAAACACACATCGCTCAATAGGGATGGTGTGGAGATGAGAAATAGGCCACAAAGAATAACATGCTATCCGAAGAAAGAGATAGGTAGTCTTAGGAAGCTCAACGGACGTGATCCGAGGATCAGAACTCCACTGGATAGAAGACCCAGTGATGTATGACATGATGTCATCAAGGGATAGAGATCTTATAAGGATAGTCGGGCTGCCTAACAACCGGAACCCTAAGAGCTTAAGCCACTACCCTAGGGGTAATGGTGAACTCAACACCTCGTATCCAACTCCTAACAAGGGTGTTAGAATCATAGATGTGGCAAGAGAGGTTCGAGTAGAACTTTCTAATCAAGGCGGTCGGGGGTAGATGATCTATCTCCAACAAAGACAACCAGTCTCAACTCTCAAAATTTGCCCTAGTGGCAGGATCTAATTCATCAACATAATGTTTTGCTTAGCCCAAATTTTTCGCTTACTGTTCAGCGTCTCATAGGCCTCTCTGCTTTTGTCACTCTGAAACAACTCACTCCTAGAGGAAGACACAGAAGAAATGGAGGGTGTCTTATGGGCTCTAGTCTTCCTAGGCATGAGGCTAGGGTAAGGACAAAGACATAAAGCAGAACCAAAAAGAGTAAAAAGAAAAACCAAAGACAGACTGCTAGTTAGCACAAAAAAAATATAGAACAAAAATCCATATGATGCATGAACAGTTAAATGTCATGATGCATGCTCTAATGCAATGAGAATAGGTTCAATTGAAGTTCAAATTCACAAAATTGGCTTGAGCATAGAGTTTCTAACAAAAACCCAAAATTTGAAAAACCACTTGTTTAATTTATTTTTTATTTTTTTAATAAATTGACCAATTGACCAACACACAAGCTAGAATACAAATTATAATGATCAATTTCATCAATCCAACAAGCCAATTTTATCAATTAAACTCAAATTGAACTAAATCCCCAATTTGGGCAAATACAAGCCCTAGAAATTTCAATTTCTCAAAATTCAGCAAATTGATCAAATTAAACCATAAAGATCAAGTTTATAACATTGTATGACAAGAACCCAATGATCAATTTCATAAAATAAAGTTTGAAACATGAAAATAAATGCAAAATGAAGGGTATAAATGTCTTACCGGCCTTGAGAGAGGAAAACCTTGCAAAAATAATGGTCGAAAATGATAAAAATTTGATGATGGAGCTTGTCCGAGTCGGAGAGAGAAAAGAAAAGTTTGAAAACTTTTGAAAAAGTGTTTTGAACAAGTTAAATCTGATTTTTTTTAAAACCTGATTCACGATTTTCAATTGATCGAAATAGATAGAGGCTCACCTAAATTTTTAATCGCAATTTTGATTGATCGAAAAACATCCTCGATCGATCGAAATTAAGAAAAAAAAAACACATTTTTGAAAAACACAGCAATTTTGTGCAGAAACTCCTCAAAGCATTAAATTTTATGAATAAAATGCATGAGTATGAAATGAAATGTTTTTCAAAAAACACAATTTTTAAACCCAGATTTCCCAAAATTAAGATTTTCAAACATTCTCCTTTTAAATTCTCAAGCAACAAATATGTTTTGCATAAAAATGAAGGTATTTTCAAACTTGGTTGGTCAAACCAAAAACACACACGATAATATGTACAAAATTTAGCAAAGAGTAACTTGTGTAGTGTGTGCAACTAGCAAAAACTTGAGATATATGTGAGGTGATATGTGAATATAAATTAAACACAAAGTCTACAAAATTCATCACATAGAATTTGAAAGAGATTATCACCTAAGGAATTATATCATATAACTCCCACATCTCCTAGAACAAAAGCTTCCAATCATGTAAGTTTCTTGATTTTGCCTCATAATATACACACCAATTTTAATTGTTCAGAAATTTATTAAATAGTCGGGATAGTGTACACACCAATTTTATTTAATTGATTTAGCTTTAAGTCTAATAATGTACACACCAATTTTAAGCAATTAAACCGAGGATATACCTTATGTTCTTTTTGTGCATCTGTTTCATTTTCTCGAGCACAAAATCTTACGATATGTACTAAGGTGTTCATGATTGGCTAGTAAACAGTGGTGAGATGGTTATTTATGCCATTCTCAAAAGGTTCAAGTCCGACAGTCAAAGACATGTGACTTCAAGATCAAGACAAAGTGATCAATAACCATAAACATCTTTCCCACACAACATGCACTACAAAGCTTCCACTAGTAAAGTGCAATAAATAAGCTCATCCAAGTTAAACAAAGTACAAAGACATGTTATGTGAAAATAAACTGACCAACCTTGTTTTCAAAACCAAGAAAATAAATACAAAACACAATCTTCTTCCCTTTTTCTCCTTTTTTTTTTTATTTTTTATTTTGAAAAGAAGAAACAAAAACAGTCCTAGAATGAAATGCATGAATGTTATGCAATGCAAAACCTAGAAACAAAGAAAACAAAAACCAAATAACAATGGTCACAGAGAGTAGAGTAATGAAGCATAAGGACCATGTCAAAAAGACTCAATTAGATCGAGCCTTTTGCATCCAAAACTTTTTAGATACACCACGAGCATTGGAGTTCTTATTCTCATGAGAATGATTTCCAACTCTAGGATTGGAATAAAGGTTTAGAGTCTTTACCAATTCACCAATGAGTACAATAGGATCTTGTGCTTGAAGCACATGTATTTTGGTTTGTTTGCTCTCTTAACAGCTTGCAATTTGTAACAGTGTAGACGAATGTATCCAGACTTTCCACAAAAATGACAAACCCAAGCTGGCTTACCATGTAACTTGTCCTTAGAAAGGGTAGACTCCTTAGGTTTAGACTTTTTCAGATCAACCCTAATCTTCCTAGGTGGTGTGACCTCTACAGGTTTGACAGTCTCACTCACAACTTCACTCACAGGGAGTTCAGAGGAAAAGGAAGGAACAAAGTTTATGGAATAGGGTGCAGACACAGAGATGTTTTCAACAAAACCTAATCCAGATTTGTCAGAAGGAGACTTTTGAATACTCAGCATTTGATCAAGTTTAGAACTAGCAGATCTAGCAATAGATAAATCAAGTTCCAAAGATTTAACTTTATCAAGCAATAGCGTATTCTCAGTTTTCACATTGTTCAAAAGTTCATTAGTTTCAAACAGTTTTATAAGCAAATCTTTCTTATCAAGCTCAAGAGATGCAATTTTCTTCAAGCCAAGTTCAACATTCATAGCATCCTTTGCAGCAATTTTGCAAAGTTTATTATAGGCTTCTTGAAGATCTGCAGCCTCAAAGAGTTCCCTATCAGAAGGGTTCTTTTCAACAGATAAGCTTTCATTGACTACAGCAGTAGCAGTGAAAGCAATGAAGTTTCCATCCTCGTCACACCCAGACTCATCATCAGAAACTTCATTATCACTAAGGGTTACAGCCATAGCCTTACCTTTAGACCGCAAGAATGTTGGACATTCAGATTTCACATGACCATACCCTTGACATCCAAAACACTGAGGACCCATAGAATTATTAGAAGATTGACCAACTTTTTCTCTAGGTTTTTCATTGTTGTTGACCTTAGTGGGATCATTCTTCCTAAAATTTCTAGATTCAGCAGTGTTCGTACCTCTTGCCCTTCTGTTACTATTCCTAAGAAAATTTCTAAAGTTTTTGGCAAGGTAAGTAATTTCTGTAGCAAAGAGCTCATCATCAAATCCACAAACCTCAACATCATCAACTGACTTAAGAGCCATTGATTTGGATTTGCTAGTTTTGGGTAGGTCTAACTCATAGGACTGAAGAGATCTTACAAGTTCATCAACAAGAATGAAGTCCACATCCTTACTTTCAGTGATGACAGTCACTTTGGGTCTAAAATCTTCAGTTAAAGATTTAAGAATCTTCCTAACAATTTTAGGTTAATCATAGATTTCACCCCAAGTTGTATTCAGAATTAACAATGTCATTAAGTTTAGCATAAAATTTATCAAAGGATTCATCATCAGACATCCTAATGCTCTCAAATCTAGTAGTTAATTACTGTAACTTATTTATTTTAACTACCTTTGTACCTTCATGCATAATCTGAAGGATATTCCAAGCAGTATGAGCAACCTTAACATTATAAATTCTCTTAAATTCCTCCATAGAAACAGCATTGAAAATAGCATTCATAGTTTTGCTATTGAAAGCTGCTGCTTCTTTTTGAGAAGTTTGCCACTCACTCACAAGAGTAGTAGGCTTCTCCCATCCATATTCAACGGAATTCCAAACTCTCTTATCAATGAATTTCAAGAATGTTTTCATCCTTACTTTCCAATAAGTATAATTATTTCCATCAAAGTGAGGAGGAATAATTAGAGAGTGCCCGTGTTCCATGACAACGGGGTCAATTGTGTTCCATGACAACGGGGTCAATGATCAGCTCAGAAATTAAAAGATCTTCAAACAGAGAGCAACCTACTCTAATACCACTTGTTTGTTTTTAGGCCCCTTAAATCAACAATTGGATTAACCTAGTTAATTACCCAAGTTATTACTTAGTCCAAATTCCAAATCTAGGTTATCACAATCAAACAATCATATCATGCATAGCAGCGGAAATATAAATAACACAATGATATGATAACCTAGGAAAACCAAACCGGTAAAAAACCTTTAGAGGATTTAACCTAGCTATCCTCAAGGTAAACTTGAATCCACTATATGAAAGAATCGAAGTTTGTACAATAGAATTTAGACCACTAACATTCTATTGCTACCCACCAGTAAAACTTACTGACACGACCACGTGCAAGCTCCGAATCCACGGACTCCTTCTTTCTTGGATTCTCCAGCAAGTACAAGCACTCTCGCTTGTGTATCTTTAAGCTCCTATGGCAGCAACTTAATGATCATCAAGTTCTTGAAGAAATCTCCTCCTTGATAATCCCATGTTTATGTGAAGGAAAGCTCCTCTCATATCTTACGAGATTTACATAAACAGCAATATAAGCAACATAAAAACGTGGCTAGGGTTTGCCTTATATACCTAGGGTAAAAACATAAAACCCTAAACATTTTAATGATATAGGGCTGAGTTGAAATTCTGCAGAAAAACGCATTCTGCCCGAGATTCGATTGATCGAGCTTAAGTTTCGATCAATCGAGCCAGGCCGAAATGCACTATTACTTCTGCATTAACTTGATTCCAACTTTACATAAAAGACACAACTTTGAGCAAGTCTAAACAAGACTAAACAACTTGTTTTGATCATGATTTGCCAACAATACATATTAGAGTTCTAATACATAAGTTCCTAAGTCTTAGAACCTAACATATATTTATGTAGAGAAATGCTATATCCACAATATTTTCACAGCAAATACTAAATGGTAAGTTGTTATTAGTTGTTACGGATAGATAAAAAAGTAATTTAAGTTTTGAATTCAAATTGGAACCAATAACAACTTTACACCTATGATTTGTTATAAAAATGTTGTAGACGAAGCGTCTCTCATTTCTGTAAGCTTTTAATTTGGAAAAAAATGATATGTCCACAATATTTTCATAATATTTTTACAACAAATTCTAAGTGGTAGGTTGTTATTGGTTGTTATTGTTGGAGCAAAAAAGTAATCTTAGTGTTATGTTCAAATTTGAATTAATAACACCTGTGATTTGTTATAAAAATGTTGTGGATATAGTATCTCTCTTAATTTGATGTTGTGGACACTGTTTCTTGCAATGCTTTTGTATTTGGTTGAATGAAATAAACTGAATCATAATTAAAACAAATAGTTAATGAAAGAGAGAAAAAGAGGTGAGGCTTAGATAGATTGGTGTAAGGCTTACGCTTAAATAGATTGGTGCGAGGCTTCAAAAATGGAGGAAGCTGTGTGAAACGAAACCTTTGCTTTGGGTTCTTTACAAATCCACACAACTTCCTTTATTTTTGATGCGCCTCCTCTATGGAGTGCTTCAGTCTTACTTCAAAATTATTCAAAATAATTTGTGACCTCATATATATGCATGGATATACTTAAAAGATTAAAATGCATAGTATAATTCTTACATATATAATTTAAATATTATTGATAATCATTCTTATATATTTTTTTAACTCTTTAAAAAATCTTGTAAAAATATTATTAGGTAGAAAATATAAATTTGTCCATTTTTTAATTTTTTTTTATATTCATTAATTCTAAACTCTTTAATTTTTGTACGCAATAACTTACTTAGATGGATATTTATGATTTGATCTCATATTTGACTCCAAAATTAAAAAATAAAACTTTCTAAAAATAAATAATTTAGAACATATGAAGCAAAATTGGACTTTAACTGTAGTATCTAATTGGATTTTCTCGAAATTTTGCCTATTAATAGATGTAGATAGCTCTCCATTTTCGCCTTCTCATCTCGTGTTTACAACTGTTGGTATTAATTAGAACTAATTTCTCTCTCAACTCTCAAACTATGCCTCGTACAAATAGTCCTTTGAAAAAACAATGGCAGAAAGGAAATTTCTAAGAAATTTCAAAATAAACAACCTATCTCTTCTTAGCAATACCCCAATAGTAGGAGAAAACACATCATAATTCCGTAACATGAGTCTTTCCCCCTTATATGAGAGGAAGAACTCATGTCACAGAAATATGATATACCTCCTCCAATAGAACGAAAGTATTAAATTTCAAGTACAATTTAATTTTGTGGGTGGGGTTAGGTGCAAACCGGACAAGAAGTTTAGTTTGTTGCTTTCGAGAAATTGCCTTTGCCCCTGTTTTGCTTTGCTTTCAGATTTGAACTTAAGAAAGACATGAAACTGGAAATTTTGTGGACATTATGAGGAAGCAGGATCGATCCGAAATAATGTGCGGACTCACGATGCAACATGGGTCGCACTCAAAAGTCAAAAGCAAAGGCTACCATTAAAATTAGTAGAGAAATGGACCTTAGAAGCCTAGGATTGTTAGAACTTAGATGTCGTTAATCTTTCTCTTTTTGGTAAATATGTTAGGCGTCATCATCATAATTATAGTTTTAATTAAGGTAATTAAAATTAAATATAATGTAAATTAGAAAGTTCCGCGTTTGAAACGCATAAAAAAAAGGAGACTATATATATGAGTCTATGACCATATATTATGACAAGGACCAAGAAGCAGCATCGTAATTTAAATACCGTGGATGCTATGAGCCTATGATTGACATTCATGGAGCATTTTCAGAGGCACATTTATTTGTTCAAAGTTGACCTCCCCTGTTCCTTAAAAAAAAAAAAAAAGTTGACCTCCAGGCGACAGGGTCCAATGGCGTTCTCATCCAGCCCAAAACAAAATAAAATACGATAATTCTTCTCTAGTGGAACTTTGTTGTTGTAATTAATAAACTCTCACGTTGAGTCGGATTCAGATCTTCTAGAGTTCCTAGGGTACTCTATCAATAGATTTCCTTAAATCCCAACTATTCTTTAATGATTTAATGGTCTAGATTTTGTCATATCAGCATTCCACTAATAATACTCTTAAAATAATATAATAATGTTGAAAACAAAGCAATTAAGATTATTATTAATGGAATGCTGACATGGCAAAATCTAGGACCATTAAATCATTAAATAACGGTTAAGATTTAAGGAAATTTACTTGGTAGAGTACCCTAGGAACTCTAGAGGATCTGAAATATACTCGTATGCTTCCTCCCCTCGTAAGTGGTGTAAGAAGAAGTATTATTTTCTATTATTTTCTACTTAGTCTCGCGTGGGTTTTTCCTTGTCTCACAAAGGTGTTGGGGCAGGAACGGGGAGAAATTATAGAGTCTTCTAGTGGACTACGTTATTTGTTCATCATTCAACTAAAAAAATTTTATTTGTTTAAAATTGCTTAATCAGTAATTAATTTCTATTTAAAAAATTTTTCTAACTAACAATTTTAAACAAATGGAAATTTTTTAGTGGAATGGTAGACCACATCACTTGTCCACCATGTGGATCTTACAATTTCTCAAGAATGGGGCAAGATTTTAACCCCACACAATGGAGCGGGGCGGAGATGGGTTTAAACTTTTTAGACCCACCCCGCTCCTCCCCATCCCCACCCCGCCCTGTGTTGCTAAGGGGTTATAATTGTAAATTTTTCATACCCTAAAACCCTACTATTTAAACAAATATATTAATATTAACTTATTTTATTCTATCTAATGTAGTTCTCTGCCTTTTTTTTGTTATGTGTTATATTATGAGTTTTTTTTTTTTTTTTTTTTTTTTTTTTTTGTGATTGTCTTGTTAAACACTTTGATATATTATTCAATTTGTTCTAAAAATTGATTTGATTTGATGGGATAAATTTAGTTGTAATTTCAAGTATATTTTTATTAATGAAATAGGTTTCATTAAAAAAAAATTGCTCTAATTGTATGGCAAATTAACAAAAAATAGAGTTTTTCGGGGTGGGGCGAGGTTTCGCAGGGCCCCAAGGGGCGAGGATGAGGCAAGACAAAATAATGCAGGGCGGGGACGAAGACCCCATCCTTCAGCCCGCCTCATTGCCATCCCTAAACGAAAATATACATTAAAATCCTATTTTTAACTCTTTGCAGGCGTGTACACATGCAACAAGTACATACGCTTTATTTTATAGTTTTTTTTTTTGGACAGCGTTATTTTATAGTATTTTATTTCACAATTCCAACGAGAAATATGCTCAAATTAAATTTTAACTTGCATTTAACATGGTTTCTCCAAAAAAAAAAAAAAACTTGCATTTAATATTTGTTAAATAATATTTTTATAAAAATATAAAGCTAAATTATGTATGAATATTAAAAAAAGTATATAACTATATACATTATATTGAATTTGTGCATCCAAGTGAATAAATTAATTTTATATATATATATATATATATACACGTAGAGACCTTAAAGATAGTCCCCGAGGAAGGGTTCTCAAATCTCTTCACTAATAACTCCACACAATAAAGATATAATTAAATAGTGGAAACAAATACTCTACAATGGGAAACGCAAACAATGGATCTCTTTGACCATTAAAACACTCTCTTTCTTATTACAAATGCTCATATGACCTTGGGAAGCTTTTTCTTTTGTTCTCGTGGTATTACATTGTATGTTCCTCTCTCTCTCTCTCTCTCTCTCTCTCTCTCTCAGATAGGTCTTTCTTTCTTTTTTTTCTAGATCCTTCCCTTTTATAGCTTCAATCATTGTTCTCATCCTTACAGCTGTTCTACTTCTACACAAAGTATCAAGGATATTTTTCCCTTACTTTATTGGTTTCCTCACCTTCTTATCTTGGGATTCTAACGGCCTGGTGGTTAAGTGAACTATTCAGGCTGTCTTATGCGCCATTAATGCAGAAATTAGGTAAAAAACCCTTAATTAATGTGGAGGTAAAGATCTTCCTCCTTCTTGCATCTTCTAGGAGTTTCCCGTGGTTACTAGTATCTTCCAGAGGCCACACATTGATCATCTATGCTTCAAGACTCGTCTAATCCCAATAATTTCCCTTTTCCGCGGTAATGGGCTAACCGTGGTACTTCACCTTATCCTAAACACTTATAGTGATCCAGCTTTCACCCTTCTCACAAATTATTACTCTTTGAGCATTCCTCTCAGTAGAAAGGCTAGGCCTAACTACTTTCCCGTGGCCCAGTGACTCTTTGGGCCCTAGACCAGAGTAGAGACTATTTCACTCCCCACAATATGTATATATATATATATATATATATTAAAGTGTGCGCTGCGATTATAATTGAATTGGTAAAATTTGTCTTAAATTTTATTTTGATTTTATTTAAGTTTTCTTGGTGTGTAAGAAAATGATTATCTTAAGGAAGAGGTTTTCTAATTGAAAAGGTAATTGTGGGAGCCCGAAGATCGAGGAAGGGATCATTGAGTTGTTATCATTATTGTGGAGGCAATATAAACCTGAAGAAGGAATCCGCCCGAAGAAAGGGAGAGACAAAGGACCTTTGGGAGATCTTGTTGGGATGGACAGGGTATGGAGAGAGAATCCTGGAGAATAAAGGAAGTTTCCAGTGAGAAGGAACTTACTACCTCCGCATTAAATGACTGACAACAACTTTTTCAGCTGCATTGATGAGGAAGTAACCTGAACAGTGGAGCTCACAGCTAAGCAACTCCTTCTACTACTTTCAGTAGAAGTTTAGGGGGATAGGTGTCATGATAAGAATTTAGGTAGGCAGAGATGAGGGGTCAAGATATGAAGTGCTAATGAGTATATAAGGGAAGGGATTTTTCAAATGATGAGGATGGAGAGAAAAAGGTATCGAAAAGATAGGCATTAGAACAAGAACATTGAAAGAAGAGCATGACTAGTGTATCATTGTAAGTATAATTGGCCTCCTCGGGTGAACTTGTAATAAGCCATTTATATACTCAATCTGTGATCCTTAGTCTTTTTTCCCAGTTTTTTTCTTTGGGCTAACCCTTCCTTTTTGTTTAATCCACTCTCTTACAAATATATATTGACTTGGGCCTAGTTGAACTATACAAACTTTACTATTCTAAGTGGGCTTGCGTCAGTTTGATCTTTGAGTCCTTACAGTAATCATGTATTCCTTATCCATCACTAAATAAAATTTGGAGCCAAGGGTTCTCTCCCATGGGAAGGTGAGGAGACTCCAACAAGAACATGAGTGGAGTTTTTTACAGAGTAATTTAAGTAAAGTTGTTAATTTCAATTCGCTATAGTTGGAATGGCCAGAAAATACCTTTTCGGCATGCAAACTGGACTGGTATACCCCCTATTCTACCTTGGAATAAATTCCGGGGTGTTTTGGTGGTTTCAGGTGGTTTCAGGTGATTTCGAGAAATATTGGCTGAAATTATGGATTCGGCCTGAATGAAATTCAGGTAAAAAAAAAAAACTTGACAAATTGTAGGGAAAAATGAAAAATCTAATGAGCCATGGTGAGGTGGAAAATATAAAAGGAAGAAGAAGGAAGAGGAGGTGAGAAGTAAAAAAATCAAGAAAATAAAATCAAGAGAAGCCTATGGTAATAAGATTTATGTGTGCTTCCTCCTAGAACCATTGTTTTAAAAACCGGACCGGACTGACCAGTTTGATTGATTCAACTGGGAATCAGGAGCCAGTCTGGTCCAATAAAAACCCCTAAAACCGGTGAAAACTGGTCAAAAACAGGGTTGAACCGAGAATTTTGAAAAAATAATTGGTTCTCGGTTCGGTTTTTAAAACCATGCCTAGAACTCATGTCTTAGCAAAGACTCAACCGAAACCCAGCTGAGAAGCTCTCTTGAGAAGTAGAGATGGCGTTTTTAGAAAGGTATTGTTTTACTTGCATTTATTGAGTTGACATAAAGCTGAAATAATATAAAAATTAGGAGATAGGAAGTCATTGAAAAGACAATGACGTGGGGTTGGAAATTTCTTGGAAGCTTCCTATTTTACAATGCCCAATTATCCATGTTCACTTACCAAAAAAAAAAAAAAAAACCAACTAACTATTCCAATAAGTTTTTCTTTATATAAAATAGAAATTCTATTTTAATCTAATTAAATTATGTAGTGTGTGAAACTCTTTCACAGAAATTTAAACTTCGATCCTTACTTTCACCTCCACCCCCACCCCCACCTTTCAAAAAATTCATACTTGTAAAGCAACTATCACGCCAAAAGTGCGTGATAGTTACTCTGATAAGTTGATTAGGAATTTTTTTTTAACCTCTATATTAAATACATTAATTAATATCATTACTTTAAAAAATAATAGTAATAAGATATATATATATATATATATTAGTGGTAACCCCAAAATAGTACGAAATGGTACGCTAAAATAGATCGGTACTGAAATATTATATTCCAATAGACAAACTGAAACAGGCACCAAAACAGTATTCATAACATTGAATTTAAGTTTTTGTGTTAGAGAGTTATTGGGGCTGTATAAGGACTTTGGTTTGTGAGTTAGTTTGTGTTTGTAAGTGTTATTTGTGTGATTTGTGGGTTTGGTTAAGAGTAGTTGTAACTCATATAGTTGATAATATATTTTAGTTGACGTTGCTTGTGGACATAGGTTTTTAATTTGTCAAACCACATTAAATATAGTTATTAGTGTATTTGTTTTATTTTATTATTTGTGTGAATCGCTTACATTGACTCCAAACCAAACTTGAATATGAATTATTTTTCAATATGTGTCCTTAAAGTGCTAATTAATAAAGAAACACAATAAAATCTAATGATTTTAAAGATAAATTATAACTTTTTTCTTATGATTTGGTCTTATCACAATTTAATATATAAGATTTAATCGCTACTATTATGTCCTAAAACTTGGATAAAAATGAAATTATTATGGTTCATCAAGTTTTAACATTTTTTTTCACAGTCGAATTGGCACATCCTCATGCACAAAGTGCTTAAGGATCTAGGGAGAAAAGGTTCAAGTTGCTGGGTTAGCAATATATTATAACTATTTCAAAAAAAAAAAAAAGTTTTTTCACACTTTTGGGACATGCGAGCAATTTTATAGTAATTCTTAACTTGAAAATATATATATATATATATATATATATATTTAAAAGCGTGCACTATAATTATAATTGAATTGTTAAAATTTTTCTTAAATTCTTGTTTGATTTTATTTAGGTTTTCTTGGTGTGAAAGAAAATGGTTCTCCTAAGGAAGAGGTTTTCTTATTGAAGAAGTAATCATTTACTTCTTATCCATCATTGAATAAAATTTGGAGCCAAGGCTTCTCTCATATGGGGAGATGAGAAGACTCATAGAAGAACACGAGGGAAGTTTTAAAAGAGTAATTTAAGTGTCTGTGTTAGAGAGTTATTGAGGGTGTATTGGGACTTTGGTTTGTGATTAGTTTGAGTTTGTAAGAGCATTCACATCTGAGGATGTAAACAAATACATATTTTACATTTTCAAGTGTTTTTGTTTTATTTTATTATTTGTGTGAATTGCTTACACTGACTCCAAATCAAACTTGAATATGAATTATTGTTCAATATGTGTCCTTAAAGTGCTAATTAATAAAGAAACACAATAAAATCTAATGATTTTTAAGATAAATTATAACTTTTTTCTTATGATTTGGTCTTATCACAGTTTAATCTATAAGATTTAATCGCTACTATTATGTCCTAAAACTTGGATAAAAATGAAATTATTATGGTTCCATCAAGATTTAACATTTTTTTTCACAGCCGAATTGACCCATCCTCAAGCGCAAAGTGCTTAAGGATCTAGGGAGAAAAGGTTCAAGTTGCTGGTTTAGCAATATATTGTAACTATTTAAAAAAAAAAAAAATTAAATGTTTTTTTCACGCTTTTGGGACATGCAAACAATTTTATAGTAGGAACCAGCCGCCTTAATTGATAACTTGATATATGTGTTGTTTTTTGCAATGGAAAACAATTCGCATCCCAATTTGTAAGGAATAAACTTTATCAAGTTTAGTTGTTCATTACTTGTCATTGTGTAGTGGAATCAGAAGACGGAAAAATGGGGGACAGAGAACGTTCGCCAAATGAAGTAGACTCACTAGCCAGAAGTAATAAGAAACTCAAAGATCATCACTCGAATCACCACTCGGAATGGGATAGCACACATAGCAAACCTAATCTCTCTATTGGGGGATTTAGGTCTTATAGAGATAGGTTGGTAGGAGCCATTCCAAGAGCGTTTGAATAGGCTTTTGGTCTAGGACAAGCAGGTGAGAAAAAGGCTGAGTCTGATGTGGAGGAGGACAGTCTCTGTGATGGATTTGCAGCGGTTGCCCTCTCCAAGGAGGATAAGGAAAGAATAAGAGCTCCTTGGACTTCTTCCCTGATTGTGAAATCCTTTGGGAGGTCTTTGGGATATGTGTTTCTTTCGTCGAAGATTAGGGAGCTCTAGAGACCATCTGGGCGCATGGACTGCATTGATCTTGGACATGATTTCTTTCTCATTAAATTTGAATGCAAGGAGGATATTGATAAGGTCCTTAAGGGAGGTCCTTGGTTCATTGGTCAACAGTTTCTCACTATAAGGCTTTAGGAACCGGAATTCAAAGCTTCTGAAGCTTCATTCTCAAGTGTGGCAGTGTGGATTAGACTCCCCAAGTTGCCGATTGAGTACTACCATTAGGCCCCGGATTTCAAGGCTTCATAAATTTCAGCATTTGATGGGATGCTAGCCAACTCCATGGCCTCATGTTCCGAAAGTCTGCAACAGGCCATCTCCAGAGTCATGTCTCTTGTGCTAAGAAGGCATTTAGTTGTATAAAGCTTCAAAAAACCCTCTCGAAAATATTGCTTTGTTTGTTCCAAGTCATAAATCCATTCCTCATTCTCCAATTTGACGCAAGATATTCTGTTGGCTAATTTGCGTACAATGGTGGAGAGGTGGAAATAAGAGGTGTTTCTTTCCCCGGCGATGAGCCAATTGATTCTCGCTTTCATTTCCCAAAGCTCCACTTCCCACTGTAGGATCTGATTGAACTCGTCAAATAGTTGATCTTGCAGATTTAGAAGAAAGGCATTGCCGACTGATTGCAGAAAGTATTTTTAGAAGATTTAGGGGTTTGGCTTCATTTGAATTGCACATCTGTGAGCTCCCAGTATGGTATACCATGGAAGATCACCTTTCCCATGGGTGTTTGGCATTTATGACTACACAAAAATGCGTACATCTTCAGGAAAGGAAGTTGTTGATGAGGAATTCCATATGCAGTGCAGACGGAAGGCAGCTGAATTTTTTTCCATAGCAGTAGCGGGTAAGGTGCAGGCCAAGAAGCACTTACAGGCCATCTTATGGCAGAAGCCACTAGCTGGTTGGGCGAAGCTAAATACCGATGGATCATCCCATGACAGCGCTGGGGGGGGGGGGGGGAGGAATACTAAGGAATGAACATGGCAACTGGATTAATGGTTTTGCCAAAAATTGTGGGAAGATGAATAGTGTCATGGTTGAACTATGGGCTCTTTGGGATGGGTTATAGATGGCAGCAACAAAGAATATACATAATCTTTTTGTTGAACTTGATGCTCTTGCTGTTGTTCAATTGATGAAAAACTCTATTGTTAATTTATCTCTTGAAGCCTTGCTTACTGATTGCAGGTTCCTCTTAAGGAAGTTCCCAAATCTGTGAGTTGAACACACGTACAAGGAAGCAAATCAATGCGCGGATGCCTTAGCTTGTATTGGTAGTAATAGTGGTGTCCCTTTCATTTTGTTTGCCCATCCACCGCTTGTGGTGGATCGGCTTTGCACCCTAGACATTGAAGGGGCCATTTGTAATAAACTGATTTAGTTTTAATGAATATATCCTCCTTTACCAACAAAAAAAAAAAAAAAAAAAAAAAAAAAAAAAAAACAATTTTATAGTAATTCTTAACTTGACAATATATATATATATATATATATATATAAGTGTGCACTAAATTTATAATTGAATTGTTAAAATTTGTCTTAAATTCTTGTTTGATTTTATTTAGGTTTTCTTGGTGTGAAAGAAAATGATTCTCCTAAGGAAGAGGTTTTCTTATTGAAGAAGTAATCATGTATTCCTTATCCATCATTGAATAAAATTTGGAGCCAAGGCTTCTCTCATATAGGGAGATGAGAAGACTCATAGAAGAACACGAGTGAAGTTTTAAAAGAGTAATTTAAGTGTTTGTGTTAGAGAGTTATTGAGGGTGTATTGGGACTTTGGTTTGTGATTAGTTTGTGTTTGTAAGAGCATTCACATCTAAGGATGTAAACAAATACATATTTTACATTTTCAAACACTACTTTATATACTTTACGAACCCATTTAACAATATACCCAATATCTCAATTCTTATTTTAACATACAACTCAAAAATAATATAAACTACATATCAAATAATATTAAAAAAATTTCTCTCTCTCTCTCTCTCTCTCTCTCTCTCTCTCTCTCTAATAAACCCACACAACCACCTTCCACCAAAACTCAGCCACAAACACCAATCCATCACCACCAAAATTACCAAAAAAAAAAAAATGCCACCACCATTGAAAATCCAAACCACCACCACAAGTAAAACACCCACCAACCCAAACTCCAACTCAAAACCACCCAAAATTTGACCCAATTGCCACCCAAATGTTGACCTATACACCACCCAAACTTCAACCCAAACGATTGATCCAAACCCCACCAAATGACCAACCCAAACAACAACTGTAGCCACAAACCCAAACTTCGACCACAGCCATCGACCCAAACTCCAATCTATGCCACCAACCTAGAATTGCAAGGGTGAACTAAGAGAGAAGAGAGATTCATAGATCCCTACCCAAAATCGCGAGGAAGAGTTGAGAGAGAGAGAGAGAGAGAGAGTACTTTGGGTTTATAACTCATGAATAGTAAGTTGTAAATATAAGTACATAGTGTTCATAGATGCTAAAAAAATTTAGATATACATACCCAATTAAGCTATTTTTTAGCGTGTCAGTTGCTAAAATACAGCAATTTAGGGGGGGGGGGGGGGGTTTATACCCCCAATGTTAATGCTCTAAATGTTATTTGTGTGAACTTGTGGGTTTGATTGAGAGTAGTTGTAATTCATATAGTGGATAATAGATTTTGGTTGGTTTGGAATTTTATCAAACCACTTTAAATGTTGTTATTTTTATGTTTGTTTTATTTTTTTATTTGTATGAGTCACTTTCACTAGCTCCAAATCAAACATGAATATGAATTATTGTTCAATATGTGCCCTTAAAGTGCTAATTAAATTTACACAATAAAACTAATGATTTTAAATATAAATTATTACTTTTTTCTTATGATTTGGCCTTATCACAATTTAATCTATAAAATTTAATTGCTACTACTATGTACTAAAACTTGGATAAAAATGAAATTGTTATGGTTCCATCAAAATTTAAAATTGCTTTTTTTCACATGTTTGGGACATGTGAGCAATTTTATGATTCTTAACTTGACAAAATTATCCCTTATACAAAAATTCCTCTGTAGAAAATCAAACTTGACTTGTGATGAGCCCATTTTACATATCTACTACTTTTTTTTTAGCATATTCTGAGCAATATTAATGTCAATATTTTCCATCCAAGATGTCTCTTTCAAACAAAGTAGCTTGCGAACATGCAATTAAGCTCATTTTTGTGGATAGTGCTGGGTGTGGCCTTCTACTCGTTCTTGTGGTTTGTTGCGACTTGCGACAACGTTCTACCCTGCCTCATTGCAGCTTGCACAAAGAAGTGGTGAGTGTTGGAGAATCAAGGAGGTAATGGTAATTATGCATTCTACAGGTTTTAAGAATTGATACCTAAAAAATGTGCATTGCGAAAACGTGATCCGTATTTTAAAATTTACATGTCAAAAAGTTGATTTTAAAGTTGTTTTTCTTTTTTCCAATATTTTACTTAAAAAATATGATTATTTAGGCATGTTACAACCTAAACTTGTACACATATGTATATAAAACATGTATTGAATATTACAACATTTAATATGTTTGTCTAGTTCTTCCGTATTTTTTGGAGAAAAACACACAAACAAGAGAGAGCAAATAAAGATTCTAACACAAGCATTTTACAAATTCCACTCAAAAAACATAAATATTTTTTCTGGTTTTATTTTTATTGTTTGTGGGAATATTACGATATTTAATGCGTTTTCCGAATTCTTTTGTTATAAAGAGTCCCTTCAAGACGTCAACAATCAAGGCCAAAGAATAGCTTATATAAAAATTAAAATAAAAAAACAACGCAAAAGAATAGTATAATTCCAAGATACCAAGATTGCTTGATTTTTTTTTTTTTTTTGACAAACTATGGCTACAAAATTAATGGTAGCATAAAGTTACAACTTCACTTAATATCTTTTTATTAGAAGTGAATTTTGACAAATCCACCATTAAATTACATTCTCTTCTTATGTTCTTTATGATTGCAAAATTTCTAGAAAATTACAAATTAATAGCTATATTATTAATAAATTTTTTAAATTACAAATTTTTATAATTTAAAATTATGTATAAAATATAATTTTATAGATCATATAATAAATAATATTTTATTAGTACAAAATTTAACCTGTGTATTAAGAGCGTAAAAAACATGCAACTTAATAATTATATTTTTCAAATATGTTATAATGTTAATAATATTGAGTAAGATTGTAACCTTACTTTGTCAATTATAACTAAACTTTGTCTTTTTCTTTTTTTGGCCTCCACATCACAATCCTATCCTGGAGGGCTGCATCTAATCCTTCTAGCCGTCGTTGAAGGATTATGTGATCAGAAGATTCAAAGTCTATTATAAATATTCAAATCAAAATACCAATACTGCGTTGTTTTTTGACCGGATACGCTGGTCTTAGGAATGTGGTACCTTTCGTGTGACTGAGTATCTTATGAACTTTGATCACGTTTTTTCTTTTTTTTTTCCGTGGGAACTTCTTCTAACCACAGTTGCAGGTCGTTGGTAAGTTCAGTACTTTTACCATTACATTTTACATGACTAAAAAGTCCACCTAAAACTTGAGACTAGACTTTGATCACAGTATATTTTTAACTAAGAATATAACTCTTTAAAAAAAAAAAAATTAAACGACATAATTAAGAAAAGAATTCTTGACCTCGTTTTCTACCAACAAAACCATTTTACTTTTTTTTTAAATACTCTACAGGCTACATACTGATGGTGTTATTTATAAATTCTGATAGCAACTATTATATTGGTTTTCCCCCAAGAAATAGAGAGGGAGGTGGGAGAACAACATTATAGAGTGATTGCATTTCCTTTCTTATAAAGATTTTAGGTAAATTACATTTTAAACCCCATATATTAGAAGTGATTTTAAATTAATCCAGGAATTCACATAAGTTTCAAATTAGATCTACACTTTCAACAACATTTCAATTCAAATTATAAATTCATTTTGATTAAATTCGTCAATGAAAAATGTTTAAATAAATTAGCACAGTATGGTTTGCAGTGAAATAATATTCATATATAATATGCACACATATTAAGCCAAACAATTAATTTATTGATAGAAGTACAGAACACGTGGCAAAATAGGGCAAGACCATGTGAAAAGAAGTAATGTCGTGACTACTAGTTTGGACTTGACTAAATCAAGGATTAAAGCCTAAGGGTGTGACATGTGGCATTGAAAAGAGTAATTACCTCAAAGGAGTTGCAAACGGTTACTTTGAGCGGTTACAAGAAGATAGTTAAATATAGGACAAGCGCCAAGTGGCCATAGGTAGCGAGGCGATAGTTGCCTCAGAGGGGTTATAAGAGTTACCGAGCCCTATTAGCAATAAGACACATGGCAAAAGAAATTAAGCGGCATATGGAAAGTGGCATTTGGCATAACCACCAAGGCCTTAAATATAAATAGAGGCTCATTCTACAGGCAAGACACCATGCATAGCTGAGAACACGCTAGAGATCATTTTGTGTTCATATGTACTTTGATAATTAGGAGATCTAATAGTTCTTAGGAGATTAAGTAGTTCTTAGGCTTTGTAGAAGACTTTATGCTTGTAAGTTGCTTCCGAGTGTAATCTTATTTAATCAATTATATATTAGCTAAATTTGATGTAATATTTTAGTGTTTGTTAATGTTTGGTCAATTTTAGTGCTTGCTTAGAATAAATTTGGTGTTAAAATGATAACCTAGACTTTTTATTAGATGTGTGTCCGTTTGGCAAAAATAATTTTTGCCAGCTTATTTTACTATTCAGTTTATTTTTGCTACTATTCATGGATCCCATTGCACTTTTTAGTACTATTTATAGGTTTCACTGTACTATTTTAGCTAACTTTTACCTTTATTTACAGTACTTTTAGCAAAATGTTTTCAGTTTTAGCCAAATAAGAGGATCTTAAATGAATACTAAATATATGCTGGGATGAGAAATATGGAAAAATAATAGAAAATATATTTTCCATAACATTTTAAGGAAAATAATAGAAAATATATCAAGATAAGGCCCTTCGAATCAATTTCGATTAATTAGTTTTACTTCGAATCAAAGCACTTAAACTTAGTCTATTTAGGAATCAATCACTTCAAATCAATGGCCGTAGAGACAACTTATGGCCAATTTGGTAGTGGCTTTAAAACAACAATAACACTTCTAACACGTATTTTTATAACACTCGAATACGTATTTCCACAAACTGAACAACAATACTTAAACACTGCTACCAAACGTGCCCCTAGTCTTCAAAGTCAGATTTTCACTTCCAATTGGTCACAGAACCTTAAACTTCACTTTGAACAATCTCTAAACATTGATAAATAAACCAAGGTTAACCTAAAATTGGTTTCTACTCAAACAACATGCATTGATTCTATTGAAATAACCATTCATCATTGTAGGGGTATTAGGCCCAGAAATTCATTATCCATTTGTACATTAGGGCTATGACCTAAGCTGAGGACTAGGTTTTTGTCTGAGGAGGAGGAATCTTTGTCAGAAGAGACCGTGTTAGTCAACAAAAAGGTTAGTTTTGGCCATAATGGTTCAATAGGAGGAGCCGAGGATAAATGCATCCTCGACGGACCAAGGCTGAAGTTCGAAGAGGTAATCTGCCACCTGAGTAACATTCCGGGAGGTTTTGTTAGTGCGGATAAGCATTGCAAGTACATCAGACTGAGAAGTGTACTAAAATATCTAAGGAGAAAGCTGCTACCTCCATATTAAATGCACTGCAGCTAACTTTCTAGCCGCATTAATGTGGAGGTGATACTTGAATAGTGCATTCCAGCCTTACAACTACTACATGAAGACTTGTGGTAAGAGCTGATAGGACAAGTATCAACACCAACTATTTGGCATGCACGTGGAAGGTGGAGATGAAACGAAGAGACAGTATAAAAGGAAGAAGGGACAATGAGACATGGGATCAAAAATTTGAGGAGATAAACTCTGTAGACTTCCAAAATTAAACTTAAAAAACGGACTTGAGAGCAATATATAAGAACAGACCTCCTCAGATTTGGCCAAGGACAATTTTTCTTCAATACAACTTTGTTTCTTTTGACTATCTTGTTATCTGAACTCCTTTTAGTGTTTGTTTGATTAATTAAAACTCAGTTTTTCAACCCATTCTCTATAAATTCATTGTTTTAGGCTTGTTGGGCTTGAGTCCATCCACGTAGTGGGTTGAGAGTTCAAATCTAGTCCTTACAATCATCATTTTGTTTTTATTATTATTAATTTTTTTTGTTAGCAATATGACTTTAAGAGTGAGTGTGACATCTTGTAATTTTCAATGGCTCATTTCTTAAAATGTGTGAATAAAAATTACTTAATTTAAAAATATATATAATTTATTTGCTTACGTGGTGGTAAAAAGTGAGACAAAAGTGGATTTAAAAAAAAAATACACTAAAAATGAAATTTGAAATTTTTTAAAGATGGAATTTGTTTTGAAACCAGCTTTAAACGGATCACAGTGACTAGGGTCCATTTGGTAGAGTATTTTAACAACATATTTTCAGTTTTTAAACAACATTACACGCATTTTCACACACTTTTTTACCCACATGTATTTCAAAAAAATACAAACAACATTACTCAAATTTCTCTACCAAACAGCCTTTAATTGTAAGAATGACACTCTACCAACTATCTAAGTAGTAAAGTAGAGCATAAGAATTAAAATGTAATTTTACGTAAACATTTTTGGACTATCAAAATCAAGAGAGTGAGACTCCACACTAGGTCAATGAAAAAATTGAAGATTCCAAAAAAATAATATATGTATATATATTGTAGGGGCATAATTTGTAAGGGACCCTAAACAATTAAACTTGTAGAGAAGTGGGTACACGGACTTGGCATCACCGAAGTGAACAACAATTAATTTGGTATTTTTGATAAATAATAGATGACAAGAAATTAATAAGACTCTCATCAAATGAAATTGGTTAAGTATTTTGTGAAGGGAATGATCACCACTTTGGCTGTGTAACTAAAGTGCCTGTTCGTCCTCGGACTAGGCCGAGGATCTATTTTTTCTTATAATTTTTCTCCCCCCCCCCCCCATTTAGCGGGGATCCTCTTGGTTATATAGTGTTGCTCTAGTTAATTTCAGTCGTCCATTTGTTGCTTATTCGGTTACTCTAGATGAGAGATTGTCCCATCATCTGTTTTTGTAGACTTTACGTTAGTTCTCAGCCGTCTTTGCAGGCTTTTCTATTAGTCGGAGTAATCGAGGCAACTGGGTTCGTTGGTCGCATCATCATTTAAAGCGGTCAGAATGTTGGTGGGATATTTTCGATGAATGTGGGATATTTCCCATTAGTGATGTCGGCGTGCCGAGGACAGGTCACCCTCGGTTTAGGCCTTGGATGTTGTGGGCTCTTTCCCGTTGTCCTCGGCCTCAGTATTATCCTCGGCGTGGGCCTTAGGCCGCTCGTTGTGGGCCAGCATGGTTAATGTACTAGGGCCCCACATATATATTTATAGAATTTCAATCTATAAAATTTGCTTTTTAATATTATGTTTTTTACCATCAGATTAAAATATTATATGAGCAGAAATTGAATCTCAAATTCCATACTCAGGATGTGTTTGGATACCGCTTATTTTGCTGAAACTAAAAAATTATTGTTGAAAGTACTATAAATAAATGTAAAAGTTAATTAAAATAATACAGTAGAGTCCATAAATAATGTTAAATAATATAATAGAACTCATAAATAACAATAAAAATAAATTAAATAGTAAATTTTTATTTTTTACCTATTTCCGTATACTCAATCATTAGAAATTAGAGATTTTAGCCGTTTAGAGCTGGCTAAACATAGTCTGGAGTTTGGACCGTGGGCCGAGATACCAAACCAAAAGGTCAGTCTATCTCTATCACTTATCGATAGTAGCAGAAGAGCAGTGCATGTCCAAGTAATTAGGATTTAGCACTCATGGACGCATAAAAAACTTCGCAAATGATCTGAGATTGAATCAATCAAACGGTAGGCACTACGCGTGTCACCCACAAAATCAGTCACAGCCCATCATCACTCACTCACACTCAACACTCGTGGCCACCACCTAAATAAACAAAACCCTTTTCCTTTCTATACCCACATTTCCACACCACGCCACACCACACCGCACCACACCACGAATAAATATAAACATTTTCAGCACAGCCCTCTCTCTCTTTCTCTCTCTCTCTCTAGAATCTCTGCGCAAAGATGAGCAAGGGACCAGGACTTTTCACAGATATCGGCAAGAAAGCCAAAGGTAAAAAAAAAAAAAAAAAAAAATCGTACTCTCATCGTTCACGATTTTTCATTTACTTCTTCGCTTTGATTTTTGATTCAATTTCTTGTATAATTTAATTATTCGCTGTTGCTTGCTTTGTTTGTTTGTTTGTTTGTAGATCTTCTAACCAGGGACTTCAACTCCGATCAGAAGTTCGCTGTCTCTACCTACAGCGATGCTGGAGTGGTACATATACTATGGAATCTAGCTCACTCTTTTTTATTTTCTTTACTCTCACACACACATTGAGTAGTTAATTTAGGAACTTAGATCGGTAATTAGGTTAGGGTTTTTTGAAGATTTGAAGTGAATTTCCACTGTTTGTTTGTTTGATTTTACAGATTTATTAAAAATTTTATGTAACGATATTGCCAATTCTTGGATGTGAAACCAAACTACATGAGCTGATATATCCACGGTTGTTTTTAGATGACAAATTCTAGTATTTATTTATTTTTTTTAAAATTTGTCAACGTTTGCTGAGTTAATGAACATTTTGCAAATTGTTCCGTTCGAATTTAGACGGCATTTGATTGATATGTTTTTAGGTTTGTAAAGTTGTTTATTGGTGGGATTTTGATTCAGAGCCTCAGATATTGTTCCTTTTTAGCCCTCTTGGCGTCCAATGGAGATGTTTAGGATTCAAATCCCCTTCCCCCATTGTAACTATCGAATTATCAAAATGTCCCTTGGCTTAGGATTTTTCTTCTTTAGTTTGTTAAGTTACATGGACACCCAGTTTGTATTGAAGTCACTCTCCATCTAGTTCTTACAAAAAAAAAAAAAAAAGGAGGTGCTCTTTGAGTTACATCCTTTTGTCGATGATTTAACTTAAAATGTGGAGCTAGCATAGAATGGTGGAATGGGATGTTGTTTAGTGCCAACAGAGACTAAAAGAATGTTGTTTTCAAATAGATTTTGGGTATTATCATTTACTATTGTAGTGTGACTCATGGATTGCTTATTGATCACCTTTTAAGTAGTGTGTGACTGGTACCTTACAGTGAGTTTGCCTTCATCAAGTCTAATTTAATATTTTTAATTTAAGTTTAGAGCTGTCCATGTATTAAAAAAGTTTGAAATTAATATAAAATTAAGTTGACATGGCTTGAGTTGTTTTGGTAATTTGTTATTATTTTAGGTTGCTGTTATCTATAGCAAGGTATTTCAACTGTACTGCTATTTCTTTTAACACGCCCTTGTGCGGTGAGGAGAACTTATAGCCAGTTTGGATGGAGGGGGAGTAGACGGGAGTTGGCAGGAAAGTGGCCATTAGATCTAGTTTAAGAGAAGGGTTTAAGAAGAAATTTCAACAACAAATAAGATTTCAGGCATAGAAAAAGATAATAGGATTGGAGTAGGAACAATCAAATGTCAATTTCTAGGCTCAAAGAGCTCAAGAAATATTTAAATCTGAATTTTCATGAAATAGGTAAGAAAAGGCTGCCTACAATGACTCATAAGAGGCCGTTTATAATAGCCTTTAATAACCCTAGAATCCTAGACCTTTGCCTTACATATAACAATTAAATTTTAATCATCTAACTTCATTAAAAGTCACATGCTAGTTACATGATCTTTTAAAATGCTTATATAAATAGAAGGCAATGGAAAAAGGGGCCTTTTTTCTTTGTTGGGCTCAAATTCTCCTGCATCACCCCCTCCCCACAAAAAAGCACACTGCTAAATTATTTCTGCTAGAGTTTTGATAGTATAGTAGGGAGCACAAAAGCTCTTTTTTTCCCTTTCTTCTTTTTTATTTGGGGGAGGGTTGATTTACACTCGGATAGTAAACTTATTTTTTTAAATATGCACATATCTGAATACATTGGTTGTTTTTGTCTTACTAAAAGCTCCTCTATGTCTTTAAAGGGCAGCTGCTAGGCTAGGAATCCTATGTTTCTTTTTTCTTTTTTTAATTGGTAAAGTGCACGGTCACCCTGTGGGTCTTGAACCTATGACCGTGCTCTCCATTCCATATGAATGGAGGAGGAAGAGTGATATGAACTGAGCTCATTGGCCTAGCAGTCCTATGCTTCTGTGACATTTTGCGGGTTGACCTGTTAGTTTCTTAAGCATCTAATTCTGTCAATGCACCTCCAATCATTAACAAATAAATTTAAACTTCTGGGTACCTGTCATGCTTGATTTGGGAATGTTGATTGGTGTTGATGCCATAGTTATTCCTTCCATGAGGGCTGCTTGTCTTGTGATTTGTGAATTTATTTATCATTGGGGAGAAACAATATCAACTGTTCTTTTTTGTTTATTCTTTTCTTTATCTTTTCCAGGCACTTACATCAACAGCAGTGAAGAAAGGAGGATTCTTAACTGGGGATGTGGCAGCACAGTACAAGTACAAGAACGCAGTTTTTGATGTCAAAGTTGATACAGAATCTAATGTGGGTTGCTTTGTTGTTTGAAAATGTTAGAACAGTAAATTTACGTGGTCAGTTAAGAATCTTGCGTTGTTCATTCTGTTTTTTTGGCAGATCTCAACAACCATTACATTCACTGAAATACTCCCATCCACAAAGACAATTACTTCATTTAAAGTGCCTGATTATAACTCTGGCAAGGTACAAATTTTGGCTTCTTTTATGCTGGAAAACTCTCAAAATGATCATTGTTGCCTTAATATCTGTATTTTTACTCAAATTTGTTTTTTTTTTCCTCTGGCAGTTGGAGGTGCAATACTTCCATGACCATGCTACCTTGACAACAGCCGTTGCTTTGAACCAATCCCCTGCCATTGATGTTTCAGCCACCATTGGTACCCCAAGCATTGCTTTTGGTGCAGAGGCGGGTTATGATACTACAACTGGTAATTTTACAAAATACACTGCTGGCCTTAGTGTGTCAAAACCAGAATCATCTGCTTCAATAATCTTGTAAGATTCAATACTCTTATGCACGGACAACTTTTTTGATTCCCTGTTATCTTAATTATATTAACTTTGGGAATTTATTCATTATAGTACTTAGTTGCTCTTTCTCTCTCTCTCTCAGGGGTGACAAGGGGGACAGTATAAAAGCATCATATGTGCATCACTTGGATCAGTTTAAGAAGAGTGCTGCTGTTGGAGAGATCACTAGAAAGTTCTCTACTAATGAGAACACTTTCACAGTTGGAGGGTCATATGCGATTGATAGCCTGACAGTGGTGAAAGCAAAGCTCAACAACCATGGGAAGCTAGGGGCTCTCCTGCAGCATGAGGTCATACCCAAGTCAGTGCTGACAGTCTCTGGGGAGGTTGACACCAAGGCCTTGGACAAAAATCCCAAGTTTGGATTGGCCATTGCTCTTAGGCCTTGAAGGGTTTACTGCTGTTGGATGATACAACATTGGAATTTACAACTTCGATTCAATTTTTTGGGTGGCGCATGAATTGGAGCGCATAATAATGAGTTCCACAGATGTACTTTGATTCAGATTCGCAGACTGTGGATCAATTGTTTTGATACTTGAGGTCTACCATTGTCATCTGTTTCAAAGTATTTTTTCTTAAATCTTTTTATGCTTTGCCGTTGTAGGCATTTTGATGTTTGCACATGTTATATTTGTTAGTCCTTAAATCAGGAGTTCTACATAATTCATATGCTTTTTGAGGGTCACTTTCCAGAAATGTTTTGAGCCTCGGTCATTTTCTCGCCGATCTGGGGGGTTGCAAAGTGGTGATAGTGCTTTATGGTATATTGGAGTCTCGGTTTTGAAGAACATGTTTTCCTGCTTTGTGTTGATGAATCTGTCTATACTTTTTTCTATAGACCTTATGTTGGTTGTATACAACTTGATGACAATCTAACATTTCTGCTAGATGGTGATCTGACTTGTGCGGACTTAGGACTGGCCTACGACGCCAGGTGATATCTCTATGATTTAGTAAATAGGAGCCTAATCCAAATTTGAGAAACGACTGACATGTCTCAAAATGCTGAGCTCTTAATCTAATAAACTAGGTAATCCTTCCAAAATCGAGGAACAAAAGGCTTCGGAACATTACTCGTGAATCAACCATAAAACAAACCTGAACAAGCGATTGGGTGGTCCTTCCAAAATCGAGGAACAAAAGGCTTCGGAACATTACTCGTGAATCAACCATAAAACAACCTGAACAAGCGATTGGGTGAGCGAGCGTGTGTATGTAATGGAACCATCAAATGCAGCGAAGCATGCTACGGAAAATTTGCATTCCATTTGTTTCAAAAAGAGAAGACAAGACAAAAGAGGCAACGCTTTTGCCTTTTTAGAAGTTCAAAATGTTTTGTTATTCCCTTTTGCCATTTATCATTCCGTTCCTTTGTGAGTCATCACTGGTTCACCACAATCACCAGCTCCACTATTACCTCGATCGTTACACCACCACCATTGGCAACACACTATATTTTACACCTCCACTAACTTCGCCACCACCACCCCAACTTCCATGCTTATATAAAATTAGGGATGGCAATTCGTGTTTGCATGTCGAGTTCCTGTTGTGTTAACTCATGAGCATTTGACTATATAAGTTAATATTAACCTGACATATTTATTAAACAGGTCAAGATTCCTCAACCCTAACATGACCCATTTATTAAATGAGTCAGTCGTGTCGACCTGTTTATCAGATTTTATCAAAATGAAAAAAAAATTATGAAAAAACAAATAAATAAAGATTTTTAATATAAAATTCAGAACTAACGAGTAACTGTATCACAAATAATCATTCAAAACTAAAGCATATCCCAATATCACAAATAATCAATCACAATATGTCAGAGAATAAACCACAACAACTAATAAGTTTATATACCTAAAGTTTGAAGGGTATATTAATAAAATGTCATTTAATTAAACGAGTCAGATAGGTCAAACAGGTTCTATGTGTTCAACACTAACTCAATCCGTTTATTGAATAGGTCAGCCGTGTCAACCCGAATATGACACGAACCCATTAAGGCTCAACCCATAACCTGCTAATTTCGTGTCGTGTCGTGTCCAATTTTGCAACCCTATATAAAATATCAATGATTTTACACGCTAGCCAAACAACAAGTGTTTTTGGATAATTTTTAGATTCAACCAAAGGAAAACAGTAGTTTTTTGGGGAAAATACTTTCTACAATTTTCTACTTAAACAATAAGAGTTTTAAGTTACTAAAGCTATTTAGACGTAAGAGGTGCAATCTTAGAACCTTTTCCTGATGAGATTTTGAACCGATTCCATTAAAGGGAGGAGATTGGAAATTTATTCAAGAAATTTAGTTAAGATGAAGCTATCAAAATCTGTAGAGAAGGTGGTGAATAAACTAGGCGACGATGAATTTTAATAAACAAAAAAAAAAAAAAAAAAAGGAATCTTAATAAACGCGCCTACATATCCCAATTACTGGGATTCACTGGATTGTCGTTAACGTCAATACGAAATGAGGAGTCATGGCACCACTAGGAAGAGGAAACATTGCATATGTCCAGTGCAGTGACATACTTAACCAAAAAATGATGTACGTCAGACAATTTGGGAATAGGAAATATAGCGTGAGAATACTCGGTGGGGACGTCGAAGACTAAAAAATAAGATATCACATTTGGATCTCTTTCAAAAATACGTGCCCAGTAAAACATCGGCTTACTCGGGCATTTGATAGAAGTAAATTATCACAGTGGGCTCTGAAACCATTTAAACCATTTATTCTATACCAACTGTGACATTTTGGAAAATACAGTTGGGTGCCATGCCAAATTCAGTCGCAGCAAAGTAACGAGACCTACAGCTCAAATCATTTTGAAAATATTCCATAGCTAAGCTATAAAATCTAAAAAACTGACCACGTAGATGTTTACATGTGTTTTATCAAACGAGCAATCAAAAAAAAGACATAGTTATCAATCGCTGAAGTTGGCAACCTTGAAATGTTTCAACTTTCAAGTAAAATATACATCTATTTTCCCTTGAAAACTAAGGGATACATATCAACATACTATTACCAGTGGGAGATCAATTGATGAAAACAAGTCGACAGGGCTATTAGGTTTGCAAACAGAGACCATAAACAAATCACAACCATGATGTACGTTTTATTTTATCAGGAATGGTTAAATACTTAAATCATCATCACAAACTACCTTTAATGAGTACGAACACCAAAAAACCCAAAATCTTGAAATGGCATTTAACTCCTAAAACACCATAAGTTTCCCAAACTCAAAGAGTCCGCAACAAACCATAGGGTATTCATCTAGTTAAATCTCACACCTACCAACTTCACATCTTAACAAACATTGATAGAAAAGCTACCACCCAAACTTAAGTATATCAAGAGAAGTTCAACCTCACAACCTACCTCTCCACAACCAAAATAAACTCCCAAACGTCAATGTGCACCAAAGCCCAACCAAAGCCAAGATGCAGTTAACATAGATGAACCTAATGAAAATCTCTGCAGTCTGCACATAAAGACTTAACTATGCAATAGCATAAAGACTCAAACTATACCAATGTCACTGTGCACCATAGCCCTGATGTGTTTTTGAATAACAATTCACCTCCCAAAAACAAATGCTATAAAATTATAAAAATTCTTCCACTCCCAGATTATTAAAAATATATATTGATAAATCTATCCACAAAACAGAACACCGTATTAACAAGAATATATATGCCTAGCTCATATGCTTTCAATCTTTTTAACACTGCTTATCATAATCAACTTAGTATTACTTCAATGGTATTCCCCGCAATCTTTCAGAACTAAACACAAGCTATGAAGATGAATTCTTGAGCTCTACTCTAATAGTTCTAAACTAATAAAAACAGAACAAGAAACTTAACCTAGTTATGCTCAGCACCAGAAAACTATCAATTACAAAACTAAATTCAAATTTATAAGACCCACTGGTCGCCATAGATTTTTTAGTTAAAACTCGAAATTCTTTCACACATCACTGGCACCAAATAAACAAAAAGCCATTGGAAACTCAGTAACCACTTATATAAACCCTATGAAATTTCAATGCACATTAATAAACCCAATAAAATTACAACAGTCATAACATTATAAACTTTAAAAACGAACTACATCTTTAATATTAACATTAAAATAAAAACGAAAGCACAAAGAACCACACAATCACAATACTACGTCACCCAAAATGAGAATTATGGCCAGAACATTCAGAATAAACGCATTGATTAAACAAAATCCAGGTCTTTAAGAGCCAGACACAACACATAAGACCCTCAAAATCCATAAAACATTAAACCAAGATAAGCGTCCTCTCAGTACCACCACAGACAAAACAACCTAATCAAAAAAACACTATTACTCAACAAAGAACAGATCTATAATAATCCCATAACCAAAACCTTAGTTTTAATCAACGTTCTGCATGACATCCTCGGCGGTGAACTTGGTACCCTTTTCCTTGTCGGCGGCGGCGCGACCCTTAGCCTTGCGGTCGAGAAGAGACTTACGGTCCTTGTCAAGGCGGAGCTTGGTGATGACAACCTTAGAGGGGTTGATTCCGACGTTGACCGTCGACCCGTTGACCTTCTCGCGGGTGATCCGCTCGATGTGGATGACCCATTTGCGACGGTACACCTGGACAACCTTGCCCTCGCGGCCCTTGTAGGTCCCGCGCACGACCTGGACCTCGTCGTCTTTCCTCACCGGCATGGACCTCACGTTGTGCTTGCTCCTCAGGTCGGTGGACAGAGGCGCGCTCATCAGCACGCGCCTCACGCTCGACGGAGCTGTGAAGTGGGCCTTACGGTTCTTGCGCCGTGAGCTCGTTACTCTTGGGTTGTACTTCATTTTCGCTCCCTCTCTCTCTGTGAAGAAACCCTAGCTGATGGAAGTGACGGCAACCAAATGGGAGAGTGGAAGAGATTAGGGTTTCTGAGGATTTTATAAGGAAATGATAATGGGTGGAAACGACGGCGTTTTCAGAGGATGGTATGAGGTAGGGTTTTGTGGGGGGCTTAATTAGGGTTTTTATGGTTCTGGGGCTCTAGCCCATTTTTTAAAACTACTGGGTTTTCTAACTTTTATTTCCGAAAAAAAAAAAAAAAAAAACAATTGGGCTGCTCAGGCCCAAATAAATATTGGGCCAGTTTTATTTACACGAATTTATTAGAGTCTCACTTGCCCACAATTTCGGGGACCCGGTTAGATTTACAATTTTATTATTCATTATTTATAATCAATATTTATTCAAGTTAGTTCAGTTGGTAAATTAGTTTATAAAGTGTAAATTATTTCCTTACTTAAGGTTCAACTCGACGTATTCTCAAAAAAAAAAAAGGTTCAACTCGACGTGAGTATGTGACAAATAATTTATTATAATAATATTATTATTAGGTTGTAACTTGTACTTTTGATTTTTATTTAGGAGAGTGAAGCAATGTAATCGTTTAAATTGATATATAATGCAAAATTATACAATAATTAAAAAATAATTTGAATTCAAATTAAAATTTAATTATGCTTGACTTTGATATAATCATATTTTTTTTTTTGAGAATCAACCTCGATATAAACTAAAATATATGATTTGTTGATTGAGCTGCCCAAATTTCTGCTAAAAAATTAGTGGGATTATAAAGGAGGCTTTTCCTACACTATAGCTTTGTTTGGATAGCGTCTCTCACGTTCACGTTTTGCATTTTTTTTTTTACTAGTGCCTGGTCCCATAAACAGTGCATCAAAGCATATGAACAGTAACTGCAGAGTGAACAGTAAATTTATTATTATTATTTTATTATTTTCAGTTTTCAGTTTTCAGAAAAATAAGCTGTATCTAAACGTACACAATGTCACCAAATAAGGGATGCCAGAATGGGCTTATCTTTTTTCTTTTGCAAGAAATGGGCAAGGCAATCACCATTATTTTGTAAGAAAGGTATTTCCTATACCATGTAGTGCACTATGCTTTCTATCCCTTTTTTTTTTAACGGTCGGCCCATTTGGTATATATGTTTAAAAACTGAAAATTGTTGTTTAAAATTTTTTGTGAAAATATGTGTGGATGAAAAAGTGTATAAAAATACGTGAAATGTTGTTTAAAAACTAAAAATTGTTGTTTGGAAACTCTCACCAAACACCCCCTAAGTTTTGAGAACCTAAATTGAGCACCATCATCAATTATTAAAAAGTAAACACATTACCATTGTTTGAACTTTTAAGTAACAGTGTATTCGAATGAACTTACTTTTATTTTTATTTATTTAAAAAAATAAGTTACACAAAAATATAGCCATACCTAAAAAAAATATAGAATTTTTTTTTTAATAAAAAAGTTGTACATTAGTGATAAAAGTAAAACAGATCATAAACGGTCAAGTCATGTTTTGTGGTCTGAAGATTTCCTAACAAGCGATTAAAAATTTGCGAGTCCCAACCTGATTTTCCAAATCACTTTAACCAAGAGAATTTCACTCAAAAAATTAAAAAAAGAAAAAAAATTGAAAAAAGAAAGGTTATTAATGGAGGAGTTAAGGCTAGCATTTATGAGTCATCACATGCATGCCATTAATATCCCACCAATTTATAAGCTAGCAGGGAATTTCTCACCTTCCTAAGAACCCTAGTGGTAATAACAAACAACAACATTTCAAAATAGTATTTTTGAATACTTCTCTCTGTCTGTGTGTCAAGGAAGAGAAGCTAAGATGGCAATGAAAGCTTGGAGAAATCTAGGTGTGGTAGATACCATATATGAAGAAAAAGAATATGATTTCTCCTCTGCCTCCCCTTCTCTTTCCCCAACCATGTCTTCTCCTCCCACACCTCTGCATACTAGAGTAGCAGCATGGTAAAATGTTTTCCCTTCTTTTCCTATTTATATATATTTATTTGTTTTGGGTATATTATCATATCAATTTCTATGTTCCAGAAAATCTCAACTACTTGATATTCTAATGGATTATGTTAAATATTAGGTCTTTGGAAAGGAGGCAGAAGACAGACATCTTGATATGTGTTCATGGAAGGTATTTTCATCTGCACAAGGTTAGTTGATTCATCACTCTCTTATGTGTTGCTCGATCTACCATTCTTGTTGAATTGATATGGCTTATATATGAAGTTTTTTTTTTTTAAGATGTTATTTTTAAAAGGGAGGGTGATCCGGGTTATATTATCATTTTGAAAATGTAAATGAGACTAGACTAAGCTTGGGGATTCTGAATATGGGTGACAACCGACAATGGATTATGAAGAAATTAAAATTTTTTTTGAGTAAATGTATGGTGAAGGTTATAAAAAAATTAGTTCAACAAGTATATCAGTTTGATTAATTTCTCATTTGACAAAATGTACATGAGGTTTTGCCAGGGTGAGCAAATTACATTTGGGAATGCAGAAAGCAATTAGATCATATCATTTTTTTTTTTTTTTTTAATTTCCTCACTTGGCTAAAAAAAAAAAAAGGAGGGGGGGGGGGGGGGGGGGGGCAATGTAGGGGTGTTTGGTCGTAGTAATTATCTTATCTTTTTTGTGGATTTGCCGCTCCTATATATAGAACAAACACAAGAGATACTGCCTTGTTTGGTGGGCCATAATAAAATAAACAAATTTGTCTACAAGTGAGTAGGAAATATCTCTCTCAACAAGGTAGAATTTTTTGGGCCCGTGTGCAGTAAATTACTCCTAAAATTATTATTTTTTCATTGAAAATAGAAAAGAACTGAAGTTATTAAAAAAGAAAAGACTTTATGAAAACATTAGACAAGGGCATACGTTACTTATGAATTATTACAAGATAATGAAGCGAATGAGAATGTCTTTAAAGATAGTAATCCGTTTTGCCATGAATTAAAAATTTAATGGCAAATGTGCTTTGATACAGAAGAAAGGTAACTGCTCATCAGAGGATTTTAGTGTAATTCACTTCTCTTGCACAAGACAAATGATAACAATGTACTTATCATGAACACAGCTTGTATTTAGTGCAGTACACGCTAGAATTTAGATAAATTTTAATGTGTGTAGTGAATGTAATATACGTTAAGAGACACTTATTTGAATTCTAATATATCTAACGCATTAATGTTTTGGACATAAGCTTTTTAACTCTTTTTTTTTTTTTTTAAATTATTGAACTTACATTTTAACCAAAATAACACAACGAAAATAATTTTATTCACCTAAATTCAGCGTAAAAATAAAAAATAATTAACTGCTCCTGACGAGGGACTATTGCAATTAATGTGAAGTGAAAACACAAAAAACAGTGTTCGGTGGTCACTAATCGTGTATTAATGTGTATTCATTTTTGGTCATAGGATGCCCTGACATCAAGAAGCTCATATTTAAAGCGGGAATTCGAAATAACGGAAATCTCGGAGTTATCAATCTCTCCACCGTTGAACATAACGGCCGAAACGTTCTCTCTTGTAGCCGATTTCTGCTACGGGACCCACATCGTCATAACGCCGTTCAACGTCGCGGCTCTCAGAACGGCTGCAGAGTTACTAGAGATGACGGAGCTTAACGGCGAAGGCGAGGAGAACCTGTTGCAGATAACGGAAAACTATTTCCGTCGAATTATCACCGTTAACAGAGAGTACGCGTCCATTGTTTTCCGTTCGTGCCTGTCTCTGCTTCCCGAGGCCGAAACGACGGCGTATCTAGTGAGCAGATGCGTTGAAGCGTTGAGTTCGGTGGATGACGGTGACGGCAAAGTTGCTTGTTTTGATGACGTCATTGCAATGGCTCCCGAGGATTTTCAAATAGTCGCCGAGTCCATGCACCGTCGGTTAACGTCCCATGATGTTCTTTATAGGACCGTTGATCTTTATTTCAAGGTTAGTTATTGAAGCATCACTATGGTTTTTTTTTTTTTGAGTAACTTTGTGGCTTAATTTAGACAATTAATTGGGATATAGACCTCTCTCCATTTCATTGATTTCGAAAACAAACGGACAGATTATTGTCCATTTAATATCAAGATTTAATTTTTATAAAAATTAATTAATAGGTATGGTAATATATATCATTTAAAGTTATTTACTCTTCTGTTTCAAAAAAAGTTATTTACTCTTCTTAATTTTTTATTTGATTAAAAGATAGAATAGTATTCTTAAATTGGTATAATGTAATTTTAAGAGACATGAATCATGATACTATATAGACTCTTTTATTAATGAAAACCAAGTAATGACTTTGAAATGAATATGATCCATTTCTTTTAATATGAAAATCCGGGTCCTAAATCAGAAGGAAAATTATCACTTTCTAGGATTTATAAGTGATAAAAAACAAAAAAACAAAAAAAAAACTTATATGCCTTTAATCTTCTTGAAAATGATCATCTTTATTTGAAATGCGAAACAAAAAAAAAATTAGGGTGTATATTCCATATTCTTCAATGCAAAACAACTCAATGACTACATTGTACAATTTTTTTTTCTTCAATTCATTTTACTATATTATGGGTATAAGTTGTTGAAAAATTGTATTTTGAGTTTAAAATGAGGGTTTGTAACAAAAACTAAGAGAAATTATGATTGCAAAATAGAGTTTTAAGTTTTAAAAATGTTCTTTTAAATCTCTGAAAATGCCTAACTAAACAGACTCTATATATTGATTTGTAACCTTCTTTTCTTTGTTATGTAGTCGTATAATTTTGAATTCTTTCTTAATTATACACCAGGCATACAGTGGCAAGATAACGGAGGAGCAGAAAACCCATATATGTAGTTCTATTGATTGTAACAGCCTTTCACCTCAACTTCTCTTAGAGGCAGTACAAAACCCCACAATGCCATTAAGATTCATAGTTCGAGCCATGTTGGTGGAGCAGCTCAACACTCGCCGCTCCGTTTTCACTGTCCCTGCAGAAAGTAGCCAACCTCGCAGGCAACAAAGCAAAGACCCTGTAACCCTAGGCGCTGTACTTCAACGTGAGGCAGCTCTACACCAGTCAGCTCATCTCAAAGCCGCAATGGACGCCACAAGCTTGCGCATCCAAAGCCTAGAGAAGGAACTAAATGTCATGAAGAAGCTGTTGGATGAGTCTGAGAAACAGCAAAGAAGCATAATGGTGTCAGCTCGGTCTGCGAGTTTCCATAATTGTAGTTTAGAGAATAAGATAGAAAGAGGTGACATAGGATCGGCTTCTTCGGGTAGCTTCCGGTTTTATGCAAGAGGAGAAAAATTAGAAGGAGGGTCTTCGTCCTTGGGGTTGGAGGGGTCGTGTACTAATGAGACTCCAAAAATAACAAAGAATATTCGACAGAGGTTGATGAAGGGTTTAAAGAGTGCATTTCGAGTATCAAAATCACCCTCCAAGAATGGGGTTGAGAGCAAAAAATCAAGCCAAATGGAGCAAAATCGAGTAGGAGATGAAGATGACAATGTGATTGTTATCATAAACAAGGAGAACTTGCTTTCACATTGAAATCTTGGCTCTGTAGTGTAGCTAACAATCCTCTTCTTCTTTTTCTCCTTTGCAGTTTAATTTGAAATTTTTTTTTTACGAAGTAGAAGAAAGGATTCAAATTTAAGTTATTCTCAATGCTAGATAGTACCATTGTGCCACGAGACCCATTATAGTTTAATTTGATTTAATATGTGTAGGTAGACACTTTTATGTTTTTTCTTTTGGAAATTTGAGAAAAGCTATAGGCCCATAGTAACCAATTCTGGGGCTTACCATGCTCAGCTTTCAATGTCACGCATTTTGTCTTCTTTACTTGTTTTGTTTTGGGTCTGGCTTGTGTCTAATGGAAGTTTTATTGGACATGTATTCGAATCTGGACGTGTCCACTGAAAATTTCTACTAGACACAAGCTGTGTCCCTTTATTTTCAACCCATCTTCGCCATTATATCTCATTGTGGTCACCTAGGGAAAAAAAATTCTCCATTTAAAATTGATTCATTTTATAATTTAAATTAGATACTACAATATAATCTAAAAATGTATATATTGTCACATAATTTAAAATTTTAATAATGTGACTTTATACATAACCCTATTAATTAAATCCTAAAAATAAGATCTCAATAATTTTGTAAAAATGGTTTTCAAATTTCTTGAACTATTGTGGTACAGAGACTAGGGCTGTAAATGAGCCGAGCTTTGTTAAGTAGTGCATGTTCAAGCTTGGCTCATCAGGAAAAATCAAAAGCTCGAGCTTGGCTTAAACTTGTGACAAGCCTAAAAATAGTATTTGAGCTTGAGCTCGTGGGAAAGCCAAAAAACTTGAGCTTCACTTGGCTTTGCTTGATTAATTAGTCAAGTCAAACTCGCGCTTAATATCAAGCTCAAACTCCAGTTCAAGTCAAGTTTTTAAGCTTGAAATCTAAAAAAATTTCATTATTAAATGCTTAAATCTCTAAAATTAAGAAAAAAGAAAAAGAAAATAGTATACTCATTTTATCATGCAACTGGTCTTGCTTATGATTAGCTATTATTCAAATTAACAATTTACATAATTAAATTCATTTATTCATCATTCCTTATCTACAGTTTTAGTAATTGTTCAAAATACAATTTTTACATTCACATTAGATGGTGAAGGACTAGAAAAATACATGTTTGTAACTATTATAAATGAGAAAATACTAACATGTTTCATAACTTTACTTTAGATAATTGATAGGGAAGAATCATATGTGGCCTACTTAATTATTTATTTATTTTTAAATGTAACTATAGTCTAAAGTGGTTCTTAATCAGTTTAAAAGGAAATAAAAAATTAATGTAATATAGGTAATGGTCTCATGTGGCCATGTCATTATTAAGATATGTGTAATGAGTATATTTAGCTAACATATATAAACTTATAAATGAGTCTATACTTGAATTGTTGTGTATCAAGCCTAATAGCTCACGAGCTTGTTCATGAACAATTTTTTTTGCTTGAACTCGGCTTGTTTATTAAACGAGCCTAAAACTAAGGCTCAAACTTGACTTATTTATAAACAAACAAATATGAACAAACTTTTTGTCGAGCTGAGCCCAAATTGTTCACGATCAGCTTGATTCATTTACAACCCTAACAGAGACATTGCCAACGCCAAAGTTGGAATAGTGATTGTGTGATGACCAAAAGGTCTAGGGCCGCATCTCTTGGCACACGTACACTTAAATTAGCAAATACGTGTAAAAGTGATGTAATATATTCAATTACTATTTTTTTTATAGGATTCAATTACTAGTTTATATGGAAGTAAGTTGTTTTAAAATGTGTGCCAAAAGGTGCCTCTTATAAGCACTTGATTTAAATTACAAAGAATATTTTATATATATGTAAGGACACAAAAATCAGGTTGTACAAATCCACTAAGAACAATGAAGTTTGTGCAGCCCAACTAGGCCCAAATTAATAAATATTTGTAAGAGAGTGGGTTAAAACAAAGGAGAGAGGGATTAGCCCGAGGACAATAACAGGGCAAAAATGATTGAAGATTAGAGTTTATGTATATATAAGGCTTATTACAAGCTTGCCCGATGAGGAAATTCTTACACAGAATGGTACACTGTTCACTTTCTTTCTCTCAATGTTCTTGTTCTAAATTCTCTCATACGAGTATTCTTTTTGGATCCCTCTTTATCTGGAAGCTCCATCTCTATTATATACTCCCCAGCTTGTTGCATCCTGGACTTTCATTTACCATCTTCTAGATTCTCCTTTGGACACTTGTCCTCTTAAACTTTAGGTGAAGATGGTAGAAGGAGCTACTTAGCTGTGAATTCCACTTTTCAGGTCATTTTCTCATTAATGCGACTGATAAAGCTGTTGACAGTCATTCAATGTGGAGAAATTAGGTGAACTTTCACTGGAAGCTTCCTTCGACCACTTTGACCCTCAATCTAAATACTATTCCCTCCATTCGAACTTCTAGGAGGTATTTTGTCTCTTGTCTTCCTATCCTCAGGAAGACCCTCTCCTCGGATTTCGAGTGCTCCTCTAGTGAGAGATACGCCTTATTGCATCATTTCTCGGTTCTCAGGCGCCCACTATATATATATATATATATATATATATATTTTTTTTTTTAAGTTGTGACTAAGATTGTAATAATTAAGGATCAATACATTTGGACTTTTAGAGCAATTGCATTAGTGTGTTCAAAATTATTTATAAAGAAAAACAATAAGTTTTACACATTTTTGCTCAAAAATAACCCACATCAATGGGTCTATAACACTGTATGTATACAATATTGTCATAGTAACCGTGCATATTTACATGATTATTGTAACTTTCTATCCGATTTCTTTAATATTTTTTTTTCTCTCATCTCTCACCCTTGTCAAACGACTTTTCTTCCCCTACACTCTCTTGACCTCTTCAATGTCCAGAAAAAGGAAAAGAATAGGAAGAAGAACAAGAAAGAAGACAAAGAAGACCACTGCAACCAACCAACCAACCACCCACCCCACCACCACCACCCAAAACAAAACCAAACAAAAAACCTAAGGAAAAACCCATTCAGAATCATCATCGGTTTCCTTAGACAAAAGCAAAATCACCACTATTTGGAACAAACACTAGTTTTCTTAGCACTATTCGAGTCTTCTTGTTGCCTCTTGCCGCATTTCCCAGCCAATTCGAACACCTAGTGAATTCCACATAAACTTTAGATCAATAACAAGAAGTAAATTTAAAGATGTATAATAGAAAGAGAGATCTGATTTTCAAGTGCTTATCTATGGAGGGTTGGGTAGAGGGATCTAATTTTCAGATTTGAGCCATGGAAGTTGATTGGAGAAATCTGAGATTTTTCAAGTTTGAGAGAGAGAGAGTCTGTTCAGAAATAAGAGAGAGAGAGTTCTAACGTGTGGGGTGATCATTTAAAATAGAAAAAAATAAGCTTTTATTGTAAAATAGAAGAACTGATGTTATTGCTCTTATACCATCAAGAGGGCAAAGGATAATTAGGACTTGCTGATACTGAATAATTTTTCTTTACTCTCAATTTAAAAGGGACAGTAATTTAAGGAAAACGAATTCATAATAAAGATCACATAATCATCCGCAATATATTCCAATTGATTCAAACAAGATTTGTGTATTGATGTGACAAGGTACCAAATTGGCACAAAATCATTTGAAGTGATGTATAACTCTTACTTTATAAAAGCAGTGCTAAATGTAATCATTATCGATTGATAAATAAACATCTCTTTTTAATATGCAAGGCTAATTTATTTTTGCATTCTTTGTAACAAATATTGCGTAGTGTGACTCTCGTGTTACACATGACATATAAATAATTGTTTCAGAAAAAAAGAAAAAAACATAACTAATTGTTTGATGGTTTTGTCTTATAATTGTTATAAAATTATTTCTAAAAAGAATTTGAATATAAAAACTTTTACGAATACCGACTCCAAGCCTACCCTAAAATATTATTGATATGGAACCTTTAATTAAAATAGGTTTCCAAGAGTTTTCATTGATTGACATCTTTGTATTTCTAACATAATGAATAATTACACTTTACCACCTTAAATTATATATACCTCAAATTACACTTTGCAACTTAAATTTTTAGAATACACAGTTAACACACTAAATTATGATCAGTGTTACAATTTGCATCCTGCCATTAATTTTGTCATTATCTTAGATGATGCAGAGTGTAAATAGAGGTAAGGTTGTGTTAATGGGCATCGCAAGGTGCCCATTGACAACTTTTTTGAAATTTTCCTAACAATTTCTTTTTGTCTTTTTTACAGTTTTATCTCATTTTTTTTTAGCTTTATAAGTACCACTTGACGTCTTTTTTTTTTTTTTTTTTTTTTTTTTTTTTGCACCTTAACAAGCACCAGTTGGTGCTTATTAATATTTTCCTTGAAAGTATAGTTTATGATAGTAAAATGTAATTTCTCATTTGTTTTTAAGGTTTTGAGAAGAAGGGCAATTGGATTTTTTCATGTAATGTCATCCAAGATAATGATAGTATTAACAGTGGAGTGCAAAGTGTAACATGAATTATAATTTAGGATGCTAATTGTATATTCTGAAATTTTAAGGTGCAAAGTGTAATTTCCTCCTAACAAAAATATTTAAGGTATAAATCTCCTCCCCTATTATAACTATTGCAATATAAAAAATATAAAATGAGACATACCATAGGCTAGACAAGATGGCTTTGGGATGCTTTAGGTAGTAGCAACTAGCAAGTTGTATTGACCTTTGTGGCGCATGGCGTACATTAATTGGTGGCTTGAAGGCTTAGTGGAGGCACAATGTTGATGGTGGTTTGTAACCTAGGCATGCCACGTTGCAGGTTGAGATATGTGTTGAATGTGGTGGTTTGTATCCTTGGATTTTTTTTTTTCTAATTCCATATTTGGATTTTTGAGTAGCGATAGTAGTTTGTGTAGCTAATTTGATGGGTGTTGAGAAATATGAGATTTAAATATATATACATATATATATATATATATGATGGGATAAGTTAAGTCCCGTCTCTTGTTCGTCCAGAGGAGTCGTCCATGAGCACCGGTTAGCCAAATGACCACGGACGGACTGGATAAAAGAGTCGTCCATGTGCAAAGCACATGGACGACCACGCAACATCAACTTGTGAACAAAGAGTCGTCCATGAGCAAAGCGCATGGACGACCACGTAACACTTGAGAATTTCTCAAGTGTAAATTACTTCACATATGTGGAAGATTTAAACCACAACGCCTTAGAGCGGTTAATCAAACCATGATCATCACCACCAATTTCTCCTAAGTATTTAACTTCCACTAGCGGTTGCAACTTATATAGCCGTTGAGGAAGTTATGTCCGGAATCGCTAATTCCCACGAATCCTGGGGAAGTTACTAAATCAATAACCGTTTCAAGGTTCTCTATATAAGGACCGGTCTGAATTAAACAAAGGTATGAGATTCTAAGATTTTTACTCCCAAAAAAGTTGGAATTCCATTCTTGTGAGAAACTAACTTAGCCATCGGAGGGTATTTGGCCGGTCCCCGGTTACCCTTGATAGTGTTTTCATCTTTGCAAGCCTTCGCTACAACCGTTAACCCACCGAAGCCAAAGTGTTCAACTTACTGATACCTTACAAGATCAGTTGACGCCATTTGTGGGAAACATTAAATTGTTTTACGATTTATATTTCCACAACAAAAGGTTGAATGGTTCGGACTAGGTCAAGGGCTACCAGCCTAGGCCATCAGGGAAGCAGAGACACTTCAAGCAACCCCCATCACGATCGCCAATCTGCACTAGTTATGCAGAGTCCTCTGTCCAACATGTGCAATCTATGGCGGTTGCAATGGCGGAGTTAACCCGTCAAAACCAAGAACTAAGAAGGCAGATTAATCTAAGAAGGCAGACACATGAAGAACACGAAGGAGGAGGAGGGCAAACGCAAGGACAAGAAGATAGAGAGGATGCAAAAATTGGAAGTCAGTTCAGAGGCACCACATCACGAAGGGTGCCACACTTAGAAAAGGAGATAGGCCAGATGAAGAAAGTCATGGAAGAAATGAAAGAGAACCTGAGAAGGGCAAATCCTGTAGAAGATTTGGTCCACAGAACTTATTCCCCTTTTACGGCTTCTATCAACGGTCACCCTCTACCACCAAAGTTCAAGTTGCCTTCTTTAGATTCGTATGATAGGGCGTGAGACCCTCTTGATCACATAGCCACCTTCAAGACCACTATGCACTTTCAACGGGTTCCCGATAAAATAATGTGTAGAGCCTTCCCTACCACCCTCAAGGGGCCAGCACGAGTGTGGTTCAGTAAGATACCTTCAAACACAGTCAATTCTTTTGAAGAGTTGAGCAAATTGTTTGTCAATAACTTCATTGGAGGACAAAGGCATAAGCGCTTCTCGTCTAGCCTGTTGACTATAAAACAAGGAGAGAATGAAAGTCTACGATCCTTCATCACTCGTTTCAACAGGGAAGCCTTAATAGTAGATGAGGTGGACGACAAGCTACTATTGGCAGCCTTCCACAATGGGGTTAACTCGGACTTATTCATTCACAAGCTGTATGAGAAAGAGCCCCAGTCCATGGCTGAACTCGTCCATTCAGCCCAAAACTTTATGAATGTAGAAGACACAATCATAGCTAAGAAGAGGAAGAGAGATGAGAGAATGGAAACAAACCCCACACGTCATTCTGACCAAGGGCCTCGTTTAAAGAAGGGACAGATGGAAGATAAGAAGGATCGAGACAGAGATAATAGGAAGGCAGGCCCTTCAGCAAGGAATCAAAATTACACACCCTTAAATGCCCCATTTGATCAGGTGCTCATGCAAATCAAGGATAATCCTTCCTTGAAGTGGCCAGAGAAGATGAAAGGAGATCCTAACAAGCGCAATAGGAATAAGTATTATCGCTTCCATAGAGATCATGGGCATGACACGGACGAGTGTTATGACTTGAAGCAGCAGATCAAAAATCTCATCAGACAAGGAAAGTTGAGGCACTTCGTTGGAATGGATCATAAAGATGAGAAGTTGAAAGGGAAGATGGAAGAGTCATCACGGCCCCCACTCGGAGAAATAAGGGTTGTCATTGGTGGGAGTTTGACAGGAAAATCTTCCAAATTGAAGAAGACATATCTCAAAGCGGTGCAAAACGTCCAACTCTCTAGACGATCCCCAAAGACGAGGGAGACAGACGAGCCAACCATCTCTTTCATGAACGAAGAAGTTGAAAGGATCCATCATCCACATGACGATGCAATTGTCATTACCCTACTCATTACAGATTATACAACCAGGAGGGTGTTGGTGCATAATGGAAGCTCAACGGATATATTGTATTATCCCGCCTTCCAGCAGATGAGGCTTGGACGAGACCAACTTCATCCAACATGTTCACCACTGTTAGGATTCAAAGGAATGAAAGTGCAACCTGTGGGCATTATTACATTGCCTGTAGTGGTGGGGTCATACCCACAGTAGATAACTAAGGAAGTGAATTTTCTTGTGGTGGATTGTTCATCCTCGTACAATACCATCATTGGAAGACCAACCTTAAACAGTTGGAAGGCAGTAACATCTACCTACCATCTATCAGTCAAATTTCCTACGGAGTACGGGATTGGACAGGCAAAAGGAGATCAGTTGGCAGCCAGAGAATGTTACCTATCCATGTTGGCTTTAGACGAGCAGGTGCAGACTATGAGTATAGAAGAGAAAAGAGTTGTCGCAAAACCTACTGAAGTATTGGAAGATGTTTTATTACAAGAAAGTGATCCTGAGAAGTTCACAAGAATTGGAACAAGTATGAAGGAGAAGGCGAAAGAAGACCTCGTCCAGTTTCTGAGAAAGAATACCGATATTTTTGCATGGAGTTATGACGATATGCCTGGTATTAATCCAAGTGTAATTACTCATCGGTTGAATGTGTTCCCCTCTTCTAAGCCTGTTCGACAAAAAAAGAAGGTGTTCGCTTCTGACAGAGAAAAGACTATCAAGGAAGAGGTTCAGAAACTGACCACAGTGCAGTTCATCTAGGAAGTCTACTACCCGGATTGGTTAGAAAATGTAGTGATGGTGAAGAAGGCAAATGGTAAGTGGAGGATGTGCGTAGACTTCACTGACTTGAACAAGGCTTGCCCTAAGGATAGTTATCCTTTGCCACGCATTGATCAATTGGTGGATTCTACTGTTGGCCATCAGTTGTTGAGCTTCATGGATGCCTTCTTAGGATATAATCAGATACAGATGGACGAGGCTGACCAAGAAAAGACCTCTTTTATTACCAGTCAAGGTTTATTTTGTTACAAGGTGATGCCCTTCGGTCTAAAGAACGCAAGAGCAACCTATCAAAGGTTTGTGAATCACATGTTCCGTCCACAGATAGGACGGAATATGGAGGTGTACGTGGATGACATGCTTGTGAAGAGCTTAGACGAAGGAAGCCACTTGGACGATCTTCAGGAAACCTTTGAAACACTTAGGCGATACAAGATGAAGCTGAACCCAAGTAAATGTGCATTCGGAGTATCGTCAGGAAAGTTTTTAGAATTCATGGTTTCACAGAGATGAATTAAGGTAAATCCGGACAAGATCCAAGCCATATTAAACATGGAACCACTGAAGAACATCAAGGAAGTCCAATCCCTCACTGGACAAGTTGCAGCTCTAAACAGGTTTGTTTCAAAAGCCACAGACAAGTGTTTACCCTTCTTCAAAGTTCTTAGGAAGGCATTCGAATGGACGGACGAATGTCAAAAGGCCTTCCAAGATCTAAAGTATTATCTTACCACGGCTCCATTGTTAAGCCCGTCCGTGCTTGGAGAAAAACTCTATCTATACTTAGCAGTGTCCTCACATGCCGTGAGTTCAGCGTTGATCAGAGAGGAAGGGAAAGTGCAAAAGCCTGTGTATTACACTAGCCGAGCACTCAGAAGGGCAGAAGGAAGGTACCCACTGATGGAGAAGTTAGCTTTCGCCTTGATAACAGCTTCTAGGAAGTTAAGACATTACTTCCAAGTTCATATCATCAATGTCATGACGGACCATCTGCTCAAGAAGGCAATGAACAAGCTAGAAGCCGCAGGACGACTAATACAATGGGTAGTCGAGCTTAGTGAATTTGACATCCAGTACCAACCAAGAAATGCAATAAAAGCTCAAGCCCTAGCAGATTACATTGTAGAGTTCACTCCAAACTATGAAGACTTAGGCAGAGGAGAAGACAATAAAAAATGGGTCGTCTATATAGATGGATCGTCTACATAGCATGCAGAAGGGATTGGAGTTGTTTTGCAGTCACCAAAAAGGGATAAATTGAAGTACAAAGTTCGCTTGCAGTACCAAACAACTAACAACGAAGTGGAGTATAAAGCCCTTCTTAAAGGGCTACAGTTGGCTAAATCTGTAGAAACGAACTCAATACTCGTCTTGGGAGACTTTCAGTTGGTCATAGGCCAAGTAAATGGGGCATGTGAAGCTAAAGAAGATAGAATGAAGAGATACGTAAAGAAAGCCATACGCCTTGTGAAGAAATTTAAAGAAACTAATTTCGTTCAAATCCTAAAGGAAGAGAACGTAGAAGCAAACACTCTAGCAAAGGAAGCCTCCGCGAATGAAGCAATGGGCAAATTTGATGAAATACAATATATGCCTAGTGTGGACTTCCCAGAAATGTTACAGATAGAAGGTGAAGAAAATTGGATGACCCCAATAGTGTCATACCTGAAGGACGGAAGGCTTCTAGAAGGGAAGGACGAAGCAAGAAAACTCAAAGTCAAATCAACTAGGTACATCCTTATGGACGAAGTGTTATACAAAAAAGGTTTTTTACAGCCTTACCTAAGGTGTTTAGCTCTAGACGAGGCGAATAATGTATTGAGGGAAGTTCATGAAGGAGCATGTGGTAATCACTAGGGAGCCAAATCACTCGTCCACAAGGTCATCCGTGCAAGGTACTATTGGCTAACCATTCAAGCTGATGCTAAGGCATATGTTAAGGTATGTGATCAATGTCAACGTTTTAGTAATATTCCTAGACAACCATCAGAATATCTTACCCCAATGTTGGCCCCTTGGCCTTTTGCACAGTGGGGTTTGGATATTTTAGGCCCATTTCCAACTGGAACCAGACAGATGAAATTTTTGGTAGTGGGGATAGATTATTTCACTAAGTGGGTGGAAGCTGAACCCTTAGTGAAAATTACATAACAAAATATCAAAAATTTCGTCTAGAAAAGCATTGTATGTAGATTTGGAGTGCCAAGAGTACTAGTATCTGACAATGGACGACAGTTTGACAACACCCCCTTCAGAGAATTCTGTGAACAGCTTGGAATCAAGAATCATTATTCATCACCTTCCCACCCACAGGCCAACGGACAAGTAGAAGTAGCAAACTGATCCTTGTTGAAAATCATCAGACTCGGCTTGAAGGGGCAAAGGGAGTATGGCCGGATGAATTACCAGGTGTTTTGTGGGCTTACAGGACAACAGTAAGGACTCCCACAGGAGAAACTCCTTTTAAACTAGCATATGGGAGTGAAGCGGTCATACCTGCAGAAGTGCATATGGCCAACCATAGGGTGATGAAGTATTAAGATGAGGAAAACAAGGAACATCTTCGTCTTAACCTTGATCTCATAGTCGAGGTAAGAATGGACGTGGAGCAGAGAACAGCAAGGTACAAAAATCTCATGGCAAAGCAACATGATGCCATGGTGAAACCTAGGCGCTTCAGCATTTGGGATCTCATCCTTAAAAGGGTTTCTTTGGCCACCACAAACCCAGCCCACGAGAAGCTGGGACCAAATTGGGAAGGACCTTACAGAGTTATCAACTGCAAGAGACAAAGATCCTACTACTTAGAAGCCCTGGATAGACGAAAGCTTGAGCACCCTTGGAATGTTGAACACTTTAGAAGATACTATCAATAAAGGCAGTCCATGGACGAACCTTGCCACAAACGAAATTCGAGGACAATTGAAGTAATGTGGTTGATGTTATTCTCTCGTATTTGCTTATTACTACCGTGTTTTAGATGTATAAGTATTTTGTGCTACTCATGGACGAAGTTGTGATGTATTAAGTATTTTCAATTCCCTAAAGGCACTGGCTTTTAAGCAAGTGCCATGTCTGTGGATGAATGTTTACATAGTGTGGATTTCCAAATATATATATGATGTATTTCCAAGTATATGTATAACTATATGGGAATCCTTCATTTTTGTGATTTTGTTCAAAATAATTCACAGAAGGCAAAAAGCCATAGACGAATAAAATCCTTGGACGCAAGGATGTATTGTCTATAAGCTTTCCTCCAAATAAGGATAAAGCATGAAAAATAAACCCAAGGTACATCCGTCCAAGCTGAAAACGAGATAAAACCTAGGGTATGATCAACTAAGTTGATAATCCTAGAAAATCAGTAGGTTGAAAATGCCCGGGCTTCGATGATCTTGAAGGCTAAGTCCTGAAAAAACCGAAATCAGAGAAAGACCGGTGGAGGCCGGTCTAGGGTCCTCCGATGGCAAAGTCAGTAAGTTGAAGTTCCAAAGAGAAAATACTTCTGAGAACTTTTTAGTAAAAATGCGCGAATGCCTTACCTCTTCGTAGGGAAATGCTTTTATAGTGCACATTGAACGCTTATTCGCTCTACCAAACGTTCCTTCTGTTGAGAAATTCGTTAAAGTCAGAGATAACTAAAATAACTTCCATGGCAATTATTTAATCTGGAACGATGCCTCATCTTGGCTTGTGGAGGCCTTGGTTCATAAGTAAAAACCATCATTGCCAAAGACTTTTCATCCTCGTCTGTCATTAGGGATGGATGAGGCCCCGTCCGTCCTTCATTAAGGACAGACGAGGTTTATCAGGACGGCTCATCCGTCCTTTACTGGGGACAGACGAGGCTTGCTCTGGGACGACTTTGTCACGTTCTATCCCTTTCCTTCTTTGGGCGACGTGTGTGGACGAGACTGGAAAGGCTTTTTGTTACGCCTTTCCTTCATTCTTTACCCAAGGACGAACCATATGGACGTTTGAGGGAGTTGCATTTTATAGCATCATCATAAGTCATGGACGAATATTGTGCGTGTAAAAACACCGCTAGTCCATAGACGAATTTAACCAGCCTAACAATCTAACACGTGGACGAGTATTTGTTGGGAAAAATTTTCTCTAAGGACGAATAAATAATCGTCCCAAGTTTGGAAAACAAATAAAGTTAGAAAAAAGAAGTCACTTCTGGACGAGCTACACTTACATTATCAAACATGAAGGATTCACTTTGTTCTATTTTGGCAATGTAAGAAGAAATTCGTCCATATGCTCAAGATGAGATAAAATGTTTTCCCAAATAGACGAACCACACGACCATGGAAATAACATGGACGATATTAAGAAAGTATGTCCATAAATCCTTAAATGTATTCAAACATAATGAAATGAGAAAATGGAAAACATTCATTCATTCATTCAAAGGATTCAGAGGGTGGACAACCAACGTTCAAAAACCCTTAAAGTTATGTAAATAATATAACTGATTGTATGTAAAGCTCGTCCATAAACTTGGATGAGATAATTGTACTTAGATAAATAAATAAATAAATAAATAAAAAAAAAGAGCGAAGCCCAAAACAACAGGCACCTTTAAATAAAAATTATCGAGCTAATGAATTTATGAGGATAAACCACTACGGGCATTGCCCCCAGACTTTGGATCATCCTAGGTAACTTCGTTGTTGGCATCGTCCATGACATTGACATCTTCAAAACTCGTCTGCAGCAAGGAGATTTCTGTAGCAAGAGGAAGCTTGAAGGAGTCAAATTTCAAGTCTAGAAAGGCTTCCCTGGCATCAGCACAGAAGTCCTCATAACCAGCAGCATAATGACTGTCTAAACGATTCTTGTACTCATCAGACTTCTTAAAGGCTGATATGGCTTCCTCACATGCTTTCTCTAGGGAAGAAGCAAATTCAAAAACTTGACCCTCCATGTGAGCAATACGAATGTCCTTCTCAATGATGTCTGCTTTGAGCTCCTCCACCTCATTCTTCAACTTCGTCTCACTTCCTTGCAGACGATTAAAGTCATCTGTCAATCTAATCACCTCCCCTTTTTTTAATAAAATCTCGTTGTTCAGCTGCTTGGCCTTTTCCTTAGCCGTCTTGGCCTCTTCACAAAGCTCCTTAGCCTGGCACGTCGCAGTATAAAACTTTGACATAGCCAATATATGGACGAGGGAAAGTTAGATAATTTATTTTGAAAAACTTATTGAAAAACACACAAGGACGAATAAAACTCACCTTGAAGAGGTCATGGATGCCAGAACGTTCAAATTCCTTCACTGACATATTGTAGCACTCATTAACTTCATTATCAGTGATTATTCTTTAGAACGTCCTCCATCCATTACTCTCGTCTAGCACCAGGTTATAAGGACGATCAGATCGCTCAGACGGATGAGGCTTGCAAGAAGTCTTGGCTGGAGGGGGAGTAGGATCAGTCTGGACAGGATGAACCGTTTAGACGAGCTGCACGTCCACTGCAGGCTCGTCCAGGTGTATCGTCGAAGGTGTAAACTTGGGAACTTTGGGAAGAGAAGCCTTGCCAAGTTTTTGCTTTTTAGAATCTCGACGGCTTGGAAGATCATCTAAATCCACGGCACTGGATATAGACTTAGACTTTCTCTTCCCTATCTGGATGAAAGTTTTCTAGATGATTGGTGGTGCAGTGACATCCTCGTCCCCACTAGTTATGGTTTTCTCCTTATTCTCCCTCATTGTAGTAATTCCTGTGACGAGGAAAATCAAATTTTTTTTTAAAAAAAAAAAAAAAAAAAGGAGAGAGAAGAAAGAGAGAAAGAGTGGACAACACTTACTTCGACGATTGGTTTCCTCGTGACCAAGATTCTCAACAATAGGTTCTGGACTGAGCCCCCACGTAGCTAAACGACTAAAAGTCACTAGATCGTGAAAAGTTCTCCCAAGGAAGGCACGTACTCGGTCAATTCAATCCAAATAAAATTTGTCCAAACGAGGACGAGCAACAACTGTGTCAGTAAAAAAGAGAGGTTAGTCGACTAAAAGTTGGAATATATGTAAAGAAATCAAATAAAATGGAAAAGAGACATACCCTCAGTAAGAAGGCAACCTATAGGACCGGTAAAAGGTGGGAAAGGGGCATTACCCACATCAACTGGGTCCCCAGCCCAATTTCCAGAAATAATAAAAAAAATTCTTTTTTCCAAAACCTGTCAAACGAGCTACGGCCCTTTATTAAACTATAGTAAGAGCCTCTGGACGAGAACTAGTAAAAACTAGCAGACTTCTTTATCTCCAAGGGCTTATAATAATAAAGGAACTCATCCACTATTATAGGACAGTCCCCTTCCAATGCCTTACGCCATAGCACTTGCATGGCAACTACCGTCCTCCATCCATTGGGGTTGAGCTGGTTAGTTCCAATACCCAACCTATGGAGAAGACCTCTACAAAAAGAATTTAAAGGAAATCTAAGGCTAGCTAAAAGGTAAGACGTATATACTCCTAAACCAGAAGAAGGGGAACAACACCATTCCCCTTCCTTAGGTAGACGAGGGTTGAACTCCCTAGGGATCTGGTATCTATCTACAAGAGTTTTTAACTTAGGAGCATCTAGGGTGGACGCTACTTCAGGAGCACAACTATATATCACATTCTTCTCCTCCTCCTCCTCGTCTTGAGGAGGGCTAGGTGGCTTTCTGGACGAGCTAGTCCCAGCCCCGTAAGCCGTCCTACGTTGTATTTCCTGGAATTCCTCTAAAGAAATACCAAGAACCCCAAACAAATAATGCTCGTCTGAGGAACTATCACCACTACTACTTGTGCTACCCTCACCATTCTCATAACTATCTCCACTTCCAGAAGAGACGTCCTGATACTCATCTATCTCTCTCTCTATGCTATCACTAAACTCAGACATAATCGTTTGAAAAAGAAGGATTAAGACGAAAACCTAAGGAAGAGAAGAGGAAAGTACCTGACGAGACTAGAAGACGAAGACTAGATGAGGGTCTTGGACGAGATAGTAGAAGGGAGATTATGAGAAAGGTGAAGGGCAAGAAAGAGAATGTGCCTATTTAAAGGGCCTAGAAGTAGGGTCAGCGAAGCGACACCATCCATTAAGAAACGACACATGGTAGTCACTTTCAAAAATTCAATCGACGTGACAAATCAACTAATTAAATCAGGACACGTGGTTTCAAAAAAAATAAAAAAAGAGAGAGAAGGAAATCAGATCAGAACAAGGGCATGAATTAAATCTTGTGTCCTTGGACGACCTCTGGACAAGGGGGCAACTGATGGGATAAGTTAAGTCCCGTCTCTTGTTCGTCCAGAGGAGTCGTCCATGAGCACCGGTTAGCCAAATGACCACAGACAAACTGGATAAAAGAGTCGTCCATGTGCAAAGCACATGGACGACCACGCAACATCAACTTGTGAACAAAGAGTCGTCCATGGGTGAAGCGCATGGATGACCACATAACACTTGGGAATTTCTCAAGTGTAAATTACTTCACATATGTGGAAGATTTAAACCACAACGCCTTGGAGCGGTTAATCAAACCATGATCATCGCCACTAATTTCTCCTAAGTACTTAACTTCCACTAGCAGTTGCAACTTATATAGCCGTTGAAGAAGTTATGTCCGGAATTTCTAATTCCCACGAATCTTGGGGAAGTTACTAAATCAATAACCGTTCCAAGATTCTCTATATAAAGACCGGACTGAATTAAACAAAGGTACGAGATTCTGAGATTTTTACTCCTAAAACAGTTGGAATTCCATTCTTGTGAGAAACTAACTTAGCCATCAGAGGGTATTTGGCCGGTCCACCCCGGTCACCCTTGATAATGTTTTCATCTTCGCAGGCCTTCGCTACAGCCGTTAGCCCACCGAAGCTAAAGTGTTCAACTTACTGATACCTTACAAGATCAATATATATATATATATATATAAACACTGAAAAATGATTTTTATAGCATTTTCAGGTATGCAACCAAACACAATAAAATAAAAACGATTTATTGAGCAAAAAATATTTTCTATTTAAAAACATTTTACTGGGAAACAAACAAAGCATTAGGCTTAGGGGTGTGCAACCAACCTGTTGATTTGCCAAAACCGACCCAACCTAATAAGTTGGGTCGGTTTTTAGGGATTTTTGGGTTAGGTTGCCAATTTTCCTTTTTGCACTAGTTGGGTTAGGTTTTGGTAAGGAGATTCACAAATCTACCTAAACTAACGATACCCACTTATATTTAATATATATTTAAAACATAAATTCTATTTTTTGTAATTACTTTTTACTCCTCTTCCTGATATAAAACGGAAACTCTAACCTATTTTCTCATTTCAACTCTCAATCACTCACTTCAATCTCTCCCTATTTAGAATTTTCATAAGATGGCAGGGGTAGAAACATTTGTAATACTACTAATATTCTATTTTGTTTTTCAATTGAGTTGAGATACAAGTATTTGATATCTTACTATTTAAATGTATTTTGAGTTGATTATTTGTGTTAGTTTGATAATTTGTGTATGGTGCTATGCTTAGAATTTTTGGAAGATGGCAAGGCACTTGTTAAACTGCTGGTTACTGCTATTCTAATGCTCTAAGGTTTTTTTCTTTTAATTAAAAAAAAAAAAAAAAGCTGTCTAACTCAACATGCATGGGTTGAGTTAGACCTTTGTGATTAGTTAGATTGGGTTGAGTTGTTTTCAACTTGATAGGTTCGATTGAAAAACATTTTAAGCCTATGCATACCCCTAACTAGGCTTATAGCACCCTACCCCTGCACCTAACTCATGGATTAAGATCCAGTAGTACAATTTCCAGGGTATTGCATTTGCACTAATTGCAATTACCCATTTTCTCTCTCACAATTTATTTTATTTTATTTACTAGTTCACTTTGAATGTTTGAGATTGAAAAAAATACTTTTTTTTCAACTTTCTGCATATGTTACAATACGTACCCGATCTTAATCCCTACCGCAACACCAGGGCCTCCCTTACCAGACCCACCCCAGTCTAGTCACCTAGCAAGTGTTAGAGCATTCTCATCAACAATTGTAAAAATATTAGCATTTACAATTTCAAAACACTACTTTTACAATTTTAACACTTATTTTACAATATACCAAACGTCAAACATTCTATTTTTTTTTTTACAACTTCATTTAAATATTCTTTCTTTAATATTTTTATTCATTTTTTTTATTATTTCTCACTCTCCCTCTGTCTCTCTCACCCACTATCTCTCCATCTTTCTCAACCCACGGCACAACCCACACCCACGGTTAGTCATTGCTAACCACCACCGCAGCCCAGCCTCACCCTAATACCAACAGCCACAACAACCACCACAAAACCCACCACCCACCACCACCCATACCCAACTTTACCCAACCAAACCCATGACCCATCACTATCCACGGCCAAAAACCCATCACCAAAACCACACTCACGGCCAAACACCACTGCCCACAACCTCAACCCCCAACCACCAAAATCACAAACAAAAATAAACCCAAAATCAAATCACAAACTCAAACCCAAAACCAAACCATAAAACTCATACCCACCCACCATCAACCACCACCGGTCCACCGCAAAAAACCATCAAACAAATACCCACCACCACCAGCCCACCACAAACCATACCCATCCAAAACCAAATCACAAACCCACCAAAATATGCCCAAATCGGAACCCAAGGCGTGAGATAACCCAAAACGCCAAATCCATAACCCACACAACCACTGCCGAATCTACCATTAAATCACAAACTAAAAAAAAAAAAAAAAAAAAAAAGAACACTGCAATAGAGATCAGCTTGGCTTGATGCTCCAACTTGGGTTTTGTCGGGGAAGGAGGCAGTGACGTCAAGGAGGGAGAGAGAGAGAGAGAGAGAGAGAGAGAGAGAGAGCAGAGCAGAGAAATGGTTGGAGGCTTAGAGTAAGAATGAGAGACAGGGAAGAAAGACAAGGAAATGGAAAAAAAAAATGCGGGCCCTACCTGAATAAAAAAATAATATAAGTTTTACAATTTGTAAATAGTGCAATTTCAAATATGAGATTGTACTATTCATCAATGCCAAATATTATGGCATTTAAAACACTTGATGAAAGTGGTTTTATAGAGTTTGGTGTGTCAAATGCCAAATATTTGACATTTGACGCACTTGATGGGAATGCTCTTAAGAGGCCACACCACCTGACTAGCACATGTTTAAACACAAAGGCAAAAATGAAAAACTAACCTTCTAATTTCACTTTTTTTTTTTTCATTTTAGTCGTCTAACTTTCAGTTTTGTCAATTTAGTCCTCTAACTTTCAATTTTTGTTAATGTAGGACTCCGTTACAACTCAGTTAATGGTTGCCATTAGAACTCTGAAATGACGCCATTTTGCATGTTTTTTTTTTTTTAAAATTTGGAATTAAAAGAAAATAAGAAAAATTTGAAAAAAAATAAAAATAAAAATAAAACATTAAGGGGTCGTTCCCCTTCCCCTGAAATCAAAACAAAGAAGAAAAAGAAGAAAAAGCCATTAAGAGAGAGAGAGATTTCTAGAGAGAGAAAAAGAGAGACAAGGTAAATTCTAGAGAGAGAAAGTTGGAGAAAGTGAGCAAAAAAAAAATTACCAGAAGTTGAATGACAGGTATTGCCTAGCTCTAGACCTTGTGAAATCCTCCTCACCGCTACAAATGAACCTCCTCTATCATCCATATTTACAGCCAATGCCACTACACAGTAACTCTCTTCTTCATCACCAATAAAACCCTAGCCAATCCTCTTCCTCACCAATCCGAAACCGAACTCCAATCCAAAATCCAAATCCTCTCTCTCTCTTTCACTCACTCAACCAAAAAAAAAAAAAAAAACAAATCCAAACATTGCCGCAATGAAAAACTGCGAGCAGTTTGAACGGTATAGAATAATGCGGTTCGAAAAACGAACTGGAAATTGCAGATTCCGATGAGCAAGAACGAGAAATTCTACTAACTCCAGCGGGATTTCAGCGAAACGAAGTGAGAAATGGATCGAAACAAAGCTGAGGCTGAAAAACGGTGCTGTTTTGATTTCATTGTTCCCCTTAATGTTTTTTTTTTTTTTTTTTAGATTTTTCTTATTTTCTTTTAATTTCGAATAAAAAAAATTCAAAATGGCGTCGTTTCAAGAGTTTTAACGGCAAACATTAACTGAGTTGTAACGGAGTCTTATGTTGACAAAAATTGAAAGTTAGATGATTGAATTGATAAAACTAAAAGTTAAAGTATTGAAATAAAAAAATGTGAAAGTTAAAAGATCAGTTTTGCATTTTTTCCAAACACAAATTTCCAAAGCGATATTTTTTAGTGCCAGCAAAACTGCATAAGTGCACTCACTTAGAAGCGCGTGGAAATAGCAAAAGAAAATAATAAACCATTCTTTGATATCTTTCTGTAACCGAGAAAAAAAAAAAATTCGATTGTAGTAGCACGCTCTGTAGAAGTGCGTGGGAATGACAACACTCCCCATAATTAACCATGCATGTAGTAGACATATTGAGTATTGAAAAAAGTGACTGCGTTTAAATGGAGACGGTTATTGAGAGTTGACTATTTCATAATTTTTTGTCACAATTTTAATGCATGGGTGATTGTCTATCACTTATATGTATATTTTTTTTATTTTTTCTTCATTCTATGTCCTTGTTAAATTTGTGGCAAAAAAGTTGGTTAATAAATTATTGTATTAGATTTTTTTTAGGGTCCAATTAATATATACTGTTTTAAAACCCTTTTTATTGAAAATTGAAATATTATGTTAGTAAAACCCTTTGTTTAATGGAGATTAATGGCCATCACAATGCCGAATGCCACCCAATAACAGTAAAGCTCTCCCACTCTCTCTCTCTCTCTCTCTCTCAACACACCATATATATAAACGCCACCTCCGCCTTATAAATCCATTACACCAACAACAACACATCGAGGTAGATCCTCTTTATCCATTTCTTTAACCAACCACCCTCTCAAACACAAACACACACACACACACACACACACCACGTTCCGTTTCTCGAAATTCCAACACTTCAATTAAAAAAAAAAAAAAAAAAAAAAACCAACATGTATTTTGTTTACTACAACTGAAACAGTTACGAAACCTCTGCATCTCTGCCGTCAACTCCGCTGCTTCGCACTCCGCTAATTTTAACAAAGTTCCCGTCGAAACATCGCTTCATTTGGTTTGGTTTGTCCTAATTTGGAAAATGACCGCGATACGAGGAGCGGGACCGTTGGTTTTTGGTTCTTCTTCGCCGGACTGTGACGAAATTGGACCGTTTTCGCCGTGGCGGTTTGCGAAGCTAGGGTTCGTGAGCCTCAATGGTACTAATGTGATTGGGTTGGATTACAGTGGAAAAACCGTACGGCTTAATGTGAATGTGAGATCGAGCTTTCTCAAGCCAATTAAAGCCATGGAAGACTCTACCGCCTCATTTACCAATACCAATGCTTGTGCTGCTGCCATTTCTTCTGGTACTTCTTCTCTCTTTGATTTCACCTGCAACTTTCTTTCTGCTTTTTATTGAAGCTAAAGCTGTAATTGTTCATAGCTAACCGAGTCACCGACCTTTTTGTTTGTTATTAAAATATTTATAAAAAAATAAAAAGAAAAAAAAAAATTTACACGAGCTCAATGATATGGAGGTCTGTCTGGCTGGCTTCCATTGTTACTTTATAAATTATAATGTAACAATGCGTGGTGTGGCCATGTGGGTGTGGCTCACTGCTGCGCCTCCTATCGTTTTTATTTTCTTTTCTTTTTGGCATAATCATTTCTAAGTGTTGCTTTTATTTTATTTTTAAAATTCTCCATTTTGACTTTATTTGTGTTTTTAGTTACGTAAAAATGTGGTCTAGGAATGTACTGCATAGTAGATTCCCGGCCAAAATGGTAAAATACCTATTTCGCACAAACTTTTCAACAAAATGCTTTTGTTCTAAAACTATTTAGAAAAATGTCCCTATTTGAAAATCAAGTTTTTAAAACTCAAGTTCCAATTAATAACTCGATTCGCCCAAAATTGAGTTACTTGAAAAAATTCACAATTGAGTTACTTGAAAAAATTCACATGGAACTCGAGTTCCATGAAAAACTCGATTTTGAGCAAATCGAATTTTTTATTGGAACTCGAGTTTTAAAAATTCGATTTTAAAAACAGGGACATTTCTTTAAATAATTTCAAAACATAGTCATTTTGCTAAAAAATTTGCCCGAACAAGGCAAAGGCCAATTTTCTTCGTAAATTCCCATAAATAAAAAGATACTGCTTAGTACTTTTTGTTTTTGATAGAGTTACTATTACTACTTAGACTTGAATATAAATCCATGTGTTTATATTTTTTTTCATTTATAAACTTTAACTATTTTATAAGGAAAGTTAAACAAATACATGTCAAGTTATAATTAGTGGAACACAAGGAGGAATACAAACAGTAATACAGAGGATTGTATTCGCTTAGATTTGGGTTGAGTGCTCCAGTGCTCTAAACTAAACACGATAGGTTGCTGATAACATTTAACTCGGAGCTTGGCAAGGTAGACTGGTTGTTTAAGAGCACCTGGTGCAGAATAAATAGTATCTTGCAAAGTTAATACTAATAAGATACGATTTTCTTTTTTTTTTTTTCTTTTTTTTTAATTTAATTTTATAATAGTATCTTATTTGCCTTCTTGATAAATAAACACCTTTGACTTGCTCTCCCTTTCTAGAGATTGCTCCACCATTACACCTCTCATATCCTAAACTTTACGAGCAATAACAGCGTCTGAGGTGATTCTTAGGAGATGGGAGATTCAAGAAACTCAACAATCTGTGAGTGGAAACGAACAATGGTTAATTAATCATTTTGTTTTCTATGTCTTACTGGGAATTTCAGTCAATTTCATTGCTTTTTTACTGTTAAATTAGACTTTAGACATTCAAAAATCTTGATGAACACATGAATTTTATTTTTGTTCTTCGTGTTGAACATAGTGGCAGGATCATAATTAATCAGGCATATATTGTATTCTTTTCTTTTCTTTTCTTTTCATTTTCTTGCGCGGGTCAAATTAGGGTGTTCTAATTTCAACCGATTACCTAACTAGGTGAAAATCTCCACCAGATGTCAACTGTAAGGAAGTCGACAAACGTCGCGTGGCATAAGAGTTCAGTGGAGAAATTTGATAGGCAAGAGTTACTTCAGCAAAAAGGATGTGTCATCTGGATAACCGGTCTTAGTGGTTCAGGTTTGTTAATGTAAAATTGCCTTTAGCTATATGAATTGGTAAATGGTGTCTGTGCTGGCTACTTTTGATGACATATATAATGTCTTTTTAAAATCTTAGATTTCAAGTGGATACACTCTGTGATTCATATGCGCACAATAAAGTTTTAGGCATCTTATCAAGTGTCTGTTTAATTTCTAATGTTAATTTATTTCCTTTTCATAGATCTGGTATTTATAAATCTTGCAATATTTTATATCGCCTATTATTTTTTTTAATGGACTTTGTGATGTTAAAGTTGTGTTTTTGCAGAGCATTATCTTGCTGATTCAGTATCAAGTATGAGCTTGACCTAACTTAGTGTTACCCTGTTCATGCTTAATTGTTTTTTTTTAAGGCTGAACTATTGCTTGTTCTGATTTCTGAGCCCGAATAAGTTTGACATCTACGCCACTAACTTTACAAATGCAAAATCATTACTAAAAGAATGTTTGTAAAAGTTACTTTAATCTTTGTCATACCTCACTGTGTTTTTGTTATATGTTTGTGAACCTTTTCATTTAAGTATTAATTTGATAAGTATCTTAGGGAATTATTTTAGTTTCACTACAAGACGAGGTAAAGCCTTGTAGACAGAGCCTTGCAAAAGCATTAACCTTTAATTTGAATTCCAAGTGTGATAGCTGAATTGCTTGTGAGCAGCTCTTTTTATTAACACCCCTAGTGATTTAAAGTGAAAATTGATAAATATTACTACTTTCTTCTTCAGGTATCTGGAAAATATGAACAATTGAAGGCCTTTGCTAACTTAGTTATCATGTTTGAGTTGAATCAAATAGATCACTTTGATGCAATCTTTCTAATAATCCATGAAAGTTTGAATTAAATTGTCTATCATCTATCATCATCAGAACTAGGCATAGTTTTGATTTATATGAGTTTTGACAGAATTAACAACCATTGATGCCACTTTCTTATACTCCGGAGTTAGGATCCTTTCCTTCCTTTTTGCTACTCTGTAATTTATATTGTCACTCTTCTCACTCACTCTCTCATATCATTGAATCTAATTTAAGGAAAAAGCACTTTGGCATGTACTTTGAGTCGAGGATTGCATTCGAGAGGAAAGCTTACCTACATTCTTGATGGTGACAATGTTCGACATGGTTTGAACAGTGACCTTAGTTTTAAAGTAGAAGATCGAGCAGAAAACATACGAAGGATTGGTAAGGTTTTTTTTTTTTTTTTTTTTTTTTCAAGGAAAAAAAAAATTCTCAGTCTTTTTCCTTTTATGAAGTTCGTCCCTTAATTCATGTCAATTGCATTTCTAATGATCTTAAAACTCCATACTTGTCATGATTTTAGGTGAGGTAGCAAAGCTCTTTTCAGATGCTGGCATCATTTGCATTGCTAGTTTGATATCTCCCTACAGGAAGGACAGAGATGCCTGCCGTGCATTATTGCCAGAAGGAGATTTCATTGAGGTATGTGGTTCTCATTGGGGCAATTTGAATTGTGAGACATAGGTTTGAAATGTTATTACCACCAGGATGAAGCATAGGAACCAAGCAGAAATGTTCTTGGTACCAGTGATGAACTGAAAATGCTATCATTTTATAGGTCTTTCTTGATGTGCCACTACAAGTGTGTGAGGCAAGGGACCCAAAGGGACTTTACAAGCTTGCACGATGTGGAAAGATCAAAGGTATCTTGTAATAAGAATGGTATCCAAATATTTGCTGCTTCCCTTCCCCATCTTTTTTAATCAATTTAATCTTTTAGTATGGGTTTCTAAATTGTAATATTGATGAGACATGATATCTATCTCATATTGGCTCCATTGCTAAGTTTAGCCTGTGAAATGTTTCCTCACACCCCCCCTCCCTGTTCCCCAAAATGGTCACTCTCTGAAATTAATGATGTGAAATGCAAATTCATAACTTTTTTCATGTCATTGTTTTTTTCCCTTGTCATTTTTATTCTGGTAATATGAAACCCATATTCTAAGTCTTTAACACATTTCTAGCTACGAAAGTTATCTACCTATATGAGCTATTATAGGATTAATTATGCTTGTACTTATTTTTTTCTGTTTAATTGGATGTGATGTTTTTACTTATGTGTTTAAAATTGGTGGTGAAATATTTATTTGGCATTTTGCAGGTTTTACAGGAATCGATGATCCATATGAGCCACCATTACATTGTGAGGTGCGTGTACTTGTAAATGGAAATACATTATACATGAATGTTTTACAGGCTTGAATGTGCACAAATATGCACATGCACTTGAAAAAACTTGAATTTGCTACCAAAATTGTAGAAATTAAGTATATGAGAAACCAATTGAGCATTGGTTGGGGAAAAAAAAAAGCTCCAAATTGGGTAGCCAATTTTTTAAGTAGCTGAATGATCAAAGGAATATGTATCAAGGTGGAAGTGTTTGGTCATGGCTGGAGCCCTTCATTTTACTTGTTAGAATTTCCATCTGATGGTGTGCCTTGCATTAGTATTTAAATATTTAATCAGCCTTTGTTTCATTGAACCTTTTCATTTCCTGACATCTCATGCCCTTCTTTTTTTCAGATAGTATTACAACAAAAGGAAGGAGACTGTGTGTCCCCAAGCGATATGGCTGAAACAGTTATATCTTACTTGGAGGAGAAAGGCTACCTGCAGGCTTAATATGAAGGAAGCATCAATTTCTGGTTGCTGATGCTTCTTTTCATGTGTTACATAGTTTGATGCAGACTGTATAAGTGCTCCTTTCCCACGATTAGGAAACAGCTCGTTTCCTTTGTCTAATCTCAAATAAGGTTCCTATTCGAGATTAATTAATCAATCGATTAATTGATGTCATTAGTCTATTGTTATTTCCATGATTAGGAAACAGCTCCTTTCCTTTGTCTAATCTCAAATAAGGTTCCTATTCGAGATTAATTAATCAATCGATTAATTGATGTCCTTAGTCCGTTGTTATTTCTTCTGAAAGCCCCACTTTGTCAATTTGTGCACTATGGCTTTCATGATTTAGATAGTAATAAATTAGATGGAACTGCAGGGAAAGGACCCGGTGTATATGATGTATCAGTTGGTAACAGGATTTTGTTGTAAAATAGAAGTGTTTTTTAAGACTTGCGATTAATGCTTGCATTCATAGTAAGCATTGAACGATTGATTTGTGTTGATTATGGAAGTTTATATAGCTGTTTCTGGATACCCCTAGAGCTTTGATATTAATTAGCTAAAACGTATAAACATAGCATCAAATTGCAGCTAGCAGAACAGTATTTCTGTGACTAATGAAATTTCCGCAAAGTATGAGTTGAAATCGAGTGCATAAAGTTATCACTAGAAGTGAGAACTCCTGAAAGTGAGAACTCTGCTTAAAGATCTGTGCATATTCGGATGTATTTGTAGTTTGTAATTTGTAAATGCAATTTTAGCTGTAGTTGGTACAAACTAAATGTTACATCTACAATCTGTTTGATGGGGTAACGCCAGAGACCACCTCTAGAGGAAGAAGAAGAGGAAACAGACTGACAGTCAAAGGATGGGGCATACCCAATGTATCATTATTCATTACTCCTGTATGCCTTCTAGACTTCTAGTTACAACGAATTTTTCCTTCTTGAATAAATATTAAATTTGGCTTATATAAATAAAAAAACAAATGGATGGGAAGGGAATGGTATCATTGGGTAGTTCACCCTGGCCCATTGTCATTTATTAATAAGTGTTTATTATAAATGGTTCACTTTTAAAGTTGAATGGTTGTTTTGGGAGTGGTTTTAGCACTTAAAACTCAACTGAAATTAACGAAAAGCAATCTAGTAAAAAAAAAAAACTCAATGGCTGGGTTGTGAAATTCAATAATGCGTCATTCAAAAAAAAAAAAAAAATCAATAATGCTAATAATAAGCCTAATAATTACATTACAATGTAACGTCATTAGCTCAGTTTTAATCAATACTAGCACTATTTAACTTGTTAAAGAAGTTAAAGTAGCCTGACTGTTAAAGGCAATAAATACCCTACGTTCACATTTTCATAACAATTTTATTCCCAAAAAAGAAGAACAGAAAGACAAATATAGCCATTGTTGAAAAAGAAAGAAAGAAAAAAAAAAAAAGCACAAAAGAGAAGCATATTTAATTAAAGAATGAGAAATTAAATGAAGGCAAGACCATTCCTTGCTGTTGTTGATGTCTATGTCTATGAATGGACAAAAAGCAGACCATGAGTGACATGGTCATGGACACTGCAGCAGATCTGACAGCCTCAAAAGTCATAGAGAACCGACGCTCCTGCAAACCCCAAAGTGTCCTAACAAAAAGTCCTAGCCCATCCACCACCATTGCTACCAAATGAGCCATCTTCCTTCCAAAACTAGAGCGCACACACAAGAAAAAAGAAGAAGAAGAAAAAAAAAACACCCAGTAATCAAAGATTTGTGTAAATCAAACCTGAAGAACAATGTTTAGCTCAGAAAGTTATCCTAATCCAAAACTCAGAGGCTGTCTCTTTCTGCAGTGATTGCATCGTAGGCTAAAGATAGAGTGGGGGAGGTGGGTGAGGAGTGAGGAGTGAGAGAGTGGGGACTCTTCTTTGGGTTTAGATTTGTTTGGAAAAAGGCATAGGTGAGTTATTAGAGCTTTGATTTCCAAGTAGAAGATAAAAGAGACCGTTGCTTCCACGTTGCTTCCCACCCCTAATTGTCTTTCTTTAAAAATGTTTCACTCGGGTTTTAAAGATCCATTCAGCTTTTTACTTGGAAAGGTGGTTGTTTCATTCATTAGCTGACTCACCCAGGTGGAAAATATCACGATGGTTGCTTTGAAGGCTACTGTACATAAATAATGCTACATTTGTTGTCGTTTTCAAATCAGCGAACGTGTTGTCACTTGTCATTAAAAGCCCCATTGGATGAACACTTCCCATTTATTTTTTGGTATTGTTGAAATGCAATGAATTAAAAACATAGGTATTATAAAATTAAAAAAAGTAATGGTTTTTTTTTACAACATTAGAAATGAGAGAGGCATGATCTTATAGAACCCCTTTGATTTGTTAAAAAAAATTTAACAATAAAAGGCAGACATTGCAAATACTCCACTAGTAGTCTCCTTTCTTGATCTCTATCCTTTTCAATCAAAGGAAAAATGTTTAGTTCCAACCTTCAACTCATTATTGTGACAATCGAAAACACTATTAATAATTTAAAACATAATTGACTAACTGATAGTTGTTTCAAACAAAAAAAAAAAAACTTTGATAGTTTTAAAAATTGTCATATAGTAGTAGATTAGAAGATTTCTACAACATTTTCACAACAAATTATAAATGGTAAGTTGTTATTAGTTCTAATTTGAATCCTCGACTTAAATTACTTTTTTACTTACCCATAACAACCAATAACAACTTGCCACTTATAATTTGTTGTGAAGATATTGTAGATATAACACTTTCTTTTTCTGTTTTTTCCCAATGATACACGATTAGTACCTCAATATTAAAAAAATGATGCTTACATATTTAGGGAGTCGGACATTCCCTTTTGAAACAGATATCTGGTAGCCTGTCGGCATGTTAAAAGTGGGAAATAAAACATGGCATTTTGTGTAGTCGGTCACATTTTCAGGCAAGCTAACATGAAATAAAAGGTTTGGATTTTGAACAATGAATTTCCTTAATGGTGCATCAAAAATATGCCAAGAGTAAAGCTTAAGCATACCAACGACTCTATAGTCTATTGGTATTTGGGAGTAATTCTTAGGTACTCCCGGAGCATGGAGAATGATGCTCCCTCCTCTCACATTCATAGTGTGGTCCGCTCATTAAATTCATAGTGGGGTCCACCATGAATGTGAGAGGAATGAGCACCATTTCACTATACTCTGGGACTACCTAAGAATTTTCCGGTATTTGGTACCTTCTGCCAAGAGTAAAGCTTATGCCATGTTTGGATGTGGGATTTTGAAATAAATTTTTACTCTAGTAAGTTGTAATTTGAGTTTTAATGTTGATTTCCCAGATTTGGGTTAAAGAAAGGAGTCATTTCTAAAATTCCATAAAATTTTGAAATTGGAATATTCAAATATCCATGTTTCAAGTTCAATTTCCGTAAGGAAGGTGTCATGATAAAAATTCCAACAATATTACCATCCTACATAACCCAAAACTATTTTCCATATTGTCAACATCACCATTGTTGCCAGTGCTGTTGCTGCCACGACAACCATTGTCAACAGCACCGCCACCACCAGCATCAATAGCACCACCACTGCTATCGCCATGATTTGCCACTACCACTATTGCCATGACCACGCCACCACCACCACCACCAAGATAATCCACTGTTGCTACCCCCGCTGCCACCACCACCACCATTACATGATTTACATCATTCCACCATGGTGCCACCATCACTAAATCATTGCCACTACTATTCTCCTTATTGTTCTAAATGTCATAATAATCTAATTCATATCATCAAATTGTCATCAATTTAAATGTCACTTAGAAAATTAGAAAATTTCTCAAATTTTTCATCCAAATACCACCCTAAAGTTTGGAACTCCACTCATCATGGGAATATGATTTCTGAAATTAAGTATTTTCCAATTGCTTGGCCCAAAAAAAAAGAGGCCAACAAAGGATATGAGATTACAAAATGAATACTTGTCCATCAAAAAATGAGAACAATGGGATTGGTGCTTACCTATTAAAAAAAAACGATGGGATGGTGCCCAGAAAAACAACAGCACAGAAGCAGAAAGTCTGGAGGAAACATATTTCAACCTTGAAGCTTTACCTGCATTTTTTTGGCAATTGAAGGAAGCCATCTCTCCCCCCTAATCCTTTTCAGTTCTGCAACTCTTTCCTTTTCTCTATTAGCTGCTGCTTTTGCTGCTGCATCTTTAGCTTCCAGTCTAGCCAGTGATTTTTGGCACGTATCTCTTGCTGCAGCCATTATATATTCACCACCAACAGCAACCGATTGGATCTGTCTTCTAAACTGAAAGCATCATAATATCATTTAGGAAATACCTTTTTTACAAGTAATAAATTTTATTACAGCAGAGGAACAATCAATAATGAGCAATGGAGAATTTATTGATTAATGAAAAATGAACAAACCTTCTTTGATTTCTCATCAATCTCTTTTCCAGGAAGGATTCTTGGTCTCTTTCTAGGTTGCTGAAGCTCATCTGGGGGCATACATGTAATCTTCAGACATGACATACATTTTGGCATAGGGTATGCAGAAATGCATTACAAGGTCAACACCAAGGATCTCCAATCATTAAATGGCATGACAAAATGCAGAAACAATGCAGAACTTGGCAGGATATTTTCTAACCAATGGATGATTTCAAAACTCAGTTAAAGGAGTCATACTGCTTATGGGGCAGAAAATGTCGGTATAAAAACAGCTTTGTACTCCAAGTGTGCTGGCCTGTGCTGATTAATAAATCAACATCTACCATGCACTATCTATCATGGGAGATAACCACGCCTTCATTGTTGCAAATATAACAATTTAAAACGGAATATCCAGAAGCAAGTCAGATGACTGATGGTTACTTCCTTTAAATGCAACATAAAGAAAGCAACTGACCAATCAGTGATGAAACACTATCTGATGAGATTGACTTACCTATATGATCAAAAACTATTCCAGGGGGAGCATGTTTAAACAAGCGGATGCCACCTTCATCAGTCTCGGGATCATTTTCAGGGACATCAACAGGATCTCTCACTGTCACTAGTGTCTTTTCTAGGATATCATCTAAAATCTTTTGTGCCTGTTGATAAATTTAGTAGTTAATGCACAAACTGGTAAGATGGCAATTGATCAATATTCGTAACAGGATAAACAAATTTGATATTAACAAAGATCAGGGCAGGGCTACAAAGAGGCGAATACATGCTACCAGTTCACATTTATTTTTACCTCCCTTTAATGTTCTAAGACTATACCGCCCTCTCTGAATTTTAGAATCACAAATTTGTATATCAAGAAAACCTGCTAGTTCACAGTGTTCATCTTCATCTAAACTTTCCAATTCATTCAAGAAAGACAGCCTAATATTTCACCAGACGCATAAATGGCACACTTTGACATCAGCCACTAATTCAAATCATTTTTAAAGTCTTTCCGAATTAAATTTTTCCATTTGTATTCAAGCATTATCCTTGGTTCATCTAAGTCATCATTAACAAAGTGCAGAATTTATTCTTGTTCTTTTTTATAAGTAGAATTTATTCTTGTTATGGCAACCGACTTCTAGTTTATCTTCTAAATTATCAAACATAAGGTCGCTCAACATATTTGTAACATCCATTCTATAAAACTATTACCAAAAAAAAAAAAAAAAAAGGTCCATTTCATAAAACTACCACAATAAAATAACACTCCCTAGCACTGAATTTATATACCTCCTTATAACAAAAACAAGTTCCCCTAATTTATGTGTGAAAAACAGATAACACCACCCCCTACTAGAAATATAGGCCTGGTTTACCTTGTATAAGTCGAACTCCCAATCCCTCATCCTAAGATAACTGAATGAGCTAGCTACCATATTGTTTTGGCTAGTAACTAGTAAGTGACAAGCTTGTAAATGTCTTATTCACACATTGGCTTCTATAACTCAGCACTAAAACTCAATTGGTTCTCGGTTCTCGGTTCTCTTGGAATGAGACAATTCACAATCCCCCCATTCTAACATATGTAGTGAACTACAACATCCGAAGTTAAAATTAAAATCTTTCAAGCTTATAACAATAATGGGATCCTTTTTTTTTTTCCTCACCTCAAAATTTATCAACTACATAACCTTCAATAAACTAAAAAGAGAGAGAGAACAAGCGTGAAAATTTATCAGTTCTAAGATTTAAAGTCACTGACCTTGACTTGATAGTGCTTGAGCTGTTGGGGTTTGTGTGTGTGGTACCCATTATCATGGTTATCATCATCCTCGGCATGGTTACGATTTGTTAGATTATTGGAAAGAGTGGATGAACCATTCTTAAGAGAAGAGAAAGCGGAGGAGGATGCGACGGAATTGATTTTGGCTTTCCAGTCGGCATCTCCGTCTTCCTCTCCGCTGCTGCTCTCACTGCTCCGACCTCCCATTCTCCTCTTCTCTTCTCTCTCCGCTGCAAAAATTGCTTTTGTGGTCCAGTTCTAGCTTTGAGGGTAAACATGTGGGCTTGCTATGCAATAGGCCCAGTCCGTTTGTTTGTTTGTTTGTTTTTTTTTTTCCTTATTATTATTATTTTTTAAAATGAAGCTATTCAGCTTTGTTCGAGATTTACAAAAAAAAAAAAAAAAATTCTTTTGTTTGAGTTAGTTTAGGAGTTGTTTTAAAACAAATTTTAATGGTGCCTTATTTGCTAGTACAAATGAAACTGGGATTAGTGTTGCGGTGTGTAATTATAGAGGCAAGGTTATAACTACTATGTTCAAAGAAATCCCAATGCTTGCTTATGTTGTTTTGCTGGAAATGTTAGCGGCTTGGAGGGTTTTGATTTTTGTCCATGACCTCAACTTGAATAACTCCATTTTTTAGGATGATTTGGAGATTGTTGTTAATGCCCTTAGCCATGTTGTTACTTCTCTCTCGTTCATTAAATATTTAGTTAAAGACATTATGTCTATAGTTGGTTTTTTAGCGTGCCATTCATTCTCTTATACTAGGTAATAGGGTAATGTTGTAGCCTATGCTTTAGTTAAGAGAGTTAGGCATTCTTTTCCTTTATTAGTCTGGATGGAGCCTGTTTCTCCAGATATTTTTTGTTATATTATTTTTTATTTTTTTGAAAGTTGAATACAAAGTAATCAATGTTGATTCTAAAATAAATGATTAGTTTAGGAGTTAATCACTTTATTTAATATCTAAATTGGGCATTTTTAAGAATGGTGCTTTGTTTTGAATGTCTTGGATTTGTGTGTTGTGGTGTTTTGGGTCAAAGAAAAGAAAGGAATCAGATGGTCAACTTGAAGCTTTTGCTTTCGTGATAACAAGGCTACTTGGATTTCTCATCCTTGGGTCTTTAATGGTGGACGTATAGGTTAGGGTGGTCCATGACCCACCCGGACTCAAAGAACCGCCCAAAACCTGAAGCTCTTCACCCAAAAACTGCCCGATCAAAACTCTGTTTTGGTCAAATGCGGGTTGCCGGTGCTAGGACCCGAGATCGTCGGTTCGAGTTGTGGGTTGGCTATCTGAGAAATCGACAAACTCGACTCGCCCGATGAGTTGTTCTTTCCCAGTCAGAAATCATAAGTTTCGACCAAAAACCGATAATTCCTAACTCTTAGTTCGACAATATAGGGAGATTTCGGCCAGATCTCAACAAATCCATCAAGATCTTGGCTTGATCTTTATATATTCGAAGAAAAAATCGGCCAGATCTGTCAAAGATCTGGCAATATTTTGGCCAAAATCTAGCCAGATTTCGTTTCACTGTAGCAAACCCAATCCTAACTTAAAGAAACTACTTTCTCTATGTTGGAATAGTGCCATTATTTTTGGGAGAAAAGATTGATATATTATTATGATAATCAAACTGTACATCACATGCTAAAAAAAAGTAAAAGAAAAGGGTAACTCATTTAATTATATTTTATTTGTAAAAGCAGACTTAACAAATAATGTCTTTTGCCTACAATATTTCCATGCGCGCCTTTACATGGAAGAGACTTTCAATATCCCAATAGAATCTAATGAGTTTGATCAAGTTAACATTAGCTTTTAAGGATGATAAAAGTGTCTTACTTCATTTGACTCACTATATCTTGATTCTTCTCGTAGGGTTTTTCCCCTCCTCAAAGAAAGGTTTGTTAAATTGATTTTTTTTTTTTTTATAGAATCTATCAAACTGACAATTAAATGAAATTCCATCAAACAGTTGGATAAATAACACTCAAGATTGTTCAAAAAAAAAAAAAAAAAAACTAAAAAATAACACTGAAGATTTATATAAATTTGATGGATAAATCAGTACCTTATTACTTTTTTAATTTTTTGAACTCTCCCAGCCCAGGTGTTAAATTTAGGCCAGTTCATTTTGGATTATTATAAAGGTTGGAAAAGCCCAAAACTTAGATTTTCAGGCCCAAATGGCTCAGCAGCTTTGATATGGACCGAATTATCCGAACCGGGGGCACAGTCGGCGAAGGCGGTCTTATGAAAAATCAGAATTCCGATCAAAAGCCAGTTCCTAACGTCAAAGTGATGTTTCAGTTTTAGACATTTTAAAGTTCCACTGGATTCGATTTTGCTTGTAGAAACGAGAAACGAAACTCAGAGCGGCTGAGAGAAATAGTAGAAACAAAAAAACCCTAATTACCAAATCGTTTCGATGGGGAAGAAGCAGCACAGCAAAGACCGGATGTTCATAACGAAGACGGAGTGGGCCAACGATTGGGGCGGCGCCAAATCCAAAGAGTCCCGCACCCGCTTCAAACGCCTCCCCTTCTATTGCTGCGGGTACCAACTCCACTTCTCTCTCTCTCTCTCTCTCTCTGAAACTCATTCACTATTATTTGAATATCTTTATCAAATTCTGAACATTCTTTTCTTCTGTGCTTTGCAGTCTCACATTTACGCCGTTCGAAGACCCAGTCTGCACTGCCGATGGCAGCGTCTTCGATATCATGTAAGTTATCTCTTCGATTTATTTTTAGCTCTCCATGTAAAATGGGGGTTTACTTTGAAGTAACTTACTTGATTGTAATTTGGGTGCAGGCATATAATCCCCTACATTAGAAAGTTTGGGAAGAATCCTGTAACCGGAGCTCCGCTTAAGCAAGAGGAACTTATTCCACTAACTTTCCATAAGAACTCCGATGGTTCGTTTTTTTCTATTACTACAACATTTTTATCAGCTTCAGTTCAAAAATGTTTATTACCCCATTTGTGCATTTTATTTTTATTTTTATTTGAGAATGTAGTTTGGCTTCGTTAAGTTTAAGTACAATCTCGTTAGATTGAGGTTTTAACAGCTTATCTGCTCCTATCTTAAATGAAATAGATACAGGATGAGTATGTAGATACAGAACAAGTAGCCTATATGTAATTCCCATTTTACATGAGGGATTTTTGATGTCCAAAATAGGTTCTAAGTACAGCTTACACACTTACTGTTATTTTTAGTTGAAGTAGATTTACTAAGTGGCCAAATTGTAACAAGTTTATTACAATAGGATTAAGATTGAAGTAATTGAAATTTCAGGTTTAACTTGAAACTAAGGTCAAACTCTAGGGTTCTTTTATGTAATTGTTCAAAAAAGAAAGTGTAGATATATTTGGAAGATGGGATTCCCTATATGTATTTTCAAGAGCTGCTACATCTCATAGGCAAATTATGGAAAAAGAACCAGGATGTTCTACCCTTCTATTTGAATGTGTTCTTGGCTTCGTGCTCTGTCAGCAATATTTGACTCTACTTCAGTTACCTTGACTGGGAAGAACATGGAGCAGCTTGTTCCATATTATCTTGGTGGTTTTTCTTTATTTCTTCTGTGAAAAATTCTGGTGTAGTATGAACATAATTGGTAGACAATTGTGATGCAGTGCAAGTTCAAAAGGAAATTGGGAGAGGCAATAGACAGTGAGAACAAAAAGATAGGTCTAGGAATCAACACTTATGTTGCTTGGAATCAGCACCAAGTAGGAAAACCTAGGAATCAATACCTAGCTATTGGAAAATTCCAACATAGAATTTTATTTGTCAATCATATATGTCCCTTACATTTACTAGATCCTTTTTTTAGAAAAGCTTTTGTGAAACATCAATAAAGAAAATAAATAAACCATAAACGTAATCCCACATAATCCTCAATCATAATAAATTACATCAATGGAAAATTCAAATTAGCAATAATATTGGTCTCTGCACCAAATTGATTTTTGAAAAAGTTTTTTTTGTTGTCAACTGGCTTTTTACAAGCAGTTGTTCCTGCTTGATTACTAGCTTGAGATCAACCATTGGGCCCTGAGGATTTAGATAAGATGTCTCACAGAACTAGAGTGCAGTTTTGCAATTTGGACTTTGGAGAAAAGAAACCTGGTGAAGAAGTTAATCAGGCACCTCCGCAACTGCTTGCCTGGTTGAGACCCCTGAGAAAACAGCTGGAGGCTTCATCAAGAAATATCAGTGTACTAAATGAGACAAGAAAAAGGGAAGAAAAGATAAAATTGATCTTTGGAAGAGTATCTATGTTTGGGGTACACTATTAAGTCATGAATATGATAAGTATTGGTATCAAGTGAAACTACTTTCAGGAAAAGTATCAATGTGCCAGAACCTGCTTGTTGGCACAAATCTAGTTAATACAATTTTCTTATGGCACTTTCTATGTAATATCATAGATACCAAAACCAAATTTTGTGATGGCCTCTTTAACATTCTAATTATTGTTAATATTTTTTGTACTAACCTAGCTAATTCTTAAAATAATTCAAAACCTTCTCACCTTTATTGCAGGAGAGTTTCAATGCCCTGTGTTGAATAAGGTTTTTACTGAATTTACACACATAGTTGCCGTGAAGACTACAGGAAATGTGTTCTCTTATGAGGTTTGTTTTTCTGCTAAAAACTGTGCCTGTAGGCTTTCCTAGTTTTCTGTACTTTGTATGCTTCTGTGTTCTTTACACTTCATTTGTTTGTATTTGTTATATAGGCAATTAAAGAATTGAACATCAAGACCAAGAACTGGAAGGAGCTCCTTACTGATGAACCATTTACTAAAGGAGACCTTATAACAATTCAGGTAGTAAATGCTTTGTTATACATCCTGTTTGTTTGTTGAAAGCCTGTTACTAGTTTTCGTTTAATATTTTTGTTGATGTTCCTATACTTGTACATAGTTTTCTGTTTTCTTTTTGCTGCTTGTAAATATTTTCGTTGCCTACTTCATTTTTTTGTTGGAGTAGTTTTTTCTTAGCATAATTTTTCTTACCTATCAAATTTTTTTCTTAGATGTTCTTATTATTGTTTCCATGCTTTACAGAATCCTAACGCATTAGACAGCAAGGTTCTCCTGGATTTTGATCATGTTAAAAACAGTTTGAAAATTGATGATGAAGGTCAGTTTAGCCTCCTTGTAGGGTCATTTGATTTCTGGATTTTTTTTCTTTTGGGGTCATTTGGGATTTTGACCTTTTCATTTCCTTTTCCCAGAACTAAATAAAATGAGCTCAGATCCAACTTATAATATAAATGTTACTGGGGATATCAAGCAGATGCTGGAGGAGCTTGGAACTGAAAAGGGAAAGCAAGCTGCACTGCTTGGGGGAGGTGGCAGCAAGGCACAAAATGAAAGGGCTGCTGCACTTGCTGCAATTTTAGCTGCAAGGTCAAACATTAAAGAAGATTCTAAATCAGATTCGAATGGGGAGGTTAGGCCTCAGGCTTACAGTATTGTAGATGCTGCATCTGCTTCAGTACATGGAAGAAGTGCCGCTGCTGCAAAATCTGCATCAAGTGATAAAACTGCTGCTCGGATAGCTATGCACATGGCTGGTGAGAGGGCACCTGTGAATGCAAAGATGGTTAGTTTTCCTACATTAAAACCTCATTTATTCAAAGCAGTAAATTTTGGAGCTCCATCCCAATGATTAATTTGAAATTATATGTTAGAAAAGAATTCTAAGAAATTAAATTTTTTTGCTGTACATTAGTTGGCCTTCCCACTCCATAGTGTATTATTTATTTGGTTTGACTGATATTTGTATTTGCCTAGGAATTTAATTTGCCAAATGCTCTCGTCAGTTCTAACACTAGTTTTTATTTCAGGTGAAGAGCCGTTTTACTACAGGTGCTGCTTCACGATCCTTCACTTCTACCTCTTTTGATCCCATCACCAAAAATGAATTTGAATATATCAAAGTTGAGAAAAATCCAAAGAAGAAAGGATATGTTCAGCTGCATACAACACATGGTGATTTGAATATTGAGCTGCACTGTGATATTACTCCCAGGGCATGTGAGAACTTCATCACTCTCTGTGAACGTGGCTATTATAATGGAGTAGCTTTTCATAGAAACATTCGGTATAGTCACAACTTGCCTTAATATTTATTCATTGTATTCGATTTCCTGCTTAGACTTAAAATAAAAATAATAAATCCTGCTTAGTTTAATGGTATCACTGATTTGAAGAGGTATATTATTTAATTTATGTAGGAATTTTATGATTCAAGGTGGTGATCCTACTGGTACGGGAAAAGGAGGTGAATCTATATGGGGAAAGCCTTTTAAAGATGAAGTGAACTCCAAGTTGCTTCACGCTGGAAGGGGTGTTGTTAGTATGGCAAACAGTGGCCCCCACACAAATGGTTCCCAGTTTTTCATCCTTTACAAGTCTGCAAATCATTTAAACTTTAAACATACAGTTTTTGGTGGAGTTGTTGGTGGGTTGACTACTCTGGCAATAATGGAAAAGGTTCCGGTTGATGATGATGACCGACCTCTGGTGAGTTATTACTTATTAAGTATTCTAATGATTTACTGCATTTCTAACTCCTTTTTATGCTTAATGTGGTGTGAATTAAGTACCATTATGTATAGAAAGCGAGATGGTATACTCTCTTCATAGTTTTGTTATGACGAGTACCATGCTGTTTTCTGTATGGAGTTTGTGCTTTAGAAGCTGTGTATAGAAAGCAATGATGTCATGCTATGGTTGTACCAATAATTCTACAAATAAGATCAGGAAAGTTCAGGTCCAAAACTAGTTTCAGCTTACCATAAGCTAGATCAAAACATCATATTTGGTGATTTTCAATCTTCTAAATTAAATATAAAACTCATTTTGGTTTAGTGAATCCATATGCTCTGATCCTGATACTTCCTTACCTATCTAGTTCATGAGAATTTGCAACTACTCTCTTGTGCAGGAGGAGATTAAGATTACTGGTGTAACAGTATTCGTCAATCCTTACTCAGAACCTGATGAAGAAGAAGAGGAAGAGAAGGCTAAAGATGAGAAGAATGTTGAGGATGAAGAAAATGTTAGTTTCTGGTCCCTTTACTTCAGAGCACTTGAATTTTTCATCTTTTATTTTTATGTTCTAATAATCTTTGTTTTTTTGGTCCAGGAAAAAATTGGGTCGTGGTATAGCAATCCAGGTACAGGAACAACGAATTCTGGAGCTGGCGGTGGTGGTGTTGGAAAGTACTTAAAATCAAGAAATGCTCAAGCTGAATCTGTTGCTGTTGACACTAGTGTAACAGCAATTGCTGTAGCAAAGAAAAGGAAGTTGGGAGCATCAACAGCAGAATTCAAAGATTTTTCTGCTTGGTAATAATTCCCAATCTTGTACCATATGTCAAAAAGAGAAAAAGATGGCTCTGGAGGTTTGGTCGTTGGTGTAGGCCAGCTTTATGACAGTTCTTTTTGAGGTCACAAAAGTGAAGACAGACAGAAAGGGGACAGCACTGCACTTGATATTTTAGGCTGTATGTAACAATGAAATGCATGCAATCAGAAATTTTTTTTTTTTAGTTCTCTTTAGATTAAAATGCAGATTTTGTCAAAAAAGTGATCTCTCTCTCTCTCTCCTGTGAGTCACTAGTAGATAGCTGCCTTTAACTGTTGATGTTTTTACGATCTGATGTTGAAGCATCATAAACTCATTATTGGCATCCGGCATCTTATTGTTTTAAATTTATATATTCAGAATTCTAATCACGAGTGCAAGTTGACATTCCAATTTATTTACTATCAGAACTAAGTAGAAGTAATATCAGAACTAAGTATTAAAGTGGCCTAACGGTTTTTCAAAAGCTCATATTGCAGGAACTTTAAACCCCAATGGCTACATCCTTCAGAAGATTATAGCTTCTTGATTTGGGTGACTAATGAGTGCCATTATAGTCAGTTGATATTCTTAAGAATCTAAGGTGTGAGGTTTGCCTCTAGGTTCTTTCTCCCAATATGTTGGGGATGAAGGGACTAATATATTCCGTCCACTTTATCCTCTACCCTTTTCTCCTTTCATCTCCCCATGTACAAAACTTACAATCTCTTTGAATTCCAGCATAAGATACCTAAATGAGTGATACGACATTGGCAACATCTGGGTTGAGTGATTGACCTTCTTTTTGCTTTTGTTAATAAGGCTTGTGCCAAATTTCGAACTTTGTAAGCTTTATTTCCACCTTGAATGTATCAAAGCCTGTAAAAGTTTGAATCTATATCTTAAAGGGAAACGTGGGGTGCTTGTTAAGGTTCCCTAATGTGGGTCTTACGTAATAAAAAATGAAATAAATGATAAAAAAAACATAAAAGTACTTATGAAACTGAAAAAAATGACATAAAACTATAAAAAAAGACAACAGTTATTAAAAAAAAAAGTCAAAAAAGTTGTTAATGGGCACCTTGCGAAGCCCTTCAACGCAACCCTAATTGACCTACTTTTTGCTTTTGTTAAGAAGGCCTGTGCCAAATTTTGAACTTTGTAAGCTTTATTTCCACTTTGAATGTATCAAAGCCTGTAAAAGTTTGAATCTATATCTTAAAGGGAAACGTGGGGTGTTTGTTAAGGTTTTCCTAACGTGGGTCTTACATAATAAAAATGAAATAAATGATAGAAAAAGATATAGAAGTACTTATGGAATTGAAAAAAAATGACATAAAGCTATAAAAAAAGACAACAATTAAAAAAAAGTAAAAAAAGTTGTTAACGGGCACCTTGCGATGCCCATTAACACAACCCTATTTTGAATTCTGATTTCTGACATGCCATAACTTTATGTTTATACCCTCCCCTTTCATCTCCTCTCAAGTTTCTATATCTTCTTCATTCATGTGTAACTAAATTAATTTCAACTTTAGCATGAGAGAGTTCCTAACTTCATACATACTGTGTGGGCCAAGGTGAGTTAAAGGAGATTGAGCCTAGGCTAGAGTCTGGGAAGGCCTAACTAAATATTCATATGGAGTACCTAGGCTTAAATAGTCTGAAGAAGGAATTAGTCCGAGGAAGGAATCGAGGAAAGAGTGAACTGAGGAGGATGGAGAATTGTTGAACCATACCAAGGATGTTGGCCGAGGAAAGTAGCAATAACCAATCCGAACAAAAGTTGGAAGAAGCTTCCTAATGAAGCCACCGTTCCCTCCATATTAAATGTTTTGCACCAACCAAGCATGCCCCATTAATGGTTGAGTAACACCCTATATCCAGGGATCTGATTCAGAAGAAAAGAGAGAAAGAGAGAAAACCTTTGTAATATTGAGTAGAGCTTAGACTTATATTCTCATTTTAGAACAAACGTTCCTCAGACATTTTGATCGAGTAAAGTGAAATAAACAAGAAATTATCATATCTTATATAAGTTTGGCTTGTGTTGTTTTTTCAATTTTCTACATTGAAACATTGTTTAGACTCAACGGTTGGTCCCAAGATCCATCTCTTGCAAATTAATTGTTTCAGGTAAAAGCCCAACCCATTAATTAGGTTCTTCGGTTTTTGATCCATACACATACTTAAGGAGCAATTTACAAGATTCTATATTTACACCGCTAATAGGGTTTGGATATATGTATTATTTTGGCAGCACCCAGAAATGGCTCTAGGATTGTCATTGCCTCTTTGGTGAGGGGAGAAGGGAGTGATATGGTAATGTCTACCTCATGCTGTACAATGCTTTTATGGAAGGAAAGGTAAACTTAATTTAAAACCTTTGATATCACATGATCACATCACTCTTTTTTTCTCAACAATATTACATGCAACTATTTTCATAATATTTGAAATGGCGGATTGTATAATTATTGCAATATTACTTAACACATTACTAACATTATTTATATTGTACACCATTCATTATATGCGACATCCATAATCATTAAAAAAAGTTATAAAATTTATTATACGTCTAAACTCATTGTATTTTTTTTTTCTCCATAAAATTTTACTAGAATTCACTCACTCTTCCTAGATATATTGCTTCCACATGCAAACCAACAGGAACTCTAATAAATGGCAACCTTAATTGGTGAATATAACAAGCTAAACATATTGATAAGAAATGATCCCAAAAGCTTGACATTGATAAGATATGACAGACCATTTTAAAACTGACTTGTCTCTATTGGTCAACAGACAAATTTCAGGTTTCGTCAGGCTTTTGATCTTTATTGCGGGAGCAAATTTGTTCAGTCGTCACACCATTGCAATTATAGAGCAATTTGGCTTAACTACTCTCAAATCTCTATTAGTCTTTGCTCTTAACCCCACAAGTAGGACCAGAACAAACCTCATCAACGCAAATAAAAATTTGAAAGATAAAGAGAAAGCGACTACAGGTACGTAACCAATGACCTACTTCTTTACGCATTTCTTTGGAGAAAACCCACGTTACTGCTTGATAGCAATGCATGGACAAAGTCTACTCGAATTAATTTGTGCCATTTCTCTAATATGCCACCATTGGAGTTGGTCAAAAATGCGTAGAGGGTATGGTTTACTTGACTAACTTCACTAGGAAGAAGAAGATATCAAGAGGCCACGCGGATCCTATCAAAAAAAAAAAAAAAGGCCACGCGGAAAGCATGGTTATGTGGTCAAAATTAGTTCTTAACTCTTAATCTGCTTTAGTTTTTTTAATCAGAATTATAATATTATCTACTAAGGGTCTTTGTCTGGTGCTATAGTAAAGGTCATTGTTGCAAAGCTGTGTATGAGTTTTAAAGAACAGTCATTTCATATAAAAAGTGTGGGACTGTATTATATTCAAAGTTTCCAACCGCACTCATCTAAGGATTCAACTTAAATAGGATCAACACTAGATAAATATTATCTAATTAAACAGGAACCATACGACCCTGTTTTGAGTGTCAAGATACACAGTAATTGGGTAAAGTACGTGAAACTATACTCTAGATGGACCCGGAAGTACGACATAAATCCTATGGATGAGGATTGAGGGCAAAAAGGAAGAATCGCCACTCGATTTTGAATGGACCAAGAATTCTTTCTATTCCATATAGACAAAATACCAACTCTTCATAATTAAGTTTATATGTAATTCTTTTAATTTAAAAAAAAAAAAGTTTATGTAGAAATTCTCAACCCAAAAAAAAAAAAAAAGGTAGAAAGTTATGGTTTGAGAATGGGTGCTACCCATTCTAGTTTGGTTCAAAAAAATGGCCCTTACTTGTGTTTATTAGTCACATAGAACTGATAGAAGTAAATTTGTTTTTAAAATATGAAAACCATAAATCCTATTCATACAATTGTATAGAAAAATTAAATTCAAAAGAGTAAATGCAATACTGAGACTCTATTTGTTTCGATGTTAAATGTCTTGTGTCGAAATATGTTTTCAATTTAAAGCAATTTCTGGGAAATTTTTTCTTTTTTAAATGTTGGGTTTTATTTTTCGAAATCCTCTAAAAAACATTTTTTTTGGTATTTAGCTCATACAAAATAACACAATTTTATATAGATACTAAATAAAAACTCAAAAATTGCTACTTTAAAATATTAATACATAACAACCAACCAACCAACCAAAAAAATAATAACAATAAATATAGTTTTTAAAAAAAATTACACACATATATATAATCACAATCAAATAAGAATACAAAACCAATATTAACTAAACTTATCAAAAATAAAAAAATGTTAGTTAAACACTAAAACCAATTACCCACACAACCCATTTGTTTTTATTATAGCTAGGACCTAACTTCCCTTTACTTTATTTTAAGAAGTTGTTTTGTGTAATTTTTAAAAGTTTGGGGCAATTTCTCAAAATGTTAAGGCATATCTTGGTCATTTAATTTTGAAGGTTTTAGGAGAAATTATCGTCAATTTGATGATTGTTTTTTGGGGAGTTTTATTTTTGTGGCTTTAGGGGTTATTAAGTAATTAATGTTAGTAGTTTTGAAGTAAGTTAGGTCATTTCGAAGATTTTATGAGTATTTTTTTCAATATAGAGGTTTTGAATCTTTTGATGGTATTTCAATTATTTTGAAGATTTGGGGATATTTTTGTCATTTTAGAAAATTGGGGGTATGTTTGTCATTTTGAAGGTTTATGTTTGGGTATTTTGGTTGTTTTAAATGTTTTAAGAATATTTCGGTCATTTTGATTGTTTCGAGGTTATTTTGGAGTTTTTATGATATTTATTTCTTTTTTGAGATTTAAAAGATCTTTTAGTCCTTTTGAAAGTTTTAAGGGTATTTTGGTTGTTTTGAAGGTTTTATGGTGGCATTTTGGAGGTTTTGAAGTTTATTTTTTTGCTAAAATGTCGACTTTGACCTTAAATTTTACAAGAACTTCAATTTGGCCCCTAAACTTTAAGAAGTTTATTTTTCGTCCCAAAACTTTTGTTGTTAGGTTCTAAAGACTTAGGAATTTATGTATTTAGAACTCTAATGTGTAATGTTCGCAAACCATGATCAAAACAAGTTGTATAGTCGTGTTTAGACTTGCTCAAAGTTGTGACTTTTATGTAAAGTTGGAATGAAGTGACTGCAGAAGTATTAGTGCATTTCGGCCTGACTCGATCGATCGAAACTTTGGCTCGATCAATCAAGTCTTGGGCAGAATGCGTTTTTCTACAAAATTCCAACTCAGCCTTATTTCATTAAAAACGTTTAGGGTTTTCTGTTTTGCCCTAGGTATATAAGGCAAACCCTAGCCACGTTTTTATGTTGCTCATATTGCTGTTTGTGTAAATTTCTTGTGAGATTTGTAAGGAGCTTTCCTTTACACAAGCTTAGGATTATCAAGGAGGAGATTTCTTCAAGAACTTGATGATCATTTAGTTGTTGCCATAAGAGCTTAAAGATACACAAGCGGGTGTACTTGTACTTGTTGAAGAATCCAAGAAAGAAGAAGTTCGTGGTCTCGGAGCTTGCACGTGGTCGTGTCAGTAAGTTTCTACTGGTGGGTAGCAATAGGATGTTAGTGGTCTAAATCGCTATTGTAAAACTTCGATTCTTTCATAGTGGATTCAGGTTTACCTTGAGGATAGTTAGGTTAAATCCTCCCCAGATTTTTTACCGGTTTGGTTTTCCTAGGTCATCATATCATTGTGTTATTTATTTTTTCGCTACTATGCATGATATAATTGTTTGATTGTGATAACCTAGATTTGTAATTTGAACTAAGTAATAATTTGGCTTGTTAATTAGGTTAATCCAATTGTATTTTAAGGGGTCTAAAAACATACATTTGTAACTGTTCTACTTTGTGTCCTTTTGTATGTCAGTTAGTTATTATCCTACCTAGTCTATTGGAAAGTTGATATGGTATTTTTTTTAAGGATTAAGTGATCTAACTTGGATTTATTTTATTTTATTTTAAATAAGACTAAACACGTGGCATCTAATGCTTGATTAGACGTATAGATAAACCTTAGAGAATGATGAAAGTAACTCTTACTCATTGAAATCCCCAAATTTCACAACTGAACAAAACCTAATTTAGGGAATCCTGTTCAAACAGAAGACAACTTGAGAGGTGCCAATATGAGGATGTATTGAGATGTTAATGCTAAGTGCGAGGTTTCTTTTGTTCAATTGTGAAATTTGGGAATTTCTTTTTTTTTTTGGAGGGGGGGAGAGGGTTATTTTGTCATTCTCAAAGATTTATCCTCACGTGTGACCAACATCGAATGCCACATTTTCAATCCTATTTTAGAAAAGTTAAATCGATCCATGTCCGAACTTAATGATATATATACACTACATCAACTTTCTGTTAGGCCATGTAAGATAAAAATTAATGAGCATGGATCAAAGAACACAAAGTAGATAGTTGCAAAAGTTTAGAGACAACAAATAAACTTTTCAAAATTTAAGGACAAAACTAAATATCTTGTGAAGCTTAGGGACAAAAATAGTAATATTTTAGCAAAGTTAGACCTTTGAATTAGCTGGTCTCCCAAAATTTATATATTTAGGAACTCAAATATGTTCCATCGATGACAACTTTTACAAGCATTTGGTTAATAACTACTTGTAGAGCCTATCCCAACATTTAACAAAGAAATATGATACTATCCAAAAAGTTAGCTCTCTAATAAGAGGTCCTGGGAAGAGAAGGCATACAGGGCCACTGTTGTTTTTAATTAGTGATCTAATGGTGTAAACGGCAAACGCGTGGACGAGTTCCACTGAAGTAAGTTTGTGCAAGTCAAATTTCATTTTTCTTTCTTTCTGATATGGCAAACCACAGTAGGGCCATTGTACCTTGTGTCAAGGTGTGCTTTGTTTCCATGCGTAGCAGATTTCAACAAACCGAAATGATAAGTATTCTCTGCCTGGCTCAGCTAGCTCGCCAATAAATTCTCAATTCTTAATATTCTTCTTCAAATAGGATTTAACTAAGCACAATTGTACTCGGTCTAGGAACTTGATTAAGTTGCCATCACCATCCCATTCCAAAACAAAAAATTTCTATTATGGTTTTAAGACACTGACATTTCATCTATATCTTGTTAAAATAATCCTGAAAACGAAATGTAAGGGAAAATGTGGGCCTCTGAAATCCATAAAACATCCCTTAATTTAGACTTTTAATGTATTTGTCTTGTTTCTTTCAGTTAAACAATTCACATCACAGAAAGGCTGTTATTTATTTATGATTTTCAATTACTTCATATGATATATAGTTTTGCAAGTGGGAAAGAATATTTTTTTCAGATAATTCTTGGGAATGGAGTGACCAAAGTCACCAAACTGCCCTTTTCTCAGGGCAATCCATGACTGTTGGATGTACTTGGATTGGATGATGGGTAATACACTCTATGCTTCTGTTCTGTCTGCAATGAAATGATGGCTTCCGAGAAAACTACCTTGAAGCAACTTCTCAACAGGGGACAGAGAGCACTAAGCTAAGATGGAATTTTCTTAATGATTGATGAACAAAACACCAAGAACAACAACAAATTCAAAAATTTCCAATCAAACAAAGTTTGTTGGTTATCAAACATGACAAAACAAATAATCCAGGGCTTTCACACAATTTTACACATTTTAGCATGTGTACATACCAACAGCCATCCGACCAAACCATTTAATAATTTAGAATATTGGTCCAAAAAAAAAAAATATTGAGAATAAGCTCATTCTATGCTGACGACATTTATATTATAGTTGGTCCAAACTCAGGATTGACTACAATGAAATTGAGAAATTGGAAATTCATCAAGTACTTGGGCTTGGAGCACAATCATTGTGAGCCAACTTGGTAGCTAGGAAGATAACATAAAAGAAGTTGGTCGAGTGGATACAAAGGTTTTGGGATTGTGACATGGAGGAGAGCTATAGACTATAGTCAAGCTATATATGTAGTAGAGAGAAGGCCTAACCTTGGTGGTGTGGAAATGAGATTACAGTAAACTATATATCATATGGAAGTAGAGATAAAAAAAGGTATAAAAAAAAAACAAAAAACAAAAGGCATGCCCTTGATTTTGGGGAAGAGCACATATTGGTATTTGGATACAGCATTATTCTAGGACATTTTCATGTATATGGGATCATATAATAGAATAGAATAGTAAAAGTTAAAGGGAAGGGTGGGAATTTTGGCAGAGTTTGGAGAAGGATTAGGAGGCAAGGAATGTAAGTGGGTTGTGGCTAGGAGTGATGGTGCGTTTGTGATGATGATGCACGCCGGCAGCTTTATTCATGTTTCTCTCTCTCTCTCTCTCCCAAAAACCCAGTTGGCACGCCTGCTCCCACTAAAAAGCTTTGTAAAATTCTCTCTCTCTCTCTCTCAAAGAATGAAAAGCTAAAATCCACTAACCCATTTGGTGATCTCGACCTTGTTAACTTTTTCTCCAACTTTTTTTTTTTTTCATCTTTTGTCAGACAATTCTAATTCTATAACACCAGCCAGTCCACGCCGACCATCCAAGTTTTAACAGGAAGACCTATTTCAGTCAATCCCCCTATGAATTTGTCTAAAAAATATACCACATAAAGAATAACCTAAGCTAGAAAAAGAGACTAAACCCAAACCCCAACCCCACTCTCATTATTCTTTCATCGGTTACACCAAAAGAAAGCAAAATATTAACCCACTTAGATTCCCCCCTAAATATGTTTTTGAAATTAAATCTCAGCTAAACTCCAACTTAAAGATCCTTCTTTTAATCATTCGTATATATATATATATATATTTCTGTATTCCAGTTCCACTCCACTACTACTGTTTAAAAAATATCAAACACCCATCATCTCATTTCTCTTCCACCCAAACACAAAAACTGAACTCACAGTTTATTGATGTGGGTCTCTGTGGGTTTAAATGGATACCTTGTTTAGGCTAGTCAGTCTTCAATCTGATCAATCCTTCAACTCAAGTAGAACATCAAGCAGCTCTAGATCCTCCAGACAAAACCATCACTACCCACAAGAAGACGAAGAATGCTTCAACTTTTTCATGGATGAAGAAGACTTTTCCTCGTCTTCTTCTCAACACTACTATCCTTATCATCAACAACAACAACAACCCAACCCTTCAACCACTACCACTCCTACTCTCACTCCCACCACCACCACAAACACAAACATTAGTACCCCAACTGACTTCGATTTCAACTTCGAATTCTCATCAAACTGGGCACCCGAAGCTCTCCTCGAAATCGCTCGAGCCATTGCTGACAAGAACAGCAATCGTGTCCAACAGCTCATGTGGATGCTCAACGAGCTCAGCTCTCCTTATGGTGACACCGATCAAAAGCTCGCTTCTTATTTCCTCCAAGCCTTGTTTAGTCGCATGACTGACTCTGGTGAGCGTTGTTATCGAACTCTAGCTTCCGCTTCTGACAAAACCTGTTCCTTCGAGTCAACTAGAAAAACGGTTTTGAAGTTCCAAGAAGTCAGCCCTTGGACCACTTTCGGACATGTAGCTTGTAATGGTGCAATCTTGGAAGCTCTAGAAGGTGAGCCTAAGTTACACATAGTTGATTTTAGTAATACATATTGTACCCAATGGCCTACTTTGCTTGAAGCCTTAGCTACACGCACTGATGAAACCCCACACCTCCGTCTCACCACAGTGGTAGCCACCAAATCAGGTGGTGTAGCCGCTGTACAAAAAGTAATGAAAGAGATTGGTAACAGAATGGAAAAGTTCGCTAGACTTATGGGGGTGCCTTTCAAATTCAATGTCATTCACCATTTTGGTGATCTTTCCGAGTTTAACTTAGCTTCTGAACTAGACATCAAAGACGATGAAGCTTTAGCAATCAACTGTGTCAACACTTTACACTCCACCACAGCCGTTGACAACCGCCGTGATTATCTAATATCAAACTTTCGAAGATTACAGCCAAGGATAATCACAGTGGTGGAAGAAGAAGCTGATCTTGATGTTGGGGTTGATGGGGAGGAGTTTGTGAAAGGGTTTCAAGAGTGTTTGAGATGGTTTAGGGTTTATTTGGAGGCTTTGGAGGAGAGCTTTTCAAAAACCAGCAACGAGCGCTTGATGCTCGAGCGAGGTGCTGGTCGAGCCATCGTGGACTTAGTGGCTTGTGCTCCATCAGAGTCGATCGAGAGGCGTGAGTCAGCGGCTAGATGGGCTCGGAGATTGCATGTAAGTGGGTTCAGTCCAATTTCGTTCAGTGATGAAGTTTGTGATGATGTGAGAGCTTTGTTGAGGAGGTACAAGGAAGGTTGGTCAATGACACAGTGCTCCGATGCCGGAATATTCTTGGCGTGGAAGGATCAGCCGGTGGTGTGGGCCAGTGCATGGAGGCCTTGACAACTATGGCGGTGCGTAGCTTCTTTACACGCTTTGGGTTTGGGGTTGGTCCACACGTGTAATAACTTTTTATTTTCTTTTTTGGTTTTTTTTTTTTTTTTTTTTTTTTTTTGGTGAGTGCATGGGTTGGAGTTTGTGGATGATTTGTTTGGAAAAAAAAGAAAAAGAAAAAAAAAAAAAGAAGAGGAAAGAGTGATATGAGGGATTTGCTTGATTTGAATATAAATGAAGTAAATTGATTTTCGTTACTCTCTTTTGTTGGTACATTTTACACTATTTCTCATTTCTTGTGTGTTACTCGTCTTTAGATGAACTCATTTTAGTTTTTATAATTTTCGTATCGATAAGTTGTAATTAGAAAGCCAAAAAAGGGTTTTTTTTTTTTTTATAAATGGTACTTATGTCAAATAAGCTCATTTTACATGTGATTAAAAAAAGGGTTGGGTTTTTTTCTTGTATTTTGTCTTTTATGGGGAATAATAGTTTCTTAAAAGTCCAAATTAACTAAACTTTATTCCACTAGACTTATAGTTATCTAGGTATTTAAATCTAGAACTTCCCGTGTAATTAAGGGAGATGTTACTTGATCATGTGTAATTTAAGATGTGCAAGAACTAGAAATTCAATTAGGATTGTCGGCATGGGGTTGATTAATAGTAACATTATATAAAGATGGGGTTGATTAATAGTAACATTATATAAAGATGGATATGGTCCAACCTTTTTTTTTTTTTTTTTATGAGGATATGGTCCAACTTTGACCATATATATGGCCTGCACGCTTGTCCCTATGCTTAAGCTACAATTAAGAATGAAGCACCTCTTATATTACTTAGAAAAAAAAAACATCCTTCAGCTTCTTAATTTAGATGAATGGTGGTTAATTATATAATTAAAAAAAGCCTATAAAATTTGAAGATTAGTATAGACATATGTCCAAAATTCAAATGGGGTGGTTTGGTATTTGGTGTAGCAAAGATGATATCATCCCAAGGATATTAAAGAGCTAAGAAAGGGGTTTAAAATTTAAAGTACTTTGGATTAATAATTAAACAATGACACAAAGTCATTATCTAACATTGGGGCCATAGAATCTTAGGACGGCCATTAAGTTGGGTTGTGTTTGGAGAATCTCATAAAAAGGTATCCAGTCGTTAGTCGCACAATGGGTTTTAGTGGCCAGCACTCTGTGTTTGATGTGGTCTTCTCCAATTTCACTATTTTTCTTTTTCTTTTTCTTTTTTTTTTTGGTTTTTGGTTTTAAAAAGCCTATCAATATCAGCTTTCATTTGACAGAGAGAGGGAGAGCTTTGCTTTAGTTTAGCCTATCCGAGAGAGTGTGTGAAAATCTATGGCCCCCACACCCACGGAAACTCTTTCATTTTCAATTTTCATGGTGGTGGTTGGGTAATACAATATATATATATATGTCAATAACGTAAGGAATGGTTTCCTTCCTTTTTTTAGGCCCACGGAGGGAGGGGGGGAAAGGATTTTAAAAATGAATAATAATAATAATAATAATAATAATAAAAGAGTGAAAGAGAAGCATTGCGGACAGTGGGAACTTCTTTTAATGGTTGCATTGCACATTTTAATCGTTTGATGAGACTTGTTCCCTCCACGTCAACGTATTACAACCTTTTCCTCTTTTTTATTTTGGAAAAGGTTAACAGATGTTCGGGCATTTTTTAGGGGATCACTTTTATAGGGTTTTTATAAAAAGAAAAAAAAAATTTTATAAAAATATATCAAAATTTTTTAAAAATAGTTCATTAATAATTGTCATTTTTAACTGAATTAATAATTGTTCTAAAGACATAATTAAAGTAATTCTTTTATTTTAAGGTAATTATAAGTTATTCCATTATTGTACTATCAACTTAATTTTATGTTCCTATAAAAAAAAAAACTTAATTTTATGTTGTAAACTAAATAAAAGTGTATAATATTGTACATATTTACAAAAAGTGTATAATATTGTACAATTTTTGCAAATACGTACAACCGCTGTACCCGTTGTTTAGTCTATAATACAAACTAATAATTTTTCTTAATTTTATTTAATGCTTTGCAAAAATATTAGCTTTTATATAGTTTAATATACTTATAAATTAGGTGGGTATTATTTTAATAGAGGTTAAAAACAGCCATCTACTGGACTGGACCTATAATAATTAATAAATAAGTTATTTAGCTTGGAGCTTTGGTTATATTTTCCTTTTAAGAAATTGACAGGACCAGCTATTACTTTAATGTTTCACGGGACCATGTTGTAGTGGAACACATGTTCAACAGTATTATTTCTGGGCAAATAACAGTGCCAGCCTTTCCGTTTCATTATCATACATGTCCCATAAACACGTGTTAGATCAAATCAAATGAATAAATTCACCGCCTCCTAAAAGCTAGGAGATAATTGAGCTAAACTTTGAGAACCAAGCTCATAGTAATTGCTTAAGTCCATAGAGTGCCTTCTGTAGATGACACACCTATCAAGTATAATAGTTGTCTCACTCCTAATGGTGGCAAACTTATTCCAAATGTAACTTGCTATAGAAAGCTAATTAGAGGCTTTGTTTATCCCACTGTCACTCACTCAAACATTTCTTATGTGGTTCATATTATTAGTCAGTTTATGGTTGCCCACGATTCTTTCACTATGCCAAATTTCTTAGAATCCTTTAAAATTTGAAATGAATTATGTTCTATGGACTGCACTTCTCTTCTAAGTTAGCACCTATAGACAACTAGTTGGAGGTCAAGTTTATCTTATTGTCACTAGGTCAAACATTTCCAATGCAGTTCATTTTGTTAGTCAGTTTATGGTTGCCCCACGATCCTCTCACTATGCTGATGTTCTTAGAATCCATTGAAATTTGAAAGGAACTATATTTCGTGGACTACACTTCTCTTTTAAGTTGCTACTGATCCTCCAAGCTTACTCAAATGTAGATTGGGCAGGTGATCCCATTAACTATACATCTACCATAGAGTGCTACTTTCTTCTTGATGACTCTCTCATTTCTTGGCAAAACAAGAAACAAACTATTGTTGCATGATCTAACACTAATGTAGAATATCGCGCTCTTGTAGACACCATAATCAAGCTTCTATGACTACATTGGCTACTACAAGATCTTGGAGTTGACTACTCCATTGCCACTCTAATCTACTATGACAATCAAAGTGATATTCAGACCGCCCACAATGACGTCTTTCACGAGCGTACCTAACTTATTGAGATTGATTGCCATTTTATTCGTTATCATCTACTCCAGGATACCCTATAGTTACGATCAATTTCTTTACAAGATCAGCTTGCGGACATATTCACTAAGCCTCCTCCACTAGGACTTCTTCATGCTTTGACTTCTAAACTCAAGTTGACATCAAATCACCCAACGTAAGTTTGAGGAGGGCTGTTAGAATACTGTTAAATTATAAGTCCAATGAGCTTAAATTCATAGTTGTAGGTTACTTGTACATCATATTTTGTCTATTTGTATAAAGCAGACCCTTGTACTTTATTAGTTTATTACGCAATCTTTCAAACTTTAACAAACTAAAATAATTAGAACTTATTAGCTTTTTATTTTTTATTTTTTATTTTTTCGAGTTCAAGTGCATCCATTTGTGTGCGGGTCCTATATAATCGAGGAGACAAAGGTTTGGCCCGATCCAGCCCATTCTCATCACCTTACTTCAGTTCTATGGACTGTGGTCATGCCTACTCTTCGTTCTCAGCTGCCAAAATAATTAGGATCGATGTTAGCTTAACCATTCCATCATCAGTGTCACGATCGTGGAGTCACAATGTCACATAGCAAGCCAGTCCTGCTACGCATTAGCATCTGGGGCGTGGGAATGGGGGACCAATTTGACGTTTTATGATCATTATCATTGTTTGTGCATAATTTTCCAATTTCTTTTCTCACCAATGATTTCACTTTTGCCATATTTGTACCCTTTGCTGCTAAACGCTAATGAACATTCTCAGTGCTTTTCTGATTTCACAGCTCAAATAAAACGTGGCTAAAGATGTTTGGAATCTCCTCTCTTTTTTTATGTGGCAATTTGAGTTCTCTTTTTAATTCTTATATGTAATAATTCGTTTGCAAATGAATGGTGTACAATGGAATATTGGAATGGTACTTGATGTTTGCAATGGAAGACAAGCACATTGACTAGGCAAGGTCAGAGAGTATAGGTGGTGTACTGGTGTGTCTTTGGTGGTGGTGGAGGATGGTGGTAGTAGGTGTAGGTGGGAGAGATTTAAAGCTGAGTTGTGTTGTGTGCAATAGATCAATTGATCTAAAGGCAATTTAGGTCACACATTCAATCGAGTTTCAATTGGTAATTTAAAAATAATGGAATTTTTATGGTGTCGGTGGTTTGAATCTTATTTTTTCTCTCCAATATTAATAACCTAATAATAAAGGAATTAAAAAAAAAAAAAAAGATATTCAATTACTTTACAGAAGTTTTTGGAAACTACTATCTAATAAAAATATTATATAATATGCTAGTTAAACAATAGATTTAGATGTTCAGTCATAACTTTCTTGATTTATTAAGCACTTGAGGTTACAAAACAATGACATGCATTATGAAAAGATGTTAAGACAACATGCCATTGTTCAACTAATAATGATACTTTTTCTTAACCTATTTTAAAACCGAGATTCTTCTTTTGAAGTGATTTATTTAAGTAAATTTATATTCACAATTATTTTACAATTTTTTTAAAAAAATTTAATGAAGTGGTAAATTGTGATTGGTGGATGAAAATTTGTTAGCAGTTGTAGGTCCATCTTCCCACCAATCACAACTTATCAACTAAATAATTTGCGGAAGGTTATGAAATATACTGTCCTAAATATTGCTCAATTTACTCCCTATCTTGTATAAATTCTTAAGATCAAAACATATAAAACTTAACTAATATATATATATATATATTTTAAACTTCCAAAAACAAATTTCACCTGAAATAATTTTATAAATTTGGATTCAAGAGTTGAACTTAAGGTTGGTAGCTTAGAAATACCAATCTTAAAACAATGGCCAAATACTTTATCTTACTCTTTCAACTATTTATGGAACATAGTTGAACCAACATCAAAGTGGTCACGAATTACTACCATGAGTGGTGAGTGGTTACATTCGAGGCTCACATGATCCATCACATGCTATGTATAACTGCCACAGAAAATAGATAGATTTAAAAGTGAAGTTATGGCTGCAAATAAATGTACGGGTGAAGTCATGACACAAGGATTGACAATGATTGTCATAAACAGAACAAATTAGTAAAATGGGTAAACCTTTTAAAATGTACCCTTCCTCAGCTAATATGAACATAACCTAAACAAAAGGATGTATAAGTTCACCGGCAGTGTTTGAAACTGAATATTCTGTATTGAGTCCTCCTGCTGTGAAATAAGCAAATCCCTAACACAACAGTGGAAGCCAGTGAAAAAATGGACAAAGAGCCATCAAATATATAATACATAATACTACATGGAAAACCTCCATCACTTCAACCCACTCCACCCCTGAGGAAGTTTCCACTTTCTATGCCAATATATTGACACTCTTGACCACAATGGGAATCCAAAATTATAGTCAAGTGGTTGATCAGCTGTTCCCCCAACTATCAAAGGCAACCACACATATCTTGAGTCCCTCAAGTCAGCTGGATTCCACCGATCCGCCATGAAAATATATGAACCTGGAAAACCTGGCACAGGAACCACAAATGTGCTCTGAGCAAAAAATGTTGTAAGTCGAAACATTTTGTTCCCTCCAACGCACGGGTTTCCCATCGTCTCCCATGGCCCCATGATGGAATCAGCCGCATGAGCCAGTGCCTCATTTGGAGCCCATCCAGTGCAGCCTGATGTGATCATGTAATAAGTTCCCTGGTGCTTGAATAAAGCTGGGGCTTCCCGGTGTTGTCCCACAAGAATCCTTCTCATGACATTTGACACATCAAGATAATCTGCTGTAAGCGGTCCAACATGAAGTTCACTGTTGTCATCAGAGGAGTATATCAGATATGCTACACCATCATCATCTTTGAAGATGGTCATGTCCCTGCTTTCAAAATCATGAGGCCTTTTGCTATAGAGATAATCAAAAGGACCAGTGGGATAATCACTAACAGCAACACCAACAGAAGCTTTGGTGTAATTGGAATCATCGATATGCATCCACATTACAAACTTCCCTGTCTTATCATTGTAAATCACTTTTGGTCTCTCAAGCACATTGGATTTATAAAGATCATGAGTTTCTTTTGTTTCTTCTGCTGCCAGCACAATGCCCTCATTTTTCCATGTCCACAAGTCCTTGGAAGAATAGCAACCAACTCCTATGATGTCAACCTGAACAATTAAAAAACTCTTGCAGTTAATGAGTTACATTTACAATTGTGCTGAAACATTTAACTTATTTATCTGATATAAATAGATGAGGAAAATAATAGCATAACATGGGTTAATGGCAAAATTAGAACCACACCAATGCAGTTATAGATGTCCAACATGATTAAGCAAACTCAAAACAAAATAACTGGTAAGTGTTGGTGCCAGAAACATTATGCGTCTGCTATCCTATTTTTTATTTTTCATTGGTATGATATGCCTGCAATCATGAGGTTGCACCCAGAATGACCCCAGCTATCATATGGGTGTCCCCTTTGAACATGGGGAAATTGTTTTGTCTTTATCATTCCACCAAATTAGTCAGTAAAATGTGCATGTATTTATCCAGGTTCCCAGCTTAGTCAAAATATTCTGCTTCTTTAAAAAAATGAACAAGTGTTCTTTCAACTCTTCATAACAGCACATTGGAGTAGGACCAGCTATGTGAATAAATCCAATCCACAGGTCTCATTTACAGTTGAAGACAACCTTACATACATTAAGTTCATTGATAGCTATCTAAGTTCAGAAACATACTCCCATTGAAATGAGTGAAGCATTGGTGTGGTCAAACCATGTCAACATCATAACAATCTTTATGATTTTCAGTAACTCATAAAACGTTATTTATACAATACTTTTACTCTTGAAATTTGGTAATTGCAAGCAGGTAGTAGAGGGGCTAGTTGCTCAATCATTTCCTTCCCATCCATTGACTTCTGAATGACCAAATCACACGGTTCATCTACTAATTTATGACTCCTAATGAGCATCACTCAGCCAACATTTGCGTTATCCAAAGTTGGTGCAACTTTTATTTTTATAGATAATGATGCATAGCAATTCATATATTGGAAGTCGCTCTCATTTCAAACAACATTAGACGCAAATCATTTTGACAAGTTCCATTTCCAGCTGGCCAAATCATAGAGTTAAGATAGTATGAATCCTTCTATAGATCATTTCATCCCCAGTCAGCTCACTGTCAAACTCACATCTCTTTTTCTGACTGACAACTGCAATCACCTAGTTTAATATAATCTGCAATGACGGAATTTCTTCTCCTACAACATTTCTGACACATATACTTAGTTTGTGCAGATATCCACAACTGAATCCAATATATTAAATTCCTCAGTCTTCATACCTCAGCATCATTTATGTGCTCCCTACTCAAAGCTAATGCTAAACATGACCATAATCTTTCTAATCACAGTAAGCAATCTTGAATCACAACTATAACAACAATTTTCAACATAGTGATTTCAAAAAGAAAATGCACTTAAGCAAGACCAGAATGATAAAAAGGGCAAAATTTTGCATATAATGTAAGATTGTACTTTAAGGTTCAGAAGATAAGGGCAATAACAAGAAAATGATGTCAAATGAACATCCGCATCATGCTAGAGAATATCATCCAAATTGGTGTTTCTTTGAATGTAATTATCAATATTCCATGCATGAAGTTATGCAAATGGCAATGTTTGTTCATACTTGTTGAGTCCATAGTTTAGGTTGGCAAACCATGATAAAATTTAGTGTCTTGTAAGTGTTTTTGAGTTGTATTTGAAGTCCAAGACACATGCCCTTGACTGCTCAAGAAGATTTGCAAATTCTAAAATCTTGATGCATAGTTGACACACAGCTTACTAAAGCTGATCAATCAAGAATCATGCAGAAAGAATCCTGATTCAGCCCAATCAGCCGTCCAAGCTTCTAGGGTTTCATGGATTCCAAGCCAAGGTATAAAATAAAACCTAGAGGACAAGAATTCATACTTTGGGAGAGTTGTGAATTGTACACCTAGGGCTAGGGTTAACCAAATTCTCTCAAAGCATTACCCTGTGTTCAAAGATTGAAGATTTGGTGATCAATTAGAAGTTACAACAACCAGGGTCTAAATTTCCCTACAATACTAATGTATTCTCCATACTCATTTGCCTAGATTCATGGCCACAAGGAGCCACTTTATATGAAGATAGAGATTAAATAAAAATATGCTCAAGGAATGTCTATTCCAGACTCAAAAGTTGTTTGATAAAAATGTGTACCTGATAGGAGTCAAAGGTAAAGCCATACTCATACCTTAATCATGAATAAAGAAAACTAATGAATTTGTAAATAGAACAGCAAAATCTTTGAATGTGTCAAAATGTACTAGGTTAGACTTTGAGATTCCCCACATATTCAAGAAAACTCTCAGATTTTCAATGACCTCCGCTTTTCTTTTGCCTTCAAATCCATGGGAGCTCTAGTGAAACTCTAGTGACCTCCACCCGCTGCTCTCCACTTTTTCTTTCGCCTTTAACTTCATGAGAGCTCTAGTGAAACTCTCTCCCTCCATTCTCTAATTCTCACACATCCATAGCCTCCACCCTCTGCCTCTCTCCAATCACCTCGAACCCTCCATATCCTTCGTTTCACAACAAATCCCTCAAGTAAAATTTACATCTCTTTTTGTTTTTGTTTTCCAATTTTGAATTTCCTTATGTCAAACTCAATCACTCTATAATAATTTATTTGGTCAAATATAAAAACTATTAGAAATGTTCCGTCAAATGATCAAAGTTTTGACGACTTTTTCTTTTTGGTTTGGTCAAAGGTATAGGTGAGATGAGTTTTGCCTCTTTTTTTGTTTTTCCTGGTGGATTTGTGTGATGGGCTTGACTTTATTTTTGCATGTAAATGAAAATATTGAGAGATTGGAGTAGAACTGTGGCTCAGGGATAAGTTTTTGGCTTTTTGCACAGATGGGATGGTGGATGTCGGAGTAGGACAGAGGCAGGAAACAACTGTGGGATGGCTTTGAGAGGTGGTTGTGTGGGTGATTTGCAAAATTTTGGGTTACGGATTTTGGTATGGCTCAGGATTTTGCAAAAAAATTATTTGACATTATATGTTTATTATTTAACATTATTGACATGTGAAATTAAACTGTTTATGATGTAATATTTTTTATGCACTATATTTTACATTTCTTGTTCTTATGTTTGGAGTGTATGTAAGAGATGTGAATTTAAATGCATGTGAATTTTTGTGTTATTTTCTAGTCAAGAAAGAATATATAAAACATTGGTCACACGCAATTAACTTAAAATTTTTCATTTGTGTTATTTTTATGGGTAATATATATGCATGTAAAATTATTAATATCTTAAAAAAAATATTCACTATACCCATCCATTAATATGTCCTTACTATTGGCAAAAAATGTATTCCACAAGAATGAAAAACCAAATGCAATTTCATTCACTAAAATACTTTTCAGTAAAAATTTCAGTATAATACTAAATGCAATTTCTTTAAAAAAAAAAATGCATTCTATCATAATGCATTTTTAAGAATGCATTCCAGTGAAATGCATTTTGCGAGAAGTTACTAAACACATCCTAAAGGTGCAACATTAACCAACCAAGAAGCAGAACAGTAAGGTCTTTTCTACATCAGCCATAAGATGTACTTGGCTCTACTAAATATTTCATCCATATTTTATTTCAAACCGTTTGAAGCAAATTTTAGACCTAATATCTTTTAATCCATAAATCCAATCTTTTAGCATCAGTGGAGGTACATGGATTTCAAACTGAGTCCATCACAGCATAAAACTCGCGAGGATTTCCATTTTATCACAGGTGACAGCTTTAAAAAGTTTTTTTTTTACTACACATAACATTCCCCAGAAGTAACAATGCAATCATTAACAAAGATGAAAAATGCTCATCTGAGTTGTTTGGCATGCATACTTTGAGTAATGTACCATTGAGGAATGCAAATTTTGTTTCCAGTTCAGAGTTAAGAGTTTGTGCTACCTTTTCCCCCAACCTAAACCCACTAGGTCGCAGCCTGCCGCCCCCTTTGGGGGGGGGGGTGGGGGGGGTTAGGGGGAGTCCATTCAGAAAGAGGCAGCAGAGAATTTTCTGTTCCCTAGTGTTAGAGCTTTTGTTTGCAAGTAAGTTCAATTCTCCATTAGAAATATTAATCAACATAAATGATGTTCTTTATTAGTTCTTTTCTGCATTCATAGAACTAAAAAAAGGGTATATGATACTGAGACAAAACGAAGGACAGGACAAGGTGTCCTTAAAGTTAGTGTAACAACACAGTCTACTAGAAAGAGATCAAGAGAGATCAAAAGGCTGATATGAGTGTCCACATTGGTAAATCTTTTCTTAGCAAGTAAATTCTTGTTAACCAAGGATGCTCCCATTCAAAGGTAACCTCAATTTCCACGCAATACTCAAGATTCATTTGATGAAAAGCTAAAATCTTGAACTATCCTTAGTGAAGTTTTTCACCCAAGAGTTAAATTACACCACTGTGTATCTATAGCAGTATAGCCTTTGGCTCTTGGCATGTTTATGAACTATGAAGAGGGCAAAATTCTCCTGTCTAATAGCCCAACCCTTGTCAAAAAGCATGGAGAAGTTGTAGTTGAAAAAGTTCTAAAGATTCTACCACCATCAATTGGACTAAGATTTCCCAAGGTGCAACCATCAAATTTTAGTTTAATTTTTTACACTGGGGAAATACAAGTCATATATACTGGAAACAATAAAAGCTTACGCCAGTGCTAGAAACTGAATCTTAAAGTTTAGACCTGGCATTATTTTGCTTTGCATGATTTGCTTGATCAATGTACTTTTAGCATTTAATTTTGGTGTATCATTGTACACTTCCTGTGTACATGGATGGCGCCCTTCTAGCCTTTTCTAATGAGATTTCACTTATAAAAAAACATTAAAGTAATTAAAGAGAAACAAATCACATATGATGGTAAGATTGATATCTAGCAGCAGCAACATAATCACAATGCACATAAACAGATATGCACACAGATAAAGTGGAATATAAAAACTATGAAAACTGCATCCCTAGGGCCTTAAGGCCTGAAATTATAAAATCAAGCCACAATCGGGAATGTAAATTAAATAACTTACCCGTGCCGCCCCTTTTTTGTGAGCATGGTAGGTGGGCCCATCTTTATACTCTCCATACCAATAATATGTCTTTGATTTTTGATCAAATAGAATACCCCCTCCATGGGCTTGAATAGGATTTCCATCAGTGTCCAACCAAATTCTCCCTGGATGATAGTAGGAGCTATCATTCCCTGCGTCCTTCATTGGATCTATAGCAGTTTTGTGATCAGGAAAGAACATATTTCTAAGTTGGGAATTTTCATCAAGAAACTCATCAATTATTGTGGTTGGCCTTTTGGGTCTTCTTTTTGCTGCACGTGGAGATCTCTTTCTTGGAGGGGGCATAGGAATATTTTCTTCTTCAACTGCTTCAAGTTCACGGAATTGTGGGTGATGGCTCATGCCCAATTGGAGCTCTCCACGCACCCCATCTTTTTGGCGAGCAAGGGAGTATAAATGGATCATAACAAGACATCCCACCAAGCTCCATACCACAGCAGACGTTGAACATCTGCCCCCTGCATTGCAATGGAAAGTGGTTGGTTTCCTGTATTTGTTCTTGATCCTCATTTTCTCTTCTCTTTTTTTATCTTCAAGGTAATGCTGCAATTAAGAAAATGCAACCTATGGAGATCCAATACATCCAACTAAACACGAGTCACAACTACACTAAATCTATGTTTTCTAGACTAAAACTTCTAGTGTATTTCATGAAAATTAAAAGAAAGAGAGAGAATCCAAAGCAAGAGTGAGATTTAAGAAAGATATATGTAAATGGATTAAGGTGCCCTCCAATTTATATGAGATATTAAGTACTCAACTGTATAATCGCTAAAATTAATTGTCAACAATTCAATGAATAAATTCATAAAACTGAATAAAATCCAATCCATACTTCTTGTTATAATAGCTAAATTCAATGAATGAAGAACAACAAATGAGGAACAACAATTCAATGAACCAATTCACTTAGCCACAAAGCCTTCCCGGTTACATGAATATAATTAATAAGAAAGCATTTGAATCTCTAACAACAGCCAGATATTTGATAGTTGTAGTAGAAAATAATGAAACCAAAAGTACCCAGCAGTCCAAAAAAAAAAAAAAACCAAACATAAACCAAACAACCACAAGTACATCACAAAAAAAATTGACACATCCAAATTGAAATAAGTAATAGTCCTACAAACCAAGTAAGTCATATATATTAGAGAACAAACAGTCACGTGTATCAAACATGTTTTACCTGAAAAGACACGGACCATGATTGCAGCTAAATTCCCAGACATGGGTTTGCTGCCGATGGTGCTTTAATTTCGACCCCTCCAGTATAGTAAACTAGCAAAGCAAGCAAGCCATAAGACAACCCAGTTCACTATTTTATCAGATAGTAAATAAGAAAATGATGGGGTTGTGCTGGTTTAGACTTCAAGCTTAATTGGTTGAACTGGATCTGAGTCTGAGTCTAAGGAGTAAAGAACGATGACGATGATAATGACGACTTGCCACCAAAGACGCTATGCCGCTAGCTGTTATGTGCCTGGGGCTTTGGGTCTTAACCCTTGGGAAAGGGTATCTTAAGGTAGACATATCTGGGGAGACTTGTAATGATGGACTCGTAATTATTTTCCTCGCCCTCCATTTTTTTAATGATTGTCCTTTTTTAAATTAGATTTTTTGAGATTTTATGGTTCAACTTCAATGAACGGTTGAAAAATATGAAAGTGAGAAACGACAAAAAAATAAAAAATAAATCGTAATTCTTGCCGCAACTCGCTTACCGTGGCTGATCGTGATCGGAGAAAAGTGATAGATTTACGAGTAAATGACTAAAAAATTAATAACAGTCTGTCATGTAGAATAGTTAACAAAGATTGTAAGTTTATTTGAGTAGTAAAAGAACTTGAGAAACAACATAACTTTAACCCAAAGTTTTAGGGTTTTTTTTGTGTAAATAGTTTATTTTAATTATAGTAAAATTACAAACTATGGTGTCCTCTGTGTAATAGTTACTTCAACCAAAGTTTTAGGTTTTTTTTTAAAAAAAAAAATTATAAATAGTTACTTTTTATCACACTAATTGAATTTTCATATAAACAGGGTTTGAAGCTTGAAACTCTAGGTCTCTTGTTCGACAATTTAGAACTATTTTTCTCAATTCATTACGTTGCAAATTATAAAAAATATTATCTAAATATGTTACATAACTCGTTAAAAAAAGTCATGTAACCAAAAATGTACATGAGTTGTCTTTTCAATTATCACCGATAGCCGATAGGACTGACAAGACCTTCTTCCTTGGATGACCTCATCAAATATGCTCGTCCACCTTGGCACAACACGGACGAACAAAGGCGAGTCATTAATAAGAGCATTCAATACCTCCAATAGTTACCAATCAATTGACAGACCGTTGGAGTCTCATCAAAACCCATATTCATGAGCCCTGAGGAGATACAAAAAGGGCACCAAAGCCACAATTAAAGCCCCAACGGCTAGAAACCATGAAGTTTTATATATACACACTAATCAGAGACAATGAAGGTACATAGATTCACCCAAAAGATATTCTCACATTGATATTCTGATATTTAGAACTCTCTTATTATTCTCAAAAGCTTCCATATATTGACTTTGGAATCGGAGCCATTGTGGCAGGCACCACACCGGTGACTACCTCAAGAGAGACTTTGTCCTAGGTTTACAGGGGTAGTGACGGGGATTCACCTTCATCTAGACAAATCAACAGGGCTGGCGATTTACCTGTCATCAATCACATGGTCAATTAGAGGAAACTAACTCCAAATTGATTTAGAGTCAAACTTATTCCTAAAATAAATTTCGCTTCAGATTTTTTTACGCAATGCTTACATCATTTCTCTTTTTAGAACTTGGCATTTTTTTTTTACCCATTTCGTCATTTGTAGTTTTGAGCAAATATGTTTTTTCTAGAGTAAAATCTTATTATTATTATTATTATTATTATTATTATTATTATTATTATTATTATTATTCAATCTTCTTTATCTTATACTTAATAAAATTGTAGTTTTATTAACATTGAGAAATATCCATAGAAATTTACCAATTAATGACATGTCTCAATAGTTCGTTAGACTTTTTTTTTTTTACCATATGTCTCAGTTCTTCTTGGATTTAGCTTATACTTATTTTAACATTCTAAAAAAAAAACATCCAAAAATAGAATGTATAATTTTAAAATTTAATCTTTTTTAGGTATATTTATAATTTTTGTCACTCATTCTTTAAACAAAATAAATCCAACGAAGACACCCTAATATAAATAAACACTCGAGCTCAAGATTTGGAAATAAGTTCTCTAATTAAAGCAAAACATGAGATTTGATCACGTTGACTTTTTAATGTAAATCCGTAAGTATATGTCAAAAATGTTTGTCATGATGGTTGTGTTTTGATGCACGTAGCTAATGGTCAACAGTTACATACAACTACACGGAGAAAAAATCTTGGGTCACGGGATACCTTCTCCTGCAAGGGTGTCTTAAAACTGCTAATACAGGCCATAATATAAAAAACAAAAGACTGCTATTAATATTGCAAACAACTTGCCCTGACAAACATTGCCAACCACCCAAGACTTAAAAGAGGGCCAATTAATTAGTACTATTATTGTTTATTGATGATGATGATTATTACTGATTAAATGCCATATGCAGGGCTTCTTTTGTCACCTAAAATCATTGGTCACGAAGAGTCACACAGTACGGGAAGAAATTCCAGTTAACTGTTTTCAACTTTTGTAGTTTCAAAAGAAAAATTACAATTTATTTATTTTAGTTAAAATGGTATACTTGGCACTCAATTTTGTTATTATTTTAGAGAAGAATTAAGTCCACAATATTTTTTACAACAAATCATAGGTGGAAAGCTATTATTAGTTTTAATCTGAATTCACAAAATAAATTACTTTTTTGCCTACTCATAACAGTCAATAACAGCCTACTACCAAGAATTTATTGTAAAAGTGTTGTGAATATAAAATTTCTCTTTATTTTAAAATCTTTCTTGTATTTGAAAATATTCATTTTAGTTTATGCTTTCAAAATTGTTTTAAAAACTCTTTTAATTTCATTTCGTACATGGAAATATTAACATAACTTGATAAATTGAATTCATGTCACATCATAACTAGTGATATTCAAGCCCCGATCTAGCTTGACAAATTGCACCAAAGCCATGGTGATCGAACTGAGTAACATAGTTGCCAACAGGGAACAAAGTAATTGTCAAACGTGTTCCTAAGGGGCTGTTTGGATTTATGATTTCCATAACTCATATATCTGTTTCCATCACCCATAACTCAAAATATGTGGGTCTCAAGCTAAGAAGTGTGTTTGGCATCATAACTCAGTTTTTGTTTCTATCACTCAATTCTCTGATTTTTGAGTAATGAGTTATGGAAACTGAAAACACATTTTAGGTGTTTTCAGTTTCCATAACTCTGTTTTCAATAGTATTTCCGTAATTAAAACTACATACTAGGTCTCACAGTCAGAGTCAGCCGCAACTTTTGACCCTCTTTTTTTTTTTTTTTTTTCTTCTTTCTCTCCCTCCTTTACTCCTCGTAGTCATTCGGCCTCACCGAATCATACTCCTCGATCACTAATGACGTCACCCCAACCAATGCCAGCTGCGCCGAGTCTTCCTGCATCAGCGATGGCATTGTCGAAGCCGCAAACGACGTCACGCTCTTTGGCTGCACAGCCAGTGTCGGATTGGGGGTTTTCGCATTGGTTTGAGATTTGAGAATGGTCTGCGGTAGAGCGAAGACCGAAGAGGACTTGTAGAGAGTCGGCAAAGTCATCTTGGCGTTGTTGGACCAGACGGTGGTGTTGCTGGGCTTGTCTTCGTCGGCCGAAGAGGGTGGAGGGAGGTCTCCATACAACTCAATGCAGAAAAGACCAAAGAGAGAGAGAGAGAGAGAAAGAGAGAGAGAGAGAGTTATTAGGGGTTGTGAGTGTGTCAGGCATGGGTCCCACAAAATAGTAGAAATATTTGAGTGATGACAAGTTGAGTGATGGTGCCAAATAGATTTCAGGAGTTGGGGTATTTTAAGTGATGAGTGATGAGCGACTAAAATTGAGTGAGTAGTGATAAGTGATGAGTGATAAAAAAAAATCCAAACAGGGCCTAAGTTTCCAACATCAGCCAGTTTCTCCCTCTAAATTCCAACCTCTGCATCGCATCGTTAACCTACCCATTAAGTTTTCCTCCTCACAACCACTACATGTCTCCTCCTTGCCCAGATATTGTTCAACCCATATTTCTCCTCCTCCCACTCACCTCTGTTGTTTTCATTGCTACCTATCTATCCATTTTTAGTCATTTGGGTTCTTAGATCTACTAAATTTTGATCATTTGGGTCCCTAGATCTACTGAGTTTTGGTTATTAGGTTCTCACTTCTCAAATCTACTAAATTTTGGTCTATTTTTGTATGATTTGAGAAATTTATTAAAGTAGAACAAATTTCACAACAGAACAATAGCAACTAGAGACATTGGCCAGCAAAATGCTAGATGACACTATACACAAAATATTGCATAACAATAGACTAGAGACATTAGCCAGTTGTTGGGTTCTCAAATCTACTGAGTTTTGGTCATTTGGTTTCTTAGATCTATTGAGTTTTAGTTGTTGGGCTCTCAAATCTTTTTTTTCTTTTTTTTTTTTAGGGGGGGGGGGGTGGGGAGGGGCTGGGGGGGTGCAATTGGAGTTGTTGATAGCCGTACCAACAAACATTGCCGCTGACACAACCTGAATTTCAATCTAGTGACATCATGGTGGTTTGTTTTCTGAGAAGACCAATGAGTTTGGCATAAACCCAAACAAGCCCTCCAACACCAACTGAACTAGTCGTTATTCACCCCTAATCATAACCATAAGCTCCAGATCATTAAAATGACCTCAATTTCATGAATTTCAATTGCTATGAGAAAATAAGAATAATTTTAATACAAAAGGTTAAATGTTGAGAAATATCTTTTTAAATAGTCTCACACTTTCACCAAATATGAAAATAATTCCTAAAAGGCCAAAAAAACAAAAAGATTATTCTTATATTCTGTTTGGGAACAGGTTATCTAGCTGAAACTGAATTTTTTTTACTGAAAGTGTACGGGGCTAGGCCCAAGGCTTAATGGGCCTTAGGCCCAAGCCTCGCGATACATTATATAACCCTATCCCCGTTGACCTACGACCTTGATCCAGACACACCACGAGGCCCAATCTGAGCTCAAAACCATAATAAAATCATTCCATCGTGAACGTCAAAAGCAAGCCCCACCCAATCAACCTTAACTTTGCCAGGAGAGTGATTGCGTGAGGATACAAGGTCTCGGCAGCCCGATATTGTCTTGGGGAATATCGTTGCCGAACAGCCTTTTAGAGGTGGAAACCACTTCTAATGCCATTATCACAGTTCCCAACGGAACATCCACTTAGAAATGATGGAATTGGACCTCCATTCACACAAATGGGATCAGGAAGTAATCATGACACCTCCACTCATTTCAAGCTATAAATAGGAGAATGGAGTAAGAGGTTTGGGGGGATTGTTAATTCTAGAAAGAAAAACAGAAAGTAGAAAGTGATCACACTAGCAACCTGCGAAAGGAAAAAGGAAGAAGCTCGTGATTACTAGAGTGTGCAATTGGGTGCCGAGCAAGGAACTACCCATAGTAAGAAGCTCAAAGCCCATTGTACAAATAAGTTGTGAGCCCAAGTATAAGTTAAGCCCATTAAAGACATTTTGAGTGCGCACAGAAAGTACTGTAGATAAAGGTAAAGAGTAGTTGAAATAGTACAGTAAAACTCATAAATAATACTAAAAAGTGCAATATAACTCATAAATAATAGTAAAAATAAGCTAAATGATAAAAAAATCTAATTTTTTAAGCCAATATTAAACGCAAGCTTAAAGTTTTGATTTACTATCAAAAGAACAGCAGCTAGTACGGTCTCATAACGAATTGAGAATAGCTCAAATTAAAAATAAAAAATAAAAAATGTTAATTAATAGATGAAATTAGTTGGTGTTACATCTTTAAATTCGGGATTAGTTGACCAATTATTAGCATCTGACCATATGTCCTTTTTACTTCTCTTGCGGGTGTTGGTGGGGGCAAGCATAATAAAAAAATTGCCCATTAGAGTTCACGTTCAACTGTCCTAGACGCAAAGCAAAACTAGACCCAAATTTTTTTAAAAAAATTAATACTAATAATAATATTTTTCCACAACTTATGGAGTTCTCTAATCACCATAACACATAATTCATTATTAATATTATTATTAATATTACTTTCACGTGTTAACAATGATAAAACATTTTAACAATCTAGGAAAAAATTTGTGATTTTTGTGTTTGTAAACTTGTTGGTTTGGATAGCTTTTTTTTTTGCCAGCTTATTTTATTATTTAACTTATTTTTTATATTATCCATGGGCCCTACTGTACTTTTTGGTACTGTTCATAAGTCCCTCTGTATTATTTCAGTTAACTTTTATCTTTATCTATAGTACTTTCAACAAAAAAATTTCAGTTTTAGTAAAATAAGCGGATCTCAAACAAATTCTTAGTGTGTGTTTGGCTCCAACTTAAAAAATCAGCTTATTTTACTATTTAGTTTATTTTTGCTACTATTTATGGGTTTCACTACACTTTTTGGTACTATTCATGGATCTTACTATACTATTTCAGCTAACTTTTACTTTTATCTACAGTGTTTTCAGCAAAAAGTTTTCAGTTTCAACAAAATAAATAGATATTCATCTTGCAAAAGTGTAATATACTAATATTTATTGGGAAAAAAAATGTATACATGTATTGATTAAATACATGATAAAGTGCATTTTGTTTATATATTAAACTTTTCCTTGTTGTCCTTAAACATAAAGAACAATTGAACAACTATGAATGTTCCAAAATTTGCCCATGCTAGGCATCCAGTTCTGGTGGGTCAATACTCATAACCAATCTTTTCTGGGGCTGCTTTTACGCACCTCCATGGTGGATTAGGACCTGTTGAATATATTTTTGAGACTAATGAAATATGTTTAAGTGCTTTTAAAATATAAATATTAACTAATATTTATGCAACTTTCTCTCTCTCTATATATATATATATGTTTAAAAATCATTCTTATTGCTTTGAAATGTAAAATTACTAATTAAAATTTTGTTTTTGATTTTATTAACACTTCTTTTACAATGAAAAATCATCAATCAACTTCATCTTCCTATGACATAATCAATCTCAAATATGATTATTAATTTAATAAAGAAATTATACAGCTTTACTTAATAATATAATCTACCATGCGAAAGTACAAAACTTAAAGTTTGAAGTTGTTAGAAAAATTGATTGTTAATGATTATTCGGCACTCGTAAGCATAACAATTTTCCCTTAGGCCTCGTTTTGGAGGAAGGAATGGAAAGGAATGAAAAGAATAATTTTAGAATATTATTCCCTCCCTTGTTTGAGAGTTTTAATGGAGGGAATGAAAAGCTCATTCCCTTATTTTGGAATTTAAGTGGGAAGGAATGAAATGGGTAGGAGGGAACACTCATTCCTCTCTATTCTGTTAAAATCTCAATTTTTCATTCCCCCCCAAAATTGAGAGGAATGGGAGGGAATGAAATTAGATTTAATGATTTTTTTACTAAGACTCCCAAAATACCCCTATAAATTCAACAATTTATTTTAAAATAGGGGTCTAATAGTAATATTATCATAAAATGACTTCATTCCATTCCCTCCATGTTGCTTTCAAATAAGATTACTTACATTCCATTCATTTTCATTCATTTATTTCAAAACATCCAATCAAGGTTACTTAATTCCATTTCATTCCATTCTTTTCCATTATTTTCCCTAACTTAAATACATTCTATTCCTTTCAATTCCCTTATGATCATTCAATTCCATTCCATTCCTTTGTGAACTTCCAAATGGAGCCTTAGGCCTTGTTTGGGAGAAGGGAATGGAATGGAATGGAATGAAAAGAATAATTTTAGAATATTCTTCCCTTCCCTACTTGTAAGTTTTAATAGAGGGAATGAAAAGTTTATTCCTTTGTTTGAGAGTTTAAGTAGGAGTGAATTGAATGAATAGGAATGAACACTCATTCCTCTCTATTTTCTTAAAACCTTAAATTTTCATTCCCCCCTGAAATTGGGAGGAATGGGAGAGAATAAAATTAGATTTAATGAATTTTTTTACTAAGACTCCCAAAATACTCCTATATATGCAATTCTTTATTTTAAAATAGGGGTCTAATAGTAATATTGTTATAAAATGATTCCATTCCATTCACTCCATGTTACTCCCAAACAAGATTACTTACATTCCATTCATTTTCATTCCTTTATTTTAAAACATCCAATCAAGATTACTTAATTACATTCCCTTATAATCATTCAATTTCATTCTCTTATGAACTCCCAAACGAAGCCTTAGGCTTATGTCTACAACTAGCCTAATAATGGACAATGCAATGAATTTGGAATATTTAAGCAATTAGCTTATGTTGAATTATTTTCAATGGGCAATTTAGTTTCCTCTCTCTCTCTCTCTCTCTCTCTCTCTCTCTCTCATGGGAAAATATGCAAAACTTTCATTAAAACAAACAAAAAGAACCAATATATACATGAAGAGCATTATAGCTCAACTTGCATTTTTTGTTGGATTTAGCATTTCCAACAAAAATGCCTAGTGCTCAAATCCCCCCCCCCCCCCAATTCCCCTTTGTTGTAATTATCGAATTATTAAAAAAAAAAAAAAAGTACACGCACTAACTCATGTCAAACCTAACATCACTTGTAGAAGTTGGTCTTGGAAATCAAAAGGATCTCCATCAAACTTCACCATACTTTGCCACTTTGTGCTAATTGTGCCAATAAATGGGCCGCCCAATTATTTTTATACATATCTTATTTATATTTTTTTTTTCACATATCCTATTATCATCCCCAAAATACATACACACATACTCTCTCTCTCTGTTATCACTCTCACTCCACTTTCTCTTTCATCATTACTACATTATTTTTGAAATCACCTTATTAGGGATGAGAAAATACTTTCAACTTGCGTTGCTCCAATCCTGTGAGTTTTTTCCTACCCTATTCTGCTGCCATCCCTAATATTTTGGAGTAAAGAAGTATATAATTTTTATAGTATACCTTTCACCTTTTATATGTCTCTGTTAAAATAAGGATAAAATCAATATTTTCACCTTTATTTGATCAAAGGAACAAGTTTTGCTCTCTTTTTAGGAGAAATGCTTAGGAGGGAATGAAATAGGATCTGTAAGGCCACAATTTGGTTCCTAAACTCAAAAGGTAATTTGTAGAGAGTGGATTAGAAAACTAGGCTCTAATGAGTTGGATAACAATTATAGTGGATCCAGATGATGAAAAAGCAAAGAAAAACTAGTTTTACCCAAAGAAAATTGTCCTCGGCACAATCCGAGGAGATTAGTTCTTGTATATATTTCTTTTGGATTTGATTACAAGTTTAGTTCCTATTGTTACAATGTTTTTCCCTCAATTCTCTGATTCTCCTCTGTAATGGGATCCTTCTCCTTTATATTGCCCCCTCTCTTCTATCTCAGCCCTCCACGTGTAAATCAAATGGTTGGCTTTTGTCCTTATCCCATCAGTACATTCTTGAAGCTTTTAGTGGTAGCTGTAAGACTAAACATCACTGTTCAGGTATCACTTCCACATTAATGCGGCCAAAGAGTTAGCTACAGAGTATTTAATACAGTGGTAGAAGTTTTCCCTTAGATATTTCTCACTTTCTTTTTACCTTATCCCTCCTAATGCTTATCCCTACCAGCAGAATCGCCCAAAGCATTGTCCTTGATGTCAAGCCAACCCTTTTGATCTCTGCCCTGTTAAGTCGGGGTGAAATTTGTCATCGGACATACTTCTTGGAACCTTAAAACCAAACCCCTTCGCCCATTCACTAGCTTGCACTCCCACACTAGCGTCTACCCGTCCTTGAACAGGGCCCATGGCCCAATATACCCTTTTGGGCTTGCCATCTCTACAGGATCAATGGACATTCCCTTGTGAGTCTGTGACTATTATATTCTTACCTATATGTTATGTTCCTTTTCCTTCTTTGACAAATCAATTTCCTCATCCCCAAAAGTATTTCTTTCTTACCTATATATTTCCTACCTCGTTCCGCTGCCATCCCTAATATTTAGGAGTAAAGAAGTATATAATTTTTATAGTATACCTTTCACCTTTTATTTGTCTCTTTTAAATAAGGATAAAATCAATATTTCACTTTTATTTGTTCAAAGGAATAAGTTTTTCTCTTTTTTTAGGAGAAATGTTTTGGAGGGAATGAAATAGGATCAATGGACATTCCCTCGTGACTATTTTATTCTTACCTATATATTCCATATATATATATATATAACAATAAATTCTTATTTATTATAACATATTAAGAGTTTGAAACTAAAAATAAAAAATAAAAACAAAAAAACATGAAACCCTCACGGCACTTGTTCTAGCTTACCTATGTAAGCTGTGTATATTTTGATATAAGTAAAAGGCATGACATAAATTGAAAGGCTTACCAAACCAGAATTTTGAATAGAACCCGGGATATTGACCTATTTTTCTTAATTTACGTTTAAGTAATCAAATTACATGTTAATTTAAATATGTAATTAATTTATTGAATTTACCCTGAAATATATTTTGATTATTTTTTATTTAGTTAATTATATAAAATATATATATTTGTAGGAGCAATTTTTTGTTTGATTTTCCAATATCCTGGTCTTCACACTCGTGCGAGCAGTGGTACGTATAGGGATTAGATAGCTTGTTGACAAGACAATAAAATTAAAACAAAGAAAAAGTTTTTATATCAATTAGTATACTCAATGGAGACATGGTCATTGATTTTACTAGTTGCGATAGATACCACTGAAAAAAAATAAAAATAAATAAATAAAGAGCATTAGCAATGAACATTGTAAAAAACCATTACTCCATTAAATGGGAAACAAAAGGACGAATGATTGTTTTTAAAAACACCCTATAGCCGTGTTTGAAAAAACGCGATTATAGACCTATTGAACCTATAGTTATGGTGTTTAGGTCACGTCTAAAAACGTGGCTATAGACCAAATGGACATATAGCCATGTTTTTAGGAGCTTCAACCACGTTTTCAAAACGCATCTGTAGACCAGATTTTTTGTAATGCACCAATATTTATTCAAAATTATTAAGAATGAAAAAATTATGCATCAATTCCAAAATATGAAAAATCATTGAAGGCAATTGAATAAATTAACTAAGTAGGAATAAAATAAATTTTATTTTACATTTATATTATATTTTATACGATAATTACATATTTATTTGTTATTTTATTCTTAATATTGACCTGCACTTAGAAGAAGAAGTAGAAAAGAAATAAGTATAGTGATAATTTAATTCTTCGATTAATACTTTAAAATTAAACTTGTCTTTTAAAACAATTAGTATGAAAACAATTGCAAGCAAATCTTTGCTCATGAGGACTATCGTAAGAAACAATTTATTTTTTATCTAAGTCAAGAATTATTTACCTTTTTGTAATTTGTGAGTTGTAATTAGTAAAGTAAAAATAAAAAATAAGAAAAAATTAAAAAAGAAGAAGAAGAAGAAGAAGAAGAAGGAGCTAATACACCTCTTGAACTTTATGATAGTGGTCATAACATCCCCTAAACTTTATTTATTTTTTTTTTTGAATAATTACTCAAACGTCATGCAACCATACGGTGCCTCTAAGACATGCTACTATCATTGCTTATAGTTATGACAAAATCACCTTGGCCCATTTGACCCTCAATGAGGCAACAATGAGACACCTATGTTCCAACCCCATTCCATCCCATTGCCATCTTCGCCTTCACTCACAATCAAGAATAAACTAATGAATAACCAAAAAAAAAAACGATCGTAATGTGCTTGAGGGCTCAATAATAAACTAATTTGAATCAATTACTAGATTAAAATATTAGGGCTCAATAATAAACTAATTTGAATCAATTACCAGATTAAAATATTATTTCCTTAGCCAAAAAACAATTTTAATTATTATTCTCCTACCATGATTTATTCCACGTCTTGCGACAACCATGGAGTGAATTTTTTCTGGACTTCCCCACAAGAATATTTGAATTTCATCTTCTTTTCTTCTATCACAAATTGGGGGTGATGGAACACATAGTGAAGCTTCTTCCTCTATCTTGATAAGCTTTTGTCACCCAAATTAATACTAAAACCACCATGAAAATGGAAAGAGATAGCATTGATGACCATAATAATCGAATTGAATTCCTAAATGGCTTGCATTGATGTGAAACAACATCAGAAAATCTGTCCTTCACAAAAGTGCATTCTACCAAGCTCTGCACATCTGGATATACATCTAGCAAAGATTGGACAGAATAACTATAAGCCGAGATCATGTTGAAAGAGGCCTCAGGAAGAAGTTTTCCTTTGCTTTGACATTCTTTACTCGAGTTCTGTTTGTAACAGGTGAATTCAGCAAGAATCTACACAAGTACACACGATTTTGCAGCCAATAGTCAGTTTTTATATATATCTAAAACTTAAAATGTTGTTAGAAGTACGTACGGAGTAATTAAATTTATTATTTCTCAATAACTTAAACTTTTAGAAGAATCGGTAATTTAACAAAAACTTCATTTTAAAAAGTCTTGAGCTGAGCTGGTACTCTAAAAAAAAGAAAAAAAAAGAAAAAAAAAACTATATAGCCTTGCCACATATAACACTTACTTCAAATTAACCCCCACTTTTTTCTTATTTTTATATCTTATCTAATAAGTTAGAATGAAATACGATGGCAAAATTCCTTCCCCAGCTTCATCCTCTCCTCTGGTTTTTCCATCCTAAATGGCAAACATGATAGGGGTAGATTTTGCATGTACTATCTCTTCCAACCAGAGAGCATATATAAATATACATCATCCACATCCTCTCTCTCTTATTGACATTCTCCTCTTCTTCCCTACTTATTTGTCATATCTCGTCTCCTTTATAAAAGTTTCTCTCTCCCTTCTATGATTTTTGTTTTTTAAAAAAAAGTTAAGTATAAAATTTAACTGATGACCCCCAAAATTTTTTTAATATATGACAGTTATTTTTTTTTTCTTATTATGTATAAAATTTTACTGCATTTAAAAAAAAAAATATATATATATATATATAACAGTTATGTATAAAATTTTACAACATTTATGTAAATGACTAATGCATCATTTTTTCCTTCTTATTACTCTTATACCATTACCATACTTACACAACTCATTTATTTTCCTAAATCATTCATTTTTTCTCATTAAAGATTGCAAAATACCTCCACCTTTTGAGGCTCGCACGATTCTCACCTATGCAAGTTTTTTCTGTCTTAAAACGGGACAAGACTTACTCTATCTCATCCTGTTGTTTTCCTTAATAATAAAACACACAATTTTTTTTTTTTTTTTTTTTTTTTTTTTTTTTTTTTTTTTTTTTTTTTTAAGTATGACTTGCTTACTTTTGGTAAGTCTCCTACTTGAATAGCAGCTTTGGGGCAGCTATACGGCAGGTAGCTGTAGTCAGGTGCTCCCGAGAAAGGTTGACAGACCAATTTAAATCCACTAGCTAGTCCCAACATCTTGTAATACTCTGATATTTTAAAATTCAACTGCAACACAAAGATATAGAACCACTAGTTACACATAATGACATAACAATTCAACTCTTTGTATGTATGCAAGTATTGTTTGACCAATTTAGTACCCGATCTATAAAAGTATGGATGTTGTAGCCAATTTCAACCAAAAGTTTTTGTGAGAACGAGGGACTCGTGCATGGTAGTAATGAGCTCAGACTACTATTGTGGGGGTTCTGTTCAAAACCTACAAAAGCTGAACATGTGTCCTTTCCAAAACTGCATTTCAACAAGTAAATTTGATGACCACCGTGAATAAGAAAGCCAATGTTGCGACAGTAGATTAAAATTAAATGTTATCCTTTGACCTTAATTCTCGAAGAGGAGCGAGGAGAGATTTTACTCACTTGTGAAGGAAGAAATCGATGCCAGTTAACACCCAGCAGAGAGTTGTTAAAATCCAGCAGCAGAAAATTATACTGAAATGAAAGCAGAACATGTGGGTGAAAGAGAGAGACCTTAAACAAATTAAATTGGTTTAAATTTAATTTTACTCACGCTATAAATCCGGGGTGCCAATGCAACGAGAGCAGAACTGAGCCAAAGCAGCAATCCATTAGTCCAAGTGTCTAACCAAGTTGGTTTTCTATACATCTTTGTTAGAATCAACCAGATTCAAAAGTATGCAAAGCATAGAAAAAAAATGTACAAGTCATAAAAGAAAAAGAGTTCTTTTCTAAGTTCTAAAAACTTGTTTTCTATATACCAAAAAAAAAAAAAAAAAAAAATCTGCTACACTATATTACACTACTTTGTAAATTATTTTCCATTATAAAAGTGTATAATTCATCCAAAATTGTCAATAAATTAATCCTGCATTCAATGAGCATTATGCCACTAACCAATTCTTGAACGTAGAGAGGTCACTTTTGATGGTGTCCTGTTTTCCGGTTCTACCTCAATGTTGCATTAGTTAGACTTATATGTTCTGCCAAAGTAATTAAGGCATGTGATATGCTTAGATGCCTAATTCATTTATGAAGGGCATCACAGTAAAGAAAACATACCTATTGCAGCAACCAACAATACCAAATTGATAGTTACAATCACAAGATGAACTATGTGCCTAGACACATTTAAAAAAACAAAAAATAAATCTTTTGAACATATAAACAACACATCATCACAGTTATGTTAATTAGGGGAAACAAATGCTTACGAAGATTGAATTGCATGATCAATTGAATGGCCATTCTTGTCAACAAAACGTCGGATAACATGCGATTCTCTTCCAAGTCTATCTATGGTAGTATTCAAGCCCATCGATATGTTTGGATCATATGGGAGTAAAAGGGACTGCATTTTAGTCAGTGATGCTATTACTTTCTGGATGGTCTGACTGGCATCTCGTCCCATTTTGACAATAGTTCTTATTATTCTCTCTGTTCTCCATAAGGTGCTATGATTTGCTGCGAGGACAAAACTGGATGCAACTCTTGAAATCCAAGAAGATGCAAATATAGATATTAGAGATTAGTTAAACTACCATAACTTTATAGCAACAAACAAATAATTAGGTAAAGCATTATTATTATTGAGAAAATTGCATTCACCTCATTGAGGATTTCTTTTATTACACTCACCTTTCCTAAAATGGAAACTATTTACATAGTAACTAGGACCACACTTATGGGCCCACTGCCCACACATATGGTGAAAGAGAAGTCCCATGAAACTGCTCTCATAAGATACTTTCTTTTTTATGAACGGGATAAAACTTTTATTGCAAAAAAAAAAAAAAAAAAAGACCCTTGTTACAAAGAAGTGTCACAGACCCCATCAAAAAAAAAAAAAGAAGTGTTACAGACAGAGACTTGCTCTCATAAGATACTTTTTTCACATGACCAGACAAAAAATATGGAATTAAGGAAGGATCACTTTGACGTACTTACATGGCGAGAACGGTGAAGAGCAGGACCATCAAGAACATTAGGAAATAATGATGATCTAAATACTTCATAAATAGCCAAGAGCCACTGCTTGGCTTCTTCACGATCAAGAAAATTCCAAATCCCAGCCCACACAGCAACCAAACTACCCCGATTGCATAGCCATAGGCTCCTGTAAATGCCGCAGACTGGAAAAAATGAGAAAAACACACTAAATCAATCCCATTTTCTTTAACCCCACATTATTATTATTAATTTGCTAAAAGTTTCTATTTTTCTAATAACATAATGGTTGACTGCTCCAAAAAAATTGGACATTTGCTTTGGAGTTGGGACCCCTATATATTCAGTTACATTTATGATGTGGGTTCTATCCTCACAAAAAACAAAACACAGAACACAGAAAAGCAAGGATGAATAATTTATGTCCTCCTCAAGAGGCAATGTAACTTACAGCCCAGTAATGCTTGTTTCTAACATCGTAACTTCCTCTGTAGTAATGGAAGTGGCGCAGAGGATCAGGCCTCTTGAAGTTTGGTTCCTCAGCTGACACTATACATTTTGGTGAAAACAAAGTGGTGTAAACCAAGAAGAGAACAAAAGGAAGAAGAATCCCATTTGGGTTGGACATAGAAGAAGCTGTTTTTTATTCTTTGTACAATGAAAAGGGCTTCCAATATATGTTCTCCCAAACTTTTTTTTTAACTTGAGAGAGAGATATATATAGAGACAGGGAGGTTCTTGGTATGATGACTTATTCAGTAAGGTAAGAATAGCTTGTGGCTATGGTTATTCTGGAATATTTGGTCTGTTGAAGAACAGCAAATTATTATAGAGTGAGGTAACGAATCAAGCCGAAGTTTCAGGTTGAATTTGACCACTTTTTTTCCGCTTCATGTCTTTCTCCGTAAGTCTCTCTGCTTAATTAGTTTTCTTCTACTGTTTGTTTTTGCTATATTTATAGGGGTGGTGAACAAAAGGCTTTTTATTTCCTTTTAGCATGTGTCTTATTGCGCAAATATCTGTGTTATTTCATATTTGATTAAAAATGGGATATATACTGCTTGCAATTGTAAGTAACAGAGTTGAATGGCATAAAATGATTGGTATTGAATGGTGAGATTGATGGTGCTAAACTCATATCAATATTAGCCGTGCTAAGATTTATAAGGCGTGAAAAAGCACCTGGGCGTGCTCATGTTTTGTATCATTCGATCTCCATTTTCATTGTGATAAATAGAATCTTGGGAATCTATTTGATGGCAAGAATTTAGTAGTTAGCATTCTATTTGATGGCAAAGAATATATAATATCGGAGTCATTTAAAATCAATTAGCATTCTTTATTTAATAATAAAATTTTAAATGATATTATATAGTTTCATATATACACCTTTAAAATTATGGCATTAAATTTGAACAATGAAATAGATTATTTCCGTTTTAAGGCAAATGAAGAGGATTTTAGTTTTTAACATCGTGAGTAAGTTTTTCACCTTCTCCAAAGAATTGTTATCTTCATGTTCTTTTTGTTAGGTTTTGTCATAGTGCTTGAATCATGGTTATTATTATCATCGATTTTTTTTTTTTTTTTTTTTTGGTATTAGATTTAATCATATTGATTGAATTATGGTTACAAATCATGCCAATCATGTGTAAGGGCTTATTAATGTTTTAAAAATCAAACGACTTAAAGAATTAGAAAAGTGAGAGGTTTAAGGTCTTAAGGTTAGATTAATTTGAGTCACGTCTACACCACTTAACTTCCTCAGCTTTGGATCATTCTCCTTTGGTATTGCATTTTGTGAGAAAATCAAAAGCCAAAAAAGTAAAAAAGCCATTTAGATTTGAATCTATGTGGTTTAAGGACCCACGGTGTGAGGAGGTGGTCATGGATGGTTGGTCTGAAGGTTTAGCTTATACAACTAACTTTTCGTGGTTGCTTGTCTGAATGCTTGCAGGTCTCGGCTAGATGCTTGGAATAAGGTGGAGTTCGGGCATGTTGGTAGGAGGATTGCTAAATTACAAAAACATTTGGAGTGGCTTGAATTGCAACCGAGTTCTCCAAGCACTAGTCAAGATATGAGAAGAACCAGAATTGAACTTAACTATTGGCATGAGAAGGAGGACACCATGTGGCATCAACGGTCCATAATTAATTGGCTTTAGTCTGGAGACAGGAACACCAGTTTCTTTCATGCCAAAGCATCATCAAGGCAGAAGAAAATACATATGGAGGGGTTGTTGGATGCACAAGGGGTATGGCAGGAAGATGAAGAGGCAATGGGTGAGATAGTGTTGGAATATTACATAGATTTGTTCACTTCCAGTAATCTGACAGATTTTGATGAGATATTAGAAGCAGTGCAGCTAAGAGTTACTTCCACTATGAATCAGAAGCTTATAAGGGAGTATACTACAGATGAAGTAAATGTGGCGTTGAAGCAGATGTATCCTCTAAAGGCGCCTAGACCAAACGGTATGCCTCATTTATTTTATCAACATTTCTGGCCATTAATTGGAGGAGTAGTTACACGTACTATTCTTGATTTTCTTAATTTTGGTCTAACCCCACCTAATTTTAATGAAACCCATATTGTTCTTATACCAAAGGTTAAGGAACCAAAGAAGGTGACTGATTATAGGCCTATAAGCTTGTGTAATGTGGTGTTTAAAATTGCATCAAAAGCCATTGCAAATAGAATGAGGAACTTTCTTCCATCCATTATTAGTGATACCCAAAGTGCCTTTATGCATGGAAGGTTAATTACTGATAATGTGTTGGTCGCTTTTGAAGCAATGCACCATATCAACCAAAAGAAAGGAGGGAAGATGGGTAGTATGGCTTTGAAATTGGACATGAGCAAGGCCTATGATAGGATGGAATGGATTTGGTTGGAGAATATTATGAATAGGTTGGGGTTTGATGAGAAATTGAGGAAGTTGATTGTGCAGTGTGTCACAATTGATACTTATTCAGTGAGGATAAATGGGAAACCTAAAGGGCATATTATCCCAACTAGGGGTATACGTCAGGGTGATCCTTTATCACCATATCTTTTCCTTTTATGTGCTGAAGGTCTTTCTTCTCTAATTAAGAAGGCTGTGGATAATGGTGTGATGGAAGGGTTAGTAATCTGCCGGGGGGGCCCTAAACATTCTCATTTTTTTTTTGCTGATGATAGTCTCATTTTTTGTAAGGCTTCAATTGAAAAGTGTAACTCCTTACAGAGAATTTTCACTGTATATGAAGAAGCTTCTGGACAGCAACTGAACCGCATAAAAACCTCTTTATTTTTTAGTAGCAACACACCATATGGCATTCAACAGGAGAAAAAGAGCAAGTTTGGTGCACAAGTGATCAAACAGCATGAGAAGTATTTAGGTCTTCCATCTCTAGTACGCAAAAACAAGAGGAATTCTTTTAATACCATAAAGGAGAAGCTTAGCAAGAAACTAGCAGGATGGAAAGAGAAAATGCTATCTAAAGCTGGTAAAGAGGTGCTTATAAAAGCTATAGCTCAAGTCATTCCAACATACACAAAGGGGTGTTTCAAAATCCCAGATTCTCTTTGTGATGACATGACTAGTATGATTCGGAATTTCTGGTAGGGTAAAAAAGGGATGAAAGGAAGATGGTATGGCTTAGTTAGGATAAGCTGTGTGACTCAAAGGAAGAGGGTGGTTTGGGTTTTTGTCAACTAAAGCAGTTCAATTTGGCTCTTCTTGCCAAACAGGGGTGGAGACTTCAAACTCAGCATGAATCATTAGTATATCGTGTGTATAAGGCAAAGTATTTTCCAACCACTAATTTCATTCATGCCTCACTTGGCACACATCCATCATACACATGGAGAAGCTTAATGGCTGCTCAATATTTGGTGAAAAAAGGGATTCGGTGGAATGTGGGTAATGGTGATTCAATCCGGGTGTGGGGTGATAAGTGGCTTCCATCTCCTTCCACGTTCAAAATTACTACTCTGAGGCAATTTTTACATGCTGAAACAAGGGTCAGTGAGCTTATCTCCCACGATGAGGCTGCTTGGAAAACTCAGGTCATTGATGCCATTTTCCTGCCTCATGATGCAGAGTTGATTAAAAGTATTCCACTGAATTCACGCCTACCTGAAGATAAACTTGTATGGGCTGCTACTCCTAATGGTTCTTTTACTGTTCAGAGTGTGTACAGGTTGGCAATGGAGGAATCCCGATCAAGCAACAGAGGTTCTAGTTCAGATTCTAGCAAAACCCGTAGATTCTGGAAGTTGCTTTGGAGTTTGAAGGTACCCCACAAGGTGCGCCACTTCGCTTGGAGAGCTTGCAAAGGCATTTTACCAACCAAGGAGAATCTTGTGCGGAGGGGAATCCAGTTGGATGTACGTTGTGATGAATGCATGGAGGACACCGAGACCGTGGGTCATTTACTTTGGTCTTGTAGTCGAGCAAAGGCAGTTTGGCAATGCACAAAGCTACGGTTTCAGTTTGATCAGTCCAATATTACTTCCTTTCACGATTTGCTATGGCAGATACTGTTGTCGGACTCACATGAGGTAATGGACGCTGAACTGGTGGTGACTGTGGCTTGGGCGATGTGGTTTAACAGTAACGAGGTTCGGCACGGTGGAAGAAAGAAGAACGCCGAGGCTCTGTTCCAGTGGTCTCGTTTGTATTTGCAAGAGTTTCAGGAAGCTAACCAGGTGGATTTCATCCCAGTGGCGCCGCGGGTTGCTGGGTGGTCTCCTCCTCCACGGTGAGATATAAAGTTAATGTCGACGACGCAGTTTTCTCGGCTCAAAAATCTTCTGGTGTGGGAGTGATGATCAGAGATGAAAATGGGCAAGTAATTGCTGCTCTAAGTAGGAAAATCAACGCTCCTTTGGGTGCTCTAGAGGTGGAGGCCAAGGCGTTTGAAGTGGGGCTGGAGTTTGCACGCGATGTAGGCGTCCATGACTTCATCATTGAGGGGGATTCTTTGTTGGTTTACAATGCTCTTTGGGGTTCCTCTATACCTCCATCTGTGATAGAATCCGTTGTACAGGCTATTTTGTTATCTTGTGGCCCTTTAGATATAATTGAACCGCATTCATTAGGCATTACGGATTATTTGACTTGGATGAAAGTGACCCTTGCTTTTTAGAGTAAGTTTTTCTCCATGATGTATCTTTTAACTGAGTTTAATAAAAGTGTTTGTCTTTCCATGAAAAAAAAAAAAAAAACTGAGTCATACCATAATGACATTATAAATAATTTAATAAATAATAAAATACAAAATGATTATATAGTTGTTTAAAAATTTTTAAAAAATTGACTAAAAAATATCTAAATAATTTAAACAACTTTCAAGTATATTTTCACTTAAAATGATAATAAAATGTAATAAAGCATAACCAAGCATAAATAAACATTTTGTTTATTAATTCTTAGCATAAAGCAATATTTTAATATAAAAAAGAAATACCCTATTCAAAATAGGGCTAATTATATTTTACTCACTTATGGTTTGACCAAAATTTAAGTTATAAAAAAGAAATACCTTATTCAAAATAGGGCAAATTACATTTTACTCACTTATGATTTGACCAAAATTTAAGTTGCATTCCTGTGGTTTGAAATTTGACACTTTACCCACCTGAGGTTAGCTTTGTTAGAGTTTTGTAATTTACTTCTGTTAAAAACATGACTAAATATGTAATTTTGCTTCACTTTTATAGATCTCTTCTTTAAAAACACAAAAAACATAAAAATCCAAGATTAAATAAGATAAAAAAGATGTTGATTTCACTTATGAAAAATGAGTGAATGTCATAAGACAAAATTAGAAAGAGAGAGAAGAATGTTTAACGGAATGATGGATCCAAAGATGACTTGCTCAGGCAGATGAGTTGAATGTCACCTGCCGATTTCCCTCGAATCCTTTTCATATATGGCTTTGAAAATTCAAAGCTGAAAATTGTGGGCTTTATTCTCTAATTTTGAATTTCTGATTTCATATTATTAGCTTTTTTTTTTAATTATTATTATTTTGATCACATAATCTACTGATTTGATTAAATTATGAGTTTTGAGAATTGGGTATCTCAGAAATTTTCTTTTGAAGTTCTGGGCGCTCATATATTTAAATTATGGTCGAATTGGGTGTGATTAGGGCCCTAACTAACGCTCACATTTGCAAAAAAAAAAAAAAAAAAAAAAAAAAAAAAAAAAAAATTGGATCTTTAAATTCTATAGTTTTATTAGTTATAATTATGTGAATGGCATTGTAGATGATGTCTAGTCCAGATTTGATGAAGATGGCCACTGAAGGCATGGAGAACATGAGGCCTAAAGACTTGAAAATGGCTGCAAAGCAGTTGATCTCAAATTATGCTCTAATAATTATCGATCAACAATCGATTTCATATCCGGTTCTTTGCTTTATAAATTAGTTTGGTAATTTATTATGTCAATTGAATTGATGATTGCACTTGCTTGTTAATGTTTGTGAACGGCATTTTCCCCTCTTTCAAACCACTTTTGATCAAGTATTTTTATGTTTTTTGTGTTTTTGGAAGAGAAAGACATAAAAGTTGAACAAAATTACATATTTAATCCTATTTTTAACATAGGTGGGTTACGGAGCTTTAACTGAGCTAACCTCAACTGGGTAAAATGTCAAATTCCAAACCACAGGTAGGCAACTTAAATTTCAGCCAAATCACACGTGTGTAATACATTGAAAGAGAGAGATGAGAGTGAAAAAATCAAAATTTTGAATAATTAAAAGAAATAAAGAAAGTTAAATGCTATATAATTTTTTTAAAATTATATTAAAAATATAAAATCTTTTGTCAATATTAGCATAATTAGTCAAATTTAATATACATATATATATATATATATTGTAGTACTCATATTAGGTGTACTTCATTTAAAAAAAATAATTGTTTTGTAGTACTCTTTTTTACCACCATATATAGTAGAAATATAATGTATATCAAGAAAAATAAAACTTAATCACTATCATTATCCCACCCTATAGGACAAAAAATTGGTTTCACCATTAATAGTCATACTTTGCCAAGAAAATTGGTTTCACATTACTAGGATACTAGCAAGAAAATCTATCATATATCTGATATATGCATTTATCTTCTCACATGGGGTGAACCCTACAAGTGTGAGACTCACTCCATTTGAGAGGATAAATGCATGTAATACCCAATGTTTTTAGACCCGGACCGTTCATTGAATCGTAAAAGAGAAAGGTTTAAGGTTTTTGAGGTCGAACCGGAATTGAATCGTGATGACGTCATAATTAATTTAATAATTAATTAAAGCCTAAATATAGATATTAAATTTATAAAACTAGCAAAATTGACTAATATATCTATATATGTGAGGGAAATTTAATGATTTTCAAGCATATATTTAATAATTAAATAAGAAAGTTAATAAAATAAAATAATAACTATGAAAACATTAAAATTTATGATTAATTTTTGAAGAAAAGTTGAATATCTTTGAAGGATTTTAATTATAAATTTTTTTTTTAATTCCTTGTAAAAGATGGATAATTTAATTAAGTAGAATAAAATTGTGTTAAGTTGTTTTTATTATAAAAAAAAATTGCAAGGGGTCGGACCGTACGGTTTTTGCCACTGGTTCGTGCAGTCCAACCCCGATTTTAAGGGTTCACAGAATTGCCACATATGCCCGGTTCTCTATGCTCAGTTCTCGGTTTTCACAGTTTGACCTCCCGGTCTGATCTGAGTTTGAAAACCTTGGTAATACCACCTTGTGTCATACACACATTCATGTGACTTATCCTTACCTCTTGAACGAAAGTTCATCCACTACTCACCATTTTGTCCATGACCACAAATCCAATACCTTGTGAGTTATTCTCACGTTGCCACTTAGCCAACACAAATATATATGTACGGAACAAATTTAGATAGTCTCGGGGCAATGCTTCAGGACTACCTAAAAACTGCCCTATATGTGCTGCAATGAGGTAGGAGAGCCTAGGCTAACATGGTGCTGTCTCAACGGTCAACACACCTTGCTTAGCTTATGGTCTATCTCCCTCATGCTCATGAATTTGTGCGGCCAACATGGTATAACGTATTAGGGGCTATTTCACCCAAAAAAAAAAAAAAAAAAACGTATAAGGGGCTACCCAGTACCCTCCCCCCTTGCAATTAATATTCATCTTTGTTGGTCAAGGGTCTAACATACGGGCGCAGTACTAATATATTTAAAATAGTAATAATCTAGAAATTACTTTTTTTTTTTTTTTTTTGGCATATAATCCTGAAAATACTTGTTGTTATCAAAATACTTCACGGGTAGGTACAATACTTTTTTTTTTTTTTTGATAGTAGGAAGTATTAAACAAGAAGCATAAACTACAAAACGCAAGGGCCAAGTTTAGTACATAATCTATTACATCTAAGACCGGCAAGGTCATAGAGTAAAAGCAAAGACATCTCCACATGTAGAGTGTCTAAAATAACAAAAGATTGTTGGAGGTGAATTGTCATTCTTGCTAGCTTGTCGGCAGAGGCATTTGCTTCTCTATTGCAGTGTTTTAGCTTCCACCTGAGAATCTGATTCAATAAGTTCATGCTGCCATCAACCATAGTTGCATAATTAGCAAGAGAGACAATATTGTTGTTTAGAACGTCAACAATTTTTTTTGAGAAAGAAGAACGTCAACAATTGATTTAGCTTTTGGTGACAATTGACAAATATGCGCAATTAATCTATGCTATTAAAAAAATCTTCACTATCTAAATTTAAATGATCTAAATTATCCTCACACACTAACCAAAAATATATTTAAAAAAATTCAAATGGAATTAAATAAGAAAAATAAGAATTATTCTGTGACCATAACTTTTATACTATAATTTTTAACACAACTTTAAAAATGACGGATTGTGGGCTATTTGCTTATTACTATCCTAAAAATCCACAAATTTTTCTTCTTTCTCACCATCAAAAATTGTTGCACGACACAAAAATTGTCTTTTAATATTTTCTTGGGAAAAAAAATATACACTATAAAGGGTAACTCCAAAAAAAATATCTTCTCTGGATATACTTAAAAAAAAAAAAAAAAAATCTGCTTTTTACCTACACTAGCCGGCCGTGCCAGTTAAAACTTCCTGGACATCACGCATGTAATCTGTATATCACCGTAATCTCATTGTCGGATTGTCATAGTGTCTCCAAAGCAACTCCGCTCAAGTGAAACTCACGCTCCAATAGCCATCGAGAACGTTGCACCGTCACTTAAAATTTAAACAATCCTATCCTCAATCATTGGTCCGTGATTCCCACTCGCGCCGACTGACAATGCAGCATGCTATTATTTCCCCCCCAGCTCCCCATGCTTCCCCGTACTTCTCGCACTTCCTATGGAATCTTCTTCCCTTCTTTTAATTGGTTCGTGCCAACAAAACCTTGCATTTTTCTCGAGAGCCGAAATAAATCCACTCCTCATGGTCATGGGCTTTAAATTTATTCAACCATATTTGGACCGTCATGATTATTCATTAACATATCAATTTTAGGGAACATTCTGATCTACGGCCCAGATTCGTGGCTAGTAATTTCCAAAAAAAAAAAATTCAAATACAAATCGACGTCGTTTTTAGAATCCAATCATTGCCCATCGTAATAATAATAATATTATTATTTCTGTGTGTAGCAGTAGTATTGTATTTCGTTTGGTATAGTATAGACTTTAGATAGAGTCATAGAGAACGAAAATCCAAATTATATCATTTTTTTTTTTTTGCGTACGAATACGGTAAATACAGAACCGAAAGCAAGGGAGGGAAATCAATATTTCTCAAAAGGTCAATTGGATTTGGAGAGTCACAGTTTTTTCTCTCTTTCTCTCTCTCTCTTTTGTTTTTTTTTTTTGGGTCTTGTGGGGGGAAACAGAGATCATTGATAGATCTCTTTCTCTGATCATTCAATGGGTTTGTGGGAAGCTTTTCTCAATTGGCTCCGAAGGTTAGCGCTTTCTCTTTTTTTGTATTGAAATTGTTATTACTTCGTGGTTTGAAATTTGAATTAAATATTGATCAGAGTTTGGTTGATATATATTTTTTTTTTCAATGAAGCGTATGGCTTTGTGTTGTGGAATGTAATCTAGTTTGCTCGATTTTTTTTTTTTTTGACCTTCTTTATTCATTGGGGATCGAATTAATTAGATACTGAAATGGGTTGAACCTGGGTTTGTTGTTGTTGATCGCATTATGGTTAGTCTCAATCCGACATAGAATTTTGGGTTTATTGAATGACAGAATGGATAGTGAGTAATGTAGAAACTGTGACTGAAAGAAGAACAAGTAAGCATAACAATTTTAGGCCTTGTGAACCATAATTCATATACATTTGATAAGATTGCCACCTGTGAGAATTTTGTTATGAGCTTGTTTTTCAAGCAATAAGGCTGGCCTAGTAGGACCAGAACTGTAAATGGGTACAAGGGTTCATCTAAAGTTACACAGATCCAGAATTCCACCATGTTAGAGAAGGAATGGCTACTTGTTGACAACAACAAGTCATACATAGAGCGTAATAAGAACAATTTTAACTCCAGATGTGATCGCGTTATCCCTTCAAACTTGCAGAGCGATCGCCTTTTTTGTACTGCCTGATTAAAGATGTGCACGCATCTTCCTACACTCTGAGTATATGATATGATACTCAAGTCCTCCCAAATCACCCCATAGGAAATTCTTCGAAGGCTATTAATCTTTGTCATGCAGTGTGTTTGGTTGCTACTTGAATCTGGTCATATCTTATGACAAGAATATTTTGAAATCTTTTATGTTTAGATGTTTGTTTTTATTTCTGGCTGACCGCGATGGATCATTAGTTTAGAATGAATGAGCTTACTCTATTGTAAATGTGATTGCAGCCTTTTTTTCAAGCAGGAAATGGAACTATCTTTGATAGGTCTTCAGAATGCTGGAAAGACTTCACTTGTAAATGTTGTTGCAGTAAGTAAATTATGATATTAACCTTGAATCTATATTGTTTTCCATTTGTCTCTTTGGGCAAATGCACTGAAAACTGGCTTGTTGTCTTGTTCCTAGACTGGTGGATATAGCGAAGACATGATCCCCACGGTGAGTCATCTTTTGAAAAGGCTTATACCTGATTTTATCTTTTCCAGTAGTGGATACCTTTTGCCAAAAGCTTGGTTTTTGTTTTCTTTCAATTAAAAATTTTCACTTATTATTCAGGGGATAAAATCTATTTATTAATATTTCTATACTTCGATTTTCAGGTAGGATTCAATATGAAAAAAGTAACAAAAGGGAATGTCACGATAAAGTTGTGGGATCTTGGAGGTCAGCCTAGGTTCCGCAGTATGTGGGAGCGATACTGTCGTGCAGTTTCTGCTATTGTGTATGGAACCAACTTTCCATCTTTTTTCGTATGTTAGCAAAACTGTCTACTGCATGGCACTTAGCAGCTTAACTAAAAGACTACATATATTCTAACCTTTTTTAGGTTTCAATGACATACCTTATCCATGGGGCTTCCCTGTCTCATACTATTACACTTATGCTTGGATTGGAAATTCACGCATTGTTTCTTGTGCAGTTGTTTTTCACATATCATACATATGTTTGGTAAATTTTAAATATATACTAATGGCTATTCATTTTAGGTTGTCGAAATTGTATACCTTGTTCATCTTCAAAGCTTTCTTTTACTTATAGTGTGGAAAATACCATATTAAAGGTTCATAGTTTGTCCACTAAACACTTGTGATGATTTGAAGCTTAGTTTTATATGACCTAGGTTTGTTTGCCGTCTTTCATTTAGCTTTCTAGCTTATTTGCTTATATATAGCTTTATAAAGCCTCTCTTTCTCTTGCGGTGTATGTTAATAATTCAAGAAATTCTGGAAGTTTAGTGAAATAGATATTGGACCAAACTGTTTGAAGTTTAGAAATTATTGTTCAACAAATTATTTAGGGTCGGCTACAAGTATTTTTTTTTTCCCTTCATTCTATTTTATACAAAGTCATACTCTATGTTATTTCCTCAATTAACATGTCCTGGTTGCTAGAGTCTGGAAAATGCTTGAATTGGAAACTAAAATAATATGGCAAAACTGCATTCTTGGGAATTATGTGTTATATATGACCATGCATGCTTGTGCCCATTTATTTTTAGCAGTCTAGATAAGAAATTCTTGAGAATTTAAAAGTTATAGTGAAGTAGATATTAGACTGAATTATCTAAAGTTTAGAAATTCAATCTTCTTTGTGTTTAGTGTACAACTGTACATTTGAAGATTCTTAAAGTTAAGGCCAATGAGCTTTAGTTCAAATGGCACCTCCTTCCCTTGTACGATTAAGGTTGAGGGTGTCATCAGTTGAAGACCCGTTAAATTACAAGCCCCATTAAGTACAAGCATAATTAAGATAGAAAAAAGATTCTCAAAGTTTAGTGTGCATACACATATACATCCATTTCTGTACTTATACATTTGATGTAATGTTTGTTTATTTTTTTGGCTGGGGTGTCATTTGCTACCTGATGCTATTGTTACGATTTGAAATTGCTTGACTCTCTGTTTTTTGTTTAATTTAAATTCACTATATTAAGCTGTCCTTGTCAATACTGTATCCATTTTTTTTGTTAGTCTATTTTTGTCAGTATATCTTTGACAGAAACCTATGCTCGTTTACCTGATGAAAAGTTCAACTTGTGCATTAACTTGGCATCTCAAAATTTCTTCCTTCACCAATTTTGAGTTGTAATGAGATTGACATTCTGATTAGTGAAATATCTCATCCAATCCAAATACGCAATTAATTCTTTTAAGCATGAAATGGAACGTGTGTGGTTACTAGGAATTTACAAGCAAATTTAGAGAATTCTGATGTTAAACTGGATTGTTTTGAAGAGTTTCTGCAGGTTGTGTGCTAACTAAAATTCAATAGTTTGTTTGCTACTGAGCTGTGGCTCAAATGGAGCTTCCTCCCCACATAAGAATAGGGTGGAGGGTAAGATTGTGGATTTAAGACTCATTGGATGCTATGTAACTTACCAATCCATGTATACATACAGACATAATGCCTGTTGTGCTGTTTAATATAGTTGCATATATGACATTGCTTGTATAATCTAAACTTTTTGCTGTTAGGCAAATGTTGAGGAATCTCTGGTCAAATAATGTATTATTTAATGCTTTGTTTATTAAGTAATGGTTCGTTAGCATCAATTCTTAGTTTTATGATGGCTTAACAAGTTGTAATGACCTGATGCTTTCTGCAGTTATGTTGTTGATGCTGCTGATCCTGACAACGTGAAGATCTCAAGTAGTGAGCTTCATGATTTGCTGAGTAAACCCTCGCTTAGTGGTATCCCATTGCTAGTGCTAGGGAACAAGATTGACAAACCAGGAGCTCTGTCTAAACAGGCTTTGACTGATCAAATGTAAGACTTTTTTTTCTTTGGTTAACTTTTGTGATGGAAATTTTCTCATGTGAAATTACAAAATTCCCAGTTATGGTGAATGTTGAGATGAGTTAAGTATCATCTATTTTTCATTCAAGGAATATGAAAGATTATTCTTTTGATACTCAAAATTGATAATGTTCTCTGCAGGGATCTCAAGTCAATTACTGACAGAGAAGTGTGTTGCTTCATGATCTCATGCAAGAACTCAACCAACATTGATTCAGTTATTGATTGGCTTGTAAAGCATTCGAAATCAAAGAGCTGAGCGGCTTCTTCTGTTTTAGTTTGGATTTGTGTGATAATTTATGGAGGATACATATCTTTGGGGGGTGGGGGATGTCTAACTTGGTCGCTGATTATTTTATTGTTGTGTTCTTTTCCTTTGAGATGCTATGTACCATATATTTCTTCCTTTCTAATTGATGGTTTCAGTTTGTTTTGATCTGTCTCTCTCTCTCATCCACACATTTTAAATTTCAAAAAAATATATAAATTTCTCAAGACATGAAGTGTGTGTTTGGCAAAAATTATTTTTGTCAACTTATTTTATATATTCAACTTATTTTTACTACTATTCGTGGGTCTCACTGCACTTTTTGGTACTATTCATGAGTTTTACTATACTGTTTTAGTTAACTTTTACCTTTATTTATAGTACTTTCAGCAAAAGATTGTTAGTTTCAGCAAAATAAGTGGATCTCAAACAGATCCGAAATGTGGATACCTACTCCTTTAAAAAGGGAATCTACATTCACTCCAAACTGAGACTTGCTCGGAATTCAAATGTTCACAAGCATCAAGAATAAGCTATATTGCAATGGGATCTTAAAATATTACTCCAAGCCAAACTATTATTTATGTTTCACAAATGTTGCTAAACATACTATATCTTATCAATAATAAGTGAGTTTTAGACCTACCAATTTTGTAGTCATTTGAATTAGGTTTTTATTGATTTATTGATTATTGAAAGTAGGAGTGTTTAGCCAAGGGCCTTGTAGCTGAATTGACACATTTCTATACATGAAGTTCTTGAGGGTTTAGAGGAAAAATAGTTCGAATTGCAGGGTTAGCAACTTTGTAATTTATGTTTAAAAAAAAAAAAAATGTTCATTGGTCGGTGTGGTTGGGTTTGGTTCGTTTGGAAGGGTTTTTGGGCTACCCTGCCAACCTTAATTTCCTAAAAACACGAACCGTTGTCGTATTACCAATTGGTATTCTAGCAACACCGATCGGTGGCAATTGATCGGTGGCAGTTTTCATAGATGTGGTAGTTGGTGCCTAGTGGCCTCTTTCACATTAGAAAGAGAGAGTGAGAGACAGATTTCAAACCCATTACCCATACAACAAATCAACAAATATGGGCTAATGTTGGGTTCACTCGATTGAAGAAGAAGCATATTTAGGCTAATGTTGGGTTGATTAATTGAAGAAGCAATAGGTTTGGGTTGATTCATCCAAATCATCTGGCGTAAGGGTGTGTTTAAGTGTGTGTGTGTGTGTGTTATCGGTTTGTGTGGTCTTTGTCAGAATCTTAAATCTTCTGTTAACAACGGTATTGGATGACGTCGTAAAGCTCATATCTCCTCTGACTATTGCCCCAGGTACTATTAACATCCTCCTTCAATGGTTCGAGTGTTGTGAAATCCAATTGATTCACTGACGCCGAATCGGTTTTGTTTAACACAAGTTGAAAGTATGTATCAGTAACAATTATACTTAAACAAAGTGAAAAAAAAAGAAGTTATACATTCTCAAATAAATTATAAATATATATTAAAAAAATTATCCAAGCACACACAAAATAAGTATTGTTATGATATGAAGAATTGCTCAGCGTGTTTGGCCCTCTATAATAGTAAAATTGTTATGTCTATACTCTTTTTTAATAAATAGATAATATATATATATATATATGTGGTTGGTTTTAACAATACCTCAAAAAGAATCCTTTGAACTCCAAAAGAATCTTATAAGCATGTACCTTCACCATTCACCAGAGCAATAAAATACACTTATTATACCATAAGTTATATGTACATACATTTTAAAAAAAAAACTTATGTTTAGAATATGAAACAATAATATTCTAAAAAATATATATGCATTTTTTATAGTTAAAATTATAAATCATGTAGTCAACATTAAATTTTCTTATCATACGTAACATTCTTGTATGTATATTATATTTTAATTAAATCAAAATAAAATCATTTTAAAGTATGAAAATTGAAATATAATAAAAGAGATGACTTAACATATATAGCCATTCTTTTATTCTATATTTTTTTTCATTGAATAATATCTTAATTAGTTACATGTGTCTATTTAGATTATTTTCCTTTTCATTTCATTTTTTATACCATTTTCTAAAAATAGTTTTTAAAATTTTTAACCAAATAAAACACATACATATTGAGTGCTATCTCGAATATTATTAATTGTGATCTCTATCGCTCCATGACTTTATAACAATAGATTTGAGTCATAAATCGCGTTTAAAAACTTTAGGGCAAATAACACTCCCCTCCCTTGAGGTTTAGAGAAATGACACTCACCCCCAAACTTGAAAGGAAAAAACACTCCCCCCCCTGAGATTTAAAAAAAAAATAACACTCCCCTCCCCCCCTTCAGAGTCAATTTGATTGATTGATGAACAAACTCACAAAAACTTATTCTTTACCATCTAACGTTAAATTAGAAAAGCAACTAAAAATATGGACTTTTGATGGAATAAGTTGAGAATAAGTTGAGGGCAATTTTGGGAATACATTATTAACCAAATGGTACGTTAGTGTACAACATTTTTAACGTCAATTTAACAGAATTTAGATCAATAAATGTCAAAGGGGGGAAAATGTTTTTTTCCTTTAAGTTTGGGGGTAAGTGTCATTTTCCCAAACCTCAAGGGAGGTGAGTATTATTTGCCCAAAACTTTATAATTTTCTAAAGAGTTCACTAAGTATTTTATTGTAAAATAAGTAATTGTGAAATTTATATTAAAAAAAAATCCCTTTGAACCTTTTTGTTTTTCTTGAGACTTTCAAATTTATAGCACATTCTCTTTAAGTATGTTGGGTCTGCCACTCAATCTTTGAACTGATATTAGGCCATTTTTGCTAAATAATACTTTTAAAAAAAATATATATATATATATATATATATATTATACCAAATAGGTTCTTATAAAAAGTTATCTAGTAAAATAACTTTCTTATAACTCGAGGGGCTGTTTGGTAATGTTGTTCTAGTAATATTGTTTGTATTTTTTGAAAATACATGTGGGTAAAAAAATATATAAAAATGCGTGTAATGTTGTTTAAATATTAAAAACTGTTGCTCAAAACACCCTACCAAACAGCCCCTAGACCTTTGCATTTGCTAAGGTCTTTCGGTTTTTTGGTATGTGTATTAGTGTTTACAACAAAATATGGGGAAAGCCTCAGGGGCTTTTCCTCAGTACCATTCTTGTTTATTATGTCTTGTCTATTCTTTCTATTTTTTTTTTAGAAATCTATATTTTTTTAATTATATTTGTACTAATTCCATTCTTTGTCTTTCTTTTTAATTTTCTTTTTTAAATTTGTATTATATATATAATACAAATTTAAAAAGCAAAAAAAAAATTAGTACAAATATAATACAAAAAAGTATAAATTTCTAAAATAAATTAAAAAAAAAAAAAACAAAAAAATCATAGCTTTCTAACTAAATAAAATATAGATTTTTTATTAAAAAAAAGTTATGGATTTCTAGAATAGATTAAAAAAAAAAAAAAAAAAAAAAAAAAAAAAAAAAAAAAAGAAGCATAGCTTTCTAAGAGCATTTGTATCAAGACTTCTAAATTTTTTAGCATTTACAATCTTAAAACACTACTTTTACAATTTTAACATCTCATTTTACAATATACCAAACATCAAACATTCTTTTTTTTTTTTTTTTTTACAACTTCATTTAAATATTCTTTCTTTAATATTTTTATTCATTTTTTTTTATTTTTTTATTTCTCACTCTCCCTCTGTCTCTCTCTCCCATTGTCTCTCCATCTTTCTCAACCTGGTCTAGAAGCTTCTCCCTCTCTCTGATATTTTGCTCTCAAAACCTCCATGGCCTGAGCTTTTCAAGCTCATCACCTCTAACCACAGCACTCAACAACTTCATTCTCTGCTTTATCTCCGAATTCAAAACTGATCAGAGCCTAGACTTCGATCCAAACGAGGCAAAGCCTCTTTGTTCCACCACAAAACCCAGCCAACGCCAACACAAACCACCACACACGATCTTAGCAGTGGATTTGCAAGAATATTTTGAGGGTTTTTCAGTGGTTTGTTGCTAGGTTTTGGGACTATTTTTGGTGGTGTGTAGAGAGGAAGTTTTAGGATTGATTTTCTGGGTTTTGGAAGCTATTTTTCTGTGTTGTTTTTTTTTTTTTTTTTTTGGTTGTATTTTATGGGTATTTTCAGTGAGGTTTTGGGTATTTTTCTGTGCTGATTTTCTGGTTTTTTGGTTGGCTTTCTATGTGATTGCAGTTTTTTTTTTTTTTTTTTCCTGGGTTTCAAGTATGATTTACAAAGGGCAATTTGATGGTGTCTATGAGGTTTTTGTCGTAGAGTTTTTGGGTAATTTGTTGGGATGTTTGGGTGTTTTTTGTGAGCTTTTTAGGAAGAAGATGGTGAAAGTTGGTTAAGATGGAGAGGATGAAGCTTGGGTGAGATGGTGTGACATAGGAGAAGTGAGAGAGGAGAGAGAAGAGACTTGAGAACGAGACAAGAATGGAAGAGAGAAATAAAGAAATTAATAAAAAAATGATAACATCTTGCTATAGTGCACTCTCAAAAATGAGAGCGCACTATAGCAAAATCTCAAAAAACAAATAGAATTACAAATATAATTACAAATATAATTTACCTTTTTTGTAATTATAGAAAAATATAGTTACTAAATTACAACTATAGTTCTGGCTATACTTCTAAATAGAATTATATTCTAACAAAAGAAAATATACTTCTAAATATACTTCTAAATAGAACTATAGCAAATATACTTCTAAATATAGACTTCTAAATTATATTCTAACAACTATAGTTCCTAAATTACAACATGCTATAGTCCTTTGTAATTCTATTCTAATAAACCAATGACTATAACATAGATTCCTAAATTACAAATATAGATCTGGCTATACTTCTATTTTTTTTAGTTATTTAAATTTATTTTAGAAATTTATACCTTTTTTTTTAATTATATTTGTAATTCTATTCTTTGTTTTTTTTAATTTGCTTTTTTTTTTTTTAATTTGTATTATATTTTTACTAACTATATATATACATATAAATAAATAAATATTATTTTATTTTTTTAGTTTTTTAAATTTATTTTAGAAATTTATACATTTTTTTATTATATCTGTACTAATTCTATTGTTTGTTTTTTCTGATTTGCTTTTTTTTTTTTTTTTTAATTTGTATTATATTTTTACTAACTATATATATATATATATATTTGATAAGAAGTCTATATTTTTTAGTTAGGAATCTATGCTTTTTTTTGTTTTTAGTTTTTTTTTTAAAATTATTTTAGAAATCTACACTTTTTTTAATTATATTTTACTACTTCTATTCTATGTTTTGTTTATTTTTTAATTTTCCTTTTTCTATTTGTATTATATTTTTGCAAAGTCATTGGTTTATTAGAATTTACCCTTTTTTTTTAATTCTAAACCAAAAAAAAAAAAAAAAAACTTAACCTCAAGCTCAGGTTCTCTCTCTCTCTCTCTCTCTCTCTCTCTCTCTCTCTCTCTCTCTCTCTCTCTCTCTCTCTCTCTCTCTCTCTCTCTCTCTCTCTCTCTCTCTTAATTTTTCTCCTTGAATTGTTTTAATTTAAATTGTTCTGTTTCAAATCCATGTCTGCTTCAGTTGTTTGGAGGAGCATAAAACGTATTATTACTGTGATTGGGAAGCATACAAAACCTCGTCCACTTGGAGGAGGAGGAGGAAATGGCAGAATCAATCAAACACCTAGAGGAGGAGGAGGAGGAGGAGGAGGAAATGGCAAAGTCGGTGCAAAACTTGGAGGTGGAGGAGGAAATGGTTCCAAATGTTGATGGAAGCGTTCCTACTGGCAAGTCACAAAATTTGGTTCAATTAAGTAAGTTTAACTTCAATTTCTTATTATTCCTTCACTTTTCTTAGTTTATAGGGGAGACCTCTGGTGTATAATGTAAAGGCATATGTGATAGTAGAGATGCAATAGTTAAAATTGCTAGGGTTTAGGGTTTAGATTCATTCCACTCTTTGTTTTCCATATAATTGCTTTGGTTTTCATATAATTGCTTTACGTGTTTGATGTGTTTGGACTAGAGTCCTAAATTCTAATTCACTATAAGAAAAAAGACTTAATACAACGAAAAAAGTCATTGCAATAACAACTAATGTCGTTGCAATAGGTGTTATTGCAATGACAAAAAAATCGATGCAAGTTGTTGTAATAAACTCCGAGGCAATAGGTTTATGCAACACTAGATTTTTGTTGCAATAAATTCCATATATTGCTGCGATTTATATGTTGCAATGATTTAGTTTGAAAATCTCATTGTAATAGGTTATTTTTTTATTAAAAAAAAAAATGTTTATGCAACACTAGATTTTCGTTGCAATAAATTCAATATATTGCAACGATTTATATATTACAACGATTTACTTTGAAAATCTTGTTGCAATAGGTTATTTTTTTTATTAATTTTTTTTAAATTTAAAAAATAAATAAGAACCACTTTGAAACGACTCCAACTTAAGCTCAAGTTCTCACTCTCACACTCAGGTTCTCTCTCACACTTAGGTTCTCTTTCACACTCAGGCTCTCTCTCTCTCTCTCTCTCTCTCTCTCTCTTAATTTTTCTCTTTGAATTGTTTTAATTTAAATTGTTCTGTTTCAGATCTATGTTTGCTCTGGTTGTTTAAAGGAGCATAAAACGTATTATTACTGTGATTGGGAAGCATACAAAACCTCGTCCACCTGGAGAAGGAGGAGGAAATGATCCAAATGTTGATGGAAGCATTCCTATTGGCAAGATTACAAAATTTGGTTCGATTAAGTAAGTTTAATTTACATTTCTTATTATTCCTTCACTTTTCTCAATTTATAGGGGAGACCTCTGGTGTATAATGTAAAGGCATATGTGATAGTAGAGATGCAATAGTTAAAATTGCTAGGGTTTAGGGTTTAGATTCATTCCACTCTTTGTTTTTTATATAATTGCTTTGGTTTTCATATAATTGCTTTGCTTGTTTGATGTGTTTGGATTAGAGTCCTAAATTCTAATTCACTACAAGAAAAAAAAAACTTAATACAACAAAAAAAGTCATTGCAATAACAACTAATGTCATTGCAATAGGTGTTATTGTAACGACAAAAAAGTCAATGCAAGCCGTTGTATAAACATATTGTAATAAACTCTAAGGCAATATGTTTATACAACACTAGATTTTCGTTGCAATAAATTCCATATATTGCTGCAATTTATATATTGCAACGATTTACTTTGAAAATCTCATTGTAATAGGTTATTTTTTTATTAAAAAAAACAATAGGTTTATGCAACACTAGATTTTCGTTGCAATAAATTCCATATATTGTAACGATTTATATATTGCAATGATTTACTTTGAAAATCTTGTTGCAATAGTTTTTTTTATTTATTAATTTTTTAAAAAATTTAAAAAATAAATAAATCATTTTTTTAAATAATAATTTTTTCATTAACCTGTTTTGCAATTCAAAAACCATATCTAGGTACTATACTAACAAATTAAAGATATGCATGAAAGATGAAAAATTCGAAATCCTTCATTTCAATACATATGTAAAAAAACACATATATATACACAACTTGTTGAATTTACATTCAAACACATAGTTTCAAAAAGTATGCAAAAATCAATACAACATGAAAGAAAAGTTTCTTCCCGAAGGTGTTATCCAAGCATGCTTCACGACCATTTCATTGACTTACCACTTATTTTGGAAAAAAAGAAAAGAAAAGAAAATAAGTATAAAGTTGAAAAACATCATATATATACAACACAATGACAACAATATACACCATCATTGATTGATTCTTAAAAAAAAAACATGTACAAAACAATACTACTTGAAGACTGTACAATTAAACAAAGAAAAATCAAATTAAAATTTAAAGAGAACCAAAAAGTCTCTCCAAGGAAACTATGAATTAAGAGAGACTGAAATTTGAGAGAGAAAATTTAGAGTTAGTAGATATGAGAGTGAGATGGAAATTTGAGAGATAAGTTTTGTAGTTAGTAGATAAATTTGAATTTTTGAGATACACTTAAGAAAGAGGAAAAGTGAAATGAAAAAAAAAAAAAAAAAAGGAGAGAGAGAGAGAGAGAGAGAAATTGAGATGAGAAAAACATGGAGATAAACGTGGGTAAGAGAAAGGGAAACTAAGATATATATATATATATATATATAAAAGGTAGGCATGAGAGAGAGAGAGAGAGAGAGAGAGAGAGAGAGAATTTGAGATTACAAAAAAAAAAAGCAAAAAAATAGGAGATAAGGTGGGTGAGATAAAGAGGGAAACTAAGATGAAAAAAAGAAAAAAGAAAAAAAAATGAGATAAGAGTGTGTGAGTTAATTTTGAGATTAGAAAAAATAGGAAGATAGATGTGGTGAGAGAAAGTGGGAAATTGAGATGAGAAAAAACAAAGGAAGACATGTGTGGTGAGAGAGAAATATTGAGATGAGAAAAAAAAAAAAAAAAAAAAAAGGGATAGACATGGGTGAGAGAGAGGAAATTAATGGAAAAAAAAATAGTGCAAATTTCTCAAATTGTCCCACTACTCAATTATTCACTTCTATTACATCAACAAAATTTGATGTGAAATAAAGATTTAACCTATTACAATAATATAGTTCGATGTGAAATAAAAAATTATCTATTGCAACAACATATCTCAATGTAAAATAAAATAAGAGTTACCTATTACAACAACATATTTTAATGTAGCATAATAATTATTGCTATAATCTCATATTGATGTAATAAATTTAAGTTACTATTACAACAAAAAAAACAACATAGAGATGTAATAGTATATATATTACATCTTTTTTTTTTTTTTTTTGAGAAAAAATATGTCTACAATATTTTTACAACAAATCCTAAGTAGTAGGTTGTTACTGGCTGTTATTGTTGGGGCAAAAAAGTAATCTTAGTGTTAGGTTCAAATTTGAACCAATAACAACTAACCACTTGTGATTTGTTGTAAAAATGTTGTAGACGTAGCATCTTTTTTTTTTTTTTGGTTGCAATAATACTTGTTGTATTATGTCTTTTTTCTTGTAGTGATAGATTGATAAAATAAAATAAAAGTAAAGTAATATTTTATAGAATCTTGAGGGAGTGTCATTTATTGACAAAGTAAATATCTTTTGGCATAAATTTATTTGTCACATTTAGAATCTTGAACGAGTGTCATTTACCTAATCCACTGTGGATTTGTATTCTCATTTACCTCATGTTTAGGAGTTCATAAAAATGGAATGGAATGAGTAAAATCAAATAGGAAAGAATGACCACCGCACACTCTTGGTGCAATGGTCACTTCACAAGTATAAGTGCCTGTATGGTGTAAGGAATAATAACTGAGATTTAAGTCTCTAGGAGGGAGGAGGGAGCTTCACACACATATATACTTAGATTAGTCTAAAGTAGAATTTTTATCTTGTATAAAAAAAAAAAAAAAAAAAAAAAAAAAAAAAAAAAAAAAAGGAAAGAATGGTAAGGAATAAAATATTTATTTCTCTTGTTTGGATGTTTGAAAGAAAATAAATTGAATGAAAAATAACATCTTGTGAGAGTTGAATGTAAAGGAATTGAATGGAATAGTTTCACAATTACTAATACATCATGATTTGATTAGTGCTAACAAATTTTTTTGTCAATAATAAGGATGGAAAATGACAATTTCTTAATTGATTTCAACTTAATCATTTGTGATCTATCGAAATTGAACTCGCTTTTTAAATACCAAAATTCATCTAGACGGATTCTATACAAAATTTTGCAATAATTTTCCTTTCAAATATACGACTCAAATTGTCTATTAGATACTTATCTTCTATTTTTTTTGTATTCTAGTTTTTACAATATCCACGACTACAAAACATTCACCAAATTGACAGTTTAATTATTGTAATTGAAAGTTGTGTTAAGTATAAGCAACTCAACATATACTCAATTATAAAGTCATCTTATTGATGACAAGTTTGGTCTCATCTCTCAACATAATAAGCATTCATATATATTGCTAGCCTTAAAAAATAAATTTCATAGTGTCAAAGTAAAGTATCAATGTATCATCTTTGAAATTTTGGGGAAATTTTGGATAAGTGCTTTAGTGGATGAAATAAGATGAATGACATAAAGTCCTTACATAATATCTCCGCAACTCAACATTTGTGGGAAGAGAACTAGGATCATTAGCTATATTATCATTAAAAAAACACAAAATTTCTATCAACTTTATTTCCCAATTCTTAAATCCATAGACAGTGAGTGCATTATTTCTACTAATCCAAGATGTTTAAATAAAAAGAGCATGATTGACAAAAATTGTTATCTTTATTAGGTGAATATTCAAGCTATGGAGGAAATAATGTGAACCAAGAAGTTTAAAAATTTCATATTTGTTATTTTATTATATGCCTGGCATCCTTCTAACTAAAAGACCAAGTAGTATTGTGAAAAGAAAAACATACACATATAGAAAATCAAAATGAAAGAAAAAAGTTCGTACAATCCTTTATCTAGAGTCAGATAACGTCCAAATCCCAACTATTTAACTCAAATACTAAACAATCACATTCTCAACAAAACAAAACTAAATATACTAATATCCAAATCCCAAATATTTAACTTTAGGTCTCAAATACTAAACAATAACATTCTCAACAAAACAAAACCTTTTTTTTTTTTTTGATAAACAACAAAACAAAACTAAAAATACTAAAGAATCAAAGTGTCATGCCAAACACAAATATGTATCAATCCTTTAATTTTAATTCTTGGGATAATGATATGTCTTGCAATCAAACTGCACTTTGCTAGTCCTTTTGTTTGTGTTTTAGGGGGGCGGGGGGGTGTTTGAACTTGTTGGTGACATGTTTTTCTTGATATATATATATATATATATATTTTTCCTGCAGTTTCAACATTGTATTTAGTTAATCCTTGGTTTCTCCTATATATATATATATATTGAGAAATACACACATAAGGAAGAGGAAAATAGGTTTTAACTTCTAACATAATGCACATCACAAACTTTAATCAAAAGCAATCCTTGATTGTAGCTTGAATCAAGACATATCAATTGTCGTTGATTCAAGCCTAATTGGATCCGGGTTGTTGTACATCATGGCCTTATTATAACTGACATTTATTAGCAAATAGTAACTGCTAGTGTATCTATTATCTGGAGTTGGAATTAGAGAGTGATTACAGTGTTATAACATTCCTTAAGCATTTCATCTGGAGTTGTGTGACCCCCTCCCTGCAAAAGTTAGGTGGTTTCCGAATCCCCTTGTGAATTTGCATAAAAATTCAAACAATCAAACAATCATAAAAATAAGTTATATTAGAATTTATGCATGACGCTATTTGCTTATTGCAAATGATCCAGCATATGTACCTGACGGTTACCCTGGTTCGATCAGCCATGGATACACTGCTACAGTTGCCTTGGTCACGGTGGTAGCGTCCACCTTTCCCTTTATCTCTTTCACATCATCACTCAAACTGATGATCTTCTCTTTGACGACCTTCAAATCAGCACTAATTTCTTCCACCTTTTTCTCCAAACTATTCAACCTATTGAAAGGTCCCAACCATTTGGATAGTCCCAACGTTTGGATAGTCCCAACCGATTGGAAAGGTAGTAGGTGCCACATCCTACAGCCAAAATCTGGGCTCCATATTGGACATAATGCTTGTATTTCCAAAGGAGTGCAAATGGAGCAATCAAAATCAAGTCAGAAACACTTGGCCTATACACAACAACAACAACAACAACACATGAAAAAAAAGGCCTAAACAAATTGAATGCATTGATGAATGGAGAACATATCAGAAAAACAGAGAAATTTCTTTAACCAAACAGTAGTCAATGATTGTTCCTTTAAAAAATCTTATAAGGTATCATTTGCATATTTTCTCTAAAAAGTGGTTAATGATTGTTTGGTTAAAAAAATAAATTAATAAACATTCTTTTCTCATTATGTTATGCCTATATAAACATATTTACATGAAATAATCGGTTCCTTGTTGTCCTTTAGGGGGGAAAATATCACAGACACAGAGGAAATCATCAGGACAAAATATACACATTTATTAAGAAGGAACAAGAAAACCATTGAATAGGAACTTTCTCTTTCAAACAGAGGAAATCTTGACTACTAGGAACTTCCTCTTTCACACAGTAGTACAGCTACACGAACATCACACAAATTTGAGATTCAAACCAATGGCAAAGGGAAAAAATATTAATAATAGAGGAATGCAGGAACCAGGCTAAAATTGGGAGAGATTTGAATGAGTATAGAAAAATCTTCCCAAAACTCTCCCTCTCTCTCAAGCCATCCTTTCTCTCTCTAAAACCCATACACCAATACTTTCTATGTTCAATGTATCATTTCTCGGATCTCTCTCTTTGACTATTATATTATTACATGTGCTTTAGTTTGAGAAACTAACAATGAAGAATAGTGGTATGTTTTAATGATAAAAAACTAGCCTAATTTAAATTGTAATATATATATATAATAATAAGTGAAACTGAGAGAAACTCAAATTAAAATTTCAAATTAGAGCTCCAATTTTGTGTCTTGTGTTCTAAATTATTTATTCTTAAAGAGTTTTATTTCTTAATTTTAAAATCAAATGTGGGACCACATCATAAATATTCATCCAAGTGAGTTATAAAGTACAAAAATTAAAGAGTCTAGAATAAATGAATCGTAAAAAAAAAAAAAAAAAGCTTTACAATAATTTTTTAAAAAAAACATAGACAATTTACATTTTATATCTAATAATATCCTTACGAATTTTTTTTAAAAGTTAACAAAATATAAAAATAACTATCAATAGTATTTAAATTAAATATATATATATATATATATGAATTATATTATGCATCTTATTGTATATCTTTAAGTGTATTTATGCATATGCATGATGTTACAAGCTAGCAAACTCTAAAGTCAAAGGCTACTACAAATTCTCTTATATAAATAAAATTCTACCTAATTGTCGAATTACTAACACCAACAAAAGTCCAATCTACTTTCAATCTCAAAAGACATATATATATTTTTTAATATTTATAGTTGAGAACCAAAATTTAAAAAACAAAAAATAACTTTGGTAAGGAAAATTTTTTGATAACCAAAAAAAAAAAAACAAAACAAAATTGATCACTATCATAATGATAAGAAAAAAATCTAACTTTAAAAGATTAGTAATTATTTTTCTCAAAAAAAAAAAAAAAAAAAAAACAGAGTAATAAAAATTTGTCTACAAAATTGGTTAAACTTAGGCTCACTTAAAATAATTACAGATGTGCATGAATATAAATCTTCCTATTGAGTTTATATATATATATATATATATAAATGAGAAGAGTTGAGAATAATTTGGTTTCTGGTTACAAACTCGGCATTTTTTCACAAATAACTATAAGAGGAAAACTATTTTGTTAGTTAGCAAACTTTTGAAACAATTTTGCTAACTAACAATTCGAGTATGTTAGAGTCGATTTTGAGATAAATCGAGTATTACGTACTTGATTTACTGTTGCGCCAGCAGCTAACATGGATTGTCCACGTAGGTTTGGTTGAATGGAAATCGAGTCCATTGGACTCGAGTTTTGGGTATGAAAATCGAGTCTAGTGGACTCGAGTTCCTGGTTTGGTCCACCATAACTTTGCAGCACATGGATGTAAATTGAGTAAAATAGACTCGATTTCTACTAAAGAAAATCGACTCTATTGGACTCGATTTCCATTAATGGTCACCACCCCTCCACGTGTCGCATGTGGGTCCCAGCTGGGACCTTTATTCCCCCTTACCCGTCTCACTCAATGTCTTCAGCTCTCACACTTCAACATCTTTAGCTCACACTCTCTCTTCACTTACTCACAACTTTCCTCAACTCTCACACAATAATCTTAACAATACTCTCTCACAGGTAATGTTTTTACAATATTGGGAATATTTTTTGTTAGTTAATGTTAGAATAATGTTTTTACAATATTGTGGTTATTTGCTAGGTTTTTTTTTTTTTTTTTAAGAAAAAATTAGAACATATTAGGAATTTTTTTTTTTGTTAGTGTAAATATTGTGATTAATTTATTTGTTTGTATATGGTGATTAATTTATTTGTTAGTATATTGTGATTATTTGCTATTTTTTTTAAAATAAATTTAATATTATGAGTAATTATTGGGAATATTTAGTGCTAAATATTGTGATTAATGTTATTACAACATATTGGGAATATTTGTTATTACAATGTGTTATTACAACATATTGGGAATATTTGTTTATTTTTTGTTAGTGTAAATATTGTGATTAAATGATTTGCTAGGTTTTTAAAAAAAATTAATATTGTGATTAATTATTGGGAATATATAGTATTGGGGGAATATTTAGTACCAAATACTGTGATTAATTATGTTATTACAACATATTGGGAATATTCTTTTTTCTTTTTGTTAGAATAAATATTGTGATTAATATGCTAAGTTTTTTTTAAAAAAATTAATATTGTGATCAATTATTGGGAATATTTAGTACTAAATATTGTCATCAATTGTTAGGAATATTTAGTACTTTTAGGTCTTTATCATGGGTATGAAATGAATTATGAGTTTGATACCTAAGATAGTATTTGTAGTCTTTTTAGCATAAATTATTTCAAGATATATTTGTTTAAGATTTGTAACAGAGATTTCAATGGATAACTGGTCACCAAAATATTTTTGTTTATCATAACTTATTTGAATGGGTTTTGAAAGTCATGCCCTTAGAATGATTTGGAATTTCAAAAGAATATAAAATTGGTAATGACTATTTTTGTATGTGACCTGAGGTGAGTATATGCAAAATTGGTTGAGATTAGTATTGTTGGCATTTCATACGCAAAGTTTTGTGATTGACATTGATTGAGAGTTATAAATTTGTCACTAACACAATTGCACTTGATGATCTATAGGTTGGCAATGTTCCATATAAATATATACTACGGTGGACCTCTTAGCAATTCCAAACCCTTATGACGGACTCCTATTTTAAGGTTTGGGTATCCAGTGCTATCATATGATGATACACCATAAGCTAAAGACCTTAAATGATTTGAAAGTAAAAATTATGGAAGAGCTGCAAGTGAACCCTGCTTTGCATGACATACATATTACTTTCCGTTCTTCACATGAAGTCCTCAATCAATGCATTAATTATAGATATAGGGCGATAACAGAAGACAAACATGTGAAGATCATGTTTAGCAAGATGCAGAAATGGGAATAAATAGCAGATTTTGAGTTGTATGTCACTTTGGAGCCGCGTGCAGAAATTGGAGTAGAGGAAATTGTACAAACAATTATATCTTTACAATTTGTAGTCCTAGATGATCAATGCACCACATTGGGAGGCTATATACCCCATTTTCAAGAGACAACAACAATAATTGAAAGCGAACTTGGCAATAATAGCAATCTGCATCACTTGATACATTTGTTTTTAGCCGTTTATCCTGCTACTTATGTCATGCATACTAGTGTAAACATTGCCATAATAGCAATCCAACCCATTACCCACCATGTTTACAACGAATACATACATCAAAATTTGATTCTCTCTGGCTCTCACAATTCAATTTGGTTATCTTAATCCAATGCGAAAAGACTGAAACAGTCAAACCTCTATAAATCTTATCAATGGTAATGTCTTTAATTATCTAAGTGTAACCTTTATGTAAGGGTGTGCAACAGTCAACCAATCTAACTCAACCCAACTAATGGGCATGACTATGCATTCAAAGCTAGTAATACCATTGACAACCTTAGAATTTTAGAAATGGAAAAAAAAAAAAATCAACATTATGTAAAAAGGATAAGAAGAGAATATTCAGTAGATGGTCAGTTTTAATTTTACCTCGCCTTCCCAAATAGCGCATGATTGATGTTCTTTTATAAACCTTAAAACTAAACCCTCAATGGGACCAGGACTGAACTCATCAGGGATCTCAGCAGCAACAACAGCTATACTGCATGAAGTTTAGGGGGTCAAGAGTAATATAAGCACATGTTGAAGATAAATTGGCAAGGATCTCAATGTATAGTCTAATTTATTGCACAAACGATAAGCATGAAAATCAATCACAAGAAAGAAAGATACATATAAAAAACTCAATATGCTGCCAACAATTGTAAAAGCAAAGCTTTATGTTGAGATTAAAGAAAGAAAGCTTAATTTGCAACACAATTCTGACATCGAACTCTTTTATGTTTATTATGAAAAATGCACACAATACTTTGAATGGTCAACATTCTAATTAAGAAAGAAGTCAAAATTATCTTTAAAAATGATGCAAACTAGGGGGACTAACTCAACTTAAACCTATATTCCGTATCAAACAATAACAAGCTGTCTTCTTTGATTATTATTACAGATTTTGCATTTTGAAATAAAATACTCAAGAAAGCTACAATGATAGCTAGCTGCAATCATATGACACACTTGAATGAGATGATTCTATCCATTTGGGAATAAGTTTTCCATAGGCTTATAGTGATAGTAATCATAACAGATCACAAGAATTATGTGAAGCCTGTAATGCAATAACAAAGCCTGATTGTTATCAATGCATTAATCCTGTGGCAATAGGTTAATGATTTGGTAATGATGCAATTTAATATATTAAAATTAAAGAAAATAGCAGGTGCTGAAAGTTAAAAATGCTAGATCAAGGTGCATGTACCCAACATCTACATGACTTCTATATTCTATATACCATCTGTTTCTAGCCATATTCAACACAAAGATTTAGCAATTACTCTAAGTTCGTACTGCATTACCAGGCAAAGAATTAGGGAAGTTCAAAACCACATAAATACATAATGCAATTGAAAAATGTGATAGGTAAGAACCAAAAACAATACTTCAAAATAGTGGGATGGGGATTCATAATAAAGATACAATTTTTTTTTTTTGGAAAAATAAAGATACAATTTTGATAGCATATATTGGATTTTATGCTATCAGTTGCAAGGAATAGAGAGAGAGTCCTTACTTTTGTGATAGACTACCAGCGGAGCCAACCAAAATCAGTGTTTGAGGGAGAAAGGCTGAGCGAGGAGGAGATGGAGCGATGGAGCGGCGGAGACAAAGCGACGGAGCGAGAGGGAGTGACGACGATGGAGCGAGAGGGAATGAGAGTGAGAGTGAGATTGAGAGGGAATGAGACTAAGAGTGAGAAGGAAGGGAATGAGACTAAGAGTGAGAGGGAATGCGACACTGTAAGTGATGTGTTTTGAATTTCAGTTTTTGAGTGCAATCTACATGTGCCGAACGGAAATTGAGTTCAAAAGACTCGTTTTCCATTTAACTTAATCGAGTCCAATTGACTCAATTTCCTTTAAACCAAAACGAGTGAATGAACTCGATTTCTGGGCCTACATGGACACTCTGTCCACATCAGTTGCTGGCAAAATGGGAAAATCGAGTACAATATACTTAATTTATAACCCCAAAATCAACTCCTTTGGTCTTGATTTGTTAGATAACAAATTAGTTTCAAACCTTGGCTAACTAATAAAATAATTTGAATTTTATAGTTCTTTAAAAAAAAAAATCTACAAACTCGGAAAAACCTTGACCAGACAGAAAAACAAAAACTCAGAACACCATTGACCGTTGTATGCTGTCGGGAAAAGCTCAAATGCAATTACCAAACTGAAGGGCATTACCAGACAGAAACAGCCTTGTTATATCCACTGAACTGAAATTTTGTCTGTCTCAATATTCTAAACCAATGAACCGTGAACAAAAACGACGCAGATTCAATGAAGCCCTTGTCAACATGCTTTATCCGCAACCTCCACCACCGCCGGTAATCACTCTCTCTCTCTCTCTCTCTCTCTCTCTCTGTTTCTTCTACTGTATGTGGATTGTAATTGTGTGACATTACAGCCAGAAGAGGAGGAGGAAAAGCCAGTGAAGCTATTAGAAGAAGAGTTTGCTGTGGATCTTAGTTCAGGTTTCAATATCTATATAATTATTATTATTATTATTATTATTCTCTTTTTCAATTTCTTTTAGAATAAGAAAAATTGATTCTTGATTGATGATTGGATAAAATTCAGATGATTTGGAAAAGAGTAGTTGCTCTGCAAGTGATGTTAATGATGATAGCGAGTCTGGGCAGCAGAAGCTGACGAGGGCACAGAGGAAGAGGCTTCGCAAGAAGATGCTCAAGGAGGACGCTTCTCGCCGCGGGAAAATGATTGGGCCGTTGTTACCTTCAACGAAGGAAGTTGGTGGTGATGGTTGTACAGGTGGTGTTCGACAAAATGCCGCTGAGAATGTTGATGCTGCAAGTGATAAGTCAGGTGAGATTCTTAAACGCTAACCAAAAATGATGTTTATTTGGTAATCAATTTTCTGATATTGCTGAGGAGAGCAGCACATTGTAATTTGTATTGTATATATAGAATGTTGCCAGTAATGGTAAGGTTGATTTTTGCATTTGTTTAGCAGAGCAGCCAGCTTGTGCTAACCAGAAGAAACGAAAGCACAGAAGGATGGCTAAAAGGCTTGCAAAGGAAAGGTGCAAATTAACTGATGTGGAGCATTGCGATCCAAAATAATTGCCAAGGATTGAGGACTTTACCAGAAAACATGTGCGCGATGTTGAATTTTCTCCTTTTGAAGTGTTGGAGCTGAAGATGCCTAGCGAGTGTCTCAATGCAGATTCTTATTGTATATGATTTGATAAGTGGATTCATTACACATATTGGAATCGCCGATGATGAAGAAATACGTTAGATACTTAGATTAGATCCATTGGAAATAGCATCAGGATGAATCTAGTACCGATCCTGGTTGAAAAGGAAATCCTACTGTGAGACTCTGTCAATGGCCCTTGTGGGTCGCTGCATCATTTGATGTAAAATGGAGAGAGATTATACAGTAAAATTAGGATTTAGAGTTATCATATTTGGAGAGACTGGAATGAAAGAAATCGTGATGGGAAAGTCAAAGATGAATTGCAGATTATAAAATCTATTAAAGGTGATGTAAGGGGCAGAATAGTTAATGGAGTCAGGATAAAGAGCTCAATCTTGAAGAATAACTTATGGTGCATTTGGGGACTGCAGTGCCCTGTTTTCAAAATTTGAGTCCTCACTCACACTGTTGCTAGTCTGTTTGTAGTTTGTTGTGTAATCTTTGTTGTAGTTGTTTGCAGTTAGACTAATTTGTAGTTTCAGTCTTCGAAATGCCATTTTTCTTTTACACCTGAACTGATGAAAAGTCTTATTTATCAGGTGAGGATTATGAATCAACTTCTTGAGTACAAAGATTTGATCACTAATGTATTCACAAATAAAAAAGAGAAGAAAATAAAAGGCTATTATGTTTATATGGACCAGCACTGTCTTGTAAGTGTATACGTATCAGAAAGGCAGTTTTTGTTGTGGAGTACTCTTCTGATGCCTCACCCGAATCAACTCAAGTGTGAAAATTTCACTGTTTCTGATTTTGAGCCTCACACACGACTAGAGAAAAAAAAAAAAAAATCAATTTTCCTTAATTACAAATTAAATCCAAATCTAGCGGTAATCATATATATATATATATATATTATATATAATATTTTACTACTACTATTGCTACTTCATTCATGTTTTAAAATACCAATCTATTATCGAAGATACAAGAAAATGCTTGGCCATTTGGCACCAAATATTTGAAGATCCGAAAATCCGGAAAGTTATAATACTACTAATACAATTGTTTTTACAATAGTCAAATTGGTAAGTTTTTATTTATTTTTATTTGGTTCACCACTAACGCTACTTAATTATATATTTTTTAAAACTTACTACCTCGTTAGTTATGAGTCCTTATTCCTTGTTGTAGACAACCAAAGGTTAGGAAACTAAGGGTGTGTTTGGTTTGGCTTCAAACCACTTCCGGAAATGCATTTCCGAAAAATTAGGGTGTTTGGTTGGCATGTAAAATTCGGTCAACGGAAATGCAATTCCGGATTGACCGGAAAATAAGGTCCTGATGGGTGAAAATGATTTCACCCATTATTTTCACTTCAAACCACATTTTCCAGAAAAGAGAAACAAAGCACGAAGAGAGAGAGAGAGAGAGAGAGAGGAAGGAAGAAACGGAGAGAGAACGAACCACCAGCCCGAGCTCCAATCCACCACCACAGTCCATCGCCGGCGTCCACGATCTTCGACTTTGCCGGCGCCACGAATGGACGAACTCACGAACGGACGAACCCACGATCTTCGACTTCGCCTTCGCGCCACGAACCGATCTTCAACTTCGCCGGCAAACCCAGAGCCCAGATCACCATCGAAGACCGATCCACCGAAGATCGCACCCCACCGACGAACCCACGAGGCTTCGACCTTCGACCTTCGAACCATCGCCTTCGACGACCCAAACCTTCGACCCAGAGCTCGTCGTCGACCCAAACCCAGACAGCAACCCATCGCTCTCTCTTCCTCGATCTCGTCGATGACTCAGTTTTGTTTTTTTTAAGTTTGATTGTTGTTGTTGTTGTGTTGTTGTCGCCAGAATTTGTTGTTGTTGTTGTTGTGTTGTTGTCGCCGGAATTTGCTGCCGGAATTTATTGTTGAATGGTAGGAAAATAGCATTTTCCTAATAGAACCAAACACATAAAAATATTTTCCACAACAATTTTCATAATACAACCAAACACTTAAAAACATTTTCCTTTTTCGAAAAATAACATTTCCGGAAAATATGTATTTTCCGGAAAACGTTTTACACGAAACAAACACACCCTAAGAGGGAAAATTCTTGACAATAGATTGGACTAGACCCACTATAAGCATACAAATTTGGTTAAATTTTAGACCAACATTTCTAACATTTGTTAATTGATGAAAATTAACAGTTTAAAGAAGGTAACAAAATGAAGATAAAGAAGAGTAGAGGTTGTGAAGACTTACAGTTGTGGACTTTTCAAAACAATAAGCCTAGCGATATCAAAACATTTTATCACTTTTTCCATAACTTCTAAGCTAACATGTTTTGATTGGTATATAATAAAAGATATGTTAGTGATGGAATTCAAATCTTGTGTTCTATTTTTCCTGCTCCACCCTATGCTTTTCTATTTACGCTTTGTTTGTTTCAGCAATGATGTTTTTTAGAAAATAAGTCATTTTCCAAGAAGCATTTTCTATAAAACTATCTCATTTTTTAATGTTTGGTAGCAACTTTAAATGAGTTGAAAAACAACCTCCTAACTTCCCTTATTTAGCTTGTCGTGGGATAGAGTTGTTTTTCAAAAAAATAAAAAAAATAAATAATAAAAAACAATCTCTAAAAATAAGTCATACTTTTATGTTGATCAAAGATAATTTTCCTTCGACTTATATTTTTTTATGCTACCAAACACTAGAAAACATGAAAAACTATCTTTATACAAAGTTTTTCATTGAAATAAACGAAGCACAAAAGTAAATTAAAACACCCCTCTCCTTTTTCTTTTTCTCTTAAAATTATCTCTTCAGTTTATACTTTTTATATATTTTTTATTTTTTCAAGAACACTTGTCTCCTATTTATTTATCAAATTAAAAAATTTCAAAACCCCTTTAAACCTTTTTGTAAAATAAGTAATTGTGAAATTTATATTTAAAAAAAAAATCCCTTTGAACCTTTTTGTTTTTCTTGAGTCTTTCAAATTTATAGCACATTCTCTTTAAGGGTCTGTTTGGATATAGCTGAAAACTGAAAACTGAAAATACTGTAGCAAAATAATTTTTAAATGTGTGAATAGTACTTTGGGACCCATTTTTAATGAAAAAGTTACTGAAAAGTAAGGTTTGTGGGTCCCGTAAACAGTGCACGGGACCCACTGGTGTGCACTGTTCACACCTCAAAGTCAACAATTACGGCTTGAAAAAAAAAAAAAGAAGAAGAGAAAACACAGACGTTGGAAACGCGTGAAATGCATTATCCAAACACTGCTTAAGTCGGTTAGGTTTACCACTTAATCTTTGAATTGATATTAGGCCATTTTTGCTAAATAATACTTAAAAAAAAAAAAAAAAAAAAAAAAAAAAAAAAAAAAAAACCTATTATACCAAATAGGTTCTTATAAAAAGTTATCTAGTAAAATAGCTTTCTTATAACTTGAGGGGCTATTTGGTAACGTTGTTCTAGTAACATTATTTGTATTTTTTGAAAATACGTGTGGGCGAAAAAGTATGTAGAAATACGTGTAATGTTGTTTAAACACTGAAAACTGTTGCTCAAAACACCCTATCAAACAGCCTCATTTTCTGAAAAGCAAGGGCTTTACAAATACATGCTAAAATCCATCTATATAATATCCAAAAACTAAAACGTAGTATTTATAGTTACTACACTCATATTAAGCCACATCAGCGTAACATTTCAATTCATTTTGGTCCCCTTTGGTCCAGTGTGGTCCATTAGGAAAATTTGGTCTATTTTGGTCTATTTCGATCAAATTAGGTCCATTATGTCTACTTAGTTTATTTCGGTCCACTTAAGTCTATTTATTTCATTTTGGTCTATTTTTTGTCTATTCTATCCATTTCGGTTCTGTTCAATCCATTTGGTCCATTTTGGTCCACTTCGGTTAATTTCTGTTAACTTCAATAATACTTTGGGCGGAGAGGTTTTTGTACAATGAGGAGTTGCATTGTTGAATATTATGTCACATCATCAAAGTAAAGTAGTAGATTCTTGATAAAATTACAATTTTCTTATATTATTAAAGTTTTGTATTTTTTTTTTGTTATATAAATGATGAATTTACTTATATTTGCTTATTTTTTAGGCTATTTAAGATGTATAAATAATAAATTGTTTGTAAAGAGTGATATAAATAAATTCTAACTGCATGTTACATTATTTACAAAATATCTCACTTTATATAATAACTTGATATAAAATGTATTATGTTTCCTTAAAAAAAAACAAAAAAAAAATCATTTTCAAATAACAAATATTTTATTTTTTTGAGAATTATTCAAACAATAATTATAAATAATTTAATTTAGAAAATTTAACATATTGTACTTTATTTTTTTAAAAAAAATCATACTATTAAAGGATTTTTGGACTAACGCTAATAAATCTTATTACTGCTTTTATTTTTCACTAAAAAAAATCATTTTGTTAAAAAAAAAAAAAAAAAAAATCATCAAAATTTTCAACAATGCCTCTTAAAAAGCAAGGCCTTTACAAATACATCCCGCAATTCTCTTATCTTTTATCAGGGACACTCTTACAGTCTCACTACCACTTCCACCATGGAAGCTGTACAAGGTTCCCCTTCACTTCCCTCTCCCAAATTCGAACCAGACACCGACAAAATCAAACGCAAGCTCATCCAGCAGGGCGTCCACCCAACTCCCAAAATCGTTCACCTCCTCCGCAAGAAACAAATCCAAAAACACAACCGCAAATTGAACCGCCTCTCCAAACAATCCCAGACCCCACCACTCTCCGAGTCAGAGAAACAGGCCCTGGAAGAAGAAACCCACTTCCAAACCATCAAACACGAGTACAAGGAGTTCACCAAGGCGATAAAGGCCGAGGCACGTGAGAGCACCGGGGCTTTGATGGTGGGGAAGCCATGGGAGAAGCTGGACAGAGTTGGGCTCAGAGAGGTTGCCAGTGAGAGTACTGAGTACAGTGGAGGGAAGCTCAAGAAGGAGAAGCTGCGTGAATTGAGAGAAATGTTTGAGGAGCGAAGGCTCGATGAGTTACAGTGGGTTTTGGATGATGATGTTCTAATCAAAGAAGAGTGGTTGGATGGTGAAAACAGAGTGTGGGACCCATCAAAGCGGCAGCGCAATGAGGCCGAGGTCATTCGGTTTCTTGTTGAAAGGTTTGTGCTTCAATCTTTGTTTTTGGTATAAATTGGTGGTATGGAAGTTTTTGCAATTTGGGTTTTGTTTATTTTTTATTTAATTTTGGCCAAAGATGATCACTTTTAAGTTTGTTAGGGACTAAAAGCGAATACTTTTGATAAATTACCGATAAGAACTTTTGCTTTGATACCATGATAAACTGTTAGGAAATGGTAAATTGAATCATTTAATCTAACAGCTTTTAACTTTAGGGACTAAAATTGTGCAATGGCTAAAGTTTAGGGACCAGAAGTGTATTTTGCTCTTTTGTTTTGGTCTATGAGGGTAATGAGGGTTTGTGGTGTAGGCTAAGTGCTAGGGAGATTACTATGAGGGACTGGAAGTTTACGAGGATGATGAAGCAATCGGGATTGCAGTTCACTGAGAAACAGTTGCTTAAGATTGTTGGAGGTCTCGGGAATAAGGGACAATGGAAGCAAGCTTTGTCTGCTGTGGAATGGGTGTACAATGATAAGGAAAATAAACGTTATAAGAGCAGGTAATTTGTGTTGGGTTTTAACTTTTAATGCTCTCATGTATGAAGAATTATAACTGTTTGAATTGTTGAGGATCAATTAGTTGAGCTCTTAAGTTTGCGTCCTATGAAGGAATTTGACTCTTTTTGTAGGTTTGTTTACACGAAACTCTTGGCAGTTCTTGGGAAGGCAAGGAGGCCCCAAGAAGCTCTTCGCGTTTTCAAGCTCATGCGTGTAATATGTTTGTACATGGACTTTTCTTTTTGAATGTTTATATCATGTTACTTGATGAATTCTTACTCTTAAAGTGATTCAGGGAGATTGCCATTTATATCCTGATATGGCTGCATACCACAGCATATCTGTGACACTTGGTCAAGCTGGTCTTGTGAAAGAGCTGATTAGCATCATCGAATGCATGAGACAGAAACCTTCTAAAAAAATAAAAAATGCACGGAGGAACTGGGACCCAATACTTGAACCTGATGTTGTTATATATAATTCGGTAAGAGGGCATAATTATTTAGATGGCTCAAAATTCCTGACATTCATTAATGATAACATAACTCGATCTTTTCTGATTTGATTCCTAGGTCTTGAATGCTTGTGTTTCATCGCACCAGTGGAAGGGTGTGTCTTGGGTTTTTGAGCAGTTGAGAAAGAGTGGTCTCAAGCCTGATGGAGCAACCTATGGACTTGCAATGGAGGTAATTATGAATCATGGCATCCATTAGCATAGAATCCATCAAGCTTGGTCTTTGTTGGTTGGGAACCTAACTGCCTAACTTACTGGAGCAATACGATATGGTCTTTGACATGGAAAGCATAAGAAGAAAAATAAACATCATAAGTGTCTTATATTTGAACATTTTCTTGCTATAAGCTTTTGTCAGATGTGGTGCTAGTAAGTGATATCAAACCCTCGCCAATAAACTCTAGCTCAAATCGCACCTCCTTCCCTTGTAAGAGCAAGGTGGAGGGTGAGGTTGTGAGTTCAAGACCAATTGGGCGCATGTGTAACTTACTAATGAAAGAAAAAAACGAACCCTTTACTTATTTATGTTTTTGGCTGAGTAGTCAAAATACAATTTAGTATTTGGATTTAAGTTGGGTGATGGAAATGTGTTAGTATGATATATGAATTGATCTGTTACGTATTATAATAGATCTGCTGGGTGTTACTTGTCAAAAAAAATAAAAAATCTGGTGGGTATTGATTCGTAATGTAATAATGCTATTGCACCTGTGCAGTTGTGAGATATGTTTTTGGCTGAGTAGTCAAAATACCATTCATTGGTGTATGATGAATTGGTGTTTTATTTTTTCCATAAACATAATCAAAAGTTAGGGTTTGTGTTCCAAGTTGTCTAACTAGGAAAAAGTAATTCACATGCCAGATGTTGTTTATCCTCAATTCATATTTGTATTCAAGTCTTACAGGAGCTGCTTATTGAAAGGTAATGCTGCAATCTGGAAAGTATGACCTTGTCCATGAATACTTCAGAAAGATGAAGAAAAGTGGGGAAGCTTCAAAAGCGCTTACTTACAAAGGTGATTTTAGCTGTCCCTTTTCTGTGATTGGTTTTGTTGTGTGGTGGCTAATGCATCTTTGATGTCTGACTTCCAGTTCTTGTTAGAGCTTTTTGGGAGGAAGGTAAAGTAGATGAAGCAGTGGAGGCAGTCAGGGTTATGGAACAAAGGGGAGTGGTTGGAGTAGCTAGTGTATATTATGAGCTAGCTTGCTGCCTTTGCAACAATGGGAGGTGGCAGGACGCTTTGGTAGAGGTTAGTGTCTGTGTCTGCGGACTTTTGGATCTGTGGTGACTGGATGTAATTTGCTCTGTTTTAATAATGTCTTACCTGTCTATAGATATAACTTATTTGACTATAATTTTGCATAGTTTTAATTAGCCTGAATTTTTCTTCTTTATTTGATTTCTACCATGATCAATTTGAAGACTATTTGTGTAAGATAAGATAGAATCAAGGGAGCATTTATTTAAATTGCGTTCCCATGCATTTGGTAGAGTTGGTTTATCGCTATAACATTTTTATATTAATTCGTATTTATATATCAATCCTCACATGTTCCTTTGAAGTTTGTGTGCCACATTTTGATTAGTGTTTTCACTAGAATCTCCTTTTGAAATAATTTTCTTCTTCCCTTGTTAATTTGCTATGAGATTGGGAAAAGGAGAAATTTTTCATATTACTCATCCTTTTGCAAATTAAGATGAAAGCTCTAGCACTTTACACCACAATTATAGTAATAAATACTATAATTATTCACACTTCTTATGAGAAGATACGAAAAGCAATTTTTACCTTCTTAACTTACAGGTTCTTTATGTGGGGCATTGGATATGGGAAGCATGTAATAGATCAATGCATTTAAAAACTCATTTGGGAGACTTGTTATTTAAAGATCTTGTAATAGTTTGATAAAGAGAGATTTGGTTGGAAGGTGGAAGAGACTTTTTTGTATATGATAATCAAAGGGAATGCAAAAGCTGCAGTAATTCTTTTTTTTTTTTTTAAATAATTTTTTAAAAAATATAAGCTGCAGTAATTCTGTGGAAAAGCCTGTCTCTCTTTGTCTTCGAGCTTTCATTCCTCAATCCACTCTTTCATTCCTTCATATACCTACCCACCAATAGATAGAGACAAATAGGAATAACTGAACCACATCTACAAAATGTGAGTACCATGCATCTTCTTCAAAGCCAATGTAATGCTTCTTTGTCAAATGACCAAGATATTGGCAAATGCCACATATGATCAAGAAAAGAGCACCTATAATCACATGAAAACCACTACCTGTGTCTGATAGATGACATACGTTGATGGTTAGATGTTTCTTACTTATGCTGGATCTTGATAAATGTTGCAGTATTTCTCAAAAGCTGGATTTCTTGGCATCTCTGCTTCTAGGATCAAATAGTGATTTTCTTCTATGTTTTGATAGACCAGAGAGTTCATTCTTTGTTGAAAAATGCATGCAGGTTGATAAGATGAAAAAACTCTCTCTTACTAAACCATTAGAGTTTACCTTCACCGGCATGATAATGTCTTCAATGGATGGTGGGCATATTGCTGATTGCATCTCTATATTTGAACACATGAAAGACCATTGTGCACCTAACATAGGGACCATAAATTCCATGCTAAAAGTTTATGGTCGGAGTGATATGTTTTCTAAAGCAAAAGAGTTGTTTGAAGATGTTAAGAGAGCTAAGTCTGATTCTTGCACTTCCCTAAATGGTGTTGAAACTGCGCTTATCCCGGATAAGTACACATATAGCTCAATGCTTGTGGCATCAGCTAGTGCATTGCAATGGGAATACTTTGAGTATGTGTACAGGGAGATGACTTTCTCTGGGTACCAGCTGGATTTAAGTAAACATGCATCACTACTTGTGGAAGCATCAAGAGCTGGGAAGGTACATGTATTTAAAATTCTTTTTTTGTTCAATCCTTCTTTTTTCTTCTTTAAATTGCTGAAGGTGTTAAACTGTTGGACCACGTTGCATTGTATTAGAACTCTTAGTTCTTGATAAAACTCAAATCACCTAGATAGTTGTCACTTGTCCTACTATAATAACTAATTTTTCTTCTTTTTAATGTTATTAGTTATATGCTTTTATTGTATGAGCTCAGTTATGGGTGGATAATCAAATAATTCAGTATCTATCCTCACACTGCAGTGGTATTTACTTGAGCATGCGTTTGAGACTATTTTGGAAGCTGGAGAAGTTCCTCCTCCTTTGTTCTTCAATGAAATGATAGTTCAAGCTACAGCTCTACATAATTATGAGAAAGCTGCCACCCTGGTCAACACCATGGCTTATGCCCCATTTCAAGTCAGTGAAGGGCAGTGGACAGACCTTTTTGAAAAAAATAGACGCAGGATTAGTGAGGGTAGTTTAGTGAAACTGTTGGACGCTCTTGGTAATTGTGAGGTAGCATCAGAGGCCACTTTCTTAAACTTGTTAAGATCATTGCACTCTCTCTGTGGTTCTGCCACATCGAGAGACTTCTCAAGTTCCATTGCATTGAGCAATGAAGCCTTGGAGAAATCATCCTTGGATGGCAGTAATGGAGGAATTGATAAAAATATTGGAGCAAATATCCCAAACTATTCTGTAAGAACAATGCATGAAAACCTTAACCCTGGTGAGGACTCTCTAGTCAAAGATAGTGATTGCACATTAGAAACGCTACCTGTTAATCATACAAGCACCAACAGAGAGGTTGATGCTGATTCAGAGACACTCACTTTGTCACCAAATCAAGATTGCAGCACAGATGGAGAAACAGACCTTTGCATCAGAGGAGACGGTTTTGCTGATGAGGTAGCAACTGGTACTGAACAACTGGCTAACAAGCTTGCAACTTATTTGTTTAATGAAAACTCAGATGATATTGATGAGTTGGAACTTGACACACTAGCAATTGGAGATGATTCTCACGAATCTAACGTGCCCACGGCACGTGAAATACTGGAAGCTTGGAAGGAAAGCGGGAAGAAAGATGGGATATTGTTCCCCTTTCAGCTTGGTCAGAAATGAGGGCAAGGTGCATCATTTTTCAGCCATATCTCTTTAAAGGAGCTATTGTTACATTGTTATAGGTCAATTCAGTCGATTTTGTGTTCATATGTTTGTATATACTTTTATCAAGTAAAATTTAGAAGCCACCATCTATGCTAATGGTTTCTGGCCAGCTCTTATGGCTTGTAAAAGTAGTAGAAAGCTGTAGCTTAATTTAACTCAAAATTTCCAGATTTTTTGTGTATATTTTTAACCATGACTCTGTTTAGAGCAGTTTCTACAAGAGAAAATTAAGAAAAGAAAAGGAAGAGAAAAAAAGAATGGTTTTTTTTTTTTTTGGCGTGGGCTATTCAATTATGTAAAAGTTTTCTCTTTCTCGCATGCAATGAAACTTCCACTCCAAATGGAACTGTTGGAGTATAAAATTCTCTAGTCTAAATTTTCATGCTAAAGTTTTCAATTGCTAGAACTTTTTTATTTATTTATCCAAGTTATTTAATTTATGCACAACTTTTTCAATATTTATTTTTTCTAATTTCATTTGTATTTTTGTCCAACTAATTTTCAAGTCCAATAAACTAATGAAAATAAACTCTTCCAAATAAGTACTAATAATTACTTTAAAAAAAAGATATGGATACCTTTATAATTTCCTTTTTTAATTAAGTTGAATAACTTCCTCAAAAAAAAAAAAAAAAAAAAAGTTAAATAAGTTTACTTACCCAAATTATTATTTAGAAAAAAAACGACATCGTTTGGGCAAGTTTTATTGACTTGTAAATGAAATTCCTAAGTTGCCCTCATCTTTCTCAAATTCTCATCCACAGCGCCAACACCACAATTTTCCTTTCATTTGTCCACAGTGCTTGTATTTAGTTTAGGGCTCAATGAACAAGAACACAGAGAATCAAGAACAACCTCTTTAATCTTAAACCTTAAACCCCTCAAAAAACCCTATTCTTGTTAAAAACAAAAAAGTCCTCCATAACCATGAGAATCCCCACCAAGTCCCTAACCAGTCTCTTCACTCTCACTGGCAAACCACTCGCTCGCACTCTGTGCACGGCCACCGAGACTCGCACCCAGAAGCTCGAGCGAATCGCCGACGAGATCCGAGACCTCACCAAGCTCGAACGCTACGACTATTCCGTCCTCTGGAGGCACAAGATGGGCCTCAACAAGTACGGCCCAGCAGTTTCCGGGCTCGGCCCATCCGCGGCTTCCGGATCCGGAGCCGGGTCGGGCGTGGAGGCCAAAGCCGCCGAGAAGAGCGCGTTCGATTTGAAGCTGGAGAAGTACGACGCGGCGGCGAAGATCAAAATCATAAAGGAGGTGAGAACTTTCACGGATTTGGGGTTGAAGGAGGCCAAGGAATTGGTCGAGAAAGCCCCTGTGGTGTTGAAGAAAGGTCTCACCAAAGAAGAGGCTGATCCCATTCTCGCTAAGCTCAAGGAATTGGGTGCCACTGTGGTATTGGAATAAAGATTGATTTTTTTTTTTGTTTAATGTTTAAATGTAGAATAATGGTTGTTTAGATTAATGAGAAATGAGAAATTCTGGGGTTTTTTGTTTTTGAAAGTGGGGGTTTATGTTACTGGGGGGGCTTGAAAGCCGAATCTGGGTGAGTTTGTGACCCCAGTTTTACTAATGAGAAGTGTTTCTGTTCAAATTTGTGTTCTTGCTGTCTGAAACTGTATTCTTAGTAATGCAGAAATTGCAGATATTATAATCTGATTAAGGTTTATTCTTCCGTTGTATAATCTTTTTCCCAGTTAAGTTTTTATTTTTTCAGAGTGTATCTTGTATCTAATTGTAATAATGATATATAAGTTTGGAGAGTATATCATTTGCATAAAATGATAAAGTGAAAATTAAAGTTCAGAACTTTCGATCAATCGAAATTCTACTTGATCGATCAAATTGATGAAGGAATTGGTTCTGGACTTTCTGCCGCTCTCGATTCCTTTTCAGTTCTTGTTCAATCGATCGAAAGACTCTCGATTCCTCTCGGTCGATTGAAAAGCGTGAATAACAGTATTCTGCAAAAAAATTTGGTCACTGTTCTGAACTTCTTAAAAGGTTTTTATATCTTGTGGAAGTTTTATGAAACTTTTGTAACTCCCCGTTAGTGTCTATTGAATGTTAATAAGACTTTGGGTATATATAGGAGTTCATGTTCCTTGATAACAATTTTTCTTTTTCTCTCTCAAATAATTTTTAAGAAACACAAGAAATTATGTGGATATTTTTCAAAGTTCTTATTTGTAAAACCCGACAAAGTTAGTTATATCCTGAGGATAAATTTGCGATAAATCTTTAGCAACAACAATGTGGTGACAAATATTATTTAAGGATAACAATTTTGTGCCTCTAAATGGTTAATTTTTTAATTGTTTGTTGAGTTCATTTTTTCTTTCTTAATTCCTCCTTGTATTATTCCCAACAGTTTTCATTTGCTGTACACGTTTTTGTATTATACTCTGATCAAAAAGGTAAAGAGTGAGCAAATAAAAGGCTATGCAAATAAAAGATTAAATAAAAGGCTATAAACTAAATGTCCTTCTCACAAAAAAAAAAAAAAAATGTCCCATCTTTCAACGTGGCAAAGAAATTCTAGACTAGGATTTTCTCCATTTCAAATCTTGTCAATTTTGTCTATTTCATGGTTTAAGTTTATTTTCTAGACGTAGAATGTAAATTATAAATGATGCGACAATATTTACATTTCTAAATTTGTAAAATTTATTCTAATCATGAAATAAACAAAATGGAAAGAACTTGAAATGCCGGGGTTGGATCGGAGACTTGGAGTATGGAGTTCAACTAGAGGTGTTTGCAATGCAGCGAGGTTTTGGGCCATTTTTAGCACTACACTTTGCGGTGTGCAATTAGGTAAAATCATAACTACACCGTACCTTATTTTTGCGGTCACATGTGCGGCGCGGTGTAATGCGGTTTAGAGTATAGCCAAAACCATAACCGCGCCACACCTCTTTTTTGTGGTCACATGTGCGGTATTATGAATAAAATTCGGTTTGAACAGTTTGAAGTTGGTAGATTTTTCAAATTTTAGGCTTTTTCTACCTAGCCCAAAACTAATTTTTCCTTTTTTTTTTAGCCAAGTTTTAAACTATTAAACTAGTTTTTCTTTTTTTTAGGCTGACTTTCCTAGTCAACACTTGCTAGGGTTATCAAACTTTTTTTTTTTTTGAAAACTAGGGTTATTAAACTATTAATAATATATTTAATATTATAAGTAAATAAATATATTAATATATAGATACAGTGAGGTTTGTTTGGTTTTTGTGATTTGGTGAATAGCCCTGAGTTCAACCATTTATCGTTGGCACACAAAAAATGGAAATCGTCACTCACCCCTCATTCTCTCTTTCAATTGTCTTTTGTCTTTTGAGGGAAGAGAGGGTGAAGAATTGAGGATAGGAGATATGTTTGGAACATTACTTTTAAAGTGATTATTGTCCCCAGTTGAAATGGTTTGTTGTTGGCCTACAAAACAATTCACCTTCACGATAGAACAAAGTTATCAAATTGTTGACAACAATTTTGAATTTTCTTGTTTAGAGTTTTCTTAAGAAATTGTGTATCTAACTAGAATGATGAGAGAAATTGAACTGGCATTCGTTTTCATGTCCTTAATCTATAGACAATGAAGAGTTTTAGTGGAAAGATCACGGCTCTTAATTTGGAAAGGCACATTTCTAAAAAAATCTATAATTTTCTTTAACAATATGATTTTTTAGATGTTACTTTGTCAATTCATAATATTTTTAAAACATATTTTTTCCTCTACAAAAAAACCATTAGCAGGTTATGATATCATTTTATTTTAATAAAATAAAGTCTCTCATTTTGTCAATTCGCCATTCATCTCTCGTGCACATAATCACATGTGAAATGCTTTTATTATATAATATTTGATTTAATTTAAACAGGCATATAATATGTAATTTTATTGTGAATGTTTTGGCGTTAATAAACAAATTAGTTATTATTATATAATTGTACAATTCTTTTGTAGTGTACACACGTCTTATAATATCACATAGAATGATGTTTTGTATTTATAATCTTTAGATAGCCAGGTTTTAGCCAAAACTTATGTAAATTTCTGCTACTTTTAGTTAATAGTGAATCATTGAAGATGCAACTTGGAACTATTCAAAAAGTACATGATTTTAATTGAAGCTTTTTAAAATTTAGGATATAATTTGAAAACACTCAAATTATAGGGAACTATACAATTTACCAAAAATTTTAATAAAAAGGTAACCAGTTGGTACAAAAAGAGTATAATCACTTGGCGTAAAAGAAAAGATAGCCTAATTTTTTTTTTTTTTTTAAAGAATCAAGATAGCCACTCTTTTCCTCCTCCTCCTCTTCTTCTTCTTCTTCTTCTTTTTTTAGAGTTAGTTGTATCAAGATAACCACTTGATACAACCATAGCTTCTAGCTTTTTGAGACCCAACTAATATATATATATATATATATTCTCTTCATGCAATGCTCAAAATCCATGAGAAGGAAACCAAATGCACATGTGCTCATGCACACATAAATTGGAGTGGGTGAAAAGAAAACATAAATGTTATTGTGCCAAGCACAGTAGTTAATAAACACAGGCTTGTTTTTAGTGAGCCATGAACACAGCTTCTGAAACACAAATCTTAAGAAAGTCCATATTTTCATTTACTCTTCCATTGGCTCAAATGACGGTCCCCACGACATGTGAATTACATATGTATCTTGGCCCCCGAAGCCCCTATATCTATTTCTTTTAGTAGAATTACTCTTCATCCTTTAGTTCTAGAAATAGGAAAATCTATAAGCTCCTAACGAAATGACCCCAAAAAAGCAAACACAACTCAAATATCAATATCCCATTTATCAAATTTACAAACCTAAGCCATATATACAGTTATAGACATATTGGCAGAATTCAGAGCTGCACCAGTATGATCCTAAAGCCCAATGCACGGTTCACCTTCGAAGAACTGGATACCCATATGTGAAGTTCACATCATCTGCAAAATTAGCAAAGATACCACGGATTAAGAACTATAAAGGACACTAACAGGATTAAAATTATATTCAGGTTATGAATATTGCAGCACTAGGATGACAAGAACCTTTCCACCGTAGCATAACATCCGAAGTCACAAATCCTGGATTTCTGGGTGATTCACATGGGAATATGCAAAAATTTCACGTAGTAGTGGACAAAATAGTGTGATGTCAAAAAACAACACAAAAAAAGAAGAAGAAAGAAACAAGTGCAGGTTTGAAAAGTACGGATCGGATGAGCATCAGTTTATTAACAAACAACATAATGTTGGTGGCATCTCCCCTTGGAAAAAGTGGAATAAAATGTCATTATGAGACCAGTGAAACATCGCATATGCAAAGGATTAGATAAGTATTTTTTGTGATGTAAAGAAATAATAAAGACATCCAGCCAAGCTCTGAGAATTTAACTAAAGAGGAAGTCTCAAGTTATATATAGAGGAAAAAATAACATAATTTCCCAAGATTAGATTTTTGACGGGATGTGATGCCGCATCCTAGATTCCTAACCATAAAATCTCCAGACTCAGGATGCTGGAATAGTTGAAAGGCAAAACATAAAAGAAAAATTTACCAAGCACGGAGTGTTCCACATTTCAATGCCTTCATTGCTGCTTTGGCAAAAACTTGTGCTGCTTCTGCTTCAGCTTCTGCCGCCTCTGCCTCCCTTGCAGCCTTTTCAGCCTCAGCAATAGCAGCTTCTGCTTCTGCAACTGCTCGTGCAGCAGCTGCAGCAGCCTCTTGTGCAGTCATGCCCTTCATCTTTGACAGCTCTGCATCAACTTGGGTTTTAGTAAGAATGTTGATCTCTCTCTTTTCTGCTCTTGAAGAATCCTTCTGCCTTTCCTCCATGACTAACAAGGAAGAGCTTCTTCTTTTTTCAGAAAATGTCGAACTTGATGCAATCCTGTACTTATGTTTTATCTGTCAATGCAACCACCATAAAAAGTATCCAATTCTGAGTCATGATGATACCATTTATTTTCCTGAAAAACCATATGTCCATGCCTTACAAACTTATTACTCAAATAGAATTTAACTCTCATCACAAACATACTTACATATGCATATCACAAATTCTAATTTCATGTAATCAACTGACAACCAATAGGACAACATAATCCCTTCTACTATTAAAATGTATTATCAAGCACAAGTTTTTGTCATATTAGATATATTTTTATATGACCTTGAAATAGGATATGTGTCAAATGGTTTTCAGGAATGCAGGAACAATTTTTCAGTCAAATAGCTTCATTGACTTGTTAGTTTCCACAGACAAATGTTAACGTCTTTCCCTCTCTACACCAATATTTTGATTGATTGAGTACCTTAATTAATCTTCCATTGGCTGACATATGCTTTAACTTTGTCGACAATAGTTTTTTGAGGTTTGGTGGTGCCCAGTACCGCTCCTACAAGAAAAAAAAAAAGGAAAAAGAAAAAAGAAAGAAAAGAAAACTAATAACGTTTAGAATCAAGCACAAGCATTGCCAATGTTTCTAAAAATCCTGAACTGAACATGCACTAGTACATCTTAAGTTGGGAGAGATTCTCTGATGCATTTTTTTTCAAAACTGAGAAAATATTACACAAAATTTGATGAGAGTTTTAGTAGTGGGCCTAGTGGCAGATAATTTATAAGCAGCCTGATAATAATAGTTATATTATCAAAGGCTGCTGGATACCCACTAGTTGTGAATTGTGATTGACAGAAAAATACTCAATAGTACTGCAGTCTTGGATCTAAGAACAAAATCCACATCAGTCATTGATTAATGTAATTGAAGAAACGATTAAATTGCTACTTATACAAAAAATAAAAAAAGAGTAACTGCATAAAGAGCTGCAGAAATCACAATAGTGTTTCTGTACAGTTAAAAGAATCATGATTATAAGGAATACATTTGAAATAACCTTGGATCTGTATGAACACCAATTTATTAGAAAATAAGAGAAGGTAGAAAATGAAATTTTGCTCAAGAAAGAATTGGAATAGAAGGTCTTTACAACTTAAAAGCATTACAAGCTAGATGTTCTGAAGTTTGACCACTTAGTATTAGTTTCTGCAAGCATGATAGGTTTACGAAGTCATAGCTTAAAGATACACAAGTGAGATTACCTCTATGTACAAAGCAATTGCAGCCCTGTCAGAACCCCTTGGCTCCTTCAGATTGGTAATAGCCTCTAATATAAGCTTATCCAACCTACAACCATGCAAAGGAGGGTCCAACAGAAGAAATAAATAACAATGTTAAGAAAAATAGGATAACCTGGCTCCCATTACAAGTTTTTTATGGCCTATGACATCTGGAGACCCCCACCTCATCTTTGGAGGATCTCCCCACCACCCCCCCCCCCCCCCCCCCCCAAAAAAACCAAAAAAAAAAAAAAAAAAGTGGACAGTAGGTTTGTAAGTTATAAAACCACCATCTTTTGGCTGTTATATATTGTAACATTGATCATGACTGATATGACATTTGCCAAATATTGAAGCCACAAAAATAGCCTAAAGAGATTTATCAACCAAGAGACATGTCTTCACTTTGAGTAAGTTTTCCAAGCATGGTACAATATGTGCAACTTAGATGGGGTGAGTCAAGCAATTTTAGCACATAGTTTATAAAAGACTCTCACTGAATGAAACGAAATGAAAAAAAAAAAAAGTCTACTAGAAAAAATGAGCTGTTTTTTCCCAGTGGTACAACCATTAGAAACTTAAATAAATATTTATAAAAGATGATACTTTAGAATTTAAAAAGGAATTAACAATGGTGTTCCAGTGACTTCTTTCAGCTGTGAAATTAAATTTACATTGCAATTCAGTAATATAATGAATGGCCGAAAATTTCGTGTGAACTAAAATGTAGGAGTAGAGGAAAAGTTAGAGTTTTCCTTGATCATTAAAATTTATGCATATTTTAATACCATACTAGAACAACAAAAACATCCCAACTAAGAGATCTTGCAGGATATTGTGATTATTCTTTCATGGAACAGATGTACTCTCCGATTATTCATTCCCACTAACTGGAAGTATTATTGAAATACAATATTCCACCACCTCTTGGCTACACTTTAGCAAGACCCCATGCCATAAACATATGGATTGCATAATTTTTAATTATCTGGAAAACTCTTTCCCATAATTTCTTAAAAGAAAAGTAATACTAGAATTTAATAGATTCTTCCAAATTATAGCAACATAATAAGTTTCTGAATGGATTAACTACTATATGAAATCTAGATCAGATAAGTTAAGAATGAAAACTACTTAAAGTACATGTTGTCATCAGAAGTATCTACGTTTTATAAATGACAAAATTGCAAGAGATGTAACCTTGCAAATGGTTCCTTTGAATCAGCAGTCTGCAATGTTCCTCTTGAAAGCACAAGAGGCTTAGCATCAACAATTTCTGCATCACTCTGAGGTACAGTGATTAGAGAAATAGGGATATCATTAAGTTTAGGGGTAGGTAGATCTCTTTTAAGTGCAAGTTTGGCCTTCTGACGGGACCCCCATATTGCCGTCACATTTATATTTCTCCATTTATCCTGTCCATCATATATAATACTCAAATTAATACACCACCACATATCATTTGAAATTGACAAGTGAATTAAGCATGGAGATTTTAGTTTCCTGAATGCGATAAACAGATGCACTATCCATAAGATCAAATTCTAGATCTTCATAGCCAAATGAGTAATTACACTTTCTTCAGTAATGGTTGACAGTTCCGGCTGAAAGTATAAAATAGATACCTTAAGATCCACATTTGAACGTAGATGTAAGATGCCACTGAACTCTGGGTCAGTAAGTATTGTGCGCCATTTGCCTGCTCCATGTTTTAAGACTCCAGCTTTAAGGGCTGCTTCTTCTTCTGCTGTCCACTTTTGCTTTGGAGCACCCATCTTTTTTTGGCTAACGTGGGTGTCCAGAGCTCTTTGAACAAAATCTGTACAATCGATGCTGCTGCCTATAAGGACATCCACCCATAAACAGATAATCAGACACCGGATAGAAATTAAACACATATATACTGCAGCAAAGATAACCAACAAAGAAATCTTGAACAAAACATGCAGTTTTGGAATGTACATGTAAACCTTCAAGGACCACTATCACCAAAATGAAAAAACAGAATGATAAGATACATTCTGGGAGGATACCAATATCATCAGTATGACACAAATTTTATAGAAGCGCAAGATTGTATTTGTATTGCCAGCAATGTGTCAATGTAATATGGAAAAAAAAAAAAAAAATTACAACAATGTAATCAAGCATTATAGACCTCGATCTGATACCTTAGTAGTTAGGTGTGACTTAACTATTAATCAAGCAAAACCACAATTAAACTTCACCTCTTCACACAAGTTACCCATACTCACAGCCATGTACAAATAAAAATTATGTACCACTTTTTAGTGTGGAATTATAGCTGGCAAACATAAATTCAATCTGGATGCAGATAAATAAATAACATTTCAACCACAAATATAACTTCAAATTATTCTCAAAGATGATAAAAGATTTTGTTCCAAATCCAACTCCTAGGCAAAACTCATACTTAAGACGCAATGCTAGATCCTAATGCATATAAATGAAAACATAAGAAAGAAAAAAAAATCCATCCATTCGCTAATGAGTTAAATCTGATGAAAAACAATATAAGCATAATTTGATTAACGTTAAAAACAGACCAAACCAAACAAAACAAAACAAAACAAAAACTTTTGTAAAGAGAATGAAACGGAAAAGATTCAGAGACAATGTTATTCAATTCTAACTCCGAGGTTTTTGGTAAGAACAGACTGACAAGAAAAAAGATTATTAAAAAATATATATATAAAAAAATAAAAAAAATAAAAACATAGAGAAGAAGATTTGGAGGAAGAGGTGTACCGGATCAAAGGAATTGCCGCAGAGATGAGAGATGGTTAACGTGGTAATCAGTTTGGTTTATGCTAAATTTTGTTTAGAACAATTGACGAAAACATGCGAGTGAGACCTGCAGATATAATTCTAAGAGTGTGAAAATTTTGATCTTTTTTCTTTTATCTTTGTCTGAGAAATACAACAGCTTCTATTGCTCTTATTATGACTTATGAGTTATGAAACCTGCGACCACTATGTTTTCTGAAATTATGAATTTGACTCTAAAGTTTTCCAAATCAAATTCAATGTTGGTTGCATACGATAATATGCACTCGCACCCTGAGCAAATATTGTTTTTTTTTTTTTTTTTTCCCCATGAGCTAGGATACACAACAAAAATGCAGCAATAGTAAGAAAAAAAAAAATCAAATGATACCAAACAAACCTTGATGACTCAATTAGGGTATGAGCCAATAGCTTTGTAGTTAAGCTAACACTTTCTAGCGTTTTGAATTGAGATGTCTAAAACTCAAACTTCTCGTCTTTTGTTATAACATTGGATATATCAAACAAATTAGGTTATGATATTTTAAATATAAAAAATTAACTTCTTAAATTTTTTAAAGTCATAAGAATTAATATTGAATTAACATTATTATTACTACTAGGATATATATAAATTTTGAAAGTATGACATACTTTAGGTAAAAAATATATAAAAGTTATGGTTTTAAAAACTGGATCAAATTGGCTGGTTCAATCAGAAATCAAACCTTTAATCGGTCTAATAAAAACCATAAAATTGGTGATTCAACATTTAAAACTGTTGGTAAAAACCAAGAATCAGATCCTTTTTTAGTTATTTAACCATTCTAGTTTTAAAAATCATGATAAAAGTATAAAATTTAATTATTCAAAACAATTTTATTCATTTAATAGATATAGAATTAATATTTTGACAATAATTAAAAATAAATAAATTATAAGTCATTATTCATTGATACAACATAACATAATTTGTTCAAAGATGAACTTATGTCATAATTTATTTTCCTAGAGTGATATTTTGAAATTTAGTATTCCGCATCATTGGAAATATCACAATTAAATTTATGCAAGACTCTATGTTTTTCACTTGAACCTTAAGTTAGAGGTCTTGTATTTTCATGAGAATTTAGATATTTTTTAGAATTATAATCTTTAAAAAAAAAAAAACTAGAATTTATAAACTCTCAAGAATTAAAAGTTTCTTTCATAAATATATACATAATTGCAAAATCATCCAATCAATAATGCACATTATACTCCTATTTACATCAAAATCAATTAGTATTTTAATCTACTAATAAAAAACAGTTATTGATTAAAATCCCATGGTATCCATTAGAAAAAGTGATTCTAAAAAATAAGTGTTATTATCAAAAAAATGAGGGCTAGGGGCATATTTCATGTATAAATAACAAAATAGGGGCCAACCCGCAAATATGCCTAAGTATACTATAGTGTTACACTCACACAGTGCTTGGTGGTAGCTTTTACTTACTAGTATTACTATTACTTTACTTTCAGTTCCAGTTTTTATTTTTTATGTGAAAGCTAAAAACTGTGGGCACTCACGGTGCTGTTGTACGCAACTACTCATAGCATAGATTGATGGCGAGCTCTCTGCAACGCAGTATCTGGAGCCATGGTCGTGGTCTCCGAACCACGCTAGTCCAGTGGTCCAGACCATTCTCCGCCGACGCACTGGTCGAGAGAAAGCCTAGCGAGATCGGCGTCGTCTCCGGAATCCCCGATGAACACCTTCGTCGCAGGGTACACCTTTCTTTTTTTCTTTAGGCTTCAATTTGATTCATCTTTTTTGACCCAGTTTCTAATGAATCATATTCTTTCAATTTTTCATTTTTAATATATGAAATGAAAATTTGACTTCTTGGGATTTGGGTATTTTTTTTTTCTTGCTGAGATTGAATTTTTGCTAAGTAGACTTGGGCCTTTCCAATTTAAAACATGAAAATTGAGCTGGGTTTTGTGTGTGTGTGTGTGGATAATTTGATAGTTGTGAGCTGGGTATTTTACTTGCTAGTGTTTTGGGAATTGAGGGGAGCTGGAAATGCTTATATTTAGGCGGATTGGAAATGTGGTTTAGTACTGATAGGTTAAGGTTTTCTTTCAAATGTACTTTTTTTCTTCAATAATTTGAAGTGCATTGTAGGTTGTCATTTACGCGCCTGCTAGAACTGCGACTCAACAAGGATCAGGAAAAGTTGGAAGGTGGAAGATCAATTTTATGTCGACACAGAAGTATGTTCTTTTTTATCTGTATAAAGGGTTGTCATTTTTGTCTAGAAATTTGAATTCTCTTTCAATTCAATGATTTTTTGTGGTAGGAATGTGTTCTAATTCGATTCGTAATGTGTAGGTAGGTAAATACTGTTTGTTTCGTGCAATCTTATGTTCTAGGCTTTCTGCTGAACAGCTTCAACGATCTATTAGAAATGACACTTACATGTGCTAAACTATACTTAAACTATTTATATAAGACTATAAATTAATCTTTTCCTGAAATTTTCAAAATTATACTAAACTATCTGATGTTTAAAAGTGAAATCCCCAATTTTATTCAAGTGATTTGTTGTCAATGATTATTCACTATTTTGTGAATACTTCCTTAAATTATGTGCAATTTAATGAATTACTAGAATAACCAAGAAAGCTAAAATGCTTCACTTTTACTGTACAATGTTCTTGAATTTGGACCAAAGGGGAATGAACATCCTTTACACATTCAGGAAACTAACAGTCAAGCACAGGTTTATGGGTAACACATGTTACAATGTTTTCTGCCCTCAAATGTTTTGCAAGGAGCATGCAATCAAATCCTTATATACGAATTTTAGTGCTCAATATTACTGGAATAATTATTTTATCACCTTTATTGTGTGATTAATGTTCCTACTAATATGTTTGTAGGTGGGAAAATCCATTGATGGGCTGGACATCCACTGGGGACCCATATGCCAATGTTGGTGATGCTGCATTGAGTTTTGATAGTGAAGAAGCTGCAAAGTCATTTGCAGAAAGGCATGGTTGGGATTATGTGGTATGTTTTATTTCCCTTTTTAAATATTTGCTACTGCAAGGGATTTTTTTTATAATTTTTATTTTAGGTAAATTACACTATCCTCCCTCAAGGTTCGGGAGAATGTCAGGAACCTCCTCCCATTTTCAGAAATGAGTTTTAGCCCCCTATTCATTATTTTGATGAAACAACCAAATTATTCTATTTTTTTCTTGTATGCTTTAAACTATTGTTGCAATTGCACATGCTTATACATTAGTTTTTCTTGTTTTGTCTTGTTTAGGTGTGTGTTTTAGCACAAGCAAGTTCAGTAGTACACATCTTTAAGTTTGTGAGGGTTCTGGTCGATGTATGATTGTTATTGGGCAAGAATCTGCCTTTTGTTGTTCCCTTGTCTCAATTTTGTGTTGTTGGTAGCTTTGTATCTGCTGTCTGCTTGTCTTGTATGATGCTTTTCTACAGTTTGGGAGCTTTAAATTTGACGGCATTATGTTCTAGTGCCTTTTCTTTTTTTGAAACTTTAAATTTTTGTGTCAATATGTTCTGAATTTTTATTTTTCAGTTTAATTTCTGTGTCATAAAATGCTTGTAGTTTCACTGTTGCTACTTAGCTTTCAAAATGTTTAAATCATTGGTTGAAAACTCCCATTAATATTTCTTTGATGAACGCATATTTTTTTCTTTGACCTCAAGTTTTTGTTCCCATTTATCCTATTGACAACAGTTCTTGAATTCATCTGCAGGTTAAGAAACGCCACACACCATTGTTGAAGGTTTGAGATTCTTCCACTTTCCTTTTGACAGTTTTAGCTATTTTCATGATCCTACAAATAGCTCAATTTATATCTTTAGGGTTATTGTTGGACTGGGGGACTCAACAATAGTTGTTAGATTTGACATTGAGATAACACTTTTTGGCTGGCCATAAGAATAGGGAACATGCTTGATTTTTTTTTTTTTTTGAAAATGGAATGATTAGGTTGAGGTCTTGGGTTCAAGAAGCATTGGGTGTTTATGTGTTACTTATAATAATTAAAAGAAAAGAATTGGGTCCAGATGGGATTACTATTGCCTTCTTCCAGTCTTGCTAGTTTGTGGTAATAACACTATAATGTTCTTCTCTGAATTTTATGATAAGTGCTTTTTGAAAAAAGTTTGAATGCTACCTTAACATTTGTGACTTTAATTCCAAAGAAAATGGGTGCTATTGAAGTAAAGGATTTTAGGCCAATTAGCCTTGTGAGTAGTATATATAAAATTTTGGCGAAGGTGCCTAATGGTGGGAGGCTTGGGATAAGCTTTAGACATCCCAAATTCAAATCCCCACGAGGAGTTTCCATGGATTACCTGATACACAATTCTGGCAGGCAGAGTCGTGTATCCTGAGTTTACTTCCCAGGGGTGGTTCCAAAGGACCTTTCCTTGGTAAGGTTCCATGTCATCAAAAAATATTTGGCAAAGGTTTTAGCAAACCAATTGAAAGGGGTATTAGAGGAGATAGTGTCTGATACGTAGAATGCCTTCAACCAAGGGCGAGCAATTCTTGAGTCGGTCTTGATAGCGAATGAATGTTTGAATAGTCGTCTAAAATCTAGCAGACCAGGGGTGCCATGTAAATTGGATGTGGAGAAGACTTGCAATCATTTAAATTGGGATTTTCTGCTGTGTGTGGTTCAAAGGTGTGGTTTTGGTGAAAGATGGATGAAGTGGGTGGAGTTCTATATTTCTACTGTAAAATTCTTTATTTTGGTGAATGGCACACCTACTGGTATTTTTGCTAGTGGCAGACGTGTCCAGCAGGGGGATCCACTATTCCACTTTCCCATTGCTGTTTGTGATTGTCATGGAAGCTTTGGGTAGGATGATTACAAGGGCGGTGTCAGGAGGGTATCTGAAGTTTCCCATTGACAATTTGAGTGGTGAGTCGTTAAGAGCCTTGTAACTCAATTGGTTGGCACCTTTTGGTGTTTTCAATGGAGACATCCAAGGTTCAAATCCCCCCTCCCCCAACTATTGAATTGTCAAAAAATTTGAGAGGTGAGTCATTTCTCTTCTCTTTGTGGATGATACACTCATCTTCACTTTGAGTAGGATGATGATACACTGAATGAGAAGCCACGTGGATTCAGGTGGCTGAAATGAGTTCCAGCAATGCTAGTGAAAGGAGCCAATAGTTGATAATATAATCTATGGTGGCAATGAAACTTAGAAAGAGAGTTCTTTCTAATAATCAAGGGAGAAAAATGTGATTGGCCAATAGTTGATAATATAATCCAAGGAGCCAATAAGAAGCAGCCAATTTTAAAAAATAAATCAAAAGTATTAAATTTGGATGGGTTGGGTTTGTTGGGTGGGTTTTTCTCACACTCGACACCTGCCTCAATACTAAATTTCCTCAAAAAACTGCCCTCCCCATGGCCCAAGCTGACTTTCTACTAGTTCAAACCCATCCGCGACCCTTTAGGTCAGGTTTCTGGGTAATTAAGCACCACTGTCTGGAATATTGATTCATTGTGGCCATGTAAGTTCACGATTTAGATGGTTTTTAGTCAGCATGTGGCTAGTCTTGTATTGTTGTATCGACGCATGACCTAAGAAACATAACATGATCATACCATCCTTAGAATACTGTTTCATCTGCTTGTTCAAAATATCCATATCAGCCCTAACTATTGTAGAACCCTTTTCTGTTCTGGTTGCAGGTGAAAACATATGCAGAAAACTTCAAGTGGAAGGGTCCCCCGAAAACTGAGGATCCCCAAAAAACTGAGGAAAACTGATTTTATTTCTCTTACTGATCTTTTCTGTTGGTTCTATCATAAGGCAATGGGGCATATGCAGTTTCCTTTGAAAGTCACTCATCCCGAATGAATTCCTTAATTTTAATAAATGGGAGTTATGGTTGTACTCTTTTTGTAAAATCATAGCAAGTTTATAATTGATTGGACAGTTGTCTCTTGTGTCCTCTTTCTTTGTATTCAAAGGGATTACTACACCAGCTTTGTTTCCTATTCCTTTGTTTGACGTTTAAGTTGTTCATGCTTTGGTTTACAAACCTTGCTCTGCAATTCTGCATTGGAGGAGCTGATGCCATGTGTTTCTGAAACTGCTATTCTATCGATAATCTGTTTAAAAGGTTAGGTGCTCAATAATAAATATCAGGTATGGAGCAAATGGTTACCAGAATTTAACTCAACTTTGAGGTACCTTGCTCATCACCAAAAATGCCTTCGGCCACTGGCCCTAATGATACGTAACCCCTCATTTTTGGAGAGGTGATGTGGTACGATGCTGCTGGTGTCCTGAATTGAAGGATCCTTCGGCTTTGGGTTCTTAATTTTCCGGGTTGGCCTAGAAAACATTCACGCTGAATACAAAATTTGTTGAAGATGATTAGAGACCAAATAGGCCAATACCCACTCTAGGCCAGTAGCCAAGGCTGGTAAAGCACAAACCTATAATAAGCTGGTCAATAGCTCCTGTTGTTTGGTGAAAGGTTGTTTCACACATTACTAACTGGGAACAATTTATTTAGCTTTTTGCTAAAAATGTATTAAAGTATATTTATACCTTGAAAAAATTTGAAAAAGTGATAAAAAGCGAGAAAAAAAATAAGGTTTTAAAAAGCTATACATAACTTGAAGTTAAAAGCTGAAGTTGATGTCAAACTGACTCTTAAGTTTGCCAAAAAAAAAAAGTCCCATGAGCATTTTGCAAGGTTTTAAATGAGCCAAGTCAAATTGAGTCGAATATTAAAAGTTTAGATTTGTTTATTTAGTTCTATTTTGAACACAACTCAAGCTTGAACTCATTATTAAACAAGATTACAAGTTTAGGCTTAGTTCATAACATGTTCAACAAGCTTGAGTTTATACACAAGCTACTTGATTACACTTACATAGTATAGGGGCCTTTTATGCTTTTGGGTTAAGGCTTTCTGCAGTGGGTAGGAGTCTAGGAGAGTTGGGCTTGACTCGTTATCTCCGCAAGATCTACTCAGAGTCAGTTTGTGCACAAGACAAGAGAGCCCAAACCCCAACTTATTCAATCTTATTATCGGATTAGGCCATAAAGTTGTACATTTTGGAGGAAGGGTTAGGATAGCTACTTTTCATTCAACGAAATTACAAAGAGTGGGTTTGTTACACGAGGAAAAGAAAAGATTTGTCTATTAATACATGCTGCTTTTACCGTTTATACCCTTCTATTTTATTAAGTCTTACTTTACTCTTTCTCTTTTCTCTCTTCTTTCATTTTCAACTCTTTGTTTAGATTGCCTAAGCCACTATCTCCCTTCCTTTTATGGATATTGTTCCTATTTATACACCAAATCAAGCTTGTGTGATTTCTCTCTTTTACCTTCATTGCTCACCAACCATTTTGTCCGTTGAAATCACTCTTTAGAGGTGCCCACTACCCATCTGGTTGTATGGGGTTCAACCTCCACCACCTCTAAGCATATACAACATTTTCTATTTCTTCCACTACGTATCTCACAACAACTCTCATCCATTTCGTTCTCCTGTGTACCTCTCTCTCCCCTTTGAATGGTAAAACTTTGGGTCTCTTCCTACTAACCTCTCTAGCATGCATCAAGTGCTCCTAGCCAGTTTACTATCTATTTTGGATAAAAATGTTTTCCCAGCAGAGCACCTCCTAAAAGAGGTCCTGGCAAGATACATGATATATATTCTTTTTTTCCTCCACCAAACTACACCCTCTATAATTCCTTTAGCCATGGGTCTACCTTCCTTACATTGGCTGGGTACAGGTTGGTGGTGCTTTGACCATTGCATTTTTGTCTTTTATCTTCAGGCCTTGTTTTCTTCCTTTTTCACGCGGTTTTTGTTGCTGTTATTTGATTTTTTTTTTTTTTTTTTTTTTTTTTTGTCCCTTTTATTTTGTCTTTCCATTTGCGTTTGCCCCTTTATAGAGAATGGTGTAAGTTTGCTGGGCTCGCCTCACCTTGTCTTGCTGCTCTCTCCTTATTGTTTTCCATTAATTCTTCTTTCGCCCATTCAAGGCCCGTTCTTATTTCTGGGAGAGGGCCATCTCACCATGGCTAATTCTTCCACGTTGCCCATATTTGTAGTGGGTCAAAAAATATTCCTCCTGCTTGGGCCACGCTTATTTACTTACTGGACCTTAGGGGCATGGCCCTATTGAATTGCTTCTATCCTTTTTTTATTTATTTTTGAGAAGGTTCTATCCTCTAATTTCTTCTGTCTTTTTTTTTGGTTTGGTTTGGGATTTTTTTCCATTGGTCCTTTGGGTCCATATTATCAAAAGTGGGTTTCAACACATGGTAAAACTGTGACAAAAAATTTTTACTCCTTAACCAATTTATGAATTTTTATTACAAATAGAAGGTTTATATTATTAATAACATATAAATAATAATTTGATTTTATATAAACCTATTTACAAATTTACACAATTTAATCTTAAGTCTATATAAATATATTTTTAAATAAGTACGCATATAAAAAATAGGGTTGGGTTCAAGTTACACATAGTGTAACTCTAAGTAATGTTACACCACCCAATAACTTGTTATTAAATTAATATTTTGAAAATCCAACTGTTGAATTACATGTTCTATATGTTCTTAACATGCATGCCAATTTTCATATCAATCGAATGCTATTTACCATTTGATCCATAAACTCATATTTTATGCATTATTTTAAACTACAAAAATTTGAATTTTAACAATTGATTGATGACATGGATATTAATTTTTGATCACCTTGAAATTTTGCAAGCATAAAGAATATACAAAGATAATGTAATCTAACGGTGGATTTGTTAATATTCGCATCCAATTAAAAAATATTGAGTAGTATAACATTGCTTAGAGTTACACCATGCGTAACTTGAATCCAACCCTAAAAGATAATAATATTATATATAGTTAAAATTGAGTTCATGTTCATGGCTTGTTTACAAATATAATATAATATTTGAGCTCAGCTTGTTTAATAGTCAAGCCTAACAAATGAACATAAAAATGTATTTTCCTGAGTTTAACTAAGATGTTTATAAATAGTTTGATTCATTTACCAGCATTTGCTCCACATCAAATGGTGTTCATCAAACATGACACATAAAATGGTGTTCATCAAACATGAAATTATTTATGCATGAGTTAAAATCACAATTCAAACGTACTATACTTTGGAACAGCTAAACCCTTACAAGTCAAACCCTTTTTGTTACATAGATGTATACATAATTTAGCCCACTAGTACTAGTGACACAGCAATCTTCAACCAAGAGAGTAAAACAACCCAATCTTCTACCAAATGAACGATAGAGCAAACATTTTAAGAAAGAATCACCATATCATTCATTATTCATGTGTCATCAAAACATCTTACAGTTATGTGCCATCCAAAAGTAAACCAACTTGTAAGTAATCCTATCTCAGAAGGATGCAATAACTGATTAAGACAGTTACAGCCAACTTTTTCTATATATTATCTAAAAAATTTGCTAGCTTTGAAGTAAGCATCAGCAAGCTGATATCTTGCACTAGTTAAAATACAAGAAGACTCATGACTCCAAAACTCCAATGCAGCCATACGCTGGTATTATCCAATACTAGTAGCTATTTTTGAAGCCTTAACAAGATGGCAGACTAATCTAACAAAACTGAACTCCAAAAATATGATGCAGCAAAGTGAAAGACATCTAGGACACACTTTCTGATCTTAATATAGATTAGATAATTTTCCAAACTGTGGTATTGCAACTTCAAATGACTGCCCTATCAACAGTAATTCCACTTGTATCAGGTACCAGCTTTTTCATATAATACTTGGATTTACGTGATAGATTGATCTTTCTCCTCTTCTTCTCTGGTATTGATTCAAATGAACATTCAGAGAAACCACGCCTCACAAACCTGTAAAACAAAAGGTGGAAATCCATTTTTTAAAATTAAGCATTTTACTAAACAGAGTTGTTTCTGCATGGCAGGCTGGGACACCAGTAAACATGACATCTTCCAATTGTGTTTTCTTGGGCTATCAAATGCACAATTCTATGCTAAGGAATGGAGTTGTAACAATCAATAATCAGAGCTCTCCCTAAGAAGCATCTTAAACAGATTATAGTAATAATAGGAAATAATCCCCTCCCTTAAAACCATATTCCCATAAACATAGTAGATTAAAACCAACAGATCTATGAATTGTCAATCAAGTAAAAGAAAAACATGGGAGTGATGACAATGCTTTTCCTAGAATTATGAAATTCATCAAGTGACAAACCAAAGTTGGACCAGTACATGTAATGATATCAACTTAACGACAAAAAATCTGTGCGTAGAAAGAATATGTATCCTACAAGTTTAGGAGCAGAAACACTCCTGCAGCGTTAACCATACAGGCTTTTTATATATATTTTATCAAACACATTGCAAGCCGACACAATTATCATACATTTATGGAACTAATATAAAGTAGTAGGTGGTTGCAAAAATACCAATCTGCAGTTCGGGTTGTAAGCAGAAAAAGCATCTCCAATCCAAGGGAGGCCGCCTTCCTCTCAACGTAATCTGTAGGTATTTATTCTTCAGTTATATAATTGCAGGAAAAGAAAAGAGTATCACAAACAGCAAAGCTTGTATTTTTAGAAAAGAGAAAGAGGGGTGGAGGGGAGCCTGCAGAAACCACAACCAACCTGGAACCAATCCTATATCGAATCTAGAACTTTGGTTTTTCCTAGAATTTGTGATACTTATAATACATATAAGATTAAACCACGGGTCATACCAATCAAATTACTTTTTTTTTTTTTTTTTTTTTTTTTTTTAATTTTAATTTTTATAAATTTTAATGTAAACGAAAATGTTAATAAACATAAAAGCATCACTGGAAAAAAAAAAGTTTTATATTATCGAATGAAAAAAAATCTTGATTTAGAAAATAGAAATCAAATAGAAAAAGGATTCACGGACCAAGCGGATCCTGAAGCGTCCCTCTCAAACCAAGAAAAAGAGGTTGAAGAAGATTCTAGGAGATTAGACATAAAAAAATGTAGAAACAAAAAGTAATATAAGACTAACACGGCAGCAGAACTTGAGTTATATAATTTTCTTATATATATATATATATTTTTTTTTTTTCTGGAGTTCAACTTGGAACTTGTGTAGAGTTTTATGAATTCATGATCAAGTGCAAGAAACAAAGTATATAATGTATTCTATATTCTACATTCTCTGTGAGATGTGAGATGTGACTGCAGCATCTGAAAGAAGCTAAACTACTTTAGACATGACATATAATTGGGCAGAAGCAGTTCATGTGAACAATTACAGTAATTTTTTCCCCTCTATATGCCAATCTCCAACAACATTGGTTTGGAGCAAAATATCACCTCATGTTTATGATATACTGAAGCTTCCAAAGGGTTTCTAAAAAGAATGATTCTAATAAGTCATTTTTATTACTACTTGTGACCTGGCCATGGAAGATTAATTTGCTATAACTTAGCAAATTCGCCTATTCAAGAATTATTTTATGGGGTCCACTTGTGAAGTCCAATTTAAGTAAAGTCATGCAGTTATAAAGGTCTAAGCACGAGTCTTTTAAGGTTAAAAAAGTTTTTTATTTGGGTTTTTATTTTATTAGTTACAGTCAATTTAATATTCAGGGGCAAACCTGTAATTTCAATAATTCTTGCGAATTAAGGGGATTTTGGTAATTTAGCTATCTTGAATCTTCTAGGAGATCCAAAGTATCTTAGATTTTATTTTATTTGGGTCCAACTTAGTAAATTTATTAGGTTTTAGTTTACTACTAGTACAAGGAAGTCTTTATATATATATATATATATATATTTATGCTCAATGTATTTAAAGGAGGCGGACAGTTGATAAATAAAATTATTGAGTATTGGACCACCTTGGCCTTAAGGTTTTTCTTCCTCCATTTTCTCTTCTTCTTTTCTTTCTCTCAGTTAGTGTTCACGGGTAGTGTTTATACAGCCCTTGAACGTCATTAAACCTTCTCTTTTTTCTTCTTCCTTAAAAAACCCCTAATCAACCCCTTTCTTTTACCTATCAAAACCCTAGAAGCCAACATACTTTCTTCTACCAAATAGCCATCAAATAACTCATCAAACCATCTTTTAATTCCTACAACAACCCATAACCCTTTCTTCAACAACTCTAAATTCTTTGTCCACAAATCCTCCTAAACTTTAATACGTTTCACTCTATGGATACACATCTAGATGTTCCATAAGTATTGTAAGAAGGGAATACTTAAAATCATACCAAGTAATTTGTCACCCTGTCCTTGTCCACGACAATCGGGAGAAACTGCAATGGCAGCAACCTCTCCACACTTCTCCTCAAAGAAAGGAAAAAGAGCAGCACAAGCAATGATCTGACCTTCCCTTTCAACGACGATGAATGAATCCAATGCTTCAAGAAGCTATTAACACAAAATATGTGAAACAAATAAATTATTCCAGTTTAAGTAAAACTACCAAACATTAGGCCCGTTTTGAATTTTAACATTTGTAAGAACATAGTTTTAACATTTGTAAGAACATCTGCCAAACAATATCCAGACCTGTTGAACAAAAATATGAAAGGGCAAGGGTGCAAACCTCTTGATCAGTCCTGCGAACCAATGTTCCAGCTTCTTCCAAAGGTAGTAAGATTTGTCTTATTCCAGAGATATCTTGGACCACAGCCGTCCGGGTTCCTTCATACATGTCACTAAGAATAGAATTTAATGCACAAGTTAGTCAATGGGAGGAAGAACAGCTTGATGAAGTATAGATCAGCATCATGACCGCATGATTCTAACAATCAAATGTCAACCGCATAGATTTAGTGGCAGATTCCATACCATTTCAAGTGCAACTTCTGAACAAGGGATCACTTCAAGGTAAATGTAGTTTTCAAACAATCTATCTTCCATAACTATTTTGATTAGTTTGTTGCAAATAGATTCAATCTTCCTTATTTCTTAAATTTATTTTACTCATAGGTCATTTGAGCAGGAATCATGAGATGACACTAAAACTGCTTAGCGCTATACTGTCTTGAAAAGCTAAACTTGAGAATGAAAACTGTAGAACCATTAAGCTTCACATGCCTAACAAAATAATATAAGCAATTGAAATGGGATAACTATGAGGAGGTTCTGACTGAAAAATAAAATTGTAACATCTCAACTGATTTTTTATTTTTATTTTTTGTAGATATTGTAACATCTCAACTGATGATATAATATTTTTTGAGGACGTTGAAGATTTCTTCACATCTTTATTAGAGCAAAAGGTGAGATAGCTCTTGGGGTTGATTGGGTGTCTTCATTCAAGCGACAATAAATAGAAGAATGAAACAAAGTGAGAGCGGGCATTTTCAAATTTCAGTTTTCACCAAAGTACCTTGTATTTCTTGTTTGTACCCAAACAAGTTACCAAAACATGATATGAGGTAAGCTCTTACCATAAAGGAAAGTCAACCAGATAAGTTCTGATAAAAAAAGTTCCGCACTCCCACTAACCACCTATCACTTTAGAATAATTTTCAGCAAACCTTTACCACCAATTCTATTTTTAAGGGGTCTGTTCCTTATGATCAGAACTTAATACGGGCTAATCATCAAATGATTTCTTACATTGAAGAAAACTGAAGCAGTTAGGTAAAAGACCAAGAAAAGAAAAGGGCAAGTTAGCAAAAAAGGTTAGCCAGGTTCACTTATTAGCAAAGTTTAATGACCTACCTTTCAAAGGGTAATTGGCTCAAAGGAAAAAGGTAAAGAATAAATGCAACAGGTCTTCAAGGAAAGATACAAAACCCACTTGGGCTTCTTGTGAGGGAAGGTTATAAGCCTAAAAATTACTTAACCAAGGACAAGGAAACTACTAAAGCTCATAAGTTGATACGCAAAGTCAAATCACAATAATAAGCCACATGGTGACTTGTAAGAATGGTATTTGAAAGTCCACTAGGATGCTAACCAAGTACCAGCTAACTGATTCACACAACGCTTTAGAAATGAACAAAGGACATGGAACTCCAATATATATATATATATATAGAGAGAGAGAGAGAGAGAGAGAGAGAGAGAGAGAGAGAGAGAGAGAGCGAATGCCTACCAATAAGGAGCACATACTTTAGCGTATAACCACCACATAAGTCACAGATATTAAGTTTTTTTCATAAGATGATAGTCATACCTAGCCACCATAGTCCCCAACCCGTCTCTTGTAAACAATTCCAACAGTAAAACTCCACCTTTAGTACCATCTAACAAATGAACTCTTTGAACACCTCCCTGACAATAAAACAGAAAAGTATGTTGGCAGGGTGCTAGGCACCAACATAAAAAGCAGTTGAAACTTCAAACAAATAAGGCACATATCATGTGAAGGGCTTTCTAAAACCTGAGAATATGATAGATTATTTTTTCAGAGAAACCAAACACCACACAAGGCACATAAACATCAAGATAGTATCAATGCAACCCTCTCGTTTGAGACAAAGATCAAATTATTCTAACATTTAGTATTCACAGAAATAGAAGAATAAGGAAGCATGAGGAAAATACCTCCTGCTCTTCCTCTTCCCTCTCCCCCCCACCCTTTCTCATCCCAGCAGGCAGGGAAAACACATAAGTAAATAAAATTTGACTAAGGACCTTTTGAAAATTATATGTAGTATCCACATATCAGCAGTGTACACAAAAAAATAGATCAATTTTGATTTCTTTTATTGGAAAGTTACACATGCACCTAGTGAACAACTTCACTCTCCATCCCATTATTAAGGAAGGAGGAAGTGCCACTGCCAGTTGAGCAACTCATTGGCAATTTCATTCACTCTTTTTATTTTTATTTTTTAATAATAATAAGAATAACCTATATTAAGGGAAGGTACATGTTACCACTCAGATTCTGTGCACATTATGGTTAAAGAGACTAACTGCAGCAAAATTTTCTAACAAATTCCCAAAAAATGACAAAATATAAGGGCATCAGTATTTAGGAAACATCCACCACTACTGATGTTGATGCAAAGAAAATGTGTCTATCATGGACTTACCCGGCAAACAAAAGCTGCAGCAGCCAATTCTGAGAGGTAACCATTTAATCGACTTTGCCGCTCATGACCTCCAATAGCAAAACCTTGCTCACCAGTCCAAAGTCCATTCCCATTGTCAAAACCAACACCATTATGAAAGGTTGGATTATGCCTTTGACTAAAAAACTTCCCATTCTGGGGAGAAGGGACAGCCCCATTTGAATTATTGAGTCCAGGAGAAGTGAAATCATTGACTCCAACAGCTTTCACATAGTTAGCAGCTATCTCACTTTGTTGAGCCCGTTTACGGATCAACATATCTGCTTCTTGAAGAGTCAAGAAGCGCATAAGGTGCCCACTTTCATTCAGAATTGGACCATCTATGATGCAAATAAGCTTGTCTGCTCCAATAGCTAATGCACAAGCTGTTGCAACTTCATATGTGCTGAAATTTATAAAAGCACAAAGAATTTGTTATCACTAAACAAACTTTTCTTAAACTACTTTTTTTTTTTTTTTTTTTTTTTTGGTGGGGTATAACCCTTTAGTCAACTTATTAGATGACACTGGTTAATGAGGCTCAGGTACATTATAATTTACATGCAAGGGAAGCAGGAGATAAACATGACCAAATTCTCACTACCAAAACAAACAAAGATTACAAAACTACAAAGACAACACCCTTAGGCCCTAACCAAATAAAATTGCAAACGAAATGAAGATTCATATGTTCTAGAATCAGGTAGAAGAAAAGCATACAACAAGACAGATAAGAAATAGAAATAATCAACGATACCTATCAAAAGCTATGTAGCTTACTTGCAATTTAAAACTTCTCCAGAGCTGGAATAGCCCAAGTTGCTTAATATAACTATACAACCAGCATCGAGTCTCTCACGCATGCGAGAAACATCGACTTTCTTAACTTCACCTGTTGCCCCATAATCAACACCATTCACAACTCCTTTTCTCTGTAAATGAATTTAATGAGCCTCAGACCAACAAGCATACAGTAGCAATGACAGAAAACCCACAACCCAAAAAAAGAAGCTCAGAAAGGCCACCAATTCTTTAAAAGAAAAGGAATTGGATGTGGGTCTTTGAAGACATAGTATAAAGAGTATATATCCTTACCTTGGCTGCAAGAAAGTTGCCACTGGCAACACTAACACCAACTTCATGCCAACGACTACTGTCACCATGTCGACGAATGTCACATATGGAGGGCCCAGGAGAAAGTTTTGCCTCAAGCATCATACGAATCCCCCCCGCTGCTTCCATTGCAGCTGCTAGTGCTTCTTTGTCAGTTATCCTGTATTGACCTAGATACTTGGGCTCGGTTCCTGCAAGAATTACACACCTGCTCAAGCGCTATCTAAGCATTTCATCTGACTGGGGAAAAAAATAATAAACAAACAAAAATCAGAAGCAGGTAAAGAATATATTACTTTAATAAACTGGCTTTATGGGAAAATGGATTAACTGAAAGACAGAATGATATCATTCAATCTAAAATTTTGACCCTGAGGCTCAAAATTGCACATGTACAATAAGATACAGAAAGGCTCAAAAGCAACTAGGTCCTTGCTGACCTCTCTCTTCCAAAAGCTTGTCAATCTGCACATGGGTCCCTGGAACAATCACAAATCTTATCCCGAGATGATGAAGAAAAGCAATATCCTGCATAAAGATATATTTGCGCTATAAAAATGTGAACCCAGAGACAACTAATCATGTTAACAAACATAGCTTGGAAGGGTAACATATTAGGCGTACACAGACATAAACTCGTTATGGTAACCAAAGAATCATACTTTTTAGCTCGAAAAGTCTTCAAGCATTGTAGCAGAGACAAAATCAAATCCTACGTAGGGGTGGGAGGGCTTCTTTGTGTTTTCTAGCAGACAGGTTAATGAGTTTTCCAGCAAGAACTTGAAAAAACCAGGCCAAAAGCCTGGTAGCTCAACTGACACCTCCAAATCCCCCCTCCCCAATTGTAACTATCAAAATATCAAGAACATGGAGAAACCAGGTCTACCTGTCACTTTTAAGGCCAGGCTCTCCGTTTCTGATTTGAGCTCCAGAACTGAACGGTTTTCTTTGGCTTGTCTACAGTTGGGAATGGGAAATATAAAACTAAGAATTTTGGGGGTGAAAGGATACAGGTGGGAGGGCAGTGAGAAACATTGGTGAAAATTACACACTTCCAGGAGGAAGATAAGAAATTTGTGGAGACCCTTCAGGAAGCTCAGCCACATATTTATTTCCACAGTGACAATGCATTTGTCTATCTGTGTAACTAGTTCCTACTTCCTAGTCCTTGCTTGGATACTACACACATGTACTTTTTACTCTCTCTTAAAGTTTTACAACCTAATCATATAGAGACTGCTACTTTCCAAAAAACACTCAAATGCAGAATTCTTATTGTATTTGCAATTCTCAAAAGACCCAATAAAGTTCAAGCATAGCTTAATTTGAATTTGCTAATTAGGGAACAAAAGCTAACAATCATACTAGAATTATTCTTCTCTTGCATTTTCTCACTAACCAAACAAATAGTTTACAAAAAATAGAGGACGTGCCTTGAGAATGGGATTCAAGAAAGGGCTGTCGACAATTTCACCAGAAATGATGACAACGAAAGTGGCACCCCTGTGGGCCCACAGGTACGGCCACGCCTCCCGAAACCACCGCACGAACTGCTCGTCCTCCCTTGAATTATAGCTCTCTTCGCTCTCACTCTCTGGCTCGCCAAGCACATTGCACCTCGTCGAAATTCCCTTCTTGCCCTTCACTCCCACTAGCGTCAACGGCCTCAAAAGTTCGCTTCTTTCTGTCCTGAAATGGAAGCTACGGGAAGGAGGACACCAAAGAAGCCTGCTTTTCGAAATGGGAAGGTTTTGGATTGGACTGTAATAGCTCGAAATCGAAGCTGCCATTGAAACAACAGGTTCTGCTTCGATGAGAGAGAGAGAGAGAGAGAGAGAGGAAAGCTCAGGGCACGTAGTAGGGTGAGAAAGAAGTGTGGCAAAGAGAGAACGCCATGGCTGACTGGTTGGTTGGTAAATAGTGATTAGTTGTGGCGGTGGGACCCAGAGTGAATCAGAAAAAGAGATTTGTCTAAGCCGCCGCCGCCAAACCTTTTTGTTTGGTTGAGTTCGGATTTTCCCAGTAACCTACAACTGTTTCAACTCTCAGCCTCGAAAGTTCGGGGCTAGCGACAGTAATAATACAAGGCCCAGACCAGTTTGGTGTTGTTTTTGTTTTGACACTGTCCATGTTAAGAATAAAAAGGGTTGGGCCTTTCAATTCGACAGCTCAGCTAAAGCTTAGCAACACGTGGCTACCTTAAAAATTAATGGAGCTTTTTACTATTTTTAACTTTTCCTACCCGAAAAACTACTGTTCAAAGTGGACCCAAACCCAATGTCCGTAAATCATAATTAACGTTGCTCTCTCTCTCTCTCTCTCTACTTTTGAAGCTATCTTTTTCTTTTCTTCTTTTTCCTTTCATGTCACTTTTCTTTACTTTTTCCTGTTTTGCTAAGGTATTCATGTTTGTGCTCATCAGAAATATATAATTATTATAATAATCGCGTAAGTTTATATTGATATTATTTATTTTGTACTTAGTTTTTTCAACGACATTAGTTGGACGAGCTGATAGGAATGAGTGTTTCAATTTTCTTTTCAATCACATTAGCTACAGGTTTGTAAATAGTGGTGGATAGTGGATATTGACTCAAATTTAAAGTAGACCACACGAAGCCCAAAAGAAGGAAGATATGAAGGTTATCAAAAAAAGAAGGAAGATATGAAAATTTGGGTGTCAATGTCATCAACTTTTTTCATTAGAGTGGTAATTGCTAATTGGAAAACAGGAGGCTTGGATTGGCGTTATGTGGAAGCATATAATTTTTGGGGATAAAAAAGAGAAAAAGCGTGATTGAAGTTTTCTACATAGTTTGGTAGAAAAGAAAAGGAGCGGGGCCGAAAGTTTTCCACAGCTAACATATTTTCATCCGCACGATATTGGATGAAAGCAGGAAGGGAGTGAGAGTGGCATTAAGTGGGAAAATACATACAAATCTTCTCACTCTCCAAACAAAGCTAAAAAAAAATCTACCCTTTATTCCTAATTTCCCATGTCAACATCTCCATTTTTATTCTTTTTTTTTTATAATGAATTGCTACTGATGATTTCCATGACTTTTTTTTTCACCGACTTTTTCATCACTTTAGTCTTTAGCAAACAAACACAATAGAAAATCAATACTATATATTTTTCATCTTCTAACTTTTATTTCCCCTTATAATTCTCTACCTTTCTGCTTCTCCAACTTTCTACCAAACAATTTGTTTAACTTATTTTGAATGTTATCTTATGTCTAACTTTTAAAAACTTAGCTTTATTTTTTGTTATAATTGTATTTTTAATCACTTGTTTTATTTAGTAAAGTAAAAACAAATACAAATAAGCCATCACAAATTAAAAGATACTTAAAATATGGTTTGCTTGACTCTACATGTAGTTTTAAAACTTAATTTTTTTTTAACCATTACAATTTATCCCACAATTATTAAAATGGACAAGCCAAATAGGCCATACCGAAAGGACAAAGGCAGACATCATTGAAGATGAAACTTGAAGATGTCTTGAACTCTTTAAAATATTATAACCAACAATTTGCTGATTTTCCTTTAAACAAATGCCCATTATTCATTAAAAAAATGATTTTGTAAGCTAGTGACATAAGTGTTTTTAAATAAAGATTATGAATAAAAGAAAGTTATTTCAACGTATTACGTGATGATTATTAAAATCATTCATATGTATTTTAAGTCATGATTTATTTAATAAGTCATATGAATTGTTTAAATAATATAAGTAAATAGTTTCATAAATCATCACATGGTAGATTAGAAGAAAAAAAAAATTCTAAATCAATTTGGAGAAAATTTTTTTCCAATAATGTTTAAATTTTCTTTTTAGAGTAAGTACAAAGACTAAGGTTAGAAATGGAGCAACACAGCAACTTTTCAATTTTCTTTCTAACTTTTCTCCACCCAGCACTTTACCTGCATGAAATTAAATATTTTATTTTCTCTCAAACCTTAAGATTATCCAAACCCAAGTAAAAACTCAAGATGTCCCATCCGTACCTTCACTTTTTTTTTTTTTGGGAACAAACGGCGTGCTTTAACAATTATTATTTGTAGACCCTCTTGATATTTCTAAAAAGGCGCCCCCCCCCCCCCCCCCCCCCCCAATGGTTGTAACTACCAAATTATAAATTCTTTTTTATGTAAACGTGATTTCAATTCATTTTTTTTACTTGCTTAATTAATTGAAACCTATTTTCACTAAATTAATTATGAAGAAAGGTTGAAATTAAAATTCTTTGCCAAAGACTTTGTAGCTAAATTGACATCTCCCTATGTACAAAGTATTTAGGGGTTTAAAGGAGAAATGGTTTGAGTTATGAGGTTAGCAGCATGTTGTAATTATTTTTCAAAAAAAAATTTAAAATCCTTTCAAAGTACACTATTAATGTATGAAATTAGACATAAATGACTTTTATGTCAAATGACATTTTCTGACGTTTCTAACAAAAATGCATAGGATTCAAATCTCTCTTCTCACTTAAATCGTGTGTCTATATATATATATGTATGTATGTATGTATGTATGTATGTATAAAATGAATCTAGTTCAAGCATTTTCTTTGGATGTTATACCACTTGTTTAAAGGGTTCCCAAATTGTTAGTGATGGAATAATTTTAACCCCAAACATAATATAATTAAGGTAAAATTATACTTTTGATTTCAAAATTTTTGGCACTTTTGTTTTTGAAATTTAGGGTAAGTTCTATTTTGATCCTTAAAAAATTTTAAAAGTTTAGATTTGGTTCATGAAATATATATATATATATATATTTTATAAAAAAGCTACAATTTCATCCCTCTCTCTCAATAGGATCGGTTTGGTTTTGGTCACTTAAACATGTGATTGTTTGGTCCCTAAGAAATGGAATATCTTGGCACTACATTTGTAACTTAACAGAAAAATAGATGGAAGAACCAAATTG